>CM039676.1:320724195-325524195 GCA_022496015.1 Hordeum marinum
GGTGTTATGGTTTCCATATTTTGCGCTCCTAACATGCTCGGGGTTGTTATGGGGACCCCCTCGTTTATTCGGTTGAGATTAAAACTTGTCTGGCAAGACCCAACATTGGTTCTACATTTGCTTAACAACTTAATAAAATTTGCATAGGGGCTTGCAAACCCGTGGATAATTAATCAACCGCCGGGCCAGTGCTCCTCATGAGTGTTGGTCCAAACTAGAGCACTGTGCGGGCCAACCCAGGGCAACTTGGGAGATTTCTATCAGGACACCTACACTAGCTTATCCGTCGTGTCTTGAGAACGAGATACGTGACTCTTATCGGGTTCGTCGACACGTTGGGTGGTCTTGCTAGATTTGTTTTACCTTTATCGAGTGTCTTGCGTGTGGAGTCTAACTTTCTTTGGGTTTTCTCGAGGTGTTGAAATTCCTTTGGAATTACCTATGATGACCGCGAGATCCGTGGTCGAGGCCATTCCCGCGGAGTGTGGTTATTTGTGATGGACTAGTTGGAGCACCCCTGCAGGGTTAAATCTTTTCGAGAAGCCATGCCCGCGGTTATGTGGCAACTTGGATATTTGTTTAACACCCGGTTCTAGTAAACTTGAAGTAAACTCCAAATAAAATACACCAACTGTGTGAGTAACCATGATCGTCTTTGCTCGTGAACATGATCCGAGAGAGAACACAGTGGGGTTATGATTGACGTAAGTAAGTGTTCAGGATCTCATAGAGATCATACTAGATTCGATCGTTCATCGTAGGCCACTCATATTTATCTTCATGTTGCGTAAGTTAGCCACCATATATGCTTAGTGCTACTGCAAACTAAACACTTACCCCAACCCAACCTTTAAGCTTGAATAGTCTCGGTACCCGGGCGCTTGATTGCCGAGTCCTTGTGGCTCATAGATTACTACAACCCTCCAGGTACAGGTACAGATGAGTACGTGCAGGATGATCTTACCCATCTCAAGTGGGAGTATGATGAGGAAAGAGGCAGGATGTACGTGACTTATCCGGATGAGTAGAGGACCATGGTCGTGATCTTTCAGATAGAGAGATAGTATCATTTGCATCTATTTTATCATTTGATTTCGTCCGTAGTCGGGCCCTGTCTTCATCTTGATGATTTGAACTCTGTGTGGAGTTGTAATTTAGTATGTGGCGAGTGTAAGCCAACTTGTATACTCATCTCTTCTGTAATGCATGATGCAATGATTCTATACTTGCGAACGGCAAGATGCGCCTCTATCCCTTGCGAGGCCCTCGTGTCTTAAAATGTATAGGCGCGCATCTTGGGCGTGACATGCATAGGTTTTTTTAATAGTAGGCCTATCTAAAATTATTGTTGCCCCTCAAAATTTTGGGCCCTGTGCGGGACGCATAGTTTGCACCACTATGGGCCCGGCCTTGCCAGGAAGCTCCCGCTAGGGCCTCACCATGTCTGTTTAGGATTGCCTCCGTCACCCCGGTGCCATTATTAAATTATGCGGCGCCTAACATTTACTCCCTGTGTAAAGGAACATAAACGTTTAGATCACTATTTTAGTAGTCTAGATACTCTTGTATTTCTTTACGAAGAGAGTAGTTTATAAGAGTTAGCAGGAGGTTGTTTTTCGATCAGTACTTTAAAGTGATTTCAACGTGGGAGGACCATTTCGGATCTAGGGTGCATATATGTTGGAAATATGCCCTACAGGCAATAATAAATTGGTTATTATTATATGTCCTTGTTTGTGATAACCGTTTATTATCCATGCTATAATTGTATTGATTGGAAACTCAAATATATGTGTGGGTACATAGACAACACTGTGTCCCTAGTATGCCTCTAGTTAACTAGTTCGTTGATCAAAGATGGTCAAGATTTCCTAGCCATAGACATGAGATGTCATTTGATAACGGGATCACATCATTAGGAGAACGATGTGATGGATGAGACCCAAACTATAAACATAGCATATAATCGTGTCAGTTTATTGCTATAGTTTTCTGCATGTGAAGTATCTGTTCCTATGACCATGAGATCATGCAACTCACTGACACCGGAGGAGTACCTTGTGTGTATCAAACGTTGCAACATAACTGGGTGACTATAAAGGTGCTCTACAGGTATCTCTGAGGGTGTTTGTTGGGTTGGCATGGATCAAGACTGGGATTTGTTACTCCGTGTGATGGAGAGGTATCTCAGGGCCCACTCGGTAATACAACATCATAATGAGCCTTGCAAGCAATGTGACTAAAGAGTTAGCCACAGGATCTTGTATTACGGAACAAGTAAAGAGACTTGCTGATAACGAGATTAAACTAGGTATAGAGATACTGGTAATCGAATGTCGGGCAAGTAACATACCGAAGAACAAAGGGAACGTCATACGAGATTAACTGAATCCTTGACATAGAGAATCAACCGATAAAGATCTTTGTAGAATACGTAGGAAACAATATGGGCATCCAAGTCCCGCTATTGGTTATTGACTGTAGAGGTGTCTCGGTCATGTCTACATAGTTCTCGAACCCGCAAGGTCTGCACACTTAACGTTCGGTGACGTTTCAGTAGTATTGAGTTATATGTATTGGTGATCGAAGGATGTTTGGAGTCCTAGATGAGATCCCGGACATGATGAGGAACTCCTAAATGGTCCGGAGGTGAAGATCAATATATAGGACGAAGGGAATCGGAGTCCGGAGTCGTTCCGGGGGTACCGGGTTATGACCTGGAGTACCAAAAGGGGTTTTGAGGGGCCCCGACAAGTGTTGGGGGGCCTCATGGGCCAAGGGGAGGGGGCAGACCAGCCCACTAAGGGGCTGTGCGCCCCTCTCATCCCATCTCATGTAACCAGGGGAGGTGGGTGAAAGCACATTTGCTCCCTTGGTGGTTTTGGTAATTCATAACAACATATAAGTCATTGAACTAATGTTTCCATCATTTATATTTTAGGAAAAAAAATCAATGATGGGTTGGCAAAGATATTGTGGAACACCCCAAGATGCAAGGAAATGGATTGGCAAAGCTTCAATCAAGAGGACTCTACATGTTACATTTGTCAGAAATCACCTTGAGTCCATAGGAAAGCCAATACTATTAAAAAGGTGTAAAGTTTTGTTGGTGAACAAAAAGCTCATACGTGCACACGTGATACTCACCAAAGACACCCACAAACTCTCCCACAAAAGTCTACTCTAAGCCATACACTCAAATTGGTGCAACCAACATTCCACATTCGATGCCACTGATTCCAAACCCTAGACAGACTCTGCCAAACCCTAACCCTTCGGTACAACCGATACTGCTTTCGGTGCCACCGAGTTGGGCTGCCAACTTTTTGTTACGCAAGTTCACATTTTCGGTCCGTCCGAGAATGTTGAATTGGCGTCACTGAGAATGGGCATTATGACCGGTGGTCACCTTATCGGTGCAACCGAGATTCCTATATCGGTCCCTGCGAGATTCAAAAGTTGTCACCTTTTGATCACTTCAGTACCACCGTGATTAACACTTCGGTGTCACCAAGTTGGTCCTGTTGTGTGTAAGGGTTGGATTTTTGGGCATACCTATATATACCGCTTCACCACCACCTACTCGAAAGAGAAGCACTCAGAACCATTCCATACCTATCCTATCAATTTTCTAAGAGAGAACCACCTAACCTTGTGTTGAGATCAAGATCTTCCACTCCAACCATATGGATCTTGATTTCTAGACTCCCAAGTTGCTTTCCACCAATCCCATCTCTTCTACCAAGCTATATCCGTGATAGAGTGATTGTGTGTTGAGGATTCTATCATCTTCAAGCACAAGAGAAAGGAGTTCATCGACATTACCGAGCCTATTACCTTTTGGAGGTTGGTGCCTCCTAGATTGGTTAGGTGTCATTTGGGATCCTCCTACTTCGTGTTGTGGAGTGAACCAAGAAGTTTGTAAGGGAAAGGAGATCGCCTACTTCATGAAGATCTACCCCGAGTAAGGCTAGTCCTTCGTGGACGTAGGCCGTTATGGTATAGTCAAGGTTGCTTCTTCGTGGAACCCTCCATGGGTAGAGCCCTCCATGGACTCTCGCGACCGTTACCCTCCGTGGGTTGAAGACTCCATGAACATGGACGTACAATAGCACCACCTATCAGAACAATGGGAAAAAACATCGTGTCAACAATTGTGTTTGCTTTCCTTACCCTCTGTTTACATACATGTGCAATGTCTTTACTTTCCGCTGCTATACTATTAGACATGCATGTGTAGGGTGTACTTGACATACTATGAATGCTAAAACTTGCCAAGAATTAAAATTGGGAAACACATAGTTTTATTTGGTCAATTAGTCTAATCACCCCCTCTAGACCTACTTTCGATCGTGGTATCAGAGCTTTGGTCTCCATTGCATTGGTTTCACAACCTAGGATAAGTATGGCATCTAGTATGGCATCACCATAGAGGTTCGTACTTTGATGGAACCAATTTTGCTAGTTGGAAGCACAAAATGAAAATGCATTTGCTTGGTCATAATCCTGCCGTTTGGGTTGTTGTTCGTGTTGGCTTGCAAGGTGAATTCTTTGCGGAAGGAAAGGAACCCGATCATGAAGCGACCGCGGATGAATTGAAGATGTTAAAACTCAATGCTCAAGCATGTGACATTCTCTTCAAGTGCCTATGCCCCGAAGAATTCAACAAGATCAGCCATCTCGAGCACGCAAAAGAGATTTGGGATACTTTGGTTGATATGCACGAAGTAACTGAGTCCGTGAGAGAATCCAAGTTAGATGTTCTTCAAGGTCAGCTTGACAAGTTCAAGATGAAGGATGGTGAAGGAGTCTCTGAGATGTACTCTAGGCTAGCTCTCATCACCAATGAGATTGCCGACTTAGGAAGCGAAGAAATGACTGACAAATTCATCATCAAGAAGATACTTCGAGCTTTGGATGATCGATATGACACCGTTTGCACATTGATCCAAATGATGCCCAACTACAAAGATCTCAAACCAACGGAAGTGATTGGTATAATTGTTGCTCATGAGATGATACTCAAAGACAAGGAAGAGCTTCATCACAAGTCTAGCGGGGCTTACAAAGCCACAAGCGATGCTCCCACTACCTCAAGCGACAACCTTGTCACAAATGAAGAGGTGAGCCTTATGGTCAAGAAATTCAACAAGTTCTACAAGAATAGAAGCAAAGATCAAAGCTCCAACTCAAGACATGAAGGGAAGCATTTGTCAAGTCGTGACCAAAACTTCTACAATTATGGGAAGCCCGGACACAACTCCAATGAGTTCACGGTTCCTTACAAATTAAGAGAAGAGTCACCAAGAAGACGAAGCTCAAGAGACGAGTCACCTCGAAGAGAGATAAGGAGTAGAGATGATCGTTATGAACGCAGACGCTCAAGGAGAAGTAGGGACTCAGAGAAGAAAGACAAGTACACCAAGAGCTACTCAAGAGGGAAATATCAATATCATGTTGGTGAATGGGTTTCCGGCTCCGATTCCGACAACCACTCCGAGAGAAGCTATCACTCCAACTCCGACTATTGTCAAGATGAAGGTGTTACCGGAATTGCTTTAGTGACAACCAACTCCTATGATCTATTTGATTCACCAAATGAAGGAAGTGGAAGTTGCTTCATGGCTAAAGGCCCCAAGGTATCACACCCCAAGTATCTTGATTTCAATAGTGATGAAGATGACTTGCTATTTGAGAAAACTAGTAATGATAGTCAAAATGAACTTGCTAGTACTCACTCTAATATAGATAAGTCGTGTGATGATGATAAGTTGGAAATAGAACGACTAACTCAAGAACTAAAAACTCTTAAGTTAGCTAATGAGTCAACTCTAGAAGATCATAGAGAGCTTGTAAGGACACATGAGAAGCTACGCTTCAAGAAGCTCAATTTAGAGCAAGAGCATGAGTTCCTTAAAGCTATCAATGACGATCTTCAAAAGAAGACTTCCTCTTATCTAGCCAAACGACTACTCTTATCTACATTCATGCCACAAGTTAAGTCTAAGCAAGCTAGTAACAAAGGAAACAAAGGTACTTCAACTAGTAGCAATAAAAATGATAAATCCAATGATATTGCTTCTAGTAGTTCTCTTGATCCCACTAACTCTTCTCTTAGCCAAGTTACACTTGATCAAGAAAATGAACTCTTGAAAGGGATTATAGAGAAAGGTATCTACAAAAGTCTTGAAGGATGCAAACAATTTGAGGAGATTTTACGCAAGCATGGAGGATAGCGGAAGAATCGTGGTGTTGGCTACTTCAATGCTAATGGAGTTGAATGGGAAGAAGGTCAATACCCCAATCCCCAGTTTGTTCATCAAAAGGAGAAGCATGAAAATACTCTTCCCAAGAGACCAAAACCTCAAGATGACCTTCCACCACAAGACACCAAGCTCAAGGGCAAGAACAAGTTCCAAGAGGACTTTGACTCACCTGAAGATGAATCCCAAGCTTTGGTGAAGTGGGTTCCCAAGGCTATTACAAGCTCAACTTCTACAAGTGCTAATTCAACACCAAGGATCCCCATCAACTTGATGTGGTTCCCCAAGAATAAGAACTAGAGAGTTCTTTAGGGTTGACTCCGCTAATGAAATTCACTCATATTCATTATTGGCAAGGACTATTTGCAATCAACATCAACTCTATGCAATAGTTCAAGGAGTCACACATTCCCTTAAAGGTAAGCAAGGGACAAGGCAATCAACAAATCGATGGACATCATCTCATATGCATTGCACTCCATGTCCATAGATATCCTTGTATTTGTCTCTTGTGTGTTGGGACTAACCCGTGTAGGTGAGAAGAGTAATGAAACAACAATGATGCTCCCAACTCTTGGTGATCTTCATCAACTTTGAGAATCCACCACTACCTCACCAACATGAAGTCTTCATTGACAAAACCCAAGGTTAGTTTATCCCTCTTATGGGGGATGTCACATCTAGGGGGAGCTTTACTCTAAGACTTGAGTTAAAGCATCTCAAAAGAATGTGACAACATTAAATGCTTTATGTGAAAGTAGTAACCCCAATTGTGCTTAAACGATGAGTATGACCTATGATCAAGTATTCTTACTTGGCTCCTAAGTCAATATACTCATATATAGATGACTCCATCATCGCCAAAGTGCTTGTTAGATGCTACAGTGTTTGTGCATGTTTGTCGTGATTACATTTGACATCTTATTGTGTGAGCATGTTGGTCTGCATTTATTTACTCGTTCGAGGATATCCAAATGTTTCTATTTGGCTTTTGATTTATCTTTTGCCAATTGGATATACAAGAATGCCTAGGACCACTTCTTTAGCTATCTATGCTTTCTCACCTCATACTCTGTTCATGCTGCATCACAAAATTTGAACAAGTGTTTTTCGATCCCTCTGTGTGTGGAGCACTCGGAGTTCCCTATCGACAAGGACTGACCATTAAAACCTCCCAAATGCATCTCGGTGGAACCAACACCAAAATCTCGGTCACACCGAATGCCTAGGGTTGAGGAACTCGGTACTACCGAATGCCTAGGGTTGAGGAACTCGGTACTACCGATTCCATATTCTTGGTTACACCGAGTTTCCCTGTCAGCTGACAGTTGAGGAACTCGGTGACACCGAAAATTTAGAATCGGCATCACCGACAATGAAGGGTATATACTGGACCCGACAGTTCAAAATTTCATTCATCAAATTGTCATGCCCTAAGCCCTAAGCTTCCACAGAACGACCCTCTGGTCGTCGCCCTTGTCTTCCCACGCTCCTCCGCCGCTGGGAATCGCCGTCTTCGATGGAATCTCGCCCCCGTCGCCGCTGTAGCGGATTCGTCACCGAGCTAGAGTACGAATTCGGCCCCCTCTTGCACTCCATCCTCCAAATCATGCGCATTAGGGTTTCACCATTATCTTACCATAGTCTGAGATCATTCTATCCACAAGATTATCTCCATAGACTAGCGAATTGAAAAAATTTAGGTTTAGTTGCCTGTAAAATTGCATCTCAGTGAGACCGAGTCGTAAAAATCGGTTCCACCGATTCCTTTTTGTGCTACTGAGGACAGAACTCGGTGAGACCGAGTGACAATTTTCGGTCCGTCCAGAACTGTTGCCAAGTTTCGGCTAAGGGTTTTGTGAGTCTCGACAACATCGATAGGTTTGACTCGGTGACACCAAAATCCAATTTTGCAGTGAACTACATCTATAATTTTTCTATTCAAACTTTCAAAAACCAGCTACATATTTTGTGATAACTCAACCTATTCCATCTTCTTTACTCTATTCACAGGGTCAGCATGTCTGAGTCGGACAGTCAGAATCTGCTAGAGCATGGAGTTGACATGAGTTCAGGCACTAGTCCAGAGCCTAGTTCTCCTTCAGTTCCAGGCACCCCGAGGTCACATGGGTTGCCCAAGGCTGCCACTAGGGCTAGGAAGAAGCTGAATTTAGTCGAGGAAGATTTAGACTTTGTGCCAGAGAAGGTTCTTGCCAAGAATCAAGAGAAAGCTGCCAAGAAGTCAACAAATGAGGCCACCTCATCCAAGAGGGTGGTCGGCAAAATTTATGCAGCTGCTGAAACTTTCAAAGCACTAGAGAGTGCCAGAGCTACAATGACCATTGATCCCCCAAGGAAGTCAATGCCTAAGAAGGCATGGGAGAATAAAGCCAGAAAGAGGATTATCCATGTGACTAGCAGGCCTACATCTATGTATGAAGATCCAGAGGAGGATGAGCCATCTGCAAAGGTTCCTCCCAAGAAGAAGGCCAATAAACTTCTAGTTGATGCTATGCCTAAGATAGGCACATCCAAGAGCACCAAATCTGCATCCAGGAAGGCTACTGCCGAAAAGCCTAAGAGGACATCTAGGCAAATTCCAGCTTCTGAAAAAACAAAGGAACCACCTCCAGAATTGAAGATGATGATGACTTTACAACCTTGATGAAGCTTAAACCACATCTTCCAGTACATGATGTCAACCACCTAGTTGCTAAAGATATGAAGAAAGGGAAAGACTCAGGTTTGAGGGCATGGAGAGCTGTTGATCCATATGCCCAGAGGAGGAAGACTGCTATTGATTACAGATTCTACACCAAGGAGCAGCAAGACTTCTATGAGACAGTCCTGCTAGACAAGAGCCCAACAGTTAGTGACATGAGACATGTAGACTGGAAATTCATTAAGTAGAATGAGGACTACTTTCCAAGTGTCCAAGACAATTTCCACTCCATCGGTTTGGATGAATTTGTTGACAGAGAATTTACTGCATGGAATGATGAAATGATTATGCAATTCTACTCCTCTACATATTTCTATGGAGATGGTAGGATTGTATGGATGACAAAAGGAGCAATATATGAGTCCACTGTCGATGAATGGGCTGCTATTCTAGGAATTCCATAGGCACAGGATGGTGATTTGGATGTCTACTCAGAATCCAAGGAGAGCCACAATGCTATGGCCAAAATGTACAAGGAGATCCCTGCTACTAATTTGAAGTCTCACAAGCTAGGATCCATCTACTAGCTTTAGTCTGGCCTCCGTACCATGAACACCATTCTGAGGCATACCTTGATGCCCAAGTCAGGAGATGAAAAGATGATCCGAGGATATTCCATCAACATGTTAATCCACCTTGACAGACACACCAAGATCAGAGTCATGGACTTGATTGTTGACATAGTTAAGAGCGTTGCTGTTGATCAGAGGCGCTCTTGCTGCTATGCACCCTACATCCAGATGCTCATCAACTCCAAGTTGGAAACGCACATATTTGCTCTCAATCATCCCCATTTGCCCCTATAGTCAGATCTCGAGGACAATGTTGTGGTGATGGACCCAGATCACCCCACATCAGCTGCAGCTCAGGCAGAGGAAGAGGCAGTTCGAGCCACTAGTACTCAGGTTCCTAGATCCAGAAGTGAGCAAATGGATTTGTTGATTTCATCAGTTCAGAACATGCAGAAGGACATTAAGGGGATTCTGGACAATCAGAACAGTCTTGTGAGGATCTTTGAAACAAGGATCAAGACTCTTAATGATAAGGTGGACAAGGTGACTAAGACAGTCACAGAGCTTCAGAAGGAAGTTGACTCAGTGCACATACCTCATGCTTCTTCTTCTTCTTCTCATGATGATGATGAGGATGGATCACCTCTCAGGACTGGCACACCGATTCCTACTCAGGCCAGATCAGCCACAGTGCCAGCTCTAGACTTGAGGCCCTCTTCATCAGCTCCTGCTACTGTCACCCCAGCTCCTGCTCTATCAGCTCCAGTTCCTCCAGTATCCACTCCAGCTCCATCCATGACATCTGCAGAGATTTTTGCCGACGCTGTTCTCTCGACCCCTTTGTCAACAAGCGGAGGAAGTCAGTCCAAGAACACTTAGATATATGCCTTTAAACTTTTTGGTAACTTGTTGCCAAAGGGGAGAAGTGTATATAGATCTTTAGGAGAGAGAGTTTTGGTGTTTATTGATTTTCAAAACAAACTATTGTCTTTTGGTTGCTTGTGATACACTTTTGTGTGATCCTAATATTTCCTATGACCTTATTACAAAGGGGGAGAAGTATACTTCATGAAATGATCTTTCTACATTGCTTGATTGTGTTGTGCTATGATGTTCACTGTAATTATTTTCGCATACCACCAAGATGTATGTGACATGGAAGAAGTGCCCCATGTACCTAGTCGATTGTGCATTTGCATTCAAACGCAAATTCAAAATAATGCACAAATTTAGGGGGAGCTCTTGCTTATCATATACTTCTCAAAGCAACGATTATATTCATTGATTATATAATATGTCAAAGCTTTGATATACATGTTGTCATCAATTACCAAAAAAGGGGAGATTGAAAGCACATTTACTCCCTTGGTGGTTTTGGTAATTCATAACAACATATAAGTCATTGAAGTAATGTTCCATCAAGTATATTTCAGGAAAGGTTCAATCATGGTTTGGAAAAGAGATTGTGGAACACCCCAAGATGCAAGGAAATGGATTGGCAAAGCTTCAAGCAAGAGGACTCTACATCTTAAATTTGTCACAAATCACCTTGAGTCCATAGGAAAGCCAATACTATTAAAAGGGTGTAAAGTTTTGTTGGTGAACAAAAAGCTCATACGTGCACAAGTGATACTCACCAAAGACACCCACAAACTCTCCCACCAAAGTCTGCTCTAAGCCATACACTCAAATTGGTACAACCAACATTCAACATTCGGTGCCACCAATTTCAAACCCTAGACAAACTCTGCCAAACCCTAACCCTTCGGTACAGCCGATACTGCTTTCGGTGCTACCAAGTTGGGCTGCCAACTTTCTGTTACGCAAGTTCACATTTTCGGTCCATCTGAGAATGTTGAATCAACGTCACCGAGAATGGGCATTCTGGCTGTTGGTCACCTTATCAATGCAACCGAGATTCGTATATCGGTCCCTCTGAGATTCAAAAGTTGCCACCTTTTGATCACTTCGATACCATCAAGATTAACACTTAAGTGTCACCGAGTTGGTCATTTTGTGTGTAACGGTTGGATTTTTGGGGATGCCTATATATACCCCTTCACCACCACCTACTCGAAAGAGCACTTAGAACCATTCCATACCTATCCTATCAGTTTTCTGAGAGAGAACCACATACCCTTATGTTGAGGTCAAAATCTTCCACTCCAACCATATGGATCTTGATTTCTAGCCTCCCCAAGTTGCTTTCCACCAATCCCATATCTTCTACCAAGCCATATCTGTGAGAGAGTGATTGTGTGTTGAGGAGTCTATCATCTTGAAGCACAAGAGCAAGGAGTTCATCGACATTACCGAGCCTATTACCTCTTGGAGGGTGGTGCCTCCTAGATTGGTTAGGTGTCGGTTGGGAGCCTCCTACTTCGTGTTGTGGAGTGAACCAAGAAGTTTGTAAGGGCAAGGAGATCGCCTACTTCGTGAAGATCTACCCCGAGTAAGGCTAGTCCTCCGTGGACGTAGGCCGTCATGGTATAGGCAAGGTTGCTTCTTTGTGGAACCTGTTGGGTAACGTCGCATGGGAAACAAAATTTTTCCTACGCACACGCAAGATCTATCCTTGATGATGAGCATCTACGAGAGGGAGAGTGGATCTACATATCCTTGTAGATCGCTAAGCGGGAAGCATTAAGAAACGCGGTTGGTTTAGCCGAACGTCTTCGCGATCCAAATCGCTGAGCGTCCCACGATCACATGACGATCCGTCCCGCGATCCAATCACGATCCGTCCCGTGAACTCATCATGATCCGTCCCGCGAACTCATCATGATCCGTCCCGCTAACCAATCACGATCCATACCGCAAACTCATCACGATCCGTCCCGCGAACTCATCACGATCCGTCTCGCGATCTTGATCCCGGTCCTTCCGATCTAGCGCCGAACGGACGTCAACTCCGCGTTCAGCACACGTGCAGCTTGATGACGATCTCCACTGTCTTGATCCAGCAAGAGGGATTGGAGAGGAGGAAGAGTTCACCGGCAGCGTGACGACGCTCCGACGATGGTGGTGGAGCAATTCCGACAGGGCTTCGCCTAAGCACTGCAGAAATCCGATCTAGAGGAGCACCGGTGGAACGGGTAGCACGTGGCCGTAAAATCTAGTGCAAAACACCCAACACCACCAGTATATATAGGAGGGAGGGAGGAGGAGGGCTGGCGCAAGGCCAAGGCCCCATAGGAGTTGGCCAAACCTATTAGGATTGGAGGACTCTCCTCCAATCCTAGTAGGACTAGGATTCCTCCTTTTTTTTTTCCTTTTTCCACCTTTTCCTATTGGGTTTTCTTCTCCAGCAACATGGGCCTTGTGTGGGAGTTTCCACCAGCCCACTAAGGGCGGATATTCACTCTCCCACAGCCCATGAAGCCTCTTGGGTCGAAATACCCCTCCCGATGGCCCCCCGGTACACTACCAGCACTCCCGGTACACTACCGATGAGCCCGAAACTTTTCCGCCGACAAAAATAGGACTTCCTATATATGAATATTTACCTCCCGACCATTCCGGAGCTCCTCGTGATGCCCGGGATCTTATCCGGGACTCCGAACAACCTTCGGTCACCACCATACATAACTCTATACTACCGAAACGTCACCAAACCTTAAGTGTGTAGACCCTGCGGGTTCGAGAACTATGTAGACATGACCGAGACACCTCTACAGTCAATAACCAATAGCTGGACCTGGATGCCCATATAGGTTCCTACATATTCTATGAAGATCTTTATCGGTCGAACCTCTATGTCAAGGATTCAGTTAATCCCGTATGATGTTCCCTTTGTTCTTCGGTATGTTACTTGCCCGAGATTCGATCATCGGTATCTCCATACCTAGTTCAACCTCGTTACCGGCAAGTCTCTTTACTCGTTCCGTAATACAAGATCCTATGATTAACACCTAGTCACATTACTTGCAAGGCTTGTTGTGATGTTGTATTACCGAGTGGTCCCTGAGATACCTCTCCATCACACGGAGTAACAAATCCCAGTCTTGATCCATGCCAACTCAACAGACACCCTCGGAGATACCTATAGAGTACCTTTATAGTCACCCAGTTACGTTGCGACGTCTGATACACACAAGGCACTCCTCCGATGTCAGTGAGTTGCATGATCTCATGGTCATAGGAACATATACTTGACATGCAGAAAACAATAGCAATAAACTGACACGATCATATGCTACGTTTGTAGTTTGGGTCTTGTCCATCACACTATTCTCCTAATGATGTGATCCCGTTATCAAATGACATCTCATGTCCATGGCTAGGAAACCTTAACCATCTTTGATCAACGAGCTAGTCTATTAGAGGCATACTAGGGACATGGTCTTGTCTATGTATCCACACATGCATCTAAGTCTCCGATCAATACAATTATAGCATGGATAATAAACGATTATCATGAACAAGGTAATATGATAATAACTAATTTATTATTGCCTCTAGGGCATATTTCCAACAGAGTCCCACTTTCACTAGAGTCAATAATCTAGTTCACATCACCATGTGATACACATTGTTATGAATCTAACACCCAGTGAATTCTGGGGCTCGATCATGCTTTGCATGTGAGAGAGGTCTTATAGTCAACGGGTCTGCGACATTCAGATCCGTGTGTACTTTGCAAATCTCTATGTCAAACCGTAAACACTGCTACCACACTCCACTTGGTACTATTCCAAATGGCTGCTCCACTATATGTATCCAGATTGCTACTACGGGTCATCCGGATTGGTGTTAAAGCTTGCATCGACGTAACTCTTTACGACGAACTCTTTATCACCTCCATAATCGAGAAACATCTCCTTAGTCTTTTAGTTACTAAGGATAATCTTGACCGCGGTCCAGTGATCCACTCCTAGATCAGTCTTGTACCCCTTGACGGACTCATGGCAAGGCACACACAGGTGCGGTACATAGCATGGCATACTATACAGAGCCTATGGCTAAGGCATAGGGGACGACATTCGTCCTTTCTCTTTCTTCTGCTGTTGTCGAGCTTTGAGTCTCACTCAACTTCGCACCTTACAAAGCAGGCGAGAACACTTCTCTCTGACTAATCCATTTTGAACTCTTTCAAAATCTTGTCAAGGTATGTACTCATTGAAAGTCTTATCAAACATCTTGATCTATCTTTATAGATCTTGATGCTCAACAATTAGGTAGCTTTATCCAGGTCTTCCTTTGAAAAAATCTTTTCAAACAACCTTTTATGCTCTCCAGAAATTCTACATCATTTCCGAATAGCAATATGTCAACCACATATACTTATCAGAAACTCTATAGTGCTCCCACTCACTTTATTGCAAATACAAGTTTCTCGTAAACTTTGTATAGACTCAAAAACTTTGATCACCTCATCAAAGTGTATATTCCAACTCCGAGATGCTTGCTTCAGTTCATAGAGAATCACTGAAGCTTGCAAACCTTTTAGCATCCTTAGGACTGACAAAACCTTCTGGTTGTATCACATACAACCTTTCCTCAAGTAAACCGTTAAGGAAACGATGTTTTGACATCCATCTGCCAGATTTCATAATTAAAAGTGCAGCAACTGCTAACATAGTTTCAACAAACTGTAGCATCGCCACGAGTGAGAAAGTCTCATCGCAGTCAACTCCTTGAACTTGTCGTAAACTTCTTTGCAACAAGTTGAGCTTTACGTGACATTTACCATCAGCGTCTGTCTTTAGTTTAAAGATCCATTTGTACTTAACGACCTGCCGTCCAACGAGCAAGTCCACCAAAGTGTATACTTGGTTTTTCATCCATGGATCCTTTCTCGGATTTCATGGCCTCTAACCATTTGTTGGTTTTCGGGCCCATCATCGCTTCTCCATAGTTCGTAGGTTCATCGTTGTCCAACAACATGACCTCCAAGACAGGGTTGTCGTACTACTCAGGAGCAGTACACGTCCTTGTCGACCTAAGAAGTTTGATAGTAACTTGATCCGAAGCTTCATGATCATCATCATTAACTTCCTCTTCAACTAACGTAGGCTTCACAGAAACAACTTCCTGTGCTGCGCTACTCTCTGGTTGAAACAGAGGTTCGATAACCTCATCAAGTTCTATTGTCCTCCCACTCAATTCTTTCAGGAGAAACATTTCCTCGAGAAAGGACCCAGTTTTAGCAATAAACATTTTATGCTTGGATCTAAGATAGAAGGTTCACCCAACTGTACTTATGGTATTCCATGAAGATGCATTTGTCCGCTTTGGGTTCGAGCTCATTAGGTGAAAACATTTTCCACACAAGCGTCGCAGCCCCAAACATTAAGAAATGACAGCTCAGGTTTCTATCAAACCATAATTCACACGGTGTCATCTCAACGGATTTAGAGGGTGCCCTATTTAAAGTGAATGTAGTTGTCTCTAATGCATAACCCCAAACTTATAGTAACAAAACGATAATAGACATCATATCCAATAGAGTACGAGTATGACGTTCGGACACACCATCACACTATGGTGTTCCAGGTGGCATGAGTTGTGAAACAACTTTCACATTGTCTAAAGTTGTATGCTCATAACTCAGATATTCACCTCCACGATCATATCGCAAACATTTTTATCTTCTTATCACGATGATCTTAAACTTCAATCTGAATTTGCTTGAACCTTTCAAACGATTCAGACTTGTGTTTCATTAAGAAAATATACACTATATCTACTCAAATCATCAATGAAGGTAAGAAAATAACAATATCCACCGCATGCTACAAGACTCATTGGATTGCATACATCAACATGTATCATTTCCAATAAATCACTTGCCCGCTCCATCAAACCAGAAAACGGGGTCCTTAGTCATCTTGCCCAAGAGGCATGGTTCGCATGTCTCAACCGATTCAAAATCGAATGAGTCCAAAGATCCATCAACATGGAGTTTCTTCATGCACTTTATACCAATATGACATTTAGCAGCAGTGCCACAAGAACGTGGTACCATCATTATTAACTATGTATCCTTTGGCATCAATGTTATGAACATGAGTATTACTACGATCAAGATTCAACAAACTGTTCTCACTGGGTGCATGACCATTGAAGGTATTATTCATGTAAACAGAATAACCATTATTCTTTAACTTAAATGAATAACCGTGTTGCAATAAACACGATCCAATCACGTTCATGCTCAACGCAAAACACCAAATAACATTTATTTAGGTTTGTCACTAATCCCGAAGGTAGAGAGAGCGTGCGATGTTGATCACATCAACCTTGGAAACATTTCCAACACACATCGTCACCTAACACTTAGCTAGTATCCGTTTATTCCATAGCTTTTACTTCGAGTTACTAACATTTAGCAACCGAACCGGTATCCAATACCTAGGTGCTACTAGGAGTACTAGCAAGGTACACATCAATAACACGCATATCAAATATACTTCTGTCGACTTTGCCAGCCTTCTTATCTACCAAGTATCTAGGGTTGTTCCACTTCAGCGACCATTCTCCTCATAATCGAAGCACTTAGTCTCGGGTTTGGGTTAGACTTTGGGTTGCTTCACTAGAGCTGCAACTGACTTGCTATCCATGAAGTTTCCCTCCTTGATCTTGCCCTTCTTGAAACTAGTGGTTTTGACTAACCATCAACATTTGACATTCCTTCTCGATTTCTACCTTCGCGGTGTCAAACATCGCGAACAGCTCAGGGATCATTATTTCTATCCCTGGTGTTTTATAGTTCATCACCAAGTTCTAGTAGCTTAGTGATAGTGACTTGGCGAACTATATCAATCACTATCCTATCTGGAAGATCAACTCCCACTCGATTCAAGCGATTGTAGCACCCAGACAATCTGAGCACATGCTCAACGACTGAGCTATTCTCCTTCATCTCGCAGGCAAAGAATCTTGTTGGATATCTCATATCTCGCAACACAGGCATGAGCCTGAGATCCTAATTTCAGCTCTTAGAACATCTCATATGTCCCGTGACGTTCAAAAGGTCTCGGAGCCTCAATTCTAAGCCATAATGCATGACGCACTAAACTATCAAGTAGTCATCAGAACGTGCCTGTCAGATGTTCACAACATCTACAGACGAAGCTAGAGGGGTTGGCGCACCGAGCGGTGCATTAAGGACATAAGCCTCCTGTGCAGCAATGAAGACAATCCTTAGATCACGGACCCAGTCCGCAATATTGCTACCATCATCTTTCAACCCTATTTCTCTAGGAACATATAAAATACATGGGAGCTACAGCGCGAGCAAGTAATCCACAACATAATTTGCAAAGACACTACTCACTATGTTCATGATAATGAGTTCAATTAATCATATTACTTAAGAACTCTCATTCAAATTGACATCCCTCCGGTCATTCGAGTGATACATGATCCAAATTCACCAACTCAAGTCCGATCATCACATGAGTTGAGGTGGTTACAATGGTGAACATCATCATGTTGATCATATCTACTATATGACTCATGTTCGACCTTTCGGTCTCTTGTGTTCCGAGGCCATGTATGTACATGCTAGGCTCGTCAAGTTTAACCCGAGTGTTCTGCATGTGCAACACTGGCTTGCACCCGTTGTATGTGAACGTAGAGTCTATCACACCCAATGATCACGTGGTGTCTCAACACGACGAACTTTCGCAATGGTGCACACTCGGGGAGAACACAATTCATCTTGAAATTTAAGTGAGGGATCACCTTATAATGCTACCGTCATCCTAAGAAAAACAAGGTGCATAAAAGGATCAACATCACATGCAAATCATAAGTGACATGATATGGCCATGAACTTGTGCTTTTGATCTCCATCTTGAAAGCACCGGCATGATCTCCATCGTCACCGGCAAGACACCATGATCTCCATCAACGTGTCGCCATCGGGGTTGTCGCGCCCAACATGCTTCTACTACTATTGCTACCGTTTAGCGATAAAGTAAAGCATTACATAGCGCTTAATGATTGACACGCAGGTCATACAATAATTAAAGACAACCCTATGGCTCCTACCGGTTGCCGTACTCATCGACATGCAAGTCGTGATAATCTATACATCACATGATCATCTCATACATCACATATATCACATCATGTAATTGGCCATATCACATCACAACATACCCCGCAAAAACAAGTTAGACGTCCTCTAATTGTTGTTGCATGTTTTACGTGGCTGCTATGGGTATCTAGCAAGAACAATTCTCATCTATGCAAAAACCACAATGGTGATACACTAGTTGCTTTTCAACCTTCTCAAGGACCGCCTTTGTCGAATCCGATCCAACTAAAGTGAGAGAAACTGGCACCCGCAAGCCATCTATGCAACAAGTTGCGGTCGAGGGAACCAGTCTCTCGTAAGCGAAAGAGTAATGTTGGTCCGGGCCGCTTTATCTCACAATACCGCTGAACCAAAATCTGACCAAGGGATGAAGCAATCTAAGCATGAACACCCACAAACCTTTTGTGTTCTACTCGAGGTCTCATCTACACATAGACCTAGCTCATGATGCCACTGTTGGGGAACGTCGCATGGGAAACAAAATTTTTCCTACGCACAAGTAAGATCTATCCATGGTGATGAGCATCTATGAGAGGGAGAGTGAATCTACATACCCTTTTAGATCACTAAGCGGGAAGCGTTAAGAAACGCGGTTGGTGTAGTCGAACGTCTTCGCGATCCAAATCGCCGAGCATCCCGCGATCTCATCACGATCCGTCCAGCGATCCAATCACGATCCGTCCCGCAAACTCATCACGATCCGTCGCGCTATCCAATCACGATCCGTCCAGCGAAATCATCACGATCCGTCCCGCGATCCAATCATGATCCGTCCCGTGAACTCATCATGAGCCGTCCCGCGAACTCATCACGATCCGTCTCGCGATCTTGATCACGGTCCTTCCGATCTAGCGCCAAACGGACGGCACCTCCGCGTTCAACACATGTATAGCTTGATGACGATCTCCACTGTCTTGATCCAGCGAGAGGGAGTGGAGGGGAGGAAGAGTTCACCGGCAGCGTGACGGCGCTCCGGCGATGGTGGTGGAGCAATTCCGGCAGGGCTTCGCCCAAGCACTGCAGAAATCCGATCTAGAGGAGCACCGGTGGAACGGGTAGCACGTGGCCGTAAAATCTAGTGCAAAACACCCAACACCACCAGTATATATAGGAGGGAGGGAGGAGGAGGGCTGGCGCAAGGCCAAGGCCCCATAGGAGTCGGCCGAACCTATTAGGATTGGAGGACTCTCCTCCAATCCTAGTAGGACTAGGATTCCTCCTTTTATTTTTCCTTTTCCCACCTTTTCCTATTGGGTTTTCTTCTCCAGCAACATGGGCCTTGTGTGGGAGTTTCCACCATCCCACTAAGGGCTGATATTCACTCTCCCACAGCCCATGAAGCCTTTTGGGTCGAAATACCCCTCCCGATGCTCCCCCGGTACACTACCGGCACTCCCGGTCACTACCGATGAGTCCGAAACTTTTCCGGCAACCAAAATAGGACTTCCTATATATGAATCTTTACCTCCGGGCCATTCCGGAGCTCCTCGTGACGTCTGGGATCTCATCTGGGACTCCGAACAACCTTCGGTGACCACCATACATAACTCTATACTACCGAAACGTCACCAAACCTTAAGTGTGCAGATCCTGCGGGTTCGAGAAGTATGTAGACATGACCGAGACACCTCTACGGTCAATAACCAATAGCAGGACTTGGATGCCCATATAGGTTCCTATATATTCTATGAAGATCTTTATCGGTCGAACCTCTATGTCAAGGATTCAGTTAATCCCGTATGATGTTCCCTTTGTTCTTCGGTATGTTACTTGCCTGAGATTCGATCGTCGGTATCTCCATACCTAGTTCAACCTCGTTACCGGCAAGTCTCTTTACTCGTTCCGTAATACAAGATACTGTGACTAACACTTAGTCACATTGCTTGCAAGGCTTGTTGTGATGTTGTATTACCGAGTGGGCCCTGAGATACCTCTCCATCACACGGAGTAACAAATCCCAGTCTTGATCCATGCCAACTCAATAGACACCCTCGGAGATACTTGTAGAGTACCTTTATAGTCACCCAGTTACGTTGCGACGTTTGATACACACAAGGCACTCCTCCGGTGTCAGTGAGTTGCATGATCTCATGGTCATCGGAACATATACTTGACACGCAGAAAACAGTAGCAATAAACTGACACGATCATATGCTACGTTTGTAGTTTGGGTCTTGTCCATCACACTATTCTCCTAATGATGTGATCCCGTTATCAAATGACATCTCATGTCCATGGCTAGGAAACCTTAACCATCTTTGACCAACGAGCTAGTCTATTAGAGGCATACTAGGGACATGGTTTTGTCTATGTATCCACACATGCATGTAAGTCTCCGATCAATACAATTATAGCATGCATAATAAACGATTATCATGAACAAGGTAATATGATAATAACTAATTTATTATTGCCTCTAGGGCATATTTCCAACAGAACCCTCCGTGGGTAGAGCCCTCCGTGGACTCTCGCGACCATTACCCTCCGTGGGTTGAAGATTCCATGAACGTGGACGTATGATAGCACCACCTATCGGAACAACGGGAAAAATCATCGTGTCACCAATTGTGTTTGCTTTCCTTACCCTCACTTTACTTACATGTGCAATGTCTTTACTTTCCGCTGCTATACTCTTTGACATGCATGTGTAGGGTGTACTTGACATACTATGAATGCTAAAACTTGCCAAGAATTAAAATTGGGAAAAAGCATAGTTTTATTTGTTCAAGTAGTCTAATCATCCCCCTCTAGACCTACTTTGGCTCTTACAGTGGGGCGCCCTCCCTAGGGCAGCCGCCCCCTTTGCCTTGGGGTCCAAGGCTCCTAGGAGGTGTAGGGCCAAAACCCATATAGGGTTCCCCATCTAGGCCACCGCCCCCCTTAGGGGAAACCCTAGGGGCGCCACCCCTCCTCCCTTCCCCTTATATATAGATGAGGAGAGGGAGAGCAGCCGCAACCAAGAAAAGGCCACTTGCTGCCCTCCCTCCCTCTAGATTGCTTCTCCTCTAGATCTGTTGGACATAGCTTAGCGATGCTCTATCGGATTAGCTCCACCACCACCACCATCATGCCGTTGTGCTTCCGGAGAACTCATCTAGTCTCCATCCTCGCTTGCTGGATCAAGGAGGTGAAGATCGTCATCGAGCTATACGTGTGCTGAAAGCGGAGGTGACATCCATTCGGCGCTAGATCGGAAGGACCATGATTGGATCGCGGCACGGATCGTGATGGGATCGCGAGACAGCTTGCGATTTGGATCGTGAAGACGTTCGACTACATCAACCGCGTTTCTTAACGCTTCTTGCTTAGCGATCTACAATGGTATGTAGGTCCACTCTCCCTCTCGTAGATGTGCATCACCATGGATAGATCTTGCGTGTGCATAGGAATATTTTTGTTTCCTATACAACGTTCCCCAACAATATACTCTTTAATGAACATTAAATTCAAAATAAACAGTAGATTTTTTTAGAAAAAAATTGGTATTTTTTAGATGAGATGATGGCGCTTCGTCGATAAAAGAAATTGACTTTTTTGCACCGATCAAAATATTTAAGCTTTCCATCTAAAAATTGCAGGTAGCGTTTTGGTGTGACAATGAACACATCTATATTTTTTTACATTTGGAAAAGGCATTTTGCGGGCAGGAGCATATGCTCCAAAATTGGATGTCTGCCTAAATGCTCTAATATGTCTTTACGGAAGGAGTAGTCGATAAGATTTAGCATGATGTTTCTTCCACGTAAAAGTTTGTTTTCTCATGGCTAAATATGTACAATTCATTTGGTAATCCTAATGGACGAACATTCTTCATATAGTGTCAGCAATTGAACATTAGTTTGCATCATTCGATTTGCTCGCCGGTGCACGTGCAACTGTGACAACACTACAACAATATTACATCACAAAAAGGTACAATAACACTTACTAAAACCAATTTCCAACTTGCCACTATCTTTCTCGATATAGATTATTTATTGTTTATAGTACACGTAGAATTTACTCTGCGCAGGACGTGACGTGAAGGGATACGGGTATCCTATACAAGAGCGGAAAAACAGAGAAACTTAATGTGTGAGTGTTCGCTCATATGTGGATGACTCGCAACATTTTCCATTGTGATTGGGTCGCGCGGACTATGATTGGGCCGCGCTAACCCATCAGACCGCATACGTTCCTGCGGTATATGCATCCTAAAAAGATATTCTATGTTATGTAAACTAGGAATAGCGGTAGTAAATCACAAGATTATCACCAGGTGCGCAGACACGTAGTGGAAGTAGTGTCACACTCTGAGACATTTATAGTCGTATTACCCTATTCTCCTAGTTGGTTCCTCAAACGACTCGTCCATGTGATGCAACCGCAACGCCTTCAAGGTAACCACACGTTCACGGAAGATGTCACTCACTCAGATTTTCATATTCTATTAGACGACTTCGGGCATCGGAGTAGTGTCAGTTGGGTTTAATTGACTCTCTCAATAATCTCACCTCGGTTGACAATGCCTAACGTCATGCTTTATGACAAACAAGAAAGAAACATTTATAGATATCCAGTTATGGAGTAGTGGTTGACAACCCCTAAGTAAATCATTACAAATCTCAAGCAAATACAACAATCTCAGATCAAAGGCTACGAGGGGATATAAACAGAACATGACATGAATAGCATTTGTCCAATTTAATGTGTGTGCAAGTGAGTATATCGCACGAACGAGGCATACTGACATCGAGGTTGCAATGGTACTTTGAAGCAACGAATCAAGTAAAATGTAACTAGTCATTTTGGTGCATATAACAATATGAGTATGCTCAAAATTTTAAAAACAATGAGAGAGAGAGAGAGAGAGAGAGCAAGATAGTTTTATCGTATTTTAATGAATATACAATGGTATTCTATTGCTTTATATTGTAATAAAGGTATTCATCATAAGATAAGAATGTGTAGAAGCATCGACATCACACGATACTTATGATGATAGTAGAGGAAGAGAGAATACAAGTTTATGTACAAGCCATGAATTTTTAGATTCATATTTAACATAAAATTCTCTTAATGTCGGTAAAGTATTAGACACCAATATTTGAATAGAAGTGGAACAGATCGCAAACATACATTAGTATAAACATTGTAATAGGCATGTATGCTTTTGGTCTTTTCTTGTTATATGACAAGATCGCTACCAACAATTTTACGAATTCTACGGATGTGGAAACATCTCCACCAATGGCTAATGATGTTTACTCTATGTACATATCCACCATGACATAGAAAAGCCTTTCTCCAAAGATGAGAATTGGCACGTCGACAAGAGTTTGCCTATTGTCAAGGCACCCGAACCAGACAGTTTCACCTCCAAGTTCTTCCGGAGCATTTGGGAGGTCATTAAGCATGGCATTTGTGACATCTTAGGCATGTTCTCATAGTTAAATGGGTAGAGGCTCCATAAGCTCAATGATATGCTACTCACCTTGCTCCCCAAAACATGACTTCTCCAATGTATTTATAATTTATGAAGTATACGTGCTATATTTACATTATTTACTAATGAATTTGGTGCACCTTTATATTATTTTTATGGATTAACATATTAATCTAGTGCCTGTTGTCAATTCCTGTTTTCTGCATGCTTTTAGTTTCACAGGAAATCCATATCTAGAAAGGTCAAAATGCGATGCCAATTTTTGACAGTTTTTAACGGGCCAAAATAAGCACTGAAAGCTTCAAGAGGAAAAGAGAAGAGGCCCGAGGGGCCCACAAGGGAAAGAGCGTGGCCACCCCAAGTCGCACCACGTGGTCTTATGCCTCCCCCATGGCAACCTTGTGACATGATTCCAACGCTACAATTTCTATAAATACTGAAGCCCTCTCTCGTATCCCCACAACAATTTTTCCACTGCCACAAGTTCCAGTTCCCCGACAATCACATATGGAGGCCTTCTCCGATACTCAGCCATAGGGGGAACCAATGAAGGAGGCCTCTTCATCAACCTTGTTGTTCTCATGGTGATGTGTGATTAGTTCATTCTCGGGGCTCGGGGAGTGTACTAGTAGTTATGTGTTAAATATCTCTCTCTCTCGAATGTTTTGGATGGATTCGATCTAGATTGTATCCTCCACTTCATTAATAAAGTTGGATCTTATGGATGTTCATCTCCCTTTATCCTTTTTTGTAGTGAATTGAGTTTTGGTCTTTTAAGTTTCCTTATGTTGGACTTAATTCTTTGGATTTCAGATGACTTGCTGCATGTCTAGTTATTAACTTGCGGATAGTTGTGGTGACATTGGGATACTCTTGGCACAAAGGTTGAACGATATGTATCATATGGTGTTGTCTAGGTAATATCTCCAGGGCCATGTGTGACACTTTGGGGGGTGGTTCAATAGATTGATTGGAAACACAACTTTGAGGTGGTTCGCTACCTACTCGATTTCATACGACTTCCTCTGACGGAGTAAAAACCATGGAGTGATTCTTTTCCGCACCTTGAGGGATTATCATGACATTCAGTTATGTTAATGATGTTGAGAGTTGGCACTAGTGAAACTATGAACCCTAAGCCTTGTTTCAAATCATTGCAATATTGTTTTTTACTAACTTCTTTGACTTGTTACCTTGCTGTTTTTATTTGTTCAGATTATAAAAACATATTTATACGATCCATATACCCATATCAACCTCTCTTTGCTTAATTAGTACTCCTATACAATTGACAACTATATTAGGTGTAACGGGTACACAAGAGATTTCATATTTTGATTGCAGGATCATTTGAGAGAGAGCCACCTTCATTCTACACCTCTTGTGGATTGATAAAACCTTAAGGAATCCTGTTGAGGAAAAATGTCTACCGTCCTACAAAACTCTGCGCTTGGAGGCCCAACAATTTCTACGAAAAATAAAGTGTTTTTTGTGTTTGTCTACAAGAAATATAGTTTCGTAGTAGTCATGAAGTTATTTCTGGCACCGTTGTCGGGGTGAGTGCTTGAAGGTATCTTCTTGAAATCTTGCAATTGAATCTTTTAGTTTCTTGTTTTATTCACTAATTTGGTTTATAAAATAAACTACAAAAATTGAAAGTGAAGTGTGTCAAATTATTTACCTAAATTGTTTTTGTATACTAAAGCGTGATCAATTCCCAATTTTTTACACAGTATGACACTACAATTTGCTTTACATTCCAAATTTTTAGAAATATTGGAGTTACAAAACTACGATACTTTTTGCTCATGTTTGCTTGTTCGATGTTTCTATTAGTATATATATAGAGATTCTAAAAATATGTAGGCATTTAATCTACAATGTTTAATTATAATTTTTGTGATTTTCTAGAGTAGAGAATGTTAAGGTTTTGAATTTATTTTGTACTAATCTATCTCATGAGTTCGGTTGAGTTTTGTGTGGATGAAGTTTTTAAGTTTTGGGTGAGATAGGACATGATGATAATAAGGAGCAGAAAGAGCCTAAGATTGGGGATGCCCAAGGCACTCCAAGGCAATATCTAAGGAAGATCAAGCAGCTAAGCTTGGGGGTGCCTCGGATGGCATCCCCTCTTTCGTCTTCAAAACTATCGGTATGTTTGCTGTTTGATATAATCTTTAGATCTATTTTTTTGATTTGGAGAGAGTTTATACATAGCTACTATTTACTTAAATACTCTTTGTTCTTCACTTATATCTTCTAGAGCAGTTTATTGTTTATTCTTGAGCATCACATATATATTTAGAGTAGAAATTGATGATTTATGAATGCCATGTGCTTCATTTATTATATGTATATTGAGAAGTAAACATGCATCCTCCATTTAATCCGTTAAAGTAGAAGTGACACTATGATAGTGCATATCCAAGTAAGGGAGTTATATTATAATGGCAATGATGATTAGTTTTATTAAGTTGAACCTCTTATGTTGTGGTGGTAAGTATCTCCCACTGAAAGACCAATGATTGACTTGGCACATGCTTACACATGTTTAATAAATTTTAAATTCAGCCTTGGTTGTATCTTGGTTTGTAGGTTATCATTATGATTTTGTTTTCTCAATAATGTTACTATTAGAGAAAGCATGATTGTGGATTTTGTCCTCGTTAAATTGGTTGTCTTCCAGTCTTTTGCTAGCTTTTTCTTGTACCAAGTATAAATACTGCTTGTGCATCCAATCCTTGACACAAGTTTATGCCATAAAGTGTCCACCATACCTTCCTATACATGGTATTTCACTGGCATTCCAAGTAAATTTGCATGTGCCACCTTTAAACCTTCAAATAAACATATGTTTCATATGCCCGTATGGCTCATGGAGTGATGACCCACAAGGTATCCTCTCCAAGTGCTGTAAGTAACAGTGATAGATAGATTTGTAGCAAGATAATTCGCAACAAGTAACAAGTACCAATAACAACAAATGTGAAACAACATGGCCCAATACTTTTTGTAGCAAAGGATAATCCTGAAAGTTCTCTTATATAAAGCAAAGTGTTCTCGACGACACATGGGAATTTTCGTCTAGTCACGTTCATCATGTTTGGCTGATTCACATTCGCTACTTTGATAATTTGATATGTGGGTGGATTAGTGCTAAGGTGGTGTTATTACTTGAACAAACAACCCACTTATGATTACCCCCTATTGCAAGCATCCGCAACTATAAAAGAAGAATTAATATAATACAACTATAGCATGAAAAATATGTATGAAAATCAACCCCTTACGGAATAACCCACAAGGCACCTAGGCATTCCTAAGAGGGGTGGGTGTGCCATGCTGCCTTGTGAGTGACACATGCCCCCCTCTGGTATTTCTTGGATCTAGTACTTTTTTTATTCCAAAAATATTCTTCGTAAAATTGCAGCTCATTTGGAGTCTACCAGAATAGGTATCTTTGATGTAGTTTTTTCACGTCCAGAATTCCAGCTGCCGGCAATGTTCCTCTCCATGTAATCCTTGTAAATTCAGAGAGAAAAGGCATTAAAATTGTATCATAAACTGGAATAATGTACAAAAACAATATAAATAATAGTGGGAAATCATGATTCAAAATAGAGGTATCAACTCCCCAAGCTTAGACATCGCTTGTCCTCAAATGAAAGCCGAACTCGATAATCATGTCCACATGCTTAGAGAGAGAGGTGCCGATAAAAATAAAATACAGATAAGAAAGCATCAAGATCATTATCATAACAACAACTTAATACCATAAAATTTCTCATGGACAAGTAATAATCTATCCACATGCTCAAGTGTGAATCATAAACTTTATCGAAAACTAGCATGGCATGTTCTTAGTCATTGAAACAATTACAATCCATCATATTTTGGAAATAGTATATGCCAAAGCTTTGTTTAGCAAGTTCATATACTCAACTATCATTTAGTCTTCTATGATTGCTGATACTCACGGGAAATTTATGAACAAAAGAGTTCCAATTAGACACATAGGAAATAAGGGTTTATAATTTGCCACCACCCAACAATTTATGTGAAGGATAACGTCAACAATAATAACTCATGATCACATATATCCAACTGGATATATGTGTGTGGATCTTTCCTCATCGCATGATGCTTGCAAAGTAGATAATAATAAGAATGGAATAGGAATTAACATTATTGACTCTTGCGTAAAAGTAAATACAGAAAATTAAAAGATAAGCCCTTCGTAGAGGGAAGCAGACGTTGTCATGCGCTTATTATTAGTTGGATGTGCAAGCTCTTAATGGAATGGAATGCCACTTTATATTCGCCCTTATTGTAGCAGCATTTATTATGTAGATAATCGCTTTTATTTCTTTTCCATCACAAGATCAAACAAAGCTTATTTTCCCTTCCAATAAAACGTCATCCATATTTAGGAGCAATTTTTATTGCCTTTGCATCGATGACAACTTACTTGAAGGATCTTATTCAATCCATAGGTAGGTATAGTGGACTCTTATGAAAAGAAACTTGTTTTAAGGATTTATGCATGCACAAGTAGTATCTCTACTTGGTGTGAATATTTTGGCTAGTAAATGATAGGAGAAAGCATCACACGTTGGAGGATCCATGACAATATAACTTCTATGTGAAAATAAGCAAACATAACTCATTACATTGTGTTCCTTGTCCAACATCAACTAATTTATTATGGATAGAATATTTAATGGGGGATCACAATCATAAAATATGTCCAAGATAGTATATTTATATGTAAGACCTCTCTTTCATTATTACTTTTTCATGAATTGCATCTATGACTAATGCTATATTTGCTAACCTCCAACAATTTTTTTACCAATTATACTATCTTTATGTGGAGTCATTAATCCCCATGGGATTAGCCTATGAATATTTTTCGTTCTTTTCATTTTTATGATTGATGAAAGAAGGTAAGGCAAGCAGACTCAAACTAATCTTTATTTTATAATTCAAGCACACAATTACATAGATAGATAGATCACTAAGCAAACACTAGAAACTAAATCACACTAAAACTTTATTCTTCTAAATCACGGATTAACTAAGGATCAAACTAAGATAGATGATGATAATAAAAGTGATGGTGATACGATACCGGGGCACCTCCTCCAAGCTTGGAGCAAGCTAAGGGTGGTGCCCATACGCATGTACTCAAGTTTCCTTCTCGGGCGATGGTGGTGATGAAGTGGTAGGCTTGATAATCTCCATAATGGATACTATGGCACCCCTCAGGTCCCACATCTAAAGCAACTGCTGAATCATTACAATGTTCTGTTGTACCTCCACCATGATATGTTTATTCTTAGGACACCAAGAGCTCTTCCCTGCATCACTTTCACTTGGACGAGAGATGTCCCAGTTGGACGGTATACGAGAGTGACAAAAATATGAACCCCGTAGTTGTGGATCAAATTGTGAAAATAATTTGTATGTAACCTGTCGAGGGGTCTCCTCGGATTGGATGCACCTTGAACTTCATGGATTGATTGAGATCTCCTCCCTATTGGTAGGCAAGGGTTTGGAGAAGTGGAGATGCCTTCTAACGTTCCTCGTTTTGAAGCAGAAGGGTGCACTTCCATGGAGTCTGTAGATTCCTCCCCCGTGATGACCTCCCTGGTTCCCTCTCTTGCAAGCTCCATGTGCAGCAGCCAAGCCGCGTCCTTAATGTTGTTGGAGGAGGACGACCCCATGGCTCTCTCGCCTGAAAAATTCTACCAAAAAATACCTCAAAATGAGAACACGAGAAAACCTGGGATACGTTGGTCAAAACATTGGGGAGTACATATAATGATTTTTTCTACATGCAGGACAAGCAAATGGAAAGAAAACAGAGTCGGGAAGGGGCCCACAAGGCACCCAGGTGCGCCTAGGGGGTGGGTGCGCCCTGCTACCTTGTGGTCTCCTTGTGGGTCCCCTTGGTTGGTCCGTATTATTGTATTTTTTTCTAATATTCCAAAACAAACATAATAATTTTAATGGAATTTTTGGAGTCTGTTTACTTAACATACCACATACCTTCCCTTTTCCAGTGTTCCGGAGTGTTCTGGAAGGTATCTTTTATGTGCTCCTCCGGTGTCATTATTTGAATAACATTGGTCTCCTTGTTAATGAGTGTACCTAAAATATAACGTGTAATTCTTGTGCCATTAACCACCTTAGGATTTGTTCCTTCCGCATTATTTATCTTGATGGCTCCTAAGCGATAAACCTCCTCGATAGTATAGGGTCCTTCCCATTTGGAGATGAGTTTTCCTGCAAAGAATCTGAAACGAGAATTGTATAATAGAACATGACCATCAACATTGAATTCTCATTTTTGTATTCTCCTATCATGACATGTTTTAAACTTTTCTTTAAAGAACTTGGCATTTTCATAGGTTTGTGTTCTCCATTCATCTAGGGAGCTAATATAAAAAAACCTCTTTTCACTGGCAAGCTTGAAATCATAGTTAAGTTATTTAATTTCCCAATATGCCTTATGTTCTAACTAAAGAGGTAAATGACAAGCCCTACCATAGAACATTTTATATTGAGACATACCCATGGGATTTTGTTAAGAAGTTCTATATGCCCAAAGTGCATCATCAAGTTTCTTAGACCAATTCTGTATAGATCTATTAATGGTCTTTTGCAAAATTAACTTTATTTCTCTATTGCTCAATTCGACTTGACCACTAGATTGAGGATGATAAGGGGCGACGCGATTATATGGTTAACATTGTATTTATCTAGAAGTTTACGAAAAGCACCATGAATAAAATATGAACCACCATCAGTCATTAAATATCTAGGGACTCCAAACCTCAGAAAGATAACTTCTTTAAGCATTTTAATAGAGGTGTATGATCAACAATTCTACTTGGAATATCTTCTACCCACTTAGTAACATAATCAACAACAACTAGAATATGAGCGCATCCATTATAGGAAGGAAAAGGTCCCATATAATCAAATCCCCAAACATCAAATGGTTCAAACAAGTGAATAATTCACTGGCATTTCCCGACGTCTACCAATATTACCAAATCTTTGACATTCATTACAAGAAAGGACAAACTTACGTGCATCCTTGAAGAAAGTAGGCCAATAAAAATTGTACTGTAGTACCTTATGTGTGGTTCTGTCTCCTGTATGGTGTCCTTCATATGCCTTGGAATGACACTTCCGTAGGATATGTTCCTGTTCATGCTCATGTACACAATGTCTAATAATACCACCTATTCCTTCTTTATATAGATGTGGGTCATCCCAAAAGTAATATCTTAAATCAAAGAAGAACTTTTTATTTTGTTGGTATGTGAAATTAGGTGGTATATTTTTAGCAACAATGTAATTAGCACAATATGCATACCAATGAGTATTACGGGAAGCATTTATAACAACTAATTGCTCAACAGGAAGACTATCATCAATAGGTAGTGGGTCATCAAGAACATTTTCCATTCTAGACAAGTTATCTGCTACCAGATTTTTAGCTCCCTTCTATCAATAATATGCAAATCAAAATCTTGAAGTAGAATAACCCACCTAATCAACCTAGGTTGAGCATCTTTCTTTTCCATAAGTTATTTAATAGCAGCATGATCGCTGTGAACAGTAACTTTAGAATAAAAAATGTAAGGTCTAAACTTATCACATGCAAACATAAGTGGTAAAAATACTTTCTTAGTAATAGCATAATTTATTTTAGCACTGTCTAATGTCTTACTAGTATAATGGATAACATTTAATTTCTTATCAACTCTTTGTCATAGAACAACAACAACAACATAGTCACTAGCATCACACATTATTTCAAACGGTAAGTTCCAATCACGTGGTTGAACAATAGGTGCAAAAATCAAAGATTGCTCAAGTATTTCAAAGGCTTTGGCACAATCATCATCAAAAACAAATGAAACATATTTTTGAAAAAGATTGGTAAGAGGCCTAGAAATCTTGGAGAAATCCATAATAAACCATCTATAGAAACTAGCATGACCAAGGAAACTTATAGTACCTTTAATATCTTTAGAACATTTCATTTTCTCAACTACATCAACTTTAGCTTTATCCACTTAAATACCTCATTCAGAAATTTTATGCCCAAGTATTGTACCTTCATTAACCATAAAATGACACTTCTCCCAATTCAAAACATGATTAGTTTCTTCACATCTTTGCAAAACTCGATCAAGATTGCTTAAACAATCATCAACAGAAATATCATACATGGAAAAATTATCAATGAATACCTCAACAATAATTTCACAACACATTATATAGCCATCATACATCTTTGGAAGGCAACAGGTGCATTACATAAACTGAAATGCATACGTCTATAAGCAGAAGTTCCAAAAGGACAAGTAGAAGTGGTTTTCTCTTGATCTTCTTTGGACACAGGTATTTGAGAAAAACTATCTATCAACGAAACAAAAGTGTGTGTGATTAGATAATATTTCTAAAAATTTGATCAATAAATGGCAAGGGGTAATAATCTTTTCTATTAGCTTTGTTTAATTTCCTCAAATCAATTACCATTCTGTAACCAGTTACAACTCTCTATGGAATAAGTTCATTTTTATCATTAGGAACAACGGTTATACCTCTTTTCTTAGGCACACCATGAACACGACTTACACATCTACTATCAGTTATGGGATAAATAATACCTGCCTCAAGAAGCTTCAATATTTTAGTTCTTACCACCTCTTTCATTTTAGGACTAAGGCAACATTGATGATCAACGATGGGTTTAGCATTTGGCTCCATATTAATCTTCTACTAGAATAACGTAGGGCTAAGGCCCTTAAGATCATCAAGAGTATATCCAATAGTAGCTCGGTGCTTCTTCAAAGTTTTAAGTAATCTCTTTTCCTCATGCTATGAAAGGTTAGCACTAATAATAACATGATATATCTTCTTTTCATAAAGATAACCATACTTTAATATATAAGGTAGTGTCTTTAATTCAAACACGGGATCACTCTTAAGTAGAATATGATCCCCTAAGGTGTCAAAAGGAAGATTATGTTTAAGGATAGGTGATTAATTGAAGAATATTTTATCTATTTCATGTATTTCACTCATATGCATATCATTTTCATGGTCTATTAGATATTGTTCTAACGGATTAGCAGGAGGCACAACAATAGAAGCAAGAGCAATTATTTCATCTTTACTAGATAAATCTTTCTCATGTGGTTGTCTATAGAACGTAGAGAAATTAAACTCACGAGGCAAATCACCAAAGTTGATTTTGAACCTTTTCTTTAGCACAATCAATTTCAGCATTAACGGTATTTAAGAAAGGTCTACCAAATATGATGGGACAAAAATTATCTTGTAATTAACCAATTTCTAAGAAATCATTGGGGTACTTGACTTTTCCACACAAGACTTCAACATCTTGAACAATCCCAAGTGATGAAATAATGTTACTATTTGCAAGTTTAATAGTAACATCAATATCCTCTAACTCAACTGGTGTTATATAATGCATAATTTCTTAATATGTAGTAAATGGAATGGCACTCACACTAGCACCTATATCACATAAACAATGGTACCAATGATCTCCAATATTGACAGAAACAAGAGACATGCCAACCACTGCCTTTTTCTTATCTAACACATCCTTCTTATTGCTAACAGGTTTTGTGATTCTAGCAGCCTCATTGCAGAAGTAAATAACATGCCCATCAGTATTATCAACCAAGAGATCTTTAACCATAGCAATATTAGGCTCTACATATTTTTCCAGAAGGTTTCGATGTTCTAAAATTACTTTTATTAACCACGGTTCTAGCTTTAGCATGTACCCTCATCCTAACATGAAAAGGTAGTTTGTAAGTAGTAGGCGCAAGTGGATCAACATTTAAATAAGTGGTCATTAACCCGTGCTTCTGCACGGACTAACAAATTTTAAAAAAATTAGTGTTTAAATAAAAAATTATATAAACAATGTTTTGTTTGAATATTTGAGAAACATAAGTACAATATCTTTACAAAGATCATTCACTACTTATTTTCGTAGCGTATACCATAATATATTTCCCTACTTCCTATTATGAATGTAGTGGGAACATTGTGGAGCATCTTATTTTTTTTTGAAAATTTTGCAGTAAAGTTGTGCCACAACAAAAAGTGGTCACACCATTATGTATATTTAAGGACTTGTAAATTTTCTAATTAATAAATATAATAGTTCATTTTTCGTAGTTGCTAAATACATTGTTACTTTTCAATTTCTCTCTCTCCAGGTTACTACTCGCACAATTACTGCTTGCATCTACACAGTACATATGATTAAAATATTCCACACATGACTAAATTTATGCCGATCATTCTCTATATATACTGGTCCTCTTTCTCTGTGCATGGGCTCCCCTCTCTCTGTGTTGCACATGCACACGTATCCACAGACATGTAAACCTATGTAACTAATCTAACACATCCACGAGTCCAGCACGCATCACTTGAACATGCCGCTGCATGTGATGCCATGGCTCAGTTCAAGCTTATCATTATACTTTTAAAATGTTTGGAAAATAATTTGAACTTTTGGAAGCCAGAGTTGTCTTTCCAACAAATTCCCTATATTTTGGGTTTTCTGGTCACATCTTTTTTTGAAAGTTGGTTTGTAATATTATAGAAGCCATCCTTATACTTCAAATAGCAACAGTTAAATTTGGAAGTTTGCTTTAATTTTTTCAAACCGACCTAAAAGTTTCTAGAAGCTCGCCCTTCTCTATTCTAAAAGTTCCCCTAAATTATTGGATGTCCACCTATACAATTTTGAAAATTTGTTTGTACATTTTTGGAAATAGATCCTTCTAGCATCGTGGCAGAGTCATCGACAAAAGTAATAACGATGCTTTTCTTTAGTTACTCCTAATTTACAATTTTTACTTATAATCGATAAATGTGAATTTTTACTTATAAAATTCACATTCATCGACAAAAGTAATACAATTTTTAGCATCGTGGCAGAGTCATCCACATTTATCGTTAACTATATTATAAATAAAATTCGATCTGCACGCCCTTACTTCTGAAATTATTGGATTTTGGATGCACTTGCACAGTTGAGGAATTTTGATTTTTAAAATATATTTTAGTGTTTTTATTAAATGTACTTTCCACATACATTTAGTATTTTTAGACCGATTTTCTTAATATTTTCTGTAGACACTTTGTGCATGTCTCATACATATTCACTAGTATATATGTAGGAGTGACTTAAGTACATGCATGTTAGGTATAGTACACACATATGGGCATATATGCCTTGTGCTTATGTGTGTGGTGATTTTGGATTGGAAGAAGCAGTTCACATACCTAAATGCAGGTACACACAACATGTTTACCTAGCTGTGTCATGCATCCATGGGTACCTTCATTAGTACGCCCCAAGAAAATAAAAATTGGTAGGTGCTCTTACCTTGCACGTTTCCTAGCATGAGATGTATGGACTCTTGGGCCGATGCGATCTCCCTTGGAAACATACGGACTGCCACCGTTTTTTTCCAGTCGAATAAGGGAGAGTCCAAAGGGAGGAAGATTGATTCGTGGCATGGGGGAGCACGTTTACTCTTTCATCCAAAGGCTACAATGCATTATATATTAATTGGACGGATGAAATTTCTTACATTCTAGAATTAACATTGCATCTCGTATGGTGCTTCCAATTAGTAAATACAAAGATTGTATCTTCTTTAGCTAAGCTAGGTTCCTTTCAAGTTTCTTGAATGGGGGGGGGGGTTGAAATTTAAACCACTTCTCCTTAGGGAGATCAACATGAGTGGCAAATGATTTACAAAAATTAGCTACTATCTCAAAGTCAAGGCCATATTTTGCACTAAACTTATTACAATCTCCAGTTTCCATAAAAGATTTAACACATGCAAACTCAAGATTTATACTTGACTCATTACCTGTGTCGAACTCCCAATCTACAGGGATGCATTTAATTCTTTCAAGAAGATCACATTTAAATTCAATAGTAATCGTCATGAAGGAGCCACCGAGGAAGTATCAAGCATAAATTGATTATCATTTGAAAGCCGAGCATAATAGTTTTGTAAGATTATTTCCCTTGAGATCTTATGATTGGGGCATGTGTACATCATAGATTTAAGCCTCCTCGAAGCTTGAGCGATACTTTCTTCTTTACGAGGCCAAAATTTATATATATAATTCTGATTACGATGAACCAAATGCATAGGGTAAAATTTCTGTATGTATATCAAGTGCATATCATGATGTTTTGTTCCATCTCCTTCATAAGGATTAGGAAGCATTTTCTCAAATATACCCAAACGAATCTCATAGTAAATATTTTTAGTAAGTTCAGTAGGTTGACGAGCGACTCTTGCCACTTTCGGACGAGGTAAAGATACCCCAAACAAGCCCCTTAAAGGATTATCCTCCATAGTAACAAGCATCCGTAAATTTCATCACATAAAAAAATGTTTCCTTACCAAATTCCACTTATCAAAGACGCTTCACTCCCCGACAACAGCGCCAAAAAAGTGTCTTGCCGACCCACAAGTATAGGGGATCAATTGTAGTCCTTTCGATAAGTAAGATTGTCGAACCCAACGAGGTGCAGAAGGAAATGAGAAGCGGTTTTCAGCAAGATATTCTCCGCAATTGTAGTAAGTAAAAGTAATAGAAAGTTTTGTAGCAACATAATTCGTAACAAGTAACAAGTAGCAATAGTAACAAAGGTGCAGCAAGGTGTCCCAATCATTTTTGTATCAAAGGATAAGCCTGAAAGTTGTCTTATATAAAGCAAAGCGTTGTTGAGGACACATGGGAATTTCCATCTAGTCACGTTCACCATGTTTAGTTGATTCACATTCACTACCTTGATAATTTGATATGTGGTTGGACTGGTGGTAAGGTGTTGTTCTCACTTGAACAAACAACCCACTTATGATTACCCCCTCCTGCAAGCATCCGCGACTTCAAAATAAGAAATAAGATAAATCTTACCGTAGCATGAAAAATATGGATCCAAATCAGCCCCTTAATTATGGAAAAACTCATAAACTAGGGTTTAAGCATATGTCACTCTCGCAACCAATTATCTACTTATCACTCCACGATGCTTATGGTGAAGTGTCATGTAGTCAATGTTCAAATGGCACCACTAAAGGAAGAGCAACATACATGTCATCAAAATACGGAACGAATGCCAACATCACATGATTACTTATAACAAGACTTCTCTCATGTCCTCGAGGACAAAAGTAACTAATCACAAATCATGTTCATGTTCAAGATCATAGGGGTCTTCAATATCATTAAGGATCTGAACATATAATCTTCCATCAAAGAAACCAACAAGCATCTATTACGAGATATCATCAACACTACAGGTAACCCACATGTACCAATCTGAGGTTTTGAGACAAAGATTGAATACAAGAGATAAACTAGGGTTTGAGATGAGATGGTGATGGTGAAGATGTTGATGAAGATTCGTCCTCACATGATGGAGGAAGAGTTGGTGATGTTGATGGCTTTGATTTCCCCCTCTCGGAGGGAAGTTTCCCCGAAAAAATCCCTTCGCTGAAGATCAATGGTGCTCCTGTTCAGGTTCTGCCTCGAGACGGTGGCACTTCGTCCCGAAAGTCTCCTATGGATTTTTGTTTGTAGGTCAAAAACCTTCATATAGCAGTAGAGGGGGACCGAAGACCGCCTATGAGGCCCACAAGTCACCTGGGCGCGCCTAGGGTATGGGCGTACCCTGCTGCCTTCTGAGCGATAGGTGGCCCTCCTCTGGTTTTTCTTGGCTCCAATATTTTTTTGGATTACAAAAATATTATCCATAAAATTTCGGCTCATTTGGGGTCTAGCAGAATAGATATCTATCATGTAGCTTTTTCAGCTTGAGAATTCCAGCTGCCAGTATGGTTCCTCTCCATGCAATCCTTGTAAATTCAGAGAGAAAATTCATTAAAATTGTATCATAAAGTGGAATAATGGCCAAAAACAATATAAATAATAGTAGTAAATCATGATGCAAAATAGACGTATCATGGAGCGGTGGGGTTATTATACGTCTCGATCATATCTACTTCTCCAAACACTTTGGGTCTTGTTTTGGATCTAATTTGCATTATTTGGATGAAACTAACATGGAATGACGTTGTTTTCCAACAGAACTACCTTCTTTTTGTTTTTGTGCAGGAATAAAAGTTCTCAGAATTGGACGAACTTAATGGAGATTTATTATGGAATATATAACAAAATATTGGAAGAAGAAGCTACTGGAGGGGAGCCACCCAAGGACCACAAGCCCAAGGGGTGTGCCATATGCGCTTGTGGGCCCCTGATGACCATCCTGGCCTAATTCCATCTCCATATTTACTGTAGTACCATGGAAAAAAATCAGAGAGAGAGTTTTATCGTGTTTTGCAATACGGAGCCGCCGCCACCTCATATTCTTCGTTGGGACCCCTAGTTTGGAGTCCGCTCGTGGCTCCGGCGAGAGGAATTCATCATCGTTGTAATCAGGAACCCTTCTCCATTAACAATTTTATGATCCTCACAACCATATGTTAGTAATACCATTCATCTTAGAGAAACAAGTATAATCACACCTTAAGCATAAATTCCAAGCATAGCAACGCAACATCTTAATTTGATCCCATAAGAGTTCCCTTTTTTAAGACAAGTGATAACCCCTAAAGTATTCCCAGTGATCCAAAGTATCTCCCATTATGAAGTTGAATGAAGTTTTATCAGGTTTACCAAAGTAGTATTTAATGTTTTCCACATAACCAACATCGAGGATTTTAGGAGGTTCCCCATCTCCATGATTAGCAAGTACAACTAAGTTTTCTGGTATTTCATGTTCCATATCCATAACTAAAGATATACAACAACTTAGAACATAAAATTAAAATTACTTAGTGATAAAGAAAACAAGTACACACGAGAATATCAACCCCAAGCTATTACTCCTAGTAACGGCGCCAGAAGAGGTATTGATAACCTCCAAGTATAGGGGATCGTTTGTAGCCTTTTTCGATAAGTAAGAGTGTTGATCCCGAGGAGGATCTAAAGGTAATTCTCTCAATTTCCATCAACCACTGATACAACTCTAAGCACAACAATGTTCACTATACCTAGTACAACAAATAAACCGCTTTGCGGAAATAAAACTAGAAGTAGTTTGTGTAAGAAGATAGTTGTGCAAGACAATAAAGAATGTAGAAATAAAAGTTAGGTGTTGTTTTAATAAGAGAACAATTTAGTTAATATAGAAAGTGTGGAAAAGTGGTTTTAGGATTTGCAAGATTGTCTTAGGCAATTGATAACTAGATTGGTAATCATTATTGCAATTCTATATGAGGGGGAGGCATGAGCTAACATAATTTCTGTACTTGGATCATACGAAATAATGATTGGAACTCTAGCAATTATCTGCAACTACTAAAGATCATTAAGGTAAAATACAACTATAGCATTAAGTAACAAGTCCCCTTTACTCCCATACGCAAAACCCCCACACTCGGGTAGATGCTTCTGTCACTCTTGCTACCCACTATAAGCGAATCATGAACGTATTGCAACACCCTAGAGGGGGAATCCCCCACATGTGCGTGGCACGGAAGGCACCATAGGACATCACCGAATCAAACATGCAACTCAAACCAATCAAGATCCTCAATCAACCCATAGGACAAATGAAATGTACTCAAAAATCATAGGATGGCAACACATCATTGGATAATTATATGAAGCATAAAGCACCATGTTCAAGCAGGGGTTACATCGGGTTGTGGGTGAGTGTACGGATGTAAATATATGAGTAAATGTGATGGTGGTGTTGAGGAAGACTGCATAATTGTTGGTGTAGATTGTCACCACGCTAGTTCCCCCAGCGACACTTCGGTACCACTAGGAGAGAGGGGGAGAGAGCCCCCCTTCTTCTTCCTTGGCCTCTCCCCTAGATGGGAGGAGGAATTCCCCTCTATTCCTTGGCCTCCATGGATCTCGGAGGGGAGGAACCCCTCTGTGATTGGATCACTCTCTCCATTTTCTTGTATTTGACGTTCCTCTTTTCTAGCGTTTCGCCATTTATTAAATTCTCAAAGACTCGTAACTCTGATTGGGTTGAAATTTTGAGGGGATTTTATCTAGACATTAGATTCTATGTAGCCGAAGGACACCCCCAAGCGACCTCCATGGTGCCCACGAGCCAGGGCGTTCACTACCCCCTATGGTGCGTTCTACCCCCCAGGGTGTGCCCTAGAGGATCATGGGCCACTCGGACTTCCTCTGGCATTAATTATTTTCCCCAAAAATCACATATATTCCAAAATAAATCTCTCTAAAATTTCATCAGATTTGGGCTTCGTTTGATGTCGATTTTCCGCGAAAGAAAAAAAATGCAACAAATAAGAATTGGCACTAGGCACTAGATCAATATGTTAGTCCAAAAAAATCATATTAATTGTTGCGAAAAGTACATAAAAGTTGTAAAATAATGGAATGAAACATTAAAAAATTTATAGATACGACAGAGACGTATCAACCCCCAAGGTGACCATGAATTGAGATATCGACCGGGAGGGCGGTAACGCGAGGAGTTTATGTATTCATTATGTGTTAATGCTTTTTTACGATTCTTTACTAAAAGGAGAAATTTAATTACCTTAAAGACCCCATTGTTGCGGGATGGTAGGACAACACATATCATGCAAGTTCTTATTGCAAGCATGTATGACTATATACGAAAAACATGCCTATAAATGATTGATGAATTGGAACTAGTTCCGTGCCGCTCTAGGTTGTGTCTGATACATATTAAATCTCATCAAAATATCCATCAATTCTTCATGCCTACTATTTTATGCTATTGATCTTGCTCAAGTTACTACTATTATTTTGTCTGCTACAAAACTATTATCACTGCTATTGCTACTATTATTCTGTTTATGTTGCTATTGCTATAAAAATTATCATATTGTCGTGCTACTAATAAATTTTTGCAAGGAAGTAATTCTCATGTGTGGTTGAATTAAGAAGTCAACTACTAGGGTTTATAAATATCTTTGCCTCCCCTTGTGTAAAATCAATAAATTTGGGTGAAATACTACCCTCGAAGTCCGTTGTGATCCCATGGATCGGCATGGTAGTCATCATCTTCCATGCTAAATGTGCTTTACTCATGAAGGGAGTTTATTCAACTTGTCAAATATATGAGAGGTTCTGGTAATAGGGATGCCTAGTCCCAGTAATAATATTAAACAAAATTGATATTAAAAGGCACTCACCCAGAAAAGTTGAAGGTTGGCACGTACCCGTGGATTCGGCTAGCCATGCTTTGTGTTGGTTATGGTGGAGGAGTGCAAAAGCATGGGAACCATCATTAATGTGTTTAAAATTGAAGATACGGGAAAGTTTTGTTGTCAAACAATTGACAGGAAATGCACACCTCTCAAAATAAATTTATCTCTTTTTTAGACAAAATGAACTCTAGCATATGTTAATTCCCGCTCCTCTTTGTTAAGGGCATATCTATTTACATTTAGTGTTGAGTCAATTTTCATCTTTTACTCTCATTTCACACCGTGTATTGAGCATGAGGATCACTCTTAGCTTTGAATGCATACTTCTAACAAAAATTTATTGAGCATTGTATAAGTATATGATGGTTATCTTCAAATTGGGGTATCTAGTCATCATCTTTAAATTATTTCTTTCTTTATGTTTGCAATATAGTCCTCAAAGATTGCGAGATACTTCCTTACCACCTTATGATATGTTGAACTTAATGTCATGATGTAACTTGTTATTAGAATTATCATTGACTATGTGTTATCAAAGGTCTATTGTTTTATAGCATTCCCACTTGTTTTATCACTTACCTACTCGAGGACGAGAACGAATTAAGCTTGGGGATGCTAATACCCTTCCGATGTATCTATAATTTATGAAGTATTCATGCTATATTTACATCATTTATTAATGTCTTTTATGCACTTATATATTATTATTATGGACTAACCTATTAATCTAGTGACCAGTGCAATTTCTTGTTTTTTCTTCATGTTTTTGGTTTTGTAGGAAATCCATATCTAGGAAGGTCCAAATACAATGTCGATTTTTGTTGATCTTTATGGGCCAAAAGAAGCACTAGAAGCATCGGGAGGCAATGAGCAGAGACCTTAGGAGCCCACAAGGGCAATGGAAGTTACCATCCCACTAGGACACCTAACAAGGGATTGTGCCCCCTCGACACCTTTTTGACATGATTACAACGCTAAAATCATATTAATACCAAAACCCTCCTTTGTATCCTTAGAAAAATCTACCACTGTAAGTTCCTGTTTCACAACAATCCTATCTGGCGGCCTTTTTCGGCACTCTGTCGAAGGGGGATGCCATTGGCGGAGGCCTCTTCATAAATCTTGTTGTTCTCATGGTGATGTGTCAGTGTCTCATCCTCAGGGCTCAGGGTACGTATTAATAGCTATGTGTTCATTCTCTCTCTCTCTCATGTTCTTGAGGAATTCTATCTTGATTGTATCATGAGCTTTATTATTAAAATGGGATCTTATGGTGTTCATCTCCCTCTATCATTTTTGTGGTGAATTGATCCTTACTCTTTGAAGTTTCTTTATGTTGGATTAATTACTTTGGATTTGAGATCACTTGATGCATAGCTTTAATTAACTTGTAAATACCCATGGTTACATTATGGTACTTTTAGCAAAAATGTTGAACTATATGTATCATGTCGTGTTGTCGCAGTACGATCTCTAGGGCTATCATCGACACTTTGAGGGTGGCTTAATATATTGATTGGGCACACAACTTTGAGGTGGTTTCCTATCTATGCAATTTAATCCTACTTTTTTTGGTAGAATAGAAACTTTGAAGTGATTCTTTTGTGCACCTTGAGAGAATTTCATGTTGCTAATAGTTGGCACTTGTGAAAGTATGAACCCTAGGCCTTGTTTCCAAGCATTGCAATACCATTTTACTCACTTTTTTAATTTTTAACTTGATGTTTTTATTTGTTTAGATTATAAAAATATTTCTTCAATCCATATTACACATATATCCCTACTCTTTGCCGAACTAGTGCACGCGTACCATTGGAAATTCTTTTTTGTGTGTTGGGGATACTATAAATTTTCTTGTATTTGATTGCAGGGTCGTTTGACACAGGACCACCTTCATCCTACACATCTCGCATATTGATAAATCTTAGATCATCCATGGGAGAAATTTGCTATTGTCCTAAAAAATGGTGCATGGAGGCCCAATACAGTATGCAAGTATAAATTTGCGTACTACACATGGCAGGGGTGATGAGGAGTTCATTCTCTAGTATCATCCAATCAACCTCATTTACATTATTACCAAAATATCCGTGAAAGCTATTTCACTCCGATGAGCCCCTCATCTTGGATCTATGATTTCTACTAACTAGAGCACCTCCATCATTGGGAGAACTTCTTTCTCATGTAGCAAACAACGTACCTTCTCCACAATCTCTAAGTCCCCTGGATTCTCCTCAAGCTCGACATTTCTTGCACCTTCGACTCAATCACTTGGTCTTTCCTTATTAAGAAATTTCGAAACTTTGGCTTCAGTCAACGTTGGAGGCATCAAAGTTCTAAACTCATTCATCCAACTCGTGGTTTAGTGCAGCCTTCTTCACCACCTGAACGCTAACCATGTGGCTTGAGCGTGTCCCTTTAAGTCGTCACTATCATCATTTCGTTCCACCCTAAACATCGTGGCATATTTTTTACTATGAATAGGATGGCATCTTTGCCGGATATGCACTAACTTTGAAAAATTCACGGTGACACAACATCCACTACTCTGATGACCATGTGGCCGCCATTTCCATATTAATGCCAAGTCAATTGCTCAGTTCACAGTGGAATATGTGGGTCCCGCCTATCCATTCGGAAGGACTCCACTACCGACCCGATCTTTCTGCTGGACAAGTGATACGTGCATTTTCCACCATGTTTTCCTACTGTTATTTATGATGTTTTGGGTCATTATTCCACTTTATAATACAATTCTAATGCATTTTCTCTCTTATCATGCAAGATTTACATGAAGAGGGAAAGTAGTGCCAGCTGGAGTTTTGGACCTGAAAAAGCTATAACAGAGTTGTATATTCTCCGGAGCTCCAAATGACTTGAAAATTTACGAAGAATTATTTTGGAATTAATAAAAAATAATGGAAGAAGAATTTCCAGGAGGGGAGCCACATGTCGGCCACAAGTTTAGGTGGTGTGTTTCCCTAGGGTCACGCCGTGTGAGCTTGTGGGCCCACCAATAGGCCTTTGGGTCCCCGCATCCCCTATGGTGCCATTGACCTAGAAAAAATCAAGAGAACTTTTTCGGAAAGAAGCGCCATTGTATCAAGGTGGAACCTGGGCAGGAACACTTACACTGTCCCGCGGAGTGATTCCGCCAGGGAGACTTACCTTCGGGTGGGGGAAATCGAAGCCTTCATCATCACCAATGCTACCTCCATCATTGGAGGACTCATCTCCATCAATATATTAACCAACACTATATCATCTCAAATCCTAGTTAATATCTTGTATTCAATCTCTATCCCAAAACCTCATATTGGTACCTGTGGGTTGCTAGTAGTGTTGATTTCATCTTTTACTTGATGTTAGTTGGTTTGTTTGGTGGAAGATTGTATTCAGATCCTTAAGCATATACAATACACCTCTTATCTTGAACATGGATATGATGTGTGAGTAGTTATTTTTGTTCTTGAGGATATGTGAGAAGTCTTGTTATAAACTATCATGCGAAGTTGGTATTCGTTCAATATATTGATGACATGTATGTTGTGTTTCCTCCAGTGGTGTCGTGTGAACGTTGATTACATGACACTTCACCATATTTGGGACTTGGGGAAAGCATTGTGGAATAGTAAGTAGATGACGGGCTGCGAGAGTGACATAACCTCAAACCCTACTTTATGTACTATTTTGTAAGGTGCTGATTTGGATCCATATGTTTCATGCTATGGTTAGATTTATCTTAATTAATCATAATTAGGTTGTTTATTCAAGTAAGAACAACGCCTTTGAATCAGTTCACCCACATTACAATTTATCAAAATAGTGAACGTGAATGAACTAAAACATGATAGGCATGACTAGACAAAATTCCTGTGTGTGCTAAGTAACGATTTGCTAAATATAAAAAATACTTTTTGCCTGTCCTTTCCGTAGTAAGGATCAGTCTACCTTCCTGCACCTGGTTACATTTGTTACTTGTTACTTGGTACAAATGGTCTTGCTATCAAACAACACTTTATCGCTACTTTCAGCACTTCTAGAGACTACCTTACTAAAAAGCACTTATCATTTCCTTCTAATCCTCGTTGGGTTCGGCACTCTTACTTATCGAAAGGACTACGATTGCTCCCCTATACTTGTGGGTCATCAAGACTCTTTTCTGGCGTCATTGCTAGGGAGTGAAGCGCCTTTGGTATGAGTAATTTGGTAAGAAAACATTTATCTTGAGTGCTGAAATTTATCTCTACTTGTTACTATGGAAAGTAATCCTTCGCCTTGATCGGCAGTGGCAAGAGCTTCTCCCCAACCTACTGAACCTACTAATAATATTTATTATGAGATTCCTTTGGGTATTTTAGAGAATCTGCTAGCTGATCCTTATGTACGAGATGGAACTATACACCCTCATATGCACCTATTCTATGTAGACAAAATTTGTGGATTATTCAATCTTGCTGGTTTATCTGAAAAAGGAGTTAAGAATAACGTATTCCCTATATATTTGGGGGGCATTTTCTTGGTATAGGCTACTGGATGAATCTGGAACATGGGACTGTAAACGATTGAAGCTGGAATTCCGTCAAAAATTTTAACTTATGTTGAATACTCTTCATGCTAAAATGATCGTGCTAAAGAAAAGGTTAAAGTTAATTTTGATGATTTATCTCATGAGTTTATTTTCTATAAGTTTAATAGGCAACCCCATACCATGGATCCATCAAGTAAAGATGGTGTAATTTGTCTTGCCTCTATTGGTGTACTCCCTATAGATCCTTTGGAACAACATTTGCTAGACCATGAGAATTATATGCTTATGAATGAAAGAAATGAAATTTACAATATATTCTGTAGACAAGCACATATCCTTAAGAATAACTTATGTTTTGAAGCTTTGGGAGACCCTCTCCCTCCTAAGAGTGATCCGGTGTTTGAACTAAAGAAATTACTTGATACATTGAAATATGCTTACCTTGTTGAAAAGAAATTATATCATGTTATTATCAATGCTAACCTTTCAGAGCAGGAAGAAAGGAGATTATTGAAAAATTTATAGAAGCATAAATTGCAATTGGTTATACTCCAAATTATCTCAAGGGCATCGGTCCTACCTTATGTCAACACAACATTAATACAGAGCACGATGCTAAACCTGTTGTCGTCATCAACAAAGTTTTAATACCAAAATGTGTAGGATGTGGTAAGAACTAAAATATTAAAGCTTGTGGAAGCATGTATTATTTATCCGATAGCCGATAGTTGAATTGTCAGTCTTGTTAATTGTGTTCCTAAGAAATGAGTCATTACCATTGTTCTTAATGATAAAAATGAAACTATTTCACAAAGAATTGTAATAGGCTATAGGATGGTAATTGATTTCAGGAAATTAATTAAATCTAGTAAAAATACCATTACCCTCTACCCTTCATTGATGAAATGCTACAAAGATTATCAAAGCATACACACTTCTTTTTTCTAGATGGCTATTCTGGTTTCTCTCAAATATTTGCGTCACAAGAAGATCATGAGAAAACTACTTTTGCTTGCCCTTTTGGACCTTATGCTTATAGATGTATGCCTTTCGGTTTATGAAATGCACCTCCTATGTTTCAAAGATGTATGATCTCTATATTCTCTTATTTCCGTGACAAAATTGTTGAGGTATTGATGGATGATTTTTCTTTTTATGGAACTTCTCTTGATGATTCCTTGAGCAACCTTGATCGTGCCTTGCAGATATTTGAAGAGACTAATATTTTATTGAATTGGGAGAAGTGGCACTTCATGGTGAAGGAAGGTTTAGTCATTGGCCATAAAATTTCTAAAAGAGGTATTTAGTTAGATAAACCGAAAGTTGATTCAATTGAGAAAATGCCATGTCCTACAGATATTAAAGGTATAAGAAGTTTCCTAGGTCATGCTCATTTCTATATGAGATTAATTAAAGAATTATCTAAAATTTCTAGACCTCTCACTAGTCTCCTACAAAAAGATGTTCCATTTTTCTTTGATGGCGATTGCATAGTAGCCTTTAAAATACTTGAATAAGCTTTAATCACTACACCTATTGTTCAACCACCTGATTGGAAATTTCCCTTTGAAATTATGTGTAATGCTAGTGACTATGTTGTTGGTGTTGTTCTCCGCCAACGAGTCGATAAAAAATTGAATGTAATCCATTATGCCAGTAAGACCTTGGGTAGTGCTCAAAGAAATTATGCTACTACTGAGAAAGAATTTTTAGTAATTGTGTTTTCCTGTGATAAATTCAAACCATATATTGTTGATCCTAAAGTTACTGTTCACACCGATGAGGATGCTATTAAATATCTTATGGAAAGGAAAGATGCTAAGCCAAGACTGATTAGGTGGGTACTTTTATTGCAATAATTCGACTTGCATATTGTTGCTAGAAAAGGAGCTGGAAATCATGTAGCACATAATTTGTCTAAAATGAAAAATGTCCTTGATGACTCACTGCCTATTGATGATAGTTTTCTCGACAAGCAATTATTTTTTATTAATACTTCTGCCTTCCGTAATAACCTTATATATGTAGACTATGTTAAAGTCATTGTTGCGAAGTACCTAGCACCTAATTACACATTTTAGCTAAAGAAAAAGTTTTTGTTTGACTTAAGAAATTACTTTTGGGATGACCCACATTTATATAAAGAGGGAGTAGATGGTATTAATAGGCGTTGTGTTGCTAACCATGATCAACAACAAATTACTAAGAAGTATCATTACGACCTATGGAGGACATCATGCTATAGATAAGACTGCACACAAGGTACTACAATCAGGTTTCTATTAGCCTACTCTATTGAAGGATGCACGTACGTTCATCCTTTTTGATGATGAATCCCAAAGAATTGGTTATACCGGTAGACTTTAGGAAATGCCTATGAATTATTCACTTGTTATAGAACCATTTGATGTATGGGGTTTTGATTATATGGGACCTTTCCCTTCCTCTAATAGATACACTCATATTTTAGTTGATGTTGATTACGTTACTAAGTGGGTAGAAGCTACTCCAACTAGTAGTGTTGATCATAACACTTCTATTAAAAATTCTTAAGGAAGATATATTTCCGAGGTTCGAGGTCCCTAGATATCTAATGATCGACGGAGGTTCTCATTTCATTCATGGTGCTTTCTGTAAAATTCTTGCTAAATATGATGTCAACCATATAATTGCTTCACCTTATCACCCCCAGTCTAGTGTTCAAGTAGAATTAAGTAATAGATAAAAAAGCTAATTTTGCAAAAGACCGTTAACCGATCTACGAAGAATTGCTCTCACAAGCTAGATGATCTATTTTGGCATACATGACTACTTATTCAAACCCTATGGGTATGTCCCCTTACAAAATGGCCTATGGGAAAGCATGTCATTTACCTCTTGAGTTAGAACATAAGGCATATTGGGCAATTAAATAACTCAATTATGATATTAAACTACTGAGAGAAAAGAGGTTATTTGATATCAGTTCTCTCAATTAGTGGAGAACACAAGCTTATGCAAATGAAAAACTATTTAAAGAAAAGGTTAGATGATGTCACGACAAGAGAATTCAAAAATGAGAATTTAATGTGGGTGACAAACTTCTATTGTACAATTCTCATTTTAGATTCTTTGTAGGAAAACTTCTCTACAAATGGGAATGACCCTACATTGTCAAAGAAGTTTATCATTCTGGAGGAATCACGATCAACAACGCCAAAGGCACAAATCCAGGGGTTGTGAACGGATAATAATTACACATTGTATGGCAGGTATGCCCATTGATGTTGAAAAAAAATAGTATTCAATTATTTACCCCGGAGAAAGACATAAAGGAAACCTTCCAGACCTGTGCAAAACCCTAGAAAACAATAGGTATGCAATACTGTTAGTAAACCGACTCCAAAACTTCCATGAAAAATACTTTTTGTGTGTTTCGGAATATTTATGAAATTAGGAAAATAAGGACCAGCCAGAAAAGTGCGCATGGGGTCCACAAGCTTAGGTGGCGCATGCCTAGGGCACGTCATGTGAGCTTGTGAGACACTTGTGGCCTTTCCCGAATTCGTTTTCCTTCCGTAGACATGTGCTGCATGGGAAAAATTCATTATATATACTTCTTGATTTTTGACCTTCATATCACAAGTTTCTCTATTGTTCTTGTTTAGAGCTATTCCTTGTAGTAATTCTAGATCTCTAAACTATCCATGGCTCCATGAAGGCTCCGTACGAAGCACCGCATGGTTTGTCCTGCGTCGGGCAAACGTCCTTACAGCGAGATTTATTATGAGTGGTCTTTGGATAGATAAGAGCATGCAGCCGAGCAACAAGAGGTCATGAAGGAGAACAAGGAAAAGATCAAGGGGTCTGTAGAAGGCTGCTCTAGTTCTTTCTTCGAAGATTTGAAGAAGGGAGATAATTTTTATGCTCTTTATCTCCATCTCATTATGTCTGATATTAATGCATTAAAAGTCGTTGATAGAATTTGCGCTCAAAAGACAACCCATACTAAAGAGGTTATTTATTTGGAGAAGTAGAACCGGGACCTTTGTGAGATCATTAGAAAGATGGAATTCATAAAAGATTACAAGGAGAGGAACAAAGTTACCACTTAGCTATCATGATACTTGTCATCTACATTGGGTTTTACGTGAAGAGGAACGGATTATCGCTGACCGGGGGATAACCCCGGGTAGCCTCCGTTGGCCATCTACTCCAACTTTCCAAAAGAACGACACGGCGAGTCGCCTCCCCCTGCGGTCTGGCGCTGTGCGGCCGGCTAAGACTACCCGACTGGCTAGCGGCAGAGATCCCTGATCGCCTATGCGGCACCACATCGGATGCCGTGGTCAAAGTACACGCGGCAATAGTGGCCCCATCCCATCGGGGGTCAGTGCCCACATGGCCACAATGGAGGCAACAGTTCCTCTGACTTTGGCCGACTGCAATCGGGCACTGGAACAGTGCCGACATGCCCTCCACCACTCCATTACTTGCCCTGGCGTGGCTACAACGCGGCCGATCGTACCGCTGACCGCGGCCGACTGCCGCAAGACTATTGGGGGAAATTGCATGGGAAACAAAAAATTTCCTACGCACACGCAACATCTATCCATGTTCATGAGCATCTACGAGAGGGAGAGTGGATCTACATACCCTTGTAGATCACTAAGCGGGAAGCGTTAAGAAAACGAGGTTGGTGTAGTTGAACGTCTTTGCGATACAAATCGCCAAGCGTCCCGCAATCTCATCACGATCAGTCCCGCGATCCAAGCACGATCCGTCCTGCGAACTCATCATGATCTGTCATGTGATCTCATCACGATCTGTCTTGCGATCTTGATCACGGTCCTTCCGATCTAGCGCCAAACGAACGACACCTCCGCATTCAGCACACGTACAGCTCGATGACGATCTCCGCCTTCTTGATCCAGCAAGAGGGAGCGGAGAGGTAGATGAGTTCTCCGGCAGCGTGATGGCGCTACGGCGATGGTTGTGGAGCTATTCCGGTAGGGCTTCGCCTAAGCACCGCAGAAAACCGATCTAGAGGAGAAACTGCGCACTAGAGGAACGGGTAGCACGTGGCTGAAAATTTAGTGCAAAAACCCTAAAACCTCTAGTATATATAAGAGAAAGAGAGGAGGAGGCTTGGCCAAAGTGCCAGCCCTAGGAGGCTTCGGCCGAAGTGGATAGGAGAGGAGGAATCCTCCTCCAATCCTAGTAGGACTAGGACTCCTTCCTTTTTTTGCCTTTTTTTGCCTTTCTCCACCTTTTCTCTTTGGGCTTTTCTTTCCCAGCCACATGGGCCTTGTGTGGGACTTCCACCAGACCACTAAGGGCTGGTATTCACTCTCCCACAGCGCATGTAGCATCTTGGGTCGAAATACCCCTCTCGATGGTCTCCCGGTAGACTACCGATGAGCCCGGAACTTTTCCGGCGACCAAAACAGGACTTCCTATATATCAATCTTTACCTCTGGACCATTCCAGAGCTCCTCGTGACGTTCGATATCTCATCCGAGACTGCGAACAAGCTTTGGTCACCACCATGCATAACTCTATACTACTGAAACGTCACCGAACCTTAAGTGTGCAGACCCTGTGGGTTCGAGAACTATGTAGACATGACCGAGACACCTCTACGGTCAATTATCAATAGCGGGACCTAGATGCCCATATTGGTTCCTACGTATTCTATGAAGATATTTATCGGTTGAACCTCTATGTAAGGGATTCAGTTAATCCCGTATGATGTTCCCTTTGTTCTTCGGTATGTTACTTGCCCGAGATTCGATCGTCGGTATGTCCATACCTAGTTCAACCTCGTTACCGGCAAGTCTCTTTACTCGTTCCATAATACAAGATCCCATGACTAACACTTAGTCACATTGCTTGCAAGGCTTGTTGTAATGTTGTATTACCGAGTGGATCCCGAGATACCTCTCCGTCACACGGAGTAGCAATTCCCAGTCTTGATCCATGCCAACCCAACAGACACCCTCGGAGATACCTGTAGAGTACCTTTATACTCACCCAGTTATGTTGCGACATTCAATACACACAAGGCACTCCTCCGGTGTCAGTGAGTTGCATGATCTCATGGTCATAGGAACAGATACTTGACATGCAGAAAACAGTAGCATTAAAGTGACACGATCATATGCTACGTTTGTAGTTTGGGTCTTGTCCATCACACCATTCTCCTAATGATGTGATCCCATTAGCAAATGACATCTCATGTCCATGGCTAGGAAACCTTAACCATCCTTGATCAACGAGCTAGTCTATTAGAGGCATACTAGGGACATGGTTTTGTCTATGTATCCACACATGCATCTAAGTCTCTGATCAATACAATTATAGCATGGATAATTAACGATTATCATGAACAAGGAAATATGATAATAACTAATTCATTATTGCCTCTAGTGCATATTTCCAACAGTCTCCCACTTGCACTAGAGTCAATAATCTAGTTCACATCACCATGTGATTCGCATTGTTATGAATCTAACACCCAATGAGTTCTGGGGCTCGATCATGCTTTGCATGTGAGAGAGGTCTTATAGTCAACGGGTCTGCGACATTCAGATCCATGTGTACTTTGCAAATCTCTATGTCAAACTATAAACACTACTACCACACTCCACTTGGTACTATTACAAATGGCTTCTCCACTATACGTATCCAGATTGCTACTACGAGTCATCCAGATTGGTGTTAAAGCTTGCCTCGACGTAACTTTTTACGACGAACTTTTTATCACCTCTATAATCAAGAAACATCTCCTTAGTCTTTTAGTTACTAAGGATAATCTTGACCGCTGTCCAGTGATCCACTCCTGGATCACTCTTGTTCCCCTTGACGGACTCATGGCAAGGCACACACAGGTGCGGTACACAACATGGCATACTATACAGAGCCTATGGCTAAGGCATAGGGGACGACGTTCGTCCTTTCTCTTTGTTCTGCCATTGTCGAGCTTTGAGTCTCACTCAACTTCACACCTTACAAATCAGGCGAGAACTCTTTCTCTGACTGATCCATTTTGAAGTCTTTCAAAATCTTGTCAAGGTATGTACTCATTGAAAGCATCATCAAGCATCTTGATCTATCTCTATAGATCTTGATGCTCAACAATTAGGTAGCTTTATCCAGGTCTTCCTTTGAAAAATTCCTTTCAAACAACCCTTTATGCTTTCTAGAAATTCTACATCATTTCGGATCAACAATATGTCATCCACATATGCTTATCAGAACCTCTATAGTGCTCCCACTCACTTTATTGCAAATACAAGTTTCTCATAAACTTTGTATAGACTCGAAAACTTTGATCACCTCATCAAAGTGTATATTCCAACTCCGAGATGCTTGCTTCAGTCAATAGAAGGATCACTGACGCTTGCTCTCCTTTTAGCATCCTTAGGACAGACAAAACCTTCTGGTTGTATCACATACAACCTTTCCTCAAGTAATCCGTTAAGGAAACGATGTTTTGATATCCATCTGCCAGATTTCATAATTGAAAAATGCAGCAACTGCTAACATAATTCCAACAGACTTTAGCATCGCTAAGAATGAGAAAGTCTCATTGTAGTCAACTCCTTGAACTTGACGAAAACTTCTTTACGACAACTCGAGCTTTCTAAATGGTGACATTCACCATCAGCGTCTGTCTTCATTTTAAAGATCCATTTGTACTCAACGACCTGCCGTCCAACGAGCAATTCCACCAAAGTCTATACTTGGTTTTCATACATGGATCCTTTCTCGGATTTCATGGCCTCTAACCATTTGTCGGATTCCGGGCCCATCATCGCTTCTCCATAGCTCGTAGGTTCATTGTTGTCCAACAACATGACCTCTAAGATAGGGTTGTCGTACCACCCAGGAGCAGTACACGTCCTTGTCGACCTACGAGGTTCGATAGCAACTTGATCCGAAGCTTCATGATCATCATCATTAACTTCCTCTTCAACAAACGTAGGCTTCACAGAAACATCTTCCTGCGCGGTGCTACTCTCTCGTTGAAACAAAGGTTCAATAACCTCATCAAGTTATATCTTCCTCCCACTCAATGCTTTTTAGAGAAACTTTTTCTTGAGAAAGGACCCAGTTTTAGCAACAAAGACTTTGCACTTGGATCTGAGATAGAAGGTATACCCAACTGTTCTTAGGTATTCTATGAAGATGCATTTGTCCGCTTTCGGTTCGAGCACATTAGGTGAAAACCTTTTTTCACACAAGCGTCGCGGCCCCAAACAATAAGAAATGACAGCTTAGGTTTCTATTAAACCATAGTTCAGACGGTGTCATCTCAATGGATTTAAATGGTGACCTATGTAAAGTGAATATTAGTTGTCACTAACGCATAAGCCCAAAACTATAGTAACAAAACGATAAGAGACATCATAGCACGCACCATATCCAATAGAGCACGACTATGACGTTCGGACACACCATCACACTATGGTGTTCCAGGTGGCGTGAGTTGTGAAACAACTTTCACATTGTCTAAAGTTGTATGCCAAACTCATAACTCAGATATTCACCTCCACGATCATATCGCAGACAATTTTATCTTCTTGTCACGATGATCTTAAACTTCACTCTGAATTTGCTTGAACCTTTCAAACGATTCAGACTTGTGTTTCATTAAGTAAATATACACTATATCTACTCAAATCATTAGTGAAGGTAAGAAAATAACGATATCCACCGCACGCTACAAGACTCATTGGATAGCATACATCAACATGTATAATTTCCAATAAATCACTTGCCCGCTCCATCAATCCGGAAAACGGGGTCCTTAGTCATATTGCCCAAGAGGCATGGTTCGCATGTCTCAATTGATTCGAAATCAAATGAGTCCAAAGATCCATCAGCATGGAGTTTCTTCATGCGCTTTATACCAATATGACATTAAGCGGCAGTGCCACAAGTATGTGGTACTATCATTATTAACTTTGTATTTTTGGCATCAATGTTATGAACATGTGTGTTACTACGATAAAGATTCAACAAACCATTCTCTCTGGGTGCATGACCATTCAAGGTATTATTCATGTAAGCAGAATAACCATTATTCTCTAACTTAAATGAATAACCGTGTTGCAATAAACACGATCTAATCACGTTCATGCTCAATGCAAAACACCAAATAACATTTATTTAGGTTTGTCACTAATCCTGAAGGTAGAGAGAGCATGTGATGTTGATCACATCAACCTTGGAAACAGTTCCAACACACATTGTCACCTCACCCTTAGCTAGTTCTCCGTTTATTCCGTAGCTTTTATTACTAGCTACTAACTTTTAGCAACCAAACCGGTATCCAATACCTAGGTGCTACTAGGAGTACTAGCAAGGTACACATCAATAACACGTATATCAAATATACTTCTCTCGACGTTGCCAACCTTCTTATCTACAAAGTATCTAGGGTTGTTCCGCTTCAGCAACCGTTCTCCTCATAATTGAAGCACTTAGTCTCGGGTTTGGGTTCAACTTTGGGTTGCTTCACTGGAGCAACAACTGACTTACCATCCATGAAGTTTCCCTCCTTGTCGTTGCCCTTCTCGAAACTAGTGGTTTTTCCTAACCATCAACACTTGACGCTCCTTATTGATTTCTACGTTCGCGGTGTCAAACATCGCAAACAGCTGAGAGATCATTATTTCTATCACTGGCATTTTATAGTTCATCACAGAGTTCCAGTAGCTTAGTGACAGTGACTTGGAGAACTATATAAATCACTATCTTATCTAGAAGTTCAACTCCCACTCGATTCAAGCGATTGTAGCATCCAGACAATCTGAGCACATGCTCAACGATTGAGCTATTCTCTTTCATCTTGCAGGCATAGAATCTTGTTGGATATCTCATATCTCGCAACACGGGCATGACCCTGAGATACTAATTTCATCCCTTAGAACATCTCATATGTTTTGTGACGTTCAAAATGTTTCAGAGCTTCAATTCTAAGCCGTAATGCATGACGCACTAAACTATCAAGTAGTCATCAGAACGTGCCTGTCAGATGTTCACAACATCTGCAGACAACGCTAGAGGGCTTGGTGCACCGAGCGGTGCATTAAGGACATAAGCCTGCTGTGCAACAATGAGGACAATCCTCAGATCATGGACCCAGTCCGCAATATTGCTACCATCATCTTTCAACTCTATTTCTCTAGGGACATATAAAAATTTCAAGGGAGCTACAACGCGAGCAAGTAAACTACAACATAATTTGCAAAGACATAACTAACTATGTTCATGATAATGAGTTCAATTAATCATTTTACTGAAGAACTCCCACTCAAATTGACATCCCTCAGGTCATTCGAGTGATACATGATCCAAATTCACCAACTCAAGTCCGATCATCACGTGAGTTGAGGTGGTTTCAATGGCGAACATCATCATGTTGATCTTATCTACTATATGACTCATGTTCGACCTTTCGGTCTCTTGTGTTCCGAGGCCATGTCTGTAAATGCTAGGCTCGTCAAGTTTACCCTGAGTGTTCTGCATGTGCAACACTGGCTTGCACCCGTTGTATGTGAACGTAGAGTCTATCACACCCGATCATCACGTGGTGTCTCGACACGATGAACTTTCGCAATGGTGCACACTCGGGGAGAACACAATTTATCTTGAATTTAAGTGAGGGATCACCTTATAATGCTACCGTCGTGCTAAGCAAAACAAGGTGCATAAAAGGATTAACATCACATGCAAATCATAAGTGACATGATATGTCCATGAACTTGTGCTTTTGATCTCCATCTTGAAAGCACCGGCATGATATCCATCGTCACCCGCATGACACTATTGGGGAACATTGCATGGGAAACAAAAATTTTCCTATGTTCACGCAATACCTATCAATGGTGATGAGCATCTACGAGAGGGAGAGTGGATCTACGTACCCTTGTAGATCGCTAAGCGGGAAGTGTTAAGAAACGTGGTTGGTGTAGTCGAACGTCTTCGTGATCCAAATCGCCGAGCATCCCGTGATCGAATCATGATCCGTCTTGCGATCCAATCATGATCCGTCCCGTGAACTTGATCACGATCTGCCCCGCGAACTCGATCACGGTCCTTCTGATCACAAAACTCCATTGACCTGGAAATGTGGTTCTACCACACTTGAAATGAGAGTTACTGGTCTCTCAAAATCTTGGCAGTCCTCTTGGTACATCTGTCTGTTCACCTTCTTCACGATATCTCCTTCAGTGATGCTCTTCCGTTATATCAAAGTCTTGTGTCCTCATAACAACATATATTTCCTCTGATACTGGGTCTTATTAACTGATAGGTCTCGTGATCATTCTAAATAACTTATCGATGATCTCATGGTGGTCTACCATTAGTGGTTATCCTGCAGTGAAATGGGTCTTGGCTACATTCCTCACCGTAAAATTCCTACGTGTGACAGCAACTATCAATGTACTAGGGGTTTCATCATACCATTCTAAGGCTTAAACAAAAAGCTTCAAATAACGTCGTCTCTTTACTATGGGTAAGTCACTCAGATTTACCAATCCGAATAGCAAGAGAATGATAAGAGTAAGTCGTCATGGTGGCCAAACCATGTCGCACTGAAATCATTACCTTGTATAAGGTTTAGTGAATCTCGTATTCTAACACTTGGTCTTCCTCTCAAGCGTTGCAGAAAGTTTCTCTTGTCAACGAACAAAGTTCGGATAAATCCATTGATTCTGCAAGCTAAGCAAAAGCATCTATCGTTTCTTCACATCTCTCAGGTTATCGTATGTTCCTAAGAAAAACGTTTGCGGATCAGTCGTAGCTTCTTCCAAGTTTCCTACTTCACAAGGGTGGGGCTTGATCCTTATCAATCTTGAGGTCAGTGACTTGTGGGTCCACTTGAATCCTTGAATAGCTTCATCTCACCCGTGGGGTTACTATCGTTCCATATACCAACATTACCTTCAGTTCACTACACCATACCCTTGAGGTAACAAATCACAGACTTACTCTTGTCTAAATTCCACTCTGCAGAATCCATTTTCCTTTCCATTGGTTTGTTTAACCTTGGGTATGGTTTCATCACAATCATTCTCTATTCCAACTTCAAAAGTACCTTGTCACAAAGGTTATCATCCAGATAGTTTGAGATGGTTCCACATTCTCTTCACCTGTATTCACTTATCCAAACTCCTAAATCCGGAAAAGGTACCTGTGGTTACTACCACACTTAAAATGAAATGCACACATGTCTGCATAGACCATATTTTCTCATATCCTCGAAAATGGTCAGAGATCTTGGGTCATAGAGTAACAACTCACATATTTCAACATAAGATAAATCATGACACCATAATTTCCATTTACTCATGAATTTATTACAAACTCTGAGACTTCCATTACATAACTCCAAAATTGTAAGAGTGCTACTTATTACATTTGGTACATCCAGAATCCAAAACTCAGACTACTCATGCTTAGCCATTCTTCTCTGGACAGGTATAGGAGTAGTGTCCTGTCTTCTTGCACTGAAAACAAATGATTTCTGACATATCTCGGGTCTTCTTGATGTTGGTGCTTGCTCCTTGGGTTCTTGATTCCTTTCTTGGGCACTTATCGGCATAGTGGCCTAAATTCTTGCACCTGAAACACATGATCTGACTCAGATCCTTCTTCGTAGAAATGGGGTTGTTCAGAGGAAGTCTTCGGTTTCTCTTCTTGGGTGCCTTGGTTCCGATCAAAAGTTCAATTTCCTGTGGATCAAACTCCACTTCTTCTATCGGGAAGTTTCCCAGATACTCTTTTCTTTCCTTCGTACAGTCCTGTGAGAAATGTCCTTCTTCTCCACATGTATAGCAGACATTTGAGTAAAATCTGGTTAATCCTTCTCCATTAGGGTCTTCATCATCTTCCTTCTTCACAAGTTCTCCTGAATTTTCTCTGAAGGCTTCCTTCATGGCTTTCTTCTGCTGTTTGATGACTTCTTGTACCTTGGGGTACTCCTGGCATTGAGCAGGGTAATGTGTAGTTCCTTCACACAAGAAACATGTCACTTGCTCAGTTGGGCAGTCCTCAGCAGGGTGATTCTCTTCACAGTAAGGGCATCCATACTTGGGTTCTGCCTGGGTGTGTCCTATCTCTCCACATATCTTGCATGCACAAATCTTCTTCACAACTTTGCGACGGGGCTTCTAGGTGTTGGTAACAACATGAGATCCTTTCAGAGTTATCTTGAATTCTTCCCAAGTGATTGATTTCTACCTATCATGCATCTTCCACCAATGTGCAGCACCTTCTGCAAAGTACCGAAGAGCATACTGGACCATTTCGTTCCTTGTTACAAAGTTACTCCTTAGGTGATCCTCCATGTTCTGAATCCATTCTTCTGTCTCTAACCAAGTCATTGATCCAGAATACACAAGTCCAGCTTCATTCGTCATCTACTGGGGTCAAGGTTTTGGGATGAGATATGAGAGAGAGAGAAAAGGAGGGGATACACACAATACAAACAATGGTTTTGAAAATAGATTTTAGTTGTGGCTGTCAAAAATTACACACAAATGAAAGCTCACAAAATCATCGTATCTAACGTAAGTATACAATAGGGGTTTGGTCTTCTAGGGCATAATGTCTTGGAAATTCTTCATGGTCTTCAATTTCTTCGGGTCTTCACAGTCTTCAACACGTGTAGCTTCAACTCTTCTAATGCATGGTGAAATCTTCTTAACTTTGAAGTGACCATCAGTTGTTTCGATATCTTGTCCTTCTCGAAGTGGTCTTAGTTGATCCTTAGTGTGGTCAAGGGAAAAGGGTATTTTCTAACTTTTTGATAAAACTCAGAAGAGAGGAGAAGTAAAAGATATTTTGAAAACAAAATTTTCGAGAAATAATTTCCTAAGGCTTTCCAGTTTCTAGGGTCACGTCCTACAATCAACATGTTCTCTGATACCATTTCTGTAACGACCCAACTCAAAACGAGTCAAGCCTCTGTGTTTTCTGTGCCATCCCTGGATCAGTATGCTGGCACACACAGTACATCAATGTATATATCAAAGTGCAATCACATGTAAATAGCGTAAAACTGATATATACCTTAAAATAGCAGCGGATACAGTCAACGGGAGTGGAGTCCCAATAACACCAACGGCAAGTTGAGTGCGGACCGTAACCCTGAATCGTACTCTTACCCGTCGTAGAAGAGTATCTGCAACATAAGACGTTGCAGCCGTGTAGGTCAGCATTTTGAATGTGCTGGCAAGATCACCATAGAAAAACAGAAGCATAAAGACTATTCTATATGCAAAGGCTTTGTGGCTCTGTGTCTGAGTTTTTGCGTAAAAGCTGATTTTATTTTCCTACAACAAAGGAATATCAGGAATTTCACTATAGAGTTACCTATCATGACATGGTTCCGCCAACCAATGTCTCAATGCCCATAAGTATCATTAAGTTGCCCACAATTAGTTATCAGTCCAGTGTTGAGAGTTCAGAGATAGATCCAAGTCTAGAAGCTCATATTGTCCGTAACCGGGGACACGGCTAATCCATTAGGTTTAACTCTGCAGAGTGTTGTGTACTTTACCCACAAGATTCTTTCCCTCCTGGTAAGTCCTCGCACTGCCTGGTGTTTGAGAACAGGATGAAAGAAACATGGTCTTTCAGAGTGCTTCCCTGACTGTCCGACAGTGCCCATCCCAATCCTAACGTCGACTACATCTCGTAGCACTGCCCAGCAGAGTCACAACAAAGATCAACCAAGCCAGAGCCCATAATGACTTGTGGTTACACAGGTAAGCTTCCGGGCATGAAGTATTCATCCTTCTCTTTGAGTCTGGGTGAAGCTTTCCGCAAGATGTCATGGCGCTTCTCCATGCATCCCGGCCATCCACTGGTTTCTCCAGGGATGCCCAATCAACCATCCTTCACCCAGTAGTGTGTATTGAAAACTTGTCTTCTCGAGTCTTGAAGTCTTGAGGTCTTGAAGATGCAGGACTTGAAAATGTCTTCATGAAGTTGTCATCTTGACGTGGAGTCCTTCTTCACACCACTCACGAACACTCATACCAGACCCCGTCTACTTTAGCATAGCATTGCACTAACTAGCGTTCCCGGGGCTTTAGTAACAAGTGGTGGGTTCCTACCTCATGCATTCTACTCAACTACAAGAATTTCAATAACACTATGGGAGGGATATGTTAAATGATGTCACTACATGCAATAAAAACATAGGTATGAAATAGATGGTCAAGGTGAACTTGCCTGTACTGTTGATGAAGATAAGATATCGCTCTCAGAAATAACTTGATAGACTATTCGTCACTCTCCGATGAAATCTATAATCAAGCATTGCATACTTATAAGCAATCATACTAACAATCAGTTCTAACAATCAGAAGTAACACAAAACAAAAGCAACAAGGTTGATGGAAGAAATACTTAAGACAAAGTTGAAACACAAAACTCCAACAATTTCAAATGTAACACAAAACCCAAAACAAAGTAAAATATAATAAAAGATTTTTGTAACTATTTTTCTAGAAAAAATGAATCACTTTTGAAAGACAACTAGAACTATAAAAACAACCTTCTAAACAATATAAGTGTTTGCCTAATGAACTTAACAACAAGCAAACATAAACTAAGAGAAAACATATTGTAAAACAACTAAGTTAACAGAAAATAATTAAATAAAATCTTTATTACAAAACAGAATTAAATCATATGAAACTTTGTGAAAATAATTTCTATGAAAAACTAAATTGTTTTATAAGACATTACCTAATGATTAAGGATATAGTTTTCCTATCATAATAGAGCAAAACTAAATTATTTTATTAACAAAACATTACTTAACAGAAAGGAATTACTACAAATTTTATTTGATAACAGAATCTAATTATATAAACTTTAGTTAAAAGTACTAGTACTAACTAATTTGTTTTAAATAAACTATACCTATTTGAAAGAGGGTATAGATCCCTTTAATAAAAATTTATAAACTAAACAATTATCATTTGTTAACATCAAGTAAATTACTAAGATTTAGAACAACAGAACTAAATAAAAATCTAAAACATAAGTTAAAATCAAATCAGATTTCAAAATAAAACAAAGTAAATCAATTTAATTAAACTAATAGGAAACTATACAGATTCTGTTTCTAGTTAAAACTCTATTAAATTTTTATTTAATTTTTTTCAAACTTAGCATGAAGATAGTCCTAAGTAATATCAAGCAGTAGCAAAAAGATTCATATAAAAATTTATTTTTAAACTCAAGTTATTCAGAAAACAAAATTTAAATCAAATCTGTTCAAATTCAAATTTAAATGTTCAAACATAGCCAAGTTTGATATCTACAGAAACTAGATGAAATTTATGATCTAATGCAAAAAGAATCAATTTAGAATACTTAAAAACATAAAAGATATAAGCAAAACAATTCTGAAACTATTCTGTTTTTAAAACTGAAAACAGAATAAAATGAAAAACTTATTTAACGGATAGGGTACACGTGGCATCTCCTGATTGGTCTAAGTGTGGTGTGCTAGGGAGTTTCGGGCGGACGACCGAGACATAACAGAAGACGGTTCGGTCAATTTATTTTAAAAGAAAACCGGCCGGTTCTTTCTAAGAGAACCGAAGGGGTATGGGGATCTAATCTACGCCGTTGATTAGGGATCGGACGGGGAGGGTGCTCACCGTGGTGGTTGCTGGTTCCGGCGAGGGTTCCGGCGACGGCAGAGGCGTCGAGGTCGCCGGGGATGCGCCTCCGGTGGTCTTTGGTGTCGGGGAGAGGGTCCGGTCGACGGCGGCGAGCGTGGCGATGACGATGGTGGCGTCGGCGAGGCTCGAAGGCGACAGGAGCGAGCGGCACGAGCTCTGGGGCGGCTCCGTGGAGGTGGGGCTCCGGCGAGGTCGTAGATTAGGGCATTCCAAGGGGTCTCCGATGAAGCAAAGGGGTGGGGTGGTGCGCACGGGTGCGGTGAGGTCGAAGGAGGGTTCGGTGACGCTCGGGGAGGTCGGAGTGGAGCTGTGGAGCAGAAATGGCGCGACGGCCGTGGTGAAGTCCGGCGAGAGATTCCGACGAGGGGAAGGCTCGGGGAGAGGGGGAAACAACGAGAATGGAGGGAGGGGAGCGGTGGGTATTTATAGGAGGCCGTGGGGCGCTCGGGGAGTAACGGAGGAGGTGGTCACGGCGGGGAGAACCGGCGACGGCGTCGGGCGCGTGGGAGGAGGAATGCGAACGCGCGACGGTTTCGGTCGGGCGCGTGGGTCCCGCTGGTCAGAGAGAGAAAGAGGAAGACGTAGTCAGCGGGCGACCGTTATGAAATGAATTCGGCTTTAAAGGCTGTGGGCCGGCCGTTTTATTATAAAACCGTTACCGTTTCTATTTAATGTTTTTCCAGAGCGTTTCAAAAACCTTTAAAGCATTCAAATAGTCACTAAATATAGGAGTATTATATATCAAAATTAACAGAATAATAAATGAAATTTAATGAACATTTTTATTCTGGCATTTGAATAATTAAAAAAAAACATTTTTCAGAAAATGCCTTAATTGGCTTTATTTACTTTCGCAAATATTTTTCAAATAACTTTTTGGGTTTGATGATTCAAAAACTTCAAAAATTACCCCCTGTCTTGGAGTGTCATGTTACTCCTCTCAAATTTTCTCAGGGTTTTGAATTCTTTGAAAATTTTGGATAGGGACCAATATGAAATGGATTTTCAAAATAATCCAGAGGTTTTCAAAAGCTCTTTCAATTCCTTCTTTTAAACTTCCAACTCATATTTCTTAAAATTTGAGGAAGTCATATTATCCTCTCTCATGAAAATCATTGAGTTGCATAAAGTTTTCTGAATTTGAAATATTTTCAAAATGGAAATTCAAATCATTTTCAAATCCCTTTTCATTTCTTTAAATGGAAGAAGTCATGTCATCTTCACTCTAGGGTTTTGTGATGAAATGAATTTGAATTCCTGGTGATCAAAATGCAGATTGAAAGTTTTGGGAAAGTCATTTCATTCCCTCTCAATAAACTTTCAAAAGTTTCAAAAAGTTTCAAATTTCACTCACTTTCAATCATTCAAGAAAACAAACAATCATTCTATATTTATTATAACATTCCAAAGTTTGGGATGTTACAAGCATGTATGATAAACAATTATCATGAACAAGGAAAATTAATAAACACTTTATTTATTGCCTCTAGGGCATATTTCCAACAGTCTCCAACTTGCACTAGAGTCAATAATCTAGTTCACATCAGGATGTGATTTACATTGTAATGAATCGAACACCTATGCAGTTCTGGTGTTGATCATGTTTAGCCCTTGGAAGAGGTTTAGTCAACGAGTCTGCAACATTCAGATCCGTGTGCACTTTGAAAATATGGGTTCCTCGGCCAGAGCAATGGCACCAGTGTTGTCACAGAATAGGTTCATTGGATTCAGTGCACTGGGCACTACTCCAAGATCTGTCATGAACTGCTTCATCCAGACACCTTCCTTCGCTGCCTCCGAGGCTGCGATGTACTCCGCTTCACACATAGAATCGGCTACCACGCTTTGCTTGGAACTGCACTAGCTTACCGCTCCCCCATTGAGAATAAATACGTATCCGGTTTGTGACTTAGAGTCATCCGAATCAGTGTCAAAGATTGCATCGACATAACCCTTTACGACGAGCTCTTCCTCACCTCCATAAACGAGAAACATTTCCTTAGTCCTTTTCAGGTACTTAAGGATATTCTTGACCGCTGCCAGTGTTCCATTCCAGGATCACTTTGAAACCTTCCGGCCATACTTATGGCAAGGCTGATATCAGGTCTTGTGCACGACATTGCATACATGATAGAGCCTATGGCTGAAGCATAGGGATGACACTCATCTTTTCTCTATCTTCTACAGTCATTTGGCATTGGGTCTTACTCAACTTCACACCTTGTAACACAGACAGGAACCCCTTCTTGGACTGATCCATTTTGAACTTCTTCAAAACTTTATCAAGGTATGTGCTCTGTGAAAGTGCTATTAAGCGTCTTGATCTATCTCTATAGATCTTAATGCCTAATATGAAAGCAACTTCTCCTAGGTCCTTCATTGAAAAACTCTTGTTCAAATATTCCTTCACGCTTTCCAGCATTTCTATATTGTTTCCAATCAGCAATATGTCATCCACATATAATATTAGAAACGCTATAGAGCTCCCACTCACTTTCTTGTAAATACAAGCTTCTCCATAAACTTGTATAAACTCAAACGCTTTGATCACCTCATCAAAGCGCTTATTCCAACTCCGAGATGCTTGCACCAGCCCGTAAATGGATCGCTGGAGTCTACAAACTTTGTCAGTATTCTCTGGATCGACAAAACCTTCTGGTTGCATCATATACAACTCTTCCTCAAGGAAATCATTGAGGAACGCTATTTTGACATCCATCTGCCAAATTTCATAGTCGAAATAAGCAGATATTGCCAACATGATTCTGACAGACTTAAGCATCGCTACGGGTGAGAATGTCTCATCGTAGTCAACTCCTTGAACTTGTGAAAAACCCTTTGCCACAAGTAGAGCTTTATAGGCGGTGACATTATCGTCCGCATCTGTCTTCTTCTTAAAGATCCATTTGTTCTTAATGGCCTTTCACCCTTCAGGTAATACTTCAAAGTCCATACTTTGTTTTCATACATGGATCCCATCTCGGATTTCATGGCCTCTAACCATTTCTTGGAATCCGGGCCCATCACTCCTCCTCCATAGCTTGTAGGTTCATTGTTGTCCAACAACATGACCTCCAAGACAGGGTTGCCGTACCACTCAGGAGTAGTACGCGCCCTTGTCAACCTACGAGGTTCAATAGTAGCTTGATCCGAAGCTTCATGATCATCATCATTAACTTCCTCTTCTACCGTAGTAGGTTCCATAGAAACGTCTTTCTACGCTGCGCTACTTTCTTGTTGAAGTAAAGGTTCAATAACCTCATCAAGATCTATTTTCCTCCCACTCAATTCTTTCGAGAGAAACTCTTTCTCAAGAAATGTTCTGTTCTTAGCGACAAACACTTTGCCTTCGGATCTGAGATAGAAGGTATACCCGACTGTATCGTTCGGGTATCCTATGAAAACGCATTTCTCCGCTTTGGGTTCCAGCTTTTCAGGCTAAAGCATTTTGACATAAGCATCACATCCCCAAACTTTAAGAAACGACAATTTTGGCCGCATAGCTCATATGACATCGTCTCAACAGATTTTGATGGTGCCCTATTTAAAGTGAATGCAGCTGTCTCTAATGCATAAACCCAAAACGATAGTGGCAAATTAGCAAGAGACATCATAGAACGCACCATATCTAATAAGGTTCGATTACGACGTTCGGACACACCATTATGCTGTGTTGTTCCAGGCGGTGTCAACTCTAAAACAATTTCACACTGTCTTAAGTGACTGCCAAACTCATAAGTCAGATATTCACCTCCTCGATCAGATCACAGGAATTTAATCTTCTTGTTACGATGATTCTCAACTTCACTCTGAAATTGCTTGAACTTTTCAAACATTTCAGACTTGTGTTTCATTAAGTAAATATACCCATATCTACTTAAGTCGTTAGTGAAGGTGAGAAAATAACGATATCCACCATGCACTATAACATTCATTGGACCGCACACATCATTATGTATGATTTCCAATAAGTCACCCGCCCGTTCCATTGTTCCAGAGAACGACGTTTTAGTCATCTTGCCCATGAGGCATGGTTCACATGTGTCAAGTGATTCAAAATCAAGTGACTCCAAAAGTCCATCGGCATGGAGCTTTCTCATGCGTCTTACACCAATATGACCTAAACAGCAGTGCCACAAGAAAGTGGTACTATCATTATCAACTCTACATCTTTTGGCATCAATGTTATGAACATGTGTGTCATCACTATCAAGATTCAATATGAATAAACCCCTCACATTGGGTGCATGACCATAAAAGATATAACTCATATAAATAGAATAACCTTTATTCTCTGATTTAAATGAGTAACCGTCTCGCAATAAACAATATCCAGATATAATGTTCATGCTTAACGCATGCACTAAATAACAATTATTCAGGTTCATCACTAGTCCCGATGGTAATTGAAGAGAGAGCGTGCGGATGGTGATCACATCAACCTTAGAACCATTTCCCACGCACATCGTCACTTCATCCTTTGCCAGCCTTCATCTATTCCGTACTTCCTGTTTTGAGTTGCAAATGTGAGCACCCGAACCAGTATCAAATACCCAGGCACTACAACGAGAGCTAGTAAGGTACACATCAATGACATGTATATCATATATACCTTGTTTGTCGTTGGCCGCCTTCTTGTCAGCCAGGTACTTGGGGCAGTTCCGCTTCCAGTGACCAGTTCCCTTGCAATGAAAGCACTCAGTTTCTGGCTTATTCTATGAAGATCCTTATCGGTCGAACCTCTATGTCAAGGATTCAGTTAATCCCGTATGACGTTCCCTTTGTTCTTCGGTATGTTACTTGCCCGAGATTCGATCGTCGGTATCTCCATACCTAGTTCAACCTCGTTACCGGCAAGTCTCTTTACTCGTTCCGTAATACAAGATCACGTGACTAACACTTAGCCACATTGCTTTCAAGGCTTATTGTGATTTTGTATTACCGAGTGGGCCCTGAGATACTTCTCTGTCACACGGAGTAACAAATTCCAGTCTTGATCCAAGCCAACTCAGCAGACACCCTCGGACATACCTGTAGAGCACCTTTATTGTCACCCAGTTACGTTGCGATGTTTGATACACACAAGGCACTCCTCCAGTATCCGGGAGTTGCATGATCTCATGGTCATAGGAACATATACTTGACATGTAGAAAACAGTAGCAATAAACTGACATGATCGTATGTTACGTTTGTAGTTTGGGTCTTGTCCATCACACCACTGTCCTAATGATGTGATCCCGTTTATCAAATGACATCTCATGTCCATGGCTAGGAAACCTTAACCATATTTGATCAACGAGCTAGTCTATTAGAGGCATACTAGGGACATGGTTTTGTCTATGTATCCACAGATGCATCTAAGTCTCCGATCAATACAATTATAGCATGGATAATAAATGATTATCATGAACAAGGAAATATGATAATAACTAATTGATTATTGCCTCTAGGGCATATTTCCAACAATTTCTGGGAAGCTGTGAGGATAATCCTCAGATTACGGGCCTAGTCAACAAAGTTACTTCCATCATCTTTAAACTTAGCTTTCTCTTGGAACGCATTAAAATTCAAGGGTGCTACTGCGCAAGCCATTGATCTAAAGCATAAATATGCAAAGGTTACTTAGACTATTTTTCAAGATAATGAGTTTAGTTAATCAAATTACTAAAGCTCTCACTCAAATTGACATCCCTCAGGTCATCTGAGTGTCACACGATCCAAATTCACCAACTCAAGTCCGATCATCACGTGAGTGGAGGTGGTTTCAATGGTGAACATCATTATGTTGATCATATCTACTATATGACTCATGTTCGATCTTTCGGTCTCTTGAGTTCCGAGGCCATGTCTGTACATGCTAGGCTCATCAAGTTTAACCCGAGTGTTCTGCACGTGCAACACTGGCTTGCACCCGTTGTATGTGAACGTAGAGTCTATCACACCCGATCATCACGTGGTGTCTCGACACGACGAACTTTCGCAATGGTGCACACTCGGAGAGAACACAATTCATCTTGAAATTTAAGTGAGGGATCAACTTATAATGCTATCGTCGTCCTAAGCAAAAGAAGGTGCATAAAAGGATTAACATCACATGCAAATCATAAGTGACATGATATGGCCATGAACTTGTGCTTTTGATCTCCATATAGAAAGCACCGACATGATCTCCATCGTCACGGGCACGAGACCATGATCTTCATCGTCTTGATCTCCATCAACGTGTCGCCATCGGGTTTGTCGCACCCAACATGCTTCTACTACTATTGCTACTATTTTGCGATAAAGTAAAGCATTAATAGCGCTTAATGATTCATACGTAGGTCATAGAATAATTAAAGACAACCCTATGGCTCCTGCCGGTTGCCGTACTCATCGACATGCAAGTCGTGATAATCTATACATCACATGATCATCTCATACATCACATATATCACATCATGTAATTGGCCATATCCCATCATAACATACCCTGCAAAAACAAGTTAGACGTCCTCTAATTGTTGTTGCATGTTTTACGTGGCTGCTATGGGTATCTAGCAAGAACAAATCTCATCTACGCAAAAACCACAACGGTGATACACTAGTTGCTTTTCAACCTTCTCAAGGACCGCCTTGGTCAAATCCGATCCAACTAAAGTGAGAGAAACTAGCACCCGCAAGCCTTCTATGCAACAAGTTGCGGTTGAGGGAACCGGTCTCTCGTAAGCGTACGAGTAATGTTGGTCCGAGCCGCTTCATATCACAATACCGCTAAACCAAAACACGACCAAGGGAGGAAGAAATCTAAGCATCAACGTCCACAAACTCTATGTGTTCTACTCGAGATCTCATTTACACATATACCTATCTCATGATGCCACTGTTGGGGAACGTTGCATGGGAAACAAAAAATTTCCTACGTTCACGCAAGACCTATCCATGGTGATGAGCATCTACGAGAGGGAGAGTGGATCTACGTACCCTTGTAGATCACTAAGCAGGAAGCGTTAAGTAACGCGATTGGTGTAATCGAACGTCTTCGCAATCCAAATCGCAGAGCGTCCCGCGATCCAATCACGATTTGTCCTGCGATCCAATCACGATCCGTCCCGCGAACTCGATCATGGTCCTTCCGAGCTCGCGCCGAATGGACGGCACCTCCGCGTTCAGCACACGTACGGCTTGATGACGATCTCTGCCATCTTGATCCAGCAAGAGGGAGCAGAGAGGAAGAAGAGTTCTCCGGCAGCGTGACGGCGCTCCGGTGATGGTGGTGGAGCTATTACGGTAGGGCTTCGCCTAAGCACTGCAGAAATCCAATCTAGAGGAGAAACTATGCACTGTAGGAACGGGTAGCACGTGGCGTAAAATTCTGTGCAAAACCCTAAAACTTCCTGTGTATATAAGAGGTTGGAAGGAGAGGACTTGGCGCAAGGGCCAAGCCACCTTGGTTCGGCCGAAGTGGGGAGGAGAGGAGGACTCCTCCTCCAATCCTAGTAGGACTAGGAGTCCTCCCTTTTTGCCTTTCTCCCACCTTTTCCCTTTGGGCTTTTCTTCCCTAGCTGCATGGGCCTTGTGTGGGACTTCCACCAGCCCACAAAAGGCTGGTATTTATTATCCCACAGCCCATGAAGCCTCTTGAGTCGAAATACCCCTCCCGATGGTGTCCCGATACACTACCGATTAGCCCGAAACTTTTCCGGCGACCAAAACAGGACTTCCTATATATGAATCTTTACCTTCGGACCATTCCGGAGCTCCCCGTGATGTCTGGGATCTCATCCGGGTCTCCTAAAAACCTTCGGTCACCACCATACATAACTCTATACTACCGAAACGTCACCAAACCTTAAGTGTGCAGACCCTGCGGGTTCGAGAACTATGTAGACATGATTGAGACACTTTTACGGTCAATAACCAATAGCGGGACCTGGATGCCCATATTGGTTCCGACATATTCTACGGATATCTTTATCGGTCGAACCTCTATGTCAAGGATTCAGTTAATCCCGTATGATGTTTCCTTTGTTCTTCGGTATGTTACTTGCCCGAGATTCGATCGTCGGTATCTCCATACCTAGTTCAACCTCGTTATCGACAAGTCTCTTTACTCGTTCCGTAATACAAAATCCCATGAGTAACACTTAGTCACATTGCTTGCAAGGCTTATTGTGATGTTGTATTACCAAGTGGGCCCTGAGATACCTCTCCATCACACGGAGTAACAAATCCTAGTCTTGATCCATGCCAACTCAACAGACACCCTCGGAGATACCTGTAGAGCACCTTTATAGTCACCCAGTTACGTTGCGACATTTGATACACACAAGGTACTCCTCTGATGTCCGTGAGTTGCATGATCTCATGGTCGTAGGAACATATACTTGACATGCAAAAAACAGTAGCAATAAACTGACACGATCATATGCTATGTTTGTAGTTTGGGTCTTGTACATCACATCATTCTACTAATGATGTGATCCCGTTATCAAATGACATCACATGTCAATGTCTAGGAAACCACTTGACCATCTTTGATCAACGAGCTAGTTCACTAGAGGCATACTAGGGACATAGTGTTGTCTATTTACCCACACATGTAATGTGTTTCCAATCAATACAATTATAGCATGGATAATGAATGATTATCATGAACAAGGAAAAATAATAAACACTTTATATATTGCCTCTAGGGCATATTTCCAACAGACACCATGATCTCCATCATCTTGATCTCCATCAACGTGTCGCCATCGGGGTTGTCGTGCCCACCATGCTTCTACTACTATTGCTACAGTTTAGCGATAAAGCATAGAATTACCTAGCGCTTAATGATTGACACGCAGGTCATACAATAGTTAAAGACAACCTTATGGCTCCTGCCGGTTGCCGTACTCATCGACATGCAAGTCGTGATATTCTATAGAATAGATGATCATCTCATACATCACATATATCTCATCATGTAATTGGCCATATCACATCACAACATACCCTGCAAAAACAAGTTAGACGTCCTCTAATTGTTGTTGCATGTTTTACGTGGCTGCTATGGGTATCTAGCAAGAACAATTCTTACCTACGCATAAACCACAACGGTGATACATAAGTTGATTTTCAACCTTCTCAAGGACCGCCTTAGTCGAATCCGATCCAACTAAAGTAGGAGAAACAGACACTCGCCAGCCATATTTGTGCAACGAAGTTACCCCTTTGTCGATGGAACCGGTCTCTCGTGAGCGTACGAGTAAGGTTGGTCCGGGCCGCTTCATCCCACAATACCGCTGACCCAAAACACGACCAAGGGAGGAAGCAATCTAAGCATCAACGCCCACAAACTCTTTGTGTTCTACTCAAGAACTCATCTACACATAGACCTAGCTCTGATACCACTGTTGGGGAATGTTGCATGGGAAACAAATATTTCCGATGTACATGCAAGATCTATCCATGGTCATGAGCATCTATGAGAGGGAGAGTGGATCTACATACTGTAGGAAGCGTTAAGAAAACGTCGTTGGTGTAGTCGAACGTTCGCGATCCAAATCGCCGAGCGTCCCACGATCTCATAACGATCCGTCCCGCGATCCAATCATGATCTATCCCGTGAACTCATCACGATTCGTCCCACGATCTCATCACGATTCATCTCGCGATCTTGATCACGGTCCTTCCGATCTAGTGCCGAACGGACGGCACCTCTGCATTTACCACACGTATAGCTCGATGACGATCTCCGCCTTCTTGATCCAGCAAGAGGGAGCGGAGAGGTAGACGAGTTCTCCGGCAGCATGATGGCGCTGCGGCGATGGTGGTGGAGCTATTCCAGCAGCGCTTCACCTAAGCCTTGCGGAAAACCGATCTAGAGGAGAAACTATGCACTAGAGCAACGAGTAGCATGTGGCTTAAAAGCTAGTGCAAAAACCCTAAAACCTCTAGTATATATAACAGGAAGAGAGGAGGAGGCTTGGACAAACGGGCAGCCCTAGGAGGCTTCGGCCGAAGTGGATAGGAGAGGAGGAATCCTCCTCCAATCCTAGTAGGACTAGGACTCCTTCCTTTTTTGCCTTTTTGCCTTTTCCCACCTTTTCTCTTTGGGATTTTCTTTCCCAGTCACATGGGACTTGTGTGGGACTTCCACCAGCCCACTAAGGGCTGGTATTCACTCTCCCACATCCCATGTACTCTCTTGGGTCGAAATACCCCTCTCGATGGTCTCCCGGTACACTACCGCACTCGTGGTACACTACCGATGAGCCCGAAACTTTTTCGGCGACCAAAACAGGACTTCCTATATATCAATCTTTACCTCCGAACGATTCCGGAGCTCCTCTTGACATCTGGGATCTCATTCGGGACTCCGAATAACCTTCGGTCACCACCATGCATAACTCTATACAACCGAAACGTCACCGAACCTTAAGTGTGCACACCCTGGAGGTTCGAGAACTATGTAGACATGACGAGACACCTCTACGTTCAATAACCAATAGTGGGACCTGGATGCCCATATTGATTCCTACATATTCTATGAAGATCTTTATCGGTCGAACCTGTATGTCAAGGATTCAGTTAAACCCGTATGATGTTCCCTTTGTTCTTCGGTATGTTACTTGCCCGAGATTCGATCGTCAGTATGTCCATACCTAGTTCAACCTTGTTACCGGCAAGTCTCTTTACTTGTTCCATAATACAAGATCCCGTGACTAACACTTAGTCACATTGCTTGCAAGGCTTGTTGTGATGTTGTATTACCGAGTGGGCCCTGAGATACTTCTGAGTCACACGGAGTAACAAATCCCAGTCTTGATCCATGCTAACCCAACAGACACCGTCAGAGATACCTGTAGAGTACCTTTATAGTCACCCAGTTACATTGCGACGTTTGATACACACAAGGCACTCCTCCGGTGTCAGTGAGTTGCATGATCTCATGGTCATAGGAACAGATACTTGACATGCAGAAAACAGTAGCATTAAACTGACACGATCATCTGCTACGTTTGTAGTTTGGGTCTTGTCCATCACACCATTCTCCTAATGATGTGATCCTGTTATGAAATGACGGCTCATGTCCATGTCTAGGAAACCTTAACCATTTTTTATCGACGAGCTAGTCTATGAGAGGCATACTAGGGAGATGGTTTTGTCTATGTATCCACACATGCATCTAAGTCTTCAATCAATACAATTATAGCATGGATAATAAATGATTATCATGAACAAGGAAATACGATAATAACTAATTCATTATTGCCTCTAGGGAATATTTCCAACAAAGACAATGCCCCAAAAGATGGCCCGTGCCGCGACGTGACCGGCACGGGGACCTACAACATGGGCCCCTCTGGGTCCCAACGAGACCCCGCAGCCGGCAGGCCCTACCAGTGAAAAGAACCCTCAGCTAGGTCCCCCTATGGCCATCTAGAGTGGCCGCCAGCTGGGACCCTTCCGATGCCTTCTATTCCTATTGTAATCCGGGGGGTTGGCCTATAAACCCCCCCGGAGCCCACCATGCACAGGGCGATCAGATCCTACACACACACCCATACTCCCATGTAGAGAGGTAGCAAAGGCAAGCTAGCTCCTTCTTCCTCCTCTACTTATACAACTCAAGGAGCACCATTGCAGCTTCCTTTGGTTCATCAACCAAACTAGTAAGACTAGGGGTATTACCTCCAACAGAGGGCCCCGAACCTGGGTACATCATGAGTCCTTTACCACTTGTGCCTAATCCGTTCCCAGAGCCCGTCGGCGTCCTTCGGCCCCAACCACTCTCGATAAGCCTACGCATGACATCTGTCTTGAGAAAACGATGACAATCACAGTACAATGTGGGTAAGTATTTCCCTCAGTTATGAAACCAAGGTTTATCGAACTAATAGGAATACCAATCATCAACCATCTTCAGCGGCTGCACACAAAAGAAGAAACAACTTGCACCCGATGCCGGGAAGAGGGTTGTCAATCCCCTTGATTTCGCTATTTGGAAGCTAGTGAGTTGTGTAGATAATTGTAAATTGCAAAATAAAATAAAAGCAAGGTAGTAATAGCATTTGTAAATACATAAGTGAATAGACCCAAGGGCCATAGAGTTCTCTAGTGGCATCTCTCACAAAAATCGCATACGGTAGGTAAACAAATTACTGTTGGGCAATTGATAGAAAAGAGAATATTTATGCGATTTCCACTTCAATGATCATGTGCATTTAGGCATCACGTCCATAAGCAAATACGGCGACTCCTACCTGCACCTATTACTATTGCTCCACTCCGCTATCCAGCATGCATCTAGAATATGAAGTAAAACAGAGTAATGCTTGGAGAACGATGACATGATGTAGACAAAGTAAACTCTATCAATATGAATAAAACCCATCGTTTTATCCTTAGTAGCAGCAACACAAAGACGCAACTTGTCCCCTTCTATCACTGGGATATAGAAACTTGCTAGGTTGAACCTACTACAATGCACCACTCCCACCGAAAAATATCAATCTAGTCGGCCAAACTATCTCAATAGATCGGAAAGCATTACTAAGATATGATTATCATGCAAATAAGAATCTTAGTGTTCATGTTTGACTCAAATACTTGTCATGATTAATCTGAATATAAACTCATAATTCATCGGATCCCAACAAACGCACCATACATAGGGATTACAATGGATAGATGAAGGCAAAGATGTGATGAACATTGTATTGAAGATCAAGAGAGATATATAGATTGCCATCTAGGTACTACATATGGACCCATAGGTCTATGGTGAACTACTCACACATTATCATGAGGGCATCAAGGTTGATGAAGAGGCCCTCCATGATCGATCTCCCATCTGACAGTGTGCCTAAACGGAGCTCTAGATGGGCCCCTGTTAGAACAGAGACTTGCGGCAGCGGAAAAAGTGTTTCAGGAGTTCCCTTAGGGTTTCTGGAATATTAGGGAATTTATAGGCCAGAGAGGGGCATCAGGAGGCGCCCAAGGGAGGCACAAGCCATCAGGGCGCCCTGTTGGCTTGCGAGGCCCTCGTGCAGATCTCTGTCTCCTTCCAAAGCTTCCAGGTCTTCTTTTCGTCCATAAAAAATCATCAAAAAGTTTCATGGCACTTGGACTTCGTTTGATAGTGTTAACCTGAAAAGTCAAAAACATATAGAAAACAACAGCTGACACTGGGCACTCAGTCAATAGGTTAGTGCTCAAAAATATTATAAATTGGAACAATAAAAAATTATCAACATGGAGCAATAAAAAATTATAGGTACGTTCGAGACGTATCACAACACCATCACCCAAGAAGGAATCTTGAGTACACGAGTATGGGAACAACTTTAGCTTCTTCCAAGCTTGGGGCAGGTGCCCCGGTATTGCATCATCATTAGTTTTACCATTATTACCTATCCTAGTTCGATCCTTAGTTTTCGTGATTTAGATGAATAAATCTTTAGTTTTCGAGTGCTTGTTTCGTAATCTGTCTATCTATGCAATCGCGTGCAATGAGTTATACAATAATGTTTAGTTGAGTTTGAGTGCTTTAGCTTTGTTGAAATCATTAATAAATAATAAAATGATCATATGCTAATCCCATGGGGAGTAATGACTTAACATATGAAAATTTTAATTGATAAATTTATTGGGAGATAACAAACATAGCATTGGTCATTCACTACTGCACAATGCTGCTAATGCGACACAACAATCAGTGACCCTTGGACGAAACTATGTGCGATGCATAAATAAAAAAAGGTATAGTTCAAGCTCCACCGCCAATGACATTAACTGTGTGCGATGTATGATCCAAATACGATTCAGAAAATATTTGCGTGTGCGATCTATGGCAGACATTTGACTTTTAAGAACTGTTTGTGATGAGGCGAAATGGCACAAACGGTTAATCAAATATATATATGCATATGGTGTACGATATATAGGTCCCTCATATGAACTGTTTGCGATTATACATAAGAACACAAATGGTGTGGCCTAACAAGGTGTGTCTGATAGGCTGCATACAGTTCGATAATCAGAATTGTGTGCTAAAATTCTGGACAACACATATGATTTGTTGTTCTGAATTGTATGATCAACCTGGCACCCAATTCAAGAAACCAAATGTGTGTGATATTGTGAATGATCACTAGCGAATCTGTATTCTTAACTGTTTGCGATGAGATCGAGAAGGTAGACAGAGTTAAGGAATAAATATGAGCAAACGACAACATGTTTATGGATTATAGTCCATTTTACTTCTTCTTGTTGTTGTTAGATGGCCGCACAACATCGTCTTGACGTGGACGCTTCTTGCCGATGACCGCTGGATTTTCATCGCCATTGTCCTTGATGTCCTTGTCGTCGTTATCCTTGTCCGACCATTCCTTCTCATCATCATGGTTGTCATCTTCTTCACCCTTCAGAGGCTCCTCGGTGTCCTCCTCCTTGTCCAAACATTCCTCCTCCTCCGCATCATTGTCGTATTCTTTGTCCTTTTCGGCGGCTCCTCGTCTATGTGGTCGTCATCTGATGAATCTGGCGGCGGCGGCCCTTCCATGACCCGGATAAAATAGAGGTCAGGGCTTCATGCCGGACTCCTGGAGGACGGGCGCGATGATTCTGTGGTTGACCCTAGACTGGTGGAACTGTCATCCTCGGTGTCGCTTGACATTGCTGCACTACATAATTAAGCAACTGGCGACAAAGCAAGATTGTAGAGTGCGTGGAAGTGTAGAGTGGCCGCCTGGGACGATGAAGATGGTGGCAACTTAAGCATGGTGTGAAGAGAAGAGGAATGTCTATTGAAGAGGGGGATTGACGGATTATATTGGTGCCTTGGCAGACAGTTAGAATTCTGATATAATCAACCGCAGTTGTGTGCACCCGGACCATCGCTGTAAATTCCCGCTATTGTGCAGTTCTCAATATGCCAAATGTTTCACATGTGTACATTTTAGGAGTTCACACGGTTCTCTAGATTCATTGTTTAACTACACACACTCTTATATGAACCACAAGGGTGTGAAATAGTAAGCATTTAACATAGGACAGTTGGTAAGCAATAGATGAGCTCTGCTTATTGATGTAGCCAATAATAATCAAACAAAACCCCTAATGATCATTGCAAACAACGCATAGAAGATGGCTAATGCTACAACTACAACTACACATGCTAGTTCCTTCTTGTCTCTTGCTTTATCTGTTGCCTGTGATTGATTCTTTCTTGCTTCATCATAGTGATTTTACACTCCAAATTAGTCAGTTTCTACTTCAGCTTTACATTTCTTCTACAAGCTTGGTGATAACACTCTAAGCCCTGCCATGCCATTCATCATCTACCAGTTAACAAAGGCAGAAGCCTCCTATCCCTGTGAATGTTAAATAAAAAGGATGCATTAAATGAACTTAAGGGATGAACTTATCACTAACCTCTAAGGGGCAACCAAGAAACCGTTTGCCAATGTCGAATCCCTCCATGCATACACGTCGAGCAGGAGTGGTCCGTGCGCACAACTCAGCTTTTGGTACTTCTCAGTGGCGCAAAAGTTGGAATCAAACGCATGTTGAGGGAGTCTTCTGGAGTCAAACTCTAGACCCGACATTTGATCGATTTACTGTGTGTGTGTCAAGCTAAAAAGGTGAGGAATGATTGGGACCTGACAAGACGATTCGGATCCGTAGTACACCAGCCTCCTGGTGACCTTTGGCAAGTGCTCAGCAGTGACCACCGTCGTGGTTGCGCCACCAATGGTGTTGCCTAGAGCGACTATATGAACCAGTGCAGCCGCATTGAAACCATCAACACCACTCGTCCGCATTTCCCCAATGTGAGATCCACGCTAGGGATTTTAAGCTATTTGGGGATTTTGGGAAGACGGAAAACTATTTAGGGATTTGCGGAAGACGGGGAAACTATGGGGATTTGATGATAACGGTCGGGTGAACTATTTATCGCATTCTGTTGTATATGGCACACGGTTTCCCAAATCAAATCATGTGAGATAGAACATTCGTGATACACACTGTTTTAGTTGGGATTTGGTTTGTATGCAATAAATGCCTCGTAAATGACAAAAAATACTGAAAAATAATGAAGGAGCCCAAAAATGTGCCAGAAAATCAACCCTGGCGTATAATTATGATTGACTACCGTGGGATAAAATTTGGAGGAGAGGTCATGAAGACACCCTCGATTGGAGTTTGATTTGCCACTTCTCCCCTTGGACTATGATCCTTCTACTCAGATACCATGGTTTCCAATTAGCGATCATTGTACCATGTGCCAAATTTTACCAATTTATTCCATGATGTCTCGAGATAACGCCACGATGACACACCGATTTTCGTGATTCTCTAAGTTCGTCTGCATTTGTTGTAATTAAATTGCAGACCCTTATTTAGGTGGACACATTTCCCGTCCGAAATTCTTGACAATTCTTCTAATTTGTTGCACAATGACAAAAACCACGCAAATTGAGACACAAATGATTTGTAAGAGATTCTTTGCCACCATCCACATGTAATTCATGTTGTGATGTTTTATTTATAAGAAATAATTAACATGGTAACTGCAAAAATATGAATTATATATAGCAAACGAGACATGTAATCCACCAGAAGATCGATATTAGGAGTACCATGGTGTTCGCATACCATGGAAAAAAATAAGGCAAAAGGATGAGATTGACACCGATCGGAGTCCGAAATGCCAACTCTACTTTTTGTAAACCATGATCCTTTGTGTGAGATGCATTCATTTTCAAAGGGCAGGCCATCACAACTTCCGCCGGACATTACCAATTTTGTTGCACGGGGTCTTCACATCATGCCATGGTGACACACCCCATTTTTATCACATTTGTAATTAACACATCTACATTTCCTCCAATTAAATTACTAACAAGCCCCATGTTGGTGGAAAAAATGTCTTCAAATTAGCAAAAAAGTCATGTAATGAGGCTGGAAATCAACATATGGGCTAATAGTTGATTGTGTGCGGATGAAAATAATTCGAGGCGAAATGATGGTGTCCCAAATTCAATTGAAATGAAAATTTGACTGTTCTGCATGGACAAATAGCAGACGGTTCTTTAACTAGAACCATGTGCTTTCTAAACCGTGGCCTATGAAACATAGTGCATGCAACGCGAGTCTTGCTTTATGATTGGACAAAGCCCTAACCACATGGAAGTGCGTTTGCATCGTAGGATTCACCCAGATCGAACGGCAGTCCTTATACCTCTCGTCAACAATCACTGTTGTAGTTCGGATTTGGTTTGTATGCAATAAATGCCCCCTAAATGATAAATAATGTTGCAAAATATCGAACGAGCCCAAAAATGTGCCAAAAAATCAACCCGTGACGTATAATTATAATTGACTACCGTGGGATAAAATTTGGAGGACAGGCGATGAAGACACCATCGATTGGAGTTCGATTTTCCACTTCTCGCCTTGGAACTATGATCCTTCTACTCAGATGCCCTCGTTTCCAATTAGCGAGCATTGTAGCTTGTGCCAAATTTTACAAAATTGTTTCCATGGTGTCTCGAGATCACGCCATGATGACACACCGATTATCGTGATTCTCTGAGTCCGCCTGCATTTCCTATAATTAAATTACTGACATTTATTTAGGTGGAAACTGCTCTCGTCTGAAATGCTTAAATTTTTTTCTCATTCGTTGCATAATTACGAAAACCACGCAAAGTGACACACAAATGATTTTTAAGAGATTCTATCCCACCTGCCGCACGTAATTCATGTTGTGATGTTTTATTTATAAGAACTAATTAACATGGTAACTGCAAACATATGACTTAGATATAGCAAACGAGACATGTAATCCACCAAAAGATCAATATTAGAAGTACCATGATGTTTGCATACTATGGAAAAACCTAGGCAAAAGGATGAGATTGACACCGATTGGAGTCCGAAATGCCAACTCTACTTTTCGTAAACCGTGATCCTTTGTGTGAGATGCATTCATTTTCAAAGGGCACGCCATCACAACTTCCGCCAGATATTACAAATTTTCTCGCATGGGGTCTCCACATCATGCCACGGAGACACACCCCATTTTTGTAATATTCATAATTAAGACATATGTATTTCCTCCAATTAAATTACTAACAAGCTCCATGTTGGTGGAAAAAATGTCTTCAAATTAGCAAACAAGTCATGAAATGCGGCCGGAAATGAATACATGGGCTAATAGTTGATTGTCTGCAGATGAAAATAATTTGAGGCGAAATGATGGTGTCCAAAATTCATTTGAAATGAAATTTAACTATTCTGCATGGACAAATAGCACACCGTTCGTTAACTAGAACCGTGTGCTTTCTAAACCGCAGCCTATGAAACATAGTGCGCGCAACGTGAGTCCTGCTTTCTGATTGGACAAAGCGCAAACAACACGGATCGTGTGCCTGCACCGTAGGATTCACCCAGATCGAATGGCGATCCTTATACCTCTCATCAACAATCGTTGTTGTAGTTGGGATTTGGTTTTTATGCAATACATTCCACATAAATGATAAAAAAATGCCTTAAATATAGCACGCGAGCCTAGTAATGCGCCATAAAATCAATATTAGGCTACAACGATAGCTGCATATCGTGGGAATTTTTTTGAGACAAAACGACGAGGTCACGTCTACATTTTAATGTTTTCAGGTTTTCATTTTGAATAGATTTGTATTGCTTGTGCACACGGGTCACTATATGAAACCGTTTGCAAAGTTTTTTCCGCGGGCGTAGAGCGATATTTTTCACCTTTTTCACCAAAGCCACCAACATGCCCTCGCTCCCCTCCCCCAAACTCGCGCCCTCCCTCGTTTCGCTCATCTGTCCGCGTATTCTAACCAAACTCCATCGACAGCTAGCTCCCTCCCCCTCTCTCCCCCTAGATCCACACCAGAACCCTTTCCGGCTCCGTCATGCTCAACCCAGCCGTGTACCCGCTTCCCGGCGTCAACCCTACCCTTCACTGCCACTTTGAGCATGCGTCTGCCCACACCTCGCCGTCTTCATTTGCTCTTCATCCGCCGTCGTGCATGTTGATCCTGTACCGTTGCCTCTCCTACCAGATTTGCACAGAAAAATAGAGTTGCTTCCCCTCACCGCGGTGAGGTCTATTATCTTGCGATCCCTTTTCCTATTTGGTTCGGTTTGTCCCCAAAATGATTATAAAATAATGGAGAGCGTATTTATGTTCATCATCTACCTTCTAACATATTAGCCGTATTGGTTCCAATTAGTTATTGTAGAATTACATATCATGTGTGCACGAGTCATACTAAATGAACATATTAGGCATACATTTCCAAATGATCACATCCCATGTTTAGACAGGTAGCTTCCAAGGTATTACATTTTTTATGATTATCACCCTTTTCTGAATTTCGCATATTTACTCTGTAGATGTCTATTAGCAGCGACGACAGTCATACTTCTGGCGACGTATCTTCATGTGAGTCCGAAGCCGACATGTCTGCAACAGATCAACATGTACCAAGAAGTGATCAATAGGATAGAGCTACCACAATCACTCATCTAGTCAATGACAGAAGAGCGCTCCAAGAAAGCCCACACACGACCCTAAAGGTGTATACGAAGTAACTGACATCAATTTGAATTCTTGGGCTCCAACTAAACCTGATAAAGCATGCAAGAGGTTCAGGAGTGTGTGTGGATTTATTGGCAGGGCAAGACTCAACATTAATCTACCGGGGTTTCGGATGGCTGGTACAGAAACATGGTAGAGGATAGTCCGTAAGATCATGGCGCACTTCAATGTTCTTGAGGAGTGGAGAGAACACGTGGAACACGCTGCACTGAAGAAGGCCACAGATGCTTGGAGAAACCGGAAGCATGTGTTGTACAAGAAGTTTTTGAGTCAAGGCAAGGACCCAATCCACTCGTACCCCCAAATCACAATGCAAGATTAGACATAATTCAAAAGGTTCGGGACTAGTGAAGAGTTTCTTAAGAGGAGTGCCATGCAATCGGAACTTAAGAAGAAGAACACCCCCCCATCGTATGGGTGTGGCAGGATACTACGACATGAAAGCGATATGGGAGCAGGAGGACAAAGCAGCAGTAGCCGCGGGTGCCAAACTAGACTTTAGTGAAATTAGGGACACTCGTGCTAGGGACTACTTGCAGGCACGTGCAGAGAGGCATGGAGATGGTTCTTATTACTTTGAAAGCTAAGCAGACCAAGAACTGTATGATGTGATGGCAAATGCTTCCAAAAACACTGGAAGGGTGTACAGGAACTCACGGCCATGTGACATTCTGTCCGAGGCTCTAGCTACCAAAGAGCCCCCTGGCCATGCTAGGGTATTGGTGTGAATGTCCCACACAAGAGGGGTTTCTCACTAAGCAAATAAGAGAGGCTCAGGATGAAAAAAGCTAGGAGTGATTATAGGCATATCAAGAGGGACGTGTATCATGTAGTTCGAAAGGAATTTGAGGAGTCATATATGCAGGAGAAGACACTAATGCTAAGAGATAGCCGGGAGATGCAAGGGGGTGTCAGCATGGATGATGCTATGGGGGAACGTTGCATGGAAACAAAAATTCTCATTCGGTGCATGACCATTAAAGGTATTATTCATGTAAACAGAATAACCATTATTCTCTAACTTAAATGAACAACCTTATTGCAATAAAATTGATGTACTCACGTTCATGCTCAACGCAAACACCAAATACCATTTACTTAGGTTCATCACTAATCCCGAAGGTAGAGAGCATGCGATGGTGATCACATCAACCTTGGAAACACTTCCAACACTCATCATCACCTCACACTTAGCTAGCCTCTATTTATTCCGTAGCTTTTATTTCAAGTTACTAACATTTAGCAACCGAACCGGTATCCAATACCCAGGTGCTACTAGGAGTACTACCAAGGTACACATCAATAACACTTATATCAAATATACTTTTGTAGACGTTGCCAGCCTTCCTATCTACCAAGTATCTAGGGTTGTTCCAATTCAGCGATCGTTCTCCTCATAATAGAAGCACTTAGTCTCGGGTTTGGGTTCAACCTTGGGTTTCTTCACTGGGGCGGCAACTGACTCGCCATCTATGAAGTTTCCCTCCTATCCCTTGCCCTTCTCCAGACTAGTGGTTTCACTAACCATCAACACTTGATGCTCCTTCTTGATTTCTACCTTCACGGCGTCAAACATCGCGAATAGCTCACGGATCATTATTTCCATCCCTGGCATTTCATAGTTCATCACAAAGCTCTAGTAGCTTAGTGACATTGACTTGGAGAACTATATCAATCACTATCTTATCTAGAAGATCAACTCACACTCGATTCAAGGATTGTAGAACCCAGAAAATCTGAGCACATGCACACCGATTGAGCTATTCTGCTTCATCTTGCAGGCAAAGAATCTTGTTTGAGGTCTCATACCTCTCAACACAGGCTCGGGCGTGAGATCCCAATTTCAGCTCTTAGAACATCTCATATGTTCCGTGATGTTCAAAACGCTTTGGAGCCTCAATTCTAAGCCGTAATGCATGACACATTGAACTATCAAGTAGTCATCAGAACGTGCATGTCAGATGTTCACAACATCTACAGACGACACTTCAGAGGGTGGCGCACCGAGCGGTGCATTAAGGACAAAAGCCTTCTCTGCAGCAATGAGGACAATCCTCAGCTCACGAACCCAGTCCGCATTATTGCTACCATCATCTTTCAACTCTATTTATCCAAGAACATATAAAAAATTAGAGGGAGCTACAACACGAGCTAGTAATCTACAACATAATTTGCAAATACATTTTGACTACGTTCATCATAATGAATCTAGTTAATCATATTACTAAAAAAACTCCCACTCAAATTCACACCCCTCTGGTCATTCGAGTGTCACACAATTCAAATCCACCAACTCAAGTGTGATCATCACGTTAGTTGAGTTGATTTCAATGGTGACCATCCTCATGTTGATCATATCTAATATATGACTCCTGTTCGACCTTTCAGTATCTTGTGTTGTGAGTCCATGTATGTACATGCTAGGCTATTCAAGTTTAACCCAAATGTTCTGCATGTGCAACATTGTCTTGCACCCGTTATATGCAAACGTAGAGTCTAGCACACCCGATCATCACGTGGTGTCTCAAAATGATGAACTTTCGCAACGGTGCACACTCGGGGAGAACACAACTTTATCTTGAAATTTAAGTGGGGGAAAACCTTATAATGCTACCGTCATCCTAAGAAAAATAAGATGCATAAAAGGATTAACATCACATGCAAATCATAAGTGACATGATATGGCCATGAACTTGTGCTTTTGATCTCCATCTGCAAAACACCGGCATGATCTCCATCGTCACTAGCATGCCACCATGATCTCCATTATCTTTATCTCCATCAACGTGTCGCCATCGGGGTTGCCGCGCCTACTGTTGCTTCCACGACTATTGCTAACTCATAGCGATAAAGTAAAGCAAAAACGGCGAAAATAACTAAGTACAACCCTATGGATCCTGTCGGTTGCCATACTCATGGACATGCAAGTCATGATATTCTTTACAAAACATGATCATCTCACACATCACATATATCTCATCATGCAATTGGCCATATCACATCACAACATACCCTGCAAAAACAAGTTAGACGTCCTCTAATTGTTGTTGCATGTTTTACGTGGCTGCTAAGGGTATCTAGCAAGAACAATTATCACCTATGCAAAAACCACAACGGTGACACAAAAATTGCTATTCAACCTTCTCAAGGACCGCCTTTGTCGAATCCGATCCAACTAGAGTAGGAGAGACACACACCCGCCAGTCATCTTTGTGCAACAAAGTTACACGGTAGTCGATGGAACTGGTCTCTCATAAGCATACGGGTAAGGTTGGTCCGGGCCACTTCATCCCACAATACCGCTGAATCAAAACACGAAAAGGGGGGAAGCAATCTGAGCATCAATGTCCACAAACTTCTTTGTGTTCTACTCATGATATCATATACACATAGACCTAGCTCATGCTGCCACCGTTGGGGAACGTTGCATGGGAAACAAAAAAATTCCTACGCACACGCAAGATCTATCCATGGTGATGTGCATCTATGAGTGGAAGAGTGGTCTACATACCCTTGTAGACCGATAAGCGGGAAGCATTAAGAAATTTGGTTAACGTAGTCGAACATCTTCGCGATCCAAACGTCGAGCATCCCGCAATCCAATCACGATCTGTCCTGATCTAGCGCCCAACGGACGACACCTCCGTGTTTAGCACACATACAACCCAATGATGATCTCCACCTTCTTGATGTAGTAGAGGGAGCACGTGGCAATTAGGGTTAGCTCTCCCCTCTAAATCCTCTAGTATATATACGAGGGACGGAGGAGAGCAGGCAGCCTCAAACCCTCAAAGGTTGGCCGAAATTGGAGGTGGAGGAGTCCTACTCTAATACTACTAGGAGTAGGATTCCTCCTCTCCACTTGGAAACCCTTTCCACCTTTCCACCTTTGGGTTTTTCCACCCCTAGCTGCATGGGCCTTAGTGGGGGTTTTCGCAAGCCCTCTGCCGATGTCAAAACCGGAGGATCTCGGGTAGGGGGTCCCGAACTGTGAGACTAGGATCGACGGTAACAGGAGACAAAGGGGACACGACTTTACCCAAGTCCGGGCCCTCCTATGGAGTTAATACCCTACGTCCTGCTTGATTGTATCGATGGTGTAAGGGGTTAGAGAGTTGATCTACCTCGAGATCGTATGTATAACCCTAGATGAGTTGTTGTGTCTCTATACCCCAAAACCATCCGGCTTATATATATGTCGAGGATGCCTAGGGTTTACACATGGTCGGTTACATGCCGAAGAGCTAAACTTGCCTAACTATTACATCAGCCGTGGATCACAAGACATGTTTCCCGAAGCTTCCATCTTGGATATTGGGCCTTAAACTCCTCCGGTGTTCAGTAAGTAGCCCTCACAGTCCGGCCCATAACAATAGGTCGACTATCCGAGGACCCCCTTATCCAGGACTTCCTCAGTAGACCCCGAACTTGCCTCCAACACCAAGGGTCTTTAGCTCCGACTGCTTGGTGAACGGAGTCTTCGGCTTGCGAGGTGAGTTCCTTCCTGCCGAACCATAGTTTGGCCTTCGATGACAAGTAGTTTCCCACATAGTGGCACGTCCAAATACTGTAAATCGATTGGCTTTGAAGCCCAAACGTCAGGGGATAAACAACAGCCCTCTGATGACCTTTCTGACATAAGGTTATAGCCCACCACGACCACTAGACCAGTCGCATACACTTGATTCGCGGTTCGAGGCCATTTTAATCATCACGAGCTATCAATATACCGATCGTGTCCCGTTTTACATGGGATATACTTAACCATGCGCACGCAACGGCTCGTGCGTCTCGGGAAGTGTAGGGATTCACGACGCAGCGAGGGGAATCCACATCGACGGGCCTCATAAAAAGAGAAGTTAAACCCCAAAGGCTTTTTACGCTCTCCATTCGACTTCTCTGCCTCCCATTCCCTTGAGCCTCTAGAGCACAGATTTAGGTCTCTTCACCCCCACCTTACATCTCGGCAATGGCGGGTTCCAATGGCCAGTGGGAAGCTTCCACGGTCACCAACAAGGACATACTCGACCTCAAGAAGGCCGGTTACCTCCCTGCCAACATCCCTCACTGCGTGGCGGAGGAGGGCCAAGTAATCCCCACCCCCAGGCACAGCGAGAGGGTGGTGTTCATACCCCACTTCATTAGGGGGTTGAGCTTCCCACTCCACCCCTTCGTCACGGGGTTAATGTTCTTCTATGGCCTCGACTTTCACAACCTCCCGTCGAAATCCATCTTGCACATCTCGGCGTTCATCCTCGTTTGCGAGGCCTTCCTGCGTGTCGAGCTGCACTTCGTGCTCTGGCTACAGGTTTTCAACATCAAGCCCAGGTGCGTCGGCGGCAAGCATGCAGACTGTGGCGGGGTAGTCATCGACAAGCTCGCCTGCGTCGGGTGGCCGTCGGGCACCTTCATCGACACCATCAAAGGATGGCAAAAGGAGTGGTTCTATGTCACCGAACCACGAGAAGAGGACCAACTCCCCGCCGCCGCATTCAGATCCGGTCCACCCACCAGGCTGGCTTCGTGGCCCGAAAAGGGCCTGGTCTGGGGATCGGGCAAAGAGGTGACCGATCTGAAGAAACGCCTCCGCTCCCTGGCCGAGGGGGGCATCATGCTAGCTGATGTGGTGCAGGTGATGCTCGGAAGACGCATCCTCCCCTGCCAGCGTTGACACACTCGCCTGTGGGCCCGAGAACTCGAAGCCGAGCCCACAGTTCGGAATCTCTTCCGCACTACGCGGGCGAAGTTGTGGAAGGAGCTCTTCAAATTGATGAAGAGCTGGTCATCCGAGGAGGAGGACAAGAGTTTGCACGCCGCCAAGCTAGACTCCGAGGTATGGTTTTGCCCAGCTTGGTTAGGTCTATTACACAGAGAATCCCTTCATCCTATTATCCAATCTGTTCTGGCAGAGATGGCAGAAGAAGGCCATCAACATCAATAGTCCGATTCCTCAGCCCGAAGACAAGAGAACCAGGCTGTTAGCCAAGATGCTCGTGGAGAAGCCTTACGAGGCTCCCACAAAGAAAGAGAATAAGAAGAAACCAGGCCAGGCTAGACTTCGCATCAAGGACCAGCCTGACGCTGCATCCGAAGACACCCCACCTCGTCAAATCAGGAGGAGGCCAAAGAGGAGGAATAAGAGGAGGTGGAGGTCGAGAGCAAGGGGGAAGGCAACTCCCCCCGCGCCAAGAAGAGATCGGCGTCTTCGCACATCCTGGGGATGGTAGGTTCCCCTGCCCCAAAGGGGGCATAGCAGGCACGAGTGGTTCTATCCGACGATAGCTTAGACTCGAGCTCTGTGTCTGAAGACCCCAAGGAGGTTCCACGTCGGAGCCTAAGGGTTAAGCCCCCTCCATTCAGGCTAGGATCCGAAGACCCTCCTACCGATAACTAGTAGATTCAGAGTTTGCTAACCCATAGGTTATTGGTCCAACAGCCTCCCACACGTTATCACCACCGAGGTGGTATCGAATGGGGAGACGCCGCCCGCCAAACTGGCGAAGAGCAGGGATGCCTCGCACGCCACCACTCGAGGCACCACGAAGGATGTCGTGGAGGTGTTGTCCCAGCCTACTCCAATGGAGGCGGACGCACGGGGCGAGGGAGATAGCACTATGGCTGAGGCTAACGCTTCGGCCACTGAAGACTGAGGGACAACACCCTGCCTGAACATCGAGGAGGCCGGATGCGCAGGCAACTAGTCCCCTTCGAGGACATCTCCGGAGTGCACTGTGCCTTCGGAGGCACCGGTCCAGTCCCCGATGGGTGATCGGGAAATCCGATCATCCCCGGCACCGCCGACTAACAGGTGGTCGGCCATGGAGGAGGCTCTATCGAGCGCCTCCATCCTTGAGCATCGCCGTACCCTTATGGGTGCGATACTACAAAGTGTCCATTCCATTGACAACGGAATAAAGGAGGCCTTCAAAGGTCTCCTTGTGGACTTTCAAGTAAGTCGCCTGATATTTTGCTAAGATTTTTATTTATTAGTATTGTATACATGGAAGCCCCGAGCCCTAGGTGAGGTGAACAAGCTGACCTAGGGGTCACATCTGAACCTCATAACAAACTAGAAGCACTTTAATTGTTTAGCTTGCTAGAATAAGTTGATGTATGATCGGATTGTCTATAATTCGGGAAGTGAGTGCCGATGTGATGTATGAATTGTGTGTGTAATGCAGGCTTCGTCATCAGCGGCGGCCAAAAATGATGCCGAACTGGACGAGCTACATCGGAAGCTCAAGCACTCCGAGGATGAGGTGGAAGTCCTCAACAAGAGGTTCGACGAGGCATAGGGTAAGTCCAAACTAAATTTGAATACATCCCCCGAATACTGTCGATGCAGATTCCTTTTATATAAGGTTTTGTCATTTTGCAGCTTCGTCGAAAGAGATCAAAAAGATCAAGGCCGGTATTCAATGTGCCCAAGATGAAGCAACCATTGAGAACGCGACGTCCAAAGAAGGGGCCACCGCACTCTTCGCCCTACGAGCCATTAGTAATAAGCACCAGGCTCGTGTGGCGGAGATACAGGATGAGCTCAAGGATGCTAGCAAAAAGTGCGAGGCCTTGGAGCAAAAGAATAAGGAGAGCTTGGCCGATCTGTCCACCATAAAATTCGATCTCCAGAAGGAGCAGATGGACAGACGGTTCTCCGAAGAGCAAGTGCACCAAGCCAAGGAAATAGCCAATGGTAAGCCATACTCCCTAAAGTGCGTATTCGGGGATAGTAGATTCGAATTGCTAACCCGAGTGTGGCGATCCTCAGGCGCATCCGCCGATCTCCAAAAGGGCATGGCAGATGCCAGTCAATTGTTCTCCTCACAGGGAGAGGAAGACAAAGCTCGGACGTTCTGGCCATAGTTTGGAGCCCCTGAGCGTCCTCCTCTTCTGGTGGACCAGCTAAAACAACTAATGGAGCGGCACCAGATGGCAGAGCCGGCCATGAAGGACCTCTGCACCCGCTTATGGCCCGACGAGCCACTCCCAGGCAGTTACTTCGGTCTAGTGCGAAGAAGGATTGCTGCCACGCCTCGCCTCAACGCCATCAAGCGCTCCTCCTACATCGAAGGAGTCCTCATGGCCCTTGCGAAGGCCAAAGTGCACTAGCCAGGGCTTAATCCGATGAAGGTCGCCATCGACCCGCCGCCATTGGTAAGGAGCACCGGCGCCCCAAGCTATACTTCGATGGAGTGATGCAGAGTGTGCGGGTGATAGCGTCGCAATGTTCGGGTAAAAAATTATTTGAATGAGCTTGTAACGTGTCTGAAGACTCATGATAACTTTTAATGATATTAGTATCTGCTCTCATATGGTTTTGTATTCCTTTATAACTCCTGTACGGTCGTTTAATACTGAAAGATGCGAGTCGTCGGCTTCAGCCCCCACGTAGATACTACCTGGGGTGTCTATGCAAATGCATTGTGTCCCTTAGCCGTATTACCGGAACCCGAAGGCAGTGTAGTGCGGCAGACTAGGCAATCAGACTATAGTGCTTTATTTCTTTCACTTAACCAAAGGGGCTCGAAAAGGACTACGGGAAGCGTACGATTAGCCATTGGAGTGTTTGCGATGTTCGGACGAACCGAGGCCGAAGACAACATCATAATGTTTGTGCAAAGGGCAAGTTCCTCGTATAACACGGAATAACCACTTACCAGGATTGAAGTATAATAATTCTAGCTTGGGGTTCACAGACCGGATCGCGCATACTATGACAATCCGTTTTTGGCTTTCTCCCCTAAGGTGCTTGACCGGACTATCCGGAAGCACAATCGCAGGGTTGCTCCCTTTGCCCTTTTACCCGAACGAGCGGAACATCAAGGGGCAAGCACAGGAGCCGGGCAACCCAACTTAATGACCCAAGACATCGTTCGGAACCGATGCATATAAAGCGAACGCCAAGACGCCAAACACACGATAGTTAAGGCGATTTGTGTTTGAAATCGAGCCCACAATCTATTAGCCGTTTACCTCACGTCATACCAAACCGGTCCATGATAACAGGGAGAAAGGAGAAAAAGCATGTGCCAAAAACAGGACAGATGAGGCATACTTGTGCCACACAATTTTGCATTTTCGCAACAACTCTTATAACTCGGATTGCCGAAGCAACTGTTTACAGGTATGCGAAAGAAAATAAGAAATAAAGTCCGACGTGAGTTGTTGTACCAGGGTCTTCAATTGGCGACCTGACGTCCTCGATATGGCCCCTTGCTAGTTGACTCGTGCTCTTGGATGCACCTTGATGGGTGTTAGTGCGGGCGGATTTCGCTAATGAAATCGTGAGAGGCCACATCATTATAGATGAGATTTACACCATAGGCAGGCTTTTTTAGGAGCGCCTACATCTTGTCCGAAGACATATTGGTGGTAGTAGGTCAGGGCAGCCGAACACCCACCTTTATTTATGTATCGCTTTCACATGGAATTTTAAGTGCGAAGTTGTGCCTCCTTGGCACATACTTTGCTGGTCCAGAAATTGTGCGGTGGGGGCGAGTCCCTATAGAAGGGAAGAGGAAGGATCCGAGTTTTCGGACTGAATCTGAACCCGTTTCCCAGTTTTTGTGCCTTTATGGGGGGTATCGGAACTTGCCGATCTTCTTTATAGCTGAATTCGGCCGCTAGGGAGCGCTCCGTGTTGCCGTTGATAGTAATGACCCCCTTGGGGGACAACATCTTGAGCTTGAGGTATGTGTAGTGTGAGACCGCGTTGAAACGAGCGAACGCTGTCCGTCCAAGCAGTGCGTGATAGCCGCTGCGGAAGGGCACGATGTCAAAGATCAAGTCTTCACTGCGAAAGTTGTCGGGCGAGCCGAACACGACCTCTAGAGTTACTGAGCCTGTGCATCGGGCCTCAACGGTCGGGATCACTCCCTTGAAGGTAGTGCTGCTGGGTTTGATCCTTGATGGATCAATGCCCATCTTTTTCACCATATCTGAGTAAATCATGTTAACGCTACTTCCTCCGTCCATTAGGACCTTTGTGAGGTGATACCCATCTATAATGGGATCTCGGAAGAGGGCCGCCGAACCCCCATGACGGATACTGGTCGGATGATCATGTTGATCAAAGGTGATCGGGTATGCCGATCATGCGTTGTACTTTGGGGCGATGGGTTCCACCACATAGACTTCCCAGAGGGCGCGCTTCCTCTCGTTCGGTATGTGGGTGTCGTATATCATGTTCACTGTTTTTTCTTCAGGAGGGAACTTCTTCTGTCCGCCACCAAGTGGACCCCGAGGCTCATCTTCGTCCTCGTTGTGCGACCTTTTGCCTTGGTGTTCGGGTTGTATCTTGCCAGCCTATTAAAACACCCAGTAGTTGTGGTGTGTGTAGTTGGCGGGCTTTTCCAAAGTTCCATGGATTTGGCAAGGCCTTTCTATGATCATCTCGAGCTGGGTGGGTCCATCATGATTGCCTTTAGGGGCTTCTTCCCCTGCCCAGGTCGGCAGTTGTGGAATCCGGCATTAATAGCCGTGCCATCAGCATCACTATTATTGTGTCGACGCTTATTCTTATTGTGCTTGGGTTTTGAGTTGCCATCCTGGGCTTCAGGTGCCACGTGATCTTCAGAATTGTTGTTGCGTCTTTCCATCCAGTTATCTTCGCCCGCGCAAAAGCATGTCATTAGGGTGGTAAGGGCGAACATAGTTCGAGGCTTGTCCTGGCCTAGCTGGCGGGCCACCCATTCGTCCCGAATATTGTGCCGGAAGGAGCCTATGGCCTCAGCATCCGGACAGTCCGCGATTTGGTTCTTCTTAGTCAAGAACCAATTCCAGAACTGCCGGACGGACTCGTCGGGCTTCTAGATGACGTTGTTGAGATCGAAAGAGTCGGGCTAGCAGACATAGCTCCCCTGGAAATTAGAGCAGAACGCATCTTCCAGGTCTTCCTAGCATCCAATGGAGTTTTCGGCGAGGCTATTTAACCAGTGCCGAGTTGGCCCCTTCAGCTTAAGAGGTAGGTATTTGATGGCATGGAGATCATCTCCTCATGCCATGTGGACACGGAGGAGGAAGTCCTCGATCCATACAGTTGGGTCAATGGTCCCGTCGTACTGTTCTATATGCACGGGTTTGAATCCATCGGGGAACTGATGCCACATTACCTCATCCATGAAGCACAGAGGGTGAGCGGCACCTATGACCCATGCTATGTCGCGCCTATATTCGACGTCTGTATGAGGCCGGTTGTGTTCCCAGACTCTGTTGTTTGGCCGAACCATGGTCTGTATTCGTCGCGTCTATCGGGCGCGTACTCTGTAGATCCATAGATGGATCTTCTGCGGCCTTCTCTGTGATCCAGGTAATCTGTTAGGTCGAACCTATCATTGGGCTCTAATGGCTCCTTACCTCGTCTTTAGGGCACTACCGGTATGTAACCAGCATCGTCGGTCGTCCTGTCTCGACCACGAGGGGGGCGGTCCAGCTTGTCGTACAGAGTACGGTTTGGAGATGGAGTATCAGTAAGTTCGTCGTCGAATTATGGCAGCAACCTTCTCCGAGGGTAGCTTTTGGGCTGGTTTAATGGGCCAGTGTCGTATACTTCCTCGGCTGAGAGGACTTTCGTCCATTGATCATTGAGGTCAGCCTGTTCGGCTTTGAGTTGCCCTTCTTTGGCCTTTAGGCTACGAGCCGTTGCTATGAGTTGTTGCCTGATTTCTTCCTGATCCTTGAGGTTATCAGGGATGTACAAGTCGTCGGCTTCGGGTATATCTTCCTCCCCGACAGGGGGAAGGTAATCGTCGCCTTCGGGGTCATTAACGGTATCGGGGTCGTTTTGGTCCTCAAGCTTTTCCGGACCCTCAAACGGGTGCTCGGAGATATTGGGATTGTCGGGATTGGCGAGGGCATAACCTTCCCCGTTGTTGATAATAACTCTTCGTCCCTTTTTGCTTTTGGACCGTGTATGTGATTTCCGGCGCCTTGAGGGCGCATCACCAGATTTGTCACTGTCGTTGTGAGGCATATTATCGCCGTTGGTGGTAGGAGTATCCACCAGGTAGACATCGTCTGTAGAAGTGGCGGCCCAACTCCCGGTGTTAACGGGGGTGGGAGCACGGTCCTCTTCATCCACGTATTCTGCCTCCTCAGAGTCATAGTCTAGCACGTCGGTTAAGTCTTCAGTGGTGGCTATCAAGTGGGTGGTGGGTGGGTCAAAAAATTTGTCCTTGCCCGAACTGTAACCGGGCCCGGTGTAGATCGGGGTTGGATCGTCGATGATCCTCATCGACGAGAATTGCTCCAAGGCCTCGTCGGCCACTAAGGGCCCGAACGGATCCAGCTGTTCGAACTCATGGAGTTAACCCCCATGAAGCCTACCCATGGGGAGTGTTCGGAAGGAACACATGTTCGGTCACATGGCTTGATGGCCAGACTGGGATGAGAGATCGGACTGCCGCCATGGGTGACCCCATTCTCATGTACGAAGAAGGGGCTCAAGGTTAAGGCCTCACAGTCCTCGAGGGCTATAGGCGAAGCCATGAGCCTGATTAGTGACAGGTCGCCCCGAGAGTCGACGGAGAACTCTAAATTTCCGAATCTGACCTCTTGATCAGGGGAGAACCTCTCAACACGGCCTAGATGGCCGGTGGAATCCGCATGTAGCACAACACTGCCGAGGACACGAGATTTGCCTGGGGACGAAAACGTCCATGTTGCGAACCTCTTCATTGATAAAGACACGAGGCGTGGGTTCCATCTCGCTCAGAGAGGAACTCACAATGAAAGCACCAATGTCGGTGTCAAAACCGGCGGATCTCGGGTAGGGGGTCCCGAACTGTGAGACTAGGATCAACCGTAACAGGAGACAAAGGGGACACGAGTTTACCCAGGTTCAGGCTCTCATATGGAGGTAATAACCTATGTCTTGCTTGATTGTATTGTTGGTGTAAGGGGTTACAAAGTTGATCTACCTCGAGATCGTATGTCTAACCCTAGATCAGTTGTTCTGCCTCTATACCCTAAAACCCTCCGGCTTATATAGACGCCGAGGATGCCTAGGGTTTACACATGGTCTGTTACATGCCGACGAAATAAACTTGCCAAACTACTACATCAGCCATGGAGCACATGTCGTGTTTCCCGAACCTTCCATCTTGGAGATTGGGCCTTCAACTCCTCCGGTGTTCGGTAAGTAGCCCTCATAGCCCGACCCATAACAATAGGTCGGCTATCCAAGGACCCCCTAATCTAGGACTCCCTCACCCACTACGGGCTGGTTTGACTCCTCCCATATCCCATGAGGTCCTTTGGGTCAATACACCCCTCCCGACGGCCCCCAGTACCCTTCTGGCACTCCGGATACACTACCAAAGTACCCGATATTTTTCCGGTGACCAAAACAGGATTTCCTATATATCAATGTTTACCTCCGTACCATTCTGTAGCTCCTCACAACGTCCAGAATTTCATCCGGGACTCCGAACAACCTTTGGTCACCACCATACTTAACTCTACTATACTGAAACATCACCGAACCTTAAGTGTGCAGACCCTGTGGGTTCGAGAACTATGTAGACATGACCGAGACAGCTCCACAGTCAATAACCAATAGCGGACCTGGATGCCCATATTGGTTCCTACATATTCTACGAAGATCTTTATCGGTTGAACCTCTATGTCAAGGATTCAGTTAATCCCGTACAATGTTCCCTTTGTTCTTCGCTATGTTACTTGCGCGAGATTCGATCGTCGGCATCTCCATACCTAGTTCAACCTTGTCACCGGCAAGTCTCTTTACTTGTTCCGTAATACTAGATCCCGTGACTAACACTTAGTCACATTGCTTGCAAGGCTTATTGTGATGTTGTATTACCAAGTGGGCCCTAATATACCTTTCCGTCACACGAAGTAACAAATCCCAATCTTGATCCATGCCCACTCAATAGATACCCTCGGATATACCTATCGAGAATCTTTATAGTCACCCAGTTACGTTGCGACGTTTGATACACACAAGGTACTCCTCCGGTGTTAGTGAGTTGCATGATCTCATGGTCATTGGAACAGATACTTGACATGTCGAAACTATAGCAATAAACTGAGACGATCATATGCTATGTTTATAGTTTGGGTCTTATCCCTCACATCATTGTCCTAATGATGTGATCCGTTATCAAATGACATCTCATGTCCATGGCCCGGAAACCTTGACCATCTTTGATCAACGAACTAGTTAACTAGAGGCATACTAGGGACACAGTGTTGTCTATGTACCTACACATGTATTTGAGTTTCCAATCAATACAATTATAGCATGGATAATAAACGATTATCACGAACAATGAAATATAATAATAACCAATTTATTATGGCGTCTATGGTATATTTCTAACAGATGTCACCTATTGTGTGGCAACACCACACAAGAGTAGTTGTGCATCAGCTGACCCCAGCGACAATGATGCTGCAACTGGACATGATGGTGCTATATATGATCTATATGGACAGGGGAGAGAGTGAGGTCCATCCTCTATACGATTTAAAATGTGCAATGGCATGGGTTTACAACCTTGACTTCGACGGGGGTCGCTTGCTGGACAATGTGCTATTAAAGGAGTGTTGTGTGAAGTGCTACATGACTGAAATAAAGCCTGGATTCAGTGAATTGCCCCTGAAGAATGTCCTACAGGACCCTGATGAGCAGAGAACCTTGCAAGAAACACGGTTAAATCATATCCAGTGGCCACATAAAGAAATATACTTCCTGGATGAGCCCCCTCCAGCCCCGAAAAGCAACCAATGTCGCCCTCGAACGGGTGACTCTCATCTCACCACAAAAGATCTTGTGTGATTCCCCCAATGAACATACTCTTGGGAATCAGTTTCCTAAGGCATCAACCTGTGATCAGCCCGGCCGATTTCCTGCCATAGATGCCAGGTCATCGTCCCATCCTGAGCAGCCTGTGGAAAGGCCTACAATTGTTGAAGACGTATCATCGGTTCAGATGCCGGCCATTGAAGCAGAAAGTGCTCACCAGATTGGCACTACGTGCTCACTAGATAAACCAGACCGAACCGCGTGCTAAGGAGTTTGAATGTTTGGAACCGCCTGCTAAGCACTCCGAAAGTCAGGAACCACATGCTAATCAGTCCAGTGGTTCACAGCCGCCTGAAAAACATACGGATGTGTCGGCACTGCCTGCACGACAAACCAACACACCAGCACAGCCACATCAACACACCGACAAGTGGGCACCATCTTCAACGAGTGCTCATCATTCCATCGACTCAGGTACCACAGCTAAGCACTCCGCCACGGTGGCATCATCTGTTCAGCAGTCCATCGTACCTTCACACGCTTTTTAGCACCACATCGTTGGTGAAACCAGACGTCAAACAAGAAGTGCTTCAGCTAAGAAGAGACAAGCGCGTAGGGTTGCACATAGGAAGTTGGGCCTCCAAAGTGTGAGGATGGATCGTACGAAGAGCCTCATTCTACAAGGAATCATCGGTCATACCCAAATTAACAATATAGTTTTCGAAGGGCTGGATAATCCCGATTCTGACCGCATGGGTGAAGCGGACCTTCAAAAGCATCTTGCTAGTATGGAAGTAGACACATATGAGAAACACGAGTACAAACATTGCCAGCCATTCCTTTTTCACGTTTTCTTGGAGGAGTGCAGTTCTAGTGCTTGCAAGTTACATAAATATTGTAGGGACAGAATGTCGGATTGAGAAGATACTAACTTTGTGGAATTGTACTATGACAAATGGCATTTCTCTAATGTTCGAGGTACCATCAGTGTGGGTTTTGAGGACTTACATCTCTTATTCAACTTCGATGAGCTTGCTGCCACTCTTGTCAAATGCTTGATGTTGTAAGTACTTCACAAACTCTGATCAACTTCTCCATACAAGGCAGAAAATGACAAAAAAAAGCTAATCGTAGTGTATTCCTCTCAAGGGATTGGTGACATAGAGAAAATCAAAGGTGCATGCGTATTTCATAGAGCCTAATTTAGCAAACGATGTTTTGTTAAAAAATAATTTCTCACGCATGGCTTCCATTGCTCATGTCTCCAAGATCTTGTTCAACTTATCGATAGGATAATTCTTCATGTGGCCATATCATGAACAATAAGTATAAGTATACAACCACACATACTTTGATCGTCTTTCTGCTTTAGACACAGTTCGTACGTTCATGGTTTTGTTAAACTGTAGAGGTCATTGGATCTTCGTGGTCATTGTTCCAAAACGCAACATAGTTTACTACATGGATTCTCTCGGACAGTCAAATGCACCTCAGGATCTGAGTCGTCTTCAGAATTTCATGGATAGGTATTGAATTCTTTGATGTTAATGTGTTGTGTTCATATCTGGTTGCAGAATAGAATGTGTGAAAATTCATCTTCATTTGCAGAGTATTGTCAAAGAACATAACTTTAGGGGGGGGGATAGGTTTGACTGCCAACTACCTCTACAGCATGTGATTGTTTGTCCGGTAAGACAATGAAATCCGTTGTTTCGAGAAAATGCTAGTCAGATGTTCAAGTTTCTTAGTAAACTTCTTTCTATTTCTCTCCATAGAAAAAACAACTTACACCGGTTAGGTTGCTCCTAACACAGCAAATACATGACTAATACTATACAAAAAAATTCAGTGTCCTCAGCAACAACAAGGTAGCAGCCTATATGGATACTATGTTTGTGCACACATGATAAACCTATGCAGACATGCTGAATCTGGTGTCAATAGTGACAGAATAATCCCAGTAAGTCTGCTTCTTAATTATTATCTTCTACTCCACACGTATGTCAAATTCTGATCTAAAAGTAATGCAACTGATCTTTGCACTGATGACTTCTGAATCGCTCGTCGTCGATGAATTTTTGTCTGTTAGGAAATTTATTAGCACCTTCTTTGTGAAACACTACACCAAGCCCACTAAAGACGATGCAGATTTCAGGAATCAAATCTCCTAAAAATAACTATGCATTCATATAGTGTTATCAGCTAAACATATACACATGGATGCAATATTTTCCATGTGATCATGTCTTCGTATTTCGTACTCGATATGTTAGTTTGACAGCTTTTGATTTTAGCTACCATTTTCTCAATTGCATATTGTCATTAATTATGATGAGTCCTATGCTTGTTGACAATATTCGTTCAATTTCATATTGTGGCGAATTATGATGAATCTTCTTCATGTGGACACTATTTGTCGATTGCATATTGTGGCGAATTTGCTATTTGCAGGGTGAACTAAATTTCATATTTTACAATAAACTGGGAATTTCAGTGCACACGGTTCAGACAACTAAGCATGTGCGGTCCAGAACAGAAAGCACACGCAACTCGTAGTGCTACCGTCTGTGATACATAGGAAAAGCACATGAGATATAATATAAAACATTGGTGATATATTAGAAATCGCAGACGGTTTACAACACTTGTACTGGTGTGTAGGAGCTACTTAATCGTTTGTAATAGCACCGTATCTCACACGTTAGCCAACAAGATACCGAGCCTGATGCAAAGACGATCCACCACGTACATTTTCGAGAAACGTGTCCGATGAAGTTATATATGGTACACGGTTCCCAGAGAATTTCATGTGCAATGATGAAGATATCACACACAGTGTCTACAATGGACCGTGTGAATTACTTTTTGTTTCGCGAACAGTAAAAGGTTAAATTTCATTTGTTTTCCATGAGCAATTAGACGCATTTCAGTCGTCTTGAACGTCTGTGATTGAACCCAAATCCCACACGTACACCCAAAAGATTATGTGCGCAATCTGTTCCTGCACCGCACACGATTATATTTGGAGATCGTTCATATTCGTTGTCCACCATCGCCAATGTTTTTCAGTGTCGTGTGGGATGGAACCTCACACATGCAAGGTGATGGCTTGGAACTACGTCACAGAAAGGGGTTAAAACCGTTTGTATAGCACATCACTACACCAGTGATTGATGCAATTCTGGAAAAGGTTAATAAAGGGAGAGGGATCTCACATGTAAATATACCATCTTGGACATCTTTTATGATTGTGAACCCCCACTAATTATTTGAAAAACTTGAGTAAGCAATTGAGGTTAGACAAGGAAGGCAACATAATGGGTTAAGTTTGTTTACATTCACATAGAAGTTATATTGCCATGGATCCTCTAACATGTGGTGTTTTCCCCTCACCTTTTCCTAGCCAAAATTCCGCACTAAGTAGAGATACTACTTGTGCATCCAAAACCACTTAAAACCAGTTGCTTTTCATAACACTCCATAATATAATGCTAGAGACAACATAATGGGTTATGTTTGATCAACTAGTTCGACGTTGGACAAGGAAGACAACGTAATGGGTTATGTTTGATCAACTAGTTTGACGTTGGACAAGGAAGACAACGTAATGGGTTATGTTTGCTTATATTCACATATAAGTTTTATTTTCATGGCATTCTCTAACATGTGGTGATCGCTCATAACATTTTGCTAGCCAAAACTTTGCACTAAGTACGAATACTACTTGTGCATCCAAAACCCTTAAACTGAGTTTCTTGCCATGAGAGTCCACCATATCTACCTATGGATTGAATAAGATCCTTCAAGTAAGTTGTCATCGGTACAAAAATAGAAAAGATTGCTCCTAAATATGTATGATCTTTTATTTCAAGGGAAATAAACTTTGTATGAACTTGCAATGGGAAAGAAATAAAAGTGACAGACTTCATAATAAGGGTTGCTATCATAATGGATGATATAAAGTGATGTTCCTTTGCATTAATAGATTGCTCACCCAAATATTGAAAGCACATGACTTCCTTTTGCGAAGGGCCTATCTTGTAATGTCTTCATTTGTGCCGAGTCTTTTATTTTCATGCAAGAGTCAATAATGTTCATCCTTAGTCATCTCTTAGGAATTCACTATTTAGAAAGCATCATCTGGTGGGGAATGATCCAAGCACATATATCCAGTTGGATGTAGGTGATAATGAACTATTATAGTTGACATTAGCTCTGAGATAACTAAGTTGGGAGGTGAAACATTAACCACCTATATTCCTTTGTGTCTGATTTAGAACGATTATTCTAATAATATGCTTTCACTGCCAGAAATCATAGAGGACTAAATGATCGTTAAACATATGGAATTTTCTAGAAAAAAAGATCTTACATAAACACTTAGCAGATAATTAATGAATTGTAATTGCCTTGATGACTGACAACATAGTTTTTTAGCTTTGAAGAAGGTTTATTGCCTCTATTTTTGAATTTTTGATTGAATTTTTTTACTTTGACATGAGAAGATTTATGATGATTACTTGCTGTTATAATAAAGATCATGATGCTACTATGTCCATATGTTATTTTATTGACTCCTCTCTCCGTAAATAAGTGGTCATGATTATCGAGTTCGATATTCACTTGAGCAGAAGTGAAGTCAAAGCTTGCGGGAATTGATGTGTCCATTTTGCATCATGTTTTTCTACTGTTATTTATAATGTTTCCAATGCTCTTTCTCTCTTATTATGCAAGATTAACATGAAGAGGGAAAATGTCGGCAGCTGGAATTCTGGACCGGAAAAGGCTATACCATGGTTGGATATTCTCCAAAGCACCAAATGACGTGAAAATTTATGGAGAATTATGTTGGAATTAATAAAAATACTTGAAATAAAATTCAGGAGGGGAACCACCAGTGAGCTACAAGCTCAGGTGGTGCTCCCCCTAGGGGCACGCCATGTAAGCTTGTGGGCCCACCAACAGGCCTCTAGTACCCCTCTTCCCTTATAGGGTGCTATTTACCATATAAAAAATCAAGATAAGTCTTTCAGGACAAACTGATGCTGCCTCAAGGCGAAACCTGGGTAAGAGCACTTATGCTCACCGGTGGAACGATTCCCTGGGGATACTTCCCTCCCGGAGGGGGAAATCGAAGCTTCATTATCACTAACGCTACCTCCAACATGGGAGGACTCATCTCCTTCAACATCTTCACCAACATGATCTCATCTCAAATCCTAGTTCATCTATTGTATTCAATCTTTGCCCCAAAACCTCAGATTGGTACATGTGGGTTGCTGGTAGTGTTGATTAAATCTTGTAGTTGATGCTAGTTGGTTTATTTGGTGGAAGATTATATGTTCAGATCCTTAAGAATATTCAATACACCTCTGACCTTGAACATGAATATGATGTGTCACTAGTTACTTTGGTTCTTGAGAACATGGGAGAAGTCTTGTTATAAACTATCATGCGAACTAAGTATTTGTTCAATATTTTGATGGCATGTATATTGTGTTTCCTCTAGTGGTGTCATGTGAACATCGACTACATAACACTTCACCATATTTGGGCCTAGGGGAAGCATTGTGCAATAGGAAGTACATGACAGGTAGTGAGAGTCATAGAAGCTTAATCCCTAGTTTATGTACTATTGTGTAAGGGGCTGATTTGGGTCCATATGTCTCTTGCTATGGTTAGATTTATCTTAATTTTGTGTTCGTATATGCAGATGCTTGCAAAAGGTGGTAATCATAAGTAGTTTGTTTATTCAAGTAAGAACAACACCTTAGCACCGGTCCACCAACATTACAATTTATCAAAGCACTGAACGCAAATCAACTAAAACATGATAGGGATGAGTACATATAATTCCCGTGTGTCCTCAAGAATGATTTACTCAATATAAGAAACACTTTTGTCATGTACTTTGCGTAATAAGGACTAGGCTACCTTGCTGCACCTTTTTACTATTGCTACTTTATTTGATATCAAACAACACATTATCGCTACATTCAACACTTGTAGGGAATACCTTAATGAAAATCGTTTATTATTTCCATTTGCTCCTCGTTGGCTTCAATACTCTTACTTATCAAAAGGATTATGATTTATCCCCTATACTTGTGGATCATCAACAAGCTGGAGAAAAAGCTGCCAACTTGGAAGGTGACAATGTTCTCGATTAGTGATAGGCTTGCACTCTCTCACACGTCCTTTGCACTATGCCTACTCATTTCATTGCCACCATGGTGCTGAACAAAACCATCCTTTCGATCGTCTACAAGCATGTGAGGGGTGGCAATGTCCCATAAGCTTGGCACACATTTTCTATCTCACCTTCCTTGATGGTCTCAGCATTCAGGATAAGCGACAGTCGGCACATTGCGGAATCATTGGCTCTCGCCTTAGCTCATCGAACCCAACTACCCATGGAACTATCTTCACCTCCCCTCCTACCCAGAATCATAGCACCTCCTTCGGCTTCTATGTATAGGGCGTTGTGTGACAACAACTCTTTCCCCTTCTGTATGGACCCTTGGGTCACGGGAATAACATTGTGGAGCTACCACCACTCGTCTATGACCTCGGTCCCAAGAGGCACTGCAATTATTGTACGATGCATTAAGAGATCCTAGCACAAGCTTGAGTATGTCGAGCTTAGGCGATGATTACACCCTATCCAGCTATTTGATAACGCGAGCCTCATTGGCATTGAAGCGACTCTAGGTTGTATGATACAAAATCATGTTACCTTTCTCTATTCAAAGGTTTTGTCCTCTCATTGGGGAATCCTCTAAAAGACACATAGACCCCCGTGCGTCTCAAGGTCCCGTGTAACATCCCAAAACTCTAAGTAGTAGGAAGAAATATTGGCCTACGCTCATACTCCCGTGTAACATCCCAAAACTCTAAGTTTCGGAATGTGATATTAAATTAACTATATTGATTGATTGAGTGAATAATTGATGGAAATTGAGTGGAAATGTGAAACTGTTTGAAAGTTGAATGAGAGGGAATGAAATGACTTTCTCAAACCTTCACTTTGCATTTTGACCTCAATGAATTCATATTCATTTCATCGTAGAACCCTATAGTGAAGATCAATTGAGTGCTTCCATTAAAAGAAATGAAAAGGGATTTGAACATGATTTGAATCTCATTTGAAATATTTTCAGACCATAAATTTTATGCAACTCAATGAGCTTCATGACAGAAGATAAAATGACTTCTTCAAATTCTAAGAAAGAGAGTTGGAAGTTCCAAAGAATTATTTTGAAAGTCACTCTTAAGCTTTATGAAATAGATATTCAATTTTAAGTTATTTTATTTTGAAAAAATCAAATTCTCTCAAAATATCCAAATAATGATTGAAGGAATATTGACACTTCAAAATTTCAGAGGCAATTGAATCATAATTGATAAAAAAATTAGAAAAGTTTCGGAATTCAAATTCCATGCCATTTTGGAGTGGGTTTTCCAAAAAAATTCTCCAAGAAGAAAATATATGGAAATATGGTAAAATCATTCCCTTCAATAGAAAACTAGAGAAAAATGAATTTGCAACCATTTTGGTATTGAAAAAAATATATATATTGGTTTTTATTGCAACAGTAGCATCGTTTGACTTTTGAGAATTTTTGTGGACTTTTTTCACTTTGAAAAGATGTTCATGTTGTAGGAACTATTTTTCTAAAAAAATTGGTATACAATATATATATATCAAAGTTTTATTTTTTTTTATTTAGTTTTTATCTCTATTTTTAATAAACAAAAGGGATTTTTAATAAATAAATAAATAAATAAAATAAAATGACCAGACCTAGCAACGTGAGCCCAGCCGAGCAGACCTAGCCAAGGTAGCCACTGCAGGCCCAACCCAGCGTGCCGACCGAATGCTTTCGGATCGGTCACCGATACTATTCTCTCTCTCTCCCTCTCTCACCTTGGTGAGCGGACCCCGCTGCCCGCATGAAGCTTCCTCGCAGTCGCCTCCCTCCTCTTTCCATATCTTGCTGGAGACCTCCATGGCACTAGATCCCTTTGCTATTTGCTGCTGCCCCGACATTACCCGTCCTCCGCGCAACATCCCATATAAAACACGAGTCTCCGTAATTCCGTTCTCGCAAAAACATCGACCGAGCACCCTCTCTACACCCCACAATAGCTTACAGTAGCAACCGAACATCCCCCGTCGCCATTGACTACACCGTCTAGCACCACCACCATCTTTGTCGTGCTCATCTTCACCGACCGGACCTCTCCACTCACGTTGAAGACCCCTAGAACGCTCGCCCACATCACCGTCTAAGTCGTGTCATCGCAGTCTTTATCGCCGAAGCTTCTCCCCACCGCGGTAAGCCACCATGTAGGATCGAAAATAGGTCTAGAGGGGGGGCGTGATTAGACTACTAGATCAAATAAAAGTTTTGCCTTTTTCCCAATTTTAATTCTTGGAAAGTTTTAGCATTCATAGCATATCCATTACACCCTACACATGCATGTCTAAGAGTATAGCAGCAGAAAGTGACAACAAGCATGAGTAAACAGGATAGGGTAGGAAGATCAAACGCAATTGTAGACACGATGATTTTTCTCATGGTTTCGATAGGTGGTTATATCGTACATCCACGTTTATCGAGTCTTCAACCCACAGAGGGTAACGGTTGCGAGAGTCCATGGAGGACTCCATCCATAAGGGTCCATGAAGTAGTAACCTTGACTATTCCATACGGTTTCCGTCCACGAAGGACTAGCCTCACTATGGGTAGATCTTCATGAAGTAGGCGATCTCCTTGCCCTAACAAACTTCTTGGTTCACTCTACAACACGAAGTAGGAGGCTCCCAAGCGACACCTAACCAATCTAAGAGGCACCACCCTCCAAAAGGTAATAGGCTCGGTAATGACGATGAACTCCTTGCTCTTGTGCTTCAAGATGATAGACTCCTCAATAGACAATCACTCTCTCACAGATTTTGCTTGGTAGAAGAGATGTGATTGGTGGAAAGCAACTTGGGGAGGCTAGAAATCAAGATCCATATGGTTGGAGTGGAAGATCTTGACCTCAACACAAGGGTAGGTGGTTCTCTCTCAGAAAACTGAGTGGGATAGGTATGGAATAGTTCATAGTGCTTCTCTTTCGAGTATGTGATGGTGAAGGGGTATATATAGGCATTCCCAAAAATCCAACCGTTACACACAAAATGACCAACTCGGTGACACCGATGTGTTAGTCTCGGTGGTACCAAAGTGACCAAAAGGTGGCAACTTTTGAATCTCGGTGAGACCGATATAGGAATCTCGGTTGCACCGACAAGGTGACCAACGGTCAGAATTGCCAAACTCGGTGATGCCGATTCAACATTCTCGGATGGACCAAAAATGTGAAATTTTGTAACAGAAAGTTGGCAGCCCAACATGGTGGCACCGAAAGCAGTGTCGATCGCACCGAAGGGTTAGGGTTTGGCTGAGTCTATGTAGAGTTTAGAATCGGTGGCACCGGGAAATGAATGTTGGTTGCATCGATTTTGAGTGTTTGGCTAGAGATAGATTTGGTGGGAGAGCTTGTGGATATTTTTGGTGACTATCACTTGTGCACGTATGAGCATTTTGTTCTCCAACAAAACCTTACCCCATTTTAATAGTCTTGGCTTTCCTATGGACTCAAAGTGATTTCTCACAGATGTAAAATATAGAGTCCTCTTGCTCGAACCTTGGCCAACCTTTTTCTTTTCATCTAGGGGTACTTCCACAGTCTCCACAGTCCTTTTTGCCATACCTATCATTGAACTTTTCCTGAAATATACTTGGTGGAAACAATAGTTCAATGACTTATATGTTGTTATTAATTACCAAAACCACCAAGGGAGCAAATGTGCTTTCAATCTCCCCCTTTTTGGTAATTGATGAGAACAGATAGATCATAGCTCCGACAAAGATATAATCAATGAATATAATCGTCGCTTTGAGAAGTATGTGATAAGCAAGAGATCCCCCTAAATTTGTGCATTATTTTAAATTTGTGTTTGAATGAAATGCACAATCGATTAGGTACATGTGTCACTTCTACATGTCACATACCACATGGTGGTGTGCAAGAATAATTAGAATGAACATCATAGCGCAAGACAATCAAGCAAAGATGAATGATCATCACATAAGCATTAAGATGATAGGAAATAGTAGCATGACACATTAAAGTGTATGATCAAACATCATCAAGGGTGTATCACTAGCAACCAAAAGCAATTGTTCTTGAAAAAGCAACAAGCACTAAGAGCTCTCTCGCTTGAATCCTAAATATCTATATACACTTCTCCCCCTTTGGCAACAAGTTACCAAAAAGTTCAAAGGCATATATCTAAGCGTTCTTGGGATGATCTCCTCCGGTTGTTGAGGAAGGAGTCGAGACAACAGCGTCGGCAAAGATCTCTACACATGTCGTGGATGGAGTTGGAGTGGCAGCTGGAGGAACTGGAGCTGATGGACCAGAAGCTGAGGAGACAGTAGTAGGAGCTGATGAAGAGGGCCTCAAGTCTGGAGCAGGCATAGTGGCTGATCTGGCCTCAGTAGGAAACTATGTGTCTGTCTTGAGAGGTGATCCATCCTCTTCATCATCATCATCATCATTAGAAGAAGTAGAAGAGACCCGAGGGATGTGCACTGAGTCCACTTCCTTCTGAAGCTCTATGACTGTCTTAGTCACCTTGTCCACCTTATCACCAAGAGTCTTGATCCTTGTTTCAAAGATCCTCACAAGACTATTTTGGTTATCCAGAATCCCCTTAATATGCTTCTACATGCCCTGAACTGATGAGATCAAAAGATCCATTTGCTCATTTCTGGATCTAGGGACTTGAGCACTAGCGACTCGAACTACCTCTGCCTCTGCCTGAGCTATAGCAGATGTGGGATGATCTGGGTCCATCACCACAACATTATCCTCGAGTTCTGGCTGCAGGGGCTAGTGTGGATGATCTAGAGCAAATATGTGCTTTTCCAAGTGAGAGTTGATAAGCATCTGGATGTAGGGTGCATAGCAGCAAAAGTGCTTTTGATCACCAGCAACCCTCTTACTTGTCTCAACAATTAAGTCCATAACTCTAATCTTGGTGTTCCTGTCAAGGTGGATCAACATGTTAATAGAGTATCCACGGGTCATCTTGTCATCTCCTGACTTGGGCATCAAGGTATGCTTGAGAATAGTGTTCATGGTACGAAGGCCATCTTGCAGATAGTAGATGGATCCTAGCTTGTGAGATTCCACTTTGTCTGCAGGATAGGAGTATACATATCCTTCATGGCATTGTGGCTTGCCTTGGATTCTGAGTATACATCGAGATGACCATCCTAAACCTCTGGAACTCCTAGAAGTGCATCCCACTCATCAATAGTGGATTCATACCTTGCTCCTTCAGTCATCCATACAATCTACCATCTCCATAGAAATGTGCAGTGGAGTATAATTGCATGATCATCTCATCGTTCCATGCAGAAAGCTCTTTGCCAATGAACTCATCCAGACCAATGCAGTGGAAATTATCTTGGACACTTGGAAAGTAGTCCTCATTCTCCTTAACAAATTTCCAATCAACATACCTTATATCACTAACAGCTGGGCTCTTGTCTAGCAGCACTATTTCATAAAAGTCTTGCTACTCTCTGGTGTAGAATCTGTAGACAACAACAGTTTTCTTCCGCTGGGCATATCGATTTATAGCTCTCCATGCTCTCAATCCTGAGTCATTCATATTCTTCATAAATTCAACAACTAGGTGGCTGGCATCATGTACTGGAAGATGTGGTCTGAGCTTCATCAATGTTGTCAAGTCATCATCATCTTCAACTCTGGAAGCAGTTCCCTTGTTCTTCTGAGAAGCTGGAATCTGCCTGGATGTCCTCTTTGGCTTCTCAGCAGCAGCCTTCTTGGATGTAGACTTGGTGCTTGGATGTGCCAGTCTTTGGCATAGCATCAGCCATAAGTTTCTTGGCCTTCTTCTTGGGAGGAGCCTTTGCAACTGGCGCATCCTCCTCTTCCTTAGCAGCAGCACCAGCAGCCTCCTCTGGATCTTCATACATGGAGGTAGGCCTGCCAGTCACATGAATAATCCTGTTTCTGGCTTTCTTCTCCCTTGGATTCTTAGGCATAGACTTCCTTGGGGGATCAATGGGCATTGTGGCCCTAGCACTCTCATGTGCTTTGATAGTTTCAGAGGTGGCATAGATCTTGATGACAACTCTCCTGGAAGAAGTAGCTTCAGTAGGAGACTTCTTAGCAGCCTTTTCTTGCTTGTTGGCAAGAATCTCCTCAGGGATAAAGTCTGAATCCTCCTCATCTGAATTCAAATTCTTTCTGGTCCTTGTAGCAGCTTTGGGCAACCCATGGGAGCTACAGGTGTCTGGATTTGAAAATGAACTGGACTCTGGGCTTGTGCGTGAACTCATGTCAGCACCCTGCTCTGGCAAGTTTTCACTCTCCTCAACATCTGACATAGTGACCCTATGAATAGAGGATAGAAGAGCAGAAGTAGATGAGTCATCACAAAATGAGGCTGGTTTTTGAAAGTTTGAACAATAGATTTTCAAAGTTTTTGCATTCTGTCAAATGAATATCGGTACAGCCGAAGCAAAATTTTCGGTGCTATCGAGACTGTCTCTCTTAAAAGAACCTTGGCACTCTTTTCGGTGAGACCGAAAATTAGTACTCGGTTCCACCGAGACCATTCTTAGCAACACAAAAAGACAATTGGTGAGACCGATTTGTTTGCTTCGGTTCCAACGAGATTCATCGTGCGGACGGCAAAACCCTAGAAAATCTAACATTCGCTAGACTATTGGAATTTTGTGTGGCTAGGAATACGTGAAATGAGTGTCATATAGATAAAATCAAATGCAATGCACATGAATCGGATGAGGAGCGCAAAGGATGTCAAATCCGTACCCTAACTTGGAGCGGATCCGCTACGACGATAATGATGGAGAGGATTTTGTCGAAGGCGGCGATTCCTAGCGGCGGAGGAGCACAGGGAGACAAGGGCGACGTCCAGGGGTCTCGAAGGCGGCAACTTAGGGTTCTGAGGAGCGACGGTTTGAGGATGAAATTCAAAGCGTCGTGGTCCACAGTATTTATACCCACCACAGTCGGCGTCACCGATTCTAACTTTTCGGTGTCACCGAGTTCCTCAACTGTCAGTTGACAGGGAAACTCGGTGTAACCGAGAAGATGGGATTGGTGGTACCGAGATTGAAAACCAGATCAACCATGGGCATTCGGTGAAACTAAGATTTTGTGGTTGGCTCCACTGAGATGCACTTGGGAGGTTTTAATGTTCAGTCCTAGTCGATACGGAACTCCGAGTGCTCCACACACAGAGGGATCGAAAAGCACTTGTTCAAATTTGTGATGCATCATATATAGAATATAAGGTGATAAAGCATATATAGCTAAATAAGTGGTCCTATGCATTCTTGTCTATCCAATTGGCGAAAGATAGATCAAAAGCCAAATAAGAGATGCTTTAAGTTCAAGTGGGGTTACCACTTTTACATAAAGCATTTAATGTTTTCACATACTAAGAGATGCTTTGACTCAAGTCTTAGAGTAAAGATCCCCCTTGATGTGACATCCCCCCATAAGAGGGATAAACTAACCTTGGGTTTTATCGATGAAGACTTCATGTTGATGAGGTAGTGGTGGATTCTTAAAGTTTATGAAGATCACCAAGAGTTGGGAGCATCCTTGTTGTTTCCTTACTCTTCTCACCTACATGGGTTAGTCCCAACACACAAGATACAAGTACAAGGATATCTATGTACATGGAGTGCAAAGCATGTGTGATGATATCCATTGATTTGTTGATTACCTTGTCCCTTCCTTACCTTTGTGGGAATGTGTGATTCCGTGAACTATTGCATAGGGTTGATGTTGATTGCAAATAGATCTTGCCAATAATGAATGTCAGTGAATTTCATTGGTGGAGTCACCCCTCAAGAACTTTCTAGTTCTTCTTCTTGGGGACCCACATCAAGTTGATGGGGATCCTTGGTGTTGAAGTAGCACTTTTAGAAGTTGAGCTTGTAGTAGCCTTGGGAACCCACTTCCCCAAAGCTTGGGAAACATCTTTATAAGAGTCAAACTCCTCTTGGAGCTTGTTCTTGCCCTTGAGCTCGTGGTCTTGTGGTGGAAGGTCATATTGAGTGTTTGACCCCTTGGGAAGAGTATTTTCATACTTATCCTTTTGAGGAACAAACTTGGGCTCAGGATATTGACCTTCTTCTCATTCAACTCCATTTGCATTGAAGTAGCCAATACCACGATTCTTCTGGTATCCTACGTGCTTGCGTATAATCTCCTCAAATTGTTTGCACCCGTTAAGACTCTTGTAGATACCTTTCTCTATAATTCCTTTCAATAAAGTGTTTTCTTGCTCAAGTGTAAATTTGGTTAAGAGAATCATCATTAGTGGAATTAATATAACTACTAGGAGCAACATCATTGGGTTTAACATTTTTATTGTTGCTACTAGATGAAGAACCTTTCTTGCCTTTGTTACTAGTTTGCTTAGATTTGACTTGTGGCATAAATGTAGAAAAGAGTAGTCATTTGGCAAGATAAGATGAAGTCTTTTTTCGAAGATCGTCATTGATAGCTTTAAGAAATTCATGTTGTTGCTCCAAATGTAGCTTCTCGCAGCATAGCTTCTCATGAGTTCTTACAAGCTCTCTATGATCTTCCAGAGTAGATTCATGGCTAACTTAAGAGTGTTAAGTTCTTTACCTAGTTCTTCTATTTTCATCTTATCATCGCCAATTGATCTATCTTGACTAGCATGTGAAATATCAAGTTCATTATGATCAACATCACTAGTTTTATCACATAGCAAGTCATCATCGTAAAGCAAATCATCTTCATCACTATCGAAATCAAGACATTCGGTGTGTGATACCTTGGGGCCTTTAGCCATGGAGCAACTTCCACTCCCTTCATTTGCTGAATCAAATAGATCATAGGAGTTGGTTGTCACTAGTGCAATTCCGGCAACACCATCATCTTGACTATAGTCGGAGTTAGAGTGATAGCTTCTCTCATAGTGGTTGTCGGAGTCGGAGCCGGAAACCAATTCACCAACATGACCTTGATGTTTTCTTCTTGAGTAGCTCTTGGTGTACTTGTCCTTTTTCTCTGAGTCCCTACTTCTCCTTGAGGGTCTTCGTTCATAATGATCATCTCTACTCCTTCTCTCCCTTCGAAGTGATTCATCTCTTGAGCTTTGTCTTCTTCGTGACTCTTCTCTTCATTTGTAGGGAGTCGTGCACTCATTGGAGTAGTGTCCGGGCTTCCCACAATTGTAGCTATTTCGGTCATGACTTGACGAACACTTCTCTTCATGTCTTGAGTTGGAGATATGATCTTTGCTTATATTCTTGTAGAAGTTTTTGAATTTCTTGACCATGAGGCTTACCTCTTCATTTGTGACAAGGTTGTTGCTTGAGGTAGCGGGAGAATCACTTGTGCCTTTGTAAGAACCGCTAGACTTGTGGTGAAGCTCTTCCTTCTCTTTGAGCGTCATCTCATGAGCAGCAATTCTACCAATCACATCCGTTGGTTTGAGATCTTTGTAGTTGGGCATCATTTGGATCAATGTGCACACGGTGTCATATCTCTCATCCAAAGCTCGAAGTATCTTCTTGATGATGAACTTGTCAGTTGGGCATCATGCATCCATCATGCCATGTCTTTGCTTTTGTAGTGACCTTGTTTGTGAGTGTGGCTTGTGCTGTGTGATACGGTTGGATCATGTGTGGTGCGCCTCCTTCTCTTCCCCTCTCTTTTCTTTTCAACAAAACCCAACCCAATGCCTTTATTTTCCCATGTCATTTTAGCAGTAGTTTTAAGTTGTTATTTAAATTGTTTAAAAATGTTCAAGTGCTAGCCTAAAATGTTTTAAGAGTGTGGGTGTGGTTCTTTTCTTGATTTGAGCCTTATGTGTTTGGAGTTTTAAAATAATAGGGGGCTATCTATTTTTAAATAATTAAATTACTTTTCCTAAAAATCATCTTGATATTTTTAGTGAATAGTGTATTTTATTTTCATTGCAAAAGTATTTTCGTTCTGCCCAAAAGTCCTTTATATTTTCTCTGGGTTTTTTTTTCTTGTGTTGCTGTGTTTTAAAAAAACATAAAAACTTCTCTGTTTTAATTGTTTTGTGAGAGAGCGCCAAGATGGGCCTTTTCCTTCCCCGCGGCCCAATTTGCAAGGGAACGACCACCTGCTCCATCCGTCGTCTCCGGCAGGTACAGAGAGAGAGAGCGTGCTCTGTCGTCCCCTTTTCCGTCGCCCGTCGCCGTTAGCCTCGGGGGTATTTAAATCCCCTCGGCATGCATGCCCCTCCGCTACGGTTCCTCTATCCCCTCGCGCCGCCGCAGCTCCCTTCTCCCTCTCCATCCCTCTCCCTCCTCTCTTCTTCCCCTCGGTCAGGTAAGAAATTCAGTGAGAGCAGAGAGTTTCAGAGAGCCTGCCGGTTGTCTTCGCCTCCGTTGCCGCGTGTCCGGTGGGCCTTGTTCCCTGTGGTGATGGCGTCGAGCTCGGGGATCCTCCCCGCGTTCCATTCCCGCCGCTAGGAGGTGAGGAGCGCCTCCCCGCGGTGCCAATTGCCGTCGACATTGTCCGGAAGGGAGCGGGTCGTTGCTGGTCTTCTTCCTCCTTGTCGCCGCCGTGCCTCCGCCTCTTTTTCCTCGTCGTTGGGATCAGGGTCGCCGTCGTCCTCTCCTAGGTGAGCAGTCGACGCACAGTCCTCCTCCTCTTTTAGCCAGAGCGTCGCCGTCCTGTTCGTCACCGCCGCGCCCCTGTTCGAGCTCGAGGTGCTCTGTTGCCGGTGCCTTCTCCCTATCTAAGTGCGGGAATGGATTCCCCGTACTCCCCGCGTGCCCCGTGTCCTTCCTGTCGCTCCGCTAGTGACGTAGATCGCTGAAGTTGCTCGTCGTAGTGCCGCTGTCACCGTGGGTGTTTTGTGGTTCAGTTTCGTAAGTGAGTTTTGCGTGTGTGTGTGTGTGTGTATTAGTGCATCCGAGGGCCTCCTCTGTTAACGTTCTCAGCCGTAGCCGAGTGGCAACCGGCTCGGGGGTTGACCAGGAGGTCGCTGGTTCGAGCCCGAACCTCCCCCCTTTTTTGTTTTTGTTTTCTTTCTTTGTTTTTCTTTGTTTTCTCCTTTGTTGTTTGTATATGCGTATTTGCAGACCTGTATGAGTGTGTGTGAGTAATTATATTTTCTACATGTGTGTGTATGTGTGCTTGATGTATACTCACATGTGTGTAGGGTGTATGTGTAGGTGTGTGCATATATGCTTGTGTGCATGTGGGTGAGAATGTGTGTAGTGCATGTGTGTGTGCACATATGCGTGTGCTTGTGAGTGAGTGTGTGTGTGAGTGTGTAGTCCTATGCATAATTGTAGGCATATATGCACTTGTGCATATGTGTGTGTGCATATGTGTGTGGATGAACAACCACACACATGGGCTTGTGTAGTACAAGTGTATGTGCCATGTGCACTTGTGCATGTGAGTGGTGTGAGTGCCTTATGCATTGTGCATATGTGGTGCTTGAGTGTGTGTGTGGATGAACACCCCCCTCATGGGTGGTATGTTCATGAGTGGGCTTGTGCTCATATGCCCTTAGGCATATGGAGCATGTGTGGTTATGCTTTGTAGTGGTGTGTGTAGAGAGTGTGTGTGTAGGTGGCTAGTGGGTTTTCCCCTACTTTCCATATGCTTTGTTGGTATATACTTGTTTGTAGGTATTATTAGTTACTTGCCATGTTAAACTAAGTTTCCAAATCTGCTTATGTCCATTTATGATCATGTCCATTTAGAGTAAGTTTTAACTTATAAGAGAGTGGATGGTTGCTTGCTAGTATATTGTGCCATGTTGCTTCACATGAACATATGAGTATAACACATGTTTTTGGGGTAGAAAGAGCCAAGGAATTCATTGGTGCTTTCAGATTTCACTTTTGGCAAGTTTATAAAACTGTTATTTTCTGCTGTGAAGCTACTTTGTCATTTTTGCATGATTTAATCCATGCTTGCTTTGGGGCATGTGCCGACCTGGAAGTGCTAGTGTTTTATGTCTGTTATTCCATGGTATTTTTGTTTAACATGAGAATCACCCATATAAGTGGGAAACTTGCTCTAAAGTAGCTAACTTGATGTTACTGTTTTCACCATGCTAAATATTTCTAAGTCTGAGAATCTACTGGTATTTTCATGCCATGAAGAGTGGTGGACATCTTGTGATATGTTGAGAATTAGCTCATGCTCAGTGTTAGTATTTTGAAGTAGATGTTGTCTACTACCACGCTGTTAATTCACAAGCCAAGAGGTGGTCTCTAACCCCTTTAACTTCTTCTGTCAACATGCTACCATATTAACTCAGATTCTAGAAAAACTGTTATTTTCACCAAGTCCCAGAAAAACTGTTTCATCATGCCAACTTGATAGCTTCCTACTTATTGATGTGTTCGTCCTTTGTAGTTTGTATAGTTGGATAAGTTGACAAGCATGTGATGTAGTTTCTGTAAATGCCTTGTTTGTGGTAATAGGATTCCTGTAGATCAAGTTGTTGGCTGTGAAAGTTGCTATGTTGCTGTTTTGTGGCAGATTGTTGTTTTATTGTTTTGTGAGTTGTGGAAGCTATACTCCATGGAATTGCTTGATCTTTGAGTCTATTGTGGTTGGTTTTTCATCGCCAAACCAGTAGATTCCTTGGAATGCCAAGAATTAGCCCATGGCCTTGTTGACATGTGTTTTGCCTTTGTACCTTGTCGTGAGCGTATCGTGAGAACCGTAACTCTGTTTCTTGCGTTCTTTATATGCATTTCTATCGATTTTGCATGATGCATCCATATTTTCCATATTAATGCATGTTTAAATAACTTAACATGAGGTTCTGTCCATATTCATTAATAACCAATCCTTGCATGTGAAACATGACTAGTTTTGGATTGCCATGTTTAATTCTTCATAAATGAATCATGCATCATCTTGGTTGTCAATTGCACCTTGGTTGGAGGTTTATTGTTATTGTTTATCTTGGGTAGACGCGAGTGTTGATACTGAGTACGAGGACTCAGGAGAGTACCACTACGAGGATCCCGCTACTTGTTCCGCTGAAGAACCAACAGGCAAGATGATCGTACCCGGATCCCGACACTATTTTCGATTGCTATTATCTCACTCTTATCATTACAATCGCGCTACCTACCACTTGATTGTCAGCATCCTAATTTCCATGATAGCCTCTAACCCTCCACATCCTAGCAAGCCTTTGATTAGCTAAGTTACCGCTGCTCAGCCCCTCTTATAGCATTCTTAGTTGCAGGTGCAGGTTGTTCCATATGATAACATGGATTTGGCATATCACAATATTATCTGTTATTTAATTTAATGCACATATATATCTTGGTATAGGTGGAAGGCTTGGCCTTTTGCTAGGTGATTTGTTCCGCTGTTACCGCCATAGTTTCTTGTTATCGATGTTATGTTTTCCATACTTTGCCCTGCTAACATGCTCGGGGTTGTTATGGGGACCCCCTTGTTTATCGGTTGAGCTTAAAACTCGTCTGGAAAGACCCAACATTGGTACTACATTTGCAGCGGGCTTTGCAACCCCGTGGATACTTATTCTACCCCCAGGCCAGTGCTCCTCATGAGTCTTGGTCCAAACTAGAGGACCGTGCGGGGCCAACCCGGGGCAACTCGGGAGATTTCTACCAGGCCACCGTACACTTCGCTTAACCGTCGTGTCCTGAGAACGAGATACGCGGCTCTTATCGGGTTCGTCGACACGTCGGGTGGTCTTGCTAGATTTGTTTTACCTTTTATCGAATGTCTTGCGTGTGGACTCCGACTTTCGTCGGGTTATCTCGAGGTGTTAGAATTCCTTTGGAGTCACCTATGACGATCATGAGATCCGTGGTCGAGGCTATTCCCGCGGAGTGTGGTTAATTTGTGATGGACTAGTTGGAGCACCCCTGCAGGGTTAAATCTCTTCGAGAAGCCGTGCCCGCGGTTATGTGGCAACTTGGATATTCGTTTAATACCCGGTTATAGTCAACTTGAAGTAAACTCCAAGTAAAATACACCAACTGTGTGAGTAACCGTGATCGTCTCAGCTCGTGAACATGATCCGAGAGAGAACACGGTGGGGTTATGATTGACGTAGTAAGTGGTTAGAATCTCATAGAGATCATAATAGATTCAATCATTCATCGTAGGCCACTCATATTTAATTTCATGTTGCATAAGTTAGCCACCATAAATGCTTAGTGCTGCTGCAAACTAAACAGTTACCCCATCCCAACCTTTAAGCTTGAATAGTCTCGGTACCCGGGCGCTTGATTGCTGAGTCCTTGTGGCTCACAGATTACTCAACCCTCTAGGTACAGGTACAGATGACTACGTGCAGGATGATCTTACCCAGCTCCAGTGGGAATATGATGAGGAAAGAGGCAGGATGTACGCGACTTATCCGAATGAGTAGAGGACCATGGTCGTGATCTTTGGGATAGCGAGATAGAATCATTTGCATCTGTTTCATATTCGGACCCTGTCTTCATCTTGATGATTGAACTCTGAGTGGATTGTAATTTAGTATGTGGCGAGTGTAAGCCAATCTTGTATACTCATCATTTCAGTATTGTATGATGTGATGATACTATACTTGCTAACGGCAAGATGTGCCTCTATCCCTTGCGAGGCCCTCGTGTCTTAAAAAGGATAGGCGCGCATCTTGGGCGTGACAAGTTGGTATCAGAGCCATACGATCATAGGAGCCTTTGCTTGATCGAACTTGGCCGAGTCGAGTTTAGTTAAAACTTTTTTGTGTCTAGTTATATCGGAGAGTAGGATTCTTTTTACTCCTCTTCTATACTCTGGTGAGGCACTCGACTTAGGAATTTTGATTCTACTCCTCTTCTCGCTCAAAATTTTTTAGGATCACGCGGGTATTTTGGAGTCTATATGATGTCGATGTGACAGGTTTTCGTCTTGATGCCTGCTATCTGACTTGATTTCTTTCGGGGAGCCGAGCTCCAGGGAATGTTGGCACATCGTTATCATTCAGTTTCCTTGATATCTCAGGACGGAGAGTGTTCGAAATTACTTCCATACTTATCGTGGTGAGATAAGGTCTGAGTCACCCAGTACTGGGGAGGCGTCCGGGGTACCACCATGGTTTAGTATCTTTGTGAGTTCGAGGATGCGAGTTAGATGAATTTGCGAGAGCCTCTGGTTATGTGTTGAAGGATGGATATAGTTGGGGTGTAGGATTGTTAGTTGTGTGAGATATTTCCTCCTTGTATCCCCCACACCGGATTGCATAACCAGAAAGTTTTCGGAAGTTCTTAGGTGGGAAATCTTGTAGTTATCTAGGAACATCTTCTTCAGATGTATGTGGGCATATACATTTGTTACGAGCGCTTAGCTCAATACTTTTGTGTTATTGCAAGTGGCTTCTAATTTCTGATGATGTTATCATAAACCGAAGAAGCATTCTTACTAATTTTTCAGTAGGAAGGTTGTGTTGTTATTTGTTCAATTTCTTTCAAGCATTTGATTCCGCTTCGATTCATCCTTTCAATGAGGTGCTGATACGTTTTGTCCATCTTCAGGATGGCTCCACCAACTCGCAACAATCCTGGTCGTGGTGAGGACCAGACTGATGTTCCACCACCACCCCCGCCGCCGCCACCTCCGCCTCCTCCTCCAGAAGCTTGGCAAGCTGTGATGGCTGCAACCAATGCGAACACTCAGATGTTGCTTAGGTTGTTGCAAGAAAGGGAGCAGGGTCAGCAAGGTTTTTAAGGGAATTTTCAGAATCAGCTTCAATTTGCGACACTCAATCAGTTCCTTGCCAACCAGCCCAAGTCCTTCACCTATTGTGAGCAACCTCTTGATGCTGATGATTGGCTTCGTGATATGAGTAAGCATTTTGAGTGCAGCAATGTCAGGCCAGAGGACTTTGTCAGATTTACATCATTCCAGCTCAAGGGTCAAGCAGCTGATTGGTGGCAGTAGTACAAGGATTCTAGGGGCGATCATGTTGTAACTTGGGACGATTTTCGTCGTGACTTCAGGGCTCATTACATTCTGAAAAGCTTTGACGAGGAGATGCGTGAGAAGTTCAGGCACCTGAAGCGGGGAAGCAAGTCTATCTATCAGTACAACGTCGAGTTCCAGAATCTAGCCCGTTATGCTAAGCAAGATGTTCCAGATGACAAGGCTACGATTTATCAGTTCAGAGGTGGTCTCAAGGATGAGCTTCTGCCAGGCCTAGTTCTTCAAGAGCCTCCTGAGTTTGATCAGTTCTATAACATGGCTTTGAAGGTCGAGGCAACTCACCTCAAGTTGGAGAACTCTAAGAAGCGTTCAAGGATTCATATTCTTCTTCTTCCAGCTCTTAGATGGTTCCCAAGCAGCAGAAGTATTGGGTGCCAAACCCTCCTCCGTTTCGTCCTCCTCAGCAGCAGAACTAGTTTGGTGGTCGTGGTTCTTCCCACCCACCCAACCCAGGATTTCAGCAGAGACCCCAGGCATCCAAGGGAGTTCTTGTTCCTCCTTTAGGCAAATTTCGTCCACTTTCTAAGGTGACTTGTCACAAGTGTGGTCAGAAGGGCCACTATGCAAACAAGTGCAACCAGCGGCGTCATCCGCCTCCTCCTCCTGTCAAGCCTCCAGGCAATGCTATGGTGAAGCATAACCCCAAGACTGCAAGAGTGAATATGGTGAATGCAGCAAAGGCAGAGGATTTTTCTCAAGTGATCATGGGTAATCCCTCAGTTAATTCTATTCCTGCAAAAGTGTTATTTGATTCTGGAGCATCACATTCATTCATGTCTAGAGCTTTTTCTATGAAGAATGATTTCTATTCCGAGATGTTGAGTAGACCTTTGGGTGTTGTTTCTTCAGGTGTGGCCATGAAAACCACCTCCATTGTTCCAGATGTTTCTATCAAGATGGGCAATTATTCTTTCTTGGATTCTCCTTATGTTCTCGGTAATTCCGACATTGACCTCATTTTGGGCATGGACTTGCTGGCTATGAATAAGGCTCATATTGATTGCAAAGCAAAAGAAGTCAAGATGACTCATCCTTCAGAAGATGTGATTATATTCGCGGCTCACTATGACATAATCCATCACTTTGCTCTTAATGAGAAGGGTGAAATCTCGGCGATTTCTCAAATTCCGGTGGTTTGTGAGTATGAAGATGTCTTTCCAGAAGAATTGCCAGGAATGCCTCCGCACCAGCTAGTCGAGTTCCTGATTGATCTCGAGCCCGGAACTGAACCGGTCTGCAAGCGCCCATATAAACTTGGCCCCAAAGAGCTGAAAGAGTTGAAGAAGCAGCTAGACGAGCAAGAATGTCTGGGTTTGATTAGACCAAGTTCTTCTCCATGGGGTTGTGGTGTTTTGTTTGTCAAGAAGAAAGATGACATGGATCGTCTTTGTGTTGACTACCGTCCATTGAACAAGAAGACAATCAGAAACAAGTACCCACTTCCCAACATTAATGAGTTGTTTGAGAAACTAAAAGGTGCCAAGGTTTCCTCGAAGCTTAATCTTCGCATGGGTTATCATCAGATTCGCATTCGCGAAGAAGACATTCCTAAGACCGCTTTCAGGACGAGTATTGGCTCTTATGAGTACACCGTCAAGTTGTCTGGTCTTGCGAATGCTCCTCCAACCTTCTCAAGAATGATGAATTTCATCTTCTCTCCTTTCAAGAATGAATTCGTCTTGGTCTATCTGGATGATGTCCTTGTGTTCTCAGAGACAGAAGAAGAGCATGCAGTGCATCTCCGCCTTGTGCTTGACAAGTTAAGAGAGCATCGATTCTATGCCAAGTTTTCCAAGTGTGAGTTCTGGCTCAATGAAGTGGTGTACCTTGGGCATGTGATCTCTGCCGAGGGAATTAGGGTGCACCCTGAGAAAGTTGAGGCATTCTTGAAGTGGGAACCTCCTCAGAATGTGAAGCAGCTTCGGAGTTTCCTCGGGCTTGCTAGTTATTGCAGAAGGTTCATGGAGAACTTCTCTCAAATTGCTAAGCCTCTGTCCAATCTACTCCAGAAGAGTGTCAAGTATGTTTGATCTCCTGAGTGTGATGTGGCGTTCAATACGCTCAAGCAGAGACTGACTTCAGCTCCAGTTCTTGTTCCTCCCGAGCAGTCTAAGCCTTTCCATGTTTTCTGTGATGCTTCTCTCCAAGGTCTTGGTGGTGTTCTCATGCAAGATAAGAAGATTGTTGCTTATACCTCACGTCAGTTGAAGCCTGCCGAGAAGAACTACCCCACTCATGATCTTGAGTTGGCGGCAGTTGTGCATGCTCTAATGACTTGGAGGCATTTGTTGTTGGGTAGACCAGTTGAGGTGCACACCAATCACAAGAGCCTGAAATACATTTTCACTCAACCCAATCTCAATCTTCGGCAGTCTCGTTGGGTGGAAATGCTTGAGGACTTCAATCCAAGCATTGAGTATACTCCTGGGAAAGCAAATGTCATTGCAGACGCGCTCAGCCATAGGGCGTGCTGCAATAGTCTCATCTTGAAGCCTCTTCAGCCCGAGCTTTGTGAAGCCTTCCGCAAGCTCAACCTTCAGATGATTCCGCAAGGATTTCTTGCAAATCTTCAAGTCTCTCCGACTCTGGAAGATCAGGTTCGCCAAGCGCAGCTTCTTGACTCTATGGTGAAGAAAGTGAAGAAAGATGTGTCCAAGAGCATTTCAAAATATAAGTGCTTTCGTGTTGATGACAAAGATACCTTGTTCTTTGAGGACCATCTTGTGGTTCCAAAAGGTGATCTCAGAAAGGTTATCATGGACGAAGCACATAATTCACTTCTATCCATTCATCCAAGCAGTTCAAAGAAGGATCTCAAGCATACCTTCTCGTGGACTTGCATGAAACGTGAAACTGCTCAGCTCGTGAACGAGTGTGATGTTTGTTGCAGAGTGAAGGCAGAACATCAACGTCCAGCAGGTCTTCTTCAGACTTTGCCTATCCTAGAGTGGAAATTCAATCATGCCGAGATGGATTTTGTCACTGGGTTTCCGAAGTCCAAGAGAGGCAACGATGCCAACTTTGTGGTTATCGACAAGCTGTCAAAAGTTGCTCATTTCCTGCCAGTCAAAGAATCTATCTCGGCAGCTCAGCTTGCAGAGTTGTAGACGTCAAGGATAGTATCTTTGCATGGTATTCCTCAGCTCATCTCTTCTGACTGTGGAAGTCTCCTTACTTCCAAGTTTTGGGAGTCCTTCTAGACTGCTATGGGTACCAAGATCCGTTTCAGCACTGCGTTCCATCCGCAGACAAGTGGTCAAGTTGAGAGAGTCAATGAGATCCTTGAAGATATGCTCAGAGCCTATGTGATTTCGTTTGGCATGAAGTGGGAAGACTGCCTTCCATATGCTGAATTCTCATACAACAATAGCTTTCAAGCTAGCTTAGGCAAGGCCCCTTTCGAGATTCTCTATGGCAGAAATTGTCGTACCACGCTAAACTGGTCTCAAACCGGTGAGCATCAGATATTGGGCAATGACATGATCACTGAAGCAGCAGAAATGTGCCATGTCATTCGCGAGAACCTCAAAGCAGCTCAGTCCCGACAGAAGAGTTTTTATGATAACAAACATCGGGATGTTTCCTTCCAAGTGGGCGATCTAGTCTATCTCAGAGTCTCTCCCATGAAGGGCACTCAGCGGTTTGGAATTAAAGGGAAGGTAGCTCCTCGTTTTGTTGGTCCTTTCAAAGTTGTTGGCAAGAGAGGTGGTCTTGCATATCAACTAGAGCTTCCTCCAAATTTCGCAAATGTGCATGATGTATTCCATGTTTCTCAACTTCGGAAATGCTTCAAGACTCCTGAGCGAACCATTGACCTCCAAGACATCGATCTCCAAGAAGACCTCTCTTATCGTGAGCATCCAGTTGCAATTCTTGAAGAAACTGAGTGTAAGACTTGCAACAAGGCCATCAAGTTCCTCAAGGTGAAGTGGTCTCATCATTCCAACAAAGAAGCTACTTGGGAACGCGAGGACCTTCTCCGTGCCGAATTTCTGGATTTGCTTCATTCCTAGATCTCGGGTCGACCCGAGATCCTCTTGTAGTGTGGGAGATTTGTGACAGCCCAAGTGCTGCCCCTACCTTATTTGGCATGTAACCTATTGTATGAACCTTGTGCCATGAGTTTAATGATGTTTTGCAACCTGTCATCCATGTCTTGTTCTTGCATTCATGCATCATGCATCATGCATCCATCATGTCTTGTCTTATTGTGAAGTGGCTAGGTATGTGAGTGTTTTGGTTTGGTTTGTGTGTGCGTGAAGCTCATGTGTGCAATATCCTCCTTCTTCCCATCGCTTTTATTTTCATCAACAAAACCCCATCATATTAATTAATTCCCATGTTATTTTATAATCAGATTTAAGTTGCCATTTAAATTATTTAAAATATTAAAGAGGTAGCCCTATATGTCTTATGGATTGTGAGTGTGGTTGTTTTGATGTTTGAAGTTGGTTTGGTTTTGTGCTTTAAATATCAGGGGCTGCATATTTTAAAAATATTTGTAATTACTGGCCCTATAATTCAACTTAATATATTTATTAAATGGGGCATGTTATTTTCTCTCCAAAGGTATTATTGTTTGCCCAAAAACTCCTCTATTTCATCCCTGGGGTTTTTCCTTTTTTCTGTGGTGCTTTTAAAAGAAAATAGCTTTCTGGTTTTTTGTTTCTGAGGGAGTGTGTGCGTGTGGGCCGTACCCTCCCAGCCCACCCATCCCAGCAGATAGCTGACGGATACCTGCTCTCGTCCTCCTCCATTAGCAGGTTCAGAGAGGTGAGAGCGCAGGGAGCCGACGTCGTCGCCGTCAGGGCTCACGCACGTCGAAGCCCCCCCCCCCTTTATAAGAGCGCGTAGCCCTAGGATTCTTCTCCTTCCTTGCCGCCGCCGCTCCCCTTCTCCCCTAGTTCTTCTTCCTCCTCCTTCGCTCTTCTTTCCCCTTCCGGTAAGGTTTCAGTAAGCAGGAGATTTTAGAGAGCGGAAGGTCGCCGTCGTCTTCGCGCCTCCGGCGGGCCTCGTCGTCGGGGGAGATGGCGTGGAGCCAGCCGCCATCGCCCGCGATCCATTCCCGGTGTTAGGAGGCCTCGGGAGGCCTTCTTCTTCCTCCTCGCCGCCGGATCATCGCTGGGTCTTATTCCTCTTCGCGCGCCGCGTCTCCGCCTCTCCTTCCCCTCTGTTGTCTTCGTTTCGACCGGCTCGTCATCGTCGCCCCTCGGTGAACATCGGCATCTCCTCTTCCTTCCTTGCCTCGCATAGTTGTTGTCGATCTCGTGGTTGCCGCCGTTCTGTCGCTCTCTTGCCCTATTGCCAGGGTCGGACAAGCTTGGAGCTTGTGCCTCTCCTTCCTCTCGTAGATCCCCGTAGGTGCAGCTGCCCTCCTACACCGTTTCCCCTCGCTAGAGGTGCGTAGTAGCCCCGCCGTCGCGGGAGTTTCCTGCATCCATCTCTGTCAGATTGAGGTGTTATGGTTTCAGTTTCGTCAGTGTTTGTATGTGTGCGCGTGTATTAGAGCTGCAGTTCCCCCTCCCTGTTAAGTGTCGCGCCTATAGCCGAGTGGTAGGCTCGAGGGGGAGATGACCAGGAGGTCATGGGCTCGAGCCCGAGCCTCCCCCTTTTGCTGTTTCTTTTTGCTTTTTTTTCTTTTTTTTCTCTCTCTTGTATACATGTGTGTATGTATGTATGTGTAGGAATTTGATTCCTTTATTTTTTTTGCTGTTGTTGTAGTGTGTGTGTGTATGTGTCACATGGTGATGCATACACATAGGTGGGAGATGTATCTATGTTTGTGTGTGTCCATGTGCCACCTAGGTGGTGCATACACATGCATGTGTGCTAGTGTACATATGTGCAAGTGGGTGAGGATGTGTGTGTGTATCATATGCATATGCCTATGTATATATGCCTTGTGCATATATGTGTGCATATGTGTGTATGAACACCCACACACACATGAGCTTATGTGTATGTGAGTGTATGTGCCATGTGCACTTGTGCATGTGAGTGGTGTGAGTGCCATATACATTATGCATATTGGTGCTTGTGAGTAAGTGTGTGGATGACACCCACCTCTTGGGTGGTATGGTCATGAGTGAGCTTGTGCTCATATGCCTAGACATATGGAGCATGTGTGTGTGCCTTGTTGAGTGTATGTGTGTGGAGTGGGTATGTGTGTGGAGTGGATGTGTGTGTGGGTGACTAGTGGTTTTCCCACTTGACTCACCCCTTGATGATTATGTGCATGTGGTTTTTGTTAAGATCATTTCCATCTCTAGCTGAGGTTCCAATCTACTTGGATCATATTTTCTCATGTTCAAATTAGAGTATGATCCCCTTCCGTGAATAGTTGGTAGTGTTGCTATCTTGCTTGTGCCTTGTTGTTTCACATGAACATATGAGTATGACACATGTATTTGGGGTACCAAGAGACAATGAATCCATTGGAACTTTCAGATTTCACTTTTGAGCAAGTTCATTAAACTGTCATTTTCAACTGAGATGCCACTTTGTCAATTTTGCATGATTTAATCCTTGCTTGCTTTGGGGCATGTGCCAACTAGGAAGTGCTAGTGTTTTATATCTAGTATGCCATGGCATTTTTGTTTAACCTGAGAATCACCCATTAAAGTGGGAACCATGCTCTTAAGTAGTCAACTTAATGTTTCTGTTTCAGCACGCTAAAAACTACTAAGTCTGAGAATCTGCTGTTATTTTTATGCCACGTAGAGTGGATGGTATCTTGTGATGTGTTGTGAATTTGAGCATGCTCAGTGCTAGTGTTTTGGAGTAGATGTTGTCTACTATAATCTTGTTGATTTTCATGCAAGGAGGTGGCCTCTAACATAGTTAACTACTGCTGTCAACTTGCTACTTTATTAACTCAGATTCTAGAAAACTTTTCATCGTTCAAAATTGATAACTTCATGCTTACTGATGTGTGCATCCTATGCAGTTTGTGTAGTTGGATAAGTTGAATGTTATCTAGATTCTGTCAGTATCTTGTTTGTTGTTGTAGGATTCCTGTAGCTCAAGTTGTGGGTTGTGTAAGTTGCTATGTTACTGTTTTATGGCAGATTTGTTGTTTTATTAATTTGTGACTTGTGGGAGCTACACTCCATGGAATTGATTGATTTTTGAGTCTATTGTGGTTGGTTTTTCATTACCTAACCAGTGGCTACCTTGGAATGCCAAGAATTAGCCCATGGCTTGGTTGTCTTGTGTTTTGCCTTCGTACCTTGTCGTGAGCGTATCGTGAGAACCCTAAACCCCAAATCCATGTTATATGCATTTATATCGATTTTACATGATGCATCCATATTTTCCATGTTCATGCATGTTTAAATAAGTCAACATCAGGTTCTGTCCAGATTCATTAATAATCAAACTTTGCATGTGAAACATGACAAGTTTTGAATTGCCATGTTAATTCTTCTTAAATGAATCATGCATCATCTTGGTTGTGAATTGCACCTTGGTTGGATGTTTATTATTGTTGTTTCACTTGGGTAGACACGAGTGTTGATACTGAGTACGAGGCCCCAGGAGAGCACTACTATGAGGATCTCGCTACTTGTTCCGCTGAAGAACCAACACGCAAGATGATCGTACCCGGATCCCGATACTATTTTCACTTCCTAGTTTCTCGCTCTTATCATTACAATTGTGCTACCTACCACTTGATAATAGCCTACTAAATGCCATGAAAGCCTCTAACGCTCCACATCCTAGCAAACCTTTGATTGGCTAAGTTACCGTTGCTCAGCCCCTCTTATAGCGTTCTTAGTTGCAGGTGCAGGTTGTTCCATGTGTTAACATGGATTTGGATATCACCATATTCATCTGTTATTAACTCAATGCAGATAAATATCCTGGTATTGGTCAAAGGCTTGGCCTTTTGCTAAGTGTTTTGTTTCACTGTTACCATCATAGGTTCTTGTTACCGGTGTGATGGTTTCCGTATTTTGTGCTCCTAAGATGCTTGGGGTTGTTATGGGGACCCCCTTGTTTATTCGGTTGAGATTAAAACTTATCTCGCAAGACCCAACATTGGTACTACATTTGCTTAACAACTTAATAAAATTACATAGGGCCTTGCAAACCCGTGGATAATTAATCAACCCTGGGCTAGTGCTCCTCATGAGTGTTGGTCCAAAATAGAGCACTGTGCGGGGCCAACCTGGGGCAAGTTGGGAGATTTCTATGAGGCCACCATACACTAGCTTATCCATCGTGTCCTGAGAATGAGATACGCAGCTCTTATCGGGTTCGTCGACACGTCGGGTGATCTTGCTGGATTTGTTTTACCTTTATCGAGTATCTTGCGTGTGGAGTCTGACGTTCTTCAGGTTTTCTCGAGGTGTTGGAATTCCTTTGGAATTACCTATGATCGAGGCTATTCCCGTGGAGTGTTGGTCAAGGTGTTGGTCGAGGCTATTCCCGCGGAGTGTGGTTAATTTGTGATGGACTAGTTGGAGCACCCCTGTAGGGTTAAATCTTTTGGAGAAGCCGTGCCCGCGGTTATGTGGCAACTTGGATATTTTTTAACACCCAGTTATAGTAAACTAAAGTAAACTCTAACTAAAATACACCAACTGTGTGAGTAACCGTGATCGTCTCTGCTCGTGAACATGATCCGAGAGAGAACACGGTGGGGTTATGATTGACGTAGTAAGTGTTTAGGATCTCATAGAGATCATACTAGATTCGATCGTTCATTGTAGGCCACTCATATTTAATTTCATGTTGCGTAAGTTAGCCACCATAAATGCTTAGTGTTGTTGCAAACTAAACACTTACCCCATCCCAACCTTTAAGCTTGAATAGTCTCGGTACCCGGGCGCTTGATTGTTGAGTCCTTGTGGCTCACAGATTACTCAACCCTCCAGGTACAGGTACAAATGAGTACGTGCAGAATGATCTTACCCAGCTCTATCGGGACTATGATGAGGAAAGAGGCAGGATGTACGTGAATTATTTGGATGAGTAGAGGACCATGGTCGTGATCTCTGGGATAGCGCGATAGTATCATTTGCATCTGTTTTATCGTTTGACTTTGTCCGTAGTCGGACCCTGTCTTCATCTTGATGATTGAACACTGAGTGGATTGTAATTTAGTATGTGACGAGTGTAAGCCAATCTTGTATACTCATCTTTTCAGTATTGTATGATGTGATGATACTATACTTGCTAACGGCAAGATGCGCCTCTATCCCTTGCGAGGCCCTCGTGTCTTAAAAAGGATAGGCGCGCATCTTGGGCGTGACAGAGGGCATACAACACAGTAGAGATAAGTATTTCTCTCAGTAAGAACCAAGGTTATCTAACCAATAGGAGTACCACACAAATTTCCATCTTGAACACCTACACACAAAAGAGCTCATACTTGCATCCAACACAAGCAAGATGGTTGTCAATCCCATTAAACTCGTTACTTGCAAGCGATAAGTAGTGATAGATAGATAAATTAATAAATATAAATTGCAAACAAAAATAAATTAAATAATGGCAGCAATATTTTAGGAGTTTTTGTAATAACAGTTGTGAAGAGACCCAAGGGGGCATAGGTTTCGCTAGAGGCTTCTATCTCGTAGAAAGCATACGATGTGTTGACAAATTATTGTTGGGCAATTGATACAAAAGCCCAATGTTATGTAATATTTATTCACAACAATGATCATGTATATAGGCATCACGTCCGTAAACAAGTAGATTGACTCCTGCGTGCATCTACTAATATTACTCCACCCATCGACCGCTATGTAGCATACATTTAGTGTATTAAGTAAAAACAAAGTAATGCTTGGAGGATGATGACATGATGTAGACAAAGTAAATCCAATCGATATTAATAAACATGATCGTTCTACCCTTAATGGCAGCAATACAATACGTGTCATGTCCCTTTCTATCACTGATATTGAGCACCGCAAGATTGAACACATTACAACGGACCACTCCCACTGAAGATAAATCAATCTAGGTCGCGAAACCAAACCAATCGGAGAGCATTACGAAGCTATAACAATCATGCATATAAGAATTCAGAGAAGACTCAAATAGTATTCATGATAATCTGAATATAATCCCTCAATTCATCAAATCCCAACAAACGCATCGCAAATATGATTACATAAGATAGATCACCATGGGAATCACGGCGATCTTTGTATTGAAGAACATAGAGAGAGATAGCCATCAAGGTACTAACTATGGAGCTGTAGGTCTATGGTGAACTACTCACACATCACCATGGGAGCAGCAAGGTTGACGTAGAGGCCCTCCGTGATTGATCCCCCTCCGGCGGGACACCGGAAAAGGGGGTCCAGACGGGCACACAGAAGAACAAAGACTTTTGCCAGCGAAAAAAGTGTGTCAGGAGGCTCTCTAGGGTTTTCCAAATATATGTGAATTTGTAGGGAAGATATGAGGGCCAGAAGCCGTGGGAGGTGGCCCCAAGCCATCAGGACGCGACCACCCACTGGGTGCGCCCTATTGGCTTGGAGCCACCTTGTGTGGACACCTGCCTCCCTCCAAAGCTTGCAGGTATTATTTTTGTCCAGAAAAAATCATCAAAAAGTTTCGGGGTACTTGGACTTCGTTTGGTATGATATTCCTGAAAGGCTAAAAAACAAGCAGAAAACATCAACCGTCACTAGGCACTCGGTTAATATGTTAGTGCTGGAAATAATATAAATCAGCAACTAAATGCTTAGAAAGTATCATATAATGAAAATGTAATAGCGGGGAACAATCAAAAATCCTAGATACGTTGGAGATGTACCAACATCCCCAAGCTTAATGCATGTTCATCCTCGAGTAGGTAAATGATAAAAACATAATTTTTGATGTGACATGCTATCGACATGTAATCTTTTTCAGGTATGATCATTGCGAAGCAATGAATTAATAAACATCAACATAGTAATATACATAAACACAAGTGAGATAATCATCAACTTTCAAAATATGTGATCATTAAAGAATGTTTACTCCCCATTCATTTTATCATATTAGCATGGCATGGCTTCGTCTTCACAACATAAATACAAATGTCAAGCACCACGGTGTTAAGCCACGCAATCTGATCGAACTTCTAAATGCGCTTGAACATTTTATACCTCACTCAATACATGAGTGTGAACCTTGGACATAGCATATAGGTGGAATAGTATATGGTGGTAGTATCAAAGGAGTAGAAGTGGAGAAGAAATTCTCGCATCAACTAGGCGGGCCAATGGGCTATGGAGATGCCCATCAATCGATATCGATTGAGGAGTAGGGATTGCCATGCCACAGATGCACTAAAGCTATAGGTGTATGAAAGCTCAACGGGGCCTAACTGGGTGTGCATCCAACTTTCTTGCTGATACGTCTCCAACATATCTATAATTTTTATGGTTCCATGCTGATATATTATCATTCTAGGATACTTTTGGGGCATTTGTTTACCAATTTATAATATTTTGAGCACTAACCTATCGACCTAGTGCCCATTGCCAGTTGCTGTTTTCTGCATGTTTTTGACTTTTGAGGTTTACAGTACCAAACGAAGTGCAATTGCCATGAAATTTTGTGATGATTTTTTGGGACCAAAATAGGACCGAGAAGCTTCAGAAGGAGGCCGGGAGCCGCATGAGGGCCCCACAAGCCAACAGCCTGGGGGCATGCCCTAATGGCTTGTGCCTCCGTCAGGCGTCTCCTGATGCCCCTCTTTTACCTATAAATTCTCTAATATTCCAAAAACCCTAGGGGAGCTCCCGAAACACTTTTTTGGCCACCATAAGTCTCTATTCCGATGGGAGCCCATCTACACATCTGTTCCAGCAACTTGCCAAAGGGGAGATCGATCATGGAGGGCCTCTTCATCAACGTTGCTGCCCTCATGATGATGTGGGAGAAGTTCACCACAGACCTTCGGGTCCGTAGGTAGTACCTAGATGGCAATCTCTCTCTCTCTCTTGATCTTCAATACAATGTTCATCACATCTTTGCCTTGAACTATCCGATGTAATCCCTTTGTATGGTGTGTTTGTTGGGATCCGATGAATTGCGAGTTTACGTTCTGATTATTCATGGAAAGTATTTCAGTCAAACCTGAATACTAAGATTCTTCTTTACATGATCATTAAGCTTCATAATGCTCTCCGATCTATTGAGATATTCTGGCCAACTAGATTGATATTTCTTCCATGGGAGTGGTGCGTTGTCGTAGGTTCAAATTGACAAATTTCTATATCCCATTGACAAAGTAGGGTACAAGATACGTCTTTGTGTTGCTGCTACTAAGGATAAAGCCATGGTGTTTATTCATATTGACTGAGTTTACTTTGTCTAAATCATGTCATCGTTCTCCAAGCATTACTCTATTTGACTTAATACTCTAGATGCATGCTCGATAGCGGTAGATGAGTGGAGTAATAGTGATAGGTGCACGTAGGAGTCGGCCTATTTTTTTATGGACGTGATGCCTATATACATATGATGATTTTGTGAAAATCGCATGACTTCTCTTTTCTATTAATTTCCCGATGGTAATTTGGTTACCCACCATATGCTATTTCTATAGGACATGCCACTAGACAACTCTACGGCACCAGGTCTATTCACTTATATATTCACTAATGATATTACTAACTTTTTGTTATTTATTTTATTTTATTTTATTTTGCAATTTACAATTATCTACAGAACTCACTTGCTTGCAACTAACGAGATCAAGGGGATTGACAACCCTATTGCCGGCGTTGGGTGCAAGATGTTTGTTCTTTTGTGTGGAGCCGCTAAACACAGTTGAGGATTTGAATTCCTATTGGTCTAATAAACTTTGGTTTTATAACCGAAGGAAATACTTACCCACATTGTGCTGCGATAACCCATTCCTCTTCACAGAAAACCCAACGCAAATCAAAAGTATCAGGAACGATTTCTGGCACCGTTGCCGGGGAGTACCATCACCAACTATCAAGTAACTTCGCACAAATTTTCATTCACTTGTTCTTATTTTTATTTTCTGCTATATTTAGTTTGTCTCATAAAAATAAAAAATACTAAAATAATTATATTTGCTAGTTACTAGTTTACTTCCTTGTTTGCTTTACTTGCTAGTTTCCTTGCTTCGCTTGTTTTGCTTTGCTTGTTCGGTCACCATGTCTCAAGATACTACTAAGTTGTGTGATCTCTCAATTACTAATAATGATGATTTTATTAGTATTCCTATACCACCCACCACTAGTGTGGAGGCTTTTGATATTAATGCTGCATTGCTAAATCTTGTCATGAAAGATCAATTTTTGGGAAGTCCTTATAAGGATCCCGCGTCACATCTTAATACCTTTGTTGAATTATGTGATATGAAAAATAAAAAGTATATGTATAATGATATTGTGAAATTACTTTTTTTCCTTTTTTACTAAGATATAAAGCTAAGGCTTGGTTTACATCTTTACCTCGTAATAGTATTAGAACATGGGATAAGTGTAAAGATGCTTTTATTGCCAAGTATTTTCCTCCTGCTAAGGTCATCTCCCTTAGAAATAAAATAATGAATTTTAAACCGAAATATCAAGAGCATGTTGCACAAGCTTGGGAGAGAATGAAACTGATGATAAGAAATTGTCCAACTAATGGTTTAAACTTGTGGATGATTATCCAAAATTTCTGTGTTGTACTAAACTTTGTGTCTAGAAATCTTCTAGATTCTACCGTAGGTGGTACCTCTATGGATGTGACCTTAGGAGAGACCAAAAACTTCTGGATGACATTATGACACACTATTCTCAATGGCATACGGAAAGAGCTCCAACTGGTAAGAAGGTAAATTTTGTCGAAGAAATCGCATACGGAAAAAGTCGATGCTCTTCTGAATATGCTTGCTAGCAAAAATACTATCATCGTTTTCTCACGACACATGCCATAGGGTGGCTTATTGTAGGTGGTTGGGGCCGGAGGACACCGACGGGCTCCGAGTGCGAGACTGGGCACAAGCGATGGTGACACGCGATGTACCCAGGTTCAAGGCCCTCCGTGGGAGGTAACACCCCTAGTCCTGCTTGGTCTAGTTGGATGGATGGGTATGCATATACAAGGGTGCTCCCGGAGCTGTATCTAGAGGAGGAAGAAGGAGCAGCCGGCTCGTCTTCCTCCACTACTTGAGGGATTTTTGAGACTTCTGTGGGTGTGAGGGAGTGATCATCCGTCCCCGTTGCATGGTGGGGCTCGAGGGGTTTTATAGGCCACCCCCCCCGACTCTACAATATGTCTAAAGTGTAGGGGTGGGGGGACCCGGCTGGCCAGGGGGTCCCACCCTTCGCACCGTCTCGTCGTCTGTAGGGTCCACCGGCTGAGCGGTCTCGTCTCCCGTTGGGGCCCGCCAGCCGGCTCTGCGATTGGCTCCCGCTCACCTGCCTCGACACGGGTCGCCCAAGAGGCGTCGTCTAGCGCCAGCCGGCCGAAGTCTCCGGTATGGCCGGCCGCACTGTAGCCATGCCTAGGCAGGTAATTGAGTGGGAGAGGGCATGCCGACAATTTTTCCTTGCCCAGTCGCACTCGCCAAGGTCAGCGGCCTGGACGGATGGACTGTAGCCATGCACCCTAGTGCGTCAGCGGCCACTTTGGCCACAGGACCGCCCGTCCTGGTGGTCGCATGTTGTCGTCGTACAAGCGCCCAGGGGGATGGGACATTGCATGTCCTCCCCTGGGTCAATGGAGGCGGCAGCCCGGCCAGCAGCCGGCTGGCGGTCGAGCCGATGGCACGACCAGCCGCCCGTGTCGCCAACTGGCAGCACATCGAGCCGATCGCCCTCCAGCCGGCCATGGAGAGCCGGCCACGCAGTTTTCTTCGAAGCAGAAGGGGGAGAACCCCATTGCTTTGGCCTACCTAGGGGTGATAACCCCGTGAGTAGTCCCCGAAGACAGCAGGGGCCCGCGTCCAGTAGACGGAGGGGAGCCGGCGGTTTCCCCCCAGCGGTACCCGCCTCCGGCACAATCCGAAAGGGCAGCCGGGTCGAGCATAGCCTAGTAGGCCTCGGGGCGCAGACTAGGATCCTCTACGCCCCGAAGCGCCCGTTATGATCCAGGGCCAGCCACGCGCGCGCGGAGTTTCCCAGGGAGTGGGCGCAATTAATCCCACGTCCCCCGGTCATGGCATCCCCTATATAAGGGGAGGAAGGGCAGGGGCGGAGATTCCCGCATCCTGGTAGCCCCCTTGCTGCCCAGTCTTCGTGCTTTCTTCGTCCTCCTTTCCCCCCTCGCACGACACAATGCCTGAGCCTGCAACCGCGTCCGCATGCTGCCACGCCGCCGTGATGGCCGATGGACGCGGAGGGAGCTGGGCCGGCTCCGTCGTTATTGAGGCGGACATTGCAAAGCTCGGTCGTGCACGTATGCTGCCACCACCGGAGTGGGTGGTCACGCGCGCGCTGGGCGACGAAGTAGCACCGGAGCCGTAGCCAGGGGAACATGTCGTGTTCCTATGGCACTTCTCCCACGGCTTCGGGCTCCCGGTGAGCCTCTTCTATCGTCAGCCCATGGACACCTTCGATCTCTAGCTACACCACCTCGGCCCCAACGCGATTCTCTACCTCGCCAGCTTCGTGATGTTGTGCAAGGGATACCTCGGGGTCCTTCCCTTCATCGACCTCTTCAGTGCCCTTTTCTACCTCAAGCCACTAAAGAGGAGTGCCTGCATGGGCACGATGGTGTGTTCCCGTGGCACTGCGCGCTTTCCGCCTCTTTCCCTCATCGACTCCGTCAAGGGGTGGCACCGGACGTTCTTCTATGTGAAGAGCGCCAACCCGAACTTCGATTTCATTCAGCTGCCGACGTTCGTCGATGCGCAGTCCTCCCAGGTGAACTGGACGGGGGCCGTCCCGCGCGGCGTGGCCCTGGCGGAGCTCGGCCGGCTCACGCAGCTGAAGATCTCCAAGGGGTTGGTCGCCGCCGATCTGGTGGCGGCCTTCATCTCGCGCTGGGTGCTGCCTCTCCAGCTGAGGCCGCACTGGATCTATGACATGTCCGGACACCACGACCCCTACCAGCTGTCCACCGTCGACCTGATGCCGGCTCAGGTGGCGAAGCGGGTGAACGCCCTTACGACGTTCAAGCTGAAGCCCGGCTTGTGGTTCTTCGGCACGTAGCCGTATGACCTCGTCAACCGTCCCCCTGGTAAGTCCTTTGATGAGACGACTTTTTTTCATTCGATTCACGGCTGCGAAACTTACTTTGTCGTGTTGACCGTAGCTATTGGTGCGATAGAACATGCCATACGGCCCGCACCCCCAAATCTTCGAGGCGGAGTGCGAAAACTACGACTCCAAAGACTACGAGTACGGCAGCCCCCCGGAGGAGGGGGTGGATTCCTCGGGAGGAGTTGACGAGCTGGTAGACCAGCGAGCCGGCGGCCCCAGTAGAACCGGAGGATCCGGCGCAACTGGGAAGCCCAGCTGAGCGGGTGAGTTCCTTCTTGCCCCCTCGATCTGGGACTGGACGGATGACGATGATGATGATGACAATGACGTAATGATTCTGAACGAGCCTCCTCCCTCAGCGCGCCACGGTCGACGGAGAAAGGAGTGGCCGGCTCAAGCGACGATGGCCGGAGTCACCGACCGGGCGAAGGTAGCCGCACGGAAGCATGCTTAAACCTGCACACTGAAGCTATCATTTTGTGACCATGTTGTTTACATGCATATATTTGGTTGATGTTTAGCCTATCAGTACTTAACATACCTTTCGGTGTACTTACCCAGGACAATATCGGGAACAGCTGTTGTTTTTCATCAAGGTTAGTTTCATTAGATGGCTTATATACATACTCCATCCACCCCAAAGTATAAGATGTTAATACACCAAATATCTGAGTATTTTGGATGTAATAAGATCTTATATACTAGGACAGGGAATATTGTACTATGTCATTGTGCAATTTATGTTTAGCTTCTAATACTAACTTGTTGCTTGTTGGTACATATGTCATTGGTAGAGATCCGTGTGTCGACCTTTTTGCATATGGGGCAATGAGATATTCATGGCAATTAAACTAATTCTTTACACCTTAAAGACAACAGTGAACTCCAGGATGGTAACAACGAACTCTGTACCATTCTTTTTACTGTCCATAATGAGTTATTTGCTTACAAATTTACAATGTCTAAATCTATTTTATTTGTAGTGGTTCTCAAAGCACTTTACTCGGGATTAGCTCTCAAACTACATGATTGGTGGACGTGCAAACTATAGATATACCAGGCCACGATGACTACCTAGATGTCCTCATCAACACAAAGAAGAATGGGCGGTCCGCCATCACAAGGGGTTGGCCTAGAGTTGTCCATGCATTCTGCATGGAGGAGGACACAATATGGGCATTCCGCTTCACCTTGCACAACTGCCAGAGTGTCTTTCGCCTCTTCCATTACCGTATTTAATACAAGTATGCAACCGTGGTTCATCATTATTTATGTGTTCCTAATGTAATTATTTTTCTTGATGTAATTCTTGAACATATGCACCTGTGAATGGAATAATGCATTGGTTGTTGAACCTATGTCTATATAAGATGGATATGAAAAATGCAATAGTTTACTATCAATTTCAAATCCTATAGAATTTTAAATTGTGGCGATTAAAATAGGCAAAAAATAAGCTCTGCAAGTCATTACACTACACATGGTTTGTAAAGCAGAACGTGTGTGATATACCTCATGATTTGACAAGTTTCAGAGAGAGAAACCGTGTGCCACAATGCACACAATTGTCGTTTGTAAACCATGTGTGATGTTAGACAATATCAGAAATAGTTAAGCTGACCTAAATGTTTTGTAACAGACTCCTTATCATACATGGTTTATAATGTTTAACTGTTTGTTATATCGTATGCATCCGACACGAATATGAAAGTTGGAGCGTTTGCGAATCTTCGTATATCGCAAACGACTTTGCAGGACAAAATGTGTGTGATTGTATCCTTATCATACACACTTTACTATTACAAATTGTTTATGATTCCACACACATCATAAATGTTGCGCTACAGAATTCCGTGTGCGATGTTAGTGTGGTCTCACACGAGTTGAAACGATGGGCCATCTGGGAAGGGCGCCATATCTCAAACGATTAATAGCTGACTCTCGTTTGTGATAGATATGAAAATCCAATACGCTTCGTTTTGCTAAACATATGCGTTCGTTGGCCTCCATCGCCGATGATTTTGTCGTGTTGTGTGGGATGGACCCCCTATCTCCCACACAGGCAAGACGACGGTTTAACTACGTCACGGAAAGGGGTTAAAACCGTTTGTACAGCACATCACTGCACCATTGGAGGCTCCCAAGCGACACCTAACCAATCTAGGAGGCACCACCCTCCAAAAGGTAATAGGCTCGATAATGTTGATGAACTCCTTGCTCTTGTGCTTCAAGATGATAGACTCCTCAACACTCAATCACTCTCTCATAGATTTGGCTTTGGAGGAAGAGATTGATTGGGTGGAAAGCAACTTGGGGAGGCTAGCTATCAAGATTCATATGTTTCGAATGGAATGGCTTGATCTCAACACATTAGTAGGTGGCTCTCTCTCAGAAAATTGGATGGGATAAGTGGGGATCTGTTCTGAATACTTCTCTTACGAGTGAGTGGTGGTGGAGGGGTATATCTAGGCATCTCCAAAAATCCAACCGTTAAACCTAAAGCGACCAACACAGTGACAACGATGTTTGAATATCGGTGGTACTGAGTTGCTCCAAAGGTAGAAAGTTTTGAATCTCGGTGAGACCAATATACAAATCTTGGCGGTATCGATAAGGTGTCCAACGGTCAGAATCCGTATCTCGGTGATGCCAATTCAAAAACTCGGAATTTCCGATTTTGTGAATCGTGGTAACAGAAAGTAGGCAAGATGAACTCGGTGGCACCAAAGTATAATCGGTCGCACCGATGATCTAGGGTTTGGCAGGGTTCTATCTGAGGTGGGAAATCGGTGGGACCGAGTGGAAGTAGTTGGTTGCACCGATTTTCATGAAAGGCTTGGACAGACTTTTGTGGAAGAGTTTGTGGCTATTTTTGGCGACTATCACTTGTGCACGTGGAGCATCTTTGTTCACCAACACTAACTTACCCCCTTCTGATAGTATTGGCTTCCCTATGGACTCAAAGGGATTTCTCACAAAGTAAAATGTAGAGTCCTCTTGCTTGAAGCTTTGCCAATCCAATTTGTTACGTCTAGGGGTTTCTCCACAATCCTTTTGCCAACCTATCATTGAACTTTTGTTGAAATATACTTAGTAGAAATATTAGTTCAATGAGATATATGTTATTATTAATTACCAAAACCACCAATGGAGCAAATGTGCTTTTGCATGTGCTTATGAGTTTTCCTCCAAATCACACATTTAAGAACCATGACAGTTATAGCATAGAATATAAACATGGAAATAAATAATACAATTATAATTGCATCTAGGGCATATTTCCAACTGTAGAGAACGCTATTGGATGACCGACCGACTTCACTGCCGCGGACTTCCCCATGATGAGTTATACACACTTTGTGATCGGGTGGCATAGGACATGCACCATCTTATTACAGTTTGTTGCTTCTTCCAGCATGTTTGGCATGAGATTCTTACCTGGTGCCGATCCACGCCCCACCCCCCACCCCCAATCCAACGACCTCCTTCCTGGAATGGTGGGCATACTTATGCCCGCATGCCCCCACCTCGAACCATCATGGGCTATCCTCCATCTTCTTTTTCATGGCCTAGGGACTCTAGAAGCACCACAATGCATGTATCTTCGCAGAGCAGCGACAGAACCTAAACCACGATATCCCAAGGTAGGAGATCCTAAGCAAGACGCCTAGGAGCAGCGATAACAAAGACACATGGTTTTACCCAGGTTCGGAAACTTCGAGCGGACAATAACCTACGTCATGCTTGTGTTTATTGTGTTCAAGTGTGTTTAGAGTACATGAATCCACCAAGATATGAGAAGAATTATGTATACCCCTCAATTTATATAGGTACTAGGGGGGCTAGTGTACAAGATCCTAGTCAGTTACATACAGAGCTGTCGAGTCCTTCATGGGCGAGCATCTTATTATGTATGCCAAGTCTTCTAGAACCTTCTGATTATATGTCATGGGCCGCCTAATGTGGCCCACTTCGGAACCGACAAGGCGTCATTTGCCTGGCCACCAGGATGGGAATAAACATGGTGACCAGCCCTTTAGTCAAGATACTGTCAGATAGTGCCACTATTTCACTCTCCTCGTGTAGACTATCCCAGACGATGCACGACTTTGGGCACGGGCTAACATCACCCTGATAAACAACATGTTGCCCGAGAGTTTGGCTAGTGTTATATTTGGCTGATCACCACATGTCCCTCTGCCCTACATTGATCGACAACACCTCCGTGCATATGTGTCATAACAAGTACCTACATTTATATATATTTTCTAACTTCTTCTATCAACTAAAAGATACGCACACGTGGACATATTCCTGCAAAAAATATGAAAATATAAACCTCGGCTTTTTGTCCAAACAGATATTTGGGAAATGGATAAGGGAAATGATACATTATAATTTTACATCTCAAAAATAATTAAATGAGAGGCACTAGATTATTGGGGTGTGTTTGTGATGAAGATACTAAACCTGGCACGTAGAGAAAAAAAAGTAAACTGGTTGGAAACAACACTATCTAGGCTTCAATTTTATTCAAAAATGGATAACATCCTACAATGTATGAAATCAAAATACTTATTATTCCAACCATTACTATTAATACAAATAAATGTAGATTAAAAAATTGCATTCCCTCCATTTAAAATTAAATGAAATTTTAGATACTGACACAATAGTCAAGACACAACCAAGAACGTTGTTTCTATATGAAATGTGAGTAAAATAATTTTGAATTACATAAGTATAAACATTTTGTCATGGGCAATCTAACGACATGTTCCGCTTAACTTTTCAAACTATAACTTTAGATATTATCATACAAAATCGGTGAAAATTGATTACATGCTTAGTTGGATGTCATGTATTTTGTGATGAAGTAAATACAATCTGATGTTATGATGGTTATTTCATATACGAAATTTCCTTTTTCTTGCATGCACTTTCATGTACAAAACAATGGACAAAGTCATATATTGAAGACACCTTTCTTGAAATGAAGGCATAATATGGACAACCCCTCCCCTCTCGTGGTGATACCGCGAGCACTCCAAAGGGAACCCTAACCCGCTGCCTCCTCATCACCCTCCTCGTCCGTCTGCTTTACTGCCACCCAATGGCACCGTCGAGCGAAGCCTGACCGGTAGGGGCGGCGACAGGGCCTTCCTTTCTTCTCGGCTCGTGGTCGATGGTCGACGGAGGACGTCCTTTCGAGCGAAGGCACTGGCCAATGGCGGGGGATAGCAGCATGGTAGCCCTCGTTCGGGTGGTGTCGAGGGTCCCTGTTGGCGGCTCGACAGCGACCTGGAGATAGGGATGGTAATGGGTACCAATTACCTACATACCTGGTGGGTAAAACACCTATTTGGGTAAGGGTATGGGTCATAAACATGCCCATGGGCACAAAAATAGGAAAATTGAAACCCATCGGGTATAGTGGGTATGGGTATGGTTTAGTATAATCCATACCCGTGCACCAATGTACCCCGCATATAATCTAAAAATAGGTCTTAATATTATTTATCCACATATTAACTATTATTTTTACATAAATCCCGAAGCTAGCACATGTCCAGAATGTGTTGCTTTTTACGAGTATGTGTTGTTGTCATGAATGTTGTTATTTATACATTATTATTATAAGTTGTTGTTTATGACTATGGAATGCTCAAATTGATGTGTTGCAGATCTAGCTAATTTTACCCGCGGGTACCCATTTACCCTCACGGGTGATGGGTATGGGGAAAACTTTACTCGTCGACGGGTATGGGTACGAGTGATGGGTAAGGTTTGGGGCGATGGGTAAGGGTATGGGGTGGCTCCACCCGTACCCCAAACCCTGTGGGTGCCATCCCTACCTAGAGAGCGTATGCAGCATGGTGGTTGTGGCAGGGTCAGATCGGGCGGTGGTGGGTCGGCGCGCCTCTGGCCATATCCTCTCGGATTTGGTCTCTGATGGCGGCGGAGATCCATCAAGGGATATGTGTGGTGGTGGCTTGCCGTAGCATGGCTAGAACCGCGTGGTTGACCTGGTCTACTCGCGGTGATGGTGGGACAAGCATAGGCATGGGTTCGTCTACGGCTAACTCGGGTGAGCTTCCTAACGCTCATACGGATTCAAGTATGGGCTCATAAGGCAGAGGTGGTTCCATGGTGTGGAAGAGGTGCGCGTGAGGCCTTGCCGAAGGTGGCAGAGAACCCCATGAAGGGGGCAGGGTGCCCCCTTCGTCGCATCTGGTGGCTGCATCGTGTGGCTGCTAGAGTTTCCCTGGCCCAGATTGGGTGGTCGAGGGCACCATCCCTGCCAAGGTGCCTTCTTTGGGGTGAAAGGGGGGTCTTCTACCCCTTTCTGGAGGTCCACGTCCATACAGTGTATCCATAGTCGAGGGTTGGGCTCGGATGCTGGGCGGCGGCCTGGATGGTGGAAGTTGGGGCGCTCGTGGGCGAAGCATGCAGCTCAGGCATTGTCTGTTCACCATGGTCGTGTGGGTGACATGATAGTCGGGGTATGTCATTCAATGGCGGTGTTGCGGATGTCTATAATCCAATTCAGTGACGGTGAGTGTTGATTGTGGTGAAAATCCACTCTAGTTTGTCAAGCCGGCGGCGGCGGCATTTTAGCATCGTGCCCTTCTTTAAGGCATCTTCGTGGTATCTGATTTCTCATCTTGGTGCTCCAGAGGAAACCCTGATCCTTGGATTGGGAGGTGGCAATGCTATGGTGTCGTTCGCTTCCCAAAGGTGTCGTGTTGGAGCCCATTTTTGTCATGCACGGCCTCTCCTCATCGTGGTGGCTCATCCATGACCGAGGGCCCTAACGACTTCACACTAGTGATTAGTGTTTCACTTGATGTTTGCTTCGAGTTTGTTGGGGTGGTGTTGCTATTTTCAGCGTCCTTGTATCCAGCCTTGGGTGTGTGTGTCTTGGTGTTGTGGTGTGTGTGTTTGTATCACCTTTTGCGGTGATGGTTGTTTTACATATAAAGCGGAGGAAACCTTTTTTGTCTAAATGAAGGCAAAATATTTTCCTCATAGATTAATTAAGAAGAGGGTAGAGTTTGTGTTACAAGGTCCTAAGTATAAGAATCGATCACTCTCCCGGTACAATAGTTAAAAAATTGCACGCAAGGCTATCCAAAGTTTGACCATACTCTTGATTGTTTTGAGCAATATGGACGTTGGTGCACTTTTGTGGTTGGAGACACGAGCATTCCTTTCATCCCAAATGGTCCATCCCATGAGCATTGTGAGAGATGACATAGCCTTTCTATTAGGGGTGTTAGCGTTGGAATGCATGTTGCACTAATCATTGGCGGATCTCTTGAGATGCCACTTGGTAGTGTCAAAGTTCAGCAAGTGCAACCAATCATTCACCAAGTTCCAAAGATGAATGGTGTAGTGGCATTCGTAGAAGAGGTGCATCCCAAATTTCTTTACTTGCTTGCACAAGGGGCAAAGACTAGAGTTAGGCCATCATCCTTGGCCAACCTATCAATAGTGCAAATGCTATCCCGGGTGAACAACCAAGTGAAGAACATGACGTTGGGAGGGGGCCAAGACTTCCACACCAGATGTTCAATGGGAGAGTAGAAAGTTACCAAGAATTGAGCATCATACGCGGTGTTGGGGAACGTTGCATGGGAAACAAAAAATTTCCTATGCACACGCAAGGTCTATCCATGGTGATGAGCATCTACGAGAGGGAGAGTGGATCTATGTACCATTGTAGATCACTAAGCGGGAAGCGTAAAGAAACGCGGTTGGTGTAGTCAAACGTCTTCGCGATCCAAATCGCCGAGCGTCCCGCGATCCAATCACGATCCGTCCCGATCAAGCACCGAACGGACGGCAACTTCGCGTTCAGCACACGTACGGCTTGATGACGATCTCCGCCTTCTTGATCCAGCAAGAGGGAGAGGAGAGGTAGAAGAGTTCTCCAGCAGCGTGACGGCGCTCCAGTGATGGTGGTGGAACTATTCTGGCAAGGCTTCGCCTAAGCACTGCAGAAATCTGATCTAGAGGAGAAACTATACACTAGAGGAACGGGTAGCACATGACTGAAAATCTTGTGCCAAAACCCTAAAACCCTCTAGTATATATAGGAGGAGAGGAGGAGGAGGCTTGGCTCCCAAGGATCCAAACCTTGGGTCGCCGAACCAGGAGGGAGGAGTCCTCCTCCTCTACTCCTAGTAGGATTAGGACTCCTTCCTAATTTAGCCCTTTTGCCTTTTTCCACCTTTTTCATTTTGGGATTTTTCTTTGCAGTTGCATGGGCCCTTTGTGGGACTTCCTCCAGCCCACTAAGGGCTGGTATTCATCCTCCCACAGCCCATGTAGCCTCTTGGGTCGAAATACCCCTCCCAATGGTCTCCCGGTACACTACCGGCACTCCCGGTACACTATCGATGAGCCCAAAACTTTTCCGGCGACCAAAACAGGACTTCCTATATATCAATCTTTACCTCCGGACCATTACGGAGCTCCTCATGACATCCGGGATCTCATATGGTACTCTGAACAACCTTCGGTCACCACCATACATAACTCTATACTACCGAAACGTCACAAAACCTTAAGTGTGCAGACCCTGTGGGTTCGAGAACTATGTAGGCATGACCGAGACACCTCTACGGTCAATAACCAATAGCGGGACCTGGATGTCCATATTGGTTCCTACATATTCTACGAAGATCTTTATCGGTCGAACCTCTGTGTCAAGGATTCAGTTAATCTCGTATGATGTTCCCTTTGTTCTTTGGTATGTTACTTGCCCGAGATTCGATCGTCGGTATCTCCATACCTAGTTCAACCTCGTTACCGGCAAGTCTCTTTACTCGTTCTGTAATACAAGATCCCATGACTAACACTTAGTCACATTGCTTGCAAGGCTTATTGTGATGTTGTATTACCGAGTGGGCCCTAAGATACCTCTCCGTCATACGGAGTAACAAATCCCAGTCTTGATCCATGTCAACCCATCAGACACCCTCGTAGATACCTGTAGAGCACCTTTATAGTCACCCAGTTACATTGCAACGTTTGATACACACAAGGCACTCTTCCGGTGTCCGTGAGTTGCATGATCCTATGGTCATAGAAACATATACTTGACATGCAGAAAACAGTAGCAATAAACTGACACGATCATATGCTACGTTTGTAGTTTGGGTCTTGTCCATCACATCATTCTCCTAATGATGTGATCCCGTTTATCAAACGATATCACATGTCAATGGCTAGGAAACCTTGACCATCTTTTATCAACGAGCTAGTTCACTAGAGGCATACTAGGGACAAAGTGTTGTCTATTTACCCACACATGTAATGTGTTTCCAATCAATACAATTATAGCATGGATAATAAACAATTATCATGAACAAGGAAATATAATAATAAACACTTTATTTATTGCCTCTAGGGCATATTTCCAACAGTCTCCCACTTGCACAAGAGTCAATAACCTAGTTCACATCACTATGTGATTTACATTGTAATGAATCGAACACCCATGCAGTTCTGGTGTTGATCATGTTTAGCCCTTGGAAGAGGTTTAGTCAACAGGTCTGCAACATTCAGATCCGTGTGCACTTTGCAAATATTTATGTCCTTTTCCTCGATGTAATCGCGGATGGAGTTGAGGCATCGCTTTATGTGTCTAGTCCTCTTGTGACACCTTGGTTCCTTGGCCAGAGCAATGGCACCAGTGTTGTCACAGAACAGGTTCATTGGATTAAGTGCACTGGGCACTACTCGAAGATCTATCAGGAACTGCTTCATCCAGACACCTTCCTTCGCTGCCTCCGAGGCTGCGATGTACTCCGCTTCGCACGTAGAATCAGCTACCACGCTTTTCTTGGAACTACACCAGCTTACCGCTCCCCCGTTGAGAATAAATACGTATCCAGTTTGTGACTTAGAGTCATCCGGATCAGTGTCAAAGCTTGCATAGACGTAACCCTTTACGACGAGCTCTTCATCACCTCCATAAACGAGAAACATTTCCTTAGTCCTTTTCACGTACTTAAGGATATTCTTGACCGCTGCCCAGTGCTCCATTCCAGGATCACTTTGAAACCTTCCGAACATACTTATGGCAAGGCTGACATCGGGTCCTGTGCACAGCATTGCATACATGATAGAGCCTATGGCTGAAGCATAGGGGATGACACTCATGTTTTCTCTATCTTCTTTAGTCACTGGGCATTGAGTCTTACTCAACTTCACACCTTGTAACACAGGAAAGAACCCCTTCTTGGACTGATCCATTTTAAACTTCTTCAAAACCTTATCAAGGTATGTGCTATGTGAAAGTGCTATTAAGCGTCTCGATCTATCTCTATAGATCTTAATGCCTAATATGAAAGCAACTTCTCCTAGGTCTTTCATTGAAAAACTCTTGTTCAAATATTCCTTCATGCTTTCCAGCATTTCCATATTGTTTCCAATTAGCAATATGTCATGCACATATAATATTAGAAATGCTATAGAGCTCCCACTCACTTTCTTGTAAATACAAGCTTCTCCATAAACTTGTATAAACTCAAATGCTTTGATCACCTCATCAAAATGCTTATTCCAACTCCGAGATGCTTGCACCAGCCCATAAATGGATCGTTGGAGTTTGCAAACTTTGTCAGCATTCTCTGGATCGACAAAACCTTCTGGTTGCATCATATACAACTCTTCCTCAAGGAAATCACTGAGGAACGCTATTTTGACATCCATCTGCCAAATTTCATAGTCGAAATAAGCAGCTATTGCCAACATGATTCTGACAGACTTAAGCTTCGCTACGGGTGAGAAGGTCTCATCGTAGTCAACTCCTTGAACTTGTGAAAAACCCTTTGCCACAAGTCGACCTTTATAGACGGTGACATTACCGTCCGCGTTTGTCTTCTTCTTAAAGATCCATTTGTTCTGAATGGACTTTCGCCCTTCAGGTAATACTTCCAAAGTCCATACTTTGTTTTCATACATGGATCCCATCTCAGATTTCATGGCCTCTAACCATTTCTCGGAATCCGGGCCCATCACCGCTCCTCCATAGCTCGTAGGTTCTCGGAATGCAGCTGTCTCTAATGCATAACCCCAAAACGATAATGGAAAATTAGCAAGAGACATCATAGAACACACCATATCTAATAAGGTTCGATTATGACGTTCAGACACACCATTACGTTGTGGTGTTCCAGACGGTGTCAACTATGAAACAATTCCACACTCTCTTAAGTGACTGCAAAACTCATAACTCAGATATTCACCTCCTCGATCAGATCGCAGGAATTTAATCTTCTTATTATGCTCAACTTCACTCTCAAATTGCTTGAACTTTTCAAACGTTTCAGACTTGTGTTTCATTAAGTAAATATACCCATATCTACTTAAGTCATCAGTGGATGTGAGAAAATAACGATATCCACCACGCGTTGTAACATTCATTGGACCGCACACAATAGTATGTATGATTTGCAATAAGTCACTTGCCCGTTCCATTGTTCCAGAGAACGACGTTTTAGTCATCTTGCCCATGAGGCATGGTTCACATGTGTCAAGTGATTCAAAATCAAGTGATTCTAAAAGTACATCAGCATGGAGCTTCCTCATGCGTTTTACACCAATATGACCTAAACGGCAGTGCCACAAGAAAGTGGTACTATCATTATCAACTCTACATCTTTTGGCATCAATGTTATGAACATGTGTGTCAACACTATCAAGATTCAATATGAATAAACCCCTCACATTGGGTGCATGACCATAAAAGATATTACTCATATAAATAGAACAACCTTTATTCTCGGATTTAAATGAGTAACCGTCTTGCAATAAACAAGATCCATATATAATGTCCATGCTTAACGCAGGCACTAAATAACAATTATTCAGATTCATCACTAATCCTGATGGTAATCGAAGGGAGAGTGTGCCGACGGCGATCACATCAACCTTGGAACCATTTCCCACGTGCATCGTCACTTCATCCTTTGCCAGCCTTCGTCTATTCCGTAGTTCCTGTTTTGAGTTGCAAATGTGATCAACCGAACCGGTATCAAATACCCAGGAACTACTACGAGAGCTAGTTAGGTACACATCAATAACATGTTTATCATATATACCTTGTTTGTCGTTTCCCGCCTTCTTGTCAGCCAGGTACTTGGGGCAGTTCCGCTTCCAGTGACCAGTTCACTTGCAATGAAAGCACTCAGTTTCTGGCTTGGGTCCACGCTTGGGCTTCTTTACAGGAGTAGCAACTGCTTTGCCATCCTTCTTGGTTTTACCCTTCTTTCCCTTGCCCTTGCCATTCTTCTTGAAACTAGTGGTTTTATTGACCATCAACACTTGATGTTCTTTTTGGATTTCAGACTCAGCGACTTTTAGCATCGCAAACAGCTCGGCCACTGACTTGTTCATCCCGTGCATGTTATAGTTCATCGCAAAGCTCTTGTAACTAGGTGGCACTGATTGAAGAACTCTGTCAGTGATCGCCTCTGGCGGAAGGGCAATTCCCAACTCCGCTAGACGAGTTGAATACCCAGACATTCTGAGTATACGTTCACTGATAACCCCGTTCACCTCTATCTTGCAAGCATAGAACTTCTCGGAGGTCTCATACCTCTCGATTCGGGCATCCTTCTGAAAGATAAAATTCAACTCCTGGAACATCTCATATGCTCCATGACGTTCAAAACGTCTTTGAAGTCCCGGTTCTAATACATACAATATTGCACACTGAACTATTGAGTAATCTCCAGAACGTGCCTCCCGAGCATTCTTAACGTCTTCGGATGACATGTCTTCTGGTTGGTCACCCGAGTGTTCTGCATGTGCAACACTGGCTTGCACCCGTCATATTTTAACATAGAGTCTATCACACCCGATCATCACGTGGTGTCTCGACACGACGAACTTTCGCAACGATGCACACTCGTGGAGAACCCAATTCATCATGAAATTTAAGTGAGGGATCACCTTATAATGCTACCATCGTCCTAAGCAAAACAAGGTGCATAAAAGGATTAACATCACATAAAAATGATAAGTGACATGATATGGCCATGAACTTGTGCTTTTGATCTCCATCTTGAAAGCACCAACATGATCTCCATCGTCACCGGCATGACCCCATGATCTCCATCATCTTGATCTGCATCAACGTGTTGCCATCGGGGTTTTCATGCCCATCATGCTTGTACTACTATTCCTACCGTTTAACGATAAAGTAAAACATTACATAGTGCTTAATGATTGACACGCGGGTCATACAATAATTAAAGACAACCCTATGGCTCCTGTTGGTTGCCGTACTCATCGACATGCAAGTAGTGATATTCTATACAACACATGATCATCTCATACATCACATATATCACATCATGTAATTTGCCATATCACATCACAACATACCCTGCAAAAACAACTTAGACGTCCTCTAATTGTTGTTGCATGTTTTACGTGGCTGCTACGGGTATCTAGCAAGAACAATTCTCACCTATGCAAAAACCACAAGGGTGATACATAAGTTGCTTTTCAACCTTCTCAAGGACCGCCTTTCTCAAATCCATCCAACTAAACTAGGAGAAACATACACCCACTAGCCATCTTTGTGCAACGAAGTTACACGTCAGTCGGTGGAACCGGTCTCTCGTAAGCGTACGAGCAAGGTTGGTCCAGGCCGCTTCATCCCACAATAACGCTGAACCAAAACACAACCAAGGGAGGAAGAAATCTAAGCATCAACACCCACAAAATCTTTGTGTTCTACTCGAGATCTCATCTACACATAGACCTAGCTCATGATGCCACTATTGAGGAACGTTGCATGGGAAACAAAAAATTTCCTACGCACACGCAAGATCTATCAAGGGTGATGAGCATCTACGAGAGGGAGAGTGGATCTATGTACCCTTGTAGATCACTAAACGGGAAGCGTTAAGAAATGTGATTGGTGTAGTCAAACGTCTTCGCGATCCAAATCGCCGAGCGTCCCGCAATCCAATCACGATCCGTCCCGATCAAGCACCGAACGGATGGCACCTCCGCGTTCAGCGCACGTACAGCTTGATGACGATCTCTGCCTTCTTGATCCAGCAAGAGGGAGTGGAGAGGTAGAAGAGTTCTCCAGCAGCGTGATGGTGCTCTAGTGATGGTGGTGGAACTATTACGGCAGGGCTTTGCCTAAGCACTGCAGAAATCCGATCTAGCGGAGAAACTATACACTAGAGGAATGGGTAGCACGTGGCTGAAAATCTTGTGCCAAAACCCTAAAACCCTCTAGTATATATAGGAGGAGAGGAGGAGGAGGATTGGATCCCAAGGAGCCAGACCTTGGGTCGGCCGAACTAGGAGGGAGGAGTCCTCCTCCTCCACTCCTAGTAGGATTAGGACTCCTTCCTAATTTAGCCCTTTTGCCTTCTTCCACCTTTTTCCTTTTGGGCTTTTTCTTCCTAGCCGCATGGCCCCTTTGTGGGACTTCCTCCAGCCGACTAAGGGCTGGTATTCATCCTCCCACAGCCCATGTAGCCTCTTGGGTCTAAATACCCCTCCCGATGGTCTCCCAATACACTACCAGCACTCCCGGTACACTACCGATGAGGCCGAAACTTTTCCGGCGACCAAAATAGGACTTCCTATATATCAATCTTTACCTCGGGACCATTCCGGAGCTCCTCGTGATGTCTGGAATCTCATCCGGGACTCCGAACATCCTTCGGTCACCACCATACATAACTCTATACTATCGAAACGTCACCAAACCTTAAGTGTGCAGACCGTGCGGGTTCGAGAACTATGTAGACATGACCGAGACACCTCTATGGTCAATAACCAATAGTGGGACCTGGATGTCCATATTGGTTCCTACATATTCTACGAAGACCTTTATCGGTCGAACCTCTATGTCAAGGATTCAGTTAATCCCGTATGATGTTCCCTTTGTTCTTTGGTATGTTACTTGCCCGAGATTCGATCGTCGGTATCTCCATACCTAGTTCAACCTCGTTACTGGCAAGTCTCTTTACTCATTCCGTAATACAAGATCCCATGACTAACACTTAGTCACATTTCTTGCAAGGCTTATTGTGATGTTGTATTACCGAGTGGGCCCTGAGATACCTCTTTGTCACACGGAGTAACAAATCCCAGTCTTGATCCATGCCAACCCATCAGACACCCTCGGAGATACCTGTAGAGCACCTTTATAGTCACCCATACGTTGCGATGTTGGATACACACAAGGCACTCTTCCGGTGTCCGTGAGTTGCATGATCTCAGGTCATAGAAACATATACTTGACATGCAGAAAACAGTAGCAATAAACTGACACGATCATATGCTACGTTTGTAGTTTGGGTCTTGTCCATCACATCATTCTCCTAATGATGTGATCCCGTTTATCAAAAGACATCACATGTCAATGGCTAGGAAACCTTGACCATATTTTATCAATGAGCTAGTTCACTAGAGGCATACTAGGGACAGAGTGTTGTCTATTTACCCACGCATGTAATGTGTTTCCAATCAATACAATTATAGCATGGATAATAAATGATTATCATGAACAAGGAAATATAATAATAAATACTTTTTTATTGCCTCTAGGGCATATTTCCAACACACGGATGCCGCATAGTAATGCCTACTATTTGTGTGCTTCCATACAGTATCATCTTCGGCATGTGCATCGAGGTGGAGGCCATGATGGATAGTCCAAAGGGCCTTGAATTGGTGGATGTGCTCAGAAGTGAAGGTGGCTGAGATATTGGTCTTGGAGACCCATGCATCTTCGTTGAGCGTCGCTTTTACCTTCCAATTTTTTCGTGAGGATGCTTCGGGAATAAGCAGTGCAATCTCCTTTGGTTTCCAATCGTGAATCCAACGTTCCTCCCAAAAAGCAATTTTTGCTCCATAACCAATCGTAATAGTGGTGGAGGCATAGATAGATCAAGGTCATGTTCATCGCATGGATTTCCCATGCCAGCCCAAAGTTTTGATGGTTCTTTCCACTCGTACCACGACCAGCCCAAGGTCTCCACGTTCATCGGCTGGCACACCATGTCCCAGTTCACCTTGCATTTCATATTGGCGGTCTTGTTCGATCCAAATCCAAGAAAATCCCTTTCAAGCTTGTTGGTGATGTGAAGGATGATTGGCGGAACAATGAAAGGGGAAATGTAGTACAACACTTGGGGTGAGAGAACCAACTTGCCAATAGTGGTGGCCAATAGTGGTGCTGTTGTGACCATCCCGAGGAGTAAGTTTTGTTGCAACCTTGTCCTAAGGAATTAAAAGTTTTTGAAGATGGTCGATGGGGATGACAAAAGGAAGCGACAAAAGAAGATCCCCTTAATGGAGTCCATGACCATGCTCGATAAGTGGCCCGACCACCCCATTAAGGAGGAACTGAAATGGAAAGGTGGTTAGGTGAGCAGTGATCCAATCCCTCAATTTGTAGGGGAAGGCTCTTTTTGGAGAAGATTGACTTTTGCTCTTGTGGAGCCGGAAATTCGTAGGGGCACATAGGTGGGGGCACACACCTGCCAAGCCTTGCCCAGACGCTCAATTGCGTTGTGATTCATGGAGTAGTTGAGTCTCACACAAGGGCACGATAAGTTTTAAGTTTCAATAATACAAACTTACGATTTTGCATGTGAAAGTCCCTATTTTCTCACTTGCTTGTATGATGTTTCAGAGATGAAATTTAAGTGTTTTTTATGTCGGTCGTAGGCACAAAATATGTGATTTTGTCGGTCGCTTGACTAAGTTTATACAGATCAAACTTGACACAATTGTTTTTAAAGGTATCAAAATGTATTTAAAATAGATCTTATTTGAAAACTTTGGTCATCAAAAATACGAATATGAGAACATAAATTAATTTAGACTTCCTTTAAGAAGATGTTAGAAGATTGAAAATCAAAAGCCAAAATAAAATGTCTATGTGAGAGACTCGGTGCCGCGGGACTTGTGTGCCCCAAATCCCCATCTCTTGTAAAGCCTATTCACGAAAGTTGACCATGATAAACTTTAAAGCAAGATTACAATCAATTGACTGTACAAAAATGTGGATCACCTACTAGTTAAGTTATTGACTCTAACAAAAAAAAGTATTCCTTTTAGAGCATCTACAATCGGACCCCGCATACCCGTCTTAAACGTCCGGACGAGCCGCCAGGTCACTGACCGGTCATGAAAATATGACCAAGACGGACGCCTTAAACAGGCCTCAAACATCTGGGCTGACCGACACCCTCATACCCGTCTCATATATGAGATGAGTATAAGAAGTGTCCGGGCGTGCCCGGTCAGTGGTCATGTGTCTACCATATGTGATTGGCCCACACTTTCTCTTTGTTTATTCTTTCTCACTTCATATCTACCAAATGGGTGCATGTGACTAGACCTATAGGGTAAAGTAAAGGACATGGCTGTAGAAGCAAAAATCTAATAGGTGACAAGTCACTGTTCGCGGTCATGTCCGCGGGCCTTCGAAGGGTCGAATTTGTCAAGTCCGGCTATTCATGCTCTCACATGAACATATAGTGTTTGTATGTGAGGTCCATGCTCACTGAGAGACCTACCGACTTAAGCATGATAATCTTCAAATTAACTGTGAGAGCCCGCACAAGTGTTAATAGCAACTCCAATCGGGCGACCCATTTCGTCTGCGTGCGTCCGTTTGGGTGGTCACGGACAGAAAACAAGGCCCAACGTGACGATTCAAATGGACATGACCCATTCCATGCTCAAATTTGGGCTGCATTTGCATCAGCGCGGACATGGGACGGATGCCCGCGTCGCCCGCCCTTCTCTTTCCCCTGGCCCGCCAGTCAGTGGCACGTACGTCATTCTCCACTTCCCCTTCCCTTCCAATGCTCCTGCCTGCCCCGCCTCCTACTCCCGCCACCCACTTCCATCATCGCCGCCAGCCTACTACCCGTAGACTGACCCACCTGGCGTCCTCATCTCCTGTCGCCGCCACCCAGCTCCACAACTTTGTCTCGGTGGGGCGCGAGGCTCCTCACCAATCGGATTCTTCAAGGATGCCTGCAAGTTGTTCGACACTTTGCTCGCAAGGTACAAATGGACTCCGACGATGAATTTTTTTTCTACAACATTCTTTGTGATTTGGATTATTCTTCATTCGACGAGGAGGAGATCGTGGCAGCTGCGTTGATCGTCCATGACCACCTTAGTATGGAGCGGCTGCAATTTTGGGGCTCCATACTGAGGCACGCGCCGGCACTGAATCTTAACCGAGAGAGTGTGATAACCCACAAGTATAGGGGATCGCAACAGTTTTTGAGGGTAGAGTATTCAACCCAAATTTATTGATTCGACACAAGGGGAGCCAAAGAATTTCTCGAATATTAGCAGTTGAGTTATCAATTCAACCACACCTGAAAGACTTAATATCTGCAGCAAAGTATTTAGTATCAAAGTAGAATGGAAGTAACAGTAATGATGGCAAAAGTGACAATAGCAGTTTTGTAATGATTGTAACAGTAGCAACAGAAAAGTAACGTAGCAAGGATCAATATGTGAAAAGCTCATAGGCAATGCATCAGTGATGGATAATTATGTCAGATGGCATTCATCATGCAACAGTTATAACATAGGGTGACACAGAACTAGCTCCAATTTATCAATGTAATGTAGGCATGTATACCATATATAGTCATACGTCCTTATGGAAAAGACTTGCATGACATATTTTGTCCTACCCTCCTGTGGCAGCGGGGTCGTAATGGAATATAAGGGTTATTAAGGACACCTTTTAATAGTGAACCGGACCAAAGCATTAGCACTTAGTGAATACATGAACTCCTCAAACTACGGTAATCACCGAAAAGAATCCCAGTTATTGTCACCCTAAGGGATGCGGATCATAACTCGTAATAGGTGTCTACACAACTTGCAAGATAGGATCAAGAACACATATATATTCATGAAAACATAATAGGTTCAGATCTGAAATCATGGCACTCGGGCCCTAGTGACAAGCATTAAGCATAGCAAAGTCATAGTAACACCAATCTCAGAACATAGTGGATACTCGGGATCAAACCCTAACAAGACTAACTCGATTACATGCTAAATCTCATCCAAGCCATCACCGTCAAGCAAGCCTACAATGGAATTACTCATGAATGGTGGAGAGCACCATGGAATTGGTGATGAAGGATGGTTGGGGATGATGATGGCATCGATTTCCCCTCTCTGAAGCCCAAAACGGACTCCAGATATGGCATCCCGAGGAAGAACAGGAGGTGGCAGCAGCTTCGTATCGTGAAATGCGATGAACTCTTCTCTTTGATTTTTTCTCTGTGGATGTGAATATATGGAGTTGGAATTGAGGTCGGTGGAGCTCCTGGGGGCCCACAAGCCTGCTAGGCATGGTTAGGGGGGTGGTCACGCCCCCTGGCTTGTCGCCAATGGGTGGGCCCCCTCCGGTTGATTCTTTTGCCTGTATTTCTTATTAATTCCGAAAATAATCTCTGTAAATTTCCAGGTCAATCCGAGAACTTTTATTTCTAGACAAAAATAACACCAAGGCAATTCTGCTGAAAACAACGTCAGTCCGGGTTAGTTCCATTCAAATCATGCAAATCAGAGTCCAAAACAAGGGCGAAAGAGTTTGGAAAAGTGGTTACGATGGAGAGGCATTAGAGTGACTATTTCCAACTCTCGAAGGACTACTTCGAGACCCCAAATCCAATCTTCAAAAATCACATGTTTCGACTGTTGGGGAACGTCGCATGGGAAACAAAAAAATTCCGACGCACACGCAAATCTATCCATGGTGATGAGCATCTACGAGAGGGAGAGTGGATCTACGTACCCTTGTAGATCGCTAAGTGGGAAGCGTTAAGAAACGCGGTTGGTGTAGTCGAACATCTTCGCGATCCAAATCCCGCGATCTCATCACGATCTGTCCTGCGATCCAATCACGATCCGTCCCGTGAACTCATCACGATCCGTCCTGCGAACTCATCACGATCCGTCCCGTGAACTCATCACGATCCGTCTCACGAACTCATCATGATCCGTCCCGCGATCTCATCACATTTCGTCTCGCGATCTTGATCATGATCCTTCCGATCTAGCACCGAACGGACGGCACCTCCGCATTTAGCACAAGTACAGCTCGATGATGATCTCCGCCTTCTTGATCCAGCAAGAGGGAGCGGAATGGTAGAAGAGTTCTCCGGCAGCATAACGGCGCTCCGGACATGGTGGTGGAGCTATTCCGGCAGGGCTTCGCCTAAGCACTGCAGAAATCCGATCTAGAGGAGAAACTATGTACTAGAGGAACGGGCAGCACGTGGCTAAAATTAGGTGCCCAAAACCCTAAAACCTCTACTATATATAAGAGGAAGAGAGGAGGAGGCCTTTCCCAAGGGCCAAGGCTCTAGGAGTTGGCCGAACCAAGGGGAGGAGGTGGAATCCACCTGCAATCCTAGTAGGACTAGGATTCACCCTATTTTTGCCTTTTCCCACCTTTTCTCTTTGGGTTTTTTCTCCCTAGCCACATGGGCTTTGTGTGGGACTTCCACCAGCCCACTAAGAGCTGGTATTCACTCTCCCATAGCCCATGTTGCCTCTTGGGTCGAAATACCCCTCCCGATGGTGTCCTGGTACACTACCGATGAGCCCGAAACTTTTCCGGCGACCAAATTAGGACTTCCTATATATGAATCTTTACCTCTGGACCATTCCGAAGCTCCTCGTGACGTCCGGAATCTCATCTGGGACTCCTAAAAACCTTCGGTCGCCTCCATACATAACTCTATACTATCGAAACGTCACCAAACCTTAAGTGTGCAGACCGTGCGGGTTCGAGAACTATGTAGACATGACCGAGACACCTCTACGGTCAATAACCAATAGCGGGACCTGGATGTCCATATTGGTTCCTACATATTCTACGAAGACCTCTATGTCAAGGATTCAGTTAATCCCGTATGATGTTCCCTTTGTTCTTTGGTATGTTACTTGCCCGAGATTCGATCGTCGGTATCTCCATACCTAGTTCAACCTCATTACCGGCAAGTCTCTTTACTCGTTCCATACTACAAGATCTCGTGACTAACACTTAGTCACATTGCTTGCAAGGCTTATTGTGATGTTGTATTACTGAGTGGGCCCTGAGATACCTCTCCGTCACACGGAGTAACAAATCTGAGTCTTGATCCATGCCAACCCATCAGAAACCCTCGGAGATACCTATAGAGCACCTTTATAGTCACCCAGTTACGTTGCGACATTTGATACACACAAGGCACTCTTCCGGTGTCCGTGAGTTGCAAGATCTCATGGTCATAGAAACATATACTTGACATGCAGAAAACAGTAGCAATAAACTGACACGATCATATGCTACGTTTGTAATTTGGGTCTTGTCCATCACATCATTCTCCTAATGATGTGATCCCGTTTATCAAATGACATCACATGTCAATGGCTAGGAAACCTTGACCATCTTTGATCAACGAGCTAGTTCACTAGAGGCATACTATGGACAGAGTGTGTTCTATTTACCCACACATGTAATGCGTTTCCAATCAATACAATTAGAGCATGGATAATAAACTATTATCATGAACAAGGAAATATGATAATAACTAATTTATTATTGCCTCTAGGGCATATTTCCAACAGAGTCCCACTTTCACTAGAGTCAATAATCTAGTTCACATCACCATGTGATACACATTGTTATGAATCTAACACCCAGTGAATTCTGGGGCTCGATCATGCTTTGCATGTGAGAGAGGTCTTATAGTCAAGGGGTCTGCGACATTCAGATCTGTGTGTACTTTGCAAATCTCTATGTCAAACCGTAAACACTGCTACCACACTCCACTTGGTACTATTCCAAATGGCTGCTCCACTATAAGTATCCAGATTGCTACTACGGGTCATCCGGATTGGTGTTAAAGCTTGCATCGACGTAACTCTTTACGACGAACTCTTTATCACCTCCACAATCGAGAAACATCTCCTTAGTCTTTTAGTTACTAAGGATAATCTTGACCGCGGTCCAGTGATCCACTCCTGGATCACTCTTGTACCCCTTGACGGACTCATGGCAAGGCACACACAGGTGCGGTACATAGCATGGCATACTATACAGAGCCTATGGCTAAGGCATAGGGGACGACATTCGTCCTTTCTCTTTCTTCTGCCGTTGTTGAGCTTTGAGTCTCACTCAACTTCACACCTTACAAATCAGGAGAGAACTCTTTCTCTGACTGATCCATTTTGAACTCTTTCAAAACCTTGTCAAGGTATGTACTCATTGAAAGTCTCATCTACCATCTTGATCTATCTCTATAGATCTTGATGTTTAAAAATTAGGTAGCTTTATCCAGGTCTTCCTTTGAAAAACTCTTTTCAAACAACCGTTTATGCTTTCTAGAAATTCTACATCATTTCCGAATAGCAATATGTCATCCACATATACTTATCAGAAACTCTATAGTGCTCCGACTCACTTTATTGCAAATACAAGTTTCTCATAAACTTTGTATAGATTTAAAAACTTTGATCACTTTATCAAAGTGTATATTCCAACTCGAGATGCTTGCTTCAGTCCATAGAAGGATCACTGAAGCTTGCTCACCTTTTAGCATCCTTAGGACTAACAAAACCTTCTGGTTGTATCTCATACAACCTTTCCTTAAGGAAGGAAACGATGTTTTGGCATCCATCTGCCAGATTTCATAATTGAAAAATGCAGCAACTGCTAACTTAAATCCAACAGATTTTAGCATCTCTACGAGTGAGAAAGTCTCATCATAGTCAACTCCTTGAACTTTCCGGAAACTTCTTTGTGACAAGTCGATCTTTATAAATGGTGACATTCACCATCAGCGTCTGTCTTCATTTTAAAGATCCATTTGTACTCAACGACATGTCGTCCAACAAGCAAGTCGACCAAAGTCTATACTTGGTTTTCATATATGGATCCTTTCTCGGATTTCATGGCCTCTAACCATTTGTCGGAATCCGGGCCCATCATTGCTTCTCCATAGCTCGTAGGTTCATCGTTGACAAACAACATGAACTCCAAGACAGGGTTGTCATACCGCTCAGGAGCAGTACACGTCCTTGTCGACCTACGAGGTTTGATAGTAACTTGATCCGAAGCTTCATGATCATCATCATTAACTTCCTCTTCAACTAACGTAGGCTTCACAGAAACATCTTCCTTCGCTGCGCTACTCTCTGGTTGAACAAAGGTTCAACAACCTCATCAAGTTCTATCTTCCTCCCACTCAATTCTTTCGAGAGAAACTCCTTCTCGAGAAAGGACCCAGTTTTAGCAACAAACATTTTATGCTTGGATCTGAGATAGAAGGTTTACCCAACTGTCTTTAGGGTATTCTATGAAGATGCATTTGTCCGCGTTGGGTTCGACCTCATTAGGTGAAAACCCTTTTTCACATAAGTGTTGCAGCCCCAAACATTAAGAAATGACAGCTTAGGTTTCTATCAAACCATAATTCACACGGTGTCATCTCAAAAGATTTAGATGGTGCCCTATTTAAAGTGAATGTAGTTGTCTCTAATGCATAAACCCAAAACTATAGTGGTAAAACGATAAGAGACATCATAATTCGCACCATATCCAATAGAGCACGACTATGACGTTTGGACACACCATCACACTATGGTGTTCCAGGTGGCGTGAGTTGTGAAACAACTTTCTCATTGTCTTAAGTTGTATACCAAACTCGTAACTCAGATATTCACCTCCACGATCATATCGCGGACATTTTATCTTCTTGTCACGATGATATTAAACTTCACTCTAAATTTTCTTGAACTTTTTCAAACGATTCAGACTTGCGTTTCATTAAGTAAATATACACTATTATCTACTCAAATCATCAGTGAAGGTAAGAAAATAACGATATCCACCGCATGCTACAAGCCTCATTGGATTGCATACACCAACATGTATCATTTCCAATAAATCGCTTGCCCGCTCCATCAAACCAGAAAATGGGGTCCTTAGTCATCTTGCCCAAGAGGCATGGTTCGCATGTGTCAACCGATTCGAAATCGAATGAGTCCAAAGATCCATCAGCATGGAGTTTCTTCATGCACTTTATACCAATATGACATTTAGCGGCAGTGCCACAAGTATGTGGTACTATCATTATTAACTTTGTATCTTTTGGCATCAATGTTATGAACATGTGTATTACTACGATCAAGATTCAACAAAGCATTCACATTGGGTGCACGACCATTGAAGGTATTATTCATGTAAACAGAATAACCATTATTCTTTAACTTAAATGAATAACCATGTTGCAATAAACACGATCTAATCACGTTCATGCTCAACGCAAAACACCAAATAACATTTATTTAGGTTCGTCACTAATCCCGAAGGTAGAGAGAGTGTGCGTTGTTGATCACATCAACCTTGGAAACATTTCCAACACACATCGTCACCTCACCCTTAGCTAGTGCTCCGTTTATTTCGTAGCTTTTCTTTCGAGTTACTAACATTTAGCAACCGAACCGGTATCCAATACCCAGGTGCTACTAGGAGTACTAGCAAGGTACACATAAATAACACGTATATCAAATATACTTTTGTTGATGTTGCAAGCCTTCTTATCTACCAAGTATCTAGGGTTGTTCCGCTTCAGCGACCACTCACCTCATAATCGAAGCACTTAGTCTCGGGTTTGGGTTCAACTTTGGGTTGCTTCACTGGAGCAGCAACTGACTTGCTATCCATGAAGTTTTCCCTCCTTGCTCCTGCCCTACTTGAAACTAGTGGTTTGACTAACCATCAACACTTGACGCTCCTTCTTGATTTCTACCTTCGCAGGGTCAAACATAGCGAATAGCTCAGGGATCATTATTTCTATCCCTGGCATTTTATAGTTCATCACCAAGTTCTAGTAGCTTAGTGACAGTGACTTGGAGAACTATATCAATCACTATCTTATCTGGAAGATCAACTCCCACTCGACTCAAGTGATTGTAGCACCCAGACAATCTAAGCACATGCTCAACGATTGAGCTATTCTCTTTCATATTATAGGCAAAGAATCTTGTTGGAGATCTCATATCTCGCAACAAGGGCATGATCCTGAGATCCTAATTTCAGCTCTTAGAACATCTCATATGTTCTGTGACGTTCAAAATGTTTCGGAGCCTCAATTCTAAGCTGTAATGCATGACGCACTAAACTATCAAGTAGTTATCAGAACGTGCCTATCAGATGTTCACAACATCTACAAACAACGCCAGAGGGGTTGGCGCACCGAGCGGTGCATTAAGGACATAAGCCTTCTCTGTAGCAATGAGGACAATCCTCAGATCACGGAGCCAGTCCGCAATACTGCTACCATCATCTTTTAACTCTATTTCTCTACGAACATGTAAAAATTCAAGGGATCTACAACATCAGCTGGTAATCTACAACATAGTTTGCAAAGACACTACTCACTATGTTCATGATAATGAATTCAATTAATCATATTACTTAAGAACTCCCATTCAAATTGACATCCCTCTAGTCATTCGAGTGAACATGATCCAAATTCACCAACTCAAGTCCGATCATCACGTGAGTTGAGGTGGTTTCAATGGTGAACATCATCATGTTGATCATATCTACTATATGACTCATGTTCGACCTTTCTGTCTCTTGTGTTCCGGGGCCATGTCTGTACATGCTAGGCTCGTCAAGTTTAACCCGAGTGTTCTGCATGTGCAACACTGGCTTGCACCCGTTGTATGTGAACGTAGAGTCTATCACACCCACTCATCACGTGGTGTCTCAACACGACGAACTTTCGCAATGGTGCACACTCGGGGAGAACACAATTCATCTTGAAATTTAAGTGAGGGATCACCTTATAATGGTACCATCGTCCTAAGCAAAACAAGGTGCATAAAAGGATTAACATCACATGCAAATCATAAGTGACATGATATGGCCATGAACTTGTGCTTTTGATCTCCATCTTGAAAGCACCGGCATGATCTCCATCGTCACTGGCATGACACCATGATCTTCATCATCTTGATCTCCATCAACGTCTCGCCATCGGGGTTGTCGCGCCCAACATGCTTCTACTACTATTGCTACCATTTAGCGATAAAGTAAAGCAGTACATAGCGCTTAATGATTGACACACATGTCATACAATAATTAAAGACAACCCTATGGCTCCTGCCGGTTGCCATACTCATCGACATGCAAGTCGTGATAATCTATACATCACATGATCATCTCATACATCACATATATCACATCATTTAATTGGCCATATCGCATCACAACATACCCAGCAAAAACAAGTTAGACATCCTCTAATTGTTGTTGCATGATTTACGTGGCTACTACGGGTATCTAGCAAGAACAATTCTCATCTACGCAAAAACCACAACGGTGATACACTAGTTTCTTTTCAACCTTCTCAAGGACCGCCTTTGTCGAATCCGATCCAACTAAAGTGAGAGAAACTGGCACCCGCAAACTATCTATGCAACAAGTTGCGGTCGAGGGAACCGGTCTCTCGTAAGCGTATGAGTAATGTTCGTCCAGGCCGCTTCATCTCACAATACCGCTCAACCAAAATCCGACCAAGGGAGGAAGATATCAAAGCATCAATGCCCACAAACCTTTTGTGTTCTACTCGAGATCTCATCTACACATAGACCTAGCTCATGATGCCACTGTTGGGGAACGTCGCATGGGAAACAAAAAATTTCTGACGCACACGCAGATCTATCCATGGTGATGACCATCTACGAGAGGGAGAGTTGATCTACGTACCCTTGTAGATCGCTAAGCGGGAAGCGTTAAGAAACGCGGTTGGTGTAGTCGAACATCTTCGCGATCCAAATCGTCGAGCGTCCCGCGATCTCATCACGATCCGTCTCGCGATCCAATCACGATCCGTCCTGCGAACTCATCACGATCCGTCCCACGAACTCATCACGATCCGTTCTGCGATCTCATCCTAATCCGTCTCGCGATCTTGAACACGATCCTTCCGATCTAGTGCCGAATGGACGACACCTCCGCGTTCAGCACACATACAGCTCGATGATGATCTCCGCCTTATTGATACAGCAAGAGGGAGCGGAAAGGTAGAAGAGTTAAGCGTGACGGCGCTCCGGAGATGGTGATGGAGCTATTCCGACAGGGCTTCGCCTAAGCACAGCAGAAATCTGATTTAGAGGAGAAACTATGCACTAGAGGAACGGGTAGCACGTGGCTAAAATCAGGTGCCAAAACCCTTAAACCTCTCGTATATATAAGAGGAAGGGAGGAGGAGGCTTGGCCCAAGGGCCAAGGCTCTAGGAGTCGGCCGAACCAAGGGGAGGAGGTGGAATCCACCTCCAATCCTAGTAGGACTAGGATTCACCCTATTTTTGCCTTTTTCCACCTTTTCTCTTTGGGCTTTTTCTCCCTAGCCGCATGGGATTTGTGTGGGACTTCCACCAGCCCACTAAGGTCTGGTATTCACTCTCCCACAGACCATGTTGCCTCTTGGGTCGAAATACCCTTCCTGATGGTCTCCCGGTACACTACGGGCACTCCTGGTACACTACCGATGAGACCGAAACTTTTCCGGCGACCAAAATAGGACTTCCTATATATGAATATTTACCTACAGACCATTCCGAAGCTCCTCGTGACATCCGAGACCTCATCCGGGACTCCTAACAACCTTCAGTCACCACCATACATAACTCTATACTACCGAAACGTCACCAAACCTTAAGTGTGCAGACCCTGCGGGTTCGAGAACTATGTAGACATGACCGAGACACCTCTAAGATCAATAACCAATAGCGGGACCTGGATGCCCATATTGGTTCCTACATATTCTACGAAGATCTTTATCGGTCGAACCTCTATGTCAAGGATTTAGTTAATTCCGTATGATGTTCCTTTGTTCTTCGGTATGTTACTTGCCCGAGATTCGACCGTCCGTATCTCCATACCTATTCCAATCTCATTACCGGAAAGTCTCTTTACTCGTTCTGTAGTACAAGATCCCGTGACTAACACTTAGTCACATTGCTTGCAAGACTTGTTGTGATGTTGTATTACCGAGTGGGCCCTGAGATACCTCTCCGTCACACGGAGTAACAAATCCCAGTCTTGATCCATGCCAATTCAACAAACACCCTCCGAGATACCTGTAGAGTACCTTTATAGTCACCCAGTTACTTTGTCACATTTGATACACACAAGGCACTCCTCCGGTGTCAGCGAGTTGCATGATCTCATGGTCATAGGAACATATACTTGACATACAGAAAACAGTAGCAATAAACTGAAACGATCATATGCTACGTTTGTAGTTTGGGTCTTCCATCACACCATTCTCCTAATGATGTGATCCCGCTATCAAATGACATCTCATGTCCATGGCTAGGAAACCTTAACCATCTTTGATCAATGAGCTAGTCTATTAGAGGCATACTAGGGACATGGTTTTGTCTATGTATCCACAGATGCATCTAAGTCTCCGATCAATACAATTATAGCATGGATAATAAACGATTATCATGAACAAGGAAATATGATAATAACTAATTTATTATTGCCTCTAGGGCATATTTCGAACATCGACGTCGTTTTTGTATGGCTAGGAATGTGTTCAACCATATCTGGGAGCGGGTGGTCGAGTACGATAACTATCTCGAGTGCAAGACGGATGCCCTTGGATAGATTGGCTTCTCCTCATATCAGAAATGCACTGCTGCCATCCGGATGCTTGTGTATGTAGTTCACGGTGATCTCATTGATGAGTACATGCCGAGCCCAATGAAAAAGGGTCGCACGAAAAACGGGTCGGCATGTTGGGCGCATGGACGACCCAGACGAAAAAGGTGACGGACATGCCGACCCAAATGGATAAAAGGGGGACAAAGTGTGCGTCCATTTGGGTCGCGCGGTTGGATTTGCACCTTTGTCCGCCTTTTTTCAGTGTGGGTCAGCATGTGCAACTCCAACCGTGCAACCTAAACTGTCGTGCACTTTGTCTGACTTTTGTCCATTTGAGTCGCCATGCGCGCCCCATTTTCTTTGGGTCGGTAATGCGCCCAACACAAGGACCCATTTTTTGTGTGCGCACAATAGTTTTCAAGGTAAAAAAGTCCCGCGGCCACCGATCATGCGTGCGGCCATGCCAGTACCAAGAGTTCACACCAGCAATATGCCAGCGGACCGCATACATATGTCAGCCTACAAAAAATACGCAGTTTTCATGCTCGGCGCACTTGCCAGCGGACGACACACAAGCCAGCATAGAAAATGAGGTTGTAGTTCCACCAAATCATATCGTTTGTGGTAATTGATAACCCACAAGTATAGGGGATCGGTTGTAGCCTTTCTCAATAAGTAAGAGTGTCGAATCCAACGAGGAGCTAAAGGTAGAACAAATATTCCCTCAAGTTCTATCGACCACCGATAAAACTCTACGCACGCTTAACGTTTGCTTTACCTAGAACAAGTATGAAACTAGAAGTACTTTGTAGGTGTAACGGGATAGTTTTGCAAGATAATAAAGAGCACATAAATAAAATCTAGGGGCTTCTAAGATAAAGTAAAAAATTAAGTTAGTTTAACGAGTGTGGAAAAGTGGTGGTAGGAGTTGCGGAATTGTCCCTATGCAATCGATAACTAGACCGGTAATCATTATTGCAATTCTATATGAGGGAGAGGCATAAGCTAACATACTTTGTCTACTTGGATCGTATGCACTTATGATTGGAACTCTAGCAATCATCTGCAACTACTAAAGATCATTAAGGTAAACCTCAACCATAGCATTATAAGGTATCAAGTCCTCTTTACTCCCATATGCAACAACCCACCTACTCGGGTTTATGCTTCTGTCACTCAAGCAACCCACCATAGGCGAATCATGAACACATTGCAACCCCCTGCAGCAAGGATCCCTCACGCTTGGGTGACACGGAGAGCACCGTAGGATGGCACCAATAAAACATGCAACTCAAACCAATCATGATCACCAATCAACCCATAGGACAACAAAAATCTACTCGGACATCATAGGATGGAAACACATCGTTGGATAATAATATGAAGCATAAAGCACCATGTTCAAGTAGAGGGTACAGTGGGTTGCGGGAGAGTGGACCGTTGTAGATACATGGGGGAAGGTGATGAGGTCTTGGTGAAGATGACAGAGTTGTTGGAGTAGATCATCGTCATGATGATGGCCCCAGTGGCGTTTCGGTGCCACCGGGAGAGAGGGGGAGAGAGCCCCCTCCTTATTCTTCTTCCTTGAACTTCCCACTAGATCGGATCAGGGTTTCCCCTCTGATCCACGCCCTCCCTGACGACGGAGGGGTGAGAACCCCTTCGAGATTGGATCTGCGCTCCCAGATTCCTTCTATTTCTGCGCTCCCAGATTCTCGCCTTTCACCGTTTCTTAAATATCCAAAGATCCATAACTTCGATTGGGCTGAAATTTCGAGGAGATTTTTATCCGGATATTAGCTTTCCTGTAGCGAAATAAGGGCACCAACCACCTTAAGGGGTGACCACAAGGGCCCAGGGCACGGCCAGGGGCGTAGGTCGCGCCCCTGGCTTGTGGTCACCTCGGGCATCGTCTCGCGTTGATTCTTTTTCCCAAAAATCAAATATATTCCAAAAAAATCTCCGTATGTTTTTATCATGGTTGGACTTCGTTTGGTATGGATATTCTGTGAAACTAAAAACATGTAACAAACAGGAACTGGCACTGGGCACTGGAGCAATATGTTAGTCCCAAAAATAGTATAAAAGTTCCCAAAAGTATATGAAAGTTGTAGAATATTGGCATGAAACAATCAATAATTATAGATACGACGGAGACATATTAGCATCCCCAAGATTAATTCCTGCTCGTCCTCGAGTAGGTAAATGATAAAAAAACATAATTTTTGATGTGGAATGCTACCTAGCATAATCTTGATCATACAATCTAGTCATGGCATGAATATTAAGACATGAGTGATTCAAATCAATAGTCTATCATTTGACATTAAGACAATAATACTTCAAGCATACTAACAAAGCAATTGTATCTCTTCGAAATATAATGGCAAAGAAAGTTATCCCTATGTAACATCCCAAAATTTCATTTTGGAATGTTATGATATATAGCTATGCATCATCATCACATTGTTTGAATGAATAAAATGGTGGAAGTGCTTCCTTTGAATTTCTGAAAGGCCACTTTCATCTTTCCCTTTTCCTATTTCACCTATGATATATAGCTATGAATAAAATGGTAAAGTTCAAAGAAAAGAGGGGAGTAACATGACACTCCACACCAGGGGCATCTTGGTGAGATATTTGAGCAATTAAACCAGGGGGGTTATTTGAAACTTTTTCTCAAAAGGGTTTAAAATCAATTAAACAATTTTTGAAAATAATGCTTTTCAAAGTATTCAATATGACAAAGGAAAAATGTTCATTGAATAGCACTAATTCTCCTGATCATTTTGATATATATATTTCCTATATTTGGAAATGTTTTGAATCCATTAACAGAGTTTTGAATGCCCTGGAATAGAAAAGGAAACGTTTTAATTTGAAACGGGCCGCCCCACCTGCTTTTAAGTCCCGAAATCGCTCTGAGCCGACCGACCGACGCGCTGACGCCGCCCTCTCTCTCTCTGACACCCCGTCCCCACTGCCCAACCCCGATAACCCCGCGGTCACCTTCCTCCTCGCGCCAGACAGAGCTCGCCGAAGATCCCTCCTGTCCGGATCTCCCTCCTCTTTTCCTCCCTGACCACCGCACCGGCCCTATAAATAGCCCCGACTCCCCGCGCTCCATTTCCACCCCGAGCCCCCACTCTACCTCGCCAGAGCGCTGCCCCACAACCTCGCCGGAGTTCGGCACTCGACCGAACCTCCCGAAGCTCGTGCCCATCGCCACCCAAACCCCCGACCCCCTCCAACGCCGCCAATCGACGCTGGAGCTTCGCCGCCGTCGCCTGAGCACCTCGGATGCCGTCCCCAACCACCGGAGCGCCGCCCCGTCGACTCGCCGCCTCGGCCTCGCCGGACAAACTCCACCGCCGGCGACCCTCCCTCTATGAGCCCCTTTTCCCCTCCCTGGACCGTCCGATCTAAATCCAACGCCTAGGATTAGGTTATTTAAAAACCCGAACCGGTATCCTCTATAGCTCGGACGTCCGCTCGAATCGTCAGATCTCACACACCCCGTGACCAATCAGAGAATGCCACGTCACCCTGTCCGTTCGATCAGTTTTATTTTATTTTCTGTTTCTGTTTTAGAAAACAGAATGCATCCTGATTTTGTTTTTATCATATCTTTTAAAAAATTAGTGTTTTTAATTGATTCTTTTTGCATTAGTTCACAAATTTTCTGTAGTTTATGTCTGTATGCTTAGATTTCAAATTTGAACTATAAATTTTGAATCTAATCAGATTTGTTTAAATTACTAAAATCTTTATAATTAGAGTTTAAAAATATATTTTTGAGTGAATCTTTTTGCCACTGTTTGGTATTAGTAAAACCTATCATTATACCTAATTTGAGAACTTTTTGAGTAAATTTAGTTACTGTTTTTAACAAAAACAGAATCTTTCTAGTTCTTAACAGGTTTTAACTAAATTGATTTTTATTCAATTTGAACCTAAAATTAGTTTAACTTTTGTCTTTAGATTTCATTAGGTTTTGTTGATTCAACTTTAGGTGTATTTTTGTTTTCTTAATAAAATATGTTTTTCAAATTGTTTTATGCTCTAGTTTGAATAGGTTCATCTTGTTTTCACCATGTATATTGTTTAAAAGAAGTTTTGTAATATTTATTTTAGCACAATATTTTCATAATGAAATACCTTCTGTTTTCAAATAAAATTTTATATTTACTTTTCTGTTACCTAAATGCCTAGCTGTTCAGAACCAAATTTTGACTTGTATGTCTTAGTAGGGATTTTGACACCAAAATTCTTATAGTCTTATACTTTAAGTGAATATTCTCTTGATTGTGCTTTTGTTTGTTGAAAAAATTGTTTAACTTGCTATTGTATGAGTTGTTTTGTGTTTATGCTTATGGTGTGCTCTTGTTTGATTCATTAGATCATCCGGAGTGTGAAGCTTGTTATCTAGAGTCACTTGATTACGAGGATCGTCAGCAAGGCAAGTCACTTTGACCATGTATACCTGTGTTTTATTGCATTAGTTCTTCCATCTCCCCAATTGCATGCAAAGTAGGTAAATCGGAAACTTGGTTACTTGTTGTAGTATCATGTGGTAGGTACCCCTCAACCCTTTGACACATTGGCCCCGGGAAAACGTTGTTTTACATTTTGCTATGCTATTAGTAGACGGGGTTGGTTGTGTGATTCATGAGAGTTGTGAGTTAATAATTTCAAGACCTACATGATGATAAAGTCTTCAAGACTCCAAGTTCTTCAACTTACCTCTGGGTGGATGATGGTTGAACAGCGCCCTGGAGAAACCAGTGGTTAGCCTAGAGGATGCTGGAGAAGTGCCAGTATTCATGCGGAAAGGTCCACCCAGGCACAAAGAGATGGATGGATGCTTCAAGACCCAAGGCTTACCTGCACAGCCACAAGCCATTATGGGCTCTGGCTTGGTTGGATATCGTGGTGACCCTGGGCAGGCGGTGCTATGAGATGTAGAAGAACGGTAGGAAAGGATGGGCACCGATAGAGTCTCAGGGAATCCCTTTAAAAGACCATGTTTTGGTCATCCGTTTCTCAAACACCATGAAGTGCGAGAAGTCCAACGGAGGCGACCAAATCTTGTGGGGAACGTGTGCAAAACTCTGCAGAGTACCCAAAACCTAATCGATTAGCCGTGTCCACGGTCATGGACAGTTTGAGCCAAAGGAACTGAACTATCTGGAAACTCTCAACACCATTAATTATATTTATGTGGGTTATTAATGTCAACTTGGGTATGAGAATTGGTTGGTGGAACCATCTCATTAATCAACCAACATTGTAGTAATTATGCCTTTGCCCTCTCTTGTTGTAGGAAAAATTTGGCTTTATGCAAAAACTTACTACCCCACCTACCATATTTGCATATAGACTAGATGATTACTTTACCCCCTCTCTTGTGACTTTGTTGGCATATTCAATATGCTGACCTATATGGCTGCAACGTATCATGTTGCAGAGTACTTTTCCGACCAGGAGTGAGGATACGCTCTATGCTCGGTGAGATGCCCTTGGAGTCAGATGGACTCATCTACCTTTGGAGCTTCCGCAAGATTAGTTATTCTCATGAGTTGGCCGTCGGCCACTTTATTGTAATTCTTATTGTAATAAAGGACTCGATATGAGATTTTGATTTATTAATGTTGTGTGATTTCCCTTTGATATATACATTGGTGTACCGTGTGTGAGCATGATCTTGGGATGGTACAGAAACATCAGAGATTCGACCTTTCAGGTCGGGGCGCTACAGAAATGGTATCAGAGCACACGCTGGCCGTAGGACGTAACCTCTAGGATTTGAAAAGCCTTAGGATTTATTTCTCTTTTGTCTTTAAAATTCTTATACTCTCATCTACTCGTTTCTGATTTCCCTCCGATTTATTTCAAAATTTATAGATGGCCACCTTCATCCTAGTTTTGATCACGGAGTTTTGCCAGCCTGACGCAATGATGCCCTCTGGCAAGGAGCTGATGAGGATCGTTAGGGACGTGAGGATTGCCTTGCCAAGCATCACCGGGACTCCTATCATGTCTTTTCCACAAGACGGACGCTACAGGATCGAGGTGCACATCCCCGGGAAGACCTTTGGGAATCGGAAGGAACCCATCGACTTCAAGTTTGTGGCACCCAGCTGGATACTTGGGAGAGACATGGCCATTCATCGTGCCCTTGGACGTATTCAGGAGGAATATAGAGGTGGAACCATTTCACCCGGACTCAGCATGGTTTGTCGCAGGGATGCCAATGGAAATATCATAACCACTCCCATTGAAGACACCACCATTTCCTATATCCAGACCCTACAGACGCACGTCAGGACCTTGGAGCTTCGGGTACGAGCCGACACGAAGACGATCAAGAGGCTGATGAACCGTGAGATTGATCTCAAAGCTGACTTACGGGAAGCCGAGTACGAGCATGAGTATGAGGTGAAGGATTTCTTAGAGAGGATCGATAAGCTGAACACTCGCATCGCAACTCTGGAAGAACAGATGGACATGGGTGAAAATCTTCATCCCGAAGGAGACATGGCTCCTTTGATCAGCAACGATGATGACTATGAGGAGAGCACCACCGGAGGAGGCTCCGTCACCATGTACTTTTGAGGAAAACTTTAGTTATGCCCCCATGTATCTTCATTTTTCGTCGTTAAAGCATAGGTCGATGTTTAGTTTGAATGGAGATTTGTATCTCAATGTTTGACTTTGAGTTGAATAAATGAATGAGTGTTTGGTGTGATATGTTTGTTGCATTGCATATGGGTAGTGAATTTCCCTTTTAGGTCATTGTTCTATTCTAATTCTCACCCCCTGAAAACAGCAAGATGCCTCCGCGACGTGAGCCCGACTTCACTTTCCCGCCAGAGCTCACACAACTTCTTCAGCAGCAGAATGCCCTGATGCAGCTGTTGATTCAGAATCAGACCAACAACCACAACAACCACCCTCCACCTCAAGGCGACAACCTCACCCGTTTTCTAAGACTGAATCCCCCAACCTTCTCCAGCAGCACAGAGCCCATTGTGGCAGATGATTGGCTCCGCAAGATGGAGAGGAAACTCACCACCGTAGGATGCACTGAGGCTGAGAAAGCGCGTTTTGCCGCCCATCAACTGGAGGGACCAGCAGCTTCATGGTGGCAGAACTACACCACCACGTACCCCATTACTGGTGTGACTTGGGAGCAGTTCAAGCAAACTTTCCGCACCGCGCATGTCTCAGCTGGAGCCATGAGTCTGAAAAAGTGTGAGTTTCGCAACTTATGCCAGGGGAACCGTTCCGTGGCCCAGTACGTGGATGACTTCACCATGTTGGCTCGTTATGCGCCACGAGATGTGGCCGATGATGCAGCCAAGTAGGAAAAGTTCTTGGAAGGACTCAATGATGAGTTGAGCGTCCAGCTGATGGTGGCTACCTTCAGCAACTACCAGGAGCTGGTAGACAAGGCCCTCATCTTGGAGGGGAAGCAGCAGCAAATCGAGAACCGCAAGAGGAAGTATGCACAGGGGAAGTCTACCTTAGGAGCTCATCAGAAGCCCCGCTACTCCCCGTACTCAGGAAATACCGGATCAGGGACCGGTATGTATGGAGGACACACTCATCTTGTGCACAACCATGGAGGCCACAACCATGGAGGAAATGGGAATAATCGTCCCAACAATGGTAGCTTCAAGAATGGTAATGGAAGTGGGAATGGCAACCAACACCGTCCCGATCCAGCTCAGAAGGATCTGAACCATATCACTTGTTTCAAGTGTCAGAAGATAGGGCACTATGCCACTCAATGCCCTCAGAACAAGCAAGGGAATGGAAACGGCAACTCCGCAGCTAAGAAGCCAAATCCTTTTCCTCGTGCTCAGGTGAACCACCTCGACGTGGAAGAAGTCTATGATCAGCCCGAGACTGTGGTTGGTAAGTTTTTATTGCATTCACGTCCAATTATGGTACTTTTTGATTCTGGTGCAACTCATTCATTCATATCAAGGGTAGTTGTGGAAAAGTATGGTTTACCCACCAGAACCCTTAGTCAGCCCATTAAGCTCAATTCCCCAGGAGGAATGATGATGGCAGGGATAGGATGCCACGCCTTGAAACTCCACATAGGAAACCATGTTTTTCCTACCGACCTCATCGTCTTAGAATCCCAGGGATTGGATGTAATCCTAGGCATGGATTGGATGACCAAGTATGAAGGAAACCTTGATTGCCCCAGCAAGTCTATTTCACTCAACACTCCGAAGAACAAGAGGATTAAATATGTATCCCGACGCACGCAGATGAATGCTCGGTTAAATTCCCTCACAGGAGTTGTTCAGGAGGAAGTGCCGGTTGTACGAGACTTTCCAGATGTATTCCCAGAGGAATTACCAAGCATGCCACTAGATAGGGAGATTGAGTTTCTGATAGAGCTACTACCCGGGACAGCCCCAATTTCCAAGAGACCCTATCGGATGCCCGCAAATGATTTAGTAGAAATCAAGAAGCAGATTAAGGAGCTATTGGACAAGGGATATATATTCGCCCCAAGTTCATCACCTTGGGGAGCCCCAGTTCTTTTGGTGGAGAAGAAAGACAAAACCTTGAGAATGGTGGTCGATTATCGAGCATTGAACGAGGTGACTATCAAGAGTAAGTACCCTCTGCCAATGAGTAATGACCTATTTGACCAGCTAGTACGCGCCAAAGTATTCTCCAAGATCGATCTTCGATCAGGGTATCACCAACTGAAAATTCGTGAACAGGATATACCCAAAACAGCTTTCACCACCAGGTATGGCTTATACGAGTATACAGTCATGTCCTTTGGTTTGACTAATGCTCCTGCCTACTTCATGAATTTGATGAACAAAGTGTTTATGGAATATTTGGACAAGTTTGTCGTGGTGTTCATCGATGACATTTTGATATTCTCCAAGAGCGAGGAAGAGCACAAGGAACACTTGCGTTTAGTTCTGGAGAAGCTTAGAGAGCATCAGTTGTATGCCAAGTTCAGTAAATGTGAATTCTGGCTGACGGAAGTCGAATTCCTTGGACATCTTATTTTCGGAGAAGGAATAGCAGTAGACCCCGCTAAGGTTGAAGTAGTCACTGAGTGGAAGTCACCCACTTCAGTTAAGGAGATCCGTAGTTTTCTCGGACTTGCCGGATATTACCAGAGATTCATTGAGAATTTCTCAAAGATTGCCAAGCCCATGACAAATCTGTTGAAGAAAGAGTCTAAGTATGTCTGGACTGAGGAATGTGAGGCCAGTTTCCAGGAATTGAAGAAACGTTTGGTCACAGCCCCGTGTTGATACTGCCAAACATTCGGAAGGATTTCCAGGTTTATTGTGACGCATCCCGTCAAGGACTTGGAGGAGTACTCATGCAGGAAGGAAAATTTGTAGCATATGCATCCAATCAGCTACGACCCCATGAGTTGAATTATGCCACCCATGATTTGGAACTAGCAGCCGTAGTGCACGCACTCAAGACCTGGAGACATTTCCTTATCGGAAATAGTTGTGATGTGTACACAGATCATAAGAGCCTGAAGTATATGTTCACGCAGAAGGAGTTAAACCTCAGACAGAGGAGATGGTTAAAGCTAATCAAGGACTATGACATGAGATTACATTACCATCCAGGAAAGGCAAATGTTGTGGCGGATGCTTTCAGTCGGAAGAGTTATGTGAACATACTCATAGCTGGAGGATTACCCAGGAGTTAACCAAAGATCTCAGAGAGCTTTGGTTAGAGATAGTTCCGCAAGGATATGTTGCCACACTAGAGATTCAGTCCACCTTGACCGAAAGAATTCGAGAAGCCTAGAAATCAGACAAGGAGATAGCTGAGATAAATCAAAGAATGAAGGAAGGCAAGGCTAAAGGCTTTCGTGAAGATGAACAGGGTACTCTAAGGTTTGAGAACCGAATCTATGTGCCCCATGACCCAGAGCTCAGGAAGTTGATACTTCAAGAAGCTCACGATTCCCCATACTCGATACACCCAGGCAACACCAAGATGTACCTAGATTTGAAGGAAAGTTACTGGTGGACAGGTATGAAGAAGGATATTGCCGAACATGTTGTGGTATGTGATGTTTGGCAGCGAGTAAAGGCGGAAGATCAGAAACCAGCAGGGTTACTCCAACCTTTGCCGATACCCGAGTGGAAATGGGATAAGCTTGGTATGGACTTTATCACAGGACTACCCAGGACCCGTTCAGGATATGATTCCATTTGGGTAGTGGTCGATCGTTTGACCAAGGTGGCTCATTTCATTCCAGTAAAGACCACCTATACCATTGCTAAGTTGGCCAAGATCTATATGACCAGGATCATATGTCTGCATGGAGTTCCGAGGAGTATCGTGTCAGATAGAGGAACACAATTTACCTCTAAGTTTTGGCATCAGCTTCATGAAACTTTGGGTACAAGACTGGAGTTCAGTACATCTTTTCATCCGCAGACCGATGGACAGACTAAGAGAGTCAACCAGATTCTGGAGGACATGTTGAGAGCATGTGCGCTAGACTATGGGTCCAGTTGGGATGACAACTTACCTTACGTAGAGTTCTCGTACAACAACAGTTATCAGACCAGTCTGAAGATGGCTCCTTTCGAAGCTTTATACGGAAGGAGGTGCAGAACACCATTGACGTGGGATGGTGTTGGAGACCGAAAACTTTTTGGTCCCGATCTTATCAGAGATTCTGAAGATAAGGTCAAACTGATTCGAGACCGACTCAAGATAGCTCAATCCCGGCAGAAGAGCTACGCTGATAACAAATGCAAGGAGGTGACATATGAAGTAGGGGATCGAGCATATCTCCATGTGTCCCCACTTCGAGGAATCAAGAGGTTTGGTGTTAAAGGAAAGTTAGCACCCAGATTCATAGGCCCGTACAAAATTCTGGAACGTAGAGGCGAAGTTGCATACAAGATGGAATTGCCAGAAGGACTGTCTGGAGTTCATGATGTTTTCCATGTTTCCCAGCTGAAGAAATGCCATGCTGAGATGTCTGATATTCCTTTGAGAGACACAGTGCCCCTAGAGGCCATACAACTTGATAGTGACCTGACCTACGAGGAGAAGCCTGTCAGAATCCTTGAGACTGCCAATAGAGTCACCTGTAGTAGGATCATCAAGTTCTTTAAGGTTCTGTGGAGTCACCACACCGAGGAAGAAGCCACCTAGGAACGCGAAGAAGATCTTCGTAGAGACCACCCGCACCTATTTTCTAGCCAACCCGAATCTCGAGGGCGAGATTCATCTTAAGGTGGGTAGGTTTGTAACATCCCAAAATTTCATTTTGGAATGTTATGATATATAGCTATGCATCATCATCAGATTGATTGAATGAATAAAATGGTGGAAGTGCTTCCTTTGAATTTCTGAAAGGCCACTTTCATCTTTCACTTTTCCTGTTTCACCTATGATATATAGCTATGAATAAAATGGTAAAGTTCAAAGAAAAGAGGGGAGTAACATGACACTCCACACCAAGGGCATCTTGGAGAGATATTTGAGCAATTAAACCAGGGGGGTTATTTGAAACTTTTTCTCAAAAGGGTTTAAAATCAATTAAACAATTTCTAAAAATAATGCTTTTCAAAGTATTCAATATGACAGAGAAAAAATGTTCATTGAATAGCACTAATTCTCTGATCATTTTCATATATATATTTCCTATATTTGGAAATATTTTGAATGCTTTAACAGAGTTTTGGATGCCTTGGAATAGAAAAGGAAACGTTTTAATTTGAAACGGGCCGCCCCACCTGCGTTTAAGTCCCGAAATCGCTCCGAGCCGACCGACCGATGCGCTGACGCTGCCCTCTCTCTCTGACACCCCGTCCCCACCGCCCAACCCCGATAACCCCGCGGTCACCTTCCTCCTCGCGCCAGACAGAGCTCGCTGAAGATCCCTCCTCTCCGGATCTCCCTCCTCTTTCCCTCCCCGACCACCGCACCGGCCCTATAAATAGCCCCGACTCCCCGCGCTCCATTTCCACCCCGAACCCCCACTCTACATCGCCAGAGCGCTGCCCCATAACCTCGCCGGAGTTCGGCACTCGACCGAACCTCCCGAAGCTCGTGCCCATCGCCACGCTCACCCCCGACCCCCTCCGACGCCGCCAATCGACGCCAGAGCTTCGCCGCCGTCACCTAAGCACCTCGGACGCCGTCCCCAACCACCGAAGCGCCGCCCCCGTCAACTCGCCGCCTCGGCCTCACCGGAGAAACTCCACCGCCGGCGACCCTCCCTCTATGAGCCCCTTTTCCCCTCCCTGGACCATCCGATCTAAATCCAACGCCTAGGATTAGGTTATTTTAAAACCCGAACTGGTATCCTCTATAGCTCAGACGTCCGCTCGAATCGTGAGATCTCACACACCCCATGACCAATCAGAGAACGCCACGTCACCCTGTCCGTTCGGTCAATTTTCTTTTATTTTCTATTTCTGTTTTAGAAAACAGAATGCATCCTGATTTTGTTTTTATCATATATTTTAAAATAATTAATGTTTTGAATTGATTCCTGTTGCATTAGTTCACAAATTTGATGTAGTTTATGTCTGTATGCTTAGATTTAAAATTTGAACTATAAATTTTGAATCTAATCAGATTTGTTTAAATTACTAAAATCTGTATAATTAGAGTTTAAAAATATATTTTTGAGTGAATCTTTTGGCCACTGTTTGGTATTAGTTAAACCTATCATTCTACCTAATTTGAGAATTTTTTGAATAAATTTAGTTACTGTTTTTAACAAAAACAGAATCTGTCTAGTTCTTAATAGGTTTTAACTAAATTGATTTTTATTCAATTTGAACCTAAAATTAGTTTAAATTTTGTTTTTAGATTTCATTAGGTTATGTTGATTCAACTTTAGGTGTATTTGTTTTGTTAATAAAATATGTTTTTCAAATTGTTTTGTGCTCTAGTTTGAATAGGTTCATCTTGTTTTCACCATGTATATTGTTTAAAAGAAGTTTTGTAATATTTCTTTTAGCACAATATTTTCATAATGAAATATCTTCTATTTTCAAATAAAATTTTATGTTTACTTTTCTGTTACCTAAATGCCTAGTTGTTCAAAACCAAATTTTGACTTGTATGTCTTAGTAGGGATTTTGACACCAAAATTCTTATAGTCTTATACTTTAAGTGAATATTCTCTTGATTGTGCTTTTGTTTGTTGAAACAATTGTTTAACTTGTTGTTGTATGAATTGTTTTGTGTTTATGCTTATGGTGTGCTCTTGTTTGATTCGTTAGATCATCCGGAGTGCGAAGCTTGTTATCTAGAGTCACTTGATTACGAGGATCGTCAGCAAGGCAAGTCACTTTGACCATGTATACCTATGTTTTATTGCATTAGTTCTTCCATCTCCCCAATTGCATGCAAAGTAGGTAAATTGGAAACTTGGTTACTTGTTGTAGTATCATGTGGTAGGTACCCCTCAACCCTTTGACACATTGGCCCCGGGAAAACATTGTTTTACATTTTACTATGCTATTAGTAGACGGGGTTGGTTGTGTGATTCATGAGAGTTGTGAGTTAATAATTTCAAGACCTACATGATGATCAAGTCTTCAAGACTCCAAGTTCTTCAACTTACCTCTGGGTGGATGATGGTTGAACGGCGCCCTGGAGAAACCAGTGGTTAGCCTAGATGATGCTGGAGAAGTGCCAGTATTCATGCGGAAAGGTCCACCCAGGCACAAAGAGATGGATGGATGCTTCAAGACCCAAGTCTTACCTGCACAGCCACAAGCCATTATGGGCTCTGGCTTGGTTGGATATCGTGGTGACCCTGGACAGGCGGTGCTACGAGATGTAGAAGAACGGTAGGAAAGGATGGGCACCGACAGAGTCTCGGGGAAACCCTTTAAAAGACCATGTTTTGGTCATCCGTTTCTCAAACACCATGAAGTGCGAGAAGTCCAATGGAGGCGACCAAATCTTGTGGGGAACGTGTGCAAAACTCTGCAGAGTACCCAAAACCTAATCGATTAGCCGTGTCCACGGTCATGGATAGTTTGAGCCAAAGGAACTGAACTATCTGGAAACTCTCAACACCATTAATTATATTGATGTGGGTTATTAATGTCAACTTGGGTATGAGAATTGGTTGGTGGAACCATCTCATTAATCAACCAACATTGTAGTAATTATCCCTTTTCCCTCTCTTGTTGTAGGAAAAATTTGGGTTTATGCAAAAACTTACTACCCCACCTACCATATTTGCATATAGACTAGATGATTACTTTACCCCCTCTCTTGTGACGTTGCCGGCATATTCAATATGCTGACCTATACGGCTGCAACGTATCATGTTGCAAAGTACTTTTCCGACCAGGAGTGAGGATACGCTCTATGCTCGGTGAGATGCCCTTGGAGTCAGATGGACTCATCTACCTTTGGAGCTTCCGCAAGATTAGTTATTCTCATGAGTTGGCCTTCGGCCACTTTATTGTAATTCTTATTGTAATAAAGGACTCGATATGAGATTTCGATTTATTAATGTTGTGTGATTTCCCTTTGATATATACATTGATGTAACGTGTGTGTACCAGCATGATCTTGGGATGGTACAGAAACACCGGAGATTCGACCTTTCAGGTCGGGTCGCTACACCCTACAAAATCATATAGTCTGGCTATGCTCCATCTTCCCCACACAAAGCATTTATATCATGCACAACCCCGACGACAAGTCAAGCAATTGTTTTACACCTTTTATGTTCTCAAACTTTTTCAACTCTTACGCAATACATGAGTGTGTTCCATGAATATAGCACTATAGGTGGAATAGAATATGGTGGAGGTTGTGAGGAAAAAGAGAAGATTATCTCACATCGACTAGGCATATCAACGGGCTATGGAGATGCCCATTAATAGATATCAATGTGATTGGGTAGGAATTGCCATGCAACGGATGCACTAGAGCTATATGTGTATGAAAGCTCAAAAATATACTAAGTAGGTGTGCATCCAACTTGCTTGCTCAACAAGACCTCATAGACCGTCAGGACTTTGTCATTAAATTCGTTTGGCGAAGGAGAGCGCCTGTTCGACAGACGTGTGTCGAGGATAGCCTCGCCACTTTTTGTGACTTGCCTGACGACCCAGCAAGCTCGAAGGCTATGCGTAGGGTTTGTGTTCAACAACATGGAATGAATAGGAACAAGGTTTATCTAGAAGTCCGTCAAGGACAGTGCCGGTCCTGGAAAGGGACTTGTTTATTTTTTCGACGGGTTCATGCCTGGGTGGCCGATTTGGAGGTACCCTCTTTCTTTGAACTCCTCTAGGGTGTTCAGAGAATTTTGGTTCAAAGAACAACCGCTCGGATTTCCAGACACTCTCCATGGCGCAGTACTTTTGTACCAATTCGGATAACTCCAAAAACTCATTTATGCATCGGCTGGCCAGGGCATTAAGAATCCCTTCATCATGGCAATTGCTAATGGAAATTGCCATTACGTCTTGGTCACTAAGACCTTTTACTCTCCTCCTGGCGAGGAGGAGTCTTGCCCAAAAGTGGTGGACCGATTTTCCTTATATTTGCTTGATATCCGGATGTTCGAAGACATGGTCTTTAGCACGGTACTTGGATAATCGTCTTGGGCGGTGGGTGGGAAAATTTTCGTTCCATGTCACAACGAGAGTTCAGAAGTGCAGTTTCCGAATCGCGCGACGGATCCTGGACCGGTGATGGTCTGACTTTAGAGAGATTCCCCGCCTCTGATTCTCCGTGGGGTCTTAGAGGTTGTGGACGGGGGTATAGACGGTTTTCAATTCCGACTGTCGGGCAGAATCCGCGGCCGGACACTCGACTGTGGTGACAAGGTGGGTGACCGGAGGGACATGAATCTCGGTGTCATCGGGTCTGATCCCAAGCCGATCATATATCGGAACCTGGTCATCCGATATATGCATAGCTTCGATCCGATCGAACAACTTGTTTAAGAACAAGGCGATGGCAGGATGCGTGTCGCTGATACGAGTGGGTTCGTCAAGCGGCATGACGGTTCCGGAGTTACGCCAAAGGGATCCGTGTTCCGTTCGACCGTGGGACCTGCTGTATTGGATGTCGAAGCATCCGAATTTACATGCTTTCCTTCGAAGGTTGAGGGTTCCATTGGAATGAGTGTTCCCCGTGAATTAGTCACGAACTCTAGGGTTTCGAACTTAATACACTGATTGGGGGGAAACTTTCTGGTCTGACCATGACGCCCGAACGAGGCGGCGTGCAACAAGATGTCGTTACCGATGAAATTCTGATCGGGGGCGAGATCCTCTGATGCCTGCCTTGCTGCCCATACAGTGCGGCCCATGAAAATTGGGTCGGCTATCCGAGGACCCCTTAATCTAGGACTCCCTCAAACGCCACCTCACACGTGTCCTCTTTCTTGGATTTGGTATTCCCCCGCGGTCGTGGCTTCTCCCTCTCACGATGCTCTTCAATGGCTACATCCCCCCCATGCGCGTTGATGGCGGCATATTGCGCTTTGAATTTCTCCTCGCCCTTGATGATCATCCAACAATGAGTGAGGTTGAGAGACTAGCCCTCAGAATGGACCTTGAATGCTTCTAAAGCTCGAAAGACCTACAAATGGACAAATGGACAAGCAACATTTATGGACGAGCAAGCTACAAACAATGAAATAAGTAAGGTCGGCCATACCATGTCTTTCATGCTGATGCCACTCACGTGATGGGCCTCGATGCTCGTGAAACTCAGTATGCACTCTTTCGTAAAATGTCGAAGCCTTTTGCTCGGAGCCTATCTTGGGGTCTTGGCCAAAGTCCTTCCGGCATTCACAAAGGAGTTTGCCCACATTTTGTGTGTATGCTTTGTCCGCTTGCTCTTCCGCTTCTTCTTTACATTGGCTTGGGCGGGGACCTCATCGAACAATGGCTCTCCATTGATGTCCACTTCATCATCCTCTTCGTCAAGGCCATAGTCTTTTGGGAACTCGTGATCTAGCGGGAAAGAGTTGCCCAAGCCGAGTTGTTCCTCCATGAGGGGTCAGCCATGTATGTTGGAAATATGCCCTAGAGGCAATAATAAATTGGTTATTATCATATTTCCTTGTTCATGATAATCGTTTATTATCCATGCTATATTTGTATTGATCGGAAACTCAAATACATGTGTGGATACATAAACACCATGTCCCTAGTATGCCTCTAATAGACTAGCTCGTTGATCAATGATGGCTATGGTTTCCTAGTCATGGACATGAGATGTCATTTGATAACGGGATCACATCATTAGGAGAATGATGTGATGGACAAGACCCAAACTATAAACATAGCATATGATCATTTCAGTTTATTGCTATGGTTTTCTCTATGTCAAGTATCTATTCCTATGACCATGAGATCATGCAACTCACTGACACCGGAGGAGTACCTTGTGTGTATCAAAAATTGCAACGTAACTGGGTGACTATAAAGGTGCTCTACAGGTATCCCCTAGGGTGTCTGTTGGGTTGGCATGGATCAAGATTAGGATTTGTTACTCCGTGTGATGGAGAGGTATCTCAGGGCCCACTCGGTAATACAACATCATAACAAGCCTTGCAAGCAATGTTACTAAAGCGTTAGCCATAGGATCTTGTATTACGGAACGAGTAAAGAGACTTGTCAGTAACGAGATTGAAATAGGTATAGAGATACCAATGATCGAACCTCAGGCAAGTAACATACCGAAGAACAAAGGGAACACCATACGGGATTAACTGAATCTTTGACATAGAGGTTCAACCAATAAATATCTTCATAGAATATGTAGGAACCAATATGGGCATCCAGGTCCCGCTATTGGTTATTGACCGTAGAGGTATCTTGGTCATGTCTATATAGTTCTCGAACCCGCAGGGTCTGCACACTAAAGGTTTGGTGACGTTCTGGTAGTATAGAGTTATATATGGTGGTGACCGAAAGTTGTTCAGAGTCCCGGATGAGATGCCGGACGTCACGAGGAGCTTCGAAATGATCCGGAGGTAAAGATTGATATATAGGAAGTCCTGTTTTGGTCACCGAAAAAGTTTCGGGCTCATCGGTAGTGTACCGGGAGTGCCGGGAAGGTGTCGGGGGACCATCGGGAGGGGTGTCTCGACCCAAAGGACCTCATGGGCTATGGGAGGAGTCAAACCAGCCCCTGGTGGGCTGGTCTAAGCCCCCACTAAGGCCCATGCGGCTAGGGGTGGGAAAAACCCAAAAGGTGGAGAGGCGGAAAGAGTTTCCAATTGGAAAGGAGGAATCCTACTCCTAATAGGATTGGAGTAGGACTCCTCCACCTCCAATTTCGACCAAACATTGAGAGTTTGAGGCTGCCTCCTCCCCTCCCTCCCTAATATATATACTAGAGGATTTAGAGGGGAAAGCTAACCCTAATTGCCACGTGTTGCCCTCTTCTTCCTCTAGATCTGTTTCTCCTCTAGATTAGTTCTGTGGTGCTTAGGCGAAGCCCTGCAGGATTAGTTCCACCACCATCACCGCCACGCCGTCGCGCTGTCGGAGAACTCATATACCTCTCTGCTCCCTCTTGCTGGATCAAGAAGGCGGAGATCTTCATCAAGTTGTACGTGTGCTGAACGCGGAGGAGCCGTCCGTTCGGCGCTAGATCGAAAGGACCCTGATCAAGATCACGAGGCGATTCTTGATTGGATCGCATAATGGATCATGATGAGATCGCTGGACGGATCATGATTTGATCGCGGGATGTATCATGATGGGATCGCGGGACGGTCGGCGATTTGGATCGCAAAGACGTTCGGCTACATCAACCGCGTTTCTTAACGCTTCCCGCTTAGCAATCTACAAGGGTATGTAGATCGTGTCTCCCTCTCGTAGATGCTCATCACCATGGATAGATCTTGCGTGTGCGTAGGAAATTTTTTGTTTCCCATGCAACGTTCCCCAACAGTGGCATCATGATCTAGGTCTATGTGTAGATGAGATCTCGAGTCGAACACAAAGGATTTTGTGGGCGTTAATGCTTAGATTGCTTCCTCCCATGGTCGTGTTTTGGTTCAGCGGTATTGTGGGATGAAGCGGCCCGGACCAACCTTACTCGTACGCTTACGAGAGACCAGTTCCATCGGCTGACGTGTAACCTCGTTGCACAAAGATGGCTGTCGGGTGTCTGTTTCTCCTACTTTAGTTGGATTGGATTCGATAAAGTCGGTCCTTGAGAAGGTTGAAAAGCAATTTATGTATCACCGTTGTGGTTTTGCGTAGGTGAGAATTGTTCTTGCTATATACCCGTAGCAGCCATGTAAAACTTGCAACATCAATTAGAGGATGTCTAACTTGTTTTTGTAGGGTATGTTGTAGTGTGATATGGCCAATTACATGATGAGATATATGTGATGTATGAGATGATCATGTATTGTATAGAATATCATGACTTGCATGTTGATGAGTACGGAAACCGGCACAAGCCATAGGGTTGACTTTAATTATTGTATGACCTACGTGTCAATCATTAAGCGCTATGTAATGCTTTACTTTATCGCTAAACGTTAGCAATAGTAGTAGAAGCATGGTGGGCACGACAACCCCGATGGGACACGTCGATGGAGATCATGGTGTCATGCCGGTGACGATGGAGATCATGTTGGTGCTTTAAGGCTGTTGATCAAAAGCACAAGTTCATGGCCATATCATGTCACTTATGATTTGCATGTGAAGTTAATCATTTTTATGCACCTTGTTTTGCTTAGGACGACGGTAGCATTATAAGGTGATCCCTCACTAAAATTTCAAGATAAATTGTGTTCTCCCCAAGTGTGCACCTTTGCGAAAGTTCGTCGTGTCGAGATACCACGTGATGATCGGGTCTGATAGACTCTATGTTCACGTACAACTGGTGCAATCTAGTGTTACACATGCGGAACACTCGGGTTAAACTTGACGAGCCTAGCATGTACAGACATGGCCTCGGAACACAAGACATCGAAAGGTCGAACATGAGTCATATAGTAGATATGATCAACACGATGATATTCACCATTGAAACCACCTCAACTCACGTGATGATCGGACTTGAGTTGGTGAATTTGGATCATGTATCACTCGAATGACCAGAGGGATGTCAATTTAAGTTGGAGTTCTTAGGTAATATCATTAATTGAACTCATTATCATGAACATAGTCAGTAGTGTCTTTGAAAATTATGTTGTAGATTACTAGCTCACACTATAGCTCCCTTGTATTTTTACATGTTCCTAGAGAAATAGAGGTGAAAGATGATGTGAGAAATATTGTAGACTGGGTCCGTGATCTGAGGATTGTCCTCATTGCCGCATAGAAGGCTTATGTCCTTAGTGCACCACTCAGTGTGCCATCCCCTCTAGCGTCGTCTGTAGATGTTGTAAACATCTGACAAGCACGTTCTGATGACTACTTGATAGTTCAGTGCGTCATGCATTACTACTTAGAATTGAGGCTCCAAAACATTTTTAACGTCATGGAACATATGAGATGTTCTAAGAGCTGAAATTGGGATCTCAGGCTCGTGCCCGTGTTGTGAGATATGAGATCTTCAACAAGATTCTTTGCCTGCAAGATGAAGGAGAATAGCTCAATCATTGAGCATGTGCCCAGATTGTCTGGGTGCTACAATCACTTCAATCGGGTGGGAGTTGATCTTCTAGATAAGAAAGTGATTGATATAGTTTTTCAAGTCACTATCGCTAAGCTACCAGAGCTTCGTGATGAACTATAAAATGCTAGGGATGGAAATAATGATCCCTGAGCTATTCGCGATATTTGACGCCGCGAAGTTAGAAATCAAGAAGGAGCATCAAGTGTTGATGGTTAGTAAAACCACTAGTTTCGACAAGGGCAAGGGAAAGGAGGGAAACTTCATGGATGGCAAGTTAGTTTCTGCTCGAGTGAAGCAACCCAAAGTTGAATCCAAACCCGAGACTCGGTGCTTCTATTATGAGGAGAGCGGTCTCGAAAGCGGAACAACCCTACATACTTGGTAGATAAGAAGGCTAGCAACGTCGACAGAAGTATGTTTTGATATATGTGTTATTGATGTGTACCTTGCTAGTATTCCTAGTAGCACCTGGGTATTGGATACCAGTTCGGTTGCTAAATGTTAGTAACTCGAAACAAAAGCTACAGAATAAACGGAGACTAGCTAAGTGTGAGGTGACGATGCGTGTTGGAAAAGTTTCCAAGGTTGATGTGATCAACATCGCATGCTCTCTCCACCTTCGGGATTAGTGACAAACCTAAATAAATGTTTTTTGGTGTTTGCGTTAAGCATGAACATGATTAGATCGTGTTTATTGCAATAAAGTTATTCATTTAAGTTAGAGAATAATGGTTATTCTATTTGCATGAATAATACCTTCAATGGTCATGCACCCAATGAGAATGGTTTGTTGAATCTTGATTGTAGTAATACACATGTTCATAACATTGATGCCAAAAGATACAAATTTAATAATGATTGTATCACATACTTGTGGTACCACCGCTAAATGTCATATTGGTGTAAAGCGCATGAAGAAACTCCATGCTGATGGATCTTTGGACTCATTCGATTTTGAATCGATTGAGACATGCGGACCATGCCTCTTGGGCAACATGACTAAAACCCCATTTTCCGACTTGCTGGAACGTGCGAGTGACTTATTGGAAATGATACACGTTGATGTATATGGTCCAATGAGTGTTGTAGCTCGCGGTGGATATCATTATTTTCTTACCTTCACTGATGATTTGAGTAGATTTAGTGTACATTTACTTAATGAAACACAAGTCCGAATCATTTGAAAAGTTCAAGTAGAATGAGAGTGAAGTTTGAGATCATTGTGATGAGAAGATAAAACGTCTACGATATGATCGTGGAGGTGATATCTGAGTTACGAGTTTGGTATACAATTTAAGACAATGTGAAAGTTGTTTCACAACTCACGCCACCTGGAACACCATAGTGTGATGGTGTGTCCGAACGTCGTAGTCATGTTCTATTGGATATGGTGCGAATTATGATGTCTCTTTTCATATTACCACTATCATTTTGGGTTATGCATTAGAGACAACTACATTCACTTTAAATAGGGCACCGCCTAAATCTGTTGAGATGACACCATATGGTTTTGCAAAAACCTAAGCTATCATTTCTTAATGTTTGGGGCTGCGACGCTTATGTGAAAAGGGTATTCAACTAATGAGCTCGAACCCAAAGCGAACAAATGCATCTTCATAGAATACCCTAAGAACAGTTGGGTATACCTTCTATCTCAGATCCAAGTGCAAAGTGTTTGTTGCTAAAAATGGGTCCTTTCTCGAGAAAGAGTTTCTCTCGAAAGAATTGAGTGGGAGGAAGATAGAACTTGATGAGGTTGTTGAACCTTTGTTCAACCAGAGAGAAGCGCAGCATAGAAAGATGTTTATGTGGAGCCTACGTCAATTGAAGAGGAAGTTAATGATGATGATCATGAAGCTTTGGATCAAGTTACTATCGAACCTCGTAGGTCGACAAGGACGCGTACTTCTCCTGAGTGGTATGACAACCCTGTCTTGGAGGTCATGTTGTTGGACAACGATGAACCTACGAGCTATGGAGAAGCAATGATGGGCCCAGATTCCGACAAATGGTTAGAGGCCATGAAATCCAACAAAGGATCCATGCATGAAAACCAAGTATAGACTTTGGTAGACTTGCTCGTTGGACGGCAGGTCGTCGAGTACGAATGGACCTTTAAGATGAAGACAGACGCTGATGGTAAATGTCACCATTTATAAAGCTCGACTTGTCGCAAAGAATTTTCCGACAAGTTCAAGGAGTTGACTGCGATGAGACTTTCTCACTCGTAGCGATGCTAAAGTCTGTTGGAATTATGTTAGCAGTTGTTGCATTTTTCAATTATGAAATCTGGCAGATGGATGTCAAAACATCGTCTCCTTAACAGTTTACTTGAGGAAAGGTTGTATGTGATACAACCAGAAGGTTTTGTAAGTCCTAAGGATGCTAAAAGGTGTGCGAGCTCCAACAATCCTTCTATGGGATGGAGCAAGCATCTCGGAGTTGGAATATACGCTTTGGTGAGGTGATCAAAGTTTTGGAGTCTATAGAAAGTTTATGAGAAACTTGTATTTACAATAAAGTGAGTAGGAGCACTATAGAGTTTCTGATAAGCATATGTGGATGACATATTGTTGATCGGAAATGATGTAGAATTTCTGGAAAGCATAAAGGCTTGTTTGAAAAGAGTTTTTCAAAGGAAGACCTGGATAAAACTACTTAATTTTTGGGCATCGATATCTATAGAGATAGATCAAGACGTCTGATAAGACTTTCAATGAGTACATACCTTGACAAGATGCTGAAAGACTTCAAAATGGATCAGTCAGAGAAAGAGTTCGTGCCTGATTTGTAAGGTGTGGAGTTGAGTGAGACTAAAAGCTCGACTATGGCAGAAGAAAGAGAAAGGACGAAGGTCGTCCCCTATGCTTGATCCATAGGCTCTATATAGTATGACATGCTGCGTATCGCACCTGTGTGTGCCTTGCCATGAGTTTGTCAAGGGGTACAAGAGTGATCCAGGAGTGGATCACTGGACAACGGTTAAGATTATCCTTAGTGGCTAGAGGACTAAGGAAGTATTTCTCTATTATGGAGGTGATAAAGAGTTCGTCGTAAAGGGTTACATCGATGAAAGCTTTGAAACCAATCCGGATGACTCTTAGTAGCAATCCGGATACGTATAGTGGAGCAGCCATTTGGAATAGCTTCAAGTGGAGTGTGGTAGCAGTGTCTACAGTATGACATAGAGATTTGCAAAGTACATGCTGATCTGAATGTCGCAGACCCGTTGCTAAAAGACCTCTCTCACATGCAAAGCATGATCGAGCCCCAAAACTCATTGGGTGTTAGATTCATAACAATACGAGTCACATGGTCTGACCATGACAGCTGAACGAGGCGGCATGCGACAAGATGTCGTTGTCGATGAAATTCTGATCAGGGGCGAGAGTCCCCTCGATACATATCTCGCTACTAGAGATGGGGCGAGCCATCGATTCCTTCGGTGCTCACAGAGGAACTCTTAATGAAAGCACCAATTTTGGTGTCAAAACCGGCAGCGGGTCGGGGGTCCCAAACTATGAGACTGGGATCGACGATAGCAGGAGACGAAGGGGACACAAGTTTACCCAGGTTCGGGCCCTCCAATGGAGGTAATACCCTACGTCCTTCTTGACTGTATTGATGGTGTAAGGGGTTACAGAGTTGGTCTACCTCGAGATCGTATGTCTAACCCTAGATAAGTTGTTATATCACTAACCCCTAAAACCCTCCGGCTTATGTAGACACCTAGGGTGTCCTTGGCCCACACATGGTCGGTTACATGCCGAAGAGATAACTTACCTAACTACAGCTAATAACTTGGAGAATAAGTCTCGACTCCATGAGGCTTCTGTCCTGGCACAAGTGGTCCTTGATCCTCTGATGCCTGCCTTGCTGCCCATACAGTACGGCCCATGAAAATTGGGTTGGCTATCCGAGGACCCCTTAATCTAGGACTCCCTCAAACGCCACCTCACACGTGTCCTCTTTCTTGGATTTGGTATTCCCCTGCGGTCATGGCTTCTCCCTCTCACGATGCTCTTCAATGGCTACATCCCCCCCATGCGCGTTGATGGCGGCATATTGCGCTTTGAATTTCTCTTCGCCCTTGATGATCATCCAACAATGAGTGAGGTTGAGAGACTAGCCCTCAGAATGGACCTTGAATGCTTCTAAAGCTCGAAAGACCTACAAATGGACAAATGGACAAGCAACATTTATGGATGAGCAACCTACAAACTATGAAATAAGTAAGCATGTCGGCCATACCATGTCTTTCATGTCGATGCCACTCACGTGATGGGCCTTGATGCTCTCAAGGGTGGAACAAAACTTGTTGCACTATTGTTGTATCACCCTCCAATGCTTTCCAAGTGAGACCCACCCACGCTTGCTCTCCATCTGGTATGGTTTAAACTTCTTGTGCTCGTGAAACTCGCGATGCACTATTTCATAAAATTTCGAAGCCTTTTGCTGTTGGAAATATGCCGTAGAGGCAATAATAAATTGGCTATTATCATATCTCCTTGTTTATAATAATAGTTTATTATCCATGCTATAATTGTATTGGTCGGAAACTCAGATACATGTGTGGATACATAGACAACACCATATCCCTACTATGCCTCTAATAGACTAGCTCGTTGATCAAAGATGTCTATGGTTTCCTAGTCATGGACATAAGATGTCATTTGATAATGGTGTCACATCATTAGGAGAACAATGTGATGGACAAGACCCAAACTATAAACATAGCATATGATAGTGTCAGTTTATTGCTATAGTTTTCTGCATGTCAAGTATCTATTCCTATGACCATGAGATCATGCAACTCACTGACACCGGAGGAGTACCTTGTGTGTATCAAACGTTGCAACGTAACTGGGTCACTATAAAGGTGCTCTACAGGTATTCCCGAGGGTGTCTGTTGGGTTGGCATGGATCAAGACTGGGATTTGTTACTCCATGTGACAGAGAGGTATCTCAGGGCCCACTCGGTAATACAACATCATAACAAGCCTTGCAAGCAATGTGACTAAAGTGTTAGCCATGGGATCTTGTATTACGGAACGAGTAAAGAGACTTGCCGGTAACGAGATTTAACTAGGTATAGAGATATCGACGATCGAACCTCGGGCAAGGAACATACCGAAGAACAAAGGGAACAACATACGGAATTAACAGAATCCTTCACATGGAGGTTCAACCGATAAAGATCTTCATAGAATATGTAGGAACCAATATGGGAATCCATGTCCCGCTATTGGTTAGTGACCGTAGAGGTGTCTCGGTCATGTCTATATAGTTCTCAAACCCGTAGGGTCTGCACACTTAAGGTTCGGTGACGTTTCGGTAGTATAGAGTTATTTATGGTGGTGACTAAAGGTTGTTCAGAGTCCGGGATGAGATCCCGGACATCACGAGGACCTCCGGAATGGTCCGGAGGTAAAGATTGATATATATGAAGTCCTGTTTTGGTCACCGGAAAAGTTTTGTGCTCACCAGTAGTGTACCAGGAGTGTCGGGAGGGTGCCAGGGGACCATCGGGAGGGGTGTCTCGACCCAAAGGACCTCATGGGCTGTGGGAGAAGTCAAACCAGCCCCTGGTGGGCTGGTCTAAGCCCCCACTAAGGCCCATGTGGCTAGGGGTGGGAAAACCCAAAAGGTGGGGAGGTGGAAAGAGTTTCCAAGTGGAAAGGAGGAATCCTACTCCTAATAGGATTGGAGTAGGACTCCTGCACCTCCAATTCCGACCAAACCTTGAGGGTTTGAGGCTGCCTCCTCCCCTCCCTCCCTCCTATATATACTAGAGGATTTAGAGGGGAAAGCTAACCCTAATTGTCACGTGCTGCCCTCTTCTTCCTCTAGATCTGTTTCTCCTCTAGATTAGTTCTGCGGTGCTTAGGCGAAGCCGTGCAGGATTAGTTCCACCACCATCAAAGCCACGCCATCGAGCTGCCAGAGAACTCATCTACCTCTCCGCTCCCTCTTGCTGGATCAAGAAGGCGGAGATCATCATCAAGTTGTATGTGCGCTGCACGGAGGTGCCGTCCGTTTGGCGCTAGATCGGAAGGACTGTGATCAAGATCGCGAGAAGATTCGTGATTGGATCGCAGGACGGATCGTGATGAGATCGCGGGACGGATCATGATTGGATCGCAGGGCGGATCATGATGGGATCGCGGGACGCTCGGCGATTTGGATCGCGAAGACGTTCGGCTACATCAACCGCGTTTCTTAACGCTTCCCGCTTAGCGATCTACAAGGGTATGTACATCCACTTTCCCTCTCGTAGATGCTCATCACCATGGATAGATCTTGCGTGTGTGTAGGAATTTTTTTTGTTTCCCATGCAACGTTCCCCAACAATGTCTTCGCCAAATGAGTACCCTATGCAATTGTGGCCGGCCATGAAGGGGGTGCGACCATCTTGGCTTTGCGTCTCGTCGGGATCGAAGGAAATGCCACTGACGCTACCTTTGTAGATGAGGCTCTCCATGAACACGCGGTTGGCCTCATCTTCCGCGGTCGGCGTTTTGTCAAACTAGTTGCAGGCATTCCCCATGGCGTCGGTTGGGAGCTCACGAGGCCGTTTGCACGCACCCCCGGAGGATGATCCAACACCCACATGCACTGTGTTGAGATCGATGCCCGCGAGCGCTCGTGTGGCAGGCGCGACCGCGCTCACCTACGGTGAACCGGAACATGTAGAGTTGGAAAAATGGGAGGTTTGCGAGTGGTGCCACTGGAAGCTGTGCGCCTGCGGCATGGTGGACATGTGCGGCGACAGCGGCAGTGATGAGACAATGCTGGTTGTGGCCACAGCTGCAGTGATGTTCCCATGTCGGTAGGTTTAACCCTAGCATCAGCAAGGTCTCCCTCGTGGCGGCAACGATGAGCCGGGTGGTCTTCGCGGCTTCGGATTCTCGATCTACGGTGGCCGTGATGGTGGACGCGGCCGGAGCCTCGTTCGTGGATTCTTGCTCATGTCGGCGGTTCTTCCTCCTCAACAATTGGATGGTGCGCTGCTCAAGCGTCACAACCTTCTTCTTCCTGGTAGAGGCCGGTCCTTTGCGTCCGCTTTTGGCAGAGACGGGACCGGCGGAGGCTAGGATGGCGAGGGAGGCGTCGTCATCGAGGGTCGGCGAGTTGTCGTCCATGGCACGCGCGCGAGAGTGGGCGGGAGGTTTTTGGAAAAATTAAGGAGAAATGGTGGCATTGTGCCACCAACTGGCGGACCAGGGGGCCGGGAGAAGGGCGGGCGTCGCGCGCGTCTGTACCGTGTCCGCATCGATGCAAATCAGGTCCAAATATGAGCTTGGAATGGGTCGCGGGCGGATGAACAGACGCCTGTCCGTTTGGGTTGATGCATTGGGCTACGAATTGTGCCCGCGACGACCCAAGCGGACACGCGCGGGTGAAATGGGTCGTCCGGTTTGAAGTTGCTCTAAAGCGACTTAGTCTTCACATGTCATTTGCATACTAATTGCAAGCCATGAAGCAAAAGGGAGTACTATTAGGAGAACGGACGTTTGAAGGCCGAGCTTCATGGATTTTGAAATTTTTGAAAAAATTAAATGTATAACTTTTTTATTTCAAAAAATCTGAAAAACATTATGCAACTAAAGAAGGATGTTATGTGTATGTGTGTAAATTTTTAGGATGGAATACCTTGAAATATGATATGCATAAAAAACAAATTCATGGTCTTAGACGATGAATATTATTATGTGTTAAAAGCCTTAAATTTGTCTTTTTTGTATATGCCTCATTTTCACGGTTTTTTTTTTGAAAATTTACGCACATGCATGTTACGCCTTCACTTATGTCTGTATTTTTATCAGAAGTTTTCGGAATGTAAAAAATATGAATTTTCATGAATTTTAAATTTTGTATTTAAAAGCCTTCATGGAGCTCAGACTCCAAAAGCCATTTCCAGTACTACTAGTATATACACAGCCAAAACGGCATGGGTCTCCCTTCCCTCCTGGCAGGCGCGTCACGTGACGAGCATACGGTTGCCTGCTCTGCCTCCTGCGCTCGATGCCAGAGGCGTGTAGCCGCAGAGCCAACCACGCAACATGCACAGACATGCACGCACCGTCGCCAGAGTCCGGCACCAGTCGACGGCGCAAGCTTTTACACCCTCCTTCCGTGGGTTCGCTCGCTCCCTCGGCTATGGCATTGCCCATAGTCCCACACGAACACGGGTCACCACGACTCCGGCATATCGAGCCCTACCGTCTGATCGGCCCGGTCCGGCCGGCTTGAACTTATCATTGATGAGTTATTCATTCATGCATTGATGGATGTATGGCTGCTGCTGCCGCTGCCGCTGCCTGTTCTCTGCTGCTAGGCTAGGTGTTGGCCCCCATGGACCTGCCTTGCCAGGCTGCCACGCCGCAAGCAGCAGGCAGGGCAGTTTGGGGGGCTAGAGCAGCAGCATCTGCGTGCACTTCGAATACCCTATGCCACCATGTATGTGCCACCCGCTTGTTTTCTTCCGCGGTTGTCGCCCCGGGCTCACCTGAATCATGCATGAACGGCAGCAAGTAGGGTGCGTCCATGGACCCAGCGGTCTTGGCTCTGTACCTGCATGCATGGGTGCAAAGTCGCTAATAATGTGCACGTATATATGCGGGAGTGATGTGCTGCGATCTCTGCGGGGGCGCATGCACGCAGGTTTGGCCTCAGGTGCGTGAGCGGACCAAATCTAGATCGAGACGACGCACCCTCTTATATACACTTGTTCGCTCCGGACGTGCTGCAGATCTGGTGGTCCATCCGTCACACCGCGGGCAGCTGAATTCAACAGATCGCTTGATATGGTTTTTGTTGCATGCAGCACGTACAACCTGTGCATTTTTTATTTATTTTGAGACAAACGTACAAGCTGTGCGTGAGAAATCGCATTCATCCCGGGAAACCAAGATAGGCCAGCAACTACGCCTATCAGGAGGAAGAGAGTACCAGCTTGGCATACAAGCCAACACTGGGCCCATTAGGCCTCACCCCAAAATTGAAACGTATGTGTCCGAGGACCGGTCGGGACCAATCTATGGACACTGATGCGGAAGCCGGCCTTCCAATTATGCCCTCATATATCTCAAAACGGATTTCAATAAAACGGACGAGTTTCATCAAATATGACAGGATTCAAAAAAAAAATGGACATAATTTACATAAAATAGATCATATTTCATCTATTTAACTAAACCAAGCCCGTAACAATCAAACTAATTTTAGAAATAATTCATCCATGCAAAAAGCTCTAGTACAACAATAGTTTATTCAACGAGCTAACCGGATGTTCAACAAGTTAAAAAAAAAATCCAAATTCAACGATATTACAGCAGACCAAACACATGTCGTCCCACACAAACTGCCTCCTGAGATTCATCGAACAATTTGTGTGCATGAATGGCATGCCCTCAGTCCAATAGTGCACCATGGCAGCTCATGCAAGTTATACAACGTGTAGAGCAACACCGAGTGAATGAGAAATTAACCAACATGTAGACTACCACGAAGCAACACATACGATCTTCATTGTTGAGGAGCCCAATGGCACCTAGTCTCCACTTGGTGATTGGCAACACAAAACTTTATGATGGAGTTGCAGATGGTGTACCAACGATGCGTTAACGGCTTCACATTGCTTGCATGGATGTCGTGCATGTCATATGGCACAAAGTACTTAAGCACATGAAATGAAGAATATGCAAGCTTTGCCAACAGGTCAGGGCCTAGCTCATACCTACAAAGTATGCATAAATGGCCAACCACACACCGCATAGCAACTCATCCTCGATCACCGAGTACCCCCACCATCATGCTTCTCTGGAAAACAAGAAGAAGTTGAAAAAACCTAACGACATTTGATATAACACTTGTCGGGCGCGGTGTCCGCTATGTGCAGCGTTAGCAACGTGCGGGGGTGGGGTTATCTCTCTACAGAGGGAATCATCGTTGGACATCGGTGTATTCCAAGGCGGGCATGCGTGTGGGTGGGGTCTCTAGACAGTCGAGGACGCGTGGGCAGCGACCCGAGAGGTACATCAACGACGACGGACGATGAGGGTGCAAGGAAGGGGAGAAGGGGTGGAATGAAAGACAAACGGGACCGGGAGGGGGGTCAGGAGCGGGGTGTTAGAGTCCAACATGGCTGGTGTCCCAACTCCCGCAAAGCCCCCTCCTTCGGAGTCTGCCTCCAGTTTGTGGGAAATAGACGTTAGGACCGATCTGTAGACAGATGGCGCACCGCGTTGGATGAAAAAACACGTCCTGGCATCTCAGTCAGAACGGATGCAGGTGGCTTGAGAGTCGCATTGGAGATGCCCTAACTAATAACTTAAGTAGTAATTGTCTAGTTTCATCGTAGTTGGCTAGGAATAGATTGGCTATGGGTGGAACAGTTTGCACTCGTTGTGAGTGTGGATGGGTGGAAATCACAAGCAACCTTATACTTCACCATTTCTAGAGTACAGCTAGCCCTAGATCTATATAGAGAGTAAGGGGAAGCTTACACATTCGTATCAAATACACCGATCCTAAAGCTACCGTGCCACTCTCGCAGTACGTGCTTTAAGGTGTGGTGAAGGGCGTAGAAGATGGAGGAGCTCACGCCAAAGAAAAGGTGATTTATAACCCCCTGAATGGCGGTTCTGGTGCGTCTTTTGGATGATCGAGATGGAGTCGTCTAGGTCATGAAGCTGCTCGACGAAAGTACCACTTGCCTTGACGGTCTCTCGATACGTCTCACAAAGGATGCTATTAAAGTATCACTATTATATACTTTCTATATCAATCTATATTATTTTCTATACTAACCTCTTAATTTAGTGCCCAATGTCAGCTGTTGTTTTCTACTTGTTTCAGTTTCGCCGGAAATCAATATTTTGGAAGGTCCAAACACGATCCCAATTTTGAAGTTTTTTTTCGGACCAAAAAGGACCTAAGAAGCTTCATGGGAGAACCAGACATGCACCAGGGGGCCCACACGGCCACTCGATGCGCCTTGGCCCTAGGGCATGTTGGTAAGGCATGTGGGGCCCACACAAACCGTACTACCTTGATTTCATCATCATAAATCCCTATAAATAACAAAAACCTTCTGTTGGAAATATGCCCTAGAGGCAATAATAAATTGGTTATTATCATATTTTCTTGTTCATGATAGTCGTTTATTATCCATGCTATAATTGTATTGATTGAAAACTAAATACATGTGTGGGTATCTAGACAACACTATGTCCCTAGTATGCCTCTAATAGACTAGCTCACTGATCAAAGATGGTTAAGGTTTTCTAGCCATGTACATGAGATGTCATTTGATAACGGGATCATGTCATTAAGAGAATGATGTGATGGACAAGACCCAAATTATAAACATAGCATATGATCGTGTCAGTTTATTGCTATAGTTTTCTGCATGTCAAGTATATGTCCCTATGACCATGAGATCATGCAACTCAGTGACACCGGAGGAGTACCTTGTGTGTATCAAACGTTGCAACGTAATTGGGTGACTATAAAGGTGCTCTACAGGTATCTCTGAGGGTGTCTGTTTGGTTGGCATGGATCAAGACTGGGATTTGTTACTCCATGTGACGAAGAGGTATCTGAGGGCCCACTCGGTAATACAACATCACAACAAGCCTTGCAAGCAATGTGACTAAAGTGTTAGCCATGGGATCTTGTATTACAGAACAAGTAAAGAGACTTGCCGGTAACGGGATTTAATTAGGTACAGAGATACTAACGATTGAATCTCGGGCAAGTAACATACCGTAGAACAAAGGGAACATCGTACGGGATTAACTGAATCCTTGACTAGAGGTTCAACCGATAAAGATCTTCGTAGAATATGTAGGAACCAATATGGGCATCCAGGTCCCGCTATTGGTTATTGACTGTAGAGGTGTCTTGGTCACGTCAACACAGTTCTCGAACCCGCAGGGTCTGCACACTTATGGTTTGGTGACGTTTCGGTAGTATAGAGCAATGTATGGTGGTGACCGAAGGTTGTTCAGAGTCCTGGATGAGATCTCGGACATCACGAGGAGCTCCGGAATGGTCCGGGGGTAAAGATTGATATATAGGAAGTCCTGTTTTGGTCGTCGGAAAAGTTTCGGGCTTATCGGTAGTGTACCGAGAGTGCTGGTAGGGTATCGGGGGACCATCGGGAGGGGTGTCTCGACCCAAGGGCCTACATGGGCTGTGGAAGAAGGTAAACCAGACCTTAGTGTGCTGGACGAAGCCCCACTAGAGGCCCATGCGGTTGGGTGGAGAAACCCAAAGGTGGAAGGATGATTCCTAGTGGGAGAGAAGGAGTCCTAATCCTACTAGGATTGGAGGAGGACTCCTCATCTCTCCACTTCGGCCGAAGCAAGGGCTGTCCCCTTGGGGTCCAAGTATCCTACTTCCCTCCTCCTATATATACTAGAGGTATTGAGGGTTTTTCAATATAGAAATCTGCCACTTTCTACCCTCTCCTCTAGATCGTTTCAGCGGTGCTTAGGTGAAGCCCTGCTGGAATAGTTCCACCACCATCGCCGCCACGCCTTTGTGCTGCCAGAGAACTTATCTACCTCTCCAATCCCTCTTCCTGGATCAAGAAGGCGGAGATCGTCATCAAGCTGTACGTGTGCTGAGCGCGGAGGTGTTGTCTGTTCAGCGCTAGATCGGAAGGACCGTGATCAGGATCGCCAGACGATTCATGATTTGATCACAGGATGGATCGTGAATGGGATCGTGGGACAGATCGTGATTGGATCATGACGGGATCACGGGACGCTCGGCGATTTGGATTTCTAAGACGTTCGACTACATCAACCGCGTTTCTTAACGCTTCCCGCTTAGCGATCTACAAGGGTATGTAGATCCACTCTCCCCCTCGTAGATGCTCTTCACCATGAATAGATCTTGCGTGGGCGTAGGAAATTTTTTATTTCCCATGCAACGTTTCCCAACAGTGGCATCATGAGCTAGGTATATGTGTAGATGAGATTGCGAGTAGAACACAAAGGAGTTTGTGGGCGTTGATGCTTAGACTGCTTCCTCCCTTGGTCATGTTTTGATTCAGCGGTATTGTGGCATGAAGCGGCCCGGACCAACCTTACTCGTACGCTTACGAGAGACCGGTTCCATCACCTGATGTATAACTTCATTGCACAAAGATGGTTGACGGGTGTCTGTTTCTCCTACTTTAGTTGGATCGGATTCGACAAAGGTGGTCCATGAGAAGGTTGAAAAGCAATTTATGTATCACGGTTGTGGTTTATGTGTAGGTGAGAATTGTTCTTGCTAGATACCTGTAGCAGCCATGTAAAACTTGCAACAACAATTACAAGACGTCTAACTTGTTTTTGCAGGGTATGTTGTGATGTGATATGGCCAGTTACATGATGAGATATATGTGATGTATGAGACGATCATGTTTTGTATGGAATATCACGACTTGCATGTCGATGAGTACAGCAACCGGCAGGAGCCATAGGGTTGTCTTTAAATATTTTTGCCGTTTTTGCTTTTCTTTATCGCTATGAGTTAGCAATAGTCGTGACGTGGCAACCCCGATGGTGACACGTTGATGGAGATCATGGTATCATGCCGGTTCTTTCAAGATGAAGATCAAAAGCACAAGTTCATGGCCATATCATGTCGCTTATGATTTGCATGTGATGTTAATCCTTTTATGCACCTTGTTTTTCTTAGGACGATGGTAGCATTATAAGGTGATCCCTCACTAAAATTTCAAGATAAAATTGTGTTCTCCCCGAGTGTGCACCGTTGCGAAAGTTCGTCGTGTTGAGACACCGCGTGATGATCGGGTGTGATAGACTCTATGTTCACATGCAACGGGTGCAAGCCAGTGTTGCACGTGCAGAACACTCGGGTTAAACTTGACGAGCCTAGCATGTACAGACATGGCCTCGCAACACAAGAGACCAAAAGGTCGAACAAGAGTCATATAGTAGATATGAGCAACATGAAGATGTTCACCATTGAAACCACCTCAACTCACGTGATGATCGGACTTGAGTTGGTGAATTTGGATCATGTATCACTCAGATGACCGGAGGGATGTCAATTTGAGTGGGAGTTCTTAGGTAATATGATTAATTCAACCCATTATCATGAACATAGTCAGAAGTGTCTTTGAAGTTATGTTGTAGATCGCTAGCTCGCGCTGTAGCTCCCCTGTGTTTTTAATACGTTCCTAGATAAAATAGAGTTGAAAGATGATAGTAGCAATAATGCGGACAGGGTCCGTGATCTGAGGATTGTCCTCATTGCTGCACAGAAGGCTTCTGTCCTTAATGCACCACTTGGTGCGCCACCCCCTCAAGCGTCATCTTAGGATGTTGTGAACATCTGACAGATACGTTCTGATGACTACTTGATAGTTCAGTGTGTCATGCATTACGCCTTAGAATTGAGGCTCCAAAACATTTTGAACGTCACGGAACATATGAGATGTTCTAAGAGCTGAAATTGGGATCTCAGGCTCGTGCCCGTGTTGAGAGGTATGAGACCTCCAACAAGATTCTTTGCCTGCAAGATGAAAGAGAATAGCTCAATCAGTGAGCATGTGCTCAGATTGTCTGGGTACTACAATCGCTTGAATCGAGTGGGAGTTGATCTTCTAGATAAGATAGTGATTGATATAGTTCTTCAAGTCACTGTCACTAAGATACTAGAGCTTCGTGATGTACTATAAAATGCCAGGGATGGAAATAATGATCCGTGAGCTATTCGCGATGTTTGACACCGCAAAGGTAGAAATCAAGAAGGATCATCAACTGTTGATGGTTAGTGAAACCACTGGTTTCGAGAAGGGCAAGGGCTAGGAGGGAAACTTCATGGATGGCAAGTCACTTGCTGCTCCAGTGAAAAAACCCAAGGTTGAACCCAAAACCGAGACTAAGTGCTTCGATTATGAGGAGAACAGTCGCTGAAGCGGAACAACCCTATATACTTGGTAGATAAGAAGGCTTGCAACGTCGACACAAGTATATTTGATATACGTGTTATTGATGTGTACCTTGCTAGTACTCCTAGTAACACCTAGGTATTGGATACCGGTTCGGTTGCTAAATATTAGTAACTCGAAAGAAAAGCTACGGAATAAACAGAGGCTAGCCAAGGGTGAGGTGTCGATGTGTGTTGGAAGTGTTTCCAAGGTTGATGTGATCACCATCGCATGCTCTCTCTACCTTCGGGATTAGTGATAAACCTAAATAAATGTTATTTGGTGTTTGCGTTGAGCATGAACGTGATTAGATCGTGTTTATTGCGATACGATTATTCATTTAAGTTAGGGAATAATGGTTATTCTGTTTACATGAATAATACCTTCAATGGTCATGCACCCAGTGAGAATGGTTTATTGAAATCTTAATCGTAGTGATACACATGTTCATAATATTGATGCCAAAAGATACAAAGTTAATAATGATAGTACCACATACTTGTGGCACTGCTGCTAAATGTCATATTGGTGTAAAGCGCATGAAGAAACTCCTTGCTGATGGATCTTTGGACTCATTCAAATTCGAATCGGTTGAGACATGCGGACTATGCCTCATGGGCCAGATGACCAAGACCCCATTTTTCAATATGATGGAGGGGGCAAGTAAGTTATTGGAAATGATACATGTTGATGTATGCGATCCATGTGGATATCATTGTTTTCTTACCTTCATTGATGATTTGAGTATATATGAGTATATTTACTTAATGAAACACAAGTCTGAAACGTTTGAAAAGTTCAAACAAATTCGGAGTGAAGTTTAAGATCATCGTGACAAGAAGATAAAAATGTCTACGATATGATCGTAGAGGTGAATCTGAGTTATGAGTTTGGTATACAACTTAAGACAATGTGAAAGTTGTTTCACAACTCACGCCACCTGGAACACCATAGTGTGATGGTCTGTCTGAATGTCATAGTCGTGCTCTATTGGATATGGTGCGTACTATGATGTCTCTTACCGTTTCGCCACTATCGTTTTGGGGTTATGCATCAGAGACAACTGCATTCACTTTACATAGGGCACCATCTAAATCCATTGAGATGACACCATATGAATTTTGGTTTGGCAGAAACCTAAGCTGTCAAATCTTAATGTTGGGGCTGCAACACTTATGTGAAAAAGGGTTTTCACCTAATGAGCTCGAACACAAAGCGGACAAATGCATATTCATAGAATACTCTAACGTAACAGCTTGGTAAACCTTCTATCTTAGATCCAAGCACAAAGTGTTTGTTGCTAAAACGGGTCCTTTCTCGAGAAAGAGTTTCTCTTGAAAGAATTGATTGGGAGGAAGATAGAACTTCATGAGGTTGTTGAACCTTTGTTTCAACCAGAGAGTAGCGTAGCGCAGAAAGATGTTTCTGTGGAGCCTACGACGGGTGAATAGGAAGTTAATGATGATGATCATGAAGCTTCGGATCAAGTTACTATTGAACCTCGTAGGTCGACATGGGCACATACTGCTCCTGAGTGGTACGACAACCTTGTCTTAGAAGTCATGTTGTTGGACAACGATGAGCCTATGAGCTATGAGCCATGAAATGATGTTGTTGGACAACGATGATGGGAATGGATTCTGACAAATGGCTAGGAGCCATGAAATCCGAGAAAGGATCCATGTGTGAAAAGCAAGTATGGACTTTGGTAGACTTGCACGTTGAACGGCAGGTCATTGAGTACAAATGGATTTTTAAGAAGAAGACAGACGATGATGATGAATGTCACCATTTATAAAGCTCGACTTGTTGCAAAGAAGTTTCCGACAAGTTCAAGTAGTTGACTGCAGTGAGACTTTCTCACCCGTAGCTATACTAAAAGTGTGTTGAAATTGTGTTAGCAATTGCTGCATTTTTCTATTATGAAATTTGGCAGATGGATGTCAAAACATATTTTTCTTAACGATTTCCGTGAGGAAAGGTTGTATGTGATACAACCGGAAGGTTTTGTCACTCCAAAGGATGCAAAAACGTGTGCAAGATCCATCATCCTTCTGTGGGCTGGAGCAAGCATCTCGGAGTTGGAATATATGCTTTGATGGCGTAATCAAAGTTTCGGGTTTATACAAAGTTTATTAGAAACTTGTATTTACAGGAAAGTGAGTAGGAGCACTATAGAATTTCTGATAAGTATATGTGGTTGACATATTATTGCTCGGAAATAATGTAGAATTTCTAGAAAGGATAAAGGGTTGTTTGAAAAGATTTTTTCAAAGGAAGACCTGGATAAAGATACTTAGTTTTTGGGCATCAAGATTTATAGAGATAGATCAAGACGTCTGATAAAACTTTCAATGAGTACATACCTTGACAAGATTTTGAAAGAGTTCAAAATGGATCAGTCAAAGAAAGAGTTCTTGCCAGATTTGTGAGGTCTGGAGTTGAGTTAGACACAAAGTTCGACCACGGCAGAATAAAGAGAAAGGACGAAGGTCCTCCCCTATGCCTTATCCATAGGCTCTGTATAGTATGCCATGTTGTGTACCGCACCTTTGTGTGCCTTGCCATGAGTCTGTCAAGGGGTAGAAGAGTGATCCAGGAGTGGATCCCTGGACAACGGTCAAAATTATCCTTAGTAACTAGAGGACTAAGAAGATGTTTCTCGATTATGGAGTTGATAAAGAGTTCATCCTAAAGAGTTGCATCGATGCAAGCTTTAAACACCAATCCGGATGACTCTGAGTAGCAATCCGGATACGTATAGTGGAGCAGCCATTTGGAATTGCTCCAAGTGGATTGTCGTAGCAGTGTCTACAATATGACATAGAGATTTGCAAAGTACACACGGATCTGAATGTCGCAGACCCGTTGACTGAAGACCTCTCTCACATGCAGAGCATGATCGAACGCCATAACTCATTGGGTGTTAGATTCATAACAATGTAAATCACAGGGTGATGTGAACTAGATTATTGACTCTAGTGCAAGTGGGAGACTCTTGGAAATATGCCCTAGAGGCAATAATAAATTGGTTATTATCATATTTCCTTGTTCATGATAATCGTTTATTATCCATGCTATAATTGTATTGATTGGAAACTAAATACATGTGTGGGTATATAGACAACACTATGTCCCTAGTATGCCTCTAATAGACTAGCTCGTTGATCAAAGATGGTTAAGGTTTCCTAGACATGGACATGAGATGTCATTTGATAACGGGATCACATTATTAGGAGAATGATGTGATGGACAAGACCCAAACTATAAACATAGCATATGATCATGTCAGTTTATTGCTATAGTTTTCTGCATGTTAAGTATATGTTCCTGTGACCATGAGATCATGCAACTCACTAACACCGGAGGAGTACCTTGTGTGTATCAAACGTCGCAACGTAACTAGGTGACTATAAATGTTTTCTACAGGTATTTCTGAGGGTGTCTCTGTTGGGTTGGCATGGATCAAGACTGGGATTTGTTACTGCGTGTGACGAAGAGGTATCTGAGGGCCCACTTGGTAATACAACATCACAACAAGCCTTGCAAGCAATGTGACTAAAGTGTTAGACACGGGTTCTTGTATTACTGAATGAATAAAGAGACTTGCCGGTAACGTGATTGAACTAGGTATAGGGATACTAACGATCGAACCTTGGGCAAGTAACATACCAAAGAACAAAGGGAACAGCATACGAGATTAACTGAATCCTTGAGATAGAGGTTCAACAGATAAAGATCTTCATAGAATATGAAGGAACCAATATGGGCATCCAGGTCCCGCTATTGGTTATTGACCGTAGAGGTGTGTCGGTCATGTCTACATAGTTCTTGAACCCGCAGGGTCTGCACACTTAAGGTTTGGCAATGTTTCGGTAGTATAGAGTTATGTATGGTGGTGACCGAAGGTTGTTCGGAGTCGCAGATGAGATCCTGGACATCACGAGGAGCTTTGAAATGGTCTGGGGGTAAAGATTGATATATAGGAAGTCTTGTTTTGGTTGCCGGAAAAGTTTCGGGCTCATCGGTAGTGTACCGGGAGTGCTGGTAGGGTACCGGGGGACCATCGGGAGGGGTTTCTCGACCCAAGGGCCTACATGGGATGTGGGATAAGGTAAACCAGCCCTTAGAGGGCTGGATGAAGCCCCACTAGAGTCCCATGCGGCTAGGTGGAGGAACCCAAAGGTGGAAGGATGATTCCTAGTGGGAGAGAAGGAGTCCTAATCCTACTAGGATTGGAGGAGGACTCCTCTCTCCACTTCGGCCGAAGCAAGGGCTGGACCCTTGGGGACAAGTCTCCTCCCACCTTCCTCCTATATATACTAGAGGTATTGAGGGGTTTTCAATATATAAATCAGCCATGTGCTACCCACTCCTCTAGATCATAGTTTCTCCTCTAGATCGTTTCAGCGGTGCTTAGACGAAGCCCTACTGGAATAGTTCCACCACCATCGCCGCCACGCCATCGCACTGCCGAAGATCTCATCTTCCTATCTGTTCCCTCTTCCTAGATCAAGAAGGCGGATATCATCATCGAGTTGTACGTGGGCTGAACGCGGAGGTGTCGTCCGTTCGGCGCTAGATCGGACGGATCATGATCAGCATCGCGAGACGGTTCGTGATTAGATCACTAGAAAGGATCGTGATGGGATCGCAGGATGGATTGGGATTGGATCGCGAGATGGATTTTGATGGTATCGTGGGACGCTCGGCGATGTGGATCGCGAAGACGTTCGACTAAATCAACCGCGTTTCTTAACGCTTCCTGCTTAGCGATCTACAAGGGTATGTAGATCCACTCTCCCCCTCGTAGATGCTCGTCACCATGGATAGATCTTGTGTGTGCATAGGAAATTTTTTGTTTCACATGCAACGTTCCCCAACACCTTCGCCATATGTTTAGACGAATTTTATCGCCGCCGCATGTTCCTATTCCGCGAATATCCAATCTGGAACCCTGTTTCGGACCCGTGTCGGAGGGGGAAGCCATTGCGGAGCTTTCTTAATCAAACCTGCTATCTCCATGATGATTTGTGAGTAGTTCCATCAGGACATTAGGGTCCATAGTAGTAGCTTCGTGGCTCTCCCTCGTTTTGGATCTTCAATACCATATTCCCGTGAGCCTTCTCACATGATCGATATCAATTTCATATAATCGGTGGTGTGTTTGTTCGGACGTGATGAATTTTCACTTTATGATCAGATTGTTCATTGAAATCAGTTGAAGCTATTGACTATTCTTGTTGTATAATTAAAAAGTTTAGCATGCTCTTTGATCTATCTATCTTCTTTGGCCAAGTTTGATGGGTTTTTCTTTACATGGAGTCATGCTTTGTTGTGGGTTCAATCTTGTGGTTATCTAACCTACTGACAATATGGTCTAGGACACGTATCGTATTGCTGTCACTAAGGATAAAACAATGGTTTTTTATATTGATTGCCTTCTTCGTGTCTACATTATGTCATCTTTCTTATTGCGATACTTCTGTTTCCTGCAAACTTAATACCTTGAGATGCATGTTGAATAATGGTTTTGGGGTGGAGTGTTAGTAGTAGATGCAATTGGATTAATGGTCTACCTATCACGGTCGTAATGCCCATATGAGAGTATACCATGAATGACCATAGTCATAAATATTGCAAACCAGTCAATTACCCAACTATAATTTGTTTACCATGTCATTCGCCTGTTATTGAGAGACATACCACTAGTGAATCTATACTCCCTTGGATCTATTCTCCATTACTAAATACTTCTACAAAATTGTGACTTTTTCCGTGCTACTTTTCTACTGTATGTCTCCATCTGTTGCGTTCAATCTATAACTAGCAAGAACAAGGGATTGATGATGTGTACTACCCAACTTTATTCTTGTAGACGTTGTTGGGCCTCAAAGTGCAGAGTTCTATAGGATAACAACAAATTTCCCTCAAGTGGATGACCTAAGGTTTATCAATCCGTGGGAGGTGTAGGATGAAGATGGTCTCTCTCAAACAACCTTGCAATCAAATACAAGAAATCGCTTGTGTCCTCAACACACCCAATACAATGGCAAATTGTTAAGGTGCACTAGTTCGGCGAAGATATGGTGATACAAGTGCAATATGGATGGTAGATATAGGGTTTTTTATTCTAAAAATATAAAACAACAAGGTAACAAGTGACAAACAGCGAGCAAAACATTGTATAAATGCTTGGAAATAAGGCCTAGGGTTTATACTTTCACTAGTACAATCTCTTAACAAAGCTAACATAGTTGAATCATATAACCATCCCTCGACGTGCAACAAAGAATCACTCTAAAGTTCATAGTAGCGAAGAACATAAGATGAAATTGGTGTAGGTAGTATTACCACCTCAAAGTTATTCCTTCCGATCAATTTGAGCTATTACTATAAGTATTACAAACAACCCTAGAGTTCATAGTAAAATAACACCAATGATATATATCAATCAACCCTAATGTCACCTCAATAACCGTGGGTAAATTATGCGACATGCATCAAACAATTGCAGATCTATCATATTCAATCCAACACAAAGAACTTTAAGGAACACCCCAAGATTTCTATCGGAGAACATAGTATGAAAACGTGCAACCAACCCCTATGCATAGATCCCAAGGTCACTGGAATCCGCAAGTTGATGCCATAACATATATGAAGTAAATCAATAGAATACCCCATTGTCACCATGGGTATCCGCATGCAAGGCATACATCAGGTGTTCTCAAACCAAATACTCAATCCGACATAAATAAACCTCAAAGAGAAAGATTCAATTCATCACAACAAGATAGCAAGGGAAGAACACCATATGATCCAACTATATTAACAAAGCTCGTGATACATCAAGATCGTGCCATCTCAAGAACACGAGAGAAAGAGATAGATTGAACAGATAGCCACTGGTACATACACTTAGCCCCAAGGGTGAACTACTCCCTCCTTGTCATGGCCTTCGCCAGGATGACGAAGATGATTTTCCCCCTCCGATAGGGTACTCAAAACGCTCCAAATGGGTTTTTTGTCGATACATAGAATTACATATCTGGGCGTGGCCGGGTGAGGGGGTAGTGGCCGCACCCTGTTGCCTCGTGGCCCACAGGTGGCTCTCTTTTGGTGTTTTTCGCTCCAATATTGCTCATATGTTCCAGAAAAAATCATCAAAAAGTTTCAGGCGATTTCGAGAGCTTTCATTTTCTGCACAAAAAACAACAACACGGTAATTCTGCCGAAAACAATGTCAGTCTAGGTTAGTTCTAAATAAATCATAAAAGGTGCATCAAAGCCAAATAAAAGTATTGTAAACATAGGTGAATATGACATGAATATTTCCTAAATTATCGATACATTGGAGACGTATCAATTGCCAACCCTCTTGACGTGTTGGGAACTAGTGTGTGTGTGTGTGTGTTTGTGTGTGTGTGTGTTTATGTGTGTGTGTGATTTGTGCGTAGGTGCGGCTCATGTTGCTGGCTTGGGAGACTCCCACCGGATCAATAACCATGGTTCTCTGATTGATGGAATAGTTGCTACCGTTCTTTTCACCCTTACACTTCGGGAATCCCAACAATTCCTACGGGAGCAAGCAAGATTTCTGACGTCGTTCCGGGGAGTCTTCTACTATCAAACAAGTGCTTTCACACAAACACATTACTTACCTATTTTCTATCCTGTCAAGTTACTTGTGATTCTTGCCTCGCTAGCATCTTTGCTCGCCATAAAAACTTCAAAAGTACCTTTTATTGCTATTCTTGCTCTTGTTGAAATCATGCCAACTCCTACGAATACTAAGTTGTGTGATTTTTCTAGTAGTAATAACAATGATTTTATTAGTACTCCTATTGCTCCTCCCGCCACTAGTGCAGAGTCTTATGAAATTAAAAGTGCTTTGTTAAATCTTGTCATGGAAGAATAATTTTACGGAAATTATAATGAAGATGATGATGCTCATTTTAATAATTTCGTCGAACTTTGTGATACACGAAAACTAAAGATGTGGATAGTGATATTGTAAGGCTAAAAATATTCCCTTTTTCATTAATAGATAGAGCTAAGTAATGGTTGGCGTCCTGACCTAAAAATATCGTCGATTCTTGGACTAAATGTAAATATGCTTGTACTCGGAAATGTTTTCCTCCTACAATAATTATATCTTTGAGAAACCAAATTATGAATTTTAAGAAACTTTATCAACAACATGTTGCCCAATCTAGGGAGAGAATGAAACTTATGCTCAAATTTTGCCTTGCTCGTGTATTAAGTCTTTAGATGGTAGTACAAAATTTCTATGCATGATTAAACTTTGTTTCTAGGAACCTTCTGGATTCTATTGCACGTGTTACATTTTTGGGGATAACTCTTGGAGAGGCAACTAAGTTTCTCGACAGCATGACCAAAAACTATTCTCAATGGCCCACCAATCGAGCACAACCTAGTAAGAAGGTAAATTATGTCAAGGAAATTTCCTCTCTCGGTGAAAAAGCTTATATGATTATGTCATTGCTTGCTACTAAACAACTCCTATTGATCCAATTGATATGCTATTGTCTACTTTAATTGAGGAAAATAAAGATAATACTAATGTGAATTTTATTTCTAGAAGTAATTTCAACAACAATGCTTATAGAGGAAATTTAATAATCCTAGACCGTGTCCCGGTAATCCTCAAATGCTTATGGTAATTGTTATGGAAATTCTTGTATTTTTTTATTAATAGAATACCTACTTATCTTCAGAATACGATTAAATATTTTATTAGTTCTAAAAAAACGTTTATGCTATTATAGAGGAAAAGTTTAGTAACTTTGATGTTATGACTAGAACTATTGATAGGCTTGTTCATGGGGTGGGTTTACCAAAATCAAAATTTTGACACTGAACAAATATGAAATTCCATAATTTTTCAAATACATCCAAGTTTCTATTGATTATAATGCTGGAATCATTGCTATGTTAAGAGCTAGCAGAGATCGGGAAGAAAGAGAGGTTGGATGACAATATCATGCTAATAATAATGAGGATATTAATACTATATTTGTTTCACTCATAGAATCATTATTAATAAATTTTAAGAGTATTAAATATGATGATAAAGGGTTGGAGAAAAATTGACTTTTGGTAGACAGAGTCCCAATTGTTCGGAGGATGAAAATCTTGGTGCTAAAATTGATAAAAGTGAGTTTGGAGAGGTCAAGACTTTAGGTAGTATTACATCCATTGTTTCTATTTCAAAGACTTTAATTATGATAATTGTTCATTTACTATACGTATTGTTAGTTTACTGCAATTCATGTTAAATTCACCCAATGCCTACTATCATAATAAAAAAATGAAGTGAAGCTTACTTAGGCCAATGAAGTGAAGCTTGAACTTGAGGTTTATATCCTTCGTAAATTATATGATGGATGTGAACCTATTATTCGAAGAGATCATTAATTATGAATGCAATGATTTATGTGATTTACGTCCCCACCCACGTGCCAACCCGCTTGGACTACACCGACGTTCGCTCAGGATTTGTCCATTGTAAAGTATGTACCCTCCGCCCTACCGATGACTTCCATGGCAGACAACCCGCCCAGCTGGTATCCAATCAAACATCATTAACTTTTTTTTACCTTCGTGTCATTTCCTAGAGTCAGCATGATGCCACGGTACTCGATGATGGATGATGAGTTGTTGTGCGATATATCGAATGTCATAAGTATGAACTTTGTAGGCATGAGGCAAGGGGTCTCAACCTTTTGGCAAAACGTTCATTGTCGTCGTTTTCTCACGGCAGATGCCATAGGGTGGCTTATTGTAGGTGGTTGGGGCCGGAGGACACCGACGGGCTCCGGGTGCGAGATTGGGCACAAGCGGTGATGACACGTGATGTACCCAGGTTCAGGGCCCTCCGTGGGAGGTAACACCCCTAGTCCTGCTTGGTCTAGTTGGATGGATGAGTATGTGTACCAGGGTGCTCCTGGAGCTGTATCTAGAGAAGGAAGAAGGAGCAGTCGGCTCATCTTCCTCCACTACTAGAGGGGGTTTGAGAGTTCTGTGGATGTGTGAGAGTGATCGTTCGTCCCCATTGCACGGGGGGCTCGGGGGGTTTTATAGGCCAATCCCTCGGCTCTACTATATACCTAAAGTACAAGGACGGAGGGACCCAGCTGGCAGCCTCTCTGGCTGACCTAGGGTCCCCTCTCTTCGTGTCATCTCATCATCGATAGGGTGCACTGGCTGGGAGGCCTTGTCGCCTGCTGGGGTCCGCCAGCCGGCTCTACGATTGGCCCTCGCTCACCTGCCACGGCACGGGTCGCCGAGGAGGTGTCGTCTAGCGCCAGATGGCCGAGGTCTCCGGTATGGCCGGCAGTACTGTAGCCATGCCGAGGCAGGTAATCGAGTGGGCGAGGGCGTGCCGACACTGTTCCCTCACCCGGTCGCGCTCGCCAAAGTCACCGGCCTGGACGGTCGGACTGTAGCCATGCGCTCCAGTGCGTTAGTGGCCACTGTGGCCACAGGGCCGCCTGTCGTGGCGGTCGTGTTGTGTCGTCGTACCCGCGTGCAGTGGGATGGGACGTCGCATGTCTGCTCCAAGGTCAACGGAGGAGTCGGCTCGGAGGCAGCCGACCACGCCCAGCCGGCCAAGGGTCAAGCTGACTCGTTGATCAACTGTCTGCCTCGCCAGCCGGTGGCCGCTCGAGTCGGTCGTAATCCAGCTGGCCCTGAGCAGCCGGTCGCGTGGTTTTCCTTTGAAGTGGAAGGAGGGAGAACCCCATTCCCTTGGTCTACACAGGGGTAATAACCCCGTCAGTAGTCCCCAAAGCCGGTGGGGGCTCGCGTCCGGCAGACGGAGGGGAGCCGGCGGCTTCCCCCCAGCAGTACCCGCCTCCGGCGCGAAGCCGAAAGGGCAGCCCGGCCGGCCGTTGGACCCGACGCCTCGGGTACCGGTGTGTCGCCTCGGGACCTGCACCGGCTCGCCGCGCGCCAAGCGGCGAGTAATGATGCGGCAGGCCCCACGCACGCGGGGAGGCGGGACGTTGGCCTGGGCCTAGCCCGCTAGGTCCCGGGCGTAGCCCAGTAGGCCTCACGGTGCAGGCCAGGATCCTTTGCGCCCCGAAGCGGCCGTTACGGCCCGAGGCCACCCACGCGCGCGGGGTTTCTGGGGGAGTGGGCGCAATTAATCCCACGTCACCGGGTCGTGGCCTCCCCTATAAAAGGGGAGGAAGGGCAGGGGCGGAGATAGCCGCATCCCGCTCGCCCCCTGGCTGCCCATCTTCTTGCTTTCATTATCCCCCTTGCCGAGCCCGCAACCGCGCCTGCGCGCCGCCCTGCCTCCAAGATGGCCGATGGACACGGAGGGAGCTAGGCTGGCTCCGTAGTCGTGGAGGCCGATATTGCAAAGCTTCGCCACGCGCGCATGCTGCCGGCGGCGGAGCGGGTGGTCGCACGACAGCCAGGCAACGAGGTGGCACCGGCGACACAGCCAGGGGAACATGTCGTGTTCCTCTGGCATTTCTCCCGCGGCTTCGGGCTCCCAGCGAGCATCTTCTTCTGCATTTTCCTCGACACCTTCAACCTCCAGCTGCATCATCTTGGCCCCAACGCGATCTTGTACCTATCCGCCTTCGTGACGTTGTGCAAGGGGTACCTCGGCATCCTTCCTTTCATCGACTTCTTCAACGCTCTCTTCTATCTCAAACCACTAAAAGTCAGTGCCTGCGGGGGCACGGTGGTGTGCTGCCGCGACACTGCATGCTTCCCTCCTCCTTGTCTCATTGATTCCGTCAAAGGGTGGCACCAGACGTTCTTCTACGTGAAGATGGCCGACCCGCGCTGTGACTTCATCCGGCTGTCGCCGTTCATCGACGTGCAATCTAGCCAGGCAAACTGGCTGGGGGCTGCCCCGCATGGTGTGGCCCTAATGGAGCTCGGCCAGCTCCCGATGCTGAAGAGCTCTGAGGAGTTGGTCGCCGCCGATCTAGTGGCGGCCTTCATCACGCGCCGGGTGCTGCCTCTCCAGCTGAGACCGCCCTGGATCTGTGATATGTCCGGTCACCGGGACCCCTGCCGGCTGTCCACGATCGACCAGACACCGGCTTAGGTGGCAAAGCTGGTGAACGCCCTTACGACGTTCAAGCTGAAGCCCGAGTCATGGTCGTTCGTCATGGAGCCGTACGATCGCATCAACCGCCCCCCTGGTAAGTCTTTCATTGAGGTGACTTTTCTTCTTTTGATTCTTTCCAGCCGACAGCCGACCACAGATCTCACTTTGCCGTGTTGACCGCGGCTGTTGGTGCGACAGAACACCCCGGACGGCCCGCACCCCCAAATCTTCAAGGCGGAACGCCCGAACTCCGACTCCGAAGACTACGAGCGAGGAGGCCCGCCGGAGGAGGGGGTGGACTCCTCGGGAGGAGCCGACGAGCCGGCCGGCCCGCGAGCCGGCGACCCCAGTGGAGGTGGAGGATCCGACACAGCCGGGGAGCCCAGCGGAGCGGGTGAGTTCCTTCTTTCCCCCTCGATTAGGGCTAGACGGACGACGATGATAATGATGACGATGACGTACTGATTCTGAACGAGCCTCCTGCCTCAGCATGCCAGGGACGGTGGAGCGAGGAGCGGCCGACTCAAGCCTCGACGGCTGGAGCAGCCGGTCGGGCAAAGAGGCCTGCCCAGGAGTGGCCGACGGCCCCGCCGGCAGTCTAGAAGCGGGTGAAGGTGGCCGCACGGAAGCCGCCGCCCCGCGCCAAGCGGGCCTTGCCCCTCGTCATCGGGTAAGTCTTCTTTCCGTGTTTTGCATCTGTTTTCTTCCGGGTCGCGAGCCGATGGGTAATCCGGCCTTTGTGCACTGAAGGGACCCCATCGAGCTTCACGAGGGGCAGCCGGCAGGGGATCCGGCGGATGCCGCCAGCCGGCTGGCCCGTGAACACGCCACCACCCAGCGGGAGGAGAGGAGGAGGCTCGCGGAGCTACGAGTCTCCTAGTCCAGGACGCAAGGTGGGGCCTTGCATTCTGGGACTTCGAGCGACGGGCGGATAGAGGAGGAGGTCCGTGGACCCCGTGCAGGCGTCATACTCGGCGGTAGAATCGACCCGCATGTCGAGGCCTCCGTTGAGCGATCCGCGGGAGGCGGTCATGGACCCGTCGTGCCTCCACCCACGGAGGAGGCGGCCCGAGCGAGGACGACGGCAGCGGAGCCGGCTCCTGAGGTGACCCGGCCGGAAGTGCCGAACGTGACACTGCCCGCGGCCGAGCTGGCCCAGTTTGACGTGCCGGAGGCCCCGGCGGCCCCGGGGGCGGTGACAGAGGTTGTGCCAGAGGTGGCGGCCGTGGAGGTGGAGGCGCCCTCCATCGCCATCGACCCGCCGGAGCGGCAGGGAGTGGAGACGGTGACGGCGTAGGGCGGAGGGCCAGTGGGGGGCGACACCCGGACCCTCGCCGTTGTCGACCCGCCGCCGGTGGTCGGTACTATGGCGAGCCCGGGCGACAATGGCAGCCGGTCCCGGAGGACCCTGCGGACCATGCAAGAGGTGCTCCAGGACTGGCAGGCGCTGGCGGGCGTGCCAGGCCGACCGGCTTCCTAGGCGGGCGGCCCGGTCCCTTCGTTCGGGGACTTGGGGAGCGTCCTGGACCAATGCCGGTAGGAGCTGGCCCGGTTTGTAGAGGCGGCATACGCCACCCTGTAGCGAGCGAAGGTAAGCCGGTTGCCCCCCCCCCCCGAGATGCGGGTCGGCTGACCGGCTAACGGGCAGCCGGGCCGGATCTCTTTTGAGCATGTCTTGATTTCTGGCTCTGCGTGACAGGAGGGGAACTCCCTGCAGCAGAAGCTGTTTGAGGAGACGGTCGCCATCCACGACTGCGGCAAGCACGGCTTCTATCGCCTGGAGGAGGATCTGGAGCGTGTGCAGGGTAAGTTGAATTTCGTGCGAGGGGTATGTGCCCCCCCCCGAGAGCCAGCTGACGCCTGTCGTGTCTTGCAGGTGACCTGACCGCCCTCCGGGAGGAGAAGACCGGACTCGTCTCCGAGCTGGACCGGTTGGCGTAGGACGTCCAGGCGGCCGCACAGGAGAAAGACCGGCTGGCCGCGCTGCTGGTGGACGGGGAGGCAGCCCGGGACCGCCTCAGGGCCGCCGTGGCGAAGGAGGAGGTGGCCAAGGAGACAGTCGTCAAGGAAGCGGCTTACGCTACCCGGAGGATCGCCGCCCTTCAAGATGAGGTGACCTGCCTCGAGAGGTCGCTCGAGGAGGTCAGGGGCTCCCTTGCCGCATCAGAGGCGGCGCTGGCGTCGGAGCGGAAGGTGGCGCTCAACTTCGCCCTCGAGGTGGACGACACCATTGAAGGTAAGCGCCCATTTTTCCCTTCTCCAGCCAGTTGCTTTTTCTTTTGCTGGCTCTTGTGTTTGATTTGCCTTTCTTTTCTTCTCTCTTATAGGGCGCTTCCCGGAAACTCAGCGTCGCACTGAGCGTGCCGTTGAGGAGCACTTGGAGTACCTTCGGGAGTGCGGGCGCACAATCGAGGCGGATGCCGCGTGGGACGTGGATGAGTTCGGGGTCGCCATCAAGTACCGGCTAACCCACCTCGAGCAGAGCATGGAGCGGCTGTAGATGGCTGGGAAAGAGATCATCGCCGCTCTATGGCCGGGCCACGGAGGAGCTCCGGCAAACCGCGTGGCCTTGTGGCTGGAGCATGGCGTGGCCCGGCTCGAGGCCTGGAAGGCGCCTGTAGCCCGAGCCGGCACGCAGATGGCGCTCTGGTTCGTCACATCGTGGTATCGCGGCGTGGACTTGGACCGGCTGGCCACAATGCGGGACGAGCCGGCTGAGGAGCGGGAGGCCCGTGAGCCGGCCCTTGTCCGCCGGGCCAACGAGCTTGTGTCGTACGTTGACGCGGACGATTTCCTCCCAGCTCTTGGCGAGGACGGCGAGCTGGTGCCCGAAGACTCCTTCGGCATCCCCCAAGGCCCAGCGGACGACGAAGTTATCGACGAGAGCATCGACTCGAGCGGCGAGATGGCCGAAACCGCGGAGACCGCCTCGAAGGCCAAGGGGGGCGACCAGAAGGCCGCGACCACCTCTGAGGCGAGAGTCGAGCCGCCCGGCGACGCACCGGCTGGAGGCATGCCGGCTGGCGACGCGCCGCAGGCCTGAGCCCCTGGGCGTCTTTATCTTTCCTTTTCTTTTCCTGCAAGTTAGGCTCAAGTCCACCCACTGGGGGTGTTTGTGTAATGAACCGTACTGGTCGTGGGCTGCTTTTGTCTTTAACACTTGTGCTGTGAATATTTAGCGTGTTTGCCTTATTGCTCGTGTCGGCTCATCCTTATCCTTTTTCGCCCTCCCGGTTCTTTTCGATCCCCCCTTTTCTCCTTTTGTTTCGACCCTGCCAGCCCGACAGCCGGGAGCTGGTTTGTAGCTGGGTCGGGGTGTCCGCCTCGAGGGAGCCGGTTCGAAATCTTTCAGGATAAGTAGAGTGACAGAGGCGAGACGGGGGTCCGGCTGGGCCTAGCCGGTATCTCCTTTCGATTGATCTTTCGTGTGAGCCAAGCCTTGCCGCCCCGAGGCCCCGTCAGCCGGACAGCCGGGGGCCAGATCTGTAGCTGGTTGGGGGGGGAGGGTTTGCCCGGCTCGCACTACTAAGCCAATTTTAGAGAGAAGCGACCTAGGACCAGCCGGCGAGTCCCCGGGCCCGGGAGCCGGGTCGGGGGGGCGGTGAGCAAGGAAACCTTTGAGGGAAGCGAAACAGGGCGTGCCCCAAGAGCCGACCTGGGGCACCCATTGCATTCATAAGCCCAAAAGGGTGGGGATACATACATACATTGGTTTTTTCAGCAGTAAAACGGGCGAAAGAGTGCCGCGTTCCATGGGCGCTCCGTCTCCTCACCGGAGGCATCTCTTATGCGCTTCTGCGGATTCTGGGCGTCTATTAGGTAGTATGCGTTGTTGTGCAGCGCCTTGCTGATGATGAACAGGCCCTCCCATGGAGAGGACAACTTGTGTTGTCCGGCTGTCCGCTGGATCCGCCTGAGGACCAGGTCCCCTTCACGAAAGGAGAACGGCCGGATCCGCTTGTTGTTGTAGTGCCGGAGCTTCTACTGGTAGATTGCCGTCCGTCTCAAGGCCAGCTCGTCGGCTTCTTCGAGTAGGTCGACGCCGTCTTCTCTCGCCTCCTTTGCATCCTTCTCCGTGTACAGGGCATCCCGAGGCGAGTCGAATTCGATCTCGGTGGGGATGATCGCCTCGGACCCGTACACAAGGAAGAAGGGAGTGTAGCCAGTTGATCGGTTGGGGGTGGTCCTAAGACTCCAAAGGATAGTCGGCAGCTCGTCGATCCAGCAGCCGGCTGACCTTACCAGCGGTGTCACGAGCCGAGGCTTGATGCCGGACAGGATGAGGCCGTTAGCCCTCTGGACCTGGTCGTTTGACTGTGGATGAGCGACGGAGGCCAGGTCGAGGCGGATCCCTTTATTGGAGCAAAAACGTGCGAGCGCGCCCTTGGCGAAGTTCGTGTCATTATCGATGATGATGCTGTGGGGGACGCCGTAGCGAACCGTGATGTCATCGATGAACCAGACGGCCATGGGGCCATCCAGCTTCTTGATCGGTCGTGCCTCGATCCACTTGGTGAATTTATCGACAGCCACCGGCAAGTGTGTCATGTCGCCTCGTGCGGTCTTGAAGGGGCCCATCATGTCCAGACCCCAGACGGCGAAGGGCCACGAGAGGGGTATGGTTTGGAGGGCTGATGCCGGCATGTGGCTCTGCGTGCTGAAACGTTGGCAGCCCTCACACTCGTCGACCAATTTCTTGGCTGCCTCAAGATCGGTGGGCCGGAAGAAGCCGTGGCGGAAGGCCTTGGCCACCAGGGTCCTGGAGGCGGCGTGGTGCCCGCACTCGCCCTGGTGGATGTTGAGGAGGATCTCCAGACCCTTTTCCGGCTCGACGCACTATTGGAAGACGTCGGTGGTGCTGCGATGGACTAGCTCATTGTTGATGATGCTGTATGCCGAGGCCCGGCGCTGAACTTGTCTTGCCAAGGCCTTGTCCGAGGGGAGCTCGCCGCGCAGGAGGAACGCCAAGATAGGTTGGGCCCATGAGGGAGCTGAGACGGGGGCGGCTTGGGAGCCCCCGGGCCTAGATGAACAGTCCCTGGGACCGGCTCGCCAACCCCCGTGACTGGTTAGTCGATTGTCATCATGACAGCCGCGTCGTTGGAACCGGCAGCCGCGGGTGCAACTGGCTCGACTAGTGCCGGCAGGGCGGCCGAAGTTGTGGGAGCCGGTGGCGAAGATGCCGAAGGGACTGTCGGAGCCATTGATGGGCTGGTAGCGTCTGCCGGCACGAAGATTGATTCTGACTCCGGGGAAGGCTTGATCGATGGCTTGAGCAGCCGCTCAAGGGAGACGCCGGCTGGGATGGCCTGTTGGGTGGAGCCGATCTTTGCCAACGCGTCGGCCGCCTTGTTGTCTGCCTGTGGGACATGATGAAACTCACAGCCCTCAAAGGAGCCGGTGAGTTGTTGTACGAGGAAGCGGTAGCTGGCCATGTTAGCATCCCTGGCGTCCCATTTGCCAGAGATCTATGCACCACGAGGTCGGAGTCGCCGAAATAGAGGATGCACCTCATGCTGATCTCCTTGGTGAGCTGGAGGCCATGGACGATGGCCTCGTACTCGGCCACGTTGTTGGAGGCGGCGAAGTGGATCTGGAGGGCATACTTGAGTTGGTCACCTTTCGGGAGGAGAGGACTATGCCGGCACCCAGGCCGGTCCTCGTTTTCGAGCTGTCGAAATGCATGTGCCAATGCGTGGAGTCTGGGGAGGCGGGACAAATTCCGTCTCCGCCCAGTCGACGAGGAAGTCAGCCAATGCCTACGACTTGATGGCGGTTCGTGGCTCATATCGAATCTCGTGGTCGGCGAGGGCGATGACCCATTTGGCGATCTGACCAGTGGAGTACCGGCCGCTCATGATCACGCCGAGCGGGGCCATGCTCACCACGGTGATGGTATGCTCCTGGAAGTACCGCTTGACCTTCATTGCGGCGAAGTATATGCCGTAGCACATCTTATGGTAGTGGGGGTAGTTCTGCTTTGACGCGGAGAGGACCTCGCTGAGGTAGTAGACGGGCCGCTGGACTGGCAGGGATTTTCCCTCCTTCGGCCGCTCGACCACCTGGACGACATTGATGACGCGTGTGGTCGCCGCGATGTAGGCGAGCAAAGGTTCCTTCTCAGCTGGCGCGGCCAGGATGGGTGCGCGGGTGCGAGCCTTCTTAAGGCCATGGAAAGCCTCGTCCGCCTCGTCGGGCCAGTCAAACATGCCCGGCTTCTTCGTTTGACCCGGCTCGATTAGAACCGTCTTGTGAAGGATCCATAGACGGGCAAGGCCTTCTCCCCTAGCCGGCTGATGAACCGGATGAGCGAGGCAAGGCAGCCGGTGAACTTCTGGACGTCGTGGAGCCGGGTCGGCTTGGGCATGCACTCGATCACGCTTATCTTCTCGGGGTTAGCTTCGATGCCGCGAGCGGACACGAAGAAACCCAGGAGGCCGGCTGGGACGCCGAAGACACACTTCTCCGGGTTGAGCTTGATCTTGTATTCGCGCAGGTTTGCGAAGGTCTCCCGAAGATCGTTGAGGAGGCTGAAGTGTTTCTTGGTTTTGACGACGATGTTGTCGACGTAGGACGTTCCCGCCTATCTAAGGCAGGAGGCACTTCTGCATGCACCGCTGGAAGGTGGCACCTGCGTTCTTCAGGCCGAAGGACATGGTGATATAGCAGTAGGCCCCAAAGGGCGTGATGAAAGAGGTCTTGAGCCGGTCTTCTGGGTCCACCTTGATCTGGTGGTAGCCGGAGTAGGCGTCCAGGAAGGATAGCAAGTCGCAGCCGGCCGTGGAGTCGATGACTTGATCAATTTGCGGCAGGGCGAATGGGTCCTTGGGGCACGCCTTGTTCAGGCTAGTGTAGTCGATGCACATGCGCCAGGCCTTGTTCTTCTTCAGCACCAGGACTGGGTTGGCCAGCCAGTCCGGATGGAAAACTTCCATGATGAACCCGATTGCGAGCAGTCGGGCGATCTCTTCTCCTATGGTACGCCTCTTCTCCTCGGAGAAACGCCGTAGGGGTTGCTTGACCGGCTTGACGTCCGGCCGGACGTGTAGTTTGTGCTCGGCGAACTTCCTCGGAACAACCGGCATGTCCTTGGGGAACCATGCAAAGATGTCCTGATTCTCACGGTGGAAGTCGACGAGCTCGCCTTCCTATTTGTTGTCGAGGTGGGAGCCGATGGTGATGCACTGAGCAGGGTTGGCCGGGTCGAGCGGGGTTTGCTTGGTGTCCTTGCACGGCTGGAAGGAGGCCTCGCTGACGGACTGTGAGGGGGAGCCGGCATGGCCAGCTGACTGGCGGCAAGGGCCACGAGTCGGTCGAGCTGTCGTCTCTCCTCGGCGATTTCCAGGGCCTCAGCCAGCTGGTTGTCGTCTCGAGCGCACTCGAGGGACATCTTGTAGTCACCCGTGATGGTGATGATTCCCTTGCGGTCCAGCATCTTGAGCTTGAGGTAGGCGTAATGGGGGACCACCATGAAGCTGACGAGGGCCGGCCAGCCCAACAACACGTGGTAGGGACTTGCGAGGTCCACGACCTCAAACAACACCGGCTCGCGGCGGAAGTGGCCGGGTCCGCCAAAGAGGACGTCAAGCGTGATCTTGCCGACAGGGGAGCAAGACTTTCTAGGCACGATGCCATGGAAGACCGTCCGGCTCGCCTGCAGGTCTTCTATCTTTAGCCCCAGCTTGTGCATCGTGTCGAGGTAGAGGATGTTGATGCTGCTGCCATCGTCTATCAGCACCCGCGAGAAGCGGCAAGTTCGTTCCTTGGTGGTGATGGTGGGTCGAGGACTAGAGCATAGCTGCCGGGATTCGGCATCATGGCGGGGTGATCGGCCTGGCTCCAAGTGACCGGCTTCTCTGACCAGTGCATGAACTGGGGAGTTGCCGGCATGGTGGCGTTCACCTCACGACGAAGCTGGCGTTGAGCATGTTTGCCCGTCTCTTCACTAGTGAAGACGACGTAGCAGCCCTCCTGGATGGGGAACTGATCGTGGAGACGACCGTCGTGTTGGACCGGAGCCGGAGCCGGCGCCGGGGCGACAACTGGGGCCGAGGCCGGCGCGCGGGCAGGCGGTGCGGGAGGAGCCGGAAGGCCGTCCCCCCGGGCCAATCACTGTGAGAAGCTGCACTACCGGAGCGTGTGCGTAGAGGGTTTGCCCCCTGAGTGGTTCTTGCAGGGGAGGTCGAGCATCTGCTCGAAGGTGAGCTTCGGCTGCCAAGCAGCCTTGCCAGTGTGCACGCGCTAGCTGGAAGGTTGGGAAGCCGGCTCCTGCTCCTCGATGGTGTTGACCTATCGTCTCCCGTACCGGGGATCCGGCTGGTCGTTCTTGCACTTGTTGTTTTGCGGCTGCCGGCCGTCGGCAGCCGACCGGGACGTTGCTGGTGTTGTCATCGCCTTGGTGGGCGGGGTCGTCTTGACCCAGATGGCTGAATCAGCCGTGGCATACTTGTCCGCCTTGGTCATGAGCTCGGCAAGTTGGCCGGCTCAGAGCATAGAAGCTTGTGCTTGAGGGGGGGTGCCGTCTCGGCAGCCTTCAATGAAGTATTGCACGGCTTGTACCTCGTGCACCCCCTCGCGGGAGTTGCGAAGCTGGGTCCACCGAGTGAGGTAGTCACGGAGAGATTCGTCCGGCCCCTGAACGCGCATGGCAAGTTCACGGGGGCGGCCAGGCCGCTTGTAGGTGTCGGTGAAGTTGCGGATGAAGGCCTCCTCGAAGTTCGTCCAAGTGTTGATACTGCCGAACGCCAGGCTATTGAGTGAGGTGCGAGCCGAGCCGATCAACATGAGGGGGGCGTAGCGAACGGCCAGTCTTCGGGCTTGGCAGCCCCGTTGTACTTTGGAGTGTATCGGGGGAGCGTGAAGCCGGCCGGGAACAGCTCGTTGCGGATCCGAGGGCCGAAACAGGCCAGACCAATCGATCCCTCCTCCTCGAGGATGGTGGACTGCGTGAGGTGGTCAATGCGGTTGCGGGCGTCATTCTCGCTGCGGGGGACACGTGGCCCGATCCGGGCCGAGAGCTCGGGGCGAATGACGGGCGGAACCGTCCGTCCCCTCTCGCGTCGCGGGGATGGACTGTGCCCGTGGCTGCGCCGGCTGCCAGATGCCGGCTTCTTGATGGCGACCGCTGCGAGGCGGGTCATTGGTGCGCCGGCTGTTAACAGCCGGCTGCTCGCTTCCCGACATCTGGAAGGGCCGGGGGTTGTTTGTTCCGGTCCGGCGACTGGAGACGCGAGGGGAGCTGGAGTGTTGAGCCGACTGATGGCCAGCAGTCCCCATGCCCTCGCGCTCGAGACGGGGGCCTTCGGTGGCGGTGCCGCCCGACGCTAGCAAGCGCTGCTGCGCGTCGGCGACGTCGAGGAGCTCCTCGATGTGGCGCTCATGAGCGACACGTTCTTCACCCTCCAAGGTGGCCAAATCCGCGTATGCCACCTTAAGGTCCCGCAAGTTGGCTGCGGGGGTGTCGTAGACGGGCATCTTGCCGCCAAGGATTTCGGCGACCACGCGGCCGCGGTCACGCACGACCCCACGCCGGCTGGGCCCGGTGCCAGCCGGGGTGAGACCGTAGGCGGAAGCATATTCTCGCTGGGCAGCCTCCATGCGGCGCCACGTGGTCGCGAGGGCGGCGGTGTCCTCGAACAGGACACGACGAGCCGCCTCGAGGTCCGCCGCGGCGGTGTCGGGGTTCGCCGTCGGGGCAATAGGGCTGCTCAGGCCTCGAAGGGCCGCACCAAGCGGGTCGGAGGTGCCGACGTGGGCCGCAGTGGCGTCAGCCCCGGTCCGCGCACGTCCGGAGGAGGTGGAGGAGACGATGGCCATCACCCCCACGCGATCGTGGGAGCCGTTGGACTGGGTTGCAGCGGGTGCTCCCACGGCCGTGGGAGGACCGGTGCAGACGAGCACCTGCCCGAGGTACTCGTCCGCGGCCAGCGCCTCGGCAAGGCTGAGCCTGCCGAAGCGCTCGGTGAGCGCGTCGATGTCGGTCGTGAGGTCGATGGAGTTGCCTGCAGGGCGTGCCGAAGCAAGCCTCTCGAGCCCGCGGTTTCGCCTGGACGTGCGGCGGCAGCGAGGAATGGCGAGGGGTCCCGCCCGGAGCATGAATCCGGCCGGTGCCACGTACGGCCCCACGGTGGGCGCCAACTGTCGTTGTTTTCACACGACAGATGCCATAGGGTGGCTTATCGTAGGTGGTTGGGGCCGGAGGACACCGACGGGATCCGGGTGCGAGATTGGACACAAGCGGTGGTGACACACGATGTACACAGGTTCAGGACCCTCAATGGGAGGTAACACCCCTAGTCCTGCTTGGTCTAGTTGGATGGATGAGTATGTGTACAAGGGTGCTCCTGGAGCTGTATCTAGAGAAGGAAGAAGGAGCAGCCAGCTCGTCTTCCTCCACTACTAGAGGGGGTTTGAGAGTTCTGTGGATGTGCGAGAGTGATCGTTCGTTCCCGTTGCATGGGGGGCGGGGGGCGGGGGGGGGGGTTATAGGCCAACCCCCGGCTCTACTATATACCTAAAGTACAAGGGCGGAGGGACCCGGCTGACCTGGGGGCCCCGCTCTTCATGTCGTCTCATCGCCGGTAGGGTCCACTGGCTGGGAGGCCTTGTCGCCTGCTGAGTCCCGTCAGCCGGCTCTACGATTGGCCCTCGCTCACCTGTCACGGCACGGGTCGCTAGGGAGGCGTCGTCTAGCGCCAATCGGCCGAGGTCTCCGGTACGGCCGGCGGTACTGTAGTCATGCCAAGGCAGGTAATCGAGTGGGCGAGGGCGTGCCGACACTGTTCCCTCGCCCGGTCGCGCTCGCCAAGGTCAGCTGCCTGGACGGCCGGACTGTAGCCATGCGCTCCAGTGCGTCAGCGGCCACTGTGGCCATAGGGCCGCCCGTCGTGGCGGTCGTGTCGTGTTGTCGTACCCGCGCGCAGTGGGATGGGACGTCGCCTGTCCGCCCCAAGGTCAACGGAGGAGCCGGCCCGAAGGCAGCCGGCCGAGGGTCGAGCCGGCTCGTTGATCAGCCGTCTGCCTCGTCAGCCGGTGGCCGCTCGAGCCGGCCGTAATCCAGTCGGCCCTGAGCAGCCGGTCGCGTGGTTTTCCTTCGAAGCGGAAGGGGGGAGAACCCCATTCCCTTAGCCTACCCAAAAATAATAACACCGTCATTCATACTTCATTTCATGTACAAAATCATTTCGCGCCATACAACTTGTACGTGAGCAATGAACACAATGTGAAGTCGTTGGCCCATCAATAAAACACCATCTCCACCTTCATGATGAAGTTTTGTGGTGTAGTTGCACAAGTGGAGAGGATGCGCCCACGCAGCTCGCAAACCATTAGGATCGTAAGTTTTCCTTCTTGTTGCTTTATATATTGATCGGTTCATTGACTCACTAAATGTTGTTACTTGATAATAATCACGTTGTATAGCCGGGACGCGTTGTCGTGTTGTATAATATGAGAGGGCATGCCATTTAGATTCATATATTGTTGGATAAAACTCAAAAGTTTGACATGTGTGGATTCTAACTCGAGTATCGTTGAATTTGAAATTGATGAATTCAGAAAACTTATAGAACATCAATTTATCTCCGATGCAATATTTACATTTGAATTATTGTCATACTAGAGATTTTTTTCCTGGTGCTTATGGATGAATTCTGCTATTCTATATAATTATTTTGAGTATGCGGACTTAGGAAAAAAAAACAGAGATGACCATTTAGGGGACTGGGTTGGATGGTTGTGTAAATGAGACCGGACCAATCCACGTACAAATAGTGTGTCTATTTTGAGATGGGCGGGCGGAGACGCCCTAAATCCTTGGGAGGACAAATTGTTAGTATTTTGTGCAGTGAGTGGAATGAGATTGCGAGCTGTGGCAAACCATCACGCACGAGGACGCTGTCATAGGCCCACCAAATAAACTTGGATCCGGTCCGTGTCCGCATCAGTGCAGCGGCGAAGCGAAACAAAACGGAGCGCAACAATTTCCCTGGGCCGCGCTCGCTCGCCGCGCAGGAGGACAAGCAAGCTCTCGCCCTGCTCCGCCCTGTCCACGTAAAACCCAAGCAAACACCCCATACACACACGGCCGGATCGGCGCGTCCTCGCCGCGGCCGAAAGCAACCGGCGGGCGGCCCGACGCCACGCGCGCGACGGCCGGACCACCGCCCGCTCGCGGGGATCGCCAAGATTAGCAGCCTGTGGACCTGTGGTGCTTAGGAGTAAGCCTTTATCACGCCTCCAGATAAGGCACCTGCCGCCTTAATAATTCCTCTCCCGTCCGTCTGGAATTAAAATCGCGCGGGCAGTTTCCAGAAACGCGCACCCGGCCCGGCACCGGCGTCAGCCGGGGTGTGTGACGTCGCAAGTGGCGAGACATGCCGCGCATGCACGCGCCCATGCCCGCTTGCCAAAACACGTGGTTCTGGCCGTGAACCCACCTGGCCGAGCGGCCGTCGTAGCTTAGGAAAGCAAAGGCTTATCTTCCTGCCGCTCCATCGCTAGCTAGCTTGTTTATAGCCGTGACATGGTGCCGTTTCCACGGGCGCATGGGACAAGGCTGCGGGCATGGCTTAAACGGGCAATTAAGTCGGCCGGAATTGGAGACTGGCTGGCCATGGCCGGTTAAGCGGCACGCCGCGGCAAGAAAACCGAAACCCCCGGGCCAGCTCAGGTCAACTCTGCGCCAGGCAACGCGCGAGAACGAACGAGATGGATCGGTCGGTCGATCAGGGGCGTTGCTGTTGCGGCGAGGTGAGAGCGAGTTACCGATCGGGCCGGGGCGGGGCGGGGCGGGGACCCGTCGTGCGTAGGGCGGGGGGTAGCCTATCTGTTGCCGTTCCCGACGCTTCTCCCCATCGATCGGACACTGCTGGACCGTCGAAGCTCGGCGCCCGCGGTGAACTCAGCTCCGGGTGGCCGGCCGGCCGGCCGTATGGCTATGGCTACGACTGAGCTCTACGTTTTATTCCTCCGTCTTTTCGCCGTGGACGGACACGGACGGACAGCCGGCCCCGCTGCGTCCGTCCTGCTTTAGCTGTAGTAGTAGTTACTTGATTTGCATGGAGGCTTTGGAAGTGCGTGCTAGTTTATGGTAGTGTCCTAAAAATCCCAAGCCGAGCGAGTGGTAGAAACGCACTGTATTACTACTATCCTCGATGTTTTCTTGGCTACGTGATACATGGTCGACGGACGGTTGAAACGCAGGGCGTGCAGGAGGAGCACAGTGCGGGTTTTGTATGCTTCCGCGCGGTGCAGATACTATAGTTAATTAGGACCTGAAAATGACGGGTTGCGCACTTCGATGCTCCGGGGAAAGGCTAGCTTAGCTAGCGTCGCTTACATCACTCGGTCTGGAAAATAGTTTGGGCTCTGGGGTTAGAGGAGTGTAGTAAATAAATTTGCCTGATCCTGCCAGAGAGGTTTGGCCTTGATGAATTTCACCTCGCCTCCTGAAGCACAAGAAGCGGGGATCCTGTGTTCTAGACACGAGTGAGAAAAAGAGAAGTGCAAAGACCAGATGTCACGATCAAATATTACGAACCTGAATTTAAAAGGCATTGGAGCCAAACCGGTCGAGAAGGGCGGGCCGGAGAGGGACAGACAGCAAACACATGGAGCATGAAGCAAAAGAAGATACATCACGCCCAGCTCGGCCGGGTGGAGAGGGGAGGGGAGGGGAGATCAGACAAGTGCGCGACTCGAGAGAGAGGGAGGGAGGCGGTGAACAGGAGAGAAAGCGAGTTCGCTACAGAGAGAGAGAGAGAGAGTTACATCATCGCCTTGGTGCAGCGCAGCGGCGCGTCGTCAAAACTGGCAGCTAGCCAGATGGTGTCCACACTCTCTCCTGCGTCTCTTATCCCTTCATCCCAGTTTTAACCCTTGCTAAGCCCTCTCTTAGCCCAGCCTCCTCTCGACAACACGCCGGCAAACCCAGTGGCTTAGCCTGGTAGACGAGCATGGACTTCGACGACCACGACGACGGCGACGAGGAGATGCAGATGCCCATGCCCATGCCGGTGAGCTCCAGCTACGAGGCTCCGCCGCCGCTGTCCACAGGGCATGGCGGCCCCGGGGTTGCGCCCAACAAGCCTCCTGGTGGCGGTGGCGAGCTCGGCGGCCGTGCCAAGGCCCCGGGCGGCGGCGCCAGGTACCGCGAGTGCCTCAAGAACCACGCGGTGGGAATCGGAGGGCACGCCGTCGACGGCTGCGGCGAGTTCATCGCCGCCGGCGAGGAGGGCAGCATCGACGCGCTCCGCTGCGCCGCGTGCAGCTGCCACCGCAACTTCCACCGGAGGGAGTCCGACTTCCCTGCGGGGGCCGAGGGCTCGCCCTTCTCTCCCACCGCAATGGTCCCCTACGGAGGCGTCCCGCACCACCAGTTCTCGCCCTACTACCGCACCCCGGCAGGCTACCTGCACCACCACCAGCACCACATGGCCGCGGCCGCCGCCGCTGCCGCTGCCGCGGCAGGTCATCCGCGACCGCTGGCGCTCCCGTCGACCTCCCACAGCGGCCGCGACGACGCCGAGGAGCTGTCGGGCATGGCGGCGGGGCCCATGTCGGCGCTGGCCCCGCTGAGCAGCATGTCCCTGGGCGCGGGCCCGTCGGGGTACGGCTCCGGGTCCGGGTCCGGCAAGAAGCGGTTCCGCACCAAGTTCACCCAGGAGCAGAAGGACAAGATGCTGGCCTTCGCGGAGCGCGTGGGGTGGCGCATCCAGAAGCACGACGAGGCGGCCGTGCTGCACTTCTGCGACGAGGTGGGCGTCAAGCGCCACGTCCTCAAGGTGTGGATGCACAACAACAAGCACACCCTCGGCAAGAAGCCGCCCAGCATTTGACGGACCGGCGCCGCATGCAACCACCAGTCCAGCACCCCCAAGAAAAAGAGCCCCGCCCGCATGCACGACGCATCTGGCGTCCTCCTGGGCCAGAGCCGAGCTAGCTGATCGATCCACCGTGGCTAGCCTCCGATAGGTACCTGCATCTGCATGTGCTTTCTTGTTCAGCTTAGCTATAAGCATTCGCGCTTGACGACGTTCCCCTCCGGCCGCAGCGGTGTATGGCTAGCTTACATTACATTAGGTTAATCCGTAGCCAGCGTTCCTTCGTTCTTGGATGGCTTTAGGTGGTTCTCTATTCTATTCTATTTTATTTTGTTTTGTTTTATTTACTGTTCCTCGTGTTGTTTAGTGGAGTAAGTAGGAATGTAATTCCTAGCTATGGCGCCATGGCCATTTGCTTGCTGATTTGGTTCTTCCTGGGAATGTACCGCTTGATCGATCAGCTTGCCTAGCTGGCGATCGAGGAATTATATCTGGGGATCGGGGCTGCATCTGCATGGCCATGGATTCCGTGCGCGCTCCTTGAGTATTTTTCCTTTTCTTTCTTGTCGTCGCTAGCTGGGGTTCGGGACAATTTTACTCATGGGTCGGGCCAACTGCATGCCATTGCCTTGCCAGTCCTAAAGAAGATAGACAACTGTTGCATTCCGTTCTTTCCTTGGCCATCTTCCTCCCCGACTCACTTACTTTGGGCATTTGTTCGGGCACGAGTAGCCTAATTTCGCATAGACCAACGCTGCCCGCCCCGTCCCCTCTGCTGATCCAAGAAAAGAGATAGCCATGATCCATGCAGCACAACTGTAGAGCCACACTCCATGACGTGCTCCACTGTTGTTCGCCCGATTTTTCTGTCTTTTCCGCCATGAATTAATGCAACCGCTCGCTCGCGTCCTGCACGCAATAACTCCGCCATCTCGCGAGCAATGTTAAGGTTCTTCTACTGCTTGATTAGTTCTGTCCGCATTAAGGACCTCTGGCTGTATCTGCCGATTCACTCGCTTCTGCCCTGCGCGCCTTTCCGTTTTTACTCGCTCCACCGATCGGTCGGTTGATGAGTCGATCGATCGATCGGTTCAGTCGCCTTTAATTACAGCGCAGGGGGGCGCACGCGGCCGCTAGCTGCATTCATCACGGGTGGATGGATGCAGGGAGCCATGGAGGGATGGAGCTCCGGGACAAATTTATGACGACGTACGTACTTTGCCTTACGGTATGTGCATGTCAGCGCGTGTCGCTGTAGCACGGACGGAGCATATGCCCAGCCCAGCTGAGCTGAGCTGATCACGCCTCGCGGCCTGGCCGGACTGCATGCGCAAGGGGGAGGTGCGTGCAGTGCAGCGCAGCGCAGGCAAGCAAAGGGGGGGGAGGCTGGGCCTGGGCTAGCTCAGCTGAACACTCCACCCGTGTGTATAGTCGCGAGCTGGACCGATCGCTGTAGCTTTTGGGCCTGCGCTGCCATGCCAATATGGCATGCATGCATGTGCTAGCCGTACGTCGCGCTGGAGATCGATGCGGTGGGAGCAGCAGAGAGAGGCCGCAGCGTTCGAAAATGCAGCCATCTTTTCCCTCCAACATCTCTTTGCCGTGACTTGGCTTTAGCTTGGGGGCCGTTCGAAAAGGCAGCCATGTCCACCGTCGACGCCGGACACGCTGGTGCTAGCTTGGAGTGCGTAGCTGACTCTGGTCCGAACTTGGCCAAGCCCAATGTTCTACAACGTTGTTGGCACTCGATTCTTGTACTCATGGATCGGAGTCTTAATGCACGTGGTCCCGCTGAGCTCTTCTGGCTGTGGTACAAAAATAAAAACTTTCAATTGATTTTTGAGCGAGCGCTGTAGCAGCGGCAGGAGGAGGAGCAAGCTTTGCATTATGAGTGTATGCCATGCTTGCTGCACCTGCACGCCCCGAAAGGCGAGTGTGGCATATTTCTGTTTTGGGAGAGGTAGGATAGCCTGTTCGTGCTGCAAACCTGCTGCTCCTGTTTTCCTATCGGTGAATCATTGCATGTGATGTATGCCAAGCGTACGTGTAGTATGAATATCCCACCTCTCCATTTCTCCACAACCACAAACGCCTGCTACCAGTATTCCAGGTTACTCCCAGGTTAAGCCCACTGCCATTAATATTTTCGTTGTCGATCGTTAAGCCCACTAGCGGTAAAAGTTGACGCACTGATTAAACGAGCACGGCCAGGAAACCTGCACGGTGCGAAAGTCACACTGTGAACGATTGCAAGTTGTTGAAACGGACGGTAGAGATCAATTAATGCTGCCGTACTGAGTTGTCCTCCATTTTATCTCTGTTCTCCTCCTATTCTTCTTTTGATGCTTTAGGTGTTGCACTTGCATCTTGAGCGCCACGCCTACATTCGTATAGAAAATAGACATGGATTAAAGCCTATTCGTTTTTTAAACCGGGCCGAAAAAAATTGCCTGTTGATTAATTAAACATGTGGGAATTACCTATTTAGTTAATGAAAACCGATATAAATAGACCACATGTGGATTACTAAAAAACGTGAAGGCTCATGATCGCATGGCAGCACACTGATTGTGCAGGCACACAACGCCTTTGCTGAACAATAACAACTGCCACAACGCCAAATACGGCCATTGCTAACCAGCAGCGTGTATAGGAGCTGCGGGTAGTCAGTGAAATCTATTATCATTTTCCCCCTCAATCGTAACTATAGCTATAGGACGAAAACCTGCTACCACCAAAAACTACGAACAGTTCAAAAGACAAAACATACAATGTCGAGGGAACTAGCCTGATAATACTATCAGGGGTACGAATGGAGATACTATCAAGGGTACGAATGGAGGACGAAGTCTAGCTACGGCTCAGGTGTTCACTCGGATGTGTATGAGTTCAGGCCTCACTCGAAAGTGGTGTAAACTCTACGTCTCGAGCCCGGTGGCTTTGTTTGTTTGCTTATGGGGAATAGAGGAATACAGGGTGTCGGAACCTTGCTATGGCACCCGATGATGGCTTATATAGAGTACGCCATCACCGGCCGAGGACCGTCATAAATGCTACTTAAAGCTACGTTACAGAAATTGTCGCCTTAAGTAGTGCGTTACTGATAACGCGCAATTAACTAGTCAGCGAGTGTCTCTTCGGGTCCCTCGAACGTTACGCCTCCTGAGCTGTTGAACTCTTGTTGTCCGAGTGTAACTGAGACTGTCCGAGTGACTCTTCAAGTGCGTCCGAATGCACCTTTACTTCTGAAGCTTCAATGCTAATGAGGGTCCACAGGTGTGTTGGGGAACATTGCATGGGAAACAAAAAATTTCCTACGCACACGCAAGATCTATCCAGGGTGATGAGCATCTACGAGATGGGAAAGTGAATCTACATACCCTTGTAGATCGCTAAGCGGGAAGCTTTAAGAAACGCGGTTGATGTAGTCGAACGTCTTCGCGATCCAAATCGCCGAGCGTCCCGCGATTCAATCACGATCCGTCCCGATCTAGCACGAAACGGACGGTACCTCCACGTTCAACACATGTACGACTTGATGACGATCTCCGTCTTCTTGGTCCAGCAAGAGGGGGCGGAGAGGTAGACGAGTTCTCCGGCAGTGCGACGGCGTTGCGGCGATGGTGGTGGAGTAATTCCAGCAGGGCTTCGCCTAAGCACTGTAGAAACCGACCTAGAGGAGAAACTACAGACTAAAGGAGAGGGTAGCACGTGGCTGAAAATCTATGTGCAAAAACCCTAAAACCTCTAGTATATATAGGAGGAGGAGAGGAGGAGGCTTGGCCGCAAGGGCAAGCCCTTTTGGCTTCGGCCGAAGTGGAGGGAGGAGTCCTACTCCTCCACTCCTCGTCGGTTTAGGACTCCTTCCTTTTATTAGCCTTTTTTCCACCTTTTCCACTTTGGACTTTCTTCCCAGCCGCATGGGCCCTATGTGAGACTTCGGCCAGCCCACTAAGGGCTGGTATTCCTTATCCCACAGCCCATGTAGACTCTTGGGTCGAAATACCCCTCCCGATGGTCCCCTGGTACCCTCCCGGCACTCCCGGTACATTACCGATGAGCCCGGAACTTTTCCGGTGACCAAAACAGGACTTCCTATATATCAATCTTTACCTCTGGACCATTCTGGAGCTCCTCATGACGTCCGGGATCTCATCTGGGACTCCGAACAACCTTCGGTCACCACCATGCATAACTCTATACTACCGAAACGTCACCAAACCTTAAGTGTGCAGACCTTGAGGGTTCGAGAACTATGTAGACATGACCGAGACACCTCTACAGTCAATAACCAATAGCAGGACCTGGATGCCCATATTCATTCCTACATATTCTATGAAGATCTTTATCGGTCGAACCTCTTTGTCAAGGATTCAGTTAATCTCGTATGATGTTCCCTTTGTTCTTCGGTATGTTACTTGCCCGAGATTCGATCGTCGGTATCTTCATACCTAGTTCAACCTCGTTTTCGGCAAGTCTCTTTACTCGTTTCGTAATACAAGATCCCGTGACTAACACTTAGTCACATTGCTTGCAAGGCTTGTTGTGATGTTGTATTACCGAGTGGGCCTTGAGATACCTCTTCGTCACACACAGTAACAAATCCCAGTTTTGATCCATGCCAACCCAGTAGACACCATCGGAGATACCTGTAGAGCACCTTTATAGTCACCCAGTTACGTTGCGACGTTTGATACACACAAGGCACTCCTCCGGTGTCCGTGAGTTGTATGATCTCATGGTCATAGGAACATATACTTGACATGCAGAAAACTATAGCAATAAACTGACACAATCATATGCTACGTTTGTAGTTTGGGTCTTGTCCATCCCATCATTCTCCTAATGATGTGATCTCGTTATCAAATGGCATCTCATGTCAATGGCTAGGAAACCTTGACCATCTTTGATCAACGAGCTAGTCTACTAGAGGCACACTAGGGACAAAGTGTTATCTATATATCCACACATGCAATGTGTTTCCAATCAATACAATTATAGCATGGATAATAAACACTTTATTTATTGTGTCTAGGGCATATTTCCAATAGTCTCCCACTTGCACTAGAGTCAATAATCTAGTTCACATCACTATGTGATTTACATGGTAATGAATCGAACACCCATGTAGTTCTGGTGTTGATCATGTTTAGCCCTTGGAAGAGGTCTAGTCAATGGGTCTGCAACATGCAGATCCGTGTGTACTTTGCAAATATTTATGTCCTCCTCGATGTAATCGCGGATGAAATTGAAGCGTCGCTTTATGTGTCTGGTCCTCTTGTGAAACCTTGGTTCCTTGGCCAGAGCAATGGCACCAGTGTTGTCACAAAACAGAGTCATTGGAATCAATGCACTGGGCACTACTCCAAGATCTGTCATGAAGTGCTTCATCCAAACACCTTCCTTCGCCGCCTTCGAGGCTGCGATGTACTCCGCTTCACATGTAGAATCGTCTACCACGCTTTGCTTGGAACTGCGCCAGCTTACCGCTCCCCCGTTGAGAATAAATACATATCCGGTTTGCGACTTAGAGTCATCCGGATCAGTGTCAAAGCTTGTATCGACGTAACCCTTTACGGCGAGCTCTTGATCACCACCATAAACGAGAAACATTTCCTTAGTCCTTTTCAGGTACTTAAGGATATTCTTGACCGCCGTCCAGTGCTCCATTCCAAGATCACTTTGAAACCTTCCAGCCATACTTATGGCAAGGCTGACATCGAGTCTTGTGCACAACATTGTATACATGATTGAGCCTATGGCTGAAGCATAGGGGATGATGCTCATATTCTCTTTATCTTCTGCAGTCACTGGGCATTGAGTCTTACTCAACTTCATAGCTTGTAACACAGGCAAGAACCCCTTCTTGGACTGATCCATTTTAAACTTCTTCAAAACTTTATCAAGGTATGTGCTTTGTGAAAGTGCTATCAAGCGTCTCGATCTATCTCTATAGATCATAATGCCTAATATGAAAGCAACTTCTCCTAGGTCCTTCATTGAAAAACTCTTATTCAAATACTCCTTCACGCTTTCCAGCATTTCTATATTGTTTCCAATCAGCAATATGTCATCCACATATAATATTAGAAACGTTATAGAGCTCCCACTCACTTTCTTGTAAATACAAGCTTCTCCATAAACTTGTATAAACCCAAATGCTTTGATCACCTCATCAAAGCGCTTATTCCAACTACGAGATGCTTGCACCAGTCCATAAATGGATCGCTGGAGTTTGCAAACTTTGTCAGCATTCTCTGGATTGACAAAACCTTCTGGTTGCATCCTACACAACTCTTCCTCAAGGAAACCATTGAGGAACGCTGTTTTGACATCCATCTGCCAAATTTCATAGTTGAAATATGCAGCTATTGCTAACATGATTCTAACGGACTTAAGCATCGCTACGGGTGAGATGGTCTCATCATAGTCAACTCCTTGAACTTGTGAAAAACCCTTTGCCACAAGTCGAGCTTTATAGACGGTGACATTACCGTCCTCGTCCGTCTTCTTCTTAAAGATCCATTTGTTCTGAATGGCCTTTTGCCCTTCAGGTAATACTTCCAAAGTCCATACTTTGTTTTCATACATGGATCCCATCTCGGATTTCATGGCCTCTAACCATTTCTCGGAATCTGGGCCCATCATCGCTCCTCCATAGCTCGTAGGTTCATTGTTGTCCAACAACATGACCTCCAAGATAGGGTTGCCATACCACCCAGGAGCAGTGCGCGCCCTTGTTGACCTACGAGGTTCAACAGTAACTTGATCCGAAGCTTCATGATCATCATCATTAACTTTCTCTTCAACTATTGTAGGCTCCACAGAAACATCTTTCTGTGATGTGCTACTCTCTGGTTGAAGCAACGGTTCAATAACCTCATCAAGCTCTATTTTCCTCCCACTGAATTCTTTCGAGAGAAACTCTTTCTCAAGAAATGTTCCGTTCTTAGCGACAAACACTTTGCCTTCGGATCTAAGATAGAAGGCATACCCAATTGTCTCTTTCGGGTATCCTATGAAGACGCATTTCTCCGCTTTGGGTTCCAGCTTTTCAGGCTAAAGCTTTTTGACATAAGCATCACATCCCGACACTTTAAGAAACGACAACTTTGGCTTCTTGCCAAACCAAAGTTCATATGGCGTCGTCTCAACGGATTTTGATGGTGCCCTATTTAAAGTGAATGCAGTTGTCTCTAATGCATAACCCCAAAATGATAGTGGCAAATGGACAAGAGAGATCATAGAACGCACCATATCTAATAAGTTTCTATTACGACGCTCGGACACACCATTACGCTGTGGTGTTCTAGGCGGTGTCAATTGTTAAACAATTCCACACTGTCATAAGTGACTGCCAAACTCATAACTCAGATATTCACCTCCTCGATCAGAACGTAGGAATTTAATCTTCTTGTTATGATGATTATCAACTTCACTCTAAAATTGCTTGAACTTTTCAAACGTTTCAGACTTGTGTTTCATTAAGTAAATATACCCATATCTACTTAAGTCATCAGTGAAGGTGAGAAAATAACGATATCCACCGCGCGCCGCAACATTCATTGGACCGCACACATCAGTATGTATGATTTCCAACAAGTCACTTGCCCATTCCATTGTTCCAGAGAATGGCGTTTTAGTCATCTTGCCCATGAGCCATGGTTCACATGTGTCAAGTGGTTCCAAATCAAGTGACTCCAAAAGTCCATTAGCATGGAGCTTCCTCATGCGTTTTACACCAATATGACCTAAACGGTAGTGCCACAAGAAAGTGGTACTATCACTATCAACTCTACATCTTTTGGCATCAATGTTAGGAACATGTGTATCATCACTATCAAGATTTAATATGAATAAACCCCTCACATTGGGTGCATGACCATAAAAGATATCACTCATATAAATAGAACAACCATTATTCTCTGATTTAAATGAGTAACCGTCTCGCAATAAACAAGATCCAGATATAATGTTCATGCTTAACGCAGGCACTAACCCTCTTAGCGACGCGCCACATCGAAACCCGGGTGTGGTGGAAAATGGGCAAGGGCCGGGCTATCACCCCCCAGGTGGTGCGCCGTATCGTGATCTGGATACGGTCGCAAGTGAGCGAGGATCGGATCGTCGCATCCTTAGTGGCGCACTACATCGGCGCCCGGGTGTAGTGGAAAATGAGCGAGGGTCTTCGCATTTAACTCGACGAGTGCGAAGGGTAAGGAAGCTAGCCGAGCCTAGGAGGATTCGATTAGGTAGCTGGAACGTAGGGTTTGTGACAGGTAAGCTTTGGGAGGTAGTTGATACAACGGTGAGGAGAGGCGTTGGTATCCTTTGCGTCCAAGAGACCAAATGGAGGGGACAAAAGGCGAAGGAGGTGTAGGGTACCGGCTTCAAGCTGTGGTACACGGGGACGGTTGCAAACAGAAATGGAGCAGGCATCTTGATTAGCAAGAGCCTCAAGGATGGAGTGGTAGACGTCAAGAGACGTGGGGACCGGATTATCCTAGTCAAGCTGGTAGTTGGGGACTTAGTCCTCAACATTATCAGCGCATATGCCCCACAAGTAGGCCACAATGAGAACACCAAGAGGAAGTTATGGGAAGGCCTGGAGGACTTGGTTAGGAGTGTACCGATTGGCGAGAGGCTCTTCATAGGAGGATACCCAATGGCCATGTGGGCACATCTAACACATGTTTTGAAGGGGTGCATGGGGGATTTGGCTATGGCATCAGGAATGAAGAAGGAGAAGATGTCTTAAGCTTTGCGTTAGCCTACGACATGATCGTATCTAACACCCTCTTTAAGAAGAGAGAATCACATCTAGTGACTTACAGTAGTGGGCAGCACTCTAGCCAGATTGATTTCATCCTCTTGAGAAGAGAAGACAGGCGTGCATGCCTAGACTGTAAGGTGATACCTCGAGAGAGTGTTGTCCCTCAGCATAAGCTTGTGGTTGCTGACCTCCGCTTTTGGATTCGTGTCCAACGGGACAAGCATGCCAAAGTTGCTAGAACAAAGTGGTGGAAGCTCAAGGGGGAGGTAGCTTAGGTGTTCAAGGAGAGGGTCATTAAGGAGGGCCCTTGGGAGGAAGGAGATGATGCAGACAACATGTGGATGAAGATGGCGACTTGCATTCATAAGGTGGCCTCAGAGGAGTTTGGAGTCTCCAGGGGATGTAGAAGAGAAGCTAAAGATACCTGGTGGTGGAATGATGTTGTCTAGAAGGCAATCAGGAGAAGAAATATTGTTTTAGACGCCTATATCTAGATAGGAGTGCAGACAACATATAGAAGTACCAGATGGCAAAGAAGGCTGCAAAGCGAGCTATGAGTGAAGCAAGGGGTTGGGTGTATGAGGACCTCTACCAAAGGTTACACACGAAGGAAGCCGAAAGGGACATCTATAAGATGGCCAAGAGCCGAGAAAGGAAGACGAGGGATGTTGACCAAATCAAGTGCATCAAGGACAAAGCAAATCAACTCCTGGTGAAGAACGAGGATATTAAGCATAGATGGCGGGAGTACTTTGACAAGTTGTTCAATGGGGAGAGTGAGAGCTCTAACATTGATCTGGATGACTCCTTTGATGATACTAGCAGGCGTTTTGTGAGGCGAATCCAGGAGTCAGAGGTTAAGGAGGCTTTAAAGAGGATGAAAGGAGGCAAGGCGATGGGCCCCGATTGTATCCCCATTGAGGTGTGGAGAGGCCTCGGGGACATAGCGATAGTATCGCTAACCAAACTTTTCAACCTTATTTTTCGGGCAAACAAGATGCCAGAAGAATGGAGGCGGAGTATATTAGTACCAATCTTCAAGAACAAGGGGAATGTTCAGAATAGTACTAATTACCGTGGAATTAAGCTGATGAGCCATACAATGAAGCTATGGGAGAGAGTCATTGAGCACTGTGTAAGAATAATGACAAGCGTGACCAAAAATCAATTTGGTTTCATGCCTGGGAGATCAACCATGGAAGCCATTTTCTTGGTACAACAACTTATGGAGAGATATAGGGAGCAAAAGAAGGACCTGCATATGGTGTTCATTGACTTGGAGAAGGCCTATGATAAGATTCCGCGGAATGTTATGTGGTGGGCCTTAGATAAACACAAAGTCCCAACAACGTACATTACCCTCATCAAGGACATGTACGATAATGTTGTGACAAGTGTCCAAACAAGTGATGGCAACACTGACAACTTCCCAGTTAACATAGGATTGCATCAAGGGTCAGCTTTGAGCCCTTATCTTTTTTCCTTGGTGAGGGATGAGGTCACAAGGGATATACAAGGAGATATCCCATGGTGTATGCTCTTTGCGGACGATGTGGTGCTAGTCGATGAGAGCCGGACGGGGGTTAACAGGAAGTTGGAGTTATGGAGTCAAACCTTGGAATCGAAAGGTTTTAGACTTAGTAGGACTAAAACCGAGTACATGAGGTGCACTTTCAGTACTACTAGGAACGAGGAGGAGGAGGATGTTAGCCTTGATGGGCAAGTGGTGTCTCAGAAGGACACCTTTCGATATTTGGGGTCAATATTGCAGAAGGATGGGGATATCGATGAAGATGTGAACCATCGAATTAAAGCCAGATGGATGAAGTGGTGCCAAGCTTCTGACATTCTTTGTGACAAGAGGGTGCCACAAAAGCTAAAAGGCAAGTTTTATAGGACGGCAATTCGACCCGCAATGTTGTATGGCGCTGAGTGTTGGCCGACTAAAAGGTGACATATGGAATAGTTAGGTGTGGTGGAGATGCACTTGTTGAGATGGATGTGTGTCCACACAAGGAAGGACCGCATCCGGAATGATGATATACGAGATAGAGTTGGGGTAGCGCCAATTGAAGAGAAGCTTGTCCAACATCATGTGAGATGGTTTGGGCATATTCAGCGCAGGCCTCCAGAAGCCCCAGTGCACAGCGGACGGCTTAAGCATGCTGATAATGTCAAAAGAGGCCGGGGTAGACCGAATTTGACATGGGAAGAGTCCGTAAAGAGAGATCTGAAGGACTAGAGCATCACCAAAGAACTATCCATGGACAGGGGTGCGTGGAAGCTTGCTATCCATGTGCCAGAACCATGAGTTGGTCGCGAGATCTTATGTGCTATCCATGTGCCAAAACCATGCGTGGAAGCTTGCTATCCAACTTGTTTGTGACTAAAGGCTTTGTTGTTGTTGTTGTTATTGTTGTTGTTGTTGCTGTTGTTGCTTAATGCAGGCACTAAATAACAATTATTCAGGTTTATCACTAATCCCGATGGTAATCGAAGAGAGAGCATGATGACGGCGATCACATCAACCTTGGAAGCATTTCCCACGCGCATCGTCACTTCGTCCTTCGCCAGCCTTCGTCTATTCCATAGTTTCTATTTTGAGTTGCAAATGTGAGCAACCGAATTGGTATCAAATACCCAGGCACTACAACGAGAGCTAGTAAGGTACACATCAATAACATGTATATCATATATACCTTGTTTGTTGTTGGCCGCCTTCTTGTCAGCCAGATACTTGGGCCAGTTCTGCTTCCAGTGACCTGTTCCCTTGCAATGAAAGCACTCGGTTTTTGGCTTGGGTCCAGCCTTGGGTTTCTTCATGGGAGGGGCAATTGTTTTGCCACTGTTCTTGGATTTACCCTTCTTACCCTTGCCATGCTTCTTGAAACTAGTGGTTTTATTGACCATCAACACTTGATGTTCTTTCTGGATTTCAGACTCAGCGACTTTCAGCATCGCAAACAGCTGAGCGACTGACTTGTTCATCTCGTGCATGTTATAGTTCATCACAAAGCTCTTGTAGCTAGGTGGCAGTGATTGAAAAACTCTGTCAGTGATCGCCTCTGGTGGAAGAGGCATTCCTAACTCTGCCAGACAAGTCGAATACCCAGACATTCTGAGTATATGTTCACTGATAGACCCATTCTCCTCCATTTTGCAAGCATAGAACTTATCAGAGGTCTCATACCTCTCGATCGGGGCATTCTTCTTAAATATAAACTTCAACTCCTAGAACATCTCATATGCTCCATGATGTTCAAAACGGTTTTGAAGTCCCGGTTCCAAGGCATACAATATTGCACACTGAACTATTGAGTAATCTCCAGAAAGTGCCTCCCAAGCATTCTTAACGTCTTCGGATGACATGTCTTCGGGTTGGTTACCAAGCGGTGCATCAAGGACATATGACTTCTGGGAAGCCGCGAGGATAATCCTCAGATTACAGGCCCAGTCCACAAAGTTACTTCCATCATCTTTCAACTTAGCTTTCTCCGGGAACGCATTAAAATTCAGGGGTGCTACTACGCGAGCCATTGATCTACAACATAAATATGCAAAGGTTAAAAGACTATTGTTCAAGATAATGAGTTTGGTTAATCAAATTACTAAAGCTCCCACTCAAATCGACATCCCTCAGGTCATTTGAGTGATACATGATCCAAATTCACCAACTCAAGTATGATCATCACGTGAGTTAAGGTGGTTTCAATGGCGAACATCATCATGTTGATCATATCTACTATATGACTCATGTTCGACCTTTTGGTCTCTTGTGTTCCGAGTCCATGTCTGTACATGCTAGGCTCGTCAAGTTTAACCCGAGTGTTCTGCATGTGCAACATTGGCTTGCACCCGTTGTATGTGAACGTAGAGTCTATCACACCCGATCATCACGTGGTGTCTCGACACGACAAACTTCCGCAACGGTGCACACTCGGGGAGAACAAAATTCATCTTGAAATTTAAGTGAGGGATCACTTTATAATGCTACCGTCGTCCTAAGCAAAACAAGGTGCATAAAAGGATAAACATCACATGCAAATCATAAGTGACATGATATGGCCATGAACTTGTGCTTTTGATCTCCATCTTGAAAGCACCGACATGATCTCCATTATCACCGGCATGACACCATGATCTCCATCATCTTGATCTCCATCAACGTGTCTCCATCGAGGTTGTCGGGCCCACCATGCTTCTACTACTATTGCTATCGTTTAGCGATAAAGGAAAGCATTGCATAGCACTTAATGATTGACACATAGGTCAAACAATAATTAAAGACAACCCTATGGCTCATGCCGGTTGTCGTACTCATCGACATGCAAGTCGTGATATTCTATACAACACATGATCATCTCATACATCACATATATCTCATCATGTAATTGGCCATATCACATCACAACATACCCTACAAAAACAAGTTAGACGTCCTCTAATTGTTGTTGCATGTTTTACATGGCTGCTACGAGTATCTAGCAAGAACAATTCTCACCTATGCAAAACCACAACAAAGATACATAAGTTACTTTTCAACCTTCTCAAGGACCGCCTTTGACGAGTCTGATCCAACTAAAGTAGGAGAAACAGACACCAGCCAACCATCTTTGTGCAACGAAGTTACACGTCAGTCGATGGAACCGGTCTCTCGTAAGCGTACGAGTAAGGTTGGTCCGGGCCGCTTCATCCCACAATACTGCTGAACCAAAATATGACCAAGGGAGGAAGCAATGTAAGCATCAACACCCACAAACTCTTTGTGTTCTACTCGAGATCTCATCTACACATAGACCTAGCTCTGATACCAGTGTTGGGAAAATTGCATGGGAAACAAAAAAAATTCTACGCACACGCAAGATCTATCCATGGTGATGAGCATCTACGAGAGGGGAGAGTGGATCTACATACCCTTGTAGATCTCTAAGCGGGAAGCGTTAAGAAACGTGGTTGATGTAGTCGAATGTCTTCGCGATCCAAATCGCCAAGCATCCCACGATCCAATCACGATTCGTCCCGATCTAGCACCAAACAGACAGTACCTCCACGTTCAGCACACGTACGGCTTGATGACGATCTCCGCCTTCTTGATCCAGCAAGAGGGAGCGGAGAGGTAGAAGAGTTCTCTGGCATCGCGACGGTGTTGCAGCGATGGTGGTGGAGTAATTCCAGCAGGGCTTCGCCTAAGCACTGCTGAAATCGATCTACACGAGAAACTACAACCTAGAGGAGAGGGTAGCACGTGGCTGAAAATATATGTGAAAAAACCCTAAAACCTCTAGTATATATAGGATGAGGAGAGGAGGAGGCTTGGCCTCAAGGGCAAGCCCTTTTGGCTTCAGCCGAAGTGGAGGGAGGAGTCCTACTCCTCCACTCCTAGTCGGTTTAGGACTCCTTCCTTTTATTAGCCTATTTTCCACCTTTTCCACTTTGGACTTTCTTCCCAGTCGCATGGGCCCTATGTGGGACTTCAGCCAGCCCACTAAGGGATGGTATTCCTTCTCGCACAGCCCATGTAGCCTCTTGGGTCGAAATACCCCTCCCGATGGTCCCCCGGTACCCTCCCGGCACTACCGATACATTACCGATGAGCCCGGAACTTTTCCGGTGACCAAAATAGGACTTCCTATATATTAATATTAACCTCCAGACCATTCCGAAGCTCCTCGTGACGTCCGGGATCTCATCCGGGACTCCGAACAACCGTCGGTCACCACCATGCATAACTCTATACTACCAAAACGTCACCAAACCTTAAGTGTGCAGACCCTGCGGGTTTGAGAACTATGTAGACATGACCGAGACACCTCTACGATCAATAACCAATAGCGGGACCTGGATGCCCACATTGATTGCTACATATTCTACGAAGATCTTTATTGGTCGAACCTCTTTGTCAAGGATTCAGTTAATCCCTTATGATGTTCCCTTTGTTCTTCGGTATGTTACTTGCCCGAGATTCGATCGTCAGTATCTCCATACCTAGTTCAACCTCATTTCTGGCAAGTCTATTTACTCGTTCCGTAATACAAGATCCTGTGACTAACACTTAGTCACATTGCTTGCAAGGCTTGTTGTGATGTTGTATTACCGAGTGGGCCCTGAGATACCTCTCCGTCACACGAAGTAACAAATCCCAGTTTTGATCCATGCCAACCTAGTAGACACCATCGGAGATACCTGTAGAGCACATTTATAGTCACCCAGATATGTTGTGACGTTTGATACACACAAGGCACTCCTCTGGTGTCCATGAGTTGTATGATCTCATGGTCATACGAACATATACTTGACATGCAGAAAACTGTAGCAATAAACTGACACGATCATATGCTACGTTTATAGTTTGGGTCTTGTCCATCCCATCATTCTCCTAATGATGTGATCCCGTTATCAAATGACATTTCATGTCAATGGCTAGGAAACCTTGACCATCTTTGATCAACGAGCTAGTCTACTAGCGGCACACTAGGGACAAAGTGTTGTCTATATATCCACACTTGCAATGTGTTTCCAATCAATAAAATTGAAGCATGGATAATAAACAATTATCATGAACAAGGAAATATAATAATAAACACTTTATATATTGCCTCTAGGGCATATTTCCAACAAGGTGGGCCCTAGAAGTCGGCCTTTTGACCCTACCCATGGTAGATGACCTCATTAGTAGCCCCCAAATCCGTGAGGTTTGAATGGTCGAGTGATCGACACTCGGGAGTATCAAGTTCAAGTAATGCCCTGCATCGTTTCCGACTCGGCTTGAAATCTTGAAGGATTTAGGATTATCATTTCTTGGCCGAATGACTTAGTTTGTATATGTGATACTGTTATTTGAAATTGAAGCGTTTCCATAGAGAAACGATCCAAATACTCGGTTATCTCGCCCGAGTGCTTAGTCACAAACAGTTTGACCATTCGGCTCATAAATGAATTGTCGGGTGATTTGAAGCACTAAGCTCACGTTATGTAGGGCATGAGGAAGTTTCCGCGCGTTCGAAATCGTGAAGGGCGCGCGCACTTGTGTGATGGAACGGTCACGTCGCGGGATTTTAGGAGTACTGGGCATGGCGCCTTGATAACCATGCTATGATTCTCGCCACGTGTCTCTGATGCTCTGAATAGTAGATCTGCGGATGTCACTCCGTTCGCGGATTGACGGCTAGAGATCTCACCCAATTTCTATTATATATAGTAGAGGCACTGCTTAGGGGGGGACAAATCCCACATCTCGCTCCTCCCTTTGGCTTCTCCGATACCAGCGCAAAAATTTCCACAAAGCTCTCCGCCGCGGACTAGAGCTAGCTCTGTCAGAGATGAAACGCGGAGCGATTGCGAATGCCGAGCAGGCAAAGAAAGGCTCGCGTGGCTCCTCCTCGAGCATTGGTGCATCGACGGGATGGACCCAAGGCAACTGGATGCCGTCGCGGGTCACCAGGGCTCGGATGCTCAAGCTGGAGGGCGAGGGCCTATTGTCCAAGGGGAGTTGGCAGCTGTCGGAGGTGAGCGAAGACGAACCCTCGCCACGGGGGAACGAGCGCACCCTCTTGGTGACTCACCTCGAGCGAGGTTTTTCTCTTCCGGCCCACCCATTCTTCCGTCGGTTTTTTGATTTCTTCGGTGCTCAACTCCATGAAATTACACTCAATGTCGTAGTTTATCAGGCTGCATTCGTTTCTTTGTGCGAAAACTTTCTAGGTTGCCATCCCCATTGTGGCTTGTTCAAACACCTTTTCACTTGTTGAGTGATGACCGTGAAGAAACCCACTCGGTGAGAGGATAAAACCAATGTGGCCCAACTGTGTGGGGGATTGGTAATCCAGCTGTGTCTTGGTGAAGGGTTGGCAGGAGACCTGGTTTTACTGCCAGGATATTTTATCGTACAGAATCAGCCGAGGCTTCCTCTGTACACGTCGAAATGCATTCGGTCAGTCCCCAGGTTGACCGTGACCAAAGATGAGAAGACAAAAGTAGATATCCTGGTGATAGCTCTCGTAGCCCTAGTGCAGAAGGGCATCAATGGCCTGGACTTTCTTGAAGGTTTCTTTCAGAGGAGAATTCTGCCGCTGCAAGCTAGGGCCCATCCCATGTGGAGATACACCGGACCGGATGACACCACTCGGATGAACTCAGAGGAGATCGATGCAGAGATGGTTCAAGCCAAGATCAAGGCAATCACTCCAGCACGCGATAACACGAGTGGAGCAGACTGGTGGCTCCACTCTCATAGGAGAATCCACCGATTGAGGTAACTCCATAAGACTTATTAACCGAGTGATTATGTTGTACTTGTCGTAATCAGCTTGATTGACTTGTTTTCCATTCGACTAGCTTTTGTGGACATGACAAGTTCGGTTCCAGTCGTGAATCGAGGTCCGGTTGACGTGGTGAGTGATACCGACCTCCCAGAAGACTCGACCGGAGCAGGAGAGAGGGAAGAAGACGACGACGACGAAGATGATGATGAAGAGGAGGACTTGAACGCGAGCTACAAGGTGGAGTCCTCACGCTCGAAAGAGCGTGTGCCCGAGTCCCCTACCAAGTCGCGCCATGACCAGGGAGCCTCTGGCGGTAGCTCCAAAGTGTCAAACATTGTCAAGCCGACTTCCAATGTTCTTCCGACTCGCAGCTCGAAGCGTGGTCATGGGGAACTTGCTTCGTCGCCCGAGAAGGCGGCGAAGCAGGCCAAAGTTGTTGTGGCCAAACCTCGGAAGGCAATCCCCATTCCGAAGATTAAGATGATTATCCCTGTTGCTTCGGCGTAGGTATTTTTCACTCAAAGATTACTGTTTAAATCCAACTGAATGATGCGAAAATCCGAGAGTTTCCATCACAACGCTGACACTTCAACCACTTTGCTTGAACCCCAAACTATGGAGAAGGAGCGGGCCGAAGTTGACGTTGCGTCCTCGAAAGGTAAGCTTCAAATTCTTTCTTGCATATGCCACAATTTTCCTTCTGCTTATGCCCCACGTGACTTGATTGAGATTGATGTGGATGAAAAAATTCATCCGCCAAATCCTTCCGCCAACACACAGGGTGTGATGCAAGAGCCATCACTTACTGGTGACTTTGCGTCGTCATAGGGAACCAGCTCGGGGACCGGAGTCGCACTCCGAACCGACACGTCGTCTTTCTTGACAAATCCTCGCGAGACCACCATCTTCTCATTACACCATGTCCCGGAGGACCAGACGGGAGCGAGCAAGGAGGCGCTGATCTAGCTGGAGTTGATGTGTGATCGATTGAAGATGACGTACGATGCGAGTGCATCATTGTAGAAGAATGTCCGATTAAGTACTCTCGTAAGTACCTTCCTCTTTAGGAATTTTGACCCGTCTGCCATTTGTCTTTGGTTTTAATCCCGAGTGGGTTTGCATCTGGGCTCACCCACTGGGTGTTTTTGAGTTCCAGTAGGGGCGCGGTGAGCGCACCCACAGGGCGTAGTCCCCGAGAGTGCCATCGACTGAAGCAGTCAGCGATAGTCTAATAGTGTATAAGTGTATTGAACTTGATTTTCCAGTGGGGGCACACCGAGCGCACCCATTGGGTGTAGTCCCCGAGGCTGCCGTCAACTGAAGCAGCCGGCAGGAGTCTTAGAACTTTGAAGCTTAACTGAATGAGTTGTTATCTTGTATCTGATTGATGGACCATATTTCTTTGCCTGACTAATTTGTTTCTTCCATTTGCTGTTTCTAGTCTGTTTGTGAGCTCGGAAGCCACTACAAAGCTCTAGGGAAGGAGGTGTTAACCCTGCGCCTCGACCTTGAAGCTGAGAAGGCCAAGAGCGCCCGATTGGACCAAGAGAAGAATGCGATGGAAGGTATGCCCTTCCTGCCCGACTGCTACCATATCTGTTCTTTCTCCCCATCCGACCGAGTCTACATTGTCAAATCTTCATGGAGAAAAGCGTAAACTTTTCGAGAGACTGGAGAATTCTGTTTCTTTAGTAACAGTGAAGACGGCCCTCGAGAAGAAGGACACATAACTAGTAGTTGCCCAGAAGGAGTCCAGCCGGAAGGCCAAGGACGACGAGGAGAAACTGAAGTCAGCCGGGAAGCTGGAGGAGGAGAAGAACACCCTTGAGGTTGTTGTGAAGAAGTCCAAGGAGGAGCTCGTCGGGTTGAAGACCAAACTTGAGCATATTACTCCCAAGAAGGCTGAGTTGGAGCAATTCATCGAAGAGTTCGGCAATACTGTGGGTGAGAAGCTCAAAGGTAACCCTCTCGAATGATTCATGTATATTCTTGAATAACCGAATGAAATTTGCTTGACTCTGATTACTTTCTTTATTCGATTGAACCCAAAGTTCTGCTTTGATGTTGCTGAGGAGACCGACAAGATCAAAAAAGAGCTGGATCCGTCCCGAGAGCTGCTCAATGATAGTGTTGACATGGCCTTTCTCCGTTTGGACGAGCGCGTCGATGAAGTGGTCTCGTATATGAAGAGGCTCAGCATCGCCATTGTGGACATTGAGAAGGAACTCTTTTCTGACGAAGAACCTTCCAAGGATCTAGAAACTATACTCACCCGAGTGAGAGATGTCCCGAGCTGAGTGAAGGCCTGGAAGAAGTCAGCGGCCCGAGCCGGAGATGACATCGCTCTCTCACTGGTTCAGGTCCACTGCAAGGGAGTGGATGAGAAGAAGCTGAATTCCTTGGAGGTCGCCAACCAAAAGCACTTCAGAATTGAAGACTTCATGGAAATGTTCATGGAAGAAGCCACTCAAATTGCAGGGAGCCTTGATATGGACACCTTAGTTGAAGTAGTGTTCACGCCTGGCCCCGAGTGATCGTTGGTCTAAATATCTCTTTAAATATTTGCCTCGGAATGCCGAGTGGTAGCTGTAACCGTAAGACTTTTAAACGACCCTAGGGCTCCTGTCATCCGCACTTCCGCTTTGAGCGGTGCACTTCTTATCTGCCTTATCTTTATTTGATCCTTAATATTTGAGTGTTTTATGCTTAGGCGAACATAGTATAGTGCATGGGGGTTCGAGTGTGAATGAGATTCAAACTCGGAATGTTTTCTCACTCAAGCGACGAGGGGTCGTGGCTAAGTCCCCGAGCGTGAGCAAGACTCTCGCTCGAAGTAGTTTATCTTTAGAGTTTTCAAACTTAGGCGATGCGGGGTCACGGCTAAGCCCCCCAAGCGTGGGTGAGACCCTCACTCGGAGTAGTTTGTCTTTACATGAACAATGATGGTCCTGTTCATCTTGACGATCGAGTGCGGAGGATGTCCCACTCGCGAAGTTTCTAACTTAAGTGACGCGGGGTCTCGGCTAAGCCCTCAAGTGTGGGCAAGAGCCTCACTCGGATTAGTGTTCAACTTAGGCGACGCAGGGTCGCGGCTAAGCCCCCGAGTGTGGGCAAGACCCTCACTCGGAGTAGTTCGTCTTTTAGATGAACAATGATGGTCTTGTTCATCTGGACGATCGAGTGCGGAGGATGTCCCACTCGAAAAGTTTTCTGACTAAGGTGACGCATGGTCGCGACGAAGCCCCCCGAGTGTGGGCAAGACCCACATTCGGAGTAGTTCGTCTTTTAGATGAACAATGATGGTCCTGTTCATCTTGGCGGTCGAGTACGGAGGATGTCCCACTTGAAGAGTTTTCTAACTTAGGCGACGTGGGGTCGCGGCTAAGCCCCTGAGTGTGGGCGAGACCCTCACTCTGAGTAGTTTGTCTTTGGATGAACAATGATGGTCCTGTTCATCTTGATGATCGAGTGCGGAGGATGTCCCACTCGAAGAGTTTTCTAACTTAGGCGACGCGGGGTCGCTGCTAAGCCCCTGAGTGTGGGCAAGACCCTCACTCGGAGTAGTTCGTCTTTTAGATGAACAATGATGGTCATGTTCATCTTAACGATCGAGTGCAGAGGATATCCCACTTGAAGATTTTTCTAACTTAGGCGACGCGGGGTCGCGGCTAAGCCCCTGAGTGTGGTCAAGACCCTCACCTGGAGTAGTTTGTCTTTAGATGAACAATGATGGTCCTGTTCATCTTGACGATCAAGTGCAGAGGATGTCCCACTCGAAGAATTTTCTAACTTAGGCGACGCGGGGTCGCGGCTAAGCCCTGAGTGTGGGAAAAACCCTCACATGAAGTAGTTCGTCTTTTAGATGAACAATGATGGTCCTATTCATCTTGATGATTGAGTGCGGAGGATGTCGCACGCGAAGAGTTTTCTAACTTAGGCGACGTGGGGTCGCGGCTAAGCCCCCGAGTGTGGGCAAGACCCTCACTCAGAGTAGTTCATCTTTTCGATGAACAATGATGGTCTCGTACGTCTTGACGATCGAGTGTGGAGGATGTCCCACTCGAAGAGTTTTCTAACTTAGGCGACGTGGGATCGCGACTAAGCCCCCGACTGTGGGAAAGACTCTCACTCGGAGTAGTTCGTCTTTTAGATGAACAACGATGGTCGTGTTCATCTTGACAATCAAGTGCGGAGGATGTCCCACTCGAAGAGTTTTCTAACTTGGGACACACGGGGTCGCGACTAAGCCCCTGAGTGTGGGCAAGGCCCTCACTCGGAGTAGTTCATTTTTTAGATGAACAATGATGGTCCTGCTCATCTTGATGATCGAGTGCAGAGGATGTCCCACTCGAAGAGTTTTCTAACTTAGGCGGCGCGGGGTTGCGGCTAAGCCCCCGAGTGTCGGCGAGACCCTCACTCGGAGTATTGTTTACTTAGGCAAAATCAGGTTTGCAGCTAAGTGTTTGAATCCCACTGGGGGTGGTAAGGTATTTTAAATTCCGCAATATATAATGAAACGAAACTTCATTCATCGAGATCACTCGGATTTATTCTGAAAATCAAAATTTACACTTGTCATCTTCTAGGTGTAGAACTTGCGAAGCAGGTCCGCGTTCCAAGTCCAAGGCTCTTCTACATCATCCTCGATGTTGTACAGTCGATATGCTCCATTGTGCAGGACTTTGGAGATAGCAAATGGTCCTTGCCACGGAGCACTAGCTTATGGGGTCCCTACTAATCCAGTCGGAGAACCAGATCACCCTCCTGAAAAGCTCGGCCTTTGACGTGTGTGTCATGATAATGCCTCAAATCCTATTGGTAGAGCATGGATCTTATGAGGGATAACTCTCTTTCTTCCTCCAAGAGGTCAAGACCATCTTGTCTTGCTGCTTCAGCCTCAGCTTCGTCGTATTGTTCCACTCAGGGGACTTATGTTGAAGATCACACGGCAACACGGCTTCTGGCCCATATACCATGAAGAAAGGAGTGCGTTGTGTAGAGTGGTTAGGAATTGTTCGAATGCCGCATAGGACAGATGGCAGTTCTTCGACCTAGGCTCCTATAGTATACTTCAAGTCTCTCATCAATCGGGGTTCCAATCCCTGAAGGATCATCCCGTTCGCTCATTCTGCCTGCCCGTTTGACTGCGGGTGAGCCACGGAGGCATAATTAACCCGAGTGCCCTGGGAATGGCAAATATCACGGAATTCGTCCGAGTCAAAGTTCTTCCCATTATCTGTGATGATGTCATGCGTCACAACGAATCTGAAGATGATCTGCCAAATGAAACTGACGGCAGTGCTTGCATCCAAATATATGATGGGTTTCGCCTCAACCCACTTAGTGAACTTATCAACTGCTATGAGCAAGTGGGTGAATCCACTCGTCCCCGTATGCAAGGGTCCACCCATGTCAAGGCTCCACATGGCGAATGGCCAAGTGAGTGGGATCGTCTTCACCGCGGAGGCTGGTTTGTGAGACTTATTCTTGTAGAACTGACATCCGTTGCACTTATCAACCAAATCTCTGGCAGCTTCATTGGCCCGGGGCCAATAAAAACCCGCTCGGAAAGCCTTGGCGACCAATGTCTGGGAGGACGCATGATGGCCATAAGTTCCCGAATGAATATCATGTAGGATCTGGAGTCCATCTTCCGGGGAGATGCATTTCTGAGTGACTCTTGTGGTGATTTTCTTGTACAATTGATCTCCCAAGACTTCAAATGAGTTAGATTGACAGACGATTTGGCGAGCCTTTTCTTCATCTTTGGGGAGTTCTTGCTGGAGCAAATATGCTAAATAAGGATGAGTCCACACGAGGGTGATTACCAGCACTTCGTAGACTAGGTTGACCACGAGTGGGACGTCAACCTCAGTCGGATTGGATGGACCGACTTCTTGTGGGGGCTTCTCTATGAAAGGATCTTCTGAAATTGTGGGGGCGCGTAGATGTTCGAGGAATATATCCTTGGGAACGACCTGCCGAGTGTATCCAATTTTTGCCAAGTCGTCTGCTGATTGATTCTTTGTGCTAGGAATGTGATGCAGCTCCAAACATTCAAAATTCTTCTCTAATTTTCTAACCACATTGTAGTAACCAATAATAGCTGGACTTCGAATGTCCCATTCTTTCATCACTTGATTAACAACGAGGTCGTATCTTTGTAGACCATTAAACGAGGAGCCATTAAGAGTCCATACATGAGAGCTTCGTACTCGGCCTCATTCTTTGATGAATCGAAATGGATTTGAAGGACATAATTCAACCAGTATCCTTTGGGAGAAACGAGAACAACACAAGCTCCCGAGCCACTAAGCATCCTGGACCCATCAAAGAACATGGTCCAGTGTTTGGAAACACTTGGGATCGGCTACTCTTGCTCAATCCATTCGGGCATAAAATCAACCAATGCTTGGGACTTGATTGTTTTCTTGGCTTCAAACTTGATCTCCAATGGAAGGAGCTCAATTGCGCACTTTGCCACTCGGCCTGCCGCATCTCGATTATGCAGGATCTCCGACAAGGGAGCATTGCTAACGACCGTGACCGAGTGGTCTTGGAAGTAATGAACTACCTTCTTAACAGTCAGGTAAATACCATAGACCAAATTCTGATAATGCTGATATCTCTATTGGGAGGGAGACAAAACTTCTGAGATATAATACATGGGTCTTTGAACTTTGAATGTTTTTCCTGGCTCCTCGCGTTCGACTGCCAGGACGACTTGATTAGTAATTGTGATGTACATGAGTAATGGTTCCTGGCTACTCGGACCAGCTAACAACGGGTGGGTGGAAAGCAATGCATTGAGTTCTTCAAACGCAACTTGTGGTTCAGTAGTCCACTCGAACTTGTCAGGTTTTTTATCAATCGATAAAGAGGGAGAGCCTTTTCCCCGAGTCTTGAGATGAATCGGCTCAGGGCCGCAAGGCAACCCGTTAACCTTTGCACGTCATGCAGGCGTTCTGGTTGCTTCATTCGGACTATGGCTCTGATTTTGTCTGGGTTAGTGTCGATCCTGCGTTCGGAAATGACAAAACCGAGCAACTTTCCTGCAAGTACTTCCTACTTCTTGAGCTTGCGTTGGTTTTCCCTCGAAGAGGAAAGGGTGATGTAGCAAAGTAGATAAGTATTTCCCTCGGTTGTTGAGAACCAAGGAATCAATCCAGTAGGAGATACAAGCAAGTCCCCAATCTTCGCACCTACACAAACGATCAAACACTTGCACCTAATGCTATAAAGGGGTTGTCAATCCCCTCTAGGTTATTTGCAAGGAGGAGATCTGATAGAGATAGATATAGAAGATTACTAAAATGAAAAGTAAAAAAAGTAAAAAGATTGCAGCAAAGTATTTTTGGTAGTTTTGATTTATAGATCTGAAAATATAATATGGAAAATAGACCCGGGGCCATAGGTTTCACTAGAGGCTTCTCTCTCGAAGGAAAATTATACGCTGGGTGAACAAATTACTGTCGAGCAATTGATAGAAAAGCGAATAATTATGAAGATATCCAAGGCAATTATAATGCATATAGGCATCACGTCTGTGTCAAGTAGACCGAAATGATTCTGCATCTGCTACTATTACTCCACACATCAACCGACTCCTTCCTGTATCTAGAGTATTAAGTTAATGAAGAACAAAGTAACGCATTAGGTAAGATGACATGATGTAGAGGGATAAACTCAAGCAATATGATGAAAACCCCATTTTTTTATCCATGATGGCAACAATACAATACGTGCCTCGCTACCCGTACAATGTCACTCGGTGAGGACACCACAAGATTAAACCCAAAACTAAGCACTTCTCCCATTGGAAGAATTACCAATCTAGTTTACCAATCCAAACCAATAACTCGAAGAGACTTGCAAAGATATGAAATCATGCATATAAGAATTCAGAAAAGACTCAAAAAATATTCATGGATAATCTGAACACAAACCCACAATTCATCGGATCTCGACAAACACACCACAAAATAGTATTACACCAGATAGGTCTCCATGAAGAACATGGTATTGAAGCACAAAGAGAGAGAGAAGAAGACATCTAGCTAATAGATATGGACCCGTAGGTTTGTGGTGAACTACTCATGCATCATTGGAGGGGCAATGGAGTTGATCTAGATGCCCTCCGTGATCGAATCCCCCTCTGGCAGATTACCGGAAAAGGCTCCAAGATTGGACCTCTTGGGAATGGAGGCTTCCGGCAGGGGAAAAGTATTTTCGTAACTCTCTTTGGTATTGGGGGAATATTTGGGAATTTATTGGCAGAAGAATAGGGTTAGGAGACCTGCTGGGGGGCCATAAGCCTGCCAAGCACGGAAAGGGCTGGTGGTCGCGTCCCCTGGCTTGTGAACTCCTGGCAGGTCTCTTGCCTTCCCCTCCAAGTCTGGTAGATGTCTTTTGGTCCAAGAAAAATCATCGTGGAGATTTTATTCCATTTGGACTCCATTTCATATTCCTTATCTACAATACTCAAAAACAAGAAAAAAATAACAGAAACTGGCACTAGGCTCCAGATTAATAGGTTAGTCCCAAAAATAATATAAAATAGCATATTAATACATATAAAACATTCAAAACAAATAATATAATAGCATGGAACAATCAAAAATTGTAGATACGTTGGAGACGTATCAGTACTCCGAATGTGCACTTGGCTGGATTCAACTTTATTCCAAAGCGTCGCGGATTTGCGAAGGTTTCAGCGAGGTCAGTCAGGAGGTTAGAACCTTTCCTGGACTTGACCACGATATCGTCCATGTAGGCCTCCACGTTCTGATTGATCTGCCTTTGTAAGTATTTCTGAATAATTCACTGGAAAGTAGCACCAGCATTCTTCAAGCCGAAAGGCATTGTGACGTAACAGAAACACCCGAATGGGGTGATGAAGGCCATTTTTATTTCATCGGGGTCGTACATTTGGATTTGGTGGTACCCAGAGTACGCGTCCAGGAACGACAAACGTTCACATCTGGCAGTAGAGTCCACTATTTGATCTATACGAGGTAAAGGGAAATGATCCTCCGGACTGTTGGAAATATGCCCTAGAGGCAATAATAATAAATTTGTTATTATCATATTTCCTTGTTCATAATAATCGTTTATTATCCATGGTATAATTGTGTTGATCGGAAACTCAGATACATGTGTGGATACATAGACAACACCATGTCCCTAGTATGCCTCTAATAGACTAGCTCGTTGATCAAAGATGGCTATGGTTTCCTAGTCATGGACAAGAGATGTCATTTGGTAACGGGATCACATCATTAGGAGAATGATGTGATGGACAAGACCCAAACTACAAATGTAGCAGATGATCATGTCAGTTTATTGCTACTGTTTTCTGCATGTCAAGTATATGTTCCTATGACCATGAGATCATGCAACTCACTGACACCGGAGGAGTACCTTGTGTGTATCAAACATCGCAATGTAACTGGGTGACTATAAAGGTTCTCTACAGGTATCTCCGAGGGTGTCTGTTGGGTTGGCAGGGATCAAGACTGGGATTTGTTGCTCCGTGTGATGGAGAGGTATCTCAGGGCCCACTCGGTAATACAACATCACAATAAGCCTTGCAAGCAATGTGACTAAGTGTTAGTCATGGGATCTTGTATTATGGAACGAGTAAAGAGATTTGCCGGTAATGAGGTTGAACTAGGTATGGAGATACCGATGATCAAATCTCGAGCAAGTAACATACCGAAGAACAAAGGGAACATCATACGGGATTAACTGAATCCTTGACATAGAGGTTCGACCGATAAAGATCTTTGTAGAATATGTAGGAACCAATATGGGTATCCAGGTCCCGCTATTGGTTAGTGACCGTAGAGGTGTCTCGGTCATGTCTACATAGTTCTCGAACCCGTATGGTCTGCACACTTAAGGTTCGTTGATGTTTTGGTAGTAAAGAGTTATGTATGGTGGTGACTGAAGGTTGTTTGGAGTCCCGGATGAGATCCCGGACGTCACAAGGAGCTGCGGAATGGTCTGGAGATAAAGATTGATATATATAGGAAGTCCTGTTTTGGTTATTGGAAAAGTTCCGGGCTCATCGGTAGTGTACCTGGAGTGCCGGGAGGGTACCGGGGGACCATCGGGAGGGGTATCTCGACCCAAGAGGCTACATGGGTTGTGGGAGGAGGTAAACCAGCCCTTGGTGGGCTGGCCGAAGCCTTCTCTAAGGGCCCATGCGGCTGGAGTGGTTTGAGAAGGAAAAAATCCAAAGGTGGAGAGGTGGAAAGAGTTTCCATGTGGAAAGGAGGAATCCTACTCCTAATAGGATTGGAGTAGGACTCCTCCACCTCCAATTTCGACCAAACCTTGAGGGTTTGAGGCTTCCTCCTCCCCTCCCTCCCTCCTATATATACTAGAGGATTTAGAGGGAAAAGCTAACCCTAATAGCCGCGTGTTACCTCTCCTCTAGATCGCAGCTTCTCCTCTAGATCGGTTTCGAGCGGTGCTTAGGCGAAGCCCTGCTGGAATAGCTCCACCACCATCGCCGCAACGCCGTCGCTCTATCGGATAACTCATCTACCTCTCCGCTCCCTCTTGCTGGATCAAGAAGGCGGAGATCGTCATTGAGCTGTACATGTGCTGAACGCGGAGGTGCCGTCCGTTCGGCGCTAGATCGGAAGGACCGTGATCAAGATCGCGAGACGATTCTTGATTGGATCGCGGGATGGATCATGATGAGATTGTGGGACGGATCGTGATTGGAACGTGAGATGGATTGGGATGGAATCGCGGGACGCTCAGCAATTTGGATCGCGAAGACGTTCGACTACATCAACCGCGTTTCTTAATGCTTCCCGCTTAGCGATCTACAAGGGTATGTAGATCCACTCTCCCTCTTGTAGATGTTCATCACCATGGATAGATCTTGTGTGTGGGTAGGAATTTTTTTGTTTCCCATGCAACGTTCCCCAACACAGGCATGCCAAATTGAGGTGTTTGAAGTCAATACACATTTAGAGTGATTTATCCTTCGTAGGCACCAAGACGACATTCGCGAGCCACTCGGAGTGGTATACTTCATGAATTAACTCAGCAGCTAGGAGCCGAGCTATTTCTTCGCCACTCACCTTGCGCTTCTCCACGGAGGATCGGCACAAGTACTATTTGACTGGCTTGACTCTGGGATCAGTTCGAAGACGATACTCAGCCAGCTCCCTAGGAAAAGCGGGCATGTCACACGGCTTCCATGCGAATATGTCCTAGTCTCACGGAGGAACTGGATGAGCTCGGCTTCCTATTTCTCCTCGAGTGATGTAGATATGTTCATCGATGCGGCACTTGGATCAGTCGGGTGAACATGGACTTTCTTGGTCTCGCCAGCCGATTGAAAAGCCGACTTGGAAGTGGGCCATTTCGACCTTAGTAAGTCAGTTGTGTCCACCTCTTTCTTGTATCCTTCGAGCTCAACTGCAAGGACCTGCTCATTGGAAATTTTTGAACCCTGCTGGAGGCATTCCTCCGCTATGATCCGATCACCAGGCAGAGTGATCACGCCACCGGCCCTGGCATCTTCAATTTAAGATACACGTAACATGGTCTGGCCATGAAATGTGCATAAGCGGGCTTGCCCAGGATTGCATGATAGGTACTACGGAAATCCACCACCTCGAAAGTCAATTGCTCCTTGTGGAAGTTCTTCTCACTTTTCCCAAATACTACGTCTAGAGAGATCTGGCCGAGTGACTCTACTTTCTTCCCAGGGATAATCCCATGGAAATGCATGTTGCTCTTGCTCAACCGGGACATCGGGATGCTCATTGCTTTGAGCGTGTCGGGATAAATTATGTTGAGCCCGCTGCCTCCATAAGAACCTTACGCAGTCGGACGCCGTTCACGACCGGATCGACAACCAATGCCTGCCTCCCGGGGGTGGCTATGTGGGGCAGATGGTCGGAATGGTCAAATGTAATCAGAGTCTTTGCCCCATTGAGGTGTTTAGAGGCAGTCGAAACTACCAAGTTGACTTCCCAATTGACAACCTTCAATCGTATTTTACTCTCGACATCAGCGAAGATCATCAAGACTTTGTCAACTGATAGGAACCCGGGGGAACACTCCTCCTCATCATCAGCATCATCTTTGTCTTCTAAGGGCTCTTTGCCGATAGCCTGTTCGAGCAGGCGACATTCCCGAGTGGTATGCTTCGGGAGCACAACGTTGCATTCTTCATCCGTCTTGGTATGAAATTGGCAAGGAAGATCTAGAATGTCGGGCTTGGAGTCGAAATTCTTCTTGGGAATCCACTCTTTCTTCTTCTTCGGCTTCGGTTTGCCCCGGCCCTATCCGGAGACGGCCGTAACCTCTGCCTTACCGGGAGCATCAACCTTTCACTTCTACAAAAAAATTCCCGCATTGCCCCCCGATTGAGAGGCATCACTAGTACGTCCTTTGCCGCTATGGAGGCATTCTTCTTCGTCGTCGTTGGCGTAGTTATTCGCTATTTCCATGGCCCGACTGAGGGATAGATCCCCACCTCAACCAAACTTGATAATAAACTCTCGATGCCGAGTGTCGGCCTTGAAGGCGCATAGGGCCTGGTGGTCAGTTACGTGTTCCACGGCTTGTGCAACGTGGTCCAGCGCTGGATGTACTCATGGAGATTCTCATTGCTCTTCTGGAAGCAGTGCTGCAGTTCTGTTAGTCCACCCGGGCGCTTGTACGTTGATACGTCTCCAACGTATCTATAATTTATGAAGTATTCATGCCATGTTTATAATAATTCTATATGATTTTGGTATGATTTTTTTAGACCTAATCCGGACTGGCGATGTTTTTAGCAGACTACCATGGTGTTGTTTTTTGTGCAAAAATAAAAGTTCTTGGAATGGGCTGAAAATTTACGGTGATTTTGTATGGATGAAAAGAGACCCCCAAAGCACAAGAGTTGGGCCAGGAAGTGGACGAGGAGGCCACAAGCCTGCTGGGCGCCCCCTAGGCCGCGCCCGTGTGGCTTGTGGACTCCTCGAGCACCCCCCTTGACATGATACCGACGCCAAAAATTCCTATAAATACAGAAAACCTCCAAAAAGAAACCTAGATCAGAAGTTGCGCCACCCCAAGTCTCTGTAGCCACGAAAAACCAATCTTGGCCCTCTCCGGCACCCTGCCAGAGGGAGATCCCCACCTAGGGGGGAGGCCATGGAGGAGGAAGCACAAAGGGGAGACCCTCTCCCCCTCTCTCTCGGTGGCGGCGGAGTGCCATCGGGGGAACCATCGCCGTGGGGATCGTCTTCATCAACATCACCTTCTTCATTACCGTCCTCATATCTTTTCCAGCGGTCCACTCTCCTGCATCCCGATGTAATCCCCTACTTAAACATGGTGCTTTATGCCACATATTATGATCCAATAATGTGTTGCCATCCTATGATGTTTTTAGTAGATTTCTTTTGTCTTATGGGTTGATTGATGATCTAGATTGGTTTGAGTTGTATTTTTTGCTGCTGTCCTATGGTGCCTTCCGTGCCACGCACACGTGAAGGATTCCCGCTATAGGGTGTTGCAATACGTTCATGATTCGCTTATAGTGGGTTGGTTAAGTGACAGAAGCATAAACCTGAGTAAGGGGGTTGTTGCGTATGGGATAAAGGGGACTTGATGCTTTAATGCTATGGTTGGTTTTACCTTAATGATCTTTAGTAGTTGCGAATGCTTGCTAGAGTTGCAATCATAAGTGCATATCATCCAAGAAGAGAGTGTATGTTAGCTTATGCCTCTCCCTCATATAAAATTGCAATAATGATCACCGATCTTGTTAACAATTTCCTAGGACAATTCCGCACACCGACCCATCATTATTCCACACTCGCTATTTGTAATATATCGTAATATATTCTAACTTTATGATAACAACACCTATTTTTATACTTTAGTTCTCCGATATCATGCAAAGCTATTCTCTTCATACCCACAACGTAGTTTTATTTCTCGCTTCTAGTTGGAAGCAAACATCCGGCGTACGTAGAGTCGTATGAGTTGTAGATAGGACTTGAGAGAATATTGATCTTACCTTTAGCTCCTTGTGGGATCGACACTCCATACTTATCACTTCCACATTTGGAAATTGCTACAATGATTCCTTGGGGATTATTATATGTGCCCTTGAAGTTCTTAACAAACACTCGGTCCAAGTCTTCCCAGCAGTAAATACAACTTGGTGGCAATTGGTTTAGCCATGCGCGTCCAGTCCCTTCCAGCAAGAGCGGAAGGTGTTTCATTGCAACGAAATAATTGCCTTTGCCGATCTGACGACCACTCGGTAGTCCTCGAGCCAAGTTTCTGGCTTCGACTCACCGTTGAATTTGCCAATTCTCATCACTAGACGGTAATTGGGAGGAATTTCAGCTTCCCGGATGTATCTGCCGAAGCGACCGAGTCCGGAGGCACCCCAGCCACTCACTCGGTCCTTGTTGTCTCTGTTCCGATCAACCACATGTTGAGTGATGATGGACATGGCATTGAACTGAGGGGTCTATGACCCTTATCTCCATAACCTCTCAGCCGGACGGGGCTCCTTTTCTGGTCCCTTGCGTGAGGGTGACCACCATCATAGTGACGCGGGCCGTATGATCTGCCCCTCGGATGGGGCGTCCGACTGACATCGTGATCACCGTGCCAGCGCCCTTTGTACGGACCTCTCGGCAGAGGAGGAGTTCGCTGGTCCTTCGTTGGTGCTAGTGGGATATGAGCCGACTGAACCGTTTCTGCTCGAACAAACTTGCTATGGATACCCTGATGGGATTGTGACACTTCAGAGTTCTGCTCCAAAGCCATCTTCAAAAGGGCCTAGATCTACCGAATGCCCTCACCGGCTAGAGAATAAGATGGCTAGAGCAAATCAGGGACCCGAGTAGCCGCAACCAGGTTCAACAATGGAGCGCGCATCATTGGGATGGTGTACGGTCGATCTTTCGTCAACAGCTAACGACGACTCCGGCTGGAGTTGGGCATCTCTCTTGCCGCAAGCTCGTCCAGTGATCGTTGAAGCTGCTCGAGTCGCTCATGCTCTTCCAAGGTGGCCCGATGCGTAGCTTCCAGAACCATCTCCTCTGGGGAAGTTCCCGCGATGGGAGTGAGAAGAACTTCGTCATTCATGCACCCGATTTGCTCCCGCTGATCCCGAGTGAGGAGTCGGGGAATGTAATCGTCGGAGGTAGCTTTGTTGTGGTTGCCGTCTCGATTGCGGGTATCTCCTGCGGAGTATCTGGGAGGAGGATCATCCCGGGATGGGTCAGCCATCAGAACCTCCGCAACATCTCCGCTGCTCTCGCAATCACCTGCACCAGAGGAGTCGTCGTCTGACGATGGAAAGAGGCAGTGTACAGACTCGTCGGGGACGCACACGGGAGTCTACTCAGCTGCGGTCTGAGCCACCACTACGTGCTTGATCTAGCGTTGCAGCCGTGAGCGCCCGGAGCGCCATCGACAAGCTACAACGCGAGTCTGGGAAGTTGGTCGATATGGCGTCGACGGCTGTCGTAGAAGGATTCAAAATGTCATTGGGCTGTAATGCACTGCGCCTTAGGCGGGCATTGCCTCAACATCCAGCGGCGCTTCCTGCAGCCAAGCCGAGCCGTCTAAGATGAAGCTGAGGGAGCCGAAGAAGATCTCGCCGCTGAGTGTCATCATGATGATCAGCAAAGTGGAAATTCCACCTGCGCCGCAATTCGCTAGACGTGCAGCCCTAAGGTGGGCGCCAACTGTCGAGGGAACTAGCGTGACAATACTACCAGGGGTACGAATGGAGGGGCGAAGTCCAGCTACGGCTCAGGTGTTTAGTCAGATGTGTATGACTTCAGGCCCCAATCGGAAGTGGTAAAAACCCTATGTCTCGAGCTCAGGGGCTTAGTTTGTTTGCTTATGGGGGAATAGAGGAATGCAGGGTGTCGGAACATTGCTACGGCGCCCGATGGTGGCTTATATAGAGTGCGCCACCACCTGCCGAGCACCGCCATAAATGTTATTTAAAGCTACGTTACAGAAACTGTCGCGTTAAGTAGTGCATTACTGATAACGCACAATTAACTAGTCAGCACATGTCTCTTCGGGTCCCTTGAACGTTACGCCTCTTGAGCTGTTGAACCCATGTTGTTCAAGTGTAACTAAGACTCTCTGAGTGAGTCTTCAAGTGCGTCCAAATGCACCTTTACTTCTGGAGCTTCAATGCTAATGAGGGTTCATAGGTGGGCCCTAAAAGTCAGCCTTGTGACCCTACCCATGGTAGACAATCTCATCACACAGGATCAAACGAACATATTACATAGTAAAAGATAGGCCCAAAAAGGATCAAAACTAAACATAGACCACGAAAGCGTCTCCAGCAACCCACGCTCCAAAATTCAAGAAGACCTCAACAACATCAACCATTTTCGCCTAAGTATCAGCACCTCCATCACCAGCTGGGACCAAAAGCGACGTACAACGAGCGGTTTGCTTCATCAGCACGTGCACCTCACTGTTAAGATTTTTCTTGTCCACATTGTAAGTGCATCTAGTGCCCCTTAGTGATTTTTGTGTATTGCAGACTTATAGGTTAAGATACTGATGCGTTTGTAAGTCTACACATGCTCTATTAGTCACAGAGGAGTTTGATATATTTGAAGATTATCGACCCCTAAAAATGTATGTCTTTAACTGAAAATTTTGGTGAAGACTTTGCTGAAGACTTTGGTATTCCGTGAAGACTTTGAAAATGAAGAAGTTGGTGTGACCTTGAATATATGAACGAGGACTATGAAGTGTCAAGACTTTTGTTTTCGTAGTTTCATTTCCTTTTTTGAGTCATAGGAAACACCATACTATTAAAGGGGCCCGAGGTAATACTAAGGAAAATTTCCAACCGATGCTCAACTCAAAAGCCTCAACCTATCCAATCCTTCGAGTGAAGCCTTTGGAAATCTCTTATGGTTCAATCAAGTTCTTCAGTGACAGAGACGAAGTTCTTCTGGTCTCTGAGGAAGTTGGTCTGACTGAGGAGTTAGGATTTCGCTAGTGTGAATTGGCTACAAGTGAGGAACATGATAAGCCTGAGGACTTTCATAGTTCGAAATTATGACCGTTGATATGCTTAGCGCCAGCTGTCCCCAATCATCTTATCCACATAATGGTCATATCATTGGGGGCATTTATGTCTTATCATGTTAGGTTGCACCCTGGCTATAAATAGACACCCCCACAACCACTAGTTGGTTGGCTGCTCCGAGAGAGAACTGACACTTGTCATTTGAGAGCAACCCATCCTCCAAGGACTTTGAGATAAAATCATCAGTGAGGAAAAACCCAAACCCAAACCACCAAACCCAAAGTGATTGAGCATCACTGAAGAGATTGTTCCTGTGTGGAACTGACGCTTGTTACCTTTGCAGACTGTGTATCTTCTAGACGGTTAGGCGTCATGGTCTAGTGCATCTTGCGGTTAATTAGGGATCACGAAGTGACCTTGGTCTAGAGCATCCATCAGTCAATTGTGGGTCGCCGAGTGACTAGTTTGTGAGGGTTTTGGAAGTCTACCCTGAAGACTTACCACGAGTGTTGGGCGAGGACTTTGTGACATTAGATCAAGGAGAATACGGTAAGGACTGTGTGTCCTGGGATTGTGTGTCCTCTAGTTTGAATACCAGGCCGCTCCAAACCAAATGTACGACTGTCACAGCAGTTGGAACTAGGTCATCAAACCATTGTCTTCATCGAGCTATCTGGTTCTATTTCCTCAACCCTTTCATTGCCTCTTATACTTGTTGATGAAATTGATCGTTACTGTTTGAAGAATTTGACTACAGACTTTCTCAATTTCCTCACCTCAAATTTTTCAAGTTACCTTGTTCCTCACATGCTTATCTTGTATCACGCTATTTGTAATTTGTGCATGCTTAATTTCATCCTGATGACTATGCTATGTTTCTCATGCACTTGAGTACTTATTATGCTGCAAGTTATTCATCACATTTGAAATTCCTCGAGTTGAAATTCCCAAGTGATGAATTTTGTAAAAATCGCCTATTCACCCCCATCTAGTCGATATAACGCACTTTCAGTTGGTATCAGAGCAAGGTACTCCCTTGTTCTGTGTGCTTTTGGTTTAACCACCTAGAGTTCTAGTTATATCGACTGCAGGTATGATCAAGGTTTCCGCAGGTTGTCCTACCTTCGATGGGACGGATTACCCCTACTGGAAGAACAAGATGCGCATGCATGTTGAAGCTATTGACAATGATCTCTGGTACATTGTGGAAAATGGTGTTCCCTGCACCTCTCCGACTGTTACTACTACTGATATGAAGAAATTCAAGCAACTCGATTCTCAACTGAAGAATATCATGTGTGGCCATTTGAGCAAATGTTAGTATGGGAGAGTGAGTGCTTTGGAGTCTGCTAAGCTTACTTGGGATAGGCTGTCCAAACTCAACGAAGGTGTTTCCACACAACATGACTCCCGTGTTGATGTGCTTCGCAATCTCTTCAATCGCTTCAAAAGACTCGACAATGAAAATGTTCAGCAAACTTTTGATCGTCTCACTGATATCTCCAACAAGCTTCAAGCACTGGGTGCCACTGACATCACCGACCACGAAGTGGTGAATAAACTGCTAAGATCTCTTGATTCCTCATTTGACACACTAGCTTTTATGATTCAAGAGCGTGAAGACTACAAGTCACTTGATCCTGCTGATATACTTGAGAGACTCAATACTCATGAATTCCATCAGGCTGAGAAGAGAGATCTCTACGGGCCAAGCTATGGAGGATCTCGTGCTCTGAACCCAAAAGCAATTTCCTCATCTGAAGGCAAAGATTCTAATAGTAGCCTTGGTGATCCTGAAGAACTGAGTCAGGAACTGGCAATGCTTGTGAGGAAATTCTAGAAGTTCTCAAGGAGAGGCCGATTTAGAAAATCATCAAAAAGTGGTTTGAGGAAATCAGATTCCTCAAGCGACTACAAGAAGAGAGTTTGTCACAAATGCAACAAATCTGGTCACTTTATCTTTGACTGTCCTCTCTAGGAAAAAGAATCAAAGAAGAAGTACAAGGACGACAGTTCTAATGACTCAAAGAAAAAGAAAAAAAATCTTCAAACACCTCATCTGCAAATTACTCATCTTCAAAGTCCTCAACGCACCAGAAGAATTGTTCCAGAAAGGCTCGCGCTTTCATTGGCAAGGAAATGGATTCTGAAGAATATGAAGAAGAGGAAGAATTTGAGGTGGAGTCTGAATCTGGTGTTGCTAACCTTGCTCCCGCTACCGATTTCGTCAGCAAGTCCATATTCAACAATGAAGAAAATGGCTACTCCAACGACTCTGACGGCAGCAATGATGAATATTCTCCTACTTATTGCTTTATGACGAAAGGAGTCAAGTCAGTCATAGAATGTCCCAATCTTGATGACATTGAATATCCTAGGTGGAAAGTTTTGATGAAGAAGCATCTCATATCAATGAACAGTGAGCTATGGACTGTTACTGAACTTGGATTGACTGAACTCTGCAAGATGGCAAATGCTGAGGAAATTCGTAAGTACACTCAACTTGATGCTCAGGCGAGGAACATCATCTGCACAAGCCTATCGAGCGTCATGTTCAAAGGGATCTGTCATCTCCAAAATGCCAAGCTCATCTGGGATAGGATCATGGACATCAATGAAGGCTATCGCACTCATCAAGACCCCATGTTCATCGAACTCAAGAAATTCCTCAAAACCTAGGAATCAGATCCTGTTTCATCTTCTTCACTTTGTCTTATGGCAAAAGGTTCCAAGGTACACCAGCATCACTCCTCTTCAGAATCAAGTGAAGGTGAATCTAATGAATATGTGAAGCCTAGCTATGCCAAACTTGCTAATATTCCCACTAAGCAACAAAGTGCACTTGAAAAAAATTCAAAAATTGGTAGAAAAAAGCGATGATCTGTTGAATGAGGAAGTGGATCAGACTCAAACTCCGTCTGATGATCTCAAAAGTCTTCAGACAAAGTATGATAACCTTCAGAGTCATCATAATGCTCTCTTAGTAGATCATGAGAAGCTTTCCTATGAATTTCTTCAAAGAAAGCAATATCTTGAGAAACTAAGAGTGTCTCATGGGGATCTCCAAAGGGAAAATGATTCCTTATTGGCTCAACAGATCAGTACCGCTCAAGAAGAATTTCTTCCACCTTGTTTGAAATGCATCGAACGTGAAACTGCTAATTCTCCACCTAAATGTTCAAATGCTTATATTGTTGCAAATTCTTCAACTGTCCCTGTGGTCACAAATTCCTCGCCTGAGGATACCACAAGTATTTCTGACGAAAATGCAGGGTTGAAGGAATTGCATGTGACAGGCATGTACAAAAGTCTCAAAGGGCATCAAACCCTTTACGATGTGCTCAAAAACCAGATTCTGAACAGGGGCCCTAGGAAAGAGGGTATTGCATTTGCGAGGAAACTCAATGCTAACGGATCCTACTGGACACCTGAGTAGTACCCCAAAACCTCATGGGCTGCTGCAAAAGGACCTCCTGTAGATCCATCCACTTTATCAGGCTTTACTTGTGAAACTTCATGTTCCACTGATTAGTCACTTGACTCCAACTACAAATTCTTCAAAAATCAGAACGGTGAAGTATTTGCCAGATTTTTTTGGAACTAACTGTAGGAACGGTTCACCTATGAAGAATATCTGGGTTCCTAAGAGTTACTTGCAAAATCTTTAGGTGAATATCCTCACGACACCACCCATGAAGAAAAGGAACCCCAGATCAAATTCTTCATCTGGACCAAAGTCTTCACTTGGACCAAATTCCTCAAATGGTCAAAAATATCATTCTTGTGCTAATGCATCTGTTTCATAGGGAAAATCTAAGAGTTCTGAATATGTGCATTATTCTTCAAATCATTATGTTCATAAGTCCTCGAAGAATTTCTCTGCTTATTAATGTGAGTACTCTATCCCTCTTCCTGTGAAACAAAGCGCACTAGCTTTAATGCGTCGCTTCTCATATGGTGCTCGCAGAATGATGAACTCTTTGCCACCCTTCCAGATGTCGATGGTGAAGAAATTGAACTAATCTCTTATGCAGTGTCAGGTCTCCAGATGAATTTGAATGTCTGATGAATTTGCTGGAGACCAGAGGAAATGCTTGAAAGGACGCAAGCTAATCATTTAGAAATGAATTCCTCATTTCTCACGTCCTCACACAGCTTTACTTACCATATTGTGTGATGAAATTTTTCTTGATGAATTTGATGTCATATTCTTAACTCTGAAGCATATGAGTTCGTAAGTTGTACTATTCATCTGCACGATGAACCTCCAAAAGCTATTGAGTGGGTCCTGGACACTGGATGTAACAACCACAACACTAGTGACAAGAATTTACTGATGAATTTACCACTTGCCCCATCTCATCTGAAGCATATCACCTATGCTTGCTACTTCTCGAGCATGCGTTGGTTTCCGTGAAGAGGAACGGGTGATGCAGCCAAGTAGATAAGTATTTCCCTCAGTTGTTGAGCACCAAGGTATCAATCTAGTAGGAGATACAAGCAAGTCCCCAATAGGTGTACCTACACAAAAAATCAAACTCTTGCACCCAACACTATAAAGGGGTTGTCAAGCCCTTTAAGGTTACTTGCAAGGATGAGATCTGATAGAGATAGATTGCTTGAACGGAAAGTAAAACAAAAGGTAAAAATAATGCAGAAAAGTATTTTTGGTATTTTTGGTTTTAGATCTGAAAGTATAAGTTGGAAAATAGACCCGGGGGGCATAGGTTTCATTAGAGGCTTCTCTCATGATGGCAAGTATTACGGTGGGTGAACAAATTATTGTCGAGCAATTAATAGAAAAGTGAATAATTATGAAGATATCCAAGGCAATGATTATGCATATAGGCATCACGTTCGTGTCAAGTCGACTGAAACGATTCTGCATCTACTACTATTACTCCACACTTCGAACGACTCCTGCCTGCATCTAGGGTATTAAGTTCATGAACAACAGAGTAACGCATTAGGTAAGATGACATGATGTAGAGGGATAAACTCAAGCAATATGATGAAAACCCCATCCTTTTATCCTTGATGGCAACAATACAATACGTGCCTCGCTACCCCTACTTTGTCACCGGGTGAGGACAGCGCAATATTGAACCCAAAACTAAGCACTTCTCCTATTGCAAGAACTACCAATCTAGTTGTCCAAACCAAACCAATAACTCGAAGAGACATGCAAATATATGAAATCATGCATATAAGAATTCAGGAAAGACTCAAATAATTTTCATGGATAATCTGAACATAAACCCACAATTCATCGGATCTCGACAAACACACCGCAAAAGAGTATTACATCGGATAGATCTCCCTGAAGATCATGAAGAACATGGTATTGAACATCAAAGAGAGAGAAGAAGCCATCTAGCTACTAGCTATGGACCCGAAGGTCTGTGGTGAACTACTCACACATCATCCGAGCGGCAATGGAGTTGATGTAGATGCCCTCCATGATCGAATCCCCCTCCGGTAGATTACCGGAAAAGGCTCCAAGATTGGATCTCTCAGGAACGGAGGCTTCTGGTGGCGGAAAAGTGTTTTTGTGGCTCGTTTTGACAATAATGGAATATTTGGGAATTTATAGGCCAAAGTTTAGGGTTAGGAGGGCTGCCGTGGGCCCACGAGCCTGTGGGGCACGCCCTACCCCCTAGGCGCGCCCCTAGGGCTTGTGGCCCCACGGTGACTCTCCTACCTTGGTCTCCAAGCTTGGTGGTTTCCTTCCGGTCCAGAAAAAATCATTTCAAAGGTTTTATTCTGTTTGGACTCCGTTTAATATTCCTTATCTGCAATTCTCAAAAACAATGAAAAAACAAAAACTGACACTAGGCTCTAGATTAATAGGTTAGTCCCAAAAATAATATAAAATAGCATATTAATGCATATAAAACATCCAAAACATATAATATAATAGCATGGAACAATCAAAAATTATAGATACGTTGGAGACCTATCAGCATCCACAAGCTTAATTCCTGCTCGTCCTCGAGTAGGTAAATGATAAAAATAGAATTTCTGATGTGGAATGCTACCTAACATATTTATCCATGTAATATTCTTTATTGTGGCATGAATATTCAGATCCATAAGATTCAAAACAATAGTCTAATGTTGACATAAAAACAGTAGTACTTTGAGCACACCAACAAGGTAGTCGTGTCCTTTCGAAATAACATGGCCTTAGAAAGTTATCCCTACAAAATCATATGGTCTGGCTATACTCCATCTTCCCCACACAAAGTATCTAAATCATGCAGAACCCCGATGAACAAGTCAAGCAATTGTTTCACACTTTTGGTGTTCTCAAACCTTTTCAACTCTACATGAGCGCGAGCCATGGATATAGCATTATAGGTGGAATAGAATATGGAGGAGGTGCAAGGAGAAAAAGGAGAAGATAGTCTCACATCAACTAGGCGTATCAACGGGCTATGGAGATGCCCATCAATAGATATCAATGTGAGTGAGTAGGGATTGCCATGCCACAAATTCTCTTAGAGCTATAAGTGTATGAAAGCTGAAAAAGAAAACTAAGTGGTTGTGCAAAAATATCCACTAGTTATATGAAAGTGACAAAATAGGAAACTCTCTATCATGAAGATCATGGTGCTACCTTGAAGAACAAGTGTGGAAAAAGGTAGTAGCAATTGTCCCTTCTCTCTTTCTCTCATATTTTTTCTTCTTTTTTCCCTTTTTTATTTTGGTGGGCTTCTTTGGCCTCTTTTATTTTTTTGTTTGGGCTTCGCTGGCCTGTTTTATTTTTTGTAAAGTCCGGATACTCATCCCAAGTTGTGAGGGAGTCATAGCTTCCATCATCCTTTTCTCTCACGGAAAAATGCTCTATTAATGAAAAATCATCACACTTTCATTTACTTATAACTAAAAAAAATTTAAACTCGATACCTATGACAAAGTATGACTCTATATGCAAGATGAAAGTGATGGTGCATGTCATGAAAATCTACATGGTGGAAGTTGCACGGCAATATATCTCGGAATGGATATGAAAATTCCATAATAGGTAGGTGTGGTGGCTGTTTTGAGGAACATATGGTGGCTATTTTGAGGAAGGAGGGTTTGATGTACCGGCGAAAGTTGCGCGGTACTAGAGAGGCTAGCAAAGATGCAAGGGCGAGAGTGTGTATAATCTATGGACTGAACATTAGTCATAAAGAACTCACATACTTGTTGCAAAAGTCTATTAGTTATCAAAAAAAGCATTAGATGCATGCTCCTAGGGGATAGGTTGGTAGGAGTTAACCATCGCGCACTCCCGACCCTCATACAAAGGTTGACAATCATTAAACAAATCATGCTCCGACTTCGTTACATAACGGTTCACCATACGTGCATGCTACGAGAATCACAAACTTTAACACAAGTATCTCTTCCAATTCACAAATACTCACTATCATGACTCTCATATTACCATCTCTATTATATCAAAACTTCATGCAAGGTATCAAACTTCTCATAGTATTCAATGCACTTAATATGAAAGTTTTTATTATACCCCTCTTGGATGCCCATTATATTAGGACTAAATTCATAACCTAAACAAATTACCATGATGTTTTAAGAAACTCTCGAAATAATATAAGTGAGGAATGAGAGTTCAATAATTTCTATAAAATATAACATCACCATGCTCTAAAAAGATATAAGTGAAGCACTAGAGCAACATTGCCTAGCTCAAAAGATATAAGTGAAGCAAATAGAGTATTCTAATAAATTCATGATTCAGCATGTCTATCTCAAAAAATGTGTGCAGCAAGGATGATTGTGGCAAACTAAAAAGCAAAGACTCATATCATACAAGACGCTCCAAGCAAAACACATATCACGTGGTGAATAAAAATATAGCCTCAAGTGAATTTACCGATGGATTGAAGAGGAAAGAGGGGATGCCTTCGGGGGCATCCCCAAGCTTAGCCTTTTTGGTATCCTTGAATATGACTTGGGGTGCCTTAGGCATCCCCAAGCATAGGATCTTGACACTCTTTATTCAATAGTCCATCAAATCTTCACCAAATACTTGAAAACTTCACAACACAAAACTCAACAGAAAACTCATGAGATCCGTTAGTATAAGAAAAATAAATCTCCAATTTATGTACTGTTGTGAACTCATTCTTTATTTATATTTTTTAATACCTATTGTATTCTAATTTTTCCATGGCTCATACCCCCCCCCCCCCGATACGACCCATAGATACATCAAAATAGGCAAACAACACAAAGAAAACAGAATCTGTCAAAAACAGAACAGTCTGTAGCAATCTGTAAACTTCTAATACTTATGAAACTTTAAAAATTCTAAAACATTAGGATAACCATGGAAATGTTTGTAGAAATCTTGTTTAAACATTTCATATTAATTTGACGCTATGAAAAAATTAGAAAATTCCTAGATTGAGCGCAAAAGTTTCTGGTTTTCAGCAAGATCAAATCAACAACTACCATAGATCACCCCAAAGGTTTTACTTGGCTCAAACACTAATTAAAACACACAAAAACAGTTAGCACAGAACTAATAATGTGCAAAACACACCAAAACAGAAGCAAAAATCAGAAAGCAAAATAAGATCGGGTTGCGTCCCAACAAGCGCTATTGTTTAACGCCCCTAGCTAGGCAAAACACAATAGATCTAGGTATTGTTATCTTTGGTATGCAATCCATAAGTAGATCTCATGATAGATTCATAAGGTAATTTTATTTTCTTTCTAGGAAAGTGTTCCATGCCTTTCCCTAATGGAAATTGGAATCTAATATTCTGTTCCCTCATATCAATAATTGCACCAATCGTTCTAAGGAAAAGTCTACCAAGAATAATAGGACATGTAGGATTGCAACCTATATCAAGAACAATGAAATCTACGGGCATATAATTCCCATTTGCAACAATAATAACATCATTAATCCTTCCCATAGGTTTCTTTATAGTGGAATCCGCAAGATGCAAATTTAAGGAACAATCATCAAATTCACGGAAACCTAACACATCACATAAAGTTTTTGGAATCGTGGAAACGGTAGCACCCAAATCACACAAAGCATGGCACTCATAATCTTTAATCTTAATCTTAATAGTAGGTTCCCACTCATCATATAGCTTTCTAGGTATAGAAACTTCCAGCTCAAGTTTTTCTTCAAAAGCTTTCATCATAGCATCAACAATATGTTTAGTCAAAGCTTTGTTTTGATTATAAGCATGAGGAGAGTTCAACATGGATTGCAACAAGGAAATACAATAAATTAAAGATCAGATATCATGATTAATGTCCTTTAAATCCAAAAGAGTGGGTTCATTGCTATTTAAAGTTTTGACCTCTTCAATCCCACTTTTATTAATTTTAGCATCAAGATCTATAAACTCCGAATCATTGGGACGCCTTTTAACTAAAGTTGACTCATCTCCAGTACCATACTTATCAAGATTAACATTGGAAAACAAAGATTCAATTGGAGTCATATCAATCACTTTAAGATCTTCATCAATATTATCAAGAGAACACACTTTTTTCAAGCCATTCACGCTTAGCACGTATTCTAGCGGTTCTTTCCTTACACTCATCAATAGAAATTCTCATGGATTTTAAAGAATCATTAAAATAATGCTTGGGTGGAATAGATCTAATTTTTAAAGAATCAACCTCAAGAGAAATTCTATCAACGTTCCTAGCCAAATCATCAATCTTGAGCAATTTTTCTTCTATCATAGCATTGAAACCTTTTTGCGTACTAATGAATTCTTTAATATTATTCTCAAGATCAGAGGGCACCTTATTATAATTTCCATAATAATTGCTATAGGAATTACCATAATTATTAGAGGAATTACTAGGAAACGGCCTAGCATTGAAATTACCTCTATAAGCGTTATTACCAAAATTGTTCCTACCAACAAAATTCACTTCCATAGATGCATTATTATTTCCAATCAAAGAAGACAAAGGTGTATCTTTATGATCAATAGGATCACTCTTACTAGCAAAAAAATTCATTAATTCATCCACCTTTTCACTCAAAGTATTAATCTCTTCAATAGCATGCACTTTTTTACTAGTAGGAGATCTTTCGGTGTGCCATTGAGAGTAATTTGCCATAATATTATATAGGAGTTTAGTAGATTCTCCTAATTTTCTTTCCATAAAAGTACCACCCGTGGTGCAATCTAAGAGATTACTAGAAGCAAAATTCAATCTAGCATAGAAAATTTGTATAATCATCCATAAACTCAAACCATGCGCGGGGCAATTCCTAATCATAAGTTTCATACTTTCCCAAGATTGTGAAAAGTTCTCATGACCAAGTTGCTTAAAATTCATTATATCATTCCTAAGGGAGATGGTTTTAGCGGGCGGAAATTACTTGGAAATAAAAGCATCTGTACACTTATTCCATGAATCAATACTATTTTTAGGCAAATATGAAAACCAAGTTATAGCACGATCTCGTAGTGAGAACGGGAATAGCTTCAATTTAACAATATAATTATCCACATCTTTCTTGTTTTGCATGTCACACAACTCAACGAAAGTATTTAGATGAGATGCGACGTCTTAATTAGCAAGGCCGAAAAATTGTTCTTTCATAACAAGATTGAGCAAAGCAACATTAATTTCATAAGATTCCACACTAGTGGCGGGAGCAATCGGAGCACTAATAAAATCATTATTATTAGTATTGGAAAAGTCACACGACTTGGTATTCTCTTGATTCATCGTGACAAAGCAAACAATCAAGCACACAAGCAAGCAAAAAGCAAACAAAAAGATGAATGAAAAGAGGCGAATAAAAAGGCAAATCTTTTTGGTATTTTCTAAAATCGTTTTAGAAGTGGGGGAGAGAAAAACAAGAGCCAAATGGCAAATAATGTAAATGCAAGAGATGAGTTTGTGATGGGTACTTGGTAGGCTTGATGTAGATCTCCCCGGCAATGGCACCAGAAATCCTTCTTGCTACTTCTCGAGCATGCGTTGGTTTCCCTCAAGAGGAGCGGGTGATGCAGCAAAGTAGATAAGTATTTTCCTCAGTTGTTGAGAACCAAGGTATCAATCTAGTAGGAGATACAAGCAAGTCCCCAATAGGTGTACTTGTTGGAAATATGCCCTAGAGGAAATAATAAAATGGTTATTATTATATTTCCTTGTTCATGATAATTTTCTATTGTTCATGCTATAATTGTATTGACCGGAAACCGTGATACATGTGTGAATACATAGACCACAACATGTCCCTAGTGAGCCTCTAGTTGACTAGCTCGTTGATCAATAGATGGTCATGATTTCATGACCATGGACATTGGATGTCGTTGATAACGGGATCACATCATTATGAGAATGATGTGATGGACAAGACCCAATCCTAAGCATAGCACAAGATCATATAGTTCATCTGTTAAAGCTTTTCTAATGTCAAGTATCAATTCCTTAGACCATGAAATTGTGCAATTCCCGGATACCGTAGGAATACTTTGGGTGTCCAAACGTCACAATGTAACTGGGTGGCTATAAAGGTACACTACGGGTACCCCGAAAGTATCTATTGGGTTGGCACGAATCGAGACTGGGATTTGTCACTCCGTGTGACGGAGAGGTATCTCAGGGCCCACTCGGTAAGACATCATCATAATGAGCTCAATGTGACTAAGGTGTTAGTCACGGGATGATGTGTTACAGAATGAGTAAAGAGACTTGCTGGTAACGAGATTGAACGAGGTATGGGGATACCGACGATCGAATCTTGGGCAAGTAACATATCGATGGACAAAGGGAATTGTATACGGGATTGATTGAATCCCCGACATCGTGGTTAATCCGATGAGAACATCATGGAGCATGTGGGAGCCAACATGGGTATCCAGATCCCGCTGTTGGTTATTGATCGGCGAGGTGTCTCGGTCATGTCTACATGCCTCCCGACCCCGTATGGTCTCTACACTTAAGGTTCGATGACGCTAGGGTTGTATGGGAATAGTGTATGTGGTTTCCGAAGGTTATTCGGAGTCCCGGATGAGATCCCGGATGTCACGAGGAGTTCCGGAATGATCCGGAGGTAAAGATTCATATATAGGAAGTGAGAATTTGGTCACCGGAAGTGTTTCGGGCATCACCGGTAATGTACCGGGACCATCGGGAGGGGCCACCGGCCCCGGAAGGCTACATGGGACAAGAGTGTGAGGGAACCAGCCCCTAGGTGGGCTGGTGCGCCTCTCACCTCATCCCAAGGTGCAGCAAATGAGGAGAGGGGGCAAACCCTAGGCGCAGATGGGCCCTAGGCCCACCCTAGGGCGCGCCCCCCTCTCTCCCACCCTAGCCGCCGGCCCTCCTAGCCATCTAGGGGTGCGCATCCTCCTCCCTCTCCTCCTATAAATAGTGGAGGGTTTTAGGGCTACTGACACACGACTCTCTCTCTCTCGGCGCAGCCCTACCCCCTCCTCCTCCTTGTCCTCCGTAGCGCTTGGCGAAGCCCTGCCGGAGTACCGCACTGCTCCACCACCACCATGCCATCGTGCTGCTGTTGGAGTTGTATTCCCCAACCTCTCCCTCCTCCTTGCTGGATTAAGGCATGGGAGACGTCACCGGGCTGCACGTCTGTTGAACGCGGAGGCACCGTTGTTCGGCGCTTCGATCGGAATCGACCGCGATCTAAATCGCTGCAAGTACGACTCCACCAACCGCGTTCTTGTAAAGCTTCCGCTTAGCGATCTTCAAAGGTATGAAGATGCACTCCCCTTTGCTCATTGCTGGTTTCTCTATAGATTGATCTTGGTGACACGTAGGAAATTTTTTGATTTACTACTACATCTCCCAACAGTGGCATGATGAGCTAGGTCTATGCGTAGAATCTATGCACGAGTAGAACACAAGTTGTTGTGGGCGTCGATTTTGTCAATTTGCTTGCCATTGCTAGTTTTATCTTGATTCGGCAGCACTGTGGGATGAAGCAGCCCGGACCGACTTTACACGTACGCTTACGTGAGACTAGTTCCACCGCCTGACATGCACTTGTTGCATAAGGTGGCTAACGCGTGTTTGTCTCTCCCACTTTAGTCGGATCGAATTCGATGAAAAGGGTCCTTATGAAGGGTAAATATAAATTGGCATATCACGTTGTGGTTTTTGCATAGGTAAGAGACGTTCTTGCTAGAAACCTATAGAAGCCACGTAAATACTTGCAACAACAATTAGAGGACATCTAACTTGTTGTTGTAGCATATGTCGTGTGATGTGATATGGCCAAAGGATGTGATGTGATATATGTGATGTATGAGATTGATCATGTTCTTGTAATAGGATTCACGACTTGCATGTTGATGAGTATGACAACCGACAGGATCCATAGGAGTTGTCTTAATTTATTGTATGACCTGCGTGTTAATCAAAAATGTCGTGTAATTACTTTACTTTATTGCTAACCGTTAGCCATAGTAGTATAAGTAATAGTTGGTGAGACAACTTCATGAAGACACGATGATGGAGATCATGATGATGGAGATCATGGTGTCTTGCCGGTGACAATGATGATCATGGTGCCCCGAAGATGGAGATCAAAGGAGCAAGATGATATTGGCCGTATCATGTCACTATATGATTGCATGTGATGTTTATCATGTTTTACATCTTATTTGCTTAGAACGACGGTAGCTTAAATAAGATGATCTCTCACTAAAATTTCAAGAAGTGTGTTCCCCCTAACTGTGCACCATTGCTAAGGTTTGTAGTTCCGAAGCACCACGCGATGATCGGGTGTGATAGGTTCTAACGTCCGCATACAACGGGTGTCAGGCAGATTTACACATGCAATACACTTAGGTTGACTTAACGAGCCTAGCATGTACAGACATGGCCTCGGAACACGGGAGACCGAAAGGTCGAACATGAGTCATATAGAAGATACGATCAACATGGAGATGTTCACCATTGATGACTAGACTGTCTCACGTGATGATCGGACACGGGCTAGTTGACGTGGATCATGTGTCACTTGGATGACTAGAGAGATGTCTATCTAAGTGGGAGTTCATTAAATAATTTGATTATGTGCACTTAAATATCATGAACTTAGTCTAAAATGTCTTTACAATCTATCTTGTAGATCCAATGGCCCACGCTAATGTTGCCCTCAACTTGAACGCATTCCTAGAGAAAACCAAGCTGAAAGACGATGGAAGCAACTATACAGACTGGGTCCGTAACTTGAGGATCATCCTCATAGCTTCCAAGAAATTATATGTCCTTGATGCACCGCTAGGTGACGCAACTGTTTTCCCAACAACTTAAGACATTATGAACGCCTGGCAATCGCGTAGTGATAATTACTCCCTAGTTCAGTGCGGCATGCTTTACAGCTTAGAACTGGGGCTCCAAAAGCGTTTTGAGCAACACGGAGCATATGAGAAGTTCCAAAAAATGAGAATGGTTTTCCAAGCTCATGCCCGGGTTGAGAGATATGAAGTCTCCGACAAGTTCTTTAGTTGTAAGATGGAGAAAAATAGTTCTGTCAGCGAGCACATACTCAAAATGTCTGGGTTGCACAACCGCCTGCCTCAGCTGGGAGTTAATCTTCCGAATGACTCAGTTATTGACAGAATCCTCCAGTCACTTCCACCTAGCTAAAGGAGCTTTGTGATGAACTAAAATATGCAAGGGATGGAGAAGTCCATTCTGAGTTATATTCGATGCTGAAATCAGCGGAGGTGGAAATCAAAAAGGAACATCAAGTGTTGATGGTGAACAAGACCACTAGTTTCAAGCAAGGCAAGGGTAAGAAGAACTTCAAGAAGGATGGCAAAGCAGTTGCCGCGCCCGGTAAATCAGTTGCCGGGAAGAAGCCAGAAAATGGACCTAAGCCCGAGACTGGGTGTTTTCATTGCAAGGGTAACGGTCACTGGAAGTGGAACTGCCCCAAGTACTTAGCGGATAAGAAGGCCGGCAACATTAAAGGTATATGTGATATACTTGTTATTGATGTGTACCTTACAAGTGCCCGTAGTAGCTCATGGGTATTTGATACCGGTGCAATTGCTCACATTTTTAACACCACGAAGGAGCTGCAGAATAAGGGGAGACTGGCGAAGGACGAGGTGACAATGTGCGTCAGGAATGGTTCCAATGTTGATGTGATCGCCGTCGGCATGCTACCTATACATCTACCTTCGGGATTAGTTTTAAACCTTAATAATTGTTATTTAGTACCAGCTTTGAGCATGAGCATTGTATTTGGATCTCGCTTGATGCGAGATGGCTACTCATGTAAATCTGAGAATAATGGTTGTTCTATTTATGTGAGAGAAATGTTTTATGGTCATGCCCCGCTGGTCAATGGTTTATTTTTGATGAATCTCAAACATGATGTTACACATGTTCATAGTGTGAGTACCAAAAGATGTAAGGTTGATAACGATAGTCCCACTTCCATGTGGCACTGCCGCCTTGGTCATATTGGTGTCAAACGCATGAAGAAACTCCATGCTGATGGACTTTTGGAGTCTCTTGATTTTGAATCATTTGACACGTGTGAACCATGCCTCATGGGAAAGATGACCAAGACTCCATTCTCCGGAACAATGGAGCGAGCAACTGACTTGTCGGAGATAATACATACCGATGTATGCGTCCAATGAGCGTTGAGGCTCGCGGTGGCTACCGTTATGTTCTCACCCTCACTGATGACTTAAGCAGATATGGGTATGTCTACTTAATGAAACATAAGTTTGGAACCTTTAAAAAGTTCAAAGAATTTCAGAGTGAGGTAGAGAATCAACGTGACAGGAAAATAAAGTGCCTACGATCTGATCGTGGCGAAGAATATTTGAGTCACGAGTTTGGCACACATCTAAGGAAATGTGGAATTGTTTAAAAACTCATGCCGCCTGGCACACCTCAGCGAAATGGTGTGCCTGAATGTCGTAATCGCACTCTATTGGATATGGTGTGATCTATGATGTCTCTTACCGACTTGCCGCTATCATTTTGGGGATATGCATTAGAGACTGTCGCATTCACTTTAAATAGGGCATCGTCTAAGTCCGTTGAGACAACACCGTATGAATTATGGTTTGGAAAGAAACCTAAGCTGTCGTTTCTGAAAGTTTGGGGATGCGATGCTTATGTGAAGAAACTTCAACCTGAGATGCTCAAACCCAATGCGGAAGAGTGCGTCTTCATAGGATACCCCAAAGAAACTGTTGGGTATACCTTCTACCTCAGATCCGAAGGCAAAGTCTTTGTTGCCAAGAATGGATCCTTTCTATAGAAAGAGTTTCTCTCGAAAGAACTAAGTGGGAGGAAAATAGAACTTGATGAGTTAATTGTACCTCCACTCGAACTGGAGAGTAGCGCAGCACAGGAAGTTGTTTCTGTGGAGCCTGCACCGGCTAGAGAGGAAGTTAATGATGATGATCATGAAACTTCAGATCAAGTTGCTATTGAACCTCGAAGGTCCACAAGGACACGTTCTGCACCAGAGTGGTACGGCAACCCTGTCTTGGAGATCATGTTGTTGGACAACGATGAACCTTCGAACTATGAAGAAGCGATGGCGGGTCCGGATTCCAACAAATGGCTTGAAGCCATGAAATCCGAGATAGGATCCATGTATGAGAACAAAGTATGGACTTTGGTGGACTTGCCCGATGATCGGCGAGCCATAGAAAATAAATGGATCTTTAAGAAGAAGACTCACATGGACGGTAATGTGACCGTCTATAAGGCTCGGCTTGTCGCTAAGGGTTATCGACAAGTTCAAGGAGTTGACTACGATGAGACTTTCTCACCTGTAGCGATGCTGAAGTCCGTCTGAATCATGTTAGCAGTTGCCGCATTTTATGATTATGAGATCTGGCAAATGGACGTCAAAACAACATTCCTTAATGGTTTATTTAAGGAAGAACTGTATATGATGCAACTGGAAGGTTTTGTCGATCCTAAGGATGCTAACAAAGTATGCAAGCTTCAGTGCTCCATCTATGGGCTGGTACAAGCATCTCGGAGTTGGAACATTCGCTTTAATGAGGTGATTAAAGCATTTGGCTTTATAAAGGTTTATGGAGAACCCTGTATTTACAAGAAAGTGAGTGGGAGCTCTGTAGCATTTCTCATATTATATGTGGATGAAATATTGTTGATGGGAAATGATATAGAACTTTTGGAAAGCATAAAGGCCTACTTGAATAAGTGTTTTTCAATGAAGGACCTTCGAGAAGCTGCTTACATATTAGGCATCAAGATCTATAGAGATAGATCGAGACACCTCATAGGTCTTTCACAAAGCACATATCTTGACAAGATATTGAAGAAGTTCAATATGGATCAGTCCAAGAAGGGGTTCTTGCTTGTGTTACAGGGTGTGAGATTGAGTACGACTCAATGCCTGACCACGGAAGAGGATAGAGAAAATATGAGTGTCATCCCCTATGCTTCAGCCATAGGCTCTATTATGTATGTCATGCTGTGTACCAGACCTCATGTGAACCTTGCCATAAGTTTGGTAGGGAGGTACCAAAGTGACCCCAGAGCAGAACACTAGACAGCGGTCAAGAATATCTTGAAGTACCTGAAAAGGACCAAGGACATGTTTCTCGTATATGGAGGTGCCGAAGAGCTCGTTGTAAAGGGTTACGTCGATGCTAGCTTCGACACAGATTCGGATGACTCCAAGTCACAAACCGGATACGTGTATATTTTGAACGGAGGGGCAGTCAACTGGTGCAGCAGCAAGCAAAGCGTCATGAGGGCATCTACATGTGAAGCGGAGTACATAGCTGCTTCAGAAGCAGCAAAGGAAGGAGTCTGGATGAAGGAGTGATTCCCAATGCGTCGGGCCCGATGACTCTATTCTATGACATCACTGGACCTATTTCCCTTGCCAAGGAGCCCAGGTTTCACAAGAAGACAAGACACATCAAGCGCCGCTTCAACTCCATTCCTGATTACATTAAGGAAGGAGATATAGATATTTCTAAAGTACATACAGATTTGAATGTCGCAGATCCATTGACTAAACCTCTTTCACGAGCGAAACATGATCAACCCCAGAACTCTATGGGTGTTCGATACATCACAATGTAACTAGATTATTCACTCTAGTGCAAGTGGGAGACTGTTGGAAATATGCCCTAGAGGCAATAATAAAATGGTTATTATTATATTTCCTTGTTCATGATAATTGTCTATTGTTCATGCTATAATTGTACTAACCGGAAACCGTGATACATGTGTGAATACATAGACAACAACATGTCCCTAGTGAGCCTCTAGTTGACTAGCTCGTTGATCAATAGATGGTCACGGTTTCATGACCATGGACATTGGATGTCGTTAATAACGGGATTACATCATTATGAGAATGATGTGATGGACAAGACCCAATCCTAAGCATAGCACAAGATCGTGTAGTTCATCTGCTAAAGCTTTTCTAATGTCAAGTATCATTTCCTTAGACCATGAGATTGTGCAACTCCCAGATACCATAGGAATACTTTGGGTGTGCCAAACGTCACAATGTAACTGGGTGGCTATAAAGGTACACTATGGGTATCCCCAAAAGTATCTCTTGAGTTGGCACGAATCGAGACTGGAATTTGTCACTCCGTGTGACGGAGAGGTATCTCTGGGCCCACTCGGTAAGACATCATCATAATGAGCTCAATGTGACTAAGGATTTAGTCATGGGATGATGTGTTACGGAACGAGTAAAGAGACTTGCCGATAACGAGATTGAATGAGGTATGGGGATACCAACGATCGTCGGGCAAGTAACATACCGATGGACAAAGGGAATTGTATACGGGATTGATTGAATCCCTGACATCGTGGTTCATCTGATGAGATCATCATGGAGCATGTGGGAGCCAACATGGGTATCTAGATCCTGCGGTTGGTTATTGACCGGAGAGGTTTCTCAGTCATGTCTACATGCCTCCCGAACCCGAAGTGTCTACACACTTAAGGTTTGATGACGCGAGGGTTGTATGGGCATAGTGTAGGTGGTCACCGAAGGTTGTTTGGAGTCCTGGATGAGATCCCAAACGTCACGAGGAATTCCGGAATGGTCTGGAGGTAAAGATTCATATATAGGAAGTGAGGATTTGGTCACCGGAAGTGTTCCGGGCATCACCGGTAATGTACCAGGACCACCGGAAGGGTTCCGGGGGTCCACTGGGAGGGGCCACCGGCCCCGGAAGGCTACATGGGCCAAGAGTGGGATGGGACCAGCCCCTAGGTGGGCTGGTGCGCCTCCCACCTTAGCCCAAGGCGCAGCAAAGGAGGAGAGGGGGCAAACCCTAGGCGCAGATGGGCCCTAGGCCCACCATAGGGCACGCCCCCCTGTCTCCCACCCTGGCCGCCGGCCCTCCTAGCCATCTAGGGATGTTGCACCCCCTAGGGTGGGAACCCTGGGGGTGCGCACCCTCCTCCCTCTCCTCTTATAAATAGTGGAGGGTTTGGGGGCTGCCAACACACGACTCTCTCTCTCTCTCGGCGTAGCCCTACCCCTCCTCCTCCTCGTCCTCCGTAGAGCTTGGCGAAGCCCTGCCGGAGTACCGCACTAGTCCACCACCACCATGCCGTCGTGCTGCTGTTGGAGTTGTCTTCCCCAACCTCTCCCTCCTCCTTCCTCGATCAAGGCGCGGGAGACGTCACCAGGCTACACGTGTGTTGAACGCGGAGGCGCCGTTGTTCGACGCTTAGATTGGAATCGACCGCGATCTGAATCGCTACGAGTACGACTCCACCAACCGCGTTCTTGTAACGCTTCTGCTTTGCGATCTTCAAAGGTATGAAGATGAACTCCCCTTTGCTCGTTGCTGGTTTCTCCATAGATTGATCTTGGTGACACATAGGAATTCTTTTGATTTACTACTACGTCTCCCAACAGTACCTACACAAAGAATCAAACTCTTGCACCCAACGCTATAAAGGGGTTGTCAAGCCCTTTAAGGTTACTTGCAAGGATGAGATCTGATAGGGATAGATTGCTTGAACGGAAAGTAAAACAAAAGGCAAAAATAATGCAGCAAAGTATTTTTGGTATTTTTGGTTTTAGATCTGAAAGAATAATATGGAAAATAGACCCGGGGGCCATAGGTTTCACTAGAGGCTTCTCTCATGATGGCAAGTATTATGGTGGGTGAACAAATTACTGTCGAGCAATTGATAGAAAAGCGAATAATTATGAAGATATCCAAGGCAATGATTATGCATATAGGCATCATGTCCGTGTCAAGTAGACTGAAATGATTCTGCATCTACTACTATTACTCCACACATCGACTGACTCCTGCCTACATCTAGAGTATTAAGTTCATGAAGAACAAAGTAACGCATTAGGTAATATGACATGATGTAGAGGGATAAACTCAAGAAATATGATGAAAAACCCCATATTTTTATCCATGATGGCAACAATACAATACGTTTCTCGCTACCCCTACTTTGTCACTAGGTGAGGACACCGCAAGATTGAACTCAAAACTAAGCACTTCTCCTATTGCAAGAATTACCAATCTAGTTGGCCAAACCAAACCAATAACTCAAAGAGACTTGCAAAGATATGAAATCATGCATATAAGAATTCAAGAAAGACTCAAATAATATTCATGGATAATCTGAACATAAACCCACAATTCATCGGATCTCGACAAACACACCATAAAAGAGTATTACATGGGATAGATCTCCATGGAGATCATGAAGAACATGGTATTGAAGAGCAAAGAGATAGAAGAAGCCATCAAGCTACTAGCTATGGACCCGAAGGTTTGTGGTGACCTACTCACGCATCATCGGAGGGGAAATGGAGTTGATGTAGATGCCCTCCGTGATCGAATCCCCCTTCGCCAGATTACCGAAAAAGGTCCAAGATTGGATCTCTCGAGAACGGAGGCTTCTGGCAGTGGAGAAGTGTTTTCATGGCTCGTTCTGATAATAATGGAATATTTGGGAATTTATAGGCCGAAGATTAGGGTTAGGAGGGCTGTCATGGGCCCACAAGCCTGTGGGGCGCGCCCTACCCCCCTGAGCGCGCCCCTAGGGCTTGTGGGCGCACGGTGGCTCTCCTGCCTTGGTCTCCAAGCTTGGTGGTTTCCTTTCGGTCTAGAAAAAATCATTCCAAAGGTTTTATTCCATTTGGACTTCGTTTAATATTCCTTATCTACAATTCTCAAAACAAGGAAAAAACTTAAACTGGCACTAGGCTCTAGATTAATAGGTTAGTCCCAAAAATAATATAAAATAGCATATTAATGCATATAAAGCATCCAAAACAGATAATATAATAGCATGGAACAATCAAAAATTATAGATACGTTTGAGACGTATCAACGCTGGCAAAGGAAAAAAGCAAGGTATTGGGTCTAGGTAAGGTTGCAATCTCAAAGGACCACACATGGATAAGGTGATGCTTGTCGAATCCCTCGGGTTCAACCTCATGTCTGTCTCAATGCTTTGTGATCTTGATATGATTGTCGTCTTTGGAAAATATCGTTGTGTAGTTGTCATGGAATTTGACCATTCCAAATTCTTCGAAGGCTTTAGGAGAGGAGACTTGTATATTGTTGATTTCTCTACAGGTTCGTAGCCTACCACGTGCCTACTTGCAAAGTCCTCAGAAGGCTGGCTATGGCATCGACGACTTGGACATGCTGATATGAGGAACTTGCACACGCTCGTGAAGAAAAAGCATGTCATTGGCATTAAAGGTGTCAAATTCCTCAAGGACCACCTCTGTGGTGCTTGTGGGTCTGGGAAGATGACCAGATCCAAGCATCCCTCGAAGACAATCATGACCACGACTCGACCTTTTGAATTGCTTCATATGGACCTCTTTGGCCCCACTCTTCCTCACTAACAAATTCTTCAAGTCTTTATGGCTTTGTCATTGTTGATGATTACTCCCGTTACACTTGGTTGCATATTATTCTGTACAATAATGAAGTGCAGGATGTCTTCAGACGATTTGCTTCAAGGGCCTGAACTAACTTCAGGGTCAAGATCAAGCATATCAGGAGTGATAATGGGACTGAGTTCAACAACACCAATCTCGATGAATATCTTGATGAACTTGGTATTACTCATGAGTTATCTGCCCCATATACTCATTAGCACAACAACGTCGTGGAGCGCAAGAACATGACTCTTGTTGAGATGGCCCGCACCATGCTTGATGAATACAAGACTCCTCGTCGCTTCTGGCATGAGAAAATTGATACATCTTGCCACATCATCAACAGGGTATATCTTCACAAATTCTTTAAGAAGACTTCTTATGAGCTCATGACTAGCAAGAAACCCAATGTAAGTTATCTCAAAGTCTTCGGTGCAAAATGCTGGATTAGAGATCCTCACCATAGTTCTAAATTTGCACCAAAAGAACATGAGGGTTTTATGCTTGGTTATGGAAAGGACTCGCACTCCTACAGGTTCTTCAACACCTACCACCAAAAGGTTGTTGAAACTGTAGATGTGCGGTTCGATGAAACTAGCGGCTTGCAAAGAGAGCACCTGCCTCCTGTGCTAGATGAAAAGTCTCCTGAGGAATCCATTAAGCTGAAGGCTACTGAAGATGTTGTACCCACTGAAGAACCTCAACCTACTCAGGAAGTCATTCCAACCAATGAAGACATTCATGTTGATACACCTGAAGAAAATGGTGCTGAAGAAAATCCTTAGCCACGTCAACCTGCTCATCCAAGAGTTGCAAATGAAGTGCAGATTGACAAAATCATCGACGACACCAATGCACCAGTGATGAATTTGCCTATATGATGAGTGAAGAATATCAAATGTCTATGATGGGAGAGTTGAAATTCTTCTTAGGTCTTCAAATTCGTCAGCACGACAATGGCATATTCATCTCTCAAGAGAAATACCTCAAGGATGTTCTGAGGAAATTCAACATGCAAGACAACAAAGGCGTCCAAACTCCAATGCCCTCAAAAGGCCGCCTCTGCACTGACGAAAATGGTAAAGATTTCGATCAGAAGGTATATCGCTCCTTGATTGGTCTTTATTGTATCTATGTGCATCCAGGGCTGATATTATGCTAAGTGTTTGCATGTGTGCCCGATTCCAAGCAACATCGAAGGAATCACACCATAAGGCTGTGAAACATATTCTTCGATACTTAGCTCACACACCAACGCTTGGATTATGGTATCCCAAGGGCTCAAATCTTCGCCTCGTCGGATACTCAGATGCTGACTATGCTGAAGATCGTGTGGATCGCAAGTCAACCTCAGGCACATGTCATTTCCTCGGACGATACTTAGTATGTTGGTTCTCGAAGAAGCAGAACTGCGTGTCACTATCTACTGCTGAAGCGGAGTACATTGCTGCTAGTTCATGTTGCGCTTAGTTGCTGTGGATGAAGCAAACCCTCAAGGACTATGGCATCAAGGTGAAGAATGTGCCTCTCTATTGTGACAACGAGAGCACTATCAAGATTGCTTACAACCCAGTTCAGCACTCCAAGACAAAGCACATCCAGATTCGTCATCATTTTCTTCGAGATCATGTACTCAACGGCAACATCTACATTGACCACATTCCCACTAAAGAACAACTGGTTGATATCTTCAAAAAGCCCTTGGATGAAAAGATATTTTGCAAGTTGCGGTGTGAGCTAAATATCTTAGAGCTTCGAATGTTCTTTGAAAAGACACACATCGTAACACTTATGCAAAATTGATGACTTAGATGTGCAACACACGAAGTAACGTTTTTCTTCAATCAATGAAGAGTAACCCTCTAAGTGTGAAGAAATTAATGAAGAATTTGATTCTTAGAACCCTATGACAATTGTACGTTGGTGACACATCTCACGTGGAGAGCAAGGGTCAGGGGCAACCTGGTCCAAAATCTTCGGGCCGGTTGGTTTTCACCTCAACTATAAATACCCCTTCCTTTTCATTGTGCTATAGTTACTCCTCACTCCCTCACTCTCCCGAGCTCAAACCTAGCATCGCCGCTAAAATCATCGCTGCCGAAGAGGAAGAGCTTCACTGCCTCGACCTCGCCGTCGCCATACTCGCATCGACCGTGGAAGTCTTCACCCCACCGCTGTTGTAGCTGTCTCCCTCTACCAAGCTAGGACGTGGGAGATCTGGATGGACGAACTTCCCCGATTTCATCTCACTGTTCATCATGTTCTTCACCAGGGTAAATAAAATCTAATTTTACTACCCTTGTTTGATCTTCGTGTTTTCCACAAAATCCTCAAAGGTGTTTATTCTTCAAGAATCATCTTCTTAAGCACTTTACATGCTTCATTCCCTTGCTGTTTTTACTAAGTTAATGATTTTCTTCAAGATTCCTCAATTGTGCGGATCCTCAAAATTTGCACAACTCTAGAACCTAAGACAAGAACACTTAGTGAAAATCCTCAAGACACCTATGGTCAAAATCCTCAACTTGATGTATTTTGAAAATTTTCCGAGTACGCATATGACCTCTTCAAATTCCTCGCACCTATACTCTGTTCACAGGTACAAAATGTCTGCCGATGAATCACTAGGTTCTCATCAACTTAACTCATTTGCAGCGTTCCTTGAGGAAAAATTGTATACATCTTCAGAATCATCAAGAGTTCAAAGTCATCGAGTGAAGAAAATGGCAGATGGTAAAATACCTCAGAAAGGTGGAAAGAAGGCTGGACAGAACACTGCTTTTGAAATACCTGAGGATTTGTATGATGGTTATTGTACTCCTAATGAAGCCATTCATGGGAAAGAAACCAAGGAGCAGAGAAAGATCAGAATTCAGAGGATTGAACGGAGGTGGGTGAAGGAATGGAGAGACTATCGCTATGTCACTCCTAAGTACATGAAGAAATTCGCACTCAAACCTCCTTGCAGAAGGGCACCTCCTGCTGATGATCAAGAGGTTGATCCCACAAGTGTTGCTCGTGGTGAAGACTTCCCAGCTGAATGGGCAAAGCATCAATGAAAACTTCAGAGAACTGACAAAGCAGACGTGAAGCAATTCAATGAAGATTCTGCTGCCGTTGCTGCCTTTGTCGGAGCCTGTGCTAGTGCTCCGAAGAATTCAATGGTGAAGAAGTCTACAGTGAAGCCAAAATCCTCAACTTCAAAGTCCTCACTGGAGAATCCTCAAGTAAATTCTTCTAAGGCCAGTGCAATGCCTTCAGTAGCTGCACAATCATCAGCTGCTGCCACAAAGTCCTCAACACCTGTATTTATTGCAACATGTCAGAGGACTACATGCTTCTCAATTGCTTCAGTGATCTCTGCAAGTTCATCAGCCCAAGCACATTCCTCAACCAGTCCTTCTCTGCTGAATATGAAATCTACCGCTGGATGAGGATCTCGATGAAGTCCTCAACCCACGAAAGTTGTGTTCCAGGTTCCATCAGATTCTTCAGATGATGAAGCAGATGATGAGGAACTTGAGGCAATCATCAGAAACAAGCAAGAATGAACTCAAGCAAAAGGCACTCAAATTCCTCTCTGGCTGGATCCTAAGATGGTGCTGAACTTCATTGACATGTGGCACAAGGATCCCAACACTCCAATTGATGACTTGAAACTGCCTCCTGGAATAGATCATGTCGTCAATGCCTTCATAGCTGAACAAAAATGGAAGTATGAGAAGGCCAGACAAACCAAGAGAGTTCACTACAAGAAGGAACATTTCTTGAAGAGTAATGTTCTGAAGCTTTCTCCTGAACAAGTTGTGACCATATAATCTGAGATCAAAGGACTCGGTGATGAATTCAACCGATACTATGTTGATTGGCAAGGCGCCAAGGTCCGGTTCATCAAAGTGGCTGAAAAAGCCATTAAAGACCACAATAAGAGGGTTGCAGCTCAATCGCAACCGCAACTTCCTTAGGCTAAAGAATCTGCAGCTGAAGAAACTGCAAGCGCAGCTGAAGAAATTCAGGCTGTTGAAGAACCTGCAGGGCAACCTCCACTATTGCGCCTGAAGAAATTGCTAGGCCAGCTGAAGCTTTTGCTGCGCTTGATGAAATTAAGACCACTAGGACGACTGCATGAGTCGTGCCTGAAGAAACTGCCACTCCTTCACCCTCTGCTGAAATTGCAAAATCTTCAAGGGTGAAGAATATCAACCTTCCTTCTGCATCAGAAGTGAAGAAAATAAAGGCTACAAAGAAGAAGGTTGCACAGAAGAGAAAAGCATCAACTTCAGATTCCTCAACAGTGAAGAAGTTGAAGACTCTGCCTAGTTCTTCAACTGATCCAATTGATGCAACTCATATGAGCTCCATGCCAGCCTATGAGTTAGTACCATTTGGTGTTGACTATGTCATCCCAAATGATGAACAAGATGACAAGGATCAGTATGCTGCTTCCTCAGAGCAGATTGATGAAGAAATTAAAGTGGAAGCAAATGCATCAACACCCCTGGTATCATTGCCCCAACCTCAGTTGACTGCTGAAGAGGCCGGCTTTGAAGAAATGGAAGAGGATGTGAACATTGGAAACACAACTCCTCTCATCAATGATGAATATTGGGAAGCTGCACACCCAAATTCACCAATGATCACTCCCCTCACCCAAATTCCTCAGTGTCCAGCCCAGACTGAAGAAATTCATACAGGATCTGATGACTTGGCTGCACTTGTCACTTCAATCCGTGAGGATATTCCAGCTATATCAGCTGAAGCAATTGCTGCTCCTACTGCAATTGAGGAAACTGATGTTGAAATTCCTCAGTCTCAAGAAGTTCCTCCAATGCCCAAGGAAATTGTGGGACGCTTCAAGCCAAACCTTCAGCCGAAGCCTAATATGCCATTCAAAGGCTCAAAGCAACCCAAATTCATCAAGACAAATTACTTCAACGAGCACATATTCTTCACAGGGCCAAATCCTTATGATTCAACAAGGGTCGGTCGTACCAGATTCTGGACACCCACGCAGATGAATTACTATGCATCAATGCTGCTTGACACGGAGAAAGTCTTCGAGCACCAACAAATCCTCATGCGGATATGGAAACTATCCCATGCTTCACACCTGTGCTCACTGTTCTTCACGATGATGGAATTCTTCCATTCTGCATGGACATTTGTGATTGGAATGAAGATCTAATTCTTCCATTCTATGCCACCTTGCACATCAGAGGTGATGCTTCTGATGTCAAATCTTTTGGTTCTAGACTGGATGAAAGGATCAACTAACTACACTGCCCCAGCCTCCCAACTGCTTCGAGCCGTGCCAATCCCAATTCCCTCAGAAGGAGCAAGATGCGTGTTTGATGAACCTGCACTACCCAATCACATGACGCAAGTGCTGATGAAGCCATTGGCTCCTCGAAAACCTCCAAGGACTACCTTCCTAGTGAAGGACTTGCTCTATGTTCTCGGGACCATCTATCTCATTCTGACCAAAACCCTCAGTCCTCAGAAGGGTCACAACTTTGAAGAAGAAGAAGTGGAGGGAATCATGAAGAATATGCTATTCAACATCATTCATGGGATTCCCATCACCTACCATGATTTCTTCCCGAGGACTTTGGCCAATGCAGCTTCAGCCCCATTTGAATTGAAGCCTTACGTTCCCTGGATCATGAAATTCATCAGATCAAGGTCTTCATTTCCCTTCAAGGCTGACTTTCAGAATCAATTCGGCATTCTGCCTCCTATCGAAGTCCTCAAGAACACATTTTCTTCAGTTGAGGGCAAAGGCAAGGCTGTCATTGATGAAGGTACTCGTCCATTGGATGGTCAGTTTCGCAAAGCCGCATCTTACTCCACCAATGATGCCTCTGCTACCCAAGACTCTGGTGCAAAAGCCTCGGCACAAAAGCCTCAAGAAACTGCCCCTCGTGTGATGACTGATCCCGAGCTCCTTATAAGTCTTCATCAGAAGGTTGATCGCAACCACAAGTGGGTCAAGCGTCAGTTTGGTTCACTTCTCCGAGACATGACTGTCACACACAACACAGTGCGGAAGAACCAATACTACCTTCATGAAGTCTTCAACCGCACTTGGGCCATTCTGTCTCACCTCAAGACTCCTGAAGAACTAAAGGAGATGAACCCTGAGCAGAACCTTGACTGGGCTCGTCCTCCTCTGAAGAAATTCATGAAAGTTCAAGTTCCTCAGCTGGTTACAAGCTCATATTCTTCATCGAGTGAGGCGGATGAAGCTGAGGAAATTGACGACACTGTTGTGGGCCCTGCATTGACAAACGACCCGACAACGCTGGTGCTCCTCCATCACCTTCAAGATGAACTTCTTCGAGGGGCGTTAGACCTCAGTTTTCGCCCCTTTTGGTCTTCGATGACAAAGGGGGAGAAAATTTGAGTTAGTCCTCAAGCGGGTCTCTATATATGGGCTGTTTTTGTTGAAGTTACAACTCTCGCTCTTCTGAAGCTTTTGTTGGTTGAGTTGTAAACTTAGGTCCGATGGTGGTCTGACTCTTTTGAACAGCTTTCCGCATGCTATTTCCTCAAATTACCTTAATGCATGCATGCCGAATTTCGTCAGACACCATTTTCATCATGCATTTAAAATTCTTCATATCATATGTTAAATGCATGTATGAATTACAAGATATAGGGGGAGTTCTCCATGTTTTCAACCTGCCATGTTCATTTGCAGTCCAAAGCAAATTCCTCAAATATGCACATCTTCAGGGGGAGTTCTTCTATATCTTGCAATCAAATTCCTCAAACTCGCTACTTACACTTCATATTTTTATCCCCGTTAAAAACTTAACCTATTTGTCATCAATCACCAACATGGGGGAGATTGTAAGTGCATCTAGTGCCCCTTAGTGATTTTGGTGTATTGAAGACTTATAGGTTAAGAGACTAATGCGTTTGTAAGTGTACACTAGATCTATACATCACAGAGGAGTTTGATATATTCTAAGATTATCGACCCCTAAAAATTTATGTCTTCAACTGGAGACTTTGGTGAAGACTTTGTTGAAGACTTTGGTATTCCCTGAAGACTTTGAAAATGAAGAAGTTGGTGTGACCTTGAAGATATGAACGAGGACTATGAAGCGTGAAGACTTTTGTTTTCGTAGTTTCATTTCCTTTCTTTGAGTCATAGGAAACACCGTACTATTAAAGGGGGGCGAGGTAATACTAAGGAAAATTTCCAACTGATGCTCAACTCAAAAGCCTCAACCAATCCAATCCTTCGAGTGAAGCCTTTGGAAATCTCTTACGGTTCAGTCAAGTTCTTCAGTGACAGAGACGAAGTTCTTGTGGTCTCTGAGGAAATTGGTCTGACTGAGGAGGTAGGATTTCACGAGTGCGAATTGCCTAAAAGTGAGGAACATGATAAGCCTGAGGACTTTCATAGTTAGAAATTCCGACTGCTGCTGTGCTTAGCGCCAGCTGTCCCCAATCATCTTATCCACATAACGGTCATATCATTAGGGGCATTTATGTCTTATCATGCCAGGTTGCACCCTGGCTATAAATAGCCACCCCCACAACCACTAGTTGGTTGGCTGCTCCGAGAGAGAACTGACACTTGTCATTTGAGAGCAACCCATCCTCCGAGGACTTTGAGAGAAAATCATCAGTGAGGAAAAACCCAAATCCAAACCACCAAACCCAAAGTGATTGAGCATCACTGAAGAGATTGTTCCTGTGTGGAACTAACCCTTGTTACCTTTGAAGATTGTGTATCTTCCAGACGGTTAGGCGTCATGGTCTAGTGCATCCTGCAGTTAATTAGGGATCATGAAGTGACCTTGGTCTAGAGCATACAGAAATCAATTGTGGATCGCCGGTTAACACTTTGTGAGGGTTTTGGAAGTCTACCCTGAAGACTTACCACGAGTGTTGGGCGAGGACTTTGTGACCTTAGCTCAAGGAGAATACGGTAAGGACTGTGTGTCCTGGGACTGTGTGTCCTCTGGTTTAAATACCAAGCCGCTCCAAACCAAACGTACGACTGTCACAGCTGTTGGAACTAGGTCATCAAACCATTGTCTTCATCGAGCTATCTGGTTCTATTTTCTCAACCCTTTCATTTCCTCATATACTTGTTGATGAAATTGATTGTTACTGTTTGAAGAATTTGACTGAAGACTTTCTCAATTTCCTCACCTCAAATTCTTCAAGTTACCTTGTTCCTCACCTGCTTATCCTGTATCACGCTACCCGTAATCGGTGCATGCTTAATTTCATCATGATGACTATGCTATGTTTCTCATGCACTTGAGTACTTATTCCGCTGCTAGTTATTCATCACATTTCAAATTCCTCAAGTAGAAATTCCTCGGTGATGAATTTGTAAAAATCGCCTATTCACCCCCCTCTAGTCGATATAACACAATTTCACACATCCTTGAGAAAACTTGAATAGTACATCAAGAATGAGCATATGGTAAAGATAATACCATAGGAGACCTGGCCACATGACCATCAAATGTAACTTTGTTCCTCACAGTCCAAATTCCCCAACATACAACAACAGCCCCAAGCATATAGAATTGAATTTATGCCACCAGGAAGGAAACTGTATAAAACAAGGTCAAGCTCTACCAAATGTTATTAGGACTATACTCAGCCCCAAATAAGTTTGCCAACAGTTCCCCATACGGTTCTTGCCATCTGACATCCAAACAACAGATGCTTGGTACTTCCTCTGTCCCACAATATAAGACGTTTTTGTAAGCTATATTAGTTTGCAAAAACGTCTTATATTATTGGACGTAGGGAGTTTTTTCCTACTCTGAGCAAGTAGAACATGTTGGATTCCCTAGCCACTTATGTTTCTTTAGGTTATGCGTAAATAAGAACAACATCTCTAGAATTTTTTCACATAAAAATCTTGATTTTCAAGGGTATGGGAGCTTTCTAAATACACTTTTTATCAACCCTAGCAAGATATTTTTCTAACTAAGTATAGACTTAGAGCATTTCCCCCTAAAAGCCTTTAGAGTGGTAAAAATCTGATTTTCCTCCTCTAAACCGAAACTAGCCGAAGCCCAAAAAACATTAGAGGAGGATACAATTAACTCCGAGCCAGCCACGATGCTTAAATATACTGGGTTGAGCGGCTTTTGAATAAAACTTGCCCACGCCACTTTGCCTCACCTACCACCGCCCCCGTCATCCAATCCACGTCGGCGTGCACCCAAAGTCACCCACATCCACTCCGCCACCGATAATGGGTGGATTTAGGCACCGCCCATCCCTAACACTCGGCCCGTGGATCCACATTGTCATGAGTGCCACTACGGCGACGCTTCCTCCTCCTCTTGCACCGGTGCTTCGTTCCCCCACACCGACACACCCCACACTTCCGACATGTTGCCTCCGCCGCCGCAGGAGCCAAATTACATCAACATGCAGTATCACCAGTGGGGGACATGGGTCGTGGAGATATACGACCGCGACACGAGCAAACGACATTGGTTTGGCTCCTTCCACTCCGCGAAGCAGGCGGCGTGTTTATACAACATCAAGTCAATCCATCTCTATGACACTACCGTCTGACGCAACTTCCCTCATGGCATGCCTCCGTCAGAGTCGGTCGACCACCGGGTGGCCACCCCATGGAAGATGCGGGAACATTGGGAGGCTCGTGAACACCCCGAGATGTAGCAAGCCAGCGAGGCCTACATGGCGGAGCTCCGCCGCCTCTACCCAATGTGTGTCGAGGTGGAGCGCTGGCCGTACGAAAAGTATACGCAGCAAAGAGGACAGAGGCCATCGGCCTCTCCAGCAACTCCAACGATGGCAACGTTCCGCGGCAGGATCCTATGATCAGAGGGCTGACCGAATCGGATTGGGAGAGGCTTGAGAATGCGACGGATAGCGGGTAGTTTTAGTAAGTTCTAGTTTAAATTTTTAGTTAAATTATCTAAAGTATTTATGTAAAATATTCCGAATTTGCACCAAATTTTGTTTTAATGAGTTTACGTAGTAGTTTGAACCACATTAGCGCCGAATTTGTGTTTTTGTGCCACCGATTTATTTTAAAACTCCGTTAAGTATTGAGGAGCGGTTTGAACTTTTTTTTATGGAGCAAATGCACATCTCGAAAGGATAGACCTCGAATTTGTTAACAAACGGGTAGTATGCCACATCACATATAAGAGCGCGGCGCTTGCATAAATGGCAAATGGCGAGGTGTGGTAAAGCGCTTAATAGTGACCACAACTGTTGCGTCTTGTTGTACTTGCTGACACGAATAGACAGAATTAGAGATCCAGTCAAAGAAACTGTACTGGCGGGTCCCCGACCCCTACCTAGCAGCACGATCATAAGGTGTAATGGTCACTTAAGTACGTAGGACTTACTCCATGGCCACTATGCATCTGCGTGGTGGTCACACACACACCAGACTCAAGTATATATATACGGCACTGTGACGACCTGATCTTGTCCGTCCCCGTGGCCCGCATGCAAGGCCGGGCTCCCACTTCCCCGCTGTCAACGTTAGAAAAATCGAGCTTAAAGTCAACCCAAGCCCTGCGCAGGCTATCTGATGATGATGGTGCGACACTGTGCTCTGCTGTCATGTGGCACCGCTAGGGCATGCTGCTATCTGAAACGACGCCTTTGAAACATCTAATCGTCGGCCCTACTAATCACTGCTTCAGTTCCAAGCGTGATATCATGTCACGAGCCATTTCCCAGGCAGATAGCGTCTGCGTCGCTTGCTCTTGTCGTGCGCACTCATGCATGCATGCATGCATGCTTGCTTATCACATACGATCTGACATTGTTTGCTGTTTGCCATGATATCAGTTGAGGCCGTCAATTATTTGTGTTTTTGTGTTTCAAACAAATTTAGATCTATTATGAAAGTTCATCTAAAATAGAACATACCTAAAAAATAATCAAAAAATCACATCGAGGCGCACAAACCATCAAACGACCACTGTTGTCACCACAACAAGTTGCCAACGCGTCGTGTTGTCGCTTCTCTATCGAAGTCGGCAGCCGGCCTGACCTTGTCGATAACAAACGTGAAGTCTTCGTGTATGTGTCCCTAACTACCAACGCTTTGGATTCACAACCATCGCCTTCTCACGTGCCCCATAATCAACTGTCATCAAATCTAGCAAGCTCCATCGACTATGTACAGCTAGATGAGCTCGAGGAAGAATGGAGCACGAAAGAAAAACTAGGAAACGAAATGTCGCCATATGCCTGAACGTCGCACATGCAAGGAATAAAAATACCCTAACATAAACTACCAGTTGGAGCAGTCACCGAGTTTCCCTCCTCGTCACTGATTGCCTGAGCGACAGGCAGAGGAAAGGTGAATCAATGGCTAGTCGACGAAGTCTAGATAGGAGAGTTTGCCCAAGCCATCAATGGAAAGGGGATACAATGCTTGGAGAAAGAGTCCAGTTATTTGTCTATCTATTCTGAGTTTTTTTATTTAGAAAAAGATTAAAAAAAATTGTTATAAAATTTATGACTTTGCTAAAACACATCTAGATGTGAGATACGTATTACACATCTAGGTTGTATATCACTGATCTTACGTGTAGATTCGTGTGGATACTTTCATTTTCATTTTCTTTTCCTTTTTATGCTTAATTTAGTCATTTAGATGTGCAATTACTATGTCACATCTAAATGTGTCCTAAACACATCCTAAAATTTATTAGAATCGGTTTTTAGACCATGCTAATTTGTCTACTAATCAATCAATTGGAGTATTTCATTCACTATGATTACTGAGCAAGCGAGCGGCTACATGGAATTGGAGGCGACAAATGAATGCTGAACCGGCCGGAGCTTTTCTTTTGTCAGTGCAAACTAAAGACTGTGGCGCCACCCTTCCTTCCTTTTTGTGCCGATGGTCCGGGGGCGCAAAAGTGAGGGCAGAGGCGACACTGATACGGACATGGCAATGCATTCCTTGGTGCGTGCACGGGCTTGAATAATGAGCGTCTTCTATTCTCCTCCCTGCAGATCGCATGCTGCACATTGATGCCTCGAGTGCCTGCAGGTGCAGCTATGAGCTACTACGAGTAGCAGCAGCTAGCCTATCCTGCCTGCCTGCGTAAAGCGAGCCCCGGCCCGGAAGAAAGTTGGGGGGCACGGCACGGCACGGCCTGTATAAAGAAGCGAACGGACTCGATCGTCCTGCCATCGATGCTTGCATGCATGCATTCATGCATGCGTGGATGTTTGCTTCCATCTGAGTTCTGAGGTTTTTTGTGCTTTGTCAGGCAGGCTCTTCCGGAATTTCTGGCGAGGAAGGCAGCTTTAGCTTAGCACCCCCCCCCCCCCCCCTCTCTCTCTACGATGGAAAGATGGCGCGGGCGTGCTCGATCGGTAGGTCACGCTCTGCTGCTGCGGTATCATGATTGAGTCTTGAGAAAAGTATTTGCAGATCAATCTATCATGGGGTCATCCGCGGAGCTCGGTTTGCTACATGAGATGGCGTAAAGTGTGGTACGTATGTGCGTTTGGAAAATTCTGAAAGCTGACAGAGCAAGCTCGACCGTCGGCGTTGCACTGGAGGAAGGACGTGAACATGTAGACACAGTTGCAGCAATCGGCGAGAAGGTGGCCATCAATGTGGATCCGTGGTACGTACGTGCGCTTGACCATGCACCCCGGCCGGCACGCACCCGCGGGGCCGTCAACCACGCGATCCAGCGAGCGTTTGACCGCCCCGGCAGATTGACCGGCGTCGCTAGGATCTGTCGGTAGGCACGGAATCTCTCGTCTTTTCTCCCTGGTATTCCCGGTCATGATTGTTATTCGCCGTGGTGGTAGTCGGAGACGGGGAAAAGCCCCGACCGGGCCGTGCAAAAGCGGGGGCCGATTAGCCAACACGGACACATGCGGGCGCGCTTGCTTGCTTGGTTGCATTGCATCGGAGAAAGCGGGCGCGCGGCCGGGACGGGAGAGTCCGCACCGCCGGGGCCTCGCTGATTGGGACGTATCGGATGCGGAAAGGCGCGCCTGATAGGGACAAAACGACGCGCTGCCTTCTCCCTACGCTCGCCGATGGCCTGCTCCGGTTTTGGGTTTCAGGTTGGTTGCCGGTTGGTTGCCAGGTTGCTGTGATATGCGATGTGTCCGGTTTGCCTGGCCTGGCTGGGAGTCCCTTGTCAGCGCATTCCGAGCAACTTCAACCACGTGACTCAAGTCGCTGTGTGGTTTTATTCGCGTTTCGTTTCCTTGGGTCGGTTCGTTCTTTTTTTTTAAATGAGTCGGTCGTACGTATAACTCGTTAACTCATTTTTCGTCTGCACGGCAGGCTTGCATGTCAAGTTTTGATTGTTTTTATAAAAATATCATAAAAAATAAATGTTATTTCTAGATTAAATGTTCAATACAAAACATAAATAGTTTGAGAAGTACAAAAAAGTATCTCATAGTTTAACATGAAATCGTCTCAAATACATTTAAAAGAAAAGGTTGTCGGTACATCTACTAGTTGCCGACATGAATTCACATATGTTCAACCAAATCATTTTGCAGCAGCATGTGAGTATTCCAATCACGCATCTTATGATAAAACTCGACAAACTCTGCAAACGTTGTCCCTCCTCCTCCTCCGTACTCAGGCACAACATTGTCATCCTAAAACTCAAATCCTTGATCACAGAGACGTTCTGGACGCTCATCCTCCACGGTCATGTTATGCATGATCACACAAGATGTCATCATTTCCAATAACTTTTTGGTGCTTCAAGTTCTCAAGTTTGACAGTGTAAGCTCGGACATGACCCTTATACTGCCCTTGCCAAGCTAAAGGGGAGTTTTTCCACTTCCAGTGCATACAATCTATACTACCAAGCATCCCGGGACCCCCCTACTGGCATTCATCGACGTTTTGTATCAGTAGTTGTTGGTTTCTTAAGTACTCTGGACCAAACACAACTATGACAACCCTGCAGAATCTATACGTGGACTCAAGGCGGGTGAACTCACTCATCCGGACATACTCATCAATGAGATCGCTAGGGACTCCATATGCAAACATCCGAACGGCAGCAATGAATTTCTAATAAGAGGAGAAGGTAATCTTTTCAAGGGCATCCGTCTTGCACTCGAAATACTTATCGCATGCAACCACCCCCTCTCGAATACGGTTGAAAACATATCTAGCCATCCGAAAACAACAACGGAACAAATGATGTTTGAAGAGAGGACTTCGGGTATCGAAGTAGTCTACCAGAGTAGGAAATGGCAACTCACCCGGTTGCAATTTAGTGCCGGTGCGTGGCCCGGTATGGAGCCCCTAAACTGCAACCGCTCCATACTCACGTGGTCATTGACGACGAACGCAGTCGCCACCATCTCCTCATCATCAGATGAAGAATCATCTGAGTCCAAAAGAACATTGTAGAAAAAAATACTCATCATCGGAGTCCATTGGTACCTTGGGCAAAGCGTCGAACACCTTGCGGGTGTTTTTGGAAGACTCCGGCCCGAGAGGAGCCTAAGGAACTGGTGGAGCTGGGCGGTGATGGCAGGTGAGGAGGATGAGTATGCGGCCGGATGGCCGGCCGGCCGCGCCGACGAAAGAGGGCGGATGGCCGGCCGGCGGCGAAGACGGAAGATGGCGTCGTGGGGGTGGGAGACGGGGGTGGGGATGATTTGGAGGCGAAGAAGGGAGAGACGACTCGCGTATGAGCCACCGACTGGCGGGCCAGGAGAAGAGAAGGCAGGTGTTGCGCGTGTCCACTTCGTGTCCACGCCGACCCAAAAGTGGCCCAAAATTGGGCCTGGAATTGGTCACGGGCAGACAAAAACGGACGCACGTCCGTTTGGATTGGCACGTTGAGCCGTATTTTCTGTCCCCGACGACTCAAACGGACGCGCGTAGACGAAATGGATCGTCCGGTTAGAGTTGCTCTCAGCGCCCATTAGGAGAAGCGGCGCTCGCTACAGCTACAAATGGGCCGGCCCACGATGGGGCACCATAGAAAAATGCGTGAAAAGAATTAAAAAAACAAGTTCTAGCCGAGAATCAAACTCGCGACCTACACTACGTTACATAACTTCAGCTCACCACTAAGGCATGCCTCCGCATGTGACATAATGCAGCGCTAAATCTTTAAAACTATCTTATCCGCTCATACGTGATTTAAAAGAAATAAACTTCACTGGTTTCGGAAAAAAGTTCATAAACATGCAAAAAAAAAACATACCCCTATTCAAGATAAGTTCAACGATTTTGAAAAAATAATCAATTTAGACAAATAGTTCACAAAATATTCAAAAAAATCGTCAAAATTTTGAAAAAATGGTCACCAATTTCAAAAAAAAATCATCAATTTAAAAAATTACATATATATGAAAAAGCTCATTTAGTTTTGAAAATAAGTTCATCCAATTTGAAATAAATCCATCAAATTGAAAATAGTTCATCGAATTTAAATTTGTTTCATAAACTTTGAAAAAAGTTCATCAAAAATTGAAAAAATATCATAGAATTCGAAAACCAAATAATAAAATTTTACAAATAGTTCAGAATTATTTTTAAAAATATAAAATTATTTTGGAAACAAAATTTAATCAAATTATAAAAAATATCATCGATTTGGAAAATGATCAGGCTTCTCGGAAAAGTAAAAAAAATCGATGAGGGAAGAAACCGGGAAGAAGGAAAACAGAAAACATATAAAACGAAAAAAGAAAAGAAAAACCGAAAAAGAGAATTAAAAAAGGAAAAAAAACAAGAGAAGGAAGTAATAAAATAAAATGAAAGTTGAATTCTAGCGGAAGGCGCTGCTTGGTGTGGTGGTTAGACGAAGGAAACTTGACTAGTCATGTTGCAGGTTCGATTCTGAGCGAAAGATATTGTTTTTTGCGGATGGAAATACACAGCAACGGGCCTGCCCAATTTGGAATGATGCACGCACCTGTTTGCGAAAATGCATGTTAACAGCACCTGTAGCGCTAAATAGGATATGCCGGCCTGGCTTCACTTGTTGGCTTGCATGCATCTGGGCCAGCCGAGCTTGGTCTCGAACCAGAACCGTGCTTGACTGCTTGTGAGGCAAAAGGGTTTTGTGGTCCGTCTCACCTTGCGCGAACGGTGACCGGCGCATCTATAGTCTGGACTTGATAAATTCGACTACTCAAACATTCACGGACTCGTTGGGGCGCGTTTGCGAATAGTGATTGAATTTTAAATAATTCATTTTATAACCGGATATCATAATAGAAAGCTCAAATCCATACTATTACATGCAACGTAAACTCATCTTTAAACGGAGCTCGCCCGACTCCGCCTTGTCCATGTCCGGCAGCCTGCTGCATTCCCTCAAAGTGTTGGTCCGATCGCCGGCGGGATAGAGTAGGACATGGGATACAAGCTGGCTCACGTGACTCGATGTGGCTCTGTCTCCTATACCCTACTCCTCCTCATCGAAGCCCGCCAACTTGACGGTGCCGGTGAACGCAAGATCGATGATGGATCCGTCATGGGAGGAGCCGACGTCCACCATGACGTTGTTGTGGCGCCCGCACTGGTGCACCATACGAAGCGCTAGAGAATGTGACTCTGCCTTGCCAACTTCTACTACCTCGAGAGCTGCCGCCGCCTCCCACGCCCGCTGCCTCGCATGGCTTACACATCGTGCCATGTTTGTATCGGAGGATGCCCATGGTGCCTCCTCAAGCTCATCGTGCCAACGGAGGGGTTGCGCGTCCGCCATCGTGTTCGGACGCGAGACAGAACACACTGCCTCCGGTGAGGCAGCGATGCCACCCCTATCGGAAGATTCATGTGCCATTTGTCTAGACGCAATGGTTTCCCGACAGAAGGAGTCTGAGCGCTGTCCTCAGGGGCCTCCTCCTAGGAGCGATGGAGCACAAGCTGGACGATCATGTCCTCCTGGGTGCGCATAGGATGAGCTCATGGTTGACGAATCCAGAGGTATAAGACTGAAATCCGTTGTTTGTCATGTCGGAGAAGGCCAGAGATTGTCGGACGGGAGCTTCTGTAACATCCCGAATTTTGGAATGTTATATTAATCAATAGAATGATTGATTTTTTGATTGAGTGAAATTTGAAACTTTTTGAAACTTTTGAATGAGAGGGAATAAAATGACTTTCCCCTGTGCTTTTGGATTCAAATTCCTCCAATTCAAATCAGCGAGAGAAGATGACATGACTTCTTCAAATTTAAGGATTTGAAAAGTGGATTTGAAAACTAGTGAAACTTTTGGAATCTATTTCATATTTGGTTATATTTTAAAGTTTGTAAGAATTCAAAGTTCTTTGCCCAAATTTCAAATTTGAGAGGAGGAACATGACCATCCATTGAGGGATATTTTTGTGAACCCATTTGACTTTTTGAACCAGGCGTTTATTTGAAAAAATAATTGAAATAGAAAAGAAAATCATTTTGGGCATTTTCTAAATTGTTGTAAATATTTATTTTGGCCGTGGAAAAATGTTCATCAGATTGTATTTATTTTTCCAACAATTTTGATATATATCACTCCCATGTTTGAGTTTATATTTATTTTCCTATTCTAGTTTTACGTTCTTGTTATTTATGAAAAGGAAAATGTTGTTAAAAAAGGAAAAACCCAACCCACGGGCCCAGTCCAGCGCTAGGCAAGCCTGCTCGCTCCTGAAACCCTTCTGAATCGGCGCCCGCTCCTTCCTTTCCTCTCTCTCCCTCGCTGACCGGTGGCCTGTTGGAAATATGCCCTAGAGGCAATAATAAATTAGTTATTATCATATTTCCTTGTTCATGATAATCGTTTATTATCCATGCTATAATTGTATTGATTGGAGACTTAGATGCATGTGTGGATACATAGACAAAACCATGTCCGTAGTATGCCTCTAATAGACTAGCTCGTTGATCAAAGATGGTTAAGGTTTCTAGTCATTGACATGAGATGTCATTTGATAACGGGATCACATCATTAGGAGAATGATGTGATGGACAAGATCCAAACTACAAACGTAGCATATGATCGTGTCAGTTTATTGCTAATGTTTTTCTGCATGTCAAGTATATGTTCCTATGACCATGAGATCATGCAACTCACGGATACCGGAGGAGTGCCTTGTGTGTATCAAACATCGCAATGTAACTGGGTGACTATAAAGGTGCTCTATAGGTATCTCCGAGGGTGTCTGTTGAGTTGGTATGGATCAAGACTGGGATTTGTTACTCCATGTGACAGAGAGGTATCTCAGGGCCCACTCGGTAATACAACATCACAACAAGCCTTGCAAGCAATGTGACTAAGTGTTAGTCACGGGATCTTGTATTACGGAACGAGTAAAGAGACTTGCCGGTGACGAGGTTGAACTAGGTATGGAGATACCGACGATCGAATCTCGGGCAAGTAAACATACCGAAGAACAAAGGGAACATCATACGGGATTAACTGAATCCTTGACATAGAGGTTCGACCGATAAAGATCTTCGTAGAATATGTAGGAACCAATATGGGCATTCAGGTCCCGCTGTTGGTTATTGACCGTAGAGGTGTCTCGGTCATGTCTACATAGTTCTCGAACCCGCAGGGTCTGCACACTTAAGGTTTGGTGACGTTTCGATAGTATAGAGTTATGCATGGTGGTGACCGAAGGTTGTTCGGAGTCCCGGATGAGATCCCGGACGTCACGAGGAGCTCCGGAGGTAAATATTGATATATAGGAAGTCCCATTTTGGTCGCCGGAAAAGTTTCGGGCTAATCGGTAATGTACCGGGAGTGCCGGTAGTGTATCGGGAGACCACCGGGAGGGGTATTTCGACCCAAGAGGCTTCATGGGCTGTGGGAGAGTAAATACCAGCCTTTTGTGGGCTGGTGAAAGTCCCACACAAGGCCCATGCGGCTGGAAGAAAAAGCCCAAAGGGAAAAAGGTGGAAAAAGGCCAAAAAATGAGGAATCCTAGTCCTACTAGGATTGGAGGAGTCCTCCTCTCCTCCCCACTTTGGCCGACCCAAGGGCTGGTTTTTTGGCAGCCAAGCCTCCTCCTCCCTCCCTCCTATATATACTAGAGGATTTTAGGGTTTTGGCACAGAATTTTCAGCCACGTGCTGCCCGTTCCTCCAGTGCATAGTTTCTCCTCTATATCGGATTTCTGCAGTGCTTAGGCGAAGCTCTGCCGGAATAGCTCCACCACCATCATCGGAGCGCCCTCATGCTGCCGAAGAACTCTTCTACCTCTCTGCTCCCTCTTGCTGGATCAAGACGGTGGAGATCGTCATCAAGCCGTACGTGTGCTGAACGCGGAGGTGCCGTCCGTTCGGCGCTAGATCGGAAGGACCGTGATCAAGATTGCGAGACAGATCGTGACGAGATCGCGGGACGGATCGTGATGAGATCGCGGGACGGATCGTGATGAGTTCGTGGGATGGATCATGATGAGATCGCGGGATGGATCATGATGAGTTCGTGGGACGGATCGTGATTGGATCGTGGGATGGATCGTGATGAGATCGCGGGACGCTCGGCGATTTGGATCGCGAAGACGTTCGACTACACCAACCGCGTTTCTTAACGCTTCCCGCTAGTGATCTACAAGGGTATGTAGATCCACTCTCCCTCTCGTAGATGCTCATCACCATGGATAGGTCTTGCGTGAACGTAGGAAATTTTTTGTTTCCCATGCGACGTTCCCCGACATGGCCACCACGGCCTGACACCGTATCACCCTCGGTCGCCACCTTCCTTCGTCGGAGATCCTCACCGGATCTCAACCCCCTCGTCGATTCCTTGCCGTCTGAGCACCCCAACCCCCTAGCTATAAAGCCCATCCCTTGTATAGACCCCTTTCGCCAAACTCACCCAACTCTCACCCCCTCTCGCCGCCGGAATCGCTCACCATCGCCTCGTAGTCACCGCCATGCCATTGTTGTCATGCCGCACCACCCAGACCACCTGGCCACCTCCCAAGGCCACCCACAAATTCACCACCCTCGCCCACGCCTCCCCATGTGTCGTGGTTTTATCACGGCAGATGTCCGGGTGAACGGACTTTGGTTCGAGGCCATCGCCAATGAGGTGGACCCAAAGGGGTTAGTCGGGACGAAAGACACGGGTTTACCCAGGTTCGGCCCCTCAAATTGAGGTAACAGCCTACGTCCTGCTTGTGCTTGTATTACTTGCGTATCGATTACAAGGAGCTAAAAGCTTGATCTAGTTCTCGATTGCCTGTCCTCTAAGTCGCCCCGGGTCTGCCTTTATATAAGAGGTCAGAACATCCGGGTCGTTACAATTGCTAACCGAGTCTCTCTCTATCTTCTTGCCCAAGCCGTCTGTGAGTCGGCTTGCACGCCCGGGTCTTCTCAGTCCGGGCCATCGAACGGCCCACACCGTGAGCCGCCTATTTTCCTGGGCCACTTAATATTACAACTCACCTTTGGGCCGGTTCACGAGCCAATAACATGACCCGGAGCCTCTTCGGCGGGTCATATCCCCAACATTAGGCCCCAGGTTGAACTGAGCTTGCTCACTTCATCCTTCTCTTCCACTTTTGGCTAGTCTCCCGGAAATGAACTGACGTGATGTCATGAGATCTGCTAACGTGTCACCAAATCTTTAACTTAACTGTCATCCCGAGAATCGAGGCGTCCGCCTTGGTCGAACGGTGTCATCGCCTAGATTTTCGCGCCTTCCTTAACCCCCTTTTAAATATGACCCGTGCGGGTCGGGGTTTCCATTCTCCCGCTCGTGCCTCTGTTTCTTCATCTTCTTCCTGTCGCCGACCCAGCGCCTTCGAGCTCTGCGCCGACGCCGTCCGTACATCGTCCCCGACCTTGGCCGCTGCATCACCCTGAACGTACCAGAGATCCATCCGCCTCCGCCGTGCCGTCTCCGGTAAGTTTTCCTGCTCCCTAGATGGTCGCCGCCGTAGTAGTGTTTTCACCGGTGCTCCGCCGCCGTTGTTTGGGCTCCAGCACCGTTATCGCCAGTGCATCTCGATGCTGCTAACGTCTTTAGGATGCGCTTTTGCTCCACCGCCGCACGCGGGCCGGTCGCGCGTAATGCACGGGCCTCGATGGCCGCAGACCATTTTCTTTTTCCTCCACTTTTCATCGCTAGGTCAGAAATAAAATTCATTTTCTTTGCTTTTGTAGATCCTTAGATATAGTGACATCTTGCGGAATCTGTTTTTAGGACTTGGTCGATTTTTCGATCTTCCTTTTCCCTGTTGAGTCGCCAAACTCCTCCGGCTCCTATCAGCCGGGTCTTCAGCTTTATCCGTAGAGCCCTTAAACTTTTAAGCCGTCAAAAACATTTGCTTGCGCTTCGACTCATCGCGCCTTTTATCTTGCACAACACTTAAGCCGCCTACATGTCTCGTGCGTCCAACTCATGCAACTGGGTTGGGTCATGCATTACGGAGGACTTTTTGTCAGATTTTGTTCACGCGGGTACTCTTCCTCCTAAGGAAGTCATTAGCCGGCAGGTCCCAGGTGATGAGACGCAGCCCAAACCTCAAGAAGGTGAAGTGGTGGTGTTCTCTGACCATATTGAACGAGGGATCGTGCCTCCCGGCTCCAAATTCTTTTGGGACGTCCTTCACTGTTATAAGCTTCACCCGCAAGACTTGGCCCCCAATTCCGTCTCAAACATATGCAATTTCCAAGTGCTCTGTGAAGCTTACCTTCAAATCAAGCCGTCGGTGGGACTCTTTCGGGAATTCTTTTATGCTAACCGGCAAACTGAAGTGAAAGCCGGCCCGAGCTTAGAATTTGGAGGCATATCCATCCAACGGCGTAGGGATATCATCTTTCCAGCTACACAGATGCCGAGTCACCCCAAGGACTGGAAGAGGACCTGGTTCTATTGCAAGGACACCTCTCCTGAGAACGAGCGCCCTTTGCCGGGTTATCGTCCTTCCCAGCTCACAACAACATCAGAGCTTCCTGGCCGGCTACCAGCTTTAGAACGCGCAAGATATGAGCCGGCTCATGCCAAAATCAAGGCTCTCATGGCCAACGGCTTAATCGGGCTGGACCTGATCCGCTGCTGGATTTCATGGCGGATTATGCCTTTGAGCCATAGAAGTCGGCTCATGTGTGAATATAAAGGCAAGTATGACAACTCATTATGCTTCAGCCGATCTTCGTTGGCAGAGAACGACATTACCCTCGCCATCTAAAGCCTTTTCCATGAAGCTTCCGGATCATGTAGCGAAATTGGCCTGGCGCCTTTCAGTGCTAACAATCCGGCTTCCGATGTAAGTTTAATCTGTTCCCTTCCGTCTCTTAGACGTTGTTTGCGTTTTGCTAATTTGATATTCACTCTCCGGGTCATCCTTATAGGCCGACTCAGAATTCTGGAAGAGGGAATATGTTGCCCCTCCGAAAAAATGCAAGAAGAAGGTCCCAACCAAGGAGGCTAAAAAATATGTCCCGCAAGATAATTTGCTTGACCCGCCACCATCATCCAGCTCAGAGGTAAAGTTTCAACTCTCTTGCTTGATCTTTTACCTTCCTATTTTAATACTTACTTTACTCACAGGATGAAGTGGAGACCAGTCGTGCCAATGCTCCTGAGGTAAATTACTTTTCCTCCGGCTCAGAATGTTTCATCCCCCGAGCCACGGCGGGTTATCAGAAAAGTTCCTCTTTCTCACCCTCTTGCTTATCTGGCTCCCGATTTCCTCTTAAAAAAGCAACAGCAAATCGAGCGTCGACAGACTCGAAGCACCGGCTCTATCGAGCTCATGTCCGGGTTGCCAAATTCTCCGGCTCCCAAGAAACGCCCTGCCGAGGTTTGAACCCCTTCTTTTCCTTTATCTTTCCCTTTGTAAACTTGATACTCTCTTCACCTTTCTGTTTTATTTTTGCAGAAATCTCCTTCATCCGGCGACTCTTCGGAGTCAATCATACCACCGCCTAAGATTAATCCACTGTAAGCATCTTGATAGCCGGTTGTTACTATGATTAGCAATATCTTCAACCGTTGATTCTTCTTCTTTTTTGCAGTGCTCAAGCTAAACGTCGCAAGGCCAACAAGCCCTCCTCCGACCCAGTTATTGAGGAATCGGAGCCAAAGCAGCCGGAAGAAACTCAACCAGAGGAAAACCCACCGGCTGCCTCTGCTGAACCGGCCGCTGAAGATGTCATTATGGAGAGCCCTCCAAGGGCTCCTTCTAAGCCGGCAACTCCTGCCAAGACCCCTGACACCCCGGATGTTGTTATCACCGGGTTTGATCATCAAACGCCTCCAGCTCATGTGTTGACCAAACATACAGAGCCGGCTGAAGCTTCAAAGAAACTAAACTTCGATTCTTCATACGAGAAGATGACCGTTGAAGAGCTACATGCTGGGTACATAAACCGGGTTACCACCAGCCGGGACTTTGAACTTCGGTTGATCTCTTCCATGAAGACAAAATATGAGGTACTTTTCCTTCTTTACTATATCCTTTCTTAGCCCCCCAAGATCCGGCTTAACATATCGAATCGTTGAGCCGGGTCTTTCTGTGACCTCTTGCAGAGATTGTCATGTCAAACTCCTTTAAAATTGCTTTAACTTTGTACTGTAAGTAAAGTGAACTGCCAATCGTAGCCCCCAAGGGCCGTCTCAGATTCCATTTGAGCCGGGCCTATAATGTAGACAACTTGAAGCTGTAATCATAGCCCCCAAGGGCCGGCTCAATCTTGATCAAGTTGAGTCGGTGCTTCCATTATTAGCATATTGAAGAGCCATTATATACCCCCCAAGTTCCGGATCAACTTCGAAGAAAATGAACAGGAACTACACACTTGCAAGATTAAATAGACATTACCCCCCAAGTGTCAAATATATTGCTTGCAATCTGTTTGAGACTTGTATTTGCTTTTAACATCCGTCCTGCATTTTGGCGGCTTATCCTGTATTTTGATGTTTTATAGGAAGCTTTGAATGAAGCTGGGTCTCAGCTGGCGGATCTGAAGGCCAACTTGGCAGCTCAGCAAGAAGCGCGAAGTATCGCGGATGAAAAATGCCGGCTTCTCGCAGAAGAACTGGCCAGTGTTACCACCGAGCTCACCTCTTTAAAAGAGACGGCTGAATCTGAAAAGGCCGCCTTAACCAAACGGGCAGACGATGCTGAACAGGGGCTTACAGCCGTGGCGGATGAACTTCAAGGTCTAAAACAGCATATTGCAAAGATGTCAGCCGCCCTATTTGGTAAGAGTCCTTGTTCACTTTGTCCTTTTTAGCATTGCTAGTAAGAAAATTGGTGGCTCATTAATTTTATCCGACTCATCCAGGTCCCAGGAGCCGGCAGTTGGCTTCTGATAGCCTTCTGCCACTGAAGGCCATTTATACTTTTGCAGAGCAGTTATACTGTGGCGCCATCTTCACAATCAAGAGTGTGCAGTACAAGGAGAAGATCCCCACTGCTCTGAAAGGGGTCTTGGAACTCTTATCTACAATGCCGAAGCAGATTGAAGAGCTCAAGAAGTCCGCCTTCCGCCAAGGAGCCGTTGCCGGTTTGAGCCGGGCTCTTGCCGTTGCTCCCGAGCTAACGTCGGCTGAAATGATGGATGGCTACCCGTCTAAAAGAGATGACGGCTCAGATTTCACAGCGGTAAGATTACACCGGTGTGTCAAAGAGTCGCGCTATTTGGCCTCTGTTTTGGCGAATGAAGCTGATTTGAAGACCTATCAGGCGGCTTACGACGCAGAAGAGAAGAGAATCCATGGGCCGCTCTACGAGTGGAAAGATCTGACACCCGCCCGCAGTAAGGATCTCTTTCCTTGTGAGCTTGACACATCTCCGTTCCTTGAGGGGTCATTTGCTGCTCTGGCTGGCTGTAACTGGGACTTGGGCAATCTTCAGATAAAGCCAGCAGAAGACCCGGAGCAGGATGAGCCACCAACAACTAAATTGTAATCTCTTAGCCTTTCTGAGCACATACTTTATGTAATGACCCGCCGTGGGCGGCTGGCAATGCTATTGCTCTTTCTGAGTGTATCTTTTGTAATAGAGTAACCATGACTCTGCCACTTGGTGGCCATATATATTCGCACCTCTCTGTGTTCTGATGTGTTGCCGGCTCTACCTTTGAATTTTTTTGATGAGGGGCCTGTCTTTTAAGACGCCATTCCTTTCTCCAGAATATTACAGCCGGACAATCTCTTTGAGACCTTCAATTTTGTTGACCGAAGCCACATGGCTTTGGCTTTATCAGACGGAGTTATTAAAGAGCCGGTTGTCTTTAGGATAGTGTAAGCTATACCTGATGGTAAGAAGCCTCTATCGACAACTGCGGCTATTGATGAACCGGAACCTTTGAGGAGAGTTTGGCTGTGTAGCCCCCATGTGCCGGGTAGTTTCTCCTGCGGCTACCCGGGACTTACAATTGCCCGGCTTGATACCATATGCGATGATGATCTTTCCTTCCTCAAAAACTCATATGACGGCTCTTCTGCGTGGATCCGAACAGTTAAACTCCTACCAGTTCAGGGTCTTTGTCGAGATTGGCCGTCAATTATTTGAATCGGCTCAGGGTCTCTAGGCGAGATTGGCCATCAATTTCTTGAACCGGCTCAGGGTCTCTAGGCGAGATTGGCCGTCAATTTCTTGAACCGGCTCAGGGTCTCTAGGCGAGATTGGCCGTCAATTTCTTGAACCGGCTCAGGGTCTCTAGGCGAGATTGACTGGTAAGAGTATAGTAAACGTCGGCTGTCAATGGGAGATGTAATCTATACCTCAAGGTGAGAAGCCTCCATCGACAACCGCGGCTAATAATTAGCCTGAGACAGCATAAAGCCGGCTGTTTGAAAGGAGAAGTAAGCTATACCTAAAGGTAAGAAGCCTCTTTCAATAGCTACAGTTGATAAGCAACTGAATTTTGGCGTAAACGCCGGTTGTTAGGGTGAGATAAGCGAACCCGTCGGTAAGAAGCCCCCTTCGACAACCGTGGTTAATAAGTAACCGGAAGTGGCATAAAGCCGGCCATTAGGGTGAGATAAGCGATACCCATCGGTAAGAAGCCCCCTTCGATGGCTGCAGTTGATAAGCAACTGGAATTTGGTATACACGTTGTTGTCTTAGGGCACTGTAAGCTACCGAAAGGTAAGAAGCCTCCGTTAACAATCAGCGCTTAATGTATCCAAACTAGGCATAAAGCCAACTGTGCAAGGGAGAAGTAAGCTATACCCGGAGGCAAGAAGCCTCCTTGCAACAGTTTAATGGCAGCTGGCTGTGCAAAGGAGAAGTAAGGTATACTCGAAGGCAAGAAGCCTCTTTGCAACAACGTTTAATAAGGTGTAAAGTCAAAAGGTAGATCAACCGTTTTGACAGCGAACGACCCTCTTCAATTCAAACTTTTTGAACCGAAAGATTTTATCTTGATCATACAAAGGTATACATAAGAGCACAGGCCTCAGTCTTGTGCGAGGATGCTAGATTTTACTCATGTGCTCATGATATATACAATGATAGCGGCTTTCAACCCCTGTTAAGTAAAGTATGGTCGCAGATGTGTGACATTCCAGGGCCGCAACGTCTCTTGTCCCGCGGTTTCCGACTCATCTCTGACATCCATGAGGTAATATGACCCGTTGTTAAGGTTCCTGCTGACCACAAAAGGCCCCTCCCATGGTGGAGATAACTTATGCATTCCAGATTGGTCTTGAATCAACCGGAGCACCAGGTCACCTTCCTGGAACGTTCGGGTCTTTACCCTGCGGCTATGATAGCGTCGCAGGTCTTGTTGATAAATTGGTGATCTGGCTGCTGCTAACTCTCGTGCTTCATCCAAGGCGTCCAATGCATCTTGGCGGGCTACCTCATTGTCCGTCTCAACATAAGCCGCCACCCTTGGTGAGTCGTGCCGGATGTCACTGGGTAGAACCGCCTCAGCACCGTACACCATGAAGAAAGGTGTAAAACCTGTAGATCTGTTAGGTGTAGTTCTGATGCTCCATAAGACAGAAGGCAACTCCTCAACCCTACACCCGGGTGTCCATTTCAAAGGAACCATGAGCCGTGGCTTGACACCTCTCAAAATTTCCTGATTGGCTCGCTCTGCCTGACCATTAGACTGTGGATGTGCCACGGCTGAAACATCAAGCTAGATATGCTCCTTCTCACAGAACGTTTTCATAGCTCCTTTGGATAAATTTGTCCCATTGTCTGTAATAATACTGTGTGGGTAACCAAAGTGATAAATCAGCTTCTTAATAAATTGAACTGCCGTAGCTGCGTCACATTTACTGACCGGTTCTGCCTCTACCCACTAAGTAAATTTATCAACCGCCACCAGAAGGTGCGTTTTTCTTATCCTTAGATCGCTTGAAAGGTCCCACCATATCAAGCCCCCAGACCACAAACGGCCAAGTGATTGGTATCATCCTCAACTCTTGAGCCGGAACGTGAGCACGCCGGCCGAATTTCTGACAGCCGTCACACTTGCGAACTAAGTCCTCTGCATCCTTGTGAGCCGTCAACCAGAAAAACCCATGTCAAAAAGCTTTAGCCACCAAAGACTTTGACCCGGCGTGATGCCCACAGTCGCCAACATGAATTTCACTTAATATTTGCCGGCCCTCCTCTGGTGAGATGCAGCGCTGAAAGACACCCGTCACACTACACTTATATAACTCACCTTTGATAATCGTCATAGACTTAGAATGGCGAGTGATCTTCCTGGCCAGATCCTCCTCTTGAGGTAACTCGCCGCGTGTTAGATACGCCAAATAAGGAATAGTCCAATCTGGGGTAGCATGCAGAGCCGCCACTAGTTCCGCCTCCGGGTCAGGAATAGCTAGATCCTCCTCAGAAGGTATCTTGACAGTCGGATGATACAATACATCCAGAAAAACATTAGGTGGTACCGGCTTTTGTTGAGAACCTAACCGTGACAAGGCATCAGCCGCCTCATTCTTGCGACGATCAATGTGATCCACCTGGTACCCCTTGAAGTGACCAGCAATGATATCCACCGCCTGTCGGTAAGCCGCCATCCGCGGATCCTTGGAATCCCAAGTGCATGAAACTTGCTGAGCCACCAGATCTGAGTCGCCTAAACACCTGACCCGGCTTAAGTTCATCTCTTTAGCGACTCTGAGACCATGGAGCAGTGCTTCATACTCAGCTGCATTATTAGTACAAGGGAACATTAACCAGAGCACATAACAAAACTTGTCACCCTTGGGGGAGGTGAGAACAACTCCTGCCCCGAACCCTTCTAGCTGCTTGGATCCATCAAAGTGTATAGTCCAATACGTGTTATCCGGTTTCTCTTCGGGGGCTTGACATTCAGTCCAATCATTTATGAAATCCACCAAAGCTTGAGACTTAATTGCTGTACGAGGAACATACTTGATGCCAAAAGGACTCAGCTCTAAGGCCCACTTGGGAATCCTCCCTGTAGCCTCTCTATTTTGAATGATATCCCCCAACGGGACAGAACTGACCACTGTTATTTGGTGCCCCAAAAATTAATGCTTTAACTTGCGTTGGCCATGAAAACTCCGTATACTAACTTCTGCCAATGCGTATACCTCTGTTTAGACTCTGCCAAAACTTCACTAATGTAATAAGCCGGCCTTTGCACAGGGTACCCTTTCCCTGCCTCCTTGCGCTCAACCACAATTGCCACACTGACCGCTCTGTTGTAGCTGCTACGTATAGGAGCAAATGCTCTTTCCCAACCGGAGCGGCTAACACTGGCGACTCAGTCAATTGCTTTTTAAGAATTTCAAGCGCTTCAGCCGCTGCTGTGCTCCATTTAAACTTATCTGTTTTCTTCATCATCTGGTATAAAGGAATAGCTTTCTCCCCAAGCCGGCTTATGAAGCGGCTCAACGCAGCAATCTGCCCTGCAAGGCGCTGAACGTCATTAATACACGTCGGCTCACCCAAAGAGGTGATGGCTTTAATCTTATCTGGGTTAGCCTCAATGCCCCGCTCAGAGACCAAGAAACCCAAAAGCTTTCCTGCTGGAACACCAAAGACACACTTTGTCGGGTTAAGCATCATCTTGTAGACCCGGAGATTGTCAAAGGTTTCTTTCAAATCCTCTAAAAGAGTTTCCTTCTTTCTGGATTTAACCACGATGTCGTCTACATAAGCATGGACATTTCGGCCAATCTGACTGTGGAGGCAATTCTGCACACAACGTTGGTAAGTCGCCTGGGCACTCTTGAGCCCGAAAGGCATAGACACATAGCAGAATGCCCCAAAAGGTGTAATAAATGTCGTCTTCTCCTGATCCTTTATTGCCATCTTGATTTGCTGATACCCTGAATAGGCGTCTAGGAAGCATAAACTTTCGCATCCGGCTGTTGCATCAATAATTTGATTGATACGAGGGAGCGCAAAAGGGTCAGCCGGGCAAGCCTTGTTAAGGTCAGTGTAATCTATGCACATACGCCACGTGCCGTTCTTTCTTTAATACTAGCACCAGGTTAGCCAACCACTCGGGGTGAAAAACTTCCACTATAAAGCCTGCGGCCAAGAGCCGAGCCACTTCCTCCCCAATAGCTTTACGTCTCTCTTCGTTGAACCGTCGTAGAAACTGTATGATCGGCTTAAACTTTGGATCCACATTGAGATTGTGCTCAGCGAACTCTCTCGGTACACCCGGCATGTCAGAAGGCTTCCATGCAAAGATGTCCCGATTATCACGAATGAATTCGATGAGCGCGCTTTCCTATTTGGAATCCATGTGAGCCCCAATGATGAACTACTTGGATGAATCACCCAGATTGAAATCTACTGCCTTGGTATCATCCACTGAAAACTTGAGCGGCGGCTCAACTTCTATTGTAGGCTTCTTGAGCGGGGTCATATCCTCCGGATCAACGTTCTCTTTGTAAAACTTCAGCTCCTCCTGAGCACAACTAGACTCTGCATAAGCCGCATCTCTTTCTTCACACTCAAGGAACGTTTTCCTGTTACCGTGAACGGTAATTGTGCCATTTAAGCCGGGCATTTTAAGCTGTAGATAAACATAACAGGGCCTAGCCATAAATTTAGCATAAGCCGGCCTCCCAAATAGCGCATTATAGGGACTTTTGATTTTGACCACCTCGAACCACAAAGACTCCACCCTGTAATTATGCTCATCACCAAAAGCTACTTCCAATGATATTCGGCCCACCGGGTATGCTGATTTACCCGGGACCACACCATGAAAGACAGTGGAGGAGGGTTTAAGATCCTTGTCAAGCAACTTCATCCGCCGGAAAGTGTCATAGTAAAGGATATTGATGCTACTACCTCCGTCCATGAGCACTTTATTCACCATATAGCCATTCACCTGAGGGGCCACAACTAGAGCCAGCCGGCCGGGTCATCCACCCACGGCGGGTGGTCCTCCCTGCTCCACCTTATATCGTATTCAGACCACGACAAATATCATGGGAGAGCCGGAGCAATCGTATTAACCACTCGCCTCCGCAACTTCTAGTCTCGTTTACTATGACCGGTCGTGAATACATGATACTGCCCAGAACTGAGCTGCTTCGGGTTTCTCTAAAACCCGGATTGATTGCGCTGCTGCTGACTGTTGTTATTGCCATTGTTGCGAGGATGCTATTGGTGCCCCCCTTGGTTATTCTGACCCGGATGCCCGTTTCCTGAACCGCCGGCGTCAAAGCCAGCCCCTGACCCGCCGTGCCCCGAGCCGCCGGGCGGGCCACCGCCCTGGTTATTACGCGGCTGGGAATGCTGGTTTTTGAACCTCTACATGATAAAGCAATCATCCCACGCATGTAACGCCGGCTTGTCAGGCATGCTGTGCTCCGGACAAGGCTTCCTAAGAGCCTCCTCTAAATTAAAGGGGCCCCTATTCCTTGGCCTCAATCTTCCACCCCCCTTGGGATGATTCTGTCCCGTGTTGGTATTCGCCACCAGCTCGGATCCGCCATCAGCGTTCTTCCGCTTATTCTGATTCCCATTGTTCACAAAACCCTTTCCTTGATTGTTTTTCTTCTCTTGATTGGCCTTCTCATCATCCGAACCCGGATCCTTTGTGTTATCTGAGTCGGCATACTTCGTCAAGGCCGTCATGAGCTCTCCCATATCCTGACACGTGCGCTTGAGCCGGCCGAGCTTCTGCTTCAATGGAACAAAATGACAATTCTTCGCTAAGATAAGCACCGCTTGGGCCACCGTGATCTTCTCTGAAGAGTGAATAATGGTCGACACCCATCGGACCCAATGATGGGCTAACTCATTCTCCTGTTGAACACAGTGGTCCAGATCGACAATAGTCATAGGCTGCTTACAGGTCCCCTGGAAATTCTTAATAAACTTTGTTCTCAGCTCCGCCCATGGGCTTATCGTGTTAGGCGGCAGACCTTTCAGCCATGTACGGGCCGGACCCTCAAGCATCATGATGAAGTATTTTGCGCATACCGCCTCAGTCACATCCAGCATCTCCATGGCCAGTTCATAACTTTCAACCCACGCCTCCGGGGGTAGATCAGCTGTGTAGTTCGGAACCTTTCGAGGCCCCTTAAAGTCTTTGGGCAGCCGTTCACTTCTCAGAGCCGGAGTTAAACATGGCACCCCTACGGCTCTGGTACTAACTACTCCCATTGACACGGACAACGCCGGCTCTGGACGTGCTATAGCTACCTCCGCCTCTCGCCTGTCTCCCGCCTGGCCCATGATGGCTTGCGCATCCTGAGCCGCCCTATTATCCTCCGGTGGTCCGCGGCGCGGGTGACTGCTGGAACACGCCGGCGACTCATAACGCCGGCTGAAACTTCGACTAGGGAGGGGGGTAGAGTGAACACGGCTCCGGCTGTGAGTATACTTCTCCTGTTGGGCCATGGCCGTCTGTAAATATCCAATGGCGTTCCGCACCTCCTCCGCAAAGGGCGCCTCATCTGGGATGGGGATCATCTCAAGCCGGGTGGCCGCTGCTACCATGTTCTCGGCCGGGTTAGAATAATGACCCGTCGGTTATGGAAAAGCCCTGGGAGAGATTTGGTTATGCTGGGGTGGATAAGTCGCCGGGCGCTCCATCGGGCGGCTCTCCGGCGCACCCGTAACCTGCCCCGCACCAGGGGTGTTAAAAAGGTTCCTCGCTTCGTAACGTTCTGGTAGACGGGATTGATGCCTCCTCCATTGCACCACGGCCGCTGACCTTTGCTCTAGCTCTAGTCGAAAAGCGTCTGCCTTGATACGCTCCACCTCTTCCTCCATCTGGGCTTTCAGCTGGTCCATCCTTTGTCGTTCCTCTGCCATCCGGCCCTTGATCCGTGCCACCTTTAGATTCCTGGCTGCTTGATTATCCGGGGTTACCTCTGTGGCCATGAGAGCTGTAAGTTCGTCCATCAATTCCACTAGAACCTGAGCCGGCGGCGGCCGGCTATCGCCTGCTGCGGCGGCTCCCGTAGCCGTGTCACCGGCGGCTGAAGCTGATCCTGCCATGAATACCGCCGCGTGAACCGAAGGGCTCATAGCATCCGTCTCAACGCCTTCTATCTCACAATAGTCGTCGTAGTAGTCCCCAAGGACACCGTTGCCGGGCCGATACACTGATTCTGTCTCCCCACTGGAAGACTCATCTTCCGAGCAAACGAGAGTTCCTTGTGACCCGGACGCTTCCAGATCCAAGCCTTGAGTGAAGCCCACGAGAACGTGCTTCTGACCCAGACGGGCACGGGCAGACCGTGTAACACGCGCAGATTGGAGACGTCGAGCCGGCTCGACGATGTTGGTGCAGACGTCTGGCCCGGGTGTAGGTCCAGCAACCTTTTTCCGATCAAAACCTGGATCCTGCCGAACGGAACCCGAAATCCATACTCCACAGAACCAGCATCAAGCCCCCAGCCGGCGTTGTCGATGTAGAGCCGGTCACGGCGACTCTTGCTCATCCTTCCAACCACGTATCCTTCGAGCCCTGGGAGAGAGCCCTTTGAGAACTCAACACCACCAAGCGCTAGCCCCACGGTGGGCGCCAGCTGTCGTGGTTTTATCACGACAGATGTCCGGGTGAACGGACTTTGGTTCGAGGCCATCGCCAATGAGGTGGACTCAAAGGGGTTAGTCAGCACGAAAGACACGGGTTTACCCAGGTTCGGCCCCTCAAATCGAGGTAACAGCCTACGTCCTGCTTGTGCTTGTATTACTTGCGTATCGATTACAAGGAGCTAAAATCTTGACCTAGTTCTCGATTGCCTGTCCTCTAAGTCGCCCCGGGTCTGCCTTTATATAAGAGGTCAGAACATCCGGGTCGTTACAATTGCTTACCGAGTCTCTCTCTATCTTCTTGCCCAAGCCGTCTGTGAGTCGGCTTGCACGCCCGGGTCTTCTCAGTCCGGGCCGTCGTACGGCCCACACCGTGAGCCGCCTATCTTCCTGGGCCACTTAATATTACAACTCACCTTGGGGCCGGTTCACGAGCCAATAACATGACCCGGAGCCTCTTCGGTAGGTCATATCCCTAACACCATGCATTTCCCCGAGCGCTAGGACCACCAGGTCGCCGCCGTCGACAATCACCCAAGAGCCAACGCCGCCTCGAAGCTCACCGTCATCAACGCCGTCGACCCCGAGCCATGCCAAGGCCACCGCCAGAGTCGTTGTCCTTGCCTGCATCGACTGGTGCCATCGTTGTCGTCGGAGAACCACCGGGGAGCTCGCCAGCATCGATCCCGAGCCGCCGCCGCCACCGGGCATCGCCGGAGAACTCCACTGCCCTTTGTAACTCACATGCGTAGGTTAGAATAGTGCTCCCCTTCGATTTATTTTAAATGAACCGACCGGTTTTTCCTTGGTTTAGTTTAGCCGAATCGATTTCTGTTAATTAGCGGCTGTTTTGTTTTTTGTTTTGCTCTAGCTTTTATGTTTTTAATTATTCTTGAGTGATTCTTTTTGCATTAGGTTAATAAAATTATATTGTTTCTATGCATATAAATGTTGGCCATGTTTGAATATTTTAAATTTTAATACAAACGGATTTGATTCAAATCTTGTTTTGTGAATAACTTGAGTTCAAAAATAGGTTTTGAGTTGATTCTTTTTGCTACTAGTCACTTGTGTCTTTCTTTATTAGTAGGGACAATTTGGGAATTTTTACAATAATTTAAATTAGGGTTTCAAGAAAAATAGAATATGTTTTAGTTATTTTTAGGATTTTTTCTATTTCTTTTGTTTAAATTGTTTTTCTTTTTTCTTTTCTGTATTTGTTGACAAGTTTTGCTTTATTTTCTGTTAGATAGCAGTAGTATCAACAAAGATTATTTTACTTTATTTATTATTACTTGATAGCATAAAATCAATTTTAGTTATATAATAACTTGGAAATTGATTCAATTGCTAGTTTGATTTCCTATTTGAAAATACTTCCTATAAATTATTTTATAAGTTTTATTTTCTGTTAACTTTAGTTTAGACCAGAAACAATTTGTATTGAAGTTGATATTGTTTGTGGTTTAATTCAAGGTTGATACGTCTCCAATGTATCTACTTTTTCCTAACACTTTTGCTCTTGTTTTGGATTCTAATTTTCATGATTTGAATGAAACTAACTCGGACCAACGTTGTTTTCAGCAGAGCTACCATGGTGTTGTTTTTTGTGCAGAAATAAGAGTACTCGGAATGGAACAAAAAAATTGGAGAATCATTTTGGAATATATGAGGAATTTTGGAGCCATAAGCCACCAGAGAGGGGGCCCAAGGTGGCCACCCTCCACCAGGGCGCACCAGACCCACCCTGGCGCGGCCTGGTGGAGTGTGCCCACCTCGTGGGCCCTCCTACCCTAATTCCAACGCTATAAGGTCCTAAATTTAGAGAAAAAATCAGAGAGAAAGTGTTATCGCGTTTCACGATATGGAGCCGCCGCGACCTCCTGTTCTTCATCGGGAGGCTAGATTTGGAGTCCGTTTGGGGCTCCGGAGAGGGGAATCTTTGGTCTTCATCATCATCAACCCTTCTCCATCGCCAATTCCATGATGCTCCCCAACGGGAGTGAGTAATTCCTTCGTAGGCTTGCTGGTCGGTGAGGAGTTGGAAGGGATTCATCATGTAATCGAGTTAGTTTTGTTAGGGCTTGATCCCTAGTTTTCACTATGATCTGAGATTGATGTTGCTATGAATTTGCCATGCTTAATGCCTGTCACTAGGGGCCGAGTGCCATGATTTCAGATCTGAACCGTTTATGTTATCATCATTATATCTATGTTCTTGATTCAATCTTGCTAGTGTAGGATCGAAAGAAGGTCTAGAGGGGGGAGGGTGATTAGACTACTTGACCAAATAAAAATTCTACCTTTTCCCAATTTTAAGTGTCGACAGATTTTAGCATTGATAGCAAGTCAAGCACACTCTACACATGCATGTCTACGAATATAGCAGCAGAAAGTAAAGACAAGCATGAGTAGTAATCGAAGGGTAGGAAGATCAAACGCAATTTGGAGACACGCATATTTTTCCGTGGTTCCGATAGGTGGTGCTATCGTACATCCACGTTTATGGAGCCTTCAACCCATGGAGGGTAACAGTCACGAGAGTCCATGAAGGGCTCTACTCATGGAGGGTTCGACGAAGAAGTAACCTTGACTATACCATGATGGCCTACGTCCACAGAGGACTAGCCTAACTTGGGGTAGATCTTCACGAAGTAGGCAATCTCCTTGCCCTTACAAACTTCTTGGTTCACTCCAGAACACGAAGTAGGAGGCTTCCAAGCGACACCTAACCAATCTAGGAGGCACCACCCTCCAAAAGGTAATAGGATAGATAGTGTTGATGAACTCCTTGCTCTTGTGCTTCAAGAAGATACACTCCTCAACCCTCAATCACTCTCTCACAGATTTGGCTTTTGTGGAAGAGATTGATTGGGTGGAGAGCAACTTGGGGAGGCTAGATATCAAGATTCATATGGTTGGAATGGAATGGTATGATCTCGACACATGAGTAGGTGACTCTCTCTCACAAAAACTGATAGGATAGGGGGGATCTGTTCTGAGTGCTTCTCTTGCGAGTGAGTGGTGGTGGAGGGATATATATATAGGCATCTCCAAAAATCCAACCGTTACACCTGAAGTGACCAACTCGGTGACACCGATGTGTGAATCTCGGTGGTACCGAGTTGCTCCAAAGGTGACAACTTTTGAATCTTGGTGAGACCGATATAGAAATCTCGACGGTACCGATTAGGTGTCCAACGGTCAGAATCCAAATCTCGGTGACGCTGATCCAAAAACTCCGAGCTTCCAATTTGGTGAATCGAGGTAACAGAAAGTTGGCAGCTTGAACTCGATGGCACTGATGTGGGATCGGTTGCACCTATGTGCTAGGATTTGGCAGGGCTCTGTGAATCAGTGGGACTGAGTGGGAAGAGTTTGTTTCACCGATTTGCAAGAATGACTTAGACAGAATATGTGGGAGAGTTTGTGGGTGTTTTTGGTGACTATCACTTGTGCACGTTTGAGCATCTTGTTCACCAACAGTACCTTACCCCCTTTTAATAGTATTGGCTTTTCCTATGGACTCAAAGTGATTTCTCACAAAGTAAAATGTGGATTCCTCTTTGCTTGAAGCTTTGCCAATCCATTTCCTTGCATCTAGGGGGTTTCTCCACAATCTATTTGCCAACCCATCATTGACATTTTCCTGAAATATGCTTAGTGGAAATATTAGTTCAATGATATGTATGTTGTTATAAATTACCAAAACCACCAAGGGGGCCAATTTGCTTTCACCTAGTCATATGCACCTATTACGTGTTATGATCCATCAACCCCATAGTGACAATATTTGAGATATTTCACGGTGATGACCGTAGTTTGAGGAGTTCATGTATTCACTAAGTGTCAATGCTTTGTTCCGGTTCTCTATTAAAAGGAGACCTTAATATCCCTTAGTTTCCTTATGGACCCAGCTGCCACAGGAGGGTAGGACAAAGTATGTCATGCAAGTTCTTTTCCATAAGCACTTATGACAATATACGGAATACATGTCTACATTACGTTGGCGAAGTGGAGCTAGTTCTATGTCGCCCTAGGTTATGATTGTTATATGACGAATATCATCCAATGAATAGACCGATCTAGTGCCTACGAGCTTTCCACTTATTATTCTTGCTAAGTTACTACCACTGCTGTTACTATTTCACTTGCTACAAAATCATTCTATCGTTACCCCTAATATTACTGTTACTACCACTATCAAACTATCATATTGTTGTGCTACTGATCACTTTGCTGCAGATATTTATCTCCAGGTGTCGTTGAATCGACAACTCAACTTTGAATACTCTCAGATATTCTTTGGCTCCCCTTGTGTCAAATCTATGAATTTGGGTTGAATACTCTACCCTCGAAAACTGTTGCAATCCCCTATACTTGTGGGTTATCAAGACCTTTTTCTAGCATCGTTGCCGGGGAGCATAGCTATGTTTGTTGAGTCACTTGGGATTTACGATCACTATGAAGAATCTGAAGGACACTAAAACCAAGATTTTTTCCTTCTACTACGAGGGGAGGTAAGGAACTGCCATCTATCTCTGCACTTGATTCACCTTCTGTTATGTGTAAGTTTGCAACACCACCACATGCTATTAATCCTGATATTGATGATGCTACTTCTTCTATGAATGATGCTAGTACCATGCTTGATGATACCGTGCCATTAGGTGAATTTCTTGATGAACAAATTGCTAGAGCTAGAGAGAATGAAATCATTGAAACTGCTGAAACTGATGAGATCTTTGAAACTGATGATTATGAAACACCTAATGGGCCTAGCTCTCCTAGATTTGAAATGCCTAAAATACCTGAAGGTTATGCTTTGGATGGAGAAATAGCTAGAGAGATTATTGCTTGTAAGGATAGAGATGATCTTAAGAAGCTATTATGCAAATATAAAGAAAAGACTTTGAATGCTAAAATGAAATGTGATCCTAAGTTTGCTACTCCACCTATCTTTGTTACCGATAAGGATTATGAATTCCCTGTCGACCCAGAGTTAATTACTTTGGTGGAATCTGATCCTTTTCATGCCTATGAAACTGAAACTGTGGTAGCACATCTTACTAAGCTAAATGATATAGGCACCCTATTTGCTCATGATGAGAAGATTCACTACTATTATATTCTCAAATAATTTTTGTTCTCATTAAAGGGTGATGCTAAGATATGGTACAATACTCTTACTCCTGATTGTGTGCGCAAGCCCCGGGATATGATTTACTACATCTCTAAAAAACATTTTCCTGCTCGTAAGAAACAAGCTGCTTTACAGGAAATATTTAACTTTGTGCAGATTGAAGAAGAGGGTCTCCCACAAGCTTGGGGGAGGCTTGTACAATTGTTTAATGCTTCACGTGATCATCCACTTAAGAAAAATTAAATACTTGATATCTTCTACAATGGACTAACTGATGCTTCTAGGAACTTCCTAGATAGTTGTGCTGGTTGTGTTTTCAGGGAACAAACTATTGAACAAGCTGAGGAACTATTGAATACTATATTGAAGAACTATGATGATTGGACTTTCCCTGAACCACCAATTGAACCCACTCCGAATAATAGGGGTATCTTATTTCTCAGTCCCAAAGATATGCAAGAGACAAAGAAATGTATGAAGGAAAAAGGTATTAAAGCTGAGGATGTTAAGAATTTACTACCTATTGAAGAAATTCATGGACTCAACACACCACCACCTCCACAGTTGGTAGAGGTAAATTCTTTATTAAAGTTTGACGAAGGTGATATCCCTTACAATAAACATCCTAGTCAATGCTTATATGAGTTTGACAACTACATTATGAAACAAGAGCACTTCAATGCAAATGTTCTGAAACACTCGAAATATAATTCTGATATGATTGCCCGCTTGAGTGACTTGTTATTTAGAATTAGTAATGATGTTAGGGGTGTAGGATAACATGCCTCTATGGTTCAAACTGAGTTAGAACAAGTTGCTAAATCTTAAAGAGAATTGCTTGATGAAATGAATAATAGTAATATGAATGATCATTCTGTTAGAGTACTGACTAGAGGAGGTAGAATGACCCAAGAACCTCTGTATCCTGAAGTTCATCCTAAATAATTGAACAAGAATCTCAAGGAATTAATGTGAACCTGTGATTGAAAAACCTCCTGAGGATAATAATGATGTCTCTATTTCTGATGCTGAATCTCAATCTGGTAATGAACATCCACCTAGTGATAATGATAATGATAGTGATGTTCATGAGGATACTCAACCTAGTAATGATAAAGAACCAGAAAATGATGTAGAAATAGAACCTGGTGTTGATCTTGATAACCCACAACCTAAAAATAAACGTTATGATAAGAAAGACTTTGTGGCTAGAAAACATGGTAAAGAAAGAGAACCATGGGTTCAGAAACCCATGCCTTTCCCACCTAAACCATCTTAGAAAAAGGATGATGAAGAATTTAAACGTTTTGCTGAAATGATTAGGCCACTCTTTTTGCGTACCCGCTTAACAGATATTTTAAAGATGCCTCCTTATGCTAAGTACATGAAAGACATCATCACTAATTAAAGAAAGATACCTAAAGTTGAAATCTCCACCATGCTTTCTAATTATTCTTTTCTGGATGGAGTACCCAACTTGGAGATCCTGGAATACCCACTATACCTTGCTCTATTAAAAGAAATTATGTCAAAAATGCTTTATGTGACTTGGGAGCTGGTTTTAGTGTTATGCCTTTCTCTTTATATAAAATACTTGATTTGAATAAACCCACACCTACTGAAATATCATTGCAAATGGCTGACAAATCAACAGCCACACCTATCGGTATTTGTGAGGTTGTGCTCGTTGTTGTTGCAAATGTTACTATCTTAATGGACTTTGTTATTCTTGAGATGCCCAAGGATGACAACATGTTGATTATCCTTGGTAGACCCTATTTGAATACTGCAAGGGCTATTATTGACTGCAATAAAAGAAATGTCACTTTTCATATCAATGGTAATGAGCATACAATACACTTTCCGAAGAAACAACTCCAAGTAAATGGTGTGAATGTTATTGAATATTCTCCAACACTCATTATTGGAAGCTTTCAATTACCTCTACCTAATGTTAAAAAAATATGATATTATTATGGTTGGGGATATGCCTATCCCCATTGAGGTAACCTAGTGTTTTATGAAAGTTCTTCGGTTTCATGCTAATTGGAAGTGGTTGTTAATAAGACTTGATCAACCTTATTAACATATCATTTTCGAGAGGTATGAAGTTGATGAATTTAGTAGACACAACTCTCTCTATCCACCTTTTGTTTTCTGTTCTTCCTAGTTAAATAAAATTAAATGCCATGTTTATCCCGTTTTCTGTTTTTCCCGTGCAATAAAAAATGACCCAAAAATAAAAGTTCTCAGAATGTCCTGAAAATCTAACATGATTTTTTTTCTGATTATTTATGATTTTCTGGGACAAATAACACCAGAGGGGGGTGCAACTGGTGGCCACCCTCCACTAGGGCGTGCGAGACCCCCCTAGCGCGGCCTGGTAGAGGGTGGGCCCCAGGTGGGTCCCCCACTTATCCCTTTAGCCCATGTCATCTCTTACCTCCAGAAAAAAAATCACCATTGCTCTCTCCCTCGTGTTCTTGCTCAAGCACCTATGGGTTTCGATCTCTTTGCTTGAAGCTCTATTTCAGAAACTATTTTAGGGGATTCCTTCTTGAAAAAAAGATGAATTTCTTTAGGAAGTACTCCTCCAAGAAGAATGACTAAGGGAGTTGTTGAGGAGTCGTCTGATAGCGATCTATACATTCTGAGGAAGGAAGAAGTGTGACCGTGCGAATGGCCACATATTCCCTTTATGGAGGAAGCCGGTTTCTATCAAGAATCTTCTCAATTTGTTGACAATGCTGGGCTGACGAACTTCCTCGTAGATAAGTGTGACCAGTACCACATCCTCACAAATTCCTTTGTGCAAAGTTTTAATTTCCTGAGTAGGAATAACCTTCCTAAGGTGCAGTTTAAAATATATGCTGAAAAGTACAAGATACTACTCACTGACTTTTGTGACATATGTTTGGTTCCTTCTGAAGGGGAATTAAGAGAGCATAGACTAGCAGAGTTTGAGGACTTTCTCCTCACTTTAACAGTGGGTGACGAAAGAGGTGTGTCAAAATCCACTGTAACCAGTTTGCAGTTTCCTTCTGTACACTACTTTGCTATATTCATCGCTAAGTGTTTAACTGCTAAGGAAAATGTCAGTGCACTCATTGCCCCAGATCTTGCTATTTTACGACGTGCATTATGTAATGATCACACTTTTAGCTTAGGATCTATTGTTGCACGATGCCTACATCTTAACAAGAGTAAGGTCAAGATACATGTTGGCATTTACGCTACTCGCTTAGCGAGTTGTTTTGAAGTTCAGATACGCCCACATGATTATCTTTTGCCCATGGTTTATCTAGATCACAGATCGTTGTGGGACCACCACTTATTGATGAAGCTGATTTTTTTCATAATCTTCGTTACTTTAGTATTTAAGTGTGGTAACCCGTGATGTTATCTCGTTGCCTGCACCTGCCTTGTTTGATTCTGTTGCTAGGAACGGATACAAAATTATGCTAGATGACATTATCGCCTACCGAATCAACCTAGCAGCAGCTGAGGAGGAACCCTAGGAGTGGGACGCCCAAGTGCCACCACCACCTAGTATCGACTCAGACTATTATCCGGGCCACAGATGGTGATTACCAAGCTAGGCCAGAAGCCTAAGCTTGGGGGAGTACGTATTTACATCGACATTACATTCATATTCACACATTTGATTTCAGTTGTCGGTGTCCACACTCTTCCATTGTATTATCCATGTTAGATTTATTTTTCTCGTTTTCTTCTTGTGTGTTCGAATTTTTTTGAGAAAATCCAAAAATACTTCTTGCTTCTTTTTTTGTTTTTCTTTTCAGTTTAGTTAGTTGTAGTATTAAAAGAAAACCCAAAAAAATTTCTCATTTCTTCTTTTGCGTGTTGGGAGTTCTCCCGTGTAAATAGTTGTTCTCGTTTTTGTTTTTCCTTCTTGTATTTGCTCTCTTCAAGAAAAACTAAAAACTCCAAAAATATTTAAGTGTGTTTCTCTGAATTTTTTTTCTTTTTATCGAGTCATACCAAGGAGAAGACTATGATGAAATTTTTGAGTGGCTCCCATATGCTTTATTGTTTATCTAACAAAGAGCCCATATTACCTTGTCTTCTCCACTTGAATAATAAGTGTGCACATTCCAGCTTAGTCCATGACACTCTTGAACTATTATTATTTCCTAATCATTCGATCGTGCAAGTGAAAGGCAATAATGATGATATTTTATGAATTGACTATGGCAGAGAAAAGTGGGTATGAACTCAACTTGTTCTCATTTTTGTAAATATGTTTAACCTGGTATCCATGATTCAGCATATTATGATTGAACATGTTTGCAATGACAATTAGAGATTATAGTGGTTCATTCCATGCTCAAGTAGCTAGGGTGGATAATGATTCATCTTGGATCTCAACATGCATTAAAATGGTTGTGATGTAGATTTCCAACTAGGAAACTCCACATAGGTAGTGGGAATATTGTTGGTAAAAGTGTGATTCAAGATTTTTTTCACTTGTGCGGGATCATTTCCGTTGATAGGAGGTTCCATTGTTGATAGAACTACAAGTTATGCAGATGCTATATGTTTGCTTATAACACAATTGGAAAGACAATTTGTCCACAACCATCCTTTCGTACAATGGTTGTTTCTAGAATTCTCTAATATTCAGGAAGCTCCTGCTAAACGTCTAGCTACTATTTTTTGTTGGGAGACGTAGTAGTAAATCAAAATTTTCTTACGACCACCAAGATCTATCTATGAAGAAACCAACAACGAGTAAGGGCAGATTGCATCTTCATACCTTCGAAGATCGCTAAGCGGAAGCGTTACAAGAACGCGGTTGGTGGAGTCATACTCGCAGCGATTCAGATCGCGGTGGATTCCGTTCTTAGCGCCGAACAACGGCACCTCCGTGTTCGGCACATGTGCAGCCCGGTGACATCTCCTATGCCTTGAACAAGCAAGGAGGAAGGAGAGGTTGAGGGAGAGCTCCGGCAGCATGACAGCGTGGTGACGGTGGACTTTGGCAAGCACTACGGAGAACGAGGAAGAGGAAGGGTAGGGCTGCGCCGAGAGAGGAAGAACTCGTGTGTCTGGCAGCCCCAAAACCCTCCACTATATATAGGAGGAGGGGGAGGGATGGCGCAGCACTAGGGTTCCCACCCTAGGGGCTGCGGCCGGCCCTAGATGGCCATTTGGTCGGCGGCCAAAGAGGAAGAAGGGAGGGCGCAACCCTAGGAGGGCCTTAGGCCCATCTAGGCCTAGGGTTTCCCCTCCCTCCCACCTTTCCTGTGCCTTGGGCCAGGGTGGAGGGCGCACCAGCCCACTCTAGGGCTGGTCCCTTCCACTCTCGGCCCACGCAGCCCTCTAGGGATGGTGGCCCCACTTGGTGGACCCCCGGAACCCTTTCAGTGGTCCCGATACGTTACCGGTAATTCCCAAAACACTTCTGGTGGCCAAATCCTCACTTCCTATATATCATTCTGTACCTCCGGACCATTCCAGAACACCTCGTGACATCCGGGATCTCATCCGGGACTCCGAACAACCTTCGGTAACCACATACACTATTTCCCTATAACCCTAGCATCATCGAACCTTAAGTGTGTAGACCCTACAAGTTCGGGAGGCATGTAGAAATGACCGAGACACCTCTCCGGTCAATAACCAATAGCGGGATCTGGATACCCATGTTGGCTCCCACATGCTCCATGATGATCTCATCAGATGAACCACGATGTTGGGGATTCAATCAATCCTGTATACAATTCCCTTTGTCTACCGGTATGATACTTGCCCGAGATTCGATCGTCGGTATCCCTATACCTTGTTCATTCTCGTTTCTGGCAAGTCTCTTTACTCGTTATGTAACACATCATCCCGTGTCTAACTCCTTAGTCACATTGAGCTCATTATGATGATGTCTTACCAAGTGGGCCCAGAGGTACCTCTCCGTCATACGGAGTGACAAATCCCTGTCTTGATTCTTGCCAACCCAACAGATACTTTCGAAGATACCCGTAGTGTACCTTTATAGCCACCTAGTTATGTTGTGACGTCTGGCACACCCAAAGTATTCCTACGGTATCCGGGAGTTGCACAATCTCATGGTCTAAGGAAACGACACTTGACATTGGAAAAGCTTTATCAGACGAACTACATGATCTTGTGCTATGCTTAGGATTGGGTCTTGTCCATCACATCATTCTCCTAATGGTGTGATCTCGTTATCAATGACATCCAATGTCCATGGTCATGAAACCGTGACCATCTATTGATCAACGAGCTAGCCAACTAGAGGCTCACTAGGGACATGTTGTGGTCTATGTATTCACACATGTATTACGGTTTCCTGTTAACACAATTATAGCATGAACAATAGACAATTATCATGAACAAGGAAATACAATAACAACCATTTTATTATTGCCGCTAGGGCATATTTCCAACAGTCTCCCACTTGCACTAGAGTCAATAATCTAGTTACATTGTGATGAATCGAACGCCCATAACATTCTGGTGTTGATCATGTTTTTTTGTGAGAGAGGTTTAGTCAACGGATCTGTGACATTCAGATATGTATGTACTTTACAAATATCTATATCTCCCTCCTGAATGTAATCACGGATGAAGTTGAAGCGGCGCTTGATGTGTCTTGTCTTCTTGTGAAACCCGTGCTCCTTCGCAAGGGCAATAGCTCCAGTGTTGTCACAGAATAGAGTCATCGGGCCCGACGCATTGGGAATCACTCCTAGGTCGGTGATGAACTCCTTCATCCAGACTCCTTCCTTTGCTGCTTCCGAAGCAGCTATGTACTCCGCTTCACATGTAGATGCCGCCACGATGCTTTGCTTGCTGCTGCACCAGCTGACTGCCCCTCCGTTCAAAATATACACGTATCCGGTTTGCGACTTGGAGTCGTCCGGATCTGTGTCGAAGCTAGCATCGACGTAACCCTTTACGACGAGCTCTTCGGCACCTCCATATACGAGAAACATGTCCGTTATCCTTTTTAGGTACTTCAGGATATTGTTGCCCGCTGTCCAGTGTTCCGCTCCGGGATCACTTTGGTACCTTCCTACCAAACTTATGGCAAGGTTCACATTAGGTATGGTACACAGTATGGCATACATAATAAAGCCTATGGCTGAAGCATAGGGGATGACACTCATCTCTTCTCTATCCTTTATCGTGGTCAGGCATTGAGTCGTACTCAATCTCACACCGTGTAACACAGGCAAGAACGCCTTCTTGGACTGATCCATATTGAACTTCTTCAATATCTTTTCAAGGTATGTGCTTTGTGAAAGACCTATGAGGCGTTTCGATCTATCTCTATAGATCTTAATACCTAATGTGTAAGCAACTTCTCCAAGGTCCTTCATTGAAAAACATTTATTCAAGTAGGCCTTTACACTTTCCAAAAGTTCCGTATCTTTTCCCATCAACAATATGTCATCCACATATAATATGAGAAATGCTACAGAGCTCTCACTCACTTTCTTGTAAATATAGGGTTCTCCATAAACCTGTATAAATCCAAATGCTTTAATCACCTCATTAAAGCGAATGTTCCAACTCCGAGATGCTTGCACCAGCCCATAGACGGAGCGCTGGAGCTTGCATACTTTGTTAGCATCTTTAGGATCGACAAAACCTTCCGGCTGCATCATATACAGTTCTTCCTTAAGGAAGCCATTAAGGAATGTCGTTTTGACATCCATTTGCCAGATCTCATAATCATAAAATGCGGCAATTGCTAACATGATTCGGACGGACTTCAGCCTCGCTACGGGTGAGAAAGTCTCATCGTAGTCAACTCCTTGAACTTGTCGATAACCCTTAGCGACAAGTCGAGCCTTATAGACGGTCACATTACCATCCGTGTCAGTCTTCTTCTTAAAGATCCATTTATTTTCAATGGCTTGCTTATCATCAGGCAAGTCCACCAAAGTCCATACTTTGTTCTCATACATGGATCCTATCTTGGATTTCATGGCTTCAAGCCATTTGTTGGAATCCGGGCCCGCCATCGCTTCTTCATAGTTCGAAGGTTCACCGTTGTCCAACAACATGATCTCCAGGATAGGGTTGTCGTACCACTCTTGTGTGGAACGTGTCCTAGTGGACCTTCGACGTTCAATAGTAACTTGATCTAAAGTTTCATGATCATCATCATTAACTTCCTTTCTAGCCGGTGTAGGATCCACGGAAACAACTTCCCGTGCTGCGCTACTCTCCGGTTCGAGTGGAGGTACGATTACCTCATCAAGTTATATTTTCCTCCCACTTACTTCTTTCGAGAGAAACTCTTTCTCGAGAAAGGATCCATTCTTGGCAACAAAGACTTTGCCTTCGGATCTGAGGTAGAACGTATACCCAATAGTCTCTTTGGGATATCCTATGAAGATGCACTTTTTCGCTTTGGGTTCGAGCTTCTCAGGTTGAAGTTTCTTCACATAAGCATCGCATCCCCAAACTTTTAGAAACGACAGCTTAGGTTTCTTTCCAAACCATAATTCATACGGTGTCGTCTCCATGGATTTAGATGGTGCCCTATTTAAAGTGAATGCGGCAGTCTCTAATGCATATCCCCAAAATGATAGCGGTAAGTCGGTAAGAGACATCATAGATCGCACCATATCCAATAGAGTGCGATTACGACGTTCAGACACACCATTTCGTTGGGGTGTTCCAGGCGGCGTGAGTTGTGAAACAATTCCACATTTCCTTAGGTGTGTGCCAACTTGTGACTTAAATATTCTCCGCCACGATGAGATCGTAGGCACTTTATTTTCCTGTCACGTTGATTCTCTACCTCACTTTGAAATTCCTTGAACCTTTCAAAGGTTTCAGACTTGTGTTTCATTAAGTAGACATACCCATATCTGCTCAAGTCATTAGTGAGGATGAGAACATAACGGTAGCCACCGCGAGCCTCGACGCTCATTGGACCGCATACATCGGTATGTATTATTTCCAACAAGTTAGTTGCTCGCTCCATTGTTCCAGAGAACGGAGTCTTGGTCATATTGCCCATGAGGCATGGTTCGCACGTGTCAAATGATTCAAAATCAAGAGACTCCAAAAGACCATCAGCATGGAGTTTCTTCATGCGTTTGACACCAATATGGTCATGGCGGCAGTGCCACATGTAAGTGGGACTATCCTTATCAACCTTACACTTTTTGATACTCACACTATGAACATGTGTAACATCACGTTTGAGATTCATCAAACTTAAAACATTGACCAACGGGGCATGACCATAAAACATTTCTCTCATATAAATAGAACAACCATTATTCTCAGATTTAAATGAGTAGCCATCTCGCATCAAACGAGATCCACATACAATGTTCATGCTCAAAGTTGGTACTAAATAACATTTATTGAGGTTTAAAACTAATCCCGAAAGTAGATGTAGAGGTAGCATGCCGATGGCGATCACATCGACCTTGGAACCATTCCCGACGCGCATCGTCACCTCGTCCTTTGCCAGCCTCCGCTTATTCCGCAGATCCTGCTTGGAGTTACAAATGTGAGCAACTACACCGGTATCAAATACCCAGGAGCTACTACGAGCGTTGGTTAGGTACACATCAATAACAAGTATATCACATATACCTTTAACGTTGCAGGCCTTCTTATCCGCTATGTACTTGGGGCAGTTCCGCCTCTAGTGACCGGTAACCTTGCAATAAAAGCACTCAGTCTCAGGCTTGGGTCCATTCTTGTTCTTCTTCCCGGCAACTTGCTTACCGGGCGCGGCAACTGCTTTGCCGTCCTTCTTGAAGTTCTTCTTACCCTTGCCTTTCTTGAAACTAGTGGTCTTATTGACCATCAACACTTGATGCTCCTTTTTGATCTTGACCTCTACTGATTTCAGCATCGAGTACAACTCAGGAATGGACTTCTCCATCCCCTGCATGTTGTAGTTCATCACAAAGCTCTTGTAGCTAGGTGGAAGTGACTGGAGGATTCTATCAATGACCGAGTCATCCGGGAGATTAACTCCCAGCTGAGTCAAGCGGTTGTGCAACCCAGACATTTTGAGTATATGCTCACTGACAGAACTATTCTCCACCATCTTACATCTAAAGAACTTGTCAGAGACGTCATATCTCTCAACCCGGGCATGAGCTTGGAAAACCAGTTTCAGCTCTTGGAACATCTCATATGCTCCGTGTTGCTCAAAACGCTTTTGGAGCCCTGGTTCTAAACTGTAAAGCATGACACACTGAACCAGGGAGTAATCATCATAGTGTGACTGCCAAGCGTTTGTAACGCCTTGGTCCGCTGGGAAATTGGGTGGGTCACCTAGCGGTGCATCAAGGACATACAATCTCTTGGAAGCTATGAGGATAATCCTCAAGCTACGGACCCAGTCCGCACAGTTGCTTCCATCATCTTTTAGCTTGGTTTTCTCTAGGAACGCATTGAAGTTGAGGGTGACATTAGCGTTGGCCATTGGATCTACAATATAGATTGTAAAGACAATTTTAGACTAAGTTCATGATAATTAAGTTCACATAATCAAATTATTTAATGAAATCCCACTTAGATAGACATCTCTCTAGTCATCCAAGTGACACATGATCCACGCCGACTAGCCCGTGTCCGATCATCACGTGAGACGGACTAGTCATCCATGGTGAACATCTCCATGTTGCTCGCATCTACTATACGACTCATGTTCGACCTTTCGATCTTCTGTGTTCTGAGGCCATGTCTGTACATGCTAGGCTTGTCAAGTCAACCTAAGTGTTTCGCGTGTGTAAATCTGGCTTACACCCATTGTATGCGAACGTTAGAACCTATCACACCCGATCATCACGTGGTGCTTTGGAACAACGATCCTTAGCAATGGTGCACAGTTAGGGTGAACACCTTTCTTGAAATTTTATTGAGAGATCATCTTATTTACTACCGTCATTCTAAGCAAATAAGATGTAAACATGATAAACATCACATGCAATCAATATAGTGACATGATATGGCCAATATCATCTTGCTCCTTTGATCTCCATCTTCGGGGCACCATGATCATCACTATCACCGGCACGACATCATGATCTCCATCATTGTGTCTTCATGAAGTTGTCTTGCTAACTATTACTTCTACTACTATGGCTAACGTTTAGCAACAAAGTAAAGTAATTACATGGCGTTTATGATTGGCACGCAGTTCATACAATAAAATAAGACAACTCCTATGGCTCCTGCCGGTTGTCATACTCATCGACATGCAAGTCGTGAATCCTATTACAAGAGCATGATCAATCTCATACATCACAATGCATCACATCACATCCTTTGTCCAGATCACATCACAAGGCATATGCTGCAAAAACAAATTAGACGTCCACTAATTTGTAGTTGTAAGTTTTTACGTGGCTGCTATAGGTTTTAGCAAGAACGTTTCTTACCTATGCCAAAACCACAACGTGATATGCCAATTGCTATTTACCCTTCGTAAGGACCCTTTTCATCAAATCCAATCCGACTAAGGTGGGAGAGACAGACACCCGCTAGCCACCTTGTGCAATAAATGCATGTCACGCGGTGGAACCGGTCTCACGTAAGCATACGTGTAAAGTTGGCCCGGGCCGCTTCATCCCATAATACCGCCAAATCAAGATAAGACTAGTAGTGGTAAGCAACTTAACAAGATCGACGGCCACAACAACTTTGTGTTCTACTCGTGCATAGATTCTACGCATAGACCTAGCTCATGATGCCACTGTTGGGAGACGTAGTTGTAAATCAAAATTTTCTTACGACCACCAAGATCTATCTATGAAGAAACCAGAAACGAGTAAGGGGAGATTGCATCTTAGTACCTTTGAAGATTGCTAAGCGGAAGCGTTACAAGAACGTGGTTGGTGGAGTAATACTCGCAGCGATTCAGATCATGGTGGATTCCGATCTTAGTGCCGAACAACGGCGCCTCCGTGTTCAACACACGTGCAGCCCGGTGACGTCTCCTACGCCTTGAACCAGCAAGGAGGAAGGAGAGGTTGAGGAAGAGCTCCGACAGCACGACGGCGTGGTGTCGGTGGAGCTGCGTGGTCTGCGGCAGGGCTTCGCCAAGCACTACGGAGAACGAGGAAGAGGAAGGGTAGGGCTGCACCGAGAGAGGAAGAACTCGTGTGTCTGGCAGCCCCAAAACCCTCCACTATATATAGGAGGAGGGGAGGGAGGGCGCAGCCCTAGGGTTCCCACCCAAGGGGCTGCATCCGGCCCTAGATGGCCATCTAGCCGGCGGCCACAGAGGGAGAGGGGAGGGCGCAGCCCTAGGTGGGCCTTAGGTCCATCTGGGCCTAGGGTTTCCCCTCCCTCTCACCTTTCCCGTGCCTTGGGTCATGGTGGAGGGCGCACGATCCCACTCTAGGGCTGGTACCTTAGACTCTTGGCCCACGCAGCCCTCTAGGGCTGGTGGCCCCACTTGGTGGACCCCGGAACCCTTCCAGTGGTCCCGTTACGTTACTAGTAATTCCCAAAACACTTCTGATGGCCAAATCCTCACTTCCTATATATCATTCTTTACCTCCGGACCATTCCGGAACTCCTCGTGACGTCTAGGATATCATCCGGGACTCCGAACAACCTTCGGTAACCACGTACACTATTTCCCTATAACCCTAGCATCATCGGACCTTAAGTGTGTAGACCCTACGGGTTCGGGAGGCATGTAGACATGACCGAGACACCTCTTCGGTCAATAACCAACAGCGGGATCTGGATACCCATGTTGGCTCCCACATGCTCCATGATGATCTCATCGGATGAACCACGATGTTGGGGATTCAATCAATCCCGTATACAATTCCCTTTGTCTATCGGTATGATACTTGCCTGAGATTCGATCGTAGGTATCCCTATACCTTGTTCAATCTCGTTACCGGCAAGTCTCTTTACTCGTTCCATAACACATCATCCCATGGCTAACTCCTTAGTCACATTGAGCTCATTATGATGATGTCTTACCGAGTGGGCCCAGAGATACCTCTCTGTCATACGGAGTGACAAATCCCAGTCTCGATTCGTGCCAACCCAACTGATACTTTCGGAGATACCCATAGTGTACCTTTATAGCCAACCTGTTACGTTGTGACATTTGGCACACGCAAAGTATTCCTACGGTATCTGGGATTTGCACAATCTCATGGTCTAAGGAAGCAATACTTGACATTAGAAAAGCTTTATCAGACGAACGACACGATCTTGTGCTATGCTTAGGATTGGGTCTTGTCCATCACATCATTCTCCTAATGATGTGACCTCATTATCAATGACATCCAATGTCCATGGTCATGAAACCTTGACCATCTATTGATCAACGAGCAAGCCAACTAGAGACTCACTAGGGACATGTTGTGGTCTATGTATTCACACATGTATTACGGTTTCCTGTTAACACAATTATAGCATGAACAATAGACAATTATCATTAACAAGGAAATACAATAATAACCATTTTATTATTGCCTCCAGGGCATATTTCCCACATTTTTATTGTCCAAAAATTTAACAACATCACACAAGAAGTTAGGGATATATTTGCCAATTATAGAATTAATTGTGAGTGCCCACCAATTGAAGTAATCCTTTATGAGTTAGAAGGTATAAGGAAATTGAGATCCACAGACTATGTTGCTTGTGATGAAAACCTTAGAAAGAAGGTTCCACCTAATGTCCTAGTTGATAAAATTTCCGAACGTAATGATCAATTTTCTATACAAAATCTTGGAATGGGTTATGACTTTAGTGATCGTGGAGGAAACATCTTTATCAAAACTTATATAATGAGGAGATGGTCATCACTTATGAGAAACCCAAGGAGGATACTTCTATTCCTCCTGAAATAGACCTCTCGGATCCTTGTGTTGTGAAGTTTAGCCCCTTCAATTATTTTTGTTTAGCTATTAGAAAACTTGCTGCTAAAATAAGGGAATATGATTATAGTATGCCGGATAGTTTGCATGACTACTACAACACTTGAAACTATGCATTATGCCTAGCAAAGGGCATAAAACAATAGCGCTTGTTGGGAGGCAACCCAATATGTATATTTATTTTAGTTTTTCCTTTCTATTATTTTCTGATAACATGATTGTTTCCTCTGTAATGATTATGTTTTTATGTTTTAATTAGTGTTTGTGCCAAGTAAAGCCTTTGGGATGACTTAGGAGATGAGTGGAAATGATGTTGTAACAAAACAAAAATTTGACTCCAGTACAAGAATTTTCATTTTTACTGGAGCATGATAATGATCTGAAATTTTTACACAGTATTGATATACAAATTCTCCACCTAATCCTAATTTTTAGAATTTTTAGAGTTACAGAAGTATGGGTTCTCTACAGATTGCTACAGATTGTTCTGTTTTAAACAGATTCTGTTTTGCTTGCATAGTTTGCTTGTTTTGATTATCCTATGGATTGTATCAGGGGGTATAATCCATGGACAAGTTAGAATACAATACCTATTATGAAAATATTAATTAAGAATGAGTTTATCACAGTACCTCATCTCTGCCTTATGTTGCTTATACTAACAGATCTCATGAAGTTTTGTTGAGTTTTGTGTGATTGAAGTTTTCAAGTTTTGGGTGTGATAACAATGGACCACGGAATAAGCAGTAGCAAAATCCTAAGATTGGGGATTCCAAGGCACCCCAAGTAAAATTCCAAGGATACTCCATTTTCTAATCTTGGGGATGCCCCAGAAGGCATCCCCTCTTTTGTCTCAATCCATCGATATGTCACTTGGAGCTATATTTTTAATCATCACATGATATGTGTTTCGATTGGAGCGTCGTTTGCTTTTGTTTGCTTTTACTTTCATTTTGTCACAATCATCATTTTCTGGACACACCTATTTGAAAGAGACACCTTGATAATAATTTGTTAGAATACTCTATGTGCTTCACTTTATCTTTTGAGCTTGGCGGTTGCTCTAGTACTTCACTTATATCTTTTTAAGCACGGTGGCATGTAGATTTTATAGAAATATTACGCTCTCGTTTTTCACTTATATTTTTTTGAGTGCTGAATAAATAGTGAAGGTAATTTGGATGGGTCATAAGACTAGTCCAAAAATATTAGGTATTTAATGAATGATAATCAAAACCATCATGTAGCACATATAGAGAAGTTGTGTGTTAATGACATTGATGTGGTAATATGAAAAAGGTGTGAGTCCAGAATTGTTGATTCGTAGAAGTGTAGATATTAAGAGGTGTTAACTTGTTATTCATCTAAAAATTAAAGAGGCATGGTGATGATGTGTGAGCATTTTTATTCCTTGTTGAAATCCTAGTGTTGTTTCGAGTCGGGGGCGCGTGATGGTTAACTCCTACCAACCTCCTCCCTTGGGGAATGCGAGGAGTAATTTGATTTGTGATAATAATAAAACTTCGTGATAAGTATGTGAGTTCTTTTTGAATAATGGACCATGTACATACCCATCTTCACCTTCTCATATTTGCTAGCCTCTTCGGTACCGTTCATAGCCCATTCTCACCTCGAGGATCGGTGCAATTTTTGCCGGTGCATCCAAACCCCATGACATGATACACTCCCTTGCACATAAGCCTCATCATATATTCCTAAAAACATACACCATACCTACCTATTATGGCATTTCCATAGCCATTCCGAGATATATTGCCATGCAAATTCCATCGTCACTTCACATGATTAGTTCCTTCATAATCATATTGCTTTGCATGATAAAATAGAGCTGACATAGTATTTGTGGCAAAGCCACCGTTCATCATGTTTTTGATACATGTCATACTATTATCATTGCACATCCTAGTACACTGCCAAAGGCATTCATATAGAGTCATATCTTCCTATCAGTTCTTCATATTGAGTTGTAAGTAAATAAAAGTGTGATGATCGTCATTGTTAGAGCATTATCCCAGTGAGTAAAGAATGATGGAGACTATGATTCCCCCACAAGTCGGGATGTGACTCCATATGAAAAATAAAATAAAAATGGGGTAGGCCAAATGAGCCCACCATATAGAAAAATATGAATGGGGGAGGCAAAAAAAATTCCCACCATGAAAAAATAATATAAAATAAACAAATGAGAGAAAAAGAGAGAAGAAACTTTGCTCCTATCCTTTACCACACTTGTGCCTCAAAGTGGCACCATGTTCTTCATATAGAGAGTCTCGTATGTTGTCACTTCATATGCTACTAGGAATTACCTTTTCATATAATAAACTTGGCTTGTATATTCCGTTGACGGGCTTCCTCAAATGCCCGATGTCTTCATGAGCAAGCAAGTTGGATTCACACCCCATTTAGCTTCAGTTGAGCTTTAATAGCTCTAGTACATCATTTGCATGGCAATCCCTACTCCTTACATTGACATCTATCGATGAGCATCTCCATAGCTCGTTGGTACGCCTAGTTGATGTGAGACTATCTTCTCCACTTTTTACCCCTTTTAAACCTACCATCATATTCTATTCCACCTATATGCTATGTCTAGTGGTTCATGCTCATAGATATTGCGTGAAGAATACAAAGTTGATGCATATTGAAAAAGTATGGTCCAATTGCCCGACTTGGACACCGTGGTGCTTAGCATTTGTATTGATGTGGTTAAGACAAAGTCATGCCTTGCTAATATAATAAGATGAGTAGGGGTAAACATTCTTTTAGGATCATATACTTTGAAAAATCATGATTATGTTTCTTATACTTATAAATATTATTATATTGCTGTTTGTTAATTCATCATTTCTCAATGAGCATACATAAAAAATATTACATAATGGGTAGCATGTCATATCAAAAATTCTGTTTTTACCATTTACCTACTCGAGGATGAGCAGAAATTAAGCTTGGGGATGCTGATACGTCTCCAACATATCTATAATTTTTGATTGTTCCATGCTGACATATTATCATTCTAGGATACCTTTTGGGTATTTATTTACCAATTTATAATACTTTTGAGCACTAACCTATTGACCCAGTGCCCAGTGCCAGTTGCAGTTTTTTGCGTGTTTTTTGACTTTTTAGAGATACAACACCAAACGAAGTCCAATTGCCACGAAACTTTTCGATGATTTTATGGACAAATACAAGACCTAGAAGCTTCATAGGGAGGCCGAAGGAGCCACGAGGGGCTCACAAGACAACAGGGCGTGCCACCAGGGGGCGCACCCTGATGGCTTGTGCCCCACTCGGGCGCCTCCCGATGCCCCCCTCTGGCCTATAAATTCACAATTACCCTAAAAAACCCCAAAGCACTCCCGAAACACTTTTTCCGCTGCCACAAGTCTCTGCTCCAACGGGAGTCCATCTAGAGCTCCGTTCCAGCACCCTATTGGAGGGGGGATCGATCATGAAGGGCCTCTTCATCATCCTTGCTACCCTCACCATGATGTGTGAGTATTTCACCACAGACCTATAGGTCCATAGGTAGTACCTAGATGGCAATCTATCTTTGATGATGATACGGTATCCTCCTCTGAATGTTTCACGTGGCTTGACTTGGCACGTGTTCACACATGTAGTTGAATCAAAATCAACGTAGCCTTCATGATATCTATGTTCATGGTGTCCATATGCTACCCATGATAGCATTCAATGTTCATTATTCATAATGCATGTTTATGACCATATTCGCTCTCTAGCTAGCCGCTTCTCAATATATTTGCTAGACTTCACCTATACTAAGATTGTACATCAAAATCCTTAAACCAAAGTTATTCCAGATGGCTCCATCATATCTACCTATATGCGGTATTACCTTGCGGTTCCAAGTAAATTTGCACGTGCCACCTCTAAAATTTCAAATGAACATCTGTTTTGTGTGCCTGGACAGCTCATGGAGCGATAGGGGTGTTCAATATCTTCCATGTTAAGTGGGTTACTCTCATCATGAGTGTTTATTCACTCGTCCTTGCACGAGAAGGGCGGTAAAAGGGATTCCCAGTCCTGAAATCAAAATAAATGCAAATAATTAAACAAAAATCCCCTAGGAATGTTGTTGGTTTGGATGGTACCCGTGGATTCGGCTCGCCGTGGAGTGTGAGTGATGGTGGAGGGGGAGTTAACCTTTATTTTTATCTCTTGTGAACCGCAGCTAATTTGTTTAACATGGAAGATATTGATAACTCTTGGTCGTAACGTTGACAGGAAGGGTGTACCTCTCAAAATTATACTTATCTCTTATTTAATCCTTGAGCTCTGGCACCTCTGCAAATCCCTACTTCCCTCTGCGAAGGGATTATCTATTTTCTTTAATGTTGAGTCATCACCTTCTAAAATAAGTGCTAGATCTGAGAGCACTATTGTCATTCTCATGGATTGTGTATAGAGAATGTTGTATGCATCATGATTGGATGTTTTCTACCATGAATTGCAATGTTTAGTTGCTGCTTGAACTTTGGAGGTGCTCCGCATTTATGTTTTGCTGTCTCAGAAAGGGCTAGCGAGATACCACTATTGTCATATTATATCATGATTGTTTTGACAAATGTTTGCACTTGAGATATCTTAATATTACTCGCTAGTTCTTTGCATCATTGATATGAGTTAATATAGTCTTTAAGAGTTATTGTTGACATGGTTAGTCATAATCTTTGATGAAAACCTGGGTGCTACTTAAGCATATGTATGTAAACAAGACAAAAGAGTTCGTAAAAGATTTTATTTATCACTTTCAGTTTGTCAACTGAACTGCTTGAGGACAACCAAGGGTTTCGGCTTGGGGGAGTTGATATGTCTCGAACATATCTACTTTTCCTAAAACTTTTGCTCTTGTTTTGGACTCTAATTTGCATGATTTGAATGAAACTAACCCGGACTGACGCTGTTTTCAGCAGAACTACCATGGTGTTGTTTTTTGTGTAGAAATAAAAGTTCTAAAAATGGAACAATTTTTTTGGAGATTTGTTTTGGAATATATGAGGAATATTGGATCCATAAACCACCAGGCAGGGGGCCAGGGTGGCCACCATCCACTAGGGCGCGCGAGACACCCATGGCGTGGTCTGGTGGAGCGTGCCCACCTCGTGGGCCCTCCTACCCTAATTCCACCGCTATAGATTCCTAAATTTAGAGAGAAAAATCAAAGAGAAACTTCATCGCGTTTAAGGATATGGAGCCACCGCCACCTCCTATTCTTCATCGGGAGGCCACATCTGGAGTCCCTTTGGGGCTTCGAAGAGGGGAATCTTCGGTCTTCATCATCATCAACCCTTCTCCATCCCCAATTCCATGATACTCCCCATCAGGAGTGAGTAACTCCTTCATAGGCTTGCTGGTCGGTGAGGATTTGGATGAGATTCATCATATAATCGAGTTAGTTTTGTAAGGGGGTTGATCCCTAGTATACACTATGTTCTGAGATTGATGTTGCTATGACTTTGCCATGCTTAATGCTTTACACTAGGGCCCAAGTGCCATGATTTCAGATCTGAACTGTTTATGTTATCATCATTATATCTATGTTCTTGATCCAATCTTGCCTAGTCATATGCACCTATTACATGTTATGATCCGTCAACCCCATAGTGACAATATTTGGGATACTTCACAGTGTTGGAAATAAGCCCTAGAGGCAATAATAAATTAGTTATTTTCATATTTCGTTGTTCATGATAATCATTTATTATCCATGCTAGAATTGTATTAATCGTAAACTCCGATACATGTGTGGATACATAGACAACACCATGTCCCTAGTATGCCTCTAATTGACTAGCTCGTTAAGCAAAGATGGTTAAGGTTTCCTAGCCATGGACATGAGATGCCATTCGATAATGGGATCACATCATTAGGAGAATGATACGATGGACAAGACCCAGATATAAACGTAGCATATGATCGTGTCAATTTATTGCTACTGTCTTCTGCATGTCAAGTATATGTGCATTAAATTAAATAGCAATCATATTGTGATAAAAAAGAATGTCCATGTTGACACATGGAAGCAATTGCACCTACAACTATAAATGCTATAAGAAGGGCTGAGCAAGCGGTAACTATTGGAAATATGCCCTAGAGGCAATAATAAATTGGTTATTATCATATTTCCTTGTTCATGACAATCGTTTATTATCCATGCTATAATTGTGTTGATCGAAAACTCAGATACATGTGTGGATACATGGACAACACCATGTCCCTAGTATGCCTCTAATAGACTAGCTCGTTGATCAAAGATGGCTAAGGTTTCCTAGCCATTGACATGAGATGTCATTTGATAACGGGTTCACATCATTAGGAGAATGATGGGATGGACAAGACCCAAACTACAAACGTAGCATATGATCGTGTCAGTTTATTGCTACTGTTTTCTGCATGTCAAGTATCTGTTCCTATGACCATGAGATCATGCAACTCACTGACATCGGAGGAGTACCTTGTGTGTATCAAACATCGCAACATAACTGGGTGACTATAAAGGTGCTCTACAGGTATCTTCGAGGGTGTCTGTTGGTTTGGCATGGATCAAGACTGGGATTTGTTACTCCATGTGACGGAGAGGTATCTCAGGGCCCACTCGGTAATACAACATCACAATAAGCCTTGCAAGCAATGTGACTAAGTGTTAGTCATGGGATCTTGTATTACAGAACAAGTAAAGAGACTTGCCGGTAACGAGGTTGAACTAGGTATATAGATACCGATGATCGAATCTCGGGCAAGTAACATACCGAAGAACAAAGGGAACAACGTACGGGATTAACTCAATCCTTGACATAGAGGTTCAACCGATAAAGATCTTCTTAGAATATCTAGGAACCAATATGGGCATCAAGGTCCCGCTATTGGTTATTGACCATAGAAGTGTCTCGGCCATGTCTACATAGTTCTCGAACCCATAGGGTCTGCACACTTAAGGTTTGGTGACGTTTCGGTAGTATAGAGTTATGTATGGTGGTGACCGAAGGTTGTTTGGAGTTCCGAATGAGATCCCGGGCGTCACGAGGAGCTCCGGAATGGTCTGGAGGTAAAGATTGATATATAGGAAGTCCTCTTTTGGTCACCGGAAAAGTTTCGGGCTCATCGGTAGTGTACCAGGGGACCATCGGGAGGGGTATTTCGACCCAACAACCTACATGGGCTATGGGAGAAGGAATACCAGCCCTTAATGGGCTGGCCAAGTCCCACAGAAGGCCCATGCGGTTGGGAAGAAATTCCAAAGTGGAAAAGGTGGAAAAGGCAAAAAGGTGGAAATAATGAAGGAGTCCTAATCCTACTAGGAGTGCAGGATGAGGACTCCTCCTCTCCACTTCGACCGAACCAAAGAGGGGCTGGCCCTTGCGCCAAGCCTCCTCCTCCTCTCCTCCTATATATACTAGAGGTTTTGAGGGCATCCCTAACCCTAATTGCCACGTGCAGCCCTCTTCTTCCTCTAGATCGTTTTCTCATCTAGATCGGTTTTCAGCGGTGCTTAGGCGAAGCCCTGCTGGAATTCCTCCACCACCATCACCGCAATGCTGTCGCGCTGCGGGAGAACTCGTCTACCTCCCTGCTCCCTCTTACTGGATCAAGAAGGCGGAGATCGTCATCGAGCTGTACGTGTGCTGAACGCGGAGGTGTCGTCCGTTCGGTGCTAGATCGGAAGAACCGTGATCAAGATCGGGAGACGATTCATGATTGGATCGCGGGACGGATCATGATGAGATCGCGGGACGGATCGTGATCGGATCGCGGGACGAATCGTGATGGGATCGCGGGACGCTCGGCGATTTGGATCGCGAAGACGTTCGACTACATCAACCGTGTTTCTTAACGCTTCCCGCTTAGCGATCTACAAGGGTACGTAGATCCACTCTCCCTCTCGTAGATGCTCATCACCATGGATAGATCTTGCATGTGCGTAGGAATTTTTTTGTTTACCATGCAACGTTCCCCAACAGTGGCATCATGAGCTAGGTCTATGTGTAGATGAGATCTCGCGTAGAACACAAAAAGTTTGTGGGCGTTGCTTCTTAGATTTCTTCCTCCATTGGTCGTGTTTTGGTTCAGCGGTATTGTGGGATGAAGCGTCCTGGACCAACCTTACTCGTACGCTTACGAGAGACCGGTTCCATCGACTATCGTGTAACTTTGTTGCATAAAGATGGCTGGCGGGTGTCTATTTCTCCTACTTTAGTTGGATCAGATTCGACTAAGGCAGTCCTTGAGAAGGTTGAAAAGCAACTTATGTATCACCGTTGTGGTTTATACGTAGGTAAGAATTGTTCTTGCTAGATACCCGTAGCAGCCACGTAAAACATGCAACAACAATTAGAGGACGTCTAACTTGTTTTTGCAGGGTATGTTGTGATGTGATATGGCCAATTACATGATGAGATATATGTTATGTATGATATGATCATGTGTTGTATATAATATCACGACTTGCATGTCGATCAGTACGACAACCGGCAGGAGCCATAGGATTGTCTTTAATTATTGTATGACCTGTGTGTCAATCATTAAGCGCTATGTAATGCTTTACTTTATCGCTAAACGGTAGCAATAGTAGTAGAAGCATGGTGGGCGTGACAACCCCGATGGCGACACGTTGATGGAGATCAAGATGATGGAGATCATGGTGTCGTGCTGGTGACGATGGAGATCATGCCGGTGCTTTCAAGATGGAGATCAAAAGCACAAGTTCGTGGCCATACCATGTCACTTATGATTTGCATGTGATGTTAATCCTTTTATGCACCTTGTTTTGCTTAAGACGACGGTAGCATTATAAGGTGATCCCTCACTTAAATTTCAAGATGAATTGTGTTCTCCCCGAGTGTGCACCATGGCGTAAGTTCGTCGTGTCGAGACACGTGATGATCGGGTGTGATAGACTCTATGTTCACATACAACGGGTGCAAGCCAGTGTTGCACATGCAGAACACTCGGGTTAAACTTGACGAGCCTAGAATGTACAAACATGGCCTCGGAACACAAGAGACCGAAAGGTCGAACATGAGTCATATAGTAGATATGATCAACATGATGATGTTCACCATTGAAACCACCTCAACTCACGTGATGATTGGACTTGAATTGCAGAATTTGGATCATGTGACACTCAGATGACCTGAGGGATGTCAATTTGAGTGGGAGATTTAGTAGTTTGATTAACTAAAACTCATTATCTTGAACAATAGTCTAAGTAACCTTTGCATATTTATGTTGTAAATCAATGGCTCGTGTAGTAGCACCCCTGAATTTTAATGCGTTCCTAGAGAAAGCTAAGTTGAAAGATGATGGAAGTAACTTTGTGGACTCGGCCCATAATCTGAGAATTATCCTCAGGCTTCCCAGAAATCATATTTCCTTGATGCATCGCTTGGTAACCAACCCGAAGACATATCATCCGAAGACATTAAGAACGCTTGGGAGGTACGTTGTGGAGATTACTCAATAGTTCAGTGTGCACTATTGTATGGCTTAGAACCGGGACCTCAGAGACATTTTGAACGTCATGGAGCATATGAGATGTTCCAGAAGTTGAAGTTTATCTTTCAGAAGAATGCCCGGATCGACCTTCGATAAGTTCTATGCTTGCAAAATGGAGGAGAACGGGTCTATCAGTGAACATATACTCAGAATGTCTGGTTATTCGACTCGTCTGGCGGAGTTGGGAATTGCCCTTCCGCCAGAGGTGATCACTGATAGAGTTCTTCAATCACTGCCACCTAGCTACAAGAGCTTTGTGATGAACTATAACATGCACGGGATGAACAAGTCAGCCGACGAGCTGCTTGCGATGCTGAAAGTCGCTGAGTCTAAAATCCAGAAAGAACATCAAGTGTTGATGGTCAATAAAACCACTATTTTCAAGAAGAATGGAAAGGGCAAGGCAAGAAGGGTAAATCCAAGAAGGATGGCAAAGTATTTGCTCCTCCTATAAAGAAACCCAAGGCTAGACCCTGTTGGAAATATGCCCTAGAGGCAATAAATAAAGTGTTTATTATTATATTTCCTTGTTCATGACAATCATTTATTATCTATGCTATAATTGTATTGATTGGAAACACATTACATGTGTGGGTAAATAGACAACACTTGGTCCCTAGTATGCCTCTAGTTAACTAGCTCGTTAATCAAAGATGGTCAAGGTTTCCTAGCCATTGACATGTTATGTCATTTGATAACGGGATCACATCATTAGAAGAATGATGCGATGGACAAGACCCAAACTACAAACGTAGCATATGATCATGCCAGTTTATGTTCCTATGACCATGAGATCATGCAACTCACGAACACCGGAGTAGTGCCTTGTGTGTATCAAACTTCGCAACGTAACTGGGTGACTATAAAGGTGCATTACAGGTATCTCCAAGGGTGTCTGTTGGGTTGGCATGGATCAAGACTGGGATTTGTTACTCCGTGTGACGGAGAGGTATCTCAAGGCCCACTCGGTAATACAACATCACAATAAGCCTTGCAAGCAATGTGACTAAGTGTTAGCCACGAGATCTTGTATTACGGAACGAGTAAAGAGACTTGCCGGTAACGAGGTTGAACTAGGTATATAGATACCGACGATCGAATCTCGGGCAAGTAACATACCGAAGAACAAAGGGAACATCATACGGGATTAACTGAATCCTTGACATAGAGGTTCGACCGATAAAGATCTTCGTAGAATATGTAGGAACCAATATGGGCATCCAGGTCCCGTTATTGGTTATTGGTCTGCACACTTAAGCTTTGGTGACATTTCGGTAGTATAGAGTTATGCATGATGGTGACCGAAGGTTGTTCGGAGTCCTAGATGAGATCCCGGACGTCACGAGGAGCTACGGAATGGTCCGTAGGTAAAGATTGATATATAGGAAGTCTTGTTTTGGTCGCCGGGAAAGTTTCGGGCTCATCGGTAGTGTACCGGGAGTGCCGGTAGTGTACCGGGGGACCATCAGGAGGGGTATTTCGACCCAAGAGGCTACATGGGCTGTGGGAAGGTGAATACCAGCCCTTAGTGGTCTGGTGGAAGTCCCACACAAGGCGCATGCGGCTGGGAAGAAAAGCCCAAAAGGAAAAAGGTGGAAAAAGGCAAAAAGTCACAAATAAGGAAGGAGTCCTAATCCTACTAGGAGTGGAGGAGGAGGACTCCTCCCTCCTTGGTTCGGCCGAAGCCTAGGGCTGGCCCCTTGAGGGCCAAGCCTCCTCCTCCCCTCCTCCTATATATACTAGTGGTTTTGAGGGGTTTTGCACAAGATTTTCTGCCACGTGCTGCCCTCTCCTCTAGTGCATAGTTTCTCCTCTAGATCGGTTTTCTGCAGTGCTTAGGTGAAGCCCTGCCGGAACAGCTCCACCACCATCACCGGAGCGTCGTCACGCTGCCGAAGAACTCTTCCACATCTCCGGCCCCTCTTGCTGGATCAAGAAGGCGGAGATCGTCATCAAGTTGTACGTGTGCTGAATGCGGAGGTGCTGTCCGTTCGGTGCTAGATCGGGACGGATCGTGATTGGATCGCGGGACGCTCGGCGATTTGGATTGCGAAGACGTTTGACTACATCAACCATATTCCTTAACGCTTCCCGCTTAGCGATCTATAAGGGTAGTAGATCCACTGTCCCTCTCATAGATGCTCATCACCATGGATAGATCATACGTGTGCGTAGGAAATTTTTTGTTTCCCATGCAACGTTCCCCAACAGACCCAAGCCAGTAACTGAGTGCTTTCATTGCAAGGGAACTGGTCACTGGAAGCAGAACTGCCCCAAGTACCTGGCTGACAAGAAGGCGACCAACAACAAACAAGGTATATATGATATACACGTTATTGATGTGTACCTTACTATCTCTCATTGTAGTGTCTGGGTATTTGATACAGGTTCGGTTGCTCACATTTGCAACTCAAAGCAGGACCTACAGAGTAGACGGAGGCTGGCTAAGGATGCAGTGACGATGTGCGTGGGAAATGGTCCCAAGGTTGATGTGATCACCTTCGGCACGCTCTCTCTTCGATTACCATCGGGATTAGTGATGAACCTGAATAATTGTTATTCAGTGCATGCGTTAAGCATGAACATTATATCTGGATCTTGTTTATTGTGAGACGGCTACTCATTTAAATCGGAGAATAATGGTTGTTCTATTTATATGAGTAATATCTTTTATGGTCATGCACCCAATGTGAGGGGTTTATTCATATTAAATCTTTATAGTGATGATACACAGGTTCATAACATTGATGCCAAAAGATGTAGAGTTGATAATGATAGTACCACTTTCTTGTGGCACTATCGTTTGGGTCATATTGGTGTAAAACGCATGAGGAAGCTCCATGTTGATGGACTTTTGTAGTCACTCGATTTTGAATCACTTGACACATGTGAACCATGCCTCATGGGCAAGATGACTAAAACGCCGTTCTCTGGAACAATGGAACGGGCAAGTGACTTGTTGGAAATCATACATACTGATGTGTGCGGTCCAATGAATGTTGCAGCGCGTGGTGGATATCATTATTTTCTCACCTTCCCTGATGACCTAAGTAGATATGGGTATATTTACTTAATGAAACATAATTCTGAAATGTTTGAAAAGTTCAAGAAATTTCAGAGTGAAGTTGATAATCATCGTAACAAGAAGATCAAATTCCTATGATCTGATCGAGGAGGTGAATATCTGAGTTATGAGTTTGGCAGTCACTTAAGACAGTGTGGAATTGTTTCACAGTTGACACCGCCCGGAACACCACAGTGTAATGGTGTCTCCCAACGTCGTAATCGAACCTTATTAGATATGGTGCATTCTATGATGTCTCTTGCCGATTTGCCACTATCGTTTTGGGGTTATGCATTAGAGACAGCTGCATTCACTTTAAATAGGGCACCATCGAAATCCATTGAGACGACGCCATATGAATTGTGGTTTGGCAAGAGGCCAAAGTTGTCGTTTCTTAAAGCTTGGGGATGTGATGCTTATGTCAAAAAGCTTCAGCCTGAAAAGCTGGAACCCAAAGCGGAGAAATGCGCCTTCATAGGATACTCGAAAAAGACAGTTGGGTATACCTTCTATCTCAGATACGAAGGCAAACTGTTTGTCGCTAAGAACGAAACAATTCTTGAGAAAGAGTTTCTCTCGAAAGAATTGAGTGGGAGGAAAATAGAGCTTGATGAGGTTATTGAACCTTTACTTCAACCACAGAGTAGCGCAACGTAGAAAGATGTTTCTGTGGAGCCTACAACAGTTGAAGAGGAAGTTAATGATAATGATCATGAAGCTTCGGATCAAGTCACTATTGAACCTCGTAGGTCTACAAGGGCGCGTACTGCTCGTGAGTGGTATGGCAATCCTGTCTTGGAGGTCATGTTGTTGGACAACGATGAACCTACGAGCTATGGAGGAGCGATGATGGGCCCGGATTCCGAGAAATGGTTAGTGGCCATGAAATCCGAGATGGGATCCATGAATGAAAACAAAGTATGGACTTTGGAAGTATTACCTGAAGGGAGAAAGGCCATTCAGAACAAATGGATCTTTAAGAAGAAGACGGAAGCAGATGGTAATGTCACTGTCTATAAAGCTTGACTTGTGGCAAAGGGTTTTTCACAAGTTCAAGGAGTTGATTACGATGAGACCTTCTCACCCGTAGCGATGCTTAAGTCCGTCAGAATCATGATAGCAATAGCTGCATATTTCGACTATGAAATTTGGCAGATGGATGTCAAAACAGCGTTCCTCAACGGTTTCCTTGAGGAAGAGTTGTATATGATGCAACCAGAAGGTTTTCTTGATCCAGAGAATGCTGACAAAGTTTGCAAACTCCAGCGATCCATTTATGGACTGGTGCAAGCATCTCGGAGTTGGAATAAGCGCTTTGATGAGGTGATCAAAGCGTTTGGGTTTATACAAGTTTATGGAGAAGCTTGTATTTACAAGAAAGTGAGTCTCAGCTCTATAGCGTTTCTAATATTATATGTAGATGACATATTGCTGATTGGAAACACCATAGAAATGCTAGAAAGCATGAAGGAATATTTGAACAAGAGTTTTTCAATGAAGGACCTAGGAGAAGCTACTTTCATATTAGGCATTAAGATCTATAGAGATAGATTGATACACTTAATAGCACTTTCACAGAGCACTACCTTGATAAAGTTTTGAAGAAGTTCAAAATGGATCAGTCCAAGAAGGGGTTCTTGCCTGTGTTACAAGGTGTTAAGTTGAGTAAGACTCAATGCCCAGTGACTGTAGAAGATAGAGAGAAGATGAGTGGCATCCCCTATGCTTTAGCCATAGGCTCTATCATGTATGCAATGCTATGCACAAGACCCAATGTCAGCCTTGCCATAAGTATGGCCGGAAGGTTTCAGAGTGATCCTGTAATGGAGCACTGGCAAGCGGTCAAGAATATCCTTAAGTACCTGAAAAGGATTAAGGAAATGTTTCTCGTTTATGGAGGTGATATAGAGCTCGTCGTAAAGGGTTACGTCGACGCAAGCTTTGACACTGATCCGGATGACTCTAAGTCGCAAAGCGGATACGTATTTATTCTCAACGGGGGAGCGGTAAGCTGGTAGGTTCCAAGCAAAGCGTGGTAGCCGATTCTACATGCGAGGTGGAGTACATCGCAGCCTCAGAGGCAAGGAGGGTGTGTCTGGATGAAGCAGATCATGACAGATCTTGGAGTAGTGCCTAGTGCAAAGAATCCAATGACTCTGTTCTGTGACAACATTGGTGCCATTGCTCTGGCCAAGGAACCAAGGTTTCACAAGAGGACCAGACACATAAAGCGACGCTTCAATTCCATCCGTGATTACATCGAGGAGAAGGACATAAATATTTGCAAAATGCACATGGATCTGAATGTTGCAGACCCGTTGACTAAACCTCTTCCAAGGGCTAAACATGATCAACACCAGAATTGTATGGGTGTTCAATTCATTACAATGTAAATCACATAGTGATGTGAACTAGATTATTGACTCTACTACAAGTGGGAGACTATTGGAAATATGCCCTAGAGGCAATAAATAAAGTGTTTATTATTATATTTCCTCATTCATGATAATTGTTTGTTATCCATGCTATAATTGTATTGATTGAAAACACATTGCATGTGTGGATGAATAGACAACACTTTGTCCCTAGTATGCCTGTAGTGAACTAGCTCGTTGATCCAAGATGGTTAAGGTTTCCTAGCCATTGACATGTGATGTCATTTGATAACGAGATCACATCATTAGGAGAATGATGGGATGGACGAGATCCAAACTATAAACGTAGCATATGATCATGTCAGTTTATTGCTACAGTTTTCTGCATGTCAAGTATATGTTCCTATGACCATGAGATCATGCAACTCACGGACACCGGAGGAATGCCTTGTGTGTACCAAATGTCGCAACACAATTGGGTGACTATAAAGGTACTCTACAGGTATCTCCGAGGGTGTCTGTTGAGTTGGCATGGATCAACACTGGAATTTGTTACTCAGTGTGACGGAGAGGTATCTCAGGGCCCACTCGGTAATACAACATCACAATAAGCCTTGCAAGCAATATGATTAAGTGTTAGTCACGGGATCTTGTATTACGTAATGAGTAAAGAGACTTGACGGTAACGAGGTTGAACTAGGTATGGAGATACCGACGATCGAATCTCGGGCAACTAACATACCGAAGAACAAAGGGAACATCATACGGGATTAATTAAATCCTTGACATAGAGGTTCGACCGATAAAGATCTTCGTAGAATATGTAGGAACCAATATGGGCATCCAGGTCCCGCTATTGGTTATTGACCGTAGAGGTGTCTCAGTCATGTCTACATAGTTCTCAAACCCGCAGGGTCTGCACACTTAAGGTTCGGTGACGTTTCGGTAGTATAGAGTTATATATGGTGATGACTGAAGGTTGTTAGGAGTACCGTATGAGATTCCGGACGTCACGAGGAGCTCTGGAATGGTTCGGAGGTAAATATTTATATATAGGAAATCCTGCTTTTTGCCGGAAAGGTTGCGGGCTCGTCGATAGTGTACCGGGAGTGTCGGGAGGGTACCGGGTGACCATCGGGAGGTGTATTTCGACCCAAGAGGCTACATAGGCTATGTGGGGTTAAATACCAGCCCTTAGTGGGCTGACCAAAGTCCCACACAAGGCCCATGCGGCTAGGAAGAAATTCCGAAGTGGAAAAGGTGGAAACAAGGCAAAAAGGTGGAAATAAGGAAGGAGCCCTAATCCTACTAGGAGTGGAGGAGGAGGACTCCTCCTCTCCACTTCAGCCGAACCAAAGAGGGGCTGGCCCTTGCGCCAAGCCTCCTCCTCCTCTCCTCCTATATATACTAGAGGTTTTAGGGTTTTTGCACTAGATTTTCAGCCACGTGCAACCCTACCCTCTAGTCCGTAGTTTCTCCTCTAGATTGGTTTCAGCTGTGCTTAGGCGAAGCCCTGCTGAGATTACTCCACCACCGTCGCCGCAGTGCCGTCACGCTGCCAGAGAACTCGTCTACCTCTTTGCTCCCTCTTGCTGGATCAAGAAGGCGAAGATCGTCATCAAGCCATACGTGTGCTGAACGTGGAGGTGCCATCCGTTCAGTGCTAGATCGGGACGGATCGTGATTGGATCGCGGGACGCTCGGCGATTTGGATCGCGAAGACGTTCGACTACATCAACCGCGTTTCTTAACGCTTCCCGCTTAGCGATCTACAAGGGTACGTAGATCCACTCTCCCTCTCGTAGATGCTCATCACCATGGATAGATCTTGCGTGTGCGTAGGAAATTTTTTTGTTTCCCATGCAACGTTCCCTAACACATATCATATTCAATGATCTACAAGGTTTATGTAAGGATTTTATAACTAACCATGTAAATGACCAATTCCTGTTGACTCTCTAAATAGTCATAAGTGAGTCATGAGAGTTTAATTCTTTCTAAAAAATACCTTGACATGCTCTAATAAATATAAGTGAAGCAAAAGAGCATTCTACAAATAATGATTTTCTGTGTGTAGAGAAACATGCACCGAACTTCAAATGATATAAGTGAAGCACATGAATCATTCTATAGAGCCATACTCAAATGATATAAGTGAAGTGCAAAGATCATTCTATAAATAAACCATTGACTTTCCCAAACCAGCATGCTGCATTTCCAAAAGGAAAATAAAAGTCACACGACGCTCAAAGAATTTACGCGTATCATGTGAACAAAATAAAAACCGAAACATACCAATAGTGGTTGAAGATGGAAGATGGAATGCCTTCTGGGGCATCCCCAAGCTTAGACGCTTGAGTCTCCTTGAATATTTACTTGGGGTGTCTTGGGCATCCCCAATCTTGAACTCTTGTCTCTCCTTATTCTTATCATATCAATACCTCCTCGATCTACGAACACTTCATCCACACAAAACTTGACAAAACTTTTATTAGAAACGTTAGTACATAATCATCAAATCTCATCATGTACTCCATAAAATTATTCCATAATTATGATATAAGATTACCCGCTATATTCCATCACAATTCTATGGATCCCATGTCATTGGAGCTCAACAAGAATTGAAATATAAGCATGCAAAACAACTATAATAGCAATCTATGAAAAACAGGACAGTTGAAAGGATCGATATGGTTTACCAGAGGGGGGGGTGAATAGGCAATTAACACTTTTTAGCTTTTCTTTAACAATTAAGGTTTAGCACCAAATAAGTTAGCTAGATGTGCAACTAGGTGAACAACCTATATGATGCTAGCCATAACAAGTACACAAGCAAGCACATGATATAACACAATAAATACTTGCAAGAAGAAAAGATGCGAGATAACCAAAAGTGGAGCCGATGGAGACAAGGATGTGTTACCGAAGTTCCTTCCCTTGTGGGGAAGTACGTCTCCGTTGGAGCAGCGTGGAGGCACAATGCTCCCCAAGAAGCCACTAGGGCCACCGTATTCTCCTCACGCCCTCACACAATGCGAGATGCCGTGATTCCACTATTCGTGCCCTTGAAGGTGGCGACCGAACCTTTACAAACAAGGTTGGGGCAATCTCCACAACTGAATTGGAGGCTCCCAACTACACCACGAAGCTTCACCACAATGGAATGTGGCTCCAAGGTGACCTCAACCGTCTAGGGTGCTCAAACACCCAAGAGTAACAAGATCCGCAAGGGATTAGTGGGGGGAATCAAATTTCTCTTGGTGGAAGTGTAGATCTGGGCCTTCTCAACCTATCCCTAGGAAATCAACAAGATTGATTGGCTAGGGAGAGAGATCGGGCACAAATGGAGCTTGGAGCAATAATGGAGTTTTGGGTAGGAAGAGGTGACCTTCTTGGAGAAGAAGACCTTCCTTTTGTAGTGGGGGACAAGATCCAACCATTATCCACTCACTCAGCCCCGCGCACCATGGTACTACCGCAAAATTCATGGTACTACCGTGATGGCTTGCGGTACTACCGCAGCCCTGTGCGGTACTACCTCTAGCATGGAAGTAGCTGGCCCTGGCCCTTATCACTAGGACACATGCGGTAGGACCGCCGGAGTGGTACTACCGCGAGCCCATCCGGTACTACCGCACGGTTGGTAGGGGCAGCCACTGGAGATGCACGGAAGTAAAAAATTACTTCCGTGCCAACCTCCGCAGAGGGAAACTCTGCGAAAAAAGTCCGCATGGTAGTACCGGACGAGAATCGCGGTACTACCATAGTAGGGCGGAAGTAAAAAATTACATCCGCGCCTACTACCGTAGATGTAGCAGCCAGGGTAGGAGACAGCGGTACTACCGCTCCACGGAGCGGTACTATCGCTAGCACCGTCGGTACTACCGCTCCCTGGAGCGGTACTACCGCAGGCCACTGAACCAGAACACGCAGGCGTTCCTTTTTCACAGAGAAGGAAAACAAGTTGGGGCTCCATTGAAGAGAGGAAAGGTGGTGCAAAGGAAAAGATGTGCACGAGTTGGTTCCACCCAGACCTTTCCGTTGCGGACCCCCTCTTGATAGTACGGCTTTCCTATGAATCAAATCCACCGAAAAGAGACGCATAGAACAACCGTCTTCAAGAAATTCTGAGGGGCACTGAATCGTCTTGTGCGTAGACCTAAGATCTCTGAAATGCACAATGCACACGATTAGTCCGCAAAGGTATTGTCATCAATCACCAAAACCACTTAGGGAGAAATATGCCCTTACAATCTCCCCCTTTTTGGTGGATTGATGACAACACGGGATTTGCACATAAGGATATAAAATAAGCATAAGCAACCCCAAGACCTACAAAATATAGGATAGCTCCCCCTAGATGTGTGCATACTCTAGATATGCTTTGGACTGCAGGACACACACACTAGGATCAACACTCCTCCTATATTTTATAGGCCATGCAATCGCTGCAACAAAACAAACAGAACTAAGTACGAAAACAAGGCAAAGCATGTGAGTATAAAGATAAGGGAACGACATGGACAGACTCACAAGCTACGTATCATACTATACAATAGTGAGGTAGAGTGATAGCATATGTCTCACACCATATGATAGAGAAAGACTTCACATCACACACACACAAACGACATAAACCAATGTTCAACGAAAGCTGAGAGACGACGAAAAGACAAACACAAGACGAAAAGGCAACCACAAATACGCGCAAATCCTACACTCTCTCCCCCTTTGGCATCGAGACGCCAAAAAGGCAGAGAGGATACCGAACACCTAGGTGGTAGCTACCATGCAAAAAGATCAGTCATCAGACTCCTCTAAAGCATATGGGACGGACTCCGCATCAGAATCATCCCACTGGAACTGCTGCTTAGCCATCCAAGTGGCCTCAGGGGTGATGTCCTGCTCAGACCCACTCGAGATGGTCTTGCCAAGCTTCCTCAGAATGCGCTTGTCTCGCTGACGACTCTCCTTTTGAGCAACGTGAGCCTTATACTGACCCTTGGCCTGCATGCAGAACAAAGTCTTCATCTTGTGAGAGAGCTTCTTGGCCCAAGATGGCTCAGAAGACGGAGGTACATAGGACTCAGAACTGTGGTCATCCTCCTCTTCTATCTCATCCTCATCGACCTCCATACGAGCAGACGGTGGCTTAGTGGTGGTGTTGGCCCACTTTTCCTTAATATGCAGAGGAATGGGCTCATGAAGAAATGTGTGCTCTGGCATGTCTCGACCTGGAAACTTCTTGTCCCAAGAAGTACGAATCAGATAGAACAAGTATGGTCCATAAATTGGGACCTTCCGATGAAACACAGCAGTGCGAAGCTCAGACCACAGAACGTGGGACACATCAAGGATGCCAATGTCTTCATTTCTGCCTTTCTCACATAGCAGCAACATATCCACCAAATAGGAGTGTACCTTGTCCTTGTCGCCCATGCGAGGAAACAGAGTGTTTCGGAAGATCCGGTGCATGACATCAAGGAACGGGTTGATCACAGGAATTTGTTCACCATATCGTAAGGTCTTCAGAATATGAAAAGGTATGAGCTGATCCTTACCAGCTGGGTGAGGGTTGCCGTGAGGGTGTAGACCAAGTGGCACATCAAGGCCAGAGTCAGGAACATGCAACAAGTCCATGAAGTCCTTCTAGGTGGCAGTCAGTTGCTCGCCATGGGTCATCCATGTGATGGTCCGCTCCACATCAGAGTGAAAGTGAACAGAGGCAAAGAACTGACCCAAAAGCTCTGGATCAAAGTCAAGGTGGAAGGTGATGATGTCTGCTATAGCCAACTACTCCACCAACTCCAGAGCCTCACCAAAGTATTGCGGATGCTTCCTCATGTGTTCCAGATCAATGTGTTGGACCGGAACATAGTGATTTTTCTTGCCCTTGATCACATCCATGTGAATAAGATACTGCTGCTTGGTCCAGAACAGGTCATATGCTTTGGAAACCTCCCTTGGCTTGTCATAGGGATTCATTAACCTGCGAGCCAAGAACTCAGCTTGTGGCATGACATCAAAGTTCTCAATGGATTGCTTGAGCTTGGATGCGGTCCTCTTGAAATGGCGAGGGGGATCATTGGACCCCTCAGGAGCATCTGGATTGCGCAGCCGCTTGGAACTTGTGTCACGAGCCGGATTGGAACGGCGTGGAGCAAAGCCGGAACCAGAGCCACCACCTAGGGCACACAACGCAAACACAAAGGACAAACGAGAAAATAAGGCAAGGAGGAAAGCAGACACAAAAACCATGTAGAAGAAAGAATGGACAGGACAAAACGAGGTAGTTGTGGATTGAGAAAAGTACGAATATGTTCTTGCGGAAGTAAAAAATTAGTACCGCTTCAGACGCGGAAGTACCGCTGGAGCGGTAGTAATTTTTTACTACCGCCCCGACAGCGAAAGTAAAAAATTAGTACCGCATCAGACACGGTAGTACCGCTGGAGTGGTAGTACCACGGCTGGAGCGGTACTAATTTTTTACTACCGCCCCGACAGCGGAAGTAAAAAATTAGTACCGCCCACGACGCGGTACTACCGCGTGAGCGGTAGTACCGTGGCGCCTGCGGAAGTAATTTTTTACTTCCGCCCTATGAGCGGTAGTACTGCACGGGGCGGGACTTCACAAGAACACAGATTAGATCATATTGGTACTGGCCTAGATCAAAAAATACCTCGTTTAATCCTATCAACACACACTTCTAATGCACTAACACTCACAAAGACATCTGCTAATGCATAGATTGGATCCAAACAAAGCTAGACCATCTCGTATTTCCCCAAAATCCTAGATTCAAAAATAGAGAGCCAAGACAAGAGGGGATTGGGGAAATACTGGGGTCCATTGCAAGAGGACGATGTGGGGAACGATCCCACCGGAGAAAATAAGAATCAGGAGGCCGGAGATGGAGATCCGGCGAGGAGATCTGGCGGCAGTTGAGAGGAGGAAGAAAGAGAGACGTGAGGGGAAGAGAGACAATGGGGTATGAGGGAGATGGGAAACCCCCTGCCCGCTCTTAACCCCCACGCGCACAGGATGTTACGGTAGTACCGCAGTAATTGCGGTAGTACCGCGCAACGGTAGTACCGTAGTCATTGCGGTAGTACCGCTCAATGAGCGGAAGTAATTTTTTACTTCCGCGTGGTAAGCGGTAGTACCGCTCCAGCGGTAGTACCGCGCTCCTCCACGGTAGTACCGTGCTGCCTTCTTGGTGAATAAACACGATACGAAAGAGGGAAATCGCCAAAATCCACACAACACACGAGACAAGAAAAACTATGATCTTGGATAAAACACGAGCATGGTCCATTGGAGAAGAGAATAAAAGAGGATCAACCGGTGAGCCTCAACTTCACATGAAGAGAGGGCGGTGGCCCTAGAGCCACCTATGTTTGAGTCAGATGGTATGGCACCGCGAAGAATTATCCTTGGGCCCATGACCAAGACTCGTCTTTTAAGCACCGTAACCATCACAAATGGCAGGTGATAGACTTTGATTAGTTTATGCATAATAGAAGGAGGAATAGTTCATTGAGAGAAGTAGACTCCCCCTAAATCCATGCCTACACCTAGACAAGACATAATGAAGAGTGTGGGGAGGCGTGCACTAAGTCAATCCACATTGCTCGAATCAATGATATTAGCTCATGCCTTAACTCGCGAAATCTTGCTTAATCTAAAGGCTTCATAAAAATGTCTGCAAGTTGCTCATTAGTGCTCAGATGAATAAGATTGATGTCTCCCCGCTTGACGTGTTCCTGAAGGAAGTGATGACGAATATCAATGTGCTTCATCTTGCAATGTTGAACCGGGTTGATAGAGATCATAATGGCACTTTCATTATCACAGTAAAGAGGCACTTTGTCACAATGGACACCGTAATCCTTTAAAGTTTATCTCATCCATAGGATCTGAGCACAACAACTGGCAGCAGCTACATACTCGGCCTCGATGAACGAGAGAGAGACACAATTTTGTTTCTTTGAAGACCAACTTACCAAAGACCGACCAAGAAGTTGGCAGCCTCCGGAAGTGGACTTTCTATCCACACGGTCTCCCACCCAATCCGAGTCAGTATATCCAACGAGATCAAACGAAGCCCCATTGGGATACCATAAGCCAAGTTTGGGGTATGAGCCAAATATCGAAAGATTTGCTTGACAGCCACATGGTGACTCTCCTTAGGTGCGGATTGAAATCGTGCACAAATACCCACATTTAACATGATATCCGGTCTAGATGCACAAAGGTAAAGCAAGGATCCAATCATGGAGCGATATACCTTTTGATCCACCGCTTTACCATTGGGATCGGTGTCAAGATGGCATTTGAGTGGCATGGGAGTGTTGGCCTTGGGAGGATTGAGCTCATCCATCTTGAACCTCTGGAGCATGTCTTGAGTGTATTTGGCTTGGTTGATGAATGTACCTTGACTTTGTTGCTTGACTTCAAAACCGAGGAAGTACTTCAACTCTCCCATCATGGACATCTCAAACTTTTTTGTCATCAACGTGGCAAACTCTTCATTGAAAGCTTTGTTAGGAGAACCAAAAATAATATCATCAACATATAGTTGGCATATGAACAAGTTCCCGTTGACCCTCTTTGTAAAAAGAGTGGGGTCAATTTTCCCAATTTCAAACCCATGGTCTTGCAACATCTCGGTAAGGTGCTCATACCATGCACGTGGGGCTTGCTTAAGGCCATAGAGAGCCTTATCGAGAACGTATACATGATTGGGGAACTTGGGATCCTCAAACCCCGGGGGTTGCTTGACATATACCAACTCCTTAAGACGGCCATTAAGAAACGCACTCTTGACATCCATTTGATATAATTTAAAATTATGATGAGAGGCATATGCAAGTAACATGCGAATAGATTCAAGACGAGCAACAGGAGCAAAAGTTTGTTAATTGTTTACGAGTGGTTACCCCTTTTTACAGGTCATCGTAGACATTCTCCAACAGATGTTGTCTAAGTTTGAGCTTGGCAGCTTTCTTGGCAGCTTGTTTCTCTAAGATTTCTTCCATGGACGGTTGAGAGACAGCAATTTGTGAGTCATCATCTTGATGAACTTGAGAGCCTTCTGGAGCTTGCTCTTGATCTTGAAGAAGATCTTGATCTTGAGGTTGATCGGAGATAAGAACTTGATCTTGGGCATCACTCGGTGAGACACCATCATCAGTGAGTTGATCTTGCCCTTGATCTTGTTCATGTGGTAGATGACCTTCAGTTTGTTCTTTGGAAGCGTGTGGGTATTGCGTCAGTGATGGTTCCACTTGAGTGGAACATTGTCCTTCTCCTTCGGCCACAAGGGGTTCCTCAATGGGTAGGAAGTGTCCCACACCCATTCTTCTTATGGCTTGAGGAGGAATTTCATCACCTACATCACGAAGACCACTTTGCTCCACTTAGGAGCCATTATTTTCATCAAACTCTACATTACTCGTCTCCTCAATGAGTCCAGTGGACTTGTTGAGGACACGGTAAGCATGAGAGTTTGCAGCATAACCAACAAATATGCCCTCACGGGCTCTAGATTCAAATTTAGACAAGCGAGCACCTTTATTAAGAATGAAACACTTACAACCGAACACCCGAAAGTATGTGAGGTTGGGCTTGTTCCCGGTAAGAATCTCATACGGGGTCTTGTTCAACCCTTTGCGAAGATAGAGACGGTTAGATGCATGGCATGCTGTGTTGATGGCTTCGGCCCAAAAGTTGTATGGAGATTTAAACTCCGCCATCATGGTTCTTGCCGCATCAATCAATGTCCTGTTCTTCCTCTCAGCAACACCATTTTATTGAGGGGTGTAAGGTGTGGAATATTGGTGTTTGATCCCTTCGTCACTGAGAAACTCATTTAGGGTGTAGTTCTTGAACTCGGTGCCATTGTCACTTCTAATCATTAAAATCTTTGCATCATGTTGGTGTTGTACTTCATTTGCAAAGTCGATGACGGTCTGTTGGGTCTCACTCTTCTTCTTGAAGAAATAAACCCTATTTTCGAGTAATCATCCACAATCACTAAACAATATTTTCTTCCACCAAGGTTGTTGAACGATGGAGGACCAAAGAGATCCATGTGAAGGAGCTCTAAGGTCCTCTTAGAGTATATTGTAGTGGTTGGACGATGAGCCTTCTCATGTAGCTTTCCTTCAATACAAGCACTGCAAGCACGATCTTTGGCAAAACTCACATTTGTTAGTCCAAGGATGTGATCCCCTTTGAGGAGACTTTGCAAAGATCTCATATTAACATGGGATAGCCGGCGATGCCAAAGCCATCCCACATCAACTTTAGCCATTAAGCAAGTTGCAGTCTTAGTGGGTTGCTCCGAGAAGTTCACCACATAGAGACCGTTCTTGACATGCCCAACAAAAGCTACTTTAAGAGTCTTGCTCCACAAAAGGGTCATAGAGTCAATACCAAAGAAAGTACTAAATCCCATGGTTGCAAGTTGATAAACTGACAGTAAATTGTATGCGAGGGTCTCAACAAGCATGACCTTCTTCATGGTGAGTTCCGGAGAGATTACCACCTTGCCAAGACCCAATACCTTTGAAATTGCATCATCACCAAACGAGACTTGAGTGGCCATAGATGTGTCAGGATGAATGTCCACCACCAAGTCCTTGCTTCCGGTCATATGATTTGTCGCTCCACTATCGAGCAACCATGATGTACCTCCGGAAGCAAACCCCTACAAGAGATCAATGTTTGACTTTAGGTACCCATTCTTTAATGGGTCATTTCATGTTAGCAACAAGGGTCTTAGGAACCCAAATACACTGTTCAATGTACTCATAAGAGGAACCAACAAATTTGGCATAAACATGCCCATCACTAGCACGGCATAACACGTAAGAGGGGTTAAAACCGCCGGTCTTGTTGGGTTGGATGTTCTTGTTCTTGCTCTTCTTGTCATTTTCCAACACAACTTGGTTTTTCTTCTTCTCATGAGGACCTTCACCAGCTATTACAAAGGTTTGCTTGAGCGATGGAGCTTCCTTGGTGTTAACCTTCTTCTTCTCATTAGTTTTGGGTACAAACCCCACACCTTCTTTTGCCACAACTTCCTTCTGAGAAGTCAGAAGGTCATTGAGCGTCTTCTCACCTTGGATACATGTCACCAGACCCTTTTTGAGCTGCTCTTTGAGTTTGACATTTTCCTCCACAAGGTATGCATGCTCACAACATGGGTTAGTAGTAGATGCATTATCAATTAGAACAAAAGGAGGACATGTGGCAATTTCCTTAGTGAGTTTCATTTGGAGTTGATCATGTGACTCCTTAAGAGAGGTATGAGCGCACATCAATGCCTTGTGCGCATTGACAAGTGTGTCAAGCTCAACTTTGAGACAATCACGATCCACCCCAAGTGTAATCTTCTCAGACATGAGAGCATGGTTAAGAGCAATAGCATGATCATAATCTTTACGTAATTTAGTAAGATCAACATTTTGTGACTCCTCAAGAGTCATACGAAGGCCTTGCTCTTTCTCAAGAGCAATAGATAAATCCGCTATCTCATCGGCATAATCACGACTATGACTTCTTAATTCATCAAGACACTCTTCTTGAGACTCAATAGTGTCATGGGCCTCACCAAGTTGTTCCAAGAGAGCAACGAAGTGCTTCTTGGACTCTCCCTTGAGTTTGGCCATGAATTTTTCAAACTCATTCTTATCCTCTTTTCCTTCCTCAAGTTCATTCACACTATCTAAGGATGAATTGGAAGAAATGGACGCCTTAATATTTGAGGTCATCACGTTGTAGGTTACCTTAGTGATACCTTTAGCCATGAGACACCTCGCGACGATGTTCTCATTGGGGGCGTCGAAAAGTGATGCCTTTGTCAGGGTAGAAGAGGCAATTGCCACGGATGCCATTGCCATTCCTTCACCGCTTGTGTCTTCATCATCAACATCATCATCTGAGGCATACTCTTCTTGAGCAACCAAAACTTTGTGAGGAGCCTTCTTGACAAAGTTGGTTTTGTTTGGAAAGGACTTGGCTTTATCTTTGCGAATGAGCTTGTCACCATTGTCTTCCCTCTTCTCATAAGGACAATCCAGCACAAAGTGACTTACATTACCACAGTTGTAACAAGTTCTCACATGTTGCTTTCCCTTTGACCCATTTGAGTTGTTCTTGGAGAAGTTGGGCCTTGAGATTCTCTTGTTGCCCCAAAATTGTCTGGACGCAAGAGCCATGTGCTCATTATAAGCATATTTGGTGTCCTCGGGGCACACATCTTCATCTTCTTCTTCTTCCTCTTGACTGACCTTGGCCTTCAAAGCAAGATTGGGAGAGGACTTCCTTGATCGTTGAACCCGAGCAAGAGCATTGTCGGTCGTCGTGTTGAGGATGTTCATTGCAATGAATTCATCCAACACATCACCAGATGATAAGGTGTGAAAGTCTGGCCTTTGACGAATGACAGTGGACATGGCCTTGTTGTAGGGCATGATAGCCTTCAGGAACTTACGCTTGGTCCAAGTATCATCCACATCCTTGATGCCATGATCCTTGAGAGAAACCGTGAGAGCGGTCACCCTTCTATAGAGCTCACGCGGTTCCTCATCCTCTATCATCACGAACTCATCTGACTGATCAAGAACAACTTCATAGTTTGACCATTGAATACTCGAGCTGCCCTTGTACATGGAGATGATGTGTTCCCAACATTCTTTAGCAACATTGAAGGGTCGTAGGTGAGGTAGATCTTCAGGAGGAATTGCAGCTTGGAGTATGAACAAGGCGGAAGAATTTAGCTGTTTATCCACTTGTTTTCTTGGAGTAAGATTGCGTGGATCATGAGGATAGTATCCTTCTTCAATGACCCTCATGAGATGAATTGAGCTGTGATCTAAATGAGACTTGATACTAAAAACCCAGTTAGCAAAATCATTCTTAACAAGTTTAGGAGGAGGACCGAGATTGACTATATGAGGTGGGTGCACCGGTCCTCCATATACCACGGGAGGAGGAACAGAGGCAAAGCTCCCCGACCCATTAACTCTTTGAGCATGATTATCATTGTCGGCACTAGCCCCCTCCTTATCGGAGTTGGCATCCGATGACGAGTTAGTGGGTTTGACCACTTGCCCCGCATCGGTAGACAATTTAAGAGTATTAAGGAAATCTTTAAACATGGATTGAACCTCGGTAGCCATGGAGGATTTGAGTAAGGTCAAGGCCTCGTTCAAATCGTCGTGTGAGACCGTGTTCACACCCATGGCCTCGGGAAGTTCTCCCACACGAGCCTCTTCGCCAGCCATACTCTTCGGGTGGTGAAACCCTTAATAAAGAGATGTGGCTCTGATACCAATTGAAAGGATCGATATGGTTGACTAGACGTGGGGTGAGTAGGCAACTAACACTTTTTAGCTTTTATTTAACAATTAAGGTTTAGCACCAATAAGTTAGCTAGATGTGCAACTAGGTGAACAACATATATGATGCTAGCCATAACAAGTACACAAGCAAGCACGGGATATAACACAATAAATACTTGCAAGAAGAAAAGATGCGAGATAACCAAAAGTGGAGCCGGTGGAGACAAGGATGTGTTACCGAAGTTCCTTCCCTTGTGGGGAAGTACGTCTCCGTTGGAGCGGTGTGGAGGCACAATGCTCCCCAAGAAGCCACTAGGGCCACCGTATTCTCCTCACGCCCTCACACAATGCGAGATGCCATGATTCCACTATTTGTGCCCTTGAAGGCGGCGAGCGAACCTTTACAAACAAGGTTGGGGCAATCTCCACAACTGAATTGGAGGCTCCCAACTACACCACAAAGCTTCACCACAATGGAATGTGGCTCTGAGGTGACCTCAACCGTCTAGGGTTCTCAAACACCCAAGAGTAACAAGATCCGCAAGGGATTAGTGAGGGGAATCAAATTTCTCTTGGTGGAAGTGTAGATCTGGGCCTTCTCAACCTATCCCTAGGAAATCAACAAGATTGATTGGCTAGGCAGAGAGATCGGGCAGAAATGGAGCTTGGAGCAACAATGGAGTTTTGGGAAGGAAGAGGTGACCTTCTTGGAGAAGAAGACCTTCATTTTATAGTGGGGGACAAGATCCAACCGTTATCCACTCACTCAGCCCCGCGCACCACGGTACTACCGCAAAATTCACGGTACTACCGCGATGGCTTGCGGTACTACCGCAGCCCTGTGCGGTACTACCACTAGCACGGAAGTAGCTGGCCCTGGCCGTTATCACTAGGACACAAGCGGTAGGACCGCCAGAGCGGTACTACCACGAGCCCGTGCGGTACTACCGCACGGTTGGTAGGGGCAGCCACTGGAGATGCACGAAAGTAAAAAATTACTTCCGTGCCAACCTCCGCAGAGGGAAACTCTGCGAAAAAAGTCCGCACGGTAGTACCGGACGAGAATCGCGGTACTACCGTAGTAGGGCGGAAGTAAAAAATTACATCTGCGCCTACTGCCGCAGATGTAGCGGCCAGGGCAGGAGACAGCTGTACTACCACTCCACGGAGCGGTACTACCGCTAGCACCTGCGGTACTACCGCAAGCCACTGAACCAGAACACGCAGGCGTTCCTTTTTCACAGAGAAGGAAAACAAGTTGGGGCTCCATTGAAGAGAGGAAAGGTGGTGCAAAGGAAAAGATGTGCACGAGTTGATTCCACCCAGACCTTTCCGATGCGAACCCCCTCTTGATAGTACGGCTTTCCTACGAATCAAATCCACCGAAAAGAGACGCATAGAACAACCGTCTTCAAGAAATTCCGAGGGGCACTGAATCGTCTTGTGCGTAGACCTAAGATATCTGAAATGCTCAATGCACACGATTAGTCCGCAAAGGTATTGTCATCAATCACCAAAACCACTTAGGAAGAAATATGTCCTTACAACTGTCTATACAAATGCAGATGGATACCATACTTATGTAACTCAAAAAAATCTGAAAAATTAGGAAGTGATAGAGAATTTGTATAATAGTACTATGTAAAAAATTCAGAAGCTTTTGATGTTTCAATAAAATACGAAAAATCAAATACTACAACCAAAGTTTCTGTTTTTACACAGCACATATCAAATCAACAATTTAAACATCCTAAAGGTAATTCTTGGCACATTATTTTTAAATTATAATGGACTTGTAAAAGGGTATAATTATTTTTGTTGAAAACTTTCTGTTATCAAGATTCACAAAGTTTCCATGGGCATGAACAACAGTACAAGGATGTCCCATACTTCAACGGTGCTCGTCTTTCTCAATATTACTTTTCTTTTTGAAAAGGTTTTAGGTTCCTCACTTTACTTTTTTTGTTTTTAATTATTTTGAAAGCACACAAGAGAGATAAATGACTATCTAAAACTTCCGGATTGTCTCCCTAACAGTGCTTTCTTTAAAGCCATTAAGCTAGGCATATAGTGCTCAATTAATTGATCCACCTGGATCCCAAGGTATATCAAAGCCAAGTTTAATTAACAATGATTTTTAATTTAGTAGTGATAAAAAATGATATATATCATGTGATAATGAAGTCTAATTCTCTTCCTGTGCATTGGCATGTCATACAAGAACAATTCATGCATATTAAGTAAAGGACAATACATAGTGTAAATAGTTTCTTGGAATTTTATAGTACTAGAAACATTGAGAGGTGAAGATTTGGTTCCTCTCTCATAATAATTGCATGTAGGATAATCAAGCACGTGCATATTATATCCATCAAAATTATCGTGTGTAGTGGTAAAATGCAACCCATCAATATAATCCTTAATAAGTGCAAATTATTCGATATAGTGTAGTTGGGAGAATTCAAAATGATCACAGGACTATCATGTTCGGGTGCAATAGAAACAATTTCATGCTTAACATATGGAACTATAGAAAGTTCATCTCCATAAGCACAATTCACATTGGCATCATAGCCACACGCATAGCAAGCATCAAGTTCATCAAAAAGGTATATTTCAAACGAATTCAAGGGATCATAAGAATCATCATAGCATTCATCCTTCGGTATGTGCGAAGGTTAATTAAACAATGTATGACTTGAAGATTTACTCTCATTAGAAGGTGTTCACAGGTAGCTAATCCACTCTTCCTCCTTTTGCTCTTCGTTCTCCTCCTTATCTTTTTCATCTAATGAGCTCACAGTTTCAACAATTTCTTCTTCCAAAGATTCCTTCAAAATTTTAATCTCTTCCAAGGTAGCGGTCATTCTTTCAATAAATCCTTTAATGTCAGCATTTTATTCATAATTATCATAGCAATATTTAAGTACGGCTAAATTTTCAGATTTATAAGAAACATCATCATAATTTTCAAGCAAAGAAGCAATTTCATAAGCACCTTCAAAAGCAACAAATTCTTCTATTCGTTCCACATCATAGTAATCATATATACCATTAGCATAAGAAGCTCAGGTTTCATTATCATTAAATAAAAATTGGAAGGGGAGGTGTGGAGCCTCTATCTTAGAGCAACATGTATAATCACATTTCAAGCATGCATCCCAAGCAAACCAACGCAATATTGTAATTTGATCCCATAAGTGTTTCCCTTTTTGAGATAAGCTAAGATCCTTAAAGTACTCATGTTGATGCAACGTGTCTCCCATTATAAAGTTCAATGGGTATTTCTCACGATGATCAAAGGAGTCATTAATGCGTTTCACATAATGAGCATCGAGGGTTTTAGGAGGTTCCCCATCTCCATGAGTAGCAATTACCACTAATTTTTTTGGTGTTTCGTGTTCCATATCCATAACTAAATACATAAAGCAACCAATAAAAAAACAACTAATAACAACAAAATAAAATTACTTAGTGATAAAGCAAACAAGGTCACACAAGAATATCAACCACTATGCTATTGCTCCCCCGCAACGATGCCAAAAAAGGTCTTGATAACCCACAAGTGTAGGGGATCGTTTGTAGCCTTTTTCGATAAGTAAAAGTGTCGAACCCAACGAGGAGCCAAAGGTAGAATTAATACTCTCTCAATTTCTATGGACCACCGATACAACTCTACGCACGCTAACGCTTACTTTACCTCGAACAAGTATGAAACTATTTTGCGGGAAGTAAACTAGAAGTACTTAGTAGGTATAATACACTGTTTTGCAAGATTCAGTATATGTAATGTATAGGCACGTGGATCGATGATGGATACTGATTTAGGTGATATTGGTCATATAATAGTTACACACTAAGGCGACATAGAACTAGCTCCAATTCATCAATGTAATGTAGGCATGTATTTCGTATATAGTCATACATGCTTGTGATAAGAACTTGCATGACATATTTTGTCCTACCCTCCCGTGGCAGCGGGGTCCTATTGGAAAGTAAGGTATACTAAGGCCTCGTTTTAATAGAGAACCAGAACAAAGCATTAACTCATGGTGAATACATGAACTCCTCAAACTATGACAATCACCGAAAAGAATCCCAATTATTATCACCTGGGGGTATGCAGATCATGACACATAATAGGTGCATACAACTTGTAAGATAGGACCCAAATCACACTTATATTCATGAAACAAATAATAGGTTCAGATCTGAAATCATGGCGCTCGGGCCCTAGTGACAAGTATTAAGCATAGCAAAGTCATAGCAACATCAATCTCAGAACATAGTGGACAGTAGGGATCAAGCCCTATCAAACTTTACTCGATTATATGATCAATCTCATCCAATCCCACCAACGTCCAGCAATCCTACAAAGGAATTACTCACTCCAGGTGGTGAGCATCATGGCGGTGTTGATGGAGAAGGGTTGGTGATGACGGCGGCGAAGGTGTTGGTGTAGATCGCCGTCTCGATGGATGACCCGTCGGCGCTCCAGTGCCACCGGGAGAGAGGGGGAGAGAGCCCCCTCCTTCTTCTTATTCCTTGACCTCCACCCTATGTGGGAGGAGGGTTTCCCCTCTGGTCCATGGCTGCCATGACTCCCGAAGGACAGGAGCCCCTATGAGATTGGATCTCTCTCTATGTTTCTCTTCTGTTTTCGTGACTGTTTTTCAGACCCCTTCACCGTTTCTTAAATATCCGGAGATCTGTAACTCTGATCGGGCTGAAATTCTGAGGGTTTTTTTATCTTGAAAATATCTTCCTCGTGCCATAAGGAGAGACTCAACCGACTTAAGGGGTGACCACCATCCATCAGACCGCGCCCCCCTATTGGCTTGTGCCTCCCTTGGGCACCGTCTTGTGTTGATTCTGACACCCAAAATTCACATATATTCCAAAAAAATATCTCCGTATTTTTTTTCTTGCATTTCTACTTCGTTTGATATGGAAGTTCTACGAAACAAAAAACACTCAAAAAAACAGGAACTGGCACTCGGTAAGTAAGTTAGTCCCAACAATAATATAAAATGTTGCCAAAAGTATATGAAAGTTGTAGCATATTGTCATGAAGCAATCAAAAATTATAGAATATTGGCATGCTCATCATTCAAGGCTTTAATGCCAAACATTTTATTGAACTCTTATTCTAACAATTTGGCAAAAAACAATCAGATCCATCATTTTCACGAAAGACATTATAAAAGACGAAGCATTTGAGGTCACCTCACTTCCATTTTTTGTAGTTTTATTTTTATAAACAAAACTAGTGATAAACAAGAAACAAAAATATATAATTACAAGATCTAAATATATACCTTCAAGCTCTCACCCTCCCTGGCAACGGCCACAGAAAAGAGCTTGATGTCTACTACGCAACTTTATTCTTGTAGACATTGTTGGGCCTTCAAGTGCAAAGTTTTGTAGGACAATAGCAATTGTCCCTCAATTGGATGACGTAAGGTCTATCAATCCCTAGGAGGTGTAGGATGAAGATGGTCTTTCTTCTAAACCCTGCGATCAAATACAAGAAATTTCTTGTGTCCCCAACACACCCAATATAATGGCAAATTGTATTGGTGCACTAGTTCAGCAAAGAGATGGTGATACAAGTGCAATATGGATAGTAGAAATAGGTTTTTGCAATCTGAAAATTTAAAAATAGCAACGTAGAAAGTGGCAAACAACGAGCAAAATATTGTATAAATGCTTGGAAATAAGGCCTAGGTTCATACTTTCGCTAGTGCAATCTCTCAACAAAGCCAACATAATACAATCATATGATCATCCCTTAAGGTGCGACAAAGAATCACTCCAAAGTTCATAAGTAGCGCAGAACATAAGGTGAAATTGTTGTAGGTAGTAGAACTACCTCAAAGCCATTCTTTCCGATCAATCTATAGAGATATTCCTATATGTGTCACAAACAGCCCTAGAGTTCGTACTAGAAGAACACATATGATGCACATCAATCAATTCTAATGTCACCTAGATACTTCAATGTCATCTGAAGTATTAGTGGGTTAATTATTTGACATGCATCAAAAAATTCAGATTCATCATATTCAATTCAACATAAAGAACTTCAAAGAGTACCCCAAGAATATTTTAACAATTTTTGAAAATGGGAACATTTTTTGAAGTTCCAAATAATTTTGAAATAACCTTCTGAACAATTTTTCAAACACACAAACAAAATTTGAAAACATGAACATTTTTTATCCTGCAAAAAGGGAAAGATGAACATTTTCAAGAAATGTAAACTAGTTTTGAAGCAGGAACATTTTTTGAAATTCGAAACAATATTTTACAAAGTTGTGAACATTTTAAAGAAAAACATACTGGGTTTTTTTTAAATGATCAATTTTTTAAATTGTGAACAATTTCTGAAACGTGAACATTTTTGAACTCATAAAACTGGACATTTGGCGAACAACTGTTGAAACATGAACTATTTTTAAAATTTGTGAACATTTTTTTATAATGTATTCCTTTTGAAATTCTGAACTTTTTTTGAAAAGTACATTTTTTTGAAAATCCTGGACAACAAAACAATAAAACACAACGAGTTATAAAAAAATGAAAAGAAACGAAAGAAAGAAAATTAATATTGAAATGAAAGGAAACAAAAGAAAAAAAGTGAAATGAAAAATAAATAAATAAAACACGAAAAAAAAATGAGAGAGAAAAAAATTTAAAAAAGGGAAAAGGTAAAAAGATAACAAAGAAAAAAACAATGCAGGAACCTTCTAGAAGTTTCTCAAAACCAGGGACGATGAAACGCTTAAAGGAGCGGGCCCAGATGGAACGACCGCTCGATCTTCTCTATGCGAAACAAAGAGTGTTCGACGCAGAATGCGTCGAATAGGAATTTCCCGTGGCGACCTCCTCACGATGTAACCCGCAATCTCGCACGGTAGGCAGAAACGCCAGTGCTCGCACGGCCGCCTAAGGTACGCACGCAGCCACACAATGGACCAATCTCCAGCGCTCGCGGCCTCGCTCCGCCGTCCGCCCCACTTTCCCCTTGCTTCGGGCCTCTCGTCCACCGCCCTCCTGCCATGTGCGTCGTTCGTCTGTGTGGCGCGTCGTCCCCTAATGGCTGCTTGACTCTCGCACCTTGGTTATTTTCTTTGATTGATGCTTTTTCGGCTTCCACTTGTAGCATGTTGGCATGTTCGACTTGTATCAGGGTATAATATAAATTGCTCTACACTGAAATTTTATTGAAATAATGTGTGTGTTATTGTGTATGTATGTAGTCATATATCTAGGGTAAGTTTCTAGATTTGTATCAATGATAAACTGATAATTATTTCACTTGATGTTTTATGCCTTCTTTTACGGAATTTTGCTTCTGATGTCTTGAAGATGTTGCTCTTCTTAAACCATTGATGAGGTTATGGAAGGCATTGATGAAGCAAACCATTGATTCAGTACTTGTTTGTATCATCTATCTTTTTTTGTAGTTTTTGTTGTATGTTAAGCATTGAGTTTAAATTCTAAATTTTTCGTGCAATTGAGCCATATTTTGTATGGGATATCTTTTTAAGGTAGTGGACGTAAAGATCCTCCTCCGTGGCGAATTTCTTTTGTTTTTTTGACCTGGGGCTTGCTTCGACTCTATCACGGGAGGTAGGTCTCTTTCGCGGGACCAAGCATGCAAGTTTGGAAGTTCGTAACCATCTACAATTTTATATTTTTTATTCCTGAATAATTGTCGTCTTTTTTTTGCGTGTGTAAATAATTGTTGTCTGCTAAGGACATTATGTGGATACAGTGGTTTCAAAAAAATCACGATCTTCCACGCAAAATAATAATATTGTCACGATCCTGTGAACGCTCTCAGTAAACAGCATGCTGCAATTACTCGTCTGCTCTGCAACGCCACCACGAAAACAGTATGAATTGCATAAACACTCCCACGTCGGACGATTGGCCAAAGCACCACTACCACAGACCGCAGGCGTGTGCGATGCTGGTGGTCGTCGTCACGCTTGCAGGTTGTGAAAGCCGCTGAGAGCTTCTTGCAAGTGCATGACGGCGCTGCTGTAGTTGACGAACCCCATGAGCCAGAACTCGTGGTTCTCCACCGACACGAGCTGGATGAACTTCTCCGCCGGCTTCAGCTTGCTGGCGGACGGGATCGCCGCCCTCAGCCGGTGCAGAGGAATCGCCACCTGCGTCACCGTCGTTCAGTTCATCCACGATTAATAAACTTGTCACAAAACGATATCGCAGCCAGAGTAAAAGCTACTTGGAGTGTAGTACCTTGTAGTAGCTCCATTCCGTGTTGTCGCCGCCGCCGGCCTCGTAGGAGAGCGGGGTGTCGCTGCAGAAGGCGACCCGGGCGGTGGAGAGGTACATGACCCCCATGACCGGACCGGCGGACGTGGAGAGGTAGCAGGCGTAGGACTTGCGGAGCTGCTCGTCGGGCGGGGCGCTGAAGGCCTGCCGGAAGATCCTGTCGTGGCCGCCCTCCGCCAGGACCTTGGTCCCCTGCGCGATCCTCCCCACGGCCGCCTCCGTGATGCTAGGGGCCGTCCGAACTGCAGCAGATCGGCCACACAATCAACCAACCCTCTACATGTTAATCCAAGAACATAGATTCATTCTGGTGAGGAGTTTAGCACTCACGGTGCTGCCATGTGTTGCGCGACAGGTCCTCGGCCTTCCTGGTCGCCTCGCCGACCTTCCGCCCCCACAGCGACAGCGCGTTCTTCACCGTCTCCCTGGTGCCTGCGTAGCGTAACAACAGAGCTCGTTTCCATCAGCGGCCTGACAGACGGTAGCAAATCACCAGACGCCACCGCGCGGCGCGCACGTACTCTTCTGCGCCGGCGCCGGCATGGCGTAGGGGTTGGCCTCCGTGGCCATCGGCGACCACGTCCTCTCGGCGGGCGCTTGCATCGCAGGATCTGCAGCAGAACGGCCCGCGCTTCTTCTTCTTCTTCTTGGAGCCTGGAAATCTCGGAATGTTCCACCTCGTGCCCGCCGCTGCCGGCTATGTACCCTCGCGAGTGCCGAAATGGGCTGGTCGCTTCCGCCCGATGGGTAGCTAGCTACGGTAGCAGCTCACATGGCGCGCACTTGCCATGATATAATCGGCTGAACCGGGAAGCCGGGAGTATGATGAGGACCGAGTCACCTACCTGCCGTCGTCGTGACGTTTCGGTTGCACCGACTCCTGGGGTGATTGATTACTACGGGCAGGGTGCGGTGGTGCCGTGGTGGGAGGAGCAGATGGTACTGTGCTAGGAGTATATTGGAGTGGTTTGTCGCCGGTCGCGTTTGTCCGTGCCGTGGCGGGCAGAGCGGGGCTAGCGGTGGACGGAGACTTCGGAGGGGATACGTTTTGTTTCCACGTGACGGGCACAGCTGCGCCGGGCCGGGCCGGAACGGCAGGCCTGCTGGTTTTTAAAAGATTCACGCCGGCTGGGAGTGACGAGAACCCGCCCATGTTTTGTTTTTTCTAGGTTGATATTGCTTATCGTGACTGCCGCGAGATGACTCTCCGGCCGTGTTCGCGTCAATGCACTCGGTGTTGTAAGATGCAAGTTGACTGAATTTGTAATTTGGGTAAGTAGATTTTGTGAAAGAAGGAATGATAGGAGGAGGGAAAACAAACAAGGACGGTCGTTATATCGTAATCTAACGGCTTCAAAAATCAACTTACCCAAGAAAAAATTTCACGCGTCTTACGTATAGTTTATAGTTTTTTTTTAAAATTGTTTGGATTACTCACCACATATGTTATAGTTACTGTGAGGGAAAATTGTTTTAACATATAGGACAATCCAATTCATATGCATGCACATCTGTCTTACATTGATGTGCCCTCACAATGGGGCTCCTTCATACGGGGAGAGATTGCAAGCACACATAAATTTAAAATATCATGACAAAATCATCTACATGAATCGCTAATTTTGCATTTTCAAAATGATTCACCTCATAAAGCTAGTAATCGTACTAGTGATTTGTCCTTTTGTATCAGCACTAGCTCCAAATAAAGTGTCCTTAGTATCATCTTAGCAATTACCATGATTAAACAAGGACACAGAGAGTGTAGGACGACAGCCCAAGTCCGAAGATTGAGCCATGCTAGGACCCTGATTATAATGTTATGGTTGTTAGATAACAATGTATTCCCTACATTCCTAAATATAAGTCTTTTTAGAGATTTTATTAGGGGACTACATACGGAGTAAAATTAGTGAATCTATACTCTAAATTATGTGTATATATATTCGTATGTAGTCTTTTAGTAAAACCTCTAAAAAGACTTATATTTAGAAACGGAAGGAGTATATGTTATTATAATGTTTTGCAGAAACTAGATATTGAGTATTGAAGTGTTACTTATAAGTCTTGCATGCATAGAGACCGACAATAAATAACATGGTAGGCAACCTAGTAACCAAGTGACTGTAATTTCCTATCTACTACTTCCTCCATTCCTAAATATAAGTTAGATTTCATTAAAGACTACATACGGATCTATATAGAAATATTTTAGAGTATAGATTTATTCATTTTGTTTCGTATGTAGTCCGTAGTGAAATCTTTAGAAAGACTTATATTTAGAAATAGAGGGAGTAGAATAAATAAATATCCGCCATGAGATCTGGATTCAAAGACCTTGTCACGACAAAAAAATGTTGAAAGGGATCATCAATCGAGTTCTCAAAATTAAGAGAAATCTTTTTGCATCGAAAAGAATATCAAAACTAACAAAACATCTGTTGAATTAATAGTTTATAGTACTTGCATGCAGTGGTATCTTGATTTTGCATGCATGCACGTACGAGAAAAAGAGGAGTGGTGGCCTACTGGAATATGAAATCAAGTTTTTTTTAGGGGAATATCAAATTAAGGTGGCCACTACCAAATGGAATATTCTATTCTTAGCACGTAGCGTAGAATAGTACCGTATTGGTACGAATCACATACCCAATCTAATGAGATGGCCCTGCCCATTTAGGCAAATTTTCATTCTATTGTTCTTTAGACCTAGGTTTCGTGCACATTTTTTATCCCTATTTTTTTATAGGATCTTATTTTCTGCGCGTCAAAGAAATAGGAACTTATTTTCTGCATGTGTTCTTCGTGGATTCAATGGTGATTTTCCCTATTTATTTATTTTCCTTTTTATTTTTATGTTTTCATGTATTTAATTTCCTTTTATTTTTAAAAATTCACAATATTATTTAACACCCAACTATTTATTATAAAATCTGAAAAAATTATAGTTCATGAAAAAAAATAGTCAAACATTATTTTAGAAAATTAATATTTTATAAATCCTTGATTTCATAAAGAATCATCATGTTTTTAAAACCCATGAACCTTTTCAAATTTGAAGATTTTTTGTAGTAAACTTATGATTTTTTAAATTTTTGCTCTTATAATCCCATGAATATTTTTTGAATTCACAACTTCTCAAAATCTTCAAAACATTACATGTTTCTCGGACCAGAAAATGTTACCTTTTTTTTTGCTTGATGTTGTTGTTTCAATGTTTCCTGGTGTCCATGCAATGCGTGTGGAGGGTGGTGCATTGCCTGGTATGTTTATATAAGAGTATCCTATGGTGAGGGGGGCGCATGATCCATACATGTGGATCGTTGTAGGCCCTAGTAGCTTAGGTTTTTAGGCCGTTCATCGCCTTGGCTTCAACGGTGGTGATGCCGATGCTGAATAAACAATCTTCATATCCTTCCCCGATTAGGTGATCCTTCCTATGATTTGGGATGGATTTGAAAACCAGCCTGTTCAAAAGAGAACGTATCCTGTGCGCCGAGTGATCTCGTGCACCAGATGCTCCAACACCTCGTAGGCCATTAGATGTTGAAGGAAGGGACTGTATCCATCTGAGGGGGCCTGTTGGTACTTTTACAAAACGGACCTTGACTAGTAACGAAATATGACGAATCAACTCCTCCAACTCAGTCCGTCTCTCTCCCTTTGCCTTCTCATGTACCAATGTTGTTCAGTTTACTTTAAAAAAGCAAGATGTTTGTTGATTCATAATAGGAATGGTGGCACTATTTGAGGATGCATGAGCTACAAGTATACCCGTATAATCTTATCTTCTATCACAACAGATGATGGTCTCTTTGTTCTGATACTTGGTTTATCTAAATTTAAATAGGAAGTGCACTTACGATGTGAAATTTGAAACTTGTGAAAGCAGGACTAGTTGTTTCTGGCCCTGATTTATTTTGTTGTAACCCTCTAAAAAGTACAAACAACTTTGCTCTATGTGGCACTATGGCTTAGTAGGGTAGTGATCTTACTTGCTCCCTCCAGCTCCTGAATCCCTAAGTATCATGTGATAAGGATCACGAAAAGCTTCTTTTAATCATGTATCAACAAGGATTTTAAGATTAAGAAGTACGATCCAAGATCTATGAAATATAATATTACATTGTATTTACATATACTATTGAAAGTTTCAACAATACAGAGATTAATCTTGTCAGGCATAACATTTTGTCTATAATTTTTGTATATACATATGAAACCCGATGTTGTTCATGTTTTTTGGGTCCTCTCTGAATGTTCGGCTACATGCTCATCTCTAGAAAAAATTGTTTGTTGTCCAAAGTAGTGTTCGACTTGAATATTTTTCTTTCCTTTTGCAAGCCGTGTGATATATCTCTTTTAGCTGATCAGAAGCGCTGCATCGTGGTTTAGTTATGGCATCTGAATGCTTCAGTAATTCTGTACACAATGGGACGTGTTCAAAGAGATGGATGTGTGGAGGAACAATTGCACATACATGTATTCGACAATGTCAATGTAGAGCAAGAACATTTTTGTTTAATTAGAAGGATTTTTTAAAACAAATTTTTCCTTGTGAATTTTATTACCTTGTGGATGCATACATTGAACCATGAATCCTCATGCATATGAGAGTAATATAATGTACATAAAACTACATTGTGATGTTTTTGTATCCCTGGTTAACAGTGGACATCCTTTTTATGCAAAAAATGTCCATTTGCCAGAAAGTCATGCTCAAAATTTTCTCTATAACAAAAGTAATATGTATGGAACCACATATTTTTCTCCAGTCAACTTTGTAGTGGTAATGTAGATTTGTATCGTTGACTAGTGATGTTGCTTTTGCTTTCTAATATTTGAAAAGCTCCGCAAAGTTGGATTTCTTCATACGAATGAAGTAAGTAGCTCAACGGTGTTTTTGTGGAACTCCTCAGAACATATACCTAATTACCAATGTTGTTGTCCTTGATTTCCATGAAATTTGCTAGTGCATTGAAACCTGGCAGAATAGTTAGTCCTAAGCTCTCATTTTTTTTGACACATAAGTTAAAGAAGCGACGGGAACAAAAATTATCTAACTCAGCTCGTTGGTACTGTGGTACAGAACCGGGCAAGGAAGAGTGATGAGTTGGCTTCAGGAGAATGCATCACTAATTTCAGGAAACTATAAGGGTTGTCTAGTAAGTGTACCAACAGGCTCCCTTGTGGATGAACCATATTCGTTCCTTCCACATCTGGTGCCCTACGAGCCACTGGAGCATCTGGTGCACCAGATTGCTCGGCGCACATGATACATTCTCCTGTTCAAAATAATAATGGTGTGGCGGTGATGACATCCTTGTGGTGGACTTGTGTCCTCATGCTTCTCCGTTACGATGACGTTTGCTCCAAAGTTGGCGTGAAGCTTGGGACGCAGTGCACGAGCGGATGTAGATTGTGGTATGCATCAATGGCATCCGAAAGAAGGTGAATCGTGTGTTGGGTTCATAGTTCGTGGATGACGAGTATGGTTTCCTCATCTGACATCTTAGTCATGTGGGGGTGACCGATGTGGAGTTCGATGGTGTGTCCGCCTTAGTTAAATTCCACCGTCATACGTCCCTATAAATATTGAAACCCTCCGACATATTTTTAGAAGAATTTATCGCTGTCGCAAGTCTGTTTCGCGAAGATCCCATCTAGTGCACTGTTTTGGAGACCTGATGGAGGGGGAATCCATTGAAGGAGCGATCTTCATCAACCTTGCTACCTCCATGACCATGTGTTAGTAGTTCCCTTAGCACCTATGGGTCCATAGTAAATGCAGTTGGATTAATGATCTACTTAGCACAGACGTAATTCCTATATGAGATTGTGCCACGAATGATCATAGTCATAAATATTGCAATCTTTTCAATTGTCCAACTCTAATTTGTTTATCATGTCATTCTCCTATTTTCTAGAGAGATGCCACTAGTGAACCTATGTCCCCCCCCGGGCCTATTCTCCATTTCTATATTCTTCAACGGAATTTTTCCTTACTATTTTACCACTTAACTATTGTCTTCCTCCATTATTAGCTTTTAATCTTGCAACTAGCAAGACAATGGGCTTCATAAACCTATTGCCACAGCGAGTGCAAGTTTTTATTTTGTTTGTTAGAAATATGCCTTAGAGGCAATAAATAAAGTGTTTATTATTGTATTTCCTTGTTCATGATAATCGTTTATTATCCATGCTATAATTGTATTAATTGGAAACATGGATACATGTGTGGATACATAGACAAAAACATAATGTCCATGGTATGCCTCTAGTGGACTAGCTCGTTGATCGAAAGATGGTTAAGATTTCCTAGCCATGGACATGATATGTCATTTGATAACAGGATCACTTCATTAGGAGAATGATGTGATGGACAAGACCCAAACTACAAACATAGCTTATGATCGTGTTAGTTTATTGCTACTGTTTTCTGCATGTCAAGTATATGTTCCTATAACCATGAGATCATGCAACTCACAGATATCGGAGGAGTGCCTTGTGTGTATCAAACGTCGCAACGTAACTGGGTGACTATAAATGTGCTCTACAGGTGTCTCCGAGGGTGTCTGTTGAGTTGGCATGGATCAAGACTGGGATTTGTTACTTCGTGTGACGGAGAGGTATCTTAGGGCCCACTTGGTAATACAACATCACAATAAGCCTTGCAAGCAATGTGACTAAGTGTTAGTTATGGGATCTTGTATTACGGAACGAGTAAAGAGACTTGCCAGTAACGAGGTTGAACTAGGTATGGAGATACCGACGATCGAATCTCGGGCAAGTAACATACCGAAGAATAAAGGGAACATCATACGGGATTAACTGAATCCTTGACATAGAGGTTCGACCGATAAAGATCTTTGTAGAATATGTAGGAACCAATGTGGACATCCAGGTCCCACCATTGGTTATTGACCGTAGAGGTGTCTCAGTCAGGTCTACATAGTTCTCGAACCCACAGGGTCTGCACACTTAAGGTTTGGTGACGTATCGGTAGTATAGAGTTACGTATGGTGGTGACCGAAGGTTGTTAGGAGTCCCAGATGAGATCCCGGATGTCACGAGGAGCTCCGGAATGGTCCAGAGGTAAAGATTCATATATAGGAAGTCCTGTTTTGGTCACCGGAAAAGTTTCGGGCTCATCGGTAGTGTACTGGGAGTGCCGGGAGTGTACCGGGAGACCTCCGGGAGGGGTATTTCGACCCAAGAGGCTTCATGGGCTGTGAGAGAGTAAATATCAGCCCTTAGTGGGCTGGTGGAAACTCCCACACAAGGCCCATGTGGCTGGAGGGAAAAAAACCAATAGGAAAAGGTGGGAAAAGGAAAAAAAAGGGAACGAATCCTAGTCCTACTAGGATTGGAGGAGAGTCCTCCAATCCTAGTTGGTTCGGCTGAAGCCCTTGGCTTGGGAAGCCAAGGCTGCCCCCTCTCCTCCTCTCCTCTTATATATACTGGAGGTTTTAGGGTTCTTGCACTAGAATTTCAGCCACGTGCTACCCGTTCCTCCATAGCATAGTTTCTCCTCTAGATCGGATTTCTGCAGTGCTTAGGCGAAGCCCTCCCGGAATTGCTCCACCGCCATCGTTGGAGCGCCGTCAGGCTGCCGGAGAACTCTTCTTCCTCTCCGCTCCTTCTTACTGGATCAAGACGGTGGAGATCGTCATCAAGCTATACGTGTGCTGAACGCGCAGGTGTTGTCCGTTCGGTGCTAGATCGGAAGGATCGTGATCAAGTTCGTGGGACTGATTGTGATCAAGTCCATGGGACGGATCGTGATCGGATCGTGGGACAGATCGTGATTGGATCGCGAGACGGATCGTGATTGGATCGCGGGACGCACGGCGATTTGGATCGCGAAGACATTCGACTACACCAACCGCGTTTCTTAACGCTTCCCGCTTAGCGATCTACAAGGGTATGTAGATCCACTCTCCCTCTCGTAGATGCTCATCACCATGGATAGATCTGCATGTGCGTAGGAAAATTTTTGTTTCCCATGCAACGTTCCCCATCAGTGGCATCATGATCTAGGTCTATGTGTAGATGAGATCTCGAGTAGAACACAAAAGGTTTGTGGGCGTTGATGCTTAGATTGCTTCCTCCCTTGGTCGGATTTTGGTTCAGCGGTATTGTGAGATGAAGCGGCCCGGACCAACATTACTCGTACGCTTACGAGAGAACGGTTTCCTCGACGCAACTTGTTGCCTAGATGGCTTGCGGGTGGTAGTTTCTCTCACTTTAGTTGGATCGGATTCCACAAAGGCGGTCCTTGAGAAGGTTGAAAAGCAAATTATGTATCACCGTTGTGGTTTATGCATAGGTGAGAATCGTTCTTGCTAGAAACCCGTAGCAGCCACGTAAAACATGCAACAACAATTAGAGGACGTCTAACTTGTTTTTCCAGGGTATGTTGTGATGTGATATGGTCAATTACATGATGTCATATATGTGATGTATGAGATGATCATGTGATGTATAGAATTTCACGACTTTCATGTCGATGAGTACGGCAACCGGCACGAGCCATAGGGTTGTCTTTAATTATTGTATGATCTGTGTGTCAATCATTAAGCGCTATGTAATGCTTTACTTTATCGCTAAACGGTAGCAATAGTAGTAGAAGCATGCAGGGCGTGACAACCTCGATGGCGACACGTTGATGGAGATCATGGTGTCGTGCCGGTGACGATGGAGATCATGCCGGTGCTTTCAAGATGGAGATCTAAAGCACAAGTTCATGGCCATATCATGTCACTTATGAATTGCATGTGATGTTAATCCCTTTATGCACCTTGTTTTTCTTAGTACGACGGTAGCATTATAAGGTGATCCCTCACTTAAATTTCAAGATAAAATTTTGTTCTCCCCGAGTGTGCACCGTTGCGAAAGTTTGTCGTGTTGAGACACCACGTGATGATCGGGTGTGATAGACTCTACGTTCACATACAACGGGTCCAAGCCAGTGTTTGTTGGGGAACGTTGCATGGGAAACAAAAAAAATTCTACGCACACGCAAGATCTATCCATGGTGATAAGCTTCTACGAGAGGGAGAGTGGATCTACATACCCTTATAGATCGCTAAGCAGGAAGCGTTAAGAAACGCGGTTGGTGTAGTCAAACATCTTCGCGATCCAAATCGCTAAGCGTCCCGCTAGCACATCACGATCCGTCCCGCGATCCAATCACGATACGTCCCGCGAACTCATCATGATCCGTCCCGCGATCTCATCATGATCCGTCCCGCGATCTCATCACGATCCGTCCCGTGAACTCATCACGAATCGTCTCGCGATCTTGTTCACGGTCCTCCCGATCTAGCGTCGAACGGACGGCACCTCCGCGTTCAGCACACGTGCAGCTTGATGACGATCTCCACCGTCTTGACCCAGCAAGAGGAAGTGGAGAGGGAGAAGAGTTCACCGGCAGCGTGACGGCGCTCCGGTGATGGTGGTGGAGCAATTCCGGCAGGGCTTCGCCTAAGCACTGCAGAAATCCAATCTAGAGGAGAAACTGTGCACTAGAGGAACGGGTAGCACGTGGCTAAAATCTGGTGCCAAAAAACCCTAAAACCTCTAGTATATATAAGAGTAAGAGAGGAGGAGGCTTGTCCCACAAAGGACCAGCAATTGGGTCGGCCAAAACAACTGGGAGAGGTGTAATCCACCTCCAATCCTAGTAGGACTAGGATTCACCCTATTTTCTGCCTTTTTCCACCTTTTTCTCTTTGGGATTTTCTTCCCAGCCTCATGGGCCTTATGTGGGATTTCCACCAGCCCAAAAAGGGCTGGTATTTACTCTCTCACAGCCCATGAAGCCTCTTGGGTCGAAATACCCCTCTCGGTGGTCTCCCGGTACACTACCGGCACTCCCGGTACACTACCGATGAGCCCGAAACTTTTCCGGCGACCAAAACAGGACTTCCTATATATGAATCTTTACCTCCGGACCATTCCGGAGCTCCTCGTGACGTCCGGGATCTCATCCGGGACTCCGAACAACCTTCGGTCACCACCATACATAACTCTATACTACCGAAACGTCACCAAACTTTAAGTGTGCAGACCCTGCGGGTTCGAGAACTATGTAGACATGACCGAGACACCTCTACGGTCAATAACCAATGGTGGGACCTGGATGTCCACATTGGTTCCTACATATTCTACGAAGATCTTTATCGGTCGAACCTCTATGTCAAGGATTCAGTTAATCCCGTATGATGTTCCCTTTGTTCTTCGGTATGTTACTTGCCCGAGATTCGATCGTTGGTATCTCCATACCTAGTTCAACCTCGTTACTGGCAAGTCTCTTTACTCGTTCCGTAATACAAGATCCCATGACTAACACTTATTCACATTGCTTGCAAGGCTTATTGTGATGTTGTATTACCGAGTGGGCCCTGAGATACCTCTCCGTCACACGGAGTAACAAATCCTAGTCTTGATCCATGTCAACTCAACAGACACCCTCGGAGATACCTATAGAGCACCTTTATAGTCACCCAGTTACGTTGCGACGTTTGATACACACATGGTACTCCTCCGATGTCAGTGAGTTGCATGATCTCATGGTCATAGGAACACATACTTTGACATGTAGAAAACAGTAGCAACAAACTGACACGATCATATGCTACATTTGTAGTTTGGGTCTTGTCCATCACATCATTCTCCTAATGATGTGATCCCGTTATAAAATGACATCACATGTCAATGGCTAGGAAACCTTGACCATCTTTAATCAATGAGCTAGTCTATTAGAGGCATACTAGGGACATGGTTTTGTCTTTGTATCCACACATGCATCTAAGTTTCCGATCAATACAATTATAGCATGGATAATAAATGATTATCATGAACAAGGAAATATGATAATAACTAATTTATTATTGCCTCTAGGGCATATTTCCAACAGTCTCCCACTTGCACTAGAGTCAATAATCTAGTTCACATCACCATGTGATTCGCATTGTTATGAATCTAACACCCAATGAGTTCTGGGGATCGATCATGCTTTGCATGTGAGATAGGTCTTATAGTCAACGGGTCTGCGACATTCAGCGCCGTGTGTACTTTTGCAAATCTCTATGTCAAACCGTAAACACTGCTACCACACTTCACTTGGTACTATTCCAAATGGCTGCTCCACTATATGTATCCAGATTGCTACTACGGCTCATCTGGATTGGTGTTAAAGCTTGCATTGACGTGAATCTTTACGACGAACTCTTTATCACCTCCATAATCGAGAAACATCTCCTTAGTCTTTTTAGTTACCAAGGATAATCTTGACCGCTGTCCAGTGATCCACTCCTGGATCACTCTTGTACCCCTTGACGGACTCATGGCAAGGCACATACAGGTGCGGTACACAGCATGGCATACTATACAGAGCCTATGGCTAAGGCATAGGGGATGACATTCGTCCTTTCTCTTTCTTCTGCCGTGGTCGAGCTTTGAGTCTCACTCAACTTCACACCTTACAAAGCAGGCGAGAACACTTCTCTCTGACTAATCCATTTTGAACTCTTTCAAAATCTTGTCAAGGTATGTACTCATTGAAAGTCTTATTAAACATCTTGATCTATCTTTATAGATCTTGATGCTCAACAATTAGGTAGCTTTATCCAGATCTTCCTTTGAAAAACTCTTTTCAAACAACCGTTTATGCTCTCCAGAAATTCTACATCATTTCCGAATAGCAATATTTCATACACATATACTTATCAGAAACTCTATAGTGCTCCCACTCACTTTATTGCAAATACAAGTTTCTCGTAAACTTTGTATAGACTCAAAAACTTTGATCACCTCATCAAAGTGTATATTCCAACTCCGAGATGCTCTCTTCAGTCCATAGAAGAATCACTGAAGCTCGCACACCTTTTAGCATCCTTAGGACTGACAAAACCTTCTGGTTGTATCTCATACAACCTTTCCTTAAGGAAGGAAACAATGTTTCGGCATCCATCTGCCAGATTTCATAATTGAAAAATGCAGCAACTGCTAACATAATTCCAACAGACTATAGCATCGCTACGAGTGAGAAAGTCTCGTCGCAGTCAACTCCTTGAACTTGTCGTAAATTACTTTAAAACAAGTCGAGCTTTACAAATGGTAACATTTACCATCGGCGTCTGTCTTCATTTTAAAGATCCATTTGTACTTAACGACCTGCCGTCCAACGAGCAAGTCCACCAAAGTCTATACTTGGTTTTCATACATGGATCCTTTGTTGGATTTCATGGCCTCTAACCATTTGTTAATTTTCGGGCCCATCATCGCCTCTCCATAGTTCGTAGGTTCATCGTTGTCCAACAAGATGACCTCCAAGATAGGGTTGTCGTACCACTAAGTAGCAGTACATGTCCTTGCCGACCTACGAAGTTCGATAGTAACTTGATCCGAAGCTTCATGATCATCATCATTCACTTCCTCTTCAACTGACGTAGGCTTCACAGAAAGATCTTTCTGTGTTGCGCCACTTTCTGGTTGAAGTAAAGGTTCAATAACCTCATCAAGTTCTATTTTCCTCGTAAGTTGATAGTAACTTGATCCGAAGGTTCATGATCATGATCATTAACTTCCTCTTCAACTGACGTAGGCTTCACAGAAACATCTTTCTGTGTTGCGCTACTTTCTGGTTGAAGTAGAGGTTCAATAAACTCATCAAGTTCTATCCTCCTCCCACTCAATTCTTTCAAGAGAAACCTTTTCTCGAGAAAGGACCCTGTTTTAGCAATAAACATTTTATGCTTGGATCTGAGATAGAAGGTTCACCCAACTGTTCTTAGAGTATTCTATGAAGATGCATTAGTCCGCTTTGGGTTCGAGCTCATTAGGTGAAAACATTTTCCACACAAGCGTCGCAGCCCCAAACATTAAGAAATGACAACTTAGGTTTGTATCAAACCATAGTTCACATGGTGTCATCTCAACGGATTTAGATGGTGCCCTATTTAAAGTGAATGTAGTTGTCTCTAATGCACAACCCCAAAATTATAGTAGCAAAATGATAAGAGACATCATAACATGCACCATATCCAATAGAGCATGACTATGACGTTTGGACATACCATCACACTATGGTGTTCCAGGTGGCGTGTGTTGTGAAACAACTTTCACATTGTCTAAAGTTGTATGCCAAACTCGTAACTCAGATATTCACCTCCACGATCATATCGCAGATACTTTTATCTTCTTGTCACGATGATCTTAAACTTCACTCTGAATTTGCTTGAACTTTTCAAACGATTCAGACTTGTGTTTCATTAAGTAAACATACACTATATCTACCCAAATCATCAGTGAAGGTAAGAAAATAAGGATATCCACCGCACGCTACAAGACTCATTGGATTGCATACATCAACATGTATCATTTCCAATAAATCACTTGCCCGCTCCATCAAACCAGAAAACGGGGTCCTTAGTCATCTTTGACCAAGAGGCATGGTTCGCATGTCTCAACCGATTCGAAATCGAAAGAGTCCAAAGATCCATCAGCATGGAATTTCTTCATGCGTTTTATACCAATATGACATTTAGCGGCAATGCCACAAGTATGTGGTACTATCATTATTAATTTTGCATCTTTTGGCATCAATGTTATGAACATGTGTATTACTACGATCAAAATTTCAACAAACCATTATCACTGTGTGCATAACCATTGAAGGTATTATTCATGTAAACAGAATAACCATTATTCTCTAACTTAAATGAATAATCGTATTGCAATGAACATGATCTAATAACGTTCATGCTCAACGCAAAAACACCAAATAACATTTATTTAGGTTCGTCACTAATCTCGAAGGTAGAGAGAGCGTGCGACGTTGATCACATCAACCTTGGAAACATTTCCAACACACATCGTCACCTCACACTTAGCTAGTTCTCCGTTTGTTCTGTAGCTTTTATTTCGAGTTACTAACATTTAGCAATCGAACCGGTATCCAATACCCATGTGCTACTAGGAGTACAAGCAAGGTACACATCAATAACACGTATATCAAATATACTTCTGTTGACGTTGCCAGCCTTCTTATCTACCAAGTATCTAGGGTTGTTCCACTTCAGCGACCTCTCTCCTCATAATTGAAGCACTTAGTCTCGGGTTTGGGTTCAACTTTGGGTTGCTTCACTGGAGCAGCAACTGACTTGCCATCCATGAAGTTTCCCTCCTTGCCCTTGCCCTTCTCGAAACTAGTGGTTATACTAACCATCAACACTTGATGCTCCTTCCTTATTTCTACCTTTGCGGTGTCAAACATCGCGAACAGCTCAGGGATCATTAATTCTATCCCTGGCATTTTATAGTTCATCACCAAGTTCTAGTAGCTTAGTGAAAGTGACTTGGAGAACTATATCAATCACTATCTTATCTGGAAGATGAACTCCCACTCGATTCAAGCGATTGTAGCACCCAGACAATCTGAGCACATGCTCAACGATTGAGCTATTCTCTTTCATCTTACAGGCAAAGAATCTTGTTGGAGATCTCATATCTCGCAACACGGGCACGAGCCTGAGATCCTAATTTCAGCTCTTAGAACATCTCATATGTTCCATGACGTTCAAAACATTTCGAAGCCTCAATTCGAAGCTGTAATGCATGACGCACTAAACTATCAAGTAGTTATCAAAACGTGCCTATCAGATGTTCACAACATCTACAAACAACGCTAGAGGGGTTGGTGCATCGAGCGGTGCATTAAGGACATAAGCCTTCTGTGCAGCAATGAGGACAATCCTCAGATCACGGAGCCAGTCCGCAATATTGCTACCATCATCTTTCAACTTTATTTCTCTAGGAACATATAAAATTTAAGGGAGCTACAGCGTGAGCTAGTAATCTAAAACATAATTTTGCAAAGACACTACTGACTATGTTCATGATAATGAGTTCAATTAATCATATTACTTAAGAACTCCCACTCAAATTGACATCCCTCTGGTCATCCGAGTGATACATGATCCAAATTCACCAACTCAAGTCCGATCATCATGTGAGTTGAGGTGGTTACAATGGTGAACATCATCATGTTTATCATATCTACTATATGACTCATGTTCGACCTTTCGGTCTCTTGTGTTCCGAGGCCATGTCTGTACATGCTAGGCTCGTCAAGTTTAACCCGAGTGTTCTGCGCGTGCAACACTGGCTTGCACCCGTTGTATGTGAACGCAGAGTCTATCACACCCGATCATCACATGGTGTCTCAACACGACGACTTTCGCAACGGTGCACACTCGGGGAGAACACAATTTATCTTGAAATTTAAGTGAGGGATCACCTTATAATGCTACCATCATACTAAGCAAAACAAGGTGCATAAAAGGATTAACATCACATGCAATTAATAAGTGACATGATATGGCCATGAGTTTGTGCTTTAGATCTCCATCTTGAAAGCACCGGCATGATCTCCATCGTCACCGGCACGACACCATGATCTCCATCAACGTGTCGCCATCGGGGTTGTCATGCCCTGCATGATTCTACTACTATTGCTACCGTTTAGCGATAAAGTAAAGCATTACATAGCGCTTAATGATTGACACGCAGGTCATACAATGATTAAAGACAACACTATGGCTCCTGCCGGTTGTCGTAATCATCGACATGCAAGTCGTGAAATTCTATACATCACATGATCATCTCATACATCACATATATCACATCATGTAATTGGCCATATCTCATCACAACATACCATGCAAAAACAAGTTAGACGTTCACTAATTGTTCTTGCATGTTTTACGTGGCTGCTATGGGTTTCTAGCAAGAACGATTCTCACCTACGCATAAACCACAACGGTGATACATAATTTGCTTTTCAACCTTCTCAAGGACCGCCTTCGTCGAATCCGATCCAACTAAAGTGAGAGAAACTGCCACCCGCAAGGCATCTAGGCAACAAGTTGCGTCGAGGGAACCGGTCTCTCATAAGCATACGAGTAATGTTGGTCCGGGCCGCTTCATCTCACAATACCACCGAACCAAAATCCGACCAAGGGAGAAAGCAGTCTAAGCATCAATGCCCACAAACCTTTTGTGTTCTACTCGAGATCTCATCTACACATAGACCTAGCTCGGATACCACTGTTGGGGAACGTTGCATGGGAAACAAAAAAATTCCTACGCACACGCAAGATCTATCCATGGTGATGAGCATCTACGAGAGGGAGAGTGGATCTACATACCCTTGTAGATTGCTAAGCGGGAAGCGTTAAGAAACGCGGTTGGTGTAGTCGAACATCTTCGCGATCCAAATCGCTGAGCGTCCCGCGATCACATCACGATTCGTCCCGCGATCCAATCACGATCAGTCCCGCGAACTCATCACGATCCTTCCCACGATCTCATCATGATCCATCCCGCGATCTCATCACGATCCGTCCCATGAACTCATCATGAATCGTCTCGCGATATTGTTCACGGTCCTTCCGATCTAGTGCCGAACGGACGACACCTCCGCGTTCAGCACATGTGCAGCTTGATGATGATCTCCACCGTCTTGATCCAGCAAGAGGAAGTGGAGAGGGAGAAGAGTTCACCGGCAGCGTGACGACGCTCCGGTGATGGTGGTGGAGCAATTTCGGTAGGGCTTCGCCTAAGCACTGCAGAAATCTGATCTGGAGGAGAAACTATGCACTAGAGGAACGGGTAGCACGTGGCTAAAATCTGGTGCCAAAAAACCCTAAAAGCTCTAGTATATATAAGAGGAAGAGAGGAGGAGGCTTGTCCTCAAAGTACCAGAAACTGGGTCGGCCAAAATAAGTGGGAGAGGTGGAATCCACCTCCAATCCTAGTAGGACTAGGATTCACCCTATTTTTTGCCTTTTTCCACCTTTTTCTCTTTAGGCTTTTCTTCCCAGCCTCATGGGCCTTGTGTGGGATTTCCACCAGCCCAAAAAGGGATGGTATTTACTCTCTCACAGCCCATGAAGCCTCTTTGGTCGAAATACCCCTTCCGGTGGTCTCCCGGTACACTACCGGCACTCCCGGTATACTACCGATGAGCCCGAAACTTTTCCGGCGACCAAAACAGGACTTCCTATATATGAATCTTTACCTCCGGACCATTCCGGAGCTCCTCGTGACGTCCGAGATCTCATCTGGGACTTTGAAAAACCTTCGGTCACCACCATACATAACTCTATACTACCGAAACGTCACCAAACCTTAAGTGTGCAGACCCTGCGGGTTCGAGAACTATGTAGACATGACCGAGACACCTCTACGGTCAATAACCAATGGCGGGACCTGGATGTCCACATTGGTTCCTACATATTCTACGAAGATCTTTATCGGTCGAACCTCTATGTCAAGGATTCAGTTAATCCCGTATGATGTTCCCTTTGTTCTTCGGTATGTTACTTGCCCGAGATTCGATCGTCGGTATCTCCATACCTAGTTCAACCCCGTTACCGGCAAGTCTCTTTACTCGTTCCGTAATACAAGATCCCATGACTAACACTTAGTCACATTGCTTGCAAGGCTTATTGTGATGTTGTATTACCGAGTGGGCCCTGAGATACCTCTCCATCACACGGAGTAACAAATCCCAGTCTTGATCCATGCCAACTCAACAGACACCCTCAGAGATACATGTAGAGCACCTTTATAGTCACCCAGTTACGTTGCAACGTTTAATACACACAAGGTGCTCCTCCGATGTCAGTGAGTTGCATGATCTCATGGTCATAGGAACACATACTTTGACATGCAGAAAACAGTAGCAACAAACTGACACGATCATATGCTACGTTTGTAGTTTGGGTCTTGTCCATCACATCATTCTCCTAATGATGTGATCCCGTTATCAAATGACATCACAAGTCAATGGCTAGGAAACCTTGACCATCTTTGATCAACGAGCTAGTCTATTAAGGCATACTAGGGACATGGTTTTGTCTATGTATCCACACATGCATCTAAGTTTCCGATCAATACAATTATAGCATGGATAATAAACGATTATCATGAACAAGTAAATATGATAATAAGTAATTTATTATTGCCTCTAGGGCATATTTCCAACAGTGTTGCACGCGCAGAACACTCGGTTTAAACTTGACGAGCCTAGCATGTCCAGACATGGCCTCAGAACACAAGAGACCGAAAGATCAAACATGAGTCATATAGTAGATATGATCAACATAATGATGTTCACCATTGAAGCCACCTCAACTCACGTGATGATCGGACTTGAGTTGGTGGATTCGGATCATGTGACACTCAGATGACCTAAGGGATGTCAATTTGAGTGGAAGCTTTAGTAATTTGATTAACTAAACTCATTATGTTGTAGATTTTGCATATTTATGTTGTAGATCAATGGCTCGCGCAGTAGCACCCGTGGATTTTAATGCATTCCTAGAGAAAGCTAAACTGAAAGATGATGGAAGTAACTTTGTTGACTAGGCCCGTAATCTGAGGATTATCCTCATGGCTTCCCAAAAATCATATGTCCTTGATGCACCGCTTGGTGACCAACCAGAAGACATGACCTCCAAAGACGTTAAGAATGCTTGGGAGGCACGTACTAGAGATTAACCAATAGTTCAGTGTGCAATATTGTATGGCTTAGAACTGGGACTTCAAAGATGTTTTGAACGTCATGGAGCATATGAGATGTTCCAGGAGTTGAAGTTTATCTTTCAGAAGAACGCCTGGATCGAGAGGTATGAAACCTCCGATAAGTTTTATGCTTGCAACATGGAGGAGAACGGGTCTATCAGTGAACATATACTCAGAATGTCTGGGTATTCAACGAAGGCTGGCAAAGGACAAAGTGACGATGCGCGTGGGAAATGGTTCCAAGGTTGATGTGATCACCGTCGGCACGCTCTCTCTTCGATTACCATCGGGATTAGCGATGAACCTGAATAATTGTTATTTAGTGCCTGCGTTAAGCATGAACATTATATCCGGATCTTGTTTATTGCGAGACGGTTACTCATTTAAATCGGAGAATAAAGGTTGTTCTATTTATATGAGTAATATATTTTATGGTCATGCACCCAATGTTAGGGGTTTATTCATATTGAATCTTGATAGTGATGACACACATGTTCATAACATTGATGCCAAAAGATGTAGAGTTGATAATGATAGTACCACTTTCTTGTGGCACTACCGTTTAGGTCATATTGGTGTAAAATGCATGAGGAAGCTCCATGCTGATGGACTTTTGGAGTCACTTGATTTTGAATCACTTGACACACGTGAACCATGCCTCATGGGCAAGATGACTAAAACGCCGTTCTTTGGAACAATGGAACGGGCGAGTGACTTATTGGAAAATCATACATACTGATGTGTGCGGTCCAATGAATGTTACAGCGCGTGGTGGATATTGTTATTTTCTCACCTTCACTAATGACTTAAGTAGATATGGGTATATTTACTTAATGAAACACAAGTCTGAAACGTTTGAAAAGTTCAAGCAATTTTAGAGTGAAGTTGAGAATCATCGTAACAAGAAGATTAAGTTCCTGCGATCTGATCGAGGAGGTGAATATCTGAGTTATGAGTTTGGCAGTCACTTCAGACAGTGTGGAATTGTTTCACAGTTGACACCGCCCGGAACACCACAGCGTAATGGTGTGTCCGAACGTCGTAATCGAACCTTATTAGATATGGTGCGTTCTATGATGTCTCTTGCTGATTTGCCACTATCGTTTTGGGGTTATGCATTAGAGACAGTTGCATTCACTTTAAATAGGGCACCATCAAAATCCGTTGAGATGACGCCATATGAACTGTGGTTTGGCAAGAAGCCAAAGTTGTCGTTTCATAAAGCTTGGGGATGTGATGCTTATGTCAAAAAGCTTCAGCCTGAAAAGCTGGAACCCAAAGCGGAGAAATGCGTCTTCATAGGATACCCGAAAGAGACAGTCGGGTATACCTTCTATCTCAGATCTGAAGGCAAATTGTTTGTCGCTAAGAACGGAACATTTCTTGAGAAAGAGTTTCTCTCGAAAGAATTTAGTGGGAGGAAAATAGAGCTTGATGAGGTTATTGAACCTTTACTTCAACCAGAAAGTAGCGCAGCGCAGAAAGATGTTTTTGTGGAACCTACGACGGTAGAAGAGGAAGTTAATAATGATGATCATGAAGCTTCGGATCAAGCTGCTATTGAACCTCGTAGGTCGACAAGGCCGCGTACTACCCCTGAGTGGTACGGCAACCCTGTCTTGGAGGTTATGTTGTTGGACAACAGTGAACCTACGAGCTATGGAGGAGCAGTGATGGGCCCGGATTCTGAGAAATGGTTAGAGGCCATGAAATCCGAGATGGGATCCATGTATGAAAAAAAAAGTATGGACTTTGGAAGTATTACCTGAAGGGCGAAAGGCCATTCAGAACAAATGGATCTTTAAGAAGAAGATAGACGCGGACGGTAATGTCACCGTCTATAAAGCTCAACTTGTGGCAAAGGCTTTTTCACAAGTTCAAGGAGTTGACTACGATGAGACTTTCTCACTCGTAGCGATGCTTAAGTCTGTCAGAATCATGTTAGCAATAGCTGCTTATTTCGACTATGAAATTTGGCAGATGGATGTCAAAACAGCGTTCCTCAACGGTTTCCTTGAGGAAGAGTTGTATATGATGCAACCCGAAGGTTTTGTCGATCCAGAGAATGCTGACAAAGTTTGCAAACTGCAGCGATCCATTTATGGACTGGTGCAAGCATCTCGGAGTTGGAATAAGCGCTTTGATGAGGTGATCAAAGCATTTGAGTTTATACAAGTTTACGGAGAAGCTTGTATTTACAAGAAAGTGAGTGGGAGCTCTATAGCGTTTCTAGTATTATATGTGGATGACATATTGCTGATTGGAAACAATATAGAAATGCTGGAAAGCGTGAAGGAATATTTGAACAAGAGTTTTTCGATGAAGGACCTAGGAGAAGCTGCTTTCATATTAGGCATTAAGATCTATAGAGATAGATCGAGACGCTTAATAGCACTTTCACAGAGCACATACCTTGATAAAGTTTTGAAGAAGTTCAAAATGGAACAGTCCAAGAAGGGGTTCTTGCCTGTGTTACAAGGTGTGAAGTTGAGTAAGACTCAATGCCCAGTAACTGCAGAAGATAGAGAAAAGATGAGTATCATCCCCTATGCTTCTGCCATAGGCTCTATCATGTATGCAATGTTGTGCACAAGACCCAATGTCAGCCTTGCCATAAGTATGGCCGGAAGGTTTCAAAGTGATCCTGGAATGGAGCACTGGCAAGCGATCAAGAATATCCTTAAGTACCTGAAAAGGACTAAGGAAATGTTTCTCTTTTATGGAGGTGATGAATAGGTCGTATTAAAGGGTTACGTCGATGCAAGCTTTGACACTGATCCGGACGACTCTAAATCGCAAACCGAATACGTATGTATTTTTAACGGGGGAGCGGTAAGCTGGTGCAGTTCCAAGCAAAGCATGGTAGCTGATTCTACGTGCGAAGCGGAATACATCGTACCCTCGGAGGCGGCGAAGGAAGGTGTCTGGATGAAGCAGTTCATGACAGATCTTGGAGTAGTGCCCGGTGCACTGAATCCAATGAACCTGTTCTGTGACAACACTGGTGCCATTGCTCTGGCCAAGGAACCAAGGTTTCACAAGAGGACCAGATACATAAAGCGACGCTTCAACTCCATCTGCGATTACATCGTGGAGAAAGACATAAATATTTTCAAAGTGCACATGGATCTGAATGTTGCAGACCCGTTGACTAAACCTCTTCCAAGGGCTAAACATGATCAACACCAGAACTGCATGGGTGTTCGATTCATTACAATGTAAATCACATAGTGATGTGAACTTGATTATTGACTCTAGTGCAAGTGGGAGACTGTTGGAAATATGCCCTAGAGGCAATAAATAAAGTGTTTATTATTGTATTTCCTTGTTCATGATAATATTTTATTATCCATGCTATAATTGTATTAATTGGAAACATGGATACATGTGTTGATACATAGACAAACACAATGTCCCTAGTATGCCTCTAGTGAACTAACTCGTTGATCGAAAGATGGTTAAGATTTCCTAGCCATGTACATGAGATGTCATTTGATAATGGGATCACATCATTAGGATAATGATGTGATGGACAAGACCCAAACTACAAACGTAGCTTATGATCGTGTCAGTTTATTGCTACTGTTTACTGCATGTCAAGTATATGTTCCTATAACCATGAGATCATGCAACTCACAGATATCGGAGGAGTGTCTTGTGTGTATCAAACATCGCAACGTAACTGGGTGACTATAAAGGTGCTCTACAGGTGTCTCCGAGGGTGTTTGTTGAGTTGGCATGGATCAAGACTAGGATTTGTTACTCCGTGTGACGAAGAGGTATCTCAGGGCCTTGCAAGCAATGTGACTAAGTGTTAGTTATGGGATCTTGTATTACAGAGCGAGTAAAGAGACTTGCCAGTAACGAGGTTGAACTAGGTATGGAGATACCGACGATCGAATCCCGGGCAAGTAACATACCGAAGAACAAAGGGAACATCATACGGGATTAACTGAATCCTGGACATAGAGGTTCGACCGATAAAGATCTTCGTAGAATATGTAGGAACCAATGTGGACATCCAGGTCCCTCCATTGGTTATTGACCGTAGAGGTGTCTCGGTCATGTCTACATAGTTCTCGAACCCGCAGGGTCTGCACACTTAAGGTTTGGTGACGTTTCGGTAGTATAGAGTTTTGTATGGTGGTGACCAAAGGTTGTTCGGAGTCCCGGATGAGATCCCAGACGTCACGAGGAGCTCCGAAATGGTCTGGAGGTAAAGATTCATAAATAGGAAGTCCTGTTTTGGTCACCGGAAAAGTTTCGGGCTCATCGGTAGTGTACCGGGAGTGCCGGTAGTGTACCAGGAGACCTCTAGGAGGGGTATTTCGATCCAAGAAGCTTCATGGTCTGTGGGAGAGTGAATATCATCCCTTAGTGGGCTGGTGGAAACTCCCACACAAGGCCCATGTGGTTGGAGGAAAAAAACAATAGAAAAAGGTGGAAAAAAAAAGGAACAAATCCTAGTCCTACTAGGATTGGAGGAGAGTCCTGCAATCCTAGTTGGTTTGGCCGAAGCCCTTGGCTTGGGAAGACAAGGCTGCCTCCTCTCCTCCTCTCCTCTTATATATACTGGAGGTTTTAGGGTTTTTGCACTAGAATTTCAGCCACGTGCTACCCGTTCCTCGAGTGCATAGTTTCTCCTCCAGATCGGGTTTCTGCTGTGCTTAGGCGAAGCCCTGCCGGAATTGCTCCACCACCATCGCCGGAGCGCCGTCAGGCTGCCGGATAACTCTTCTTCCTCTCCACTCCTTCTTGCTGGATCAAGACGGTGGAGATCGTCATCAAGCTGTACGTGTGCTGAACGCGGAGGTGCCGTCCGTTCGGTGCTAGATCGGAAGGATCGTGATCAAGTTCGTGGGACGGATCGTGATCAAGTTCATGGGACGTATCGTGATCGGATCACGGGACAGATCGTGATTGGATCGCGGGACGGATCGTGATTGGATCGCAGGACGCACGGTGATTTGGATCACGAAGACGTTCGACTACACCAACTTCTCGGTGGTTGCTTCAACAAGCATTTAGGTGTCAACACAATTTTCCTTTTGAGGTGGGTGGTATCAAGTGTTGCTCATGGCTTGTCGACGATGGATGTAGCAGGAAGAAGACTTCAGCATCCCCAAGAGTTTGGATGTATTTTTAGTTAAGGTAAGAGTTCGCACTACTTAATATATGGGCATTGGCCTTTCCATGTAAAAAGTTAATATAATCCTCTATTTATTTTTAAAAGTCTTTCCTACTTATAACGGTTGGAGTTGGTCGTGAGTTCATATATAGGATCAACAACCGTCACAAAAAAAAGTACACCCAACCTGCATGTGAAACAAGCAACCTTTCAAAAGATATAAATAAACAAACGCACCTTTACTCACATGTGAGGCCTAAAATAAAATAAAATAAATATGCCGTTACTTTCATGTGAGACTTGATGAACAAATAACAAATGCAAAAAAGGTGACTTGGAACTAAATTGTGCTATTCTTTTCGGTTTCTCTTTTCAACCAAGCTCTTCCAATTCTATATCACAAAACAAGAGAGTGAACAAATTGTAACTCCAAAGCGGCGGTAGTTCTTGCCCTTCCACCAGATAAACGGCCTTGTGCAATCAACTTACTAATTACTATTTTCATATGTTCCAACATTTAAAATGTTGTGTCTTGCAAAGAACCTTCTATGATGGCTTAAGATTCACCAATGCATGCAGTTTGATCTTTTGTTATATTTTCATGATTTTTAATAGTTAATCACGTGCAAAGTCCGCAGGACGCCAACGTATCTTGACGACTTCCTAATCCATTGACCCAACTCCTCATATTATAGTTTCGTAGCAACGCATGAACATTGTGCTACTAAAATAAATAAATAAATTGACCCGCCACAATAAAAAGTAAACTCCTGCTGTTAAACATAATTTAAGCATAGCTTTTGATTTGGCGTGTCATGGCCATCTTCACTATATTTTCTTCATTTCAAGAGTTTGAAACTGATTTTGGTTTTGAGTTCTCATGGAATGGTATGTATATGTCGTATTTATGTTATGTATTTTTGGGTATTTTTATTAAAATGTCTACTATGTAAAAAATCATGTCCAGGCTATATTCATATAGGCTTGCACGTCTAAAGCTAGTACATAAACTGGCTGGCTAGAGATACTGAGCAGTCTCGATCCTGTGGCTAAGGCGGGCAAAGCCTGCTAACTGGGCCAGCACACTCACGGCCACTAAGATAGGATTTCTTTTATATATTTAGTTCAAATTTAAATTCAGACCATGCACTTAAAAATGTTCTTGAAATATTTAAATTAAGAATATGAATATTTTCTTAAACGTATTTGAAAAATGTTCATCATGTGTTTACAATATTGTGTACTTTAAAAGATACTCAAGATGTATTTTTCAAATGTAAATCATGTATTTAGAAAAAAATCAAAGTGTTTAAAAAATGGTCATTGAATATTTTAAAAATCGTCTACTTAATAATGTTCATCGTAAATTTTTCTATAAAAAGTTTATTTATTTTTGTAACGTATCTAAAAAAATGATGACCCTGGGCAGACAAAATAGTTGGGTGTAATTCAAATATATGTCCAAACAGAGTCTCAAAACACACGCACGCACGCACACGCGAGCACGTAAGCGTAAGCGCATGCGCACACAGAGAGGGAGAGATATGTCTTTTAGAGAAAAGGCACGTGATTTCAAATTAATGAACCCATCAACCGGTTAGGATACAATAATGTTGATACAAAGGCAAAAGCCTAAACGAAAAAAAATTACAAGTTGAACTCGCAAACAACCAGTCAAAGTCAAGCAGCAACGAGCATAGCTCAAGGAGAAACCAAGATCATGCCGCAAGAAAACTCAACGCAGATAGAATGACAAAGCAACAACGAGCATAGCTCAAGGCATCGCTTGGAGAAAAACGTCGACTCGACCCCCTGCCTCCTTGGGCCAATGCCGGAGGGGAGACAACAATCTCTCGTATGTCCAGAAACACCCGAACGCCCACCAACGGTCGGCAGCCCACAAGCGGGCATGCAAGGCAGTGAACCGCTCAAGGATGTGGAAAGACATCTCGCCGCCACCAAATGCTGGCCACTTGAAGAACCAAACAGTGTTGTCGCCACCAACAAGCTCACATCAGGATCACACACCCCCACCACCACCCACCCTTCCGTCAAATGGCAAGGAGGTTCGAGACGCCAGAACGCCTCCACCGTCCGGTCAAAAAGGACAGGATTTCTCCCGGGAACAGTGTTAGAAATATGAGCAATTTACCATATGATTTTATTAGTAGGTAAAATAAATAAAACAAAGCATGACTATTATAGTAGAGATGAAACAAGTCATGTTATCTAAAAGAAAAAAAGCAAATAACATGTACACATGTGAAAGAGAACATAACATATGTGGCACAAAGGGTAGTGCAAGATAAACAAGAGAAAGAAGCTGAAACATGATCTTGAAAAGAGAGAACACGAGCACGTACGGAACAGTGACAGAAGTTCCGGTCTTGGGGTCGGTGTCGTCGCCAGCCATGTTGTCGAAGAGGTCGTCGCTGTCCGGAGCGTCCGTGATGAACCGGTCAGTAGTCACGCAGAGCGCTCCCCAAAAACCTTATCACCTTTCTCCCCGTACAGGACTCAAGAAGGTGCGGTTGTTTCAGCTCCCGCGTGACCTTTCGTATACCCGTACATCGGCTCGGCTCATTCCCGCAACCCGTGGCGAGGCGGGCGGCGGAGGAGGAGCGCGCGTGGATGTCCCTCTTGTTCTCATCCTCATACATGTGGGGAAAAAACCTCCCTTATAAAGAGGTCCAACTCCCTCTAAACTAGCAATGTGGGACTAAACATTAGTTTCACCTCTTGCCTTGCACGAATGGGCTGCGTGGGCCTCTAGGATTTATTAGGAATGCTATTGGGCTTGGCCCATAGTAGACAAAATTCCAGCAATCCCCCACCAGATCCTAGAGGCACACAAAATTTGTCTTTTGGTTCTAAAACACTATTTTATATACCGGTACTGCAGTGGAGACTGTTAAGTTAAACTTCCACCTAGAACTCTATGCTGCATTAGTAAGCAACTTGAACAGTGGACTGGGCCTTGAACTGCAAGTTTTCTGTGAATCTAGCTTCACACAAAGCCTTGACCGATACTGGGCTACCGTGGGTCTTCCACGCGGGTGGAGCTTATGCGTCATACTCCGAGACCTTTCGTGAGTTTACTAGAAAGAACCCTACTCTCATAGATTGCGACGTTTAACAATCAGACTCATATAGGTGTGTTCTTCAAAAGATGTTCTGCATGACATCTCTGCTTAAGTGAGCCATTTAGAACACATTAAGATATACATCAATCTGCCATGCAGATTTAGAGAGTATTGCATCTTCATGGAGTGGTATTGTTGACAGTAAGGATACTCTCCTCTCAGTTGACCAACAGCTTGTCTTCTACATCTAATTCACGAGATATCTGATCACAAAGAATAGGTTACCACCGTGACCAACTCATATTGTGGGTCTCAAACCCATCTCCCTCGATGCATTATCTATCACATTACTTGATAGACCCTTAGTAAAAGGATCTGCCAGATTTTTAGACATTTGGATATAATCCAATGCAATAACTCTGGAGTTTCTCATTTTCCTGACAGACTTTAACCTTCTCTGAACATGTCTTGATGACTTCATGTTATCCTTTGAACTACTCACTTTCGTGATCACGGTTTGATTGTCACAGTTCATAAGAATACTCGGTACAGGTTTCTCAACAACAGGCAAGTCATTCAAGAGTCGACAAAGCCAATCTGCTTCAACCGTAGTTGTATCTAGTGCTGTGAGTTCTGCTTCCATTGTTGACCTCGTTAAGATGGTCTGCTTGCAAGACTTCCAAGAAACAGCGCCACCTCCATGAGTGAATACATATCCGCTCGTGGCCTTTATCTCATCAGCATCTAAGATCCAGTTTGAGTCACTATACCCTTCAAGCACCTTTGGGTGCCCGGTATAGTGAATTCCATAATTCGCAGTGCCCCTCAAATAATGCATAACTCTTTCTAGATCTTTCCAATGATCATCTCCAGGTTTTGAAACAAATCGGCTCAGTTTGCTAACAGCAAAAGAGATGTCAGGTCTTGTGGCACTGGCCAAATACATGAGCGAGCCAATAATCTAAGAATATTTTAATTGGTCTCTAGCAATTCTTCGATTCTTTCGAAGCAACACACTAGCATCATATGGTGTTGGAGAGGGCTTGCAGTCACTATAACCAAAGCGACTCAAGATCTTTTCCACATAGTGAGATTGAAGCAATGTAATCCCACCATCATCATCCCTCAATAGCTTGATGTTTAGAATGACATCAGCCACTCCTAAATCCTTCATTTCAAAGCAATGAGATAGGAAATCCTTGACCTCCTTAATAACCTTCAGATTTGTTCCGAAAATCAGTATGTCATCAACATACAAGCAAAGGGATAACTCCCTCGCCCCCACCATGGCGATAGTACACACATTTATCAGCTTCGTTTACAACAAAGCCTGCGACTGTTAAAGTTCTTTCAAACTTCTCATGCCACTGCTTGGGTGCTTGCTTAAGTCCATACAAAGACTTCAGCAACTTGCACACTTTCCCTTCCTGACCATCTACTACAAACCCATGTGGTTGTTCCATATAAATTTCCTCTTCTGATTCTCCATTTAGGAAAGCAGTCTTAACATCCATTTGATGAATAAGAAGACCATGTGAGGCAGCAAGTGAAAGTAGAACTCGAATAGTGGTTAGTCGAGCCACAGGTGAGTAAGTATCAAAGAAGTCTTCACCTTCCTTTTGGGTATAACCCTTAGCCACGAGCCGAGCCTTGTACTTCTCAATAGTACCATCAGGCCTAAGCTTCTTCTTGAACACCCATTTGCACCCTATAGGTTTGCACCCATAAGGTCGATCAGTTATCTCCCAAGTTTCATTTGCCAAGATGGAATCCATCTCACTACGGACCGCTTCCTTCCAGTAGTCAGCATCTTCAGAAGCATAGGCCTCTGAAATAGAACTAGGAGTGTCATTTATGAGATACACAAGAAAATCATCACCAAAAGACTTTGCAGTCCTCTGCCTCTTGCTCCTAGTGTTCGAAATATGCCCTAGAGGCAATAAATAAAGTGTTTATTATTGTATTTCCTTGTTCATGATAATTGTTTATTATCCATGCTATAATTGTATTAATTGGAAACAAGGATATATGTGTGGATACATAGACAAACACAATGTCCCTAATATGCCTCTAGTGAACTAGCTCGTTGATTGAAAGATGGTTAAGGTTTCCTAGCCATGGACATGAGATGTCATTTGATAACGGGATCACATAATTAGGAGAATGATGTGATGGACAAGACCCAAACTACAAACGTAGCTTATCATCGTGTCAGTTTATTGCTACATTTTTCTGCATGTCAAGTATACATGTTCCTATGACCATGAGATCATGCAACTCACAGATATCGGAGGAGTACCTTGTGTGTATCAAACGTCGCAACGTAACTGGGTGACTATAAAGGTGCTCTACAGGTGTCTCCGAGGGTATCTGTTGAGGTCGCATGGATCAAGATGGGGATTTGTTACTCCGTGTGACGGAGAGGTATCTCAGGGCCCACTCGGTAATACAACATCACAATAAGCCTTCCAAGCAATGTGACTAAGTGTTGGTCACGTGATCTTGTATTACGGAACGAGTAAAGAGACTTGCCAGTAACGAGGTTGAACTAGGTATGGAGATACCGACGATCGAATCTCGGGCAAGTAACATACCGAAGAACAAAGGGAACATCATACGGGATTAACTGAATCCTTGACATAGAGGTTCGACCGATAAAGATCTTCGTAGAATATGTAGGAACCAATGTGGACATCCAGGTCCCGCCATTGGTTATTGACCGTAGAGGTGTCTCGGTCATGTCTACATAGTTCTCGAACCCGCAGGGTCTGCACACTTAAGGTTTGGTGACGTTTCGATAGTATAGAGTTATGTATGGTGGTGACCGAAGTTTGTTTGGAGTCCCGGATGAGATCCTGGACGTCACGAGGAGCTTCGGAATGGTCTGGAGGTAAAGATTCATATATAGGAAGTCCTGTTTTGGTCGTCGGAAAAGTTCCGGGCTTATCGGTAGTGTACCGGGAGTACCGGTAGTGTACCGGGAGACCTCCGGGAGGGGTATTTCGACCCAAGAGGCTACATGGTCTGTGGGAGAGTGAATATCATCCCTTAGTGGGCTGGTGGAAACTCTCACACAAGGCCCATGTGGCTGGAGAAGAAAACCCAAAAGGAAAAAGGTGGAAAAAGGCAAAAAGGAAAAAAAAGAGGATTGAATCCTAATCCTACTAGGAGTGGAGGAGGTGGATTCCTCCTCTCCTAGTTCGGCCGAAGCCTAGAAGGCTTGGAGGCCAAGCTGCCTCCTCTCATCCTATCCTTCTATATATACTAGTGCTATTGAGGGTTTTTCCACTAGATTTTCAGCCACGTGCTACCCATTCCTCCAGTGCATAGTTTCTCCTCTAGATCGGTTTTCTGCAGTGCTTAGGCGAAGCCCTGCCGGAATTGCTCCACCACCATCGCCGGAGCGCCGTCAGGCTGCCGGAGAACTCTTCTTCCTCTCCACTCCTTCTTGTTGGATCAAGACGGTGGAGATCGTCATCAAGCTGTACGTGTGCTGACCACGCAGGTGTCGTCCGTTCGGTGCTAGATCGGAAGGATCGTGATCAAGTTCGTGAGACGGATCATGATCAAGTTCGTGGGACGGATCGTGATTGGATCGCGGGACGGATCGTGATTGGATCACGGGACGCACGGCGATTTGGATCGCGAAGACGTTCGACTACACCAACCGCGTTTCTTAACGCTTCCTGCTTAGCGATCTACAAGGGTATGTAGATCCACTCTCCCTCTCATAGATGCTCATCACCATGGATAGATCTTCGTGTGCGTAGGAATTTTTTTATTTCCCATGCAACGTTCCCCAACAGTGGTATCAGAGCCAGCTTTATGTGTAGATGAGATCTCGAGTAGAACACAAAAGGTTTGTGGGCGTTGATGCTTAGATTGCTTCCTCCCTTGGTCGGATTTTGGTTCAGCGGTATTGTGAGATGAAGCGGCCCGGACCAACATTACTCATACGCTTACGAGAGACCGGTTCCCTCGACGTAACTTGTTGCCTAGATGGCTTGCGGGTGGCAGTTTCTCTCACTTTAGTTGGATCGGATTCGACAAAGGCGGTCCTTGAGAAGGTTGAAAAGCAAATTATGTATCACCGTTGTGGTTTATGCGTAGGTGAGAATCATTCTTTCTAGAAACCTGTGGCAGCCACGTAAAACATGCAACAACAATTAGAGGACGTCTAACTTGTTTTTGTAGGGTATGTTGTGATGTGATATGGCCAATTACATGATGTGATATATGTGATGTATGAGATGATCATGTGATGTATAGAATTTCACGACTTGCATGTCGATGAGTACGGCAACCGGCAGGAGCCATAGGGTTGTCATTAATTATTGTATGACCTGCGTGTCAATCATTAAGCGCTATGTAGTGCTTTACTTTATCGCTAAACGGTAGCAATAGTAGTAGAAGCATGCCGTGCCGGTGATGGCGAGACGTTGATGGAGATCAAGATGATGGAGATCATGGTGTCGTGCCGGTGACGATGAAGATCATGCCGGTGCTTTCAAGATGGAGATCTAAAGCACAAGTTCATGGCCGTATGATGTCACTTATGAATTGCATGTGATGTTAATCCTTTTATGCACCTTGTTATGCTTAGTACGACGGTAGCATTATAAGGTGATCCCTCAATTAAATTTCAAGATAAAATTGTGTTCTCCCCGAGTGTGCACCGTTGCGAAAGTTCGTCGTGTTGAGACACCACGTGATGATCGGGTGTGATAGACTCTACGTTGACATACAACGGGTGCAAGATAGTGTTGCATGCGCAGAACACTCGGTTTAAACTTGACGAGCCTATCATGTACAGACATGGCCTCGGAACACAAGAGACCGAAAGGTCGAACATGAGTCATATAGTAGATATGATCAACATAATGATGTTCACCATTGAAGCCACCTCAACTCACGTGATGATCGGACTTGAGTTGGTGGATTTGGATCATGTGACACTCAGATAACCTGAGGGGTGTCAATTTGAGTGGGAGCTTTAGTAATTTGATTAACTAAACTCATTATCTTGAACAATAGTCTAAGTGAACTTTGCATATTTATGTTGTAGATCAGTGGCTCGCGCAGCAACACCCTTGAATTTTAATGCGTTCCTAGAGAAAGCTAAACTGAAAGATGATGGAAGTAACTTTGTTGACTGGGCCCGTAATTTGTGGATTATCCTCACGGCTTCCCAGAAATCATATGTCCTTGATGCACCGCTTGGTGACCAACCAGAAGACATGACCTCCGAAGACGTTAAGAACGCTTGGGAGGCACGTACTGGAGATTACTCAATAGTTCAGTGTGCAATATTGTATGGCTTAGAACCGGGACTTCAAAGACGTTTTGTACGTCATGGAGCATATGAGATGTTCCAGGAGTTGAAGTTTATCTTTCAGAAGAACGCCCGGATCGAGAGGTATGAAACCTGCGATAAGTTCTATGCTTGCAAGATGGAGGAGAACGGGTCTATCAGTGAACATATACTCAGAATGTCTGGGTATTCAACTCGTCTAGCGGAGTTGGGAATTGCCTTCCTCCAGAGGCGATCACTGACAGAGTTCTTCAATCACTGTCACCTAGTTACAAGAGCTTTGTGATGAACTATAACATGCACGGGATGAACAAGTCAGTCGCCGAGCTGTTTGCGATGCTAAAAGTCGCTGAGTCTGAAATCCAGAAAGAATATCAAGTGTTGATGGTCAATAAAACCACTAGTTTCAAGAAAAATGGCAAAGTCAAGGGCAAGGGCAAGAAGGGTAAAACCAAGAAGGATGGCAAAGCAGTTGCAACTCCTGCAAAGAAGCCCAAGCATGGACCCAAGCCAGAAACTGAGTGCTTTCATTGCAAAGGAACTGGTCACTGGAAGCGGAACTGCCCCTAGTACCTGGCTGACAAGAAGGCGGACAACGACAAACAAGGTATATATGATATACATTTTATTGATGTGTACCTTGCTAGCTCTCGTAGTAGTGCCTGGGTATTTGATACCGGTTTGGTTGCTCACATTTGCAACTCAAAGCAGGAACTACGGAATAAACGAAGGCTGGCAAAGGACGAAGTGACGATGCGCGTGGGAAATGGTTCCAAGGTTGATGTGATCGCCGTCGGCACGCTCTCTCTTCGATTACCATCGGGATTAGTGATGAACCTGAATAATTGTTATTTAGTGCATGCGTTAAGCATGAACATTATATCTAGATCTTGTTTATTGCGAGACGGTTACTCATTTAAATCAGAGAATAAAGGTTGTTCTATTTATATGAGTAATATCTTTTATGGTCATGCACCCAATGTGAGGGGTTTATTCATATTGAATCTTGATAGTGATGACACACATGTTCATAACATTGATGCCAAAAGATGTAGAATTGATAATGATAGTACCACTTTCTTGTGGCACTGCCGTTTAGGTCATATTGGTGTAAAACGCATGAGGAAGCTCCATGCTGATGGACTTTTGGAGTCACTTGATTTTGAATCACTTGACACATGTGAACCATGCCTCATGGGCAAGATGACTAAAACGCCGTTCTCTGGAACAATGGAACGGGCGAGTGACATATTGGAAATCATACACACTGATGTGTGCGTTCCAATGAATGTTACAGCGCGTGCTGGATATCCTTATTTTCTCACCTTCACTGATGACTTAAGTAGATATGGGTATATTTACTTAATGAAACACAAGTCTGAAACATTTGAAAAGTTCAAGCAATTTTAGAGTGAAGTTGAGAATCATCGTAACAAGAAGATTAAGTACATGCGATCTGATCGAGGAGGTGAATATCCGAGTTATGAGTTTGGCAGTCACTTAAGACAGTGTGGAATTGTTTCACAGTTGACACCACCCGGAACACCACAGCGTAATGGTGTGTCCGAACGTCGTAATCGAACCTTATTAGATATGGTGCGTTCTATGATGTCTCTTGCTGATTTGCCACTATCGTTTTGGGGTTATGCATTAGAGACAGCTGCATTCACTTTAAATAGGGCACCATCAAAATCCATTGAGACGATGCCATATGAACTGTGGTTTGGCAAGAAGCCAAAGTTGTCGTTTCTTAAAGTTTGGGGATGTGATGCTTATGTCAAAAAGCTTCGGCCTGAAAAGCTGGAACCCAAAGCGGAGAAATGCATCTTCATAGGATACCCGAAAGAGACAGTCGGGTATACCTTCTATCTCAGATCCGAAGGCAAAGTGTTTGTCGCTAAAAACGGAACATTTCTTGAGAAAGAGTTTCTCTCGAAAGAATTGAGTGGGAGGAAAATAGAGCTTGATGAGGTTATTGAACCTTTACTTCAACCAGAAAGTAGCGCAGCGCAGAAAGATGTTTCTGTGGAACCTACGACGGTAGAAGAGGAAGTTAATGATGATAATCATGAAGCTTCGGATCAAGCATCTATTGAACCTCGTAGGTCGACAAGGCCGCATACTACCCCTGAGTGGTACGGCAACCCTGTCTTGGAGGTCATGTTGTTGGACAACAATGAACCTACGAGCTATGGAGGAGCAGTAATGGGCCTGGATTCCGAGAAATGGTTAGAGGCCACGAAATCCGAGATGGGATCCATGTATGAAAACAAAGTATGGACTTTGGAAGTATTATCTGAAGGGCGAAAGGCCATTCAGAACAAATGGATCTTTAAGAAGAAAACAGACGCGAACGGTAATGACACCGTCTATAAAGCTCGACTTGTGGCAAAGGGTTTTTCACAAGTTCAATGAGTTGACTACGATGAGACTTTCTCACCCGTAGCGATGCTTAAGTCTATCAGAATCATGTTAGCAATAGCTGCCTATTTCGACTATGAAATTTGGCAGATGGATGTAAAAACAGCTTTCCTCAACGGTTTCCTTGAGGAAGAGTTGTATATGATGCAACCCGAAGGTTTTGTCGATCCAGAGAATGCTGGCAAAGTTTGCAAACTGCAGCGATCCATTTATGGACTGGTGCAAGCATCTCGGAGTTGGAATAAGCGCTTTGATGAGGTGATCAAAGCGTTTGAGTTTATACAAGTTTACGGAGAAGCTTGTATTTACAAGAAAGTGAGTGGGAGCTCTATAGCATTTCTAGTATTATATGTGGATGACATATTGCTGATTGGAAACAATATAGAAATGCTGGAAAGCGTGAAGGAATATTTGAACAAGAGTTTTTCAATGAAGGACCTAGGAGAAGCTGCTTTCATATTAGGCATTAAGATCTATAGAGATAGATCGAGGCGCTTAATAGCACTTTCATAGAGCACATACCTTGATAAAGTTTTGAAGAAGTTCCAAATGGAACAATCCAAGAAGGGGTTCTTGCGTGTATTACAAGGTGTGAAGTTGAGTAAGACTCAACGCCTAGTAACTCCAGAAGATAGAGAAAAGATGAGTGTCATCCCCTATGCTTCAGCCATAGGCTCTATCATGTATGCAATGTTGTGCACAAGACCCAATGTCAGCCTTGCCACAAGTATGGCTGGAAGGTTTCAAAGTGATCCTGGAATGGAGCACTGGCAAGCGGTCAAGAATATCCTTAAGTACTTGAAAAGGACTAAGGAAATGTTTCTCGTTTATGGAGGTGATGAAGAGCTCGTCGTAAAGGGTTACGTCGATGCAAGCTTTGACACTGATTCGGACGACTCTAAGTCGCAAACCGGATACGTATTTATTCTTAACGGGGGAGTGGTAAACTGGTGCAGTTCCACGCAAAGCGTGGTAGCTGATTCTACGTGCGAAGCGGAATACATCGCAGCCTCAGAGGCGGTGAAGGAAGGTGTCTGGATGAAGCAGTTCATGACAGATCTTGGAGTAGTGCCCAGTGCACTGAATCCAATGAACCTGTTCTATGACAACACTGGTGCCATTGCTCTGGCCAAGGAACCAAGGTTTCACAAGAGGACCGGACACATAAAGCGACGCTTCAACTCCATCCGCGATTACATCGTGGAGAGAGACATGAATATTTGCAAAGTGCACACGGATCTGAATGTTGCAGACCCGTTGACTAAACCGCTTCCAAGGGCTAAACATGATCAACACCAGAACTGCATGGGTGTTCGATTCATTACAATGTAAATCACATAGTGATGTGAACTAGATTATTGACTCTAGTGCAAGTGGGAGACTATTGGAAATATGCCCTAGAGGCAATAAATAAAGTGTTTATTATTGTATTTCCTTGTTCATGATAATTGTTTATTATCCATGCTATAATTGTATTAATTGGAAACATGGATACATGTGTGGATACATAGACAAACACAATGTCCCTAGTATGCCTCTAGTGAACTTGCTCGTTGATTGAAAGATGGTCGTCGGTTTCCTAGCCATGAACATAAGATGTCATTTGATAACGAGATCACATCATTGGGAGAATGATGTGATGGACAAGACCCAAACTACAAACGTAGCTTATGATCGTGTCAGTTTATTGCTACTGTTTCCTGCATGTCAAGTATATGTTCCTATGACCATGAGATCATGCAACTCACAGATATCGGAGGAGTACCTTGTCTGTATCAAACGTCGCAACGTAACTGGGTGACTATAAAGGTGCTCTACAGGTGTCTCCGAGGGTGTCTGTTGAGTTGGCATGGATCAAGACTGGGATTTGTTACTCCGTGTGACGGAGAGGTATCTCAGGGCCCACTCGGTAATACAACATCACAATAAGCCTTGCCAGCAATGTGACTAAGTGTTAGTCACGGGATCTTGTATTACAAAACGAGTAAAGAGACTTGCCGGTAATGAGGTTGAACTAGGTATGAATATACCGACGATCGAATCTCGGGCAAGTAACATACCGAAGAACAAAGGGAACATCATACGGGATTAACTGAATCCTTGACATAGAGGTTCGACCGATGAAGATCTTCATAGAATATATAGGAACCAATGTGGACATCTAGGTCCCGCCATTGATTATGGACCATAGAGGTGTCTCGGTCATGTCTACATAGTTCTCGAACCCGCAGGGTCTGCACACTTAAGGTTTGGTGACGTTTCGGTAGTATAGAGTTATGTATGGTGGTGACCGAAGTTTGTTCGGAGTCCCAGATGAGATCCTGGACGTCACGAGGATCTCCGGAATGGTCCGGAGGTAAAGATTCATATATAGGAAGTCCTGTTTTGGTCGTCGGAAAAGTTTCGGGCTTATCGGTAGTGTACCGGGAGTACCGATAGTGTACCGAGAGACCTCCGGGAGGGGTATTTCGACCCAAGAGGCTTCATGGGCTGTGGGAGAGTGAATATCAGCCCTTAAAGGGCTGGTGGAAACTCCCACACAAGGCCCATGTGGCTGGAGAAGAAAACCCAAAAGGAAAAAGGTGGAAAAAGGCAAAAAGGAAAAAAAAGAGAATGAATCCTAATCCTACTAGGAGTGGAGGAGGTGGACTCCTCCTCTCCTAGTTCGGCCGAAGCCTAGAAGGCTTGGAGGCCAAGCTGCCTCCTCTCCTCCTCTCCTCCTATATATACTGGTGGTCTTGAGGGTTTTTGCACTAGATTTTCAGCCACGTGCTACCCGTTCCTCCAGTGCATAGTTTCTCCTCTAGATCGGTTTTCTGCAGTGCTTAGGCGAAGCCCTGCCGGAATTGCTACACCACCATCGCCGGAGCGCCGTCAGGCTGCCGGAGAACTCTTCTTCCTCTCCACTCCTTCTTGCTGGATCAAGACGGTGGAGATCGTCATCAAGTTGTATGTGTGCTGAACGCGGAGGTGTCGTCCGTTCGGTGCTAGATCGGAAGGATCGTGATCAAGTTCGTGAGACGGATCATGATCAAGTTCGTGGGACGGATCGTGATCGGATCGCGGGACGGATCGTGATTGGATCGCGGGACGCATGGCGATTTGGATCGCGAAGACGTTCGACTACACCAACCGCGTTTCTTAACGCTTCCCGCTTAGCGATCTACAAGGGTATGTAGATCCACTCTCCCTCTCGTAGATGCTCATCACCATGGATAGATCTTCATGTGCATAGGAAATATTTTGTTTCCCATGCAACGTTCCCCAACACCTAGTGGGAACTTCATTGTTCTCCTCCACAGGATTTTCAAAGTGTTCCATCGAAATGGCAAGTTCAGTAATTGTAACTGGTTCCTGAGTCGATGAACTAGGCATCTCCTGATTAGATGAGGTAGCCAAATCCTTCATGGGAAAGATATCTTCAAAGAAAGTCGCATCATTCGACTCCATGATCGTACCGACATGCATGTCAGGTACCTCAGATTTTATAACCAAAAATGTATAACCAATGCTATGAAAAGCATATCCCAAGAAAACACAATTCACAGTCTTAGGTCCAAGCTTCCGCTTCTTTGGAATTGGCACATTGACTTTCGCCAAACAGCCCCAGGTTCATAGATAAGAGAGCTTCAACCTTTTCTTTTCCCATTCCTCGAATGGAGTTATTTCTTTGTTCTTTGTGGGAACTCGGTTTAGGACATGACATGCAGTCAATATCACCTCCCCCCACCATGCCTTGGAGAGACCCGATGTGTCTAACATGGCGTTAACCAAATCAGTTAGAGTACGGTTCTTTCTTTCGGCCACCCCATTTGACTGAGGTGAATAGGGAGGCGTCCTCTCATGAATTATACCATGTTCCGCACAAAAAGAATCAAATTCATTTGAGAAATACTCTCCACCACGATCGGATCTAAGCCTCTTGATCTTCCGATCAAGTTGGTTTTCCACTTCAGCTTTATAGTTCTTGAAATAGTTCAAAGCCTCATCCTTAGATTTCAGAAGATACACATGGCAATATCTAGTGGAGTCATCAATCAGCGTCATAAAATACTTCTTTCCACCTTTTGTCAAAACACCATTCATTTCACATAGATCTGAATGTATGAGCTCTAGTGGTGCAAGATTTCTCGTTTCCGCAGTCACATGAGACTTACGAGGTTGCTTAGCTTGCACACACACTTGACACTAGGGATTAAGTTTAACTTCACTAGTCTTAACATGCAACCAAAATTAACATGACAAAGACGTGAATGCCATACATTTGATTCACTATTATTGCAAACATGATTAACAACTTTATTGCAAACATCTGACAAGGATAAACGAAACAGTCCTCCTGACTCATAGCCTTTACCAACGAAGGTTCCATACTTGGATATTACAAATTTATTCGATTCAAAAACAAGCTTGTAGCCATCTCTACACAGAAGAGATCCGCTAACAAGATTTTTATTGACGGAGGGGACATAATGCACGTTCTTCAGCTGCACGATCTTCCCCGAAGTAAACTTCAGATCGACCGTGCCAACACCACGAACAAAAGCACTTGAACCGTTTCCCATCAGCACGGTTGAAGTGCCTGCGGTCTGATAAGAGGAAAACATAGAAATATCACAGCATACATGCACATTAGCACCTATGTCAATCAACCAATCAGGAGAATGACATACTGAAAGAATAGTGGGAAATATACCATACCCATCATCCTTCATGTCAATGTCTCCAATGATAACATTAGCGGTCTTGCCGCCTTTCCCAGGATTACGCTTGTCATAGCGATTAGGGCAACTGGGAGCCCAATGGTCAGGATCTCCACACACATGGCAAACACCTTTCTTCTTGTCATTCTTGTTCTTGAAGTTGGTGTGCTGTACAGCCTTGTTCTTCCCATAAAATTTTGCTTTACCATCAAATTTGCCCTTGTTCTTGAACTTGTGAGACTGGAAGTTTTTCTTCCATACCAGATTGGCACTAGATCCTCCCTCAATGCCTCGAGCACGTGTATCCTTTGCTCTCGCCTTTTCTTCGACATCAAGAGTACCTATGAGATCCGGGACGGAAAACTCCTGTCTCTTGTGTTTCAGAGAGGTAGCAAAGTTCCTCCACGTAGGAGGAACCTTAGTGATGATGCCTCCGGCAACAAACTTGTACGGTAACATACAATTGAAGTGCTCAAGTTCTCTAGCAAATGACTGTATCTCGTGAGCTTGCTCAACCACGGAGCGCTCTTCAGTCATCCTGTAGTCATAGAATTGTTCCATGATGTACAACTCAGTGCCGGCATCCGAGACCCCAAACTTGGCCTCGAGTGCGTCCCACGTATCTTTTCCATTATCAATTGATGCATAAGCATCAACTATGTTCTCACCAAGAACACTCAAGAGAGCAGCCTTAAACAGGGTATCCATTTTCTGGAAGCTTGCTCCTGTTGAGCATCATAATCTTTCGGTTTGCCAAGAGTGGCATCATAGCAACTCATGGTTTGAAACCATAAGACTGCCCTCACGCACCACCTTTTGTAGTGCACACCTTCAAACATAGGAGGCCTCATAGATGCAGCAAAACCACTTGGGGTAAATTGCCTATTATAAGGTTTTTGGATTGTTGGAAATATGAGCAATTTACCATATGTTTTTATTAGTAGGTAAAATAAACAAAACATCATGGAAAGCATGACTATTGTAGTAGAGATGAAACAAGTCATGTTATCTAAAAGAAAGAAAGCAAATAGCATGCACACATGTGAAAGAGAACATAACATATGTGGCACAAAGGGTAGTGCAAGATAAACTAGAGAAAGAAGCTGAAACATGATCTTGAAAAGAGAGAACACGAGCACGTACGGAACAGTGGCAGAAGTCCCGGTCCTGGGGTCGGTGTCGTCGCCAGCCATGTTGTCGAAGAGGTCGTTGACGTTGGGGAAAAAGTCGTCGTTGGGGAAGTGGTCGTCGGTGTCCGGAGCGTCCGTGATGAATCGGTCAGTAGTCGCGCAGAGCACTCCCCAAAAACCTTATCACCTTTCTCCCCGTACAGGAGTCAAGAAGGTGCGGTTTCGGAGGCCTACTGTCCCGACCTACGGTGCACGCCGCAAGCCGGGATGGAGAAGAACGTAGCAGCAGCGCAGTGCTCAGGAACCGGCGGCAAGAGGAAGAAGTAGTGCTGGTGCATCTCTCTGAGAGGAGCGACCTCCCTTTTATAGGTGCAAGAAAAGGGGAGGGAAACGAGCGAACGGACTTCAGCCAAAGAGGCGCGTCGTTCGGATTCAGTGTCCACTACAGAAAAATGTTTCAGCTCCCGTGTGACCTTTCATATACCCGTCGTGTGTGGCAAAAATTTAGACATCGGCTCGGCTCATTCCCGCGCGTCGTGATGAGGCGAGCGGGCGGCGGAGGAGGAGCGCGCGTGGATGTTCCTCTTGTTCTCATCCTCATACATGTGGTAAAAGAACCTCCCTTATAAAGAGGTCCAACTCCCTCTAAACTAGCAATGTGAGACTAAACATTAGTTTCACCTCTTGCCTTGCACGAATAGGCTGTATGGGCCTCTACGATTTATTAGGAATGCTATTGGACTTGTCCCATAATAGACAAAATTCCAACAAACAGAAAGGAGGAGGCGATGGCATGCAAGGAAGCTCAACCCCGGCCTCGAGAGGAAAAACGACACAGGAGCGCCGCCGGCGTCGAGTTCGATGCGCCATCGACCGGGGTTTCCCCGTTCCAAGTGGTCTACCACCCATCCTCAGCTGCCATATCTGAAGGACGTACAGGAGCCACGACCAGGTCGCGAAGGTTGACCACGTCAAAAGGAAGGTCGGGATGCAAACCTGAAGAAGCCTTCAACTCCACCCGTCGCTACGCCTAGCTCTTGTTGTCCTCACGTCACCCACGCAGTCGGGAGGAGCTGCCAGCACCTGCGCACGCCATCCACCGGAGAGACCGGCGCTGCCATCTCCACCCAAGATCGCCGCCCTGGCTTCCAGAGCCCCTCAAACCGATGTGAGGCAGCAGATGCTCGCTGCCACCTTCACGGGCAGTTGTGCAACAACACCGACAGACACATCTCAACCCACATTACACCATGCATATCAACTCGACTTGACTATATTTTGTGATTTATTGATAGATTGTGAGTACCACTTCGAAAGTTTACTAGAAGTAAATTATTTTTTTAAATTGGCTTATATATTCTTGTTATTTTGTCCGCGGTAAACCGATCTGACCCGTCAGTCCAACCCTGAAGCCCTGAACCAGCAGCGGAGATGCCGATGCCCATGCATGTTTTCACCAAAACCACCCCAATTTTCAAGGTTTTCGTCGTCCACGTACAGCCCCAAAGTCGGTCCCCGATGACCCAAGACCATCTGTATCGGAGCTCACGTGTCAAGCCGCAACGTCCCATGGCGATCAAGCACTCGTTTGACTGGGCTGGCGACATGCATGCCCCGCGCCGTACGCCGCGCTTTGGACGCAACCCCGATGCAATCCGCATACGTACATTCGCTCTGCCGGATCAGCCGCTGCTTAGCCTAGCCTGCTCGCCACAGTAAGCACTAAGCAACACTACCTGTTTGCTTTGCCAGTACCATGGCGTGGCGGGGACGACGCGTCCAAGGCCGAGACGAAGGCGTGACGACGACTAGTCTCGGCCGGCGCGGCGCGCGATCCCATCTCGCCCCGCTGCGCTCTACGCTTTTTACTGGCGCGTCTTTGGCCGGGCATGGCCGGCCCGGCTAAACTATGCATCACCCCAGTGTCACTGCGCTGCCACTGCCGCCGCGGGAGAGCCACCACCAAGGAGAGAGGTGAAACGCCATTAATTACGGTTGGGGGCGTGCGATTATTCCCTTGCCGCCAGGCGGAATGTTAAATCGACCCATCGATCAGCAACTTGGCGTTGGCATCGGCGATGAGCACGGCGTGCTCATCAACTCTCTCCCCGATCAGCACGGCGATGTGGCGTGCACGTCTATATGCTCCTGTTCCTTTTGCCGCCCCCTCCTGAATTTACCAGCAAAGCTGGACCGACGCACTGTCGCAGTTGGTGCGCATCTCGAGCCATACGGGAGAATAACTTTGAGGAGGCCGGTCCATGCATGCACGCGCCTCTCGTGCCCGTGGGGCAGGCGTGCACCTACGGACCGAGGCATCATGCAAAGTAATGGTGTCATCCGTCTTCGTTGTAGTTGGATCTACGTACGCAGGTACTACTCCTACTGCTTGCACGAGATGGAAGAACTGAATTTATAACGATCTTGTCCCCGCGTGACTTGTCCTCCGAACCGGCAGATGATTCGAACACCGTACTTCGGATACAAAAACTTATCGGCGGCAAGCAGCCTGGGGCGCCAGGTTTGTGTATTCGTCCAAGGCTTGACCAGGGGTTAGGTGACGCGAGCTGGAGACTGGATGGATCGATCAAAACCTTATAGAATGCCGACCAAGGCCATAAATACACGCATGTGACGGCCTCTAGCTCTCGGTGGATCTTGATGGAGCTTACTTGGATTAGCCTCGATCGCACGCGCGACACAAGCTGATCAGCTGAAAGCTTGAATCTCGTGCAGACATGCTGTTTTGCCACGAGCACGAGCGAGTCATGTGATCGCCAAACGATTTACTGCAAATTAAAGCAGCTCTAATGGGAGAACCAACGGACGACGGATTTGTCCGTTTTTTATCCGTTTGGCTTTGCCGTCCGCTTGACGTTTGCCTTTTTTAAGATTTGGCTCACGTCTCATTTCATGTACGTCCGCGAAATACGAAAAAGACCAGCGGCCATAAATCATGCCAGCAGCCATCGTCGTCCGAATTTCATGCCGACACCATGCCAGCGCCGGCATACAATGCCACCTTTAGAAAAGAGCATACAGTTCAGCTGGCGCACTTGCCGGCGGCCGGCACACATGCCAGCTCACAAAAAGGAAGGGAGTTCGACCACGTCATCGCGGCCGTGGTCATGCCAGCACACTTGCCGGCATGCAAAAAAGGATTGCGCAGGCGACCATTGATCACTCGTCGTCGAACTTGAGCATGTTGGTCTGCATCTTCTCGAACCACGGCCTCTTTCTTGGCGACACGTTGTTGAGATCAACCTTCATGATCTCCACCCCGTCATCATGCTCGCGAGAGCCACTTCTTTCGCCTTGGTCTTGGCTTGGCGGCCTCGATCTCTAGCATCTTGGCTTGCTTCTCCGTCTCCAGCTCAAGCATCTTGGCTTACTTCTTCGCCTCCAGCTCAAGCATCTTGGCTTGCTTCTCCGCCTCCATCTCAAGCCTCTTTCTCTGGATCTCCATGAGGGCGTTCATGGACTCCTCCCTGTATCGCCGGCGCTCCACCTTCCTCGAGTCCTTCTTGCTCATCATGCCCTCGACTTTTGCGATCAAGGACTTCGCCGCCGCATCCTGGTGGCCCCCCTTCTTGGAGTTGCCCTTCCCGCGTGACCGCAGATTCTCTCCTTCATCTTCCTCCACGGCCTTCTTCCCCGCACCCGTCTTGATGGCGGCATATTACGCCTTGAACTTCTCCTAGTCTTTGACGATCCTCCAACAATGGGAGAGGTTGAAGTACTTGCCAGCATGTTGGACCTTGAATGCCTCCAAAGCTTGAAATACCTTGAAGATCTTTATCGGTCGAACCTCTATGTCAAGGATTTAGTTAATCTCGTATGATGTTTCCTTTGTTCTTCGGTATGTTCCTTGCCCAAGATTCGATCGTCGGTATCTCCATACCTAGTTCAATCTCGTTACCGACAAGTCTCTTTACTCGTTTCCATAATACAAGATCCCATGATCAACACTTAGTCACATTGCTTGCAAGGCTTGTTGTGATGTTGCATTACCGAGTGGGCCCTGAGATACCTCTCCGTTACACGGAGTAACAAATCTCAGTCTTGATCCATGCCAACCCAATAGACACCCTCGGAGATACCTGTAGAGCACCTTTATAGTCACTCAGTTACGTTGTGACGTTTGATACACACAAGGTACTCCTCCGGTGTCCGTGAGTTGCATGATCTCATGGTCATAGGAACATATACTTGACATGCTGAAAACTGTAGCAATAAACTGACACGATCATATGCTATGTTTTATAGTTTGGGTCTCATCCATCCCATCATTCTCCTAATGATGTGATCCCATTATCAAATGACATCTCATGTCAATGGCTAGGAAACCTTGACCATGTTTGATCAACGAGCTAGTTCACTAGAGGCATACTAGGGACAAAGTGTTGTCTATTTATCCACACATGCAATTTGTTTCCAGTCAATACAATTATAGCATGGATAATAAACAATTATCATGAATAAGGAAATATAATAATAAACACTTTATTTATTGCCTCTAGGGCATATTTCCAACAGTTCACTCTCGGGTCTAGCGGTATGTACCAGTAGCTATGTGTTCAATCTCTTTCTCTCTCTCTCGTGTTCTTGAAATGTCACGATCTTGATGTATCACGGGCTTTGTTAATACAGTCGGATCATATGAAGTATCTCCCTTGCCATGTTGTTGTGATGAATTGAATCTTTCCCTTTAAGATATCGTTATGTTGGATTGAATATTATGGTTTAAGAACACTTGATGTATGTCTTGCATGCAGATACTCGTAGTGACATTGGGGTATTCAAGTGATTCACTTAATATATGTTATGGCATCAACTTGCGGATTCCAGTGACCTTGGAGATCTATGCATAGGGGTTGATTCAACGTTGTTATACCACGTTCTCCGATAGAAATTTTGGGGTGCTCCTTGAAGTTCTTTGTGTTGGATTGAATATGATAGATCTGAAGTTGTTTGATGCATGTCGTGTAATTTACCCACGGATACTTAAGGTGACATTGGAGTATCTAAGCGACATTAGGGTTGATTGATATGTATCATGGATGTTATTCTAGTACGAACTCTAGGGTTGTCTGTGACACTTATAGGAATATCTCAAAAGATTGATCGGAAAGAATAACTTTGAGGTGGTTCTACTACCTACACCAATTTCATCTATTTTTTCTCCGCTAGATAGGAACTTTGGAGTGATTCTTTATTGCACATTGAGGGGTGATCATATGATTCAACTATGTTACCATTGTTGAGAGATTGCAATAGTGAAAGTATGAACCCTAGGCCTTGTTTTCAAGCATTTATACAACGTTTTGCTCGCTGTTTTCCAATTGTTACCTTGCTGTTTTTATATTTTCAGATTACAAAAACCTATATCTACCATCCATATTGCACTTGTATCACCCTCGCTTCGCCGAACTAATGTACCTATACAATTTACCATTGTATTGGGTGTGGTGGGGACACAATAGATTTCTTGTATTTGATTGCAGGGTTGTTTGAGAGAGACCATCTTCATCCTACACCTCCCACGGATTGATAAACCTTAGGTCATCAACTTCAGGGAAAATTGCTACTATCCTACAGAACTCTATGCTTGGAGGCCCAACATATTGTACAAGAATAAATTTGCATAGTAGACATCAGTAATAAATAAGGATGCAAAATGCATGTATTACCATGCCACCGGTGTGGTTGGACATTTAATACCTGATGGTGGCGTCACCCGTCTGCAATATGTCATGATACCATGATTATAGTGGAAGCTTAAGATCTTGATATTATTAATCTCAAGTTCCTCCTTCTATACTAAGAGTCCATGTCTACTCGAAAGAATAACTTCAACAAGAGCAAAGTTGTAGTTTTAGGGTACTTGGATGATGACCGGCAGCGGATTGCGGACAACCTGAACTGCATGTTTTCCTACTTTCTCATTTCTTAGTTAGGGGTGTCGTTGTCAGATTCGCTGATACCCTTGAGTGAGTTTGACCCTCTTATGCCTCTAGTGAACGTGAGTAAGATTGTGCTTATCGAATCCTCCCTTTCTATTCTCCCATGTATATGGTTATATATACTGCTAGAGGGAGTTCATGGATCCTTTGATAAGGACCTTTATCGGTTCTTATGGTAGGCAACAGATGGCCGACGGAAATACCATATGGTGAAATGGGGCAGTGGGCTAATATCTGCCTACCTAAGAACCTAAGAGTGATTGTTATCCTTGCGTCCTATTGCATCTTGCATAAATATCGCACTCATGCTTAGGTGGGTCTCGCGGATCCATCATGGGGAAAGGAGGGCTTTGGTTTCCTCTTATTCAAGCTAAGTACCTACAAGGTCAGACCCTCCTTGCATGTGAGCATCGAGAGGGCTCTCACTTATGGAAATCTATATCTAGCTCATCAAGCATGAGACCCGTCTTGGGCTTACCCTTTCCATTGGTAGTGGATAGGGGACCCTATTCTAGCTTCACACGTGGGTGCGTGTGTCTATATCGTGTATGGAGTTCCCAAACTTGTCTTGTATTTTCTCGGATACATTGACTTTGGTTTCCACGGCGGCTCAACATGGCTACGGGAACATCTTGTTCCGAAGGTCATTCGACCCCGCAAAAGTTGAGGAGTGGGCCAACTTATTGGCTACCCTTCCTCTGGTGCTTATGGACTATCCGGACGCCGTGTCATGGCGATTGTCCCCTGGAGAGTTTTCTCGATTGGCTGTGCCTACCATGCCTTATGCCACTAACCATCCCTGTCATGGATCCTTCCGATATGAAAGGAACCCTTGCCTCTAAAGATTAAACTCTTTGCTTGGAAGCTGCTGCAAGAACGCCTCCCACATGGGACGGAGGTGGTCAAGCGGCATGGCCTTGGGGATGGAGTATGCCTCCTTTATGGGGTCCCAAAGACTCGTACTTACATCTTATTCTCTTGTATTGTGGCAATAAATTTTGGAGTTTTGTCCGTGGGGCTATGTGGCTCGACTTGGAGGCCCTTAACCTAGTTAGGTTCCTCCAAAACCGTTCCAACAAAACTAGAAGGAAGAGATGCCTCTTCCGGATTGTGTTCATGGTGCTGACTTGGAGACTCTTGTGTTGCTTGTATGGACATGGTGGTTTCTTATTTAGAAAACATAGAAAAAGCCTATTCGGAGATATATATATATATAGAGAGAGAGATTATTCACTCTGGTTGGGCTCAACAAGCATTTCCTTCTGCTCGAGCATCATCCTCACACCTTACAGTGTATGTGTCGTGCGATATAACCTAACCTATACCTTTTAATCTTCTCCTTTTATCAATCGAATGATATGAAAAATCTATGTATTAGTGGAAAAAATCATCAACTCTCAAATCATATGATCTACGCCCGATGATCTGTGTGGGTTGTCTCATGCGATTTTACATCTTTTTAGTGTTTTTTCTGCATCGACAAATCGCACGCATGCTCGGTAACAAACAAGTACAATTGAATGATCATTGGCCTAGCGCAACTATAGTTACACGCCCTCTAGCTTAGCGCAATCGCATCTCTGTCGGTCATAGAAACTACAATTGTAAGCATAACTGTTCACACACAACCGCGCAACCACCTTCCGCACACAACTATAGTTACACGCCGCCATCCTAGTGCAACCACACATCTATTGCCCACGTGAAAACTATAATTGCTCACACTCTAGCCTAGTACAATTGCACATCTGCCCCCCTCCCCACTCGCAATTACAGTTGCACGCATGTCCATCGACCGCCGGCAACACAGTCATACCCGTCACCATGGCACAACTACATTTGCATCACTCATTACCGACGTAAAAAAGATCGAACGGAAAAAAGGAAAGAAATGTCATACAATGGTGCCTGGTGATTGAGTTGTTTCTATCAAAATGTTAAAAATATGCCCTTCCCTTAGAAGGGCTTTCTCATCGAACGACCTGTGGTGCGTCCAATCACCATTAGGAAAGAACTTCCGGACATAACTCAATGGTTTGCTCATTTGACGTTACCTGAGGGATCGACTTTGTGAGGGCTTTTTTCTCTCCTTTATTAGCATCATGGTAGTTCTTTCCAATACAACCTAGCAAATTCTGGAAACATTCCTGGTAATTTCTCTTCTGCAGTATGACAATTCTCGAGGATATATGGTATATTTTGAGATATATATTTTGAGTGCCAATACATAACTTCTGCATTTCAGTTGTATTTTCTAAACATAAATTTATATACAGATATCATTCTTGCGAGCTCTTGCATAGTTACATTATATATGATTTTTTGTTCATAAATTACATCACACCTGAAAAATATTCATGCCTTCGCCACTGGCTATACCATGACAATTCTCATCTTTGCAGCATGGAAAATCATAGGTATTTACGGCAACTTTCTCCTATATATGATGAAAAATTGTTTTGTCGAATCTCTCAAACGTGTGGCAATTTACTCTTATGCAGCACGGCAAAAAATTGTAGTATGTCATTTTTTCTTATCCACATATCAAATCATTTTAAAATAACATAACAAATGTATGTGCTATAGCATGGAAATTCCCAGTGTTCGCTGGGAGTGGTTTCTTAAAGCATCAACATCCAGACCCCTCATACCTCCCTCAAACACCCGGGCAGGCCGCCCGATCACTGACCGGTCAAAAAAAATCGACCTAGTCGTCCCCCTCAAATGGGCCTCAAACGCCCGGGCTGACCGGCACCCCTCATATTCAACCCAAATATGAGGCGAATATGGGGGAGCCCGGGCGCGCCCATGCACGCCTGCCTGGCCCGCGCTGGCCCGCATCGACTCCACATATATTCGTCCTCATGCGTTCATCGGAGAAAACCCTAGCCACTTCACTCCACTCCCCTTCACTCGCATCTGCCACCCTAGCTCACCTCCGATGATCTCCGACCTTCCCCGGCATGGACGACAATGGAACCAAATACGACCAATTCGGATCCATCGACTGGGGGACGTGCCCTGCGGGTTGAAGGAGGCAATGGCGGTTCGCATTGCACTCCTTCGCTCCCGCAAGGACAGCGCCCAGCCGATGACAAGATCTGTCCGCCGCGACTCCATAGAGTACGCTCGACGGGCGCTCGGTTCCTCTAGGTGGGCGGATCATCAATGTCCTAGTGGGTGGATCCATCGACCGTTACGACGGACTTCGAGTCCCATCGAGAACGGGTTGCCTGCCATGGGAAGGAGAGGATAAGGGTCGCGAGGCCTTTCTATTGGAAATATGCCCTAGAGGCAATAATTAATTAGCTATTATCATATTTCCTTGTTCATGATAATCGTTTATTATCCATGCAATAATTGTGTTGATCGGAAACTCAGATACATGTGTGGATACATAGACAACACCATGTCCCTAATATGCCTCTCATAGACTAGCTCGTTGATCAAAGATGGCTATGGTTTCCTAGTCATGGACATGAGATGTCATTTGGTAACGGGATCACATCATTAGGAGAATGATGTGATGGACAAGACCCAAACTACAAATGTAGCATATGATCGTGTCAGTTTATTGCTACTATTTTCTGCATGTCAAGCATATGTTCCTATGACCATGAGATCATGCAACTCACTGACACTGGAGGAGTACCTTGTGCGTATCAAACATCGCAATGTAACTGGGTGACTATAAAGGTGCTCTACATGTATCTCCGAGGGTGTCTATTGGGTTGGCATGGATCAAGACTGGGATTTGTTACTCCGTGTGACGGAGAGGTATCTCAGGGCCCACTCGGTAATACAACATCACAATAAGCCTTGCAAGCAATGTGACTAAGTGTTAGTCACGGGATCTTGTATTACGAAACGAGTAAAGAGACTTGTCGGTAATGAGGTTGAACTAGGTATGGAGATACCGACGATCGAATCTCAGGCAAGTAACATACCGAAGAACAAAGGGAACATCATACGGGATTAACTGAATCCTTGACATAGAGGTTCGACAGATAAAGATCTTCGTAGAATATGTAGGAACCAATATGGGCATCCAGGTCCCACTATTGGTTATTGACCGTAGAAGTGTCTCGTTCATGTCTACATAGTTCTCCAACCCGCAGGGTCTGCACACTTAAAGGTTTGGTGACGTTTCAGTAGTATAGAGTTATGTATGGTGGTGACCAAAGGTTGTTCGGAGTCCCGGATGAGATCCCAGATATCACGAGGAGCTCCGGAATGGTCCGGAGGTAAAGATTGATATATAGGAAGTCCTGTTTTGGTCGTCGGAAAGGTTTCGGGCTCATCGGTAGTGTACCGGGAGTGCCGGTAGTGTACCGAGAGACCATCGGGAGGGGTATTTCGACCCAAGAGGCTACATGGGCTGTGGGAGAGTAAATACCAGCCCTTAGTGGGCTGGTGGAAGTCCCACACAAGGCCCATGCGGCTGGGAAGAAAAGCCCAAAGAGAAAAAGGTGGAAAAAGGCAAAAAAGGCAAAAAAAAAGGAAAAAATAAGGAGGAGTCCTAGTCCTACTAGGATTGGAGGAGGAAACCTCCAATCTTCCTTGGTTTGGCCGACCCAAGGGCTGGCTCCTTGGGAGCCAAGCCTCCTCCTCTCTTCCTCCTATATATACTAGAGGTTTTAGGGTTTTTGGCACTAGATTTTCAGCCACGTGCTACCCGTTCCTCCAGTGCATAGTTTCTCCTCTAGATCGGATTTCTGCAGTGCTTAGGCGAAGCCCTGCCGGAATAGCTCAACCACCATCGCCGGAGCACTGTCATGCTGCCGGAGAACTCTTATACCTCTCCGCTCCCTCTTGCTGGATCAAGAAGGCGGAGATCGTCATCAAGTTGTACGTGTGCTAAACGTGGAGGTGTCGTCCGTTCGGCGCTAGATTGAAAGGACCGTGATCAAGATCACGAGACGGATCATGATGAGATCGAGGGACGGATCGTGATGAGTTCGCGGGACGGATCGTGATTGGATTGTCGGACGAATCGTGATGAGATCGCGGGATGCTCAGCGATTTGGATCGCGAAGACGTTCGACTACACCAACCGCGTTTCTTAATGCTTCCCGCTTAGCGATCTACAAGGGTATGTAGATGCACTCTCCCTCTCGTAGATGCTCATCACCATGGATAGATCTTGCATGTGTAGGAAATTTATTGTTTCCCATGCAACGTTCCCCAACAGTGGTATTAGAGCTAGGTCTATGTGTAGATGAGATCTCGAGTAGAACACAAAGAGTTTGTGGGCGTTGATGCTTAGATTGCTTCCTCCCTTGGTCGTGTTTTGGTTCAGCGGTATTGTGAGATGAAGCAGCCCGGACCAACATTACTCATACGCTTATGAGAGACCGGTTCCCTCAACCGCAACTTGTTGCATAGATGGCTTGCGGGTGCCAGTTTCTCTCACTTTAGTTGGATCGGATTCGACAAAGGCGATCATTGAGAAGGTTGAAAAGCAACTAGTGTATCACCGTTGTGGTTTTTGCATAGATGAGAATAGTTCTTGCTAGATACCCGTAGCAGCCACGTAAAACATGCAACAAACAATAAGAGGACGTCTAACTTGTTTTTGTAGGGTATGTTGTGATGTGATATGGCCAATTACATGATGTGATGTATGTGATGTATGAGATGACCATGTGTTGTATAGAATATCACGACTTGCATGTCGATAAGTACGGCAACCGGCAGGAGCCATAGGGTTGTCTTTAATTATTGTATGACCTGTGTGTCAATCATTAAGTGCTATGTAATGCTTTAGTTTATCGCTAAATGGTAGCAATAGTAGTACAAGCATGATGGGCGCGACAACCCCGATGGCGACACGTTGATGGAGATCATGGTGTTGTGCCGGTGACGATGGAGATCATGCTGGTGCTTTCAAGATGGAGATCAAAAGCACAAGTTCATGGCCACATCATGTCACTTATGATTTGCATGTGATGTCAATCCTTTTATGCACCTTGTTTTGCTTAGGACGACGGTAGCATTATAAGGTGATCACCCACTTAAATTTCAAGATGAATTGTGTTCTCCCCGAGTGTGCACCATTGCGAAAGTTCGTTGTGTTGAGACACCACGTCATGATCGGGTGTGATAGACTCTACGTTCATATACAACGGGTGCAAGCCAGTGTTGCACATGCAGAACACTCAGGTTACACTTGACGAGCTGAGCATGTACATACACGGCCTCGGAACACAAGAGACCGAAAGATCGAACATGAGTCATATAGCAGATATGATCAACATGATGATGTTCAACATTGAAACCACCTCAACTCACATGATGATCGGACTTGAGTTGGTGAATTCAGATCATGTATAACTTGAATGACCAGAGGGATGTCAATTTGAGTGGGAGTTCTTAAGTAATATGATTAATTGAACTCATTATCATGAACATAGTCAGTAGTGTCTTTGCAAACTGTGTTGTAGATTACTAGCTCACGATGTAGCTCCCTTGAATTTTTATATGTTCCTAGAGAAATAGAGTTGAAAGTTGATGGTAGCAATATTGCGGACTGGCTCCGTGATCTGAGGATTGTCCTCGTTGCTGCAAAGAAGGCTTATGTCCTTAATGCATCGCTCGGTGCGCCAACCCCTCTAGCTTCGTCTGTAGATGTTGTGAACATCTGATAGGCACGTTCTGATGACTACTTGATAGTTTAGTGTGTCATGCATTACGTCTTAGAATTGAGGCTCTGAAACATTTTGAACGTCACGGAACATATGAGATGTTCTAAGAGCTGAAATTAGGATCTCAGGCTCGTGCCCGTGTTGCGAGATATGAGGTCTCCAACAAGATTCTTTTCTTGTAAGATGAAAGAGAATAGCTCAATAGTTGAGCATGTGCTCAGATTGTCTGGGTGCTACAATCGCTTGAATCGAGTGGGAGTTGATCTTCCAGATAAGATAGTGATTGATATAGTTCTCCAAGTCATTGTCACTAAAGCTACTAGAACTTGGTGATGAACTATTAAATGCCAGGGATAGAAATAATAATCCCTGAGCTATTTGCGATGTTTGACACCGCGAAGGTAGAAATCAAGAAGGAGCGTCAAGTGTTGATGGTTAGTTAAACCACTAGTTTCAAGAAGGGCAAGAGCAAGGAGGGAAACTTGATGGATAGAAAGTCCGTTGCTGCTCCAGTGAAGCAACCCAAAGTTGAACCCAAACCCGAGACTAAGTGCTTCGATTATGAGGAGAGCGGCCGCTAAAGAGGAACAACCCTAGATACTTGGTAGATAAGAAGGTTGGCAACATCGACAGAAGTATATTTGATATACGTGTTAATGATGTGTACCTTGCGAGTACTCCTAGTAGCACCTGGGTATTCGATACCGGTTCGGTTCATAAATGTTTGTAACTCGAAATGAAAGCTACAGAATAAACGGAGAACTAGCTAAGGGTGAGGTGACTATGTGTGTTGGAAATGTTTCCATGGTTGATGTCATCAACATCGGACGCTCTCTCTACCTTCGGGATTAGTGACAAACCTAAATAAATGTTATTTGGTGTTTTGCGTTGAGCATGAACGTGATTAGATCGTGTTTATTGCAACACGGTTATTCATTTAAGTTAGAGCATAATGGTTATTCTGTTTACATGAATAATACCTTCAATGATCATGCACCCAGTGAGAATGGTTTGTTGAATCTTGATCGTAGTAATACACATGTTCATAACATTGATGCGAAAAGATACAAAGTTTATAATGATAGTACCACATACTTGTGGCACAGCCGCTAAATGTCATATTGGTATAAAGCGCATGAAGAAACTCCATGTTGATGGATCTTTGGACTCATTCGATTTCGAATCGGTTGAGACATGCGAACCATGCCTCTTGGGCAAGATGACTAAGGACCCCATTTCCAGATGGATGGAGCGGGCAAGTGATTTATTAGAAATGATACATGTTGATGTATGCAATCCAATGAGTCTTGTATCGTGCGGTGGATATCGTTATTTTCTTACCTTCACTAATGATTTGAGTAGATATAGTGTATATTTACTTAATGAAACACAAGTCTGAATCGTTTCAAAGGTTCAAGCAAATTCAGAGTGAAGTTTAAGATCATCGTGACAAGAAGATAAAAAATGTCTGCGATATGATCGTGGATGTAAATATCAGAGTTACGAGTTTGGCATACAACTTTAGACAATGTGAAAGTTGTTTCACGACTCACGCCACCTGGAACACCACAGTGTGATGGTGTGTTTGAACGTCATAGTCGTGCTCTATTGAAAATGGTGCTTGCTATGATGTCTCTTATCGTTTTGCTACTATAAATTTGGGGTTATGCATTAGAGACAACTACATTCACTTTAGATAGGGCACCATCTAAATCCGTTGAGATGACATCGTGTGAATTATGATTTGATAGAAACCTAAGCTGTCATTTGTTAATTTTTGGGGCTGCAACACTTATGTGAAAAAGGTTTTCACCTAATGAGCTCGAACCCAAAGCGGACAAATGCATGTTCATAGAATACCCTAAAGACAGTTGGGTAAACCTTCTATCTCAGATCCAAGCATAAAGTGTATGTTGCTAAAACTGGGTCCTTTCTCGAGAAAGAGTTTCTCTTGAAAGAATTGAGTGGGAGGAAGACAGAACTTCATGAGGTTGTTGAACCTTTGTTCAACATCAGAGTAGCGCAGCGCAAGAATTTGTTTCTGTGAAGCCTATGTTAGTTGAAGAGGAAGTTAATGATGATGATCATGAAGCTTCGGATCAAGTTACTATCGAACCTCGTAGGTCGACAAGGATGTGTATTGCTCCTGAGCGGTACGACAACCCATTCTTGGAGGTCATGTTGTTGGACAACGATGAACCTACGAGCTGTGGAGAAGCGATGATGGGCCCGGATTCCGACAAATGGTTAGAGGCCATGAAATCCGAGAAAGGATCCATGTATGAAAATCAAGTGTAGACTTTGGTAGACTTGCTCGTTGGACGGCAGGTCGTTGAGTACAAATGGATGTTTAAAATGAAGACAGACGCTCATGGTAAATGTCACCATTTGTAAAGCTCGACTTGTTGCAAAGAAGTTTATGACAAGTTGAAGGAGTTGACTGCGATGAGACTTTCTCACTCGTAGCGATGCTAAAGTCTGTTGGAATTATGTTAGCAGTTGCTGCATTTTTCAATTATGAAATCTGGCACATGGATGCCAAAACATCGTTTCCTTCCTTAAGGAAAGGTTGTATGAGATACAACGAGAAGGTTTTGTCAGTCCTAAGGATGGTAAAAGGTGTGCAAGCTTTAGTGATCCTTCTATGAACTGAAGCAAGCATCTAGGAGTTGGAATATACACTTTGATGAGGTGATCAAAGTTTTTGAGTCTATACAAAGTTTATGAGAAACTTGTGGGAGCACTATAGAGTTTCTGGTAAGCATATGTGGTTGACATATTGTTGATCGGAAATGATGTAGAATTTCTAGAAAGCATAAACAGTTGTTTGAAAAGAGTTTTTCAAAGGAAGACCTGGATAAAGCTACCTAATTGTTGAGCATCAAGATCTATAGAGATACATCAAGATGCTTGATGAGACTTTCAATGAGTACATACCTTGACAAGATTTTGAAAGAGTTCAAAATGGATCAGTCAGAGAAAGAGTTCTCGCCTGATTTGTAAGGTGTGAAGTTGAGTGAGACTCAAAGGTCGACAACGGCAGAAGAAAGAGAAAGGACAAACGTCGTCCCCTATGCCTTAGCCATAGGCTCTATATTATGCCATGTTGTGTACCGCACCTGGTGTGTGCCTTACCATGAGTCTGTCAAGGGGTACAAAAGTGATCCAGGAGTGGATCACTGGACAGCGGTCAAGATTATCCTTAGTACCTAAATGACTAAGGAGATGTTTCTCGATTATGGAGGTGATAAAGGGTTCGTCGTAAAGAGTTACGTCGATGCAAGCTATAACACTAATCCGGTTGACTCTTAGTAGCAATCCAGATACGTATAGTGGAGCAGCCATTTGGAATAGTACCATGTGGATTGTGGTAGCAGTGTTTAAAGTTTGACATAGAGATTTGCAAAGTACACATGGATCGGAATGTTGCAGGCCCGTTGACTATAAGACCTCTCTCACATGCCAAGCATGATCGAGCCCCAAAACTCATTGGGTGTTAGATTCATAACAATGCGAATCACATGGTGATGTGAACTAGATTATTGGCTCTAGTGCAAGTGAGAGACTGTTGGAAATATGCCCTAGAGGCAATAATAAATTAGTTATTATCATATTTCCTTGTTCATGAGAATCGTTTATTATCCACGCTATAATTGTGTTGATCGGAAACTCAGATACATGTGTGGATACATAGACAACACCATGTCCCTAGTATGCCTCTAATAGACAAGCTCGTTGATCAAAGATGGCTATGGTTTCCTAGTCATGGACATGAGATGTCATTTGGTAACGGGATCACATCATTAGGAGAATGATGTGATGGACAAGACCCAAACTACAAACGTAGCATATGATCGTGTCAGTTTATTGCTACTGTTTTCTGCATGTCAAGTATATGTTCCTATGACCATGAGATCATGCAACTCACTGACACTGGAGGAGTACCTTGTGTGTATCAAATGTCGCAACGTAACTGGGTGACTATAAAGGTGTTCTACATGTATCTTCGAGGGTGTCTGTTGGGTTGGCATGGATCAAGACTGGGATTTGTTACTCCGTGTGACGGAGAGGTATCTCAAGGCCCAATTGGTAATACAACATCACAATAAGCCTTGCAAGCAATGTGACTAAGTGTTAATCATGGGATCTTGTATTACGGAACGAGTAAAGAGACTTGCCGGTAATGAGGTTGAACTAGGTATGAAGATACCGATGATCGAATCTTGAGCAAGTAACATACCGAAGAACAAAGGGAACATCATACGGGATTAACTGAATCCTTGACATAGAGGTTCGACCGATAAAGATCTTCGTAGAATATGTAGGAACCAATATGGGCATCCAGGTCCCGCTGTTGGTTATTGACCGTAGAGTTGTCTCGGTGTCGTGGTTTCGTCACGGCAGATGCCATAGGTAGGCTTATTGAGAGGGGCCGAAGGACACCGGCGGGCTGCGGGAGCGGGATTAGGCACAAGCGGTGGCGGACACACGACGTACCCAGGTTCGGGGCCCTCCGTGGGAGGTAACACCCCTAGTCCTGCTTGGTCTCATTGAGACAATGGTCAGATTACAATGGTGCTCCTTGAGCTGTATGGATCATGAAGGAAGAAGGATCTAGCTCGCTCTTCTGCCTCCCTATGCGTGTGTATGGAGTGGACGTGGAGGGAACTCCGGGATCAGCCGATCGACCCCTTGCATGGGGGTGGCCCGGGGTTTTTTATAGGCCAACCCCCTGGATTACAATACAAATAGAAGGTCAAAGGGGGGCCCCAGCCGGCAGCCTCTTTGGCCGGCTGGCGGGGCCACCGGTTGTGGGGTCCTGTCACCGGTAGGTCCCGCCGGCTGAAGGGTCCCGTCAGGAACCGACGGGGCCCGCGCGGCGGGTCCCGACGCCGGTCACGTCACGGCACGGGCCGCCCCTTGTGGCGTCGTCTTGCGGCGGCCGGCCGGGGTCAGCGGTACGGCCGGCCACCCTGTAGCCATGCTGGGGCAGGTAATGGAGTGGTTGGGGCGTGCCGGCACTGTTGGAAGCCCGGTCACCATCCTCCCGGGTCAAAGGCCCAAACGCCTTCGCTGTGGCCATATCAGCGCTGACCCCCGATGGGATGGGGGCCACTGTTGCCACGCATGTCCTGACGACGGTATCCAATGCGCGGCCGGTTGGGGGCCAGGCGGCAACGCCCCCAGCCGGCCGGCACGTCGTAACCGGCGGGGCGTAGCCGGCGGGCCGCTTCTAGCAGGGCATAGCCAGACCGTAGGGGGAGGCGGCCCGCCCTTTGATTGCGTTAGAAGGCTAGGGAAAGGGGGCGCTTGAGGCTACCCAGGATCATCCCCCCGTCAGTAGTCCCCGAAGCCAGGGAGGACCCACCGACGAGCCGTGGCAGTCCTCACCGGCTTGAAGATCGTTCTTGCACCGCGGGCTGCCTTGAGAGTCGAGCGAAGCCGACAAGCGACGGCCGGCTCCACAGCCGGCTGACGCTTCACGTGCCGCCTCGGGTTCCCCACCGGGTACAGGAGACGCGCCACACGGCGGAAAAGACCGAGCGGCGGGGCAGGGCCCTCCGCGACCGCAGCCTCGGCCCGTGCACGGGGATCCTTTACGGCGCGGGGCGGACGGTTGGCGTTCCCGAGCGTCATGATATCCGCCCCGCACGCCGCGGGAATTGCGGGGGTCGTGCGCAATGAATCCGGCCCCCACGATCACCCGCGTAGGGTTTAAATGGCGAGAGGGGGGCAGAACGGCCCGTTCGCTCCCCCCACTATCGTCGCATCGTCATCGTCGCCTTCCTCCCCCTGCCACGAAAGAGAGAGACAGAGAGAGCAGGAGGCCAGAGCACGCGGGCAGGCTATGCCGCCGTCCGCCGCCATAGAGAGCCCGGGCCGCCGCCGAGCACCCGCGCCCGTCGTCGCGACCGCAAGCCCCCTCGGATACCATGGCGGGTAAGGGCGCATGGGACGACAGCGACGTGGATGAAACCTTCATCGAGCACCTCCGCCACCGCCGCAAGCTCCCGTTGGAGGAGCATTTGGAGGCACGCCCAGCCGGGCCGAAGAACTCCCCGGCACCGCGGGAGGGCGAGGTGGTTGTCTTTGCCGATCACTTCCTCCACGGGCTCGGGCTGCCGGCGAGTGCCTTCTTCCGTCGTTTCCTGACGCGGTTCGGTCTGCAGCCGCACCACCTTGCCCCCAACGCCGTCTTGCAGCTGGCGGCGTTCGTCACCCTTTGTGAGGGGTACTTGGGGGTTGCACCGAGGCTTGACCTTTGGTGCCAGCTCTTCTTCCTCAAGCGACAGACGGCGAAGGATCCGGTGACGAAACAGATGGTGATGACCGCCTGCGGACTCGCCATGATCCAAATCCGCAAGGGGACCGGCTTCCCGAAACTCCTGCTGCAAGAGTCGGTGAAGCGCTGGCAGTGGGGATTCTTCTACGTGAAGAACGCGAAGCCACAGGAGGACTACATCAACCTCCCCGACTTTGCCAACCACCCGCCGACCGCGATGCTAAACTGGTGGGCGGTTGCACCTCCGGCGCCCGAGACGGCGGACCGGCTCTACGAGCGCCTGCTCGTGATGACCGGGTCGGAGGGGCTGAAGGCCACACATCTGCTGGCCGCGATGGTGGCGCGCCGGGTGCAGCCCCTGCAGCGCCGGCCACACCTCATCTGCCAGATGGGGGGACGCCATGACCCCTGTCGGCTCTCCACCAAGGAGATGAAACCGTCCTACGTGGCAATGAGGGTGAACGCCATCTCGACGGCGAAGATGGCGGAGGGCGAATGGTAATGGGGGAAAACCCCGTACAGCCGAAGCCGCCTGGCACCGCAGGTAAGTGTCTAGCCGCTTCCTTCCCTTCATCTTCTTTCAGAGGCAGTACCCCTCCCCCCTTTAGTCTGACAGCATACCGCCGGGCCCGCCCACAGCTTTTCCCGTTGCTGCAAAACTACGGGGAGCCGGCCCCTGACACGGTGGAGTCGGACCCCGAGGAGGTCAAGGATGCCGACGACGTGGAGCCGGCTGACTCCGAGCGAGCCGGCGCATCCAAAGCCAGCGACGCGGAGACGGAGACGGAGGGTCCGAAGAGGCCGAATCGACGGGTGAGTCTCCTCCCCAGATGCACCTACAGGACTGGACCGATGATGACATTGAGGCGGAGACGTCGCATGCTGCAGAGGCTCTGGGGAAGCCCGGGACTTCAGAGGACGAGGTCACGACGCCACGGAGGCGCCAACCTCGAGCCGGCGGCGGCTCCAGCCGGGGAGGCCCGGGCACCGACGACAAGGGGAAAAGGCCGGCCGCCACCAAGCCGGCGCCCAAGCGTGCGGCGACCGCGCGTCCGGGCGGCAGCCGCGGAGGCGGGGGCAAGAAGCAGAAGGTCGCCCAAGCGGGACCCATGAGGAGGGCGGTCCCCGTCGTTGCCGGGTAAGTCCATCTCCTCCTCCACCTTGGTCCGTTCTGCCTTCCCCCAGTCCCTTACTTCGTCGTTACCAGGGAGGCGCACGCCCTGGGGAGGACCCCGGGTGGCGGGACGGAGAGGGCGGCGCCGCCGACGGCTGCCGAGGAGAGGGAGCGCCAGGCGTGGCTCGAGCTCGAGGCGGCCGGGAGGGAGAGGCATGTCGAGGAGCTCCGCCCATGGGAGGAAGCGACGAAGAGGTGAGGGGGAGCCAGCGGGGAGGCCGCTGGCGGAGCGTGGGATCCGTTCCCCCTCCTCCAGGAACCAGCGGGGAGGCTGCTGGCGCGCAGCGTGGGAGCCGTTCCCCCTCCTCCGAGGAACCAGCGGGGAGGCCGCTGGCGGAGCATGGGAGCCTTTCCCCTGCGGCCGAGAGAAGTGGTCGAAGGGCCACCACAGCTCCGGGCGAAGGGCGAAGGCGAGCACGAAGGCCGCGGAGGACGAGGTGGACATGGACCGCGACGCCGCCCAGACGGTGGCAGGTGACATGCCACCGAGGGCGGAGGTACCGGCCCTGGAGGTGCCGGCACCAGATGTGCCGACTTCGGAGGCGTCGGCGCCAGAGGCGCCGGCTCCATAGGCACCGGCACCGAAGGCGAGTCGGCCCGGAGCTGCCAGAGGCGGAGTGCCGGAGGTGAGGGCCGCGATGGCCAGGGAAACGGCCACCGCAAGCGCGTCGACAGCGGCCCCCGGTGCGACAGTGACAGGAGGGGCCGGTCCCATCGTGGTCTCCAACAAGGGAGGACCCGCAGACGAAGGCCGGCCGCAGCAGACCTGGGCGGCGGTCGGGAGCCCGGCCCCTGGCGGACCATCGAGCGCCCTCGGGGCAGCGGTGGCCGCCGTTGTCAAAGCGTTTGCCGCTTGCCGTGCCCAGGCGACGCAAGACGCTCGGCCTGCCAACGACCGGCTGGTGAGCTTGGAACAGGCGGTCGCGGTGAGTTTCTTCTTTCCTTCTTCGCTTGATTTGCGTTTTTCCGTCTTTTCCAATGGGGACGCGCCAGCGCACCCACTAGGTGTAACCCCCTAGGCTCAAGCCAGCTGGGGCGCAGGTGGGTCGAGCCTAAAGCTATGCACTCTTATTGTTTTGCAGGCAGCGCATGACCATCGGGTGGCCGCGTACAACACCCTGCTGGGGTTGTACCGAGGAGCTGAAAACCGGCTCGCCGTCGTGTCCGCGGACTTGCGAGGTATGTGCTCTTGCGATCTTTCAGTGAGAGCGCGCAAGCGCACCCACTGGGTGTAGCCCCGGGAATCAGGTCGGCTGCCCCGGAGGCGGGCTGAATCCTTTCTGACAACAGCGGCTTCTTCTCATGCAACTACCCACACCAAGATGGTCTGCCTCCGGTGCTAGGTGGTGCGTCTTTACGAGGAGCGGGAACTCCTGACGACAGAGCGCGACCGGCTCCGTGGGGAGGCGGACCAGGTGAAGGCGGAGCGGGAGGACCACGAGGCGGCCCACCGCCAAGCGTTGGCGGACCAAGGGGCGGCCCTTCGTCGGGAGGCGGAGGAGCGGGAGAAGGCTCTCCGCGAGAGGCTGGAGGCCAAGGACGTCGTGCTAGCCAAGGTGGCCGAGGACGCGCAGGCGGCTCAGGACGAGCACGAGCGCCGGTGCCAGGAGTGGTCAGCCAGGGAGGTGCAGCTGCAGGAGCAATGGCACGAGGTGGATCAGATGCTACACAGTAAGCTTCTGTTGCCTTGTTCTTCTCGCGCCTTCCTTCTCGGTTTTTTGGCTTGCCTCCCCGCTCATCCCTTGTCTTCTTCTTAGGGCTTTTCCCCGGCACGTAGGAGGTCGCGGAGGCGGCCGTGGAGGCCGACCGTGAGGCCCGGCGGGCGCGAGGAGAGGCCGTTGGGCCGCTTGCCCCTTGGACCCTGAACGAGGTGGCGATCGCCGCCGAGGCGCGTCTGTCGGAGGTGATCCGCGCCTTGAGGCGGCTCCAAGCGGACAGCATGGCACTGGTCCGCACGCTTTGGCCCGGCGCGGCGAAGCCGGGCTCCATGAACCGGCCGTCGAGGTGGCTGGAGTTCGGGACCGCGCGGGTGAACGCCTGGAGGGCCTCCGCGGCACGTGCCGGCACGAGCATGGCGCTCCGCATTGCCAAGTCGTGGTACCCCGAGCTGGACTTGGGTTCGCTCATGGCCCAGCGTGCCGGCACTGATGCAGAGTTGGAGGCGGTGGCCGACGAGATGCTACTGAGGGCGAGCGACCTTGCGTCCTTCGCCGCGTGGGATGAGTACGTCCCGGAGCGCGGGGCGGACGGCATGGTGGTCCCGGAGGACCGATACGGGCTCGCCCTGGACGACCCGAAGGGGAGCACCGCCGAGATGGCCGATGAAGAGTCCGACACCGACGACTATGCCGAATCCGGACCGGCTCTGGATGCGGGGGCGGGGGCTTCTACCTCGGCTGCTCCGGAGGTGCCGGCCTCGGAGGCACCAGCACCGCCGGCTCCAGAGGCGTCAGCACCGGAGGAGGGCCGGCCCGAAGCTGCCACCACTTAGGACTTTTCTTTCCTGCATTTTTGTTTTAGACTAGAATTCCAAACACTGGGGGTGTATATGTAATGAACTCGTGGCTGTGGGCCTTTTATTGTTATGACTTGTGCCATTTGCTCTTAAAACAGAAAGTGTGTGCCGGCTCTTCTTTCGCCTTTTGCCTTTTGACTTGTGTTTGTGCGCCAGGATTCCTTCCGGCTTCTGTCCCGCCAGCCAGCTAGCCGGGAGACGGTCTGGGACATGGGCGGGGCTTCACCCTTGGGGAAAACCAGCGGACTCTTAGAGTCAACCGGCTAGGGCTAGGTTGAGCCGGCAGAGGCCGGTTGCTAGGATTAACATAGCTCGGCTAGTCCGGCTGCCGCGCGCGTTGGCCGACCTTTGTGTGAGAAGTTCCTTCGTAACCCATGGTCCCTTTAGTCAGATAGCCGGGAGCCAGTCTGTAGCTGGTTAGGGAGGGGAGGCGAAGGATGGCTTGCTCACATTCTTTGTCCGCCTCGGCGGGGAGTCGGGCGAGCGCCCGGGCCCGGGAGCCGGACCCGGTTGACGTGCCTTTAAGTAACGGGAAATCTTTGGAGGAATCGAAAAGGGACATGCCCCAAGTGTCGGCTTGGGTCCCCCGTTGCATTCATAAGTCCAAAAGGGGAAGGATACATACAATGGTTTTCAGCAATAAAATGGACGGAGGAGCACCGCATTCCACGGGCGCTCTGTCTCCTCGCCGGAGGCATCTCTCTTGCGCTTCTGCGGCTTCTGGGCGTCTATTAGATAGTACGCGTTGTTGTGCAGCGCCCGGCTGACGATGAACGGGCCCTCTCATGGGGAGGACAGCTTGTGCTGGCCGGCAGTTCGCTGGATCCGCTTGAGCACCAAGTCTCCTTCGCGGAAGGAGAGCGGCCGGATCCGCTTGCTGTGGTAATGCCGGAGCTTCTGCTGGTAGATGGCTGTCCAGATCAAGGCCAGCTCGCGGGCCTCCTCGAGGAGGTCGACGCCGTCTTCCCTTGCCTCCCTCGCATCCTTCTCGGTGTATAGGGTGACCCGAGGCGAATCGAACTCGATGTTGGTGGGGATGATCGCCTCGGACCCGTAAACGAGAAATAATGGAGTGTAGCCGGTCGACCGGTTGGGCGTGGTCCGGAGGCTCCAAAGGACAGTCGGCAGCTCCTCGACCCAACAGTCGGCCGACGGGACCAGTGGTGTCACGAGCCGGGGCTTGATGCCGGACAGGAGCAGGCCGTTCGCCCTCTCAACCTGGCCGTTCGACTGCGGGTCGGCGACGGACGCCAGGTCGATCCGGATGCCCCGCCTCGAGCAGAAACATGCTAGCACGCCCTTGGCGAAGTTCGTGCCGTTGTTGATGATGATGTTGTGGGGGACGTTGTAGCATACCGTGATGTCTTCGATGAACCGGACGGCCATGGGGCCGTCCAGTTCTTGATTGATCGGGCCTCGATCCACTTGGTGAATTTGTCGATGGCTACCAGCAAGTGTGTCATGCCGCCTCGTGCGGTCTTGAAGGGTCCCACCATATCTAGCCCCCAGACGGCAAAGGGCCACGAAAGGGGGATGGTCTGGAGGGCGCTAGCCGGAAGATGGCTCTACGTGTTGAAGTGCTGGCAGCCCTCGCACTTGTCAACCAGTTTCTTGGCCGCGTCTAGAGCGGTCGGCCAGTAGAAACCGTGACGGAATGCTTTGGCCACCAGGGACCTGGAGGGGGCATGATGCCCGCACTCGCCCTGGTGGATGTCGAGGAGGATTTGTTGCCCTTTCTCCGGCTCGACGCGGCGTTGGAAGATGCCAGTGGTGCTGCGATGAACCAACTCATGGTTGACTATGCTGTAGGCCGGGGCCCGGCGCTAGATTTTTCGTGCAAAGGCCTCATCAGAGGGAGTTTGCCGTGCTGGAGGAACGCCAGGATGGGCTGGGCCCATGAGGGAGCCAAGACAGGGGCCGGCTTAGCCCCCGAGACCGGCTCGCTAGTCCCCGGGATCGGCTCGCCAGCCCCCGGGAGCGAGGCAGCGGTGGGAGCGTTGACCGTCATCATGACGACGACGAGACCGGTGCCGGCGTGCGTAGACGTGGCCGGCTCAATTGCCGTGGCGGTTGGCGCCACCACCAGGGAAGGTGGTGATGGTGCCGGCAGAGCTGCTGCAGCCGGCACGGTCAGTTGGGCAGCTGGTTCCGCCGAGGCGCCGGCTGCGTTTGCCGGTACGAAGATGGACTCCGACTCGGGAGAAGGCTTGATCGAAGGCTTCATCAGCCGCTCGAGGGAGACGCCGGCTGCGATGGCTTGCTGGGTGGAGGCGATCTTGGCCAGCGCGTCGGCCGCCTCGTTGTCCGCACGGGGGATGTGGTGTAACTCGTAGCCCTCGAAGGAGCCGGTGAGCTGCTGGACAAGGAAGCAATAGCTGGCCATGGCTGCATCCCTGGCGTCCCATTCGCCAGAGACCTGTTGCACCACAAGGTCGGAGTCGCCGAAGAAAATTATGTGCTGGATGCCAATCTCCTTGGCGAGCCGGAGGCCGTGGATGAGGGCCTCGTATTCGGCCACATTGTTAGAGGCGGCGAGGTGGATCTGGAGGGCATAGCGGAGCTGGACTCCTCTGGGAGAAGACAAGACGATGCCGGCTCCAAGGTCGGCTCGCATCTTCGAGCCGTCGAAGTGCATGCGCCAGTGCGTGAAGTCTGGCGAAGGCGGCACGAACTGGGTTTCGGCCCAGTCAACGAGGAAGTCGGCCATTGTCTGGGACTTGTTGGCAATGCACGGCTCGTACCGTATTTCGTAGTCGGCCAGGGCGATGGCCCATTTGGCGATCCGGCCGGTGGCGTCCCGGCCGGCCATGATTTCGCCCAGCGGCACTGTGCTCACGACGGTGATGACGTGCTCCTGGAAGTACTGCTTGAGCTTCTGGGCGGCGAAGTATACGTCGTAGCATATCTTCTGGTAGTGGGGGTAGTTTTGCTTGGAGGCGGAGAGGACCTCGCTGAGGTAGTAGACGGGACGCCGCGTCGGCAGCGCCTTGCCTTCCTCCGGCCGCTCCACCACCAGGACGACGCCGATGACGCGTGTGGTCGCCGCAATGTAGACGAGCAAAGGCTCCTTGTCAGTCGGCATGCCCAAGATGGGCACGCTGGTGAGAGCCCGCTTGAGGCCGCGGAACACCGCATCCGCCTCGTCGGACCAGTCGAACAGGGTCGGCTTCTTTGAGAGGTCTCGGCCCGGCTCAACCAGGGCCGACTTGCGTAGGAGCCCGTAGAGGGGCAAGGCCTTCTCGCCCAGCCGGCTGATGAACCGGCTAAGGGAGGCTAGGCAGCCGGTGAACTTTTGGACATCACGGAGCCGGACTGGCTTGGGCATGTGCTCAATCGCCCAGATCTTCTCGGGGTTAGCTTCGATGCCGCGGGCAGATACGAAGAAACCTAGGAGCTGGCCGGCTGGGACGCCGAAGACACACTTCTCCGGGTTGAGCTTGATCTTGTATTCGCGCAAGTTGGCGAACGTCTCCCGGAGAGGTCGTCGAGGAGGCTGAAATGCTTCTTGAATTTGACGACGATGTCGTCCATGTAGACGTGGATATTCCTGCCTATCTGAGGCAGGAGGCACTTCTGCATGCAACGCTGGAAGGTAGCGCCTGCATTCTTCCGACCGAAGGACATGGTGATGTAGCAGTAGGCCCCAAAGGGGGTGATGAAGGAGGTCTTGAGCCGGTCGGCCGGGTCCAGCTTTATCTGGTGGTGGCCGGAGTAGGCGTCCAGGAAAGACAACAGATCGCAGCCGGCCGTGGAGTCGATGACTTGATCGATCCGCGGCAGGGCGAACGGGTCCTTGGGGCACGCCTTGTTCAGTCTTGTGTAGTCGATACACATGCTCCAGGTCTTGTTTTTCTTCAGTACTAGGACTGGGTTGGCCAGCCAGTCCGGGTGGAATACCTCCATGATGAAGCCGGCTGTGAGTAGCCGGGCGATCTCTTCTCCTATAGTACGCCGCTTCTCCTCGGAGAAACGGCACAGGGGTTGCTTGACCGGCTTCGCATCCGGCCGTACGTGTAGCTTGTGCTCGGCGAACTTCCTCGGAACACCCGGCATGTCCTTGGGGGACCATGCAAAGATGTCCCGATTCTCACGGAAGAAGTCGACGAGCTTGCTTTCCTATTTGTTGTCGAGGCGAGAGCCGATGGTCACGCACTGGGTGGGGTTGGCCGGATCGAGTGGCACCTGCCTGGTGTCCTTGGACGGCTGGAACGAGGCTTCGCCAACCGAGTGGGACGGAGGCGCCGACATGGCCGGCTGGGCAGAGGCGAGGGCCACCAGTTGGTCGAGCTGGCGCTTCTCCTCCGCTATATCCAGGGCCTCGGCCAGCCGGCTGCCGTCTCGCGCGCACGCCATTGACATCTGGTATTTGCCGACGACGGTGATGATGCCCCTGGGACCCAGCATCTTGAGCTTGAGGTAGGCGTAGTGGGGGATTGCCATGAACTTGACAAGAGCCGGCCGGCCTAGCAACGCATGGTAGGGACTGTCGAGGTCCACTACCTCGAACAAGACCGGCTCGCGGCGGAAATGACTAGCGTCGCTGAAGAGGACGTCGAGCTTGATCTTGCCGACAGGGGTGCAGGACTTTCCCGGCACGATGCCGTGGAAGACGGTCTGACTTGTTTTCAGATCCTCCACCTTGAGCCCCAGCTTGAGCAAGGTGTCAAGGTAGAGGATGTTGATGCTGATGCCTCCATCGATTAACACCCGCGAGAAGCGGCACGAGCGTCTCTCGAAGGCGATGGTAGGATCGAGGACGAGGGCGTAGCCGCCAGGGTTCGGCATCACGGCCGGGTTGTCCGCCCGGCTCCAGGTGACGGGCTTCTCGGACCAATGCATGAACTGGGGAGTCGCGGGTGTGGTGGCATTCACCTCGCGGTGGAGCCGGCGTTGGGCGTGCTTGTCCGTCTCTTCGCTGGTGAAGACGACGTAGCAGTCGTCATGTTCGGGAAACTGGTCGTGCAGCCGGTCGTTGCTCCGAGCCGGGGCCGGGTCCGCCTGACCCGGACCGAGAGCCGGAGCCCGAGCCGGGGCTGGTGCCGGAGAGCGGGCTGGCTACGCGGGGGGAGTCGGGAGGCCGTCCCCCCGGGCCAATCGTTGTGAGAAGCTGCATTACCTGAACGTGTGCGTGGCCGGCTTGGCACCGGAGTGGTTTTTGTAGGGGAGGTCAAGCATTTGCTCGAAAGTCAGCTTGGGCTGCCAGGCGGCCTTGCCGGTGCGCTGGCGCTGACCGGAGGCCTGGCCAGCCGGCTGCTCTTCCTCAATGGAGGCGACCTGCCGGCTCCCGTAGCGGGAGTTGGGCTGGTCGTTCTTGCGCTTGTCGTTCTGCTGTTGCCGGTTGTCGGCCGCCACCCGTGGCGCAGTGGGGGGCGTAGCCGGCTTGGCTGGTGCCTTAGCCCTCATCCTCATCGAGGAATCGGCCGTGGCATATTTGTTTGCTTTGGACATCAGGTCCGCCAGGGAGGTTGGCTCGGAGCACAAGAGCTTGTGCTTGAGGGGGGTGCCATCGCAGCAGCCTTCGACGAAGTATTGGATGGCCTGTACCTCGTGTACTCCTTCCGAGGAGTTGCAGAGCTCGGTCCAGCGCGTGAGGTAGTCGTGGAGGGGCTCTTCCGGCCCCTGGACGCACATGGCCAGCTCGCGGGACCGGCCAGGCCGTTTGTAAATGCCGGTGAAGTTGCGGACGAAGGCCTCCTCGAAGTCCGTCCAGGTGTTGATGCTGTCGGCAGCCAGGTGCGGGCCGAGCCGATTAGCATGACGGGGGCGTAGCGAACGGCTACGCGCTTGTTCCCCCTGGCGATGCCGACGGCGGTGGTGTAGTCGATCAGCCAGTCCTCCGGCTTGGCGGCCCCGGTATACTTCGAGGTGTCGCGGGGGAGTGTGAAGCCAGGCGGAAAAGGCTCGTTGTGGATCCGCGGACCGAAGCAGGCTGGGCCAATCAAGCCCTCCTCCTCGACGAGAGCCGACTGTGCCAGTCGGTGAAGACGGAGCCGGGCGTCGTTGTCGCTGTGGGGGACGCGGGGTCTGAGCCGCCCGGCAAGCTCAGGACGGACGGACGGCGGGATGGACCGCGTCGGTTCCTGCGGCGGAGGCGGGGTATGCCCGCAGGTGCGCCGGCTGCCGCCCGCCGGTGCCTCGTCGCGGCGGTTGCTGCGAGCCGGATTGTTGATGCGTCAGCTGTTCACAGCCGGCTGCTCGTTTCCGCGTGACGGGGGGCACTGAACGTTGCTCCCCCGGGCGTTCCAGCCGAAGGGACGAGGAGTGCTAGAGTGCTGAGCCGGCCGGCGGTCAGCAGCCCCAGTATCCTCGCCCTCGGGACGGGGAAACTCAGAGACGGCCCCACCGGGGGTGAGGACGACCTGTTGCGTGTTGGCGGTGTCGATGAGGTCCTTGATGTGCCGCTCGCGTGTGGCCCGCTCCTCGCCCTCCAAGGTTGCCAAATCCTCGTAGGCAACCTTGGCGGCGCGCAGGTTGGCCGCGGGGGTGTTGTAGATGGGGAAGCGATCGCCGAGGATTTCTGCGACCACGCGGCCGCGCTCTCGCACAGCAGCACGCCGGCTGGGCTCGGGGCCAGCCGGGGTGAGACCGTACGCGGAGTTGTATTCCCGCTGTGCGGCCTCCATCCGGCGCCGCTCGACAACAAGGGCGCTGGCGTCTTCGAACAGTAGGCGACGGGCCGCCTCCAACTCGGCTCTGGCGATGGCCGGGTCCGCCATCATAGCAATAGGAGTGCCTAGACCCCGGAGGTTGGCGGCGAGTGGGTCGGAGGTGCCGGCGCGAGTGGCGGCTGTGTCGACCTCGGCCGCCCGCACACGGCCCGAAGTGGTGGAGGAGACGGTGACCATCACTCCCACACGGGTGTGAGGGCCGATGGCCTCGCCCGTGGTGAGCGCGCCCACGGACGAGGGAGGGGCGGTGCAGTCGAACACCCAACTAGGGTACTCGTCGACCTCCGGTTCTTCGGCGAGGCTCAGCTTGCTGAACCTCCCAGCGAGCGCGGCGACGTCGAACGCGAGGTCGCGGCCGAGGCACTCGTTAGAGATGCCGGCCGCGTTGCCCGCAAGGCCCGCTGGAGCAAGCCCCACGAGCACGCGGTTCCGCACGGATGCGAGGCAGTCGGGGGAGGTGGTGAAGGGTCCTGCCCGGAGCGTGACTCCGACCGGCGCCACGGACGGCCCCACGATGGGCGCCAACTGTCGTGGTTTCGTCACGGTAGATGCCATAGGTAGGCTTATCGAGAGGGGTCGAAGGACGCCAGCGGGCTCCGGGAGCGGGATTAGGCACAAGCGGTGGCGAACACACGATGTACCCAGGTTCAGGGCCCTCCGTGGGAGGTAACACCCCTAGTCCTGCTTGGTCTCGTTGAGACAATGGTCAGATTACAATGGCGCTCCTTTAGCTGTATGGATCATGGATGAAGAAGGAGCTAGCTCGCTCTTCTGCCTCCCTATGCGTGTGTATGGAGTGGACGTGGAGGGAACTCCGGGATCAGCCGATCGACCCCTTGCATGGGGTGGCCCGAGGGGTTTTATAGGCCAACCCCCCGGATTACAATACAAATAGAAGGTCAAAGGGCCCCCCCAGCCGGCAGCCTCTTCGGCAGGCTGCGGGGGCCGCCGACTATGGGGTCCTGTTGCCGGTAGGTCCCGCCGGCTGAAGGGTCCCGTCAGGAACCAGCGGGGCCCGCGCGGCGGGTCCCGACGCCGGTCACGGCACGGCACGGGCCGCCCCTTCTGGCGTCGTCTTGCGGCGGCTGGCCGGGGTCAGCGGTACAGCCGGCCACCCTGTAGCCATGCCGGGGCAAGTAATGGAGTGGTTGGGGCGTGCCGACACTGTTGGAAGCCCGGACCATCCGCCAGGGTCAGAGGCCCTGACGCCGTCGTTGTGGCCATATCAGCGCTGACCCCCGATGGGATGGGGGCCACTGTTGCCACGCATGCCTTGACAACGGTATCCAATGCGCGGCCGGCTGGGGGGCCAGGCGACAACGCCCCCAGCCGGCCGGCATGTCGTAACCGGCGGGGCGTAGCCGGCGGGCCTCTTCTGGCAGGATGTATCCAGACCGTAGGGGGAGGCGGCCCGCCCTTTGATTGCGTTAGAAGGCTGGGGAAAGGGGGTGCTTGAGGCTACCCCGGGGTCATCCCCCCGTCACTCGGTCATGTCTACATAGTTCTCGAACCCATAGGGTCTACACACTTAAAGGTTCGGTGATGTTTCGGTAGTATAGAGTTATGTATGGTGGTGACTGAAGGTTGTTCGGAGTCCCGGATGAGATCCCGGACGTCACGAGGAGCTCCAAAATGGTCCGAAGGTAAAGATTGATATATAGGAAGTCCTGTTTTGGTCGCCAGAAAGGTTTCGGGCTCATCGGTAGTGTACCGGGAAACCATCGGGAGGGGTATTTCGACCCAAGAGGCTACATGGGCTGTGGGAGAGTAAATACCAGCCCTTAGTGATTTGGTGGAAGTTCCACACAAGGCCCATGCGTCTAGGAAGAAAAGCCCAAAGAAAAAAAGGTGGAAAAAGACAAAAAAGGCAAAAATAAGGAGGAGTCCTAGTCCTACTAGGATTGGAGGAGGAATCCTCCAATCCTCCTTGGTTTGGCCGACCCAAGGACTGGCTCCTTGGGAGCCAAGCCTCCTCCTCTCTTCCTCCTATATATACTAGAGGTTTTAGTGTTTTTGGCACTAGATTTTCAGCCACGTGCTACCCGTTCCTCCAGTGCATAGTTTCTTCTCTAGATCGGATTTCTGCAGTGCTTAGGCGAAGCCTTGACGGAATAGCTCAACCACCATCGCCGGAGCGCCGTCATGCTGCCGAAGAACTCTTCTACCTCTCCGCTTCCTCTTGCTGGATCAAGAAGGCGGAGATCATCATCAAGTTGTACGTGTGCTGAACGCGGAGGTGCCGTCCGTTTGGCGCTGGATCGGAAGGACCGTGATCAAGATCGCGAGACGGATCGTGATGAGATCGCGGGACGGATCGTGATGAGATCGCGAGACGGATCGTGATGAGTTCGCGGGACGGATCGTGATTGGATCGCGGGACGGATCGTGATGAGATCGCACGATGCTCGGCGATTTGGATTGCGAAGACGTTCGACTACACCAACCGCGTTTCTTAACGCTTCCCGCTTAGCAATCTACAAGGGAATGTAGATCCACTCTCCCTCTCGTAGATGCTCATCACCATGGATAGATCTTGCGTGTGCGTAGGAAAATTTTTGTTTCCCATGCAACGTTCCCCAATACTTTCTCCCAAAGGAAATGGCGGAGGCACGGATGCGACGGAGAGGGCGGTCGCAGAGGAGGAAGCCATCCGCGCCCACATTTTGAAGAAACGGCAGCGGAAGAACACGCGTGCCCTCGCCCGAGAGCAGAATCGGGCGGTCCGTGAAATGGCCGGACCGCCACCGAAGGAGGAGGAAGAGGTGAGCAACGGCAAGGACAACTCCAACGACGAGCAGATCCGGCTCGATCCATACCGTGTCTTTGACCCGTACTTTGGCGAGAAGGACAACAGGAGCTGCGGGAAGGGCAAGGGCAGCCGTGGTTGATGTCCATCATAGCCAAACATGCCAAATTTTGATAGTCCGATGGCATGTTAGTAGTGATGAAGTAGCCGAACGATGTGTGTAATGCATGGACGCAGTAGTTGCATGGTTTGTATGGATTTGAGATATCAGATTTGAGGTGTCCCGTTATAGAATGCATTATTTGAGGCATGACTGGTCAGTGTCCGCGGATGCGTCCGCGGGCGTTTGAGGGGTCGGATTTGCAAGTTTCGAATGTATATGCTCTTATGGGAACAATTCCTGATGACGACGTTCGCTCAAATGAGTCGCGTGTAAGGAATGTTCGTTCGCTCGAGTGAGAGCATCTAGAGTTGGACTAGGCAAATCCGGCCTCCTATACGTCCCCGGACTCGCCCGGGTATGCCCACAGATGTATCCGGACGGCCCCTCATATATCGCTTCACACATCCACACATCTCATATCCGTACTCTTAAATCCATGCAAAACCATGCACGTAAACAGAACCATTGTCGCACGTAAATAACTAATGTTGGTACTGAACATAAATAGTGTTTACATAAAAATTATTTGAAGTGCACAATCAATCTCTGCTCTTTGTTTTCCATTATGGGTCCACATATTCTTCACCAGATCATTGAGTAGTTGTGTGTGCACCTGATGATTTCGGAGATTATCATGCATCTGCATGGTGATCATTTAGTAGCCAGGTGCTTCAAAATCATTGGTTTGGGCTACACCATCACCGTCATCCTTGACAATCATATTGTGCAAAATAACACAATATGTATTAGCTACCACAAAGTTTTTGATTCTCACATCATTACAACACCCACGAACAATTCTCCAACGAACTTGCAGCACTTTGAATGCCCTCTCCACATCCTTCCTAGTTGCTTCCTACATTGATGTGAATTGCCTTTATTTATTGCCATGTGGTTCAAATATGGTCTTCACAAATGTAGCCCACTGAGGATCCTTGTCATCGGCAAGATAGTATCCCATGTTGTAGTCTCGGCCGTTGACGGTGTAGTTGCACGGCGGTGATTCCCCATTGCAAAGTGTCTTGAACACCAGAGATCACTGAAGCACGTTGATGTCGTTGTGAGAACCCGACATTCCAAAAAAAGCATGCCAAATCCATAAGTCATGTGATGCCACCACTTCTAGTGTGATGGTGGCCTCTCTGATATGAGCTTGATACATTGCTCGTAAACCTTTGGGGCAACTCTTCCACTCCCAATGCATGCAATCGATTGATCCCGACATTCCTCGAAACCCTCCGGCCTCTTCAATAGCCAACAACTTCTCCGTGTCATGTGCATTTGGTTCTCTCAGATACTCCGTTTCAAACACCTCGACCACAACACAGGCAAACTTAACAGTAGTCTTCAGGCAGGTGCTCTCCCCCATGCTGACCATCTCACCAACGCCATTTGCGACAGTATCAAGTGCAAGCATTTTCAGAGCAGTCGTGCACTTCTGCTTGGCAGAGAAAGAGAGTCGACCATAGGAATCCCTTGTGAGCTTCAAGCAGTTGTCGTGTGCCTCCACTCCGTCCACAATCCGCAAAAATAATGGTTTTCACATGCGAAAACGGCGACGAAACCATGGACCATCCGGAAAAGTTGGGTTCGGAGCAAAGTAGTCCTTATTCGGTAGCTTTGCTCCGGATACCCTACCCCGATTGATCATTCTTCCTTTGATTTAGCCCTTGAAATTGAGAATATGCTCCACTTGCCGATCCATTTCCTCTTACATGCTCATAAGCATGATCATGTCCACCTCTTCCTCAGAATCCGACGAATCAAAGAACTGGTCTTCAATCCTTTGATCAAGCTCCATCGGTCCATACTCCTCACCGGACGAAGCATCGGAATCCATGGTTTTCCCCTAAAATTTTGACAAAAAATCCGTTCAGACAATATGTCGAGCACATTCAACGCAAGGCGGAGCCACAGAGTTGTCGGACGTACCGCGACATCTTCCGGGCCAGCGACGGCGTCCCCTGTGGCAAGGACGGAACAGAGGACTACTCTGCCAGAGCTGGCGAAGCAGAGGCTAGGAACGGTGACAAAGCGTGCACGGTGGCGGAGCTGCGAGACAAATGGAATGGAGGAGGAAGAAAAGAGAAAGAGCAAATGGATCCGATAGTTCTGTTGGGTGGATTTGATGCAATTTTCGGTGGAATTATGCTGTCGGATCCGAGATGGCGGATGTATGCGAAAACGTCTGGACACCGCCATGTCCACCTCATATTTGAGCTGAAAATGAGGTATGTTGATCAGCCTTAGAGTTTAAGGCTCATTTGAAAGGTCCGGTTGGGTCGTAATTTCGTGATTGGTCAATGAAGGGACGGTCCGGACATTTGAGACGGGTACGAGGGTCCGGTTGTACATGCTCAGACGTCCTCGAAAAACATCATCGCGTCACTGGCGATCTAATTTTAAAGAAATTAAGATCTAGCTGCACCTATTTTACAACTACAATCTGGCGAGGAGAAACTTTAACGAGTCCAAGAGTGGACCATACACTCCAACTAACCTAATTTCGTTAGGCAGATTCTCTAATAACACCCCCCCTGCACTGTATGGCACCAGCACTATTTTTATGCTTGTGTTCCCGAGGTTCGTCCGGACAGTGCCCCCCTCTTTACTTCCACGGGGTCTATGCAGACAACTGGTCAAACGGTATGTGATAGCAGCAAGGCATACTATATAGTGCAATCGCAAAGCTAAAAAAGAAAACCGATCATGGATGATGTTGATAGTTCATGGTAACCCCTAAAGCAAAACCCACTCCCAGATCTTATGGGTTCTGTCTCTGTTTTGCTTCACTGGCTACTCCTGCCTCGTCAAGGATCCCAATCATGCCCATCATTATTCGACGCCCAAAATTTTGTTTTAGTTTCGCTCTCATATTTTTTTTTCACAACGGAAAATTGGGGGAAATTACAGAACAGTGCAAACTAAGCAAGCAGCGGCAAAAACAGAGCTAGGGCAGTCGGTGCCTGCCACTAGCTCTTGCGTTGTGCCGCTGTCATTTTATTTTTGGGCGTCCCACATCTCATCGCATCCACAGCTTTGTCTTTGCACAAAACCTTTGCTCTTTTGGGAACGACCGCCATTGTCGCCGCCTAATGCTAGTAGTAGCAGTAATCCAGACTTCAGAGCCTGGCCCGTCTTTATTCATCCATATCCATGGACGCCTTTGCTCTCTCGTCATGTCCACAACGCGCTGCCTTTGGTCCTTTCAGCTGCCTTTAAGCGGCGTCAAAAGCTCATCGCAGTCCGTCGAAATCATTTGACTTGCGCACCGAGAGACGAGGGCCAGTGCGCACAGAGGAGACCTTTAATCAATCCATCAAGATTTTTTTTGGGGGGGTGGGGCTGGAGCATATCATCGTCCTAATCATCATCCGCTGATCTTCCTCCTCTTGCTGCTCACCGGGGAGCTGTCGAAGCCGGAGCTCGCGCTCGCGGGCGACGAGGATGCTGCCATGGTGGTGGTCGTGCTAGTGCCGTCGCTTGTGCAGCTGAGGTAGCCGGCGTCCAGGTCCAGCACCCCGGTGGGGCTCCGGGGCGCAGACATGGCGGGGGAGTAGGCTCTGCCCATCAGGCCGCCTGCGGTTTTAGGTGGCGGCACAGTGGCGCCGGTGGCCTGGATCATGGCTTCATGGCAACCCAGCACCCGCTCCTGCAGAAAGCAACGAGCCATTAAGTCGCTATGTAACATAACATGAACAAAGCGTAAATGCAGCTCACGCGTTCCCTGCATGGTGTCTGGAGAAGTACGCGCGGCTACAGGGACTGGGGCGACTGCAATGCTGCAGTGACTTGCTTTTTTTCTGCATGCCTAGCGTACTGCTGCTCCAAAAGGCCAAGAACCGCGCTGCGGCTCAGTAAATGGGACGTGGTGCCCGGACAAAAAAAAATAAGGCGTTGCGTGCGCGCCTCACCTTATCTACGTGGGTGCAGCAAGCGTCTCCTTCCCCGGCCACGGCGGCGGCCACCGTCGCGGCGATCTCCGAGGGCCGGAACTCCAGGCAGCTGGTCCCTGTCATGCGTGAACCGATGCACAGCGTAAGATACTACTATTGTCCAACGCAATGGTCGATGTATCTCTGACAGAGATCGATCGTTCTGATAAAAAGATGTTGCACCTCTGGATATGCAGAGGATGAGCTCTGAGGCGTCCCGGACGGCCTGCCTCGACGGCGCATTGCCGCCGCTCAGCTGGTGGAGGAAGTAGTCGAGGTAGGAGAAGGGGGTGACGGCCTGCATCCGCCATTTGAGAGTGCTGAGGACCAGCAGCTCCATCCTCTGGATCGTCTTGGCCTCGAACACGTACCGCGCGTCCCCGGCCTGATCGAACACATATTGCGGCGTGTCATTACAAGATCTTCAGACCAACCAAATGGGCGCCGCATGCTTCATCTCCCTACTGCTGCTTTGGTTAGATAAGGTTCTCTCACCTGCAGGTCCATGGACTGCGGCACGGAAGTTTCCTCCATCTTGGCAGCGAGCGACAAGCACGCCACCGAGAGCAGCTGCGTCATCCAGGCCTTGCCTTCCTGCAAACATAACACGAGGTTCGCATGAGGCAACGCCGCAAGCAAATGGCGTGGAGTCCATTAATGGCGGACGTATCCTTCCTTACCGGTATCTGGTAGAGCGAGAGGAAGCGGTCCATGTAGTTGAGGGCCAAGCAGGCGGTGACGGGGCCGAAGCCGTAGTACGTGTGAACCTGCGAATAGCAGGACGGCGATGGTCAATCATCACTCTGGACCGACGCGAATCAGAGGCGAGACGGAGAGACAGCTCGCGTCAATTAAGGAAAGAGGACGCACGCACCTTCCATATCCAGTCGACGGCGTCCATCCGCACGCGGAGATCCACGCCCCCGGCGCGGAGCCGCTCCGCGTAGTCCTCCCTGGGCATGTGCTCCGCCTCCGTCGCCACCCAGCGCGCCACGCACTCCTCGGACGGCAGCGGGAACTCCACGGCCAGCTCGCCACCGCCGCCGCCGCAGTACGGCGAGCCGCCCGCCGCCGACGCCGCCGCCTCCTCGTCGCCGAAGCCGAAGCCGAAGATGCTGCTGCTGTCCTCGGCGCAGAGCAGGATGGAGGCGGCCATCTCGTAGCTCGGCGCCATTGCTTCCTTCCCGGTAAATGATACAGCGATGCACGGCACGGATGGCCCGGGCGCGGCCTGCTCCACCACCTCCTCGACGGACCTCGTGCGGCTCGTGCTCCGCCTCTGGTCTGGAGCGGGTGAGGTGCGGGGGAGGAGGAAGAGGAGGGGAGGGGCGGGGCGGATGAGCGGAGGGGGGGACGGGTCTCTTGTATGTAGCGGCGTGCGGACAACGGGGGGTGTTTCGGGCAGGACGTAAAGAGAGAGACGGGCAACGGAAGCGGGAAGCGAGGCCGCTGACTCCAGCAACCAAATTTCCCACCTTTTCTTTCCGAGTTTGTACTTTGAGGCGCCGCGTCGCTTTTCCGGGCCTTTTCTTACGGCCGTGTTTTCTTCGTTCCTGCGTCATTATTATTATTTCTCCGCGTTCTTCTTCTTCTACATCGTGTTTCTTTCCTGTTATAGTGTTACGTTTACCGTTGCGGACTGGCAAGTACGCGTGAACGAGATGCGTACTGCCGGTGTGAAATGGGTGAGGTGAAATGTGATGATTGCGGAGGATGATGTGAGGTCAGGACGGGTAAAAAATGGAAAGAAAGAAACGGACACATGTGACGAGAGCGACAATGACACCTTGCCTTTGTCGAGTAAGTAAGATATGATGACCATGATGGTTCTTCTGTGGAGAGGATTTTCAGCAAAATCTACACCGCTATGATTACTTAATTGTATTAGTTTATTTTTTGACCCGATACACAGGGAACGTCACATTTTTAGGGCCCCGTCAATGTCCTCAAAGCCTTCGGATCACGATCGAATGGATGGATGGATGGCAATTTCTTCATACAACGTCCTGCCAACTTTCGTCCATAATAGTCACTTTATAGTTAATCAAGCAAACGACAAGTACGTCAACGATAGCGGTTGCGTCATCCTAGCCTTTAGGCCATGCCAAGTTTTTTTATAGCTCGGCAAGGTCTATCTGCTAGGATGTTAGTGAGTGTTCGTTCATGAAAACTTCATTTCTCGATCTTGATGCTATTTGTGGCGTTAAAGATTTTTTTAACTCCCTCAAGCATCAAGGTTTGCAATTTTCGTAACATAAATATTTCAGACCTTTCCAAAATATTTGAAAACTTTAAAATGAATTTGAATTCCGATCTCACTAAAATTAACCAAGTTTTAACAAAAACAATCTAATTTAAATTTTGTTTGTAATTGGTTTGTACATGGCCTGGAATTTCAACGTTCCAAAAGTGTAGGCAGTCACTAAAATTTCCAAAATTCCAAATGATGTCGAAATTTGTCCAGAGTGATCAAGAGTTATGTGGTTCGACCATGATTGACCATGGCCCTCTTCGGTATTCACTAGGGGCACAAAATCAGTTCCAACAACCTCGAGGGCTGTCCTGTATGTAGATGATACACACACCACGAGTTTCCAGACCCGACCAAAGAATAATGTTGTCCACTTCTCTATTTTGCGTTTGCTAATTAACTTTCACATTAAATTAAGGGAAATGCCAACTGCTGCACAACTACCACGTAATAACCGAGTAAACGATGTGTTTGGTTATGTTGTATTTGCAATTGCATACAATGTTTCAATTGCATCATATGTTTCAACTGCAAGTTTTCAACGAAGCTCACTTGTTTCAGCTACATCTCATATATTTACTCTAGTTTTTACTAATCGTTAAACAAGTAATAATATATGTTTACTGAAGAGTCGCCCCAAATAAGAGCCTGTTCGTTAGAGCTCCAGATCCTTATTTTACAGCTCCCTGCTCCTGATCCTCCGAGAATCCACTCCCCTGAGGAGCTGGATCAGGTTTACAAAAGCGTCCGGCTATCAGTTGACTCCTAAAATACTGATTTGTGGGTTTAGGAATAAATATACCATACTGCCCTTGATTGTGATACTTTTGTTACCCCTCTATGTATATATGTCTGCGTAGCCTGCCATGTTATGAATATTAACATATTACATAGCAATGGGAATATTGTAGGGAGCGTTAGTTCAACATTTCATTTTAAGCTTTTATGAAGCATCATCTCACGTTGATTGCAATTATTCCAAGTATATATAATGAACATACGTGCGCTACGTGTGCTCCCATGATTATCACACAATGGTTGGTGTATGTATATAACAATATATATTATATCTGTAGCAATTGTTCCAAGTATATATAATGAAACATGAGCGATCTAACTGGATGAAATAAACTGCTCCACCCATAGTTGTCTGGGAACAAAAAAGAGTTGGACATCACAAATATTCATAATATCTAGCTTGTAGATTCAGCAATTGCCTTTGCAAGGTCGTCACGGAACTTATCCATTGACCTATCACTCGTGCTTGATGTTGATGAGTCTGATGCATCTTGAGAAAGAACATATCTCCTATACCTCGTCGGTATTGTGGGAACATAGTTAGGATTCCGATCAAATATACGAAAATGCTTGTCAGACATACCATGCTCCCTTATGAAATTGTGCAAAACCATGGTTGCTGCAACAATCATCTTTTGCTTGTAAAATGGGTAGCTTGGCATCTTAAGAAGAATTCTCCATTTCATCTTCCATACACCAAAAGTTCTCTCGATGACATTCCGATTACTTGAATGCAGATGGTTAAATTTTTCTTTCTCGCCACTAGGAGCAACACCTCTTCGGAAGTCAGGAACATGATATCTTTGGCCCTTATATGGTGATAAATATCCTAGACGATTTGGATATCCAGCATCAACAAGATAATATTTTCCTGAAATATAGATGTGTAAATCACACCAGCATGAAATAGATGCAACAAAGCATAATTTGATATGAACATAAAGTATAAAAATACCGAGGATGTGGGAAGACATTTTTATCTGCGCCTAATGCATGATAGAGCACACCGGTATCATGCATAGCACCTGGTTGGCCAATAGAAGCATATGTGAAGCACATGTCGAAATCACATACAACCATCACATTTTGAGTTGTACTACCTGATCTGCCAATATATCTAATGACATCCTTAGGCTTAACAGTTGCAAGTATGTGGGTTCCATCAATAGCTCCAATGCAGTCTTTGAAATGCAACCACATTCTTTTATCATTTCTGATTCTACTATGAACAGTAGAGAAGTTTGGATCTTTTGGTCGCACAAAATCTTTAGACATCTTTACCAAGCTGCGCAGAACAAGATCAAACTTTCTACTGATTATGTCACCAGAATGCTCGAATCGATTTTGCGCTCCCCGATTTGAGTGACATCCACTGCATATGTACAAGAAGAGTGCTAGAGCTTCAAAAGTACTCATATGTGTAGTTGATTTCAGACCATACGTACTCACCAAAAGATCATGCAGATTGTGGAACACTGTAGAATTCATACGAAACATGCGGTGGCTCTCCCCTGGGGTGCTCAAGGTTTCTTTCACCCAACCCATTCCACTGAGAATTGAAGTCCTAGGTCCATTCTTCTCCAAATAAGTCCTGTGATACTTTTCAACAATAGTTACAGCAGAAGCAAGATTGCTTATCATCATTTCGTGTAGGTGCATCAGTTGTACATCTTCGTCATGCTCTTCATTGGAGTAATTGCTCCCTCCACTATCACTTTCGCTCGAGGACATCTATGCATATAACATACATGAGACACTTCACAATGAGAAATGAGTCGATGGCAATAATGACGTACATAAACAGGAATAATATTCAAATGACTGTATTCATATAAATAATTTGTGACAAACCGGACAGGGTCTTACAAGCCAAACAAATAACTAAATGCAACATGAAAGATAGGAGTGTTGACGGCATACTACTTATAGGAATGCCTTAACAATTACAACCAAAATATTATGATATATTTGCCATACTTGGCATCATATTTCCTTTTAAGCCAGTCCAATCGTGCACTAGCATCAGGTATGGTCATAAACATTTCTCTTTGTTCCTTCTTTACAAAAATCTCAGAAGCAATGAAGTGCTCATTAGTGCCAATAACACCACCACATTCCGTAACCAGAGTCATGGCATCTTTGATGGTACAAATTGAGGCATCCTCTCTCTGTTTAGCAATGGATTCAATGGCTGCTTGCGACTTCTTGCTCAGCTCAACAATTTCTTTCAAATGGTCTTGCATGATCACAGAACCGCTCCTTGATTTTTTTTCCTTTTCCTTCTATAGCACCACCAACTCTTTTTTCCTTTATTATTAATAACTGGAGACTCATCTTCCTCCTCACTTTCTTTGTCCTCATTCTCATCTCCGTTGTCTTCAGCATCAACATTCTCAGGACTCTGAGGCATGCTACCATTAGCTGGAGACCAGTGGTCTTCACCGGTGTTGCGCAAGTCTTCAAAGATCTTGGCCAAAAGGTCCTCATTTTGAAGTCCAGCCTTTCGAAATCTACCACAACCTTGGTATTTCTGTCAACGCCAAGTAGTAAATATTAGACATCCACGGATAGTGAAGCATTTGTTGTATGTGCAGAAAAATAAACAACGACTAGTAGCTCACTTTTCTGAGATTTTTCCAACGCTCGGCGGAAGTTGTAACCGTTTGTTTCACAGGATCCCAGCCCATACCTGTCTCCTTTTTCAAACTCTTCCAAATGTATTACGCACTTTTTAGTTTATCCTATTTGTTCTTAAATTGTCTTTTGTTGTACTGTATTCCAGTCTTCTGGTAAAATTTATCAATCACCGTCACATACCCAATATTATCCATATGTGTATTTGGACGATTTCCAGCCTCAACTTCTTCCTTGAACAACTCACAAACCAAGCGAGTGTGTTCTTCATTCCACTCAACAGTTGCTTCCATTGCTACGGTGTTCGGCATAAATTCACGTAAGCAACAGTACCAGCTGCTAAAAAAATTAAATGAAATTGGAGATGCACGGAACAAGTCTGCTAGTATTACTACTAACATATGAAAGCATAAGTACCCTACAATAAGTAAATTAGCTAGTAGTACTAGTAAGAATTCTGATAGTACGTCTAGTTGTACATCTGCACTTCGTGCATAGTTACAGCCAATCTGAAATTAATCTATCTTGAATATACATTATTTTCTAGGAATTGAGTTCCTCAATCAATCTTGGCACATGTCCTGTTAGAATTTGAGAGGGGATGCGGAAATCTTGATACAAGCAATGGGGACAGGTGAACATGAACCAATCTACACCCTAGGGTTTGGGGATGGGCACCATACCTTAACAGGATAATGGAAGAAGTAAGTCCGGAGTGTAGCAGGCCGTCTTTGTAGCTCTCCGGTGACGGTCCTGGCTGCCGCCGGTCGCCGCCTCGATGACGGCTGTGGATGCCGCCGGTCGCCTCTCTCTGTTTCTTGTACGAGAGAAAGAGACGAGATGGAACAGATTGATCGGTATGGGATTTTAGGGGTTAGTAATGGCAATGGTGGGTAATATCTCTTAACTTTTCTGGGCCTTTTTGATTCAACAAAAATAGAATCGACCTGTGGGTCGCTCCGTCGCGCTAGTCTATTTTCAGCTCCACTCCTCGCCGATCTGTGGATCGTATTTTCTCGGAGCTCTAGGCGTTCGGCTCTGCTCCCTCGACTCCCGTACAGAATTTAAGAGTAGGAGCCGTACCGAGCAGGCCCTAAAACTCTAAATGGCTCAGAAACCATAGTCATTATCGTAGAGCGCTTCCATGTTCTCGGATGTGTTGCACCTTTGGCAGTAGACGAGTTATTTAGTCGCCCGTGGCTTGCAAATTTCATTGATTGAATCCACTTCTCATTGTCATGGAAAATGCAATAACGAGATAGAGCCACATCATCTGAAACATAAGCCTTACACATAAAATGACGGGCTAAATTGTTAGCGAGTTGCCATTTGTCAATCGATTGTGAAATAACTATTCTCAATCAACCCTTGAACCGTTGGATCCTGCACATTTAGTCGTGCAGATTATATGCTCCTCTTTAGTTTCTTGTGTACAATTTACGCCTTTTTTTTGCCGTGTTTCCATTTTTTCTGTGCAAGTACAGTTTACAGATTTTCCTCAACCGACTGAGATCCAGCCAGAGCATATTATCTATCCACTATAAATTGGGATTTCTTTCTAGTAAATGTGATGTGATGCAACTCCGATTTCTAAGGCCGATTCAGTTCAACTCGGTTTGCAACAAACGGCGAAATAAAACGTAATGTGAACTAGTATCCACTCGTCGTTTGTCATGCCACTCTATGCAACATCTTGTACACGCATTATCCCAATGAACTGCAATGCAGAGCCTGACTGCGTGAGGCAGCTCTAGTGCTAGCCAGGACCCGACGACCACTTTGACCGCACAGAGCAGAATCGGGCCTGCCGGCCCCGGATCGCACCACTGTTCACCTGTGATCAGACCCCTCCCTGCACCGCCACTGCAGCCATGAAAATATGAAATCGCAACACTGTGGTGACGCCCACCTCATCGTTGTACGACGCGCTCCCTTTGTTGCCCGCTCGCCTCCCCGTCGGCCACCGGCGAGGAAGCCCTCGGATTCCCGCCCGGCCGACCGCCGCGGTCACGCGCGCGGCCGTGCTCTGCACGCACGCGCCAGCTTTAACCTTTAGCCAATTTCGACGAGCTAGCTAGCCAGCCGGCCAGCCAGCCAGCGCAGGGCAGGAGAACGATCTTTGAGTATGCTATTGCTCGGGCTCCGCACGGCGCGCCCTCCTATAACGGTTTCTTTCCTCCTGCCGGAACGGATCCGATACAGCCACGTGTATGTGAGTGTGACCCGTAAAGCACCCCGTTGGATCGGCAACGGTATTGCCGATACCGTCTACGTGTACGTACGTGTGTACATACGCATACGACTGTACGCGGGCATACGGCGCCATCACTGTGGCAGTCACTTTTATCTGCGGCACAGTGTCACGCAGTCCGGTACGTACGTAGTCCTACAGCATTGACGTTGATGTGCGTGTTCTCTCTCACTCACAGTGGCGATACTACGATGCGACACGATCGATCGAGCGGCGGCCAGGGCCAAGTCCCCCCGCTCACACCCGCTTTGCCCGGCTGCATGCATGCATGCATGGATGGTCCAAGCGACCGGCAGGACGATCGATGACTACTCCGTCGAGATCTGAGCTCTCGAAATGGCCGCCTGACCATTCGAGGAACGCCTTTCGCCGCGTGTTATTTAACGCCCGCCCCGGCCGGCCTGGGTTGGTGGTGACCACCGCTCCGCTCGCGGCAGCGGCGGCAAGTTTGGTGCGGTGCAGCGCAGGGCGTTTAGTGCATGGTTAGAGAAAGGTTAATAATACAGCCAGTTGATGACGGAGTTGTGATGTCATCTAGAGACAACATAATAGCCAACATGTACAATAGTAAGTTTTAAATGTATACTATTTTATTAGTAGTTGACCTATCTTACAATCTCACAAAGCGTCTTGGGTCTCGTGCTGCAGCTGACTACTCACCAAGAGACCGTTTCTTTTCTCTTTCTTTTTTCTCTCCTCTAACTAAGCAAGTATATAATATTTTATTTCTTATAACTTGCTTATGTCATCTTATTGTACTTGCTCTTAGTAGTATAGTCAGCTGCTGGCTATAAGTCAATGCCATGTCATTTATAGCGTATCTTATAACCAATATGTACAATAACTAATTAGAAAAATATACTATTTATTTATTATATGGACCATCTTTTATTTTTACAAAGTGTCTAGAAGCACGTGTTAGAACTGACTCTTCACCAAGAATCCGTTTATCTTTTTCTTTTCTTTTCTTTCCTCTAACTAAAAAATATTAGTTTATTTCTTATAACCTGTTGATTCGTATTTATTATAATAACTGGCAAGAGAACGGTACTAGAGGTGTGATGAGTGTGACTGTGCGTGTGCGGACACGCACGCAGGCAAAGCGGGAGTACGAGACCGAAACACATGGCGGCAGGCATGCCGCCAACGATGCGCGCGGTCCGGCAGTGGCGACTAGTCGGGACGCAGGTCCTGCGACGTTCGACACTTCACTGCGCGTACGTCGTACACGCACGCACTCTCGCTGTTTGTGTCAGTCAGTCGTTCAGTCCTGCAAGACGTGCCGCGGTTGCAAAAGTCGGTGCCTCGATCGAGTTTTGTGCGGGCCGAGCGCGTAGCTAGAGTGGCTCCACCTTAGCCCGTGTCTCCGTCATGCGATCGGTCGCCGTGCAGTTCCTACGGTACAAGGCGATCTTCTTGCTGGATTTGAGCGCGTACCTGGAAACCTTGTCACGGCCATTGAAATACGAAATCACATCACACAGAGCATAGCGGCTCAAACCGGCCTCAAATATCTTGGTTGTTCGGCATCCCTCATGTTAATAAGGCGCGGGCACGTCTGTCACATCAACCCGACCCACCATGGCCCACAAATAGGCCCTTCCCGATAAATCCTAAATCCTGAGCCAACGTCAATAAGTCCACTTCACTTCCTCTTCGTCCGTCTCTTCCACTCTGAGTCCCTTTCGCTTCTGATCTATGGACATCAACGGGAGCAGCGCCAACTTTGATGGCGGATCCGACGACTCCGGCAAGTGGGCGAGCCTCTTGTGAGATGCGGAGCCGGACGTTGTGGAGGAGATCACCCTCCGCATTGTTTTAAGGCGGTCGCGACTACATCACGCGGCAACTCTGGTTTCGCAGCACCCGTCGCCTAGTGACACAGTGCCAGCGACATCGTCGGCCCCTTCCCTCTATTGTGCAGCTCTGGGTACTCTGTCTAGGTGCGCCCCCACCACCGCAAGCTCAATATGCTTCGGATGGGGTTCCCGGGCACACGAATCTAAGGCTCGGGCAGCCAGCTACGAGGGACTTCAAGGGGTCCCGACGTTGAACTTTGATCCTATTGTCTCGCGATGAACTATGATCCTTTCGTAACGGATTTATTTAGTTCAACTTATGTTAGCAAGCGTGTTTCTTTACCTAGTGTTGCATGGATTATATGAGTTTAGAAATCCGAATATAAAAGACGCGACCTGTGAGAGCAGACAAATAAGACGTGCCCCATCACTGTTCGTGAACGCACCCAAACATGCCTACGGGTGTTCGAGGACCCGAACGTTAGAGCATCTCCAATGGGGGGACTCAAACGAACACGCGTTTTGTCCGTTTTTCGTCCGTTTGGATAGATCGTCCGCGTGTCCGTGTCCGCTTTTTAAAATGGGTCAGCCGGGCACCCAACGGGAAGCAGATAGACGGGAGGGCTATGACAATAGAATAATAGTAGAGATGTGGATGGGGATGAGCCAGCGAATTAAATAAGAAGGGAGAGGTGGGTGGGTGGGTGAGTGACAAGTGGGTCCGTGCGTACATAGGCGGACGATGTAGACGCAGAAAATGTCCGCTTTGTTTTCGCATACGACCCAAATATGACCCAAATTTAAACAAAAATAGGTTCACGCGGATACAAAACGGACGCAAAATAAAAATGGGTCTCGGCATTGGGTCATCGTTCTTATCCGCGCGAAACCAAATGGACATGGGCAAACGAAATGGATCCTCCCATTGAAGTTATTCTTATGTACGAGGCTGCAGGCGCTCTAACAATCCTTGACACCACTACACCTGTAACAGTGTGCTTTAGACATTTATAACCGCATCGGCTTAGTTTGCAGCGCGCTGGTAATCAGTGGATGCATCATATTGTAACTCAGAACGGTATCTGCTTTAAAGTCACCACATGCGGTAATGGCTGTATGCCTCACGTTCCGACTCCAAATACTACCAGTACAATATACTCGTAAATCAATCTGTATGAATCACCAATCCCTAGTAAAACCAAGACAAGCATAGGAGCATGTTCTGCAGCATCGGTTCTCGTAAATATGTTTGTATATAACCATATGATATTTGTAGCTCCGTATAGCTGCAGGGATCGATCGGAAGTCAGAAGAGAAGATTACAAGGCAGTAAAAACAAGACAACTGGCAGGCTCACCCACGGAGCTCTGCATTGCCATTGGCTTTTCTTATTTGACCGGTCTGTCTGCCTGCCTGCCTAGCTTCTCCGGACTCGAGGCACGGAGGCAGTGTCTGCACATGAATCGAGGTTAAGGCATTGTTGGTCCGGATGGAATCGTCGGTACGTTCCTAGTGCCTTTCCTTGACAACATGGAGGTGAGGTTAAGCCTTAAGCGGGGGAGGTGCTACCGTCCAAGCCTGGAGATGACGGGACCGAGCTTTTACCTTTGGTTCTTCCGCTTGGGCGCTCTCGTCGTCAGATCATCCGTGACCCGAATCAGGATGAGATAGCACCGAGCATCTACAACCGGTGCTTTAAACCCCTTCAAAGGACCGGGCGGCATCCGGCCCTCAGTAAAAACGATTCAGACGGATGCCTCTAACCAGCCTGAAACGCATGTACTGATCGTCCACATATTTGATCTAAATTTAGAGCGGATATGGAATGATCCAAATGTAATTGGACGCGTCCGTCATGTTGGACCTGAAAGCTCGACTCCAACAAAAATTGCACCAATTTTCTTATCAAACCTATCCAAATTCACTTGCTCCTTTCTTCTTTTCTCCCTTCTTCATGTCGACTGCCACCCTTGCTCCGCGTCGCCCTTGCTCCGTCGCGGTTCTCAGCCTCAACGTCGCCAGCACCGGCAAAGGGATGGCACTTTTACACCGCACAACAATCTTCTCATTGGTGCTCGCCGCTGAGGGTATTGTTACTGGCCCGGACGCCATCGCCGTACGTCCGACAAGTCTCGGACTGCACCTTGCCCTCCACGTGTTTGACACAATGTGCGACCAAGGTTTTTAGTGATTTTTTTATAGGCGGGACGATGGATTTCGATGGTTCGTCGGACCAACAGTATGGACCGAGGGAGCTTGATAAAATGATTTAAAAAGAGTTCTTTGATTCGTGATGTAAGAGAACATAGGATAAGTGAAAATTGGCTTAATTTAAAACTATCTCTCTCACTTGAGTGGGCCTCATACCCTTCACAAAGCTAGCATTGATGGTCATACTGAGAGGGAAGCTTATCGCTTTCGAGTGACATGGCTATTTAAGCCGCTCACTTCGCTCCTCACGCGTGGTGAAACTAAACCCCAACCTTACCAGCCCAACACATATGTTACATCCATATTGGAAATCTTAAGTACGAACAATAAGTATTTGTGTGCATAGAACTATGTTTTACTAGAATTAACGACATACATGTGTTTGTATGTATTTGATATTTTAAAAATATGATTTGTGATTGCAAATGATAAAAATTGAAGTCCATCCGATCACTTTCTGCATGTGCGTATGCGTCCGCGAGTAAATAGGAACCCAGATTTACCTACCGTGATTGTAGATGCTCTATCGTATTGCGTACGTACGTCTACACGGATCTCTCGAGCAAGTGTCTCACAGCCGGTGGCCGTTTCCGAGGGTTGTCTACGTAGCATGGAGCATTCAAATTTATAGCGGCGGGAGATCTTTGTAGCGTCACACAAATTATACGCCAGTTCTCACCGGCTCATCCGGGTCGTCATATTTTATGTATCCTGCAACATATTGCAGCATTAGACACGGAGAATATGTGCATACATGAATCGAGATGCACGTATCTGTGTGCCATATGGACTGCCATATTGTGATACTTGAGGATCGATCGATCGAAGACTAGCTACCACCGCAAGGGTCCTGAGTCTCCGATCTAGGAGCCCAACGCACTCGCACATCGTCATGATCCGTGACTCAAGCAAAGCTACTAATCAACATCTTAGCCCGGAACATAAAAAACTAGTACTACTAATTAATCAACATCAATATGTTGCACCACACACTCAACATAAACATATATTGAAAGTCTTAGCTCAAAATAGCCTTTCACCTTGCTTAAAAGATAAAACAACAATCAAGTCCACGCAACACGTTATTTAAGCACTAGGACAAGTAAAAATTAAGTATAATGGGCCAAAAACACAAGCATGTGAAAAAACGAAAAACAAAGCTATACAAGACGCCTCCGAGGAGAGGTGTCAGCTGCTAGGGGGTGCAAAAAGCCAACGTCTGAAGCAATGGCGGAGATAGACATAAGGCCTCTTTCAATGCAAAGGTGCTTAGATGAGGTGCTAAATGCATTAAATAGCTTAGCAACTCAACTTTTTCAATGCATAGGTGCTTAGCTTGTTGTTGCTAAGCTCATTTTATTTAATGATTTAGCAATTAAACTCTTTCATGCATTGGTCAACTTCTCTCATTTAAGTGATTTTGCCTAGGTTCACATGCTAGCATTGGTTCTTACTGAGGTCACAACACTCGTCTCTCTCCTATTAATTAGCTTGCCATATCAGATATTTTGCTTACATGACAGCCTTAACACCTGTATAAGGTGGAGCATTGGAAGAAGCCTGATGTTTTTTTTCGCTCTGCGGCTAGTCTGAAGACCAGCTGGCATGCCACCTAGCCAGTCCTAGTGCCACTACAAATGTGCCATGGCCCAAAAGCTTTCTATCGACCTCAGCCACATTTAAACTTAAGCAGCGGGAGATATAGCATAGCTACTCCCAATCCTAGATCTGCCCGGGCCGGTCATCGTGGGTCGATCGTCATCTTTTATTCTTTTGCAACCGGTGGTTTACTAACTTCAACGTCGACGTGCATCGATCAGCTGCATGAAGCATTAGACACGGGGAATATGTGTGTGCAGGGATCAAGATGCATGCAATTGTATATGTGTCTGCTTTAAATTAAATCTCCCCAAATGTTAGTGTTAAAATCCTCAAAAAGAAAGTTAGTTTTAAAGTTTATAACATGGACTGTAGAGACAGTTGTGTCCTCTTTTATAGTTGGCATGAAACATTATGTCTTGAGTAATTTCAGCATCTTCATAAACTCTTACATTTAGTTTTACGAACACGATTTTTGTTACTTTTGGTTAACTAGCAATAAATGTACTTGAGAAGCAAGCCTTTAGTTGAGTTCTATATCCAGTATTAAGAGCAACTCTAGCAGACCCCGTAAAAAGCCTCGACCCGTAAAATAACCGTCAAAATACGGGTCGGCGCGGGACTTCCCGCCCGAACAGACCCCGTAGAGGTGTCCGTCCCGCAAACTTTTTTGAGGGGGGCAGCAAAATCTCGGCCTCAACCCGCGTATACGCGGGTTTCCCCCTCGTCACTGCGGTGCCCTACATATAATCGGAAGCGGTTGGTGTGGGGGGGGGGGCATTTCAGCCCGCGCTTTCCCCACCAACCACTTCTCCTCTCCCCCTCGCCCCACCGACGGGCCGCCGCCCAAGATTCTGGCGAAAGCAGCCAGCGGGAGCACGCCGAAAGGCCGCCACACGCACGAGGCCTCCCCTTCCCCCCTTCCGCGTCGGCGGGCCGGAAAGTTGCGGATCTGCGCCCCCTCATTGCTCGCCGTCGGATTTGGCTTTTCCGGCTGCCGGTGGCTGCGCCAAGCAATGGAATGGTCGGGGAGCATCTCCCGCAGCTCCGGCAAGGTCGCATCGCCGCATGTAGGTACGGGTTCGTCCTCCCACCGCCGTCGACGATTTGCGGGCATGGATTCGGCCGGCTGTCCATCGGGCTCGGCACTCGCGCAGCGGCTCTGTGCCGATGTCGCTCATACAGTGTGACGACTGCACGCAGACAGTTCCGCGGCTAACTTCGGGCACGCCGAATCACCTCGGATGGGTGTTCTTCAAATACGAAAACGATGGAGTACGTGTTGTAGCTCGTTCGGCCAATTTTGATAGCTCATTTTTAGGTTCAATTGTGGTAGCTCATGTCGAACATCATCATGTGTGTAGGAAGATTTGGTGATGTCTTATGTATCCAATGTTGTTGAAAAAGAAAGGAAATGCATTATGTTGGATCAAATTAAGGTGCAAATTTTGATTTTCCGGGCTAAAAGAAGCTACGCCAGATCAGACCCCGCAAAGCCGACCCGTAAAAAAAGATTTACGGGTCCGTTATGGAAGGTTTGCATCTGCGACCGTTCGCGCCGGTCCGCAAAGCCGTTTTTCTGCAAACTGCAAACACGTGTTACGGGGTGGCCGGATGCGTGGTTTGATAGAGTTGCTCTAAGTGCAGTTGTCCTTTTACTGATCCATTGATTTGATGTTCTTGGGTAGTCGCATGGACCTATGGTTATATCACTTTCAAAGTCAGTGAATGTGCAAGGTTTTAGTTTTATCTGACACATTTGGATATAACAAGTAGTATTATTGTATGCCATTAACGCATTGGTGGCTTGAGTATGCACACATAATATCTTATTTTCTTTGACTAGGTTTAGTTTGAACAAGGATACTTTAGCGCCGAAGAGTGCAGCTTCATGTTATTAACATATGTACATTATCAAGTATACGATGATATCAATTGCTTTTTTAGGCTAATATTATTTGCTTTTGGTACTATGTACACACTTTTTTTAAAACGAAGGTAAAAGAATTGCCTCATCGGTTAATTAAGCATTAAAAAATTGTCCAGTTAATTAAAGGAAAATCGATGTACAAGTGTGTTTTGGGTCTAAAAAACTATGTATGATGATATTATTTTTCTTTGGTATTTTTGCACGGGTAAATTCTGCACATGAACAAATTATTTGCTTTCAAATGCTTTTTTATTCCATAAAACATTGTGGCACTCCAATTGGCCACTATAGGAGGACAAAGAACGTCGAAGTATATATCAACCTAAAATCTAAAAAACAGACGTCCGCTGGTTCTCCAAACCGAGCAGACGCGCACGCGTCGTCCGATCTTTTTGCATCGATGGCTGGAACGCGTCAGGTGCTACCTGGTCCGGAACGAGCGGCCTGACACTAACGACAAAACTGCATGCGAAACACACGTGAAGACTGCATGGGAGATACGGGATAGTGCATGTTCATTTATTTGAGTTTTTAAAATTTTAAAAAGTCATAACTTTCAAACCGTGCGTCGGAATTCAGATCCGTTTTCACCATTAGAATTCTCGCGGCGAGATCTTTAAAACTAGATCCCGCATGAGTATGTTTCGATGAATTTTTTTATGCCAACTTTGGTGTTATATTGTGCAACTCTATTACTACGCGGTGCAACTTTGGTATTAGATGGTGCAACTTTTTTGAAAACCAATTTCAGAGCTGCATGATCCAATTTCTTATGATGTTGCAATCTCGTACCCATGATAATCAATTTTTTATGATGTGCAACTAGTATGCTTCCATGGTCGCACACACGCGGCTATGGAGTTACACCCTCGTTGGCATAACCATACACGTGCGACCCCAAAGGTGTACACTCTTATCGCATAGAGCTCACACATGATTGAGAGAGTTGCACACGCACCGTGGCATAGTCGCACATGAACGACCATAGAGCTGCACAATATGCATCTTGACATAATTGCACGCTGTCGAGTTACACACTCTTGCCGCATTGTCACACATGACATCCACGTAGTTGCACACTCTCGTCGGCATAATCACACATGTGCGGTCGCGAAGGTGCACACTGTCGTCCGCATCATAGCTACGACTGATTGGGTTGCACACACATGGTGGCATAGTCGCACACGTAAGACCGCAGAGCTACACACTATCGTCAGCGTAGTAGCTACCCACGGCCGCGGTGTTGCACATTTTTGTTGGTATAGTTGCACACATGTGGCCGTCGAGTAGCACACTCTTGACGCAATAGTCGCACATGACATCCACGCAGTTACACACTCTCGTTGACATAGTCGCACATACGCAGCCACGGAGTTGCACACTCACGTCTGCATAGTAGATCACGCACGTCTACAGCTGGTTGCACACGCACGGCGTTATAGCCGCACACGCTCAACCACGAATGCACACTCTAGTTGGCGTGGTTGACCACGGCAACAAACGAAGTTGTACATTCATTGATAGGCAGTTGGCCAAGGAAGCGAATAGTGAAATATGCACATACAGGAATAAAGGAAAAGTCACATATCAACTACTAGGCAGTTGGTCGGGACAAGAGACGAAGTTGCATATCTCATTAGTAGGGGCTAATTTGTGGTGAATGTGTCATCTGTGAAAATTGCATGTACATGGGGTATGAGGAAAACTTGCACATCAACAGTTAGGTAGTTGCACATCGACTGCTAGACAGTTACACCAAACGGGGACTATATTGCACAGAAAAAAGTTCGTCGAAACATAATCATGCAGGATCTAGTTTCAACCGTAAAAACGGATCTTAATTTCGTCGTTTAGTTTAAAAATTATAGCTTTTAGAATAAATTAAACTCCAAATTAAATGTGTTCACATCTGAATGTTTTTCAATCTTTATTTCAAAACGTTGCATGATTTTTTTCTTTTTCTTTATCATAAGACATAAACTTTTCGTTTCTGTTTAATAAAACAAAAACTTATTAAAAATGATGAATGCTACGGAACGCTAGAAAGCATCCAGCCGCTCGCTAGACGCGTCAATATATCAATAGTATCATCATATTGTACTTGGATTATCCTCTAAGCTGTGCGGCGCAGCGAAACGCGCATACGTTTCCAGTCCACCCAAACGTGGAACGTTTAAATTCGAAGCAGCGGGAGATACAGCATAACCTACTACTCGTAGTAGTGATTAACTAAGCCAATTCCAGATCTGCTCAGTCCGGTCATCGCGGGTTGTCATCTTTTATTTCTTTGCAATCGGCGGTTTACTAACTCCACCCACGTCGACGACGTGCATCGATCGGCTGCATGAAGCATTAGACACGGGGAATATGTGTGAGCAGGGATCAAGATGCATGCAATTGTATATGTGTCTGCTATATGAGGAGCGGTATTACTATATTTCGTCTAGTAGCTTATAGGTGGTGCCGATCGACCGAAGACCAGCTCGATCTAGCTACTACCCAAAGACCCAGAACTCTGCGAGGAGCCCCGCCCCATGCACCCGGCCGCATCGATCGGTGTCCGTGCCGACGAGGCGCTGCCGGTCGACCGGCCATGAATGAGCGTCCAGAACATCCGCCGCTGCCTCTGCGCCGCCGCAATCCGCGCCGGGACACCGCCTCCGGCCCCCATGCATCCATGCATGCACGGGCATACGCGAAGCGTACGATCTCGTTCTTCTCATATAGTACTAGGCTAGTACTAGCCAACGTTCTTGGGTCCTCCATGCAAAAAAGAAAAGAAACAAACGTTCTTGGTTCCTGGAGTGAGTCTACTGGTGAACTAGTCGCGTTTGGGACTCGTTTCTCCTTGGCTTCTTACGTGGATTAGTCGTTGGGTGCCGGCCGGGTTATGCGTGCGTGCAGTGGACGGCAATGCCAGCTAGTCCAGGGCACGCAAGGGCGCTCTCGCGAGTCCACAGTCCCGATGATGAAGCATCGAGGACGAGGCACGTTTCCGTTTCCTCGTGGACCTGTGCACAACCGTGATGCCCCCTTTATGGTTTTTGTCATGCAGCGGCTGGCGGTCGCGCAGGATTCCGCCGAGGAGCACGTACGTGCGTGGTACGCGCGACGACCGGCGAGACGGGTGCGTGGCCGGACGCCGGTGGCGTAAAATCTCTATAGCTGGTACTGGCAGCGCTGCAAGGGGCGACGGGTCCCGGCCCCCGGGATGCGTACTGGTGTTGTTGCACACACACACACGCTGGCTGAGTAAAGACACGAGGGCGCCGGACGGGAGTAGATAGCCGGGAGACACGCAGGGACACCGATCAGGCCACCACGGCTCCGCGGACGCGTCGCGCGTGATAACTTTGATGTCATGGGCATCTCTTCGAATTGTGTCAAACTTCCTCATTTTAACTCTAGGTTAGAGCATTTACAACCGGACCTTTTATATCCTTCTTAAATGTCCGAACAAGCCGATCGGTCACAAAAAATCGATACAAACAAGCCTCTTAAACCGGCTTCAAACGCACGGGCTGACCTGCATCCCTCATTTCCAACCCAAATATGGAACGGGTATAGGGGAGCCTGGCCGCGCCCGGGCACGTCCCCCACATCGGACCCGACAGCCCAATCCCACCTCAAATTGCCCCCAAATCGATCCCGCAAAGTGTCGGGTCCATTTGGTGTTATCCTCTCTTCTTCCTCCTTGCGTCGTCCGTCTCCCAGCTTCGCCACCGTGCACGCTCTGTCGCCTAGTAGCCTCTGCTCCCTCAGCCACTCGGTCAGAGGGATCATCCCTCCCGACCTCGTCGCGGAGGACGTCGTCCCGGTCCGGAAGACACCGCGGTACCTCCGGCAACTCTCTGCCTCTGCCTTGTGCGGGATGTGTTCGACAGAATGTCTAACTGGATATGTTCGTCAAATTTGTAGGAGAAACGATGGATTCCAATGCTTCGTCCGGCGAGGAGCATGGACCGACGCAGCTTGATGAACTGATTCAAGAAGAGTTCTTCTATTCATCGGATTCAAACGAAGAAGTGGACATGATCATGCTCATGAGCATGGAAGAGGAAATGGACTCGCAAGTGGAGCATATTCTCAATTTCAAGGGCTCGATCAAAGGGAGAAGAGTCATCATTCAAGGGCTCAATATCAGAAGTATCCAAGATTCCCGGATGATCTACGGTTTCGTCATCGCTTTCTCCTGCGAAAATCATTGTTTTTGCGCATTGTGGAGGCGATGGAAGCACATGATGACTACTTCAGGCTCACAAGGGATTGTTGCGGTCAACTCTCTTTCTCTGTCAAGCAGAAGTGCACGACTGCTATGAGGATGTTTGCACTTGGTACTGTGGTAGATGCCGTTGGTGAAATTGTCAGGATGTGGTAGAGTACATGCCTGAAACTACTGTCAAGTTTGCCCGTGCTGTGGTGTAGGTGTTTGGAGCAGAGTATCTGAGAGAGCCAAATGCACAGGACACAGAGAAGTTGTTGGCTATTGGAGAGGCCAGAGGATTTCCAGGAATGTGTAAAAGAGGCCACCATCATACTAGAGGCGGTGACATCACATGACTTATAGATTTGACATGCTTTCTTTTGAATGTCACGTTCTCATAACGACATCAACGTGCTTTAGTGATCTTCGGTGTTCAGGAGGCTTTGCAATAGGGAATCACCTTCGTGCAACTACACTGTGAACAGACGATACTACAACATGGGATACTATCTTGCCGATGGCATAAATCCTCAGTGGGCTGCATTTGTCAAGATCATATCCGAACCACATGACAGAAAGCAAAAGCACTTCGCAACAATGCAGGAAGCAGCTAGGAAGGATGTGGAGAAGGCATTCAGAGTGCTGCAAACATGTTGGGGAATTGTTCGTGGGGCTGCAATGATGTGGGAACAAGAAACTTTGTGGCAGTTGATGACATGTTGTGTTCTTTTGCACAATATGATCGTCGAGGATGAGGGTGATGGTGTAGCCCAAGTTGAAATCCCTTAAGATCAAGATGCAGTTCAACTCATGAACTTTCTGCAGATGCATTAGAACCTAGAAGATCATCGCGTGCACACACAACTACTCAATGATCTGGTGGAGCATTGTGGACCCACAATGGAAATCAAAGAGCAGATGATTGATTGTGCACTTCAAATAAATTTGATGTAAACACTTCTTATGTTCTATACCAACACATGTTTTACACGCGATGTTTAGTATCGGATGATCAACGTGCATGACTTTGTATGAATTTGAGAGTCTGGATATGAGACATGTGGATGCACGGAGCAAAATATGAGGGGTCATCCATGCGCGTCCGCGAGGGTATAGGGGGGCGAATTTGCATGGTCCGACTGTAGATGCTTTTAGGCTTTTGGTATTGGCCACTACTAGACGCCGGGGCACGTGCCCAACTTTGGGCCGGTCGCACTAGGAGTGCATGATAAATTGACTATAGCCACGTGATCTTCTTTCTGCGCCTCCCCCCTCGCTTTTCCTCCTCGTGATGATTTCCTCTTAGAAACAACTCACATTGCATATTTATGGATGAGCGCATGACCGGCCTCGAAGCACCACCCCTCGCGCTCGCCTGTCGTTCCCTTCGCCGACCGCCTTGCTACATGTTTGCCTCGTCGCCGACGAGTCGCTACCTTGTCGCCGACGCCCACTAACACCACGGTAACAAATCCCCTGCTGGTTGCAGCAAAAACAAGTTTCGAGGTGGCAACTTTTTTCGCAGTCGGCGTCCAACCCATGGTAGTCCCGTCTTCGCCAGTCGAAAGTTGCACCATCGGGTAGCAGCACGCCAGTGGTCACCCTATGCAGCAAATTACGCTGCCCGTCCCAGCAAAACGGGTAAACGGTTGCAACAGTGTCGTAAGTCGTTGTTGTAGCCCATCGTCGTTGTAACACCCGAAGATGTTGGTTCTGGCAATTCCATAGAACGGTTCCAGCCCTGGACATGGATACTTCCAACGTTCCCCTAGTACGGTTCCAGGATGGGGCACGTTGATTCCAACACCAGGGATGGATTCTTCCAGCACAGATGCACACCGGTTACAGCATCCTTGTGTGCAGGTTCCAGCACAGCTTCATCGGTTGTAGCTCCTCCGTCCGCCGGTTGTAGCTCTCGCCGTGGTCGGTTGCAACTCCTCTGTCCAGCGGTTGTAGCTCCCGTCGTGGCCGGATGTAGCTCCTTTGCCCACCGGTCACAACTCCTATGTGGTCGGGATTGCAGTTCCTAGCATGGTCGGTAGTTGCTCCATCGACAAGAGGGAGTTCGAGGAGTAGGAAGGGAGGCCGCTACATGGAGTTGTAGGAGGAAAAAAATTGGAGAAATCTCATCGTAGAGGGAGAAAGACGAAGAAAGCAATGTACAAAATGGGAATTGTGTGGACAAGGGATGCTACAGCCTGTGGATAAGGACCGGTAGGCGTGGGGACCCATGGACGCGTGCGTGTGTGCAGGCATGGGCGTAGACAGGTCCCAGGCTACCCTGGCCAAGGCCCGGGACATGGCTACACAGTGCCTTGTTGACTGTTATTTTGCCACTGTTTCTTACTGTTTAACACTGTTACTATGCACTTGGCGTGGTATTTCTATCAGACCGTAAATATTTGGGGACGACAGATCTAGAGGATCTTCCAACGAAGTACCTATTCCCCTTGCGGGTTTGATACAACGAACGATTATGTTCGCTTGACAGAACCCCCAACCCCAGGGCCAGCCCCCTCTGCGAGGGCTACCGGCTACGTGTCGTCCTTATCAATTCTTAACAGGAATCACTAAAGTGGGTGGCTATCGGGCAGGCCCAACAATGTTGCAGAGTGTAAATAACATTTCTGTGTTTTTTTGGGTTTTTCACTGTATGCACAACGCGTTTTCTAGTTTTCCTTTTTCTCTCTTCCATTTTCAATGTCTTTCTTCGTGTTTTTTACTTTATTTTCAACATATATCTAAGTATTTGTATACATACGATGCATTTTTTAAATACTTTTATTTTTTCAACTTGATGATTAATATTTTTTCAAATATATTGTTTGATGCCTACTGTTTTCCATACACATTGTACTTTTTTTGAATACGCCTAGAACACTTTATTATATATGTCTTTTACTACAAGATTAATATTTTCTCAATTAATTGTTTTGCAATTTATTAATATTTTTTTAATGATAATAAAAATGTTTTTAAAATATGTGAACATTTCTATACATTGGATAAACATTTTTTAAGTGTCATAAAAATTTCGTTTGAAACACATATTAAAAAAGCTAATGTACATTTACTGAATTGTATAAAACATTTTTTGAGTTACATGAAGATTTGTTTAAATCGTATAACAACATTTCAAAATGTCACGTACATTTTGTAAACACGTGAACAATTTTTTAATGTCACATACATTTTTAAAGGTTGAGTGAACATTTTTGTACACTAAATTTACATTGTTTTATGTGCGATGAGCAATTTGAAAAGGTTAACTATTTTATTTTATCATAATATGTGCATTGAGTTTCTTTGGAAAAAATATATAAATAAATAAATAAACATGATGTCAGCATTACAAGGCTATGTGGTTACTGGGCCAACCCATTACCGACTCGCTGCACGCGACCCTCACATAGGAGTTGCTGCAGGTAGCACCCCCTGGCGCTCTAATAACATGCCCTAGTTGGGCCAATAAGGCCAAGTTTTCAGTGACCACTACTTAACTTTGTGCATTTGGTTAATTTGTTTTATATGGTTTCTATCATATTGATACTTCAGTAAATGTAATAAAAAATTAGAAAATGCAGTTTGCTTTTCATGCGTACCAAATTCTTTTGGTATGGTTTCAGTATATACTGTAATAATCAAAGTTGACGTGAATTCTAAATGACATGGTAATATGTTTACAAATTTATAACTCAAATCACATACTTTTTGTATACACACACAATATATAAGTATATATGCATGTATGGATTCATGTCTTTATGAATGGTCGTGCATGCAAATGGGTAATGCATATTTTGTTTTGTTTATGGATGTGATTAGCATATTTTATAGAGTAAAATGACTGTGGATAAGACAATGAGGAAAAGTAGATGTGAGGTCGTTATATGACTGCGCGTGGAGACGTGTGAATGTTGTATATTGCAAGCGAGACAAACTCACATGCTCACGTGATCGACTCCTTCTATGGTTGTGCACGGAATAAATATGAATATAGTTTTAATATGGTTTATTCGATTAACTGTTTAGTTTCTGGGTGTATGCATAAAAACAAATTCAAAATGGTATCAAAATATCATACCATATCGAGAACCAGAAATCATAAAATTGGTCTGGTTCATTTTATTTCAGTGTGATTTTTTGATTCGGTTTTAAAATGCACAAAGTGACTGCTACCAAGCCTAAAAAACTGACAGTTTGACCTGGCTTTGAATAACTAAACAAAATAAAACAGATTGCCATGATATATATTTCCGCCGTCCAAAATTAGTTGACAACCAAACAGATGTATCTGGCGTAGATACATTAGTTTGACCGTCACAACTAATTTCGGACGGAGGGAGAATAATACAACCGCCTTCATGTTCAAACGAATAGAGTAAAAATGCCTCAAAATAAAATTTGCAATGACTTGACAATACAAACAACTAGTTGGCGAGGGGCATGTTTGTACAAATATTTGGCATATCTAAATTTAACATTTCTTATCAACACAACAGTTAGGCGTGATGTTTGTAGTTAAAATGCCATAAAAGAAATTTTGAGCATGAGAAACTAAACTTGCCACAAGTTTTAAAACTCAAGAAAACTTAATATTTGCCATGTGATGTTTAAATATACCTTGGCTAGGGTGTAGAAATAAATTTGTCACGGTGGGAAAATAATAATTTGGGTCTTTACTTCTGTGCGTTTGGTTCCTTAGTTGTACTCATTTATCTGCACGTTCTTAATTTTTGCTCACTTTTCCCCACTCCCTTGTCCGAAACCCTCAGAAATGGTCACAACGAAGGATGTCGTCGGGTCAATGATTTGACCGTTAACTCTCACGAGTGGGGCCACATCTGAACGGATCCTCCTTTGACCGGTGTGATGTGTGGGGCCACATTGAGACACGTTAGATGGGCTTGTCTGAACCTCGAGCTCGAGTCCCTAGAGCATCGTGCCACTCCGCCCCCTCCGTCGCCGTCGTGCCCTCGAACCCCGCTCCGCCCCCTCCGTCGCCGTTGTGCCCTAACTGCAACCCTTATTTGAATCGAATATGATTGATCCCGCGCCCTCGAACCCCGCTCCGCCCCTCCATCGCCGTCGTGCCCTAACTGCAACCCTTATTTGAATTGAATATGATTGATCCCGCGCTTGCTTTCCAGCTTTCGGTTAGGATGGAAGTTAGTGTGTTGTGCGGTAGAAAAGCGCGTATGATTACTGGATTTTTCTATCCGAAGGTGGTAGAAACCAGTTGTCGTTCAAAGATTTGCTCGCGTCGCTTAGAAATTCCTCATATGGGTGGAGCCCCGCCGATGTTGTTAAACTAAAAAAGTTCAGCAGTACCGAGCAAAAATTTATACCACTAAATTGCGATGAGCATCTGGGATTGCTCTTTACTTTGCATGTTGAAAGCCGCTTTGGTAAAATCCAAATCGAGGTGCTTCAGCCATACAATGAACATGATAAGGGGAAGGGTTTTCAGAACTCTTCTATCTATGCTAATAGAGAGCGCCCTAACACTCCTTGTAGGTCGAAACCAAGCAGAGCCAGCGGTTCTGAAAGTCACAATATATCTGCTGCCGCTTCTTGTGTTGCTTCTCTTGTCGCTGTTGTAGCTGATGTAGAACAAGATGCAGATCCAGATGAAGAGGTGCCTCGACATGATGACGAGGATGACAATATGTTCCCTCATCGTATAGATATTGCCAGTAAACAAGCAATGTCAGATGAATACCAGGAGCAACCTATCAGTCATGCTAGATTTGATGACACTAACAATGAAGAGAGGGAGGAGAACATTGACAGCTTAGTTTTAGATGAATATGATGTGGATGACATGCCAACAATTGAGCGGAACAGGGAAGATCCTCAACTTGCTGTCGGTGCCATATTCCATTCGATGGTGGATTGTCGTAATGCAGTTACTACATATTGTATTCTCACTCAAAATACATATATGATTGATAGGAGTGAGCCATCAAGGTTCACTGTTCATTGCCCATATGATAGGTGTAGATGGAGGTTGCATGCATCACATATGTTGAGGAGCAAGTTCATTCATGTTTGTGTATTTTAGTTAAACTAATTCATTCTATTTTCAGATCATTGTGTAATGTTTTCTTAACTGTATTTTCTTTTATATTTTGTTTCAGTTAAAAAAGAACCCGCACCATCACACTTGTCCACCTGGAGGGGGAGGGGGAAGGCTAAAACAAAGCTAGCAAAGACTAGGTGGGTGGCAAATGCAATTTTGGATTGGTTGAGAGAAAAACCAACACATGGTCCAACAACACTCCATGGGAAGCTATTTGAGAAGTACAAGATTGATATACCTTACATGAGGATTTTTTATGCTAAGGAAATAGCTCTTGACAGGATTAATGGTCCTTGTAATAAGAGATTTCAGTTGCTCTACACATTTAAAGCTGAAGTGGAAGCTGCTAGTCCAGGGAGTGTTGTAGATATTGAGAAGCATACAGTTTCATAAAAATAAAAGGGAAGCCATTTGAGAAGGAGTGCTTCAGGAGGGCTTTTGTTTGTTTCAAGGCTTGTTGGCAAGGGTTTCTCGATGATTCCAGGCCCTATTTGGCTGTTGATGCAACTGCTTTGAATGGAAGGTGGAGAGGACAACTGGTGACAGCTTCTGCAGTTGATGGACACAACTGGCTATTCCCAGTTTTTGAATTTTTGGTGTAATGAACGTGCACTCAATCTCTACAGGTGCAATCAAATCAATAAGCAAAAAAACATAATCAATGTGCACTCAATCTTTGTAGGTGCAATCAAATCAATAAGCAAAAAAAAGCAGAACCAATGCATGCACTATTTTCTAGGCCTCTTTTATCTTTTTGGGCCTTCGACAGTCATCTTGATTATGTTTTTTGCTTATTGATTTGATTGTACCTGTAGAGACCGAGTGCACGTTCATTGCACCAAAAATTCAAAAATTAGCTTCTTTTTGTTCATAAAATATATATGGCCAGCAACAATTCAAAAAATAGCTTCCTTTTCTTCTTCTTTTCAACATCAACATGGCTCATTTTTCTAGCTTTAGTTTCCTTTTTGACACCTCAACCAGTCCATTAGCCGCGCGTGCCAAAACTTTTGAAACCATAAAATATAGGGCCAAAATACAAATATCACACAACTTGAATATAACAAGCCGAATGGGCTACAAAGTAACAAATAAAAGTATCAAGCATAACATACATATATACATAGGGTAAGGGTAAAAGTAGCAAGCATAACATAGTTATTACATAAAACATGATAGAACACGACAGAGATAAAAAGTTCACGGTACAACCAACGACATAACATAGAAATATATAAAAAAGTCCTAACACCCTAGGGTAAGACAAGCTTCACGACACCGTGCATAGCCTCCATCGCCATCTTCACTTGTAGAAGAGGATCTTCACTGCGCCTCCTCTTCACTGCTCCTCCTTCATCCCATTCTCGCCGAGGTAGTAGGGGAGGCTGTGGATGATGTTGCGGGTCGAGAAGATTCTATCGAGATTTGTGAAGATGTTGTAGGTTGTGAATGCGATGAACTCGCATCCACACCAAAACACCTTGTCGAGCAGGTGGTACACATCAAATCTGTTGGTTAAGGTGGCGATGAGCCCTGTCCGCGGAAAGCTGGCATTTGTAAGCAATTCCTCCAGTCGGAACATCACCGGGGAGCCTGCCGGGAGGTGGGCAAAGCCCGCACGGAGGATCCACTCGGGCAAATCCCTAGCACCCCTCCAACGTGAGATCATCCACACGCGGAGAATTTTCTCCACGCCGACGCCGATGGGGCACCGCCTCTCTGGCACGGTCGGTGGCAGTTGGAAGGTAGGGCCATAGTACTCCATCTTCGTCTAGCTTCGAGAGTGCTCTGGATTTGGGTGAAGAAGTGAAGGGTGGCCGCGGAAATGGATGTGAGGAGAATAGGTGCAGGGGCGGGTGGTTTAAATAAGGGTATCGACCGCATGTTGCTACGTTCAAACGAGGCGCATCGATCGGTATGCCCTAGACTTTAATTGCCATGTTGAATTGATGTTGCGGAGGTCAAAGGCTAAAACGATGTGAACTATAAATTGATCGAAGAGACGTGTACGAGAAGATACAAACCAACGGCAACAACCGTCACTGCGTATGTGGTGGCTCACATGCAGGAAGGCTACGTCAGTGGGGCATCGTGGCGGCACGCATCGGCGCATGCATGCAGGCTTGCTGGATCACGTCGTGCATGCATAGCAGGCTTCTTTACCATGGCGGCATGCATGAGAGCGCATGCGTGCAAGTGTTTCATGCAACAACCCAACAGTCCAACAAAACCACAACCCAACGGTCCAACCAACACCACCGTCCAGCGCGGCCCCACTTGGCACGTGCAATGGGCAAAACAGTCCAGCGCAGCCCCACTCGTCGGCAGTTAAGGATCAAACCATTGACCCGACGACATCCTCCGACGTGACCATTTCTAAGGGTTTCAGACAAGAGAGTGGAGAAAAGTGAGCAAAGTAAAGAGCGTGGGAATGAATGAGTACAACCAAGGAACCAGGGACACACAAATAGAAAACCTTAATAATTTACCATGATAGAAAATCAAAAAATATACCAAGGATTCGTTGGTAAAATTGACACGATCTACGAAGCAAATTTGTTATGATGAAAAAAGAAAAAATAATTTGCCATGGTCCATGAAGTAAATTTTCCATGCTCAATTTTTTTGCGATGGTACATAACGTAAATTTGCCATGGTCCATGAAGTAAATATTCCATGCTCAATTTTTTTGTGAGGGTACATAATGTAAATTTTCCATGCTCCAATTTTTTTTGCCTTTGTCCAAGAGAAATAAATTTGCCATGGTCTATAAAAGAATTTTTCCATGAGTCAAGAGAATAGATAAGTGGTATGAGATTTTTGGTTTGCTTGTGCTAATTTCCGAGTTTCTTTTAATAAAAGATGGACGTGAATACTAAAATAACGTTATCTGTGAATGATACGAATTAGCATCATGAAAGGGCAAGATCTAGGACTTGTTATATGTCAAAGAATACCGTGAGCCAATGTTCTCCACTAAGATGTCGGAGGGCATTGGTGAATATCATGTTGGAAATATGCCCTAGAAGAAACAATATTGTATTATTATATTTCTATATTTATAATTAAGAGTTTATATTCTATGATATCATATGATCCTAGAATATGTGATTCAATAGAAAACTCATATGCACATGTGGAATGATAAACGGTAAAACCGGAGTCCTAGTACCGCGTCAAAGACTAGTTCAAGTGTTGTTAATGTTCATACTTTCTGGCTCTTAGGGTATCGTTAAGTGTAATGATAGTCCTAAAATAACTTTGAGAATATGACATTGGAAGAACATCATATTGAATCGACCCAAACTTGTTTGTTATACTTTGAGATACTATCGTCACAAGTCAATTGTTATAACATGGAGAGTTAACATATGCTTTGGTTCCTTAAACCATGAGAGTGTCTTGGTTTCTTCTTACCGTACGATGGGATTTGAGGTTGCTCAAATGTCATATGTAACATGCTGATCATAACAACAACTTATAGGTTCTTCGAAAAGTTTGACATGGGACTAGATAGCTCAAGAGTGGGATTTACTCCTTTGAAGATGGAGATATATTCTTAGGGCCCTATCAGTGTGACGACATCCATCATGTTCTGGCCAAACATAGGTGACTAGGTCAAGGGGAAATAAGAACAATACCGGTAACAAGGAGACCGGTATAGTGAGCATGAGAATGACTCTACAAGGTCACAAGGGGTTTTGTTCATTTATAGTGACCAGACATAGGTGACTAGGTCAAGGGGTTTTGTTCATTTATATGTTTTACTAAACCTACAGGGTCACAATCTTAAGGGATTCATGACCTGTTGAGTGTTACTAGAGTAGGAGTTATGAGAAAATATTTTTAAATAGTTTCCTTAATATTAGAAATAGTTTCGAGAAACCGAAAGCGTTTCAGAGTTACCGGAAGAGTTTTTGGGGTTTACCGGGTAATACCAGAAACTGATATATTGGTGAAAATTGTTTCCAAAGACTTAAATATAAATTATAAAGGGATCTAGTATGATTAGGAGGCCCCTGGATTATATTATAGTCAATGGGCTAAAGAAAATAAGAAAAGGCCTATTAAGGGAGAGTTAATGTGCCCTAAGGCCCATTAGTGGAGGCACCCAAGGTGGAGACCGAATTGGGTGTGGAGTTAGACTCCACCAGCACAAGGGGAGGGAAACCCTTCCCAAGTCAGCCACACCTCCCTCTTTTTAGAAATATGCCCTAGAGGCAATAATAAATTATTATTATCATATTTCCTTGTTCATGTGTTTATTATCCATGCTAGAATTGTATTGATGGGAAACTGAAATACATGTGTGAATACATAAACAACATCATGTCCGTAGAACGCCTCTACTAGACTAGCCCGTTGATTAGATGGTTAATGTTTCCTATCCATAGAAATGAGTTTCCATTTTATAACGGGATCACATTATTAGGAAAATGATGTGACGGAAAAGGCCCAACCATAAGCTTAGCATATGATTGTATCATTAAAGTTTAATTGCTATAGTTTTAAAGTTTGTCCTTGATTGAGATCCTTTGTGCTGTTATAATGGAGGGTGCGCGATCGTTAGTTCCTACCAACCTCCTCCCTAGGGGCATGCAAGTAGTACTTGATACGTCTCCAATGTATCTATAATTTTTGATGATGGCATGCTATTATATTATATATTTTAGATGTTTTATATGCATTTATATGCTATTTTATATTATTTTTGGGACTAACCTATTAATCTAGAGCCAAGTGCCAGTTTCTGTTTCCCCCCTTGTTTTTGAGTTTTGCATATATGGAATATTAAACGGAGTCCAAACGGAATAAAACCTTCGGAAGGAATTTTTCTAGAAGGAAACAAGTCATCCAAGCTTGGAGTGCATGTCAGGGGAGGTGCCAGGACGCCACAAGCCTACTAGGCATGGCCCCCCTGGCCGCGCCTAGCAGGTTTGTTGCCTCCTGGCAGGTCTCCTAACCCTATTCTCTGGCCTATAAATACCCAAATATTCCCCCAACATCAGAACAGGCCACGAAAATACTTTTCCTCCGCCGGAAGCCTCCGTTCCCGAGAGATCCAATCTTGGAGCCTTCTCCGGTAATCTGTCGGAGGGCGAATCGATCACGGAGGGCATCTACATCAACTCCATAGCCCCTCCGATGATGCATGAGTAGTCCACCACAGACCTACGGGTCCATAGCTACTATCTAGATGGCTTCTTTTCTCTCTCTTTGATCTTCAATACCATGTTCTTCATGATCTTCATGGAGATCTATCCAATGTAATCTTCTTTTGTGGTGTGTTTGTCAAGATCCATGAATTGTGAGTTTATGTTCAGATTATCCATGAATCTTATTTGAATCACCTCTGATTTCTTATATACATGATTTCATATCCTTGTAAGTCTATTCGAGTTATTGGTTTGGTTTGGCCAACTAGATTGGTAATTCTTGCAATGGGAGAAGTGTTTGGTTTTGGGTTCAATCTTGCGGTGTCCTCACCTAGTGAAAAAGTAGGGGTAGCGAGGCACATATTGTATTGTTGCCATCAAGGGTAAAAAGATGGGGTCTTCAACATATTGCTTTAGTTAATCCCTCTACATCATGTCATATTTCTTAATGCGTTACTCTGTTCTTCATGAACTTAATACTCTAGATGCAGGCAGGAGTCGGTCGATGTGTGGAGTAATAGTAGTAGATGCAGAATCGTTTTGGTCTACTTTTCACGGACGTGATGCCTATATGCATGATCATTGCCTTGGATAAATACATGATTATTTGCTTTTCTACCAATTGCTTGACAGTAATTTGTTTACCCACCATGATATTTGCCTTCAAGAGAGAAGCCTCTAGTGAAACCTATAGCCCCCGGGTCTATTTTCCATCATATATTTTCAGAACTATCCTTGCTGCAATTTATTTACCTTTTACTTTCCGCATTCATTACATCTATCTCTATCGGATCTAATCCTTGCAAATAACCATGAAAGGATTGATAACCCCTTTATAGCGTTGGGTGCAAGAGTTTGATTATTTGTGTAGGTGCATCCATTGGTGACTTGCTTGTTCCTCCTACTGGATTGATACCTTGGTTCTTAAAAACTGAGCAAAATACTTATCTACTTCACTGCATCACCCTTTCCTCTTCAAGGGAAAACCAACGCATGCTCAAGAGGTAGCAGTACTTTGCTTCGAGAGATCTAATAAAACCTTGCGATAAGTATATGAGTTCTTTACGGCTAATGTGAATCCATGGATGTACGCACTCTCACCTTTCCACATATTTGTTAGCCTCTTCGGTACCGTGTGCATTGCCCCTTCTCACCTCGAGGATTGGTGCGGCCTTCACTGGTGCATCCAAACCCCGTGATATGATACACAATATCACACATAAGCCACCTTATATATTCCTCAAAACAACCACCATACCTACTTATCATGACATTTTCATAGCCATTCCGAGGTTTATTGCCATGCAACTTCCATCATCATCATATACATGACTTGAGCATTCATTGTCATATTGCTTTGCATGATCATAATATAGCAAGCATGATATTTCCATGGCTTGTCCATTTTTTGATATCTTTGCTATGCTACATCTTTGCACACCCTGGTAAACTGCGAGAGGCATTAATATAGAGTCATCCTATATAGCTTTATTATTATATCAAGTTGTAAGTAAATAAAAGTGTGATGATCATCATTATTAGGGCACTGTCTCAGTGAGGAAAGTATGATGGAGACAATGATTCCTCCACAAGTCGGGATGTGACTCCAGACAAAAAAAAAGAGAAATAAATAAAAAAGTGAGAGAAAAGAGAGAAGGGATGGTGCTACTACCTCTTTTTTCCACACTTGTGCCTCAAAGTGGTACCATGTTTTTCATATAGAGAGGCTCATGTTTTGTCACTTCCATATGCTAGTGTGAATTTTTCATTATATAACTTGTCTTTTATATTCCGATGACGACCTTCCTCAAATACCCGAGGTCTTCATGAGCAAGCAAGTTGGATGCACACCCACTTAGCTTCAATCGAGCTTTCATACAATTATAGCTCTAGTGCATCCGTTACATGGCAATCCCTACTCCTCGCATTAATATCTATTGATGGGCATCTCCATAGCCTGTTGATATGCCGAGTTGATGCAAGACTTTCTTCTCCACTTTTACCCCTTTGAAACCTACCAACATATTCTATTCCACCTATATGCTATATCCATGGTTCACGCTCATGTATTGAGTGAGGTATAAAATGTTGAAGCACGCAAAAAAGTATGCTCCAATTGCTTGGTTTGACACTAGGGTGCTCATGATTTATACTTTATGCTAGGAAGACGAAGCATGACAGGCTATATGATTTTGTAGGGATAGCATTCTTTAGCACTGTTATTTTGAAAAGACATGATCGTTTGTGAGTAAACCTGAGTATGGATGTCTTCTTGACAAATGATAGACTATTGCCTTGAATCACTTGTATCTTAATATTCATGCCATGATTAGACATTTGTTCAAGATTATGTTAGGTAGAATTCCACATCAAAAATTATCTTTTTATTATTTACCTACTCGAGGACAAGCAGGAATTAAGCTTGGGTATGTTGATATGTCTCTGTCGTATCTATATTTTTTTATTTTTTCATGCAAATATTCTACAACTTTCATATACTTTGGGCAACATTTTATATTATTTTCGGGACTAACTTACTTATTCATTGTCTAGTGCCAGTTCATGTTTTTGTGTGTGTTTTGTTTCATAGAAAACCCATATCAAAAAAAGTGCAAACGTAATAAAAAATAATGGGTTTTTGTAATATATGTGAATTTGGGAAGAAGACTCAATGGTACACGGTGCCCGAGGGCCCCACAAGCCAACAGGGCATATCGAGGGGGTGGTTGCACCTTGATAGCTTGTGGCCACCTCTTAAGTCAGTTGGCTCCCTACGCTTGCTGCAAGAAATATAATTTCCCAATAAAAGTACCCTGAAAATTTCAGCCCAATCGGAGTTACGGGTCTCCGGATATTTAGGAAACGCTGTAGGAGTCAGCAAACAGTCGCGAAAACATGAGAGAAACAGAGAGAGAGAACCAATCTCGGAGGGGCTCTTGTCTTCCAAGAGCCATGGAGTCCATGGACCAGAGGGGAACTCTACTCCAACCTAGGGGGAGACCAAGGAAGAATAAGAAGTAGGGGCTCTCTCCCCCTCTCTCCCAGTGGCGTCGGAGCGCCGTCCGAGCAACCATCGTGACAACGATCTACACCAACAACTTCGTCGCCGTCATCACCAACTCTCCCCCTCTATGAAGCATTGTAAAACCTATCTTCCCCACTATAATCTCTACTTAAACATGACACTTAATGCTATATATTATTATCCAGTGATGTGTGTCCATCCTATGATGTTTGAGTAGATCTATTTTGTCCTATGGGTTGATTGATGATCGTGATTGGTTTGAGTTTTATGTTTTATTTTGGTGCTTTCCTATGGTGCCTTCTGTGCCGCACACGTGTGGAAAATTCCCGCTGTAGGATGTTGCAATACGTTCATGACTCGCTTCCAGTGGGGGGCTAGAGTAACAGAAGCTTACAACCGAGTAAGGGGGCTGTTGCGTATGGGAGTAAAGAGGACTTGATGTTTAATGCTATGGTTAGTGTCATGGTAGAGGTACTAACATAGGTGTGAGGCCATATCCGCTGTGTGGCGACTTGAAGGGATTGACCGGGAACGAGAGACGAGTTTACCCAAGTTCGCCCCCTCCAATGGAGGTAAAAGCCTACGTCCTGCTTTGTGTCTATATTGATGATGGTCTCGATTACAAGGGCATGGAATCGCTAACCTAGCTCTCGAGGGTTTGCAACTTAAGTCTATTGGTATTAGAGGCTCGCCTTTATATATAGATTGAGGCCTTGGGCTTACAAGGGCCCGAGTCGTGCCATGATTCGTGACCCACTATGTCTCTAACTCGCCTTGCCTTTCAAGCAAGGAAACTCCTGGCGTCTAACCCCTCTTGGGCCTTGAGTCTCCGTCTTCGTGTGTTGGGCGCCATGCGGCTTACTTGGTAAGCCGCCTTGCCTATCTTGTCTTCAACAACGCGGCCCACCTTGAGTATGATTCAAGAGCCGCCAATATGTTGACCTGGCCCAGTAGGCTGGGTTATACTGCAGGGTTGTATCGGTGGTTGATATAACTTGAGAGAATATCGATTATACCTTTGGCTCCTCGTTGGGTTCGACGCTCTTATCAAAAATAGGCTACAAACAATCCCCTACACTTGTGGGTTATCATGTAGACACAATCTCCTGTCTCATTGATATGCATCTTCTATATTAGACCTTGGGTGTTTCGAGCAATTGTTTTTGATTTTCATGCTATGTTCCTAACAATGGAATCATGAGCTAGATTTATGCGTAGATGATATGCACAAGTACATCAGAAATAAGTTGTGGGCATTGATGTTCAGATTGCTTACCTCTATTTTTCTTATTTCGATTCGATGGTATCGTGGGATGAAGCGGCCCGGACTAACCTTACTTGTCCTCGCACAAGAGACAAATTCCACCGACACACATGCATCGTGTATTACATAAGGTGGCTAGAGGGCGTTAGTCTCTCCAACTTCAGTTGGATTCGATTTGACATTAGCGGTCCTTGTAAAGGTTAAAAGGCAACTTGAATATCACATTTGTGGCTATGCATTGGTAAGAACGATTCTTTCTAGTTGCCCAACAAGCAACATAAAATTTGCAATAACAAAGTAGAGGACATTTAACTTCTTTTCACAGGTCATGTTGTAATGTGATATGGCCAAGACATGATTTGATATATAACTGATGTATGATATGATCATGTTTTGTAATGGTTTTCATGACTTGCATGTAGATGAGTGTGGCAACCGGCATGATCCATAGGTTTGTTCCTTAATTTATTATATGACATGTGTGTCAATCATTAAATGCCATATAATTGGTTTACTTTATTGCTATGCATTATCCATAGTTCCAGAAGCAATAGTTGGCAGAGACAACCACATGACGACAAGATGATGAAGAGCATGGTGTCATTGTCGGTGTCAAGACTGGTGGATCTCGGGTAGGGGGTCCCGAGCTGTGAGACTATAATCGATGGTAACAAGAGACGAAGGAGACGATGTTTACCCAAGTTCGGGCCCTCCTATGGAGGTAATACCCTACGTCCCGCTTGATTGTATTGATGATATGTAGGTTACAGAGTTGATCTACCTCGAGATCAAATAGCTAAACCCTAGATGAGTTGGCCTCTCTCTACAACCTAAAACCCTTCGGCTTATATAGACGCCGAGGGTACCTAGGGTTTACACATAGTCGGTTGTACATCGAAGGAAAAAACATGCCTATCTACTGTCAACAACTTGGAGGACACGCCACGGCTCCTCGAGGCTTCCACCCTGGCGATGGGGCCCTTGATCATCCAATGCTCATCCAGCGGCCCATATAGTCCGGCCCATGATAAACATTTCGGCTATCCGAGGACCCCTTAATCCAGGAGTCCCTCAGTCATGTCGATGACGATGGAGATCATGCTGGTGCTTTGGAGATGGAGATCAAAGCACAAGGTGATGATGACCATATCATGTCACATATATTTATTGCGTGTGATTTTATCCTTTTATGCATCCTATTTTGCTTAGAATGACATTAGCATTATAAGATGATCCCTTCACTTAATTTCAAGAAAAATCATTTGTCCCTAAATATGCACCGTTGCGAAAGTTCGTTGTTTCAAAGCACCTCGTGATGATCGGGTGTGATCGACTCTTTGTTCGCATATAACGGGTGTAAGCCAGTTTTACGTATGCATAATATTTGGGTTAAACTTAACGATCCTAGCATGTACAAACATGGCTCAGAACATGGAGGACAAAAATGTCAAACATGAGCCATGTCGTAGATATGATCAACATGGATATGTTCACCATTGAAACCACCTCATCTCACGTGATGATCGGACTTGAGTTAGTGAATTTGGATGATGTATCACTTAGACAACTTGAGGGTTGTTGATTTAAGTGGGAGTTCATTAGTAATTTGATTAACTGAACTAAATTATCATGAACATAGTCTAAATTGTCTTTACAAAATTGTGTTGTAGATCAATGGCTCGCGTTGTAGCTCCCCTAAATTTTAATGCGTTCCTAGAGAAAGCTAAGCTGAAAGATGATGGAAGCAATTATGCGGACTAGGTCCGTAATCTGAGGATTATCCTCATTGTTGCACGAAAGGCTTATGTGCTCGATGCACCGCTCGGTGCGCCACCCAGTCCAGCATCGTCTATGGATGTTGTGAATGTGTGGTAGACACGTACTGATGACTACTCAATAGGTAAGTATGCCATGCTTTACATCTTAGAATCAAAGCTCCAAAGACGTTTGGAATGCCCTAGAGCATATGAGATGTTCCAAGAGCTGAAATTGGTATTTCCGGCTCGTGCCAGTGTTGAAAGGTATGAGAGCTCCGACAAGTTATTTGCCTGGAATATGGAGGAGAATAGCTCAGTCAGTGAGCATGTACTCCAAATGTCTGGGTACTAGAATCGCTTGAATCGGTTGGGAGTTAATCTTCCAGATGACACAGTTATTGACAGAGTTCTCCAGTCACTGCTGCCTAGCTACAAGAGTTTGATGATGAACTATAGCATGCAAAGGATGGAGAATATGATCCCTAAGCTATTCACGACGGTTAAGCCATAGAGGTATAAATCAAAATGATCATCAAGTGTTGATGGTCAAAAGGACCACTAGTTTCAAGAAGGGTAAGGTAAAGAAGGGAAACTTCAAGAAGAATGGCAAATAAGTTGTTGCTCCCATGAAGAAACCTAAGGGTGGACCCCAAACTCAAGGCTGAATGCTTCTGTTGCAAGGGAAATGGCCAGTGGAAGCGGAACTGCCCCAAGTACTTGGCAAATAAGAAGGTTGGCAATGTGAACAAATGTATATTTGATATACATGTTATTCATGTATACCTTACTAGTGCTCATAGTAGTGGCTTGGTATTTGATACGGGTTCAGTTGCTAATATTTGTAACTCAAAGTAGGAGTTGTGGAATAAACGGAGACTGGCTAAGGACAAGGTGACAATGCGCGTTGGAAATGGATCCAAGGTTGATGTGATCGCCATCGGCACACTCCCTCTATGTCTACCTTCGACTTTAGTTTTATACCTAAATAATTGTTATTTGGTGCTTGCGTTAAGCATGAACATTGTATCTAGATCTTGTCTATTGTGAGACGGTTATTCATTTAAGTCAGAGAATAATGGTTGTTCTATTTATATGAATAATATCTTTTATGGTCATGCACCCAATGTGAATGGTTTATTCTTATTGAATCTCGATCGTAGTGATACACATGTTCATAATATTGATGCCAAAAGATGCAAAATTAATGGTGATAGTACCAAATACTTGTGGCACTGTCGCTTAGGTCATATTGGTGTAAAGCACATAATGAAACTACATGTTGGTGGACTTTTTGGAATCACTTGGTTATGAATCATTTGAAACATGTTTCCATGCCTCATGGGAATGATGTTGAAAACCCCGTTTTCTGGTACAATGGAGCGGGCAATTGACTTGTTGGAAATAATACATAATGATGTATGCACTCCAATGAGTGTTGAAGCGCGCGGTGGATATTGTTATTTTCTTACCTTCACGGATGATTAGAGTATATATGTGTATACTTACTTGCTGAAACACAAGTCTGAAATGTTTGAAAAGTTCAAGCAATTGTAGAGTGAAGTTGAAAATCACCATAACGAGAAGATAAAATTCTTAAGATATGATCGTGGTGGTGAATATTTGTGTCACAAGTTTTGTACACAATTAAGACAATGTGGAATTTTCACAACTCACGCCACTTGGACCGGCTGGCCACCATGCGGGACGAGCCGACCGAGGAGCGGGCGGCACGCAAGCCCGTCCTCATTCGCCAAGCCAATGAGCTCGCCATGTACGTCGACCCGGATGAGCTCCTGCGAGGTCTTTGCGAGGACGGCGAGCCGGTAGCCGAGGACTCCTTCGACAACCCCCAAGGTCCGAAGGACAAGGAGGTCACCGATGAGAGCACCGACTCTAGCACTGAGACGACTTGGACCATGGAGGCTGCCACGAAGGCCATGGAAGCCGACTCGAAGGCCGTGACCACCTCCGGGCCGAGCGTCGAGCCGACTGGCGGCACGCCGGCTGGTGACGCGCCGATGGCCTGAGCCCCTGGGTGTCTTTACTTTTCTTTTGTTTTTTTGCATGTTAGACTCAAGTCCATCCACTCGGGGTGTATTGTAATGAACTGTGATGGCTGTGGGCCTTCTTTTAAATTATGAAGTTTCTGGTTGTTGCAAAGTCAGTTTTTATGCGTGCCAGCTTGCCTTCCCTTTGTATGCCCCTTAGGTCCCGTTAGCTCAAGTCCTTTTCCCTCTTGGTTTTGACCCCGCCAGCCTGCCAGCCGGGATCCGGTCTATAGCTGGGATGAGGCATCCGCTTCGGGGGAGCCGACTCTAAGTTTAGGAACCGTGAGGACTTTTTCGGTAAGGCAAGTGACAGAGGCAGGAACATGAACCGGCTAGACTTAGCCGGCGACCCCCAAGTGATCGGTTTTTCGTGTGAACCAAGCATTACCCCCGGACCCTGCGAGCCGGATAGCCAGGGGCGGGTCTGTAGCTGGGGGGTGGGAGGACTTACTTAGCTCACACTACTTGCTCTACCTCGAGGGAGGACGTTAAGACTAGCCGGCGAGCCCCTGGGGCCAAGGGCCGGATCCGGGGGCCGGCGAATTGAATTGACAAGCTTTGAAGTGGAAAGGGGCGTGTCCCAAGAGCCGGCTTGGGGCACCCATTACATTCATAAGCCCAAAAGGGGAAGGATACATACAAACACTGGTTTTTTCAGCAGTAAAATGGGCGGAGGAGCGCCGCGTTCCACGGGCGCTCAGTCTCCTCGCTGGAGGCGTTTCTCTTGCACTTTTACGGCTTCTGGGCGTCTATCAGGTAGTATGCGTTGTTGTGCAGTGCCTTGATGACGATGAACAGGCCCTCCCATGGGAGGGACAACTTTTGCTGGCCGGTTGTCTACTGGATCCGCCTAAGCACCAGATCTCCTTCGCGGAAGGAGAGCAACCGGACCACTTGCTGTGGTAGTGCCGGAGCTTCTACTGATAGATGGCCGTCCGGCTCAAGGCCAGTTCGTGGGCTTCTTCGAGTAGGTCAACGTCATCCTCTCTTGCCTCCTTTGCGTCCTTCTCCGTGTACGGGGCAACCCGAGGCGAGTCAAACTCGATATCGGTGGGAATGATCGCCTCGGACCCATACATAAGGAAGAAAGGTGTCTAGCCGGTTGATTGGTTGGGAGTGGTCCTAAGGCTCCAAAGGACAGCCGGCAGCTCGTCGACCCAGCTGTCGGCTGACCTCACCAGCGGCGTTACGAGCCGGGGCTTGATGCCGGATAGGATTAGGCCATTCGCCCTCTTGACCTGGCCGTTTGACTGTGGGTGAGCGACGGACGCCAGGTCGAGCCGGATGCCCCGCTTGGAGCAGAAACGCGCGAGCGCGCCCTTGGCAAAGTTTGTGCCATTGTCGGTGATGATTTTGTGGGGGACGCCGTAGCGAACAGTGATGTCATCGATGAACCGTACGGCCGTGGGGCCGTCCAGCTTTTTGATTGGCCTGGCCTCGATCCATTTGGTGAATTTGTCGATGGCCACCAGCAGATGCATCATGCCACCTCGTGCGGTCTTAAAGGGACCCACCATGTCCAGTCCCCAGACTGCAAAAGGCCACGAGAGGGGAATGGTCTGGAGGCCGAGGCCGGCAGATGGCTCTACGTGCTGAAGCGTTGGCAACCCTCGCACTCGTTGACCAACTTCTTGGCCGCCTCCAAAGCGGTCGGCCAGTAGAAACCATGGCAGAAGGCCTTGGTCACCAGGGTCCTGGAGGCGGCGTGGTGCCCACACTCGCCCTGGTGGATGTCAAGATGGATCTCCTGACCCTTCTCCAGCTCGACGCACCATTGGAAAACGCCAGTGGTGCTGTGGTGGGTGAGCTCGTGATTGATGATGCTATAGGCCGAGGCCCGACGCTGGATTTGTCTTGCCATGGTCTCATCCGGGGGAGCTCACCGCATAGAAGGAACGCTAGGATGGGCTGGGCCCATGAGGGAGCCGAGATGGGGGCCGGCTCGGGAGCCCCCAGGCCTGGAAGATCAGTCCCCGGGACCGGCTCGCCAGCACCCGAGTTGGGGACGACTGGAGGGGCATCGACTGCCATCATGACAGTCATGGCATCGGAGCCGGCTGCTTCGGACGTAGCTGGCTGGGTCGACTGAGCCGGCGCCGACAAGGCAGCTGGGCTAGGAGCTAGTGGCAAGGATGTCGAGGGAGCAGCCAGAGCCGCCGATGGGCCGACAACGTTGGCCGGTACAAAGATGTACTCCGACTTTAGGGAAGGCTTGATTGATGGTTTGAGCAGCCGCTTGAGGGTGACGCAGGCTAGGATGGCCTGCCGGGTGGAGCCGATCTTCGCCAGTGTGTCAGCCGCCTCGTTGTCTGCCCACGGGACGTGATGAAACTCACAACCCTGGAAGGAGCCGGTGAGTTGCTTTACGAGGAAGCGGTAGCTGGCCATGTTGGCGTTCCTAACGTCTCATTTGCCAGAGGCCTACTGCACCACGAGGTCGGAGTCGACGAAGCATAGGATGCGCCTGATGCCGATCTCCTTGGCGAGCCGGAGGCCGTGGGCGATGGCCACGTATTCGGCCACGTTATTAGAGGCGGCGAAGTGGATCTGGAGCGCGTACTTGAGCTGGTCACCTTTTGGGGGAGGAGAAGACTATGCCGGCACCCAGGCCGGTCCTCATTTTTGAGCTGTCGAAATGCATGCGCTAATGCGTGGAGTCTGGGGGAGGCGGCACGAACTCGGTCTCCGCCCAGTCGATGAGGAAGTCGGCCAGCGCCTATGACTTGATGGCAGTATGCGGCTCGTACCGAATCTCGTGGTTGGTGAGGGCAATGACCCATTTGGCGATCCGGCCGGTGGAGTCCCGGCCGCTCATGATCTCGCTGAGCGGGGCCATGCTCACCACGGCGATGGTGTGCTCCTGGAAGTACTGCTTGACCTTCTTGGTGGCGAAGTATATGCCACAGCACATCTTCTGGTAGTGGGGGTAGTTTTGCTTGGAGGTAGAGAGGACTTCACTGAGGTAGTAGACGGGGCGCTGGACCGACAGGGATTTGCCCTCCTGCAGTCGCTCAACCACCAAGATGACGCTGATGACGCGAGTGGTCGCCGCGATGTAGGCAAGCAAGGGCTCCTTCTCAGCCGACACGACTAGGATGGGCACGTGGGTGAGAGCCCGCTTGAGGCTGCGGAAGGACTCGTCCGCCTCGTCGGGTCAGTCGAACATGCCCGGCTTCTTTGTGTGGCCCGGCTCGACCAGAGCCATCTTGCGAAGGAGCCCGTAGAGGGGCAAGGCCTTCTCCCCCAGCCGGCTTATGAACCGACTGAGCGAGGCGAGGCAGACGGTGAACTTCTAGACGTCGCGAAGCCAGGTTGGCTTGGGCATGCGCTCGATCGCACTGATCTTCTCCGGGTTAGCTTCGATGCCATGAGCCAACACGAAGAAACCCAGGAGCTGGCCGGCTGGGATGCCAAAGACATACTTCTTCGGGTTGAGCTTGATCTTGTACTCGCGCAAGTTCGCGAAGGTCTCCCAGAGATCATTAAGGAGGCTGAAATGCTTCTTGGTCTTGACGACAATGTCGTCGACATAAACGTGGACGTTCCTGCCTATTTGAGGCAGGAGGCACTTCTGCATGCATCGTTGGAAGGTGGCGCCGACGTTCTTTGGGCCAAAGGACATGGTGATGTATCAGTAGGCCCTGAAAGGCATGATGAAGGAGGTTTTGAGCCGGTCCTCTGGATCCAGCTTGATCTGGTGGTAGCCGGAGTAGGCGTCTAGGCAAGATAGCAAATCGCAGCCAGCCATGGAGTCGATGACTTGATCGATATGCGGCAGGGCAAATGGGTCCTTGGGGGCATGCCTTGTTCAGGTTGGTGTAGTCGATGCACATGCGCCAGGTCTTGTTCTTCTTTAGCACCAGGACTGGGTTGGCCAGCCAGTCTAGGTGGAAAACTCCATGATGAAGCCGGCTGCGAGTAGCCGAGCGATCTCTTCTCCTATAGTAAGCCGCTTCTCCTTAGAGAAATGATGTAGGGGTTGCTTGACCGGTTTGGCGTCCGTCCGGACGTGTAGTTTGTGCTCGGTGAACTTCCTCGGAACACCCGACATGTCCTTGGGGGACCATGCAAAGATGTCCCGATTCTCACGGAGGAAGTCAACGAGCTCGCCTTCCTATTTGTTGTCAAGGCGGGAGCCAATGGTAATGCACTGAGCGGGGTTGCCTGGGTCGAGCGGGATCTGCTTGGTGTCCTTGGACGGATGGAAGGAGGCCTCACCGACCGACTGCGAGGAAGGAGCCGGCACGGCCGGCTGGCTGGCGGCGAGGGCTACGAGCCAGTCGAGCTACCGCTTTTCCACGGCTATCTCCAGGGCCTCGTCCAGCCGGCTGCCGTCTCGAGCGTATTCGAGCGACATCTTGTAGTCACCCGCGATGGTGATGATTCCCTTGGGTCCCGACATCTTGAGCTTGAGGTAGGCGTAGTGGGGGACCGCCATGAACTTGACAAGAGCCGGTCGGCCCAGCAGCGCGTGGTAGGGACTCTCGAGGTCCACTACCTCGAACAACACCGACTCTTGGCGGAAGTGACTAGGGCCGCCGAAGAGGACGTCAAGCTCGATTTTGCTGACAAGGGAGCAGGACTTTCCTGGCACGATGCCGTGGAAAACCATCCGGCTCGCCTGAAGGTCTTCTATTTTCAACCCCAGCTTGTGCATCGTGTTGAGGTAGAGGATGTTGATGCTGCTGCCACCATCAATAAGCACCCACGAGAAGTGGCAGGTGCACTTCTCGGTGGCGATGGTGGGCTCGAAGACTAGGGCATAGCTGCCGGGACTCGGTATCACGACCGGGTGATCTGCCCAGCTCCAGGTGACCGGCTTCTCCGACCAGTGCATGAACTGGGGAGTTGCCGGCATGGTGGCGTTCACCTCACGACGGAGCCGGCGTTGAGCATGTTTGCTTGTCTCTTCACTGGTGAAGACGACGTAGCAACCGTCCTGGTTGGGGAATTGGTCATGTAGGCGACCGTCATTTCGGGCCGTAGCCGGAGCTGGCGCCGGGGTGGCAGCTGGGGCCGGAACCGGCACACAGACTGGCGGCCCGGGAGGAGCCGGAAGGCCGTTCCCACGGGCTAGGCGCTGTGTGAAGCTGCACTGCCAGAGCATGTGTGTGGAGGGCTTGGCCCCAGAGTGGTTCTTGTAGGGGAGGTTGAGCATCTGCTCGAACATGAGCTTGGGCTGCTAGGCAGCCTTGCCAGTGCGCTAGTGTTGGCTGGAAGACTGGGTAGCCGGCCCCTACTCCTCGATGGTGGCAACCTGCCGGCTCCCGTAGCGGGAGTCGGGCTGGTCATTCTTGTGCTTGTTGTTCTGCGACTGCCGGTTGTCGGTAGCCGGTCGGGACGCTGCCGGCGTCGGCGTTGCCTTGGCGGTCGGAGTCGTTTTGACTTGAATGGCGGAGTTAGCCATGGCATACTTGTCCGCCTTGGTCATGAGCTTGACCTGAATGGTGGAGCCAGCTCAGAGCACAAGAGCTTGTGCTTGAGGGGGGTGCCATCGGGACAACCTTCAATGAAGTACTATATGGCTTGCACCTCGTGCACCCCGTCACAAGAGTCGCGGAGCTCGGTCCATCGGGTGAGGTAGTCGTGGAGGGACTCGTCTGGCCCCTGAACGCACATGGCCAGTTCACGGGGGCGGGCGAGCCACTTCTAGGTAACAGTGAAGTTGCGGAAGAAGGCTTCCTTGAAGTCTATCCAGGTGTTGATGCTGCCGGCTGCCAGGCTATTGAGCCAGGTGCGGGCCGAGCCGATCAGCATGAGGGGGGTGTAGCGGACGGCTACACGCTTGTTCCCCCTGGTGATGCCGACTGCGGTGGTGTAGTCGATCAGCCAGTCTTCGGGTTTGGTGCCCCCGTTGTACTTTGGGGGTGTCTCGGGGGGAGGGTGAAGCCGGTGGGAATGGCTCGTTGCGGATCCAAGGGCCAAAACATGCCGGGCCAATCGAGCCCTCCTCGAGGGGGCCAACTGTGCGAGCCGGTCGATGCGGAGACGGGCGTCATTCTCGTTGTGGGGGACACGTGGTCCGAGCCGGGCCGAGAGCTCGGGGCAAATGATAGGCAGAACTGACCATTCCGGCTCGCGCCGCGGGGGTGGCGTATGGTAGCGGTTGTCTGCCGGCAGCCGGCGCCTCGTGGTGGCAGCCGCCGCGAGGCGGGTTGTTGGTCCGCCCGCTGTTTACAATCGACTGCTCATTCCCCGACAGCCAAGAGTGCCGGGGGTTGCTTGCCTCGACCCGGTGTTCGGAGGTGCAAGGGGAGTAAGAGTGCTGGGCCGGCTGATGGCCAGCAGTCCCCGTGCCCTCGTGCTCGAGCCGAGGGCCTTCAGAGGTGGTGCCGCCCACCGCGAGTTGATGCTGCTGCGCGTCGGCGACGTCAATGAGGTCCTTGATGTGACGCTCGCAGGTGACACGTTCTTTGCCTTCCAAGGTAGTCAAATCCTCGTAGGCTAGCTTGGCAGCCCGCAGGTTGGCCGCGGGTGTGTTGTAAATGGGCATGTTGCCACCCAAGATTTCGGCGACCACGCGACCGCGGTCGCGCACAGCCCCACACCGGCTGGGCTCGGTGCCAGCCGGGGTGAGACCGTAGGCGGAGGCGTATTCTCGCTAAACGACCTCCATGCGACGCCGCGTGGCCACGAGGGTATTGGAAATATGCCCTAGAGGCAATAAATAAAGTGTTTATTATTATATTTCCTTGTTCATGATAATCGTTTATTATCCATGCTATAATTGTATTAATTGGAAACACATTATATGTGTGGGTAAATGGACAACACTATGTCCCTAGTATGCCTCTAGTGAACTAGCTCGTTGATAAATGATGGTCAAGGTTTTCTAGCCATTGACATGTGATGTCATTTGATAATGGGATCACATCATTAGGAGAATGATGTGATGGACAAGACCCAAACTACAAACGTAGCATATGACCGTGTCCGTTTATTGCTACTGTTTTCTGCATGTCAAGTATATGTTCCTATGACCATGAGATCATGCAACTCACGGATACCGCAGGAGTGCCTTGTGTGTATCAAAGGTTGCAACGTAACTGGGTGACTATAAAGGTGCTCTACAGGTATCTCCGAGGGTGTCTTTTGAGTTGGGATGGATCAAGACTGGGATTTGTTACTCCGTGTGACGGAGAGGTATCTCAGGGCCCACTCGGTAATAAAACATCACAATAAGCCTTGCAAGCAATGTGACTAAGTGTTAGTCACGGGATCTTGTATTATGGAACGAGTAAAGAGACTTGCCGGTAACGAGGTTGAGCTAGGTATGGAGATACCGATGATTGAATCTCGGGCAAGTAACATACCGAAGAACAAAGGGAACATCATACGGGATTAACTGAATCCTTGACATAGAGGTTTGACTGATAAAGATCTTCGTAGAATATGTAGGAACCAATATGGGCATCCAGGTCCCGCTATTGGTTATTGACCGTAGAAGTGTCTCGGTCATGTCTACATAGTTCTCGAACCCGTAGGGTCTGCAAACTTAAGGTTCGGTGACGTTTCGGTAGTATAGAGTTATGTATGGTGGTGACCTAAGGTTGTTCGGAGTCCCGGATGAGATCCAGGACATCACGAGGAGCTCTGGAATGGTCTGGAGGTAAAGATTGATATATAGGAAGTCCTGTTTTGGTCGCCGGAAAAGTTTTGGGCTAATCGGTAATGTACCGGGAGTGCTGGCAGTGTACCGGGAGAACACCGGGAGGGGTATTTCGACCCAAGAGGCTTCATGGGCTGTGGGAGAATAATTACCAGCCTTTTGTGGTCTGGTGGAAGTCCCACACAAAGCCCATGCGGCTAGGGAAAGAAAGCCCAAAGAGAAAAAGTGGAAAAAGGCAAAAATAGGATGAATCCTAGCCCTACTAGGATTGGAGGTGGATTCCACCTCTCCCACTTGGTTTGGCCGACTCCTTGGAGGCTTGGCCCTCTCTTCCTCCTATATATACTGGTGGCTTTAGGGTTTTTGCACAGAATTTTAGCCACGTGTTGCCCGTTCCTCCAGTGCATAGTTTCTCCTCTAGATCGGATTTCTGCAGTGCTTAGGCGAAGCCCTGCCAGAATAGCTCCACCACCATCGCAAGAGCGCCGTCATGATGCTGGAGAACTATTCTTCCTCTCCACTCCCTCTTGCTGGATCAAGACGACGGAGATCGTCATCAAGCCGTACGTGTGCTGAACGCGGAGGTGCCGTCCGTTCGGCGCTAGATCGGAAGGACCGTGATCAAGTTTGTGGGACGGATCGTGATCAAGTTCGCGGGACGGATAGTGATTGGATCACGGGATGGATCGTGATTGGATTGCGGGATGCTTGGCGATTTGGATCGCAAAGACGTTTGACTACACCAACCGTGTTTCTTAACGCTTCCCGCTTAGCGATCTACAAGGGTACGTAGATCCACTCTCCCTCTCGTAGATGCTCATCGCCATGGATAGATCTGCGTGTGTGTTGGAATTTTTTTGTTTCCCATGCAATATTCCCCATTAGTGGCATCATGAGCTAGGTCTATGTGTAGATGAGATCTCGAGTAGGCGGTTCCTCCCTTGGTCGTGTTTGTGGTTCAGCGGTATTTTGGTTGCTTAGATTGTGGGCGTTGATGCTTAGATTGCTTCCTCCCTTGGTCGTGTTTTGGTTCCTCCCTTGGTCGTGTTTTGGTTCAGCGGTATTTTGAGATGAAGCGGCCTAGACCAACATTACTCGTACGCTTACGAGAGACCGGTTCCCTCAACTACAACTTGTTGCATAGATGGCTTGCAGGTGCCAGTTTCTCTCACTTTAGTTGGACTGTATTCGACAAAGACGGTCCTTGAGAAGGTCGAAAAGCAACTAGTGTATCACCGTTGTGGTTTTCTCGTAGATGAGAATTGTTCTTGCTAGATACCCGTTGCAGCCACGTAAAACATGCAACAACAATTAGAGGACGTCTAACTTGTTTTTGCAGGGTATGTTGTGATGTGATATGGCCGATTACATGATGTGATATATGTGATGTATGAGATGATCATGTGATGTATAGATTATCACGACTTGCATGTCGATGAGTACGACAACCGGCAGGAGCCATAGGGTTGTCTTTAATTATTGTATGACCTGCGTGTCAATCATTAAGCGCTATGTAATGCTTTACTTTATCGCTAAATGGTAGCAGTAGTAGTAGAAGCATGTTGGGTGAGACAACCCCAATGGCGACACGTTGATGGAGATCAAGATTATGGAGATCATGGTGTCTTGGCCGGTGACGATGGAGATCATGCCGGTGCTTTCTAGATGGAGATCAAAAGCACAAGTTCATGGCCATATCATGTCACTTATGATTTGCATGTGATGTTAATCCTTTTATGCACCTTGTTTTGATTAGGACGATAGTAGCATTATAAGGTGATCCCTCACTTAAATTTCAAGATGAATTGTGTCCTCCCCGAGTGTGCACCGTTGTGAAAGTTTGTCGTGTCGAGACAACACGTGATGATCGGGTGTGATAGACTCTACGTTCACATACAATGGGTGCAAGCTAGTGTTGCACGTCCAGAACACTCGGGTTAAACTTGAACGAGCCTAGCATGTATAGACATGGCCTCGGAACACAAGAGACCGAAAGGTCGAACATGAGTCTTATAGTAGATATGATCAACATGATGATGTTCACCATTGAAGCCACCTCAATTCACGTGATGATCGGACTTCAGTTGGTGAATTTGGATCATGTGACACTCAGATGACCTGAGGGATGTCAATTTGAGTGGGAGCTTTAGTAATTTGGTTAACTAAACTCATTATCTTGAACAATAGTCTAAGTAACCTTTGCATATTTATGTTGTAGATAATGGCTCGCGCAGTAGCACCCCTGAATTTTAATGCGTTCCTAGAGAAAGCTAAGTTGAAATATGATGGAAGTAACTTTGTTGACTGGCCCATAATCTGAGGATTATCCTCACGGCTTGCCAGAAATCATATGTCCTTGATGCACCGCTTGGTGACCAACCAGAAGACATGACCTTCGTAGACGTTAAGAACGCTTGGGAGGCACGTACTGGAGATTACTCAATAGTTCAGTGTGCAATATTGTATGGCTTAGAACCAGGGCTTCAAAGACATTTTGAATGTCATGGAGCATATGAGATGTTCCAGGAGTTTAAGTTTATCTTTCAGAAGAATGCCCGGATCGAGAGGTATGAAACCTGCGATAAGTTCTATGCTTGCAAGATGGAGGAGAACGGGTCTATCAGTGAACATATACTTATAATGTCTGGGTATTCAACTCGTCTGGCGGAGTTGGGAATTGCCCTTCCGCCAGAGGCGATTACTGACAGAGTTCTTCAATCACTGCCACCTAGTTACAAGAGCTTTGTGATGAACTATAACATGCACGGGATGAACAAGTCAGTTGCCGAGCTGTTTGCGATGCTAAAAGTCGCTGAGTTTGAAATCCAGAAAGAACATCAAGTGTTGATGGTCAATAAAACCACTAGTTTCAAGAAAAATGGCAAGGGCAAGGGGAAGGGCAAGAAGGCTAAAACCAAGAAGGATGGCAAAGAAGTTGCTACTCCTGTAAAGAAGCCCAAGCATGGACCCAAGCCACAAACTGAGTGCTTTCATTGCAAGCGAACTGGTCACTGGAAGCGGAACTACCCCAAGTACCTGGCTGACAAGAAGGCGGCCAACGACAAACAAGGTATATATGATATACATGTTATTGATGTGTACCTTACTATCTCTCGTAGTAGTGCCTGGGTATTTGATACCGGTTCGATTGCTCACATTTGCAACTCAAAGCAAGAACTACGGAATAAATGAAGGCTGGCAGAGGACGAAGTGACGATGCGCGTGGGAAATGGTTCCAAGGTTGATGTGATCGCCGTCGGCACGCTCTCTCTTCGATTACCATCGGGATTAGTGATGAACCTAAATAATTGTTATTTAGTGCCAGCGTTAAGCATGAACATTATATCTGGATCTTGTTTATTGCGAGACGGTTACTCATTTAAATCAGAGAATAAAGGTTGTTATATTTATATGAGTAATATCTTTTATGGTCATGCACCCAATGTTAGGGGTTTATTCATATTGAATCTTGATAGTGATGACACACATGTTCATAACATTGATGCCAAAAGATGTAGATTTGATAATGATAGTACCACTTTCTTGTGGCACTGTCGTTTAGGTCATATTGGTGTAAAACGCATGAGGAAGCTCCATGCTGATGAACTTTTGGAGTCACTTGATTTTGAATCACTTGACACATGTGAACCATGCCTCATGGGCAAGATGACTAAAACGCCGTTCTCTGGAACAATGGAACGGGCGAGTGACTTATTGGAAATCATACATACTGATGTGTGCGGTCTAATGAATGTTACAACGTGTGGTGGATATCGTTATTTTCTCACCTTCACTGATGACTTAAGTAGATATGGGTATATTTACTTAATGAAACACAAGTCTGAAACGTTTGAAAGGTTCAAGCAATTTCAGAGTGAAGTTGAGAATCATCGTAACAAGAAGATTAAGTTCCTGCGATCTGATCGAGGAGGTGAATATCTGAGTTATGAGTTTGGCAGTCACTTAAGACAGTGTGGAATTGTTTCACAGTTGACACCGCCCGGAACACCACAGCGTAATGGTGTGTCCGAACGTCATAATCGAACCTTATTAGATATGGTGCGTTCTATGATGTCTCTTGCTAATTTGCCACTATCGTTTTGGGGTTATGCATTAGAGACAGCTGCATTCACTTTAAGTAGGGCACCATCGAAATCCGTTGAGACGACGCCATATGAACTGTGGTTTGGCAAGAGGCCAAAGTTGCCGTTTCTTAAAGTTTGGGGATGTGATGCTTATGTCAAAAAGCTTCAGCCTGAAAAGCTGGAACCCAAAGCGGAAAAATGCGTCTTCATAGAATACCCGAAAGAGATAGTCGGGTATACCTTCTATCTCAAATTCGAAGGCAAAGTGTTTGTCGCTAAGAACGGAACATTTCTTGAGAAAGAGTTTCTCTCGAACCTCTACTTCAACCAGAAAGTAGCGTAGCGCAGAAAGATGTTTCTGTGGAACCTACGATGGTAGAAGAGGAAGTTAATTATGGTGATCATGAAGCTTCGGATCAAGCTACTGTTAAACCTCGTAGGTCGACAAGGCCGCGTACTACTCTTGAGTGGTACGGCAACCCTGTCTTTGAGGTCATGTTGTTGGACAACAATGAACCTACGAGCTATGGAGGAGAAGTGATGGGCCCGGATTCCGAGAAATGGTTAGAGGCCATGAAATCCGAGATGGGATCCATGTATGAAAACAAAGTATGGACTTTGGAAGTATTACCTGAAGGGCGAAAGGCCATTCAGAACAAATGTATCTTTAAGAAGAAGACAGATGCGGACAGTAATGTCACCGTCTATAAAGCTCGACTTGTGGCAAAGGGTTTTTCACAAGTTCAAGGAGTTGACTACGATGAGACCTTCTCACCCGTAGCGATGCTTAAGTCTGTCAGAATCATGTTGGCAATAGCTGCTTATTTCGACTATGAAATTTGGTAGATGGATGTCAAAACAGCGTTCCTCAATGGTTTCCTTGAGGAAGAGTTGTATATGATGCAACCAGAAGGTTTTGTCGATCCAGAGAATGCTGACAAAGTTTGCAAACTCCAGCGATCCATTTATGGGCTGGTGCAAGCATCTCGGAGTTGGAATAAGCGCTTTGATGAGGTGATCAAAGCGTTTGAGTTTATACAAGTTTATGGAGAAGCTTGTATTTACAAGAAAGTAAGTGGGAGCTCTATAGCGTTTCTAATATTATATGTGGATGACATATTGCTGATTGGAAACAATATAGAAATGCTGGAAAGCGTGAAGGAATATTTGAACAAGATTTTTTCAATGAAGGACCTAGGAGAACCTGCTTTCATATTAGGCATTAAGATCTATAGAGATAGATCGAGACGCTTAATAGCACTTTCACAGAGCACATACCTTGATAAAGTTTTGAAGAAGTTCAAAATGGATCATTCCAAGAAGGGGTTCTTGCCTGTGTTACAAGGTGTGAAGTTGAGTAAGACTCAATGCCCAGTGACTACAGAACATAGAGAAAAGATGAGTGTCATCCCCTATGCTTCAGCCATAGGCTCTATCATGTATGCAATGCTGTGCACAAGACCAGATGTCAGCCTTTCCATAAGTATGGCCAGAAGGTTTGAAAGTGATCCTGGAATGGAACACTGGGCAGCGGTCAAGAATATCCTTAAGTACCTGAAAAGGACTAAGGAGATGTTTCTCGTTTATGGAGGTGATGAAGAGCTCGTCGTAAAGGGTTACATCGATGCAAGCTTTGACACTGATCCGAATGACTCTAAGTCGCAAACCAGATACGTATTTATTCTCAACGGGGGAGCGGTAAGCTGGTGCAGTTCCAAGCAAAGCGTGGTAGCCGATTCTACATGTGGAGCAGAGTACATTGCAGCCTCGGAGGCGGCAAAGGAAGGTGTCTGGATGAAGCAGTTCATGACAGATTTTGGAGTAGTGCCCAGTGCACTGAATCCAATGAACCTGTTCTGTGACAACACTGGCGCCATTGCTCTGGCCAAGGAACCAAGGTTTCACAAGAGGACCGTACACATAAAGTGACGCTTCAACTCCATCCGCGATTACATCGAGGAGAAGGACATAAATATTTGTAAAGTGCACATGGATCTGAATGTTGCACACCCACTGACTAAACCTCTTCGAAGGGCTAAACATGATCAACACCAGAACTGCATGGATGTTCGATTCATTACAATGTAAATCACATAGTGATGTGAACTAGATTATTGACTCTAGTGCAAGTGGGAGACTGTTGGAAATATGCCCTAGAGGCAATAAATACAGTGTTTATTATTATATTTCCTTGTTCATGATAATCGTTTATTATCCATGCTATAATTGTATTAATTGGAAACACATTACATGTGTGGGTAAATGGACAACACTATGTCCCTAGTATGCCTCTAGTGAACTAGCTCGTTGATCAAAGATGGTCAAGGTTTCCTAGCCATTGACATGTGATGTCATTTGATAACGGGATCATATCATTAGGAGAATGATGTGATGGACAAGACCCAAACTACAAACGTAGCATATGATTGTGTCAGTTTATTGCTACTATTTTCTGCATGTCAAGTATATGTTCCTATGACCATGAGATCATGTAACTCACGGATACCGGAGGAGTGCCTTGTGTGTATCAAACATCGCAACGTAACTGGGTGACTATAAAGGTGCTCTATAGGTATCTCCGAGGGTGTCAGTTGAGTTGGCATGGATCAAGACTGGGATTTGTTACTCCGTGTGACGGAGAGGTATCTCAAGGCCCACTCGGTAATACAACATCACAATAAGCCTTGCAAGCAATGTGACTAAGTGTTAGTCATGGGATCTTGTATTACGAAACGAGTAAAGAGACTTGCCGGTAACGAGGTTGAACTAGGTATGGAGATACCGACGATCGAATCTCGGGCAAGTAACAACCAAGAACAAAGGGAACATCATACGGGATTAACTAAAACCTTGACATAGAGGTTCGACTGATAAAGATCTTCGTAGAATATGTAGGAACCAATATGGGCATCCAGTTCCCGCTATTGGTTATTGACCGTAGAGGTGTCTCGGTCATGTCTACATAGTTCTCGAACCCACAGGGTCTGCACACTTAAGGTTCAGTGACGTTTCGGTAGTATAGAGTTATGTATGGTGGTGACCGAAGGTTGTTCGGAGTCCCGGATGAGACCCCGGACGTCACGAGGAGCTCCGGAATGGTCCGTAGGTAAATATTGATATATAGGAATTCCTGATTTGGTCGCCAGAAAAGTTTTGGGCTAATCGGTAATGTACCGGGAGTGCCGGTAGTGTACCGGGAGACCACCGGGAGGGGTATTTCGACCAAGAGGCTTCATGGGATGTGAGAGAATAATTACCAGCCTTTTGTGGGCTGGTGGAAGTCCCACACAAAGCCCATGTGGCTAGGGAAACAAAGCCCAAAGAGAAAAAGTGGAAAAAGGCAAAAATAGGATGAATCCTAGTCCTACTAGGATTGGAGGTGGATTCCACCTCTCCCACCTGGTTTGGCCGACTCCTTGGAGGCTTGGCCCTCTCTTCCTCCTATATATACTGGTGGATTTAGGGTTTTTGCACAGAATTTTAGCCACGTGCTGCCCGTTCCTCTAGTGCATAGTTTCTCCTCTAGATCGGATTTCTGCAGTGCTTAGGCGAAGCCCTGCCAGAATAGCTCCACCACCATCGCCGGAGCGCCGTCATGCTGCCGGAGAACTATTCTTCCTCTCCGCTCCCTCTTGCTAGATCAAGACGGCGGAGATTGTCATCAATCCGTACGTGTGCTAAACGCGGAGGTGACGTCCGTTCGGCGCTAGATCGGAAGGACCATGATCAAGTTCGTGGGACGGATCATGATTGGATCGCGGGACGCTCGGCGATTTGGATCGCGAAGACGTTCGACTACACCAACCTTGTTTCTTAACGCTTCCCGCTTAGTGATCTACAAGGGTACGCAGATCCACTCTCCCTCTCGTAGATGCTCATCACCATGGATAGATCTGCGTAGGAAATTTTTTGTTTCCCATGCAACGTTCCCCATCAGAGGGCGCTGGCGTCCTCGAATAGGAGGCGGCGAGCCGCCTCCAGCTCAGCCGTGGCGACGTCAGGGTTCACTGTTGGGCCAATGAGGGTGCTCAGTCCCCGAAGGGCCGTACCGAGCGGATCGGAGGTGCCTACGCGGGCCGCGGCAGTGCCGGCCTTGGCCCGCGCATGACTGGAGGAGGTGGAGGACATAATGGCTATCGCTCCCACGCAGACATGAGAGCTGCCGGACCGGGTCGCAGCGAGTGCACCCATAGGCGTGGGCGGGTCGATGCAGTCGAGCACCTGGCTAGGGTACTCGTCGGCGACCGCCGCTTCGACAAGGCTTAGACTGCCGAAGCGCTCGGTGAGCACATCGATGTCGAGCGTGAGGTCGACGACGCTTCCTGCAGGGCCTGTCGGAGCAAGCCCCACGAGCCTGCGGTTTCGCCTGGATGTGCGGTGATGGCGCGGAATGGCAAGGGGTACCGCCCCGAGCATGGATCTGTCCGACGTCGCGTACGACCCCACGATGGGCGCCAACTGTCGTCGTTTTCTCACGGCAGATGCCATGGGTAGGCTTATCGAAGGTGGTTGGGCCGAAGGACGCTGACGGGCTCCAGGTGCGGGATTAGGCACAAGCGATGGTGACACATGATGAACCCAGGTTCAGGGCCCTCCATGGGAGGTAACACCCCTAGTCCTGCTTAGTCTAGTTGATGGATGGGTATGTTTACAAGGTTGCTCCTGGAGCTGTTATCTAGAGGAGGAAGAGGGAGCAGCCAGCTCGCCTTCCTCCGCTACAAAGGTGGATGTGTGGAAATGTCCGTGTGTGTGTGTGAGATTCCTTGTCCCCGTTGCATGGGGGGCTCGGGGTTTTTATAGGCCACCCCCAGCTTACAATACTCTTAAGGTACATAATGGGGGGACCCGGCTGGCACCCTCTCCAGCTGGCCAGGGGGTCCCGCCTCTTGAGCCTTCTCGTCGCCCGTAGGGTTCACCGGCTGCATGGTCCCATCGCCCGCTGGGGCCCACCTTCCGGCTCCACGATTGGCCCGCACTGTAGCGACCTGACTCAAAATGAGTCAAGCCTCTGTGTTTTCTGTGCCATCCCTGGATCAGTATGCTGGCACACACAGTACATCAATGTATATATCAAAGTGCAATCACATGTAAATAACGTAAAACTGATATATACCTTAAAATAGCAGCGGATACAGTCAACGGGAGTGGAGTCCCAATAACACCAACGGCAAGTTGAGTGCGGACCGTAACCCTGAATCGTACTCTTACCCGTCGTAGAAGAGTATCTGCAACATAAGACGTTGCAGCCGTGTAGGTCAGCATTTTGAATATGCTGGCAAGATCACCATAGAAGAACAGAAGAATAAACCATACTATATGCAATAAGGCTTTATGGCTCTGTGGCTAAGTTTTTTTTGCATAAAAGCTGATTTTGTTTTCCTACAACAAAGGAATATCAGGAATTTCACTATAGAGTTACCTATCATGACATGGTTCCGCCAACCAATGTCTCAATGCCCATAAGTATCATAAGTTGCCCACAATTAGTTATCAGTCCAGTGTTGAGAGTTCAGAGATAGATCCAAGTCTAGAAGCTCAAATTGTCCGTAACCGGGGACACGGCTAATCGATTAGGTTTAACTCTGCAGAGTGTTGTGTACTTTACCCACAAGATTCTTTCCCTCCTGGTAAGTCCTCGCACTGCCTGGTGTTTGAGAACAGGATGAAAGAAACATGGTCTTTTAGAGTGCTTCCCTGACTGTCCGACAGTGCCCATCCCATCCTAACGTCGACTACATCTCGTAGCACTGCCCAGCAGAGTCACAACAAAGATCAACCAAGCCAGAGCCCATAATGACTTGTGGCTACACAGGTAAGCTTCCGGGCATGAAGTATTCATCCTTCTCTTTGAGTCTGGGTGAAGCTTTCCGCAAGATGTCATGGCGCTTCTCCATGCATCCCGGCCATCCACTGGTTTCTCCAGGGATGCCCAATCAACCATCCTTCACCCAGTAGTGTGTATTGAAAACTTGTCTTCTCGAGTCTTGAAGTCTTGAGGTCTTGAAGATGCAGGACTTGAAGATGTCTTCATGAAGTCGTCGTTTTGACGTGGAGTCCTTCTTCACACCACTCACGAACACTCATACCAGACCCCGTCTACTTAAGCATAGCATTGCACTAACTAGCGTTCCCGGGGCTTTAGTAACAAGTGGTGGGTTCCTACCTCATGCATTCTACTGAACTACAAGAATTTCAATAACACTACGGGAGGGATCTGTTGAATGGTGTCACTACATGCAATAAAACATAGGTATGAAAAGATGGTCAAAGTGAACTTGCCTGTACTGTTGATGAAGAGAAAGATCGCTCTCAGAAATAACTTGATAGACTATTCGTCACTCTCCGATAAAAATCTATAATCAAGCATTGCATTCATAAGCAAACACTTCTAACAAGCAATACTAACAATCAAAAGGTAACACAAGAAACAAAAACAACAAGGTTGATGAAGGAAATACTTAAGACAAAAGTTAAAATCAAGAAAACTACATCAACACAACTAAGGTGATGATGAGGGAAATACTTAAGACAAAATCAACAAAGTTTTCATAAAAGCGACTAAGGTAATTTCCCACTACAAGCAACTATTTTCAACAAAACAAAACCTAAAACAAAGTAAAATACACAAAAGAATTTTAGTAAATATTTTACTAGCAAAAGAATTACTTTTGAAGAACAAGTAAAACTATGAAAACATTATCCTAAACAACAAGAGTGTTTGTCTAATGAACTTAACTACAAGCACAACCATAAACTAAGAGAAAACAAATTATGAAACAACTAAGTTAACATAAAATAATTAATAAAATATATTTGTTACAAAACAGAATTAGATCATCTAAAACTTTGTGAAAATAATCTCTACTAAAACTAAGTTGTTTTATAAAACATTACCTAATGATAGAGAATATAGTTTCCTATAATAGAGTAAAACTAAACCATTTTTATTTAAAACATTTCTTAACAGAAAAGAATTAGTAAAAACTTTATTTGAAAACAGAATCTAAATACTTAAAACTTTAGTTAAAAGAATTATTACTAACAAATTTGTTTTAAATAAACTATACCTATTTAAAAGATGGTATAGATCCCTACAACAAAATTTATAACTACACAAATTAACTTTTGTTAACAGCAAGTAAATTACTAAGGTTTGAAACAACAAAACAAAATGAAATCTGAAACTTAATATAAATCATATTCAGATTTTCAAAAATAAAACAAGGTAAATAAACTAATATGAAACTAAACAGATTCTGTTTCTAGTTAAAACCCTAACAAATTATATTTTAAAAATTCTCAAACTCTACCTAATGATAACTAAGATCACTAGTGACAAGTAGGAAAAAGAATCAATCAAAAATTCATTTTAGAACTCAAGATATTCAGAAAACAAAATTTAAATCCAATCTGTTTAAATTCAAATTTAGATGTTCAAACATAGCCAAATTTGATATCCACAGAAACTATATGAAATTTGTGACACTATACAAAAGGAATCATTTAAAAACATTAAACAGTTTAAAAGATATAAAGGAAATAAATTCAGAACTATTTCTGTTTTTTTTAAACAAAAAAGAAAAAGAAAAAACTAATACTAACGGATAGGGGGGGTGACGTGGCGCTCTCTGGTTGGCTGTGGCCGTGTGGGTGCGGGCGAATACGAGCGGGTGACCGAACCTTAGAAGAAAACGCTTCGGCGTTATAAACTGCTCTAATCCTATGCGTTAATCTAAGATCGGACGGACGGGGATAGAGGGGGAGCTCATAGGGGAGGTTTGCCGGCAATGAGCGTCTCCGGCGACGGCGACGGCGACGGCGTGATGCAGGCGAGCTCTCTGGTGGGTCTCCGACGATGGTGTTGGCACTGGTCGACGCGGCGATGAGTGGCGCGTCCAGTGGTGGCGTCGGACGAGCTTGGGGACGACGGAGATGAGAGGTACGAGCTCGGGGGCGGTTCGGACCCCGGCGAGGTCGACGGTGTGGCGGCTCTGGGGTCTCCGAGGCTCAGGCAGGGGATGGGGAGATGCGGGCGAGCGAGGGAAGCTCGGTGATGGGCTCGGGAGAGCTCAGGGAGGGCAGGGTGGAGCTGTGGCGTGGTAATGGCGCGGCGGCCGTGGTGATGTCCGGCGAGGAATCCCGGCGAGAGAGAGGCACGAGCAGAGGGGCGAAGGGGGGGAATGGAGAGAGGAGAGGTGCCGGCTACTTATAGGGGTCTCAGGGGGTCGAGGGAGTAAGGAGGGAGGGGGTCCGCGGCGAGGGGAAACCGGCGACGGCGTCGGGCGCGGGAGGAGGGTGATGACCGGTGACGGTTTCGGTCGGGCGCGTGGGACCGGCCTGTCAGTGAGAGAGCGAGAGGGGGTGTTATTAGCGATGACCGTTATGAAATAAAATCGGCTTTAAAGGCTGTGGGCCGGCCGGTTTTATTATAAACCGTTACCGTTTCCTATTTATGATTTTACCAGAGCCATAAACTTGATCAATGCATTCGAATAAATTCCAAATATAGTCAAATTTTATATCAAAATTAACAGAATAATAAATGCCATTTAATGGACATTTTTATTCTGGCATTTGAGAAAAAAAACATTTTTCAGAAAATGCCTTAATTGGCTTTATTTACTTTTGCAAATATTTTTCAACTAACTTTTTGGGTTTGATGATTCAAAAACTTCAAAAATTACCCCCTGTCTTGGAGTGTCATGTTACTCCTCTCAAATTTTGTCAGGGTTTTGAATTCTTTGAAAATTTTGGATAGGGACCAATATGAAATGGATTTTCAAAATAATCCAGAGGTTTTCAAAAGCTCTTTCAATTCCTTCTTTTAAACTTCCAACTCATATTTCTTAAAATTTGAGGAAGTCATATTATCCTCTCTCATGAAAATCATTGAGTTGCATAAAGTTTTCTAAATTTGAAATATTTTCAAAATGGAAATTCAAATCATTTTCAAATCCCTTTTCATTTCTTTAAATGGAAGAAGTCATGTCATCTTCACTCTAGGGTTTTGTGATGAAATGAATTTGAATTCCTGGTGATCAAAATGCAGATTGAAAGTTTTGGGAAAGTCATTTCATTCCCTCTCAATAAACTTTCAAAAGTTTCAAAAAGTTTCAAATTTCACTCACTTTCAATCATTCAAGCAAACAAACAATCATTCTATATTTATTATAACATTCCAAAGTTTGGGATGTTACACGCACCTACCTGCTACGGCCCGGGCCGCCCAGGCGGCGGCGTCTTGCGCCAGCCGGCCGAATTCTCCTGTACGACCGACAGCACTGTAGCTATGCCAAAGCAGGTAATTGAGTGGGCAGAGGCGTGCCGGCACTGTTGTCCCGCCTGGTCGTGGTCGGCCAAGGTCAGCGGTACGACCGACCGAACTATAGCCATGCGCACCTGCGTGTCAGCGGTCATTGTGGCTACACTGGCGCCCATCATCGGGGTCCCCTCTTGTCGCCATACCTGCGTGCAGAGGGATGGGACAGGAGCTTGTCCACCCAAGGGTCAACGGAGGAGGTGGCTCGAGGGTAGCCACCCGCGTCCAGCCGGATGGGGGCCGAGCTGGCTCTTTGACCAACCGTCCCTGATCCAGCCGGCAACGTACCTGCCGGTTGTGCGCTAGCCAGCCAGGAAGCAGCCGACGACGTACTTTTTCTTGAAGTGGGGGAGAGAACCCCGTTGCTTTGGCCTACCCAGGGTTAATAAATCCGTCACTATGAGGAAGAAATGATGGGCCCAGGTTCCGACAAATGGCAAGAGGCCATGAAATCCGAGATAGGATCCATGTATGAAAACCAAGTATGGACTTTGGAAGACTTATCCGATGACCATGAGGCCATTGAGAACAAATGGATCTTGAAGAAGAAGACACGCTGATGGTCATGTCACCGTCTATAAAGCTTGAATTATCGAAAAGGGTTTTTGACAAGTTCACGAATTTGACTACAATGAGCTTTCTCACTCGTAGTGATGCTAAAGTCTATTAGGATTATGTTAGCAATTACGTCATTTTTCATTTATGAAATCTCATAGATGGACTGATACGTCCATTTTGCATCATGATTTCATATTGTTATTTATAATGTTTTTATGCATAATAAGGCTTTATGGAGTAATTCTAATGCCTTTTCTCTCATAATATGCAAGGTTTGCACAAAGATGGAGAATGACGGTAGTTGGAATTTTGGAGCTGAAAAAGCATATCATAGATACCTATTCTGCACATCTTCAAATGAGCTAAAACTTTCCAAAGAATTATTTTGGAATATAAAAAATACTGGATCAAATACCTATTCTGCACGCCTAGTGGGTTGTGCTCAGCCCGACCCACCTCTGGTGCCCATCTTCTAGTATTCAAGGTGTTTTGACCTAGAAAAAAAATAAGGGGAGGACTTTCGAGACATAACACCGCTGTCTCGAGGTGGAACTTGGGCAGGAGCACTTTTGGCCTTTGGCGAAGCGATTCCGTCGGGGGAACTTCCCTCTCGAAGGGGGAAAACGAAGCCATCGTCATCACCAACAATCCTCTCATCTTTGAGACGACATTCTTTATCAACATCTTTAACAACACCATCTCCTCTCAAACCCTAGTTCATCTCTTGTGTTCAATCTTTGTACCAGAACCTCAGATTTGTACATGTGGGTGACTAGTAGTGTTGATTACATTACGTAGTTGATTACTATATGGTTTATTTGGTGGAAGATATATGTTCAGATCCATTATGCTATTTAATACCCCTCTGATCTTGAGCATGAATATTATTTGTGAGTAGATACCTTTGTTCTTGAGTTCACAGGAGAGGTCACGTTGCAAGTAATCATGTGAATTTGATATGTCTTCGATATTTTGATGATATGTATGTTGTGATTCCCTTAGTGGTGTCATGTGAACGTTAAGTACATGACACTTCACCATCCTTGGGCCTAAGGAAATGCATTGTGGAGTAGTTATTAGATGATGGGTTGGTAGAGTGACAGAAGCTTAAACCCTACTTTATCTGCTAGTTCGTAAGGGGCTGATTTGGATCCACATGTTTAATGCTATGGTTAGATTTTATCTTAATACTTTTCTCGTAGTTGTGGATGCTTGTGAGGACGTTAATCATAAGTGGGAGGTTGTTCAAGTAAGAACATCACCCAAGCACTGGTCCACCCAACTATCAAATTATCAAAGTAGTGAACACGAATCAAAACAACATGATGAAAGTGACTAGATGAAATTCCCGTGTACCCTCAAGAACGCTTTGCTTATTATAAGAGACTGTTTGGCCTGTCCTTTGCCACAAAAGTATTTGGCTACCTTGATGCACTTTATTTATTGTTACCATTACATGCTTGTTACCAATTATCTTGCTATCAAACTACCGGTTACCTACAGTTTCAGTGCTTGCAGAAATTACCTTGCTAAAAATCGCTTGTCATTTCCTTCTTCTCCTTGTTGGGTTCGACACTCTTACTTATCAAAAGGACAACGATTTACCTCCTACACTTGTGGGTCATCAATACTCTTTTCTGGCGTCATTGCCGGGGAGTAAAGCGATGTTGGTAAGTGGAAATCGGTAAGGAAAAACTTATACTATGTGCTGAAATTTATTGGCACTTGTTACTATGGAGAACAATCCTTCGAGGGGTTTGTTCGGGGCGTCTTCACCTCGACCGAAACCACAATTAGTTGCCCTCAACCTACCGCACCTACAAAAAGTATTGGTTATGAAATTCCTTCTGGTATGATAGAACAACTGCTAGCTAATCCTTATGCAGGAGCCGGAACTGAACATCCCAATATGCAAATAATACATGTGGATGATATTTGTGGATTATTTAATCTTGTAGTTTTATCTGGATATGAAGTTAGTAAGAAGGTTTTCCCTTCATTTATGAAGGGAAAAGCATTGACATGGTATAGGCTATGTGATGATATTGGATCATGGAACTGGAATCGATTGAAATTGGAATTCCAGCAAAAGTTTTATCCTATGCGTCTAGTTCATCATGATCGGAATTATATGCATAATATTTGGCCTCGTGGAGGATAAAGCATCTCTCTAGCTTGGGGGAGGCTTAAGTTAATGTTATATTCATGCCCCAATCATGATCTCTCGGGAGAAATTATTATTCAAAATTTTTATGCTCAGCTTTCTCATAATGATCGATCCATGCTCGATACTTCTTGTACTGGTTCTTTTATGAAGAAGGCTATTAAATTCAAGTGGGATCTCTTAGAAATATTTAAACACAACTCTAAAGATTAGGAACTCGGCGAAGGTAATGAGTCAGGTATTAAGCTTGAATTTGATTGTGTTAAATATTTGATGAATACCAATGCTTTTCACAAGTTTAGCACTAAATATGGACTTGACTCTGAGATAGTAGCCACTTTTTGTGAATCATTTACTACTCATGTTGATCTACCTAAGGAGAAGTGGTATAAATATCACCCCCTATTAAAAAAAATTCAAAGAACCGGTCATAGCTAAAGAAGAAACTATTATTTACAATGTTGATCAAGTTGTGCCTATTGCTTGTATTGAAAAACCACCTTTCCCTGTTAGGATAAAGGAACATGCTAAGGTATCAACTGTGGTTCCCAAAAGTAATATTAAAGCACCTAAGCCCTCTGAACAAACTAAAGTAGAACCTAGTGTTTCTATGGTCAAAGATCTCTTGGTAGAAAATATTGATGAGCATATTATTTACTTCTGTGATGAAGCTGCTATAATTGCCAAACCCGATGAAAAAGATAAACATAGACTCGTAGTTGGCATGCCTGTTGTCTCAGTTAAAATAGGAGATCATTGCTATTATGGTTTATTTGATATGGGTGCTAGTTTGAGTGCTATTCATTTTACTATATACCAATATATTATGAATGGCATAGCACCTGCTGAAATAGAAGACAATGATGTTACTATTAAACTCGCTAATAGAGATACCATCACACCACTTGGGATTGTTAGAGATGTTGAAGTCTTGTGTGGGAAAATAAAATATCCTACTGATTTTCTAGTTCTTGGTTCCCCACAAGATGATTTTTGTCCCATTATCTTTGGTAGACCTTTCTTAAACACTGTTAATGCTAAGATAGATTGTCAAAAAGAAACCGTCAGTGTTGATTTTGGTGATGTGTCTCATGAGTTTAACATCTCCAAGTTCAGTAGACAACCCCGCAATAAAGAACTATCTAGTAAGGATCAAATAATTGGTCTTGCTTCTATTGTCGTTCCTCCTACTGATCCACTAGAACAATACATGCTAGACCATGAAAATGACATGCACTTGCATGAAAGAAAAGAAATAGATAAAAAATTCTTTGAACACCAACCTCTACTAAAACACAATTTTACTATTGAAACTCTAGGAGGTCCTCCTCCACCTAAAGGTGATCTTGTGTTTGAATTAAAACAACTGCCTGCCACTTTCAAGTATACTTATCTTGATGACAAAAAGATATATCCTGTTGTTATTAGTGCTAACCTTTCAGAACATGAAGAAGAAAGATTATTAAAAATTCTGGTTGCTATTGGATATACTCTTGATGATCTTAAGGGCATTAGTCCCACTCTATGTCAGCACAAGATTAATATGAAACCTGATGCTAAACCCATTGTTGATCACCAATGACGACTGAATCCTAAGATGAAAGAAGTGGTAAGACCTGAAGTATAAAAGCTTCTGGAAGCAAGTATATTCTATCCCATAGATGATAGTATATGGGTAAGTCCCGTTCATTGTTTCCCTAAGAAGGGAGGTATTATTGTTGTTCCTAATGATAAAAATGAACTTAGCCCACAAAGAATTGCCACTGGCTATAGAATGGTAATTAATTTTAGGAAATTAAATAAAGCTACTAGAAAAGATCATTACCTTGTGACTTTCATTGATCAAATGCTAGAAAGATTATCTAAGCACACACACTTTTGTTTTCTGGATGGATATTGTGGTTTTTCTCAAATACCCGTTTCATATTCTGATCAAGAGAAAACCAACTTTACTTGTCCTTTTGGAACCTATGCTTATAGATGTATGCCTTTTGGTTTATGCAATGCACCTTCTACCTTTAAAAGATGCATGACTGCTATATTCTCCGATTTTTGTGAAAAGTTTGTGGAGCTTTTCATGGATGATTTTTCCATTTGTGGAACTTATTTTGATGATTTCTTAAGCAACCTTGATCGAGTCTTGTAGAGTGTGAACAAACTAATCTCGTCTCGAATTGGGATAAGTGCCACTTTATGGTTAATGAAGGTCTTGTCTTGGGGCATAAAATCTCCGAACGATGTATTGAGGTAGATCAAGCTAAAGTTGATGCAATTGAGAAGATGCCATGTCCGAAAGATATTAAAAATATTCAGAGTTTCCTTGGTCATGCTGGTTTCTATAGGAGGTTTATTATAGACTCCTCCAAAATTTCTAGGCCCCTTACTAATCTTTTACAAAAGGATACCCCATTTGTTTTTTATGACGATTGTGTAGAAGCCTTTGAAACTCTTAAGAAAGCCTTAACTTCTGCACCTATTGTTCAACCACCTGATTGGAACTTGCCTTCGAAATTATGTGTGATGCTAGTGATTATGTTGTTGGTGTTGTTCTAGTACAAGGAGTTGATAAGAAGTTAAATGTTATCCATTATGATAACAAAACTCTAGACAGTGCCCAATTTTTTCTAGCAGTTGTGTTTACTTGTGATAAATTTAGATCTTACATTGTTGATTCCAAAGTTATTGTTCACGCCAATCATGCTGCTATAAAATACCTTATGGAAAAGAAAGATGCCTAACCTAGACTCATTAGGTGGGTTCTCTTACTTCAAGAACTTGTTTTACGTATCATTGATAGGAAAGGAGCTGAGAACCCCGTAGCTGATAACTTTTCCAGGTTAGAAAATATTCTTGATGACTCACTACCAATCGATGATAGTTTTCCTGATGAACAGTTAGCTGCAATAAATGTTTCTCCAAACACTCCTCGGTATGTTGATTATGCTAACTACATTGTTGCTAAATATATACCACCTAGTTTCACATACTAACAAAAGAAAAAAATCTTCTATGATTTAAGACATTACTTTTGGGATGACCCACATCTTTATAAAGAAGGAGTAGATGGTATTATTAGACATTGTGTATCTAAGCATGAATAGGAACAAGTCATATGGAAATATCACTATGAAGCCTATGGAGGACATCATGCTGGACATAGAATTTCTCATAAGGTATTGCAATCTGGTTTTTATTGGTCTACTCTCTTCAAGGATGCCCATAAGTTTGTCTTGTCTTGTGATGAATGTCAAAGAATTGGAAAAATTGGTAAGCATCAGGAAATGTCTATGACTTATTCACTTCTTGTTGAACCTTTTGATGTTTGGGGATTTGATTATATGGGACCTTTTCCTTCCTCTAATGGCTATACTCATATTTTGGTTGATGTTGATTATGTTACTAAGTGGGCAGAAGCTATTCCAACTAGTAGTGCTGATCATAACACCTCCATTAAAATGCTTAAAGAAGTTATCTTCCCGAGGTTTGGAGTCCCTAGATATTTAATGACTGATGGTGGTTCACACTTTATTCATGGTTCTTTTCGTAAGATGCTTGCTAAATATGATGTTAACCATAGAATTGCATCACCCTATCATCCTCAATCTAATGGTCAAGTTGAAATTACCAATAGAGAAATAAAATTAATATTATAAAAAACTATCAATAATTCCCGAAATAATTGGTCTAAGAAACTAGATGATGGACTTTGAGCCTATAGAACAGCTTAACAAAATCCTATGGGTATGTCTCCATATAAAATGGTATATGGGAAAGCTTGTCATTTCCCTCTAGAGTTAGAACATAAAGCATTTTGGCAATTGAAGAACTCAATTATGACTTCAAACTTGCTGGTGAAAAGAGGTTATTTGATATTAGCTCGCTAGATGAATGGAGGACCCAAGCTTATGAAAATGACAAACTATTTAAAGAAAAAGTTAAAAGATGGCATGACAAAAGAATCCAAAAGCGGGAATTCAAAGTTGAAGAATATGTTCTTTTGAACGACTCTCATTTTAGAATTTTTGGAAGAAAACTTCTTTCCAAATGGGAAGGACCATATGTTATTGAATGGGGTTTATCGCTCTGGAGATATGAAGTTTAATAAATCCGAAGGTACTAACCCGAAGGTGGTAAATGGGCAAAGAATTAAACATTATATCTGAGGTACGCCTATTAATGTTGAAAGCAATGTTATCCAAACCATGACACTAGAGGAACAGATAAGAGAAATTATCGAATCTCGGGCTCCACAAAACCCAAGGAAGTTTGAACGCAGGGGCGTGTGCAAAGATCCCCAACAGCCTCACCCCTCCTAGATCACAACTCGATGATTTAGATGATGAACTCACATGATGACGGGGACGAAGATTACACATGACAATTTACCCAGGTTTGGGTCGTTGCGAAGCGTAAAACCCTACTCCTGCTTTGGTTGATTGCCTCACGAGGAGGTTTGTGGATGAACTAGTACAGTGGTGAGTTGCCTCGCGAGGGTGTTCTAGTGGTCTTGCCTCTCTTCTACCTTCTCTCTGTTTTCCTCTCTTCTCTCGTTCCCTCTTTCTATGGAGCACCTAGCCTCTATTTATAGTGGTCCAGGTCCTCTTCCCTTATCGCTGTGGCGGGAAGGGATCCGATAACGGCCAAAGTCAAAGGAGGACAGGGGGTACATCTTTATCCTGACGAAAGGTGGTCTTTGCCTGCAAAGTGGTTGTTAATGATGCAGTGGTGGGTTCGGCGATGACATCCGTCCCGCAGGGCTCATGGTCTTGGTATTATTGCACCGATATGGACACATTTGGGGGCACTTTGGGAACCGGCATATGTCCTTGCCTCCTTTGCAACAAAGAGGAAACATGTCCTGTCTGGCCCATCATGCCCGCCTAGCCCGCCTTGCGTCATCCTTGGCCTCCCGAGGCCAAGGGCTGCATAGATATCTCCGCCGCTCCGGAGGGGGCCTGGGGAGGCCTGTTCCTTGCGAGTCTTGGTGTTTCTCCCCTCACGAGCTTAGGGCTCTCATGAGGGCCCTGTCTTGAATGGGTTGCGCCAGACCGTGCTTGGCTGACGAAGTGGGCCACGTCCTGGGCCGCAGGCAGGCAGGTCTAGGTACTCCCATTCCAAGAACCCGACAGTAGCCCTCGAGCCCAAGGCTCGCTCGAGCCGGCTTCCAGGTGAAGCCGTTGAGGATGGCCTGAAGCGTCATGGGCCCCCAATGCCCGCGGGCTAGGTCTGGAATGCGTTGCATGGTTGGTGTCGTGTCTCCTCGCTCCCATGCCTCTTCGGCAACTGCCGCAATCGACAAAAGCCTGACTTCTAGCATCGAGCCATTATTGCTATCCTCTCTTGCGCTCACATCCCCGGGCTTAGCAGAAACCTCTCTAGATCCCGACACTGCACCGTCTTCCTACCTGCTTCGTTGGTCTCGAGGACCTCTCGATGGCTCCTGCCAGCAAGTTGAAACCTGAGGCCCAGAGCTCAAACTCCACTCCTATCTCACCGGCGCTCTCGGAGTCCACCATAGCCAAGGAAGGATACATCACCCCCGTGCTTCCATCGATGGCGAACAAGACCAATGAGTGGGGGCGGACCTTGATATGGGGCAGCTCAGCAGACAAGCAATGCCCGTCCAAGCTAGTCTACCCCTTCTTCCTTCATAGTGTCTTCTCTGGGCTCGTTTCGCCTTTCTCCATGTTCTTCACCGCCATCCTCGACCACTATGGGATCCAGGATCTTCATCTGCAACCCAACTCCATCTTGCTCTTGTCCGTCTTCGCATTTTACTGCGAGGCTTTCATAGGCGTGAAGCCTTCGGTAGCCCTCTTCCGTCATTTCTTTAGCTTGCGGCTTCATGATGGCACTCAGCGGTCTGCGTGCGTCTCTTTTGCACGGTCCAGAGAGGGAACATGCTCTTAAAGGCTGGGAAGAAGGTGGAGAACTTCAGGCACGGTTGGGTCTTCCTGGATCTCAAGAGTGTCAACTCCCACCTGGATCTCCTGAATGGGTTGCCGGAGAAGACCCCCCGTGTGGAGCTCCATGAAGCTTTCTGATCCCTGAGCCAGGCCCGTCCTAGAGCGGATCTCTTGTGATATCAACGCCAGGAAGATGACAGTGGGGATGATAGTGAAGGAGTTCTTGATGCAGCGCCTAGCGCCCCTCCGTTCGCACTCGAGTCACTTGTGGCACTACCAGGGCAGTGGAGACAACATCATGATCCGGTCTGCATGCATGAGCCCCGGGGAGCTGAACAGGGTTGTGACGACCCTGCTCAACGGCGACCCCGGAGACCTTCCTGACGCCTATGCCCCGTTGTATTGCCGTGACAACAAAGCTGATCTGGTTGACGTGATGCCCACCTTTAACAAACTAGGGCTCTCCACAGCCAAGGGCTCTAGTTCCCCGGTGTCGGTGTCCTCCAGTAACACCACGAGCGGGGAGGATTCGGAGGATACAACGGACGATGGTTCGAAGGAAGCGTCCCCTTTGTCGCAGAGCACACTCATGCGTGGTCTTGAAGACGACAACGATGCTGGCGAAGCCTCTGTTACAGGTTCTCCGTGTTCCACCAGGATCCTTCGGGGGCCGGGGCCCACTCCTCGCGTCGCTCGGTCTGCCGGCCTGGCAACCCCCAAGAGGCGCGGGGCTGGGCGCCCTCCGGTGCACCCTCCTCGTTGCGGCAAGGCGGCGGAAGCGCCCACCTCGCCTCCGTCCGAAATGCAGCCTGTGGGCGAGGCGGACGGGCCTGGGGTCGGAGTGGCTTCTACGGCTGCTGCCCTTGCAGGCAGTGCTCCTACTCCCCCCACATGATGGCGCCCTCCCGGAGAAGGGGGAGGGCACTTCCGTCGTTGTCTAGGTGGAAAGGAAGAGGAAGTGGGTTGACATCGAAGAGTGAGTAACCTTGTTTAACCTTGCCCCCCCGATGGTAGCTCGCGTGCTGACGATCCATACTTTGCTTGATAACCAGGAGTTCCACTGTGCTGAAGATGAGGAAGAATAAGGCGTGCGTCAAGCCGAAGGTGCTTCCCTACGCGTCGCCCGCTCCTCACGCCCTGTTGCTGCCTGACGAGGCGCCAGACGTCACGGATGTGGGGGCTCATGGGGCAACTCTCCATGTCACGGCCGCGGAGCCCCCAGAGCCCTGATGCTTGCCAGTGTGGCTATTCCTGTCCTTCGGGGAGCATTGGCCATGCCGTCAGAAGAGCCAGCCCACGAGGGCTAGCTAGCCGCCGACTTGTCTGTGCCCACCTTACCCGTGGTTGTAGTGCAGCCCCCGATGCCTTCTGCTGCCCTAGGGGTGTCTCCTATGGTTTCACACGAGGCACCTTCGGACAAGGCCCTAACACCTCCGTCGTGCGGCCCTAGCATCCTAGATGGGGCCTACACCGCTCTGGGTCAGGTTCGGGATGCCCTTGGGGGCACCAATGATCATCTTGCGAAGGGGCGCCTCGGACTCCTCTCTGGGTGACTCCGGGCCGACGCCTCTGCCTTGGCGGTTTGGGGCCAAGCCAAGGCCGCCGTGGCCGAAAGCGAGAAGGAGGCTGCATCATCTAGAGCAGCCTGCGAGATGGCACTGACCGACGTGGCATCTATTACGAGGCGTTGCAATGAGGCGGAGGCCCGCCTGAAGGCTCTTCAGGAGGAGAAGTCCGCGCTGGCCGGCAACTTTGTCAGCAAGAGGAAGACCTCAAGACCTGCGAGGGCAAGCTTGCCGATCGAGACTCTGCACTGTACGAGGTGGCCGCCAGCCGAGCCGCAGAGCACGAGCACCTAGATGCGCGGGAGAAGGAAGTAGCTGCGGAGAAGGCTCGGCTCGACACCAGGGAGAAGGCCGTTGCCACGGCTGAGGAGAGAAAGGCTGCGAAGCTCAACGCCTTTCCCTGCATCGAGCTCAGGCTTTGCCAAGCGCTCCACTCCCTCTGCCGGGAAGGGTTTACTGAGCCCCTGGTGGCTCTAGAGAGTGACTTTGTGGGGCTCTCTTCAAAGCTCGTCGAGGCGCTGGAGGGTGCCATTATCAAGGTGGAGGAAGTCTTGGAGAGTGAGTGACACGACCTCTTTTCCGAGGCCGCGACGCGCGTCTTCAACCATCTCCACCTTCATGACCTAGGGTTTGACTTCAGCTCGGTGATCTGCCCGGTCGATCCCGAGGTTCATGCCACCGCTGCGGTGGCCGTGGAGGGCGTTGTGGGGGTGCTGATGAAGAAGTTCACCTACATCACCGTTCCACCGCCTCTTACAACTGCAAGGGTTAGCGGTGATGAGGACGATATCAGTGACATCGACGATTAGCTTCCTGCGCCCGGGACGAGCGGTGGCGACGGCTCCTCCTAACTCCTCTTCCTAGTTCCTTTCCTGCAACGTTCATCGTGCCTCACAGAGGCGTTAGACTTCTTTGCATTTCGAAGACATTTAATGCTTGTAATAACTGTTGAATTATGTGGTTGCTTTCTTATCCTTGTTTCCTTCTTGCTTGTTGTGATGCTCTGCGTCTGCAGGGCCCGGTCCCATGCATACCTCAGCTGCTGTTGGGGCATCCGGATCACTAGGACGGTGCCAAGGGGTGAGGGGCTACGGGACCAATGAGGCTCCCGAGTCACGATGCTCAAGAGTCCCCCTTGACGTACGAGCAACCCTCATGAAGGGAACATGGTGAAGACGGGATTGACTTGGAGATTTTGAGCACCTTGAGCTCTACGTCGGCAGGGCCCAGTCTCCCGCATACCCCAGCTGCCGTTGGGGCGTCCGGATCACCGGAACCACTGAGGCTCCCGAGTCGCGATGCTCAAGAGTCCCCCTTGACGTATGAGCGGCTCCCATACCTTTCCTCACCAGCTTTTCCAGAGAGGGGCACATGAAGACCAGGTTTTATAGACCCGGGGAGGTGAACTGTACCAGGCTTGGCCTGGTCGTAGCCCCCATGCAGCCCCCTCACACGAACATCCCAGGGGAATGCAGCGAGACGGGGCCCTGAGGGGCCTTCCCAAGGTTGGATGCAGCTGAGGGGGCGCCCTGTGTTGTTTATCCCCAGCACGGAGCATAGGACTTCCACGTTGCGTGGGCATAGTCATTGGGGGACCGTGTATCTGCCAACACGGAGCATGGGGCTTCCACTTGGGCATGGGAATGGGGGTCGGCTCCTGAGCCCCCCGAGCGTGTACAACCCATTAAGTTCGTATGCGTGGCCTGCACGGTAGAACTGGGAGGTGTATCTGGGCACTCGCGAGGCAGCTCTGGCCTCGCGAGGCCCTACCTCAAAAGCGGTTTGTGCCTGAATCTTTCTGTAGTAGGCGCCGTCCGAGGTCCTATAGATTTTGAGAAACCTATGCCGAATGCATTTCCAAGGGCAATCGCATGAGAAGGCCAAACACCAGTGACCCCAGGAGGTGACGTGGATAGGGCCGGGCCGCCAGACAGAGCTCAACCACTATATTTATTGACACTGCAGGGACGGACCCGAGCATAGACATCGTGCCTAGTCTTCTCATGTGACAACTCCGAGGAGAAAACACTCGGCGTGCGGCTCCTTTGATGACGAAAAACCGACTGCGGTTGCAGGAATCGTGTCATGCGCCCTGACTCACCCGCTCCTGATTAGCTCATGCAAGGACAAAGCACCAAGGGCCACAGGAAGTGATGTGCACGAGACTAGCCCGAGAGATAGAGCTCGACCAGTTGGATTTATCAACGGTGCAGGGACGGACCCGAGCACAGACGTCGTGCCCGCCCTTAATCATGAGGCGGTCGAAGGCATGATCATTAGGGCACGACGACATTCATGGTGGCGAAGCACCATGCAGGCAGGTTGGAATGTTAGGAAAGAGATCAAATGCATGAAAGACACTGACATATGCATAAACAGGGCGACTGCAGGGGCGAGCCCTGACCGCCTGAGGATAATGCAGCCTGATGGGCGCCCTCAAATTGAGTAAGCCAAAAAGTTACCTGGTGCGGACCAAAAAATCACCTAGCGGCCATGCAGCTGAAGAGTCGATGCAGCCATCGCAATCGGACCTTGTGTCTCCATGAGCGTGGCCCTCATGAGCCTGTCGTCTCCCGGGGCTCGGGACCCTCGTTCGGTCCTAGCACCTCCTCCAACTACTCGCTGCGCCTAGCTCGATAAGGCATGAGCATGGCCCGAGCAAGGTGCTGGAACGTGGCGCTCCCGTTCGCGAGGCCAAAGGGCGTGTAGACGTAGTTGCATAGGTAGACCCCGCCGCGATCGGCACGCGTTGGCCAAAAGATGTCCTGGGACACAGACCTGTTGATTGCGAGTGTGTTGATGCCGACGTGCAGCTTGTCTGGTGTGCCGAAGATGGCGACTGCACTTGGTGGTGCAGGGCAGCTCCCGCCTTGTGTGGCCTATGCTTCCTGAAGCTCCTCGGTTGCCCTAGTGACGAATTCTCATGAACTTGATGCCTCATGCCATGCTCCCGGCTTTGGTGGATGAGCGTCAGAACACACCTCCAAGTTGTGCCCGAACGCCTCGCTCGTCTCACTAGTCAGGTCGGTAGTCTTTCAGATGGTAGCCCCCAAGCCCGACCCAAGGGAGGTTCCGAGCGCGCCTTCCTATGCAAGGGGGAGGGGCCTCGGCCCTCGACGCTGAGCCCGAGGCACCATCCTTAGAGGTTTCACCCCCTGGCGCCCTGCGGAGAGGAGCTGCTTCTTCTTCCCGGGGACATCCTCATGAGGCCGGACATCTCCTTCATCGTCTGAGTGCTCGGCTGCTGCGGCACGATAGGCGTGCTCGAGGGAGCAAATGGCGTCCTTCTCATTGCAGGCGACGATGATGATGCCACCGCTCCCCGGCATCTTGAGGACGTTGTAGTCATGATGAATCACTGCCATGAATTTGGCAAGGGACTAGTACCCAAGGATCGCGTTGTATGGGAGGTGGATGTGGGCGACGTTGAAGACAATGAGCTCGGTGTGGTAGTTCTTGCCGCCGGAGGTGATGGGCAGGCGCACTTGCCTGATGGGAACCATGGATCCGTCGGTGACTCATGAGAAGGGTTTGGTTGGCATGATCTGGTCGTATGGCACTTGGAGCATCTCGAACATCTCAATGGAGAGTACATTGAGCCCTGCGCCACTGTCGATGAGTGTGTTGGTGACGAGGACATTGCTGATGGTCGGCATGCACAACATGGGGAATGTGCCTGCCATGGCTGAACACCTGAGTTAATCCCTCGAGCGGAAGGTGATTGCGGTCTGGGACCACTTGAGGTGAAGCATGGCTACGGGCTTCGGGAGAGCCACGTTCAACTCCCGTGAGAACTGCTTGAAGATGCGGTTTGATGTCGGTGCTTGGGCGCCGCCCAGGATGCAAGCTATCGCCCTGACCTCCTGGAAGCCCCCAGCCCCGTCGTCCTGCCTGTCCTCTTCCTTCCTCCTAGGTGGTGGTGGCAGTGTTGGTAGGCCGGCCTCACGAGGATGGTACTAATGAGTCTGGCCACGATGCGACCCCTCCGTAGGGTCGTCACGCTAGCGGTTCCGAGCATGATCACGCCAACGATCCTCCCGTGGCCGGTCTTGCCACTCCTGACGCGGTTCCCGATTGTCCCAACGGCCTCCACCGTGGCCTCTGCCGCATCCGAAGCCACGATTGTTGCGTCCAGGGCGCCGGCCGAAGTGCTCGTCACGAACCACCTTGAGCTCCTGGCAGTCGATGGTGTTGTGGCTGTTGGTGCCATGGAAGATGCAGAACGGTCGCCCTCCTGCAGGGGGTTCCTTATCTCAGCTGCGCTTCGCCTTAGGCTCGACCACAAGCATCGCGGGGCCTTGCGCTTTGCCTTCTTGGTCTTGGTCTTCTTGTCGTCTAGCACAGCCTCTGGGAGATCGCGAAGCGAGAGGCGGCCCTCTTCGGCCCTGGCGCACTTGTTTGCCAGGTTGAACATCTCCAGGGCCGAGCATAGTTCTTCGTTGATGGCAAGCTCCTCCCTAATCTTGAGGTCCCTGACGCCATTGGTGAATGTGGATACGATGGACTCATCCGATGCCCTCGGGATCTTGAGGCGGACGATGGTGAAGCATTGTATGAACTTGTGAAGGGTCTCTCCCTCCTGCTGCTTCACACGTTGCAGGTCGCTCACGGTGAGCATGCGGTTGCGGGTACCTTGGAAATTGGTGACGAAACACTTGCGCAGGTTGTCCCAGGAGGTGATCGACCCCTCTGGGAGGTTGAGGAGCCAGGAGAGCGCGCCGCCCTTGAGAGCCATGGGGAACCAGCTTGCCATGACCTTGTCATCTCCACCTGCCGCCTGGATGCTCAACGAGTAGAGCTGTAGGAACTTAGCAGGATCTGGGGTGCCGTCATAGCGAGGGGGTAAGTTAGGCTTGAACTTGTAGGGTCATACAGCCGTATGGACCACCGAGGCGATGCTGCGGCAACCCACTGGACCAGCGAGTGTCGCGCGCACGGGAGGGTCCCGGTCTTGACGCTCCTACACGGCCGCTTCGAGGGGCGCCCGACCTCAGTGTTGATTCAGTGGCATGGGGAGTGCACGCGTGTCGGTGCGCGGCCGTGGCACCACCTGGTAGCTTACTTCATCCCTTGACCTCGCCTGCGGCCCGCGAGGCTTGTCGCGCGGGCGTGCTTCATGCTTGGGCTCGGGGTCGACATCGCGCTATGGTGGAGGGGGTGGTGCATCATGGGCCATGTCGTTTGTAGAGAGCACTGGGGCCAGAGCGAGTAGGAGAGCTCTGAGGCGTCGCCGGCTACACTGATGAGCTCTACGAGGCACTCGAGCCAGTCGTCATGGCGTTCAAGGGCGGGGCGGTAGCACAACAGCTTGCGGGCCATGGCAAGTGCGCGTGTCCCACGTGCCGGCCTCGAGCGAGCATGGGAGGACGACCCGGTAGCTGGAACGATCGATAGAGTGGCGGTGCGGCCGTCGCGCCGCGTGATGACCAGCTGTGAGGAGCCCCGTTGTCCGTGGGCCTTCGGGCCCGTGGCGGCATTGGCCATAGGTGAGGCGGACCAACACACGGCAGTGCGGCCCATGGGCGCCGTCTGGGCGACGCGAGCAGCTCGGCGCTCGGCGGGCTTGACGAGCGTCAGCCATTAGAGCGGTGAGGTGGAGAAAGAGAGTGGCTTCAGACAGACTTCGACACGCCCCCTACCTGGCGCGCCAAATGTCGGATCTCGGGCTCTGCAAAACCCAAGGAAGTTCGAACGTAGGGGCGTGTGCAAAGATCCCCAACAGCCTCACCCCTCTTAGCTCACAACTCGATGATTTAGACGATGAATTCACACAATGACGTGGAAGAAGATTGCATGCAACAATTTACCCAGGTTCGGGCCGCTTCGAAGCGTAAAATTCTACTCCTGCTTTGGTGGATTGCCTCACGAGGAGGTTTGTGGAGGAACTAGTACAATTGTGAGTTGACTCGCGAGGGTGTTCTGGTGGTCTTGCCTCTCTTCTACATTCTCTCTGTTTTCCTCTCTTCTCCCATTCCCTCTTTCTATGGAGCAGCCTAGCCTCTATTTATAGAGGCCCGGGTCCTCTTCCCTTATCGCTATGGTGGGAAGGGATCTCACAACAACCAAATTTGAAGGGGGACAAGGGGTACATCTTTGTCCTGATGAAAGGTGGTCTTCGCCTGCAAAGTGGCCATCGATGATGTAGTGGTGGGTTCGGCGATGACATCCGTCCTACAGGGCCCGTGGTCTTGGTCTTGTTGCACCGGTACGAAAAAACCTTTGGGGGCACTTTTAGAACCCGCGTACGTCCTTGCCTCCTTTGCACCAAAGAGAAAACTTGTCCTGTCTGGCGCATTGTGCCCGCCTGGCCTGCCTTGCATCATCCTTGGCCTCTCGAGGCCAAGCACTACATAGATATCTACGCTACTCTGGAGGGGGCCTGAGGAGGCCTGTTCCTCGTGGGTATTGGTGCCGCTCCTGTTGCGAGCTTATGGCTCTCGCGAGGGCCTTGTCTTAAATGGGGTCGTGCCGGGCCATGCTTGGCTGACGAAGTGGGCCACGCCCTGGGCCATAGGCAGGCAGGTTTGCGTACCCCCATTCCCAGAACACCGACAAAATCCTTCCGAAACACTCCAGAATCGTGAAACTAAAGAGTCACGTGATACGGTAAGTAAACGGACTCCGAAAAATCCGCAAAAATATTTTCTGTTGGTTTTGGAATATTAGAAAATTTAGGAAAATAAGAAATAAACTATAAAGCAACGATGGTGAGCACGATACACCAGGGCGCGCCTACCCCCTGGCACGACTTGGTGGGTTGTGCCCACCTTGAGAACCTTCTCGACTCCATTCTCCTTTCACATGCTTGTTTCCCAAGAATAAATATTCTCTCTATATATATCCCCGATTGTTTTGACCACCAAATCGCAGAAATATTCTCTGTTCTTGTTTCATGCTATTTTCTTGACACATCGGAAAATATCTCGTCTCAAGATTCAGAGGGGGAGAGCTATGTTGCGAACTATATTGTAAACCCTAAGGTCTATGGAGAGGTGGATCATTATGGATGGACCACGGATGAGGAGGAAGACACCAACATGAAGGAAACAAAGGATTGTAGCTCTAAGGAACAGGATGACCCACTACCTCAGCCCGGAGACATGCATGTGGAATTCAAGAAGTCAAGCCTACCTAAAGGATACAAACCTGAGGTTCAATTTATTCCATCTTGTTTTTTGCAGGAGATCAAGGCAGCATTATGCAAAAAGATATTAAAGCCCGAGTCAGAAAATGACGATCTAATGGAGGAAAAAATTATGCTCAAGTATAAACTGAAGAAGGTTACTCCATCACCACCACCTTCATCATCTTCACCACCAAAGGAGACTTCAGTACATGGGCATGGGCACTCCCCTTGTCTTGAGCCAAGCTTGGGGGAGATGCCCCTGTATCATATCACCATCACTTTTTACCTTTAATTTTATATCGATCCTTAGATTTTTGTGATTTATTTGAATAAAAGTTTACTATGATATATTTTAAGGTGCTAGTTTCGTGATCTATCTATCTATGTAATCAAGTAAGAGTTATATAATAAAGTTCAGTTTGAGCTCTTGCTTCATTGCCTTCTTGTTGCAATTATAATAAGAAGAAATAAATGAAAAGGATCATATGCTAATGTTATGGTGAGTAATGACATCACATAAGGAAAAGTATAAGTGGTAAAATTTATTGGAGATTGATAAACATAGCATTGGTCAATGATGCAACTCATGAAAGAATTAATTAGGGAAGCAAAGATTCACATGCAAATACACTATCTTGGATATCTTTTAAGAATGTAAGCCCCCATTAAATATTATATTCCAAAATTGTTGACGTTGGACAAGGAAGACAATGTAATGATTTATGTTTGTTCATATTCACATAGAAGTTTTATTGTCATAGATCCTTCAACATGTGGTGCTTGCTCAATATCTTTGCTAGCCAAAAAAATTCGCACTAAGTAGGGATACTACTTGTGCATCCACAAACCCTAAACCCAAACTCATGTTTTGAGATTCCACCATACCTACCTGTGGATTGAATAAGATCCTTCAAGCAAGTTGTCATCGGTGCACTAAGGCAATAGAAATTGCTTCTAAATGTGTTTGATCAATTAGTGTAAGAGAAAATTGAGCATTGTACAAACTTGTGATGGAAAAGTAATAAAGTGATGGACTGCATAATAAAGGTTGCTAAAACATGGGGCAATACAACATGAAGTTATTTTGCGCTAAGGGATTTGGCATACAAACAAAAATCGCATGACAACCTCTGCTTCCCTCCGCGGAGGGCTTATCTTTTACCTTTATGTATTTACTTTTATGCAAGAGTTAAAGTATTCTTCCCCACTCCTTTTACTTTTTCTTTTTGAAAGCATCATGTGGTGAGGAAAGATCTAGGCACATATATCCAGTTGGATATGAGTGAGCATGAGTTGTTATTGTTGACATCACCCTTGAGGTGAATACGTTGGGAGGCAAAACTATAAGCCCCTATCTTTCTATGTGTCCGGTTGAAACTTTTTTCTCATGGGTATGTTGTGAGTGTTAGCAATCATAGAAGACTAAATGATGGTTGAGTATGTGGACATGCAAAAAGGCTCTAACACGAGACCCTTCCTAAAAATTGATGAATTGTTGTTGCAGAGTAGACTGGGAACATACTTTGTTGGTTTCCAATAAAATTTATGCTTTATATTTCTATGTTGTGATGAATTGTTACTTGCTCATGAGAAGTTATATGATTATGTTATAGAATAAAAGTTACATGAAAGAGTCTTATGATAAAGTTTGTTGCTGTTATGATAATAAGCACGATGCTACTATGTCCGTATTTTGTTTTTATCGACACCTCTCTCTCAAACCATGTGGACATGTTTTTCGATATCGTCTTTCGCTTGAGGAAAAGTGAGATATAAGCTTGGGGGAGTTGATACGTCCATTTTGCATCATGATTTCCTACTATTATTTATAATGTTTTTGTGCATAACAATGCTTTATGGAGTAATTCTAATGCCTTTTCTCTCATAATATGCAAGGTTTGCACAAAGAGGGAGAATGCCAGTAGCTGGAATTCTGGACCTGAAAAGGCATATCAAAGATACCTATTCTACACAGCTTCAAATGAGCTAAAACTTTCTGGAGAATTATTTTTGAATATATAAAATATACTGGAGAAAATAACTGAAAGAGTGGGGCCACCTGGTGAGCACAAGACACCAGGGCACGCTAATCCCCCAAGTGTGCCCTGGAGGGTTGTGCTCAGCCCGACCCACCTCCGGTGCCCATCTTATGGTATTAAAGGTGTTTTGATCTAGAAAAAATAAGGGGAGGACTTTCGGGACGGAACACCTTTGTCTCGAGGCGGAACTTAGTCGGGATCACTTTTGCCCTTCGGCAGAGCGATTCCTCCGGGGGAACTTCCCTCCTGGATGGGGAAATCGAAACCATTGTCATCACCAACAACCCTCTCATCTTTGGGAGGCCATACGTCATCAACATCTTCAACATCATCATTTCCTCTCAAACCCTAGTTCATCTCTTGTGTTCAATCTTTGTACCACAACCTCAGATTGGTACATGTGGGTGACTAGTAGTGTTGATTACATTACGCAGTTGATTACTATATGGTTTACTTCATGAAGGATTATATGTTTAGATCCATTATGCTATTTAATACCCCTGTGATCTTGAGCATGAATATTATTTGTGAGTAGTTTTCACACCCTGTGTTTTTCCTCATGACTAAATTGCCATGACTCAAAAAGCAGGGCCAATTAAAACTTTTTGAGTGCCTATGAATGTTTGACTCGTGTGATATTTGCTTGCTTGTTTGATTGCTTGCTGGTGCTCTATAATCATAAAACTCGCTCCTACTCTCAAGACTCTTTTCCTTGATATACACTCTTGTCCAATGATCATACCATGTGTATAGAACCTAAAACTATTATTATCAAATCTTATTTTGGCCAAAAAGCATTTATCCAATTTAGGTTTTCAAAACCCCCCGAATTGAGGTTTGTACAACAAGTCGTAAAATTAGGTGGAATTTTTTTAAAGGATATATTTGGAACCTACTATACATATAGCTTCCCAAAACCACAAATTATCATTTTAAAGATTATTTTATTATTTTATTTAAAGGCTTTTTCTTAAGGCCAGAAATGGTCTTTTATTAGGAAAAAAATATTTTTATGCTTTCAAAATCTTTTAGAAAATTTAGGAAAACTCAGTGCTATATATATTGTCCATATATAAGAGTTTAAACACATGGTCATGTTCAAATATTGGACAAAACCCTTCAAAACCATTTCTGCCTATTTTAAGCATTTGAAATTTCTGTAAGAAATATTCATAAAAATCCAGGAAAATTCTATCATGTCCCATATGATATATGTGATCATCTTGCCAAGTTTCATCTCAATGCTAATTGTTTCGTTCACAAAAATATGCCAAATCCCTCTCTGTCCAGATCCAAATTTGAGCAACTCTACATTGCCAACCGTCTCTTATTGATCTCCAACTTTGTGGACATGTTCTAATCCTCCAATAATGTATCCACACAAAGTGGTGCATCAAGGAGAACAAATTAACTTGTCCAAATCCCCTCAAACCCCTTTATGTTGATTTCGAGAATTGGGAATGTTTGCATTGTCAAGTTTCCCTATTTTATCCCAAACTTTTTGTGCATGTTCTAAACCCAATATAATGTGACCACGCCAAGTGGTGCATCAAGGAGAATTGATTTGCTTAGCTAAATCTAAGCAAATCCATTTCTGCCCATTTCTAGGGTTTATAAAGTTTGCATTAGCAACTTTCATCAAATGAGTCCAAAATTGGTGATCAACCCCAATTCCCTCAATCATTTAATCCAGTTAAGTTTCATGGCAAGGAGAAACAATTTTCTAGCTCAAACACTCATCAAACACCTTCTGCTCATTTACCAAACTAGTTGTTTGGGGCCCTTCCACTATTTTCCTTAACTTGAGATTTTTATCACACCTTACCCTCATCCACCTATCCTCATCCCCCTCTACCTCCAGTATCAATTTCAGGTTCATAGCTAAATTATTTGGAGGGTAAAACCCCATGATTCCCCCTGGACATCCCCTTTTTATCTTTCCCTCAACCTCTCTCCTCTTCCTTTGGCTTACCAGAGCATCCGAGGACTCCTACACTTTGTTTATACCCTCCTAGATTCCCTAGACACATGTGGCCGCACAAAAGCTGCTAATGGCGTGCCAAAATGGTGCTCCAAAGCGTGCCATATTGCCCGACCGCACTATAGCCGCCGCCCAATCCCCTGCCCCGACTGCATTGGGCCTCCCCATCATGTCTCTCGAGGTCGCCTCGATGTCCTCGTCATGGCAGCTGGTTGGCCCCCTCCTATCTCTCCTCCTCCCACGTGTGTCGAAACCGCCCGGCTCGGCGAATGGCCGGCCTCACACTCGTGAGGCCCTGGCACTCCCCCGCTCCCCCTTTTCTCTAAATGGACGTAGGCAACGCCCATGAACTCCAGTGACATGCCCCGGAGCTCTCCCATGTCCCTATCCTCGCATGTGTCACGGTGAGCTCACACCCTTAGCCATTTCAGCAACCCCGAGCCCCCCATTTGACCTATTTAACTTCTCTCTCCGCCATGTGAACCTCCCAGACCATACATTCCTCCTTCCCTTCCCTTCATTTGCTTCCATGGCTGAAGCACGCCGGCGGCTTCTTCTCAAAATCGGCAGTGGTGACCTCTCCCTTCCCCCTGTAGGCCTCATCCAAAAGTCCCCTACAACTTGCAGACTGCTCCCATGCCCCTAGTCTTCTTCCCCGCAGCTGAGGCACCATGCCCATCACCATCGTCTATGCCCTCTGCCATGGCCTACGTCGCACTCGACCTCGACCTCACCCAGGGTCAACGACTGCCCAGGAGGATGCGGCAGGTTACCCCGAGCCCATCGGTGGTCGGAGCGCCACCGGTGGTGGCCGGAGCCATGGAGGAGGGTGCCAGTCGGTGCTCGGTCGGGCTCCTCTGCCCCTCCCATGTGCTGGCGGGAGGTGGGGGAAGACCCTGCCAGCGATGCCTGCCATCAGCGGCTAAGCCTCCCCATTTAAGTGGCCACACCTTCCGCCTAGTGGCGGCGCCAGGAATTTTCCTCTTGGTATTCATTGGTATAACGTAATGGCAATATGACAGCAAATATACATCAAACTAGCAATAGTATACCAATATATAAAAAATTATTTAGTATACCGTGGAAGTCCAAGGAAGACCCCTGGCGCCACCACTACTTCCACCGAAGGTGCTTCCCCGCGGCGGAAATGGTTTCATGGCAGTATGCCTCCGAGGTGGCTCTTGTGCGGGCATGGCTGAGCCACTGGGTCGGCCCACTGGCTATTTAGCACCCGGTGCACATATTTGGCCTTTTTAGGTAGATACTTTTCCTTTTCTTTTTCCTAGAGAATTGATCAATTCATATTAAATTCAATTCAAGCTCAAATTTGGTGATTCAAATTCCTAGATGTTCCTAAAATTATGTTCTATCCAAAAATATATTCTACACATTTTTCCTACAAACCTTTCTGTTTTGTTCAAATTCAAACTCAAATTTGAACCTCTTAAGCCCCTCTTTCAGAATTCCTAGAACACTCAAATCAACTCCAAGTAGAGTGATTCAAAATTCGAGAAGCTCTAAATATCATACCCTGTTTTCTGTCCATGGTCAACATTTTTACCATGCATTGATTCTGCTGGGTCAAATAAATGGCCACATTTTTCATTGTTACCATCTTGGTAAATTCATCAGAAAATCATTTCAAATCCAAATTCAGTGAAACCATTTCCTACATGATTCTGAAATCATGCCCTATTTAATAGATGCATTCGCCCATTTTTATATAAATATTTTCTATAGACTTCTCATAGGATCATCATTTCCTTCATTTCCACCATGCAAAAAACCTTGATCCACACCCAATGGAACCTCCTTAGCCATTTTTCTTATGACCAAAGACATCCTAGAAAACTATATTTCCTACTTATATAGCACTTTTATTTTCTGCTTGTTGTGTTGCTTATTGCGGTTGTTTCCGGTCATAGTTGACAAAGTAGATGAAGTGCTCAGAGTGGACGAGAAGCGTGTGAATAACTCGAAGACGTTGCTAAGCCAGGCAAGCAGCCCTTTGACCATGACTATGAACCCCTTTTATTTGCATGTCATACAACACTTGTTTCCGTGATGATGATCATGTTGATGTGGTGGCCACTTCGGTGGGATGCCTTGGATACTTTACCATTGATACTTGCATTGTGCATAATCCTACCATTATTATGAGGGTTGTGAGGGTGGGAGTAGATATAATGCTTAGTAGATGCTACGCAAGTGGGATCGGGGATATACATGGTGATGGAGACAAAGTGCTTTCAAGGACTTTTCAAAAAAAACGTCAGGTGCCACTAATGCCCGAGGGAGATGATGATGAGCTAGGTAACCACTTGATAATCATGGATGACACGGAAGTTCCCTGAGTCTTGTGGGTAAAGTGTTCAACCTCTGCAGAGTGTAAAACTATTCGAGTAGCTATGTCCACGGTCATGGATAGTTGGAGGTCCTGCTTAAACTACGTCCAATGTTTTCATTAACTTGGTGTGTGTGCGAGTGTGGATGACACAGAGATGATACCTGAGTTAAGTCCGATGACTTGGTATGATGATGAACATGAGATGTTCAACCCCTTCTTATGATGATGACTGTTACTTGTTCATATGTACACCTGTCTATGGTTGATGCATGCTTACTTAAGTTACTTGATCATGTCATTGCACTCAAAACTAGCTTTCTACAAAACCTACCTACTTAGTGCTATATCATGTATTGTTGTACCTTGTTCCAAAACTTGGGTTGCTTGCGAGTACATTCAAAGTACTCATTGGCTTGCCACTAGTTATTTAATTGGCCGGGCATGGAAGAGCAGGAATACAATAAAGAGTTCGTTGGTGATGAACATATGAACTAGGACGCTTCCCAGTCAAAATGCATGTAGGTTTAAGGCAGATGGCCTGGGTTCACGCTTTTGACCAAGATTTCTGTTGTTTGTCATGTTTAAGTGTTTTGCCCTTGTGGCCCTATCTATGTAAGACTTGGCCTAGCTGGCCTTTATTTGTGTAAGACTGTATGTAAGGATCTAAGACTCTTGTTATTCGGCTTCTGTGTGTTCAGTGAGCATTGATCTTTGGGATCACTATACACATGTATTCGGTGATCATGACTTATGAGTCAGGGTCCCCACAGAGCTGGTATTAGAGCCATCTTGACTATAGGAAGCCCTTAGTTAGCATGAACATTAGATAGGACAAAACCGTTTCTCCAGACCCTTGAAATCACTTGCAAAGACTACCATATTTCTTACCTCTTCTAAGCTTTCAAATAAACTGAATGATTGTGCCTTAGCACTTCCACCATTTTTTCCTTTTGGCTCTCCTCGTCTACTTTTCAAAACCTTGCAAACGGTTGATAGTACCCTTATGCCCCCGACCACTGGATTCCTTGTAATCCTCGTGGGTGACCTAGAAGGGAGCTACCTTGCCAAACTTTCACACGAGTTTGACGACACCACGACAAGACGATACCAATGGAGGAAACCTTCTCGAGGGATGGAGGCATCAAGACTAGGAAGATGGTGACACCCTCGATACTGCCCCGGGATGATGCAACCTTGGCCTATGATAATCAGGGCATAATATATGCAAGATCATTATATGCATCACTAATAGAGCAAACCTATCGGGGATATACCCCGCGGTATGACTTGGCCTGAAGTATGACCCGACCAGGACTTGGCGACTCATTGGAGCCTTGGTCGAGACTTGGCGGATCATTGGTGACCCGGCAGGCGGGTCAGACGAATGACAAGGCCCAAGGCCCAACATGTAAGCCGGCGCCAGATGGCTCACAAGAGAAGGCCCAAAGGAGAGAGGATTCCCTCACAGAGGAAACAAGACCCGGATTAGGATTCATGAAAGACTAGTCCTAATCCTACTCCCAGTAGGACTCTACATGTAAACCTACCCCTTCCACCTATATAAGGAAGGGTAGAGCGCCCCTAGAGGGACAAGTTAAGACAGACACAAGTCATTAGAGATAGATAGATTAGAGGCTCTCGAGATAAGAGGTAGCAAGACAACACCCTTGTAACTGAGAGATCTTCCTCATCATCAATACAAGACAAGAAGGACGTAGGATTTTACCTACACCAGTGGGGCCGAACCTGGGTAAACTCGCGTCTCTCGATTCCAACCAACCCCTCTCAAGTCGCCACATAGTTGCGATGGCCTCACACCTAAGTCCGTTAACCTAGACATCTTGTTGTGACAAATCCATGACAAAACCTGTCATTACTGTTGTTGTGGCGGCAACCACTAGTGGATGAGAACCTCGCCATTTGGTCCGCCTCACCATAGTGAGCAGGAAAACGGTTCTCCTCATCCCCCTCTCTTGGTGTCGATATTATCATCAACGTGACTGGCAGGATACAACTCTACCATGCCTTGTTAATGTCATCGCATAAAATATTGCCTACCTAGAACCCTCGACGTCTCAAAAGACAAGAAGGAATTTTCACGATTACGGAGACACCAGAAGACCCTGTCAACGACAACCATGAGGAATCACCTTCGTCGTCAACTCACCAGGCTTGAATTAGTCAAGGACTCTATAGACACAAACATGATTGTTTCGACGAACAACAAACAAAGGCATAGCAACACCTGAAGAAGACCCAGAAGACCAAGAGGACTCCTCTCCAAGACAGGAAGCAAGCACGACTAATGAGTCTAAGAACCCCTAGGGTAGGATAGGTCGTGTGTCCCCTATGCGAAATCGACTCCATATGATGGTTAAAATGGAACCATGACTTGTGTTGCTTGTTTTGCTTGTTTGTACTTTGGTGTAAGTCACACTTTTTCCCTAGGCAACAAGTGTGCGACTATATCACCTACCTTACCTTGATGTTTGTGTTTGGCCTTTTCGGCACTTGCTTGATTGCACCTGCACTATACCACCCCCTTAGGCACTCCTCTCGATGCTACTTTGTCTCCCCCATCTCGTCAATTGAAGACCAGCAAGACAAGGTGCAGCAAGGATCCACCTCGACAAACAACTCACACCAAAGACTTCGACTACAACGTACTCAACTAGATGCAACCCCGTAATGTATGCTTTTCCCCTCAAGATTGGAAACCCCTCACTCGACCAACCTAGACCTCACGAGCTTCCCTAGCTCAAGACTCTGATCACGTGTTTAATACACGGAATTGCAAGAGCACATGTTGAGCTTCAATAGCCTTTTCTTAGCACTGTGTTCATTATGGAACTAGTGATCATAGTGAACAAACACATTAGTCCCTGATCTAGCACTATAACTGTGATGCCATAGGGAGATTGTTAGAGGATACTTGACTAGGTGACAAATGGTTTGATATGACTATAATGGGTGTCTTGAGGATATTTACGGGATTCTCATGACGATTGGTGAACTTGGTGGATAGCATTGATAGAGTAGCCTAACTTATCTATCCTTGGAGTAAATTGGACTTGGGAGGATGATTGTAATCACAAGCTGAAATTATTGGTGGATAAATGACTTGAATTTGGCAAGTAATATTGATAGTGGATTCATGATGTTACAATAGTAACTGGAGTAACTAGTAGAAAAATCTTACTAGATGTAAACCTTGGATTTAGATCGGTGATTATAATAGGTGCTCTAGATCAATCAAACCACATGGTTCGAAGTAATTTGGATTTAGTCCAATAATCTTGATCTAGATACCATGTTTCTTGGTGGCAGATCAACCAAGAATATTGGGTTGTTGTTACAATCGATTCAAGGATCCATGTGCACCTAACATCGGAGTTCACTAGATCATCATGATGGGGATTGATGGTTATACTGTGATGAAATGGTTATTCTGGAACTTGGGGATTCAGGAAATTTGGAGATATATGGGACGACACCGGTATTGGATTTGTAGCAATAATAGGTCATGTAATAGTGGATGGTATTCGTGGATCGATTAATTGGATTCGTAGGAAGGAAACAAGATCTTGGATTGGTATATTATGTGTTTCCATAGCATATAGATGCAACACCTTAGATCTTGGATATATTAGCTGATCGCTTGGATTTGTAATGTCTTGTGCAAGCTTCACAACTTGTATGCTATCCCGAGGATTTTTACATAGGGATCTAGATGAATGGTTGTAGAGTATGCATGAGAGTATGGGTTGTCCTTCTCTTAAAGCTACGGAGATAGGTGTAGCATGTGTAATATTGGAGTGACTTATATGAGATGATACCTTTTATGATATAGGATGATTTTGTCTGGAGTAATAGGTGGGACTATTGGCATCCAAGAACTGTGCTCAAGGATAAGATGATTGACGTTCACTCACATCCTAAGCTCCTTGAAACCCCCTAAGCTTCACCGAGCCATAACACGGTCGGAGTATGACCATAGGCTTTGCCTCTAAGTGAAAAGACTATGGTCGATACCTCACCTCGACCACCACTAATTGTGCTCATAAGGAAGGTGGACACGCAGGACTAGATTGCGTTGGATCACAAACCCCCGAACTAGTGACCATCCGGAGCAAATGCCCACTCCTCTCATGTATCCCATGAGCGATGTGTTTATGTGATACTTGGGTGAATAGGTTTTTACCCTCCGAGATGACATACTTACTTACCCAATAAGAGAAGGAACATCTTACTCCTGTTTGGACCAGCCCCATGAACACCAATTACCATGCCTCTTAAGTATATGGCCGCAACTTGAAAAGGGTTGGCTACTTGATGTACCCACCCTACAGCCAAAGACATTCCTACCCAAGCAAGTTAAAGATCCACTACGATTGAGAAACTACGATGAAGAATAAGAATCAAGAAAATTCAACCACCGCTCCTCTCCCGGCTACGTCAACTACACTATATCAAGAAGCATCGACGTCCAAGCATGATGAAGCCCTTATGAGGGAGTCCCGGATTAAGGGGTCCTTGAGGAGACGGCCTATTTCTACAGGCCAGACTATATGGGCCACATGAGCCTCATGCTTGTCGCTGGTGGCTCGTAAGGCGGATAGGGCGGTAGCCGCTTCTTTGGCCGCCGCCCTTTCGACGGCTACGGTATCCTTTGCTTGTTGAAGATCGGCCTTGAGCCTCTCCACTTCTTTTGCTGAGGCTGTGTCATCATTAACACTATGAATACCTACATTGACAGTATTCTTGGAAAGGTGTTCGGATGTTGTGTAGACTTACCTTGTGCCTCGTCGAATCTTTTGTTGAGGGCATCAACTTCATCCCTGGAGTGTTTTAGCTTCCATTTTAGCTCATCCAGTTCGGCGCCATTTACGGCCGCCGCCGATGACGAAGCTTGTAAAAAACAAATCATTGTCAGGTTACATGGGATCAACCCTTCCGAACTATCATCAGTCCTATCACATGTTCGGTCCTCTTATGGTTTATTCGAATGTTCCGAACATACTTTTTGTATGCAGTTCGGAAATGGATCCATGATTGACCCCTAGGTAAGTTTTTTCCAAAGTTACCTAGGGCTCGGGGGCTGCCATGTATATAATCATAAAAATAAATAAGCATTTTTGCACATAAGAATGTCGCGTGCCTTACTTGAAAGCCCGTCAGGAGACCTTTGAAGGCCTCCTTCAGTCCGTCGTCGACGTACTGAATGCTCTATAGTACCGCACCCATAAGGGTGAGGTGCTCTTCGGCGATGGAGGCACTTGATAAATCCTCCTCCATGACTGGCCACCCATTGGTCGGTGGCACCAGTGGTTATCGGACAACCCGACCACCAATCGGGATTTGAACCGTTGTCTCTGGAGGCGTTGGGCGCTCTAGCGATGCCCATAGAGGGGACTGAGCAGCCACTCGTTCGGCCTCCTCAGTTCCTGGGTGTGGGACTTCCCCCCAGTCTTTAGTGACCGAGGTGTTAGCCTTGGCCATAATGAAGTCTCCCCCGCTGACAGTGTCCGGCTCCGGAGCATGCTAGGATGACACCTCTGCGGTGTCCTTTGCGGTGCCTGGAGTGGAGGGATGCGACGCATTCCCGCTCTCCGCTAGTTCGGCGGGCGGGGTATCCCCGTCCGATACTTGATCGATGGGAAGAACACGCGGGGGGCTGCGAAGTCAATAAGTACCCACGTGTTAAAAAAACTTTAAACCTGTTAATAACGAACAACGGGATATTCGGATCCTAACCTTAGAGCGGGGCGCTTGACCCCGAGGTTCCTTTGTGGAACCGGCTCTAAGTCATCAGACTTTGTGTTTGAGTCCGAGCTCTCGTCGGTCAGGATCACCTGTGTCCGACGTGTTTTCTTCTGGGGAGGAGGGCATACCCCCTCCGGGGCGCCCGATGGCGCGGACCTCTTTCTTGCGAGGGGGGAATCGCCTTCCCCCTCGACTTTGTCCTTCTCCTCTTCCTCCTACTCCTCCTCTTCTTCTTCCTCCTTATGCTCCTCTTGATTTGAGGAGGCATGAGTTTCCCCGGACACAGTCTCTGACTGGTCCCTGATGCGAAGGCCGCCCTTGCCTAGTTTCTTCTTCTCTTTCCTCATGGGGGGGGGGGGCTCGTAAGGCTTCACCACGAGCATTTCCACTAATAGCCTGGACCTGGCGTCTTCGGGCTAAGGCGTCGGACTGCTAATGTTAATGGCTTTCTTTAGCCATGTCTACAAAGGGATGATAGTAAAAGTTATGAATCCTCTCTATGGAAAATAAATCCGACCAAGCAAAATTATACCGTACCTTGGAGGCAGGCTTGGCGGCGTGCAGACCCCTGTCGTCCTCCTCGGATGGACAACTCTTTTGTGACTTAAAGAGCACCTTCCACAGCTTATCCCGCGTAGTGCGGAAGAGGTTCTAGACTATGGGCGCATCGTCAAGCTGACGAGCCCACAAGGAAGTATCCCAGCATTGGCAGGGGAGGATGCGTCTTCGGAGCATGACCTGGACCACATTGGTTGGCTTGACGTCCTTCTCGATCATGGAGCTGATGCGCTTCTGCAGGTCACTCACCTCCTTGATCAGTCCCCAGCTAAGGCTCTTTTTGAGCCAGGAAGCTAATCTGGTGGGGGGACCGGATCGGAATTCGACACGGGGAGTCTGGCCTTCTTCTGGTGGCTCGGTGATGTAGAATCACTCCCTCTGCCACACCTTAATGGTGTTGATGAAGGTACCTAATGGCCACGCGATGCGGGTGAGCTTGCTGATGTCGGCCCCTCCGCAATCCGGGTGCTTTCGACACACTTCGGCTTGACGTTGAATATTTTGATCCAAAGCCCGAAATGCGGCTCGACTCATAGAAAAGCCTCACAGACGAGGATGAACGCTGATATGTGCATAAAAGAGTTCCACGACAGGTCATGGAAGTCAAGGCCGTAGAAAAACATCAACCCCCTGACAAAGGGGTGGAGCGGGAAGCTCAGCCCCCGAATGAAGTGGGGGATGAATACCACCCTTTCGCTCGGCCTTCGTGTGGGGATCACTTGGCCCTCCTCTGGTGCGCGGTGAGGGATGTCGGTGCAGAGATAGCCGACCTTCTTAAGGTCCAGGATATCCTGGTCGGTGACCGAGGAAACCTCCCAGTGGCCATTGGAGCCAGAGCCCGCCATTGATGAACTCTAGGGAGGGGGCCAAAAACCTAGATATGTGCTTCGGAGGTTCAGAGGAATGGAATGCAGAGAGGAATGGAAAGCAGAGAGTTGGTGTATGTCAAGCAACCCCCGGTGTTTGAAGATCCCAAGTTCCCCAATCATGTATATATTCTCGATAAGGCACTCTATGGCCTTAAACACGCCCCACGTGCGTGGTATGAGCATCTTACCGAGATGTTGCAAGATCATGGGCTTGAAATTGGGAAAATCGATCCCACTCTTTTTACTAAGAGGGTTAACGAGAACTTGTTCATATGCCAACTATATGTAGATGATATTATCTTTGGTTCTTCTAACAAAGCTGTTAATGATGAGTTTGTTGCAATAATGGCCAAAGAGTTTGAGATGCCTATGATGGGAGAGTTGAAGTTCTTCCTTGGATTAGAAGTCAAGCAACAAAGCCAAGGAACCTTCATCAACCAAGCTAAATACACTCAATACATACTCAAGAGGTTCAAGATATGAGCTCAATCCTCCCAAGGCCAACACTCCTATGCAACTCAAATGCCAACTTGAAGCTATATCGCTCTGTGATTGGATCCTTGCTTTATCTTTGTGCATCTAGACCAGATATCATGTTGAGTGTGGGAATTTGTGCACGATTTCAATCAGTAACAAGGAGAGTCACTATATGGCTGTCAAGAGAATCTTTCGATATTTGGCTCATACCCCAAACTTTGGCTTATGGTATCCCAAGGGTGCTTCATTTGATCTCATTGGATATACTGACTCGAATTGGGCGGGAGACCATGTGGAAAGGAAGTCCACTTCTGGAGGCTGCCAATTTCTTGGTTGTTCTTTGGTAAGTTGGTCTTCAAAGAAACAAAACTGTGTTTCTCTCTTGTCCACCAAGGCCGAGTATGTAGCCGCCGCAAGCTGTTGTGCTCAGATTCTTGGGATGGGGCAAACCTTAAAGGATTATGGTGTCAACTATGATATAGTGCCTATTTATTGAGACAATGAAAGCATGATCTAGATCTCCAACAACCCGGTTCAACACTACAAGACAAAGCATATTGAGATTCGTCATCACTTCATCCGGGATCACATCATGCATGGAGACATTGATCTTATTCATATCTACACTAAGGAGCAGCTTGCAGACATGTCCACTAAGCCATTGGATGAAGCAAGATTTCGCGTGTTAAGGCTTGAGCTAAATATCATTGATTCGAGCAATGTGGCTTGACTTAGTGCACACCCCACCACACTCATCATTATGTCTTGTTTAGGTGTAGGCATGGATATAGGGGGAGTCTAGTTCTCTCAATGAACTATCCCTCCTCCTATTGTACATAAATTGATCAAGTCTTTCACATTAGTCATTTTTGATGACACTTGTGCTTCAAAGAGAATTTTTGGTCATAGGCCCAAGGTTAAAATCTTTGCGGTGCCATACCAAATGACTCAAACATAGGTGGCCTCGGCCATCGCCCCCTTCGAGAGAGGCATTTGACCTTAGTTGTGTCTTAAGTTTGTGTTTTTGATGTTTTTGGGTCCTAGGTGTGGGCATTCTCCATGATATTTCTATTTGCGTTTTGTTTTCTTCCAACCATGGAGTTTTCCCCACCATACTCCTATGCCTTTTTCTCTATCCCAAGCTCTTCTCATCTCGGAAACCATCTTTTCCGATTGTACGAATTGATCTCTTGGTAGTGGTGCCTGTGGCCGGGCGGTACAACCGGTGTGAAAAGTAGTTCAACCGCTAATCCTCCAGTTGTCCTGCCCCAGCGGTACAACCGGGGGTGCCTACGGTTCAACCGCTAATCTCCGGGCCATGTACCCAGACCAGTACAACCGCTCTTCGGAGCAGTACAACCGGTCGCGCAACCGGTACTTATACTAGGGCGGCTGGGCTGAAGGGGTATTAAGTTTTCCCCTTCGTGCCCGACTCCTCCCTGGTGCCCTAGTCGCAGGCCGCCGTCACCACTGCCCCGGAATACCTCTGGTTCCCCGGATCCGTGGCCTCCTCTCAGATCTGCTCCGTGGAGGGCCTTCCTTCCCCCGATCTCCTCCCATGGATGCCGGCAATGCCTAGTTCCTCCTTGTTCTTGGATTTCCTTTGAATCCACCATTGTTAGGGCATTGCTTGGTTCCCGCATTTTCTAGTCAAAACTATTGACGGGATGAGATCGTATATTATATTTTCAATTAGCTCTGATGCTTAGAGACCTCAAAGAGCGGTGTATTTCTCAGATCCGAATCCACCAGTTTCCCAACAGTGGTACAACCTCTCTAATTAGCAGTACAACTTCTGCTGCGGTACAACCCCTTGGGGTTCAACCGGACTCCCTGATTCCTGCCCCCTGTTTCTTGTTTCTTAGCTTTGCACCTAATTTATTCCTACTTTTGCGTACAATCATCTCTTCTTTTCTGGGTTTCTCTTCTGTGTTCCTCGTGTGGGTGTCTGCAGGTGGTTCTAGCTCTCGTTCTGCTCCTCGAAAGAAGTCCAAGAAACATGCTCACAGGTGCATGATAGTTGAAGAGTCTGACGGTGAGGAAGTTGTGATCCCCACCAATCCCACTCGCCGTGAGAAGTCTTTGGCCGCCAAGCAGAAAACTATCAAGCCAGTGCACTCCTAGAAGCATGTTTACTGGGAACGGGTTCGGTTTCAGAACCCTTATGAGGTCCTCGTTGCTCCCAGGTGGACCACTCCTCAATTCTGGAATGAGCTACAATTGCGGATTGTGCACGAGATCTATGACCATCACAAGAACAAGTTTGTCAAGCAATTGACTATTGACATTGAGCATTGGAAGTACAACATGGATTACTTTGGAGAGGCGTTAGCACTGTGTGAGGATTTTGACTTGATCAAGCTCATGACTATCAACTGTCCCTTTGATGTGCAGCTCATTCACCAGCTTTATGCCACTGGTCACTTTGGAACTGATGAGGCTCGTACCCTTTTCTTCATGTGTCGTGATGAGCTTTTCCAAGTCCCGTGGCGTGCCTTTTGCAATTGACTTGGTTATGATGATACCGGCCTCACTAGGAGTGAGGGCATCTGTCCTCATGATCGAGCTACTCCTCTCGATAAGGTATATTTAGCCCCCTTGTACATTCCCGGGCGTGGGGTTCCTAGAACCACTAAGAACTTACGGCAGGTCTATGATATTTTGCACCGTGTTTTCCGGAATGTTCTTCTGCCCAAGGTTAGAAATCAAGATGAGATTCACGGATACTTGGTTGAACTTCTTGTTGCCATGAAGAACAAAGCTAGCTCTGGGCCACGTTTGATGCCTCCAAATGGGTATGGGAGGAAATGTACTCCGCGGTCTTCTACAGGAAAGTTCCCACATATGCACCTTTCATCATGTGTTTCCTCAACTCTGTGTGGGCAGTTCGTAGGCCTGAGAGCCTCTCTCTTCTCTATACAACCTCATTGAGATGTCAAGAAACTCCAGAAGAAGAAGCATCTTGCACCGCGCTTCCCAGCTGACGACCCTGAGGATATCTTTGCTACTTCCAGTGACAGTGATTTTGAGCTTCTTGCCGGTGCCAAGCCATCTTGGGTCTCCAAGCTCTCTGACAAGATAAATCAGACCTTCTGCCTCTAGAACCATCTTCATAAGAAGCTCTATGAAGCCCATATCAACAAGAAGCTTGCCATACTGAAAGCACATTTGCTCCCTTGGTGGTTTTGGTAATTAATAACAACATATAATTCATTGAACTAATGTTTCCACCAAGTATATTTCAGGAAAAGTTCAATGATAGGGATGGCAAAAGGATTGTGGAATTACCCCAAGATGCAAGGAAATAGGTTGGCCAAGCTTCAAGCAAGAGGACTCTATATTTTACATTTGTGAGAAATCACTTTGAGTCCATAGGAAAGCCAATACTATTAAAAGGGGGTAAGGTTTTGTTGGTGAACAAAATGCTCACACGTGCACCAGTGATAGTCACCAAAAACATCCACAAGCTCTCCCACCAAAGTATGTCTATAGCCAAACATTCAAAATCGGTGCAACCAACATTCCTATCCCAGTGCCACCGATTCTAGAACCTAGACAGACTCAGCCAAACCCTAGCCACTTCGGTGCAACCGATTTCATACTGGTGCCACCAAGTTTAGGTTGCCAACTTTCTGTTACGCAAATTCACATTTTCGGTACCACCGAGATTGTTGGGTCGGCGTCACCGAGATTGGAAATCTGACCATTGGTCACCTTATCGGTGCAACCGAGTTTCATATATCGGGCTCACCAAGATTCAAAAGTTGCCACCTTTTGATCACTTCGATACCATCGAGATTAACACATCGGTGTCACCGAGTTGGTCATTTTGTGTGTAACGGTTGGATTTTTGGGGATGCCTATATATACCCCTCCACCATCACCTACTCGAAAGTGAAGCACTCAAAACTATTACATACCTATCCTATCAGATTTTCTGAGAGAGAACCACCTACCCTTGTGTTGAGATCAAGATCTTCCACTCCAATCATATGGATCTTGATTTATAGCCTCCCCAAGTTGCTTTCCACCAATCCCATCTCTTTTACCAAGCCAAATCTATGAGAGAGTGATTGTGTGTTGAGGAGTCTATAATCTTGAAGCACAAGAGCAAGGAGTTCATCGTCATTACCGATCCTATTACCTTTTGGAGGGTGGTGCCTCCTAGATTGGTTAGGTGTCGCTTGGGATCCTCCTACTTCGTGTTGTGGAGTGAACGAAGAAGTTTGGAAGGACAAGGAGATCGCCTACTTCGTGAAGATCTACCCATAGTGAGGCTAGTCCTTCATGGACGGAAGCCATATGGAATAGTCAAGGTTGCTACTTCGTGGACCCTTATGGGTGGAGCCCTCCATGGACTCTCATGACCGTTACCCTCCATGGGTTGAAGACTCCATAAACATGGATGTACGATAGCGCCACCTATCGGAACCACAGGAAAAATCATCGTGTCTACAATTGTGTTTGATCTTCCTACCCTATCCCTTTTACTCATGCTTGTTGTTATTTTCTGCTGCTATACTCTTAGACTTGCATATGTAGGGTGAAATTGACTTGCCATGAATTCTAAAACTGCAAACACTAAAATTTGGGAAAAGGCAAAACTTTTATTTGGTCAAGTAATCTAATCACCCCCCCGCTCTAGACATACTTTCGGTCCTACAAGTGGTATCAGAGCTTTGGTCTCCATTGCATTGGTCTCACAACCTAGGAGAGTATGGCATCTAGTGAGGGTAATTATCACCATAGAGGTCCGTACTTTGATGGTACTAATTTTTCTAGTTGGAAGCACAAAATGAAAATGCATATTCTTGGTCATAACCCCGCTGTTTGGGCTGTTGTTCGTGTTGGCTTGCAAGGTGAATTATTTGGTGATGGAAGAGAACCAGATCGTTAAGCGACCACGGATGAATTGAAGATGTTGCAACTCAATGCTCAAGCATGCGACATTCTCTTCAACTACCTATGCCCCGAAGAGTTCAACAAAATCAGCCATCTTGAGAATGCAAAAGAGATTTGGGATACTTTGGTTGATATGCCCGAAGGAACTGAATCCGTGAGAGAATCCAAGTTAGATGTTCTTCAAAGTTAGCTTGACAAGTTCAAGATAAAGGATGGTGATGGAGTCACAGAGATGTACTCTAGGCTAGCTCTCATCACCAATGAGATTGCCGGCTTAGGAAGCAATGAAATGACCGACAAATTCATCATCAAGAAGAACTTAGAGCTTTGGATGAGAGATATGACACTGTGTGCACATTAATCCAAATGATGCCCAACTACAAAGATGTCAAGCCTACGGAAGTCATTAGAAGGATTGTTGCTCATGAGATGACACTCAAAGACAAATAAGAGCTCCGCAACAAGTCTAGTGGTGCTTACAAGGCCACAAGTGATTCTCCCACAACTTCAAGCGACAAGCTTGTCACCAATGAAGAGATAAGTCGCATGGTCCAGAAATTCAAGAAGTTCTACAAGAATAGAGGCAAAGAAAGAAACTCCAACTCAAGATATGATGAGAAGCATTGGTCAAGTCGTGACCACAATTGCTATAGTTGTGGGAAGCCTGGACACTACTCCAATGAGTGCACGGCTCCCTACAAACGAAGAGAAGAGTCACCTAGAAGATGAAGCTCTAGGAATGAATCACCTCAAAGAGAGAGGAGGAGTAGAGATGATCGTTATGAACGAAGACCCTCAAGGAGAAGTAGGGATTCAGAGAAGAAATGCAAGTACACCAAGAGCTACACAAGAAGAAAACATCAAGCTCATGTTGGTGAATGGGTTTCCGGCTCCGACTCCGACAACAACTCTGAGAGAAGCTATAACTCCGACTCCGACTATAGTCAAGATGATGGTGTTGCCGGAATTGCTCTAGTGACTACCAACTCCTTTGATCTATTTGATTCACCAAACGGAGGGAGTGGAAGTTGCTTCATGTCTAAAGGCCCCAAGGTATCACACCCCGAATATCTTGATTTCAATAGTGATGAAGATGATTTGCTTTGTGATTATGACTTGCTATGTGATAAAACTAGTGATGTTGATCAAAATGAACTTGATAATTCTCATGCTAGTCATGATAGGTCGGTTGATAATGATAAGACGAAAATAAAAGAACTAACTAAAGAACATAACACTCTTAAGTTAGCCCATGAATCTACTCTCGAAGATCATAGAGAGCTTGTAAGAACTCATGAGAAGCTACGCTTCGAGAAGCTCAATTTGGAGCAAGAACATGAATTTCTTAAAGCTATCAATAATGATCTCTGAAATAAGACTTCATCTTATCTTTCCAAACGACTACTCTTGTCTACATTCATGCCACAAGTTATATCTAAGCAAACTAGTAACAAAGGCAAGAAAGGTTCTTCATCTAGTAGCAACAATAAAAATGCTAAACCCAATGTTGTTTCTCGTAGTAGTTCTATTGATTCCACTAATGATGATTCTATTAGCCAGGTTACACTTGAGCAAGAAAATGCTTTATTGAAAGGAATTATAGAGAAAGGTATCTATAAGAGTCTTGCCGGGTGTAAGCAATTTGAGCAAATTGTACGCAAGCACGGAGGATACCGGAAGAATCGTGGTGTTGGCTACTTCAACACTAATGGAGTTGAATGGGAAGAATGTCAATATCCCGAGTCCAAGTTTGTTACTCAAAAGGAGAAGTATGAAAATACTCTTCCCAAGGGGACAAACACTCAAGATGACCTTCCACCACAAGACCACAAGCTCAAGGGCAAGAACAAGCTTCAAGAGGACATTGACTCATATGAAGATGAATCCCTAGCTATGGTGGAGTGGGTTCCCAAGGCCACTTCAAGCTCAATGTCTACAAAGGCTACTACAACACCAAGGATCCCCATCAACTTGATGTGGGTCCCCAAGAAGAAGAACTAGAAAGTTCTTGAGGGGTGACTTCGCCAATGAAATTCACTGACATTCATTATTGGCAAGATCTATTTGCAATCAACATCAACTCTATGCAATAGTTCAAGGAGTCACACATTCCCTCAAAGGTAAGCAAGGGACAAGGTAATCAACAAACCAATGGACATCATCACACATGCTTTGCACTCCATGTGCATAGATATCCTTGTATTTGTCTCTTGTGTGTTGGGACTAACCCATGTAGGTGAGAAGAGTAAGGAAACAACAAGGATGCTCCCAACTCTTGGTGATCTTCATCAACTTTGAGCATCCACCACTACCTCACCAACATGAAGTCTTCATCGACAAAACCCAAGGATAGTTTATCCCTCTTATGGGGGGATGTCACATCAAGGGAGAGCTTTACTCTAAGACTTGAGTCAAAGCATCTCTTAGTATGTGACAACATTAAATGCTTTATGTAGAAGTGGTAACCCCAATTGTGCTTAAACAATGAGTATGACCTATGATCAAGTATTCTTACTTGGCTCCTAGGTGAAATACTCATATATAGATGACTTCGTCATCGCCCAAGTGCTTGTTAGATGCTAGAGTGTTTGTGCATGTTTGTCATGGTTTCATTTGGCATCTTATTGTGTGAGCATGTTGGTCTGCATTTATTTTCTCATTCGAGGACATCCAATTGTTTCTATTTAGTCTTTGATTTACCTTTTTCCAATTGGATGGACAAGAATGCCTAGGACCACTCTTTAGCTATCTATGCTTTCTCACCTAACTCTATTCATGCTGCATCACAAAATTTGAACAAGTGCTTTTCGATCCCTCTGTGTGTGGAGCACTCGGAGTTTCGTATCGACAAGGACTGACCATTAGAACCTCCCAAGTGCATCTCGGTGGAACCAACCCCAAAATCTCGGCCTCATCAAATGCCTAGGGTTGATCTGGTTTTCTATCTCGGTACTACCGATTCCATATTCTCAGTTACACCAAGTTTCCCTGTCAACTGACAGTTGAGGAACTCGGTGACATCGATAATATAGAATCGGCGTCACCGACAGTGGTGGTTATATATACTATGGACCCCGACACTTTGAAAATCACCATCTAACCGTCGCGCCTCAGAACCCTAAGCTGCCTTTTTTGACACCCCTGGTCATCGCCCTTGTCCGCTTGCGCTCCTTCGCCGTTGGGAATCGTCGTTGTTGATGAAATCTTCTCCATCGTCGCCGCCATAGCGGATCCGTCGCTGAGTTAGGCTATGGATTCGACCTCCTTTATGCTCCCCGTCTGATTCTTGCACACTGGATTTGTTTTTCTCTATGAGCCACCTATTGCACGTCTTCCTATCCACAAGAAATTCCTATAGTCTAGCAAATGATCGATTTACTAGGGTTTGCCTTCCGCCCAATGGAACTCGGTGGAATCGAAGCAAACAACTTGGTATCACCGATTTGTCTTTCTGTGTTGCTGAGAATTGTCTCGGTGAAACCGAGTACTTATTTTCGGCCTCACCGAAAAGAGTGCCAAGTTTTTGTTAATGGGATAGTCAGTCTCGGTAGCATCGAAAACTTTGCTTCGGTTGTACCGATTTTCATGTGACAGAACATGAAACCTTGGAAATCTTTTGTTCAATCTTTCAAAAACCAGGCTCATTTTGTGATGACTCATCTTCTTCTGCTCTTCTATACTCTATTCATAGGATCAGTATGTCAGATGCTGAGGACAGTCAGAATTTGCTAGATCAGGGTGTTGACATGAGTTCAGGCACTAGCCCTGAGCCTAGTACATCTCCAGAACCAGTCTTCCCTAGCTCCCATGGGTTTCCCAAGGCTGCTACTAGGACCAGGAAGAAGCTGAATTCAGATGAGGAGGATTCAGAATTTGTCCCTAAGGAGATTCGTGCCAGGAAGCAAGAGAAGGCTGCTAAGAAGTCTGCTACTGAAGACACTTCTTCCAGGAGAGTTGTTAGCAAAGTCTATGCTAGCTCTGAAACTATGAGAGCACCTGAGAGTGCTAGGGCTATAGTGACCATTGATCCCTCAAGGAAGTCTATGCCTAAGAACGTCGGGGATAAGAGAGCCAGAAAGAGGATAATCCATGTGACTAACAACCTACATCTATGTATGAAGATCCAGAGAAGGCAGCTGCTGCTGAAGAGGAGGATGAGCCAACAAAGGCTCCTCCCAAGAAGAAGGCCAAGAAACTTCTAGCTGATGCTATGCCCAAGTCTGGTTCATCCAAGAGCACAAAATCCCAGAAGGCTGCTGCTAAAAAGCCTAAGAGGACATCCAGGCAGATTCCAGCTTCTGAAAAGAACAAAGGAACTACCTCCAGAGCTGAGCATGATGATGACTTGACAACCTTGATGAAACTTAGACCACATGTTCTAGCACATAATGCCAGCTATCCACTTGCTAAAGATATGAAGAAGAGGAAAGACTCAGGTTTGAGGGCATGGAGAGCTATAGATCCATATGCCCAAAGGAAGAAGACAGCTATGGACTACAGATTCTACACCAAACAGCAGCAAGATTTCTATGAGACTATGCTATTTCACCAGAGTCCGGCTGTGAGTGACATGAGGTATGTAGACTGGAAATTCATTAAGGAGAATGAGGACTATCTTCCAAGTGTCCAAGACAATTTCAATTGCGTTGGTTTGGATGAGTTTGTTGGCAAAGAGCTTACTACATGGAATGATGAAATGATCATGCAATTCTACTCTGCTGCAATTTTCTATGGAGATGGTAGATTGTATGGATGATAGAAGGAGCAAGATATGAGTCCACTGTTGATGAATGGGCTGCACTTCTAGGAGTCCCTAAGGTTCAGGATGGAGACTTGGATATCTACACGGAATCCAAGACGAGCTACAATGCCATGAAGGATATGTATACTCCTATCCCTGCAGACAAAGTACAATCTCACAAGCTAGGATCCATCTACTATCTTCAAGCTCGCCTCCGCACCATGAACACCATTCTAAGGCACACTTTGATGCTCAAGTCAGGAAATGACAAGATGATCCAAGGCTACTCCATCAACATGTTGATCCACATCAGAGTCATGGACTTGATTGTTGAGACAGTCAAGAGGGTTGTTGCTGATCAGAAGTGCTCTTGCTGCTATGCACCCTATATCCTGATGCTTATCAACTCTCAGATTGAGAAGCACATATTTTCTCTTGACAGTCCCCATTTTCCCCTACAGGCAGAGCTTGAGGATAACATCATGGTGATGGACCGAGATCATCCCACATCTGCTACACCTCAGGCAGAGGCAGAGGCAGCTCGATCCACTAGTGCTCAAGTCCCTAGATCCAGAAATGAGCAAATGGATCTTTTGATCTCATAAGTTCAGGGCATGAAGAAAGACATTAAGGGGATTCTGGACAACCAGAACAGTCTTGTGAGGATCTTTGAAACTAGGATCAAGGCCCTTACTGATAAGATGGACAGGCTGACTAAGATAGTCACAGAGCTCCAGAAGGAAGTTGACTCAGTGCCACTTCCTCACACCACTTCTTCAGATGATGATGATAAGGAGGAGGAGGATGGATCACCTCTGAGGACAAGCACACAGTTTCCTACTCAGGACAGATCAGCCATTGTGCCTGCTCCAGACTTGAGGCCCTCTTCATCAGCTCCTACTACTGTCACCTCAGCTCCTGCTCCATCAGCTCCAGTTCCTCCAGCTGCCACTCCAACTCCATCCACGACATCTGCAGAGATATTCGCCGACGTTGTTCTCTCGACTCCTTCATCAGCAACCGGAGGAGATCAGCCCAAGAACGCTTAGATATATGCCTTTGAACTTTTTGGTAACTTGTTGCCAAAGGGGGAGAAGTGTATTAGATCTTTAGGATTCGAGTGAGAGAGCGTTTTGGTGTTTATTGCTTTTTCAAAAGACAATTGTTTTTATTTGACAACTTTTGGTTGCTTGTGATACACGTTTGATGATGTTTGATCATATGCTTTAATGTGTGATGCTACTATTTCCTATCATCTTAATGCTTATGTGATGATCATTCATCTTTGCTTGATTGTGTTGTGCTATGATGTTCATTCTAATTATTCTCGCACACCACCAAGTTGTATGTGACATGTAAGAAGTGACCCATGTACCTAATCGATTGTGCATTTGCATTCAAACGCAAATTTAAAATAATGCACAAATTTAGGGGGAGCTCTTTCTTATCACATACTTCTCAAAACGACGATTATATTCATTGATTATATCTTTGTTGAAGCTTTGATATATATGTTGTCATCAATTACCAAAAAGGGGGAGATTGAAAGCACATTTGCTCCCTTGGTGGTTTTGGTAATTAATAACAACATATAAGTCATTGAACTAATGTTTCCACCAAGTATATTTCAGGAAAAGTTCAATGATAGGGATGGCAAAAGGATTGTGGAATTACCCCAAGATGCAAGGAAATAGGTTGGCCAAGCTTCAAGCAAGAGGACTCTACATTTTACATTTGTGAGAAATCACTTTGAGTCCATAGGAAAGCCAATACTATTAAAAGGGGGTAAGGTTTTGTTGGTGAACAAAATGCTCATACATGCACAAGTGATAGTCACCAAAAACATCCACAAGCTCTCCCACTAAAGTCTGTCTATAGCCAAACATTCAAAATCGGTGCAACCAACATTCCTATCCCAGTGCCACCGATTCTAGAACCTAGACAGACTCAGCCAAACCCTAGCCACTTCGGTGCAACCGATTTCATACTGGTGCCACCAAGTTTAGGTTGCCAACTTTCTGTTACGCAAATTCACATTTTCGGTACCACCGAGATTGTTGGGTCGGCGTCACCGAGATTGGAAATCTGACCATTGGTCACCTTATCGGTGCAACCGAGTTTCATATATCGGGCTCACCAAGATTCAAAAGTTGCCACCTTTTGATCACTTCGATACCATCGAGATTAACACATCGGTGTCACCGAGTTGGTCATTTTGTGTGTAACGGTTGGATTTTTGGGGATGCCTATATATACCCCTCCACCATCACCTACTCGAAAGTGAAGCACTCAAAACTATTACATACCTATCCTATCAGATTTTCTGAGAGAGAACCACCTACCCTTGTGTTGAGATCAAGATCTTCCACTCCAATCATATGGATCTTGATTTATAGCCTCCCCAAGTTGCTTTCCACCAATCCCATCTCTTTTACCAAGCCAAAACTATGAGAGAGTGATTGTGTGTTGAGGAGTCTATAATCTTGAAGCACAAGAGCAAGGAGTTCATCGTCATTACCGAGCCTATTACCTTTTGGAGGGTGGTGCCTCCTAGATTGGTTAGGTGTCGCGTGGGAGCCTCCTACTTCGTGTTGTGGAGTGAACCAAGAAGTTTGTAAGGGCAAGGAGATCGCCTACTTCGTGAAGATCTACCCATAGTGAGGCTAGTCCGTCATGGTCGGAAGACATATGGAATAGTCAAGGTTGCTACTTCATGGACCCTTATGGGTGGACCCCTCCGTGGACTCTCACGACCTTTACCCTCCATGGGTTGAAGACTCCATAAACGTGGATGTCCGATAGAGCCACATATCAGAACCACGGGAAAAATCATCGTGTCTACAATTGCGTTTGATCTTCCTACCCTATCCCTTTTATTCATGCTTGTTGTTATTTTCCGATGCTATACTCTTAGACTTGCATGTGTAGGTTGAAATTGACTTGCCATGAATGCTAATACTACAAACACTAAAATTTTGGAAAAGGCAAAACTTTTATTTGGTCAAGTAGTCTAATCACCCCCCCCTCTAGACATACTTACAGTCCTACACAGACACAAACAGATTCAGATTATGCGGGCTCTCCATCTTGAGGCCGCGAGTGGTTCTGAGAAGACCATCACTCCTGAGGAGTCATGGATATATGCACATAGCACTTGGACTGATGATGAGACCTCGGGTCAGCCTACTGCCTCCTCCTCCTCTGCTGCTGCTGCTGCTACTGCTGATGATGATGATGATGATGATGATGGTGTTGGTGATGATGGCACTGGATCTGATGATGATGATTCCGAGGAGTATGACCCCAATGAGGAGGTCTACTAAGTTCTGGGGCGTTAGCATCACTCTTTTCCTTTTTGGTGTCTTTATGCCAAAGGGGGAGAAAGTTACATTATGATGGGATTTGCGTGGTTGTCTATTGTTTTCTCTGTTGCATCTTCCAGTTGAACTCTTATTTGCTCTTAGTCGGTTATGAACAACCTATCTTGTGTGTAGACTATTTGTGTTTCAGTAGAGTCTGAGACTAATCGTACCCTTGCTATTAAGATCTACTTATTATCTTGTTCAACTGCTCCTTAATGTTTCATTTTATGCTTTTACCCATTGGTTGGTCTATAAAATCAAGGGGGATTTTCAATTCTTGCACATGTCTCATCTATTGCACACATTGAGGGGGAGCTCCACTTTTATTTTATAGATGATCAATGCAAATCGTGTTGTTGTCATCATCCACCAAAAAGGGGGGGGATTGTAAGGGCATTCTCTTACCCTGGTGTTTTGGCGATGATGACAACTCACTATCATCTAACCGTGTGCCAAGTTATACAGGTATTGTGTGTGGGACAAAATACGGTTAGGTAGTCCCTCCAAACGGAAAAGATCGAAGACGGTGTTCTCTACGTGTTTATTCTCTTTGATCGTAGGGATCCCATACTATTAAGAGGGAATCCACATTGGAAGGTCTTGGATGAATCAGTTCTCTCGCACATCCTTATACACCCAACTCATTCCTCCACATCATAGTGAGAGAGGCCCCTCTTTCCTTCCATGCTTGTCGGTTGTACCGCTGTCCCGACCTAATGCAATGCTCGCTCCGGACATCTGGTTTGACCACTACTTCAGGGGTGATACCCTGGAGGTGCTTCCACTAAGAAGTCCCCAGTGGTTGTACCGCTACCTCTGGGTGGTTGTACCGCCCACTAATGGGTGACCCAGGGTGGCAGCTCTAGGCGGTTGAACCGGCCCAGCACCGGGATACAACCGGACTCGGTCCTGTTGAGCTCCGGTTGTTAGGCAGACCTAGACCGGGTGTACCGCTATTTTATATAGCCCGGTACTATTGGGGTCCCGAGCGGTTGTACCGCTCTGGACTTTACCTGGTCTAGGGCTCTGGCCGGGATGCTGCATCCTGGCCACCTTTCTGTTGTGGTCTGGTGGTTGGGCGGTAGTAGGGCGGTTGTACCGATCATGCCGGTTGTATTGCCCGCAACTCCGGTTGTACCACTGCCATGTATTTCTGGCTATAACGGTTGGAAAGGGGGACCTATATAAGGAGGTGGTTCTTCCACCTCTATCTTATCTCTTACCTCTCTCTCTCTATCCACCATTGATGCCCATTGAGCTTTCTTGCCCGATCTCTATCTAGCCACACAAACTTGTTGTCTTGCTAGGGATTGAAGGAGGAGATCTAGATCTACACTTCCACCAAAGGAAAATTGATTCCCCCATACTTTCTTGTGTGGATTTTGTTACTCTTGGGTGTTTGAGTACCCTAGACGGAAGAGTTCACCTCGAAGCCATATTCCATTGTGGTGAAGCTTCGTGGTTTTGTTGGCAGCCTCCAATTAAGTTGTGGAGAGAGCCCCGACCTTGTTTGTAAAGGTCTGGTTGCCGCCTTCAAGGGCACCACTAGTGGAATCATGGCATCTCGCATTGTGTGAGGGCGTGAGGAGACTACAGTGGCCCTAGTGGCTTCTTGGGGAGCATTGTGCCTCCACACCGCTCTAACAGAGATGTACTTCGCTTTATCAGGAAGGAACTCCGGTAACACATACTCGTCTCCATTGATTCCACGTGTGGTTACTTCTTACATTTACTTTGTGCAAGTTACTTGTATTGTTTATCTCCTTGCTTGTATCCTTCTTATAGTTAGCATCATATAGGTTGCTCACCTAGTTGCATATCTGGAAAACCTTTATGTTGCTAAGCCTTACTTGTTAAAGAATTATTAAGAAGTGTTAGTTTCCCATTCACCCCCTCTAGTCAACCATATCGATCCTTTCAACTTTTTCCATCACCGCGAGTCTTTGTTCTGCCGTGTGCCCATCTGGAACCCTGTTCGATGCCATTCTAGAGGAGGGATCAATCATGAAGGACCTCTACATCAACCTTGCTTATCCCATGGTGATGTGTGAGTAGTTCACCACAGACCTACGGGTCTGTAGTTAGGACCTAGATGGCCATCTCTCAATATGATCTTCAATATAAACTTCATCGCATCTTTCCAAAAATCTATTCGATGTAATACTTTTACGTGATGCATTTGTTGGGATCCAATGAATTGTGGGTTTATGTTTAGATTATTCATTAGATTATATTGAGTTCTTGGTGGTCTTTCATACATATGCATGATTGTGATAGCTTCGCAATTATCTCCGATCTGTTGGTGCAGTTTGGCCAATTAGATTTATTTATCTTCAGCGGGAGAGGTGCGTTGTAGTAGGTTAAATCTTGTTGTGCTCAATCCTAGTGACAGAAAGGGACACGACACGTATTGTATTGCTGACACTAAGGGTAAAATGATGGTGTTAATTCATATTGATTGGATTTACTTTGTCTACATGACACGTATTGTATTGTGACCTTGATAACCCACAAGTATAGGGGATCACAACAATTTTCGAGGGTAGAGTATTCAACCCAAATTTATTGATTCGACACAAGGGGAGCCAAAGAATATTCTCGAGTATTAACAACTAAGCTGTCAATTCAACCACACCTGAAAGACTTAATATCTGCAGCAAAGTATTTAGTAGCTAAGTAGATGCAAAAAGTGACAATAGAAGTTTTGTAGTGATTGTAACAGTAGCAACAGAAAAGTAACTTAGCAAGGATCAATATGTGAAAAGCTCATAGGCAATGGATCAGTGATGGATAATTATGTTGGATGGCATTCATCATGCAACGGTTATAACATAGGGTGACACAGAACTAGCTCCAATTCATCAATGTAATGTAGGCATGTATTCCATATATAATCATATGTGCTTATGGAAAAGAACTTGCATGGCATGTTTTGTCCTACCCTCCCGTGGCAACGGGGTCCTAATGGAAACTAAGGGATGTTACAGCCTCCTTTTAATAGGGAACCGTACCAAAGCATTAGCACTTAGTGAATACATGAACTCCTCAAACTACGGTAATCACCGGAAACAATCCCAGTTATTGTCACCCTGGGGGATGCGGATCATAACTCGTAATAGGTGTCTACAACTTGCAAGATAGGATCAAGAACACATATATATATATTCATAAAAACATAATAGGTTCAGATCTGAAATAATGGCACTTGGGCCCTAGTGACAAGCATTAAGCATAGCAAAGTCATAGCAACATCAATCTCAGAGCATAGTGGATACTAGGGATCAAACCCTAACAAAACTAACTCGATTATATGGTAAATCTCATCCAACCCATCACCGTCCAGCAAGCCTACGATGGAATTAAATGGCGGAGAGCATCATGGAATTGGTGATGAAGGATGGTTGGTGATGACGATGGCGTCAATTTACCCTCTCTGGAGCCCAAAACGGACTCCAGATCTGGCCTCTCGAGGAAGAACGAGAGGTGGTGGCAGCTCCGTATCGTGAAACGCGATGAACTATTCTCTCCGATTTTTTCTCCATGGATGTGAATATATAGAGAGTTGGAATTGAGGTCGGTGGAGCTGGAGGGGGGCCACAAGCCACATAGGCGCGCCCTAGGGGGCACGCCCCCTGGCTTGTGGCCAATGGGTGGGGCCCCTCTGGTTGATTCTTTCGCCAGTATTTTTTATTAATTCCAAAAATATTCTCTGTAAATTTTCAGGTCAATCCGAGAACTTTTATTTCTACACAAAAATAACACCAAGGCAATTCTGCTCAAAATAGCGTCAGTCCGGGTTAGTTCCATTCAAATCATGCAAATTACAGTCCAAAACAAGGGCAAAAGAGTTATGAAAAGTAGATACGATGGAGACATATCAACTCCCCCAAGCTAAACCCATTTCTTGTCCTCAAGCAATTTAGTTGACAAACTGAAAGTGACAAAGAAAAACTTTTACAAAGTCTATTTGATCTTGTTGTTGTAAATATGTCTAACTGATGTTCAGATTTTCAGCAAATATTATAGACTAACCACGTTCAAAATAATATTTAGGTCTCACATTTACTCATATCAATGGCATAATCAACTAGCGATCAATAATAATAAATCTCGGATGACAACAATTTTATCAAAATAATCACGATACAATATGATATAATGGTATCTCGCTAGCCCTTTTTGAGACTGCAAAACATAAATGCAGAGCACCCCTGAAGAACAAGGACTGACTAGAAATTGTAATTCATGGTAAAAGAGATCTAGTCACAATCATACTCTATGTTAACTAATAGCAAAGCATACAAATGATGGTGGTGCTCTCTAACTGGTGCTTTTCATAAGAGGAGGATGACTCTATAGTAAAGGAAAATAGACAAGCCCTTTGCAGAGGGAAGCATTGAGTTGCAGAGGTGCCAGAGCTCGAGCTTTAAAAACAGGGATGAATAATAATTTGAGCGATATGCTTTCATTGTCAACATAACAACCAAGAGATTTCACCATCTTCCATGCCAGACATATTATAGGCGGTTCCCAAACAGAATGATAAAGTTTTTACTCCCCCTCCACCATTTGAGCATACTCCATGGCTAGCCGAATCCACGGGTACTGTCCATACAAACAACAATCCTGGGGGAGTTTTGTTTCATTATATTTTGATTTGATTTTTGAGCATGGAACTGGGCATCCGGAATACAAGCCACTTTCTCGTCAACGATAGTGAATCAACACATATCGTGAGAATAAACCACCTAGCATGGAAGATACTGACCGCCTCCAATCGCTACATGAGCGATTTAGGCATACAAAACAAAATATTATTTGAAGGTTTAGAGTTTGGCACATGCAAATTTACTTGGAATGGTAGGTAACTACCGCATATGGGTAGGTATGGTGGACTCAGATGGAACAACTTTGGGTTTAAGGAAGTGGATGCACAAGCAGTAATCCCGCTTAGTACAAGTGAAGGCTAGCAAGAGACTGGGAAGCGACCAACTAGAGATCAACAACACTCATAAACATGCATTGAGATTAACCAACATTGAATGCAGGCATGAGCAGGATATAAATCACCATGAACATAAATATCATGGAGGCTATGTTGATTTTGTTTCAACTACATGCGTGAACATGTGCCAAGTCAAGCCACTTGAATCATTCAAAGGAGGATACCATCCTATCATACTACATCACAACCATTTTAAAATGCATGTTGGCACTCAAGACAAACTGCTACCTCTTGAGCATGCGTTAGTTTTCCCTTGAAGAGGAAAGGGTGATGCAGCGAAGTAGATAAGTATTTCCCTCAGTTGTTTAGAACCAAGGTATCAATCTAGTAGGAGGAACAAGCAAGTCACCAATGGATGCACCTACACAAACAATCAAACTCTTGCACCCAACGCTATAAAGGGGTTGTCAATCCCTTCACGGTTATTTGCAAGGTTTAGATATGATAGAGATAGATGTGAAAGATTGCGGAATGTAAAAAGGAAATAAATTATAGCAAGGTATTTTTGGTTTATAGATCTCAAAATATATTATGGAAAGTAGACCCAGGGGGCCATAGGTTTCACTAGGAGCTTCTCTCTTGAAGGAAAGTATCACGATGGGTGAACAAATTACTATCAAGCAATTGATAGAAAAGCAAATAATCATGAAGATATCCAAGGTAATGATTATGCATATAGGCATCATGTCAAGTAGACCGAAACGATTCTACATCTACTACTATTACTCCACACATCGACCGACTCCTGCCTGCATCTAGAGTATTAAGTTCATGAAGAACAAAGTAACGCATTAGGTAAGATGACGTGATGTAGAGGGAAAAACTCAAGCAATATGATGAAAACCCCATCTTTTTACCCTTGATGGCAACAATACAATACGTGCCTCGCTACCCCTACTTTGTCACTGGGTGAGGACACCGCAAGATTGAACCTAAAACTAAGCACTTCTCCCATTGCAAGAATTACCAATCTTGGTGGCCAAACCAAACCAATAACTCGAAGAGACTTGCAAATATATGAAATCATGCATATAAGAATTCAGAAAATACTCAAATAATATTCATGGATAATCTAAACATAAACCCACAATTCATCGGATCTCGACAAACACATCGCAAAAGAGTATTACATCGGATAGATCTCCATGAATATCATGAAGAACATGGTATTGAAGCACAAAAAGAGAGAAGAAGCCATCTAGATACTAGCTATGGACCCATAGGTCCGTGGCGGACTACTCACGCATCATCAGAGGGGCAATGGAGTTGATGTAGATGCCCTTCGTGCTAGAATCCCCCTCCGGCAGATTACTGGAAAAGGCTCCAAGATTGGATCTCTTGGGAACGGAGGCTTCTAGCGGTGGAAAAGTATTTGTGTCGCTCTTTTTCGTATTGGAGGGATATTTAGGTTTTGATAGGAGGAAGATTAGGTCTAGGAGACCAGCCAGGAGGTGGCAAGCCTGTCAGGCGTGGCCAGGGGGGCTGGTCGTGCCTCCGTGGCTTGTGACCTCCTGGCAGATTCCCTGGCATGCACTCCAAGTCTGGTAGATCTCTTTTCTTCCAGAAAAAATCATTCCGAAGATTTTATTCCATTTGGACTCCGTTTAATATTCCATATCTGCAATACTCAAAAACAAGGAAAAAACAAAAACTGGCACTACGCTCTAGATTAATAAGTTAGTCCCAAAAATAATATAAAGTAGCATAGTAATGCATATAAAACATCCAAAACAGATAATATAATAGCATGACGTCATCAAAAATTATAGATACATTGGAGATGTATCACAAACCGTTATACACTCTTAGCTAATTAAGCATGGCAAGAGTAACTATAATCTCTAATTGTCATTGCAAACATGTTTCATCCATAATGAGATGAATCAAGAATGATGAGCTAATCATATTTACAAAAACAAAATAGGTCGAGTTCGTACCATATTTTCTCCGTCTCAATCACTTCATCATATATCGTTATTATTGCCTTTCACTTGCACGGCCAAACAATGTGAATAATAATAAGAGTGCACGTGCATTGGATTAAGCTGGAATCTGTAAACAGTAACTCAAGGGAGAAGGCAAGGTAATATGGGCTCTCTGATAGATAAACAATAGTGCATATGAGAGACACTCATCATTTTCATTGTGGTCTTCTCCTTACGACCCAAAGAAAGAAATTTCAAAACAAGAATGAGAAAAACTATTTACACGGGAAAGCTCCCAACAAGCAAAAGAAGAACGAGAAATCTTTTTTGGGTTTCCTTTTAATTCTACAACTAAACAGGCTAGAAGGTAAAGCTATAAATATATTTTTTAATTTTCTCAAGGTTAATTAAGCACACAAGAAGAAAGCGGAAAGAAGAAATAAACTACCATGGATGGTACAATGAAAAAGTATGAGCACCGACTACTACGATGAGTGTGTGAACAGGAATGTAATGTCAGTGAGAAATACATACTCCCCGAAGCGTAGGCTTTTGGAATAAGTTGGTCTAGGGACATGGCTGAAAATAACCATCTCCTGGATACTCCGAAGGGTCCTGAGGGTTCCACTGGTTGGCGAGCTCCTGTGGCTCCCACTGAAAAACTAGATCCTGATACGGATCATGGGCTGGTGCGGGCTTAGGTCCTGGGGGTTGCGACAGACCCCAATATCTGTAGATATCCTCGTTTATAATAGTGTACCTACATGAATGAATATCGAACAAAGAAGAAGCAGGCAAAGTAATAATCTCACAAGTACTTTCACTAAATACTAAGTTGTAAAGCAGCCCCCTATCATTATCCTTCCTAATAAAAGCATGTGTTACCATACTGTCATAGTCTAAATATCTTTTAGGTAGTGTATTTTCCTCTTCTTTGTCAAGCCTAATCGATATATTGAAGTGTTTGGCTAGAAGAGATGCATAGATACCTACGTATATGGGGCCCTTCGAACAGTTTAAGTTCAACAGTTGGGCCACCATAACGCCCAGACTAAGAGTTCTATCAGCAAGTAAAGCGTGGCGCAGAATGGCGAGGTCGGGAGCACTAAGGCCTCCACTCTCCCCACGACCAACTAAACATCTCCCCGCAAATAATGAATAATAGCATAGAATAGGAAAATGTAAACTAGCTGCTCTTGCCTTTGACACCCCTCTCTCTTCCCCCACAATGGTTGCGGCAATAAATTCCTTCGTGTCTCTAGGACGTGGTTCGCTGATGCTGCCCTCATAAGGTAGTTTGCAAACATTGCAAAAATCGTAAAGTGTCATTTTCTTAGGCACATCATACAATTAAAACTCTACCATGGGAGGATCCTTCCTAGGATAAAAGTGAAAGTTTTGCACAAAGATATTAGTGAGTAGGAGGTACTCGTTACACTTATCATTGAGGAAGTCGGTGATGCCTACATTCTGTGCCAAATAATAGAAATCTTCATAAATTACAGTCGCCCTCAAAAATGCATCACTTGGCCATTCACATGGCCAAATCTCTGCGATGCGAGGAAGATTGTATTTGGACTTCTTCTTCACCTCATTTTCATCTTGTTTAGAGCCTCGACTTGAAGAGCCTCTTAACAACCTCCTCATAATTTCTTTCTCTGAAAAATTTCTGAAATTTTAGTGACTCAAAATAAAGGTGAACAAAACTCAACAAAACTTATAGCAACTACTCCCACAAGTGCCTAGAGGCTATATCAAGCATCAAAACTACTTGGGACCATACAAATTTGACATGCAATCTCAAGAACAAGGTCACCACAACAGCAAAAATTTGCAATATATAAAGCACTAAAACAAAAACTAATTGAACCATTGGAGGAGTCACATACCAAAGATCAGTCCCCCCAAAACAGTTTTGCAAATGGAGCTTTGCACAAGGAGATCGAAAATGGCAGAAAAATGAGTTAGAACACGGGCTAGAGCAATGGTAGGATTTTTTCTCGAGGAAGATGAAGTGGATGGGTGCTGGAATAAGTGAGGGGGGCCTACGTGGGACCCACAAGCTAGGGGGCGTGCCCAGGGGGTGGACGCACCCTGTGGGGTTGTGGACCACTGGTGCAGCCCCCTGATATGTTCTTAGTGCCAGAAATTCTTAAATATTCTAGAAAAAACATACTACATTTTCAGGGCATTTGGAAAACTTTTATTTTTAGGTCATCTTTTATTGCGCGGATAAATCGGAAAACAGAAAAATAATAGCTTTTTTAATTTGTTTAATCTAAATAACAAAAAGTAAAAGTTGGGTACAGAAGGTTGTGCCTCCTAAATTCATCCATCTCATGCTCATGAAAAAGAATCCATCAATAATGTTGATCAAGTCTTATTGACAAACTTTTTTCGAATGACACGGAACCGGAGAATTTTTGAATAGCACTAGGTTACCTCAACGGGTATGTGCATGTCCCCAACAATAAGTATATCATATTTATTTTTGGGAGTAGGGAGAGGGAAATCAAAATCTCCAATAATAATCGTCGATTTTTTTTCCAGTGGAGTTGATATTATGAAGTTGAGGTTGTTTCTCCGGATAGTGTACTGTATGCTCAATACCATTAACATAAAAGTGACATTGCCCTTGTTGCAATCAATAACAGCCCCTGCAATATTCAAAAAAGGTTTACCAAGGATGATCGACATACTGTCGTCCTCGCGAATATCAAGAATAACAAGGTCCGTTAGCATAGTAACATTTGCAACTACGATAGGCACATCCTCAAAAACACCGATGGGTAAAGCAGTTGATTTATCAGCCATTTGCAAAGAGATTTCATTTTGTGTCAACTTATTCAAATCAAGTCTATGATAGAAAGAGAAAGGCATAACACTAACACTAGCTCCAAGGTCACATAAAGAAGTTTTTAACATAATTTCTCTTAATAGAGAATGGTATAGTAAGTACTCCAGGATCTCCTAGTTTCTTTGGTATTCCACCCTTAAAGGTATAATTAGCAAGCATGGTGGAAATCTCAGCTTCCGGTATCTTTCTTTTATTTGTCACAATATCTTTCATATACTTAGCATAAGGAGACATTTTCAGAATATCACTCAACCACATGCGCAAAAAGACAGGTCTAAGCATTTCAACAAAACGCTCAAAGTCCTCATCCTCCTTTTTCTTGGATGGTTTAGGAGCAAAGGGCATGGGTTTTTGAACCCATGGTTCTCTTTCTTTACCATGCTTCCTAGCAACAAAGTCTCTTTTGTCATATCTTTTATTCTTAGGTTGTGGGTTATCAAGATCAACAACAGGTTCAATCTCCATAGCATTATCATTACTAGGTTGAGCATCAACATGAACATCATCATTAATATTATCACTAGGCTCGTTTTGATTACCAGATTGTGTCTCAACATCAGAAATAGAAATAGCATTTGGGTTTTCAGGGGTATCTATAACAGGTTCACTAGTAGCATGCAAAGTTCTATCATCATTCTTTTTCCTTTTATTTCTGGGATGACTAGGTGCATCAGTATTAATTCTTTGAGAATCCTGCTGAATTCTCTTAGGATGGCCCTCAGGATACAAAGGTTCCTGAGTCATTTTACCACCTCTAGTCACAACTCTAACAGAATGATCATTGTTCTTACCATTCATCTTATTAAGCAAATCATTTTGTGCCTTAAGTAATTGTTCTACTTGAGTAGTTACCATGGAAGCATGTTTACTAATAAGCTTAAGATCATTAATAGTTCTACTCATATAATCACCTAAGTGATCAATCATGTAAGCATTATGTTTCGATTGTCTACTAACATAAGCATTGAAATTTTCTTGCTTAACAATAAAGTTATCAAACTCATCCAAGCATTGGCTAGTAGACTTATTATAAGGAATATCACCTTCATCAAATCTACGGAGAGAATTTACCTCTACTACCTGTGTCAGGTTATCAAGACCATGTATTTCTTCAATAGGTGGTAGATTCTTAACATCTTCAGCTTTGATACCTTTTCTTTCATAGATTTCTTTACCTCTTGCATATCTTCAAGACTGAGAAATAGAATACCTCTTTTCGTTGGAGTGGGCTTTGGATGTGGTTTGAGAATAGTCCAATCGTTATAATTGCTCAATATATTATTCAATAATAGTTCAGCTTGTTCAACAGTTGGTTCCCTGAAAACACAACCAGCACAACTATCTAGGTGGTCCCTAGAAGCATCCCTTAGTCCACTATAAAAGATATCAAGTATTTCCTTTTTCTTGAGAGGATGATCAGGCAAAGCATTGAGTAATTGGAGAAGCCTCCCCCAAGCTTGTGGGAGACTCTCTTCTTTAATTTGCACGAAGTTAAATATTTTCTACAAGGCAGCTTGTTTCTTATGGGCAAGAAAATATTTTTTAGAGAAGTAATATATCATATCCTGGGGATTATGCACACAATTAGGAGCAAGAGAATTAAATCATATCTTAGCATCACCCTTTAATGAGAAAGGAAACAACTTAAGAATATAGTAATGACGAATTTTTTTCCTCATGCATAAATAGGGTGGCTATATCATTCAATTTAGTAAGATGTGCCACAACACTTTCAAATTCATAACCATGGAAAGGATCATATTCAACCAAAGTAATTAACTCGGGATCGACAGAGAATTCATAATATTTATCAGCAACAAAGATAGGTGAAGTAGCAAACTTAGGATCATATTGAATTCTATCATTCAAAGATTTTTTACTTCCACTTGCATAGCAATTTCTTAAGATCATCTCTATCCTTACAAACAAGCAAGTCCCTAGCTACCACTCCCTCCATAACACAGCCCTTAGGTATATTAGGCAATTCATATCTAGAAGAGCTAGGTCTAACAGGTGTCTCATAGTGTTCAGTTTCAATAATTTCATCAGTTTCAGAAATATCATGAGTTTCAGCATTGACTCTAGCAATTTGTTCATCAATAAATTCACTTAGTGGCACAGTATTATCAAGCAAAGTATCATCATAAGCATCATACATAGCAGAAGTGGCATCATTAATTACTTGCGACATCACAGAATCAATAGCAAGTGGTCTTGTCACAAATTTACTCATAACAGAAGGTGAATCAAGTGCAGAGCTAGATGGCAGTTCCTTACCTCCCCTCGTAGTAGAGGGATAGATCTTGGTTTTGTGGTCTTCAGATTCTTCATAGTGATCAACAGATATAAATCCCAAGTGACTTAGAGAATAGAGCTATGCTCCCCGGCAACGACGCCAGAAAAAGGAATTGAAAACCCACAAGTATAGGGGATCACAATAGTTTTTGAGGGTAGAGTATTCAACCCAACTTTATTGATTCGACACAAGGGGAGGCAAAGAATATTCTCGAGTATTAGCAGCTGAGTTTTCAATTCAATCACACCTAAAAGACTTAATATCTGGAGCAAAGTATTTAGTAGCAAAGTAGTATGTAAGTAACTATAACAATGGCAAAAGTGACAGTAGCAGTTTTGTAGTGATTGTAACAGTAGCGACGGAAAAGTAACTTAGCAACAATATGTGAAAATCTCGTAGGCAATGGATCAGTGATGGATAATTATTTCGGATGGCATTCATCATGCAACGGTTAAAACATAGGGTGACACAAAACTAGCTCCACTTCATCAATGTAATGTAGGCATGTATTCCAGATATAGGCGTACATGCTTATGGAAAAGAACTTGCATGGCATATTTTGTCCTACCCTCCCGTGGCAGCGGGTTCCTAATGGAAACTAAGGGATATTAAGGCCTCCTTTTAATAGAGAACCGGACCAAAGCATTAGCACTTAGTGAATACATGAACTCCTTGAACTACGGTAATCACCGGAAACAATACCAGTTATTGTCACCCTGGGGGATGCGGATCATAACTCGTAATAGGTGCCTACAACTTGCAAGATAGGATCAATAACACATATATATTCATGAAAACATAATAGGTTCAGATCTGAAATCATGGCACTCGGGCCCTAGTGACAAGCATGAAGCATAGCAAAGTCATAGCAACATCAATCTCAGAACATAGTGGATACTAGGGATCAAACCCTAACAAAACTAACTCGATTACATGGTAAATCTCATCCAACCCATCACCGTCCAGCAAGCCTACGATGGAATTACTCACGAACGGCGGAGAGCATCATGGAATTGGTGATGAAGGATGGTTGGTGATGACGATGATGTCGATTTCCCCTCTCCGGAGCCCAAAACGGACACCGAAATTGGCCTCCCAAGGAAGAACAGGAGGTGGCGGCGGCTCCATATCGTGAAATGCGATGAACTCTTCTCTCCAAAAAAATTTCTCCACAGATGTGAATATATAGAGTTGGAATTGAGGTCGATGGAGCTGCATGGGGCCCACAAGCCACCTAGGCGCACCCTGGGGGGCACGCCCCCTGGCTTGTGGCCAATGGGTGGGGCCCCTCTGGTTGATTCTGTCGCCAGTATTTTTTATTAATTCCAAAAATATTCTCCGTAAATTTTCAGATCAATCCAAGAACTTTTATTTCTACACAAAAATAACACCAAGGCAATTCTGCTGAAAACAACGTTAGTCCGGGTTGGCTCCATTCAAATCATGCAAATTAGAGTCCAGAACAAGGGCAAAAGAGTATGGAAAAGTAGATACGATGGAGACATATCAGACCTCAACCGTCTAGGGTGCTCAAACACCCAAGAGTAACAAGATCCACAAGGTATTAGTGGGGGGTCAAATTTCTCTTGGTGGAAGTGTAGCTCGGGGCCCTCTCAACCAAACCCTAGAGCAACAACAAGTTTCGTTGGCTAGGGAGAGAGATCAGGCTAAAAGGGAGATTTGGAGCAACAATGAACCTTGGGGATTGAAGATGTGGTCTTCTTGGGGAACAAGACCCCTATTTATAGTGGGAGGACAATTCCAACTGTTATCCCCTCTCGGCCCGCACATAAGCGGTACTATCGCTCAGGGGAGCAGTACTACCACTCGGGTGGCTGAGACAGCTAGCCGGAGCAAAGGCATGAGGAGTGATAGTACTACCAGAGCGGTACTACAGCTGGGCAGCGGTAGTACCGCACCCTACTGCCGCCCAAGTAAGCAAGGGAGTCCTGGAGAACAGAAGAGTAGCCGGTAGTAGCGGGCGGTACTACCGCTCAAGGGCGGTACTACCGCTGGATACTACCGCTCAGCCCTTCTTCCTAAAATATTAGAAACATAAGATTAGACGATAGTAAAGGGCGATACTACCGCCCGGCCCTTCTGCCTAAAACATAGGTACAAAAGGGTAGCTCGTAGTACACGGTGGTACTACCACCCCAGAGTGGTACTACCGCTCACACGAACGGTACTACTGCTTACTACCTTCTGACTCAGAACAGAGGAAGGAGGAAAAGCACCATTGAGGCGAGGAAGGATCAAGGATGCAAAAGACTGTGTACATGATGATTCCACCCAAACCTTTCCAATGCGGACCACCTCTTGATAGTACGGTTCTCCTACGACTCAACTCCACCGAGAAATAAACGCATGAGAGAAACCGTCTTTACTCTAAACCACCGAGGGGATTGAATCATCTTGTGCTAAATGATGAATTATCTAAAATACTTAGCACACATGATTAGTCCGCAAATACATTGTCATCAATCACCAAAACTACTGGGGTAAAAATATGCTCTTACACTTGTGATCTGCGTTGGGTTTTCCGTGACAAGGAACGGGTAGTTGAAGCACAATACAAGTAAGTATTTCCCTTAGTTATGAAACCAAGGTTTATCGAACCAATAGGAATATCAATACACAACCGTCTTCAGTGGCTGCACACAAAAGAGCAAACAACTTGCACCCAACGCGGGCAAGAGGGTTGTCAATCCCCTTGATCTCGTTATTTGCAAGCAAGTGAAGTGTGCATATAATGGTAGATACTTGTAAATTGAAAAATAAAATAAAAAGTAAATAAGAACAACAAGGTATTCTAGCATTTGTAAATATATAAGTAAGAAGACCCGGGGGCATATTTTTTCCCTAGCGGCATCTCTCACGAAAGTAAGCATACATTGGGTAAACAAATTACTGTTGGGCAATTGATAGAAAGCGCATAGTTATGTGATTTCACGACAATGATCATGTGTATATAGGCATCACATCCAAAAAATAGGCTGAGTCCTGCCTGCACCTATTACTATTACTCCACTTCAAGAGCGCTTCTATGCTTGCCTCTCTACGTATTAAGTTCATGACAAATAGAGTAATGATTGGAGAACGATGACATGATGTAGACAAAGTAAACTCAATCAACATGAATAAAAACCATCATTTTATCCTTAGTGAAAACAACACAAAGATGTATCTTGTCCCCTTGTGTCACTAGGATATAGAAACCTGTCAGGTTGAACCCTACAATGCACCTCTCTCACTGAAGAAAGATCAATCTACTTGGCCAAAGCAAATCAATAGATCGGAGAGATTTACGAAGCTATAATGACCATGCAAATAAGAATCCTAATAATTTCAGAGAAGACTCAAATAATTTTCATGAATAATCTGAACATAAACCCACAATTCATCGGATCCCAACAAACACACCGCACAAAAGAGTTACATCGGATAGATCAAAGCGAAGATGCGATGATCCTTGTATTGAAGATCAAAAGAGAGAGACATAGCCATCTAGGTACTAACTACAGACACGTAGGTCTGTGGTGAACTACTCACACATCATCATGAGGGCAGCAAGGTTGATGAAGAGGCCCTCCGTGATTGATCCCCCTCCGGCAGGGTGCCGGAACGGAGCTCCAGATGAGATCACGGTGGAACAGAGACTTGTGGCGACGAAAAAAGTTTTTCAGGATGTCCCCTAGGGTTTTTGGAATATATGTGAATTTATAGGGCACAGAACGGGGCTAGGAGACCTGCAAGGGAGGGACAAGACATCAGGGCGTGGCACCCCCTAGGCACGCCCTATTGGCTTGTGCATCCCTTGTGCGACCTCCGGTCTTCTCTCGAAGCTTCCAGGTCTTCTTTTGGTCTAGAAAAAATCATAAAAAAAGTTTGGGGGCAATTGGACTTTGTTTGGTAATGTAAACCTTAAAAGTAAAAAAACACGCAGAAAATAGGAACTGGCACTAGGCATTGTGTCAATAGGTTCGTGCTAAAAAATAATATAAATTTGTAAATGGTAAAGACAGAATTTTTGATGTGACATCCTACCCAATAGTAAACTTTTGCATGTATGCTCATTCAGAAACAACGAATTAACAAACATGAACATAGTAATATTTATAAGCACAAGCAACAAAATCATCAATCTTTCAAAGTATACGATCCTAAAAGAATGTTTATGCCCATTCATTTGGTCATATTAGCAAGGTATGGCTCCGTCTTCACCACATTAATACAAATGTCAAACACCACGATGTACAAGTCGGGCAATTGGATCGTACTCTTTGAAAGTGCACCAACTTTTTATTCTTAACGCAATACATGAGTGTGAACCATGGACATAACATAAGGGTTGAATAGAATATGGTGGTAGATATCAAAGGGGTAAAAGTGGAGAAGATAATCTCACATTGATACGTCTCCAACATATATATAATTTTTGATTGTTCCATGCTATTATATTATCTGTTTTGGATGTTTTATATGCATTAATATGCTATTTTATATTATTTTTGGGACTAACCTATTAATCTACAGCCTAGTTGTAGGATCGAGAGAGACGTGTCTAGAGGGGGGGTGAATAGACTACTAACAGTAATTTAAAATCTAACCTTTTCCCAAGTTATTTGGTTGGCAGATTTTAATATTTTTAACAAGTCTACCAAGTCTAAGAGCCCTACACATGCATGTCCACAAATATGGCAGCGGAAAGTAAAGACATTGCACATGTAAGTAAAGAGATGGGATAGGAAGATCAAACACAATAGGAGACGCAAAGATTTTTCCCGTGGTTCCGATAGGTGGTGCTATCGTACGTCCACGTTTATGGAGTCTTCAACCCACGGAGGGTAACGATCGCGAGAGTCCATGGAGGGCTCCACCCATAAGGGTCCACGAAGTAGCAACCTTGACTATTCCATATGGCTTTCGTCTACGAAGGACTAGCCTCACTAAGGGTAGATCTTCATGAAGTAGGCGATCTCCTTGCCCTTACAAACTTCTTGGTTCACTCCACAACACGAAGTAGGAGGCTCCCAAGCGACACCTAACCAATCTAGGAGGCACCACCCTCCAAAAGGTAATAGGCTCGGTAATGACGATGAACTCCTTGCTCTTGTGCTTCAAGATGATAGACTCCTCAACACACAATCTCTCTCACACAGATTTGGCTTGGTAGAAGAGATGGGATTAGTGGAAAGCAACTTGGGGAGGATATAAAGCAAGATCCATATGGTTGGAGTGGAAGATCTTGACCTCAACACAAGGGTAGGTGGTTCTCTCTCAGAAAACTGAGTAGGATAGGTATGGAATAGTTCTGAGTGCTTCTCTTTCGAGTGGGTGGTGTTGAAGGGGTATATATAGGCATCCCCAAAAATCCAACCATTACACACAATAAGTCAGACTCGGTGACACCTATGTGTAAATCTCGATGGTACCAAAGTGACTAAAAGTGGCAACTTTTGAATCTCGGAGGGACAGATATACAATTCTCGGTTGCACCGACAAGGTGACCAACAGTCAGATTTACCTAACTCGGTGACGCCGATTCATCATTCTCGATCGGACCGAAAATGAGAACTTGCATAACAGAAAGTTGGCAACCCAACTTGGTAGCACCGAGTGCAGTGTCTGCTGCACCGAAGTGTTAGGGTTTGGCTGAGTCTGTCTAGGGTTTGGAACTCGGTGGCACCGGGATAGGAATGTTGGTTGCAACGATTTGCATGTTTGGCTTAGGATAGATTTTGGTGGGAGAGTATGTGGATGTTTTGGTGACTGTCACTTGTGCACGTTTGAGCATATTGTTCACCATCAAAATTTTACCCCCTTTTAATAGTATTAGCTTTCCTATAGACTCAAAGTGATTTCTCACAAATTTAAAATGTAGAGTCCTCTTGCTTGAAGCTTGGCCAACCTATTTCCTTGAATCTTGGGGTGATTCCACAATCTCCACAATCCTTTTGCCAACTCAACTCTCCATGGACTATTATCTGAAATACACTAGATAGAGGTGTTAGTCCAAGAGACAATCTATGTTGTCATGAATTATCAAAACCACCAAGGGAGCATGTTGTGCTTTTAATCTCCCCCTTTTTGGTAATTGATGACAACATACAATCAAACCTTCAATTAAAGATACGCATGAATGTAGTGAAGACTTTGAGAAACACATGACTTAGATTTCCTCCCCCTAAATGTGTGCAGTCCTTTAAAGGGTAGTTGCTTTGGAATGCATGGACACACATATGAATGAAAGGGATATAAGAGTCATGTGTATCTTGGCTATATGCATCAATATATGTGAATGAAATGTATATCCTTGATCAAGACTTCACTCTTGCAAACAATATGTGCAAGAAGCAAGAGATCATGTTGATCAAAGATATGATGCATATACTTACCTTGAGTTCTTGAGCATTCTGGTAGTAGATACACACTTGAGAAAACAATGTTAGGAAACACAAGAGTATTCTACTAAACAAAAGCAATAGAACTCAACAAGTACCAAGATGTAGAGAACATATAAAATATGATAATCATTAAGATTGATATGTCTCCACCTTTAGCATTAATCTATTACATATTTTCTCCCCTTTGATATAAATATGGTAGTACATCCTCTCCCCCTGAATCTCAGCATGTAGATACTAGGATCGGATAGGGTGAGAAAAGCAATCCTTTGTTCACTTGAGACTTTTGTCCAAAAGTAGTTTTCTTCCCCTATATTGTTGTTTCTCTCCTTGATTATATAAGTGTGAACTTTTGATATTTTCCTCTCCCCCTAAATCATATCTCCCCCTTTGCATAAGCATGTAACTCTCCCTTTAGCATGAAGCTTTGATATTCTCCCCCTTTGGCATAAATTCCCAAAAAGATTAAACTTGGGAGTAGTGACAGGGATCATTGATAAGCAAGGAATCCTGGAGACCAAGGGTCATTGAAAATAGGGTCCATTTAGAAGATTAAGGGAATCGTTGAATGTAACTTCTCTCCCTTTGGCAAATTTGAGGTTTCTTCTCCTTAGAGCTAGGGATCCTTCAATAAAGAATTTCTCCCCCAAAGTGTTGTTTGTTCTTCTCCCCCAAAGTATATACATATATAATATATTTAGGAAGGGGTCATCGAAGGAACAAGAATATCTCAAGAACATAAGCAAATAAGCAATATCAAAGAGACTCAAATTTTGAAAGAAAAATAAAATCGGTGACACCGGGATAAATAAATCGATAGTATCGAGATTGTGTAGTGCAGCTCATCTGCAGGTTCGGTAGGACCGAGTTATCTATATCGGTGTCTCCGAAAGATAAACCAAGATTCTATTTTTCAGAGAGACAAACGAAATTGTTTCAAAAGAAAGAGAAACGAAAGATTTACAAAGGACATCAAATAGATAGGATTTGAGTGGTTACGAGAAATCATACACATAGAGAGAAAACCACACAAGATTCTTAACTAAATGATGGGCGGTGACTAGGTCACCTATATTAGAGTATATTGACTTAGGAGCCAAGCAAGAATGCTTGATCATAGGTCATACTCATCGTTTAAGCTTGAAATGGGGTTACCATTTTTCGACTAAGCATTTTGATGTCTTCATATCACTTAAGTTGCTTTAGCTCATGTCTTGGAGTAAAGCCTTTTCAAGGACATGAGTACATACCTTGAATGATGTTGATGACATTGCTCATAGGTAAACTTGTTGAGGATGCTCGAGGTTGATGAAGATCATCTTGAATTTGAAGCAGTCCTTCTCGTTCTAGTACACTCATCACCTAAAAAGGTTAGTCATGCAAGGAAGAACAATGGATATATCCTATTGACATGATACCATTTATAGATTTTGCAACTAAGATCAATTATATGTCAAGGATATGCTTTTGTTGTCTTCTTCCTTCCATCATCAAGAGAGGTTGTGGATACTTGGTAATGACAAGATTCCTTATGATTGGAGTTGATGGACATCTTGTGGAATGAATTTCTTCCAAGTACCTACAAAATTTTAGATGCAATACAAGGGAGAATAGAATTCCATGGCATATGATAATGAGTTACGGGAACATGGAAATAATAAAGCTCATGCCCTTGCTTGCAACCGAGTGAGTCTAGCTCAAGTTTGAAGCATCAATGATGTTAAACTCACTCCTCAAATGACAAAATGTTTTCTCATTAAGTGGCTTGGTGAAGATATAGGCCAATTGTTGGTTAGTGCTAACATGCTTAAGATTGATATCTCCTTTGGCAACATGATCACGAATGAAATGATGTCGAACTTGAATATGCTTGGTTCAAGAATGTTGCACAGGATTATGTCCAATTTTAATAGCACTTTCATTGTCGCAAAGTAATGGAACATTTTTGAGATGAATACCATAATCCTTAAGCGTTTGTGTCATCCATAGTAATTGCACACAACAAGATCCAGCAGCAATATACTCAGCTTCGGCAGTAGATAGAGATACCGAGTTTTGTTTCTTGGAGGACCAAGACACAAGAGATCTACCAAAAAATTGACAAGTACCCGAGGTGGATTTTCTGTCAACCTTGTCTCCGGCATAGTCCAAATCCGAATAGCCAACAAGATTAAAAGAAGATCCCTTGGGATACCAAATGCCAAAGTTTGGTGTTTGTATCAAGTATCTCACAATATGTTTCACAGCCAAAAGATGACACTCTTTAGGTGCAGCTTGATATCTAGCACACATTTAAACACTAAGCATAATATCGGGACAAGATGCACACAGATATAACAGTGAACCAATCATAGATCGATAAACCTTTTGATCAACCGGTTCATCCTCCCTGGTAAGGTCAACATGTCCACTAGTGGGCATAGGGGTTTTCATACCTATGCAATCCTGCATGTTGAACTTCTTGATCAAGTCCTTGGTATACTTAGTTTGAGAGATGAAAGTTCCTTCTCTTGATTGCTTGATTTGCAACCAAGAAAGAATTTCAGCTCACACATCATAGACATCTCATACTTCTCGGACATCAACCTTCCAAATCTTTCACTAAATTGAGGGTTAGTGGAACCAAAGATAATATCATCCACATAAATTTGGCATACAAATAATTCTCCATTAACTCTCTTAGTGAACAAGGTTGCATCAATTTTACCAATTTCAAAACCTTTTTTGATGAGAAACTTTGTTAAGCATTTATACCAAGGACGAGGGGCTTGATTAAGACCATAAAGAGCTTTGCGAAGCTTGTAAACATGATTAGGTTTCTTAGGATTCACAAAACCAGGTGGTTGCTTAACATAGACTTCTTCCTCTATTTCACCATTTAAAAATGCACTTTTGATGTCCATTTGATAAAGTGTGATATCATGGTGATTAGCATAGGCAAGAAGAATACGAATAGCTTCAAGTCTAGCAACGGGGGCACAGGTCTCACCGTAGTCCATACCTTCGACTTGCGTATATCCTTGAGCTACGAGATGAGCGTTGTTGCATACAAGTTGACCATCTTCGTCTTGCTTGTTCTAAAACACCCATTTGGTTCCGATGATGTTGTGCTCATCTTCGGGCTTCTCCACGAGTGTCCACACTTTGTTCCTCTAGAAGTTGTGTAGCTCTTCATGCATTGCGTTCAACCAATCCGCGTCTTCAAGAGCTTGTTCTACCTTTAAAGGCTCAATGCTAGAGATGAAGGAATAATGCTCACAAAAGTTAGCTAGACGGGTTTTAGAGCGAGTGATTCTCCTTGTTTGTATATCACCAAAGATTTGGTTTAGGGGATGGTTCTTGGTCACTTGAGCTCGAACACGGGTCAGCTTCCGATTGTTGGATGGTGGAGCTTCTTCTTCTTCATTATCATCTCGTTCATCTTCGTTGTTGTTGAAGGTGTCGTTCCCTTGAGGTGGTGGTGAAGGTGTTTGTGGTGGATCTTCATGATGCACTTCCTCCTCTTCATAATCTTGTCGTGTATCACTCGTGGATGCCTCCATGTCGTGTTGAGGTTCACCTTGACGTGAAGTAGGGGCTTCCACCTGAGTTGATGAAGTACTCTCCTTCACCTTCATTGGACGAATTTTGCCGATGGGTAGATCTAGTATGGCTTCCGAAGGATCCTTATCACCCACATCATTTGGCAATTGTTCGACTTGTGAACCATTAGATTCATCAAACTTCACATCTACCATCTCTTCAACTTTTCGAGTGAAGTTCTTGTAGACACGGTAAGTGTGAGAGTTCGATCTGTAACCAAGTAGGAATCCTTCATGAGATTTAGGAGCAAATTTAGGACGACAATGCTTATCAAGAATGTAGCACTTTGAGCCAAATACCCGAAAGTATCCGACTTGGCGTTTGTTACTGGTGAGTAGCTCGTATGTCGTTTTACCGAGAAGCTTGTGCAATTAAAGTCGGTTTGTGGCATGACATGCTGTTTCAACGGCTTCTGCCCAAAAGTGTCTTGGCGTCTTGTATTCTTCAAGCATCGTTCTTGCCATCTCAATGAGCGTCCGGTTCTTCCTCTCAACAACTCCATTTTGTTGAGGTGTGTACGTAGCCGAGAACTCATGTGAGACACCTTGTTCGTCAAGAAAGGTATCCACATGGGCGTTCTTGAACTCCGATCCGTTATCGCTTCGAACCTTCTTGATCTTCACTTCAAACTGATTTTGCGCTTTGCGAGGAAAGTTCTTGAAGATCTTTTGAACGTGCAGCTTATCATCAAGAAAGAATACCCATGTAAATCTGGAAAAATCATCAACTGTAACTAGACCATAGGAATTTCCACCGAGACTCTTGTAAGCATTGGGACCAAAAAGATCCATGTGAAGTAACTCGAGTGGTATCCTAGTAGTCATGATATTCTTAACTGGATGACTTCCACCTACTTGCTTTCCAGCTTGACAAGCACTACAAAGTCTATCTTTGTCAAAGATAACATCTTTAACACCAAGTATATGATCACCTTTGATTAGCTTATCTATATTTTGCATGCCTACATGTCCAAGTCTTCTATGCCAAAGCCAACCTTTAGAAGATTTTGCAATTAAACAAGTGCGAGGCTTGGATCTTTTAGTGAAATCAACAATGTATAGATCACCTCTACGGAAACATGTAAAGACCATTTTATGATTATCTTGATGAAACACTTGGCAATCGACTTTCGTGAATAAAACATTGAAACCGAAGTCGGCAAGTCTAGATACGGAAAGAAGATTGTAGCCAAGGGATTCAACAAGCATCACATTTTGAATAGAGCTATCATGGGATATGGCCACGTTACCAAGGCCAAGTACCTTACCCTTAGAGCTGTCTCCAAAGGTCACATACCGTCGCGGACCTTGATTAGGCGTGATCTCTTGGCACATGTCTCTATCACCGGTCATATGATCCGTACATCCGTTGTCAAGAATCCACTCTTTTCCTCCGGACATGTAATATCTAAAGTTTGCCATAAGACTCAGATTCTTCATGATCTTCTCATACTCGATGTCAAACAACTCATCTTCTTCATAGTAGCCATGTTCCACATTGTCATCATCAAGTGGGAAATCCTCGTCATAAACAACAAGGGATTCGTTAGAATAGTGATCATGGCAATGCTCAAGTTTATGAATGCCAATGGCTTCAAAGATAATGTTGTTGATAGTGGTGACATCTCCTTTAGCACGCATAAGATCACGAAGCTCAAATATACATTTATCAAAGTTTGGATCACTAGGCTTCATTTTGTGAAAGGCAACAGTTTTATGAAGAATTTCACCAAGATTTCCTAGAGAAAGATTTGGATATTGTTTCTCCAAATTAGTCCATAAGGTATAAGCACATGCAAAGTTCTTCATTTGAGAAAACATGAATCTTGGTAAACCTCTAACAATAAGATTGACAGTTCTTAGGTTACCAAGCATGTTAATTTCCTCTTCGTGTGTGGGATGCAATTCATCAATGGGGAGCGCATAGGGATTTTCAATATATTTAGTCAAATGGAATCTATTGAATATATCAATCATGGCATTGTTCCATTGACTATAGTACTCTCCATCAAGAATGGGCACTCTACAACTCAAACTCTCTACTCTAGACATAGCCATCTTCCTCCACGGTGATTAAACCGAAGCAATGGAGATCAAAGCTCTGGTACCACTTGTAGGATCAAGAGAGGCATGTCTAGAGGGGGGTGAATAGAATACTAGCAGTAATTTAAAACCTAACCTTTTCCCAAGTTATTTGGTTGGCAGATTTTAATAGTTTTAACAAGTCAAGCAAGTCTAACAGCCCTACACATGCATGTCTACAAATATGGCTTCGAAAAGTAAAGACATTGCACATGTAAGTAAAGAGATGGGATAGGAAGATCAAACGCAATAGGAGACGCAAAGATTTTTCTCATGGTTCCGATAGGTGGTGCTATCGTACGTCCACGTTTATGGAGTCTTCAATCCACGGAGGGTAATAGTCGCGAGAGTCCACGGAGGGCTCCACCCAAAGGGTCCATGAAGTAGCAACCTTGACTATTCCATACGACTTCCGTCCACGAAGGACTAGCCTCACTAAGGGTAGATCTTCACGAAGTAGGCGATCTCCTTGCCCTTACAAACTTCTTGGTTCACTCCACAACAGGAAGTAGGAGGCTCCCAAGCGACACCTAACCAATCTAGGAGGCACCACCCTCCAAAAGGTAATAGGCTAGGTAATGACGATGAACTCCTTGCTCTTGTGCTTCAAGATGATAGAATCCTCAACACACAATCTCTCTCTCATAGATTTGGCTTGGTAGAAAAGATGGGATTGGTGGAAAGCAACTTGGGGAGGCTATAAATCAAGATCCATATGGTTGGAGTGGAAGATCTTGACCTCAACACAAGGGTAGGTGGTTCCCTCTCAGAAAACTGAGTAGGATAGGTATGGAATAGTTCTGAGTGCTTCTCTTTTGAGTGGGTGGTGGTGAAGGGGTATATATAGGCATCCCCAAGAATCCAACCGTTACACACAATAAGTCAGACTCGGTGACACCGATGTGTAAATCTCGGTGGTACCGAAGTGACTAAAAGTGGCAAATTTTGAATCTCGGAGGGACCAATATACAATTCTCGGTTGCACCGACAAGGTGACCAACGGTCAGATTTACCAAACTCGGTGACGCCGATTCATCATTCTCGGTCGGACCGAAAATGAGAACTTGCATAACAGAAAGTTGGCAATCCAACTCGGTGTCACCGAGTGTAGTGTCAGTTGCACCGAAGTGTTAGGGTTTGGCTGAGTCTGTCTAGGGTTTGGAACTCGGTGGCACCGGGATAGGAAAGTTGGTTGCACCAATTTGCATGTTTGGCTTAGGACAGACTTTGGTGGGAGAGTATGTGGATGTTTTGGTGACTGTCACTTGTGCACGTTTGAGCATATCGTTCACCATCAAAATTTTACCCCCTTTTAATAGTATTGGCTTTCCTATAGACTCAAAGTGATTTCTCACAAATGTAAAATGTAGAGTCCTCTTGCTTGAAGCTTGGCCAACCTATTTCCTTGAATCTTGGGATGATTCCACAATCTCCACAATCCTTTTTCCAACTCAACTCTCCATGGACTATTATCTGAAATACACTAGATAGAAGTGTTAGTCCAAGAGATAATGTATGTTATCATGAATTAACAAAACCACCAAGGGAGCATGTTGTGCTTTCACTAGTGCTAGTTTATGTTTTTTTCTTGTTTTTGACTATTGTAGATAAGGAATATTAAACGGAGTCCAACGGGATAAAATCTTCGAAATAATTTTTCTTGGGACAAAAGCAACCCAGAAGACATGGAGATGAAGTTGGGAGAGCCGTCGTGTGTCCACAAGTAACAGGGGGCGCCCAGGGTGGTAGGGCGCGCCCCTGGCTTGTGGGCCCACAACAACTCCCCAAACCCTATTCTCTCAGCCTATAAATTCACAAATATTCCCTGTATACCAGAAGGAGCCATGAAAACACTTTTCCGCCGCCAGGAGCCTTGGTTCCCGTGAGATCCAATCTTGGAGCCTTTTTCAGTAATCTGTCGGAGGGGGATTCGATCACGGAGGGCATCTACATCAACTCCATTGCCCCTCCGATGATGCGTGTGTAGTTCACCACAGACCTTCGGATCCATAGCTAGTAGCTAGATGGCTTCTTCTCTCTCTTTGCTCTTTAATAACATGTTCTTCATGATCTTCATGGAGATCTATCCGATGTAATACTCTTTTGCGGTGTGTTTGTCGAGATCCAACGAATTGTGGGTTTATGTTCAGATTATATATGAATATTATTTGAGTCTTTTCTGAATTATTATATGCATAATCATTGCCTTGGATATCTCTATAAGTATTCACTTTTCTATCAATTGCTCGACAGTAATTTGTTCACCCACCGTAATACTTGACATCATGAGAGAAGCCTCTAGTGAAACCTATGCCCCTCGGGTCTACTTTCCATAATATATTTTCAGATCTATAAACCAAAAATACCAAAAATACTTTGCTACAATTTATTTACCTTTTAGTTTTTGTTCTCGTTTACATCTATCTCTATCAGATATAATCCTTGCAAATAACCGTGAAGGGATTGACAACCCCTTTATAGCATTGGGTGCAAGAGTTTGATTGTTTGTGTAGGTGCATCCATTGGTAACTTTCTTGTTCCTCCTACTAGATTGATACCTTGGTTCTCAACAACTGAGGGAAATACATATTTACTTTGCTGCATCACCCTTTCCTCTTCAAGGGAAAACCAACGCAAGATCAAGAGGTAGTGTCGTGGGAACGAGCCTGACAGTAGATGGTAGGGGTACGAAGGGAGAGGGCAGAGTCCTAGCTACAGCGAGGGTGTACATGCAGATGTATGAGTTCAGGCCCCTCTCGTGTAGGTAATAGCCCTACGTCTTAGTGCTCGGGAGCTTTATGTCGAGTGGAGTATAGATATTACAATGGTTGCGAACCCTTGTGCAGGAGGGGAGGGGCGGCTTATATAGAGTTTGCTACCCCTCATAATTGCTCCGCATCAAAGGGCCTGGTCATGGGATTAAAGTCTGCCGTTACAGGTAACATACATAATAAAAGCTATTAATGACCATTGAACCAGCGTCTGCCCGTTGGGCTCTTGATGATGGCTCCTGGTCTTCTGGCGTCGAGTGAAAGCGAGGTCTTCTGAGTGACATGCGACTGCCGAGTGAGAGCGGGATTCTCCGAGTGGATTACTGTCGAGTGGCTTTGAACGTCTCCAGGGATCCACTCGGAAGTTCATGCTTGATCTTCAAGTCCTCCCATGCGGTGTCCCTAGGTAGGGTATGTGGGCCATGGCTAGGACCCTACCCTAGGTACATATCCTCGTCATTAGCCCCCGAATGGATCGGGGTTTGAGTGGTGGAAAGAGGTATCTTCGAGGGCCTTGAGTTAGTGCATCAGATCCTCCGAATGATATTTGGGATTTCCATGAAACTTGTGTCGATTGAACTTCGAGCATTAGCATTCATTCAGGGTCAACATACAAAATCTTCCGAATGATATTCAGGGCTTCAACGAAACTTGTGTCGATTGAATTCCTCTCCGCTCGCCTGGATCCATTCAGCCTTAAAGGTGTTCGAGTGGATGTTCAGCATTTGTTTTGGTCCGAGTGAGTTGGTAGTATCTTGGGAGGCGACGGGTCGGTTTGACAGACCCAGATTTTTCGGGATACGAAAATTTGGGAAGCGCGCGCGCTCGCGTGAAGATTACGCCACGATCGGGCCAAGTTGGGGCGCGACGCCTCGATTTTCACGCCGGTCGTATTGCCACGTACCGACCGCCGTCAGCGGTTGGTGTGTGCGGTAACCTCGCGGGTCCACTGGTCAGTGAGACACACAGCGTCGTATAAAGTTGTCTTCTCTACGGTTTGCACAGTACCTCCGCCAGTTCTTTCTCTCTTTTCCTCCGCTTCCTCCGCTCCCAGCGCCCAACTCTGATCTCCCTCGACGAGAGCCACCGCGACGAAGATGAAGAATCCGATGGAAGATGGAGCGAGCAAAGAAGGGGGCGGCGAAGCTCAAGGGCAAGAAGCCCTCGATCGCCCGATTCACCATGCTGGCGGGCTGGATGCAGGGGGATTTTCTCCCCTCTGTCGTCACCCGCGAAGACATGGAGGGCCTCATCTCCGACGGGCTCGTGGCGGACGGCGCGTGGAGGCTGCCGGGGGAGGAGCACGAGCCGGAGCCGCGCGACGGGGAGCGGGTCCTCCTTCTCTCCCATGTCGAGCGAGGTTTTTCTCTACCGCCCCACCCGTTCTTTAGGGGCTTTTTGAATTTATTCGGTGCCCAACTGCACCACCTCTCGCCCAACACCATAGCCTATCTGTCTGCATTCGTCACTCTATGCGAATGTTTCCTGGGTTGCTCTCCCCATTGGGGATTGTTCAAACACCTCTTCACGGTCAGATCCCAGACTGTGAAGAAATCCATCCCCGCTGATGGGAAGACCCACGTGCTCTAGCTGTGCGGAGGGTTAGGAGTTCAGAAAAGAGCTCGTAGCTCCTTCCCCGCCATGACCTTTCCTAAGTCTGTAAGGGGTTGGCAGTCGACCTGGTTCTACTGCAAGGATGCAGCATCGCCCAATATGTCGACTTGCCTTCCCCCATATACACCCGACCGTCTGGCTGTTCCCAAGTCCCTGAAGGTGACTGAAGAGGAGCACGTCCAAGTAGGCATCTTGGTTGAAGCGATGGTGCAGCTGATCCGGGGCGGGGTGCCGGCATGGATTTGTTGGAGACGTTTCTCGGTCGACGTATCCAACCGCTCCAAGCTAGAGACCACACCATGTGGCACTACGCGGGCCCTGAGGATTCGACAAGGACGCATCCTGAGGAAGTTCCTCAGAAAACTTTCGAGCAGTGGCTCCGTAGCATCACCGGGGCCTGCGAAAATCCTTTGGGAGCCAAGAGGATCCGGCCATTTTCGGCCAAAAACCCGCCGAAGAACCTGGTGAGTTGTGTGATGTCGACTGATGTGTTGTACTGTCGAGTGATATATTGAACTGACTTCTTTACTTGAATCATGCAGGAATGGATGCACATGCACTCGCCCATTCCTAACGGGAACCATGTTGAAGACGGCGTGGTGAGCGAGGGCGGCAGTGTGGACGGCGACGGTTCTTCTGACTCCGAGGAAGAATACGAGGACTCCGGCGAGGAGGAAGAAATCGAGTCACCTCCCCGTCGCGAAAGCCGCACCAAGTCCTGCCAAGATCCGTCGACTGTTGAGGACAGGGCTCCGGGCCCTAGTGAGAAGAACCTGAAGCGCAGCCGCCCCTCGACCGCTGAGCCGAGCGAAAAACTAGCTAAGCAGCCCAAGCAAGCCATCACCAAGCCTCGCAAGGCTTTGCCTCGCATGAGGGTGGCAGTGCCTGTCGTCTCCACGTAAGAGTTTATTTCTGTACTTGTTCTGTCGACTGAACTCTGGAGTTGTATTTGACCGAATGCCACTCAATTCGTCTGAGCTGCTACATCTGTGTCTTCGCCTCATCGAGATGGAGGGGATGCAATGGATGTCGACACTACTAACGCGGTCACTTCTCATAGAGGTTAGATAGTTGTTGGTTCGTCCGAATGGGACTCGACATATGCAGATGTTAACACCGTCGATTGTCGATGCAGAGGTCATTCAGGTGGAGGACAACGCGGAGGGACTTGACACTTCGCGCCCTCGCATCCAAGGAGCGTCATCGGCGCAAGCACTTCAGCAGTCGACTGCAGAGTCTTCCCAGGGGGGGAGGTGGCTCGACACAACCCAGGGCTCAACCTGCAGTACCTCTGTCACATGCTCCTCCAACCGTTTCGACCGTTGTGGCGTTGTCTCCAAGTGGGCCCCCTCAGACTGCCTCAGCTGCTCCTGCGACCACGCCGACCCCACCTGTGACAGCCTTCTCTCTGCATCGCACCCCGGAGAACAAACCCGGGCTACGAAGGAAGCCATGGTCCAGGCGGAGCAGCTCATGCTGAGGACCAAGGAGGCGTACGAGGCCAGCAAACTGGCTTTTGATGTCAGTGCAGCCCTCTGCACCAATGTCCGAGTAAGTTCGATTGTAAGTCCATTGTCGATTGAATTCTTGTCTTTTCTTGGCTGTTGTACACCCACTGGGTGATTGCCGTAGAATGTTTGAACTTTCTCCACTCGAATAGATCGGATCGTAGTCGAGTAGGATTGGGATTGATAGTACACATGGTACTAGTGTCACTCGACATGTCGAGTGTATTTTTTGACGAGTTACTCGACGGATCGAGAATTAACCGTCTCAGTGGGGGCGCTCTTAGCGCACCCACTGGGTGTAGTCCCCGAGACCGTTGTCGAATGCTTGCATCAGCAGGGGCCTTTAGAGTTTATTGTATACGGGATACATTTTGCTTTTGAATCACACCACTCCGTTGCTACCTTGTAGGTTTCATGGACATTAGTGGCAAACCATGATATGATGTTGCATAAGGATAGACTGTACTTCATATAGTAGGGAGGCACATCACTCGACGGGTCGAGTGTCATGACAGGGCTGACCTTGTCGAATGTTTGAATAACCAGTGGGGGCATGCTAAGTGCACCCACTGGGTGTAATCCCCGAGGCTATTGTTCATCGCAGACGATAAACAGTAGGCTTGAAAACTTGTCGTACGCGTGGTACTGGGGTCACTCGACATGTCGAGTTTTTTTTCCTTGACGAGTTACTCGTCGGATCGAGAGTTAAGCGTCTCAATGGGGGCGCTCTTAGCGCACCAATTGGGTGTAGTCCCTGAGACCAGTGTCGGGTGCTTGCATTGGCAGGGGTCTTAATAGAGACAGCTTTTGAATTTGTTTATGGCGCACAGAGCGCCAGAGCCACTTGACATGTCGAGTGGACTTTCTTCTTGAATTCTTCCAAGATGGTCATTCGCCGGTGTTCATAACTCAGTCGATTGTCCAGGAACTACTTGTTGATTGAACTCATGTCTTTTGTTGGTTCCAGACGGCTTGCGAACTTGGGACACAATACAAAAACATGGAGGATGAGAGGAACCGGTTGTAGGTGGATCTGGCGGTCGCCAACAACACCTTGAAGCGAGTGCATGCTGAGCTGAAGTCTCAGGGAGGTAATTACTGTCGACTAACAGCATTCCCATCTTCACTTTTCACGTTTTGAATTGAGTGCTCTCACTCGAACAGACGTGCACAATGAAACCCGTCGACTCCAAGCGCGACTCAACAATGTCGTTTCTTTAGATTCCATGAAGAAGGCACCGGAGGAGAAGGACAAAGCACTCGCCGATGGCCAATGGGTGGCCAAGGACAAAACTGAAGCTGCAGATCAGAAGCTGGCGGCCGCGCAGAAGCTGGAAGAGGAGAACACCAAGCTGAAGCAGGAGCACGTGGATCTCGTCAAAAGGGCCGAGCAGCTGAACAAGAGGAGCAATGGCCTGGAGAAGCATTTGGGCGAGTTCTCGAGGAAGATGTATATTCTGCTCGACGGTAAGTATTTTTGTCGACTGAGCTTTATAAAATCTTTGAGGGTCGCAGTTCACCAATTCTCCTCCCATTCCCCATTCTTCAACAGAATTCTGCCAAGACTTTGAGAAGGAGACGGAGGAGGTTGAGCCCAATATGGATCCCACTAAGTCTCCTGTCGTAGACGCGGTGGCCATGAACATGCTCCGACTCAATTTTCGGCTCCAAGGCGTCCAGGCGTATCTTGTCCGGCTGAAGTCTGCGATGGAGAGAATCAACAAAGAGATATGGCCTGAGGACACTCTTCAGCTCGACCTCAACTCTATGATGGCTTGCCTGGACGAACTTCCAGGTCGAGTGCAGGCCTGGAAGAAATCTGCCGCTCGTTGTGGGGCCGATGTGGCGTTATCACTCGCCAGGGTCCATTGCAGGGACGTGAAGGAGGAGAGGCTGAAGGAGCTTCAGGTGGTCAACACGAAGAAACTCCAGTTCAAGGACTTCATGGAGACCTTCATCAAAGCGGCCACCAGAATCGCCGACGACATCGACATGGACACTTTCGTCGAGCCCACTAGTCCATCTCCTGCTTGAAACACTTGTCTTTGAAAGAAACAATTAAATTTGCCTCGGTATGCCGAGTGGATTTGTATCCTTAAAAACTTCATTCAGGCCTTGGGTCTGAGCACATTTGCTTCCATACGAAACGTTTATCCGTGGTTTACCCTTTGGATTTTGTTCGTATTTGGCTTTCAATCGTCTGTTCGACTGAGTTTTTTTTTAACTTAGGCGAAGCATGTTCATAGCTAAGCCCCCGAGTGTGAGGATTTCTCATCACTCGAAGTATTTTCGAACTTAGGTGAATGTCGATTCGCAGCTAAGTTGTCGAGTGGATGGATTACTATCCACCCGACGAGGTTTTTAACTTAGGCGAAACGTGTTTCACAGCTAAGCCCTCGAGTGTGAGGATTGCTCATCATGAAGTATATTTGAACTTAGGCGAATGTTGATTCGCAGCTAAGTTGTCGAGTGAATGGATTATTATCCACTCGACGAAGTTTTTAACTTAGGCGAAATATGTTCACAGCTAAGCCCCCGAGTGTGAGGATCGCTCATCACTCGAAGTATATTTGAACTTAGGCGAATGTCGATTCGCAGCTAAGTTGTCGAGTGAATGGATTATTATCCACTCGACGAGGTTTTTAACTTAGGCGAAATGTGTTCGCAACTAAGCCCCCGAGTGTGAGGATTGCTCATCACTCGAAGTATATTTGAACTTAGGCGAATGTTGATTCGCAGCTAAGTTGTCGAGTGAATGGATTATTATACACTCGACGAGGTTTTTAACTTAGGCGAAACGTGTTCGCAGCTAAGCCCCCGAGTGTGAGGATTGCTCATCACTCGAAGTATATTTGAACTTAGGCGAATGTCGATTCGTAGCTAAGTTGTCGATTGAATGGATTACCATCGTCTCGACGAGGTTTTTAACTTAGGCAAAACGTGTTCGCGGCTAAGCCCCCGAGTGTGAGGATTGCTCATCACTCGAAGTATATTTGAACTTAGGCGAATGTCGATTCGCAGCTAAGTTGTCGAGTTAACGGATTACCATCTTCTCGAGGAGGGTTTTTTTGAACCCAAGCAAAGACGGATTCGCAAATAGGCCGTCGAGTGAATGGACTTCTATCCACCCGACAGGGTTTTTAACTTAGGCGAAACATGTTTCACAGCTAAGCCCCCGAGTGTGAGGATTGCTCATCACTCAAAGTATATTTGAACTTAGGAGAATGTCGATTCGCATCTAAGTTGTCGAGTGAATGGATTATTATCCACTCGATGAGGTTTTCAACCCAAGCGAAGACGGATTCGCAAATAGGCCATCGAGTGAATGGACTACTATCCACCCGACAGGGTTTTTAACTTAGGCAAAACATATTTCGCAGCTAAGCCCCCGAGTGTGAGAATTGCTCATCACTCGGAGTATCCCCAAGAATGTAACTACGCGGTTGGAATCGACGAAGTATTAATCGCAGAAACATGAATTGCATTGATGAAGTACTCTTATTACATCAGAAAACTCTTGTGTCAAGTGTAAAAACGCCGGAACAGGTTTGCATTCCAGGCTCGTGGCTCATCTATCTGTTTCATGAGGTTATACAGGTGATAGGCTCCATTGTTTAGCACCTTAGTGATGACAAAAGGACCTTCCCATGCAGGAGCAAGCTTGTGAGGTCGGTGTTGATTCACTTGGAGCACCAAATCTCCTTCATGGAACGCTTGGCTTTTGACATTCCTTGCATGGAAGCACCGTAGGTCTTGTTGATATGCAGTGGTCCGGATCAGAGCCATCTCACGCTCCTCCTCCAGAAGACCTACCCCATCCTGTTTGTCTTGTTCAGCTTCAGCCTTAGAATATAGTTCCACTCGGGGAGAATTGTGGGCCAAGTCACTCGGCAATATGGCTTCAGCACCATAGACAAGGAAGAAAGGAGTTCGTCTAGTCGACCGATTAGGCGTTGTCCTCAATCCCCACAAAACAGACGGTAGCTCAGTTACCCACGCACCAGTGGCATGATCCAAATTGTGCATGAGACGAGGCTTCAGACCTTGCAGAATGAGACCATTAGCCCGCTCAACTTGTCCATTGGTTTGAGGATGTGCAACGGAAGCGTAATCCACTCGGGTGCCTTGGGAGTTACAGAATCTCCTGAATTCCTCCGAGTCAAAATTAGTGTAGTTATCTATGATGATGCTGTGCGGAATGCCGTACCGGATAATGACCTCCCTCATGAACGTGACCGTCGTGCGGGAATTCAGCTTCTTGATGGGCTTGGCTTCAATCCACTTGGTGAATTTGTCGACTGCTACCAACAGGTGGGTGAATCCTCCTTTTCCAGGTCGGAAGGGACCAACCATGTCGAGTCCCCAAACTGCAAACGGCCAGGCAAGAGGGATTGTCTTCAGAGCAGACGCCGGCTTGTGTGACATATTTGCATAAAACTGGTAGCCTTCGCAGTGATCAACGATGTCCTTAGCCATCTCATTAGCTCGTGGCCAGTAAAAACCAGCTCGGTATGCTTTAGCGATGATCGCCCTTGAAGATGCATGGTGGCTGCAAGTTCCTGAGTGGATTTCATCTAGAATCATCCAACCTTCCTCGGGGGAAATGCAGTGCTGGGTGACACCAGTCACACTCTCTCTGAATAGCCGATCTCCCATCACAGTGAAAGCCTTGGACCTGCGCACAATCTGTCGAGCCTCTGCTTCATCTTCAGGGAGCTCTTGTCTGAGGATATAGGCAATATATGGCACAGTCCAGTCGGGTATGATAACTAGCACCTCCATGACCAGGTCAATCACAGCAGGAACATCAACTTCAGTCGAGTTAGAGGAGCTTAAATCTTGTGGGGGCGCTTCGGTGAAGGGATCCTCTTGAATCAAACGAGCGTGCAAATGCTCCAGGAACACCCCGCTGGGGATAGGCCGTCGAGTGGAACCAATCTTGGACAGCTCATCAGCAGCTTGATTTTTCAGTCGAGGAACATGGTGAAGTTTCAGGCCTTCAAATTTCTTCTCCAACTTCCAGACTGCATTGCAGTATCCGGTCATGGCAGGGTTTCTAACATCCCATTCTTTCATCACTTGATTCACCACCAAATCTAAGTCGCCATAAACCATCAGGCGCTTGACGCCGAGTGAGATAGCCATGTGCAACCCATACAAAAGTGCTTCATACTCTGCCTCATTGTTGGAGGAATCAAAATGAATCTGCAAGACATAGCTGAGCTTGTCGCCTCTGGGGGATATCAAAACAACACCAGCACCGGACCCATTCAACATTTTGTAGCCGTCGAAGAACATTGTCCAATGCGTCGAGTGAACTTGGGTGGGTTGTTGCTGTTCAGTCCACTCGGCCATGAAATCTGCCAATGCTTGGGACTTGATTGCCTTCTTGTCCTCGAATCTGATGTCAAAGTGTCCAAGCTCAATTGCCCATTTAGCCACTCGACCTGATGCGTCGCGATTATTGAAGATCTCGGATAAAGGAGCATCACTGACGACTGAGATCGAACGGTCTTGGAAATAATGTGCCACCTTCTTTGCTGATAGGTAAATACAATACACCAGCTTCTGATAGTGTGGATATCTTTGCTTTGAGGGGGACAATACTCCCGAGACATAATAAACTGGCCACTGGACTTTATAGGCTTTACCCTCCTCTTCTCGCTCGACAGTCAGCACCGTACTGACGACCTAATTTGTGGCCACGATGTACAGGAGCAAGGGATCTTTGCTGGCAGGAGCGGCAAGCACCGGCTGGGTGGAGAGCAAGGCTTTGAGCTTAACAAATGCTGCTTCGGCCTCGGGATTCCATTCGAATGTGTTAGACTTCTTCATCAACTGATATAAGGGCAGAGCCTTCTCACCAAGACGAGAAATGAATCGACTCAATGCTGCCAAGCAACCTATGAGCTTCTGAACATCGTGCACTCGCATAGGAGTCTTCATATGGGTAATGGCGCTGATCTTCTCGGGATTGACATCAATTCCTCGCTCGGAAACGAGAAAACCGAGCAACTTGCCGCCAGGGACACCTAAGGTACATTTGGCTGGATTCAGCTTTATGTCGAATCGCCTCAGATTGGCGAATGTCTCGGCCAAGTCAGCGAGTAGGTCGGAGCCTTTGCGGGACTTGACCACTATATCGTCCATGTACGCCTAGACATTCCGAGGGATCTGGTCGAGTAAGCATTTTTGAATCATGCGCATAAAAGTAGCGTCGGCATTCTTAAGACCAAAAGGCATGGTGATGTAGCAAAAGCACCTGAACGGGGTGATGAAGGTTGTCTTTATTTCGTCCGGGCCATACAGACGGATTTGATGGTACCCAGAATAGGCATCCAAAAATGATAAACGCTCACACCCCGTTGTCGAGTCAACAATTTGATCTAAGCGCGGGAGCGAAAAATGGTCTTTTGGGCACACCTTATTGAGATGTTTGAAGTCAATGCACATGCGCAGCAACTTATGTTTCTTGGGCACCATCGCAACATTCGAGAGCCACTCGGAGTGGTAAATCTCCCGAATGAACTTGGCTTGCAAGAGACAGGCCACTTCTTCTCCGATTGCCTTGCGCTTCTCCATCGTGGATCGATGCAAATGCTCCCTGGCGGGCTTGGCTTTCGGATCCACTCGTAGACGATGCTCAGCCAGCTCTCTGGGAATCCCCGGCATGTCAGCAGGCTTCCATGCAAAGATATCCCAGTTCTCACACAGGAACTGGATGAGCTCGGCTTCCTATTTACTGTCGAGTGTTGTTGAGATATTCGTCAGGGCAGCAGTTGGATCCGTCGGGTGGATGTGCACCTTCTTCACTTCCCCTGCCGACTGAAGTGCCGACTCGGAAGTCGGCTTTTTGCGCGGATCAAATCAGCAGGGTCAGCGGTTTTCTTGTACTCCTCCAGCTCGACCATGGCCATCTGTTGATCGGTGATATTGGATCCTTGCTGGAGACACTCTTCGGCCCGCTGTCGATTGCCAGTGACCGTGATCACGCCCTTAGGGCCTGGCATTTTCAACTTGAGATACACGTAACATGGTCGGGCCATGAAACGTGCATAAGCGGGTCCACCCAAGATGGTGTGGTAAGCACTCTTGAAATCCACGACTTCAAATGTCAACTTTTCTTTTCGGAAATTTTTGCTATCTCCGAATGTCACATCCAATGCTATCTGGCCGAGTGACTTGGCCTTCTTTCCTTGGATGACCCCGTGAAAATGCATGCTGCTCTCGCTCAGACGAGACATCGGAATGCCCATCCCTTTCAGGGTATCCGCATACAGAATGTCCAGTCCGCTGCAACCACCCATGAGGACCTTTCTGAGTCGAGTCCCCTGCACCACCGGATCAACTACCAGAGCCTGTCGATCGGGAGTGGCCACACAAGCAGGATGGTCTATCTGGTCGTATGTGACATCACATTGAGACCATTTGAGGTAGGTGGGGGTGTCTAGCACAGCCATGTTGATTTCTCTATTGATGACTTTCAGACGACTCTTGCTCTCGACATCAGCAAAGATCACTAGTGTTGCAGTGACATCTGGGAATGTTTCCTTTTCCTCATCTTCATATTCTTTTCCAAGAGATTTCGCACTCGACTGATCTCCCTTGAACTGCTGGATAAGGGTTCGACACTGTCGAGTGGTCTGCTTGGGCAAAATCAGGTTGCCTTCTGCATCTTTCCTCGTGTGAATTATACACGGCTGATCCAAGATATCAGTTCCTGACTGACCCTTCCCCTTCTTGGGGCATACTGAGCCTTGGCTTTGCCCTTGTTCTTCGACTGAGTCGCCAGTGCTGCTGCCTCTGCCGAAGTCGGGTCTTCAGCCTTCCGCTTCTGTTTCCGATTGTTGCCGCCGCCAGACTCATTAGCGACTGTTTTTCCTTTGCCACTATGTAGGCGGTCTTCTTCCTCGCCATTGGCGTAGTGAGTGGCAATTTCCATCATCTTGCCGAGTGAAATGTCACCAATGCGCCCGAACTTCAGGTACAGCTCCCTGTATCTCACACCGGCCTTGAAGGCACAAACAACCTGGTGTTCCGACACATTCTCCACCGTATGATGCAGGGTGGACCATCGCTGAATATAATCCCTTAAGGTTTCATTGGGCTTCTAGATGTAGTGTTGTAAGTCGACCAGACCCGCGGGGCGCTTGCAAGTGCCCTCAAAGGTCCGGACAAACACTCGGGCAAGATCTTCCCAACAATGTATGCTGGAAGGAGCCAAACGATTCAACCAAGATTGAGCTAAACCATCCAACATGAGGGGCAGGTGCTTCATTGCGACATTGTCATTTCTGCCACCAATCTGCATAGCCACTCGGTAATCATCTAACTAAGTCTCTGGTTTTGTTTCACCAGAAAACTTTCCGATCCCCGCCGCCATTCTGAAGTTGGGGGGAATCTCTGCAGAACGTATAGCTCTGCTAAAACACTCAGGACCAGACACCACAGCTGAGCTTCCACTCGGAACATCTTTGTCGAGTCCGTCCATGTAGGCTCTGCTCTTGTCGATCCGCTTCTGAACCAGATAGGCGCGGGCGTCAAAGTCCGCGTCCTGCTCGTCACCGTGGGAGTGCCTGTCGTCCTGGCGCCGGGGCGCGTACGGACCACTCCACGGAGGAGTGGGTACTCGACGGTGGTCTTAGCGGTGATGCTGATCTCTGTCTGGGCCTTCACGAAAACCGTCGCCTCGACGACACAAGGGCGATCTAGGGTTGTGTGCCGACTAAACGGTCTCTGCCTTGGTTGAATTGCTGTATATCCTGTTACGGGACTGAGAAACTGCTGAATTCTGAAGTTGTGCTGCATCCAACAGCGCTCTGATCTGCAACAGCCCTCTACCAGCCTCTGACCGGGACGACTGAATGGAACCCGCTATCCTAGCAGCAACAACAACATTTAGCACAGGAGTTTGGTATACCTCAATGCCATCGTGAGATCCAGTCGGAAACAATTGTCGATGACGTTAACTGGCGTGCGACGGGCGCTGGCGGGCGCGCTCGTCGATCTCTGCATGGAGCTCTTCCAAAGGAATGCGCGTGGCCTCCAAAGCTTGGGCCTCGGCAGTCGCACCAACATGGGGGTATGAAGGGCCTCCTCATCACGTGCAGCTGCACGTTCGACGGACCTGCAGCCTCGCGCTTGACATGGCCGAAACCAGGCGGTGAACTCTGATGAGAGCCCGCCATCAAGACCTCCGCTGCGGGATCGCAGCTTTCGCACTCGAAAGGCACGTTGGATGGATCGGAATCCGACTCGAACACGTTGTGAAGGGACTCGGCGGGCTCGAGCGCTGCAACTAGTGGAGAAGCTTGACGCGCCGCTGCGTGTTCGACCCACCGCTGGAGTCGTGAGCGGCTGGACCGCTTGCGACCGCGAAAGGCGAGAGGAGCCGACGCGTAGGGGGTCGACGGCTGACGCAGCAACACGTCGCAGGGGCTCGCGCGGAAGTGCGCGGCCCCACGGACCGGGAGCACCTTAACATCGAGAGGCGCCTCCTGGAGCCATGTCGAATTGTCGGTGATGAAGGTGAGCGCTCCGAAACGGATCTCGTGGCCCAGAGCAAAAACACCGCCGGAAGACATGTCGAAGGATGAAAATCGCAACCTCGCCGGAAGTCGCTTAGACGCCTGCCCCACGGTGGGCGCCAACTGCCGTGGGAACGAGCCTGACAGTAGATGGTAGGGGTACGAAGGGAGAGGGAAGAGTCCTAGCTACGGCGAGGGTGTACACACGGATGTATGAGTTCAGGCCCCTCTCGTGGAGGTAACAGCCCTATGTCTGAGTGCTCGGGAGCTTTATGTCGAGTGGAGTATAGATATTACAATGGTTGCGAACCCTTGTGCGGGAGGGGAGGGGAGGCTTATATAGAGTTTGCTGCCCCTCATAATTGCTCCGCATCAAAGGGCCTGGTCGTGGGATTAAAGTCTGCCGTTACAGTAACGTACGTAATAAAAGCTATTAATGACCATTGAACCAGCGTCTGCCCGTTGGGCTCTTGATGATGGCTCCTGGTCTTCTGGCGTCGAGTGAAAGCGAGGTCTTCCGAGTGACACGCGACTGCCGAGTGAGAGCGGGAGTCTCCGAGTGGATTACTGTCGAGTGGCTTTGAACATCTCCAGGGATCCACTCGGAAGTTCATGCTGATCTTCAAGTCCTCCCATGCGGTGTCCTTAGTTAGGGCATGTGGGTCGTGCCTAGGAACCTACCCTAGGTACATATCCTCGTCAGGTAGCACACATCAACTGGTCATATCAAAGGGCTATGGACATGCCCATTGATAGATGTCAACGCAAGGAGTAGGGATTGCCATGCAAATGATGAACTAGATCTATAAGTGTATGAAAGCTCAACTGAAGCTAAGTGGGGTGTGCATCCAACTTGCTTGCTCATGAAGACCTCGGGCATTTTAAGGAAGCCCGTCATCGAAATATACAAGCCAAGTTTATAATAATGAAAAAGTGATTCCCACTAGCATATGAGAATGACACAACATGAGACTCTCTATATGAGGAACAAGGTGTCACTTTGAGGCACAAGTGTGGTAAAGGATAGTAGCAAAGTCCCTTCTCTCTTTTTCTCTCATTTTTTTATTATGGTGGTCTCATTTGGCCTCCCCCATTTTCATCTCCTCACTGGGACAATGCTCTAATAATGATGATCATCACACTTTTATTTACTTACAACTCAATATGAAAAGTCGATATGAAGAACTATGAAACAATATGACTCATTATGAATGTCTCTAGCAGTGTACCAGGATGTGCAATGATCTAGTGTGACATGTGAAAATATGATGAACGGTGGCTTTGCCACAAATACTATGTCGTCTCTATATGATCATGCAAAGCAATATGATGATGAACGAACTAGTCATATGATGTGACGGTGGAATTTGCATGGCAATATATCTAGGAATGGCTATGGAAATGCCATAATAGGTAGGTATGGTGTTTGTTTTGAGGAAGATATAATGAGGCTTATGTGTGATAGAGCGTATCATGTCACGGGGTTTGGATGCACCGGCGAAGTTTGCACCGATCCTCAAGGTGAGAATGGGCAAGGCACAGTACCGAAGAGGCTAGCAAAATATGAGGAGGTGAGATTGTGTATGTCCATGGTTTCACATTAATCATGAAGAACTCATATACTTATTGCAAAGTTTTATTAGTTTTATCATAAATCAAAGCACTATTCGCATGCCCCGAGGGAGGAGGTTGGGAGGAGTTAACCATCGTGTGCCTCCGACCCAAAACATCACTAGGATTTTAACGAGGAATAGAAATGCTCACATATCCCCACCTTTTTTATATTACCACATCAATATCATGAACTCACAATTTCTCTTTTATGTGCTACATGATGGTTTTGATTATCACTCATTGAATACCTATTATTTTTGGACTAGTCTTATGACCCATGAAAATAGACATCACTATTTATTAACTCTCAAACAAATATAAGTGAAGAACGAGAGTGCAATTATTTCTATAAAATCTATAAGCCACCGTGCTCAAAAAGATATAAGCGAAGTACTAGAGCAAGTGCTAAGCTCAAAAGATATAAGTGAAGCACATGAAGTATTCTAACAAATTATGATGAAGGTGTGTCTCTCTCAAATAGGTGTGTCTATAAAACGATGATTGTGGCAAACTAAAAATAAAAGCAAAAAAAAGCAAACAACGCTCCAAGTATAACTCATATCATGTGACGAATAAAAATATAGCTCCAAGTAACATACCGATGGATCGAGACGAAGAGGGGATGCCTTCCGAGGCATCTCCAAGCTTAGATGCTTGAGTCTACCTTGAATATTACCTTGGGGTGCGTTGGGCATCCATGAGCTTAGGCTCTTGCCGCTCCTTATTCCTTTGTATATCGTGATAAGACCCAAAACTTGAAAACTTCAATCACACAAAACTCAACAAAACTTCATGAGATCCATTACTATAAGCAACATTGATACGTCTCCAACGTATCTATAATTTTTGATTGTTCCATGCTGTTATATTATCAATATTGGATGTTTTTTAATCATTTTATAGTCATTTTATATCATTTTTTGGTACTAACCTATTGACATAGTGCCAAGTTTTTCCCATGTTTTTACATTGCAAAAAATCAATACCAGACGAAGTGTAAATGCCACGAAACTTCATGATGATTTTTTATGGGCCAGAAGGAACACAATGGGCCCTGGCTATGCCTGGGGGTGCCCCGAGGGGGCACGACCCACCAGGGCGCGCCAGGAGACCCAGGCGCGCCCTGGTGGGTTGTGCCCACCTCGGGTGCCCCATGGACCGCCTCTTTGCTCTATAAATACCCCCAATATTCCAGAAACCCTAGAGCAATAGACAAAATATTCATCCAGCCGCCGCAGAGTCCAGAACCACCAGATCCAATCTAGACACCATCCCGGATGGGGTTCACCACCTCCATTGGTGCCTCTCCGATGACCCGTGAGTAGTTGTTTGTAGACCTTCGGGTCCATAGTTAGTAGCTACATGGATTTCTCTCTCTCTCTCTGAATTCTCAATACAATGGTCTATTGGAGATCCATATGATGTAACTCTTTTGCGGTGTGTTTGTTGGGATCGATGAACTTTGAGTTTATGATCAGATCTATCTTTTTATATCCATGAAAGTTATTTGAGTTTCTCTGATCTCTTATATGCATGATTGCTTATAGCCTCGTATTTCTTCTCCAATATTTGGGTTTTGTTTGGCCAACTTGATCTATTTATCTTGCAATGGGAAGAGGTACTTTGTAGTGGGTTCGATCTTACGGTGCTTGATCCCAGTGACAGAAAGGGAAACGACACGTATGTATCGTTGCTACTAAGGATAAAATGATGGGGTCTATCTCTACATAGATAGATCTTGTCTACATCATGTTATCGTTCTTATTGCATTACTCTGTTTCTCCATGAACTTAATACACTAGATGCATGCTGGATAGCGGTCGATGTGTGGAGTAATAGTAGTAGATGCAGGCAGGAGTCGGTCTACTAATCTTGGACGTGATGCCTATGTAATGATCATTGCCTGGATATTGTTATGAGTATTTGAAGTTCTATCAATTGCCCAACAGTAATTTGTTCACCCATTGTTTGCTATTTTTCTCGAGAGAAGCCACTAGTGAAACCTACGGCCCCCGGGTCTCTTTCTCATATTATTTGCCTTTGCGATCTACTTTTCTCTTGCATTTATTTTCAGATCTATATTTCCAAAAAACCAAAAATACCTTGCTGCACTTTATTTTATTTGGCATTTGATCTATCAACATTTACAACTTTCTCCCGTCCACGTGCCTTTCTGGCGCCGTTACCTGAAAGGGATTGACAACCCCTTTAACACATTGGGTTGCGAGTATTTGTTATTTGTGTGCAGGGGCTATTTACATTGTGTTGCTTGGTTTTCCTACTAGTTCGATAACCTTGGTTTCATATCTGAGGGAGATACCTACCACCACTTTGCTGCATCATCCCTTCCTCTTTGGGGAAATACCGACGTAGCTTCAAGCGACATCAAAAGGAATTTCTGGCGCCGTTGCCGGGGAGGATCTTCAACATATACAGGTTCCTAATCACAAATCTCATCTCCTTGCAATTTACATTATTTACCATTTGCCTCTCGTTTTCCTCTCCCACACTTCACAAAAATTTGTCATTTTATTCGCCTCTCTTTTTCCGTTCGCCGTCTTCTTGCCGGATCTGTTTTTGAGTGCAATCTTGTTGTGTGGTCATCATGACTCAAGAGAACACCAAGTTATGTGATTTCTCAAATACCAACAACAATGATTTTATCGGCACTCCGATTGCTCCTCCCGCCACTACTGTGGAGTTTTGTGATATTAATACTGCTTTGCTGAATCTTGTTATGAAAGATCAATTTTCTAGTACTCCTAATGAGGATGTCGCATCCCATCTTAATACCTTCGTGGAATTATGCGATATGCAAAAGAAAAAATATGTGGACAATGATGCGGTTAAGATGAAATTATTTCCGTTTTCTTTGCGTGATTCTGCAAAAATTTGGTTCTCTTCTTTTCCTCGCAATAGTATCGATTCTTGGAATAAGTGCAAAGATGCTTTTATCACTAAGTATTTTCCTCCTGCAAAAATTATTTCCCTTAGAACCCAGATCATGAATTTCAAGCAACTTGGACATGAGCATGTTGCACAATCTTGGGAAAGGATGAAAATGATGCTAAGGAATTGCCTAACTTATGGGTTAAATATTTGGATGATCATACAAATTTTTTATGCGGGATTGAATTTTGTTTCTCATAATCTTTTAGATTCCGCCACGGGTGGTACTTTTATGGAAATTACTTTGGGTGAAGCCACCAAATTCCTTGATAATATCATGGCAAATTATTCACAATGGCATACCGAAAGGGCTCCTACTAGTAAAAAAGTTAATTCGGTTGAAGAAATTTTCTCTTTGAATGAAAAAGTTGATGCTCTTATGAAATTGGTTGCTAGTAAAAGTGCTCCTATTGATTTTAATGATATGCCTTTGTCTACTTTGATGAGCAAAATAGTGATGCCATAGATGTGAATTTCATTTCTCAAAACAATTTCAATAACAATGCTTATAGAGGTAATTTTAATCCTAGGCCTTTTCCTAGTAATTACTCTAATAATAATAGGAACACCTTTGATCTTGAGAATAATATTAAATAATTTATCAATACACAAAAAGTTTTCAACACTTCCATAGAAGAAAAGTTGAGTAAGATTGATGATTTATCTAGAAGTGTTGATAGAAATTGCTCATGATGTGGAAAATCTCAAGATGAAATTTTTTGTGCCTAAGGTAGATGAATCAATTAAACCTCTTTATGTTTCTATGGATGAAAGTAAGAAAAGAACCGCTATGCTTAGAGCTAAAACAGAATCTTTAGAAAAAGCATTTTCTAGTGATTTCTTTCGTAAAAATGATGAAGATCTTAAAATTATTGGTGTTTCTTCTATTGATTCCTTGTTTAGTAAAGTTAAGAGTGAAGAAAAAGGGACTGGAGAAGATTCAACTTTAGGTAGAATGCGTCCCAATATTTCGGAGGGTGAATATCTTGTTGAGAAAATTGATGAAAGTGGGTTTGGAGAGGTCAAAACTTTAACTAGTGATGTGCCCACTCTTTTGGATAACAAAGACTTTAATTATGATAGTTTCTCTTTGATTGATTTTATTTCTTTGTTGCAATCCATGATAAATTCACCCCACGCTTATGAGCAAAATAAAGCTTTTACTAAACATATTGTTGATGCTATGATGAAAGCTTTCGAAGAAAAATTGGAATTAGAAGTATCAATTCCTAGAAAATTGCATGATGAATGAGAACTTACTATCAAAGTTAAGATTAAAAACTATGGGTGTTTTTCTTTGTGTGACTTGGGTGCTAGTGTTTCTACAATTCCAAAATCTTTATGTGATGTGCTTGGTTTTACCGATATTGAATCATGCGCTTTAAATTTGCACTTGGCGGATTCTACTACTAAAAAGCCTATGGGAAGAATTAATAATGTTCTTATTCTTGCAAATAGTAATTATGTGCATATAGATTTTATTGTTCTTGATATTGATTGCAATCTGTCTTGTCCAATTATTCTTGGTAGACCGTTTTTACGCACTATCGGTGCCGTGACTGATATGAAAGAAGGCAATATTAAGTTCCAATTTCCTTTGAGGAAGGGTATGGAACACTTTAATAGAACAATAATTAGGCCACCATATGAATCAATCATGAGGGCATCTTATGGATCTCAGAACAAAGATGACAAAACTTAGATCCTTGCTTTATGCCTAGCTAAGGGCTTAAAACAATAGCGCTTGTTGGGAGGCAACCCAATGAATAAAATTTATTTTTGCCTTTTGATTTCTGTTCTTGAGTTCTTACACAATTATGCTACTATTATGATTGTGTTTTTTGTGTTTTAATTAGTGTTTGTGCCAAGTAAAGCCTTTGGGATCTTCTTGGGTGATAGTTGTTTGATCTTGCTATTGAAAAAAGAAACTTATGCGCTCACAAAAACAATTTTAGTAAATCACAGAAACGTGATTTTTATCTGAAGTTTTTACACAAGATTGGTATACAAATTTCTCACGTCGTCCTCATTTTTCAGAATTTTTTGAGTTGTAAAAGTATTCAAACAAATCAGATTACTACAGACTGTTCTCTTTTGACATATTCTGTTTTCTTTGTGTTGTGGGCTTATTTTGATGGCTCTATGGTTTTCTTTGATGAGTTTTTGCCATATAAAAGTTGGAATACAGTAGGTATAATGCAAGAACAAAATATGAATTGGTTTAATACAGTACTTATAGTAGTGATTTATCTTTCTTATACTAACGGATCTCACGAAGGTTTTGTTGAGTTTTGTGTGATTGAAGTTTTCAAGTTTTGGGTTATCTTACGATGGATGAAGGAAGGATGGAAGAGCCTAATCTTGGGGATTCCCCGGCATCCCAAGCTATTATCCAAAAATGAGCAACCAACTAAGCTTGGGGATGCCCCCGAGTGGCATCCCCGCTTTGTTCCAACAATCATCGGTATTTTACTCGGAACTATATTTTTATTCGTCACATGATATGTGTTTTGCTTGGAGCGTCTTGTATGATATGAGTCTTTGCTTGTTTTATTTTGTGTTTTAAGTTTTGATACCTTGTTGTAAACACCTATTTGAGAGAGCCAAAATTATGTCATGACTTGTTAGAATTGCTCTCTATGCTTCACTTAAATTTTTTATGAGCAATGGACTTGCTCTAGTGCTTCACTTATATCTTTTTGAGCACGGTGTGCTTAGTATTGAAGAAATGCTCTCTTACTTAACTTAGATTTATTTGAGAGTTAGTAAAATTTTCAAGAAATTCTCTCTTTCCTAACTTAAATTATTTTGAGAGAAAGAAGAAAAATTATGCTCTTGATCTTCACTTATATTTGTTTGAGCTTATGAAAAGCAACACATGAAAATTAGTCCCAAAGTGATAGATATCCAAGAAGGATATAATAAAAAAAATCATGAAGATCATTGCACAAAATAAACTTGATTCTTAGTAATAGTTTTGAGATATGATGATGTGATATGTGAGTTATGTTGATGAGTAATTATGCTTTAGTAAGAATATTGGTGTTAAGGTTTGTGATTCTTATGCAAGTACGAAAGTCAATAGTGATGCAATGAAATTATATCCTACTTGTGGTGCATTATTCGGTGTTATTTATGCTTAATGCTTGCTTATGAGATTATCCGTTTCTTAGTTGGTCGCTTCTCAATCTTTTGCTAGCCTTCATTTTGCACCAAGTATGAGCTCTACTTGTGCATCCAAATCCTTAAACCCAGTTTTTGCCACATGAGTCCACTATACCTACCTATATACGGTATTTCCATGCCGTTCTAAGCAAATTTGTATGTGCCATCTCTAATTTTCAAAATAAACTTCTCTTTTGTGTGTTTGTTTCGCTCGCGGAGCGGTGAGGGGTGGCTAATATTTTCCATGCTAGATGTGTTATTCTCACGATGAGTGTTTATTCACTTGTCATTACACGAGAGTAAGGCAAAGGTATTAGGGATGCCTAGTCCCGAAATGCAAAAATGAATTTACTTTATGTTGTCAAATAATAAATTCCTTGGAAAGTGTTGGTATGGAGGGCATCCGTGATATGGTTAGCCATGGAAAGTGAAAGTAAGGTGGAAAAAGGAATAAACTTTATTTTTTGTTTGGGAACCGCCTATGATATATCTAGCATGGAAAGTGTTGGGAACTCTAAGTTGTTTTCATTGGTGGGATGGATACACCTCCCAAAATGTTTTTATCTCTAAGTTTTTTCGCTTTGAGCTCTGGCACCTCTACGAATCCCTACTTCCCTCTACGAAGGGCTTTTCTTTTACTTTTCGCAATTTTTATTTTTGAATTTGAGTCTCCATCTTCTCCTACCAAAGCACCAACTAGGATGCAATATGATCATACTTAAGTATTGGGTGTAGCTAATATTCGGTGTGTTTCATGAATGGATCAATGTTTGAGCATGATGGGCTAGGGATAACTTATTTTAGCGTTGATATTTTGAAAGACATGGTTACTTGTTGATATGCTTGAGTATCTAAATTATTATGTCAAAACTAGACTATTTCTTTGAACAAATAAAAGTCCAAATGTCCATGCTATAAGAAAAAGAATATGATATGACATGTTAGGCAGCATTACACATCAAAAATTCTGTTTTTATCACTTACCTACTCGAGGACGAGTAGGAGTTAAGCTTGGGGATGTTGATACGTCTCCAACGTCTCTATAATTTTTTATTGTTCCATGTTGTTATATTATCAATCTTTGATGTTTTATAATCATTTTATAGTCATTTTATATCATTTTTTGGTACTAACCTATTGACATAGTGCCAAGTGTCAGTTGCTTTTTTTCATGTTTTTTACATCGCAGTAAATCAATACCAGACGAAATCCAAATGCCACGAAACTTCATGATGATTTTTTATGGGCCAGAAGGAACACAATGGGCCCTGGCTGTGCCTGGGGGTGCCCCGAGGGGGGCACAACCCACCAGGGCGCGCGAGGAGGCCCAGGCGCGCCCTGGTGGGTTGTGCCCACCTCAGGTGCCCCCCGGACCGCCTCTTTGCTCTATAAATACCCCAATATTCCAGGAACCCTAGAGCAACAGACGAAATATTCATCCAGCCGCCGTAGAGTCCAAAACCACCAGATCCGATCTAGACACCATCCCGGATGGGGTTAACCACCTCCATTGGTGCCTCTCCGATGAAGCGTGAGTAGTTCTTTGTAGACCTTCGGGTCCGTAGTTAGTATCTAGATGGCTTACTCTCTCTCTGAATTCTCAATACAATGGTCTCTTGGAGATCCATATGATGTAACTCTTTTGCGGTGTGTTTGTTGGGATCGATGAACTTTGAGTTTATGATTAGATCTATCTTTTTATATCCATGAAAGTTATTTGAGTTTCTTTGATCTCTTATATGCATGATTTCTTATAGCCTCGTATTTCTTCTCCGATATTTCGGTTTTGTTTGGACAACTTGATCTATTTATCTTGCAATGGGAAGAGGTGTTTTGTAGTGGGTTCGATCTTACGGTGCTTGATCCTAGTGACAGAAAGGGAAACGACACGTATGTATCGTTGCTACTAAGGATAAAATGATGGGGTCTATCTCTACATATATAGATCTTGTCTACATCATGTCATCGTTCTTATTGCATTACTCTGTTTCTCCATGAACTTAATACACTAGATGCATACTGGATAGCGGTCGATGTGTGGAGTAATAGTAGTAGATGCAGGCAGGAGTCGGTCTACTAATCTTGGACGTGATGCCTATGTAATGATCATTACCTAGATATCGTCATGAGTATTTGAAGTTCTATCAATTGCCCAACAGTAATTTGTTCACCCATTGTTTGCTATTTTTCTTGAGAGAAGCCACTAGTGAAACCTACGGCCCCCGGGTCTCTTTCTCATATTATTTGCCTTTGCGATCTACTTTTCTCTTGCATTTATTTTCAGATCTATATTTCCAAAAACCCAAAAATACCTTGCTGCACTTTATTTTATTTGGCGTTCGATCTATCAACATTTACAACTTTCTCCCGTCCACGTGCCTTTCTGGCATCGTTACCTGAAAGGGATTGACAACCCCTTTAACACATCGGGTTGTGAGTATTTGTTATTTGTGTGCAGGGGCTGTTTACATTGTGTTGCTTGGTTATCCTACTGGTTTGATAACCTTGGTTTCATATCTGAGGGAAATACCTACCACCACTGTGTTGCATCATCCCTTCCTCTTTGGGGAAATACCGACGTAGCTTCAAGCGACATCAAACATATCAAAGACTATAGGTACTGTTATAAATTGATTCATATTTCATTATATCATAATAGGTATTGTATTCTAACTTCTCCATGGCTTATACCCCCCGATACAATCCATAGCATAATCAAAAAGAGAAAATTATGCAAGCAAAAAACAGAATCTGTCTAAAACACAATAGTCTGTAATGATCTATAAAGAACCTACTTCTGTACCTCTGAAAATTCTGAAAAAATAGGACAACCTGAATAATTTGTATAGAAATACTGTGTAAAAAATTCAAATTAAAGCGGTGTTCCAGTAAAATCAGAGAAATTCTGCACGGGATGCTAATGTTTATGTTTTTGCACCGTATCAATTCTACTCATCTTGTGAGTCATCCCAAAGGCATTACTGGCACAAACACTAATTAAAACAGGAAAACAGAAACATTACAGAGGCAATAATCATGTTATCACACCAAAACAGAAAGTAAAAACAAAAACAAAGATAACTATTGGGTTGCCTCCCAACAAGCGCTATTGTTTTATGCCCCTAGTTAGGCATAATGCATAATTTCAAGTATTGGAACCCTTCATGTCCTTCAAAACTATCTCTTCCAGAATCTTACTTAATAAATCATCCTTCTCAAAACTAGTTTAAGATCCCAAGTGTTCAAAAGGATTCATAAAATCATTACTAACATCATCTAGAGAACATGGATTTCGTCACTAATAGGTTCCCTAATATTATTTCCATGCCAATCTTTACTAAACCCTTCATTAGTTCCTTTAGCAATCCAACCTACGCGAGGCATCTCTATTGTGAAGGATCACTTCTATAGGGGGTGTTCAGATTTTATTCCATAGAAGGCAAAAATATATTTAGCTTCATGCACAATATAATCAAATTCATGCATAAGGGTATTGGAAGAAATTTTCTTAATCTTAGGATTACGTATGCTAGGAAGGCCCAAAAATATCTTTTGAAGCATAGGATGGAGATGCACAAGCTTTCTTTCTGATTTCAATATAAGGACGGTAATAGCATCCACATAACATTTTTTTATCAAGTATAGATCCTTTAATAAGCGAGGAAGCTAGTGAATGTTCAAAAAATTCTTGAATAACATGCTTTCCAATAATGTTCCCACTGCCCACATGATAAATTTTGGAATTTTGAACAGTGTGAGTGTTGCTAGTGGGGACTTGACTTTTGGGAGGATCACGAGTGGAATCAATAAATTTTTTTCTTTCTTCATCCAAGTCACTAGCACTATGTTCACTAGCACATTCAACAACAACTTACTCAAACTTAGACATGATAGCAACTTTTAAGCAAGCAAAACAAGCAAACTAGTAACAAGCAAAGATAAATATTTTTGTATTTTTGATTTTTAATGAAGTGAACTAAATATAACAGAAAATAAAAATAAGAACAAGTGAATTTTAATTTGTGTGAAGTTACTTGATAGTTGGTGATGATATTCCCCCGCAACGGCGCCAGAAATCCTTCCTGATACTTGTGATCTGCGTTGGGTTTTCCGTGAAGAGGAACGAGTAATTGCAACACAATACGGGTAAGTATTTCCCTTAGTTCTGAAACCAAGGTTTATAAAACCTATAGGAATATCAATACACAACCGTCTTCAGCGGATGCACACAAAAGAGCAAACAACTTGCACCCAACGTGGGCAAGAGGGTTGTCAATCCCCTTGATCTCGTTATTTGCAAGCAAGTGAAGTGTGTAGATAATGGTAGATAATTTTAAATTGCAAAATAAAATAAAAGGCAAATAATGACAACAAGGTAAAGATAAGATTTGTAAACATATAAGTGAATAGACCCGGGGGGCATAGTTTTCCCTAGCGGCATCTCTCATGAAAGTAAACATACTGTGGGTAAACAAATTACTGTTGGGCAATTGATAGAAAAGCGCATAGTTATGTGATATTCACGGCAATGATCATGTGTATATAGGCATCACGTGCAAAACAAATAGGCCGACTCCTGCCTGCACATATTACTATTACTCCACTTCAAGAGCGCTTATATGCTTGCCTCTCTACGTATTAAGTTCATGACAAACAGAGTAATGCTTGGAGGACGATGACATTATGTAGACAAAGTAAACTCAATCAATATGAATAAACCACATTGTTTTATCCTTAGTGGCAACAACACAAAGATGTATTTTGTCCCCTTCTATCACTGGGATATAGAAACTCGTCAGGTTAAACCCCCTACAACACATCCCTCTCATAGAAGAAAGATCAATCTACTTGGCCAAACCAAATCAATAAATCGAAGAGATATACGAATCTATAATGATCATGCAAATAAGAATCATAATAATTTTAGAGAAGACTCAAATACTTTTCATGAATAATCTGAACATAAACCCACAATTCATTGGATCCCAACAAATGCACAACACAAAAGAGTTACATCGGATAGATCAAAGCAAAAATGTGATGATCATTGTATTGAAGATCAAGAGAGAGAGAGAGATAGACATCTAGGTACTAACTATGGACCCATAGGTCTGTGGTGAACTACTCACACATCATCATGAGGGCAGCAAGGTTGATGAAGAGGCCCTCTCTGATTGATCCCCCCCCTCCGATAGGGTGCCAGAACAGAGCTCCAAATGAGATCGCGGCGGAACAGAGACTTATGGCAGCAGAAAAAGTGTTTTGGGATGTCCCCTAGGGTTTTTGGAATATATGTGAATTTATAGGCCAGGGAACTAGGTCAGGACACCTGCCAGGGAGGGACAAGCCATCGGGGCATGGCCACTCCCCTAGGCGCACCCCGTTCGCTTGTGCCTCCCACCTGGGGCCTCCGGTATTCTCCCAAAGCTTCCAGGTCTTCTTTTGGTCCATAAAAACATAAAAAAGGTTTCGAGGCAATTGGACTTTGTTTGGTACTGTAAACCTTAAAAGTAAATAACACGCAGAAAACAGGAACTGGTACTGGGCACTATGTTAATAGCTTAGTGCTAAAAATAATATAAATTGGTAAATGATTACTCAAAAAGTATCCTAGAATGGTAATATAATACCATAGAACAATTAAAAATTATAGATACGTTGGAGACATATCAAGCATCCCCAAGCTTAATTCCTACTTGTCCTCGAGTAGGTAAATGATAAAAACAGATTTGTTTGATGTGACATGATACCCAATATGTAATATTTTGCATGTATGCTCATTGAGAACGATGAATTAACAAATATCAACATAGTAATATTTATAAGTACAAGCAACAAAATCATCAAGCTTTCAAAGTATACCATCCTAAAGAATGTTTACCCCCATTCATCTTATCATATTAGAAAGGCATGGCTCCGTCTTCACCATATTTATAAGTACATGGATCGTACTCTTTCAAAGTGCATCAACTTTGTATTCTTGATGCAATACATGTGTGTGACCATGGACATAGCATAAGGGTGGAATAGAATATGGTGGTAGATATGAAATGGCTAAAAGTGGAGAAGATAATCTCACGTCAACTAGGCGTATCAACGGGCTATGGATATGCCCATCGATAGATGTCAATGCAAGGAGTAGGAATTGCCATGGAAATGATGCACCAGAGCTATAAGTGTATGAAAGCTCAACTGAAGCTAAGTGGGGTGTGCGTCCAACTTGCTTGCTCATGAAGACCTCGGGAGTTTTGAGAACCAATAATTTTTTTAATTGTGTTCTCAAGATCAGATGGTATCCTATTAGCATTTGTAAAAGAATTTCCATAGTTGTTTGAGGAATTGTCGGGGTATGTCCTAGCATTGAAATTTCCTCTATAAGCATTGTTGTTGAAATTGTTTCGCCAGATATAGGTCACATCAATAGCTATGGTGGAACATAGACTTGCGGCTGAGTAAAAAGTGTTTCAGGATGTCCCCTTGGGTTTTTGGAATATATGTGAATTTATAGGCCAGAGAACGGGGTAGGAGGGCCACCAGGGAGGGACAAGCCATCAGGGCGCGCCCTGTTTGCTTGTACCTCCCTCGTGCGGCCTCCGGTCTTCTCCCAAAGCTTCCAGGTCTTCTTTTGGTCCAGAAAAATCATAAAAAAGTTTCCGGGCAATTGGACTTCGTTTGGTACTATAAACCTGAAAAATAAAAAACACACAGAAAACTGGAACTGGCATTGGGTACTATGTCAATAGGTAGTGCTCAAAATAATATAAACTGGTAAATTATTACTCAAAATGTATCCTAAAATGATAATATAATAGCATGGAACAATAAAAAAAATTATAGATACGTTGAAGACGTATCAGACACCGCCCTTGCCTTGGGGGGGAGGCAACCCCCAAGGGACATCGTCTCCTCCTTGGGGAGGGGCCAAGGGATTGCGCCCCTCCCTCCCACACTATATATAGTGGAGGGATAGGGAGGGGTTGAACACACCAATCTCTCCCTCCCTTGGGACAACCTTGTTTCCCATATCTCCCGTTCTTCCTCGTTCATCGTTTCGGAGGCGCTTGCAAAGCCCTGTCGGCATTGCACCACCACCATCTCCACCATATCGTCGTGCTAGTCGAGAACCCATCTACTTCTCATCCCTCTTGCTTGCTAGATCAAGGAGAAGGAGGTGTCATCGAGCCACACGTGTGTTGAACGTGGAGGTGCCATCCGTTCGGCGCTAGATCGGATCGGATCATGATTGTATCGTGAAGAGTACAACTACCTCAATCACATAATATACGCTTCTGCTTAACGGTCTACGAGGATACATAGACACACTCTCCCATCTCGTTGCTATGCATATCCTAGATTAGATATTGAGTGTTTCGTAGGATTTTTTAATTTTCATGCTACGTTCCCAAGACCTCTGTCTTCAACCTATATATATTAGATGATTTTTTGCCTTTGAAGACACAAGTTTTGAAGCCTCTTCTAGTACTCTAGTTCTAGTTCTAAATGTTCTAATTAGAGCTATATCTAACCCTCTCTAGTCCTAATAATTAGAAGCCCAGTGTGGTTTCAATTTTATCTCTCTAATTCTCCGGTGATGATTATTTCTGGACGGCAAAACGCTGCCGGATTGTGAAGACCGTACACTTAAAATCTGTAGAGAGATTGCGCTTTCGGTCTTCGCTTCGAGGGATCATCTGTGGATGGTTCAATGGACTTCATCGACAATCCTCATCAAGTTCAAGGGATCACTCATAAACGGTTCGAGAAACTTCATCGACGTTCTTCATCAAGTTCGAGGGATCGTTCGTGAACGGTTCAAGGGACTTCAAGAATGATCTATACCAACTCTTCTTCCGCTGCAACTCCAAATTGGTAACATTTTGATCCAAGTCTCTAATGCATCTTCATAGTGATCCTGGACCGTGTTCGTAGGACGAAAAATTTGTTTTGTACTACATTTTCCAAGGTCAATGAAAAATACTTCAGCGTCAAGCTTGTCGCTTTATTCAACAATGGGTCAATGCCAATTTTTCAAACCATATCAATGATGATATACATGCACACACCTTATGACATAAGTTCCAGAAGTTGTTTTCCAAAAAGATGTGCTTGACTAAACCATTGATGTGTGTGTGTGTGTGATAATAAGTCTAGTAGCAGCAAAATTCTCACGTTAGCTTCACATTAAATGAAGTTGATATACAAAGCTTGGAATGTGTTCACATGATCTGCAATTTGAGTGTCATTTTTGTACCTCACACGGGAATACCTTTAAGATCATGATTCACCATTTTGACATCTAATGGAATTGGCATTTGGAACCTCGTGAAAACTAGTATACTAGATGAAGCAGGAGCGGAGCCCATGCCCGGCTAGCCCTCGCTCGCTACATAGAAGCTAGTGATTGCAACAACTATTTTTCGTCTTAAGCCACACGAGTGCCCGAGCTCGCTAGCTACACAGAAGCTAGTGATCGCAACAACTATTTTACGTCTTAGGCCACGCGAGAGGGTTCTATCGCTGAAACTTTTCTCTCCCTCACGTCGTATTGGGCCGGCCCATTCACGCGCGCGCACAATGTAAAAAGAGGGAGTAAATGTGAGGTAAGGAGGGATCGAACCTAGGTCTCCAGGGGAAGACCCGCCGCACCAACCACTCCACCCAAGTCTCCCTCATCAATAGAATTAGGGTCGCGTTCTACCTGAGGCTATTGTGGCTATTTTTTTCCCTTTTCTTCTCTATTTAATTTTTGGTTACATTTTTTCTTCTCCATTTTTTTCTTCTTATGTTTGTTTTCGTTTTCACTCTGCATTTTTGTATATGTCAAAAACTTATTTTTAATAAGTGATCAACAATTTTTTATATATGTTCAACATTGTCCGTACGCTTATTTAATTTTTTTCTAATACTTGCTAAATATTTTAATACTTATTCAGCCTTTGTCCAAACTTTCTACATTTTAATACTTATTCAGCATTTTTTATAGCTTGTTCAATATTTTTCAGAAAAACATGTTCAAAATTTTCTAATACTTATTCCACATTTTAAATACTTATTTGACATTTTCAAATACTTGTTCAACATTTTTTTAATACTCATTCAACAATTTTTAATACTTATTTAACATTTGTCCAATACTTGTTCGATGTTTTTATACTTATTAAAAAAACAGTTGTTCAACATTTTTTAGTACTCATTCAACATCTTTTAATACTTTTCAACTTTCAAATGTGTTCTTGAAGAGTGTTTTTGTATATATATGTAGAATGTTTTAAAGTAGAAATAAAAATACAAAAAATAAAGCAAAAGACCAGAATAGAAAACAAAAAAACAAAAAAAATAGGTCGTGGCCTCCCCGCGCGGTTCGTCTCCCCCAGACGCGAGGTCTCCCATGTGCTCGCTTAAAGCGAGACATAGGGGCCTCCCGCTAGCAATGGCCATATCACAATGGGAAATATTGTCATCGCACCGTGGTTTACCTGGACAGCAGTGGCGCAATGGGCTTCCGTTTGCTGAGTTCAAGAAATGAGAAGGCCTACTAGACATGCATGTACTAGTACGAAATCACTAATTAAGGAGTATTCCTTTTAAAGACCACTCTCACCTTCTTAGATTGTGACAAGTGATGCATTGCATGTGTGCCACTTGTCGCAATCTGAAAGTTTTCCCTTTCTTCGTAGATCTGTTATTTCAAAATGTTTTATCTCTTAAATTGTGCATCTAAATCTTGAACCGTTTTCACGGTTGAATTCCTCGCGTCGAGATCTTAAAAACTAGATCCCATGTTAATAGGTTTTGACGAACTATTTTTCTTTGGAAAAAATTGAATGAAGAAACCGTGCCTCTCAAGAAAGGAATGAAAAAGAAAGCATTTTTTTTCTTTTTAGAAAGGCATGGTCGTGCCTCTTTCAGCTCTCGCGAAGGCAAATCCGTGCCTCTCGTGTAAGCAAAACTGGGCCTCTTGAGGAACGAAAAAACCCTGCATTTTTTTTGGGAGGCATGACCATGCCTCTCACGAAAGCAAATCCGTGCCTCTCGAGAAACGAAAAAAAGAAGAAAATGCAATTTTCCTTTCCGATAGGCACGGTCCTGCCTCTCGCGGAAGCAAAACCGTGTCTCTCGAGGAACGAAAAAAATATGTTTTTTCCCTTTCCGAGTGGTATGGGCATGCCTCTCGCGGAAGCAAATTCATGCCTCTCGTGGAATCAAAAGCATGCCTCTCGAGGAACAAAAAAAATAGAAAATGTGTTTTTTCGCAAAAAACAACTTTTTGTCCAGAAGCTAAGAAAAATTCATGGAAAACCGAAATGCCAAAAAACCACCAAAAAACATCTAAAAAGCCAAAAACATTTGCGGGAAAATAAAATAAAATAATCCGGAGGAAACGCCTAGAGCATAACATGTGACGACGGCAGAAAACGCGACAAATGACGACACATGAGAGTGACCCTTTTGAGACTGGAGCGCTCCTCAATTAGTTGCTCCCAGCTTGAACGGTGTCTCAAAAAAAAACTAGTAGCTGGACCAATATTTAAACGATCAATGGGCTAATCATGGTTTACTTTCCTTGTATAATGGGCTACCTAAGACATGTGGTTCGGCTCATCGGCCGTTTCTTTGTTTACTCTGAAAAAATGCTTGTTTATTCTGAAAAAATGCTAGACCTACCTACATAAGCGTTTTAATCTCTTTAGAAAAGTAAGTTTTTACTCCCTTCGTTCCAAAATAAATGGCATGGTTTCAGTTCAAATTTAAACTAAAAGCACGACACTTACTTTAGAACAGACGGAAATACAAAAAATAAGCTTGTTACTCTCTTTGAAAAAAAATGTAAGCTTTTTTACTCCCTCTGATCCAAAATAAGTTTGAACTAAATCATGACACTTATTTTGGATAAGACAAAACTTGCTTCCACACTAACCAAATGCCTCCTTTGAATATAAGGGTGGGTTGGTCACCCCATTGATACCGAATTAAATCACTACTAACTTCCTTTGCCCCGTAATTACTCATAGGTGTAGCAAAACTCGTTTAATCGAGATGAGACACGAGCGGTTGATCGCTACTATTGGGAACGCGACAGAAAACAAAAATTTCTGGTATAGCGAGCACGCCCAGGACTACTATGGAGACTGCATACAAGGTTTGATCTGATCCGTACCGACTCGAAGCGCAGCGGAAGAAGAGTCGATGACGAACGGCGGTGCAGATCCCCGCAGCTAGGATTTTACAACCTCCCAACCGCGAGGATGTATACCCTCATCTGCCCTGCGGACAGCCCTCCGGGAGGCGGTCGCATACCCCCCGGACGGTGTCGCGGACAGCCCTTCGGGAGGACCTCCGAAACTCGGACTGTCACTCGGACAGCCCTTCGGGAGGACCTCCAAAACTTGGACGGTCACACAGACAGCCCTTCGGGAGGCACTCTCGAACTAAGACCGAAACTACGATCTCTCTACAGAGTTGCACACATACGGTGTCATCTATCCGGCAGGGCTTCGCCGTCCAGAACTAGTTCCTGCCGGAACCCAGACAGCCTTTCGGCTCTACGAAACTATTTCGCTGGGAGGGAGAGAGAGAGCTTGCAAAGCAAAGCATGTGTATGAGAGCACAAGGATGAGCATTTTGGGCTGCCTCCTCACCCCTATTTATAGGATGAGAGACTATGGTAAAAATACCAAAATGCCCTCAGATATTTTCACTATTCATAATAGTGATTCCACTATTCATAAATAGTGTTCCCCACTATTCACAATAGTGTTTTCCACTATTTCGTAATAGTGTTTTCACTAGTCATGAGATATTTTCTCCCAATAGTGTTTCCCACTATTCACGAATAGTGTTTCCACTATTCACAAATAGTGTTTCCAATAAAGTAATCCAAAAAGCACTTTCACTATTCATGACGATATTTTTCAGCGTCCGTTCGAACTAAAAATATTTATGTGGGCTTAGAACATTTCCAGTACCCACTAAAATAATTTTCAATACGATCCAGAACAATTCCGGAATAGTGATTTTCATCTGTGAAAAGCATCTGAAGCGGTTCCGGCAGCTCCGGAACATTTCCGGTTATTCTTCCGGAAAATTCCCAGAAGTTTCCAGAATGATTCTGGCACCCTCCAAGAATTATCAGGCATGTGCCAAAACCAATTTGACTTTATGGTATCCTCTGAAACAACTTTTCAGTTTCACCGAAACTGTTCCGGTGACCTGTCTGCGGAACATTTCCGCTGTCCGAAACTTTTCGGTGATTTTCTCTCAGACTCCCTGTCTAGTATTCAACAGATAGATGACCCTTAAGCGTGTGACCCTATAGGTTCGGTGAAGCATAGACATGACCTGGAACCCCTTCCGATCAATGATCAACATCGGAGCCGTGGACACCCATATCGATCCCTATACCCACACGAATAAATATTCGAGTGAACCTCCAGTTGCCGTGTGCTATACCTGTTGCTTCGCGATATGTTACAAATACCCGAGGTGAGACATGTTTGCATCCCCATGGATCAACAACTTGTCCACTATGCCAGTTACCTCGTTATCAGTATTGTTCTCTTTTCTCGTTCCCGTGTTCCGGCATCCCCGTGATCAAATCGCAAAGTGTCTGGCCAGACGATGATGGATACCGTAACACCGAGAGGGCCCAGAGATATCTCTCCATCGTCGGAGGAGCAAATCCCAATCTTGAGCTATCAAGTTACTTCACTTACTTTTCCATGAACCCGTAAGCCGCCGTAATAGCCACCCATTTACGGATGACGTTTAACAAACCCCAAAGTTCATGAAGCAAGCATGAAGAAACTCGATACTCTCATGGTCTAAGGAATTATGCAAACATTAACTTCTCTGTGTTATTAACCATTAACTTATGACGAATGTATCTCATAGCATAACATTAATTTGGGTCGATTCAACACAAATGTTCTTCTAACATTGTGCCCTCAAAATTGCCGGCATAGCCATGCCCATGATCAGGAAAACAGGATCATCATGCAATACTTGAGCCAGTCTTAGAGGCCAGACTAGGAATACATTTTACCATTTATTATCCCACACGTGCACATGAGTTTCCCTCCAAGCCTCGTTTTATTTGTAGACTCGAGAATCATTGCAGTTATAGCATGGAACATAAACATAATTATGAACAGGGAGATAATCAATAACATTTATTATTGCCTCTAGGGCATATCTCCTACAGCTACACCTATCCACGACCCAACCTGTTCCATATTCCCGTTTGAGACAACGGCATCCTCGTTCGATATGAGATATGGAGACGGATCGACCGCGAGTGGAGGCTAGAGAGCCCGTGCCTAGCAGTTGGTGGAGCCATAGCGAATCTGTCCGATATTCCGAGGGACGTCTTGCATAACAGCCTGCTTATCCCTTCCTTCATAATTAGATGAGATTGCTAACCAATTTTAAGATTGAGAGACTTGTTACGACTTAAATTTTAAGGTCAGGGTGTGGGTAACTGGTCACTGGTGACGATCCACGATCGTAGTCTTTTGTCTAAAGATTTGTTGTGAATACTTGATGATAAATTCAAAATTTAGATTATAATTCAGAGATGAGGAGGTTTGGGGTTAATAGACCAATCACTCCGAATGTGAATAGAGTGTAATCATAAACAGAAGAGTTCTGGCTCCGCCCTATACCTGTTGAGCCTGTTCTAGGAAAGAGGAAAAAACAAGTATCGTCCTGATATCCAACATACAAAATAGAATATTTGGATCAAAAATTTGGTGCCATTTTATATGGTGTACTACCAAACACCCAAGCTTCGTTTCACCCTAGGCTCAAACTTGCCTGTGCTCTAGAAAAGTTCTCGCCCCGTCATTGAAATGAAGAGTCTATAAAGTTGACCGAAAGCTAGCGCTTCCTCATATTTGAAAGTGCTAGTCGCTTGATCAAGAGGAAGAAGCAATAACATAAGTCTTATGATTGAATCATAATGACAAGAATCTTTTTATAGGGTTGAATCCTACAATTTTCTTTCAATCAAACCAGTCGTTGGACTCGAGAAAGCCTTTCTGTCATGAGGGCGTGTCATAGTCACTGCAGAAAGCCCACCAGTTTTCTCTCTGCGCTTTGATTTATCCCACAACAAAGAACAAGCCCAAAGGTTCACTATGATGGCCCTTTTTGTCTCAAGTCTCAACCAGCCCAAACCAACACTCCCGCGGCAAAGCCGCCACCCCCAGTCGACAGGCAGTACACAGACATGCATAGGTATTTTATTTGAATCTTAATGACAATAATATTTTTTAGGATTGAATCCTACAATTTTATTTGAATCAAAATACTCGTCAGACTCCAGAAAGCCTTTCTCTCATGAGGGCGCGTCATAGTCATTGCAGATAGCCCACCAGTTTTCTCCGTACTTTGCTCTATCCCACAGTAGAGAACAAGCCCAAAAGTTCATTGTCGTGGTCCCTTCTCTCTCAAGTCTCGACCAGCCCAAACCAAAACGCCCGCAGCAAATCCGCCACCCTCAATCGACAGGCAGTACACATACATGCATAGGTCTTTTGTTTGAATCACAATGACAAGAATCCTTGTTTAGGGTTGAATCCTACAATTTTCTTTGAATCATACTAGTCGTTGGACTCGAGAAAGCCTTTCTGTCACGAGAGCGCATCATAGTCACTGCAGAAAGACCACCAGTTTTCTCCCCACTTTGCTCTACCCCACAACAGAGAACAAGCCAAAAAGTTCATTGTCATGGTCCCTTCTGTCTCAAGTCTTAACCATCCCAACCCAAAATGCCTGCGACAAAGCCGACAGCCTCAGTTGACAGGACAGACATAGGTCTTTTGTTTGAATCAAAATGTCAATAATCTTCTTTTAGGGTTGAACCCTACAATTTTCTTTGAACCAAACCAGTTGTAGTGACCCGATCTCAAGGGATCAGAGTCTCTGTGCTTAAGTGTCACCTCTGGATCGATATACTGACACACACGGTACTTGAGGATTTACAACAGAGTTCAATCACATATTTTATTACATCGAGAATCCTCAAAGAGTATTTATTACATTAATGTGGCCTAAGGCCAAGTGAAACCAAAAAACATGCAGAAGCAAAAAGTGTAACGAGTCCATCAACTCCACGAGCAAGTTGAGTGCAGAACAACGACCTATCGCACCTTATTCATCGTCGGATAAATCTACAACATGATAAGTTGCAGTCGTGTAGGTCAGTACATGGAATGTACTGGCAAGTCACATCATAAAGTGTAATGAGCCTACATAGTACATGCAATTTGGCTGGTGGAAAGCTCTAAGTTTAGTTTTGCATAAAGCTAGTTTTTCCCTACCAAAAATAATTGTTCTACTTCTACAAATATCATAAGTCTGAGATGATGCCCATCTCAATCATTCCAAACTTTTGTACCCAGTTGATTAGTTAAGAGTGACGAGATCTCCCTACATTTTCACTACTAAAAGCTCAAGTTGTCCATGACCGGGGACACGGCTAATCTATTAGATTTTAACTCTGAAGAGGTTGTGCACTTTTCCCCACAAGACTCGACCACATCCTTGATCGGAAGATCGAGACATAGTCTTTCGAAAGCATTTCCCCTAACCCACGGATAGGCCCGTACACCTACATCATCTACATCTGCTAGCCTATCCCGGAAGAGGTCACACCATCTACTCAACTAAGTCAGAGCCCATATTGGCTTGTGGCTGCACACGGAAGCTTATAGACATGAAAAAGGTTGATCCCTTTGAGCCTGGATGGACGGACCACTAGTGTGCACTCCCATGAATTTCCATGAATGCTCCCACTATACTTCGCCACCATACAAACCAATTTCCACCCAGGTAGTTCATTAAAGTTGGTCCTAGTTACTACTTTGTCACTCACATCTCAAAGTGATAACACTCCCCAATCCACGTCTACTTTGGCGAAGCATTGTAACATAACACGGTGGCGACAAAGTTGGTACGGTTCAGACCTACCTCAAATGAACTACTGGGTGATAGTAAATCCAACAAGTATAAACTCCTATCATGCACTCCTACGTCAAAGGACTATGTGCAAAAATTAAACATAGGTAAAACTGGTATGATCAAAATGCAACTTGCCTTCGTGCTGGGAGTGAAGTTCTAGGGAATGATAGTACTCTGCTTCGCACTCCGGACAATCTATCGCAAAGTAAATAAACACACATAAACAAGCATTCATACAATTCAAAGAAAACATGCAACAAAATACTTGCAAAAGCCAATTAAAATCCAAAACAAGTCATTAACATGAAAATTTTCAAAGTATAAATAATGTTCAAGAAAAATTCGTGACGTGCGCTAGTGTTCCTACAAGGCATTCTAGTAAAATTATGAGGAACGGAAAATACTTGAGTAGAACATATAGTGGAAAATTTTCATGGCAAATGATTTAGTTCGTGTGACGTGGTGCAAAAAGAATCACTTCAAACGGGTATACCGTTTAAAAGATATGACCTAATAAAATTTAAATTCAAATTTGAACTTGCAAAAATCTGCAACTATGGTTTTTCTGGTTAGGGCTATTCGAGACGAAAATTTAGCCTCTTGTTTCATCCCGTTTTGATCTACGGTTAAAAAGTTAAAGCCGTTTGAAGTTTTGAATAAAATCTGGAAAAAAAACTGCTACAGGAAAGTTTCTAAAAACCTTAATGTGTGAACGTTCGCGGCTAGGGCGCGATGCGGTCAGCCCTGGTTGGTTGGCTGCGTTCGCCGCGGCGACTATGCGGTGAACATTTGCGAAATAGGTAGGTTTGGCTAACTAAAAGAAAACCGACGTTCGGTTCAAATAAACCGCACGGTTTAGATCAAAACGCGGTTAACCGATACCTATTCGATCTAACTAAAAAATTAATCTAATCTACGTTATGAACTAGGAACGGGCGAGCGCTCACAGAGACGGCGAGCACGACGTCGACAGGAAGTTGGCGGCGGTGGGGCGGCGGCTCCGACGGGCTCCGGCACAGGCGAGGTGGTCGGGCGGGTGTGGCTCGGCGAGGATTTCTCGGTGGTGGTGACGGCGGATGGCAGCGACGACCGAAGGAAGCGGAGCAAGCTCCTGTCTCCGACAAACTCCGGCGACGTAGGTCGGACGGGCGGCGTCTCCGGCTGTTCCTAGGGCCAAACAACATGTCAGGGAGATGCGCAATGGCGAGCGGATCCGATTCCCGAAGCAAGAAGGGGCCGGGAGGCTCACCGGCGTCGTACTTCTCCGGCGAACGAACTCGGCTCTGGCGAGATGTGAACGGATGGTGTGTCGGCTATGAGCGGCGAGAGGAGGTGCGCCTTAGCTGAATGGGAAGAGGAGGCTCGGGGCTTTATATAGGCGCAACTAGGAGGGCCGGGGCTACGGGATAAGCTCTATCCTTAGAACTTCGGCCGGCGGTTGCGCGGCTGCGAGCGCTAGCTTCTCTCGTGCGGTGCGAGCGGGAGGTTGGGGACGAACCCTCATTTTTTTCTCTTCCATCGCTGCCTCTGGCGGCGCTAGCGAGGAGCACTTCCTCCTACTGCGTGTGCTAGCCAGCCCTAGCGCTGGCTTGGGCTGGGCTGCGCTTGGCTGGCTCTGGCCTCGCTAGGGTGTGCGTGCGTGTTGTGTTTTTTTTAACTCTTTCTTTTTAGATCTAAAGCAGAAAACAAAATATAAGGTATTATGTACCAAAACGATCAGAAAAATAAATCCTAAAGCGTGAACATTTTCTTAGAGTCAAAATAAAAATATTATTTAAAGAAAATACAAAATAAAACCAAATTTGACTTCCAAATAAATTGGCACTATTTTCTTCTGACTTTTGGGGTGTCATGTTACCTCCTCTCATACTTTTTTTTTCAAAGTATTTTGTCAGGTAATTGAGTAAACTCAAATGCCAATTGAAAATAAGTAAAATAAGAAGATGAAAATATAATTGCCATATTCATTTCAATCATAATGCATAGATGCTTAACTAATAATTTTAAAACATCCCAAATTTTACAAACCTACCCCCCTTAAGATGAATCTCGACCTCGAGATTCGGGTTGGCCAGCAAAAAAGTGTGGATGGTCACGCTTGAGATCTTCTTCTCGTTCCCAAGTAGCTTCCTCCTCGGTGTGGTGACTCCACTGAACCTTGCAGAACTTGATGACCTTGGTACGAATGATCCTCTCGGTAGTCTCAAGAATCTTAACAGGCTTCTCCTCATAAGTTAGGTCGTTATCCAACTGAATTGCTTCTAGAGGCACTATGTCTCTCAAAGGAATATATGCCATCTCTGCATGACACTTCTTCAGTTGGGAAACATGAAACGCATCATGAACTCCTGACAAACCCTCTGGTAGTTCCAACTTGTATGCAACTTCTCCTCTGTGTTCCAGAACACTGTATGGCCCCACAAATCATGGTGCTAACTTTTCTTTGACTCCAAACCTCTTTATACCTCGAAGTGGAGACACTCGCAGATATGCTCTATCTCCCACTTCGTAAATCACTTCCTTGCGTTTAGCATCGGCATAACTCTTCTGTCTAGACTGAGCTATCTTGAGTCTATCACAGATCAACTTGAACTTCTCCTCAGAATCTCGAATCAAATCCGATCCAAATAATTTGCGATCACCAACTCCATCCCACATCAACAGTGTTCTGCACTTCCTCCCATACAATGCCTCAAAAGGGGCCATCTGCAAACTGGCTTGATAGCTGTTGTTGTGTGAGAACTCTGCATAAGGTAAGTTATCATCCCAACTAGACCCGTAGTCTAGCGCACAAGCTCTCAACATGTCTTTTAGAATCTGATTCACCCTCTCTGTCTGCCCATCTGTCTGTGGATGGAAGGTTGTACTGAACTCTAGCCTGGTACCCAAAGTTTTGTGTAGCTGATGCCAAAACTTTGAAGTAAAATGTGTTCCTCTATCTGATACAATGGTCCTCAGAACTCCATGCAGACATACAATCCTGGTCATATATATTTTCGCCAGCTTAGCACTTGTATAGGTAGTCTTCACAGGAATGAAGTGAGCAACCTTGGTCAAGAGATCAACAATCACCCAAATGGAATCATAACCTGAACGGGTCCTGGGTAATCCCGTGATAAAGTCCATGCCAAGTTTATCCCATTTCCAATCAAGTATCGGCAATGGCTGAAGCAAACCTGTTGGTTTCTGATGCTCTGCCTTTACCCTCTGACATACATCACATACTGCTACATACTCAACAATTTCCCTCTTCATACCGGTCCACCAAAAACTTCCCTTCAAGTCCAAATACATCTTGGTGTTTCCCGGATGTATCGAGTAAGGCGAATCATGAGCCTCCTGAAGTATCAACTTCCTGATCTCTGGATCATTGGGCACACAAATACGCTGCTCAAACCATATAGTTCCATGCTCATCCTCACGGAATCCTTCTGCCTTTCCTTTGCTAATCCTCTCCTTTATCTCAGCAATACCTTGATCCAACTTCTGAGCTTCTCTGATCTTTCCCAACAAGGTGGACTGAACTTTGAGTGCGGCAACATAGCCTCTTGGAACTATTTCCAACTCAAGATCTCTAAGTTCATCACATAACTCCTGAGGTAATCCTCCTGCGACAAGAGTGTTGACATAGCTCTAACGGCTCAACGCATCTGCCACGACGTTGGCTTTTCCTGGATGATAATACAAACTCATGTCATAATCCTTGATGAGTTCCAACCATCTCCTTTGCCTAAGGTTCAACTCTTTCTGCATGAAGATGTACTTCAAACTCTTGTGATCGGTGTAAACATCACATTGGTTCCCGATAAGGAAATGTCTCCAAGTCTTGAGTGCATGCACCACTGCTGCTAACTCCAGATAATGCGTGGCATAGTTCAACTCATGAGGTCTAAGCTGACGTGAAGCATAAGCTACAATCTTTCCTTCTTGCATAAGCACGCCTCCAAGTCCTTGGCGTGAAGCGTCGCAATACACCTGAAAATCCTTGTGTATGTTCGGCAGAATCAACACTGGAGCTGTAACCAAACGTTTCTTCAACTCCTGGAAACTGGCTTCACATTCCTCAGTCCAAATATACTTGGTGTCCTTCTTCAACAACTCCATCATGGGCTTTGTAATCTTGGAGAAATTCTCAATGAACCTCCGATAATATCCTGCAAGTCCAAGGAAACTGCGGATCTCGCCAACTGAGGTCGGTGCCTTCCATTCTGTGATTGCTTCTACCTTGGAAGGGTCCACGGCAATTCCTTCCCCTGACACAATATGTCCGAGAAATCCGACTTCCTTCAACCAAAACTCACACTTGCTGAACTTGGCATAAAGTTGGTGTTCTCTGAGCTTCTCCAGAACTAAGCGCAGATGCTATGCGTGCTCCTCCTCATTCTTGGAGAAAACCAATATATCATCAATGAATACCACAACAAACTTATCCAAGTACTCCATGAATACCTTGTTCATCATGCTCATAAAATAGGCAGGGGCATTAGTCAAACCAAACAACATGACTGTATACTCATAAAGCCCATACCTCGTGGTAAAAGTTGTCTTAGGTATATCCTTCTCACGGATCTTCAACTGATGATAACCCGACCGAAGGTCAATCTTGGAGAAAACACTAGCTCCTTCTAGCTGGTCGAACAAGTCATTGATCATCGGCAGCGGATACTTGTTCTTGATGGTCACCTCATTCAAAGAGCGATAATCCACACACATCCTCAAGGTTCCATCCTTCTTCTCCACTAAGAGTACTGGGGCTCCCCAAGGTGATGAACTTGGGCGAATATACCCCTTCTCCAGCAACTCCTCAATCTGCTTCTTGACTTCTGCTAGATCATTAGCAGGCATCCGGTATGGCCTCTTGGAGATAGGTCCGGTGCCTGGCAGCAACTCAATGAGAAACTCAATCTCCCGATCCGGTGGCATACCGGGTAACTCCTCTGGAAATACATCGGGATAATCCTTCACCACTGGTACTTCTTCTTGGACAACTCTCGTAAGAGAGTTCACTTGAGTCCTCTTAGGCTTAAGCCTGGATACATACTTGACCCTCTTCTTCTCTGGAGTGGTGAGAAGAATTGACCTACTGGCACAATCAATGCTTCCCTGATACTTGGACATCCAATCCATACCTAGGATTACATCCAACCCTTGTGACTCAAGTACGATTATATATGTGGGAAAAACATGCCCCCCTATGTTCAAAGGCAACTGAAAACATGACTGACTAGTCATAGACTCTGCTCCTGGGGAACTCACTAGAATAGGTGATTTAAGAGCTACGGTAGGCAACTTATGTTTATCCACAAATCCCCTCGATATGAATGAATGTGATGCACCAGTGTCAAATTGAATGAGTGCTGGAAAAGAATTAACCAAGAACTTACCAATCACCGCATCCGGTTGTTCATAGACTTCTTCCACGTTGACATGATTCACATGCCCCTTAGTGAAAGGATTGGGCTTCTTGCCTCCAGAACTTCCATTGTCATTCCCATTCTGTAGCTCGGGACACTCATTGGAGTAGTGCCCTGTCTTCTTGCACTCGAAGCAGGTGATGTGAGTCAGATCCTTCCTCACTGGTGTAGTAGGGGTAGGGTGATGGTGATTGCCGTTTGCTCCATTCCCATTGCCATTCTTATGGCCATTGTGGTTGTGTCCATTGCCTCCATGCTGAGAATGACCACCATGGTTATGATGGTTGTGCCCTCCAAACTTACTGTGTCCTGTACTAGAATATCCTGAGAAAGGGGCGGAGCGAGGCTTCTGGTGAGTTCCAGACTGAAACTTGCCTTGACCATATTTCCTCTTGCAATTTTCCATCTGCTGATGCTTGCCCTCTAGAGTGATCGCCTTGTCCACCAACTCTTGATAGTTATCAAAAGTCGCTACCATCAACTGAATTCCCAGCTCATCATTCAGTCCCTCCAGAAACTTCTCTTGCTTGGCTGCATCGGTTGCCACGTCACCTGGGGCGTAACAGGACAACCTGCTGAAGTCATCAACATACTCAGACACTGAGCGACCTCCTTGGCACAAGTTGCAGAACTCCCTCTTCTTGAGAGCCATAGCTCCCGCTGAAACATGAGCAGTGCGGAACGCCTGCTGGAACTGAGCCCAAGTCATATTCTCCATGGGGTACGTGGCGGTGTAGTTCTCCCACCACGAAGTTGCTGGTCCATCCAGTTGGTGAGAGGCAAACCTCACCTTCTCCTGATGAGTGCATCCTGCTGTGGCTAGCTTCCTGCCCATGTTGCGAAGCCAGTCATCTGCGACAATCGGCTTCGGGCTGCTCGTGAAGATTGGAGGATTCAACCTTAGAAAACGAGTAAGGTTGTCAATTTGTGGTGGAGGTGGAGGTGGAGGTGGAGGCGGGTTGTTGTTGTTGTTGTTCTGAGCCATATTCTGCATCATCAACTGTATCATCTGGTTCTGGGTCTGAAGCAATTGTTCCAAGGCGGGTGGGATATCATTCCCTGAGCCACTCTCGAAAGGGTCGCGCCTTGGTCGCATCTGTTGGGTCAGCATAGATGAGGTATAGATAGAATTAGGCCTAAGGGAGAAACACTACCCATATGCAAATGATGTCAATAAAAATCCAAATCACTCCAATTCAATTCAATCAAAGAGTTCACACGAAACAAATCTAAGGTGAGCCATGTCACAAGGTTTGACAAGGTCCCACAAATAAATCAATCAAATACTAATCAACTATTGAATCATAATCTCTCATGGTGTTCTAAATCTACTCCTCATCGGAAGAGAGATCTATCATGTTGATGTCGGCTCCAGCGGCATCACTATGTATCTCCCCATCATCGTCCTCATAGTCTTTGTCCTGACTGACGTAGTCCCCGTAAGAGTGATCCTCTTGGAGATTCTCCCCGTTATTAAGCTCTTGCTCAGCTTCCTCCAGCTGAAGCTTCAAGTCGTCGAACTTATCCTGCAGTGCATCGAGCTCCTCCTCATGCTCTGCGCGAGTGTTTTGAAGCTCTTCTTCTAGATCGACCTTGCGGGTAGTCAGGTTGTGGGTGGTGATGAGATTGTCGTCCATCTCTTCCTTCATCCTGGTGATGAGCTCCTCCAGGTCATCAATGTGTGAGGTGATGGTGTCGCCCTCCCTGGTGCGCACCACATCTCCATCTGAGTCGCGGCGTGCGCACATGATGTAGTTAATCTTCCTAAGATCCTCGCGGTAGTCTTGGCGGATGCGCCCAAGTGCAAAGAGTGCATCTATCCCTTTGCCAATGCCCCATGATCTTACTTCTATGTAGAAGTCGATCGGCTCGATGGCATTTCCAAAAGTTCGCCCGGAATGTGGACGTCAATCTTCCAATGCATCTCCTCAGGTAGAGTGGCCGTGAAGGTACCGGTGAAGCTGGGCAAGGCAATGCGCAGATGTCCTGCGATATCCACGAGTTGTCTTCCAAAGGGCATGGTTGCGTCGGGCTGAGCAAACTCAACGATGGGGGTCGACATCTACAGTTTGAAAGAGAGGAAATATTAGTAGTGAAGCAGGAAAAAGTATGAGACCAAAATAAGGGTATAAAAAGTGTTGTGAAAAATACGGTTTTTACCCTATGGCTTTCCATTTTCTAGGGTCGCGTCCTACAATCAACGTGTGCTCTGATACCATCTTGTAGCGACCCGATCTCAAGGGATCGGAGTCTCTGTGCTTAAGTGTCATCTCTGGATCGATATGCTGACACACACAGTACTTGAGGATTTACAATAGAGTTCAATCACACATTTTATTACATCGAGAATCCTCAAAGAGTATTTATTACATTAATGTGGCCTAAGGCCAAGTGAAACAAAAAAACACGCGGAAGCAAAAAGTGTAACGAGTCCATCAACTCCACGAGCAAGCTGAGTGCAGAACAACGACCTATCGCACCTTATTCGTCGTCGGATAAATCTGCAACATGATAAGTTGCAGCCGTGTAGGTCAGTACATGGAATGTACTGGCAAGTCACATCATAAAGTGTAATGATCCTACATAGTACATGCAATTTGGCTCGTGGAAAGCTCTAAGTTTAGTTTTGCATAAAGCTAGTTTTTCCCTATCAAAAATAATTGTTCTACTTCTACAAATATCATAATTCTGAGATGATGCCCATCTCAATCATTCCAAATTTTTGTACCCGGTTGATTAGTTAAGAGTGACGAGATCTCCCTACATTTCCACTACTAAAAGCTCAAGTTGTCCATGACCGGGGACACGGCTAATCGATTAGATTTTAACTCTGAAGAGGTTGTGCACTTTTCCCCACAAGACTCGATCACATCCTTGATCGGAATATCGAGACATAGTCTTTCGAAAGCATTTCCCCTAACCCACGGATAGGCCGGTACACCTACCTCATCTACATCTGCTAGCCTATCCCGTAAGAGGTCACACCATCTACTCAACTAAGTCAAAGCCCATATTGGCTTGCAGCTGCACACGGAAGCTTTACATGAAAATAAGGTTGATCCCTTTGAGCCTGGGTGGACGGACCACTAGTGTGCATTCCCATGGATTTCCATGAATGCTCCCACTATACTTCGTCACCATACAAACCAATTTCCACCCAGATAGTTCATTAAAATTGGTCCTAGTTACTTCTTTGTCACTCACATCTCAAAGTGATAACACTCCCCAATCCACGTCTACTTTGGCGAAGCATTGTAACATAACACGATGGCGACAAAGTTGGTACGGTTCAGACCTAGCTCAAATAAACTACTGGGTGATAGTAAATCCAACAAGTATAAACTCCTATCATGCACTCCTACATCAAAGGACTATGTGCAAAAAATAAAACATAGGTAAAACTGGTATGATCAAAATGCAACTTGCCTTCGTGCTGGGAGTGAAGTTCTAGGGAATGGTAGTACTCTGCTTCGCACTCCGGACAATCTATCTCAAAGTAAATAAACACACATAAACAAGCATTCATACAATTCAAAAAAAACATGCAACAAAATATTTTCAAAAGCCAATTAAAATCCAAAACAAGTCATTAACATGAAAAATTTCAAAGTATAAATAATGTTCAAGAAAAATTCGTGACGTGCACTAGTGTTCCTACAAGGCATTCTAGTAAAATTATGAGGAACAGAAAACACTTGAGTAGAACATATAGTGGAAAAATTTCATGGCAAAGGATTTAGTTCGTGTGACGCGGTGCAAAAAGAATCACTTCAAACGGGTATACCGTTTAAAAGATATGACCAGATGAAATTTAAATTCAAATCTGAAATAATTTCAAATTTGAACTTGCAAAAATTTGTAACTATGGTTTTTCTGGTTAGGGCTATTCGAGACGAAAATTTAGCCTCTTGTTTCATCCCGTTTCGATCTACGGTTAAAAAGTTAAAGCCGTTTGAAGTTTTGAATAAAATCTGAAAAAAAACTGCTACAGGAAAGTTTCTGAAAACCTTAATGTGTGAACGTTCGTGTCTAGAGCGCGATGCGGTCAGCCCTGGTTGATTGGCTGCGTTCGCCGCGGCGACTATGCGGTGAACATTCGCGAAATAGGTAGGTTTGGCTAACTAAAAGAAAACCGACGTTCGGTTCAAATAAACTGCACGGTTTAGATCAAAACGCGGTTAACCGATACCTATTCGATCTAACTAAAAAAATTAATCTAATCTACGTTATGAACTGAGGAACGGGCGAGCGCTCACAAAGACGACAAGCACGACGTCGACTGGAAGTTGGCGGCGGTGGCTCCGGCGAGCTCCGGCACGGGCGAGGTGGTCGGGCGGGTGTGGCTCGGCGAGGATTTCTCGGCGGTGGTGGCGGCGGATGGCGGCGACGACCGAAGGAAGCGGAGCAAGCTCCTGTCTCTGACGAACTCCGGCGACGTAGGTCGGACGGGCGGCATCTCCGGCTGTTCCTAGGGCCAAACAACATGTCAGGGAGATGCGCAATGGCGAGGGGATCCGATTACCGAGGCAAGAACGGGCCGGGAGGCTCACCAGCGTCGGACTTCTCCGGCGAACGGACTCGGCTCCGGCGAGATGCGAACGGACGGTGTGTCGGCTATGAGCGGCGAGAGGAGGTGCGGCTTAGCTGAATGGGAAGAGGAGGCTCGGGGCTTTATATAGGCGCAACTAGGAGGGTCGGGGCTGTGGGATAAGCTCTATTCCTAGAGCTTCGGCTGGCGGTTGCGGGGCTGCGAGCGCTGGCTTATCTCGTGCGGTGCGAGCGGGAGGTTGGGGACGAACCCTCTTTTTTTTTCTTCCATCGCTGCCTCTGGCGGCGCTAGCGAGGAGCACTTCCTCCTACTACGTGCGCTAGCTAGCCCTAGCATTGGCTTGGGCTGGGCTGCGCTTGGCTGGCTCTGGCCTCGCTAGGGTGTGCGTGCGTGTTTTTTTAACTCTTTCTTTTTAGATCTAAAGCAGAAAACAAAATATAAGGCATTATATACCAAAACGATCAGAAAAATAAATCCTAAAGCGTGAACATTTTCTTAGAGTCAAAATAAAAACTTTATAAAAACATTATTTAAAGAAAATCCAAAATAAAACCAAATTTGACTTTCAAATAAATTGGCACTATTTTCTTCTGACTTTTGGGGTGTCATGTTACCTCCTCTCATACTTTTTTTCAAAGTATTTTGTCAGGTAATTGAGTAAACTCAAATGCCAATTGAAAATAAGTCAAATAAGAAGATGAAAATATAATTGCCATATTCATTTCAATCATAATGCATAGATGCTTAACTAATAATTGTAAAACATTCCAAATTGAAATTTTGGGATGTTACACCAGTCGTTGGACTCAGAAAGCCTTTCTATCATAAGGGCGCGTCATAGCCGTCACTGCAGAAAGCCCACCAGTTTTCTCAGCACTTTGCGAGAACAACTAGTTGAGGATAGGGATGACACCCGCAAGGTATGATTATGGGTGGAGCCTCCCCATACCCTTACCCGCCCCGCCTGAGCGTACCCATCACCCTTATTCATATCCGTCAATGGGTATAATTGTTTTCCATACCCGTTAGCCGACAGAATAGACGGGTACCCGTGGGTAAAATCATCCATGTTTGCAAAACGTCAATTTGACCAACTTATAGTTATAAACTGCACCATATAACATCTTTTATAAAAAGAGATTATGACAACAACCTATACTTATAAACAACATCATATAATCATAATCAACAACACATAGGTATGCACTTTAAATTCATAAATTCTTGACATAGTGTAAATTCTAGAGATAATTTTGAGTTTACATAGATTTTGTATGAATACGTGGGTATGTGGGCATGGGTTATATGATCCCATACCCATACCCGCTCTACCCGATGAGTTTCAAATTCTCCTATGTATCTACTCATGGGTAAATTTTTGTCACGTACCCTTACCCGAATAGGGTTTTTACCCACAGGGTAAGTGGGTAGTGGGTACCCATTGTCATCCCTTGATGAGTACTCCTTGGAAAGCCTCACAGCGATCACTCCCACGCGTCGTCATTTGGTACGTTCTCAGCCGTCGTCACGTGTCGCGCTCTGAGCGTTTCCTTCGGGTTTTATTTTTTTTTTTTTTCGTACGCGTTTTTGTTTTTTTAGATTGGTTCCTCCTTTTTTGGTGTTCCGGTTTTCAGCAGTCTTTCTTAGCTTTTGGACGAAAACAATTTCTATTTTTTTTATTTTTGCGCAAAAAACGCATTTTTTTTGCGAGAGGCACGACCGTGCTTCTCGGAAAGGAAAAAAACTCGTTTGATATTTTTTCTGTGAGAAACACGGTTTTGCTCTTGGGAGAGGCACGATTTTTTCCTTCGCGGGTCGTGCCTCTCAGAAAGGGAAAAAATATATTTTCTATTTTTTCGAGAGAGACATGGTATTTTTGTCCGAGTTTTTTCATGAATTATTCTTCGTCAAAACCTATCAATATGGGATCTACTTTTGAAAATCTCGACGTGAGGAACCCAACGGTGAAAACGATTCAAAATTTGATCACACGATTTAGGAGATAAAACGTTTTAAAAATACGAATCTACGAAAAAAAAACTCTTAGGTTGCGTGTCACTTGTCGTAACCTGAGAGGTGAAAATAATCTTTGAAAAGAATACTCTTTAACTAGTGATTTTAGCACTTTGTTCTATCCCACAGCAGAGAACAAGCCCAAAGGTTCCCATTCTCAAAAAAAAAGCCCAAAGGTTCACTGCCGTGGCCCCTTCTGTCTCAAGTCTCGACCAGCCCAACCCAAAACGCCTGCGGCAAAGCCGCCACCCTCAGTCCACAGGCAGTACACAGACAGGCAGTGCGGCGAGCTCCTCCGGAACTAGTCGCCACCCTCAGTCTCGCTCGAGCAGAAATACAAGCTTGGAAGAAGGAAAAAGGGAAAAAATAAAATCTCCGATGGCTCCGGCCGCTTCGCACGCCGCCGCCGCGCTCGTGCGCCTCCCACCCCGCGCCGCGCCAAGCTCCCTGCCACAGCAAGGTGCGCAAGCTTCCGCCTCTCACTTTCGGATCCCGTGAAAAAATTCTAGCAGTAGAGCTAAAACCCTAGCCCTGCTCAAGGTTTTGGCCGCGCCGGAGCCTCGCTGCTGGCCGTGCGTGCGACCAAGGACTCGGACGGGTTCAGACCCCTGGTCTCTGAGAAGCCCGAGTGGCCTGCGCCGGCGCCGGCGAAGCGGGAGAGGCTGGATGGGTTCGGCCGGGAGGCGAGTAATGGGGAGGAAGACGGGCAGGTGCAGGACGAGCTGGCTCCGTGGAGCGTTCTCAACCAGCTCGGCGTCGAGGTGAGCGCGTGCACCCGCCTGCCTTGGTATTTGTCTATTTGTATGCAAGGAGTCTGTCTTGCTCAAGGTTTCAGTGTGTTTGTTTAGCATATAGATTGGGGAAGATTGCTTCAGTGTTCAGATGAGTTCCAGGATGTACTGTACCTGATTTATTCCACATTTAGAAAACAAGCAAGTCGCCATTGCCATCTTTGGGTTGTGGTGATGAATGTGCTGGAGTTTGATATTGAGTTACCGTAGTTTAAACAGATTTGGTAGAGCACATTTAACTGAAATCACCTGAGTTTTAGATAATTTTCAGCCCTCGATTTGCACAGCAATTTGTGCTCTTCTTTGTCCCGTCTGGCGGCGCAAGTATTTGCCGGAGCTGCGAGGCAGGACGGATATGGTGGCCGAGGAGAGACTGGGTGACCTCCCTGGAGAGGTTCTTAGAGTTGTGAGGCAGAGCTGACTCTGGTGGCCTTGCTGGAGAGGTTAGGGGGTAGGTCTTCTGAGTAGGGTTTGGGGTTCACCGGTACCGGAGATGCACTCATGTTCTCTTTGCTTAGTGGGAAGGCCAGTGGGGGTCGCACGCTTGCCTCAGGCGACGGGCTGGTGTCGGAGAGCGGGTTGACGAGAAGGGATGTACAGTGGCGGCGGTGGCGACTACGGGAGATGGGGGCATTTAGAGTTGAGGTCAATGGAGAGAAAGCAGTTAACGAAATTTCAGTCACATGTGCACTAGGACGTTCATTAGTTGGTGATACTAGGTACTTGATCTAAGTTTTTTGCCGGCTCCGAAAGTGAATGCTTAGAGAGTGATTGTGTTTTCTTTACTTCTTATAGAGATGCAAATGTGTGATGGCAGTCTGTTCGCCTTCTCTCCTGCTCCTTACATGTGGGATCATCACAAAGTTTTAGCAAAATCTATATACACAAGCAGAAACCCCAATAATTGTCCTCCAAATTCAGAATTCAAATTGTGGTTGTTTTGTGAAGAAAAAAAGAACAGTTGCCTTTGCATCCACTGCCAAAGTCTATCCTATTGAAGTAATTCTGTTGATCAGTGCTTTTATTTTTTTCCTAGAAGCACATATGCGTCTAAGCAAAGAAAAACTATCTGTTAAAGTGCACATATCTCTAAAGGAAAACACTTTGTCATACACTAAGTTTAAGGTTTGTTTTAAAAAAGAACAATGAGTAACAGCAGCAATTTATATGTTGGATTTGGAATCCCTGGAAATTTGGTCGCACTGTTCTGCCTTTATAATTACATTAAGCTACTTTCTGGATCTTAGATAATGAAAATGTGCGAGTCTTTTCAGTTCATACAGCCGTAATTTTGATAAATGAGATTGAGTGAATATTTTACATTCACTAAGGATGATATAATTTTTTAGAACTCTCTTGTTCTTAAATCTCATCGAATTTCTTTCAGGGCTGCTCTTGCTGTTAAAAATGCTATTTTGTGTTATTCTGTGCACTGGTTGCGGTAATGCAATTTTAATGGACCAACTCTGTGAACTGTCTTATGCAGTTGGATTCTGACAGTTCATATACTGCTCTAGTCTATGGGTCCTCTGCCATTGTTGCTATTTGGATATCATCAATAGTGGTTTCTGCACTTGAATCGGTCCCTGTGGTACGTTTATTTCTGTTTCTCACACTCTTGTCCCGTCCTGGTCCCAATGCATGCACTAGAGAGTGGGGATCATCGTTTACATCATAATATGTATCTGGTTTGAAACTGGCTAGCTTTTGTAGATATCAATTTGAATAGGAAAAATGAAAATTAGACTTCCATGCTTATGACACTTGAATCAGTCCCTGTGGTACTTTTATTTCTGTTTCTCACACTCTTGTCCCGTCCTGGTCCCAATGCATGCACTAGAGAGTGGGGATCATCGTTTACATCATAATATGTATCTGGTTTGAAACCGGATAGCTTTTGTAGATATCAATTTGAATAGGAAAAATGAAAATTAGACTTCCATGCTTATGACACTTGAATCAGTCCCTGTGGTACGTTTATTTCTGTTTCTCACACTCTTGTCCCGTCCTGGTCCCAATGCATGCACTAGAGAGTGGGGATCATCGTTTACATCATAATATGTATCTGGTTTGATACTGGCTAGCTTTTGTAGATATCAATTTGAATAGGAAAAATGAAAATTAGACTTCCATGCTTATGACACTTGAAATAGCATGATATGACAAAAAGGCAAGAGTTACCGATCAAAAGTTTGTTTCTGCAATTTGGGTCTGCAGACTTTCCCTACATTTCTGTAAGAGGCTGTTTCCAAGACTTGAACCAGTGCGCCAAGCTCCCCTTCTTGTTTAGGAGAAAGCATATAGCTAAAAAGGGAGCATACTCCCTGAATTGCAAAATATATGTCTTATTCTTGTAGTCCTAAGACTTTTTTTTAGTTTGCGCAAGTTTATACCAAATAAATACACTTTGGATATACATTTCATGCTGTATCTATTGGTATTGTTATAGGCATGGATTTTTTTCTTCTAAACTTGGTCAAACTTAAGAGAGTTCAATTTAGGACAAAACAAATAGGACTTGCATTTTCGGGAAGGAGGGAGTAGTTTATTTGCTGGAAATGGTGTGCAGTGCAAACTTGCTGATTCCACCAATTGGTAGAATCTGGCTTGATCTTAGTGGAACAATTACCTGAGCACACTCAACAACTATACCAGCCCTAGAAACATCCCTTCCTTTAAATAAGTTCTAAAATACCCTAGGAAACACGCATGGAAATTTGTGAATCTCACAATATGACTGTACATGGGCAGGTTCCTCAGGTGATGGAAGTGGTTGGCCTCGGCTTCACAGTTTGGTTCACCTCGCGATATCTGATATTTAAGGTGATTAGCGTACTCAGTTTGAAGTTTGAACTGATAAGTACCCACGGCGGTGGACTGACATTTCTACTACTCCTTATGATGCAGGAAAACAGGGACGAGTTGATCACGAGAATTAGCTCCATCAAGAAGCAGGTACTTGGGTCTCGTGATGACTGAGGGGTTTTGTAGCTGCCTGTTGTGGTTCTAGTGAAAAAGACGCCGCGCTGAAACACCGATGGTGTTTGCGGAGAGATAACCTGGTACCCATACCTGCTTTCCCTTTTTCGACAAAAAAAAAATGTTCCGAATAATTAGCGTATTTTATTCGAGGCCTGCTTTGAGATTGTGGTTGTTTCTAAATTAGTTTTAGCGAGTTGTGTCACTGGACCGTTGTGCCTTTCTGTCACTCTGTTGGAATAAAATGTAGGGGTCAGGCAATGAGCAAATGCCGTCTTGCGGAATTATCTGCGTCACATGCGACCTGCTGGGGCGGCTAATTATTCAAGTCATCGTTCATGACGATATATGAGGACAGCTTTGTCAGGTGGCTGCAAGCAGTCTCTGTCGTGGGGTTCCAATTGCAATCAGAGAGGAGCTTTGTTAACTTGATTAGTATATCTCCCTGGCCTACTTTGGTTGGTGTTTGTTATTTTGCATCCCAGCCAGGTTGAGGTTGGTCCTCGTTGAAATGAGAATCGCCGCCCCTCACCTGGTCCTTGTTGAAATGAGAATCGCCGCCCCTCACCAACTAATCAGGCTATTTTCCTTCTGCATACAAAAGCTATGGCATTTCCTCTTTTTTCGCTAAGTCATTTTGTTTGACACCGATGCTAAATTTTACCTGGCGTCGTTATGCCTGTATGCATCACTCGATGCAGAGGCCGGGAGCTATTCTGTCTTCCCGAAAAAAACAAAACTCCTCCCAAATAGGGAAAAGCGTTTTTTTCTTTTTTTCTTGCTCTCGCTGTTGAAAAACAATTTTGGTTCCCCTTGGTTTAGCGATCCAGAAACGATTACGTTCGAATCGAGTGGCGATTTTGCGTTTTGACTTGTGGGCTCTGAGGCCGCAGAAAGGTAAGGTCAACTGAGGAGCCCGAAAGGGCAGCAGCTCAGTTTTGTCAAACTGTCAACCATCTTGAATGCTGAAGCGTTCAACACATCATCACAGTGCGGAGGAGGCAATCGCTTTCCTGAAAGGCTAAAAACTGAAGGCTCAGTTGGCCTTTAGCCCATCACAGTCGGAAGGAGGCAAGGCAATCGCTTTCCTAAACGGCCATTAGCGCTGAGCATGAGGCAGAAATCGGTTAGGGGTTTTTGCCCTGTGGCTGTGGGGGCGAGGCGAGGCGGCTATTACAGATGCGACCAGGCAGCAAGGCGGGGGAGGGTCGTCCTGATGTCCTGAATTAATCTATTGACCGATTGGTACGGACAATAACAAAGATGAGAAATGAGTGTGCCGATCAGGACAATGCCTCGGCCAGTGTTATGAATTCAGTGCATTATATCCCTACTACTAGATCATAACCATGAAGATAGACCAACCAAAATAGGCTTGCCACTGGCGGGACAGCCTGCTGGCTGCAAGAGCCACCTGGATCTGCAGTGCTGTACCATATTCTGACTATTCAAAAAAAAAAAAGCACGCCCGAAGGCACCGCAGGTGCGTGCGACACATGCCATGAGAACCACGAGCCTCATCAGAAACCGAATTAGAGGCCCACCGTCTGCGACGGTCACCGTAGCTTTTATGTTTGAACAACGGAGAAGCAAAGCCACACGCAGTGAATTGCAATTGCTTTCTCCATCACCGGAAGAAAAAAAGAATTCCTTTCTCCCCCTAGAAAACGTCGCCTTCCTTCCTAGCGGCAGAAAGCCAAAAACCAACCGATTCCCGGAAATGCACAGCACGGGCTCAATTCAGGGAAGAAAACACACGTTGCATTCCGGTTTCCAGCATACACGCAATGCAAATATCACCGAGGCAATTCTCTTAATCTGTGAGTAGTCCACATGTGATGGTTTTGTATGTATCTGTTTCGTGCGATTTCTCGTTAATTAACTAGATAGTATAATTCTCTTTGTTGATGAAGCAAATATTTTTGCCTTCGTTTTGAAAAGAAAAAAAAAATTATCGATGAGGCTGCGCGTTGGTCGCTTCAACACTTCCGTCGCGGTTTTCGTCCGTCCCCTCACGGAAAGATCCTCCTCGGCCCCACCTACCATCGGCCTCTCGCCGTCCGTTCAGATCTTTCCGCCCCCGGCCGGCCGGCGACACCGCCGCACCTCTCACACACGTGCGACCCCGCCTCCCAGCCGCCGCGAGCGCAGGGACGGCCGCGCCCGCCCGCTCGGACGCTGACATGCGGGCCATGGGTAGGTGTCGTCGTGTGCCTTCGTCTTCCCCCAGATAAAGCCAAGCCCAGCGCGGCCAACAACTCCTCCTCCCTCGTGGACTCCCCCCAAAACTAAACCCTCCCCCACCCCCACCCCCTCTCTCTTCTCGGGGTTGGATGCGCGTGAGCCGCCGCCCGTGACCAGCGAGCCGCCGCCATCCAGCCAGCCGACAGCGACCCCGGCGGAGATGGCGTCCATCTCCGGCGCGGCGGCGCCGCCCTCCTGCTCCTCCGCGTGCCGGCTCCGGCTGCGGAGGCAGCTGCTCATGCGCCACTCCCACCTCCGCCTCCCCGCGCCCCATTCCATCGCGGACCTCTCCTCCCGCTCCTCCACCGGCTCCTCCCACGCCCCGGCCCCGCCGCTCGCGGCGTCCAGGGCGCCGGGCGGCGGCGCGGTCGAGAAGGACCCGATCAAGCTCTGGGACCGCTACGTCGAGTGGCTCTACCAGCACAAGCAGCTGGGCCTCTTCGTCGACGTCAGCAGGATGGGCTTCACCGACGACTTTCTCCGCCGGATGGAGCCGCTCATGCAGCGGGCCTTCGTCGCCATGGGGGAGCTCGAGAAGGGCGCCATCGCCAACCCCGACGAGGGCCGCATGGTCGGACACTACTGGCTCCGCGACCCCGGCCTCGCCCCCAACTCCTTCCTCCGCACCAAGATCGAGAAGACCATCGACCACATCCTCGCCTTCTCTCACGACATCATCTCTGGCAAGGTCAGCGCGATTTACTGCATTTTTCATACAATTTTGAGTCGTTGCTACTCCTGGAGATAATAGGTTGGATAAAGTATGCCAGTTTGTGATGCAACAACGGTAACACTCTTGTGTATTTATATCTCTGCCATGATTAAAGCTTAATTTTAGGGTGAGTTATGGCAATGCAATTGCTTATTGTCAGTCAGAGAAAGAGTGCCAGTGGCAGCTAGCTTTAGTTGTCTAGCAAGGCACCTGGAAGCATTCAGGACGAAATTATCAGAAGAAGTTGAGCGTACAGGTTTTTGTTGTACAACTCTGTTGCTGTGATATGCCATCCATGAGGAAGTCTTGAGTATGTTTGTGTGCAAGCATGCTCTGTCATTGTTATACACACACTCACACACACAGTTTGGAGATTGGCTTGCTTGCGTTTTAGGGAATGTGAATCATACAAGAGATAGGTGCCGATTATGTTTAAGCTTGTTCAGGCTTTTCGTACCTTCGCTTTTAATCATTTCACCACAAGCTCTTATAAGACAGTTTTGCTATAAAAATGCAGATTAAACCTCCATCATCTCAGGCTGGTCGTTTTACTCAAATACTCTCTATAGGAATTGGAGGATCATCTTTGGGACCTCAATTTGTTTCTGAGGCACTTGCGCCTGATAACCCCCCATTGAAGGTATTGTGTTCTCTAATCTGCACCAATGTACCGTGATTGCATTTTCCCATTCTGGGTATTTAGGTGTGTTTCAACCACTATAAGCATTACTTTTTTTCTGCTTGATATCAGATACGATTTATTGACAACACCGACCCTGCTGGAATTGATCATCAAATTGCTCAACTAGGGGAGGAACTTAAATCTACTCTTGTAATTGTAATCTCTAAGGTACATATATAGTTCCTACATTTCCTTATTATGCCCCTCTTTTCCCATTGCTATTAGATACTTGTTCGCATCACACGTTTGTTTATACGCAGAGTGGTGGTACACCTGAAACCCGGAATGGTCTACTAGAAGTACAAAAAGCCTTCAGAGATGCTGGACTGGATTTCTCAAAACAGGTTTTGACCCCAGTTCTTTTTTTCCCCTTTTGCATGTTAATTCATATATTGAAATGGCAAATGCTGTATGTTGGGCTAATCTTTAACTACAACCAGTGAATATTACTCTGGACTCATTAATTTAGTATAGATGCTGATGGCATCCTATCAGGGTTTTGAGGTACATTAAGATGATTTATCTCATGTTTCATGTACAGACTAGTGACAAGGAGAGAATCTGTATGTATAGATTACTGCGTTTGTAGTATTTTAGTTGTGTCGTATAACTCGATTCTCTATGGATTCAATGCATTAATACATAATTTTGTGGTCATTGTCATTGCTTAATAATACAATTGATTTTTCTAAACCAGTGTGAAAACTGTTCATAAGACAATCATACAATTTTTTAAGACGGAAACAGATTGCTTGTAGCCTTATTGTAAAACAATTGATATTTGATGACACATCTCTTTTGCAGGGTGTTGCAATCACTCAAGAAAATTCTCTATTAGATAACACTGCCAGAATAGAGGGATGGTTAGATCGATTTCCTATGTTTGACTGGGTTGGTGGTAGAACATCAGAATTGTCAGCGGTGGGGTTACTTCCAGCTGCATTACAGGTCAGTCTTCCACTTTCCTATGATGCAGAGAAGCGGACTCCCATGAAATTCCATATTAACATGACTGGTTTTTGTCATTTACCAGGGTATTGATGTCAAGGAAATGCTAGTTGGTGCAGCACTAATGGATGAGGAGACCAGGAACACTGTGGTATGGTATTTTAGATTATAGACTAGTTTGGTCATGTGATATGACTATGGAGAATGTCTCAAATATTGCTTTGCACTTATCCAGGTTAAGGAAAATCCAGCAGCATTACTTGCGTTATCGTGGTATTGGGCTACTGAAGGAATAGGCAGCAAGGTTTGTGGCTTCATTGGTTACAATTTCTGTCGAGGTTTCTGATTTCAGTATTTTGCTTACTAGTGACTTTACCCCTCTTCCAGGATATGGTTGTACTTCCTTACAAGGATAGTCTGCTACTTTTGAGTAGATATTTACAACAGCTTGTCATGGAATCTCTTGGGAAAGAATTTGACCTTGATGGCAATCGAGTATGTATTGTTGCGTCTCTACTCCCAGTACCTGATGTTCTGTATCTACACTACCAGCTGCCAGATTTTGTGCTCAGTTGTGTGCTTTGTTAAGCATATAAACTTTTTATGGCAGGTTAATCAAGGGCTAACTGTATATGGTAACAAAGGAAGCACAGACCAGCATGCGTAAGTTCACACTTATTTTTCTACAGTACTTACTGTGGTTAAAGTGCAACTTTTACTAAACTGTCTATGGTTGCAGCTACATTCAACAGCTAAGAGAAGGGGTGCACAACTTCTTCGTTACTTTTATAGAGGTTTTGCGTGACAGGCCTCCCGGTCATGATTGGGAGCTCGAACCTGGAGTCACATGTGGTGACTACTTGTTTGGGATGTTGCAGGTTTGTTTTCAGAGTTCATATTTTAAGAGATGGAATTATGTTAATTTGTGCACTAGTATGATGATTAATGACAGAGGAAACCTATACCTTGCAGGGTACACGTTCTGCTCTTTATTCTAATGATCGGGAGTCCATCTCCGTTACTGTGCAAGAAGTAACTCCCAGAGCTGTTGGAGCACTGGTTGCACTCTATGAACGTGCAGTTGGAATTTATGCTTCTTTAGTAAACATCAATGCCTATCATCAGCCTGGTACTCTCCTCAAGATGCACTAGTATTGCTCAGGATCCATAACTTATTGTTGTTTTCTTATCATTATATATGCTGTATGATACAGGTGTCGAGGCAGGGAAAAAAGCAGCAGGAGAGGTATTGGCACTTCAGAAAAGGGTGCTGACTGTTCTCAATGAGGCCAGGTATGAAATACCTTATTTCATTTTTTGTTCTTTGATGAAGCTGTACTTGTTTTATGTAGCATTCCAGGCAACGTTTAGATAACATATGCCCCTAGATTACATGATATGCATGCCCTCTGTTACCTGCCACATGTCTCTTGGGTAACTGAAAATGTTTAGAATAATCTAGATTTCAGAAATTCTCCATGGATTATGATTCACAGTTACATGCCACCAGATAGCAAGACTGCTGCTTGAACAGTTTATTATCCATGAAGCTTAGGCGTGCTAGATTTTCTGTTTATAGACTAAATTTGCTTATCATTTGCAACCATTTTTTTCTAAGGCCATCAGAACCATTGATGCACTTTGGCTACCCTAAGTGAGTCCTGTTACATACTTTTTAGTCAATGACCCTGCTGAACCATTGACCCTATGACAAGCATCTCTTACTGCTACTTTTGCTGCAATGTGCTTTCAATTTCACCACATCACAGAATTCCAGATTATTAGCAGAACCACTGAAGACATTATTGTTGAGTTGCGCCTGTACTTGATTAATCCTATGATTGTTCCTTTGGAGGTACTTAGATTCCTGTTGGTCATATATGTTTGCTTGTTCTCTTTCAGCTGCAAAGACCCTGCTGAGCCATTGACCCTGGAACAAATCGCAGATCGCTGCCATTGCCCTGAAGATGTAATTTCACTTTGCCTTCACATGCCTTTTGTTTTTTGCTACCTTCTATATTTAACTCGTGCATTATGTGTTTTATTTGCATCAGATTGAGATGATATACAAAATAATTCAGCACATGGCAGCCAATGATAGAGCACTTATAGCAGAAGGTAGCTGCGGCTCTCCTCGAAGTGTCAAGGTTTACCTTGGAGAATGCAATGTAGACGACCTATGATCACCCCTTTCATTTTGCGTTTGGATCTGTGTAAAATCGGGTAGTCTCCTGGAATAAAAGGAACAACACCAGTCGCTGGGCCATGCATGCTCCAGACGTGCCATTAGTTTGTTATTTGGTTGTGATGGCACGATTGTTCCTTGTGCCTTAGGGTTCAGATTTTTTGTTTGAAGTGCCATCAGTTACAAAACAATGGAGGATGCCCTGCATATTTTACTGAGTTTCAATATCACCACTGTATTCTGTCAAAGCTCCATTCGACACACATCTGGTACAATTGTTTGCAATCAGTTGAGCATCTGCCTTTTATGGCACGGAAATAAAAGATATTCAACCAAGTTGGCATATTCATTTGGTGCAGTTGATTCACAAAGTTTATTCTGGCATCAGTGTAAAGTCACTGAAATGATTGTCATATTTACATTTTGTGGATACATATGATGAGCTTCAGTTGCTTCACGCAGCAAAATGAATCGACTATTTACATTCTGGCAACGACGTAATTTATTTAAACGGGCTTCCAAGCCTTGAATCAACAAACCTAAACGACAAGCCTCAATCCTTCAAGCATCCCGATAGACCACTCTAGACCTCGGTATCTACTCAGATATTTCCAACCAATGCTACAACAATCACCATCACCCATCACTCACAGGAACTTGGACACCACACGCCAGGACATCTGAATGGCTGTGCCTGCTACCTTAAGAATTGCTTGATTATTGTAGATGCTGTAAGCATGAAAAATGTGCACTGCAATCAGATGACACAGGATATGTATTATGTATACATGCAGTACTTACAAATGAAATACTAGCACTGTAAATAATTTCTTATCTAGATGCCATTTTTTAAGGGTATGACTGTCCATTGTCCGAACAGGTCCCATCCCCAGTCGATGCCCCAAATTATGGCAATCTTACACAGGCCAGAACCAGTCTAGATCAGTTGACTCCCATCTGATCTTGGAAGTGATCAATCATGGGGCCAGCACATATCACATATTTGCTCCCAGGGTTAATTAGTAGTGAAGACCAATAGAGCATAATCTCTCGTCAGGAGCATTTTGAAGCTTGCAAAAGTATGTAATCCACTGGACTGAACGAGATTACATAACAGATGACCAAGACATAGCTGGCAGCACATTTGACTATGCTCAGCAGCTTGTGTACTTTGTGAAATGAAATTGACAGAAAAACAATTTGCAGCATTTCCATCAGGAACTCAAGCTTAGTAACAAGCTATGCAGGCTGGGTCAACATTTCTTGAAAGTTCATGCCCAAGGTTAGTGGAATAACTTACCCAACAGCTGTAGCACCCCATGAAGCTACATTATAAATGATTTTTGTCCCATCCCATGCCTTCCGAAGTTTGCCTTTTCTCTTCTCGGCTGAAAATGTCTTCTTAAGGGCTGGCAGAAGAGCAGTGATGAAGTTCACATCAAAACTTTCATTTGAAATTATTCGAGTAATCATTGTGATGGACAAAGAAAAGAGAGAGCAAACCTTTCTGAAGTCGATCAGGAGATAATTCCTGCAGAACATGAGATATTCATGGATCAGATGTATAGATCAACTCTCATACATGAAGAGAAACAACTCGGTAGAAAAAATGACACTGAGATATTATAGAGAAGAGCAGCACAAGTATATCAAGTCCGGAACATGGTGACTGGGGCATCTCTTATAAAGAGAGATGTGTGACATGGAAATGAACCAAATTTTCTCATCTCAAATATACTGATTATCATGTGGACAGACGTTAAATCAATGATTGTTCATTGCATCAAACCACATCAAGGAACAGGAACGAAGGTTTCGAGGTGATGATAGAATCACATTGAAGTGCAAATAGCAGGACATTCCTACCTTGGTTTTTGTAAGTGTTGATAAGTATGTGGCTACAAAGAAAGCTATCCCTTCAGCTGCATCCTCTGGCTTAACAAGAACATATCCATTGTCGTCATCATCTTCCCACACATCTCCCGCCTTTATTACATCCCATGATGTATCCAATTCAACTATGGCAAAGAACATCGAATGAACTTTAGAGTATCGTAACTATTTCGAGAAAGGTTACATAAAAAGATGTGTGAAACACAACGTTCCACTGCATGAGTTATTTTAGGTGTCCATAGTTAGATACATTAGGCACTACTAGCAGTAATAACTAACAAAGTAACAAGTGCATTCAGTAGAGGCATACCTGCACCATTTTGACATACAGACTTTTGAATTTCATGGAACTCCTGAAGAAATTCTGGTGATTCAAACCTAGATTTAAGGAGATCAAACATCTGCAAGGCGAAAGCAAGCCGTTCAGACTTCAGAGCGTTGGGACAGCTAACAGCTTCATAGCAACATGAACAATAATGAGAACTCTCCATGCTCTCCCTCATATCAATCGAGAAAATAAAATCGAAGTGACCTGAGATTGTTTGGCACATTTTCTAAATGTGAAAAGTGGGGATAACATGCAAAATAGAAAAACGATTGCATGTGGTATAAAAACTCCTCATCCCCTGTTAACGGCAGCTCCATTCCTAGTTTATAAATACTATGAAGATGTTTACCCTAAATCATCACATTACACTGTTCCACCACCATCACAGACGCCGACATCTTTATTTTGGATAACCTCACTGCATCTGACCCTGCTTCTCATAAAAGGACATCTTTCCATGGTAGACTATCTGACTCCAGATGTTGGGACTTGGGAGGTTCCTTACTAGTCCCCAGTCAGCACTCACCACACGCAGAGGAACCGCAGACACATACGAGAAACAGTAGTATCGAAACATTTTTAACTAGGTCCGGAAACAAGATACCCAATTCAGATCTAGATGGCTAATAACCGATAAGTTAGTTCGACAAACCTGAAATAATGGAAAATTCGTTGAAATTACCGCAATTTTTCAACAGCCACACGCCAATTAATGCAACTAATTAAAGCCTCGTGTACTGAATTTTCAGACTCGAAGTCCCAAACCTCGACGCGTCCGTACCTGGTCCGTGGCGCGGTCGGAGTCGCTCGCCATCGAGGCCGCCGAGTCACTGTCGTCGTCTCCGCCGCCCTCGCTGTCCCCGTACACGGACGCCTCCGAGTCGGCGGCCGCGTCGGAGAGCGAGGCGCCGAGATCGGCGTCGCCCAGCCCGTCGAGCGTCTCCCGGAGCTCCTGCAGGAGCGCCTCCAGCCTCTGGCGCCGCAGCCTGACCTTCGTCGGCGACCGCCGCGGGGGCGGCGCCGGCGGCGAGGAGGTGGAGGGCTGCTCCATCGGGAGAAACCCTATCGCCGGAGGAGGAGGCGACGCCGGACTTGGGCTTTGCGTGGCGTCTGTGCCGTGTACTAGTGCTACTATAATTGCTTTTTTGCTAGTACAAAGAAAGAGGAGACGTGGTGTCTCCGTGTGATGATTGCATTAAACTTAACCGGAATGTGTTTTTGCTGCTTTGCTTTCGTCTCCGACGGTGCTTCCTCCCTACAACACGTGTTTGCGTTTGCGGACACTCGCCGTTCATGTTGCTTGCATATTACTCCTTTCGTCCGATAAAACTTGTCCTCGTCAACTTTTTACGAAAACCTCCTCCCCTTTCCTCCGACAAGCCACGCAACCCATCGCGCTTGCTCCGTCGACCGTCGCCTTGCCACGCGCTGGCCGCCTGCTCTATCGCCTCGCCGCCTGCTCCATTGCCTCGACGCCTGCTCCGCCGGCTCGCCATGCGACGGCCACTTTCTCCCCCTCGTCCTGCCTTCTCTTCGCCCGCCCGCAAGAGGAGATCAAGAGGGAAGAGATCCCCTTTTCTGCAAAGCCCGTGACTTGCCGGCTCCGGCGACGGCGCTCATGTCCTGAAGGGGGTTGGGGCTCCATCCAGAGGCATGGCAGGTCCTCAAGCTCCTCGTTCTCGATCTCGTCACCCACCAGCTCCTCTTCCAGACCACGGCGTGCTACTGTAGCAGAAGTCAACGACGCGAGGAAGACGAAGACTTGCTCCAGCCACATGCCACTGCCCCGTGCTCGTCTTGCCGCTGCGATTCCCCTCCTCGAGCTGGCGGACTCGCCCTCTTCGCTCCACCGGCTCCGCGGCTGCCGTTGCTGCTTCTGCTTCAGCTGCTCTCTTCTCCCAGGTCCTCTGCTTCACTAGCTGCGTTGATTTCAGTCTCTTGGTAAGCAGGTGAGCTAATTTTGTTCTTGTCCTCTTGGTTTGTGCAGCGCATGTCCACTTGGTTTGTGCAGTAGCTGCTGATTTCAGTCTGGTGCAGAGGAATGGATGTTGCTTGCGTTTATCTCAGGTGATTTTAAAACTATTGTTAGCCATAAAACGAATTAATTCGAACAATTTTCTTCCTGTATTTAAGGGAATTTAGTTGGACTGAAAATTAATTTCTGTATTTAGGGGAATTCATGTATTTAGTTGGTCACGAGATCTTATGGGTTTCACCTCTAGCCTACCCCAACTTGTTTGGGACTAAAGGCTTTGTTGTTGTTATAGGGGAATTCATGTATTTATTCCTTTCGTTTGATGCCTCATTAGTTTTTGTATTTAGGGGGATTCATGTATTTATTCCTAATGCTTTATACAAGCAGAGAAGATGCTTGATTTTTTGGTAAAGCTACCGGAGTTGCTAACTTTAGCTCCGATGTTCTGATTTTTTTAGTTTGTAAAACTGAGATCTGCTTGTATTGTCATACCGTATTTTTCAGCTTAATTGAGCTCTGAAGTAATTAAGCTCTCTCGTTAATTAACTTGCTGGCAATTGTTGCAGGTCGTCGTGCTGAAGGTGTCCATAAAAGCGACACAACTACACCCTTGCTCTGGCCTAGCTTGCTAGTCAAGGTCATCCCCATCTCCTCCTCCTTTATTTGTTTGTCGTCCCTCCCCTGATGCATTCCTCCACGCAGGCAGGTGCAGCGGTCACCTTTAACATCTGATTTTTTCTTCTTCGATTCCATCTTGGTCACGCAAGCGCGCAAGGAGCATCCTAGGCCAATACATCCGCATCCACTGCATCTGCATCCAAGGCTAGTTTGACATTTGAATAAGAATGAAATGCGAAGTTCTGTAAGCAGAATTGTTTACAGTAAGCAAATGATATGGGCATGCATGATTAGTTAGCCTTGCTCCCCTGTGTCTCCTAGCCTTGCATTTTCATTCTTATTCCTGCTCCCATGTGTCTCAAAGCAAAGAGTTAGCCTTGCACTTTGTATAGACAAAATTCAGTTGGTGGAAATTTTAGTTAGCAGTATAAATTCTGATGTTAAACTGAAGATTCAGACTATGAACAGAATTTATCTTCAGAATGTTAAAACAGACAACTGTTTTATACTGCTAACACTCCTTGGATGTACACTCATCAGCATAATTGTTTAGAAACATTGACTGTATTTTCATGACTGAATTTACAACATTAATTCAGTGTCAACTTGGAGTGTGGAATGGTTTGAGCGTACATTGAACAATAGCCGGACTAAAGGATCTATGCACATATCTGCACCCACAAGTGCAAGATTTATTCCTGGAGTGTGGAATGGTTTGAGCGTGGCAGTCAAGGTAAGAAACCGTGTCTTGTTTTCTTTACTTTTCCTCACTTGAACACTAATTGGATCAGCAGAACTGTGTCCTGTTTTACTGAGATCTGTAGAAATTGAGAACACGAAGGCAGGGGATCAGTAGCATCACGAGCTCCACCAACGAGCGTGCACGTGCCTGGCCGTTGGCTACACTTGGGTGGCGGCGCCGCTGGTTTTTGGTCACTAGAGGAACTACATGACGAGCTCCAGCAGTGGCGAGCGACAGACCACCACGGTCAGGCGAACCAGCAACCAATCGAGAGGGAATAATTAGCCTGGAGGACCAGAAGATCACTCTGAAACTGTTAAACGGCTCGTGGAAGACAGAGGAGGCGCAATGGCGTCAAGCTCGTGTAGGGAAGATGCGGCCGGAGTAGGAGGAGACATGGTCGATTCCGTCCATCCAAGCCTTCCCAGCAAGCGTGGCTCGAGGAGGACGTAGTTCTAGGCGAGGCGGAGCTCCTGGTCTGCTCGGGGAGGACTAGGGAGGCATGACGTCGATCTCGTGCCCAGAAGCGGTGGCGCAATGGGAAGAGACGACCTCAATTTTGGAGCGGGACAAGATCCTGTGCGGAAGCGGCGGTCGGCGGCAGGGGAGAAGCTGCAGGAGACCTTCAAGCCAGCGGGAGGAGCTCCACCAGCCTGGAGCCTGGACGGAGGCCTGAAGACCAAGATCTTCGCGGACGACGGGGAGAGAAAGGAAGGAGACGGGTCACTTTGCAGCGGGTTTTAAAATGTAAGGTTCTTTTTGCAAAAATGAAAATGAACTAAGTCCTGGACATCTTTTTCCGGACGGATGGAGTACTTCCGTTGTCTTAGGGTATGTTTGGTTAGAGTCACGGGTTGGAATGGCATGGGTCGGACGTGTTATTAGGCCTCATTCTAGCGTTTGGTAGATGGAACGAAAGAGAACCAACTCATTCCCGCATAACGAATATGCCTTCAAGATGCGGAACCTGTCGATACCTCAGAATCGACGGAATTATAGGGAACCGCTCCTCCCACTCCCGCAAACCTAGCGCGCTCGACTCCTCCTCCCTCTGCGCAGGTGCGTCGCCGAGCCTCTTCTTCCCTCCCTGTCGCCGGGCCTCTTCTTCCCTCCCCGCCGGCGGATCTCTTCCTCCCTCCCCGCGCGCCGCCGGTCCTTTCCCTCCCCCCATCTGCGGCGCGGGCGGCCCTCTTCCTCCCTCCTCGTTGCCCCTCCATCTGCTGTGTCGTTGTAGCAGTACTGCTACGCCGCCGCGTCCCCTCCCCCCCTTCCTGCTGGGCTGTCGGCCTCCATCTGTTGCACCGTCAGCCAGCTCCTAGCAGAGCATTCTCTCCTTCCTTCATCGATCTGCAGATGTTTTGCTGCCATCTCATCCTCTCTCGATCTGCAGGTTAGAAGGGGGAGAAGGCAGGGTGTAGGTGCTACTCTAAAAGCACATTTTCTCCCTTGGTGGTTTTGGTAATTTATAACAACATATATGTCATTGAACTAATGTTTCCATCAAGTATATTTCAGGAAAAGTTCAATGATGGGTTGGCAAAGAGATAGTGGAATACCCCAAGATGTAAAGAAATGGATTGGCAAAGCTTCAAGCAAGAGGACCCTATATTTTATATTTGTGAGGAATCACTTTGAGTCCATAGGAAAGCCAATACTATTAAAAGGGGGTAAAGTTTCGTTGGTGAACAAAATGCTCATACGTGCACAAGTGATAGTCACCAAAGACACCCACAAACTCTCCCACCAATGTCTGTCCTAAGCCAAACACTCAAAATCGGTGCAACAAACATTCCACATTCGGTGCCACCGATTCCAAACCCTAGACAGACTCAGCCAAACCTTAACCCTTTGGTACAACCGATACTGCTTTCGGTGCCACCGAGTTGGGCTCCCAACTTTCTGTTACACAAGTTCATAGTTTCGGTCCCTCCGAGATTGTTGAATCAGCGTCACCGAGATTGGGCATTCTGACCGTTGGTCACCTTATCGGTGCAACCGAGATATCTATATCGGTCCCTCTGAGATTCAAAAGTTGCCACATTTTGGTCACTTCCGTACCACCGAGATTAACACATTGGTGTCACCGAGTTGGTCATTTTGTGTGTAACGGTTAGATTTTTGGGAATGCCTATATATACCCCTTCACCACCACCTACTCAAATGAGAAGCATAGAGAAGCACTCAAAACCATTACATACCTATCCTATCAGTTTTCTGAAAGAGAACCACCTACCCTTGTGTTGAGGTTAAGATCTTTCACTCCAACCATATGGATATTGATTTCTAGCCTCCCCAAGTTGCTTTTCACCAATCTCATCTCTTCTACCAAGCCATATCTGTGAGAGAGTGATTGTGTGTTGAGGAGTCTATCACCTTGAAGCACAAGAGCAAGGAGTTCATCGACATTATCGAGTCTATTACCTTTTGGAGGCTGGTGCCTCCTAGATTTGTTATGTGTCGCTTGGGAGCCTCCTACTTCGTGTTGTGGAGTGAACCAAGAAGTTTGTAAGGGCAAGGAGATCGCCTACTTCGTGAAGATCTACCCCAAGTAAGGCTAGTCCTCCATGAACGTAGGCCGTCATGGTATAGTCAAGGTTGCTTCTTCGTGGAACCCTCTTTGGGTAGAGCCCTTCGTGGACTCTCGCGATCGTTACCCTCTGTGGGTTGAAGACTCCATGAACGTGGATGTACGATAGCACCACCTATCGGAACCACGGGAAAAATCATCGTGTCACCGATTGTGTTTGCTTTCCTTACCCTCTCTTTACTTACATGTGCAATGTCTTTAATTTCCTCTACAATACTCTTAGACATGCACGTGTATGGTGTACTTGACATACTATGAATGCTAAAATCTGCCAAGAATTAAAACTGGGAAAAAGTATATTTTCATTCGATCAAGTAGTCTAATCATCCCCCTCTAGACCTACTTTCGATCCTACAAGTGGTATCAGAGCTTTGGTCTCCATTGCATTGGTCTCACAACCTAGGAGAAGTATGGCATCTAGTGAGGGAAATTATCACAGTAGAGGTCCGTACTTTGATGGCACAAATTTTGCTAGTTGGAAGCACAAAATGAAAATGCATTTGCTTGGTCATAATCCTGTCGTTTGGGCTGTGTTCATGTTGGCTTGCAAGGTGAATTCTTTGTGGAAGGAAAGGAACCCGATTGTGAAGCGACTCGGATGAATTGAAGATGTTGCAACTCAATGCTCAAGCATGTGACATTCTCTTCAATTGCCAATGCCCCAAACAATTCAACAAAATCAGCCGTCTTGAACACGCAAAAGAGATTTGGGATACTTTGGTTGATATGCACGAAGGAACTGAGTTCGTGAGAGAATCCAAGTTAGATGTTCTTCAAGGACAACTCGACAAGTTCAAGATGAAGGACGGTGAAGGAGTCACTGAGATGTACTCTAGGCTAGCTCTCATCACTAATGAGATCGCTGGCTTAGGAAGCGAAGAAATGACAGACAAATTCATCATCAAGAAGATACTTCGAGCTTTGGATGATCGATATGACACCGTTTGCACATTGATCCAAATGATGCCCAACTACAAAGATCTCAAACCAACGGAAGTGATTGGTAGAATTGTTGCTCATGAGATGACACTCAAAGACAAGAAGAGATTCACCACAAGTCTAGCGGTGCTTACAAAGCCACAAGTGATGCTCCCGCTACATCAAGCGACAACCTTATCACAAATGAAAAGATAAGCCTTATGGTCAAGAAATTCAACAAGTTCTATAAAAACAGAAGCAAAGATCGTAGCTCCTACTCAAGACATGAAGAGAAGTGTTCGTCAAGTCATGATCAAAACTGCTACAATTGTAGGAAGCCCGGACACTAGTCCAATGAGTGCATAACTCCTTACAAACAAAGAGAAGAGTCACCGAGAAGAAAAAGCTCAAGAGACGAGTCACCTCAAAGAGAGAAAAGGAGTAGAGATGATCATTATGAACGAACACCCTCAAGGAGAAGTAGGGACTCGGAGAAGAAGGACAATTACACCAAGAGCTACTCAAGAAGGAAACGTCAAGCTCATGTTGGTGAATAGGTTTCCGGCTCTGACTCTGACAACCACTCTGAGAGAAGCTATCACTCCAACTCCGACTATAGTCAAGATGAAGGTGTTGCCGGAATTGCACTAGTGACTACCAACTCCTATGATCTATTTGATTCACCAAATGAAGGGAGTGGAAGTTTCTTCATGGCTAAAGGCCCCAAGGTATCACACCCCGAGTATCTTGATTTCAATAGTGATGAAGATGACTTCCTATTTGACAAATCTAGTAATGATAGTCAAAATGAACTTGCTAGTACTCACTCTAGTGTAGATAAGTCGTGTGATGATACGTTGGAAATAGAATGACTAACTCAAGAACTGAAAACTCTTAAGTTAGCTCATGATTATACTCTATGAGATCATAGAGAGCTTGAAAAGACACATGAGAAGCTACGCTTCAAGAAGCTCAACTTAGAACAAGAACATGAGTTCCTTAAAGCTATCAATGACGATCTTCGAAAGAAGACTTCCTCTTATCTAGCCAAGCGACTTATGTTATCTACATTCATGCCACAAGTTAAGTCTAAGCAAGATAGTAACAAAGGAAAGGAAGTTTCTTCAACTAGTAGCAATAAAAATGATAAATCCAATGATGTTGCTTCTAGTAGTTCTCTTGATCCCACTAACTCTTCTCTTAGCCAAGTTACACTTGAGCAAGAAAATGAACTCTTGAAGCGGATTATAGAGAAAGGTATCTACAAGAGTCTTTAAGGGTGCAAACAATTTGAGGAGATTGTACGCAAGCATGGAGGATACCGGAAGAATCGTGGTGTTGGCTACTTCAAAACTAATGGAGTTGAGTGGGAAAAAGGTTAATACCCCAATCCCAAGTTTGTTCCTCAAAAGGAGAAGTATGAAAATACTCTCCCCAAGGGAACAAAAGCTCAAGATGACTTTACACCACAAGATACCAAAGCTCAAGGGCAAGAACAAGCTTCAAGAGGACGTTGACTCATATGAAGATGAATCCCAAGCTTTGGTGAAGTGGGTTTCCAAGGCTACTACAAGTTCAACTTCTACAAGTGCTACTTCAACACCAAGGATCCCCATCAACTTGATGTGGGTTCCCAAGAAGAAGAACTAGATAGTTCTTGAGGGGTGACTCCGCCAATAAAATTCACTCAAATTCACTTTTGGCAAGGAATATTTGCAATCAACATCAACTCTATGCAATAGTTCAAGGAGTCACACATTCCCTCAAAGGTAAGCAAGGGACAAGGTAATCAACAAATCGATGGACATTATCACATATGCTTTGCACTCCATGTCCATAGATATCCTTGTATTTGTCTCTTGTGTGTTGGGACTAACCCATGTAGGTGAGAAGATAAATGAAACAACAAGGATGCTCCCAACTCTTGGTGATCTTCATCAACTTTGAGCATCCATCACTACCTCACCACCATGAAGTCTTCTTTGACAAAACCCAAGGTTAGTTTATACCTCTTATGGGGGGATGTCACATCAAGGGGGAGCTTTACTCTAAGACTTGAGTTAAAGCATCTCAAAAGAATGTGAAAACATTAAATGCTTTATGTAAAAGTGGTAACCCTACTTGTGCTTAAACGATGAGTATGACCTATGATCAAGTATTCTTACTTGGCTCCTAAGTCAACATACTCATATATAGATGACTCTCTCATCGCCAAAGTGCTTGTTATATGCTAGTGTTTGTGCATGTTTGCCATGATTTCATTTGACATCTTATTGTGTGAGCATGTTGGTCTGCATTTATTTACTCATTCGAGGATATCCAATTGTTGTTATTTGGCTTTTGATTTATATTTTGCCAATTTCATATACAAGAATGCCTAGGACCACTTATTTAGCTATCTATTCTTTCTCACCTCATACTCTATTCATGTTGCATCACAAAATTTGAACAAGTGCTTTTCGATCCCTTTGTGTGTGGAGCACTCGGAGTTCCGTATCGACAAGGACTGACCATTAAAACCTCCCAAGTGCATCTCGGTGGAACCAACACCAAAATCTCGGTCACACCGAATGCCTAGGGTTGATTTGGATTTCTTGCCCCGGTACTACCGATTCCATATTCTCGGTTACACTAAGTTTCCCTGTCAGCTGACAATTGAGAAACTCGGTGACACCAAAAATTTAGAATCGGTGTCACCAACAGTGAAGGGTATATATTCGGTGGTCCCGATGTTTCAAAATTTCATTCTTCAAACCGTCGCGCCCCAAGCCCTAAGCTTCCGTAGAAGGACCCCTGGTCGTCGCCCTCGTCTCCCTGCACTCCTCCGCTGCTGGAAATCGCCGCCGTCGACGGAATCTTCGCCCCCATCGCCGCCGTAGCGGATCCGTCGCCAAGCTAGGGTACGGATTCGGCCCCCTCTTGCGCTCCAACCTCCAAATCTTGCGTGTTAGGGTTTCACTATTATCCTGCCACAGATTGAGATCGTTCTATCCACAAGATAAACTCCACAGACTAGCGAATCGAAAATTTTAAGGTTTAGTTACCCGTGAAATTGCATCTCGGTGAGACCAAGTCAGAAAAATTGGTTCCACCGATTGCCTGTTTGTGCTACAGAGGAAAAAACTGGGTGAGACCGAGTGACAGTGTTCAGTCTGAGCGAAACTGTTGCCAAGTTCTGTTAAGGGTTTTGTGTGTCTCGGCAACACCGAAAGGTTTGACTCGGTGACACAGAAATTCAATTTCGCAGTGAACTACATCTATAACTTTTTTGTTCAAACTTTCAAAAACCATATGAATATTTTGTGATGACTCAACCTATTCCACTCTTCTATACTCTATTCACAGGGTCAGCATGTCTGAGTCAGATAGTTAGAATCTGCGAGAGCAGGGAGTTGACATGAGTTCAGGCACAAGCCCAGAGCCTAGTTCATTTTCATATGCAGGCACCCCCAGCTCCCATGGGTTGCCCAAGGCTGCCACTAGGGCTAGGAAGAAGTTGAATTCAGATGAGGAAGATTCAGATTTCATGCCAGAGGAGGTTCTTGCCAAGAAGCAAGAGAAAGTTGCCAAGAAGACAACAAATGAGGCCACCTCTTCCAGGAGGGTGGTCAGCAAAATTTATGCACCTGCTGAAACTATCAAAGCACATGAGAATTCTAGGGCTACAGTGACCATTGATCCCCCAAGGAAGTCTATGCCTAAGAAGGCAAGGGAGAAGAAAGCTAGAAAAAGGATAATCCATGTGACTGGCAGGCCTACATCTATGTATGAAGATCCAGAGGAAGCAGTTGGTGCTGAAGAGGAGGATGACCCAGCTGCAAAGGCTCCTCCCAAGAAGAAGGCCAAGAAACTTCTAGCTGATGCTATGCCTAAATCAGGCACATCCAAGAGCATCAGATCTGCATCCAAGAAGGCTGTTGCTGAAAATCCTAAGAGGACATCCAGGCAGATTCCAGCTTCTGAAAAGAACAAGGGAACTGCTTCCATAATTGAGCATAATGATGACTTGACAACCTTGATGAAACTTAGACCACATCTTCCAATGCATAATGCCAGCTATCCACTTGTTGAAGAAGGAAAGAGTCAGGTTTGACGGCATGAAGAGCTATAGATCCATATGCCCAAAGGAAGAAGACATCTGTGGACTACAGATTCTATACCAAAGAGCAATAGGATTTCTATGAGACTGCTATTGGACAAGAGTTCAGCTGTGAGTGACATGAGATATCTAGACTATAAATTCATTAAGGAGAATGAGGACAATTTTCCAAGTGTCCAAGACAATTTCCACTGCATTGGTTTGGATGAGTTTGTTGGTAGAGAATTTATTGCATGGAATGATAAAATGATCATGCAATTCTACTCCACTGCACATTTCTATGGAGATGGTAGGATTGTATGGATGACAGAAGGAGCAAGATATGAGTCCACTTGTTGATGAATGAGATGCACTTCTAAGAGTCCCAGAGGTTCAAGATGGAGATTTGGATGTCTACATGGAATCCAAGGAAAGCCACAATGCCATGAAGGATATGTATACTCCTATCCGTGCGGATAAGGTGCAATGTCACAAACTAGGATCCATCTACTATCTTTAGGCTAGCCTCCGCACCATGAACACCATTCTGAGGCATACCTTAATGCCCAAGTCAGGAGATGACAAGATGATCCGAGGCTATTCCATCAACATGTTGATCCACCTTGACAAACACACCAGGATCAGAGTCATGGACTTGATTGTTGAGACAGTCAAAAGGGTTGCTGCTGATCAAAAGCGCTCTTGCTGCTATGCACCCTATATCCAGATGCTTATCAACTCTTAGATTGAGAAGCACAGACAGTCCCCATTTGCCCCTATAGCCAGAGCTTGAGGATAACATCATGGTGATGGACCCATATCATCCCGCATCTGCTAGAGCTCAGGCAAAGGCAGAGGCAGTTCAAGCCACTAGTGCTCAATTTCCTAGATCCAGAAATGAGCAAATGGATCTATTGATTTCATTAGTTCAGGACATGCAGAAGGACATTAAGGGGATTCTGGACAACCAGAACAGTCTTGTAAGAATCTTTGAAACAAGGATCAAGACTCTTAATGATAAGGTGGACAGGGTAACTAAGACAGTCATAGAGCTTCAGAAGGAAGTTGACTCAGTGCACATCCCTCAGGCTTCTTCTGATGATGATGAGGAGGATGAGGAGGAGGATGGATCACCTCTCAGGACAGGCACACAGTTTCCTACTCAGGCCAGATCAGCCACTATGCCAACTCCAGACTTGAGGCCCTCTTCATCAGCTCCTGCTGCTGTCACTTCAGCTCTTGCTCCATTAGCTCCAGTTCCTCCAGCTGCTACTCCAACTCCATCCACAACATCTGCAGAGATCTTCATCGACGCTATTCTCTTGACTCCTTCACCAACAACCGGAGGAGATCTACCCAAGAACGCTTAGACATATGCCTTTAAACTTTTTGGTAACTTGTTGCCAAAGGGGGAGAAGTGTATATAGATCTTTACGCTTCGAGTGAGAGAGCGTTTTGGTGTTTATTGCTTTTCAAAAACAATTGTTTTTGGTTGCTTGTGATACACTCTTTGTGTGTGATGCTACTACTTCCTATCATCTTAATGCTTTATGAGATGATCTTTCTACATTGTTTGATTTTGTTGTGCTATGATGTTCACTCTAATTATTCTCGCACACCACCAAGATGTATTTGACATGGAAGAAGTACCCCATGTACCTAATCGATTGTGCATTTGCATTCAAACGCAAATCCAAAATGATGCACAAATTTAGGGGGAGCTCTTGCTTATCACATACCTCTCAAAGCGACGATTATATTCATTGATTATATCATATGTCAAAGCTTTGATCTACATGTTGTCATCAATTACCAAAAAGGGGGAGATCGAAAGCACATCTCCCTTGGTGGTTTTGGTAATTTATAACAACATATATGTCATTGAACTAATGTTTCCATCAAGTATATTTCAGTAAAAGTTCAATGATGGGTTGGCAAAGAGATTGTGGAATACCCCAAGATGCAACGAAATGGATTGGCAAAGCTTCAAGCAAGAGGACTCTACATTTTATATTTGTGAGAAATCACATTGAGTCCATAGGAAAGCCAATACTATTAAAAGGGGGTACAGTTTCATTGGTGAACAAAATGCTCATACGTGCACAAGTGATAGTCACCAAAGACACCCACAAACTCTCCCACCAATGTCTGTCCTAAGCCAAACACTCAAATAGGTGCAACCAACATTCCACATTCGGTGCCACCGATTCCAAACCCTAGACAGACTCAGCCAAACCCTAACCCTTCGGTACAACCGATACTGCTTTCTGTGCCATCGAGTTGGGCTGCCAACTTTCTGTTATGCAAGTTCACAGTTTTGGTCCCTCCGAGATTGTTGAATCGGCGTCATCAAGATTGGGCATTTTGACCGTTGGTCACCTTATCGATGCAACCGAGATTTCTACATCGTTCCCTCCGAGATTCAAAAGTTGCCACCTTTTGGTCACTTCCGTACCACCGAGATTAACACATCGGTGTCACCGAGTTGGTCATTTTGTGTGTAACGGTTGGATTTTTGGGGATGCCTATATATACCCCTTCACCACCACCTACTCAAATGAGAAGCACAGAGAAGCACTCAGAACCATTCCATATATATCCTATCAGTTTTTTGAAAGAGAACCACCTACCCTTGTGTTGAGGTCAAGATCTTCCACTCCAACCATACAGATCTTGATTTCTAGCCTCCCCAAGTCGGTTTCCACCAATCCCATCTCTTCTACCAAGCCATATCTATGAGAGAGTGATTGTGTGTTGAGGAGTCTATCATCTTGAAGCACAAGAGCAAGGAGTTCATCGACATTACCGAGCCTATTACCTTTTGGAGGGTGGTGCCTCCTAGATTGGTTATGTGTCGCTTGGGAGCCTACTACTTCGTGTTGTGGAGTGAACCAAGAAGTTTTTAAGGGCAAGGAGATCGCCTACTTCGTGAAGATCTACCCCGAGTAAGGCTAGTCCTCCGTGGACGTAGGCCGTCATGGTATAGTCAAGGTTGCTTCTTCGTGGAACCCTCTGTGGGTAGAGCCCTCCGTGGACTCTCACGACCGTTATCCTCCGTGGGTTGAAGACTCCATGAATGTGGGTGGACGATAGCACCACCTATTGGAACCACGTAAAAAATCATCGTGTCACCAATTGTGTTTGCTTTCCTTACCCTCTCTTTACTTACATGTGCAATGTCTTTAATTTCCACTGCAATACTCTTAGACATGCATGTGTAAGGTGTGCTTGACATACTATGAATGCTAACATCCGCCAAGAATTAAACCTACTTTCGATCCTACATACTCCGGCACGGCAGTAGAGCTTGGCAGAGCTTCCTCTCCTCAAGGTATGAACCCCCTCTTCCTCTCCCCTTGTTTATGATGTTGTACGGTACATTTTATTGCTCAAATTTTGTTTGTCCAGTACATATTTTTGTTCAAATTGTTGTTGTCCAGTACATCTTTGCAATATGTGGTGATGTGTAATATAGTTGATATCATGTATTAATTGTAGATGGTCAAGCAGATGAACAAAAGAAAAATGATGGTTAGGGGAGCTGCTGTTTTTGTCGCACTTGTTGCAATTGTAGTCATTGTTCTAGGTTTAATAAGGAAGAGAAGACCCCGTATTACATATGGCCCAATGCATGAAAGAGATCGAACCGGATTTGATTATCTGAACGAATTTTTTTGGCAAAGCGATGTGTTGTGTAAAAACATGTTAAGGTTTGAAAGAGTTGCTTCTTTCGCTTGTGTGACATACTGAGGGATCCCTAGTTGCTAGAAGATAGTCCACATCTTAGCGTGGAGCAACAATTAGCGATGTTTTTGCATACAATTGGGCATAACCTTCGGAATAGGGTTATTTCAGCCAACTTTTGTAGATCGGTGAGGATCACTATGCAGGGCATTGTATGGTATGCTTCTCAACCCACAAATCTGATGCCATTTTATGTTTGCATTATGCTAATCATTTTGAACACTGTTTGTAGACCCACAAAGCTGATTCCCCCTCCTTGAATACCCCAATTGAATACTATCATGCTTTGGCTTCCATCTATGGGACACTCGGGGCTAAGGGGTTGGGTGCTAGGTCTGGTAATGATCTTCTTTCTATTGAGATCGAAGATGAGGAGAATGCTGAGGTGAACACGTCCCTAAATGTTGGTGAGTCTTCTGACCCCAAAGTGCCACCCAAAAAGAGGGCCAAGATAAAGCACATTCAAGACGATCCACTACTTATCACTCTCAAAGATGGGTTTAAACTTGTGGCTGGAGCGCTTGTGAAGTCTAGTGGAGATGATGATGATATACCCGATGACCTTTGGGATGTTGTTTCTGTTGAGAACGTTGCATGGGAAACAAAATTTTCCTACGAACACGCAGATCTATCCATGGTGATGAGCATCTACGAGAGGGAGAGTGGATCTACGTATCCTTGTAGATCGCTAAGCGGGAAGCGTTAAGAAACGCGGTTGGTGTAGTCGAACGTCTTCGCGATCCAAATCGCCGTCGTACCACGATCCAATCATGATCCGTCTCACGATCCAATCACGATCTGTCCCGCGAACTTAATCACAATCCGTCCCATGAACTTGATCACGATCCTTCCGCGTTCAGCACACGTACAGCTTGATGACGATCTTCGTCGTCTTATTCCAGCAAGAAGGAGCGTAGAGGAAGAAGAGTTCTCCGGCAACGTGACGGCGCTCTGGCGATGGTGGTGGAGCTATTCCGGCAGGGCTTCGCCTAAGCGCTGCAGAAAACTGATCTAAAGGAGAAACTATGCACTAAAGGAACGGGTAGCACGTGGCTAAAAATCTATGCAAAAACCCTAAAACCTCCAGTATATATAATAGGAAGAGAGGAGGAGTCTTGTCCCAAGGGCCAAGACTCTAGGAGTCGGCCGGACCAGGTGGGAGAGGTGGAATCCACCTCCAATCCTAGTAGGACTAGGATTCACCCTGTTTTTGCCTTTTTCCACCTTTTCTCTTTGTTTTTTTTCTCCCTAGCCGCATGGGCTTTGTGTGGGACTTCCAAAATCCAACTAAGGGCTGGTATTCACTCTCCGACAGCCCATGTTGCCTCTTGGGTCGAAATACCCCTCCCGATGGTCTCCCGGTACACTCCCGACACTCCCGGTACACTACCGATGAGCCCAAAACTTTTCTGGTGACCAAAATAGGACTTCCTATATATGGATCTTTACCTCCGGACCATTATGGAGCTCCTCGTGACGTCCGGGATCTCATCCGGGACTCCGAACAACTTTCGGTCACCACCATACATAACTCTATACTACCGAAACGTCACCAAACCTTAAGTGTGCAGACCCTGCGGGTTCGAGAACTATGTAGACATGACCGAGACACCTCTATGGTCAATAACCAATAGCGGGACCTGGATGCCCATATTGGTTCCTACATGTTCTATGAAGATGTTTATCGGTTGAACCTCTATGTCAAGGATTCAGTTAATCCCGTATGATGTTCCCTTTGTTCTTCGGTATGTTACTTTCCCGAGATTCGATCGTCGGTATCTCCATACCTAGTTCAACCTCGTTATCGGCAAGTCTATTTACTCGTTCCGTAATACAAGATCCCATGACTAACACTTCGACACATTGCTTGCAAGGCTCATTGTGATGTTGTATTACCGAGTGGGCCCTGAGATACCTCTCCGTCACACAGAGTAACAAATCCCATTCTTGATCCATGCCAACTCAACAGACACCCTCAGATATACCTATAGAGCACCTTTATAGTCACCCAGTTACGCTGCGACGTTTGATACACACAAGGCACTCCTTCGGTATCCGTGAGGTGCATGATCTCATGGTCATAGGAACATATACTTGACATGCAGAAAACAGTAGCAATAAACTGACACGATCATATGCTACGTTTGTAGTTTGGGTCTTGTCCATCACATCATTCTCCTAATGATGTGATCCCGTTATCAAATGACATCACATGTCAATGGCTAGGAAACCTTGAGCATCTTTGATCAACGAGCTAGTTCACTAGAGGCATACTAGGGACAAAGTGTTGTCTATTTACCCACACATGTAATGTGTTTCCAATCAATACAATTATAGCATGGACAATAAACGATTATCATGAACAAGGAAATATAATAATAAACACTTTATTTATTGCCTCTAGGGCATATTTCCAACAGTCTCCCACTTGCACTAGAGTCAATAATCTAGCTCACAACACTATGTGATTTACATTGTAATGGATCGAACACCCATGCAGTTCTAGTGTTGATCATGTTTAGCCCTTGGAAGAGGTTTAGTCAACGGGTCTGCAACATTCAGATCCATGTGCACTTCGCAAATATTTATGTCCTTCTCCTCGATGTAATCACAGATGGAGTTGAAGCATCGCTTTATGTGTCTGGTCCTCTTGTGAAACCTTGGTTCCTTGGCCAGAGTAATGGCACCAGTGTTGTCACAGAACAGGTTCATTGGATTCAGTGCACTGGGCACTACTCCAAGATCTGTCATGAACTGCTTCATCCAGACACCTTCCTTCGCCGCCTCCGAGGCTGCGATGTACTCCGCTTCACATGTAGAATCGGTTACCATGCTTTGCTTGGAACTGCATCAGCTTACCGCTCCCCCGTTGAGAATAAATACGTATCCGGTTTGCGACTTAGAGTCATCCGGATCAGTGTCAAAGCTTGCACCGACGTAACCCTTTATGACGAGCTCTTCATCACCTCCATAAACGAGAAACATTTCCTTAGTCCTTTTTAGGTACTTAAGGATATTCTTGATCGCTGCCCAGTGTTCCATTCCAGGATCACTTTGAAACCTTTTGGCCATACTTATGGCAAGGCTGACATTCGGTCTTGTGCACAACATTGCATACATGATAGAGCCTATGGCTGAAGCATAGGGGATGACACTCATCTTTTCTCTATCTTCTGCAGTCACTGGGCATTGAGTCTTACTCAACCTCACACCTTGTAACACAGGCAAGAACCCTTTCTTGGACTGATCCATTTTGAACTTCTTCAAAACTTTATCAAGGTATGTGCTCTGTGAAAGTGCTATCAAGCATTTCGATCTATCTCTATAGATCTTAATGCCTAATATGCAAGCAGCTTCTCCTAGGTCCTTCATTGAAAAACTCTTGTTCAAATATTCCTTCACGCTTTCTAGCATTTCTATATTGTTTCCAATCAGCAATATGTCATCCACATATAATATTAGAAACGCTATAGAGCTCCCACTCACTTTCTTGTAAATTCAAGCTTCTCCATAAACTTGTATAAACTCAAACGCTTTGATCACCTCATCAAAACGCTTATTCCAACTCCGAGATGCTTGCACCAGACCATAAATGGATCGCCGGAGTTTGCAAACTTTGTCAGCATTCTCTGGATCGACAAAACCTTCTAGTTGCATCATATACAACTCTTCCTCAAGGAAACCGTTGAGGAACGCTGTTTTGACATCCATCTGCCAAATTTCATAGTCGAAATAAGCAGTTATTGCCAACATGATTCTGACAGACTTAAGCATCGCTACGGGTGAGAAGGTCTCATCGTAGTCAACTCCTTGAACTTGTGAAAAACCCTTTGCCACAAGTCGAGCTTTATAGACGGTGGCATTACCTTTCGCGTCTGTCTTCTTCTTAAAGATCCATTTGTTCTGAATGGCCTTTCGCCCTTCAGGTAATACTTCCCAAGTCCATACTTTGTTTTCATACATGGATCCCATCTCGGATTTCATGGCCTCTAACCATTTCTCGGAATCCGGGCCCATCACTGCTCCTCCATAGCTCGTAGGTTCATTGTTGTCCAACAACATGACCTCCAAGACAGGGTTGCCGTACCACTCAGGAGTAGTACACGGCCTTGTCGACCTACGAGGTTCAATAGTAGCTTGATTCGAAGCTTCATGATCATCATCATTAGCTTCCTCTTCTACCGTCGTAGGTTCCACAGAAACATCTTTTTGCGCTGCGCTTATTTCTGGTTGAAGTAAAGGTTCAATAACCTCATCAAGCTCTATTTTCCTCCCACTCAATTCTTTCGAGAGAAACTCTTTCTTAAGAAATGTTCCGTTCTTAGCGACAAACACTTTGCCTTCGGATCTGAGATAGAAGGTATACCCGACTGTCTCTTTAGGGTATCCTATGAAGACGCATTTTTCCGCTTTGGGTTCCAGCTTTTCAGGCTGAAGCTTTTTGACATAAGCATCACATCCCCAAACTTTAAGAAACGACAACTTTGGCCTCTTGCCAAACCACAGTTCATATGGTGTCGTCTCAACGGATTTCGATGGTGCCCTATTTAAAGTGAATGCAACTGTCTCTAATGCATAACCCCAAAACGATAGTGGCAAATCAGCAAGAGACATCATAGAACGCACCATATCTAATAAGGTTCGATTACGACGTTCGGAGACACCATTACGCTGTGGTGTTCTGGGCGGTGTCAACTGTGAAACAATTCCACACTGTCTTAAGTGACTGCCAAACTCATAACTCAGATATTCACCTCCTTGATCAGATCGCGGGAATTTAATCTTCTTGTTACGATGATTCTCAACTTCACTCTGAAATTGCTTGAACTTTTCAAACATTTCAGACTTGTGTTTCATTAAGTAAATATACCCATATCTACTTAAGTCATCAATGAAGGTGAGAAAATAACGATATCCACCACGCGCTGTAACATTCATTGGACCGCACACATCAATATGTATGATTTCCAATAAGTCACTCGCCCGTTCCATTGTTCCAGAGAACGGCGTTTTAGTCATCTTGCCCATGAGGCATGGTTCACATGTGTCAAGTGATTTAAAATCAAGTGACTCCAAAAGTCCATCAGCATGGAGCTTCCTCATGCGTTTTACACCAATATGACCTAAACGGCAGTGCCACAAGAAAGTGGTACTATCATTATCAACTCTACATCTTTTGGCATCAATGTTATGAACATGTGTGTCATCACTATCAAGATTCAATATGAACAAACCCCTAACATTGGGTGCATGACCATAAAAGACATTGCTCATATAAATAGAACAACCTTTATTCTCTGATTTAAATGAGTAACCGTCTCACAATAAACAAGATCCAGATATAATGTTCATGCTTAACGCATGCACTAAATAACAATTATTCAGGTTCATCACTAATCCCGATGGTAACTGAAGAGAGAGCGTGCCGACGACGATCACATCAACCTTGGAACCATTTCCCACGCGCATCATCACTTCCTCCTTTGCCAGCCTTCGTCCATTCCGTAGTTCCCGTTTTGAGTTGCAAATGTGAGCAACCTAACCGGTATCAAATACCCAGGCACTACTACGAGAGCTAGTAAGGTACACATCAATAACATGTATATCACATATACCTTGTTTGTCGTTGGCCGCCTTCTTGTCAGCCAGGTACTTGGGTCAGTTCCGCTTCTAGTGACCAGTTCCCTTGCAATCAAAGCACTCAGTTTCTGGCTTGGGTCCATGCTTGGGCTTCTTTACAGGAGTAGCAACTGCTTTGCCATCCTTCTTGGTTTTACCCTTCTTGCCCTTGCCCTTGACCTTGCCATTTTTCTTGAAACTAGTGGTTTTATTGACCATCAACACTTGATGTTCTTTCTGGATTTCAGACTCAGCGACTTTTAGCATCGCAAATAGTTCGGCGACTGACTTGTTCATCCCGTGCATGTTATAGTTCATCACAAAGCTCTTGTAACTAGGTGGCAGTGATTGAAGAACTCTGTCAGTGATCGCCTCTGGCGGAAGGGCAATTCCCAACTCCGCCAGACGAGTTGAATACCCAGACATTTTGAGTATATGTTCACTGATAGACCCGTTCTCCTCCATCTTGCAAGCATAGAACTTATCGGAGGTTTCATACCTCTCGATCCGGGCATTCTTCTAAAAGATAAACTTCAAATCCTGGAACATCTCATATGCTCCATGACGTTCAAAACGTCTTTGAAGTCCCAGTTCTAAGCCATACAATATTGCACACTGAACTATTGAGTAATCTCCAGTACGTGCCTCCCAAGCGTTCTTAACGTCTTCGGAGGTCATGTCTTCTGGTTGGTCACCAAGCGGTGCATCAAGAAGATATGATTTCTGGGAAGCCGTGAGGATAATCCTCAGATTACGGGCCTAGTCAACAAAGTTACTTCCATCATCTTTCAACTTAGCTTTCTCTTGGAACGCATTAAAATTCAAGGGTGCTACTACGCGAGCCATTGATCTAAAGCATAAATATGCAAAGGTTACTTAGACTATTTTTCAAGATAATGAGTTTAGTTAATCAAATTACTAAAGCTCCCACTCAAATTGACATCCCTCAGGTCATCTGAGTGTCACATGATCCAAATTCACCAACTCAAGTCTGATCATCACGTGAGTTGAGGTGGCTTCAATGGTGAACATCATTATTTTGATCATATCTACTATATGACTCATGTTCGACCTTTCGGTCTCTTGTGTTCTGAGGCCATGTCTGTACATGCTAGGCTCGTCAAGTTTAACCCGAGTGTTCTGCACATGCAACACTGGCTTGCACCCGTTGTGTGTGAACGTAGAGTCTATCACACCCGATCATCACGTGGTGTCTCAACATGACGAACTTTCGCAATGGTGCACACTCGGGGAGAACACAATTTATCTTTAAATTAAGTGAGGGATCACCTTATAATGCTACCGTCGTCCTAAGAAAAACAAGGTGCATAAAAAGGATTAACATCACATGCAAATCATAAGTGACATGATATGGCCATGAACTTGTGCTTTTGATCTCCATCTAGAAAGCAATGGCATGATCTCCATCGTCACCGGCATGACACCATGATCTTCATCATCTTGATCTCCATCAACGTGTCACCATCGGGGTTGTCGCGTCCAACATGCTTCTACTACTATTGCTACCGTTTAGTGATAAAGTAAAGCATTACATAGCGCTTAATGATTGACACGCAGGTCATACAATAATTAAAGACAACCCTATGGCTCCTGCCGGTTGTCGTACTCATCGACATGCAAGTCGTGATATTCTATACAACACATGATCATCTCATACATCACATATATCACATCATGTAATTGGCTATATCACATCACAACATAACCTTAATAGCACTTTCACAGAGCACATACCTTGATAAAGTTTTGAAGAAGTTCAAAATGGATCAGTGTAGGAAGGGGTTCTTGCCTGTGTTACTAGGTGTGAAGTTGAGTAAGACTCAATGCCCAGCGACTGCAGAAGATAGAGAAAAGATGAGTGTCATCCCCTATGCTTCAGCCATAGGCTCTATCATGTATGCAATGCTGTGCACAAGACCGGATGTCAGCCTTGCCATAAGTATGTCCGGAAGGTTTCAAAGTGATCCTGGAATGGAGCACTGGGCAGCGATCAAGAATATCCTTAAGTACCTGAAAAGGACTAAGGAGATGTTTCTCGTTTATGGAGGTGATGAAGAGCTCGTCGTAAAGGGTTACGTCGATGCAAGCTTTGACACTGATCCGGATGACTCTAAGTCGCAAACCAGGGAGCGGTAAGCTGGTGCAGTTCCATGTAAAGTGTGGTAGTCGATTCTACATCGAAGCAAAGTACATCGCAGCCTCGGAGGCGGCGAAGGAAGGTGTCTGGATGAAGTAGTTCATGACAGATCTTGGAGTAGTGTCCAGTGCACTGAATCTAATGAACCTATTCAGTGACAACACTAGTGCCATTGCTCTGGCCAAGGAACCAAGGTTTCACAAGAGGACCAGACACATAAAGCGACGCTTCAACTCCATCCGCGATTACATCGAAGAGAAGGACATAAATATTTGCAAAGTGCAAACGGATCTGAATGTTGCATACCCATTGACTAAACCTCTTCTAAGGCCTAAACATGATCAACACGTAAATCACATAGTGATGTGAACTAGATTATTGACTCTAGTGCAAGTGGGAGACTGTTGGAAATATGCCCTAGAGGCAATAAATAAAGTGTTTATTATTATATTTCCTTGTTCATGATAATCGTTTATTGTCCATGCTATAATTGTATTGATTGGAAACACACTACATGTGTGGGTAAATAGACAACACTTTGTCCCTAGTATGCCTCTAGTGAACTAGCTCGTTGATCAAAGATGGTCAAGGTTTCCTAGCCATTGACATGTGATGTCATTTGATAACGGGATCACATCATTAGGAGAATGATGTGATGGACAAGACCCAAACTACAAACATAGCATATGATCGTGTTAGTTTATTGCTACCGTTTTCTGCATGTCAAGTATATGTTCCTATGACCACGAGATCATGTAACTCACGGACACCGGAAGAGTGCCTTGTGTGTATCAAATGTCGCAACGTAACTGGGTGACTATAAAGGTGCTCTACAGGTATCTCCGAGGGTGTCTGTTGAGTTAGCATGGATCAAGACTGGGATTTGTTACTCTGTGTGACGGAGAGGTATCTCAGGGCCCACTCGGTAATACAACATCACAATGAGCCTTGCAAGCAATGTGTCGAAGTGTTAGTCATGGGATCTTGTATTACGGAACGAGTAAATAGACTTGCCGATAACGAGGTTGAACTAGGTATGGAGATACCGACGATCGAATCTCGGGAAAGTAACATACCGAAGAACAAAGGGAACATCATACGGGATTAACTGAATCCTTGACATAGAGGTTCGACCGATAAAGATCTTCGTAGAATATGTAGGAACCAATATGGGCATCCAGGTCCTGCCATTCGTAATTGACCGTAGAGGTGTCTCGGTCATGTCTACATAGTTCTCGAACCCGCAGGGTCTGCACACTTAAGGTTTGGTGACGTTTCGGTAGTATAGAGTTATGCATGGTGGTGACCGAAGGTTGTTTGGAGTCCCGGATGAGATCTCGTACGTCACGAGGAGCTCCGGAATGGTCTGGAGGTAAATATTGATATATAGGAAGTCCTATTTTGGTCACAGGAAAAGTTTCGGGCTCATCGGTAGTGTACCGGGAGTGTCGGTAGTGTACCGAGAGACCATCGGGAGGGGTATTTCGACCCAAGAAGCTACACGGGCTGTGGGAAAGTGAATACCAGCCCTTAGTGGGTCTCACATAAGGTCCATGCGGCTGGGAAGAAAAGCCCAAAGAGAAAAATGTGGAAAAAGGCAAAAAGACCAAAATAAGGAGGAGTCCTAGTCCTAACAGGATTGGAGGAGGAATCCTCCTCTCCTCCTTGGTTCGGCCAAAGCCTCCTCTCTTCCTTTTATATATACTAGAGATTTTAGGGTTTTTGCACTTGATTTTTAGCCACGTGCTACCGTTTCTTTAGTGCATAGTTTCTCCTCTAGATCGGTTTTCTGCAGTGCTTAGGCGAAGCCCTACCGGAATTGCTCCACCACCATCACCGCGGCGCCGTCACGTTGCCTGAGAACTCGTCTACCTCTCCGCTCCCTCTTCCTGGATCAAGAAGGCGGAGATCGCCATCAAGCTATACGTGTGCTGAACGCGGAGGTGTCGTCCGTTCGGTGCTTGATCGGGACGGACCGTGATTGGATCACGGGACGCTCGGTGATTTGGATCGCGAAGACGTTCGACTACACCAACCGCGTTTTTTAACGCTTCCTGCTTAGCGATCTACAAGGGTATATAGATCCACTCTCCTTCTCGTAGATGCTCATCATCATAGATAGATCTTGCGTGTGCATAGGAATTTTTTTGTTTCCCATGCAACATTCCCAACAAACAGCGTCACACATGCCGCAAAAAACCCACACCTGCCCCAAAGACAAGTATTTTAGGATGACATATGTTTTGGCATGAGCTACACAAAAGATAAAAGCACGTATTTGTCGCACATGTACTGTATTTCACTACGTAAAACATATGACCCCCTTTAGCTCAAACCAAAACGTATTTCATCATGGAGATTTATAGAAATGTATTATGTTATACATATACATCACCAGGTGTGTGTGTATTTGTTTTAAGAATTATTAAAAAATAAAACATTGTTTTTGATTTTTTTCGAAAACCAGACTCCAAAATCCACACTCAAAAAAAGTAAAATCCACACTCTCTGCTTTTTTTTGTTTTTACGTTACCCACACTCTCTGCTGTGCAACTACGAATCAGTACTACTACCGGCCCAATCCAATCAACCGGGCAATCTCGGAAAGAATCAGGTCCGGTTCACGCGTTCAGCATCCTCCTTTCGCAGACCCATCGCGCTCCGCCGCTGTCCGCTCGCCCAAACCCCGCTCGCCGCACAGCCGCCACGCCCATCACCCAGCACCCAGCAGCAGCAACACACCCGCCGCAAAACCCGCACCCGCCGACCGCGAGGCCGGCCCGCCCATGTCTCCCTCCGCGCCGCCGGCCGCCCTCCGCCTCGCGAGCCCGCCCAAAGCTCTCCTCCCCGCTCTCTCGCCGTCCCCCGCTCGCTGCCCCCGCCTCTCCATGTCGGGCCCCTCCCGTCCCCGCGCCACGCCGCTCGCCGCGGCCGGCGGAGGCGGCGCGGCCCCTTCCCTACTGGACGCCGACCCGGGCCACCGCGACTCCGTCATCCTCGCCGCGCGCGGTGCCATGGCGAACTGCCTCGGCGAGACCCACCTCGACCTCGTCGTCCCCGGGCTCCGCCTCGCTGCCAAGGGCAAGGTGAGCGAAGCGTCGACCTAGCTGTTACGGGAGGTCCTCGAAGGTTCTCGTGAGTGACCGTTGGTGTTTGATGGGCAGGTGAGGGATGTCTACGAGAGCGGGGAGCACCTGGTGCTGGTGACCACCGACCGTCAGAGCGCCTTCGACCGTGTCCTTGCCTCCATCCCGTTCAAAGGGCAGGTATGCTCCCAGTCCTCTGCTGTTGAAACTGTCTATATGAATCTTCGTTGAAATAGTGTAGCATCCGCATGTTTCAAGCAATATAAAAGCTTAAAGCATTTTTTTGTAATCATGTCTGCAGTCATGTCATGCCCATTGTTCGTGTAGCTTAACATTGTTAAGCTGCATGCTGCTGCTTCATCTTCTGCCCCTTTATACTGAAGTGCGTAACCTGAATAAGCTAGAATCGTGAAAAAGTCACTATAAGTTACTTTTCTGTGCTTTAAGACAAATGTTCATTTCAGGTTCTTAACGAGACAAGCCTTTGGTGGTTCAATAGGACTAGCCATATCACTCCAAATGCGGTGGTCTCTTGTCCCGACAAGAATGTGACAATTGCCAAAAAGTGCTCAGTTTTTCCAGTTGAATTTGTTGGTGAGACCTAACTCGTGCTGCATATCTTGCTTATTTCTCCTATTAGTTTGCAGTCTTACCAGGCATAATCTTGATGGAAGTGCTAAGCAATTGGTTTGTTTTCAGTGAGGGGATTCGTTACTGGAAGCACTGATACATCACTATGGACAGTTTATAACAAGGGTGTGAGGAATTACTGTGGAAATGTCATTCCTGATGGTATGCTAACAAATATTGATACAATATGGATGTCTCTTCCTTCTCTCTTATGAGTGGATTCCTTGTTACAGGCATGGTAAAAAATAAAAAGCTACCAGCAAATATCCTCACGCCAACAACTAAAGCTGCTGATCATGATGTCCCTATCACTCCTGATGAGGTTTCTCCCTTTTCTTTTTTTCCTGAAATTCCGTCTCTTCCCATAGTCTAGAACATAGAGAATACATGTTGTAAGGATCAGATCAACTTAATGATCTTGGATTATTTTCTAACATTGGCATCGTTTAAGTTGCTCCCGGTATTCGCTGCTTTGATCCAACTGAAAATAATTAAAAGCTTGAGACTCATCATTCTGTAAAGAGGTTGCTGCTTGTTTTTGAATTTCATCGTTCGCTTGCTAATCGCAAATATACCTATTTTAATGTTGTGCAGTGCATTACACCTTTTATTCTTTATTGAAGTGTTTTTGCTGATATCACCTTCTGTCGTTACATTATTTTCCGTTGAAAGAGCCCCTTATGTATGATGGTATTCTTCAGATAGTCAAGTCAGGGCTGATGTCCAAGGATGATTTTGATGAGGCAAGAAGCAAAGCCTTAGGCTTATTTGAGTATGGACAGGTAACCTTTTATGTCATCTCCTTTCTAGAAGCTCCTAGGTCCATGTTTAGGGCCCTCCTTGTTGACTTCACTGACCAAGCTTGAAGCTTAAGAATTGGCTTGTTGACACTGACCATGCTTGACATATTTGAGCTTGGAATATTTATCTTTCTTTGCCAATGCATTCAGTTTTGATCCTTGTTGCTCGTCCTCTTAATTTAATATATGCCCATAGCTATTATTTTGTAAATATATCTACATGGAGGCCTAATTGTTTTGAGAAAGTATTGTCCAGTGAGTTGAGACCCTGTGCATGCTATTTTTATCCACTGCCCACCTATAGCCGTAGCTGATTTTTCTCTTCTTGCAGAAAGTGGCATTAGAGAATGGAGTAATTCTAGTTGACACAAAGTATGAGTTTGGAAAAACAGCTGATGGGACAGTTGTGTTGATTGATGAGGTTGTGTTTTCTGACTTACGCTTTCTTCTATGTATTTTTACCTTTTGCATTCCTTCCTATGCATGGAGCAAAATCCCACGAGGTTTCTCTGCTGTGTATAAGCATATACGTGGTACAGCTCTTTCGGTGTAGACACTTAAGCTTTGGTATTTTTAATGTGTGATATATTCAACCTGTATGGCTAGACTTGAGATCTTTGCACTAAGTAACTAATTATACACATGGAAAAGGTCCGATAGACTTTACAGTGGCTGTATTCATCTTTATGAGATATTTCCTGGGAACTTGAGTTTTCATTTCTACGAAATCATGATGATATCCTCCTTTGCAATAAGCAGGTACATACACCTGACTCCAGCAGATATTGGATTGCTAATTCATATGCAGAGAGATTCAAATCTGGCTTTGAACCTGAAAATGTTGACAAGGTAACCTACAATTATTCGTACACACAGGCGCTAAAGGGTGCACTTTAGCCTCCTGTGACTTTCCGCGTCACCGTCAGTAATGCTATTTATAATGGAAATGCTGAAAAGGTGATTTAATTTTCATCAGGAGTTCTTAAGGCTGTGGTTTAAGAATAATTGCAATCCATATGAAGATAAGGTATCTTTACTTTTCTTCCCCGTCTGGCTGTTAACACTGCTTAAGCATGTTTTCAATAGTTAGCCAGATATCAATCCTAAATTAGTGATGGAACTGACAGTCAAAAATTTCCATTGCGTCAATTCGATGGTTTTATTTATGCTTATTAATTATTCTGAAACACAGGTTCTACCAGAAGCTCCAGAAGAACTAGTTTCTGAACTTGCTTGGCGGTATGATAGTTTCTGTGGCTTCCCCTTGTTTTCCATTTAAGGGCAATTTCAATCTTCCCCTTGCTCATCTCTACGTATATGAAACTGAAGAAAGCATCATATATTGTGGCAGTTCAGTAATTGTTTCCTTGAATATCCACTGCAGGTACATATTCCTGTTTGAAACAATAACAAATACGAAGTTTGAGATCCCAGAAACACAGGTACGTAGAGGAATGTTTTTACACTTCTTGCTTAGTACTCCCTCCGTTCTTTTGTATAAGATGTTTCAGATGGTTCACCTTGAACTGTTTTGGGCGCTGTCTGAACTGTCTAAAAAAAGTGGACAGAGGGAGTAGTAGCCAAGTAGTTGAGCCTTATTTTGTTAATGCAGGAACCGATCCATGAAAGGATATCAAGGAACGTGGCACAAGCCTTACGGAATTTATAATTGCTAACGCTGAAAAAGGCACTTGCTCGTGACAATAAGAGGTGCACTCCTGCTACTGAGATTCCCTGTAGTTGCGGTGTGCACATGAGCTATGAGCTGATGAGTAATATCCTCCCCACTGAAGATTGGATTTATTTTCGACGGAGCAGGAATGCATATGCGCGGTTATGTAATGTGGGATAGTGTAGAGATAAATAATTGAAATTGGTCGCCGTTTCTGTTTCAGTGAGCATCTGGTATGCTCCATTGTTGACTTCCTCATGTTTGGAGTGCTGGAGAAGACCAATGCAATATGCAACTTTCTGCTGCCTGTATTGTGTAAAAGTTGCAGAGCTCGCCCCATTTTTTTGTTTGCAGAATTGACCATTTGACTCTGTCTTGTGCAAGATCTTTTTGCTCTACACATTTCCCAAACTATCTGTGAAGATGACGTATCGTAGATCTATGACTTGCCCGTGACAACATGGAGATAGTAATGTATCTGTACTTTCAGATAACACTCTGATCCACCATTTCATGTCCACATCCCGCTGGTTATTTAAATTATAAATAAACTACTTTCAGAGGGAGTTTTGACTCCTTGGAAGACAACCGCGACCCGGCAACCCAGATCTGGACTTTTTTTAAGGCTTACTTCCAATGCATTGGTGCTAAGATGAGATGTTAATAAAGTTTTTCATGCATTGATGGATTTTTTTCATTTAAGTATTTTGCTTAAGTTCACGCGTTTGGTACCATTCCTTCTTGGATGATCACATCCATCTCTCTTCTCTTAAGTATCATGCCACATCAGATTTTTTTACCTATATGACAGCCTTAACAACTGTACAAGATGGAGCATTGAAAGGGACCTTGTACCGGTTCACGAGCAGAGGAGGGATCAGACATCAAAGCACCCAGCAGCACGGAGGTCCAACAATGGCGGAGAAGGGCGTGAAGGTGTTCGGCATGTGGGCGAGCCCCATGGCCATCCGGGTGGAGTGGGCGCTCCGGCTCAAGGGCGTCGGGTACGAGTACGTCGACGAGGACCTCGCCAACAAGAGCGACGCGCTGCTCCGCCACAACCCGGTGACCAAGAAGGTGCCGGTGCTGGTCCACGACGGCAGGTCGGTCGCCGAGTCCGCCATCATCGTCGAGTACATCGACGAGGCGTGGAAGGACGGCTACCCCATCATGCCGGCCGATCCCCACGAGAGGGCTCAGGCGAGGTTCTGGGCCAGGTTCGCCGACGACAAGGTATATGCTCTGTCTGTCCAGTAAAGCACCCCTGGAGTCCTAGCTACTTCGCAGTTGCTCTGATTAATGGCGTGATCGGGCCTGGTTTGTCCAGTGCAACGCCGCCGTCTACCCGGTCTTCACGGCGACCGGCGAGGCGCAGCGGGAGGCGGTGCGCGAGGCCCAGCGGTGCCTGAAGACGCTGGAGACGGCTCTGGAGGGGAAGTTCTTCGGGGGCGACGCCATCGGCTACCTCGACGTCGTGGTTGGGTGGTACGCGTACTGGCTGCCCATCATCGAGGAGGTCTCCTGCGCCGCGGTCGTCACCGACGAGGAGCTGCCACTGATGAAGGCCTGGTTCGACCGCTTCCTGGCCGTCGACGTGGTCAAGGAGACCCTGCCACCCAGGGACAAGCTCCTGGCGCTCAACAGGGCTCGCCGTGAGCAGCTCCTCTCGGCGTAGAGCGGCACCGATTCCGGGCCTTTCAGCTACTAAGCTTGGATGCCATGGATAAATAAACGTTGCGCACTTTGCACATTGTGCAACAACACTGTTTGGAACTTCTTTCAGCCGCCTGCTTCACATTCTCAGTTTATATAAACTGCACATTCTCAGTTTATATAAACTGCATCTATGATGTTATACGGTACTCCCTTCATAAAAAAATATAAAAATATTTAGATCAAGTACAATATATAGTGCCAAGCATTGTTTTAAATATCGGCCAGTTAATCGGCATCTCGATCAGTTAATCGCTACTTGATGGGTCACGGAATAGTTGATTAACTGATTTATCGGCCGATTAACTGGAAAATTAGTCTATTTATCCATATTCAGCACCCGACCGATGTCAATTACCGATATTCTCAACAGCCTAGTTATTTCCTCGACCGTGAAAACAAAAATGACAAGATAAGCAATATATAGTGCCTACTTATTTCCTTGATTGTGAAAACAAAAATGACAAAAAAAGTGTTTCTTCGAAGGACGTCAGTAAAGGCCGGACGACAGATTTGAAGGAATCTCCCGGCGAACAATTCATTCGCGCTGGGAGGATTGACGTAAACTTCGATGCCATGGATATTTTTATTTTAAAACGGAAGCAAAAGTTTTGTCTCATCGATTAGTTAAGAGGAAACTAGAGTTTGTTTGTTTACAGCCCATGATAACATGCCACATGGCAACTACTCACGCACTAAAATGTCCCCTAGCTTCTTAGCTCCCGCCGTAACCCAAAGTCTAGCCTCGGTAAGAATATTATTGAGTAGGATCGGCAGCGACACACTCTTGCGACGGAAGATGCGTGCGTTCCTCTCATTCGAAACGGTCGTACCCACGCCTTCCTATTGGGAGTACCCAAGCCGGTCCTGTTCGCCCACCATTCCATGACAGAGGCTTCTAAGTGCAAAGTAGAAGGGAAAACGAGCATCTACAGCCGGAACCCTCATACCCTCCTCAAACGCCCTGACAGGCCGCCCAGTCATAAAAAATTGACCCACCTGTCCCCCTCAAACGAGCCTCAAACGCCCGGACTGACCGGCACCCCTCATATCCAGCCCAAATATGGGGCGGATATGTGGAAGCCCGGGCGCACCCGGACACACCCTCCATGTCGGCCTGACGACATGGCCCCACACGGACTCGCCTGGAAGCCCGAAGGTCCGAGGGGCGCCTCGACCGTCGGCGCGGTGTGAACGCTGCGTGGCGCTGCTCTGGCTCGCCGCCTGAGGACAGAGTCGGCTATTTAAGCCGTCCGACGTCCCCAGCCCTAGCACATCCACCCCCTTTCCCCCTCCGCCGCCACTCGGCCCATCCGCATCCTCTCGCCCGCTCTCTGGCCTCACTATGGTCCGCCAGAGGATCACCACCTACGCTCAGCTCACGTTGGAGCACCGGAAGCAGATAAAGGCTCGGCGCGCCGCCCGCATCGCTGCGAGTCTCCCTTCGGACTCGCCGTAAACAAAGGAGGAGGAGGAGGAGTAGCCGAAGGAGGAGGTGCCAGAGTACATGGAGGAGGAGTTCGCCGCCGCCCAAGCCGACGATATGGCGGGGCAGCAGGCCATCCTGGATTCCATCCGGGATAAGACCGAGGTGGAGGCCAACCATCAGCTCATCTGGCAGAGGCAGGAGGATGCCGACGCCCTCCTCGACGAGCTCGAGGCGGAGATAGCGGCGGAGGAAGCCACAACGGAGCAGCCGGAGGGGGGCGCATCACCGACGCCAGAGGATGCAGAGCTGCATCCGATGCACCTCTATCCGTCGGAGGGCGCGGAGATCGTCAATATATCCGACGAAGAGTAGATTGCTAGTACATAGTACATAGGTTTAATACGTTGCATGCTTTTGTATGGATTTGAGGAATCAAATATGAGATATCCGAATGTAGTAGTCTTTTTTTAAGGCGTGACCGGTTAGTGTCCGCGGACATTTGAGGGGCCGGATTTGCAAAGTGCGACTGTAGATGCTCTAAATGATCAAGGCTCAACTTGTCGATGACAAGTCTCCAAAGCCCGTTGGTGAAGCGACACTTGAAGAAAAGGTGAACCCCTGTTTCTTGCTCCCTCTCACATAGAGGGCATAGGCCGCAATTTTGTCACCTGCACTTGTCCAATCTGTCGGCTGTCCAAATCCAGTCTTGTAAAGCAAGCCAAGCAAAAAACTTGGAGCAAATGGTGTGGAAGGCATGCCATGGGTAAATAAACGCTGCATACTTGCAGATTGTGCAACAAATGTTTGGAACTTCTTTCAGCCGCCTGCTTCACATTCTCAGGTTATATAAACTTCATCTATGATGTTATATGGTGCTCCTCTGTAAAGAAATATAAAAGCGTTTAGATCACATACAATGTATAGCGACTACTAATTTCCTCGACTGTAAAAAACAAAAATGACAAGGAAAGTGTTTTTTCGAAGGACGTCAATACGAACGGCAGATTTAAACGAACCTCGGAGCGAACGATTCATTCATGCTGGAGGGTCCATGGAAGAAATGATTTTGGTCATTACACATATCCATTCAACAAGGCTACTATATCTCACACTCAACGAGACGATAGGATGTCTCCTGTCGTCTTGCTGAATGCGCTGCAGTAATCAGGCCCTTTCATTCCGCCACACGGTTGAAAATAAAGGAAGGGGTGTGCACAAGGGATTGATCCTTGGACCTCCAAGAAGAAACAAGCGGTACTAGCCACCGTGCCGGTTCGTGTTAAGTAGAGCAAGTCAAGTTAGTTTTTCCTTTTTTCATCTTCTTGTTTTTTTATGGTTATTTCTCATTTGTTTCTTCAATTTTCTTTTAATTTTGTTTTTTCGATTTGTTTATTTTGTTTCCTTTTGAGTTTCATTGTACATATTTTGTATATGTGAAACAATTTTTTTCTAATATGTGATTAGTAATTTTCCAATACAAATTTAACATTGCTTAATATATGGCCAACATTTTTTTCTATTACAAATTATAATGTTTTAATGTTTTATTAACATTTTGCAAACATAAGGTTAATATTTTTTGAATACACGGTAAATATTTTTTAATAAATTTACAATTTGTTTTCAAATGAAACTACCATGATATGATTAATAAGAATGCCATCCCTTAAATGCTAAAATTGCCATGCTACCTATAATGAAACTACCATGATGTAATTTTTACCATGGCTTAACTAATAGATTTACCCTAGTCTAAATAATATAATTTATAGAAGGCCTAAATGATAAAATTGCCATGCTACATATGCCGACCAGGAGCTGAATAATAAATTTACCATGTCCTATATGATAAAATTGCCATTCTAACTATAATGAAGTTGCACAAAGGAAAGTTTAGGATGTTTCGAAACATGGCAAAATTTGGGTTTTGTAATGGAAACAAGTCAAAAATAGAATTTTCCTTGTTTAAAAGATGAAAATTTTAGGAATTTGCCATGGGCACATGGCAAAAATTAGGAATTTTCCATTGGAACAGATGAAATTTAGAAAAATGGTGTTCAAAAAGATGGCAAATCTAGGGATTTTACAAAAACAGTAAGTTTTGCCATATCGATAGTACAGAAAGAAGAAAAATGCATAATACAAAGTGACGTGGCAACACTTAGATTTTTTCCATTGGCACTACTAACGGGTCACGCGGGTCGGTTTTTGAAAATTAACTGATATCTTGGATTTTCCATGGAATTGTATAAAAAACACAAATGTAAGTTTTGCCATGTTAATAGTGCAGATGGTGGTAATCTAGACAAGCATAGTAAATATAAATGGAAAATGTATAATTTTTCCTCTATAGGTTCATTGGAAAAGTGAATAAAAAACATAGTAAAAAAATTTACATGACAACTTTTTAAAATTTCTCTAGCGCTTCATAGGAAAACACCAAAAAGTTTGTTCCATGGATAGTTTATGGATAAGAGCGAAAGTAAATTTGGCATGAAACGAATATAGAACTATCACAAATTAAGATGCCATGGCAGAAACATCTTTAAGATGTTTTCCATGGCATGTCTATGTATGTAATACAAAATTTAAAGTCACATGGTAAATTTTCCATGGAGGATATTTTTAAATTTATTAAAAAGTTGCCACGATTTACAACCCAGAATTGTCTAAATTTACCATATGAGAAAAAAGTTGAAACATTTTTAGGACTCCAAGATTTTAAAATAATCCTAAACTTGCATTGACAATACAAAAATTTCTTGAACATTTGCCGTGTGAGAATTGCGTAGTTACAAAAAAATGGTTTGCCAGGTGACAGTGACAGATTTACCATTAGCTAAATGGGTATTTGCCATGGTGTGTCTTTCCCAAGACAATAAATTGTAGAAAAATTTCCAGGGGACAAAAATGTTGTTGTGCTAATAATCATGAATTTGTCAAGTATACTTGAAACTACAGATCCTAACCCATGAAAAAGTGCGAAAATATTGTATGGAAAATTTGCATAGGCGTAGAATATAGTGTATATAATATGTTTGCATTGACGTAGGGAAAATTTGTCTTGGTGCAAAAAAATTAAAAATTGCCATATTGTGTTAAATAAACTTGCCCCAGAGTATATACTGTATTTGCAATGACTTGTGAACAAAATTTCCCTAAACTTTGCCATGTAAAACATGGTGTAGATAAGTTATAAGAAGTGCCATGTTTTGCAATATGCAGATACTTGATTGCATATTTTTTGGAAAAAAATTGAAAAGTACTTAAAAAGGATGAGATTGTGCTATGTTTCTAAGATTAAACTAGTGCTAGATCAAACAGTTTCGTGGGTGTTATCAAGGATAAGAAGAGAGGTGGTGCTAGCTCACGACCCATCATCTTGAAGGAGAAATCAGATAAGTGGAGAAGCAAGAAGAGTGACCCTACAACAAAGGTGTCCGCAATTCCTTGATAATGATGATGGTTGGCTCTAAGTGTGTTGTGTTTTCATCATGGGTGTGCATGTTTCCTTTGATGATGTATTTTCTCAGGTTATTTTGTGGAGGAAATTATGCGAGGTTGCATCTCATATGTCGGCAGTTGGTAGGGGTAGCATTTTCATGTTTGCTCTTGTGGTATTGTGGCCTCATGATTTATGAGTAGTCCGCTTGCATCATGTAGTTGTGGCTTGGTTGCCCTTTGTGTCAAGTTGTAATGGTTGTCGTCCGGTTTTCGGTAATCAACTTGGCAACTCTCTTCTTCTAAATTAGTGAATTCGACATTTTTTCCTCGATTAAAATTATAATTTTAGGGAGATTAGGCAGATCATAAAGAGTATGATCAAATTTCAGGGTTTATTCTCAAGGAATCAACACAACTACATTGATACATACATTCACAAATAAAACAAATTAAGAAAATGCACAAAAAACACAGATGGTGTTACGACCAGGATCAATTTCAGCACAAAAAGTAGAAATGACAACAAAGTATGAATTCGAGTGCTCAGGAGGCATACGTACGGGCATGACGAGATGGAGCTACAATGAAAACTCATCTTTTGGTCCTTAGGGAATGAGGATGGCGATATCGTCGCGGGACAACATGGCGCAGGAGTCGCTGTAGTTGGCCGACAACACATAGTCATGGACCGACACCACCAGCACGGCTGTCGACCCCACGAAGGCGCCCTTCTAAGTCCATGAAAGCAGGCATGAGTACGATGGCGTACTTCTCACCCTGCATGCGTAAGGTGACCCTGCTAGCACATCCGCACGCGTGAAGTGTTGGTAAACGTAGTAGGAAACGAAAAACAATTGTCCTAGAATCAACCAGGAACACTATGAAGATAAGATAACAGTTGGTACCACGATCGTTATCGTCACCGAGTTGCATCGAAAGAAGAACATGACGTGAAGATATTATTCCCAGTCTTGGTGGCACTAAAATTGTTAACACAAAGTGTTGTGGAGTGGATGTTGAGGGGTCAAATGGCACTAATAAAAGGTGTTTTTTTTCCAGATTTAGACTGTGAGTACCAAGCCACGGAAATCAGTTTTGTTAGTTTGGTGGAGATCACAAGGGAGGACTTTTTAGAGGTCAGCAAACCCAACACAAAGAAGAAGAAGCCCATCATTGATGAATCCTTTTGTAGAATAAGTAGCAGAGTTGCTCTCATCACCAAAGGATTTATGGACAAGGCCTCTACTGCTTCCGCCCAACTGAACTTTCCACATGCATGCAATAATAATGCATAGAAGAGTTAAAAAACAGAAAACATTTATAGCTATGAAATCGGGACCTCAATTTGATGCAATGGTATTCAACAAGAATGTCCCCACACCACCAAATCTTCCTATGGATACCTTGCAAGCCAATGGTACTAGCCCCTGCACGATGGCACCTCATGAAGTGTCAACAAGTACTCTGAACTATGATAGTTCAGTTCAGATAAATAGAGTATTCTATTTGCATATGGGCCTTGGTGGCTCCCACAATTGCCTCCTAGTTATCTTTCACATGCAGTTTTATTTTATTAAGTTGTCATTTGGATGCCCATGTGCACGAGACTTATGTTGGCTTGTAGTAATTTGCACTCTTTTGGTATTTCTGCTGCCAAGACGATCCGTTTAATGAGTTATTTTGTATGCACTCGCTGTCATTGTGAAACCAAATATATGTCCCACCTCCCAACAAATGACAGAGTAATCCTTGAACATAATTGGCAGATACTCTACTCATACTGTGCTATTCACATTATGGGCAACCGGTCAACTTTCAATAGTTCACATGAATAGGAACTGGAATATCATAAATTGGAATGTTAGAGGCATTAATTCCTCTACCAGATGGAATGATATTAGGCAGAAAATAGATGAAAGGTCATGTTGTGCTATGACTTTTCAAGAAACAAAGAGAGATCACTTTGATTTATCATATATCAAAAACTTCTCTCCCAAGAGGTTTAATCAGTTCAGTTATTCCCCTTCCACTAGCAGCTTTGGAGGTATGGTCACCATTTGGAATGGTAATCTATTGAAAGGGAAAATTATATCAAAGAATTACTTCCACATCACCGTTGAATTTACTTCCAATATTGAGAACAACACTTGGTATCTGTCTAATGTCTATGTCCCAAATTATGTGGACGGCAAACAAGAATTTACTAACTGGCTCATGAACATCAACATCAATCAATCCAAGCTATGGATGATACTGGGTGATTTTAACTTCATAAGGGGACTAGATAATAGGAACAAACCCGGTGGAGGTTACAATAGTCTGATGTTATTTAATCTACTCGATATTTTTTCCGTGTATTTACCAGTTCTCACTGGACCACTGCTCACCCCTTTACTATGTCCATTCCATTGGCAAAAATCTCCTCTTACCATGTCCCAATCAAAATTCAAATTGATAGCAACATCCCTAAATGTCAGATTTTTAGGTTTGAAGAGTTTTGGACTGAATTTGAGGGTTTTATTGGCACTATGGGGAACCATTGGCACAATACTATCTGCTTTGTTGACTCACCAAAAAACTTAAATGCCGAATGCAAATATTTGAGAAAGGGTATGAAGAAATGGAGCAAAAAATTCTGTCAGCCGGGTAAAACTATTGACAATTGTTGTTCCTATGTAAAACTTGTAGATGACATTGAAGATCAAAAAATTCTTACAAATCAAGAAAGGTGGTTCAGAAAACTGCTTATTCCCCACACAAATAAAAACTATTAGAGGCCAAAATAAAATATTGGATGATTAGGCTGAACATAAGATGAGACACTCTTAGAGATGAACACACTAATTTTTATGATGCTATTGCAATACTTGTTGGAGATGACCCCAGGTTCGGCCCCTCATGGTGGAGGTAAAAGCCTACGTGATGCTTTGTGTGTATTGATGATGATGATGATCTCGATTACAAGGGTGCTATTTTTCTACCTCTAGTCTTGAGGATTTCTAATCTATCTATCTCTAATGACCTAACATGTCCCTCTTGGGGTGCCTTGCCCCTCCTTATGTAAGTTGAAGGGACATGCTTACATGTAGAGTCCTAGTATGATCAGAACTAGTCTTTTTGCTATTACAAGATGAATCCTAATATGGATCTTGCTTCCCTTAATTGGAGTCCTACTCTCTCTTGAGTATTCTCCATGAGCTAGCCCTTCAGGGTCCCTCCATGAGGCAACCTTCAGACAGGTCTGGGATTTTGGGACTGCCTGTATGAGCCGACATATTGGGATCCTTGTCAAGTCGGCCTCTTGCTGAGTCCTGTCACTGAGCCCTGGATTCTTCCTTGTCATCTTTATCTTAAACCGGAAAATGGGGCGACCCATAGAGCTATCAGGTGTAGGCTGGGTCAAACTTTTAGCCGGGTTATAACCATGGGGAATATTGATAACCCACAAGTGTAGGGGATCGTTTGTAGCCTTTTTCGATAAGTAAGAGTTTCAAACCCAACGAGGAGCTAATGGTAGAATTAATATTCTCTCAAGTTCTACCGACCATTGATATAAGTCTACGCACGCTAATGCTTGCTTTACCTAGAACAAGTATGAAACTATTTTGCGGGAATAAAATTAGAAGTACTTTGCAAGAAAATAAAGAACATGGAAATAAAAGTTAGGTTCTGTTTTAATAAAAGAACAATAAAAGTAAAATAGTTTAGTAGAAAGCTTTTTGTGTAACGCAAGATAAAGATTGTCCATAGGCAATTGAATATGATACGATAGATACTTGTTATATGCAATGAGGGAGAGGCATACGCTAACACACTTTCCATACTTGGATCATATGTACTTATGATTGGAACTCTAGAAAGCATCCACAACTACTAAAGATCATTAAGGTAAAACCCAACCATAGCATTAAGTATCAAGTCCTCTTTACTCCCATACGCAACAACCCACCTACTCCGGTTTATGCTTGTCACTCAAGCAACCAACCATAGGCAAATCATGAACATATTGCAACACCCTACAACGGGGATCCCTCACGCTTGCGCAACATTGAGGGCACCATAGGACAGCACCATATCAACATACAACTCACATCCATAACATCATTCCACAATTAACCTATAGGACAAAAGAGATCTACTCAAACATCATATGCTAGCCAAATATCATTGGGAAATACTATATGGAGTTGAGCACCATGTTTAAGTAGATATTACAGTGGTGAAGAGAGGTGTTACACCGCTGCAAGAGGGGGAGAGAGTTCGTGTTGACGGCGGCAAGATTGTTGATGTAGATTTCCATCACGATCCTTGCCCCGGCGGCGTTCCGGCGCCATCGGGAGAGGGGGGAAGAGAGCCCCCTCCTTCTTCTTCTTATTCTTCCTTGGCCTCCCCCTAGATGGGAGGAGAGTTCCCCCTCTAGTCCATGGCCTCCATGGTGGCGGAGGGGCAGGAGCCCCTTCGAGATTGGATCTCCCTCTTTATTCTCTTCTGTTTTGTGTTCCTGTTTTCTGGCCGAAAATCATTTATTATATTCCCGGAGATCCGTAACTATGATTAGGCTGAAATTTTGAGGGAATTTTTATCCAAAAATTATCTTTCTTGCGCCCGAAGGAGAGCTCAAACCAACATACTAGGTGGGAATGGTCCACCAGGCCGCGTTTGGGCTCTAGGCCGCGCCCTGGTAGAGGGTGGAGGCTGTGGGATTCCGTTTGCGTTGATTCCACTTCTAAAAATTCAAAAATATTCCAAAAAATCTCCGTAAATTTTTATCGCATTTGGACTTCCTTTGATATGAAATTTCTGCAAAACACACACAAAAAACAGAACTGACACTAGGCACTGGATCAATAGGTTAGTCCAATAAATCATATAAATTGTTTCCAAAAGTATGTAAAAGTTGTATAATATTGGCATGAAACAATCAAAAATTATAGATACAATGAAGACGTATCAAATATCCCCGACATTAGCCCCTAGGTTAGCTTGAATTTATTCATGGTAAGCTCCTAAAATAAGAATAATAAATATGTTAAGGGACCTGCTTGCTCTATTGGCCGACTTATTTCAATGAAGTAGCTCCTCAAAAATCCGGGTCACTCTTTGTCATATCATCAGGATGGCTTCATAATCAACTTGCTGATGTGGTTTCCTTGTAGAAAAAACACTTGAAATAACAATGCCTCTAACGTCAGGCCATCTCCTCGTGCTTTGGTTTTGATACAATATTGGGAATAACAGATCCATATAGTGTTGAGCCGGCATCTGGGCCTTTCTACGAATAAATCAGAGAAGATGATCTTTTCAAACCTCCACCAAGACATGAGGCCTGGCTCACTCAAAATTGATAGCTTGAAGATGTTCTCCCTTTATCTCTTTTTTATTTCCATATTACTTGTAGCCCCCAAGCTCTAAGTTCATCACTTAGTGATGAATTGGTGCTTTGCAATAATATCTTTGACTGTGTAGCCGCCAAGTGTCGGGTTGTCTTGCCTGCAGCAACCCGGGACTTGTAATTTCCTTATCCTATATACTTAAGAAGTTCACCCCCACTACTTGATTTATCTCAAGATGCAGCATAGACACCTCAGCATCCAATCATGTCTAGCCACGTCATATCCTATATCAGATCTACCACCTCAGCATGTTATACACCTAATCGCATGATTCACTTTTTCTTTTGTATAATCACCCAACTTCGTGGTCAATGAAGCAATCAGTTGTTTCCTCTTCTGCCCCTTCCTTAACTGACATGTTAGTCTAAACGATTCCCTCTTCCACATCCATGGTTACTCCCTAACCATAAAGATCTACTCTTTTCTCCCGTGAGATTGCATCCCAGCGGTCCTTTGATCTCTCCACATCCTTCTCTCACACGCCGCCGGCTGCCTCGCGGCCCATCGTGCCTCTAGCCTTACATCCTCCCACCCCCCTGTCCACCTTTCCGTGGTGTCACAGATGACCTACCAGCGCACTAAGCCGTCGACCTACCTCCGCGGTGAAGTTGCCATGTGGCGGGCTGCCCTGCGCAATTCGGATCTTGAGAGATTGAGCAAAGCGAGGAAATCAGATTGTTTTTTTTCTTTTATTCCTTCATGGGGTCAAAATTATACAGGTGAACATGAACCTTGCTCCTTGCACAAATTTCGGTTTGGTGAGTATGGCTTTTTTTCTATGCCGATTCATTTGGTTATAATCACCTATGACAAATTAGTCGGAACACCATGACTAGCCACTGAACTCTGGTCATCAAATTGTTGGTCATCTAATTATCTTGTTTGTCAAGATGGATGCTCTGCCCAAAATATGCGTGTCTGCCGGTGACTACGAGGTATTTCCTCACTTCTCCATTTCAGTTACGGGCATAGGGACTGATCCAAGCCATGCATAGCCAAACCAAGATCAATCTTCCATGCTCAAGGGAATCTGCAATTAGCGTTACCTTTTTTGTACGCGAATACCTGAAACCCAAGGTACTTAATGATAAGATATGGTCGTTATGCTTGATATTCTTTAGAGATGTGGATTTGTTATTTTTTATCCCATGACGTACCAAAAACAACAGTTGATGTTATTCAGTTGGATGGAAAGATTTAGTATGTCCAGGACTGCAATCATGAGAAGATTGTTTCTAGAGGACCAAAGATGGCTTACTATAAATCCTTATGACGGATTTACATACTTCATATTATCTAGCATTTGAGCTTTGCTATGTTGCACTTAGATATTGAAAGTGGTTCAGAAGATGTTGAAACAAAGTACAAGAAAATACAAGCATGTCATAAATCCTTTTGGTGCCTTATGGTGGAAGGCAGATATATGTGAACATATCATCAGCAACATATGTTATTTATATTAAGTATTCAGTTAAAATTTCCACCTTTCTAAAATTTTCAGTTCCACTAACCTCCACTCACTAAGCATAGTTGGGTCGTAGATCTACATTTCTTCCTCTGTTTCAGTTAAATCCAAAAAGATAAATCCCTATTGATTGCATTTTTGTGCTCAGGTGTTCTGCAATTGCAAATGATGAACTGTCCAAGTGCTTGTCTTCTAGGTGTAAGGTATTGGCATTTATCGAACAAGTCGATAAGATTGTAGTATTTCATAGTACTTCTTCACTAGCTGGCTATACTCTTCTCCAGCTTGCTCTAGGGTCACAAGTAAATGTCAATACGCCTTTTTTACTGGCTATCCTATTTCTGGGATACTATCTATGAAGTTTATTCAAGAGAGTAGAGAATATATTTGTATCATTCTTAAGGCTGCATGTGAAGGCTTCCATTGTAGCCCCCATCTCCTCGGACCTCTGATATCTCAATGGTCTATTTTTGTTATTTATATGAATAACATGTGGCACTAAACCTAAATATTGGGAGGTTCACAACTAGGAGTTTGACACATTCCTTTGATGCTGATAATATTTCCAACTAGATTTAATGACCTTTCCATTTACATGATCTTATTTCAGGTAAATACTTTTGCTGCCACAAATAGAAAGATATGACTCATATGCGAACCAGTTAGTATTATGTTACCGTACTATATTGTAAGGATAGACTTCCTCTGGTATGCCATTGAGGACAGTGGTACATGATAGATGGGAAGTTAAAATCCACATCTCAAATCAGCTCAAATCCGGTATTTTTTGTGTACTATATGATTGTCTCAGTCCATGTCATTTGTGTTCTGTACTCTCTGAAATGGAAAAAATAATCAGAATAAACTTATTGTCAGAGGTCTAAAGAATGTCATGCTTGAGATCATAAACCTGAAGAATTGTCATTTTTTCATTTGTTTAATGTAGCTCATAAATTTTGAGAATGGACGTTTGGAGGACGAGCTCCATGGAGCTCGAATTTTTTGAAAAATTCAAAGTTCAACCTTTTTTGGTTTTGAAAAAAACCCCCGAACAAAGTTATGCAAGTAAAGAAGGATGATATGTGTATATGTGTAAATTTTTAGAATAAAATACCTTGAAATATGATCTGTACAAAAAAGACAAATTCATGGCTTGGGACGATGAATAGTATCATGTTTTAAGAAGCCTTAGATTTGTCTTTTTTGTACAGGCCTCACTTCAACGTGTTTTTTCTAAAAATTTACACACATTTATGTTACGCCCTCACTTATCTCTGTATTATTTTTCCATTTTTCTTAAATATAAAAATATGAATTTTCATGGATTTTGAATTTTGCATTTGGAGGCCTCCATGGTGCTCTACCTCCAAAAGCAATTTCTGATAATTTTCCTTTGATCCATTTAGATTGAGGCAACAACGCGATAAATGTGGGTCTCAGTGATTATCTATGTATAGGTTTTCATGCTCTTTACAACACTGTGTCGTACCTACTTTGGCCAAAAAATGACACGATACTCTTTTGCTTTGATGAACATGACTGATTTCACTATTCATGATACTGGAGCCTACTCACTGTCAAGTATATCAAGATACTACAATGGCAAAAGACCCTGTTTAGTTTTCATTCTTTTTCATATTTGAAAATCTTTAATTATAGTCCAAGTATTCTGTCCATGGTATTTTTAAAATCTTAAGATCATCTATCTACTATGCAAAGAAAGTTATTCAATTTATCTATTATTATGTGGACCAAACCAAGAGTTCCCGCAGCAACGCGCGGGGTATCATCTAGTACTTATAAAACTTTCAGCCAGTGTAGCCCCAAGTGCCGGGTTGTTTTGCCTGGCACAACCTATGACTTGAACTATGTTTTGAATCTTGTAGGTAGCTAGCTTTGGAGAAATCCGGGTTGTCATATGAGTTGCCAGTTATAAATTGAATGTCTTGCATTTCACATGTGTAGCCCGAAGGGATGGCTCATCATGGGTCGGGTCTTCAATTTGGACCTTATAATTTGTTTAAATAGCCGAATACTGTAGTCCCCAAGTGCCGGGTCGCATGTCTGCAGCAACTTGGGACTTTACAAAATTTGATATGAGTAGTGTAGCCCCCAAGTGCCGTGTCGTTTGCCTATAGCAACTCGGGACTTACATGTACTTCTCCTTTTGAAAAGAAAAACTGTTGGAGATGTGCCCTAGAGGCAATCATGTATGATGATATTTCCTATGTGTTTATGAATAAAGATAGTCCTTGGACATTATCAGTGATGTGTATTAATCAGTACATGACTTGTTTGTGAGACTATGCATTGTATGATAACTGTCCTAAATGGTTCCTAGTCGAAAGGGTTGTGTGGACGCGCAACTAATCAGACTAGCATATGACACGGTGGATGGTTCGGTCTCACTGACCATGTAGCATTGGATGCTAGCTGGATAATATGGACTTAGAAAGGTCTGGTCGGATTCGACATAGTCGGATCCGAGTCGAGATAAGGTCTGAGTTGGACAGACCCAACTATGAGACGCAGCGATAGGTCATCTGTGAGTCTCTAGTACAACATACCTTCTATGTCCTAAGACCTGAGCTGGCGCATGTACTCGAGATGGTGACAAACTTGCTTTGGGCTGACCAAACGCTACTCCGTGACTGGGTCATTACAAAGGTAGGTTTCGGGCTTGTCCAGACCCATGCTACGAGACATGGTCGAGCAAGATGGGATTTGCCCCTCCTACCAGGAGAGATATACTCTAGGCCCCCTTGGGTGATCCGACCTAGATAAGCATGGCCATGCGATGAGGATTATGAGATAATCCGAAGTGTTGGTCAGATTCATCGGAATGAGAAAGAGGTCGTGGTGCAACAAGGATGACCATGTCGCCTTGTGCACGACAACATATATCGTGTGGCAAAGGGAACAAAAGTGTGAAGTACATCTTCGCCTAACCAGCTTCATCAAACACTTGGAGTCGGCACGTCTTGCTAGAAGCCGCTACCGACCGGTCGAGTCGGATGTCATCTAACTTGTGACCAAGTGGACGAGAACCTAAAGGGCCACACGCTTAAGGGAAGGAACACGTGGGCTTTAGGATCCATGCGAGGCCCAAGAGTTGAACCCGCGCCAGATGTCTATATATAGTGGAGGTGCGGCACACCCATCGGGTTGATCGCTTCGGCGCCATCATTAGGGCTTTGCATGAGTTGCAACTAGCCACCTCCACTCGCCGCCGCCGACCGTGTGATCAGACCTAGCGGTCCGCCGCACGGGTGTTCCTCCTGCACGCGCGGATACCATTAGAGGCGGTGCACTTGCGCCGCTCCGGCAAACCTGTACGTGGGATCTGGCGACCGACTGTTCGAGGGAGATCGAAATGGCTGTTCGAGGGAGATCGGACGAGGAGGAGACGTACCACACGAACGCGCTACCCCAACTCTACTTCCGCTGCACGACACTACGCGTCTAGTGATAACGAACTGTGATCCATCTCCATAGCAAGTTCTTGGATGTTCTGTGCATAGGAAAATTTTAATTGACATGCGATGCACCTACGGTAGAACACAACAAAAACATCATATGATGTAGCCCCCAAGGGTCGGGTCTTATGCCTACAACTACTTGGGATTGTGTGACGATAATATAACCCATCATAATGCACTTCAGAAGTTCTCTTGAACCAATATTGATCCGACTTGAATGAAATCCTTGACCATGGTTGTAATGCAACCCGGTAATTTATCATTTTGTATGAATATCCTGGAATAATGCCTTTGTGTTTGAAATGAAATCCCTGCTCTTGGTTGCGGTGCAACCCAACAAATATATGTTTGAGAAATCAATAAGTGTTGTAGTTTACTATAGAGCACAAGTTGAAAAAAATCCAAGAGCCGGTCAATTAGATGACCGAACATTATATGTGATAAGTTGGCTCAACAATATAGACCATCTCTCCGAGAGTAATCATTTCTTATGAGCTGCCTTGGAAACCCCAATCATTTAATACTGGTTACGATAATCCATGATGAAGATCCGACCATTTTGGCTATCAAAGATTTATTTGTTCCTCCAGAAGTTACGATGTAACCCGGTTTGGAGACCGGCTTTCCGCAACATAAACATATATATATATGTATGTATGTATGATGCATTGTGCAACGATGCAATGTAGGATGATGTATGTATGTGATAAGAGAATATAAAAATGTCGGCTTTTGAGGCTCGACACAAAGACCGGCTTTCGAGGCTCGAGTCTTGGTTTAATGAAGCAAGTGTGATAATCCATGGTTTATCCTCGCTCTCTGTAAGCCGTCTCTCATGTGACTCAAGCCGATGTTTTAACCTTCATAAATTCTGGGTCCAGATGGATTGACTTATCAAGAGTACACAAGGTCACTTGTTCGAAGTAGCATCTTGCAAACATGCATGTTTAACCATATATGTATTGGCTTGTAGCCAAGTCAAGAGGGTTGTTAAAAGCTAACTCGTTGAGTTGGAAGCCTCAAGTGACCTATGGTCATGAAAAAGCTCAACATAGGATATACATGAGACAATGCTACTACTGCAAAACATATGGGTCCAGGTAAGCCGGTTTTATAACATTTATCATATAATATGATAATATAATGATCCAATTGTAACAGTCCGCCGTTGGCCTAGCTCAACTCGGGGCTAGGAGCACGACGCCCCGCTCCAGCGCTGCTCGCATGGGCTCCAGCCGCTCGTGGGCCACGCCACCCCAACGGGCCCAGCCCAGCTCCCGCTCCCCCTGCCAGCTGGTCTCCTAATGGGCTTGGCCCACGAGGTGAGCCCAGCTCCCCCCTGTGCGTTTTCTTTTTTGTTAGGCCATCATATGGTTTTTTAATATCAGAGAATTGCATGTTTTTAAAACATTAATAGATATTTACCGTACGCCGAATAAAAATGTTTTATATATATGTAAGATGCTCAGAAAAAAAACGTGTAGATTAATTATATGCCATTTTCATCCATGTAAACTTACTTAAACTTGCTATTTGAATCATTTTGCTTAATGCCACGTTATTTGCATTGCACATGTTTATTTAATCGTGCATGGAAACTAATCCAACAATATATTTTAAATATTCATATTATTTGTAGCGCATTTTCCTGAATGACAAAATGTGCGATGTGGTATTTGCATCTAATTTGCATTCATATTGGCTAAAAGGGTTTATTCCATTAACTCGCATAATTAATTGTGAAATATTTTCCTACTTGAACCTTTGCAATTTATATATGTTTTCGGGGTGAAAAATCCATAGAATTTATCTGTGTATTTAGTTTTGTCATTTGAGCATTTTTGGTGTGCATGTCATTTTTGCTGTGATGCCCTTTTGTCTATTTCGTGTGATTTAATCCATGCATGTTATGAAATAATTTTGAACATGAGATATGCTCTTTGACATGTGTGCTAGGCCCTGGTCATTTTGGGTGCTATAGAAATCCATGTTATGTGTTGTTTTCTTGTTGTCATAATGCTATGAAAATTATGCTGTTTTGAGATGCTAAAATATTTCTAAGTCTGGAATCTGTAACATTTTGTTGCTGTCTTTCCATGTCCTTTGCTAGTGATCTAGAACCCCTATGGGGTAGGTGTAATGGAGTTATTTGTAGTTGATAATGCCCTTAAGTATGCTGTTAAGTTTCATGCCATAATATGAATTGTAGCATATAGTTTTACTGCTGTCAATATGCCTTCGTGATAAAACTGCACCGTCAAAAACTGGGTTATTTTCACTAAGTCTGAAAACTGCTTAGTTCAATATGCCATGTTGTGAGCTCCCTACCATGTGATCCATGCCTCTTTTGAGTATGAGATGTGAATATGAAATGAAGTGTGCATTGTATACTACTGCCCCATGCTTAGTTTGTGCATTTTAGAATAGTGTAACTTATTGTTTTCATGTGTGCAAAATGCTATCTTGCTGTTTTGGGCAGATTTCAACTAAAACTTATGTTGGTTGTATTTGTTGAACCGTAGCTCCGTTTTGGAAGATGTTGCATATGAGACTTGCTTAGAATCTCATGTAGTTTCATAATAACTTTCTGCATTCATGATTTGAAATGTTTGTGATTGTATTTTCCATGCATTTGCATTCATGACATGTGCATCTTGTGTTGCTCATATCTTTTAGGCCGTAGCTCCGTTTGAGATGTTTCATATATGTAAATCGACTAGAATGATGTGTAGAATGGCATGTCATACTTTATTCTGTTGTTTGACAAATATAAAATATGATTAGTTCATATCTGGACCACTTTCGAAATTAACATAAGAGGTCGTTTCGGAAATACTATAAGTTGTTTCCGACCTCATTTAAGATGCCTAGATAGTGTAGTTTACTTATGCTTCACCTCTTGCCATGCCTAACAACACTTAACATTGATGTGTACCTAAACGGGAATGAACTAAATAATTCGAACATGGAGTCTCGTCAATATGCAAATCGTTGCATATTGAACTTCACTTAATGTGTAGTGGTTGTTTGTTGTTCTTCCCATGTCATGCCTTGCATCTTAAACCAAACATACATCATATTAGTTTGCGCATCGTTTCATGCATATGTTGTGGTGTATCTTGTGTTGATTGTTTGTTTTGGATTGCTTCTTCTCGATAGAGTTCCGAAAGCGTTCTGAGTGTGAGGATTCATTCGACTACGTTGGCTCGTCTTCTTCATGGACTCGATCTTCTTCCAAGCGGGATCTCAGGCAAGATGACACATTTCCCTGGATACCACTACTATCATTGCGATGCTAGTGTTGGGGAACGTTGCATGGGAAACAAAAAATTTCCTACGCACACGCAAGATCTATCGATGGTGATGAGCATCTACGAGAGGGAGAGTGGATCTACATACCCTTGTAGATCGCTAAGCGGAAAGCGTTAAGAAACACGGTTGGTGTAGTCGAACGTCTTCGCGATCCAAATCGCCGAGCGTCCTGCGATCTCATCACGATCCATACCGCGATCCAATAACGATCCGTCCAGTGACTCATCACGATCTGTCCCGCGATCTCATCATGATTTGTCTCGCAATCTTGATCATGGTCCTTCCGATCTAGCGCCGAACAAACGACACCTCCGCGTTCAGCATATGTACAACTTGATGACGATCTCCGCCTTCTTTATCCAGCAAGAGGGAGTGGAGAGGTAGACGAGTTCTCTGGCAGCGTGACGGCACCGCGGCGATGGTGGTGGAGCAATTCCGGCAGGGCTTCGCCTAAGCACTGCAGAAATCTGATCTAGAGGAGAAACTATGCACTGGAGGAACGGGTAGCACGTGGCTGAAAATCTTGTGCCAAAATCCAAAAACCCTCTAGTATATATAGGAGGAGAGGAGGAGGAGGCTTGGCTCCCAAGGAGCCAGCCCTTGGGTCGGCCGAACCAGGAGGGAGGAGTCCTCCACCTCCACTCCTAGTAGGATTAGGACTCCTTCATAATTTAGCCCTTTTTGCCTTTTTCCACCTTTTTCCTTTACGGCTTTTTATTCCCCGCCGCATGGGCCCTTTGTGGACTCCCTCCAGCCCACTAAGGTCTGGTATTCATCCTCGCACAGCTCATGTAGCCTCTTGGGTCGAAATACCCCTCCCGATGGTCTCCCGGTACACTACCGGCACTCCTAGTACACTACCGATGAGCCCGAAACTTTTCCGGCGACCAAAATAGGACTTCCTATATATCAATCTTTACCTCCGGACCATTTCGGATCTCCTCGTGACGTATGGGATCTCATATGGGACTCTGAAAAACCTTCGGTAACCACCATACATAACTCTATACTATCGAAACGTCACCAAACCTTAAGTGTGCAGACCCTGCGGGTTTGAGAACTATGTAGACATGACTGAGACACCTCTACGTCAATAACCAATAACGGGACCTGGATGCCCATATTGGTTCCTACATGTTCTACGAAGATATTTATCGGCCGAACCTCTATGTCAAGGATTCAGTTAATCCCGTATGATGTTCCCTTTGTTCTTCAGTATGTTACTTGCCCGAGATTCGATCGTCGGTATCTTCATACCTAGTTCAACCTCATTACCAGCAAGTCTCTTTACTCGTTCCGTAATACAAGATCACGTGACTAACACTTAGTCACATTGCTTGCAAGGCTTATTGTGATGTTGTATTACCGAGTGGGCCTTGAGATACCTCTCCGTCACAAAGAGTAACAAATCCTAGTCTTGATCCATGCCAACCCAATAGACACCCTCAGAGATACCCGTAGAGCACCTTTATAGTCACCCAGTTACGTTGCGACGTTTGATACACACAAGGTACTCCTCCGGTGTCAGTGAGTTGCATGATCTCATGGTCATAGGAACATATACTTGACATGCAGAAAACAGTAGCAATAAACTGACATGATCATATGCTATGTTTGTAGTTTGGGTCTTGTCCATCACATCATTCTCCTAATTACGTGATGCCATAATCAAATGACATTTCATGTCCATGGCTAGGAAACCTTAACCATCGTTGATTAACGAGCTAGACTATTAGAGGCATACTAGGGACATGGTTTTGTCTATGTATCCACACATGCATCTAAGTCTCCGATCAATAAAATTATAGCATGGATAATAAACGATTATCATGAACAAGGAAATATGATAATAACTAATTTATTATTGCCTCTAGGGCATATTTCCAACAGTCTCCCACTTGTACTAGAGTCAACAATCTAGTTCACATCACCATGTGATTCGCATTGTTATGATTCTAACACCCAATGAGTTCTGGGGCTCGATCATGCTTTGCATGTGAGAGAGGTCTTATAGTCAACGGGTCTGCGACATTCCGATTCGTGTGTACTTTGCAAATCTCTGTGTCAAACTGTAAACACTGCTACGTATCCGGATTGCTACTAAGAGTCATCCAGATTAGTGTTAAAGCTTGCATCGACGTAACTCTTTACGACGAACCCTTTATCACCTCCATAATCGAGAAAAATCTCCTTAGTCTTTTATTCGCTAAGGATAATATTGACCGCTGTCCAGTGATCCACTCCTGGATCACTCTTGTACCCCTTGATGGACTCATGGCAAGGCACACACAGGTGCGGTACACAGCATGGCATACTATACAGAGCCTATGGCTAAGGCATAGGTGACGACATTCGTCCTTTCTCTTTCTTCTGCCGTTGTCGAGCTTTGAGTCTTACTCAACTTCACACCTCACAAATCAGGCGAGAACTCTTTCTCTGACTGATCCGTTTTGAACTCTTTCAAAATCTTGTCAAGGTATGTACTCATTGAAAGTCTCATCAAGCATCTTGATCTATCTCTATAGATCTTGATGCTCAACAATTAGGTAGCTTTATCCAGGTCTTCCTTTGAAAAACTCCATTCAAACAACCATTTATGCTTTCTAGAAATTCTAGATCATTTCCGATCAACAATATGTCAACCACATATGCTTATCAAAAACTCTATAGTGCTCCCACTCACTTTATTGTAAATACAAGTTTCTCATAAACTTTGTATAGACTCAAAAACTTTGATCACCTCATCAAAGTGTATATTCCAACTCCGAGATGCTTGCTTCAGTCCATAGAAGGACCACTAAAGCTAGCTTACCTTTTAGCATCCTTAGGATTGACAAAACCTTCTGGTTGTATCTCATACAACCTTTCCTTAAGGAAGGAAACGATGTTTTGACATCCATCTGCCAGATTTCATAATCGAAAAATGCAGCAACTGCTAACATAATTCCAACAGACTTTAGCATCACTACGAGTGAGAAAGTCTCATCGCAGTCAACTCCTTGAACTTTTCGGAAACTTCTTTGTGACAAGTCGAGCTCTATAAATGGTGACATTTACCATCACCGTCTGTCATCATCTTATAGGTCCATTTGTACTCGACGACCTGCCATCCAATGAGCAAGTCTACCAAAGTCTGTACTTGGTTTTCATACATGGATCCTTTCTCGGATTTCGTGGCCTCTAACCATTTGTCGGAATCTAGGCCCATCATCGCTTCTCCACAGGTCGTAGGTTCATCATTGTCCAACAACATGACCTCCAAGACAAGGTTGTCATACCACTCAGGAGGAGTAGACGTCCTTGTCGACCTACGAGGTTCGATAGTAACTTGATCCGAAGCTTCATGATCATCATCATTAACTTCCTCTTCAACTAACGTATGCTTCACAGAAACATCTTCCTGCGCTGCGCTACTCTCTGGTTGAACAAAGGTTCAACAACCTCATCAAGTTCTATCTTCCTCCCACTCAATTCTTTCGAGAGAAACTCTTTCTCGAGAAAGGACCCAGTTTTAACAACAAACACTTTATGCTTGGATCTGAGATAGAAGGTTTACCCAACTGTTCTTAGGGTATTCTATGAAGATGCATTTGTCCGCTTTGGGTTCGAGCTCATTAGGTGAAAACCTTTTTCACATAAGTGTTGAAGCCCCAAACATTAAGAAATGACAGCTTAGGTTTCTATCAAACCATATGGTGTCATCTCGACGGATTTAGATGGTGCCCTATTTAAAGTGAATGTAGTTGTCTCTAATGCATCACCCCAAAATTACAGTAGCAAAACGATAAGAGATATCATAGCACGCACCATATCCAATAGAGCATGACTATGACGTTCGGACACACCATCACACTATGGTGTTCCAGGTGGCGTGAGTTGTGAAACAACTTTCACATTGTCTAAAGTTGTATGCCAAACTCGTAACTCAGATATTCACCTCCACGATCATATCGCAGACATTTTTATCTTCTTGTCACGATGATCTTAAACTTCACTCTGAATTTGTTTGAACCTTTCAAACGATTCACACTTGTGTTTCATTAAGAAAATATACACTATATCCACTCAAATCATCAATGAAGGTAAGAAAATAATGATATCCACCGCACACTACAAGACTCACTAGATTGCATACATCAACATGTATCATTTCCAATAAATCACTTGCTCGCTCCATCCATCTGGAAAAAGGGGTCCTTAGTCATCTTACCCAAGAGGCATGGTTCGCATGTCTCAACTGATTTGAAATTGAATGAGTCCAGAGATCCATAAGCATGGAGTTTCTTCATGCGCTTTATACCAATATGACATTTAGTGGCAGTGCCACAGGTATGTGGTACTATAATTATTAACTTTGTATCTTTTGGCATCAATGTTATGAACATGTGTATTAGTACGGTCAAGATTCAACAAACCATTCTCACTGGGTGCATGACCATTGAAGGTATCATTCATGTAAACAGAATAACCATTATTCTCTAACTTAAATGTAAAACCGTGTTGCAATAAACACGATCTAATCATGTTCATGCTCAACGCAAAACACCAAATAACATTTATTTAGGTTCATCACTAATCCCGAAGGTAGAGAGAGCGTGCGATGTTGATCACATCAACCTTGGAAACATTTCCAACACACATCGTCACCTCACCCTTAGATAGTTCTCCATTTATTCCGTAGCTTTTATTTCGAGTTACTAACATTTAGCAACCGAATCGGTATCCAATACCCAGGTGCTACTAGGAGTACTCGCAAGGTACACATCATTAACACGTATATCAAATATACTTCTGTCGATGTTGCCAGCCTTATTATCTACCAAGTATCTAGGGTTGTTCCGCTTTAGCGACCGCTCTCCTCATAATCGAAGCACTTAGTCTCGGGTTTGGGTTCAACTTTGGGTTGCTTCACTGGAGCAGCAACTGACTTGCTATCCATGAAGTCTCCCTCCTTGCTCTTGCCCTTCTCGAAACTAGTGGTTTGGCTAACCATCAACACTTGACGCTCCTTCTTGATTTCTACCTTCGCGGTGTCAAACATCGCGAACAGCTCAGGGACCATTATTTCTATCCCTGGCATTTTATAGTTCATCACCAAGTTCTAGTAGCTTAGTGACAGTGACTTGGAGAACTATATCAATCACTATCTTATCTGGAAGATCAACTCCCACTCGATTCAAGCGATTGTAGCGCCCAAACAATCTGAGCACATGCTCAATGATTGAGCTATTCTCTTTCATCTTGCAGGCAAAGAATCTTGTTGGAGATCTCATATCTCGCAACATGGGCACGAGCCTGAGATCCTAATTTCAGCTCTTAGAACATCTCATATGTTCCGTGATGTTCAAAACGTTTCGGAGCCTCAATTCTAAGCCGTAATGCATGAGGCACTAAACTATCAAGTAGTCATCAAAACGTGTTTGTCAGATGTTCACAACATCTACATACGATGCTAGAGGGGTTGGTGCACCGAGCGGTGCATTAAGGACATAAGCCTTCTGTGCAGCAATGACGACAATCCTCAGATCACGGACAAAGTCCGCAACATTGCTACCATCATCTTTCAACTCTATTTCTCTAGGAACATATAAAAATTCAAGGGAGCTACAGCGTGAGCTAGTAATTGACAACATAGTTTGCAAAGACACTACTGACTATGTTCATGATAATGAGTTCAATTAATCATATTACTTAAGAACTCCCACTCAAATTGACATCCCTCTTGTCATTCGAGTGATACATGATCCAAATTCACCAACTCAAGTCTGATTATCACGTGAGTTGAGGTGGTTTCAATGGTGAACATCATCATGTTGATCATATCTTCTATATGACTCATGTTCGACCTTTCGGTCTCTTGTGTTCCGAGGCCATGTCTGTACATGCTAGGCTCGTGAAGTTTAATCCGAGTGTTCTGCATGTGCAACACTGGCTTGCACCCTTTGTATGTGAACGTAGAGTCTATCACACCCGATCATCATGTGGTGTCTCGACACGTTGAACTTTCGCAATGGTGCACACTCAGGGAGAACAGAATTCATCTTGAAATTTAAGTGAGGGATCACCTTATAATGCTACCGTCGTCCTAAGCAAAACAAGGTGCATAAAAGGATTAACATCACATGCAAATCATAAGTGACATGATATGGACATGAACTTGTGCTTTTGATCTCCATCTTGAAAGCATCGGCATGATCTCCATCGTCACCGACATGACATCATGATCTCCATCATCTTGATCTCCATCAACATGTCGCCATCGGGGTTGTCGCGCCCACCATGCTTCTACTACTATTGCTACCGTTTAGCGATAAAGTAAAGTATTACATAGCGCTTAATGATTGACACGTAGGTCATAGAATAATTAAAGATAACCTTATGGCTACTGCCGGTTGCCATACTCATCGACATGCAAGTCGTGATATTCTATACAAAACATGATCATCTCATACATCACATATATCTCATCATGTAATTGGCCATATCACATCACAACATACCCTGCAAAAACAAGTTAGACGTCCTCTAATTGTTGTTGCATGTTTTACGTGGCTACTACCGGTATCTAGAAAGAACAATTCTCACCTATGCAAAACCACAACGGTGATACATAAGTTGCTTTTCAACCTTATCAAGGACCAACTTTGTCGAATCCAATCCAACTAAAGTAGGAGAAATAGACACCCGCCAGCCATCTTTGTGCAACGAGGTTACACGTCAATCGATGGAACCAGTCTCTCGTAAGCGTACGAGTAAGGTTGGTCCGGGCCGCTTCATCCCACAATACCGCTGAACGAAGACACGACAAAGCGAGGAAGCAATCTAAGCATCAACGCCCACAAACTCTTTGTGTTCTACTCGAGATCTCATCTACACATAGACCTAGCTCTGATACCACTGTTGGGGAACGTTGCATGGGAAACAAAAAATTTCCTACGCACACGCAAGATCTATCCATGGTGATGAGCATCTACGAGAGGGAGAGTGGATCTACATACCCTTGTAGATCGCTAAGCGGGAGGCGTTAAGAAACGTGGTTGGTGTAGTCGAACGTCTTCGCGATCCAAATCGCCGAGCGTCCCGCGATCTCATCACGATCCGTCCCACGATCCAATCACGATCAGTCCTGCGAACTCATCATGATGCGTCACGTGATCTCATCATGATCTGTCTCGCAATCTTGATCACGGTCCTTCCGATCTAGCGCCGAACGGACGGCACCTCCGTGTTCAGCACACGTACAGCTTGATGACGATCTCCACCTTCTTTATCTAGCAATAGGGAGAGGAGAGGTAGATGAGTTCTCCGGCAGTGTGACGGCGCCGCAACGATGGTGGTGGAAGAATTCCCACAGGGCTTCGCTTAAGCACTGCACAAATCCAATCTAGAGGAGAAACTATGCACTGGAGGAACGGGTAGCACGTGGCTGAAAATCTTGTGCCAAAACCCTAAAACCCTCTAGTATATATAGGAGGAGAGGAGGAGGAGGCTTGTATCCCAAGGATCCAGCCCTTGGGTCGGCCGAACCAGGAGGGAGGAGTCCTCCTCCTCCACTCCTAGTAGGATTGGGACTCCTTCCTAATTTAGCCCTTTTTGCCTTTTCCCACCTTTTGGGATTTTTCTTCCCAGCCGCATGGGCCCTTTGTGGGACTTCCTTCAGCCCACTAAGGGCTGGTATTCATCCTCCCACAGCCCATGTAGCCTCTTGGGTCGAAATACCCCTCCCGATGGTCTCCCGGTACACTACCGGCACTCCCGATACACTACCGATGAGCCCGAAACTATACCGGCGACCAAAATAGGACTTCCTATATATCAATCTTTACCTCTGCACCATTCCGAAGCTCCTTGTGATGTCCGGGATCTCATCCGGGACTCCGAAAAACCTTCGGTAACCACCATACATAACTCTATACTACCGAAACGTCACCGAACCTTAAGTGTGCAGACCCTGCGGGTTCGAGAACTATGTAGACATGACCGAGACAGCTCTACGGTCAATAACCAGTAGCGGGACCTGGATGCCCATATTGATTCCTACATATTCTACGAAGATCTTTATCGGTCGAACCTCTATGTCAAGGATTCAGTTAATCCCGTATGATGTTCCTTTTGTTCTTCGGTATGTTACTTGCCTGAGATTCGATCGTCGGTATCTCCATACCTAGTTCAACCTCATTAACGGCAAGTCTCTTTACTCGTTCCGTAATACAAGATCCCGTGACTAACACTTAGTCACATTGCTTGCAAGGCTTGTTGTGATATTGTATTACCGAGTGGGCCTTGAGATACCTCTTCGTCACACGGAGTAACAAATCCCAGTCTTGATCCATGCCAACCCAACAAACACCCTCGGAGATACTTGTAGAGTACCTTTATAGTCACCCAGTTACGTTGCAACGTTTCATACACACAAGGCACTCCTCCGGTGTCAGTGAGTTGCATGATCTCATGGTCATAGGAACAGATACTTGACATGCAGAAAACAGTAGCAATAAACTGACACGATCATATGCTACGTTTGTAGTTTGGGTCTTGTCCATCCCATCATTCTCCTAATGATGTGATCCCGTTATCAAATGACATCTCATGTCAATGGCTAGGAAACCTTAGCCATCTTTGATCAACGAGCTAGTCTATTAGAGGCATACTAGGGACATGGTTTTGTCTATGTATCCACACATGCATCTAAGTCTCCGATCAATACAATTATAGCATGGATAATAAATGATTATCATGAACAAGGAAATATGATAATAACTAATTCATTATTGCCTCTAGGGCATATTTCCAATAGCTAGTTGTCTCATTTTTCTATCGCTGTGTCATGTTACCTACCACTTGTTTGTCAAGCCTCCCAACATTGCCATGATAAGCCTCTAACCCCTCCAAATCCCAGCAAACCATGGTTTGGCTATGTTACTGTTGGGGAACGTTGCATGGGAAACAAAAATTTTCCTACGCACACGCAAGATCTATCCATGGTGATGAGCATCTACGAGAGGGAGAGTGGATCTACATACCCTTGTAGATCGCTAAGCGGGAAGCGTTAAGAAACGCGGTTGGTGTAGTCGAACGTCTTCGCGATCCAAATAGCCGAGCGTCCCGCGATCTCATCACGATTCATCCCGTGATCCAATCATGATCCAACCCGCGAACTCATCACGATCCGTCCCGCGATCTCATCACGATCCGTCTCGCGATCTTGATCACGGTCCTTCCGATCTAGCGCCGAACGGACGTCACCTCCGCGTTCAGCACACGTACGGCTCGATGACGATCTCCGCCTTCTTGATCCAGGAAGAGAGAGTGGAGAGGTAGATGAGTTCTCCGGAAGCATGACGGCGCTGCGGCGATGGTGGAGGAGGAATTCCAGCAGGGCTTCGCCTAAGTACCGCTGAAAACCGATCTAGAGGAGAAAACGATCTAGAGGAAGAAGAGGGCAGCACGTGGCAATTAGGGGTAGATCTTCCCTCTAAATCCTCTAGTATATATAGAAGGTAGGGAGGGGAGGAGGCAGCCTCAAACCTTGCCGAAATTGGAGGTGGAGGAGTCCTACTCCAATCCTATTACGAGTAGGATTCCTCCTTTCCACTTGGAAACTCTTTCCACCTCTCTACCTTTGGATTTTTTCCTTCTCAAACCTCATGGGCTTTAGTGGAGGCTTCAGCCAGCCCATCAGGGGCTGGTTTGTCTCCTCCCACATTCCATAAGGCCCCTCGGGGCGTGACACCCCTCCCGATGGTCCTCCGGTACCCTCCCGGTACACTACCGATGAGGCCGAAACTTTTCCGGCGACCAAAACAGGACTTCCTATATATCAATATTTACCTCCGGACCATTACGGAGCTCCTTGTGACCTTCGGGATCTCATTCGGGACTCCGAACAACCTTTGGTCACCACCATACATAACTCTATACTACCGAAACATCACCGAACCTAAGGTGTGCAGACCCTGCGGGTTCGAGAACTATGTAGACATGACCGAGACACCTCTACGGTCAATAACCAATAGTGGGACCTGGATGCCCATATTGATTCCTACATATTCTACGAAGATCTTTATCGGTCGAACCTCTATGTCAAGGATTCAGTTAATCTCATATGATGTTCCTTTTGTTCTTCGGTATGTTACTTGCCCGAGATTCGATCGTCGGTATCTCCATACCTAGTTCAACCTTGTTACCGGCAAGTCTCTTTACTCGTTCCGTAATACAAGATCCCGTGACTAACACTTAGTCACATTGCTTGCAAGGCTTGTTGTGATGTTGTATTACCGAGTGGGCCTTGAGATACCTCTTCGTCACACGGAGTAACAAATCCCAGTCTTGATCCATGCCAACCCAACAAACACCCTCGGAGATACTTGTAGAGTACCTTTATAGTCACCCAGTTACGTTGCGACGTTTCATACACACAAGGCACTCCTCCGGTGTCAGTGAGTTGCATGATCTCATGGTCATAGAAACAGATACTTGACATGCATAAAACAGTAGCAATAAACTGACACGATCATATGCTACGTTTGTAGTTTGGGTCTTGTCCATCCCATCATTCTCCTAATGATGTGATCCCGTTATCAAATGACATCTCATGTCAATGGCTAGGAAACCTTAGCCATCTTTGATCAACGAGCTAGTCTATTAGAGGCATACTAGGGACATGGTGTTGTCTATGTATCCACACATGTATCTGAGTTTCCGATCAACAAAATTATAGCATGGATAATAAACGATTATCATGAACAAGGAAATATGATAATAACAAATTTATTATTGCCTCTAGGGCATATTTCCAACAGTTACCGCTTGCTCAGCCCTTCTTATAGCATTTATAGTTGTAGGTGCAATTGCTTCCATGTGTCAACATGGACATTCTTTTTTATCACAATATGATTGCTATTTAATTTAATGCACATATACTTGGTAAACGGTGGAAGGCTTGGTATTTTGCTCGGTGTTTTGTTCCACTCTTGCCGCCCCTAGTTACTTGTGAACCGGTGTTATGTTCCATAATTGAGCGCTCCTAACATGCTCGGGGTTGTTATGGGGACCCCCTTGATTTTTGTTTTGGGATAAAACTTGTCTGGCAAGGCCCAACATTGGTACTACATTTGCCTAATAATTAATAAAATTGCATAGGGACCCGCCGGCACCCGCGGATCTTAATCAACAACCCGAGCCAGTGCTCCTCATGAGTGTTGGTCCAAACTAGAGCACCGTGCAGGGCCAACCCAGGGCAACTCGGGAGATGTCTATCAGGCCATCGTACGCTTCGCTTATCTGTCTTGTCCTGAGAACAAGATACACGTCTCCTATCGGGTTCGTCGACACGTCGGGCGGCCTTGCTGGATTTGTTTTACCTTTCTCGAACGTCTTGAGTGAGGAACTCTGATCTTCTTTGGGCTATCTCGAGGTGTCGGATTTCCTTTGGAATTGCCTAGGATGGTCACGAGATCTGTGGTCGAGGTTATTCCCGCTGCGTGTGGTTAATTTGTGATGCACGAGTTGGAGCACCCCTATAGGGTTAAATCTTTCGGAAAGCCGTGCCCGCGGTTATGTGGCAAACTTGGATACTTTGTTTAACACCCGGTCATAGCAAACTTTAGTAACTCTAATAAAATACACCAACCGTGTGCGTAACCATGACTGTCTCTTCTCGTGAGTCCTTATCCGAGAGAGAACATGGTGGGGTTATGTTTGACGTAAGTAGGTGATCAGGATCAGTTAGTGATCATTACTAGTTCACGTCCGTTATGCGTAGACCACCATATTTTACTTTCTATACTCGTAAGTTAGCTACTCAAATAAATGCTTAGTCTCTTGCTGCAGCCTCACCACTTAACCATACCTCACCTATTAAGCTTTAATAGTCTTGATACCCTTGGAAATGAGATTGCTGAGTCCCCGTGGCTCACAGATTACTACAACAACAGTTGCAGGTATAAGTAATGCGATGATTTGACGTGAGAGTGATGCTTGTTTGATCTGAGTTATTCTTCTTCTTCTTCATCAATCTAGGATGGGTTCCAGGCGGCAGCCTGGGATAGCAAGGGTGTATGTCATTTTATCATTTGATTTCGTCCGTAGTCGGACCCTACTCTTCTGTATGATGTTTGAGTATGTTGTATTGATGTGACTCTGATGTAGCTTGTGGCGAGTGTAAGCCAATTCCATATACTCATCTCTTCTGTACATGTACCTGTAATGATATCCATTCTTGCAACACGACGAGATGCGCTTCTATCCCTGTCGAGGCCTTCGTACTGAAATAAGGATAGGACTGCATCTTGGGCATGACAATAAGGCAAGATACCTATGTTTGAACATCGCATCATGACAGCCGGTCCTCTTCGGCAACCTTTAATTTTTCACCCATAAGCCGGCTCGGATACGACCGCAGCGTCGGCGAAACGGGAGGTGCCGGGTACCCCTCGGTTTGCAAACGCCAAGTCCTTTTGTAACAGCTTTTCTCTTATATTTTTTAATGGAGCAAGAACAGTAGCAGCCTATCACTGTGGCCTCATGACTATGTCCAACGGCGACCCTCCAGCCAACAAATCATCTATGTGTCAGACTGTCAGGCGTTGGTTTTTTAGGTTGCAGTAGTAGCGGTCCGATGGTGCCTCATGGAAGAGACGTAGATTTGTTGCATAACTGTACAATATTATTGATCCATCAAGCCTTGAATTTCTTGCACACACTGCTCCTCTGATTTCCTCTTATAAGTACTATTCAACGTGAGTACTAGTATTACTTCTGATGGCTAGGTTTTCTTGTTTGCTTCTCCACAGGTTGCTTTTGGACGGGTCGTCACCAATTTCATTGGCGTATCAGATCACATGCGCGTATCCAATGGTCGCATAGACGGATGCCAACAACGCAACAAGATGGAGCTACGTTCTAGCGGCAGGATGCCCATGCGGTAGATTGGAATATAGATGCCTTTGACTCTTGTTGATGCTGTTATCTAGTCTTTTTTGGATCTGCCGATCACCATGTGCAAGGATCGTTGTAATAAAAATTTCCTAATCCCTCATGCGAGACCGGAGTTGAAGTACATCCGTCCAGCCGACTCACCTTCAACCAGCCAATTGCGAGCTTCTTGATCCCTAGGAGATCCCTTCAAGAACTTAACACCATTGTGTTGTCGCCCCACTCTTGGCGCCAATTGTCGTGGTTTTGTCATGGCAGATGTCCTCATGAGAGAACTTAGGTGTGAGGCCTTCGCAACTAGATGGTAGTTGGAATGGGGTTGGTTGGAATTGAGAGATGTGAGTTTTACCCAGGTTTGGCCCCTTGTGGTGGAGGTGAAAGCTTACGTCCTGCTTTGTGTGTATTGATGATGATGATGATCTTGATTACGAGGGTGCTATTTCGCTACCTCTAGTCTCGAGGGTTTCTAATCTGTCTATCTCTAATGACTTAACCTGTCCCTCTTGAGGTGCCTTGCCCCACTTTATATAAGTTGAAGGGACATGCTTACATGTAGAGTCCTGGTATGATTAGGACTAGTCTCTTTGCTATTACAAGATGAATCCTAGTATGGGTCTTGCTTCCCTTAATTGGAGTCCTACTCCCTCTTGAGTATTCTCCATGAGTCGGCCTTCGGTCAGGTCTGGGCCTTTGGGCATGCCTGTATGAGCCGGCATATTGGGCTCCTTGTCAAGCCGGCCTCCTGCCGAGTCCTGTCATCGAGCCCTAGATTCTTCCTTGTCATCTTTATCTTCACCCGGAAAATGGGGCGACCCATAGATCTATCAGCTATAGGCCGGGTCAAACCTTTAGACGGGTTATAACCATGGGGAATATCCCCAACATGTAGGCTAGAGGTGAAACACATAAGATCTCGCAACCAACTCATTGTTTTTACACGTGGATAGCAAGCTTCCACGCACCTCTGTCCATGGATAATTCTTTGGTGATACTCGAGTCATTCAGATCCCTCTTTACGGACTCCTCCTATGTCAAGTTCGGTCTACCCAGTCTCTTTTGACATTATCAACACGCTTTGGCCGTCCAATAGGCACTAGAGCTTCTAGAGGCCTATGCTAAATATGCCCAAACCGTCTCAGACGATGTTGGACAAGCTTCTCATCAGTCGGCGCTACCCCAACTCCATCTGGCATATCACCATTTCGGACTGGGTCCTTCCTTGTGTGGCCACACATCCATCTCAACATGCGCATCTCCGCCACACCTAACTGCTGCACATGTCTTTGTTTAGTCGGCCAACACTGAGCGGCATACAACATTGCTAGTCGAAACATCGTCCTATAGGACTTGCCTTTTAGCTTCGGCCTTCATCTCATTAATCCCCAAAAACGATAACCCTGAAACATCTAGTGACTTCATACCTACCACCCGGGTAAGTATTCCTATTAAAATCATTACCAAACTGCTGGCAAGCAGAGCACATGAAATCATCATCCCAAGAATGAGCAAAAACCAGTATGGTTTTCTCAAATCCAGGAATATCCAAGATTGCCTTGCATGGAGTTTTGAGTACATCCACATGTGCCACAAATCCAAAAATGAGATCATAATCTTCAAATGATTTTGAGAAGGTTTTTGATAAGGCGGATTGCATTATTATCTTGTTAGTGTTGAAACACCTTGAATTCACTGAAAAATGGATATGATGGATTAACATGATATTGTCTGCTGCTTCCACCTCTGTCATTCTTAATGGGGTACTAGGGACAACCATTAATTGTAAATGTGGTGTCAGGCAAGGGGATCCCCTGTCTTCACTGTTATATGTCATAGTTGGTGAACTACTACAAATCTTGGTCAATAATGCATGGAGTAATGGTATACCCAGTTTACCTATAGAAACTAGTAGCAATGAAAGCTACCAAATTATTCAATATGCAGATGATCCTCTCATCATCTTGGCAGCTGATCTGGAACAGATAAGAAGCTTCACAGACATTCTGGACACTTTTTCAAAATTTACTGGTCTAAAAGTAAATTACAGTAAATCATCACTTGTTCCCATTAATATAAGTGATGAAAGGGCTTTGGTGTTGGCAAATATTTCCAACTACAAAAAGTAATCCATGCCATTCACATATCTTGTTCTACCCAAGGGATCTACTAGACCAAAGGTGGAAGATCTAATGCCCATGGTCTCTAGACTTGATCATAGACTTTCTGGCATTGCATCTATGATGACATACTCTAGCAGGTTGATCCGTCTCAAAGTAGTGATTAGTACTCTTAACTATTTTTGCAATGTGCCACATTAGAGTGCGTTTTACCATATTTGATCACTTTGAAAAATCTGGTAGGGGCTTTCTCTGGTATGGTAAAAGTATTAACAAACATGGGAATTGCTTGTTTAAATGGGAGAATGCTTGCTTTCCCAAAAGGCAGATGGGCTTGGAGTCTTAGACTTCAGAATGCAAAGCAAAACACTTCTCACAAAATTCTTGTACAATTTTTTAACAGGCATGATATCCCATGGGTCAATCTCATCTCGAGCACATATTATGAGGAATGAGGACTTCCTAGTTTTCCTACAATAATGGGATCCTTCTGGTGGAGGGATTGTTGTTCCATTTTGCAAGATCTAAAGAATATGACCAGATGCACTCCTCGTGTTGGCAACACTATTGCACCATGGCATGTTAGATGCCAACCCGAACCAATATTCTTAATCATGCTTGAACTATTCTCATATGCCAAAGACAATGATATAACTCTAGAAGCTGCTAGTAACCTGGACTTTGACATCTTCTGTGATATGTTCCATCTACCCATGTCATCCATTGAAGTCCAATAGAGTAAGAATATGAGCAATTTGATCAATAACAGGACAAATGGTGACTCAAAGGACATTTGGAATTTCTATTGGAGTAGCATCAAATATTCCAACAAAGGGATTTATTTGGAGTATACTGGAAACCCCCTAATGCCCCAAAACCTTTTCGATGAATATGTAAATCATGCACATTGCCTAAACAAAAGTTCTTGTTCCGGCTATTATCGCATGACATATTAAATACTAGAGATCTCCTATTGAGGAAAAATTTCTTCATTGAAGCAAGCAAATGTGTGCTATGTGAGGATGAAACAAATGAATGCTTACTATACCTATTTTTTAGCTGTCATTTTAGGCAGAACTTCTGGCTAGCCATTGGTTTTCAGTGGAACACTGACTATGATATCATAGAGATGCTTATGGATGGAATGAAACGGAGCTACACCCATTTTTTAAGGAATGAACCTATGGAAACATAGAAACAACATTATCTTTGACAATAAGATTAAGAATTTGGAGTTTTGTATTTCCTGTTTCAAGGAACACTTTGAGACTATCATCAAGAAGGCTAAACCTAGTTTGAAAGAACGAATGTAGTCATGGTTAAACTACTTGTGGAGAGTTATTTTGGATTCTATTCGATTTTGTACATCCACCTGTAATTTTCCCACCTTATTAATGAAAAAATAGTTACAGTGGTTTCCCCCCATCGTGTTTGTTAAAACAAACATCAATATGGGTGAATTTAACACAAGTGTTCTTCTAACATTGTGTCCTCAAAATTGGCGACATAGTCATGGCCATGATCAAGAAAACATGACCATCATCCAGCGCTTGAGCCAGTATTAAAGGCAAGACTAGGAATATTTTTTGCCATTTATTATTGCACACATGCACACGGGGTTTTCTGTTGGGGAACGTTGCATGGGAAACAAAAATTTTCCTACGCTTCAACAAGATCAATCTAGGAGACGAGCATCTACGAGAGGGGAGAGTGGATCTACATACCCTTGTAGATTGCTAAGCGGGAAGCGTTAAGAAACGCGGTTGATGTAGTCGAACATCTTTGCGATCCAACTCGCTGAGCGTCCCGCGATCCAATCATGATCCGTCCCGATCTAGCGCCGAACGGACGGCACCTCCGCGTTCAGCACACGTACGGCTTGATGATGATCTCCGCCTTCTTGATCTAGCAAGAGGGAGCGGAGAGGTAGACAAGTTCTCCGGAAGAGCGATGGTGTTGTGGCGATGGTCGTGGAGTAATTCCAACAGGGCTTTGCCTAAGCACTACTGAAACCGATCTAGAGGAGAAACTACGAACTAGAGGAGAGGGCAACACGTGGCTAAAATTCTGTAGCAAAAACCCTCAAACCCTCTAGTATATATAGGAGGAGGGGAGGGAGGAGACTTGGCTCCCAAGGGAGCCAAATCCACTTCGGCCGAAGTGGAGGGAGGAGTCCTCCTCCTCCACTCCTAGTAGGAATAGGACTCCTTCCTTTTTTTGCACTTTTGCCTTTCTTTCCACCTTGGGTTTCTTCCCTAGCTGCATGGGCTTCCTGTGGGCCTTCGACCAGCCCACTAAGGGCCGGGCCGGTATTCCTTCTCCTAGAGCCCATGTAGCCTCTTGGGTCGAAATACCCCTCCCGATGGTCCCCCGCTACCCTCCCGGCACTCCCGGTACATTACCGATGAGCCCAGAACTTTTCCGGTGACCAAAACAGGACTTCCTATATATCAATCTTTACCTCCGAACCATTCCATAGCTCCTCGTGACATCCAGGATCTCATCTGGGACTCTGAACAACCTTCGGTCACAACCATGCATAACTCTATACTACCGAAACGTCACCAAACCTTAAGTGTGCAGACCCTGTGGGTTCAAGAACTATGTAGACATGATCGAGACACCTCTACGATCAATAACCAATAGCGGGACCTGGATGCCCATATTCATTCCTACATATTCTATGAAGATATTTATCGGTCGAACCTCTATGTCAAGGATTCAATTAATCCCGTATGATGTTCCCTTTGTTCTTCGGTATGTTACTTGCCCGAGATTCGATCGTCGGTATCTCCATACCTAGTTCAACCTCGTTACCGGCAAGTATCTTTACTAGTTTCCGTAATACAAGATCCCGTGGCTAACACTTAGTCACATTGCTTGCAAGGATTATTGTGATATTGTATTACCGAGTGGGCTCTAAGATACCTCTCCGTCACACGGAGTAACAAATCCCAGTGTTGATCCATGCCAACCCAATAGACACCCTTGGAGATACCTGTAGAGCACCTTTATAGTCACCCAGTTATGTTGTGACATTTGATACACACAAGGCACTCCTCTGGTGTCCGTGAGTTGCATGATCTGATTGTCATAGGAACACATACTTGACATGCAGAAAACTGTAGCAATAAACTGACACGATCATATGCTACGTTTATAGTTTGGGTCTTGTCCATCCCATCATTCTCCTAATGATGTGATCCCGTTATCAAATGGCATATCATGTCAATGGCTAGGAAACCTTGACCATCTTTGATCAACGAGCTAGTCTACTAGAGGCACACTAGGGACAAAGTGTTGTCTATATATCCACACATGCAATGTGTTTCCAATCAATACAATTACAGCATGGAGAATAAACAATTATCATGAACAAGGAAATATAATAATAAACACCTTATTTATTGCCTCTAGGGCATATTTCCAAAAGTCTCCCACTTGCACTAGAGTCAATAATCTACTTCACATCACTATGTGATTTACATTGTAATGAATCGAACACCCATGCAGTTGTGGTGTTGATCATGTTTAGCCCTTGGAAGAGGTTTAGTCAACGGGTCTACAACATTCAGATTCGTGTGCACTTTGCAAATATTTATGTCCTTCTCCTCGATGTAATTGTGGATGGAATTGAAGTGTCGCTTTATGTGTCTGGTCCTCTTGTGAAACCTTGGTTCCTTAGACAGAGCAATGGCACCATTGTTGTCACAGAACAGAGTCATTGGATTCAGTGCACTGGGCACTACTCCAAGATCTGTCATGAACTGCTTCATCTAGACACCTTCCTTCGCTGCCTCCGAGGCTGCCATGTACTCCGCTTCACATGTAGAATCGGCTACCACGCTTTGCTTGGAACTGCACCAGCTTACCGCTCCCCTGTTGAGAATAAATACGTATCCAGTTTGCGACTTAGAGTCATCCGGATCAGTGTCAAAGCTTGCATCGACGTAACCCTTTACGATGAGCTCTTGATCACCTCCATAAACGAGAAACATTTCCTTAGTCCTTTTCAGGTACTTAAGGATATTCTTGACCGCCGTCCAGTGCTCCATTCCAGGATCACTTTGAAACCTTCCGACCATACTTATGGCAAGGCTGACATCGGGTCTTGTGCACAACATTGCATACATGATAGAGCCTATGGCTGAAGCATAGGGGATGACACTCATCTTCTCTCTATCTACTCCAGTCAATGGGCATTGAGTCTTACTCAACTTCACACCTTGTAACACAGGCAAGAACCCCTTCTTGGACTGATCCATTTTGAACTTCTTCAAAACTTTATCAAGGTATGTGCTTTGTGAAAGTGCTATCAAGCGTCTCGATGTATCTCTATAGATCTTAATGCCTAATATGAAAGCAACTTCTCCTAGGTCCTTCATTGAAAAACTCTTGTTCAAATATTCCTTCACACTTTCCAGCATTTCTATATTGTTTCCAATCAGCAATATGCCATCCACATATAATATTATAAACGCCATAGAGCTCCCACTCACTTTCCTGTAATACAAGCTTCTCCATAAACTTGTATAAACCCAAGCGCTTTGATCACCTCATCAAAGCGCTTATTCCAACTCTGAGATGCTTGCACCAGTCCATAAATGGATCGCTAGAGTTTGCAAACTTTGTCAGCATTCTCTGGATTGACAAAACCTTCTGGTTGCATAATATACAACTCTTCCTCAAGGAAACCATTAAGGAACGCTGTTTTGACATCCATCTGCCAAATTTCATAGTCGAAATATGTAGCTATTGCTAACATGATTCTGACGGACCTAAGCATCGCTACGGGTGAGAAGGTCTCATCGTAGTCAACTCCTTGAACTTGTGAAAAACCCTTTGCCACAAGTCGAGCTTTATAGATGGTGACATTACCGTTCGCGTCCGTCTTCTTCTTAAAGATCATTTGTTCTGAATGTTCTTTCGCCCTTCAGGTAATACTTCCAAAGTCCATACTTTGTTTTCATACATAGATCCCATCTCAGATTTCATGGCCTCTAACCATTTCTCGGAATCCGGGCCCATCATCGCTCCTTCATAGCTCGTAGGTTCATTGTTGTCCAACAACATGACCTCCAAGACAGGGTTGCCGTACCACTCAAGAGAAGTATGCGCCCTTGTCGACCTACGAGGTTTAATAGTAACTTGATCCGAAGCTTCATGATCATCATCATTAACTTCCTCTTCAACTGCCGTAGGCTCCATAGAAACATCTTTCTATGATGCGCTACTCTCTGGTTGAAGCAAAGGTTCAGTAACCTCATCAAGCTCTATTTTCCTCCCACTCAATTCTTTCGAGAGAAACTCTTTCTCAAGAAATGTTCCGTTCTTAGTGACAAACACTTTGCCTTCGGATCTGAGATAGAAGTCATACCCAACTGTCTCTTTCAGGTATCCTATGAAGACGCATTTCTCCGCTTTGGGTTCCAGCTTTTCAGGCTAAAGCTTTTTGACATAAGCATCACATCCCCAAACTTTAAGAAACGACAACTTTGGCTTCTTGCCAAACCACAGTTCATATGGCGTTGTCTCAACGGATTTCAATGGTGCCCTATTTAAAGTGAATGCAGCTGTCTCTAATGCTATATTATAAAATATGGGTGAGAGGGGATCATGTACGATTGGTTCATATGTCTGGAGGGGGGCTCTCCCTCGCTTATTAGTTAACCAGTTCCTTGGCGCTGGGGTTGGGTGGGTGGGGGGTGAATTGACTACAATCGTAATCTATATGCATTTTCCCCCATTGCCCAAGTCTTCCTACACATGCATGTCTACAGAAAATAAATCAACAAAAATAAAAAATGCACAAGTAAGAAATATTGTTAGGGAAATGCAAACACGAGAAGGCTTGACAAATGTTTTTCCTATGGTTCTGCCATCCTAATCCATATTGATGGAGGATTTGAATCACTGAGAATTTAGGATCACAGAGATCTTGGTTGCAAGGTCCATAGAGGTTCCATGAAGAAACAACCATCCTATTCCATCATGGCTTACGACCATGAAGGTTTAGGCTCACTCGGGTGTAGATCTTCGGGAATTAGGCGATCTTCGGGATCGTACAAACTTCTTCAGTCCTTCACACATTGAAGGCTCCCAAGGACACCTAGACAATTTAAGACACACACACACACACACACATACACACACACACACTTCAAAATTAACAACATGAGCTTGCTTGGTTATGAATTCCTTGCTTTTGTGATTCATCTCCTCCACATTCACTCTCAAGATGGATCTTTGGTCTGAAGAGGTTGGGTGAGCATGGGGTAAGATTACATATCAAATGAGTGGCTTGTAAGTTGGAGTAGAAAGCCCTTTGAACTTAGAAGGATATATAGTTCTCTTATAGAAAATGTGAATTTCAATGGAAATGCTTCGATTGAACTAGTGGGATATGATGGGGATATATATAGGTTGGATCCAAAAATGTGACAACTAATACCATTTTGCACTATTCTAGGCTCCTAGAGATCAGCTCGGAAGTCCGAGCAAAACAAAAGAGGCAACTCAAAGTAGCTCAAAGGGTCTGACTGTTGGGTTCCACCGTAGGTGCATCACATGCAAATTAAAAATTTCCTACACACAGAACATCCAAGAATGGGCTAAGGAGATGGGTCAAAGATAATTACCACTAGACGCGCAGTGGTGTGCAGCAGAAGTAGAGTTGGGGCAGCGTGTTCGCATTGTCCGTCTCCTTCTTGTCCGATCTCCCTCTAACATCCGGTCGCCGGATCCCACGTACAGGTTCGCCGGAGCGGAGCTAGTGTACCGCCTCTAACAGTATCCGCACGTGCAGGAGGAACACCATGCGTCGGACTGCTAGGTCCAATCATACAGACGGCGGTGGCGAGTGGACGTGGCTAATTGCAATGCATGCAATGCCCTAATGACGCCGCCGAAGTGATCAACCAGATGGGTATGCCGCACCTCCACTATATATAGGCATCCCATGCGGGCTCAGCTCTTGGGCCTCGCACGGATCCTAAAGCCCATGTATTCCTTCCCTTAAGCGCACGACCCTTTAGGTTCTCGTTCACTTGGTCGCGGGTTAGATCACATCTGGTTCGACCAGTTGGTAGCGGCCTCTAGAAAGGCGTGCCGACTCCAAGTGTCTGATGAAGATGGTTTGGCAAACCTGTACTTCACACTTCTGTTCTCTTTGCCACAGGATATATGTTGTCGTGCACAAGGCGACATGGTCATCGTTGTTGCAGCACGACCTCTTTCTCGTTTTTGTGAATCCGACCAACATTTGGATTATCTCATAATCCTCATCGCATGGCCATGCTTATCCAGGTTGGATTACCCGAGGGGCCCAGAGTATATCTCTCCTGATCGGAGGGGCAAATCCCATCTTGCTCGACCATGTCTCGTAGCATGGGCCTGGACAAGCCCGAAACCTACCTTTGTAACTACCCAGTCATGGAGTAGCGTTTGGTCGGTCCAAAGCAAGTCTGTCACCATCCCAAGTACATGCGTCAGCTTAGGTCTTAGGACATAGAACGTATGTTGTACTAGAGACTCACAAATGACCGATCGCTGCGTCTCATAGTTGGGTCTGTCCAACTCAGACCTTATCTCGACTCGGATCCGACTACGTCGAATCCGACCAGATCTTTCCGAGTCCATATTATCCGGCTAGCATCCAATGCTACATGGTCAGTGAGACCGAACCATCCACTGTATCATATGCTAATCTAACTGGCTGCGCGTCCACACAACGCTTTCGACTAGGGACCATTTAGGACAGTCATCATACAATGCATAGTCTCACAAACAAGTCACATACTTGTTAATACACATCAATGATAATGTCCAAGGACTATCTTTATTCATAAACACATAGAAAATATCATCATACATGATTGCCTCTAGGGCATATCTCCAACACTGACAAATAACCATTTGTAGGCTTCGACCGACCCATGACACACTTGTGAACACTTATGTTATTATTCGGATTTTTCACCAAAGATGGTTTGGGGATTCCAGTCAAGCCAAGAAGACCAAACACGTGCATCAGAGGTTCCGAGTTCTGAGGACATGGAGGCTTTGGGTGACTTAGGGTTTGAGTAACGACTATCTCTAGATGAACCAAAGGTTCCAGATAGAAGTGGATCATAGGCTTCAACTGGTGTAAAATCAGAGAGATAGCAGAAAAATGGGAGATTTTATTTTTATTTTGGACTTTTCTCTTTAAGCACACATGAGGAACAAACTCAAGCAACTTGATCCCCTTGTGATAGTACCGAGACTCCTATGGACTCAATGTGACCTTGAGGATGAGTGAAATATAAAAGTTGAGCCTTGGGTCTTGTCAACACTTGTCTATTTTGAAGTAGGGATCACCAACCATTTCCCTTGTTGCATCTTTTGGGATCTAATCTCAAATAGACTTGATAAATCATTAGTCCCGTGAGGTATATATTACATTAGTTAGTAAAACAACCTAGGGGTTGAAGATGCACTTGTAAACCCTCTGCCCCACCCCCTTCTGCATTTTAAAATATGGACATAGGTGTTCATTGACCATGACATCTACACTTCCTCCCTACACTATTTGTGTAATCCAATTAACATGCCGCACCGGGAACCTTTCATTAAAAAAAATCAAATTGATCTTATCATAAGCTTTTTCAAGATCGACCTTAAAGAGTAAATCACTATTCTTCCTCGTACTAATCTCATGAAAGAGTCATGAAAATCCCATCATCTATAATATATCTGCCTTTAATGAATGTTGTTTGAATTGGAGCAACCACTTTATAATAGTTCTATTATTTACTACCTTTGCGATACATTTAAACATCACACACTAAGCAAACATATAGGCCTATACAAGCTTCCTCTTTTTTGCGTAACAAAGTAATGTCGTAGTTCAATCTAGAAATATCATATATTGAATACATGTATGTGTGATTGTCTAAGGGTCCAAATGCTCCGTATTCAGGGGTTTGTCAGACTGTTGCACTTTGGCCCGGACCTCCCCATATAAGTAGGAGATGAAGCCCCAAAGGGAGAGAGCGAGGGCGACACCTTTTGTACCATTGAATGGCTCATGAAAGAACAGGACGGCGAGCACCTCAGTCACTGGGATAAGCACAGTCATGATGACACCAGCGAGCAGTGCCGAGCCATAGAAGATGGCGCCGATGGTGCCGAGAAAGAAGAACTGGTACACGGTGGCCGAGCCGGCAAGCAGTAGGTAGTAGCCAATCTGACCGAGCCCGAATTCCCGAGCTTCTCCTGGGATTGCCTACATATGATTCTCCCGTTAAGATTACACATCTTCACTGAAAAACATCAACCTTTTGTAATGAAGTACATGATATACTTGAATTCTTTCTCATTTGGGAAACAAAAAATCTAAGTCTCAATCGACTAAGGTTTCAAGTCTTAGTCAATTTTACAAATTTGTTGGTCTAAAAAGTGTCCAATATGTAATACCTTGTACATCCAGAACAAGAATGTACGTAATGTTGTTTCCAAGAGCCTGAAGAATGTAAAAGTTTGTACAGGCCACACAATCAAATCAATGGTGCTCGGCGTCAATTGAAACGTACTCCAACTATGGCTCGAGTTCGGGCTTGGTCGGCCGAGGCTTAGCAAAACCGAAAAGTAAATTGAAAAGAACAACTTGAACCATGTTGATGAACTATGTGACTTGTGAAGTGCTATCAAGTATGTGAGGTTTGGCCCATGAAAAGGTTGACATTTATTGGTCCATAAACTTGCAAAATCTAAGTTCTTTGCAAGAAAGCAAATACACTATCTTTCCACCCTTGGCTGTACGCGTAGCTTTCCCCTATACATGTATGTCCCACCCTTTTCGACTGCAAAACTCATCACTCTAAAGCTATGCAAAGCTACCACACGCAAAGGCGCTCTCGTATTTCCCAATCACGACATCATCTATACGGCTAGCGTTTTCCTATCCGAGAAAGACCTAATAAGTATGGACTAGTTGTCCAATGATTGGATTTTGCCGGATGAGCGTAGCTATACGTACAGTCTAGTACACGTTGCACAACTTGCCAAGGGAAGGTTCAAATCTACATCACCGGCATTTATGGTTTCTGCGGTCGTTTTTTTCTAGACACTTTCTTGCAGTCACCGATTTCATTGGCGCTATATGCGAATATTGGTACGTAGCGTCCTATCTTTCAGAAACGTGCTCCTTTGGGAAAGCGCTAAACTTTGGATCAACGAAGATCTACATTTCTTAGTGGGCCCAAATAGTTTACAATATCTGTGTAGTTTTTCGTCTCTGCTTTTTACCTTGGTAGGCTTACAATTGCATCACTTGGATGATGACATAGAGGAACTCCGTTTGTTCTTTTCATGCTATGTTGTACCTATCAGAAACGGTAACGTTGCGAACCGAGCTTAGATGGTTAGATTTCTTGTGATAAAACTCAATCCACCAGAGTTCAATAACTATGCTTGGTATTGGTGGGTGTATTTTTTTCGAATTTATCTCAGCCTTCTGGTGATGTGAGCGGCGTTTCTGTGTATAAGCTATGGGGTCAGCTGATTCCATAACTTTTGAGCAAAACATGCTAAAAACACTGTACATTTACTGTACATCGCGAAGAAAAAATTACCAATGACCCCATAGATTTTTTAAAGTCTAGCCCTGTCGTTGGATGTGAGTTCAACGAACGGAGACGTTTACCTCAACTACGTATGTGTATGTAGCGGCTTCGTCAATCTTAAAATGACATGCCGTCTCAGCCTTTTGAATGTGCTCGTAAGGATAAGGGCGTACACGCTTGCATTGATAGATTCAAGTGTATCCTTGTATGTATGGGCGTTTGCCTATGTACTTTGCTAAAAGACCATAACATTGTCACTGCAATTTGCTAGAGTTAATTGCCGTTAGATGGAATTTTTTGTACCGCTAGTTTCAGAAGCTGGGAGACAGTCGGTGGAACTGGAAGCCAAAATGGGCCGGGATCGGAAAGTGTGTGGTGGTCATAGGGAGCCAACGGATGCTAATGCTGGCAAGTTAACAACAGCAGTTCCATGAAAGATGGTGCGAGTGATGCAAGTTATGCGGTTCTGCTGCGAGTGCGAGCCGACAGCCCAGGTTATACTGTAGCAGCAGTACTACAAGAAATTAAAAGTGTATGCGGTGCTATAACAAGTTAACAACAGCAGCAGAGAAAGAGCTGCGGGCTGAAAAACTTACGTGGAAATCGTTGTTCACAAGCATCCCGATGGCGCTGAAGGCCGTGGCGGTGAACCCGATGACGATCTGCATCTCCATGACGAGGGTGTACGTGACGGCCGCGCCGGTCCGCGCCGCGTGCCTTGCCTGGCTAAGCTCCATGACGGGCAGCACGACCCCGTAGAGCAGCGCCGCGCCCAGCGTCATGCCGAACCCAGCGTAGTACTGCGCCCGCGTCACCCCCGCTGGGCGGTCACCCCCGGCGTTCATGCCCAGCATGGCGGCGCCGACGCTGAGCAGCACCACGGCGTTCACGGAGAAGGCCGTGAACCGCTGGCGCACGAGCAGCAGCGCGAAGGCGGCCGTGAAGGCCAGCTGCGTGGAGATGAGGATGGAGGAGGTGGACACTGGGAGGTAGGCCAGCCCGTAGGCGTAGAGGAGGTCGTCGAGGCCGGTCATGAGGCCCACGGCGACGGTCGCGGCCAGGAGGCGGGGCGACATGAGGAAGAGCGGCGTGGCTGAGCCGCCGTCCTTGTTGCTCCGGCGGCGGGAGAGGAAGGAGGCGCTGAGCGGCGCGAGCAGGAGCGGCCACCCGGCGGTCTGGAGCAGGCTGGAGAGCCACTTCCGCGTGCCGCCGTGGAGGAAGTAGGCGCGGAGGAGGAGCGGGCCGAACGCCGAGCCGACGACCATGAGGAGGAAGTTGATGACGAGGAGGGGGTTGTGGCGGAGCGGTCTAGCGGCGCCGCCAGGGAGCTGCTTGGCGCCGCCGTTCTTGCATGGCTGCTGCTGCGCGCGGCGCTGGGCTGCTGCTTCCACCTCCATGAGGTGACCGGCCGGCCAGCTGATCTCGATCGAGGTTTGGGAGGGAGGGAAGCTGCCCGGCTCTAGCCAGAACGAGGGTGCGTGCACAGTGTGAGACTGTGAGTACGTACGTGCGCTATATACTGGCGCGAGATGGAAAAGCGTTGGCGTTCTCAGCGTGCCATACGATACGATGTGTTTTTCTTAAGAGGGATGGTGCGCGTTGTTCTAGGAGAACGAACAATCAACACGATAAGGTGCGCGTACGTACGTACGTAGACGTAGGTCCCTGCGAGGGCTAGCGCATCGCCTCTTTGCCAATGGTGATACAAAGGATTTTTCAAAGGTAGACGTCTGACTCTATTTTCATTTTTGTTTTGTTTTTATGCAGCAATGACATCCGTTATCTAGACAGAGAGGCAGTGAGCGGCTGGAGGCTATGTTGAACATGTTTCAGGCTACGACGAGTCGCCTTGCTGCGCATTAGGTGTTCTAGCCATTTGTCATTAGGTGGCTTTTTTTCTCATTCTTCTTTCTTTTATTTGGGTTGAGCTTGTGATGAATGACTTTGGATGTGGTTGTATGGATTTTTGCTTTATCTATAAAACGGAATGAAAGCCTATTTTGAAAGGGCTAGCGCATCCAGTGCTACTTTGTCCTTGCGTGCACCGACACACTCGATGCCTTGCGACACTCTGATAAATCATGGAAAACTTCAGTGGGAGGAGAAGCTGAAGGTATATCTAGGTGCATTGCATCCACAAAAGTCATTCCCAGCCCATCAAGGTTAAAGTCCCGGTGCTTTCATTATTTCTAAATTTCTTTTAGGATTTACGGCGATACTCTTTTAGTGGGAGGAGACATTTTCGTCGACGACGAGACGACTACGGTGACTTTGTAATCTCAAGATGATATATCGGCTCAATCTTTCGAAGGTCCTCATAAAGATAGAGTGTGCGTGTGTGAATTCATAGGGATTGCTGTATGCACGTGTATATAAGCGTCTGCGTCTATACCGTGTTAAAAAAACCCACAAAAGTTCAAATTTTATTAATTTATTTTGTAGTTCATCCAGGGTGCAGTGCACCCAGGTTTATAGAAACCTATCTCATTGGTATAGTATCACACTCTTGGCATCCTCTTAACTCTTGGTGAGCTTAATTATTCTTGGGCAGAATTTGGGACCGGGAGACTGCTACCTTCGGATGAATTTGGAATATTTGGATTTGGACTTGATAGAGAGGATGTAAACTAGTGGGGTCCTCGTAAAGGCATAGTGCCTTTACGCTTAAATGACATGTAAGGACGGAACATCACACCATCTGGGTCAACGAGTTTGATCTAAAAATAATGATGTCTAATGACATTTAAAGCAAACATCTAGTGAACGATGGTATTTTTAAGTAAGCATCTCAGAGAGCGATGACATTTTTGAATAGTTGTAACTTTTAATGGCTAAACTGAGCAGTGGGACACAACTAGTGGCATAAATGATAAAAACCCTTAAACGGGCCATATCTGGGACTGAGCGGGCCTGGCCTGGCCTTTCCTGCCTCGTCTTCGACGGACGATTGGGTGGATCATGCTAGGGGTGACGGATACTGCGGCACATGTACTTGCAGCACGGTGACGGGAGCTTCACGAGTCCGTTTCGGGCTCGACCAGGCATAGGGTGCCTAGTTTGCTTTTGATGTTGCGTCCGGTCGGTTACCACCGAGGGCAGTGGAGGTTGTCCCCTCCCGCGTGGCTGTTGACTCTGCCGCTCCTCGTTCCCAGCTGCTTCGTCTTGGTCCTGCCAGTCTCGCTTCACTTGCCACGCCTCGGCGACGATGGTGACTGCAAGACCGCGGTGGCGCATATTGGTGGGCGACAAATATGGTGGAGCACGGTGGATCGTTCGGGGTCGTGGTTGGTTGGCGGTTGGGGGAAATCTTTGTTGGCTTGACCGACACCGACACGGTGATGTCCGTGGGCGTCGTCGTGTCTTCCCGAAGGGCGTCGAATATATCCCTTCCCCCATGCCCCTTCGCGTATCGGGAGGAAACCCTAAGACATGTCCGGGAAGCAACGTCTTCGTCGTCACGTTCCTTCCGCATTTTAAAATATGGATATAACTGTCCATTGACCATGACATCGACCCTTCCTTCCTACACTATTTTGTCTCATCCAATTAACATGTTGCACCAGGAAACCTTTCATTAACAAAAAAAAACTAATTGATCTTATCATAGGTGATGTCTGTGGGAAGAAACTGGTTTACCCACACGGCGCAGCTGACAACCGCGTGCTACGGGTCGTGTGGGCAAACTCTTCAACACCCACACATACCATGATGCCTACGTGGCACAAAAAATCTGTCATAATTTATCAAGATTCGTGCAAAGACAAATGGACGACGATCCATATGTGTGGACGAGTTGCAAAACGTTCATAAGTATGCGCGTTATCTAAGGCTTTATTCAAGTAGGAAGGACACTTTTGTCAACTTGCAGAACATGTTTGCAAGAGGAGAAAAGTTTAACGGGTAAGAGTCCACTTAGACATGTGTGTCCATATTTTCTCTATTTTAATTGATCTACGGGATTTTAGTTACAACGGAAGAAAAAATTGGCCAAATTTGTTGGAACCGTGAGCAAAGGAGAGGTGCACGATAGGGTAGTTCAAACAAAACATGTTGAAACTCTGAGAAGGGAAAGGTGTCATGTTTCTATTAGGGCGTTCCGTCAGATTCTATATACTACTATTAAACAATTCAACATTTTCTTTTCTAAACACATCATGTCTAATGTACACAAAAAAAGCATCAAACCATTAAAGCCTTACGATCAAACCAACTCATCTATAATAACCGTTAAGATTAACAACTAATTCCACCGAAAGTACGTTTAGCAATTTAAGGAGGCGGACGAAAACTTTGCCATCCGCGTCGTACTTGTTCAGCCAGGAAAATTCTCACGGCAGTAAAAAGAAGAGAAACCCTCGCTCCTCCTCTCACCCCTTGCCTCGCTCCGCCGCCCGCAGCCTCTCACAGGCGCATCGTCGCATGGCGGCGGCGGCGGCCTCCAACGGGGGCGCAGCATCCAATGCGCCCGTGCCTGGACGCCTCGCATCCATCTACAGCAAGGTGAAGCCGAGCCGCATCGCGCACACGCTGTCGCTTGCCTCCGTCCTCCGGCCTTCGCTCCAACTTCATGTTCGCCGACGATCCAGCCAGCACCGCTGCTGGAAGCCCCGGTGAGTAATGAAAGAAGTCTTTCCTGGGTTGCGTCCCTCCCAGATCTTAGCTTGCCGGATCACGGGCTGGGTGGGTTTGAATTTGGGATTTTATTGTCGGGATTCGACCTCGTAGATGAGAGAGCCAAGCTGTTCTCCAGCGTCTACGGCCAGCCATCAGCCGAGCCGGTCGCGACGAACCACACAAGATCGACGTCGCGCTTCCTTGTGGCCAGGCTCCAGGGGGACAATTGATCTGCGGCATCGTTGGCAAGTGCGAGTGATGTCCGCGTCCGGATCGAGAGCCGCCGCCAAGGCATTCCGTCGTTGCCGCGTCCGGATCGAGAGCCGCCGCTGTGGCATGCCGTCATAGTCGCGTCCAGATCGAGAGCCGCTTGCATATTTGTTGCTTGGGCATTTACCTCAGGTACACCCATTCTCCTAGCACGTGCCTCCCAATGGTAACTTATTCCCAGAACTACGTACTCTGCTTTCTTGATATAGTATTTTTCTGTTGTTAGAATAAATCCTATAATCTTGGAATAAGTCAAAGAACAGTCGGATGGTGTGTCGGTCGAAGGAATTACACCATCAGAGTACCTGAAATTCAAAGAGACCTTATATGATGAGAAATGTTATGTCTTACCAAATATAATGTGAGCTTTTACATGGACCAGAGAGGTGCTAGATAAGTAAAATTGTGAATCTGAGAAATGTGGTCTGTTTATCTGAATTTCAGGGCCAAGGATGACAACCCACTGGAATGGGATGCACTTTGTCTCCAATTTATTTCTTAAAAGGTGACTAGCTGAGTGACAGGCCTGAAAGCATGAAGCAACTGCTAACTATTTGCTCACCTGGAATTACCGTGGCAAGGTGAAGAGTTCAGTCATTCATATCACAGGGATTATCAGAAGATCGGAAGTAGAGACTGATTGAACTTATATATCCTTATGAACATGCAGAAAGTGATGGTTAGCGATATTTGTTTGTGCACACCAAGTGTTTGATATTTGTGCTACGTGACTATTATAGAATTTTTGTGTTGTACCGAGGATACAGGGGATTGTTTCACATCTGATTCAGCATCTTCTTCAAGGTTACACTGTCAGGGAACTAGTTGTAGTCTCTCGATTACTCACATCACACACCTTATCTGATTACAAATCAGCCATTACAAGAGGAATAAGGAACTGGGGAAGTTGTAGGGAGAGAGCTGGAGGTAGGACAAGGAGCCGCCGTGCCGTCCGGTGCCGTGATCCACTGGATGCCCTCCTTCGTCGCCTCCTCTTGCGTATTTGTAGTTTGGGGGTTCTCAAGTCGGCCAGGCCCATGAGCTGTAGTTGAGGGCGTGGACGACTCCAGCGTCCTGGACGCGAGGTCGGTGATGCGCACGACCAGGTCCGATGTTGTTGTAGCTGAGGAAGCAGCCGCGTCGAGTCGTGCGGTAGCAGCAATGAGCTCAGCTATCATGCCCTCGATCCTGGTGATGAAGGACGCGAGATACCAAATGGTCTGCTCCTTGGCGGACATTGCATCCCACTCCGATGGTAAGACAACAGACATGGTGTTGTCGTCGGTGGAACGAAGGAAACAGGTGTAGAAGAAAAAAATGGGGAAAAATTGAGGGGTGGAAGGGATGATGGGCTGGCTCTGAATACCAGATGTTAGGGAACTAGTTGTAGTCTCTCGATTACTCACATCGCACACCTGATCTGATTACAAATCAACCATTACAAGAGGAATAAGGAACTCGGGAAGGGGTAGGGAGAGAGCTGGAGGTAGGACAAGGAGTCATCGTGCCGTTCGGTGCCGTGATCCACTGGATGCCCTCCTTCGTCGCCTCCTCTTGCGTATTTGTAGTCTGGGGGTTCTCAAGTCGGCCAGGCCCATGAGCTGGACGGGCCAAGCCCATATAGGCAAGGAGGGCTCCTAACATCCCCTCCTTGAGACTCGGCTTGACCCCAAGCCGACCCTGCCATGAACCACTCGGATCCCATTGCACTTGATGCTGCTTGGCTTGGCCATGGTCACGGTGGTAGTCGTAGTTGACGAAGACTTCAGCGATGGAGTAGTAGTCGTGGCCAGCGGAGGCTTGCCGACGGGAGGTGTCAGTGTAGTTGTTATGGCCACCAAGGACCTGATTGCAATATCGGGTGTAGTTGTTATGGCCACCAAGGACCTGATCGCAGTATCGAGTGTAGTAGATGCAACAAACGTACCAAACATGAGCTCCGTCGCCCCTCCCTCATTGAGTAACTTCCCGTTTTCCAGTTGATTCTCCACATGTCATGCTTGGAAGGAACGCTTGGTGGAGTGTCCAAGCAATTTCCCACTGAAGTAGCACAAGACCATACGGAAAAGAATATCCATGGAAACAAGAGCTCATACTGACTTGATAGCCATTAGGATTCAAGGGAACACCATCCTCGCTGCTCTGGTCGCTTCCAACCTCCTCCATCCATTTGCTTAAAGAGCATTGCAGGTTTCACTCACACATTTTGGCTGAACTAGAGTCCACCATTCCAAAATATGTAGGGGATGTTCGTTGATTTGAAAATGGCAGCGACTCCCGATCATGTGAATTGCTCCACTCAAACATGTGATCCAACAATGATTGATAAGCCCATAAAGATATAAGATGCTGACAACACAAACGTTTCCAAGCTTCAGTACTGGCCATTGTCGGATCCATCTTCACCACAACAAAGGTTGTACTCCCAGCCCAAAAAATCCAATTGAGAACTACCATATGGTTGATCATCTCCATAGACAAGGGAGTATCATACTGTTCAAAATGTGCAGCTGAGAGATGGATGGACTTACGGAGGAAGTATAAACTGCTAAGCTTCACCCAAATAATCTTGACAGGTGGTAATGGAAACCATAAAGGTAATATGCATTGCCGTGTGATAGCCGCGACAGTTGATTGCACAATACGACATTCAATGATTGTGGTAGGGATTATCCTGCTTGTATATCCACAACAAGCCCATAGATGCACTAAATCAACAATGCCAGTATAGTGGATATGCAAGTGGATATGCAAGATGTCCTCACAAGTAAACATTACCCACTGATTGAGAGACCTTGGTTTAGAATCTGACATTACTTTACAAAGCATTTGCACTAACTGAAGGGGGTTGAACCCATGTTGCTGGTTATCGTCCGCGCGCGATATTAGACTGTTATTCAGTATAATAAGGTGAATTCGAGCTCTTGAATGATCACCTATTTGTGTAGAATCTCTCTTTCTCTTTCTCCTTTGGTGCTGGTCAGGTGGAAGCTTAAAACAGATAAGCAACTCCTAGAACTGATTAGTTTCACTCTCAAACATGTCGACAACCACAACATTGATTTTATCCAGTTTGAGATATGTTTGATCATAGCTAACCACAAAATAACATGTTGACTGTACATAGAGGAGACCTGGTGGTTGCAGCATTTTGGATTTGATTTCTCGATGAGCAATGCGACACTGAATGCAGCCCTTGTCCAGCCAAAGATTACCAAGCATCATAAAAGTATTCTCTGAATATTTCTCCTTGCAAGGGACAAGTGTACAGAAGAGACAACTGATTTTGCCGTAGCAAAGTAGTTCATATGGTCCAGATTGCATGAACTGAAGTAGATGTGCAGACATAGTAGGAAGATAGCAATGCTGCATTGCAAGGGCAGAACTAACAAAACATGCACCGGTTTCCAAAAACCACGGCTTACCTTCATGGAGTAGTTGCTTAGTGAAACATGCATAACCATTGTTCTGTTTCAAAGACCAAAAGAAGAAAATCTGAGCAGGGGGTATCCTTATGCAGTGTCGAGGGAGATTGCACTCAAGATCACCAGCGTGGCATAATTCCATCTGAAAGGTACTACCAAATTCGTCCACAATATGTAGCGCCTTTGTATGCACTCTGCAGAATTCTAATCTAGTAGCAAAAAGCATGTTGTGGCACCGTATAAAATCATAAATGATATCCCAATGGACAAAATATTCAGCTCCTGCCATCAGGTGCACTATAGAGCATGCATAGGACTGCTGACCATGACAACCCATGTTGCTGAAATCCAAATAACTCCCACGACCTGTGTGTGGTGCAGTATCAATTGGCCTACAGTTTGTTTCAAGGAATCTCAAGCTGAACCATGTATCAGCACTTAAACATGCAGAGATATCCAAATTGAGAAATGCCAGTTCATTCAATGCTTTAGTATCAGGTGGTGCCTGATCCGGTGTACGCCTAGACTGCAACTGTGCAACTGACAAACAACTAAAATACTCTTCCATAGAAATCACCTCCCAACAAGAAACTTGAGGAAAGACCACATCTCTGAATAGCTTCAAAACGACTCCAGAACTGAACCATAAAACTTCATGTGGTTGACGACGTATACTTGAACATGGCTCCTCATAATTTGCATCTGAATGAAACTTGAAAGCCGGCCACGGCCTAGGCCTGAACAGGTGTCCGATGTGGACGGTATTCACTTGTACCGGTGGTGTCCATGCTGTTGTTCGACATGGGCGGGGCATTCTGCCGAGCACTTGGTTGGCTCTTGTGCAGCCAAGTTGCTGGGGACGATGAGGACGACACTGTGATCCGCTTTGCTCGCTACTTGGCTGGAGGTGTGGATGGAGGGTAGTGGCGAGTCGTCCAGCTCTTGCATGCTGGGGTCGACGTCAGTGTTGCATGGCACCAGGGTGACGATCTCGACGGCGACCTCCTAGTGGATGGGATCGACCACGGGCTCGAGATGGACGGTGGCGGCATCCTCACGCGAGCATTCCGTCGAACATGTGACAAGCGCCAACTCGATGCAGGCAGAAAACGGATCATGGACGAGCTTGAGGACCTCTGGGGACAGGGCGGTGGAGGAGGAGACCATGGTGGAGGCCGGGGTGACTGTGGCATCGATGGTGAGGTCGACTGCAAGCTCGGGGCAGAAGTTCGAGCCGGTGGCCTGGATCTCCCTTCACAACGACGGGCTCGGCAGTGATGATGCTGACAAAATTGCCGTCACCGCTCGAGAGGGCTTGCCACTGGGCGTGGACGACTCCAGCGTCCTGGACACGAGGTCGGTGATGCGCACGACCAGGTCTGATGTTGCTGTAGCCGAGGAAGCAGCCGAGTCGAGTCGTGCGGTAGCAGCGACGAGCTCAGCTATCATGCCCTCGATCCTGGTGACGAAGGACGCGAGATACCAAATGGTCTGCTCTGTGGCGGACATTGCATCCCACTCCGATGGTAAGACAGCAGACATGGTGTCGTCACCGGTGGAACGAAGAAAACAGGTGTAGAAGAAAAAAATGGAGAAAAATTGAGGGGTGGAAGTGGTGATGGTCTGGCTCTAAATACCAGATGTTAGGGAACTATTTGTAGTCTCTCGATTACTCACATCACACACCTGATCTGATTACAAATCAGCCATTACAAGAGGAATAAGGAACTGGGGAAGGGGTAGGGAGAGAGCTGGAGGTAGGACAAGGAGCCGTCATGCCTTTCGATGTCTTGATCCACTGGATGCCCTCCTTCGTCGCCTCCTCTTGTGCATTTGTAGTCTGAGGGTTCTCAAGTCGGCCAGGCCAATGAGCTGGATGGGCCAAGCCCATATAGGTAAGGAGGGCTCCTAACATACACCTCCCCATATACTGATTTATTAGCTTTTCGGTTTGTATTTATTAGTGACCAAAGATTCATGCTTGTTTCCTTTAGTTGTTGTCCCAGGTTTAGTTGATTATCAAAAGGGTATTTATATCTGGTAAGAATTGGTTGCTCAAGCGAGGACATGCAGTATCTCAATCTTGTTCGACACCATTATTACCTTATTAGTTCAGTCTCTTAATGTTTTCTATTCATAGCAAGTTTCAGTGTGGCCAAGTCTATTTCAGTATTTGCTTGTTCTATCTAAAATTCTATTTATCTTTTTGGGCACTGATTTTAGTTGACGTGTAGATCAATTTACTTAAGATTACATCCAGGCCTCACTTTACGTAGGACACCATCGATACCTAGTTCAGCCACCTAGCAGCAGTGTTGCTCGTGTCCGGCTGTGAGAAACGGACGACCCAACATGGTAGTATGTAGCTATTACTCATAGGCCGCCCGACGATGGCACTGTCCCCCGGGGTTGCTTCGACCCTGCCCCATGGCCGCACGACGCCTTGCCCAAGTTGGCAACATCCTGCATCCGACAAGTCACCACTGCCTCTCCTTCGTTCTTTCTTTATAATATGTAGATGGTGAATCATCATCTGTGCCACCATTAATTTTTGCACTTATTTTGTCCGTACCTTTGAAAGCGACGAGGTCCAGACTGGAACAAATACAGCAAGGAAGATATTCTGCTAGAGATGAAACATTTGCACTTCAGTTTTGTTGAGAGAGATGTAAGACGCTACACATTTGTTTGAGGTAACTTTCTTTTGTTAAAATGAATTAAGTTAATTGTTAGCAGATTTGTCCGTAGACTTTCAGGACACAACTAACAAACTGAAAACCATTTTCCTTGCTGAATTATGAATCTTATGGGAAGCAGCGAGAGTGCGAAACTATGATTTGGCTGTGGAGGCATCACCTAACAATTCTGCATCCCAGGTATAGTTTCTGATCCTAATGTCTTAAAATATATTTGTATAGTTCTTAATACAGTAATACTTAACGACATTTGTATGAAATGAATGTTGTTGTGACTAAATTCCGTGTGCAAGACCGATCAGTCAGCGTGCTAGAATTAAAACTCTGAATGATCTAACTTCTGCAACTACCAAATGTTGTTTCTGCACATAGGTCTGATTTCCCCCCTTTGATATTTTACATGCAATCGGCTTCAAATATTTTAGTAAAATCTCATGATGACTTCAATGTATAGACTTGTGCAGTTTGTCCGCATCAATTATTTTGACCCAAAACATTATTCCAGATGGCACAAGGTATTACTTTATCCACTCTATCCGGTGGTGTGCACCTGATATGCTTGTTGATCTTTTGTTTCTACAGTGTTTTTGTTATGAACTCTTGTTGACCACCTTATATTTGAGGGGAAATGAAAAAAATGATAAAATCTCAAAAAACAAACAAATCGTGTATTAAAAAATATATTGATTTAATGGAAACGGAGCCGTCCGGCCGCGCCAAGCGTCCTAAGTCTAAGTCGAGGAAAATTCCACGCGAGCAAGCGCTATTTGCATGTGGTGCAATGCTCTATGTAGATGTGTGTGATACTAAAGTAATGCAAGCATTCCTTTATAAGGTGGTCACCACGCCCTCCTTTAGGCGGGGTGGGACTAAAAACTAGACAAGCCTCACGATGCGCTCATTCTTGCGTCATGGGCCTTCTTAGTGTGTTGCATGCACCTAGGCTAGCATATCCTTTTTGCAACTCTGGATCTATCTACCGTGTTAGTCAGCTGAATGTCAAGTCCACCTCTATTTGCGAAGGGATTGTGATGAATCTAAGGTTATGATCAACTGATTAAGGATTAGTTTTGACATCGATCCAATATCTACTGCTCGGGACCCCCTACCCGAGTTTCGTAGGTTTTGACACCGACATTGATGCTTTTATTGAGAGTTTCACTGTGGGATCGCCAGAAGAATCGATGGCTCGTCTGCAGATTGGCAGCAGTTTTTTATGGACAACGAACTTGTGTTCGTCGTCCCCGTTTCCTCGAGCGTCGCTTTGACAGTTGCTTTGGTGGAATCGTGTGGAATTGTATCTACAACAATCCTGTAAAATTTCATCGCATTTCGATGGAGAAATCTCTGGCAATCTTTGATATACCGAAGCCCTGTCGAATCTGGATGGAAATGTGGATGAGATTAGGGTGAGGTGTCTAGTATCTAGCTCGGAAATCCGTTGGAAAATCTCACTGTTCATCGGCTGCATAATTCCATTGTCGATCACCCTTTAAAATTTCAGCTCCATCCAACCGTTTAAACTCTTGGAAACATCCCATAAGTGCAACGAATTTTAGATCTATTTTCTGCGTGAATACAAATCCGACCCGAGATCTTTTTCATGGACGAGTTGTCGGACATCCTTTTTGAAGAAAATTTTCTTATCATATCGGTTAGCAGACCAAGAGTTCGGCATCGCGAGGACCGAATAATCATCAAGAGAACCTCATCATCCGCGGGTTGTACGGGTCGGCCGCTCCATTGCTTCATCAAGCCAGCATTGACCGCGTCACATATTCCGACCTGCGTCGGCATTGCCGCACTGTCGCTTGTTCAAACCGACGTCCATCATGCCGACCTGCTTTGACACGTCAGCTCGCATGGGGGCTCTAGCGTCACCTTACCGACCTGCTCCGTCACCTTGGCCAGACCAGGGGCTTCGTCATCTCTTCATCAACTTGCTCCAGGGATTTCAATGTGACCAGCCGACTAGCTTCGTCATGTTAGTTGGACCGAGGATTTTGCCTCGCCACATCGACCGTGCGGCATCGCCACTTCGTCAAGCGGGGCTCTTTGCTCAGGCACCTCGGTGCCCAGACCATATTCCTTTAATCATTTGCTTCACTTAAATTAACTAAATAGATGATTTTTTTTCAATATATTATTATCTTTATTTGTTATTACTCTTGGCTTGTACTATATTGTGTGCATAGGAAATCAACTTCGGCTGTGTCACGCGGTCACCTTGGCGTGCCTACATCGTCATCCTGTCTCCATCAACCAAATTGTGTCGTCGACATGGTCGACTGATGTGGGGGCTTCACCATCACACTGCCGAACTACTTCGTCTCCTCGACTGGATCGGGGGTTTCTTCTCGGCCCTTCGGAAGTGTTGTGTTGTCACTTCATCAAAACGAGCTCTTCCTCGGCTACCTCGTGACCGGCTTGGGGTTGGGACTTTGACCCGCTACAAGCTCGACACACGTTACACCGAGCACATTAACCAGCTAAGTCGCTTTCATGCTCAACCTTTTTCAATTGTTAATTCCTATGCGGTTCAACCTAGCATTATACTTGTGTTAAACAAAAAATTGTTTGTTAAAAACTTAGCTTGTTAATAGTGTTGTTGTTAAAACACTTATTTTCCCATGTTAAATGGGGCTCTTAAATTTATATGAGCCATTTTATAATAAATGTTGTTTTCTTCTTGGTCGCTGCAAAGTCTTTTTCTACTATTCCTTTTTCCGATGCAAGTGTTTCGTCAATAATTGGGTAGCCTAGTTTCTCTCTAAACCGTTCGAGTTTAGTTCGCTAAATTGGCCCGAGAAGTCTCCGCCTTCGGGATAGGAGGTTGAAGCCGAAGGCTGACCCGCTTGAAGTCTGCAGATTGGATGTATCATGTTAAAGCACAACCGAAGCACATATCAATTTTAAGACCAATTTTTGGATTGGCACCAAGAAACTTGATTTAGTTTGGACGTCAAAGTTTTTGCATAAGTTTTTTGGCTTTTCGATCCTATATCACTATTAAGCTATTTGTATGTTGTTCTTTTAGGAGGCGGGACATCCTCATGACCGAGGTGCCCTGTGTAATAATTCAGCTTGGGAGATCTTTTTTCGACCCACATCTCGGTATCTTTCCTGCCGACTTAGACGTCGGAGTTGGCAAAATGCACATGGCATCTAGACTAGTTCTCGAGGAAATTCGATCCTCAGGTTGGTCGGCCGCACCCAACCTGAGTCTCGTGGGATACCGTGTGTCTCCAACATAGCTCTCGTAGTATAATGTATGATGCCTTTAAAGTATTGGCAATATTAATGGGGGACTCTGACTAGAGCCGAACCCACCAAAAGCCAAGGTACTGCAGTCCTCGGCAAAACATTCTCGGATATTACTTTATATGCATCAGTTTTGAATTGTGTCTTCGGTCAATAGTTGGGTTGCCCTGCTCTTGCGATTGCCTCCTACATTCCGCTTTGTTCGGCTAGGCGTGCAAAGGGAGAACCACTGCGACTATACTTCCGATTTAACTTGTCAAGTACCTTAGTGGAGAAAGCCAAAAACTGACTATCACAATGAGCGCAAACTGGTCAGCGATCTGATGACTCTGTTAAACTATAGACCGATTGAGGTTACCTCGTGGGATTTTCATAAATTTGGCTAGAGTGTTAATGGCTTGACCTCGGCTGACGCCGAGCACTAACCGGGGGCTAGTAACTGGCCTTCCAAACTTTAAGCTCCTATGACTAAGTGAAAGTTATAACACCTAGATATCTGATTGCCTCGTTTCTGCTAACACAAGCACCTTCTGGCACTGAGACGCCGGCTAAGGGTTTATCTTATTACTATGGAAACACCCCACATACCATCTACAAAGGGGTCGAAGCTCACGACGGGCCACTCTCAAATGATAAAGGGTCACAAAGCAGTCAAAATAGCATATAGCATAAAAGCACTTGTATTCAATATGCGAGTGATGCCTTCTAATATGTCTCCATCATATCCACTTTTACAAACTCTTTTGCCCTTGTTTTGGACTCTAATTTGCATGATTTGAATGGAACTAACCCAGAATGATGCTGTTTTTCACAGAATTGCCTTGGTGTTATTTTTGTGCAGAAATAAAAGTTCTCGGATTGACCTAAAAATTTACAGAGATTATTTTTGGAATTAATAAAAAACACTGGAGAAAGAATCAACCGGAGGGGGCCACCCCCAGGTCACAAGCGCACAGGGCGCGACCACCCCTGGCCACGTTTAGCAAGCTTGTGGCCCCCCTGGAGCTCCACCGACCTCGATCCCAACTCTATATATTCCTATTCATGGAGAAAAAAATCAGAGAGAAGAGTTCATCGCGTTTCACGATACGGAGCCGCCGCCACCTCTTGTTCCTCCTCGGGAGGCCAGATCCGGAGTCTGTTTTGGGTTCCAGAGAGGGGAAATCGACGCTATCGTCATCATCAACCATCCTTCATGACCACTTCCATGATGCTGTCCACCGTTCGTGAGTAATTCCATCATAGGCTTGTTGGACGGTGATGGGTTGGATGAGATTTATCATGTAATCGAGTTAGTTTTGTTGGGGTATGATCCCTAGTATCCACTATGTTCTCAGATTGATGTTGCTATGACTTTGCTATGCTTAATGCTTGTCACTAGGGCCCGAGTGCCATGATTTCAGATCTGAACCTATTATGTTTTCATGAATATCTATGTGTTCTTGATCCTATCTTGCAAGTTGTAGACACCTATTACGAGTTATGGTTCACATCCCCCAAGATGACAATAACTGGGATTCTTTCCGGTGATTACCGTAGTTTGAGGAGTTCATGTATTCACTAAGTGCTAATGCTTTGGTCGGGTTCTCTATTAAAAGGAGGCCTTAATATCCCTTAGTTTCCATTAGGACCCCGCTGTCATGGGAGGGTAGGACAAAAGATGTTATGCAAGTTCTTTTCCATAAGCACGTATGACTATATATGGAATATATGCCTATATTACATTGATGAATTGGAGCTAGTTCTATGTCACCCTATGTTATAACTATTGCATGATGAATGCCATCCGATGTAATTATCCATCATTGATCCATTGCCTACGAGCTTTTCACATATTGATCCTTGCTAAGTTACTTTTCTGTTGCTACTGTTACAATCACTACAAAACTGCTACTGTCACTTTTGCCATCGTTACCGTTACTTCCATACTACTTTGCTACTAAATACTTTGCTGCAGATATTAAGTCTTTTAGGCATGGTTGAATTGACAACTCAGCTGCTAATACTCAAGAATATTCTTTGGCTCCCCTCATGTCGAATCAATAAATTTGGGTTGAATATTCTACCGTCGAAAATTGTTGCGATCCCCTATACTTGTGGGTTATCACCTTCCACAATCATCGTTATAAAGCCATAAATATGCATCAAGTTGACTTGAGATTTTGGCCAAGCTAGGTTGCCTGGCTCCTATGCTTACCTCCTACGTTCCCGATTGTTCAGCTAGGGGGTAAAAGGAGTACCTCAGACTGGGTGAAGCCGAAAGCTAGCCATCTTAAGAATATAATTGGTTGGCAACGATGGAATTGAATATTTTTGTTCATTAAAGACCACAGAGTTCGGGAACATTCCTCGAACTAAATCCTCAATATTTTCCTCCCACATTGATCGCAGTTGAGGTTTCACGATCATGGTCAACATAATATCCTAGGAAAAGGAACTTGTAAATGAACTATTTTCCCCAGAAGATGATTCTGACATTAAATAGTAATATGACATATATCTCCGCATACCTTTGTTTATAAAACCATATGCCCGGATTGCCTGGTTTGCCGTAAATTTTTGCCCTTATAAAGGCTTTATAAAGTCGGACAAACACTCCTCGGCTATTGGCCGTGTCGGTTGAAGCCGATGGTCGGTCAAGAAAGTCTTGTACAATGCATATGCGAGAATTAATGATGTAAAGTACTTGGATACATAGAATAATTGCACATAATTGTGTCAAACATAACAAAGTTTTTGTCAAACATATATCGATCCTTAATTCAACCACTCGTGCCCAAATTAAGGCCCGAGGCTATTGTATTGCTTATTCAATGCATCAAATTCGAAGTGCAATACGGTTTCCAAAGAGATTCGATCCTCAGGTTGGTCGCCCGCACCCAACCTGAGTCTCGAGGGCTACTGCATACCGCATTTTAATTCCTAAAGTATGCAACCGAGCAAGGAATTGATCCTCAAGCCGATTTAGTGAATCGACCTGAGTCTCAGGGGCTATTGGGATTAGTGGTTTTATTTCATCCTTTAGGTGCATCTCAGGTTTTAGACCGACACACACCCTGAGGGCTACTGGCTATATATCTTGGCAAAGAAAAATTGCACCTGACAAAAATATCCACAAAAAATCTGCCCACGGTCGGTGTGGTGCATCGGAAGTAGTCCGGCATAAAGCTCAGGTGCTAGTCGCTGGCTCCATAGAGATTATTTCTTACACTAAGATCAGTTGACCTTCAATTTTTAAAAGACCAAGAATCCATGACACCTCGAACGTTGATCATCGTTGGAGCTCGGATGTAGTATTGCATTGCAGCTCAGAAGCAGTCCTACATAAAGCTCAAGACCGGAGACACCTCAAAAGCAATCCTGCATAAACCTCGGATGCGAATGGATGTCTCCATAAAACACTATTTCTGGCATTAAGCTCGGATAAACTCCTTCTACTTTTTCAAGACCAAGGTAATCTATGACACCTCACATGCAATTCAACGTCTGAGCTTGGCTGCAAAAGACACCTTGCCATTCATCGTTGGAGTTTGGATGCAAGAGGGCACCGACGCATGGGAAACACTTCAAACCCGAGTTGTGGCGTAAAAAATGAGGCATTAATAAAGGCTGATGACTTAAAGGGGCTCCTTGGATGTCGGACATGTGAATTCTTCAGATACACTTCGGCAATCCTCAAGATCAGTGATGGGAAGTGATGACCCACAAGTATAGGGGATCTATCGTAGTCCTTTCGATAAGTAAGAGTTTGGAACTCAACGAGGAGCAGAAGGAAATGACAAGCGGTTTTTAGTAAGGTATTCTCTGCAAGCACTGAAATTATCGGTGACACATAGTTTTATGATAAGATAATTTGTAACGAGTAACGAGTAACAAGTGTAGAAGAGGTGCAGCAAGGTAGCCCAATCCTTTTTGTAGCAAAGGACAGGCCTGGACAAACTCTTATATAAAGCAAAGCGCTCCCGAGGACACATGGGAATTTCTGTCAAGCTAGTTTTCATCATGCTCATTTGATTCGCGTATGTTACTTTGCTAATTTTATATGTGGGTGGACCAGTGCTTGGGTGATACCCTTACTTGGACAAACCTCTCACTTATGATTAACCCCTCTCGCAAGCATCCGCCACTACGAAAGAAGAATTAAGGTAAATCTAACCATAGCATGAAACATATGGATCCAAATCAGCCCCTTACGAAGCAACCCATCATCTACTTATTACTTCCCAATGCCTTCCCCTAGGCCCAAATAATGGTGAAGTGTTATGTAGTCGATGTTCACATAACACCACTAGAGGAGAGACAACATACATCTCATCAAAAATTGAACGAATACCAAATGCACATGATTACTTATAACAAGACTTATCCCATGTCCTCAGGAACAAACGTAACTACACACAAAGCATGTTCATGTTCAGAATCACAGGAGTATTAATTATCATAAGGGAGCTGAACATACGATCTTCCACCAAGTAAACCAACTAGCATCAACTACAAGGAGTAATCAACACTACTAGCAACCCACAGGTACCAATCTGAGGTTTGAGAATTGGATACAAGAGATGAACTAGGGTTTGGAGAGGAGATGGTGCTGGTGAAGATGTTGATGGAGATTGACCCCGTCTCGATGAGAGGATCATTGGTGATGACGATGGCTTCGATTTCCCCCTCCGGGAGGGAAGTTTCCCCTGCAGAACGGCCCTGGCAGAGCTCTAGATTGGTTCTGTCCAAGTTTTGCCTCGAGACGTCGATGCATCGTCCCAAAAGCTTCCTTTTGATTTTTTTCCAGGTCAAAACCTTTCATATAGCAGAAGATGGGCATCGGGGACCTGCCAGGTGGGTCACAAGCCTGCTAGGCACGGCTAGGGGGGTGGCTGTGCCTGGCAGGCTTGCCACCTCCTGGAGGGCTCCCTCTGGTATCTGTTTTGCCCAATATTTTATATATATTCCAAAATAATTCTCCTTAAATTTTCAAGACTTTTGGAGTTGTGTAGTATAGGTATCGTAGATTTGCTCCTTTTCCAGTCCAGAATTCGAGCTGCCAGCATTCTCCCTCTTCATGTAAACCTTGTAAAATAAGAGAGAAAAGGCATAAGTATTGTACCATAACATGTAATAAGAGCCCATAATGAAATAAATATCAATATAAAAGCATGATGCAAAATGGACGTATCAACTCCCCCAAGCTTAGACCTCGCTTGCTCTCAAGCGGAAGCTGAGATCGATAAATATGTCCACATGTTTAGAGATAGAGGTGTCGATAAAATGCAATACATGAGGGCATCATGAACATCTTTAGAACAGCAATACTTATTGTATAAGATTTCTTATGACATAGTAACAATTCATTCACAAGATAAAGCATGAACCAAGAAATCTATTGACAACCAACAAACTATGATCTTAGTCATTGAAGCAATTGGCAATTTATCATAACATCGGAAAGACAATAAAAGAGCTTGAAAAAACCCCACATATTCAATCATCTTTTAGTCTTTCATAATTGCTAACACTCACGCGGTACTCATGAGATCAAAGCTTCAATCGGACACAGAGAAAGATAGGGGCTTATAGTTTTGCCTCCCAACCATTCACCTCAAGGGTGATGTTAAGAGTAATAACTCATGCTCACCCACATCCAAATGGGTATATGTGTCTAGATGATTCCTCAACACATAATGCTTGCCAAGAGAGAGGCGAAAAATAGGAAGTGATGAGGATCACCATGACTCTTGAATAAAGGTAAGTACTTAAAAAGTAAAAGTAACAGATAGACCCTTCGTAGAGGGAAGCAGAGGTTGTCATGTGCTTTTTGTTTTGGGATGCACAAACCCTTAGTGCAAAGGAACGCCGCGTTGTATTGCCCTTTGTGATAGCAACCTTTATTATGTAGTCTGTCTCTTTTATTTCTTTACTATCACAAGTTCGTACAACACTTATTTTCCTTAAAATAAAAGATCACACATATTTAGGAGCAATTCTTATTGCTTTTTGCACCGATGACAACTTACTTGAAGGATCTTACTCAATCCATAGGTAAGTATGGTGGACTCTTTGGCAAAACTGGGTTGAGGTGTTTGGATGCACAATTAGTATCTCTACTTGGTGCGAAAGTTTTGGCTAATATGAGGTGGAAGCAAGCACTACATGTTGGAGGATCTAAAACCATATATCTTCTATCCAGAAGCAAGCAAACATAACCTATTATGTTGTCTTCCTTGTCCAACATCAACTTCTTAGCATGTAATATTTTAATGAGTGGTCACAATCATGAAAGATGTCCAAGATAATATATTTATATGTGAATCTCTCTTTCTTTATCACTTACTTTTCAATTGGACCAATGACCAATCACTATGTTTGTTAACTCACAACAAATTTCCATCGACAGACTTCTTATATGTGAAGTCGTCACTCCCCATAGGATCATTATGTATACTCTTTGCTTTTATTCTATTCTTCTTTTATTTATTACTTCCAAGAGCATAGCAAGCTAGCAATGCCCTCACAGCAAAACTACTTTTTATTATATAACTCTCGGACTTGCTTACATAAGGGGAGCAAAAAGAAAAAAACTCAAAGATAGATCATACTAAAACTTTATTCTACTAGATCAAGACAAAATAAAAAAGGATAGAACTAACAAAAAACAAGAAAAGGAAAAAGAAAAAAAAGGTGTGATGGTGATACGATACTGGGGCACCTTCCCAAGCTTGGCACAAGCCAAGGGGAGTGCCCATACCCATGTGCTTAGATATCCTTCTTTGGAGGTGATGGTGGTGGAGTTATTGATGAGATTGTAAGCTTACCCTCAGGTCATCTACTTCCTGCTCGAGCTTCAATATCCTTTGACATAATTCCTCCTTGGTCTCCTGCAGAAAACGAGAAGGGATAAATAGAACTTTGGGTTTTCTTCTCGTGTTTGAGATGCTTGATTTCCTGAAATCCATGTGCATATCTCCTGGTTGAAGCAGAGGAGTCTCATCTTCATCTAAGCTTTCCTCCCCGTACTCGTCTTATTGTTCCTCCTCCGAGAATAATTCATAAGGATCTAGGTCCCCATAGAGCTTGGGATTGGCAAGATAATGTGATATATAGCTGTCCCCATCAGACTCTTGGGACGACATCTTTCTCTAAATCTGTTGCAGAAATAGCTCAAAATGAAACTAGGAGGTATTGTCATGATATGAAAGTCCAAACCTTTGGGAAATTATATAATGAATTTTTACTGACCCAAGGGAGTGTACCACAAGAAAACGGAGTCCGGAGGGTGCACGGGGTGGTGGCAAGGCCCCTAGGAGCGGCCAGGGGGGTGGCCACGCCTAGCAAGCTTGTCACCTCCTCATGCGTCTTTCCGACTACTTTTTATTTTCCTAATTTTTAAAATATTCCAAAGCAGAGAGAAATAGCTACTAGGAAAGTTTTGGAGTCGGTTTACTTACCGTACCACATACCTATTCCTTTTCGGAGTCTACAATGTTTCGGTAGGTCTCCCTAATATACTCCTCCGGAGTTATGGTGTTAATAATATTGGTTTCCACATTTATGGGAGTACCTAAGATATGATGTTTGATTCTTTACCCGTTTACCACCTTCGGATTTGTGCATTCGGCGTTGTTGATCTTGATGGCACCGAAACGATATACTTCCTCGACAATGTAAGGCCCTTCCCATTTACAGAGAAGTTTTCCTGCAAAAATTCTTAACCGAGAATTGTATAGCAAGACATTGAATTCATGCTTTTTTATCCTTTTATCATTCCATCTCGTAACTTTCTCTTTAAACAACTTGGCATTCTCATAGGCATGGGTTCTCCATTCATCAGGTGAGCTAATGTCAAATAACCTCTTCTCACCAGCAAGTTTGAAATCATAGTTGAGCTCTTTGATTGCCCAATAAGCTTTATGCTCTAGCTCTAGAGGTAAGTGACATGCTTTACCATAAACCATTTTATACGGAGACATACCCATAGGGTTCTTGTAAGCAATTATATAAGCCCATAATGCATCATCAAGTTTCTTAGACCAATTCTTCCTAGATCTATTAACCGACTTTTGCAAGATCAATTTAATTTCTCTATTGCTTAATTCTACTTGACCACTAGACTGAGGATGATAAGGAGATGCAATTCTATGATTAACATCATACTTAGCAAGTAACTTACAGAATGCATCATGAATAAAGTGTGAACCACCACCAGTCATTAAATATCTAGGGACTCCAAATCTAGGAAAAATAACTTATTTAAGCATCTTAATAGAGGTGTTATGATCATCACTATTTGTTGGAATAGCTTCTACCCACTTAGTAACATAATCAACGGCAATTAAAATATGAGTGTACCCGTTGGACATTGGAAAAGCTCCCATATAATCAAAACCCCAAACATCAAATGGTTCAATAACAAGAGAGTCATTCATAGGCATTTCCAGGCGTCTACTAATATTGCCAATTCTTTGGCATTCATCACATGACAGGACAAACTTACAAGCATCCTTGAAGAGAGTAGGCCAATAAAACCCAGATTGTAATACCTTATGTGCAGTTCTATCTCCAGTGTGGTGTCCTCCGCAGGCCTCGGAATGACACCTATGTAGGATCTGTTCCTGTTCATGCTCGGGTACACAACGTCTAATAACACCATTTACTCCTTTATAAAGGTGTGGGTCATCCCAAAAGTAATGTCTTAAATCCTAGAAGAACTTTTTCTTTTGTTGGTATGTGAAACTAGGCGGTATAAATTTAGCGACAATGTAATTAGCATAATCAACATACCAAGGAGCGTAACGATAAGCATTTATGACAACTAATTTTTCATCAAGAAAGCTATCATCAATAGGTAGTGGGTCATCAAGAACATTCTCTAACCTAGACAAGTCATCTGCTACGGGGTTATCATCACCGTTTCTATCAACAATATGCAAATCAAATTCTTTTAGTAGAAGAACCCACCTGATAAGTCTAGGTTTAGCATCTTTCTTTTCCACAAGATATTTAATAGCAGCATGATCAGTGTGAACAGTTACTTTAGAATCAACAATATAGGGTCTAAATTTATCACAAGCGAACACAACTCCTAAAAATTCTTTTTCAGTGGTAGGATAGTTTCTTTGAGCACTGTCTAGAGTTTTGCTAGAATAATGAATAACATTTAATTTCTTATCCACTCTTTGTCCTAGAATAGCTGCAACGGCATAATCACTAGCATCACACATAATTTCAAAGGGTACTTTCCAATCAGGTCGTTGAACAACAAGTGCAGAAATCAAGGCATTCTTAAGAATTTCAACAGCTTCTACACAATCATCATCAAAAACGAATGGAACATCTTTTTTCAAGAGATTAGTGAGCGGCCTAGAAATCTTAGAGAAGTCTTTAATAAATCTCCTATAGAAACCAACATGACCAAGGAATCTTCTTATACCTCTCATATCCATAGGACACGACATTTTTTTAATAGCATCAACTTTAGCTTTTTCAACTTCAATATCTCTTTCAAAATTTTTATGTCCCAAGACAATACATTCATTGACCATAAAGTGGCACATCTCCCAATTCAAGACAATATTAGTTTCTTTGCATCTCTGCAAAACTCGATCAAGGTTGCTCAAACAATCATCAAAAGAAGTTCCCTAAGTGGAAAGATCATCCATGAAAACCTCAACAATCCTTTCACAAAAATCAGAGAATATAGCAGTCATACATCTTTGAAAGGTAGCAAGTGCATTGCATAAACCAAAAGGCATACGTCTATAAGCAAATGTACCAAAAGGGCAGGTAAAAGTGGTCTTCTCTTGGTCCTCTTTTGACATAGGTATTTGAGAGAAACCAGAATATCCATCTAGAAAGCAGAAATGTGTGTGTTTCGATAATCTTTCTAGCATTTGATCAGTAAAAGGTAGAGGGTAATTATCTTTTCTAGTAGCTTTATTTAATTTCCTAAAACCAATTACCATTCAATATCCTATGACAATTCTTTGCGGGATCAATTCATTTTTATCATTAGGAACTACGGTAATACCTCCTTTCTTAGGGACACAATGAATGGGACTAACCCATCTAGTATCAGCAATAGGGTAAATGATACCTGCCTCCAAAAGCTTTAATATTTCATTTCTTACCACTTACTTCATTTTAGAATTTAATTGCCATTGGTGATCAACAACTGGTTTAGCATCGGGCTCCATTTTTATTTTATGCTGACATAGAGTGAGACTAATGCCCTTAAGATCATCAATAGTATATCCAATAGCAGCACAATGCTTCCTTCGAGTTTTCAATAATCTTTGTTCTTCATGCTCTGCAAGGTTAGCACTAATAATAACAGGATATATCTTCTTTTCATCAAGATAAGCATATTTCAGGGTATCCGGTAATTGTTTAAGCTCAAACAAGGGATCACCCTTGGGTGGAGGAGGATCCCCAAGTATTTCAACACGCAAGTTGTGTTTTAGAATAGGATGTTGGTCAAAGAAAATCTTATCTATTTTATTCCTTTCATTCATATGCATATCATTTTCATGGTCCATCAAATATTGTTCTAAGGGATCAGTAGGAGGCACAACAATAGAAGCAAGACCGATAATTTCATCCTTACTAGACAATTATTTATCATGGGGTTGTCTACGAAATTTAGAGAAATTAAACGCATGAGACATATCCCCAAAACTTATGGTAACAGTTTCCTTCTCACAATCTATCCTGGCATTAACGATATTCAAGAAGGGTCTACCAAATATATTGGGACAAAAATCATCTTGTGCGGAGCCAAGGACAAGAAAATCCGTAGGATATTTTTATTTTCCCACACAAGACTTCAACATCTCTAATAATCCGAACTAGTGATATAGTATCTCTATTAGCAAGCTTAATTGTAACATCAATTTCCTTTAACTCAGCTGGTGCAATATCATTCATTATCTCTTTATATAAGGTAAAGGGAATTGCACTCACACTAGCACCCATATCACATAAGCGATGATAACAATGATCTCCTATTTTAACAAAAACGACAGGCATGCCAACAACATGTCTATGTTTATCTTAGGCATCAGGTCTAGCAATTCTAGCAGCTTCATCACAGAATTGAATAACATGCCCATCACTATTATCAACCAAGAGATCTTTAACCATAGAAATACTAGGCTCAATTTTAATTTCCTCAGGGGGTGTAGGTGTCCTAACAAAGCTATTACAAACCACAGTTGAAGCTTTAGCATGTTCCTTTATTCTAACTCAGAAAGGTGGTTTCTCAATATAAGCAGCAGGAATAATAGGATCAACATTATAAGTAATAGTTTGCTCTTTGTTGGGACCTCGATCCTAAGTCATAAGAATCCAGCCTCTAACACATCACATCCCTTTGCGGCCTCATGCACGATAACCTCACGGCTGCAGCCTTACCTTAGCCGGGATCGTTTGCGCCTTTTCGCTGACGTATGTGAATATGTCGCTAGCATTCAAACGATAGAGAACCCGGGCCGAAATGACTAGTCATAGAACCCAAGTGGCACATCCGTACGGAAACAGGCATACGTAACCCAGCAATGAAGGTGTCAGTTTCAAGCATGTGTACACGAGTCATAGCCAGCTACAAGGACTCCATTACATCGTGGGACATAAATGTCATCACTGCACGTAGACGAGTCATAGCAGGCTACAGGGACTCCATTACACTGCGAGACATTTCCTTGAAGGGACAGACACAACAACAAAGAAGGATACATGCCGGTCAATCAATGTGTCCGGAGCAGTAGTAAGCTACCAGGGCTCGGTGGAAGCATAAAGAGGCAGTTTCCCGTAAAGAGTACTACTAAAGGCACATGACTAGGTGTCGGATCCCATACATATCGTTGCACGTCACACATACGCACGACATGCTCGATATGCATAGATACAACTATTTCATCACAACATAACCATACAACAACACAACTTTTATTTAAAAGGCTCAGAGGAGCCTTGCATAATATGTTCTTATAGGTAGGGGTCACATGACCCGACACTCAAGTCATACAAGCAACTTCATACAAACCAAGCGGAAGCATAAAGCTGTCTGAGTACATATAGTTGAAAGGGTAAAAAGGCACATGGCCTGACTATCTACAGCCCGCCATAGGGCGTAAGGTCATAGCTGGGACACCAGCTATTCAGCGTCGTCGACATCTAGATAGAACCCACCTGATGGGTCCCGAGTCTCATCTGCAACATTTATTGAGCAATCATGAGTACAAACATACTCAATAAGTCCTTAAAGCAGACCTAGACTATTCATGCTCATGTATCAACAAGGGGAGTGGTGGAGTTTATGCAACAATGCTAGCTTTGACTCTTGGCTAACTTATACCACATATTTTTAACTCTTTGTTCAAATTTTAGATATCGCACATGAGTCCACTAACTCCACATCAATACACCACCATGGATTCACTTCCGACTCCTACGAGAGTGCCATCCACGGTACTCACACTTGTCTTGAGATTTTTATGAGTATCCATTAAATTATCTATGAACAACATAAGTTCTCCAAGTAGTCCATATCCGAGGACGTGGCTATTCGAACAGATTCGTACCCTGCAGGGGTGTACTTCTTCACACACGCTCTCGCCACTTATCGCTATGTGCTCATAAAACGATGCACCTCGGCAACCTTCAAGCGGAAGCCCAGCGAGGGAGTCGGCCACGACTGTCAATCACACAAGGCCTCTGGTCCAGGCTATCGCCTATTTGAGACTGAGCCCACACGAAAGTCTGACCGAAGTTTCCACTACGGTCCCAAACGATGTGCGTAGGGTTCCCAAGCCCACCATTCGGGTGACCCTTGGTACACCGTGCCACTGCCTACCACGTCATAACCCACCCCTAGGGTTATCGCTACGCACGGCCTCTAGCATACTATACACACCAGAAACTACTTGCAACACCTGGACCAAGGACTAGGTGGTTGATAAGTCGAGCGGGGTCATATTTCAGGGCCCGACATGTGGTAGTAACTAGCCTTGGATCACAAACATGGAACTCAGTTCCTAAGACCGGTCCCAATGAGACAACCTGCTATGTACTCCTACATAGCTTCTCATCGCTACCTTTACCAAATCAGGTTCATCATTAAGCTTATCACATCAAAACAATATTGTTTCACTCTAGTTCATCGCCCAGATGAATCGGACCCGACACAACTCTAAGCATAGCAGGCAAAGTAGGTAAAACACAACATGGCTCAAGCATCTACCAAGTATGATAGGTTGCAAGGTTTAGCTATTTACTATGACAATGACAGGTCATGCAAAGGAATTGGTTCATCTACCGCATATGATAGACAATTGAACATTTGTCCTAATGCAATAAACAAGAGCAGGAGCAAGAGAATGGGATGTTATCGGAATGATCAATGGGGTTGCTTGCCTTGCTGGAAAGCGGAAAGGTATTCTCCTTCGTTGGAATACTCCGGGGTATTCTTAGAAGCAGGTCCTACCGCAATGCAGATAAGTAACAATCTATACATGGCAAGTGCAATAATATGATGCATGATCATGACATGGCAGCATGGATGGATGAGCTAATGCAACTATTATCCAAGTTAAATGAAGTAATTTTGAATATATGTTCAAAATCGTTCTCCATTTCATAATCCATATGTTGACCGATTACTAAATGTCAATGGTCATCTACATAGGTCGCTCTAACATGCATGATAACAACACCATTGGATTCATTGGATTTTTCTGAGAATTTTTCATATATAATTTATTTCAATCTGAGTTATAGATTAATTTCTATGAATTTTCTAAGTTTTAACTATTTTTTGGAATTAATTTAATTCAGAAATTCTTTATTGCATCGGCATGACATCAGGATGACATCAGCTGGTCAACAGCCCGTGGACAGGTCAAACCTGACCAGTGGGGTCCACTGGTCAGTAACCCAGCCTCTAAAAGAAATTATTTAAAACACTAATTACTAATTAATTAGGATAGGGCCCACTGTCAGTGGGTCATTAGCTTAATTAAATTAATTAATTATTTCAAACTAATCCTAATTAACCCTGACCCGGCCCCACTTGCCGGTGACCGAGGGGTCAAACCCCCGTGGTCAACTTCGGCCAGACTCACCGACGTTGAGGTGTTGGTGACTCCAGAGACGACGAAGGGGTCAGGTTTCCTCCTCCGGCGACCATTTCGTTGGCAGAAGGCACCGGGCGAGCCTAGGCTCACGCGTGCATCCATTCTGACACCTCTCAGAGGCTGAGACGTCCGAGGTCGACACCAGCGATGAGCTCGACGGCTGTCGGAGCTCGGGCGATCACGAGTTCGTCAATCTAGGGCGCAACATGACCGGAGCATGGCACCCACGGGCTCTACGCGGCCCCACAAGCTCGGTGATGGACTCGAATGTACCAGCTAGTTACCGGAGCAACGCCGGCGACAAGCTCGTGCGGCGGGGCATTTCAGGCATCAACGGAACCGAGGCCTACATAGAGGGAAATGACCGAGGAAGAGAGGGGAAAGAACTAAGGGCTCACTGCGGGCTCGGAGGCGACGAGAGCTTGCTCAGGGAGGGCTCGGATGCGACGAATCAACGGTGGCAGAGCTTGGGTCCGAGGAGGAAGAAGGGGTCGGGGGCATCGCTCCAAGGCTTCTAGCGGCGCGTGGCTCGGCGCAGAGGTCGGGGACAATGAGGCAAAGCTTCTAGCGGGCTCAGGGAGGCGTGGGAGCGGCTGCGGCTATGGCGGCGGGCGAGCAGTGGTGACGGCCATGGCAGAGCGAAGGAGAGGGAAGAGACAGGGGAGAATGAGCGAGAGAGAGAGAGCGATGGGGATGGCATCGCATCCTCATCCGCTCACCAACGCGACGGGGGGATGCGGGCGCACAGGGAGCTGCGTGGCAGCTCCGGCACGAGCGCATGGCAGGTACGTGCTCGTCCTCCTGGCGGCCAGGAGGACGATGACAATGCTGGGCCAGATGGGCCGGCCTAGGTGGGCTTCCTCCTTTTTTTAAATTCCAGTTTATGTTTTCTTTTCTAACAATTTGTTTTATCTTTTTTTATTTAGTCACAAATGCCAGGCACAAAATATCCAAATATTTTATAGAGCTTAGTTTGAATATTTCAAACCTCTATAAAAAGTTTCCGAATATTTTGAATACTAAATTAATTATATTGCTTTATTTGGCATTTTCAATAGCTTTAGTATTTATGTTTTAAATGCTTTAAAGATTCAAATATTTAGAATGACCCTTGATATATTAATGTCCACATTTGTTAGACATAGGGGACATTTTTTATGGGCATTTTGGATTTGTTGGTTTTTCACAACTATTAAATTTGTTTGATTCAGGTGAGATGTTAGGGTTTCTGTTAATCCCCATTTCAGGTTGATGCAAAAAGTGAAAACATGATGCACACACATGCTATCCTAAGTAAGCTAGCTAGGGATGTGACAACTCACCCCCACTCAAAAGAATCTCGTCCCGAGATTTTGAAGTCATCGAGAAGAGCACGGGGTACTCTAGTCGAAGACGATCTTCTCTTTCCCATGTGGCCTCCTTTTTAGAATGATGTGACCACTGAACCTTGAGAAACTTGATGTTCCAACGCCGAGTGGTACGCTCAGCTTGATCAAGAATACAAATAGGGTATTCTCGATATGTAAGGTTATCTTGGAGATCAAGCACTTCGTGGTCTACTTCACGGACAGAGTCCGAGAAGTAACGCGTGAGTTGCGAGACGTGAAAACATCATGAACCTTGGAAAGATGCGACGGAAGTTCCAATTGGTAGGCAACCTCTCCTCGTTTAGCAAGAATGCGAAAAGGTCCAATATAACGAGGAGCCAACTTGCCCTTGATACCGAATTGATGGGTACCCTTCAGAGGTGTAACCCGAAGGTAAGCCTTCTCATAAACTTCATAGGCCACAGCCTTATGATGGCGATCATATTGGCTCTTTTGACGAGATTGGGCTGTTTTCAACTTTTCATGAATAATGCGAACTTGCTCCTTTGCATCCTGGATCATATCCGGGCCAAAGAGTTGCCTCTCTCCGGTTTCTGACCAGTTAAGAGGTGTTCGACACCTTCGTCCATATAGATCTTCAAAAGGGGCTTTGCCCAAGCTTGATTGATAACTATTGTTATAAGCAAATTCGGAAAATGGAAGACATTTCTCCCAATTCATACCGAAGGATATAACACAAGCTCAGAGCATGTCTTCGAGAATTTGATTGACTCGCTCAACTTGACCACTTGATTGCGAGTGGAAAGCAGTGCTAAAGGATAGATGAGTCCCCATAGAGGTTTGAAAGCTTTCCCAGAATCGGGAAGTAAAGATACATACGCGGTGTGAGTTAATCTCCAAAGGAACACCATGAAGAGAAACTATTTGAGAAACATATAACTCCGCTAGGTGGCTAGCAGTTATACTCTCTCGAACAGGAAGAAAATTAGCCACTTTGGAAAGGTGGTCAATGATCACAAAGATAGCATTATTCCCTCTCTTGGTCCTGGGAAATCCGGTAATGAAATCCATACCGACCTTATCCCATTTCCATTCGGGAATAGCTAAAGGTTGAAGGGTGCTAGAAGGCCTTTGATGTTCTTCTTTCACGTGACAACAAACGTCGCAATTAGCAACGAACTCGGCAATTTCTCTCTTCATCCTAGTCCACCAGAACCTCTGGCGTAGGTCCTGATACATCTTGGTACTACCGGGATGAATTGTGAGAGGATAATCATGAGCCTCCTTAAGGATCAGCTGTCTTAAGCGTGTGCTCTTGGGAACCACCAACCGATTCTGGAAGAACACAACACCTTCATCGTCCTTGGAGAAATCTTTAGCGTTTCCGCTAGCAGTATTCTCCTTGATCCAGGATATACCCTTATCATATTTCTGGACAGCTACTATTTGATCCTTAAGATTAGGTTTCGCCTCAGGTTGGATAGGAATCCTTGAGGAACAAGGTGGAGGTTTAACTTCCGAAATTCCTCATGGAGAAGTGGTTGACCTTGTTGTAACATCAGGTTGTTACAATAAGAATTACGACTTAGTGCATTAGCCATGACATTGGCCTAGCCCGGGGTGTAATTTATCCCTAAGTCGTAATCTGTAATCAACTCAACCCATCGTCTTTGCCTGAGATTCAAATCTGGCTGGGTGAAAATATATTTCAGACTTTGGTGATGAGTGTAAATTTCGCAACGATTACCCAGAAGGTAATGTCGCCAGGTTTTCAGTGCATGGACCACAACTGCAAGCTCAAGATCATGTGTTGGATAATTATCCTCATGTGGATGCAACTGTCGAGATGCGTATGCAATCACATGACGATCTTGCATGAGAATGCAACCTAATCATTGTCGCGAGGCGTCGCAATAAATAACAAAGTCCTTAGAGAAGTCTGGTGGCACCAGAACGGGAGCAAAGGTCAGTCGTCTTTTCAACTCTTGAAAATTGTGCTCGCATTGTGGAGTCCACTCGAAATATTTATCTTTCTTGAGGAGTTCAGTCAGGGATTTCACAACGTTGGAGAAGTTCTCAACAAAGAGGCGATAATAGCTTGCTAGGCCAAGGAAACTCCGAACTTGCTTAACCGATTCAGGTTGAGTCCAATCAAGGACGGCCTGAAATCTCTCAGGATTGACAACAATACCTTTACCAGAGATCACGTGGCCTAGGTAGGTCACTTCTGGTAACCAAAATTCACACTTGGAGAATTTGGCATAAAGACGATGCTCTCGAAGTTTCATCAATACCAGCCTTCGATGCTCGACATGTTCCTGTCCGTTCTTCGAGTAGATGAGTATATCGTCGAGGTAAACCATGACGAATTTATCTAGATACTCCATGAAGATCGAATTCATCAAGCGAGATAAGGTGGCTGGGGCATTGGTTAAACCGAAGGACATGACGGTGTACTCGTATTGGCCATAATGAATAACAAAAGCCGTTTTTGGAATGTCCCCGTTTCTAATTCTGATTTGATGGTATCCCAACCTCAAATCCATCTTGGAAAAGACAGAGGATCCAGCGAGTTGATCATACAAATCGTTGATCCTGGGGAGTAGATACTTGTTCTTTATGGTGACCAGATTCACTGGCTGATAATCCACAACCATCCGATTTCATCCATCCTTCTTCTCGATGAAGAGGACGGGGCAAGCCCAAGGAGAAGAACTAGGACGGATGAAACCTTTCTTCAAAGCCTCATCGACTTGTTTCTTAAGTTCGGCTAGTTCTAAGGGTGCCATCTTATAGGGTCTTCTGGCTATTGGGACAGTCCCTGGAATGAGCTCTATTACAAACTCTACATCTCTGACAGGTGGAATTCCTGGCAGTTCTTCTGGAAAGACATCCGAAAAGTCTCAGACTACCGGAATATCTTCTAATTCTGGAAGAGGGCTAGCATTGAGAGAATAGAGTTGGCGCTTGGCAGCTCGAGTGGAGACATTAACTATCTCACCCGATGGATGTGTAAGCTGAACATTCCTAGTATGAGTATCAATCTTAGCATAGTGGGCTTTCATCCAATCCATGCCTAAGATGATATTGATATCCGAAGACTTGAGGGCTTCAAAGATGCTAGAAAGACTAGCCTATCCACAAGAATCTCATTGTCATGGCTCACTCCAGGAGTTTGCCATTTTGAACCAGGAGTCTGAACTACTAAAGGAGTAGGCATATCACAAAAATACATGTTATGCAACTGTGCATAACTTTCTAAGATGAATGAATGAGATGCTCCATTATCAAACAAAATAGATGTTGGATCACTATTGACAAGGAGCGTACCTAGGATAACATCAGGATCCTCAAGGGCTTCTTCAACAGAAACATAATTCACTCGACCACGAGCAGGAGCTGGCTTCACATAGAAGGCTTTTCCCGGCTTCCCATGTCCAACCGGGTTGGCATTGTTCTGGGCACACTCACAGGAATAGTGTCCTAGTTCTCCACATTTGTAGCAGACAACCGTAGCACGCGGAGCAGCATTGACAGGGGGACCTCCAAATGTCCTGGCTGGAGGGTTGGGCTGAGCTAGGCGAGGGGCCTGGAAGGATGGCCTTGCGGTGTACCTTGGTGGCAAAGCTGTATTGGGCACCCACACCCGGCGTTTGTTGGGACCTGAGCCAGATGCGGGGCTGAAATCACGAGTGTGCTTCTTAGTTGCCTCGTAATCAGTCTGTCCTGTTTTGGCATTGATAGCCTTGTTGATGAGAGCTTAGAAGGTTGTGCACTCATGCAGGCGCAGATCTCGACGAAGCTCAGGATTAAGTCCCTTGCGAAACCTAGCCTGTTTCTTGGCATTGGTCGACACTTCCTCTGGAGCATAATGAGCAAGATTGCCGAACTCACGGCTATAGGCATCCACTATCAGTCTGCCCTCGTGAAAGCACAGAACTCCTCTCTCTTGCGATCCATCAGCCCTTCCGGGATGTGATGGGTACGAAATGCCTCACTGAAATCTTCCCAAGTTGTCGCGGGGCCCGTGGGACACATGGCTTCATAATTTTCCCACCACAGATTGGCGGGTCCTTCCAGGAAGTATGCAGCAAAAGTCACCTTGTTGGCCTCAGATACATTGGCCGCTCGGATTTTGTGGGACATGCTAGTCAGCCAGTCATCAGTGTCGAGCGGGTCGACCGAATGATGAAACTTAGATGGGCACAACTTGATGAAGCCATTGAAGGACACACCATCATTATGGTCATTGTGGGAAGGACGCGCTGTATTCTTCTCAATACGTTCCAACAGCCTGTTGGTCTCCCTTTTATTCCGCTCAGCTTCGAGCATCACTTCTGCCAAAGAGGGTGCCTGCGGCAGGTTCTCTTGTCTTGGCTGACTTCCCTCGCCCTGCTCGAAAGCAGGCACGTGGTTATTCCTAGTTGACACCATCATGGGAAAACAAACCCACAACTTAGTCAACGAGGACAACAACTCTAAGACATAAGATGAGAAAGGTAGTAAACAACATGACATGCAAGGGTAAACACCTGATCAACATGGTAAAACAAACTGCCATATGAACACCATGATTCATACACACCATGACATAGTTTAGTACAAGCCCAAGATGAAGTACAACCTACGGAAAGATGATACAACTCATCAAAGGCATTAAAAGCTTCCTATACATTATCTATCTACACCTCCAGAACTCAACTCTCAACCTCAGTCATATCCCACAAGACACGCATGACTATGGCAATACGACAACTACCATACTAGAACTAATATCCACGTACTCAAGCATCTCTGTAGAATGCCTCATATAGGTTACCCCCGTGACCTGAGAGCTGAACCTGAGGATCTGGAAACACCCAGGTCTACGATCTCTGGAAATCGTAAGGACACAGATGTGGCCTCGGTCCCCTCATTGGTGACAGCAATGGTCCTCGAAGAGGAGTGATGCCTCCAACATCAGGACAGTCTACACGAGTTGGCAGATGAGTCCGCGATGGGTTTAGCATCTCCAAATCTCCATAGCCTGTCTGCACGACAGGTGCTAGCTGTGTCAGGGCTGTCCAAAGACGTGCACGGGTAGCATATAGCTCCATGCGCAGGGCACATGCATCACGATCCCTGTTTTCCAACATCTGAGCGGTCACCCGAAGCCTAGGGTCCTCATGGGAATGATCAGAATAGGCTGCACTAAGATAACCATCCTCTCCTCCTAAAGTAGCAGGAACATAACAGAAATCAGTGTTCTGTAGCAGTCCATGGTGAGATCTCATAATCGTCAGCATGGTATAGGCGGCCTTCTGAACTGCCCTGTCTATGATGACACCTAACCCATAAGTCCAATGAAGCGGCTCTGCAGCTCCAGGATAGGATGGATATATCTTAACAGTACACATGTACTGGCTCTGGTTGAAATCTCGATACTGCTCCTCCAATGCGTACTCTAGGTACCAACGGTAACCAGCCTCCATCATAACTCTAACCAACATGGCCGTATGACCCGGTACATTGATGCACCTAGTCAGACGGACCACCTGACGAGAAGGACGAGGGGGCATTTGAAACAGAGAATGATGCAAAGACATCAGAGATCCTAACAGAAATTGGAGATCATAATGGTTGTAATTGCTCAAAAAAAAAGATTTTGAGACAATTGCAAAGATTGGATAGCATATCCACTCAGCTTTCTAGACTCAAGTTTCTAATCCGACTGATTGTCACACCAAACAATAATCTAGAACTGAAGTTCACTTGCAAACAAGCTAGCTAATAGTCCATGGTTAGTAACTCGTCATCCTAAGCAATAGATGAGAAGCCTAATTCTTAACCCCGTAGAAAAGATGAGAGTGACTCAGAATAGAATAACTTTGGAAGAGGAGTAAAAAGAGCCTTATGTTCCCTCCCCAATCAATTCCCTTACTTTTCTATAGTGTTTCTAGACTCAACTTCGACCGGTTTGGCTTGGTAGTCCTACAGTCAGTCATGCTCTGATACCAACGTTGTTGGGACCCCGATCCTAAGTCATAAGAATCCAGCCTGTAACGCATCACATCACTTTGCGGCCTCATGCATGGTAACCCCACGATTTCAGCCTTACCTTAGCCGGGACCGTTTGTGCCTTTTGGCTCACGTATGTGAATATGTCGCTAGCATTAAAACGACAGAGAACCCGGGCCGACATGACTAGTCATAGAACTCAAGTGGAAAATCCATACAAAAACAGGAATACGTAACCTAGCAATGCAGGTGTCGGTCTGAAGCGTGTGTAGACGAGTCATAGCCAGCTACAAGGACTCCATTATGCCGTGGGACATAAATGTCATCACTGCACGTAGACGAGTCATAGTAGGCTACAGGGACTCCATTACACCGCGAGACATTTCCCCGAAGGGACAGACAGAACAGCAAAGAAGGATACATGCCGGTCAATCAATGTGTCCGGAGTAGTAGCAAGCTACCAGGGCTCGGTGGAAGCACAAAGAGGCAGTTTCCCGTAAAGAGTACTACTAAAGGCACATGACTAGGTGTCGGATCCCATACATACCGTTGCACGTCACACGTACGCACGACATGCCCGATATGCATAGATACAGCTATGGCATCACAACAAAACAATACAACAACACAACTTTTATTTAAGAGGCTCAAAGGTGCCTTGGACAATATGTTCTTACAGGTAGGGGTCACATGACCTGACACTCAAGTCATACAAGCAAGTTCATACAAACCAAGCAGAAGCATAAAGCTGTCTGAGTATAGATAGTTGAAAGGGTAAAAAGGCACATGGCCTGACTATCTACATCCCGCCATAGGGCGTAAGGTCATAGCTGGGACACCAGCTATTCAGCGTCGTTGACATCTAGATAGAACCCACCTAATGGGTCCTGAGTCTCATCTGCAACATTTATTAAGCAATCATAAGTAAACATACTCAACAAGTCTTTAAAGCAGACCTAGACTATTCATGCTCATCTATCAACAAAGGGAGTGGTGGAGTTTATGTAGCAATGCCATCTTGGACTCTTGGCTAACCTATACTACATATTTTTAACTCTTTTTTCAAATTTTAGATATCGCACATGAGTCCACTAACTCCACATAAATACACCACCATGGATTCACTTTCGACTCCTACGAGAGTGCCATCCATGGTACTCACACTTGTCTTGAGATTTTTATGAGTATCCATTAAATTATCTGTGAACAACATAAGTTCTCCAAGTAGTCCATATCCGAGGACGCGGCTATTCGAACATATTCATACCCTGCAGGGGTGTACTTCTTCACACACGCTCTCGCCATTTATCGCTATGTGCTCATAAAACCATGCACCTCGGCAACCTTCAAGCAGAAGCCTAGCGAGGGAGTCAGCCACGACTGTCAATCACACAAGACCTCTAGTCCAGGATATCACCTATTTGCGACTGAACCTGCACGGAAGTCCGACCGAAGTTTCTGCTATGGCCCCAAACAATGTGCACAGGGTTCCCAAGCCCACCATTCGGGTGACCCTTGGTACACCGTGCCATTGCCTACCACGTCGTAACCCACCCCTAGGGTTATCGCTACGCACGGCCTCCAGCATACTATAAACACCAGAAACTACTTGCAACACCTGGACCAAGTACTAGGTGGTTGATAAGTCGAGTGGGGTCATATTTTAGGGCCCAGCATGTGTTAGTAACTAGCCTTGGATCACAAACACTGAACTCAATTCCTATGAACGGTCCCAATGAGACAACCCGCTATGTACTCCTAGATAGCCTCTCATCGCTACCTTTACCAAATTGGGTTCATCATTAAGCTTATCACATCAAAGCAATATTGTTTCACTCCAGTTCATCACCCAGATGAATCAGAACTGACACAACTCTAAGCATAACAAGCATAGCAGGCAAAGTAGGTAAAGCACAACATGGCTCAAGGATCTACCAAGTATGCTAGGTTGCAAGGTCTAGCTATTTACTGTGACAATGACAGGTCATGCAAAGGAATGGTTTCATCTACCACATATGATAGACAATTGAACGTTTGTCCTAGTGCAGTAAACAAGAGCAGGAACGAGAGAATGGGATGTTTTCGGAATGATCAATAGGGTTGCTTGCCTTGATAGGAAGCAGAAATGTATTCTCCTTCATTGGAATACTCTGGGGTATCCTCAGAAGCAGGGCGTACCGCAATGCAGATAAGTAACAATCAATACACGACAAGTGCAACAATATGATGCATGATCATAAACATGGTAGCATGAATGGATGAGCTAATGCAACTATTATCCAAGTTAAATGAAGTAATTTTGAATATAGGTTCAAAATCGTTCTCCATTTCATAATCCATATGTTGACCTATTTCTAAATGTCAATGTTCATCTACATAGGTTGCTCTAACATGCATGATAAAAACACCATTGGATTCATTGGATTGTTCCGATAAATTTTCATACATAATTTATTTCCATCAGAGTTATATATTAATTTCTATGAATTTTCGAAGTTTTAACCATTTTCTGGAATTAATTTAATTCAGAAATTCTTTATTGCAGCAGCATGACATCAGCTGGTCAACAACCCGTTGACAGGTCAACCCGTTGACAGGTCAACCCGTTGACAGGTCAGTGACCCAGCCTCTAATAGAAATTATTAAAAACACTAAGTACTAATTAATTAGGATAGGGCCCACTGTCAGTGGTCATTAGCTTAATTAAATTAATTAATTAATTATTTTCAACTAATCCTAATTAACCCTAACCCGGCCCCACTTGCTAGTGACCCAGGGGTCAAACCCTTGTGGTCAACTCCGGCTAGACTCACCGGCATTGAGCCGCCGGTGACTCCAGAGATGGTGGAGGGGTTGGGTTCCCTCCTCCGGTGACCATTTCGCCGGCAGAAGGCACCAGACGAGCCTAGGCTCATGCGCGCGTCCATCCCGACACCTCTCAGAGGCTGAGACGGCCGGGATCGACGCCGGCGACAAGCTCGGCGACTGCCGAAGCTCGGGCGAGCACAGGTTCGTTGATCTAGGGCGCAACATGACCGGAGCTTGGCACCTACGGGCTCTACGTGGCCCCACGAGCTCGGTGATGGCCTCAGATGGACCAGCTGGTCACCGGAGCAATGCCAGTGACAAGCTTGTGCGGCGGGGCATTTCGGGAATCGATGGAACCGGGGCCTACATAGAGGGAAACGACCGGGGAAGAGAGGGGAAAGAACCGGGGGCTCACTGCGGGCTCGAAGCCGACAAGAGCTTGCTCGGGGAGGGCTCGGAGGCGACGAATTGACGATGGCGGAGCTCGGGTCCAAGGAGGTAGAAGGGGTTGGGGGCATCGCTCCTAGGCTTCTGGCGGCACGTGGCTCAATGCAGAGGTTAAGGACGACGAGGCGGAGCTTCTGGCGGGCTCAGGGAGGCGCGGGAGCGGCTGCGGCTAAGGCGGCGGGCGAGTAGCGGCGACGGCCATGGCGGAGCGGAGGAGAGGGAAGAGGCAGGGGGAGAATGAGAGAGAGAGAGAGAGCGATGGGGAGGGTAGCGCGTCCTCATCCGCTCGCTAGCGTGACGGGGGGATGTAGGCGCGCAGGGAGTTGCATGGCAGCTCCGGCGCGAGCGCACGACAGGCACACACTCGTCCTCCTGGCCCCCAGGAGGACGACGACAGTGCTGGGCTAGATGGGCCGGCCTAGGTGGGCTTCCTCCTTTTTAAAAAAAATTCCAGTTTCTGTTTTCTTTTCTCACATTTCTTTTATCTTTTTTTATTTATGCACAAATGCCAGGCACAAAATATCCCAAATATTTTATAGAGCTTAGTTTGAATATTTCAAACCTCTATAAAAAGTTTCAAAATATTTTGAATACTAAATTAATTATGTTTCTTTATTTGGCATTTTCAACAGCTTTAATATTTATTTTTGAAATGCTTTAAAGATTCAAATATTTAGAATGACCCCTGATATATTAATGTCCACATTTGTCAGACATAGAGGACATTTTTGATGGGCATTTTGGATTTGTTGGTTTTTCACAACTATTAAATTTGTTTGATTCAGGTGAGATGCTAGGGTTTTTGTTAATCCCCATTTAAGGTTGATGCAAAAAGTGAAAACATCATGCACACACATGCTGTCCTAAGCAAGCTAGCTAGGGATGTGACACTCTTCAACTTTAATAGGTTCAACTACTTTCACATAATTGGGAGGATGATATTTAAACCACTTCTCCTTAGGGAGATCAACATGAGCAACAAAAGATTCACAAAAAGAAGCTACTATCTCAAAGTCAAGTCCATATTTAGTGCTAAATTCACAAAAAGCATCAGTGTCTACAAAGGATTTAACACAATCAAACTTAAGGTTCATACCTGACTCCTTAGCTTCGTCGAGTTCCCAATCTTTAGAGTTGCGTTTAATTCTTTCCAATAAATCCCATTTGAAGTCAATATCTTTCTTCATATAGGAACCAACACAAGAAGTATCGAGCATGGATTGACCATTATGAGAAAGTCAAGCATAAAAATTCTGAATAATAATTTTTCAAAAGAGCTCACGATTGGGGCATGAATATAACATTGACTTAAGCCTCCCCCAATATTGAGCGACTCTTTCTCCTTCACGAGGCCAAAAATTATAAATATAATTCCGATCACGATGAACTAGATGCATAGGATAAAACTTCTGATGAAATTCCATTTTCAATCGGTTGTAGCTCTATGATCCAATATCATCACATAGCCTATACCATGTAAATGCCTTCTCCTCCAAAGATAAAGGAAAGACCTTCTTCTTGACATGATCCTCGGGCAGACCCGCAAGCTTAAATAGTCCACAAACTTCATCCACATAGATTAGATGCAAATCAGGATGTAGTGTTCCATCTCCTGCATAAGGATTAGCCAGCAGTTTCTCTATCATACCTGAAGGAATTTCATAATAAATATTTTCAGTAGGTTCAGTAGGTTGAGGGACAACTCTTTGTGTTTCCGGTTGAGGTGAAGATACCCCGAAGAAGCCCCTCAAAGGATTAGTTTCCATAGTAACAAGTGACAGTGAATTTCAGCACACTATACAATTTTTTCCTTACCAGATTCCACTCACCAAAGGCGTTTCACTCCCCGGAAACGGCACCAGAAAAGAGTCTTGATGACCCACAAGTATAGGGGTCTATAGTAGTCCTTTTGATAAGTAAGAGTGTCAAACCCAACGAGGAGCAGAAGGAAATGACAAGCGGTTTTCAGTAAGGTATTCTCTGGAAGCACTGAAATTATTGGTGACAGATAGTTTTGTGATAGGATAATTTGTAACGAGTAACAAGTAAGATGTGTAGAAAAGGTGCATCAAGGTATCCCAATCCTTTTTGTAGCAAAGTACATGCCTAGACAAACTCTTTTATAAAGCAAAGCGCTCCTGAGGACACATGGGAATTTCTGTCAAGCTAGTTTTCATCATGCTCATATGATTCACATTCGTTACTTTGATAATTTGATATGTGGGTGGACCGGTGCTTGGGTGCTGCCCTTACTTGGACAAACCTCCCATGTATGATTAACCCCTCTTGCAAGCATTCGCAACTACGAAAGAAGAATTAAGGTAAATCTAACCATAGCATGAAACATATGGATCCAAATCAGCCCGTTACGAAGCAACACATAAACTAGGGTTTGAGCTTTTGTCACTCTAGCAACCCATCATCTACTTATTACTTACCAATGCCTTCCCCTAGGCCCAAATAATGGTGAAGTGTTATGTAGTCGACGTTAACACCACTAGAGGAGAGACAAGATACATCTCATCAAAATATCGAACGAATACAAAATTCACATGATTACTTATAACAAGACTTATCCCATGTCCTCAGGAACAAAAGTAACTACTCACAAAGCATGTTCGTGTTCAGAACCATGTGAGTGGGTGAGGACACCGCAAGATTGAACCCAAAACCAAGCACTTCTCCCATTGCAAGAATTACCAATCTAGTTGGCCAAACCAAACCAATAACTCAAAGAGACTTGCAAGGATATGAAATCACGCATATAAGAAATCAGAGGAGACTCAAATAATATTTATGGATAATCTGCATTTTTAACTCACAATTTATCGAATCTTGACAAACACACCGATGGGGTTTATACCCCTAGGTAGGCCAAAGCAACGGGGTCTTCCCCCTTTTGATTCGAAGAAAAACTACGTGGCCGGCTGGCCGTGGCCGGCTGGAGGACGTCAAGCGCAAGCCAGTGCCGGCTGGCGCCCCGGCCGGCTGGTCAAGGAGCCGGTTGGGCCCTCGGCCGGCTAGGCGCGGCCGGCTGCCCACGGGCCGGCTCTTCCGTTGACATCGGGACGGACATGCCCCGTCCCGTCCCTCTACGTAGGTACGACAACGCGACATGACCGGCACGATGGGCGGCCCCGTGGCTACAGTGGCCGCTTACACACTACCGTGCGTGGCTACAGTCCGACCGTCTCGGCCGCTGATCTTGGTGAGCGTGAACGGGTGGGGGAACAATGCCGGCACGTCCTCGCCACTCGATTACCTGCCTCGGAGTGGTTTTAGTACCGCTGGCCGTACCGGAGACTTCGGCCGGCTGGCGCTAGACAACGCCCCTCGGGCGGCCCGTGCCGCGGCAGGTGGGCGAGGGCCAATCGCAGAGCTGGCTGGCGGGCCCCAACGGGAGATGGGACTGCTCGGCCGGCAGGCCCCGCCAGCGACCAAACACCATGAGCGGCGGGACCCCCTGGCTAGCCAGAGAGGCTGCCAGCCGGGTCCCCCACCTTTGTACTTATGACATATTGTAAGAGCCGGGGGGTTGGCCTGTAAAACCCCCGAGCCCCCATGCAACGGGGACAGATGAATGGATGGTCGCTCACACACACCCACGGAATTCTCATTCCCTTCTCTAGTGGCAGAGGAAGACGAGCCGGCTGCTCCTTCTTCCTTCTCTAGACACAGCTCCAGGAGCATCCTTGTACACATACCCATCCATCCAATTAGACCAAGCAGGACTAGGGGTGTTACCTCCCACGGAGGGCCCTGAACCTGGGTACATCATGTGTCACCACCGCTTGTGCCCAATCTCGCACCCGGAGCTCGTCGGTGTCCTCCGGCCCCAACCACTTACGATAAGTCACCACATGGCATCTGTCACGAGAAAACGACAACAGTTGGCGCCCATCGTGGGGCCATACGCGGCGCCGGCAGGATTCATGCTCCGGGCGGGACCCCTCGCCATTCCCTGCCGTCGCCGCTCATCCTAGCGAAACCGTGGGGAGCTTGCGGGGCTTGCGTCAACACGCCCTTCGGGCAACCCCGTAGGCCTCACGGCCAACATCGATGCGCTCACCGACCGCTTCGGTAGGCTCAGCCTCGCCGAGGCTCCGGCCGCTGACGAGTACCCCGCGGGGGTGCTCGTCTACGCTTGCCCACCCACAGCAGTGGGCGCACTCGCTATGGCTCAGCCCAGCGGGCCCCATGATCGCATTGGGGTGATGGCCATAACTTCCTCCACCGCATCTGGACGGGCGCGGGTCGCGGCTACCGCTGCCGCCGCCCGCGTCGGCACGTCCGACCCGCTCGGTGCGGCCCTCCGGGGCTTGAGCACTCCGATCGCCCCGACGGCGAACCCTGACACCGCCGCGGCCGATCTCGAGGCGGCTTGCCGCATCCTGATCGAGGATGCCACCGCCCTCGCTGCCACGCGGCATCGCATGGAGGTGTCATAGCGGGAGTACGCTTCCGCCTACGGATTCACCCTGGCTGGCACCGAGCCTAGCCGGCACGGGGCTGTGCGCGACCGCGGCCGCGTGGTCACTGAAATCCTCGGCGGCAAAATGCCCGTCTACGACAACCCCGCGGCTAACCTGTGGGCTCTCAAGGTGGCCTACGAGTAATTGGCCACCTTGGAAGGCGAAGAGCATGCTCATCAAGGAGCTCATCGATGCTGCTGATGCGCAGCAGCATCTGCTCACAACGGGCAGCGCCGCCACTGAAGGCCCCCGGCCCGAGCGCGAGGGCACGGGAACTGCTGGCCGCCAGGCGGCCTAGTACTCGTGCTCCCCTCGCGTGTCCGGCCGCCAGGCCGAAGCAAACAACCCCCGGCCCTCTCAGACGCCAGGGGTGAGCAGCCGGCTATTAGCAGCCGGCGCACCAATGAGCCGCCTCGGAGTGGCCGCCACCACGAAGCACCGACATCCGACAGTCGGCGCAGCCAGGGGCACACGCCGCCTCCGCGGCGTGAGTCGCGGCAGTCGGCGCCACCCATCGTCCGCCCCGAACTCTCGACTCGGCTCGGACCAGGCGTCCCCCGCAGTGAGAATGATGCCCGCAACCGCATCAACAAACTCGTGCAATCCGCCCTCCTCGAGGAGGGCTCAATTGGTCTGGCCTGCTTTGGCCCCCGGATTCGCACTGAGCCATTCCCAACCGGCTTCACACTCCCTAGGGACACCCCGAAATACAACGGGGCCACCAAACCCAAAGACTGGTTGATCGGCAGCGCCACCACGGTGGGCATCGCCAGGGGAATAAGCGCGTAGCCGTTTGCTACGCCCCCCTTATGCCGATCGGCTCGGCCCACACCTAGCTCAACAGCCTGGCGGCCGGCAACATCAACACCTAGACGGACTTTGAGGAGGCCATCGTCCGCAACTTCACCGCCACCTACAAGCGGCCTGGCCGTCCCCTTGAACTCGCCATGTGCGTTCAGGTGCCGGACAAATCCCTCCGCGACTACCTCACCCAGTGGACCGAGCTCCGCAACTCCTGCGAGGGGGTGCACGAGGTCCAAGCCGTGCGGTACTTCATCGAGGACTACCGGGACGACACCCCTCTCAAGCACAAGCTCCTATGCTCCGAGCCGGCCACACTCGCCGAGCTCATGACCAAGGCGGACAAATACGCCACAGCTGATTCGGCCATCCGGGTCAAGACGACCCCGCCCGCAAAGGCAACGACGCTGTCGGCCACGACCAGGCCGGCTACTGATAACCGACAGCCGCAAAACAACAGGCACAAGAACGACCAGCCACATCCCCGCTACGGGAGCCGGCAGGTCAATACCGTCGAGGATCAGGAGCCGGCTGCCCAGTCTTCCAGCCAGCGCCAGCGCACCGGCAAGGCTGCCTGGCAGCCGAAGCTCACCTTCGAGGAAATGCTCGATCTCCCCTGCAAGAACCATTCAGGGGCCAAGCCCTCTACGCACACGCTCCGGCAGTGCAGCTTCTCATAGCGATTGGCCCAGGGGGATGACCTTCCGGCTACTCCCGCGCTGGCAGCCCGCGCGCCGGCCCCGGCCTAAGCGGCCGCCCCGGCGCCAGCAACGACTCTGAACGATGGTCATCTGATCGACCAGTTCCCCAACCAGGACGGTTGCTACGTCGTCTTCACAAGTGAAGAGGCGGGCAAACACGCTTAGCGTCGGCTCCGCCGTGAGGTGAACGCCACCATGCCGACAACTCCCCAGTTCATGCACTGGTCGGAGAAGCCGGTCACTTGGAGCCAGGCCGATCGCCCTGTCGTGATGCCGAATCCCGGCAGCTACGCCTTGGTCCTCGACCCTACCATCGCCACCAAGGAGCGAGCCTGTCGCTTCTCGCGGGTGTTGATAGATGGCGGCAGCAGCACCAACATTCTCTACCTCGACATGCTACATAAGCTGGGGTTGAAGATGGAAGACTTGAAGGCGAGCCGAACGGTTTTCCTTGGCATTGTGCCTGGGAAGTCTTGCTCCCCTATCGGTAAGATCACGCTCGACGTCCTCTTCGGTGGACCCAACCATTTCCGCCGCGAGCCAATGTTGTTCGAGGTCGTGGACCTCGCGAGCCCCTACCACGTGCTGTTGGGCCGGCCGGCTCTTGTCAGCTTCATGGCGGTCCCCCATTATGCTTACCTCAAGCTCAAGATGCCGGGCCAAAAGGGGATCATCACCATCAAGGGTGACTACAAGATGTCGCTCGAATGCGCTTGAGACGACAGCCGGCTGGCCGAGGCCCTCGACATAGCGGAGGAGAAACGGCAGCTCGACGGACTCGTGGCCCTTGCTGCTAGCCAGCCGGCCATGCCGGCTCCACCCTCGCAATCCACCGGCGAGGCCTCCTTCCAACCATCTAAAGACACCAAGCAAACCCTGCTCGACCTGGCCAACCCGGCTCAGTGTGTCACCATCGGCTCCCGCCTCAACAACATATAGGAAGGCGAGCTTGTCGACTTCCTCCGTGAGAATCGGGACATCTTTGCATGGTCCCCCAAGGACATGACGGGTGTTCCGAGGAAGTTCGTCGAGCACAAACTCCATGTCCGGCCGGATGTCAAGCCGGTCAAGCAACCCCTACGCCGCTTCTCCTCAGAGAAGCGGTGTACTATATGTGAAGAGATCCTCCGGCTGCTCGTAGCCGGGTTCATCATGGAAGTATTCCACCCAGACTGGCTAGCCAACCCAGTCCTGGTACTAAAGAAGAACAAGACCTGGCGCATGTGCATCGACTACACTAGCCTAAACAAGGCATGTCCCAAGGACCCGTTCGCCCTGCCACTGATCGATCAAGTCATCGACTCCACGGCCGGCTGCGACTTGCTGTCCTTCCTAGACGCCTACTCAGGCTACCACCAGATCAAGCTGGAACCGGAAGACTGGCTCAAGACCTCCTTCATCACGCCCTTCGGGGCCTACTGCTACATCACCATGTCCTTTGGCCTGAAGAATGCTGGCACCACCTTCCAATGATGCCTGTAGAAGTGCCTCTTGCCTCAGATAGGTAGGAATGTCCACGTCTATGTCGACGACATCATCATCAAAACCAAGAAGCACTTCAGCCTCCTTGATGACCTTCGGGAGACCTTCGCGAACTTACGCGAGTACAAGATCAAGCTCAACCTGGAGAAGTGTGTCTTCGGCGTCCCCGCCGAACAACTCTTGGGTTTCTTCATGTCCGCCCGCGGCATCGAAGCTAACCCCGAGAAGATCAGCGCGATCGAGCGCATGCCGAAACTGACCCGGCTCCACGAAGTCCAAAAGTTCACCGTCTGCCTCGCCTCGCTCGGCCGGTTCATCAGCCGGCTAGGAGAGAAGGCCCTGCCCCTCTACGGGCTCCTTCACAAGATGGCTCTGATCGAGCCGAGTCAAACCAAGAGGCCGGGCACCTTCGACTGGCCTGGCGAAGCGGACGAGGCCTTCCGTGGCCTCAAGAAGGCTCTCACCCACGGGCCCATGCTGGCCGCGCTGACTGAGAAGGAACCGTTGCTTGCCTACATCGCGGCGACCACCCGCATCATCAGCGTCGTTCTGGTGGTCGAGCGGCCGGAGGAGGGCAAGTCCCTGTCGGTCCAACGACCCGTCTACTACCTCAGCAAGGTCCTCTCCGCGTCCAAGCAGAACTACCCCCACTATCAAAAGATGTGCTACAACATATACTTCGCCGCCAAGAAGGTTAATCAATACTTCCAAGAGCATACCATTACCGTGGTAAGCACGACCCCGCTCGGCGAGATCATGAGCGGCCGGGACTCCACCGGCCGGATCGCCAAATGGGTCATCGCCCTCGCTGATCATGAGATTCGGTATGAGCCAAGAACCGCCATCAAGTCATAGGCATTGGCAGATTTCCTCGTCGACTGGGTGGAGACGGAGTTCGTCCCGCCTCCCCCAGACTCGTTGCATTGGCGCATGCACTTCGACGGATCGAAAATGAGGACCGGCCTGGGTGCCGGCATAGTCCTCTCCTCCCCGAAAGGTGATCATCTCAAATACGCCCTACAGATCCACTTCGCTGCCTCCAACAACGTGGCTGAGTATGAGGCCATCGTCCATGGCCTCCGGCTCGCCAAGGAGACCGGCATCAGGCGCATCCTCTGCTTCGGCAACTCTAACCTCGTGGTGCAGCAAGTCTCTGGTGAATGGGATGGCAGGGACGCCAACATGGCCAGCTACCGCTTCCTCGTACAACATCTCACCGGCTCCTTCGAGGGATGCGCTGGCGAAGATCGTCTCCACCCGACAGGCCATCCCAGCCGGCGTCTCCCTCGAACGGCTGCTCAAGCCGTCGATCAAGCCTTCCCCAGAATCGGAGTCAATCTTCGTGCTAGTGGGTGTCGCCGGCCCATCGCCGGCCCCGGTCGCCTCTCCGGCAACTTCACCATCGGCTCTCGAATCGTCGGTCACCCAGCCGGCTCCGATCGAGCCGGCGACGCTTGAGGCGGCCCTGGGGGCCGGCGAGCCAAACCCGGGGGCTGACCAACCAGCCTCGGAGGCTACCGAGCCGGTCCCGGGGACTGATCAACCAGTCCTGAGGACTCCCGAGCTGGCCGCCGTCTCGGCTCCCTTATGGGCTCAACCCATCCTAGTGTTTCTTGTGTGGGGCGAGCTGCCTCCGGACGAGGCTCTGGCTAGGCAAATCCAGCGCCGGGACACGTCCTACGGCATCATCAACAACGAGCTCATCCACCGCAGCACCACCGGCGTTTTCCAGTGATGCGTCGAGCCGGAAAGGGGTCTGAAGATTCTCCTCGACATTCACCAGGGAGAGTGCGGGCATCATGCAGCCTCCCGGTCCCTAGTGGCCAAGGCTTTCCGCCATGGCTTCTTCTGGCTGACGACTCTCGAGGCGGCCAAGAAATTGGTTGACAAGTGCGAGGACTGCCAACGCTTTAGCACGCAAAGCCACCTGCCGGCAACAGCCCCCCAAACCACCCCCCTCTCGTGGCCTTTCGCCGTTTGGGGGCTGCACATGGTGGGCCCATTCAAGACCACTCGAGGTGGGATGACGCACTTGCTGGCGGCCATCGACAAATTCACCAAGTGGATCGAGGCGCGACCAATCAAGAAGTTGGATGGCCCGACGGCCGTCCGGTTCATCGATGAAATCACGATACACTACGGTGTTCCCCACAGCATCATCACCGACAACGGCACCAACTTTGCCAAGGGCGCGCTCGCGCATTTCTGCTCCAAGCAAGGAATCCGGCTCGACCTGGCCTCCGTTGCTCATCCGCAGTCCAACGACCAGGTCGAGAGGGTGAACGGCCTGATCCTATCAGACATCAAGCCCCGGCTCATGACGCCGCTGGTAAGGTCGGTCGGCTACTGGATCGATAAGCTGCCGGCCATCCTTTGGAGTCCCAAGATCACCCCGAACCGGTCAACCCGCTACACTCCCTTCTTCCTCGTGTATGGGTCCGAGGCGGTCATCCCCACCGACATCAAGTTCGATTCGCCTCAGGTTACCTTGTACACGGAGAAGGACGCAAAGGAGGCAAGAGAAGACGGCGTCGACCTACTCGAAGAAGCTCGCGAGCTGGCCTTGAGCCGGACGGCGATCTACCAACAGAAGCTCCGACACTACCACAGCAAGCGGATTCGGCCACTCTTGTTCCGCAAGGGGGGCCTAGTCCTCAGACGGATCCAGCGAACCGTCGGACAGCACAAGCTGTCCTCCCCATGGGAGGGCCCGTTCATCATCAGCAAGGCGCTACACAACAACGCGTACTACCTGATAGACGCCCAGAAGCCGCAGAAGCACAAAAGAGATGCTTTCGATGAAGAGACAAAGCGCCCATGGAAAGAAACACTCCTGTGCCTGTTTTACTGCTGAGGAAAGTCAATGTATCTATGTATCCCCATCCCTTTGGGCTTATGAATACAATGGGTGCCCCAAGCCGGCTCTTGGGGCGCTCCCCGTTCCGTTTCTTTCAGAAGTGTTCCTCACTCACCGGCTCCCCACTCCGGATCCCGGGCCCAGGGGCTAGCCGGCTAGGCCTAGAAATGCCTCTCCGAAAAATGGCTAAGTAATGTGAGCCGGCCAAACTTCCCCACCCTTACCAGCTATAGAACCGGCTCCCGGCTATCCGGCTGACGGGGCCTCGGGGCAGCAAGGTTTGGCTCACACGAAAGTTCAAAACAAAGGAAGACCCTTTCTAGGCCCAACTAGACCCTCGCCGCGTCTCTACCACTCTACTTATCCCGAAAAACCCTCGCGATTCCTAAGTTTTGAACCGGCTCCCTTGAGGCGGACGCCCTGACCCAGCTGCAGATCGGCTCCCGGCTCTCGGGCTGGCGGGGCCAAAACCAAAGGGGAAAAGGAATAGAAACAGAAAGAGTCGAGGCGGGCGAAAAGGGATAAGGACGAGGCGGTATGAGTCACAAGGCAAACATAACAGAATATTCATGGCATAAACATTAAGGCAAAAGTGGCCCACGACCAGCATTCGGTTCACTACACAAACCCCCCCAGTGGGTGGATTCAAGTTTTTACATGTAGGAACAAAAGATAAAAAAGATGCCCGGGGGCTTAGGCCACCGGAGCGTCGCTAGTCGGCATGACCCCAGCTGGCGCGTCGCGAGGCGGCTTGGTTGTCGCCTCGGAGGTGGTCGTAGTCTTCAGGTCGGCCCCCTTGGTCTCGGCCGTCCCGCCGCTCGAGTCGGTGCTCTCGTCGGCGACTTCGTCATCCGCCGGGCCTTGAGGGATGTCGAAGGAGTCCTCGGGCAACGTCTCGCCATCCTTGCCAAGGGTCGGCAACAATTCATCCACGTCAACATATGACGCAAGCTCGTTGGCCGGCTGGACAAGGGCCGGCTCGCGGGCCTCCTGCTCTACGGTCGACACGTCCCGCATGGTCGCCAGTCGGCCCAAGTCCATGCCACGGTACCAAGACGTCACTAACTAGAGCGCCATCTATGCCCCGGCTCGGCAGTCGATGCCTTCCAGGCCTCGAGGCGGGGGACGACATGCTCCAGCCACTGAGCCACACGATGCGTCGGAGCTCCCCCGCTTCCTGGACACAGCGCGTCGATGACCTCCTTGCTGGTGGTCTTGGGCCGCTCCACGCTCTACTCGAGATGGGTCATCGGCATCTCGAAGGTGATCCCAATCTCGTCTAGGTCCCACGCAACGTGCTCCTCGATGGAGCGACCGCACTCCTGAAGGTATTCCGGTGCTCCTCAACAGCGCGTGAAGCGCGGCGATGAGTTTCCGGGAAACGCCCTAGATGGAAGAAGAGAAGGAAAGAAAAAGCAAGATGAAACACGAGAAATGGAAAAGAGAAGAGCAACCGGCTGGGGAAGGAGGGAGACGGGCACCTACCTTCGATCGCGTCATCCACCCCAATAGCAAAGTGGAGCGCCTCCTCGCGCTCTAACTTCCGGGCAGCCTCCAAGGTGGCGAGGGAACCCTTGACCTCCTCGAGCATATTCTCAAGGCGGGTCACCTCGCCTTGAAGGGCGGCGGTCCTCAGGGCGACGTCAGCCACCTCCTTGATGGCCGCCTCCCAGGCCGCCACCTCCTTTGCCACCTCGGACTTGAGCCGGGCCCGGGCCGCCTCCCCGTCGACCAGCAGCGTGGCCAGCCGGTCCGTCTCTTGTGCGGCCGCCTGGACATCCCGCGTCAGCCGGTCCCGTTCGGCGACAAGTCCGGTCTTCTCCCCCTGGAGGGTGGCTAGCTCACCTGCAAGACACAACCAACGTCAGCCGATTCTCGGGGGCTATATGCCGCTCCTATAAAGTAAAACCCACCTTACACGCGCGCCAACTCCTCCTCCAGGCGGTAGAAGCCATATTTGCTGCGGTCGTGGATGGTGACCTCCTCCGCAAATAGCTTCTGTCGCAGAGAGGTTCCCTCTTGTCGCAGAAAAGGGGGGCAAATGTCAAGATATGCTCAAAGGAGATCCGGCCCGGTTGCCCGTCAGCCGGTCAGCCGACCCGCATCTCAGGGGCTACACCCAATGGGTGCGCTTGCGTGTCCCCACTGAAGACTCTAAGGCAAAAGAGTCGGCTTACCTCTGCAAAGCGAAGGGCGGCGTCCGCCGCCTCCGCAAACCGGGCCAGCTCCGGCCAGCACCGGTCCAGGACACTTCCTAAGTCCGCGAAGGACGGGACCGGGCCACCTGCCTGGGGGGCCGGCAGGGCCGGCGCGCTCGCCAGCGCTTCCCAGTCCCGGACAACCTCCTGCATCGACCATAGGGTCCTCCAGGCCCGGTCGTCGCTACCACCCGGGCTCACCGTGGCTCCAGCCGCCGGGGGCGGGTTGATGATGGCAAGGGGCCAAGAGTCGCCTCCTGCCGCCCCCCCGCCCGGTGCCACAGCCGTCTCCTCTCCCGGTCTCTCTGGCGCGTCGGTCGCGCCGGGTGCCACCTCCACCTCCATGGCCTCCGCCTCCACTGACGCCGCCTCCGGGGCCGTCGGGACCTCCCGCACCTCGACCCGAGCCGGCTCGGCCACAGGCGGTGTCACCTCCGGCACCTCAGGCCGGGTTGCCTCAGGAGCCGGCTCCATCGTCACCTCCCTCACTTGGGCCGTTTCTTGCGCGGGCGGAGGCGCTGGCGGGTCCATGGCCGCCCCCTGTGGCTCGCTTGACGGAGGCCTCGGCATGCAGGTGGACTCCGCTGCCGAGTCCGACGCCCGTGGGGGGTCTGCCGACCCCATCCGCCTTCGGCTGCTCGAGGTCCCGGAGTGCGCGGCCCCTCCTCGCGTGCCAGACAGGAAGGCTCGCAGCTCCGCGAGCCTCCTCTTTTCCTCCCGCTGGGTGGCCGCGTGCTCGTGGGCCAGCCGGTTGGCGGCATCTGTCATCTCCCCCGTCGGCTCCTCATCTTGGAGCTCGATGGGGTCACTTCAATATCCAAGAACCGGTCATTAACCGGCTCAGAAGGCGGAAGCAAAAACTTACACAAAGACAAAAAGCTTACTCGATGACGAGGGTCAAGGCCTGCTTGGCACATGGCGGCGGCTTTCACGCGGCCATCTTGACCCGCTTCGGACCGGGCGTCGGGGCTACCGGCCCCTCCTGAGCCGTCCTCTTCCCCTGGCCGGCCGCTTCGGCTGCCAGGCCTCGAGCCGACCGCTCCTCGCTCCTCCGGTCCTAGCGCACTTAGGAAGGAGGCCCGTCTAAGTTCATCAAATCGTAATCATCGCTTGTCCAGTCCCTGATGGAGGGGGCAAGAGGAACTCACCTGCTCCGTTGGGTTCCCTAGCTGTGTCGGACCCTCCGACCCTACTAGGAGCGCCGCCTTGTGGATCCGTCGGCTTGTCGGCTCCTCCCAAGGAGTCCACTCCTTCTTCCGGGGGCCTCCCGTCTGGAAGTCTTCGGAGTCGGAGTCCACCCGCTCCGCCTCGAAGATATGCGGGTGCGAGCCACCCGACGTGTTATGTCGCACCAGCAGTTGCGGTCAGCACTTCAACGTAAGTTCTCCAGCCTGCTGCCGGCTGGGAATACCAAACAAGAAAGAACCGCCTCGACGAAAAAGCTCACCAGGGGAGGCCGGTTGATGCGGTCGTATGGCTCCATGCCAAAGGACCACGAGGCGGGCTTTAGCTTGAACGTCGTGAGGGTGTTCACCCGCTTCGCCACCTGAGCCGGCGTCAGCTCGATGATGGACTGCCGGTAGGGGTCGTGCCGGCCGGACATGTCGCATATCCGGTGTGGTCGCATCTGGAGGGGCGACACCCGACGCGAGATGAAGGCCGCCACCAGGTCGGCAGCGACCAGGCCCTCGCCGCTCTTTCAGTTGCATGAGCCAGGCAAGCTCTTCCAAGGCCACGCCGCGCGGGGCAGGTCCAAGCTAGTTCTGCTGAGAGGACTGTCGGTTCTCAAATGGCGGCAGCTGGATGTAGTCCGTCCTTGGGTCGACATTCTTCACATAGAATAACATCTGGTGCCACCCCTTGACGGAATCAATAAGGGAAAGAGGAGGAAAGCGAGCAATGCCACGGCAGCACACCATCGTGCCCCCGCATGTGTCGCTCTTCGAAGGCTTGAGGTAGAAAAGGGCATTGAAGAACTCGATGAAGGGGAGGATGCCAAGATACCCCTCGCACAACGCCACGAAGGTGGAGAGGTACAAAATCGAGTTTGGACCGAGGTTGTGCGACTGGAGGTCAAAGGTGTTGAGCAGAAGACGGAAAAAGAGACTCGCCAGGAGCCCAAAGCCCCGAGAGAAGTGCCAGAGGAACACGACATGGTCCCCTGGCTATGGCGCCGGCGCTATCTCGTCGCCCGGCGCGCGTGCGTCCACCTGCTCCGCCGACGGCAACATGTGCACGCGGCGCAACTCGGCGATGGCCACCTCAACCACGAAGGAACCAGCCCAACTAACTCCGCGTCCATCGGCCATCGCGGCGGCGGTGCGGTGTGCGGGCGCGGGCGCGGGCACGGGCTCGGGTGTGACGGCGTACGAGGGAAGGAAAGAGACGACGAAGAAGGGCAGCAAGGAGGCAAGTGGGGCACGGGTACCTCTGCCTCCTGCCCTTCCTCCCCTTTTATAGGGGAGGCCACGACCGGGGGACATGGGATCGATTGTGCCCACTCCCCCCAGAAACACTGCGCACGTGGGTGGCCCCGAGCCATAACGGGGGCATAGAGGATCCGGCCCTGCGCCCCGAGGCCTTCTGGGCTACGCCTAGGTCCTAGCGGGCTAGGCCGAGGCGACGTCCCGTCTCCCCGCGTGCGCGGGACCCACCGCAGCATTACATCCCGCGTGGCGTGCCACGTGCCGACGCGGCTCCCGGGGCAGCGCGCCAGAACCCGAGGCGTCGGTTCCAACGGCCGACCCGGCTCCCCCTTCGCCTTCAAGCCGGAGGCGGTTGCTGCTGAGGGGAAGCCGCCGGCTCCTCACCATCTGCCAGACGCGGGCCCCCGCCAGATTCGGGGACTACTAACGGGGTTTATACCCCTAGGTAGGCCAAAGCAACAGGGTCTTCCCCCTTTTGCTTCGAAGAAAAACTACACGGCCAACAGGCCATGGCCGGCTGGAGGACATCCAGCGCAAGCCAGTGCGGCTGGCGCCCTGGCCTGCTGGTCAAGGAGCCGGTTGGGCCCTCAGCCAGCTGGGCGCGGCCGTCTACCCACGGGTCGTCTCTTCCGTTGACATCGGGATGGACATGCCCCGTCCCGTCCCTTTGCGCGTAGGTACGACGACATGACATGATCGACACGATGGGCGACCTTGTGGCTACAGTGGCCGCTTACGCACTACCGCGCGTGGCTACAGTCCGACCGTCCCGGCCGCTGACCTTGGTGAGCATGACTGGGCAGGGGAACAGTGCCGACACGTCCTCGTCACTCGATTACCTGCCCCCGCGTGGCTATAGTACCGCCGGCCGTACCGGAGACTTCGGCCGGCTGGCGCTAGACGATGCCCCCTGGGTGGCCCGTGCCGCGACAGGTGGGCGAGGGCCAATCGCAGAGCTGGCTGGCGGGCCCCAACGGGAGATGGGACCGCTCGGCCGGCCGGCCTCACCAACAACAATACGCCACGAGCGGCGGGACCCCCTGGCCAGTCGGAGAGGCTGCCAGCCGGGTCCCCCCACCTTTGTACTTATGACATATTGTAAGAGTAGAGGGTTGGCCTATAAAACCCCCCAAGCCCCCATGCAACGGGGACGGACGAACGGATGGTCGCTCACACACACCCACGGAACTCTCATTCCCTTCTCTAGTGGTAAAGGAAGACGAGCCGGCTGCTCCTTGTTCCTCCTCTAGACACAGCTCGAGGAGCATCCTTGTATAGATACCCATCCATCCAACTAGACCAAGCAGGACTAGGGGTGTTACCTCCCACGGAGGGCCCTGAACCTGGGTACAACGTGTGTCACCATCGCTTGTGCCCAATCTCGCACCTGGAGCCCGTCGGCGTCCTTCGGCCCCAACCACTTATGATAAGCCACCACATGGCATCTATCGTGAGAAAACGACGACACACACCACAAAAGAGGATTACACCGGATAGATCTCCATGAAGATCATGAAGAACATGGTATTGAAGATCAAAGAGAGAGAGAAGAATCCATCTAGCTACTAGCTATGGACCTGTAGGTCTGTGGTGGACTACTCATGCATCATCGGAGGGGCAACGAAGTTGATGTAGATGCCCTCGGGAATGGAGGCTTCCGGCGGTGAAAAAGTATTTGCGTGGCTCTCTTTGATGTTGCGGGAATATTTGAGTATTTATAGGCCAAAGATAGGTTTAGGAGACCTGCCAGGAGGCGACAAGCCTGCTAGGCACGGCCAGGGGGCGCGCCTAGCAGGCTTGTGGCGCCCTGGCACCTCCCCTGACGTGCACTCCAAGCTTGAATGACTTGTTTCCTTCCAGAAAAATTCCTTCGGAAGGTTTTATTCGTTTGGACTCCATTTAATATTCCAAAAACAAGGAAAAACAGAAACTAGCACTTGGCTCTAGATTAATAGGTTAGTCCCAAAAATAATATAAAATAGCATATTAATGCATATAAAATATCCGAAACAGATAATATAATATCATGCCATCATAAAAAATAATAGATATGTTGGAGACGTATCAGCATCCCCAAGCTTAATTCCTGCTCGTCCTCGAGTAGGTAAATGATAAAAACAGAATTTTTGATGTGGAGTGCTACCTAAGATATTTATCCAAGCAATACTCTTTATTGTGGCATGAATATTCAGATCCATAAGACTCAAAACAAAAGCTTAATATTGATATATAAACAATAACATTTCAAGCATACTAGCAAAGCAATTGTATCTCTTCAAAATATAATGGCAAAAGAAAGTTATCCCTACAATATCATATGGTCTGGCGATGCTCCATCTTCCCCACACAAAGTATTTATATCATGGACAACCCCTATGAAAAGTCAAGCAATTGTTTTCACACCTTTATTTTCTCAAACTTTTTCTACTCTCACGCAATTCATAAGCGCGAGCCATGGATATAGCACTATAGGTGGAATAGAATATGGTGGAGGTTGTCAAGGAAAGGGAGAAGATAGTCTCACATCAACTAGGCATAACAACAGGCTATGGAGATGTCCATCAATAGATATCAATGTGAGTGAGTAGGGATTGCCATGCAACGGATGCACTAGAGCTATAAGTGTATGAAAGAAGTGGATGTGCATCATGAAGAAAAAATGCTCTAGCTATATGAAAGTGACAAAATAGGAGACTCTCCATCATGAAGATCATGGTGCTACTTTGAAGCACAAGTGTGGAAAAAGGTAGTAGCAATGTCCCTTCTCTCTTTTCTCTCATTTGTTTCTTTTTTGTGTGGGCATCCAAGGCCTCTTTTATTCTTTTTTTATTTGGGCTTCGTTGGCCTCTTTTATTTTTCATAAAGTCATGAACGTCGCCCCCACTTGTGAGGAAATCATATCCTCCATCATCCTTTTCTCACATGGTACATGCTCTAATAATGATAATCATCACACTTTTATTTACTTACAACTCAAGAGAAAATTACAACTCGATACCTATGACAAAATATGACTCTATATGCAATATGTAAGTGATGGTGGATGTCATAAAAGGAAACGGTAGAAGTTGCATGGCAATATATCTCGGAATGGCTATGGAAATGCCATAATAGGTAGGCATGGTGGCTGTTTTGCGGAAGGATATAATATGGCTATTTTGAGGAAGGTATATGGTGGCTGTTTTGAGCAAGGTATACGGTATACCAGCGAGAGTTGCATGGTAAATAGAGAGGCTAGCAAAAGTGGAATAATCCATGGACTCAACATTAGTCATTGAAGCAAAGCATTAAACGCATGCTCCTAGGAGGTAGGTTGGTAGGATTTAACCATCACACGCCCCCGACGCTCACACAAAGGCCGAAAATCTATAAACAAGTCATGCTCCGACTTCCTTACATAGCGGTTCACCATACGTGCATGCTACGGTAATCACAAACCTTTACGCAAGTATTGTTACGAAATCACTATTTACTTCCTAACATGTCTCTTAACATTACCATCTTTATATCTCAAAACTTTATGCAAGGAATCAAACTTCTCATAAATACTCAATGCACTTAATATGGAAGGTTTTATTATATCCCTTTTGGATGCCTATCATATTTGGACTAAATTCATAACCTAGAACAATTACCATGATGTTTTAGAAACTCTCAAAATAATATAAGTGAGGTACAAGAGTTCAAGTATTTCTATAAAACGCAAACACCACCGTGCTCTAAAAGATAAAAGGTGAAGCATATAGAGCAAAATTACCCAACTCAAAAGATATAAGTGAAGCACATAGAGTATTCTAATAAATTCACGATTCAGCATGTCTCTATCAAAATATGTGTAGCAAGAATGATTGTGGCAAACTAACAAGCAAAGACTCATATCATACAAGACGCTCCAAGCAAAACACATATTATGTGGTGAATAAAAATATAGCCTCAAGTAAATTTACCGATGGATTGAAGACGAAAGAGGGGATGCCTTCCAGGGCATCCCCAAGATTAGGATATTTGGCATCCTTGAATATTACTTGGGGTTCCTTGGGCATCCCCAATCTTAGGATCTTGACACTCCTTATTCCATAGTCCATCAAATCTTTACCCAAAACTTGAAAAATCACAACACAAAACTTGACAAAAAACTCGCAAGATCCGTTAGTATAAGAAAATAAATCACCACTTTAGGTACTATTGTGAAGTCATTCTTTATTTATGTTGGTGTTATACCTACTCTAATCTAACTTATCCATGGCTCATACCACATGATACAACCCATAGATTCATCAAAATAGGCAAACAACTCAAAGAAAACAAAATCTGTCAAAAACAGAACAATATGTACCAATCTGGAAACTTCGTATACTTCTGTAACTCAAAAAATTCTGAAGCATTAGGAGAACCTGGTAAATTTATATATAAATCTTTTGTAAAAATTTCATATCAATTCAACGATCTGAAAAAATTACAAAATTCCTGGACTCCGTGCAAAACTTTTTGTTTTTCAGCAAGATCAAATCAACAACTACCATAGATCAGCCTAAAGGTTTTACTTGGCTCAGAAACTAATTAAAATACCAAAACACAATTACTACAGAAGTAATAATTTGGGAAACACTCAAAAACATAAGCAAAAATAGAACATAAAAATAAAGTGGGTTGCCTCCCAACAAGCGCTATTGTTTAACGCCCCTAGCTAGGCATAAAGATTTCAATGATGCTCACATAAAAAGTAGTTATTGAAACTTGCAAAAGAGCATCCTGAATATCATGACAAGCACATTTAAGTCTAACCTATTTCCTATGGATAGGGGTTTTGTGAGCAAACAATTTATGGGAGCAAGAATCAACTAGCATAGGAAGGCAAAACAAGCATAACTTCAAAACTTTGAACACATAGAGAGGAAACTTGATATTAGTGAAATTCCTACAAGCATATGTTTCTCCCTTATAATAATTTTTAGTAGCATCATGAAGTAATTTCACAATATAAATATCAAATAAAAGATCATTTCCATCATCAATTATAGCATACGTGTCATCATCAAAACTTGGGGAACAAAGAATATCATATTCATCAAGCATAGCATCCCCAAGCTTGTGGTTTTGCATATCACTAGCATCATGGATATTCAGAGAATTCACACTAACAACATGACAATCATGCTTTTCATTCAAGTAATTATAATGAATCTCCTTAAAAATTTCTTCTTTCAACACTTCATCAAAAATTTCAGATTCATGATTTTCAAACAAAACTTCATAGAGATAATCAAGTGCACTCAACTCACTAGCAATTGGTTCATCATAATTTGATATTTTGAAAATATTAGAAAGTGTATGAGGATCCATATCAATAGATTTTTAGCAAGCGAAGATGCAAGCAAATAGAAGACACATGGTAGCACGAGCAAACATAGAAACGAAAAGGCGAACGCAAGAAGGGCGAATAAAAAGGCAAATATTTTTGGTATTTTCTGAAAATCATTTTAGAAGTGGGGGAGAGGAAAATGAGAGGCAAATGGCAAATAATGTAAACCCCATATTTAAGAACAGAGTAACGCATTAAGAAAGATGACATGATGTAGAGGGATAAACTCAAGCAATATGATGAAAACCCCATCTTGTTACCCTTGATGGTAACAATACAATACGTGCCTCGCTACCCCTACTATGTCACTGGGTGAGGACACCGCAAGATTGAACCCAAAATCAAGCACTTCTCCCATTGCAAGAATTACCAATCTAGTTGGCCAAACCAAACCAATAACTCGAAGAGACTTGCAAGGATATGAAATCATGCATATAATAAATCAGAGGAGATTCAAATAAGATTCATGGATAATCTGAACATAAACTCACAATTCATAGGATCTTGACAAACACACCACAAAAGAGGATTACATCAGATAGATCTCCATGAAGATCATGAAGAACATGGTATTGAAGATCAAAGAGAGAGAAGAAGCCACCTTGCTACTAGCTATGGACCCGTAAGTCTGTGCTGGACTACTGATGCATGATCAGAGGGGCAATGGAGTTGATGTAGATGTCCTCCATGATCAAAACCCCCTCCGGCAGATTACCGGAAAAGGTTCCAAGATTGGATCTCTTAGGAATGGAGGCTTCCGGCTGCGGAAAAGTATTTGTGTGGCTCTCTTTGCTGTTGTGGCAACATTTGGGTATTTATAGGCCAAAGAATAGGGTTAGGAGACCTGCCAAGAGGCGACAAGCCTCCTAGGCGCGGCCATGGGGCCTGTGCCTACCAGGCTTGTGGTGCCCTGGCACCTCCCCTAACGTGCACTCCAAGCTTGGATGACTTGTTTCCTTCCAGAAAAATTCCTTTCGAAGGTTTTATTTCGTTTGGACTCCGTTTAATATTCCATATCTGCAAAACTCAAAAACAAGGAAAAAACAAAAACTCGCACTTGGCTCTAGACTAATAGGTTAGTCTGAAAAATAATATAAAATAGCATATTAATGCATATAAAACATCCAAAACAGATAATATAATAGCATGCCATCATCAAAAATTATAGATACGTTGGAGACGTATCAGTTCCCAACTTGAAGACCGGCTCAGGGGGCTACTGAGGGAGTCCAATACTAAGGGGTCCTCGGGCCGCCGGCCTATCTGTACGGGCCGGACGCATGGGCCACTTCGGGAAGCCGATGACATATGCAAGGAAGATTCCAAAAGAATTCGTGATCAGGACAAGGACTCCTCTCCACCGACGTCTTCGACTAGGACTCTTGTTATCCTAGGCCTCTGGTACATTATATAAACAAGGCTAGGCTAGTCAATAGACAGTCTCATATTCATTATTATTAGGGTTTGACCACAACATACGCTCTCGAGGTATATCAACTCTGTACTCGATACTTCATCATCAATACAAACAAACACCACTAGGAGAAAGCTTAGTAGTAGCGTTGGAATTACCCTTAGTTGTAGCGCTGGTGGCCGCACTACTACTAAGGCGCTATAGCTAAGTTGTAGCAGTAGCACTGGATAACCAACACTACTGGTAAGTAGGGTTAGCAGTAGCGCTGGAAGAGAAACAACGCTACTGGTAAACCAGTGTTGCCGCTAGATGCAAACCAGCACTACTGCTAATATACCTGCTTTCTAAAATTACATTCTACTCTACGTATTTTTCCGTGCTCTATACAGTAGTTTAATCATATGACAACATCAATGATTATTGTTCCAACAACTACATTTAGATTAAAGTGCATGGATGCAAGCGATCATGTTGAATTAGAAAAAACATCATAATAGTAATCATCCTAATTGATCATACAATTTAACTAAGCTTTTTTCTCATAGGACCTAGTCCTCTCTCCTAGGTAAAATGACATAAAACAAAATAACACCTATGTATCCATGATGAAGCAAAGAGATCCAACGGTCTCCAACTTGTGGCTCGCGATCCTTCTTTATTTGTCCCCATGCTTCAATTTGGAGTCGTCTTGGTGGTTTGCGCTCAGTCGAGTATGCAAAAGAGAACTCGGGCCTCATAGGGCTTTTAATTGTCATATTACCTTCGAATTGCATCAACGGAGGCACAACTTCATTTGGCAGTTTCTGTTGAAGAACATAATAGTAGCCTAGTTAGCAATGTAATCAATACCATTTACGCAATAATAGTGTAGTTTATTAGCAACTCTTACCAATATATTTCGGCGAATGTCATACGCCCTCAACCTATGCACTAGTGTCATGTACAATGTATAATTTGGGCCAGTTCCCAAATTATACGGGAAGATCTCCCTACCAACTAGGACATCAATAACAAAGTTGATAAGATCATACTTCTCCTCCCAAATTAGGTTAGATCCATAAGTGTAGTTTCACTCGAAGAAATGAAATAAGCTATAAATTATAAATTAACAAATGTAGTATGGATGAACAAAAACTATTTTTAAATATAGAATGCAAATTACTTGACAAATATGCATGGTTGACAAACTCACATGGAGGTAAAATAGGAAGCATATCAGCATCCACCCAAATGTCGATGTTACCTTCAATATGATCTTCAGGACGAAGATCGAAGGTTATTTCAATATCCTCCTGAAATCCATATGCCTTGCAAAGAGCTTCCCAATTTGAGCACCCTAATTCTGTGTTATTAAGTGCATTCATTACTTTCACCGGAAATGTGTGACCATGTTTAGTCCTCAGGTTGGCTGTCTTCGTCTCGAAACTCTCATGCTCTTCGAAACCGAGCCTCTCCAAGAAATACCGTCTTGCATGACAGGGGATGAACTAGTCGAATTGTATAAACCATAAATTAAACATTGAAGCAAAGAAACAGAAGTGATTCTTAATTATGAAAAAACACTTGCCATCATTGCGTACCATAGAAATATCGAAGTCCTCATAAAGCTTCATAGTGAAGAACCTGCCGTCTCGCAGCCCAGGCTGGTCGCAAACACCCCTATCTTCACCATAAAATCCACATACTTGGAACCTATCATCATCTGATGACGACGACTTTTCCTGTGATCATGATTCAAAAATTAGGGCACACGCTTGAATATATCGCAAAGAAGAGAAGAAGAGGAGGCGCCCCCACGACAACAATCGGGATTCCTCCATTAAGAACACACATGAAAGTCACACAAGGAGCAACGACAGACCGAAGTCACACATGCATTATACCGATAAAATATCACTAATACATTTATAATGAACTCGAATATAATATCACTAATACATCATCCCAAATAATCCAGTTAATGCATCACTAAATATTAACTAATATATCTCGACTATTATCATATAAGATCACTAATACAGATCAAATACTATCAAATTATCTAAGTCACTAGTGGTTCCTGAGTCACGGGTGGTGGACACCCAAAGATAACAACCATCATGGGATCATAACTCGGGTGAGATCCCTGAAGAATCTTCTAGGTATTGTTGAACCTGGCATCCAACGCCGCCATGTAGCGACGGACGTGCTCGCCCTCCTCCCTGACACGGCGACGTACCACCTCCACGGGGACCCGCTCCCTCTGCACCGAAAGTGGCCCACGTGACTACCACCACAGAAGCTCCGGGTCGACGACGAGACCAGGATTTCTCACCAAGCTCCGAGCTTGGGAAGGTAGCACCTCCCTGTGCCAGCCCGACGGAGCCCAGTCCCGGACATGATGCCTATCAAGCAGGCTCTCGCCGACCACTTGCCGACGAGGATGCGGGCCGGGCATCATCGATGTCGAGACAAATTCCTATGAGAAAATTTTCTTATCGTTTAATGTTTTACTTTCTAGTTATCATTTGTACAACAATCATCTCCTTTGAATTTAGGTAGCGCCCACTAACCTATTTTTCTCAACATGCAAGTATGACACCTCATCAAGAAAATATATAGAAAATAATAAAGCACAATATATATATTGCAAATATTCCTGTAACAACGTTCAGGGCATCATCTAGTCCCTAGCAAGAACCCTATAGGCATGGGGACGTCTCACCAGAGGTCGGGGTCGGTGTCGAGGTCGGGGCCGGGGTCTAGGTCGCCAGGGTCGAGGTCGGGGTCGGGGCCGAGGTCAAAGCCGGGGTCGGGGGCGGGGGCGAGGTTTCTGGGGAGGACCTGCGGGGGTGACGGTGTAGAGTGGAGAGGGAGAGTAAGGAGGGGGAGAGGGAGGGGTGAGGGGCGGGGTGGCGATGCAGAGTGGAGAGGGAGGGAGTGAGGGGTGATGGCGGCACAGAGAGAGGGAGGGATGGAGGGGCGAGGCAGCAGCGCATAGGAAGAAGGAGGGAGTGAGGGGTGGCGGCGGCAGTTTTGCAGGGAAAGGGAGGGAGGGAGGAGGGAGAGAGGAAGAGAGTGAGAGAGAGAGGCCATGCAGGGCGAAGAGGATAAGTGCATGGCCCACTTAGTAGTAGTGCTGGTCGGTAACAAGCGCTACTGATAGGATGCTTAGCGGTAGTGCTTTCTTGAGGAAAGCGCTGCTACTATAAATACTGTCGATGGGATCGTCGGGCCCCCTTAGCAGCAACACTTTTCTAGATTCCAGCGCTACTACTAAGCCCTTACTTGTAGCGCTGCCCGAATACAGCGCTACTGGTACTTAGCATCAGCGTTTGTATTTTTCCAGCGCTACTAGTAGGCTCCTGCCTATAAGGTTTCTCCTAGTAGTGAAAGCGGGACGTAGGGTTTTACCTCCATAGAGAGGGCCCGAACCTGGGTAAATATCATCTCCCTTGTCTCTTATTACCCATTGATCCAATATCCACTGCTCGGGACCCCCTACTTGAGATCCTCCGGTTTTGACACCGACACCTACCTCGAGCACTTTACGAGAATAGAGTTCAATCAAAATAATATTCAAGCATGATAATGGTATTGAAACTAGAATCAAAGAGATGCGCGGACCTATCTAGTACTACTTACATTGACTGGTTGAAAATGCAGCTCGTCTCTCCATTCACTGTTAGCCTTTTGGGTGTACTTTTTCCAAACCCTATCCGACAAACAAAGTGAATAAATGAGTTATTATACTTGATGTCAGGAAATGAACGAAAGTTGCCGATATAGTATGATAATGATTGAACTTACATGTGGAGCATGTTTTGCATTTCCGCCCACATCTCAAGGTCTTTACGTAATGAGTCCATGGCAAGTACTTTCCCTGTGTCAAACTGAATGACTAGTAGAATAAAGTGGCACCTGTGCGCACATAACTCATCAATTACAGTACTTAACATCAAGTAAGCAAAATAGAATGTGTACAAGAAAATATTATTAACACTCGCTTGAAGTTGTAAGTAAATAGTATTTCCCTTTTGATTTGTTGTTCAAGTAACGCCCTGAGCAAGATCTTCTTTGTTTCATTGGCATGCTTTTGTATCGTATATTCATTAACAATATCTCGGTTAATGAACCCAATGTCATAGATTAGATCTATTTTGCATTCGAGGATCTTCTTCCTGCATAATTAACATCTATCTTCCATCTCATCTCATCTTCACAAAACATCTATCTCATCTCATCCATCTCATCTCAATGAACAAAATTGTATATTACACAACAAAATATCACAAATTCGTTACATATGCTCGAAACAAAAAATATCACAAATGAAATAATGTTATAAAACACTTAACCCTAAGTAAACAACTAGTGAACATGGTGGATTCTTTCATCACAAAAATATCATACATACTATCACAAAACAATCACATACAAACTATCACAAAAATATCACATCTCATCTTCACAAAAATAGCAAATTTTAACATTTGTTTCTCTATCTAAACAAAACCTAAAAAAAGTTCTCTTCCATCTCATCTCATCTTCAGAAAACACCTATCTCATCTCATCCATCTCATACATAAATCACAAAAATATCACAAAACAAGGGATGCGATGGAGGGGGGTGTTAATTGCAGGAGACGGCGTACAGGGTCGCCGGACGGTTGCACGCATTGGTCGCCGGACGTCGAGGGCGCGCGCGGTGCTACGGGGTCGCCAGAGACGTGTGTGGATGTCGAGGAAGGGCACAGAGGGCACGGGAACGTTAGAGACGCGTGCGGACATCGAGGGAGGGCATGGGCGTGCGGTCGCCTACGAAAATGGGCAGCCTGACGGCTTCACGATGGAGAGGGCGCCAGCGGCTCTGCTCCTGATCTATTCTTCGCAAAAATGTTGCTCAATTGGGAAGGGGAGAAGGCAAATGTTATATATGCCAAGGACCTTTAGTCCCGGTTGATTCCAAGACCCGAGACTAAAGGGTATTTAGTCCCGGTTCTTGGAACCAACAAGGACTAAAGGTGCGGTGCCTGGCCCACCGACGACCCAAATTAGGAAGGGAAGGGGCCTTTAGTCCAAGTTTGTGTTACCAACCGAGACTAAAGGTCCTTTATTCCCGGTTGGTAATACAAAATGGGACTAAAGGTCCCTGGCACGGGCACGGAGCTGACACGGGTAGGAGTTTAGTCCCACCTCGCTAGTTGAGGAGCACGACGACCAGCTTATAAGCCCCGTTGTAAGAGAGGCAGCACGAGCTTCTCTCAAAAGGAAAACGTGCCTACTATGTCTCTATTATTTTGCCCTCTTGGGCCCACTAGCAGATGCTCTACGGGCCTGCATCCTGGCCCTGTTGGGCTTCTAGTTGTATGCAGGCCGTGCAACATTGCCTAGTAGGTGGGCATTTTTTTATTTCTTTCCTTTTTTTGATATGTTGCACATTTTTTCTGTTTTCATTCTATAATTTGAAAAGATTTTGAATATGACTAACTTATGCACACTTTTATATAGTTTCCTGTTATTGTTTGCATGATATGGACAACTACAATTTTATATGTTGCATAAATTTTTATATAGTTTTAAGTTAATATTATTATGATCATATAAATAGAGTTTTATAAAAGCTTTTTAGTTGATTCTTTTTGCTATTCAAGAATATTATAGTTTTGTTCTAGTTGATCATAACTAAAATTCTAGCATGTCACAAATGTCATATTTGATTATCTTGCCAAGTCTCATGGCTTGGAGAACAAGATAACATCATCAACTTCTAACATCATCAAATTCTAATACAAAATAGGTAATACAAAATGCCTTAGGTAGCTCTTACAAAGATTCCCTCCGGTTTGTCCGAAGTGGCACTTTCTAGCTATAAGTCCGGAAACTCACACTAGAGGGAAAGTGATGGCGGTGAAGCCGGTCACATCCCAAAGTGGGATCTTTTGGGATATAAAACTATTTCTTCGCTTGTGCCCTTTGAGAGAGTCCTGGATTTAGGGGTCCTCAGGCAACCGGCCTGTTTCCCACTGGTCGGACTGTATGGGCCGCAAAGTGACCATTGGGTGATCAAGGACCCTGAGGGAGTCCTGGATTATGGGGTACTCGGATAGCCGGCCTATTGTTTATAAGCCAGAGTGTATGGGATACAAAGCGAGCATCCGATGATCAAAGACCACCTACGCCAGATGGAAGCTTCGAGGATCCATGATGCACTCTCCAAGTTATAGCTGTAGTTAGGTATGTTTATCTCTTCCACATGTAAACGACCATGTGTAAACCCAGGGCACCCTTGGCGCCTATATAAGCCGGAGGGTTTAGGGGTATAGGAAGAACAACTCATCTAGGGTTAGCTATTCAATCTCGAGGTAGATCAACTTTGTAACCCCACTTCATCAATACAACCAAGAAGGACGTAGGGTATTACCTCCATAGGAGGGCCCGAACCTGGGTAAATCCGTCTCCCTTTCGTCTCCTATTACCGTCGATTTTAGTCTCATAGTTCGGGACCCGCTACCCGAGATCCGCCGGTTTTGACACCGACATTGGTGCTTTCATTGAGAGTTCCTCTGTGAGCGCCGAAGGAATCGATGGCTCACCTCGTCACTAGTAGTGAGATCTGCATCGAGGGGACTCTCACCCCCGATAGGAATCTCATCGACAACGAGATATTGTCGCATGCGAGCCCGTTCAGCCATCATGGCCACACCGGAAGCTTTCCCCCCAATCAGAGTATCAAGATCGGAACCTTAGAGTTCGTAGCTGATTCACGGGAACACTTGTTCTAATGGAACCCTCAACCTTCGAAGAAAAACATGTAGGTCCGGACGCTTTCACTCCCAAGACATCATGTCCCATGGTGGGACAAAACACAGATCTGCTTCGGCGTAACTCTGGAGCCATCACATCACTCAATGAATCCACTCGTATCAGCGACACGCACCCTGCCATAGCCTCGTTCTTAAATGAGTTGTTCGATCGGATTGAAGCTATGTGTATATCGGATGACCAGGTTCCGATCTATGATCGGCTCGGGATCAGACCCGATGACAGGGAGATTCATGTCCCTCCGGTCACCCACCTTGTCGCTACCATTGTCTGTCCGGCTACGGATTCTGCCCGACATCCGGAATTGAAAACCGTCTATACTTCAGTCCTCGATCATCAAGACGCTATCGGTGAACCAAAGGCAGGGAATCATTCTAAAGCCGAACCATCACCGGTCCAGAATCCTTCGCATGATTTGGAAACTGCAGTTCCGAATACTCATTGCGGCATGGAATCGAATTTTTCCCACCCACCGCCCAAGATGACCATCCAAGTATCACACCAAAGCCCATGTCTTTGAACTCTTGGGATATCGAGCAACTACAAGGAGAATTAGTCCACCACTTTTGGGCCAGACTCCTACTCGCTAGGAGCAGAGTAAAAGGTCTTAGTGACCAAGATATAATGGCAATTTTCATTCGAAATTGCCATGATGAAGGGATTCTTAATGCCCTGGCCTGCCGATGCATAAGTGACTTCTCGGAGTTATCCGAATTGGTACAAAAGTAATGTACCATGGAGAGCGTCTGGCAATCCGAACAATTGTTGTCGGAACCAATTTTCCCCGAACGCCCTAGAGGAGCTCAAAAAAAGAGGATACCTCCAAATTGGCCAGCCAGGTACAAACCCGTTGAAAGAAGAAACAAGCCCTTTTCAGGGACCGGCACTGTCCTCGACGGACTATTGGATAAACCTTGCCCCATACATTCTGTGTTGTTAAACATGAACCCAACTCACAGCCTTCAAGCTTGCTAGGTAGTCAAGCAAGTCGCAAAAAGCGGCAAGGCCATCCTCGAAACACCTCCGTCGAGTAGGCGTTCTCCTTCGCCACCCAGATTCAATGTCGAAGTCCTAACGGTCTATGAGACCTTCCCCTCGAGGAACAGGCATAAAAGAGCTCTTAGGGAGCTCGAGCAAGTCTACCATGTGGCAGCCACTAGCCCATGGGTAGACATACCAATTACTTTCGGGGACACTGACTAGCCACCCATTCTTCCTGGTCACTCACTGGCCGCACTAGTCTTGAACCCCATCATTGATGGATACAGGCTACATAAAGTGCTAATGGATGACGACAGTGGTCTTAACCTTATATATGAGGCCACCCTAGAAAAAATGCAGTTCGACCGATCCCGCATCGCACATAGCAACACAACCTTCCGGGGAATTATCCCACGGAAAGAGGCACATTCTTCCGGATGTATCATCCTGGATGTTGTGTTCAGCACGCCCGAAACTACCAATCCGAAGAACTTCTCTTCCACATCGTCCCCGTCCCAAGTGGCTATCACGCCCTATTGGGATGCGGCGCCTTTACAAAGTTCCAGGCTATACCCCATTACGGGTACATGAAACTCAAAATGCCAAGACCAAATGGAGTGATCATGATCGCCATTGATCTGAACATAGACCTTCGGGCCGAAAACAAAATGGCAGCTGATAACCCACAAGTGTAGGGGATGAATTGTAGCCTTTTTCGATAAGTAAGAGTGTCAAACCCAACGAGGAGCTAAAGGTAGAACAAATATTACCTCAAGTTCTATCGACCACCGATACAACTCTACGCACGCTTAACGTTCGCTTTACCTAGAACACGTATGAAACTAGAAGTACTTTGTAGGTGTGATAGGATAGGTTTGCAAGATAATCAAGAGCACGAAAATAAAAACTAGGGGCTGCTTAGATAAATAAACAACTAACTTAGTTTAACGAGTGTGGAAAAGTGGTGGTAGGAGTTGCGGAATTGTCCGTAGGCAATCGATAACTAGACGGGTAATCATTATTGCAATTTTATATGAGGGAGAGGCATAAGCTAACATACTTTCTCTACTTGGATCATATGCACTTATGATTGGAACTCTAGAAAGCATCCCCAACTACTAAAGATCATTAAGGTAAAACCCAACCATAGCATTATAAGGTATTAAGTTCTCTTTACTCCCATATGCAACAACCCACCTACTCAGGTTTATGCTTCTGTCACTCAAGCAACCCACCATAGGCAAATCATGAACACATTGCAACGCCCTATAGTGAGGATCCCTCACGCTTGCGCGACACGGAGGGCACCATAGGACAGCACCAATAAAAAAACATGCAACTCAAACCAATCATGATCATCAATCAACCAATAGGACAACAAAAAACTACTCAAACATCATATGTTGGCAACACATCATTGGATAATAATATGAAGCATAAAGCACCATGTTCAAGTAGAGGGTACAACGGGTTGCGGGAGAGTGGACCGCTGTAGATAGATGGGGAAGGTGATGGAGGTGTTGGTGAAGATGACGGAGTTATTGGAGTAGATCGCTGTCACGATGATGGCCCCGATATCGTTCCGTCGCCACCGAGAGAGAGGGGGAGAGAGCCCCCTCCTTCTTATTCTTCCTTGACCTTTCCCCTAGATGGGAGAAGGGTTTCCCCTCTGGTCCATGGCCTCCATGGTGGCGGAGGGGCGAGAGCCCCTCCGAGATTGGATCTCTCTCTCTCTCTTTTTCTCTCTCTCTCTCTATTTCCTTCTATTTCTGCGCTCCCGATTCTGGTATTTCACCGTTTCTTAAATATAGAGAGATCCGTAACTCCGATCGGGATGAAATTTTGAGAGGACTTTCCCTATAAAAACATCTCTCTTGCTGCCGAAGGACAGCTCCAACCGACCTAACGGGTAGCCACAAGCCCCCAGGGCGCGCCCTACCCCCCCCCCCCCGAGCGCGTCTGGCAGGCTTGTGGGCCTCTCAGGCTTGTGATTCCACTTCCCAAAATTCACATGTATTCCAAAAAAAATCTCTGTAAGTTTTTATCCCGTTTGGACTTTGCTTGATATGGATTTTCTGTGAAAGAAAAAACATGCAACAAACAAGAACTGACACTGGGCGTTGGATCATATGTTAGTCCCAAAAATAGTATATGAAAGTAGTAGAATATTGGCATGAAACAATCAAAAATTATAGATACGACGGAGACGTATTAGCATTCCCAAGCTTGATTCCTACTCGTCCTCGAGTAGGTCAATAATAAAATACAGATTTTTTGATGTGTAATGCTACCTAGCATAATCTTGATCATATAATCTAATCATGGCATGAATATTAAGATACGAGTGAGTCAAAGCAATTGTCTATATTGAGATAAAAACAGTAATACTTCGAGCACACAAACAATGCAATCGTGTCCTTTCAAAATAACATGGCCTTAGAAAGTTATCCCTACAAAATCATATGGTCTGGCAATGCTCCATCTTCCCCACAAAAAGTATCTAAATCATGCACAACCCCGATGACAAGTCAAGAAATTGTTTCACACTTTTTATGTTCTCAAACCTTTTCAACTTTCACACAATACATGAGCGTGAGCCATGGATATAGCATTATAGGTGGAATAGAATATGGTGGAGGTGATGAGGAAAAAGGAGAAGATAGTCTCACATCAACTAGGCGTATCAACGGGTTATGGAGATGCCCATCAACAGATATCAATGTGAGTGAGTAGGGATTGCCATGCAACGAATGCACTTATAGCTATAAGTGTATGAAAGCTCAAAAATAAAACTAAGTGTTCATGCAAAAAATTCCACTAGTTATATGAAAGTGACAAAATAGGAGACTCTCTATCATGAAGATCATGGTGCTACTTTGAAGCACAAGTGCGGAAAAAGATAGTAGCAATTGTCCCGTCTCTCTTTCTCTCATTTTTTTTCTTTTTTTTCTTTTTTCCTTTTGGTGGGCATCTTTGGCCTCTTTTTTTTTATTTGGACTTCACTGGCCTCTTTTATTTTTTTGTAAAGTCCGAAGACTCCTGCCAACTTGTGAGGGAATCATAGCTTCCATCATCCTTTTCTCACACGGGACAATGCTCTAATAATGAAAATCATCACACTTTTATTTACTTACAACTCGATACCTAGAACAAAAATATGACTCTATATGAATGCTTCAAGTAGGATACCAGGATGTGCAACGATCTAGCCTAGCAAATGACATCAAAAAACAGACAAGCCATGAAAACATCATGCAAGCTGTCTTATGATCATGCAAAGCAATATGAAAATGATGGTGCATGTCATACTAAACGGAACGGTGGAAGTTGCATGGCAATATATCTCGAAATGTCTATGAAAATATCATAATAGGTAGTTAAGGTGGTCGTTTTGAGGAAAATATATGGTGCCTGTTTTGAGGAAGGTGGGTTTGATGCACCGGCGAAAGTTGCGCGGTACTATAGAGGCTAGCAATGGTGGAAGGATGAGAGTGCGTATAATCCATGGACTCAACATTAGTCATAAAGAACTCACATACTTATTGCAAAAGTCTATTAGTTATCAAACAAAGCATTAGACGCATGCTCCTAGGTGTCATCGTTTTCTCACGACAGATGCCATGGGTAGGCTTATCATGGGTGGTTGGGGCCGGAGGACACCGACGGGCTCCAGGAGAGAGATTAGGTAGAAGCGGTGGTGAGACACGGTGTACCCAGGTTCAAGGCCCTCCATAGGAGGTAATACCCCTAGTCCTGCTTGGTCTAGTTTGATGCATGGGTGTGTTTACAGGGTTGCTCCTGGAGCTGAGTCTAGAGGAGGAAGAGGGAGCAGCCGGCTCGCCTTCCTCTGCTACCAAGTGTGAGAATGTGGAAAGTGTCCCGTAGGTGTGTGCGTGAGAGTTGTTCGTCCCCGTTGCATGGGGGGCTCAGGGGGTTTTATAGGCTAACCCCGGCCTACAATATTCCTGAGGTACATAAGAGGAGGGGCCTGGCTGGCAGCCTCTCCGATTGACCAGGGGGTCCCGCCCTTCGAGACGTCTTGTCACCTATAGGTTCCACCTGCTGCGCGGTCCCGTCGCCTGCTAGGGCCCGCTAGCCGGCTCCGCGATTGGCCCTTGCCAACCTGTCGTGGCACGGGCCGCCCAAGAGGTGTCGTCTAGTGCTAGCCGACCGAAGTCTTCGGTATGGCTGGCTACACTGTAGCCACGCTGGGGCAGGTAATCGAGTGGGCAGAGGCATGCCGGCACTGTTTCCCCGCACGCTAGCGCTCGCCAAGGTCAGCGGCCTGGACGGCTAGACTGTAGCCATGCGCACCCGTGCGTCAACGGCCATTGTGGCTAAAATGGCGCCCGTCATGGCAGTCACCTCGTGTCGCCGTACTTGTGCGCACATGGACGGGACATTGCATGTCTGCCCCGGGTCAATGGGGGAGGCGGCCCGGAGGCAGGCGGACGCGCCTAGCCGACCGGGAGTCGAGCCGGCTCCTCGACCAGCCGTCCGTGAGCCAGCCGGAGATCTCTACAGTTGGTTGCGCTCCAGCCGGTCGTGGATAGCCGGTCGTACACTTTTTCTCTGAAGCAGGGAGGGGAACCCCGTTGCTTGGCCTACCCAGGGGTAATAACCCCGTCAGTAGTCCCCGAAGCCGATGGGGGCTCGCATCTAGCACACTGAGGGGAGCCGGCGGCTTCCCCCTAGCGATGCCCGTCTCTGGTATGAAGCCGAAAGGCCAAACGGGTCGGCAGTTGGACCCGACGCCTCGGGTTCCGGCGCGTCACCCCAGTACCCGAGCCGGACCGCCACGCGCCACACGGCGGGTAATGATGTTGCTGGCCCCGCGCACGCGGGTAGACGGGACGTCACCTTGGGCCTAGCTCGCTAGGCCCTGGGTGTAGCCTAGTAGGCCTCGGGGTGCAGGCCAGGATCCTCTACACCCCGAAGTGGCCATTACTGCCCGAGCCGCCCACTCGTGCACAGAGTTTTCGGGGGAGTGGGCGCAGTTAATCCCCATGTTCCCCGGTCGTGGCCTCCCCTTTTAAAAGGGGAGGAAGGGCAGGGGTGGAGATACACGCACCCCTCTTGCCCCCTTGCTGCCTTTATCTTCAAATCCCTCGCTCCCTCGCACGTTGCCACTCCCGAGCACGCAAACAAGACCGCATGCCGTCCTGTTGTCGTAATGGACGACGGGCGTGGAGGAAGCTGGGCTGGGTCCTTTGTCACCGAGGAGGCCATCGCGTACCTCCGCCGCACCCGCATGCTGCCGCCGGCGGAGAGCATGATTGCCCGCGTGCTGGGCAACGAGGTGGTGTCGGCACCACAGCCGGGGGAGCATGTCGTTTTCCTTTGGCACTTCTCCCGCGGTTTCGGGCTCCCGGTGAGCCAGTTCTTTTGGTTGTTGATGGATACCTTCGATCTTCAACCGCACCACCTCGGCCCCAACGCTGTTCTTTACCTCGCCGGCTTCGTGATGCTGTGCATGGGGTACTTGGGGGTTCTCCCTTTCCTTGATCTCTTCATATCTCTCTTCTATCTCAAAGCGCTGAAAAGCAATGCTTTCGGGGGCACGACGGTGTGCTGCCGCGGCACCGCACGCTTCCCGCCCTTCTCCTTCAGCGATTCTGTCAAGGGGTGGCATCAGACGTTCTTCTACATGAAGAACGCCGACCCAAACCATGACTACATATGGCTGCCTGTGTTCGTCTACGCGCAGTCCTCTGGAGCAAACTGGCCAAGAGCCACCCCACGCGGAGTGGATCTGGCAGAGCTTGGCCAGCTCATGCAGCTGAAGAGCACCGAGGGGTTGGTCGCCTCCGATCTGGTGGCCACCTACATCTCGTGCCGGGTGCTGCCTCTCCAGATGAGGCCGCACCGGATCTGCGACATGTCCGGTCGCCGGGACCCCTGCCAGCTGACGACCGTCGACCTGATGCCGGCTCAGGTGGCGATGCGGGTGAACGTCATCACGACATTCAAACTGGCACCAGCATCAAGTAGTTTTGGCATGGAGCTATACGACCGCATGAACCGTCCCCTTGGTACATTTTCATCGAGGTGGCTCTTTTTATTTTCCTCTTTCCAGCCAGCAGCCGGCAACGGACCTTACTTCGACGTGCTGACCACAACTGTTGGTGCGACAGAATACGCCAGACAGCCCACACCCCCAAATCTTCGAGGCGGAGCGCAATCACTCCGAATCTGAAGACTACGAGCGGGGAGGCCCGCCTGAAGAGGGGTTTGACTCCTCGGGAGGGGTCGAGGAGCCGGCCGACCCGCGAGCCGACAGGCCCAGCAGAACCGGAGGGTGCGGCGCAGCCGGAGAGCCCAGCGGAGCCGATGACTTCCCTATCGGTCCCACGATCAGGGACTAGATAGATGACGAGGATGATGATGTGATGATCCTGAACGCTCCTCCCCCTCAGTTCAACAGGGCCGGCATGGGAGGAGCGAGGAGCAGCTGGCTCAAGCCCCGGCGGACGGAGCCGCCAGCCGGGTGAAGAGGCCAGCTCAGGAGGAGCCGGTGGCCCCGCTGCCGGTTCATAAGCGGGTGAAGGTGGCCGCGCAGAAGCTGCCGGCACGAGCCAAGCGGGCTCTGCCCGTCGTCACCGGGTAAGTGTTTTCTCTTTCTTGCATGCGTTTCCTTCTGAGTCATGAGCCGGTGGGTGACTGACTCTTATGCGCCATAGAGACCCCATCGAGCTCCATGAAGGGGAGTCGACGGTGGACCCGACGGACGCCGCTAGCCGGCTGGCCCGTGAGCACGTGGCCACATAGCGGGAGGAGAAGAGGAGGCTCGCAGAGTTGCGAGCCTCAAAGTCCGGAACGCGAAGCGGGGCCTCGCATTCCGGGACTTTGAGCGGTGCGAGGCGGAGGAGGTCCGTGGACCCTGCGTGGGCATCGGACTCGGTGGCGGAGTCGACCCGTCTGTCGTGGCCCCTGTCGAGCGAGTCAGGAGGGGTGACCATGGAACCACCTGCGCCACCATCCGCGGAGGAGGCGGCCCGAGCAAGGGCGGCGGCAACGGAGACCGAAGCGCCGGAGGCGCCGACCATTGAGACCAAAGCGCCGTCCGTCACGGCCACCGTGTCGGGCTGGCAAGAGGAGGACGCAGCACTGGTGCCGCATGAGAGGCCAGTGGGGACCGGCTCCTGGGCCCTTGCCATCATCAATCCTCCCACGGTGGCTGGCACCATGGCGAGCACGGGGACGGGGGTAGCGGCGGCCGAGTCCGAAGATCCATGCAGGACTTGCTCCGGGACTGGAAGGCGCTGGCCCGCGTCCCGACCCTTCCGGCTCCCTCGACTAGCGGCCTGGTCCCCACACTTGGGGAGCTGGGGAGCGTCCTGGACCGGTGCTGCCAGGAATTGGCCCGGTTCGCAGAGGCGGTCGACACCACCCTGCGGCACGCGGAGGTAAGGGTTGTCATCTTTATCGAATTTTTTAGTGGGGCGCGCAAGCACACCCACTGGGTGTACCCCCCGAGATGCGGCCCGGCTGACCGGCTGATGGGAAGTCGGGCCGGATCTCTTTGAACGTCTTTTTAAACTGGGGCTTCAAGTGGAAGGAGAGGAACTCCCAGCGGCAGAAGCTATTTGAGGAGGCAGTCTCCATCCACGATCGCGGAAAGCACGGCTTCTACCGGCTGGAGGAGGAACTGGCGCGGGTGCAAGGTATGTCAAGTTCTGTGGGAGGGGCACGCAACCCCCAGGAGCCGGGCCGGCTGCCTGACAGCCGGAGCGGGCGTAGAAGGACCGGCTGATGTCTGCTTTGCCTTGCAAATGAGCTGACTGCCCTCTGAGCGGAGAAGACCGGGGCCGTATTCGAGCAGGACCGGCTGGCGCAAAGCATCCAGGCGGTCACTCAGGAGAAGGACCGGCTTGCCACACTACTGGTGGACAGGGAGGCGGCCTAGGACCGCCTCAAGGCCAACGTGGAGCAAGAGGTGACGGCCAAGGAGAAGGCCGTCCAGGAGGTGGCTGACGCCGCCCGGCGGATCGCCGCCCTCCAAGGCGAGGTGACCCACGTCGAGAGGACACTCGAGGAGCTTACGGGTTCCCTCGCCGAGGCGGAGGCGGCGTTGGTGTCGGAGAAGGAACTGTCGGTCCACTTCGCCATCGAGGTGGATGACTCCATTGAACGTAAGTGTCCGATTTTTCTTTTTTCAGCCGGTTGCCCTTTTTCCTTGCTGGTTCTTGTTCTTGATTCGCCTTTCTCTCCTTCTTCCCTTTCTTCTTTAGGGCACTTCTTGGAAACCCAGTGCCATGCTGAGCATGCCATTGAGGAGCACCGGGAGTATCTCCACGCGTGGGGGTGCACCATCGAGGAGGATGTCGCGTGGAGTGTGGCGGAGCTTGGGCTCTCCATTGAAAACCGGCTGATCCACCTTGACCGGAGCGTGGAGCGGCTGAACACGGCTGGCAAGGATATCATCGCTGCCTTGTGGCCGGGCCGTGAAGGAGCTCCGAAGAACCGCGTGGCCTTGTGCCTGGAGCACGCTGTGGCTTGGCTCGAGGTCTGGAAAGCATCGGTGGTGCGAGCCGGAGCGCAGATGGCACTCCGGTTCGTAACTCGTGGTATCGTGGCATGGACTTCGACCGTCTGGAAACAATGCGGGATGAGCCGGCTGAGGAGCGGGCGGCCCGTGAGCCAGTCCTTGTCCTCTGCGCCAACGAGCTCACGTCGTACGTCGACCCGGATGAGCTCCTACCGGCCCTTGGGGAGGACGGCGAGCCCGCAGCCGAAGACTCCTTTGGCATCCCCCAAGGTTTGGAGGACGACGAGGTTGCCGATGAGAGTACCGACTCCAGCAGCTAGACTGCTGGGATCGCGGAGTCTGCCTCGAAGGCCAAGGAAGTCGACCCAAAGGCCGCAACCACCTTCGGGATGAGAGTCGAGCCGCCCAGCGATGCGTCGGCTAGCGACGCGCCGGTGGCCTGAGCCCCCGGGCGCCTTATTTTTCTCTCTCTCCTGCATGTTAGGTTTTAAGTCCATCCACTCGGGGTGTAATGTAATGAACCGTGATGGATGTGAGCCTCCTTTATCTTAAAATTCGTATTGTGAATATTTGATGTGTTTGCCGTATTGCGCGTGCCTGCTCGTCCTTACCCTTTTTTCCCTTTGGTTCCGTCTATTTTGCCCCTTTTCCCATTTGGTTTCGGCTCCACCATCCTGACAGCCAGGAACCGGTCTATAGCTAGATCGGGGCGTCCACCTCGAGGGAGCCGGTTCTCAACTGAGGAACCGTGAGAGCTTTTTGGGTAAGTAGAGTGGCAGAGGCGAGGCGGTGGTCCAGATGGACCTAGCCGACATCCCCCTTGCGATCAAGCCGTCGTGTGTGTTAAGTTTTGCCGCCCTGAGGCCCCGTCCGCCGGATAGCCGGGAGCCTGATCTGTAGCTAGGAGGAGTGGGAGGGCTTGATCAACTCACATTACTTGGTCAATTTTTTGGGAGAGGCGACCTAGGACCAGCCAGCGAGCCCTTGGGCCCGAGAGCCGGGTCGGGGAGCCGATGAGTGGGGAGACCTTCGAGGGAAACAAAAAGGGCATGCCCCAAGAGCCGGCCTGGGGCACCCATTGCATTCATAAGCCCAAAAGGGGAGGGATACATAGATACACTGGTCTTTTTCAGAAGTAAAATGGACAGAGGAGCACCGCGTTCCATGGGCGCTCGGTCTCCTCGCCGGAGGCATCTCTTTTGCACTTCTGTGGCTTCTGGGCATCTATTAGGTAGTACGCGTTGTTGTGCAGCGCCTTGATAACGATGAATGGGCCCTCCCATGGGAAGGACAGCTTGTGTTTCCCGGCTGATCGCTGGATCCGCCTGAGCACCAGGTCCCCTTCAAGAAAGGAGAGCGGACGGATCCGCTTGCTATGGTAGTGCCGGAGCTTCTGCTAGTAGATTGCCATCTGGCTCAATGCCAGCTCATGGGCTTCTTCGAGTAGGGCAATGCCATCTTCTCTTGCCTCCTTTGTGTCCTTCTCCATGTATAGGGCGACCCGAGGCGAGTCGAACTCGATGTCGGTGGGGATGATCGCCTCGAACCCGTATACAAGGAAGAAGGGCGTGTAGCCGTTTGATCGGTTGGGGGTGGTCCTGAGACTCCAAAGGACAGTTGGCAGCTCGTCGATCCAGCAGCCAGCTCACCTCACCAGCGCTGTGACGAGCCGGGGCTTGATGCTGGACAGGATGAGGCCGTTTGCCCTCTCGACCTGGTCGTTTTACTGTGGATGGGTGACGGAGGCCAGGTCGAGCTGGATGCCTTGCTTGGAGCAGAAACACGCGAGCGTGCCCTTGGCAAAGTTCGTGTCGTTGTTGGTGATGATGCTAGCGGGGACGCCATAGTGAACCATGATGTTGTCGATAAATCGGACGGCCGTGGGGCCGTCCAGCTTCTTGATTGGTCATGCCTCGATCCACTTGGTGACTTTGTCTACAGCCATTAGCAAATTTGTCATACTGCCTCGTGCGGTCTTGAAGAGACCCACCATGTTCAGCCCCCAGACGGCGAAGGTCCACGAGAGGGGGATGATCTGGTGGGCCGACGCCGGTAGGTGGCTCTGCGTGCTGAAGCGCTGGCAGCCCTCGCACTCGTTGACCAATTTCTTTGCCACCTCGTGAGAGGTGGGCCAGTAGCAGCCATGGCGGAAGGCCTTGGCCACAAGGGTCCTGGAGGCGGTGTGATGCCCGCACTTGCCCTGGTGGATGTCGAGGAGGATCTCCAGACCCTTTTCCGGCTCGACGCACCGCTGAAAGACGCTGGTGGTGCTGCGATGGACGAGCTCATTGTTGATGATGCTATATGCCAAGGCCCGGTGCTGAATTTGCCTCGACATGGACTCGTCCGAGGGGAGCTCGCCGCGTAGAAGGAATGCCAGGATAGGCTGTGCCCATGAGGGGGCCGAGACGGGGGCCGGCTCGGGAGCCCCCGGGCCCAGATGATCAGTCCTTGGGACCGGCTCGCCAGCCCCCGGGACCGGCTTGCTAGTCCCTGGGGCCGACTCGTCATCCCCTGGGTTGGGGACGGCCGTGACGGTGTCAATTGCCATCATGACAGCCACGGCGTCGAAGCCGACTGCCCCAGATGCAGCCGGCTCGACTGGGGTTGGCAAGGCAGCCGAGGTCAATGGAGCCAGAGGCAAAGGTGCCGAAGGGGCAGCCAGAGCCGTTGATGGGCCGGCAGCGTCTGCCGGCACAAAGATGGATTCTGATTCTGGGGAAGGCTTGATCGATGGCTTGAGCAGCCGCTCGAGGGAGACGCCGGCTGGGATGGGCTGCCAGGTGGAGCTATTCTTTGCCAGCGCGTCGGCCGCCTCATTGTCCGCCCGTGGGACGTGATGGAACTCACAGCCCTCGAAGGAGCCGGTGAGATGTTGTACGATGAAGCGGTAGCTGGCCATGTTGGCGTCCCTAGTGTCTCATTCGCCAAAGACCTGCTGTACCACGAGGTCGGAGTCGCCGAAGCATAGGATGCGCTTGATGCCGATATCCTTGGCGAGTCAGAGGACATGGACGATGGCCTCGTACTCATCCATGTTGTTGGAGGGTGTCATATCCCTTTCTAGATGTCATAGGACAGCATGGGTGTTGCATCATGTTTCAATTTTGCATCAACATGAAATATGGACTAAAAGAAACCCCAAGCTCACACTGAATCAAAATAATTCAAAGTTGGTGAAAATTCAACAAATCCAAAATGCCCTTTAAAAATGTTCCCTATGTCTGATAAATAAGGACATGGTTATAACAGGGGTCATTTTAAATATTTGAACAACTGAAGCAATTTAAAAATAAATGATAAAGCTACTGAAAATATCAAATAAAGCATTATCATTAGTTTAGTTTTCAAAATATCCTAAATTTTTTTGGATAAGTTTGAAATATTCAAACTTCAATATATAAAATATTTGGGATATTTTAAAATAGCATATGTGCCTAAAATTAAAATAAAACAAATGTCAGAAGTTAGAAAATAATTGAAATAAAAAAAGGGGAAGAAAGCCCACTTGGGCTTACCTGAAGAACAGGTCCAGCCCATAGGGGCGACAGCGTCTTCTTCCTCCTGCCAGGAGGAGAAGCAGCTGCGTGCTGCCCCCGCAGCCGGTGGTGGCCACGCGCTGGCCACCTCCTCCTTGCCTGCCTGACCGCCTCCTCGTCACGCTGGCGAGAGGATAGGCTCAACCGCACCGCCGAGCCGTTTCCCCCTTGCCATTAACACCTCTCCCTCTCCTCTGCTCCCCCTCTTGTCGGACTGCAGACGCTGGCGATTTGCCGCCCTCCCTGCGTCCCCGACCACACTACGGTGCCAAAAGCACCTCCGGTGAGGCCGCGGACCGTTTTCCCCCTAGTTCCGACACCGCTCCCCTTCTCTCCCCGTCGGTAGCTAGAGCCGAGCAGAGCTCGTCGCCGACCATGGTGTAGCCATGGCCACAGCAGCCAAAGCTCGCTCCTGGCCACGGGCTCGTGCTCGTAGCGCCTCCAGGAGCTCGTAGCTACCCTCAGCTCCTCCTCCCGCGGCCTGTAGGGCAGTAGTCGTACCTGCCCGAGCCGTTGCCGCTGCCAAGCTCAACGTGGTCGTCATCTCCGGCGACCCCGAGCCCCCTCTGCAGCCCTGCTAGACGCGCACGTGAACGGGCTTGCTTCCGGTGCCCTCCGCGTGCCAAATGGTTGCCGGAGGCGCAACTCCGGCGGGTAGCCGCCGTATTTTTGGTCGTCGCCGGCCCCGCTCGGGTGGGCGCTGACGTGGCCGACCATCAGGGGCTAATCCCCCTGATTAATTAGGCTCCAGCCGCTGACCAGTGGGCCCCAAATGCGGGTCGAACCCTGGTCAATGCGGGAATTAAGTCTGTGTCACTGACGTGCGGGCCCCGCACGTTAGGTTTGACCTGGCCTCGCCAGCCGACCAGCTGATGTCGTGGTGACGTCACGCTGACGCCATTAATCCATTTCCAGTTTAAAAATAATTCCAGAAATTGTTTAAAACTTTAAAAATTCATATAAATTAATTTGTAAATCAGATGAAAATAATTTATATATGAAACTTTATCAAAAAAATCCAATGAATCCAATGGTGCTATTATCATGCATGTTAGAGCAACCTATGTAGAAGAACATTGACATTTGCTAATAGGTTAGTATATGGAATTGAAATGAAGAACAATTTTGAACCTATGTTCGAACTCATTTCAACTTAACTTTAACATTAGTTGCATCAGCTCATCCAAACATGCTACCATGCCATGATTATGCATCATATTGTTGCACTTGCATGTATTGATTGCTTGTTATTTGCATTGCGGTAGGCCCTGCTTCTGAGGATACCCCAGAGTATTCCAACGAAGGAGAGAACCTTTCCGCTACCCACCATGGCAAGCAACCCCCCTTGATCATTCCGATAACAATCCACTCTCTTGCTCCTGCTCTTGTTTATTGCATTAGAACAAACGTTCACTTGTCTGTCATACACGGTAGATGAACCTATTCTTATGCATGACCTGTCATTGTCAAAGTAAATAGCTAAACCTTGCAACCTAGTTAACCTGGTAGATGCTTGTGCCATGATATGCTTAGCTTACTTTGCCTGCTATCCTTGCTATGCTTAGAGTTGTGTCAGGTCTGATTCATTTAGGTGATGAACTGGAGTGAAACATTGTTGTTCCGATGTGATAAGCTTATGATGAACCCGATTTGGTAAAGGTACCGATGAGAGGCTATGTAGGAGTACATAGCGAGTTGTCTCATTGGGACCGTTCTGAGGAACTGAGTTCCGTGTTTGTGATCCAAGAGTAGTTACTACCACACGTTGGGATACTTAATTGACCCTCTCGACTTATCAGTTGCTTAGTCCTTAGTCCAGGAGTTGCAAGTAGTTTCTGGTGTTTATAGTATGTTGGAGGCCATGCGTGGCGCTGACCCTAGGGGTGGGTTACGAAGCGGTAGGCAGTGGCATGGTGTACCAAGGGTCACCCGAATGATGGGCTTGGGAACCCTGCGCACATCGTTTGGGGCCGTAGCGGAGACTTCGGCCGGACTTCCGTGCGGGTTCAGTCTCAAATAGGCGATAGCCTGGACTAGCGGTCTTATGTGATTGACGGTCGCGGCTGACTCCCTTGCTGGGCTTCCGCTTGAAGGTTGTCGAGGTGCCTGGTTTTATGAGCACACAACGATAAGTGGCGAGAGCGTGTGTGAAGAAGTACACCCCTGCAGGGTATGAAACTATTCGAATAGCCGCATCCTCAGATATGGACTACTTGGAAAACTTATGTTGTTCATAGATAATCTAATGGATACTCATAAAAATATCAAGACAAGTGTGAGTATCGTGGATGGCACTCTCCCAGGAGAGGGAACTGAATCCGTGGTGTTGTATTGTCATGGAGTTAGTGGACTCGTGTGCGATATCTAAAATTTAAACAAAGAGTTAAAATTGTGTAGTGTAGGTTACCCATGAGTCAAAGTTGGCATTGCTGCATAAACTCCACCACCCCCCTTGTTGATACATGAGCATGAATAGGCCAGGTCTGCTTTAAAGACTTGCTGAGTATGTTTGTACTCATGTTTGCTTAATAAATGTTGCAGATGAGACCCAGGACCCATCGGGTGGGTTCTTTCTAGATGTCGACGATGCCGAATAGTTGGTGTCCCAGCTATGACCTATGCCCTATGGCGGGCTGTAGATAGTCAGGCCATGTGCCTTTTTACCCTTTCATCTGTCTGTACTCACATAGCTTTATGCTTCCGCTTGGTTTGTATGAACTTGTTTGTATGACTTGAGTGTCGGGTCATGTGACCCCTATCTGTAAGAACATATTATGCAAGGCTCGTCTGAGCCTCTTAAATAAAAGTTGTTGTATGGTTATGTTGTGATGCCATGGTTGTATCTATGCATACCGGGTATGTCATGTGTACGTGTTACGTGCAACGGTATGTATGGGATCCGACACCTAGTTGTGTGCCTTTAGTAGTACTCTTTACGGGAAACTGCCTCTTTGTGCTTCCACCGAGCCATGGTAGCTTGCTACTGCTCCAGACACATTGATTGACCGGCATGTATCCTTCTTTGCCGTTGTGTCTGTCCCTTCGGGGAAATGTCCCGCAGTGTAATGGAGTCCCCATAGCCTGCTACGACTCGTCTATGTGCAGTGATGGCATTTATGTCTCATGGTGTAATGGAGTCCTTGTAGCTTGCTATGACTCGTCTACACACGCTTGAGGCCGACACCTGCATTGCTAGGTTACGTATGCCTATTTCTGTATGGATGTGCCGCTTGGGTTCTATGACTAGTCATGTCGGCCCGAGTTCTCTGTCGTTTGATTGCCAGCGACATGTTCACATACGTGAGCCAAAAGACGCAAACGATCCCGGCTAAGGTAAGGCTGCAGCCGTGGAGCTTACCGTGCATGAGGCCGCAAAGTGATGTGATATGTTATAGTCTGGATTCATATGACTTAGGATCGGGGTCCCGATGAGGCTAACTGACCGTAAGACTACCAAGCCAAACAGGTCGAAGTTGAGTCTAGAAACACTATGGAAAAGTAGGGGAATTGATTGTGGAAGGGAACATAAGGCTCTTTTTACTCCTCTTCCCAAGTTATTCTATTCTGAGTCTTTCTCATCTTTTCTATGGGGATAAGAACTAGGCTTCTCATTGCTTAGGATGACGAGTTACTAGCCATGGACTGCTAGCTAGCTTGTTTGCAAGAGAATGTTGGTACTCAAGTATTGTTGGTGTGACAAACAGATGGAGAAGAGATTTGAGTCTAGAAAGTCGAGTGGTTATGCTTTTCCAATCTTTTGCAGTTGTCTCAAAATCCTTTTTGAGCAATTACAGTAGTTATGTTGTCCAATTTCTGCCAGAATCTCTAATGTCTTTGCATCATTCCCTATTTCAGATGCCCCCTCGTCCTTCCCGTCAGGTGGTCCGTCTGACCAGGTGCATCGATGTACCGGGTCACACGGCCATGTTGGTTAGAGTTATGATGGAGGCTGGCTACCGTTGGTACCTAGAGTACACAGTGGACGAACAGTATCGAGACTTCAACCAGAGTCAGTATCTGTGTACTGTTAAGATATATCCTTCATATCCAGGAGCTGCAAAGCCGCTTCACTTGACTTATGGACTAGGTGTCACCATAGATATGGCAGTTCAGGAGGCCGCCTACACCATGCTGACTATCATGAGGTTTCACCATGGTCTGCTTCAGAACACAGAGTTCTGTTATGTTCCTGCTTCTATGGGAGGAGAGGATGGTTATCTTAGCGCAGCCTACCATGATCACCCCCATGAGGATCCCAGGCTGCAGGTGACCGCTCAAATGTTGGAGAATAGGGATCGTGATGCACGTGCCCTTCGCATGGAGCTTTATGCTACCCGTGCACATCTTTGGACAACCCTGACACAGTTGGCACTTGTCGTGCAGACAGGCTATGGAGAGTTGGAGATGCTGATCCCATCGCGGACTCATCTGCCAGCATGCGTAGACTGGCCCGATGTTGGAGGCATCACCCCTCTTCGAGGACCGCTGTTGCCGCCAGCAAGGGGACCAAGGCTACATCCGTGTCCTTACGGTTTCCAGGGATCACAGGCTAGGGTGTTTCCAGATCCTCAGGTTCAGCTCCCGGGTCACGATGGTAACCTGTACGAGGCATTCTACGGCGATGCTTGAGTATGTGGATGTTACTACTAGTATGTTAGTAGTTGTATCGCCACAGTCCTGTGTGTCTTGAGGGATATGACCAAGGTTGAGAGTTGAGTTCTAGAGGTGTAGATAGATAATGTATAGGAAGTTTGTAATGCCTCCGATGAGTTGTGTCATTTCTCTGTAGTTTGTTTTCAGCTTGGGCTTGTACTGAACTATGTCATGGTGTGTATGAATCATGGTGTTCATAGGGCAGTTGATGTTTCCATGTTGTTGGATGTTTACCCTGCATGCCATGTTGTCCAATACATTCCTTATCTCATGTCTTAGAGTTGATGTCCTCTATGTTTAAGTTGTGATTTTCTTTTCCCAGGATGGTGGCAACTAGCAACAATCCCATGCCTGCCCCCGAGCAGGGCGAGGGAAGCCAGCCAAGGCAAGAGGATCTGCCACATGCTCCTTCTTTGGCAGAAGTGATGCTTGAAGCCGGAAGGAACAAGAGAGAGACCAACAGGCTATTGGAACGAATTGAGCAGAACATAGCGCGTGCTCCCTGCAATGATCTCAATGATGGCGTGTCACTCGGTGATTTCATTAGGCTGTGCCCACCTAAGTATCATCACTCGGTCGACCCACTCGACGCGGATGACTGGCTGACCAGCATCTTCCGTAAGATCCGGGCTGCCAATGTGTTTGAGGCCAACAAGGTGACCTTTGCAACTTATTTTCTAGAAGGACCCGCCAATCTGTGGTGGGAAAATTATGAAGCCATGCATCCTGCAGGCCCTGCACCAACTTGGGCAGAATTTAGTGCAGCATTTCGTACCCATCACATCCCAGAAGGGCTGATGCATCGTAAGAGAGAGGAATTATGTGCTTTCACCCAGGGAAGACTGTCAGTGGATGCCTATAGCCGTGAGTTTGGCAATCTTGCTCGCTATGCTCCGGAGGAAGTTTCAACTGATGCTAAGAAGCAGGCTAGGTTCCGCATGGGACTTAATCCTGAGCTCCGTCGAGACCTACGCCTGCATGAGTGCACAACCTTCTAGGTTCTCATCAACAAGGCTATCAATGCCGAGACTGGACAGCCTGACTACGAGGCCACGAGAAAGCATAATTGTGACTTCAGCCCCGCATCTGGCTCGGGCTCCAACAAACGTCGGGTCTGGGTGCCCAATGCAGCTCCGCCACCAAGATACACCGCTAGGCCATCCTTCCAGGCACCTCGCCTAGCTCAGCCCAACCGTCCAGTCAGGCCATTTGGAGGTCCGCCTGCCAATGTTGCTCCCCGTGCCACTGTGGTTTGCTATAAATGTGGAGAACCGGGACACTACTCTCATGATTGTTGTCAGAACAATGCCAAGCCGGCTGGACGTGGGAAGCCGAGAAAAGCCTTCTATGTGAAGCCAGCTCCTGCCCGTGGACGAGTGAATTATGTCTCTGCTGAGGAAGCCATTGAGGATCCTGATGTTATCCTAGGTACACTCCTTGTCAATAGTCATCCAGCATATGTTCTATTTGATACTGGGGCATCTCATTCTTTCATCTCAGAAAGTTATGCACACTTGCATAACATGTCTTTTTGTGATATGCCTACTCCTTTAGTAGTTCAAACTCCTGGTTCAAAGTGGCAAACTTCTAGAGTGAGCCATGATAATGAGATTCTGGTGGATAGGCTAGTCTTCCTAGCATCTTTGATAGCCCTCAAGTATTCGGACATCAATATCATTCTAGGCATGGATTGGATGAAAGCCCACTATGCTAAGATTGATACTCACACTAGGAATGTTCAACTTACACATCCATCGGGTGAGATAGTTAATGTCTCCACTCGAACAGCCAAGCGCCAACTCTATTCCCTCAATGCTAGCCCTCTTCCAGAGTTAGAAGATATCCCGGTAGTCTGTGACTTTTCGGATGTCTTTCCAGAAGAACTTCCAGGAATTCCTCCTGTCAGAGATGTTGAGTTTGTGATAGAGCTTATTCCAGGGACTGTCCCAATAGCCAGAAGACCCTATAAGATGGCACCCTTAGAACTAGCCGAGCTTAAGATCCAACTCGATGAGGCCATGAAGAAAGGTTTCATCCAACCTAGTTCTTCTCCTTGGGCTTGTCCCGTCCTCTTCGTCAAGAAGAAGGATGGATCGGATCGGATGGTTGTGGATTATCGGCCAGTGAATTCGGTCACCAGAAGGAACAAGTATCCGCTCCCCATAATGAACAAGTATCCGCTCCCTAGGATCAACGATTTGTATGATCAACTCGCTGGATCCTCTGTCTTTTCCAAAATGGATTTGAGGTTGGGATAACATCAAATCCGAATTAGAAACGGGGACATTCCAAAAACGGCTTTTGTTACTCATTATGGCCAATACGAGTACACCGTCATGTCCTTCGGTTTAACCAATGCCCCAACCACCTTCTCTCGCTTGATGAATTTGATCTTCATGGAGTATTTGAATAAATTTGTCATGGTTTACCTCGAAGATATACTCATCTACTCGAAGAACGAACAGGAACATGCCGAGCATCTAAGGCTGGTATTGATGAAACTTCGAGAGCACCGTTTGTATGCCAAATTCTCCAAGTGTGAATTTTGGTTGCCAGAAGTGACCTATCTAGGCCACGTGATCTCTGGTAAAGGTATTGCTGTCAATCCCGAGAGAGTTCAGGCCGTCCTTGATTGGACTCAACCTGAATTGGTTAAGCAAGTTCGGAGTTTCCTTGGCTTAGCGAGCTATTGTCGCCGCTTTGTCGAGAATTTCTCCAAGGTTGCGAAACCTCTGACTGAACTCCTCAAGAAAGATAAAAATTTCGAGTGGACTCCATAATGCGAGCACAATTTTCAGGAGTTGAAAAGACGACTGACCTTTGCTCCCTTCTGGTGCCACCAGACTTCTCTAAGGACTTTGTTATTTATTGCGACGCCTCGCGACAAGGATTAGGTTGCATTCTCATGCAAGATCGTCATGTGATTGCATATGCATCTCGACAGTTGCGTCCACATGAGGATAATTATCCAACACATGATCTTGAGCTTGCAGTTGTGGTCCATGCACTGAAAACCTGGCGACATTACCTTCTGGGTAATCGTTGCGAAATTTACACTGATCACCAAAGTCTGAAACATATTTTCACCCAGCCGGATTTGAATCTCAGGCAAAGACGATGGGTTGAGTTGATTACAGATTACGACTTAGGAATAACTTACACCCCGGGGAAGGCCAATGTCATGGCTAATGCACTAAGTCATAATTCTTATTGTAACAACTTGATGTTACAACAAGGTCAACCACTTCTCCATGAGGGATTCTGGAAGTTAAACCTCCACCTTGTTCCTCAAGGATTCCTATCCAACCTGGTGGCGAAACCTAATCTTAAGGATCAAATAGTAGCTGTCCAGAAATATGATAAGGGTATATCCTGGATCAAGGAGAATATTGCTAGCGGAAACGCTAAAGATTTCTCCAAGGACGATGAAGGTGTTGTGTTCTTCCAGAATTGGTTGGTGGTTCTCAACAGCACACGCTTAAGACAGCTGATCCTTAAGGAGGCTCATGATTATCCTCTCACAATTCATCCCGGTAGTACCAAGATGTATTAGGACCTACGCCAGAGGTTCTGGTGGACTAGGATGAAGAGAGAAATTGCCCAGTTCGTTGCTAATTGCGACGTTTGTTGTCACGTGAAAGCAGAACATCAAAGGCCTGATGGCACCCTTCAACCTTTAGCTATTCCCGAATGGAAATGGGATAAGGTCGGTATGGATTTCATTACCGGATTTCCCAGGACCAAGAGAGGGAATAATGCTATCTTTGTGGTAATTGACCGCCTTGCCAAAGTGGCTAATTTTCTTCTTGTTCGGCAGAGTATAACTGCTAGACAGCTAGCGGAGTTATATGTTTCTCAAATAGTTTCTCTTCATGGTGTTCCTTTGGAGATCAACTCACACCACGTATGTATCTTTACTTCCCGATTCTGGGTAAGTTTCCAAACCGCGATGGGGACTCATCTATCCTTTAGCACTGCTTTCCACCCGCAATCAAGTGGTCAAGTTGAGCAAGTCAATCAAATTCTCGAAGACATGCTCCGAGCTTGTGTTATATCCTTCGGTATGAATTGGGAGAAATGTCTTGCATTTGCCGACTTTGCTTATAACAATAGTTATCAATCAAGCTTGGGCAAAGCCCCTTTTGAAGATCTCTATGGACGAAGGTGTCGAACACCTCTTAACTGGTCAGAAACCGGAGAGAGGAAACTCTTTGGCCCAAATATGATCCAGGATGCAAAGGAGCAAGTTCGCATTATTCGTGAAAAGTTGAAAACAGCCCAATCTCGTCAAAAGAGCCAATATGATCGCCATCATAAGGCTATGGCCTATGAAGTTGACGAGAAGGCTTACCTTCGGGTTACACCTCTGAAGGGTACCCATCGATTCGGTATCAAGGGCAAGTTGGCTCCTCGTTATATTGGACCTTTTCGCATTCTTGCTAAACGAGGAGAGGTTGCCTACCAATTGGAACTTTTCCGCTACCCAGCAAGGCAAGCAACCTCCCTTGATCATTCCGATAACATCCCACTCTGTCGCTCCTGCTCTTGTTTATTGCATTAGGACAAACGTTCACTTGTCTGTCATACACGGTAGATAAACCTATTTTTATGTATGACTTGTCATTGTCACAGTAAATAGCTAAACCTTGCAACCTAGCATACCTGGTAGATGCTTGTGCCATGATGTGCTTAGCTTACTTTGCTTGCTATGCTTAGAGTTGTGTCAGTTCTGATTCATCTGGGTGATGAACTGGAGTGAAACATTGTTGTTCCAATGTGATAAGCTTATGATGAACCCGATTTGGTAAAGGTAGCGATGAGAGGCTATTTAGGAGTACATAGCGGGTTGTCTCATTGGGACCGTTCAGGAACCGAGTTCCGTGTTTGTGATCCAAGACTAGTTACTACCACACGTTGGGATACTTAATTGACCCTCTCGACTTATCAGTCGCTTAGTCCTTAGTCTAGGAGTTGCAAGTAGTTTCTTGTGTTTATAGTATGCTGGAAGTCGTGCGTGGCGCTGACCCTAGGGGTGGGTTACGAAGCAGTAGGCAGTGGCATGGTGTACCAAGGGTCACCCGAATGGTGGGCTTGGGAACCCTGTGCACATCGTTTGGGGCCGTAGCGGAAACTTTGGCTGGACTTCCGTGCGGGTTCAGTCTCAAATAGGCGATAGCCTGGACTAGAGGTCTTATGTGATTGACAGTCGTGCCCACTCCCTTGCTGGGCTTCCGCTTGAAGGTTGCCGAGGTGCCTGGTTTTATGAGCACACAGTGATAAGCGGTGAGAGCGTGTGTGAAGAAGTACACCCCTGCAGGGTATGAAACTATTCGAATAGCCGCGTCCTCGGATATGGACTACTTGGAAAACTTATGTTGTTCATGGATAATCTAATGGATACTCATAAAAATATAAAGACAAGTGTGAGTACCATGGATGGCACTCTCCTAGGAGAGGGAAGTGAATCCGTGGTGTTGTATTGTCATGGAGTTAGTGGACTCGTGTGCGATATCTAAAATTTATACAAAGGGTTAAACTTGTGTAGTGTAGGTTACCCATGAGTCAAAGCTGGCATTGCTGCATAAACTCCACCCCCCCCCCCCTTGTTGATACATGAGCATGAATAGACTAGGTCTGCTTTAAAGACTTGTTGAGTACGTTTGTACTCATGTTTGCTTAATAAATGTTGCAGATGAGACCCAGGACCCTTTGGGTGGGTTCTTTCTAGATGTCGACGATGCCGAATAGCTGGTGTCCCAGCTACGACCTATGCCCTGTGGCGGGCTGTAGATAGTCAGGCCATGTGCCATTTTACCCTTTCATCTGTCTGTAGTCAGACAGATTTATGCTTCCGCTTGGTTTGCATGAACTTGTTTGTATGACTTGAATGTCGGGTCATGTGACCCCTATCTATAAGAACATATTATGCAAGGCTCGTCTGAGCCTCTTAAATAAAAGTTGTTGTATGGTTATGTTGTGATTCCATGGTTGTATCTATGCATATCGGGCATGTCATGCGTACGTGTGATGTGCAACGGTATGTATGGGATCCGACACCTAGTTGTGTGCCTTTAGTAGTACTGTTTACGGGAAACTGCCTCTGTGTGCTTCCACCGAGCCATGGTAGCTTGCTACTGCTCCAGACACATTGATTTACCGGCACGTATCCTTCTTTGTTGCTGTGTCTGTCCCTTCGGGGAAAAGTCTCGCAGTGTAATGGAGTCCCCGTAGTCTGCTACGACTCGTCTATGTGCAATGATGGCATTTATGTCTCACGGCGTAATGGAGTCCTTGTAGCTTGCTATGACTCGTCTACACATGCTTGAGGCCGACACCTGCATTGTTGGGTTACCTATGCCTGTTTCCGTACGGATGTGCCACTTTGGTTCTATGACTAGTCATGTTGGCTCGGGTTATCTGTCGTTTGATTGCCAGCGACATGTTCGCATACGTGAGCCAAAAGACGCAAACGGTCCCGGCTAAGGTAAGGCTGTAGTCGTGGAGCTTACCGTGCGTGAGGCCGCAAAGTGATGTGATATGTTATAGTCCGGATTCATATGACTTAGGATCGGGGTCCTGACAGTGAGGTCCCGCCCGAAGCATGAATCTGGCCGGCGCCGCGTACGACCCCACGGTGGGAGCCAAATGTCGTCGTTTTCTCACGACAGATGCCATGGGTAGGCTTATCGTGGGTGGTTGGGGGCGAAGGACACCGACGGGCTCCGGGAGCAAGATTAGGTACAAGCGGTAGTGATACATGATGTACCCAGGTTCAGGGCCCTCCGTGGGAGGTAATATCCCTAGTCCTGCTTGGTCTAGTTTGATGGATGGGTGTGTTTACAGGGTTGCTCCTGGAGCTGAGTCTAGAGGAGGAAGAGGGAGCAACCGGCTCGCCTTCTCCGCTACCAAGTGTGAGAATGTGGGAAGTGTCCCGTAGGTGTGTGCATGAGAGTTGTTCGTCCTCGTTGCATGGGGGGGCTCGGGGGGTTTTATAGGCTAACCCCCCGGCTTACAATATTCCAGAGGTACACAAGAGGGGGGACCCGGCTGGTAGCCTCTCCGGCTGACCAGGGGGTCCCGCCCTTCGAGCCGTCTTGTCGCCTGTAGGGTCCACCGGCTGCGCGGTCCCGTCACCTGCTTGGACCCGCCAGCTGGCTTCGCGATTGGCCCTCGCCCACCTGCCGTGGCACTGGCCGCCCGGGAGGTGTCGGCTACTGCCAAGTCGGCCGAAGTCGTCGGTATGGCCGGCTCCACTATAGCCATGCCGGGGCAGGTAATCGAGTGGGAAGAGGCGTGTCGGCATTGTTTCCCCGCCCGGTTGCGCTTGCCAAGGTCAGCGGACTGGACGGTCGGACTGTAGCCATGCGCACCTATGCGTCAGCGGCCACTATGGATACAATGGCGCTCGTCCTGGCGGTCACATCGTGTTGCCGTATTTGTACACAGAGGGACGGGACATTGCATGTCCGCCCCGGGGTCAACGATGGAGGCGGCTCGAAGGCAGCCAGCCGCACCCAGCCGGCTGGGAGTCGACACGGCTCCTCAACCAGTCGTCCGTGAGGCAGCCGACGATCGCTACAGCCGGCTGTGCTCCAGCCAGTCGTGGATAGCCGATCGTACACTTTTTCTCTAAAGCGGGGAGGGGAACCCCGTTGCTTGGCCTACCCAGGGGTAATAACCCCGTCAGTAGTCCCCGAAGCCGGTGGGGCCTACGTCCAGTAGATGGAGGGGAGCTGGCGGCTTCCCCCTAGCGATGCACGTCTTTGGTGTGAAGCCAAAAGGCCAGACGGGTCGGCAGTTGGACCTGACGCCTCAGGTTCTGGCACATCACTGGGGGAGAGAGGTTGGTAGGAGTTAACCATTGCACACTCCCGACCCTCACACAAAGGTTGACAATCATTAAACAAATCATGCTCCGACTTCGTTACATAACGGTTCACCATACGTGCATGCTACGGGAATCACAAACCTTAACACAAGTATTTATCCAATTCACAATTACTCACTAGCATGACTCTCATATTACCATCTTTATATTGCAAAACTATTGCAAGGAATCAAACATATCATATTCAGTGATCTACAAGTTTTATGTAGGATTTTATGACTAACCATGTGAATGACCAACTCCTGTTAACTCTCTAAATAGATATAAGTGAAGCATGAGAGTTTAATTCTTTCTACAAAAGATATGCCCACACTCTAAAAAATATAAGTGAAGCAAAAGAGCATTCTACAAATGGCGGTTTTCTATGTGTAGAGAAATAGGCAATCCAAACTTCAAATGATATAAGTGAAACACATGATGCATTCTATAAAGCCATACTCAAAAGATATAAGTGAGGTCATGAAGCATTCTATAAATCGACCAAGGACTATCTCATACAAGCATGGTGCATTATTAAATGAAAAATAAAATCACACGCCGCTCAAAGATTTACGCATATCATGTGACGAATAAAAATATAGCTCCAAGTAAAATTACCGATGGTTGTTAGAAGAAAGACGGTATGCCTTCCGGGGCATCCCCAAGCTTAGTTTCTTGGTAGTCCTCGAATATTACCTTGAGGTGCCTCGGGAATCCCCAAGCTTAGTCTCTTTCCACTCCTTATTCCTTCATCCATCATGATCTCACCCAAAATTTGAAAACTTCAATCACACAAAACTTAACAAAACCCTCGTGAGATCTGTTAGTATAATAAAGCAAATCAAAACTTTAAGTACTGTTGCCAACTAATTCATATTTTATTTTTTCATTGTAGCTACCATATTATAATTTTCCATGGCTTATACCACCGATACAATCGATAGTTTCATCAAAACGAGCAAAACAATGCATCAAAAACAGAATCTGTCTTAAACAGGACATTCTATAGAAATCTGAGCATTCACCATACTTCTGTAACTCTAAAAATTCTGAAACATTAGGATAAAATAAAAAAAATCATATAAGTACTTTTTAACAATTTTAGAAACTTTTGACATTTCAGTAAAAAATGTAAATTCACGCACTACAGCCAAAGTTTCTGTTTTCGCACTGCACACGCCAAACAAGCAATCTAATCATCCAAAAGGCAAATCTTGGCACATTATTTTTATAATACAATGGATTTATACAAGGGGATAATTATTTTTTTTCAAAAGTTTCTATAATTAAGATTCACAAGGTTTCCATGGGCATGAACAATGTTCAAGGCTAGCTCCCACTTTCACAATGCTCGTGTCTCTCACTTTTACTTTTCTTTTTGAAAAAGTTTTAGGTTCCCCTCTTTATTTTTTGTTTTCAAACTATATAAAAGCACACAACATAATTAAATGACTATCTAAAACTTCCCAGTTGTCTCCATGGCAGCGCTTTCTTTAAAGCCATTAAGCTAGGCATAAGGTGCTCATGTAATGGATCCATCCGGATCCCAAGGTATATCAAAGCCAATTTTCATTAACAATGATTTGTAATTTAGTAGTGAGCACAAAGTGATATATATCATGTGACAACAAAGTCTAACTCTCTTCCTATGCATTGGTGATACGTCTCCAACGTGTCTATAATTTTTGCTTGTTACATGTTGTTATATTATCATTCTTGGATGTTTTACAATCATTTTACTACAACTTTATATTATTTTTGGGACTAACCTATTAACCTAGAGCCTAGTGCCACTTTCTGTTTTTCCCTTGTTTTTGAGTTTTACAGAAAAGGAATATCAAACGGAGTCCAAACAGAATAAAAAATTACGGTGATTTTTTATGGACCAGAAGAGACCCACGGAGCATTAGAGTTGAGCCACAAGACCCATGAGGCAGTCACAAGCCTCAGGGGCGTGGCCACCCCCTAGGCGCGCCCACCAGGCTTGTGACTCCCTCATGGCCCATCCTGACTCATTTCCACCGCCATAAATTCCTATAAATCCCAAAAAAACCAACGCAGAACCTAGATCTGGAGTTCCGCTACCGCAAACCTCCAGAGCCACAAAAAACCAATCGGGAGCCCGTTCCAGCACCCTGCCGGAGGGGGAAACCATCACCGGAGGCCATCTTCATCATCCCATCACTCTCCATGACGAGGAGGGAGTAGTTCACCCTCAGGGCTGAGGGTATGTACCAGTAGCTATGTGTTTGATCTCTCTCTCTCTCTCTATCTCGTGTTCTTGAGACAGCATGATCTTGATGTACCGCGAGCTTTATTGATATAGATTGAATCATACGGAGTTTTCCCCTCCCTATCTTGTTGTGATGAATTGAGTTTTCCCTTTGAAGTTTTCTTATCGGATTGAGTCTTTAAGTATTTGAGAACACTTGATGTATGTCTTGCGATGGGATATCCATGGTGACAATGGGATGTTCTATTGATCCACTTGATGTATGTTTTGGTGATAAACTTGCGGGTTCTGTGACCTTAGGAATCTATGCATAGGGGTTGGCACACATTTTGTCTTGACTTTCCGGTAGAAACTTTGGGGCACTCTTTGAAGTTCTTTGTGTTGGATTGAACATGATGAATCTGAAATTAGGCGATGCATATCGTATAATCAAGCCCATGGGTACTTGTGGTGACATTGGAGTATCTAGGTGACATTAGGGTTTTGGTTGATGTGTATCTTAAGGTGTTATTTTAGTACAAACTCTACGGCTATTTGTGACACTTATAGGGATAGCTCATAATATTGATCGGAAAAGATAACTTTGAGATGGTTTCGTACCCTACAATAATTTCTTCGTTAGTTCTCCGCTATTTGTGACTTTGGAGTGAACTATTTTTCGCACAAGAGGTATTTACATATGATTCAACTATGTCAATATTGTTGAGAGAAATTACACTAATGAAAGTATGGACCCTAGGACTTGTTTCCAAGCATTTATACAACATTTTGGTCGCTGTTTACTATTTTTTAACTTTCTGTTTTTATATTTTCATATTACACAAACCTATATCTACCATCCATATTGCACTTGTATCACCATCTCTTCGCCGAACTAGTGCACCTATACAATTTACCATTGTATTGGGTGTGTTGGGGACACAAGAGACTCTTTGTTATTTGATTGCAGGGTTGCTTGAGAGAGACCATCTTCATCCTACACCTCCTGTGGATTGATAAAGCTTAGGTCATCCACTTGAGGGAAACTTGCCATTGCCCTACAAAACTCCACGCTTGGAGGCCCAACACGAGTCTACAAGGACAAGGTTGTGTAGTAGACATCAAGCTCCTTTCTGGCGCCGTTGCCGGGGAGGTGAGTGCTTGAAGGTATATCTTTAGATATTGCAATCAAATCTTTTAGTTTCTTGTTTTACACTAGTTTGGTTTTATAAAACAAAACTACAAAAAAATGGAATTGAGGTTGCCTCATATGCTTCATCTTTTTAATGTCTTTCGTGAAAATGATGGAAAGTAAAATTGTGCTCAAGTGTTAGAAGAAGAAGTTATTAAAATGTTTGGCACTAAATATTTGAGAGATGAGAATGATAGTGATATTGTTAGTATGAATTCTCTGAATATTCATGATGCTAATGATATGCAAAGCGACAAGCTTGGGGATGCTATGTTTGATGAAGAAGATATTTTTAGTTCCCCAAGTTTTGATGAGCAAAACTATTATGATTATTACATGCCTCCTATCTATGATCATTATTGTGATAACACGTATGCTATAAAGAGTAATGACAACCATGAAACTTGTCATCATGATTTTAATATTCAAAGTGGTTATGTCAATCAAGTATGTCATGATAGTTATTTTGTTGAGTTTGCTCCCACTATTTTGAATGATAAGAAAATTGCTTATGTGGAGAGTGAAAAAATTTATATACTTGTGCATCATAAAAATAATGATTTATGTGCTCTTTATATTGTGTAATTTCTTCATGATTCTAATGAAAATTATTATGAGGGAGGAACTTATGCTTGTATGAATTGCAATAATATCAAATTTCCTCTCTATGTGTTCAAAGTTTCGAAGTTATGCTTGTTTTGCCTTCCTATGCTAGATGATTCTTGTTCCCATAAATTGTTTTCTCACAAAATCCCTATGCATAGGAAGTGGGTTAGACTTAAATGAGATTGTCATGAGATCCATGATGCTCTCTTGCATGTTTCAATTATTATTCCTAAACGAGCATCATTGAAATCATCATGCCTAGCTAAAAGGCATTAAAGAAAAGCGCTTGTTGGGAGAGAACCAAACACTCTTAACTTCTGTTTTGGTGTGTACACATGGTTAAGATACTGTAGTAATCATGTTTTATGCCTTTTATTTCTATAAAGCACAAGTAAAGCCTTTGGGATAGTGTGGATGATAGTTGACTTGATTCTGTGCAAAAACAGAAACTTTTGCTCTAGGTACAGGAATTTTGTAAATTAACTGGGAAGTGATTTTGATCTGAATATTTTACACATGATTTATATGAAAATTTCCCAGGTTTTACTAATTTTTCAGAATTTTTAAAGATAGGGAAGTATGGTTACACTACAGATCTTCACAGGCTGTTCTGTTTTTGACAGATTCTGTTTTGCAAGCATAGTTTGCTTTTTTCAAGTGTTCCTATAGCTTATATTGAGTAATATAAATTATGGGAATGATGGAATACAGTAGGTATCATGTGGTAATAATTATGAATCTTGTCTTGACAGTACTTAAGCTTGGGGATGCCCAAGGAACCCCCAAGGTAATATTCAAGGAAGACTCAAGCGTCCAAGCTTGGGGTGCCCCAGAAGGCATCCCCTCTTTCGTCTTCAACACTATCGGTATATCATACTTGGAGCTATATTTTTATATGTCACATAATATGAGTTTTTCCTGGAGCGTCATTTTATTTTGTTGTTCTATCTTAGGTCTTATTTATAATCATGTTTTTCAGTAAAAATTTGCAGGAATTGCTTTAGGATGCTTGCATTGCATGTTTTGATATGTGCTAGGTAAAAACAGAAACTTCTGCTGTAGTGTTTGAATTTTAACATTTTACTGGAACGTGGGAAGTTTCTGAATTTTTTACACAGTGTTGTAATATAAATTTTGTAGCATTTTATAAAGTTTTATAATTTTTTGAGTTACATAAGTACACTGTTTTCATAAATTGCTATAGACTATTCTGTTTAGGCAGATTGTTGTCATAGTTTTGTCATCTACTTATCCTATAGTTTCCATAGACTATATTGGTAGATGTAAATTGTGGAAATGATATTATACAGTACCTAATGTTTGAAAATTATTATTCAACTTGTCTTGGCAGTACATAAAGTGTTGATTTATTATTATGTGTACTAACCTATCTCACGAGTTCTTTTTGCGTTTTGTGTGGATGAAGTTTTTGAGAATAGGTGAAACCGGGATATGAGAGGATTGAATGAGATACAAAAGCTCAAGCTTTAGTATGCCCAAGGCATCCCAAGTAAATATTTCAAGAAGTCTCAAGCATCTAAGCTTGGGGATGCTACGCATCCCACCTCTCTTCATCAACAATTATCGGTTAGCCTATGTTGAGCCAAAATTTTTATTCGCTCACATGATGCATGCTATTCTTGGAGTGCTATTTTTCTTTTGCTTGCTTGCTGTTTTTGCTTGCTGCTTGACTACTCATATCCTTTGAGAGTAGCTTGTCATTTGCTCATGTGTTTTACTTAAATTTTTTTGAGCTTGTCAAAAAAACAATGGCAATACATGAAACTAGTCCCAAAGTGATAGATATCCAACGAGGATATAATAAAAACTTTCATGAAGATCATGGGACAAATTAAACTTGATTCTTTGTAATAGTTTTTGAAACATGATGATAGTAATATGTGAGTCATGTTAGTGAGTAATTATGCTTAGTAAGAATATTAGTGTTAAGGCTTGTGATTCCCTATGCATGCACGAAAGTTAATAGTTATGCAATGAAGTTATATCCTACTTGTGGTGCATTATTCAGTGTTAGTTATGAGGCAATGCTCACTTATGTGATTTTTCGTTCCTCGGTTTGGCTGCTTCCCAATCTATTTGCTAGCCTTCATTTGTACTAAGTGGAAATACTACTTGTGCATCCAAAATCCTTAAACCAAGTTTTGCTTTATGAGTCCACCATACCTACCTATATGCGGTGTTTCCATGTCGTCCCAAGCAAATTTATATGTGCCATCTCTAAATCTTCAAAATAGATGTTCTCTTTTGTGTGCCCGTACCGCTCATGAAACGGTGGGGAGTATCCAATATTTTTCCATGCTAGGTGTGTTATTCTCACGATATGTGTTGATTCACTATCATTCACGAGAAAGTGGCTGGTATTCGGGATGCCAAGTCCCATGCTCAAAAATCAAATCAAAATATAATGAAACAAAACTCCCCCCTCATAGGAATGTTGTTGGTATGGACGGTACCCGTGGATTCGGCTCGTCGTGGAGTGTGATTGATTGGTGGAGGGGGAGTAAAGACTTTACTATTATGTTTGGGAACCGCCTATAATGTATCTAGCATGGAAAGTATTGTGAGCTACTTCGTCATTTTCGTTGATAGGAAAAGTATGCCACTAAATATATTTTTCTCTCTCAATATAAACCTTGAGCTCTCGCACCTCTACAAATCCCTACTTCCCTATGTGAAGGGCCTATCTATTTACTTTATGCAATTTTTATTTTTGCTTTGAGTCTTCATCTTCTCTTATAAGCACCAACTAGGGGGCTCTATGATCGTACTTGAGCATTGGGCATAGCTAATATTTGAGTGTGTTTCATGAATGGATCAATGACTAAGCATGATGGGCTAGGGATAACTTTCTTTAGTGTTGATATTTTGAAAGACATGGTTGCTTGTTGACATGCTTGATTATTGAAGTCATTATGTTAAAAATAGACTATTGCTTTGAATCATTTACATGTCCAAATTTCATGCTATACAAAGAAGAAAATAATATGATGAACATGTTAGGCAGCATTCCACATCAAAAAATATTTGTTTTTATCATTTACCTACTCGAGGACGAGCAGGAATTAAGCTTGGGGATGCTGATACGTCACCAACGTATCTATAATTTTTGCTTGTTTCATGCTGCTATATTATCATTCTTGAATGTTTTACAAACATTTACTACAACTTTATATTATTTTTGGGACTAACCTATTAACCCAGAGCCTAATGTCAGTTTCTGTTTTTCCTTGTTTTTGAGTTTTACAGAGAAGGAATATCAAACAGAGTCCAAATGGAATAAAAATTTACGGTGATTTTTTATGGACCAGAAGAGACCCACGGAGCATCGGAGTTGGGCCAGAAGACCCACAAGGCAGTCACAAGCCTCAAGGGCGCAGCCACCCCTTGGGCGCGCCCACCAGGCTTGTGACTCCCTCGTGGCCCATCCTGACTCGTTTCCACCGCCATAAATTCCTATAAATCCCAAAACCCCAACGCAGAACCTAGATCGGGAGTTCCGCCGCCGCAAACCTCCAGAGCCACGAAAAACAAAACTCTAGGGCTGCTTGTGACACTTACAGGTATAGCTCATAAGATTGATCGGAAAAGATAACTTTGAGGTGGTTTCGTACCCTACAATAATTTCTTCGTTAGTTCTATGCTATTTGTGACTTTGGAGTGAACTCTTTGTTGCACGAGAGGTACTTACATATGATTCAACTATGTCAATATTGTTGAGAGAAATTGCACTAGTGAAAGTATGGACCCTAGGCCTTGTTTCCAAGCATTTATACAATGTTTTGCTCGCTGTTTACTTTTTGCTACCTTGCTGTTTTTATATTTTCAGATTACAAAAACCTATATCTACCATCCATATTGCACTTGTATCACCATCTCTTCGCCGAACTAGTGCACCTATACAATTTACCATTGTATTGGGTGTGTTAGGGACACAAGAGACTCTTTGTTATTTGATTGCAGGGTTGCTTGAGAGAGACCACCTTCATCCTACACCTTCCGCGGATTGATAACCTTAGGTCATCCACTTGAGGAAAAATAGCCATTGTCCTACAAAACTCTGCGCTTGGAGGCCCAACACAAGTCTACAAGGAGAAGGTTGTGTAGTAGACATCAATTGGCATGTCATACAAGAACAATTGGCGCACACAAAGTAAAGGCCAATGCATAGCATACGTAGTTTATTTGAATTTTATTGTATCAGAAACATAGAGAGGTGAAGATGTAGCTCCTCCATCATAATAATTGCAAGTATGAGCAGCAAGCACATGCATATTATATCTATCAAAATCATCATGTGTAATAGTAAAACGCAACCCATCATATAATCCTTAATAAGCGCAAACTTCTTCGATATAGTGTAGTTGGGAGAATTCAAAAAGATAATAGGACTATCATGTGGTGGTGCAATAGCAACAATTTCATTCTTAACATAAGGAACTATAGAAAGTTCATCTCCATAAGAATCATTCATATTGGCATCATGGCCACAAGCATAGCAAGCATCAATTTCATCAAAAAGGGATATTTCAAATGAATCCAAGGGGTCATAACAATCAACATAGCATTCATCCTTCGGTAAGCACGAAGGGAAATTAAACAATGTATGAGTTGAAGAGTTACTCTCATTAGAAGGTGGGCACGGGTAGCTAATCCGCTCTTCCTCCTTTTGTTCTTCGCTCTCCTCCTCATCTTTTTCATCTAATGAGCTCAGAGTTTCAGCAATTTCTTCTTCCATAGATTCATGTAAAATATTAGTCTCCTCCAAGGCAGCAGACATTCTCTCAATAAATGCATCAATATCGGAATTATATTCATAATTCTCATAGCAATATTTAAGTATAGCAAAAATTTTAGATCTATAAACATTATCATCATAATTTTCACACTTCTCAAACAAAGATTCAATTTCATAAACACCCTTAAAAGCAATGAATTCTTCTATTCGTTCCACATCATAGTAATGATAAATACCATTAGCATAAGAAGCCAAGGTTTCATTATCATTCAATTTACATGAAAAGGAAGGTGTGGAGCCTTCATCCTAGAGCAACAAGTATAATCATATCTCTGGCGTAGATTCCAAGCATACCATTTCAACATATAAATTTGATCCCATAATAGTTTTCCTTATTGAGTCAGGCGATAATCCCTAAAGTATTCATGTTGATCCAATGTATCCCATTATCAAGTTGAATGGGGTTTTCTCAGGATTATCAAAGTAGTGCATAATATTTTTGACATAACGGGCATCGAGGATTTTAGGAGGTTCCCATCTCCATGGGTAGCAAGTACACCTAATTTTTTTGGTATTTCGTGTTCCATATCCATAGATAAAGATAGAGAACAACTTAGAACAGCAAATAAAATCTACTTAGTGATAAAGCAAACAAGCACACACGAGAATATTCACCCCACGCTATTGCTCCCCGGCAACGGCGCCAGAAAAAGGTCTTGATAACCCACAAGTGTAGGGGATGAATTGTAGCCTTTCTCCATAAGTAAGAGTGTCGAACCCAACGAGGAGCTAAAGGTAGAACAAATATTCCCTCAAGTTCTATCGACCACCGATACAACTCTACGCACCTTAACGTTCGCTTTACCTAGAACACGTATGAAACTAGAAGTACTTTGTAGGTGTGATAGGATAGGTCTGCAAGATAATAAAGAGCATGAAAATAAAAACTAGGGGCTTCTTAGATAAGGAAACAACTAAATTAGTTTAACGAGTGTGGAAAATTGGTGGTTGGAGTTGCGGAATTGTCCCTAGGCAATCGATAACTAGACCGGTAATCATTATTGCAATTTTATATGAGGGAGAGGCATAAGCTAACATACTTTATCTACTTGGATCATATGCACTTATGATTGGAACTCTAGCAAGCATCCGCAACTACTAAATCTCATTAAGGTAAAACCCAACCATAGCATTATAAGGTATCAAGTCCTCTTTACTCCCATATGCAACAACCCACCTACTCGGGTTTATGCTTCTGTCACTCAAGCAACCCACCATAGGCAAATCATGAACACATTGCAACACCCTATAGAGAGGATCCCTCATGCTTGTGCAACATAGAGGGCACCATAGTACATCACCAATAACAAAACATGCAACTCAAACCAATCATGATCATCAATCAACCAATAGGACAACAAAAATCTACTCACACATCATAGGATGGCAACACATCATTGGATAACAATATGAAGCATAAAGCACCATGTTCAAGTAGAGGGTAAAACGGGTTGTGGGAGAGTGGAATGCTATAGATAGATGGGGGAAGGTGATGGAGGTGTTGGTGAAGATGACGGAGTTGTTGGAGTAGATCATCATCACGATGATGGCCTCGACGGCGTTCCGGCGCCACCGAGAGAGAGGGGGAGAGAGCCCCCTCATTCTTATTCTTCCTTGACCTTCCCCCTAGATGGGAGAAGGATTACCCCTCTGGTCCATGGCCTCCATGGCGGTGGAGCGGCCAGAGCCCCTCCGAGATTGGATCTCTCTCTCTCTCTCTCTCTCTCTCTCTCTCTCTGTTTCCTTCTGTTTTTGTGCTCCCAGTTCTGGCCTTTCACCTTTTCATAAATATCCAGAGATCCGTAACTCTGATCGGGCTGAAATTTTGAGAGGATTTTCCTTATAAAAATATATTTCTTGCGGACGAAGGACAGATCCAACCGACATTAGGCATAGCCACAATCCCTCAGGGTGTGCCCTATCCCCTAGGGCGCGCCTAGCAGGCTTGTGGGCCCCTCGGTCACTGCCTTCTATTGATTCCACTTCCCAAAATTCACACATATTCCACAAAAAATCTCCATAAGTTATTATCCTATTTGTACTTCATTTGATATGGATTTTCTGGGAAACAAAAAACATGCAACAAACAAGAACTGGCACTCGGCACTGGCTCAATATGTTAGTCCCAAAAATAGTATAAAAAGTTGCCAAAAGTATATAAAAGTTGTAGAATATTGGCATGAAACAATCAAAAATTATAGATACGACGGAGACGTATCAGCAGCGCTCTCCCTCGAGGCATTAGTGGAAACTTTTACTGTCAAAGAGTTGACCGCCCTACGGTCGACAGTTAATAAGGATGATGTGTTCCTTAGCAAAAGGCCCAAGTGCACGTCCTTTAAACCCGCAGAGGAAATCGTTAAATTTCAGGTACATCCAACGGACCCCAATAAGAATAGCGTCCATCGGAGCCCAGCCCGATCCCCTCATGGATGAAGCGCTGCGGAATTTCCTCCATGAGAATTGGGACATTTTTGCCTGGCATCCTTCCGATATGCCTGGAATCCCACGTCGGCTCGCCGAACACAGCTTAAACATTATCCCAGGCTTTAATCCCATGAAACAGACTCTACACCACTTCTTCGAGCCCAAATGCCAAGCCATGGGTGCAAAATTAGCTAAACTGCTTGAGGCCGGATTTATTCAGGATATTAAACACCCTGAGTGGCTAGCAAACCTAGTGACGGTACCTAAGAAAGACAAGTCCTGGCGGTTGTGTGTCGACTTCAAAGACCTCAACAAAGCCTGCCCCAAGGACCCTTTCCCCTTACCACGCATAGACCAGATCATTGACGCCACAGCCAGACACAATCAGTTGTGTTTCCTCGACGCTTACTCCGTATACCATCAAATTAAAATGAAGGAATCCGATCAAGCGGCTACTACATTCATCACCCCCTGCGGGCCATTCTGTTTCAACACGATGCCTTTCGGGCTAAAAACTCCGGGGCCACATACTAGCGTAGGATCCAAACCCGGCTCGCGACACAGCTCGGTAAGACTGTCGAGGCATACGTGGATGATGTGGTAATCAAAACCAAACACGTCGGCCAGTTGATCAACGACTTACGGCAAACCTTCGCTAGTCTACGCGGATATGATATACGACTCAATCCGGAAAATGTGTATTCGGAGTTCCCTCTGGTAAGCTGCTTGGATTCATCGTCTCCCATAGAGGAATAGAGGCAAATCCAGCTAAAATCCGTGCTCTATCAAAACTTACAATTCCCACAGAGTTGAAGCATGTCCAGAGGCTAGTTGTGTGTGTTAAGGCGCTTTATCTCCCGCCTCGGAGAAAAGGCTTTGCTGCTCTATAAGCTGCTGAAGCGGACCAACAAGTTCAAATGGACCGACGAGGCAGCGAGTACATTAGATGAAATAAAAACACTACTGGCAACCAATCCCATACTCACGGCACCGGGCGCCGGTGAGCCCATGTTATTATACATATTGGCCACCAACAAAGTCGTTAGTGTGGTGCTTGTCGTTGAACGAGATGAGGAGGGACATAAATTCCGGACTCGGAAACCGGTATATTATGTGTCAGAAGTGATAACGCCGTGCAAGTCTAGATATCCACATTACCAAAAAATAGCCTAAACAGTATTCATGGCGTCGAGGAAACTCAGACACTACTTCCAGGAGTGTGCAGTAAGAGTGGCATTGGAGGTCCCCCTGAATGATATAATCAACAACAGGGACGCCACCGGCCGCATAGCCAAATGGGCCATTGAGCTCCTTCCCTTTGAAATAACCTACAAGCCACGCTGTGCCATTAAATCTCAGGTACTCGCGGACTTCCTGGATGAATGGACAGAGGCCGAGCTCCCCAAGGAATACAGTGCATACTCCCATTGGACAATCTACTTTGATGGATCCAAGACTTTGGCCGGTCTGGGGGCTGGAGTTATTCTCATATCCCCCACAGGCAACAATGTGTGATACGTGGTGCAAATCATGTATGCCGACTCCAACAATGCAGCCAAATATGAATCTCTTCTTCATGGTCTTAGGATGGAGGTATCACTGGGCATATGACGGCTAGAGGTATGGGGAGACTCAAACTTGGCCATATGCCAAATTAACGGTGAGTTCGATGCCAAAAATCCGAAGATGTCGACATATAGTAACATAGTCCTCAAGATATCTGCTCGGTTTGAGGGGTTGGAATTTGAAAGTGCGTTATACCAACTAGAGGGGGGTGAATAGGCGATTTTTACGAATTCATCACTTCAGGAATTTCAACTTTGAGGAATTTGAAATGTGATGAATAACTAGCAGTGGAATAAGTACTCAACTACATGAGGAACATAGCAACAGCATAGTCATGATGATGAAATGAACATGCACAAGTTACAGGTAGCGTGATACAGGATAAGCAGTGATGAACAAGGTAACTTGAAGAATTTGAGGTGAGGAAATTGTGAAAGTCTTCACTCAAATTCCTCAAACAGTAACGATCAATTTCATCAACAAGTATACGAGGAATAAGGGGGTTGAGGAAATAGAACCAGGTAGCTCGATGAAGACAATGGTTTGATGACCCAGTTCCAACTGTCGTGACAGTCGTATGTCTGGTTTGGAGCGGCCTGGTATTTAAACAAGAAGACACACCGTTACTGTATTCTCCTTGAGCTAAGGTCACACAATCCTTACCCAACACTCTGGTAAGTCTTCAGGGTAGACTTCCAAAACCCTCACGAACTGGTCACCCGGTGATCCACAATTTACTGTTGGATGCTCTAGACCAAGGTCACTTCATGATCCCCAATTAACTGCAGGATGCACTAGACCATGACGCCTAACTGTCTGGAGGATGCACAGTCCTCAAAGGTAACAAGCGTCGGTTCCACACAGGAATCTCTTCAGTGATGCACAATCACTTTGGGTTTGGTGGTTTGGTTGTGGGTTTTTCCTCACTAATGATTTTCTCTCAAAGTCCTTGGAGGATGGGTTGCTCTCAAATGACAAGTGTCAGTTCTCTCTCGAAGCAACCAACCAACTAGTGGTTGTGGGGGTGGCCATTTATAGCCAGGGTGCAACCTAACATGATAAGACATAAATGCCCCCAATGATATAACCATTATGTGGATAAGAATGATTGGGAACAGCTAGCGCTAAGCACAACAACAGTCGGAATTTCGAACTCTGAAAGTCCTCAGACATATCATGTTCCTCACTTGTAGGTAATTAGCAATGGCGAAATCCTAACTCCTCAGTCACATCAATTTCATCAGAGACTAGAAGAACTTCGTCTCTCTCACTGAAGAATTTGTCTGAGCTGCAAGAGATTTCCAAAGGCTTCACTCGAAGGATTGGATAAGTTGAGGATTTTGAGTTGAGCATCAGTTGGAAATTTTCCTTAGTATTACCTCGGCCCCCTTTAACAGTATGGTATTTCGTATGACTCAAAGAAAGGAAATGAAACTACAAAAACAAAAGTCTTCACGCTTCATAGTCCTCGTTCATATCTTCAAGGTCACACCAACTTCTTCATTTTCAAAGTCTTCAGGGAATACCAAAGTCTTCACCAAAGTCTTCACCAAAGTCTTCAGTTGAAGACATACATTTTTAGGGGTCGATAATCTCTGAATATATCAAACTCCTCATCGACTTATAGAGCATGTGTACACTCACAAACACATTAGTTCCTTAACCTATAAGTCTTCAATACACCAAAATCACTAAGGGGCACTACATGCACTAACACAATTCCACCATGTCGCTCGTGACAAAAACCAAGCCGCTGACATACTGGCCCGTATGGGAGCCAAGAGCGCTCCCGTCCTGAGAAACACCTTCCTAGAGTATCTCATTAAGCCCTCCGTAGTGTGGCAGGACAATGACAATGGTGCTCGTCCGAATACGATGGACGAAGTTGTTCCCCCCATAAACGAGCCAAATGATGGCATTATCGGCGGCTCCGCAATGCATGAAACACCCTCGGCTCACGAGGTAATGGCAGTAATAGTGCCATGGGCAGAGCCCTTCCTCGCTTACCTTCTTCACAAGGAACTCCCCGATGATCAAACCGAGGCACTATGCATAGTTCGGCGATCCAAGGCCTACAAAATACACGAGGGTGAGTTATACAAGAAAAGCACAACCGGAATATTGCAGCGGTGTATATCCGAGGAAGAAGGACGGGAGCTCCTTGCCGAAATCCATGCAAGCATGGGCGGGCATCATGCCGCGGCAAGATCCATTGTCAGCAAGGCCTTCCGAGCTGGTTTCTTTTGGCATATAGCTCGGACAGACGCCCAGTCACTTGTTCAACATTGCGTAGGGTGTCAACTCTTCACAAATCAAAGTCACATGCCCCCAACAACTCTTTGAACTATTCCAATCACTTGGCCTTTCGTGGTCTGGGGGATGGACATGGTTGGACCCCTTAAAGGGGGAACCAAGAAAAATAAATACCTACTGGTCATGGTTGACAAGTTCACCAAACGGATAGAAGCAAAGCCCGTCAAGTCGGCTAAATTCGGACCAGTGATCGACTTTATATCTAGCGTAGTACACCATTATGGTGTCTCGCATAGTATAATAACGGATAATGGATCCAACTTCACGGCCCAAGAGGTTAAGGACTGGTGCGCAAAAATGGGCATAAAGCTTGATTATGCATTGGTCTATCATCCGCAGACAAATGGTCAGGTCGAGCGAGCAAACGGTCTCATTATGAGCGGCATCAAGCCATGTTTGGTCTGATCTCTTCACGAGTTCGACTATCGTTTGGTGGAGGAACTCGACTCCATTCTATGGGGCCTACGTACCACCCCGAACAAATCAACAGGTTACACAGCGTTCTTTATAGTCTATGGGGCAGAGGCAGTCCTCCCTTGCGATATTATCCACGACGCACCAAGAGTGCGCATGTATGAGGAAAACGAGGCCGAGTTGGATCGGCAGGACGACTTAGACGCCTTGGAGGGAGAGCGTGACATAGCTCTGGCTTGTTCCACTCTTTATCAACAGCAAGCTCGACATTACCAAAGTAGGGAGGTCAGGGCAAAAGCATACAACATAGGCAAACTCGTCCTATGGATCCCGGAGAAATAGAAGCATAAACTCAACCCCAAATGGGAGGGTCCTTTCATCATCGACGAAGTACTCGCGCGAGGTGCCTATCGTCTGTGGATTCCATCCGATAACCGCCTTGAACCAAACCCATGGAATGCAGCTCGTCTTCGGCGTTTCTATGGATAAACCAGTGTTGTCTAAACTCCCCCACATTTTTTCCTTTTTCCCCTTGTTTTTTTTTGCCTTTTTTCTTCTTCCCTTCCCATTTTGCTATTTGACAGGGCCAATTTCTTTTCTTACCCTCTATTCGGTTGTACCAATCTTGTACTAAAGATTATTGGCATACACCATAAAGTGTTAAATCTGAACAGAGCACGTGGAGGATTCTTCTAGTAGCCAATTTTTTTCATTACAAGTATTTTCTCACACTTACCGGGCACACATGTTTCTTTTGTCATGTTCTAGCCATCATATGCATCAATTCGAACTAAGACTTTGCCAAGCTGGGTTGCCTCGCTCGTGTGATTACTCTCTACGTTCCTGGTTGTTTGGCTAGAGAGTAAAGGGAGCACCTCTACGATTGTTACGACCGGGTCATCCGGACACGTACCTCAGGCGGGTGAAGCCGAAAGCTAGCTATCTTACATAGACAATTGGTCGGCTCTGACAAAAACAACTTATACGGCTCCGATCGTTATCACCGATTGTTTTGGTCTTTTCTTCCCAAAGAACAAGTAGTTCAGTATGCGGAATTTTATCTATGATCTTCGTAGAGCCCCGACGAAAGGTATCGATAGAGGTACTATTTTCCTCAGAAGATGTTTCTTATGCTAAGTAGTAATATAACATATCTTTGTGTGTGTTTTCTGTCTATTCGTACCACATGCTCGGATTGCCTGGTTCCCCAAATACAGTTTGCTCTTTTGGAGAGACAAGTAAGGAGGAACACTCCCGAGCTCTTCGCACGGGGGGAGAAGCCGATGGCCGGTTAGGACAAAGTGTACAACATAGATTGTTTATACACACGTATATATAGATTACATGTGCGGCTGTTGATCGAGATTATTGATTATGGTGTCAAGGGGGCAGTCCACTTGCAAAAGACGGGCGACAGGCATCACCTGGTCATACACCAGGTGGAGTGGCACTTCTTTTCCATTCGATCCCACGGGACCCACCCGCGCCATATGCTCGGGGTTAAGTCTGGTGAAACGGGTCTTGATCATTGCCCATGCTTCCCGTGCTCCCTCACGGCAAGCCAAAGTCTTCCATAGCTTGAACCTATTTCGAGCCCCCTTGAATCGATCCACGAGTGCAGCCAGCCCTTCAAGTGTCTGTTCGGCAGGCCATAGTGCCTTAACCATTCCTTTCATTGCTTTCTGCATGTGCCCGTGGAGAGAGTTCAGCTCCTTCAGTAGGTCTCCCTGGTATGATCTGATCTCCTGTTCAGGATGCCCGGACAGGAGGCCTGTACATAAGGCAACAACGCGCTTACCGTTATTCCTTACATCAGAAATATTTGCTGATAATAGAATTGCACTTACCGAACACGCCCCTTTGAAGCTTTTGGTTCTCTTCTTGAGCTTGGGACAATTGAACCTTCAAACTCTTAATTTCTTTGGCTTGCTTTTGCACAACAAGGCAGCCAGCATGGTGCTAGGACTCGACATATCTCTAAGAGTCTCGGGCTTCTGTCAACTGCCTTTCCATGTGCCCTATTGATTCGGCTGCTACACGGAATCCGGGTGTCAGGCACGATGGCACATTAAGATTAGCAGTAAATGCACACTTGCCATGGGCCTCCCACATAAAACTCTTTACTTGTGCCAGTTCGGCCTTCACGGATTGTACTTCCATGCGGCTCTCTTCAATATCCTTGGCCAATTGCTCAGACTGTTGCTTCGAGGTTGCGTCAGCAGTCAAACAATGTGGAGATCCTTAATTCGTTTGTTTCAATACAAATTAAGGCTCGGGGGCTATTGGGCTTACACAAATGTTCGGATTCTATAAAAACTATTCACTTACCTGTATGCTGGTGGTTATCAACTTCATAGCTTCGTCGAACCTAGCTTGGGCGGCACCAAGGTGCGCATTCGCCGAGCGTAGGGCGTCGACCTCCTGTTCGGAGAAAATTGGGTGCCGCATGGCTTCCCATCGTTGCCGATGATGTGTGGCACTCTCTACCTCCGATTTGGTGATGGATACACCATCGCCAGAATCGTCGGCGCCGGATTGGCCATGGGGGCTTCTGTAGCAGAAGCCGTATGGGTCGTGGCTCGGGAACTTCAGGCGTCTCCAGACACCCAGGTAACCCCTTCAGTAGGAGAGGACTGGGCATTTCGCCAAAGTATTTCAATTAAACAAACTGTTGTAAGATTCTATTGATCGCAATGGTTAGCGGATAACCGAACAATGTACCTTCAGGATGTGTGGGCAGGTGGATTCGGTCCCATAACCGGCTCCTTCGCAGGATCCCTGTTGGCCTCCGACTCGGCCGCAGCTTCGGCTGCCGGTGTATGGCGTGTGCATCGGTGGCGTTTGGGAGTCGAGGCCGACACGTTCGAGGCGCTGTTGGTAGCTGGCCTCTTGCGGGAGGATCTTTTCTTCTTGCCCGCAGCAGGGATGGAGAATGACCCGGGGTAATCAACTATGATAGCCACCGGGATTTGGACGATGTTTTCCTGGAAGTAGACTCCGTTTTCGAAGTCAAGAAGAAGATTCGGGTCCTCGTTGAAACCCAGATCGTTGTTGCATGAATGGTTCTCGGGCTGAGGAGCCGGACAGTTGACTGTCTTGATAAAACTCCTCCATTCTTGTTCATGCCAGGCTTCGGTCAAATAGAGTGCAGAACAGAAACCCCAAACTATTTGCATGTTTGAAAGAGAAAGTCTTACCCATTCAATGGTATTGTGGACCGAATATCCTTCCTTGGTTGACCGCCGAACAAAGTCTTCTTGCTCTCCTTTGTACAGGTCGGCAAGTGCGGCGGCCAACGCCGTCGGATTGGAGGGACCTTGCTTCCGGGAGCGTGTGGTGTCGCTTGTCCCGTTGTATTGCCATAAGGGGTGTACCCTCTGTTGGAGGGGCTACACACACCGGGATATGGCGGCAGCCATGACGTCGATCATGGTCAGTTGGTGGTGGATGAGCATCCGCACCTGCGCGGCTAAGTGCCCCACTTCAACGCTTTCCTCCTGGGACGAGCTCCTGGGCTGCTAGTTGTACCTCTTCTTAGGGAGGACGTCGGAGTATTTAGGAAGACCTGTCCGAGTTGGCTCGAACAGGGGTACATCTTCAATATAAAAACATTCCGAGGTCCATTCTTCGGATTTCTTTGGTGTGACTACCGGATACCCCGTCCCCGCTATGCGGCCCACTTCGGCTCCGTCGACCTCCAAAATTGTCTTGTCCCGAGTTCGGGGGACGAGACAGAAGTATTTCCTCCACAAATCAAAATGCACACCCCAAGAACATCTCGTAGAGAGCGACGAAGCCCGATATGTGTAAAATGGACCCTAGAGTAAGGTGGTGGAGTTGGATCCTGTAGAACTCTAGCAATCCCCTCAGGAACGGATGGATTGGAAACCCAAGGCCCCGGAGGAGGAAGGGAACGAAGCATACGCACTCCCCCTTGTTAGGATTGGGGAAACGCTCGTCAAAAACCTCATCGCCGTAAGAGAGCAGACCTGCGTCGGTCGCTACCAGATCTGATGAAGGAAGATACCCCTGGGTCTCTAGATTACGAAGCCGCAAGAGTGTAACCAAACAGCTCGTCTAGTCCCCTAGGCATGAGCCGTAGGGACATGTGGAGGAGCTGGGACGTTAGCCATGTTTTGTGTGGAGCTTCCGCTAGGAGTTTCTTTCGAGGAGGAGGAAGAGAATATGGTCTGAGCCACGATTTTGTTTGACTAAATGGGTTGGTGCCCCTATTATAGAGGGGTAAGATTGTAAAAATCACTAACCACTCGCCTCCCCTCGACGCACAAAATTCAAGGAACACGCACAGCTATTATGATGAACCTGCGCCCGCGACTCTTGAGATCTTACCAAAGACTGGTCGGTTGCCAAACAAAAAAGGATGAGGTACTCATCTCGCAATCCGAAGATGACGACATGAGGTGATCGATCGGATATATATCGGCATTGAAGGCTAGTCCGGGGGCAAGTGAGGGAGTCCTAGATTAGGGGGTCCTCGGATAGTCAGCCTATTGTTTATGTGCCGGACTGTATGGGCCGCAAAGCGAGCATCGGACGATCAAAGACCACCTAAGCCAGATGGAAGCTTCGAGGAGCCATGACGTACTCTCCAAGTTATTAGTTGTAGATAGGTATGTTTATCTCTTTGGCATGTAACCGGACATGTGTAAACCCAGGGCACCCTTGGCGCCTATATAAGCCGGAGGGTTTAGGGGTATAGGAGAACAACTCATCTAGGGTTAGCTATTCGATCTCGAGGTAGATCAACTCTGTAACCCCACTTCATCAATACAACCAAGCAGGACGTAGGGTATTACCTCCATAGGAGGACCCGAACCTGGGTAAATCCATGTCCCCTTCGTCTCTTGTTACCGTCGATTCTAGTCTCACAGTTCGGGACCACCTACCCGAGATCCAGCGGTTTTGACACCGACAGGCCCTGTTGCCAGGGTGGAGGCTTCGAGGGGGCATGGTGTGTTCTCCAAGACTGTCAGCTATAGATAGGCGTGTTTATATCTTTGGCATGTAATAGACCATGTGTAAACCCTAGGTACCCCCGGTGTCTATATAAACCAGAGGGCTTTATGTTGTAGATATAGAACAACTCATCTAGGGTTATTTATTAGATCTCGAGGTAGATCAACTCTGTAACCCCCATATCATCAATATAATCAAGAAGGACGTAGGGTATTACCTCCATAGGAGGGCCCAAACATGGGTAAAACCTTGTCCCCTTCGTCTCATGTTACCATCGCTTCTAGTCTCACAGCTTGGGACCCCCTACCCGAGATACGCCGGTTTTCACACCGACACCTCTTGCTTATTGCGCCGTAACTATGGATAATCTTCATCATTTAACAAGATGCTTGGGTCAGTCTTCACTGTGAAGGGAGGAATTTCATGATACTTTTCATAATCTTCTGACATGTCTGTCTTGTACTCCGCTCCCATGATGTTTCTTTTCTCTGAAAGAACTATGTGGCGCTTTGGCTCATCGTATGATGTATCCGCTTCCTTATCTTTTCTTTTTCTCTATTTGTTAAACATGTCCTTCACATAGAAAACCTGTGCCACATCATTGGCTATGACGAATGGTTTGTTTGTGTACCCAAGATTGTTGAGATCCATTGTTGTCATTCCATACTGCGGGTCTACCATTACCCCGCCTCCTATCATATTGACCCATTTGCACCAGAACAAAAGGACCTTAAAATCAGGTCCATAGTCAAGTTCCCATATATCCTCGATGTGACCATAATATGTGTCCTTTTCCCTATTGGTGTTTGCTGCATCATCGTCAAAACAGACACCACTGGTTTGGTTGGTGCTCTTTTTATCTTGGGAAATCATGTAAAATGTATTTCCATTTATCTCGTATCCTTGGAAAGTCAATATGGTCGAAGATGGTGTCCTGGCCAACAAGTACAGGTAGTCTTCAACATTGTTGTCATTCATGAGATGTGCTAGCAACCAACCACCGAAAGCCGCACTATGTGTACGTTTAATCCAGGGGTCAGACTACTCCGGGTTCTTGGAGCGTAAAATATCAATGTGTTTCTCTATATACGGGGTCACCAAGGTAGAACTTTGTAGAACTGTGTAGTGTGATTGCGCCCAATAATGCTCGTCCCTACATATTATTGATTTTGTCCCTAGCGTGCCTTTTCCACGTAGTCTCCCCTCATACGGTGATTGAGGAACACCAATCAGCTTAAGGTCGGGAATAAAGTCAAAACAAAACTCAATAACCTCCTCTGTTTCATGGCCCTTGGAGATGCTTCCTTCTGGCCTAGCACGGTTACGAACATATTTCTTTAAGACTCACATGAACCTCCCAAAGGGGAACATATTGTGTAGAAATACAGGACCCAGAATGGCAATCTCTTCCACTAGGTGAACTAGGACGTGCGTCATAATATTGAAGAAGGATGGTGGGAACACCAACTCAAAACTAACAAGACATTGAACCAAATCATTATGTAACCTTGGTAGGATTTCCGGATCGGTTACCTTCTAACAGATTGCATTGAGGAATGCACATAACTTCACAATGTCTAATTGAACATTTTCTGGTAGAAGACCCATCAATGCAACCGGAAGCAATTGCGTCATGATCACGTGGCAATCATGAGATTTTAGGTTCTGGAATTTTTTCTCTACCATATTTATTATTCCCTTTATATTCAATGAGAAGCCGGATGGGACCTTGATACTGAGCAGACATTCAAAAAAGATTTCCTTCTTTGCTTTGGTAAGAGTGTAGCTGGCAGGACCTTGATATTGCTTTGGATGCATGTCGTCTTTTTCATTCATATGTTGCTAGTCTTGTCATGCCTCCGGTGTATCTTTTGTCTTCCCATACATGCCCAGGAATCCTAGAAGGTTCACGCAAAGATTCTTCGTCACGTGCATCATGTCGATTGCGTGGCGGACCTCTAGGACTTTCTAATATTCTAGCTCACCAAATATAGATTTCTTCTTCCACATGGGGGCGTGTCCATCAGAGTCATTCGAAATAGATTGTCCGCCAAGACCTTTTCCAAAGATTACTTCTAAATCATTGACCATATCAAGTATATCGTCACCAGTACTGAGGACAGGCTTCTTTTGGTGATCTGCCTCACCTTTGAAATGCTTGCCTTTCTTTCTTAAGGCATGCTTGGTCGGAAGAAATCGACGATGTCCCGGGTACACATTCTTGTTTGCATTTGTCCAAATATATACTTTCAGTATCATCTAAACAGTGTGTGCATGCGTGGTATCCCTTGTTTGTTTGTCCTGAAAGGTTACTAAGAGCAGGCCAATCATTGATGGTTACAAACAGCAACGCTCGTAGGTCAAATTCCTCCTGTTCATTCTCATCCCACACACGTACACAGCTATAAAAGTCCATCGACTAATGGCCTTAGGTACACATCAATGTCGTTGCCGTGTTCTTTAGGGCCTAGGATGAGCACTGGCATCATAATGAACTTTAGCTTCATGCATAACCAAGGAGGAAGGTCATAGATACATAGAGTCACGGGCCATGTGCTATGCTTGCTGCTCTGCTCCCCAAAAGGATTAACACCATCTGTACTTAAACCAAACCATAAGTTCCTTGGGTCACCTGCAAAGTCCAGACACTCTCTCTTAATTTTTCTCCACTGCGACCCATCAGCAGGTACTCTCAACATCGCATCTTTCTTATGGTCTTCATTGTGCCATCGCAATAACTTGTCATGCTCTTAGTTTCTGAACAGACGTTTCAACCGTGGTATTATAGGAGCATACCACATCACCTTGGCAGGAACCCTCTTCCTGGGGTGCTCACCCACAACATCACCAGGGTCATCTCGTCTGATCTTATACCGCAATGCACCGCATACCGGGCATGCATTCAAATTCTCGTACTCCTCACCGTAGTAGAGGACGAAGTCGTTAGGGCATGCATGTATCTTCTGCATCTCTAATCCTAGAGGGAAGAGAACCTTCTTTGCTTCGTACATACTGCCAGGCAATTTGTTATCCTTTGGAAGCTTCTTCTTCATTATTTTCAGTAACTTCTCAAATCCCTTGTCAGATAAACCATTCATTGCCTTCCATTTTAGCAATTCCAGTGTGGTATCAAGCTTTGTGTTGCCATCTTCGCAATTTGTGTACAACCGTTTTTTGTGATCCTCTAACATGCGATCGAACTTCAACTTCTCCTGTTCACTTTCGCATTCTCTCTATGCATCAACAATGACCAGGCAAAGATCATCATCGGGCACATCCGGTGCCTCTTGATCTTCAGCTTCCTCCGTTGCAGTATCACCATATTCAAGGAATATAGGATAATTCTCATCCTCCTCCTCTTCTTCGTTGTCTTCCATCATAACCCCTCTTTCTCCGTGCTTGGTCCAAACATTATAGTGTGGCATGAAACCCTTCTCAAGAAGGTGGAAGTGAAGGGTTTTCGTGAAAGAATGATCCTTCGTATTCCCACAGACAGGACATGGACAATACATAAAACCATTTTTCTTATTTGCCTCAGCCACTTTGAGAAAATTGTGCACACCCATAATATAGTCAGAGGTGCGTCGGTCATCGTACATCCATTGTCGGTTCATCTATGTGCATTATATAATTAATTACTACCTCCGTTCCTAAATATAAGTATTTTTAAAGGTTTCACTAGAAGACTACATACGGATGTATATAGACATACTTTAGAGTGTAGATTCACTAATTTTGCTTTGTATGTAGTCCCCTAGTGAAATATCTAAAAAGACATATATTTAGGAACGGAGGGAGTATATCACAAACCATTACCGAACATCATGAATAGATAAATGGCCAAATTAATACAAGTTCATCATCACATTAAAACAAAAGTAAAATAGTGATCAAATGTTATTATTGAAAAATAAATACATAAAATTCGTACATAGTTCTCATAGAACAACATCCAACTCTCTAGAGCATCGAATTAAGATATACATTGAAACTAACATACAACTATGTAAAACATTTAAATGCAATAAGAAATGCAATCAAAATCGCAACTAAGGTAACAATTGATCCAATAACATAATGATACCAAGCCTCATTATTAATGACATATTTTCTAATCTTTCTATTCTTCAAGCACATTGCATCCATCTAGATCTTGTGTAGATCGACGACATCGGCAACATGCAACTACAATTTCATCTTCTCTTCTTCAACTCTTTTTCATTTTTCTTTCAAATGATTGTTTTCTTCTTCAACTAAATTTAACCTCTCGACAATAGGGTCGATTGGAATTTTCGGTTCACATACCTCCTAGATAAAGACATCTATGTCAAGTTGGTCGGCATAATTGTAATAAGCACTAAATGAAACAAATAGTTATAAAATATAATATACCACATCCGAATCATAGATCGGACGAGAGTCGATGGGGGCGTCTACCAAAACCATGACACTATATAATAACAAACAATAATACAAATAAGAAAATTATACAAGTATCTTATAAATCATACAAACCACACTACTTCTAGAGCATTTGAAATGAGCTAAACTAGTAGTGAGAGATGAAAGGATGAAGTTGCTAACCTTTTTAGAACACTTGGATAGTTGCTGCACCGCCAAACCTAGACAAATCTTGGGAAAAAAATGGAGCTTGGAGGCCGAACTTGGAGGAAGAACAGAGGAGAAAGCTTAAGTGCGGCTCGGGCATTTCATCGAACACCTCATATGCATAGGAAGTGAGAAGAGAGCACATCACACACACCTCCCACCACCTTTGGCCAAAAAATAGAGGAGAGGGCACGGGCATGGCGTATATATATGAATCTTTTTAGTCCCGGTTGATGTCTAGAACCGGGACTAAAGAATGACCTTTAGTCCCGGTTCTAGACATCGATTAGTCCCGGTTTCAGACACCAACCGGGACTAAAGGGGCAGCGCCGCCGCTGTCCCTTTAGTCCCGGTTGGTGTCTGGAACCGGGACTTAAGGTCCCAGCCAAACCGGTACTGGTGCCTACCGAGGCCCGACCGGCGTCCTGACCGCTCGAATCGGGACTAATGCTCCCATTAGTCCGGTTCGTAGCTCGACCCAAAGCTCTGTTTTCTACCAATGAAATGTCTCGCTGAAATTCGTCGTAAAATCTCTGCATCCGGAACAAACGCCTTGGCTAGACTGGATCGCCCTACAACACCCTAATGCTTTTATTGCTCCATAGATAACCATTCCTTATGTCGTACTATCAACCAACAACTACCAGTTCCGGAACCATGACTTATTTTTGGTTAGGTATCTTGCTACTGCATTTCCTTGTCTGTACTCACACAACACCTCACATCTTGCTCGTGTGGCTACTGTTTTAAATTACGGTTTAGAATCAATCCTACAAAACCGCCTAACATCTAATGCTGCTACCGAGTTGTGTTCATTGTTGTCACTTTTGCAGGACTTCCAGCCTTCGCAGAAACCGGAGAAACGATTCCTAAATGGCGGGCTTCGCTTCTCCACAAAGAACGCTTATGCTCTGACTATGGGGGCGGACGACTCCGACATTCATTCAGTGCCCATATGGTCATTATGCGTTTCAAACGGAGTGAAGATTTTTGCATGGCTACTATTTCTGTGGTAGGTTGAACTGCAAGAACAGCCTTCTTCACAAGCATGTCGTCTCAAATGCACTATGCTCAAGGTGCGGATTTGATGGCGAATGCATCACGCATATCTTCATTGACTGCCCACTCGTGCAACGCATATGGCAAAGGATCGGCCTCCAACCTCCGAACTGCATTGAAGAACTATGGGACTGCCACCTGCCACTCCACATAGATGCAACGATCTGGCATTTCATGCTTCTTATCATCCCCTGAAAAATATGGAACTCCACGAACATGATGTCCTTCAGACAGGAAAATGAACACAACATCCTTACCCTCAAAAAAATCATTGCAGAACTGATGCTCTGGACACATCGAATGAAGAAACCGGAGAAAAAACAAGCCTCCTTCTCGTGATGTTCCTACCTCTTATCACCACTACACGTGCTTAAGTAATTCTACTTTGTAATCAGTCAGATGATGGATTACAAACATTGAAAAATATATTCAGATGGGAAAAAAGGACTAGTGGCTTCAGACTGATCATCCGGAGCTTCTCATCAGCCGCATCCGGTTACTTGCTTTCAAGGCCTGCAAAAACTTCACCGTTTTAGCACATTTGACCAGCCAAGTAAGTGGTGAAAAAGCACTGTCTATGTTGTCCAGTAATGTTGGCTTCCATTAAAGAACACTTGACAGATATGATGGGCGGGCAGCCAAACCTCCTGATCCCAGTCGCATCGTATGGTCATGTACGCGAGGATTAGCGTCTGAACCGTCGTGCCGCCGATCATCCCCGCCCAAATTCCCTACGCAAGCGAAAAAAATATGTTGTTTCGGTATCAGTAGCAAGGAAAAAGATAATGCGCTGTACAAAATAGCGGTGTTTCTGAGAATATGTTATTAACGTGCTATAGCGCGTTATAACGTGTTATTAGCAAGACATTGTACAAATATCAATTTAGCGAGACGATTCTCAATATACTATAGCGTGCTATTAGCGGTGCTATAGCGCGCTATTTTTCTCACTGATGAGGACTCCCTCCATTCCATAATGTAATGCGTCCTCGGTTTTTGAGCTTAAACTTTGATCATAAATTTAACCAATGAGACCGATTGCGTCGGGGGTAAAAATATGAATTCAGTGATATAGTTTTTGTTCCGTCGTAATCGGTCTCGTTGATCAAATTTAAATTTGAAAAAGCATGAAGGCACTACGTTATGAAAAAATATCTGCCATGCAGTATCGATCTAGAATACTAGACACCATTTCTCCCGAGAAAAGGGAATAAACCAAGAGCATACATGTACTCCGAGATTGAAGCTCCATCCGAGCAGAACGCCGAAGGGAACACCGATGAGGTAGTAGCTCCCAATGTTCACATACGCCACCAGTGCCTGCCAACCTGACCCGACCGCAACTCCTGCAGATCACAGACGAATGCTGCAGCAAGCTTAACTAGAGCTAACTGTTGTATGACATGCCGTGGATAAGTAAAGTTCGTACTACCTGAAAGGACTGGTTGGACTCCGTTGAGGAGGATGGTGAGAGCCAGCAGGATGGACATGTCGTCCACCGCATCGATCACGGCCTTGCTCGATGAGAAGATGAGGGCGAGCCTGCTGTGGAGGCCCAACGCCAGCAAGCAGAAGAAGATGCTGATCAGTAAGGAGGTCGTCGTCGACACCATCGTGGCGAATCTCGCACGGCGTCCGTTGCCGGCGCCGAGCTCGTTGGCGACCCGCACGCTTCCAAAACAAAACCAGGGGAGGGTGTCGGGATTGGGGATTCAATGCACTATTTAGAGAAAGGTGTAGTACTGGAGTGACAATGTCTGGTGTACTTTTCTTACCCGGTGCCTGCTAAGAATCCCAACGGAATCATCATCTCCAATCCAGTCAAACTCAAACTGCTCATGGCAAAAGAAAAATACAAGTCATCTCTACAATTGTGTTTATAGCCACTCTAAAATGGAGCTCAGACATTTGTACCAGATAGATAAGGCATCGACGGCAAGCTCCGCATTCTTCATGTACCCAGTGACGAAGATCAAAACCCTGTAGTACCAACTCTCCAAGCTGCATCCAAAATCAAACGGAAGATGTTTAAAGTTATATGAAGTTAGTGTGCTTCCCTGATGCTCATGGTTACCAGAGGTTGAAAACACCATGATGTAAAATAAATACCACAGCATGACTCCGGATGCGGAGGACAACTTGACGAACCCCCAGATGTCCACGAACGCCAACGACGAGAACCCACCCCACGTCTCCGGGCAGCCGCCGCCGACGGCGTAGGCGAGCTGCAGCGCGACGACGAGCGCCCACGAGAAGTTGAGCGCGATGGCGGCGCCGATAACCCCGAGCCCGACGTAGCTGACCAGGAGCCAGGTCACCGCGGCGTGCACCGGGAACGCCACGGCCGTGGTCACCGCGGTGACCGCGTTCTTCCTCTGGCACTGGAGGAACTTGTTGAGCGGAAGGAGGATAGCGTACATGAAGTGCAGCGGGAGCAGGCACGCGCTGACCGCGCCGGCCTCGCGGGCCAGGTCGGCGGGCTGGCCAAGCGCGCTGAGCAGCTGCCCGCTGAAGATGTAGGTAGGAGAAAGGAGCGCCGCGAAGGCCAGGAGGACAAGCCACGAGCGCTGCATGTACACGCCGAGCATTGCGTACTGCTTCGCGCCGTACGCCTGGCCGCACAGCGTCTCCAGTGCGCTCGCCATGCCAAGCTGCATTTCATCAAGATTATGTTCATCTAGGAGTGACATTGGTAGGAGTAGCTCATAAAGTCAATGGATGCTTTTCGCCGTAGGCGTCAATGATGCTCAACAGGTCTGTATGAGCAAACGTGCCTTTCGCACATACGAGTAGAAAACAGAGCTTGAAAGGCAGCTGCGAGAGAAGAGAAACATAATAGTATGTACCAAGAAGCCGAGGTTGAAGCCGGAGATGACGATGCTGGCGATGGAGAAGGCGGCGAGCTCAGCGTCGCCGAGATGGCCGGCGAAGGACTGGCTGATGATGTTCAAGCTGTAGAGCACGAGCCTCATGAACACGGCCGGGCCGACCACCTCCCACAGCTTCATGGACTCTTCCCATACCTCGCCGGCCAGTCTTTGGACCTTGCCATCCCTCTCCTTCGCCCTATTGACGAGAAGTGGTGCGTTCTGCACCTCCATTGCTATTGCTATTACCACTTGGCTAGACGTGCAGATTGGAGGGAAACATATATGCTCTTCGTCTGCAAAAAACAAGTATTTATGCTGAGCTAGATCTAGCTAACTAGTACTAGCTTGGAATCTATTACTAGTTTGCAACGGTGATGAAGCACGCTGGAGAATAATTAACTGGCATATGGATGTGGTGAGGATTATTATTTGTTGTTCTGGGAGTCAAAACTGCACTGAACCAGTCATTGTTTTCTTCCCAAAAAACTCGCTTGGTCTACACATGCAAACACGGGAGTGGTAGAGTCGATTTATTATGCCATTGCAACCGACGGAAACTTAGCCTTCCTCCGAAATTATGGGGCTGTTTGGTTTAAGCCCCAACTAGCCCTATCAAAATTTTGGCATGACCAATGCAAGGGCATGACCAAAATTTTGTCAAGTTGTTGTTGTTTGGATTGTGGCCATGAACATCCACCAATTTTTTTGGCAAAAGAGACCTTTGTTTGGTTTGTGACCGCTGACATAATGATTATACTCAAAAAGTATTTCAGGAAAATTTAGTTGCATCTATTTAATACAATTGAGAAGGTATATAGCTTGAAAAATTAGATGCGGTCAATAAGAAAAGAAAAAGTCGTCAAATGAATGACACGCTAGCCCTTGGGGCGTTTAATCTTGCACATCACCATACAGCAGGTAAGATGAGTTGCATGTAGTTTTTAATCACCTGGGCCCACGTATAATTTTGAGTGACATATTCTATCCTACAGCTGTACTGCGTCCTTTCAAAAAATCAAACCGAGCATCTCTCGTTTCGCATGCAGGGCCCACCAACAATGGACTCCAGTCACGACGCCAATTTTTTGGCGAAGCTTTTGCTCGCCCTGCCTGTTGTTTACGTATAAATTTATTTAAACATGTTTATTTACACATCGATTCATACTTCATAGACCCATATAGTTTTTCTGGATATTAAATGCATTTTTAAATCACATGGTAAGGGTGAAAGTGGTTGGGATGATTTTGGCCGAAACCATTTTTCCGAATCCGACAATGTAGCTTACGGTAAAAGATTGAAATATGAACAGAGTCTATTCTGAATCGCTTTTTTTTATTAGGATATGGTATATGATACATTATTGCTAGTATTGGAAAATATTTTTTCTAGCTGGATTATCAAACCATTTAAATATGATTATCTGATTTATTGTTTAGACTATAAGGGCATCTTTAATTCAAAGGATTTTCATAGGAATTTTGTAGGATTGAAATCCATAGGGTTCTTTTTTTTACGTTTGTCAATTGATTAGTACATGAATTTTTTCCTGGCTAATCCATTGAACTACATTCCATTGGAATTTTAACATCCACTCAAACCTCATGAAAAGAATCCTCCTTTTTTTGTGATGCAATCAAACAAGGCGAAAGCTCATAGGATCAAATGGACATGTCATTGCAATCATATGGTCTTCCTATGCCTACATTTGTGGGATCCTACGAATCAAACAAGGCCTAAATATTTCCTTCAATTCTTTGGATGTTATCTTTGTTCATCGGATGGCCGACGCATGTGATCTTTAGTGTTTCCTTTTTTATTTTCACTACCTTATTAGTTTATGCCATCTTTAGTGTTTCCTTTTTTATTTTCACTACCTTATTAGTTTATGCCATCATGTGTGCTTAGTGTGTACACACGTACTAATGCTTGCTTATTATTTATGTATAAATTTATTTAAACGTGTTTATTTAAACATCAATTCATACTTCATAGATTTGTTTTTATGTACATACATCTTCTAAGACATACATATACACATCAAATAGTAGAGTCGTATACCATTTGAGTTTTTAACCATGCACTTTTTGTTGATCATGTATTTGTTTTTATATGTGTGATATATGCCCTTTTCCGATCCAAGTCCGCTCTATTACCATACCATTTTTGAATATACATCGGACCATGATCCATCCATTCTGGAATACAAAATAAGGTATGAGTGCTAATAGACTGAATCCGCTTTGGTCTCACCCCTACTCTAGGATCCCAAAACAATGAGACAACGATAACACAAGATCACATATACACAACTCTAAACAAGCACTTTCCATACATGTGCAAGAACAAAGTGATATATGCCCAATTTTGGGTTAAATTATCGACCTTGAGTGCAAAAGTATTTCACTTGCCCAAGAATTAGGAGATGCGATAATCTGAGTGCACTGTGCTACGCTGAGTACATGTACCAAGGTAAGCCCTTGCCTTAAAACCGTGTTAGATTCATTTTCTGAATTTAAAAATTTGAGTATTTAGTTCACAGTGTTCTTTGTTGCGTGCATAATTCGATGCAAAGGCCAAGGGCTTTTCCCTATTTTGGAAAAAAAATCATGGTTTTCTAAAACTACATACTATATAAGTCAAATTTTAATTATGTATAGGAAGAAAACAAAGCTCAAATGGGACATGTAACCCTGATAGTGTTCATGCACACAACTCAGCCGCAAAATCCAGTTAAACACAATCAAACTAATCAAATGAAGAGGTGTTAAAGAATTCCTTGGATGACGGAGGATATAAATCTAAATTACATGATGGGTGCTCCGATGTACACAATTAAATTGCATGGTGCCTGCTTCGATGTACTATTGAACTAATCAAATTTAGGAGTATTATATAGGTTGGCACACGGAACGTACATGGATCTACTCTAAAAATACAAAGTAAGTTCTATAAATATACATGACGCTAATTGTCTAACAGCTTAGTGCTATCTTAGAATTATCTATCAGATTTGTAATGATGATTAGACTAAATTATACTATGCATAGTGTAATTTTAACCATATACAAATCATTTTATGAATGTTATATTGTCTATGCACTAATTGATAAGTTCCTAGGTACGCCACTGGATCAGCCTTGTATCTGTTGGTCAGCTTGGACTGCTTTGTTAGAAATAATTTGGTTGTATCTAGGCAACCAGTGAGTTACAGATCAATACCACAAAGAACTATTAAACATTAGATACATTTTGCATATACTCAAACGGACACTTAAACATTGTGTGCCTCATAAAAACTATAATCCGACATTGTGTAATGTACTTCCAAGCGAACCGGCTGCAGCAACGAGGGACAACAGAATGGTCGGTGGCTTAGCAACTCTGGCTACTGCGTGGCCGGCAGCGTCGGTGAGCTAGCTACAACAACTAGGTTCACTGAGATGAGGAGCAACAAAGAAGGCAGATACCCAGATTGGAGATGGCAAGGTAAAGAAAAAAGTTGTATTGACTCATCCAACGGATATAGAAAGCCCAATCGAGTGGTTACAAACCCGACAGTTATTTTCGTCCGTGCATCCAGATGTCGCCTAGCAGCCGCCTAAAAAATTAGATCCACAACGAAGGCAGATACCCAAATTGAAGATGACGAGGTGAAGAAGAAAGTTGTATTGACTCATCCAACGGATATAGAAAGCCCAATCGAGTGGTTACAAACCCGACAGTTATTTTCGTCCGTGCATCCAGATGTCGCCTAGCAGCCGCCTAAAAAATTAGATCCACAACGAAGGCAGATACCCAGATTGAAGATGACGAGGTGAAGAAGAAAGTTGTATTGACTCATCCAACGGATATAGAAAGCCCAATGAAATGGTTACAGACTTATTTTCGTCCGTGCATCCGGATGTCGCCTATCAGCCGCCTAAAAAATCAGATCCACAAAAGATTCAAAAGCCAGGACCTACCTAGCGCAAACATCAGGCTCTAGCCACCACGCCACAAACAGGATGGTGTTCATGTCCGGGCGGTAACGTTTTTATACATGATTCACACGCTGGGCCGGCGGTTTGGCCCAGCAAGGCTCTGCGCTGAGTTTCACATTTTTCTAATTATGATATTAATATATATTTTTCTTGCGATTACATATTAGTATTATCAAGTGTCAAGCACCAGTCTAGAACACAATTATGTGACTTCATTCAGGACCACAATTATGCTAAAATTAACACGCGGGAGTGGCTCGAACAGAAAACCACTTGATGTTAATCGATGCAACAAACCACCAGGACACCACCAGAAAATTAGCACACAGCCTGCTAGAGGTTATTTTTTCATGCAAGTGTTAATCTTTTTATTTTAATTTTCCTTTTTTTCTTCAATTCGTGAACCTTTTTTGAATGCTAAAATTATTTTAGTATATAAAACCAGTGGCCATCTTAGTAGGAAATAGAAAACGAAAAAAAAGAACTATAAATATTTTATGTTGAACAATAAATATATGTGTTGAACAATTTTTTAATATGCATTGAACAATTTTTAAAAAGTACTCGTGATTTTTTCTCAAAATTTCGTCACTTTTTTTAAATCCATTAATTTTTTCAAATGCATGAACTTCTTGCCAAATTCGTGAACATTTTCTCATTTCCATAAACTATTAAAAATTTCTAACCAATCAAATGAAAATAGGTTTTTGCGCTTGCAGTCTGAGAATAGGTTTTTTGTTTTGAGAAAAGTCTGAGAATAGGTTGTTGGGCTCGAAATGGATAGCGAACTAGGCGGGCCTACACTTTTCCCCGTGCGCACAGCCCAACCAATCCCAGCCCGTTGTCTCACAAAAACAATCCCGGCCATCCATTACAATCCCGGTTTGACAAAAAATCCTAGGGTTCGATTTGGACCGGGATTGTATAGTTCAGGGTGCAATCGACAGGGATTTGGACTTTGGGGTTCATTTCGCCGAGCCTCTTCGAATTCAAGGTTTAAAATGGATTTTTTTCCATTATAAACTAGTCCGTCGTTTTGTAATGTACTTTCAAGAATTCTTAAGGAGTCTAGTAAAGTGCGCATGCATTTTCTTATGTCACCTATGGGTTCTTGTAGCCCACTGCAACAACAACATGAAAAAATGTTTAAATTAGTGGCTAGCTTACTTACTATCTTACAAGTAATCAATTTAACTATGCACCATTTAAACAAGCAATTAAACTATTGTCTGGACAACTCTTCTTCACTGTTGTATCAAATATCAACATCACATGCATAAATGGAGGCCAAAAAATATGATTGTCTTGATGATATTTTTAACCATTGATTATATCTTGCATATAATGAAATGATCACTTATACATTATGTACCTCATATAAACTAGCTGGAGCCAACGATGGCCACGCCTTCCGGTGTCGCTCACCTCCATGGAGACATCGTCTGATGGAGCTACGACACTTCCTCTTGATATGCGAGTCCCTGGCGGAAACTACAGATCCATCTGAATCCGTTGATGGTGGCGCTTCGAGTTGCTCCCCTCCCTAGAGGCATCAATCTAGAGCCCCTCTGCTACCTAGCTGGCTGACGTCGTCCAGGGACAAGTGGTTCGTTTGTGGTGGTGTTATTGCTCTTCTTCTCTGTTGGTGTTGTCTTCTGGTGTGGTTTGATAGTTCGGAGTTTTTGATGTGTGATCATGGTGGTGAGTGTGATGTCGAAGCGATTCGGTTCTGGACTCGGCTCCTTGATGCCCTTCAACTTCACCGGTGGTGCTGCTATTGTGATATAGCCTCAGCTACGTGCGTCTCTTTGTCCGGGTGTGGTCTCGGTTGCCCGTTGCCCTTTGACTGAGCCAATAGCCTTGAGGTATCATAAATGGTATCAAATGATTGGAGCTCTTCGTGTACGGTGGTGGTGTTCCTCATGCAACCTCTCTCGAGAGGACGATGGAAGATGATGGCACTCCGGTTCTTTTTTCTTTTCGGCGTTTGGTTTGTTATCGCCTTGACCCAACTTATATTTTCTCTATCATGTGTAATTTGGTGTGATCTACTTCTTCTCACCCTTGTTTTCCCCTGTAATTTCCCAGATCTATCGATTCCTCTTTTTAATAAATGAAAGTAGTGTTGCTACGTTTTGTCAAAAAGAAAGAAAAAACAAACACGGACAAATGAGCCAAATATAGAAGAAGGAAAGTTCAAGTCAAAACTCTTATAAAAACTATACTGAACAGAACAAAGAAAGATGAACCATTATTTTAGATATTTTTTAGAGAAAAGACACATTCGAGCCCGAGTAGGGCTCTAGCCTAGTCCAACTTTAAACTAACAAAGCCATCAAACGACCATGATACAACTGCAAAGTACAACAAATAGCTAGAACAAACAAGCAGCAAGATACAGAAGTGCTAGAAAGAAGCAAACTTAGCCTGAAGCACTTCAGGCAGGAAGGATATACAAAGGACTTCACGCAGGAAGGATATACAAAGCACCTAGCTGAAGAAATTGAGGTCCTCCACTGGGACTACACATGGTCGGAAGCAATGCCGGCTCTGGAGAGGAAATGAAGCTGCACCTACATGGTCTGCCGTCACCAGACTCTAAGGACCATGTCTTCAAAGGAGGCTACAACCTCCTCGCATGGATCGCAAGGAAACTGTCGAAGAACAGGAAGTTCCCATGAACATGGATGAAAACCACCGGATAATCCAATGAGCGGATCAGAGCACCCATATGTGCCAACCAGGCTCACCCAAAGGAGAGCAACCTGCACAATCAACGGCCAAAACACGTCGGAGGAAAAGTTGAAGCTTGGACACAGAAGGACACGCCATCGGCTGCTGTCAACACACCCTTACAGTGTCCACCACCACACAACCCTCGAGATGACGCCTTCTAGAAGATCACGACGCCAAGAACACCGTCGTCGCCGCCCACTGGAGTTAGGGTTTTCACCCGAGGAGCGAGAGGGGGCGAGTGGAAGGGCAGTCCTTGACCGACGTCTCCAAGAAGAAATTTGGTGCCCACAAGCGTCGTCGTCGTCTCGGCCAGCCAGAGCCGACCAGGGGGTTCCTCCAGTCTAGATCCTAACGACCAGATTCGCCGAAGGCCCAGGGGCTAGCCAGCCACGCCGGCGCAAATAGGATCCGTCGAGGGCGAATCACACCGAGTAGGGGGCGAAGGCAGCGCTCGGATCTGGGGTCGCCAGCCGCCAGGGCAGCCACGGCCGGATCTGGCGCCGCCCGCTGCGAGGGCAGCCACATGAGGTAGCCAGTCCACCGGCGCTTTGTCGGCCACTCTCCCAAAATGTCGGCACCTCTCCCACCCCACCGCTTGCCGCGTGAAACAAAGGGGCCTCGTCGGGGGACCGTCGTCCCAGATCCAGGTCACTTACACACGACCGGAGTAGCGCAGGCCCCGCCGACGCAATCCCTGGCTGCGCATCAGGCCTTGCCCGACGCCAGCCTCGCGCAGCGACGAGGGGGAGGAGGGTGTTAGTGGGATACGTCGGCAGGAGGGGGTCACCCTCGAGTCTCCCCACGCGGGACGGTGCTGGGAGGGGAGGGGAGGGGAGCGAGATGTTTCTTTAAGCTTTTTTTGTCTCTAAGTTCCCTCGTAATCTCGTGTTCCATGTAAACTACGTTTTTAAATATAAGTCTTTTAGAGTTTTCATTACGGACTATGTATGAAAGAAAAATGAATGAATCTACATTCTAAAATATGTCTATATACATCTGTATGTAGCTCATAATGAAATTTTTAAGAAGACTTATATTTAGAAACAAAAAAAATACTTTATGAAATGACGAGGTACTTGTGAGATGTCCAGCTTGTCACTACATGATGAAGACTGGACAATCGACTAAAACTTCCATTCAGAAAATGTCCATCTAGGATAATCTTCATCAACCGCTCCTTGAAATGAAGGCATGGACACTCCAACTCATTTCGAACTTGACCATCTTTGGATGTGTTTACTGGCTTTAGAAGCCTGCAAAATATCAACAAGTCAAGGTTATGATGACTGATTGACTCTAAAACAGAGGGCCGTACAAACAAATGATCTCGTCCCAATCATATCGCATGGCGATATACGTCAGAATTATGTATGAACCGCAGTGCCGCTGATCATCGCTGCCTTAATCCCCTACAAAGAAATATGATCTACTCCTTTCGTTTTTAAATATAGGTCTTTTTAGAGATTTCAATAGAAGACTACACACGTAACAAAATGAGTGAACCTCGTACCCAGGTAAAACTTCTACAAAGACTTATATTTAGAAACGGAAAGAGTAATAAGTATCTCCACAATTACTGTACCAATTAAATAATATTAAGAATGGCTTGTATGGAACATAAAAAACTCCAAGATTGAAGAGTCAACTGAGCAGAAGTCCAACAAGAACTCTAGTGATGTAATAGCTTCCTAAGGTTATATAAGCCACCAGTACTTGCCACCATGATCCAACAGCAACTCCTGCAAAGTGTGTCATACACACATTGACACATACATAGCATCTAATTAATCTTCGGTCCATTCTTATTCTGATCTGCTTCATCGATCGCAAGTTCACAATTACCAACGGTGTACCTGATAGGACATGTTGGACGCCATTTAGGAGGATGCTAACGGCTAGCAAAACCGAGAGGTTGTCCACCGCGTCGATCACAGATTTGCTTGATGAAACGGCGAGTGTGCTCTTGTCGTGGAGGGCAAGTGCAACCAAGCTAAAGAAGAGGCCGATCAGAAAGGAGTTTGTCGTCGATAAGATCGTCGCGAACCGCGCGCCTTTTCCGTTGCTCGCGCCAAGCTCATTGGCAACTCGCACCCTTTGAATCCACAATGAAAAACTTCAGCCATCTAATGGTAAATTTACAACTGAAGTGCAGAGTATACATATGGCGCAATTAGGTAGATAGGTGCAAGAGCGCTGGGCCCAACCAGCCCCCTCCCCCTCCCCCTCCCTCCCAACCCTAGCCGCCTCCGGCCTCACTCCCTCCCCCTCCCTTCCTCGTCGCCGCCTGAGGCAGCCGCTGGGCAAGCCCGGGGCGCCAAGGATGGTGGCGGCGAGGCCTCGGCTGCCCTGCCTCTGCGTGGGGAACTCCGGATCTGGAGCGGCGGCTCCATTGGCAAGGCACGGCAGGCTAGCAACCGTGCGGGCGGTGGATCTAGCGTCCCGGCTGCGCGGGCGGCGGGATCCGGTGATCGTTGACGACCGGCGGCGGCTTCTGCGGTGGCCGGTGCGCGCGATCTGGCGCCTCCCCTCCTCCCCTGTTCGGCGTGCGGGCTAGACTGGTCGGGCCGCGCTTCCTTTGGTCGCCGATTCTGTACAGGAGGCGTTGTTGGTGGCAGGGATCTAGTTCGGGTGAAATCCCTGGCCGACCATGGCCGACTGCGTCGATGGCGACGCCTGAGGGCATCGTTCCCTTCCTTGGAGGCGTCGGTATGGACTGATCCCCTCACTTCCCCTTCCCCTAGGTCTCCCGAGCCAAAGCCCTAACTTTGTTGGGCGGCGGCGGCGCTCACGGTGTCGTTTCCTTCTTGAAGGCGCCGCTTAAGAAATTTGGGTTGGGTAGCGCTTGTGGGTGGTGGGCGACGACGGTGGTGCGGCCCTATCCTAGCATGGACCAGGTATGTGGCTCCGTCGGGCCCTCCGGCTTTAGATGTTAGGCTTAGGTGAGAGGTTTGCGTATTTGGCCCAGCTTGCACCCTTTCATCATATGGATAGGAGTAGCGGCAGATGTTGTCAGGATGACGGATTCAGACATATTGTTGTATTACTTTGTAAGGTCATCGGGAATAATCAATAAAATGACCGCATGCATCTTCCAGATGCACAGACCGGAGGTCATCCTTCTTTTCTAAAAAAAAGGTAGATAGGTGCAGGTCAGTTACTGTATTTAGTATTTACACAGTGCCTGCTAAGAACGCCATAGGAATCATCATCTCCTATCCCTGAAAACTCATGCTGGATACCTGTCGGGACCCCGATTCTAAGTCATATGAATCCAGACTGTAACATATCACATCACTTTGCGGCCTCACGCACGGTAAGCTCCACGGTTGCAGCCTTACCTTAGCCGGGACCGTTTGCGTCTTTTGGCTCACGTATGTGAACATGTCGCTGGCAATCAAACGATAGAGAACCCGGGACAACATGACTAGTCATAGAACCCAAGTGGCACATTCGTACGGAAACAGGCGTACGTAACCCAGCAATGCAGGCATCGGTCTCAAACATGTGTAGACGAGTCATAGCAAGCTATAAGGACTCCATTACGTCGTGAGACATAAATGCTATCACTGCACGTAGACGAGTCGTAGCAGGCTACAGGGACTCCATTACACTGCAAGACATTTTCCTAAAGGAACAGACACAACAGCAAAGAAGGATACATGCCGGTCAATCAATGTGTCCGGAGTAGTAGCAAGCTACCATGGCTCGGTGGAAACACAAAGAGGTAGTTTCCCGTAAAGAGTACTACTAAAGGCACACAACTAGGTGTTGGATCCCATACATACCGTTGCATGTCACACGTACGCACGACATGTCCGATATGCATAGATACAACCATGGCATCACAACATAACCATACAACAACATGACTTTTATTTAAGAGGCTCAGATGAGCCTTGCATAATATGTTCTTACAGATAGGGGTCACATGACCCGACACTCAAGTCATACAAACATGTTCATACAAACCAAGCGGAAGCATAAAGCTGTCTGAGTACAGACAGATGAAAGGGGTAAAAAGGCACATGGCCTGACTATCTACAGCCCGCCACAGGGCAAAGGTTGTAGCTGGAACACCAGCTATTCGGCATCGTCGACATCTAGAAAGAACCCACCCGAAGGGTCCTGGGTCTCATCTGCAACATTTATTAAGCAAACATGAGTACAAATGTACTCAGCAAGTCTTCAAAGCAGACCTAGGCTAACTATGTTCGTGTATCAACAAAGGGGGAGGTGGAGTTTATGCAGCAATGCCAGCTTTGACTCATGGCTAACCTACACTACTCAGTTTTAACCCTTAGTTACAATTTTAGATATCGCACACGAGTCCACTAACTCCATAGCAATACACCACCATAGATTCACTTCCCTCTCCTGGGAGAGTGCCATCTACGGTACTCACACTTGTCTTGATATTTTTATGAGTATCGATTTGATTATCTATGAACAACATAAGTTCTCCAAGTGGTCCATATCCAAGGACGCGGCTATTCGAATAGTTTCATAACCTGCAGGGGTGTACTTCTTCACACACGCTCTCGCCACTTATCGTTGTGTGCTCATAAACCATGCACCTCGGCAACCTTCAAGCGGATGCCTAGCGAGGGAGTCGGCCACGACCGTCAATCACATAACACCTCTAGTCCAGGCTATCGCCTATTTGAGACTGAACCCGCACGGAAGTCCAGCCGAAGTTTCCGCTACGGCCCCAAATGATGTGCGCAGGGTTCCCAAGCCCACCATTCGGGTGACCCTTGGTACACCATGCCACTGCCTACCGCGTCATAACCCACCCCTAGGGTCAGCGCTACGCACGGCCTCCAGCATGCTATAAACACCAAAAACTACTTTGAACTCCTGGACTCAGGACTAAGCGAATGATAAGTCGAGAGGGGTCGAGTTACCGGAACCCAATGTGTGGCAGTAACTAGTCTTGGATCACAAACACGGAACTCAGTTCCTAAGAACGGTCCCAATGAGACAACCCGCTATGTACTCCTACATAGCCTCTCGTCGCTACCTTTACCAAATCGAGTTCGTCATATATCACCACATCAGAACAACATCGTTTCACTCAGTTCATCACCCAGATGAATCAGACCTGACCCAACTCTAATCATAGCAAGCATAGCAGGCAAGTAAGCAAAACACATCATGGCACAAGCATCTACCAGGTATGCTAGGTTGCAAGGTTTGACTATTTACTGTCACAATGTCAGGTTATCCAACAGAATAGGATCATCTACCGTGTATGACTAACATGTGATCGGTTGTCCTAATGCAATAAATAAGAGCAGGAGCGGGAGAGTGGGATGTTATCGGAATGATCAAAGGGGTTGCTTGCCTTGCTGGGAAGCAGAAAGGTTCTCTCCTTCGTCGGGATACTCGAGGGTATCCTCAGGAGCAGGGCCCACCGCAATGCAGATAAGAAACAATCAACACACGCAAGTGCAAAAATATGATGCATGATCATGGCATGATAGCATGTATGGATGAGCTAATGCAATTAGTATTCAAGTTAATTTGAAACGAGTTTGAATACAGGTTCAAAATCGTTTTTTATTCCAAATTCCATATACTAACCTATTAGTAATTGTCAATGTTCACCTATTTAGATTGCTCTAACATGCATGACAATAGCACCATTGGATTTATTGGATTTTTCTGATAAATTTTCATATATAAATTATTTTCATCTGATTTACACATTAATTTATATGAATATTTGAATTTTGAATAATTTCTGGAATTATTTTTAAACTAGAAAATGAAGTAATGACATCAGCCTGACGTCACTGTGACGTCAGCTGGTCAGCTGACCGGGCCAGAGTCAAACCTGACATGTGGGGGCCACATGTCAGTGACTTAGACACTTAACTAACTAATTAAAACTAAATCCTAATTAATTAACAGAAACTGGGCCCACTGTCAGTGACTAATTAGGTTAATTAAAATAATTAATTAAATTCTCAATTAACTTTGACTTGACAAGGCCTGGCCCCACCTGCCAGTGACTCAGGGGGTCAAACCCCATGGTCAACTCCGGCAAGACCCACTGGTGTTGAGCCGTCGGTGGCTCCAGAGACGGTAGAGGGCTTCGGGATCCCTCCCCCGGCGACCAAAAGGACGACGGAGGGCACCGAACGACTCAGCATACACGTGTGTGTCCATTCCGACACCTCCCAGGAGCTAAGATGGTCAGAATCGACGCCGGCGGTGAGCTGGGCAGCGGCCGGAGCTCGGGCGAGCACGGGCTCGTCGAACCAGGGCGCAACATGAGCTCTACTTGGCACCTACGAACTCTACACAGCCTCACGAACACGACGGAGGCCTCAGACGGACGAGCTGGTCACCGGAACATGGTCGGCGTCGAGCTCGAGCGGCGGGGGCATTCGGACCTCGATGGAATCCGATGCTAGAGCACGCAATCGAAGGGGGAAAGAGGGTGAAAAGACTCAGGGGCTCACGACGGTCGCAGAGACGTCGAGAGCGGGCTCGGGGAGGGCCTGGAGCAGCGGCGAGCTCCACTTGATTTCCGGTGGCCGGAGGTTGAAGACGACGTGAAGACGGCGATGGGGAGCTCCTGGTGGTGCACGGCTCGGCGAGGAGGAAGAGGAAAGCTAGGCGGATCGATTGGGGGGCTCAGGGGCGAGGGGGAGCGGCTAATGCGACGGCGGCGAGCTCGAGCAGGGCTCGGCCATGGGGAAGCAGAGAGGGGAGAGGAAGAGAGGCGGGCGAGAGAGAGAGGGAGCGATGGGGACGGCTCTGGGGAGCTTATCCCCGTCGCGCTGGCGAGGAGGACACAGGTAGGCAGCTGCCGGCGTGGAGGCACGGCAGCGCGCGCGCTCTGGCCACGCGCTCGTCCTCCTGGCCGCCAGGAGGACGATGACCTCCCTGGGCCAGGTGGGCTGGCCTGACCTGGGCCTTTCTCCCTTTTTTTCTTTTTATTTCTTCTCTGTTTTCTTTTACTGACATTTGTTTATTTTCTTTTCAGGTACAAATGACTTTATAAAATATCCCATATATTTTGTATAATGAAGTTTGAATATTTCAAACTTGTCTAAAAAGTTTCAGGATATTTTGAAAACAAAAATAATGATAGTGCTTTATTTAATGATTTTAGGAGCCTTATCAATTATTTTTGAATTACCTCAGGTGTTCAAATAATTAAAATGATCCCTGTTATAATCATGTCCAAATTTACCAGACATAGGGAACATTTTTAGTGGGCATTTTGGATTTGTTGAATTTTCACCAAGTTTGAATTGTTTGGATTCATAATGAGCTTGGGGTTTATTTTGTTCCCCATTTCATGTTGATGCAATAAGATGAAACATGATGCAAACACATGCTATACTATGACTCCTAGCTAGGGTTGTGACAACTCACCCCCACTCAAAAGAATCTCGTCCCGAGATTTTGAAGTCGTCGAGAAGAGCGCGGGGTACTCTAGTCGAAGACGATCTTCTCTTTCCCATGTCGCCTCCTTTTCCAAATGGTGTGACCACTGAACCTTAAGAAAGTTGATGTTCCGACACCGAGTGGTATGCTCAGCTTGATCAAGAATACGAATAGGGTATTCTCGATATGTAAGGTTATCTGGGAGATCAAGCGCTACGTGGTCTACCTCACGGACAGGGTCCAAGAAGCAATGCCTGAGTTGCGAGACGTGGAAGACATCATGAACCTTGGAAAGATGCGGCAGAAGTTCCAATTGGTAGGCAACCTCTCCTCGTTTAGCAAGAATGCGAAAGGGTCCAATGTAACGAGGAGCCAACTTGCCCTTGATACCGAATCGATGGGTACCCTTCAAAGGTGTAACCCTAAGGTAAGCCTTCTCGTCAACTTCATAGGTCACAGCCTTATGATGGCGATCATATTGGCTCTTTTGACGAGATTGGGCTGTTTTCAACATTTCACGAATAATGCGAACTTGCTCCTCTGCATCCTGGATCATATCTGGGCCAAAGAGTTGCCTCTCTCTGGTTTCTGACCAGTTAAGAGGTGTTTGACACCTTCGTCCATAGAGAACTTCAAAAGGGGCTTTGCCCAAGCTTGATTGATAACTCTTGTTATATGCGAACTCGGCAAATGGAAGACATTTCTCGCAATTCATACCGAAAGATATAACACAAGCTCGGAGCATGTCTTCGAGGATTTGATTGACTCACTCAACTTGACCACTTGATTGCGGGTGGAAAGCAGTGCTAAAGGATAGATCAGTCCCCATAGCGGTTTGAAAACTTTCCCAAAATCGGGAAGTAAAGATACTTCCACGGTCTGAGTTAATCTCCAAAGGAACACCATGAAGAGAAACTATTAGAGAAAAATACAACTCCGCTAGCTAGCTAGCAGTTATACTTTCCCGAACAGGAAGAAAATGAGCCACTTTGGAAAGACGGTCGATGACCACAAATATAGCATTATTCCCTCTCTTGGTCCTGGAAAATCCGGTAATGAAATCCATACCGACCTTATCCCATTTCCATTCGAGAATAGCTAAAGGTTGAAGGGTGCCAGCAGGCCTTTGATGTTCTGCTTTCACGCGACGACAAACGTCACAGTTAGCAACGAACTGAGCAATTTCTCTCTTCATCCTAGTCCACCAGAACCTCTGGCATAGGTCCTGATACATTTTGGTACTACCTGGATGAATTGTGAGAGGAGAATCATGAGCCTCCTTAAGGATCAACTGTCTTAGATCTTGTTTCTTCGGGATCACCAAGCGGTTCTCAAAGAAGACAACACCTCGATCATCTTCCGAGAAGCATTTAACATTGCCCTTCTTAATGTTTTTCTTGATCCGAGATATCCCGGCATCATGCTTCTCGGCTTCTAAAATTTGATCGGTAAGAGTAGGTTTTGCCATCAGGTTGGATAGGAATCCTTGAGGAACAATGTGAAGGTTTAACTTCCGAAATTCCTCATGGAGAAGTGGTTGACCTTGTTGTAACATCAGGTTGTTACAATAAGACTTACGACTTAGTGCATCAGCCATGACATTGGCTTTCCCCGGGGTGTAAGTTATCCCTAAGTCGTAATCTGTAATTAGCTCTACCCACCGTCTTTGCCTGAGATTCAAATCCGGCTGGGTGAATATATATTTTAGACTTTGGTGATCAGTGTAAATTTCACAACGATTACCCAGAAGATAATGTCGCCAGGTTCTCAGTGCATGGACTATGGCTGCGAGCTCAAGATCATGTGTTGCATAATTATCCTCATGTGGACGCAACTATCGAGATGCGTATGCAATCACATGACGATCTTGCATGAGAATGCAACCTAATCCTTGTCGCGAGGCATCGCAATAGATAACAAAGTCCTTAGAGAAATCAAGTGGCACCAGAACGGGAGCGGAGGTCAGTCGTCTTTTCAACTCCTGAAAATTGTGCTCGCATTGTGGAGTCCACTCGAACTTTTTGTTGGAAATATGCCCTAGAGGCAATAATAAATTAGTTATTATCATATTTCCTTGTTCATGATAATCGTTTATTATCCATGCTATAATTGTATTGATCGGAGACTTAAATGCATGTGTGGATACATAGACAAAACCATGTCCCTAGTATGCCTCTAATGGACTAGCTCGTTGATCAAAGGATGGTTAAGGTTTCCTAGCCATGGACATGAGATGTCATTTGATAACGGGATCACATCATTAGGAGAATGATGTGATGGATAAGACCCAAACTACAAACATAGCATATGATCGTGTCAGTTTATTGCTACTGTTTTCTGCATGTCAAGTATATGTTCCTATGACCATGAGATCATGCAACTCACGGATATCGGAGGAGTGCCTTGTGTGTATCAAACATCGCAACGTAACTGGGTGACTATAAAGGTGCTCTACAGGTATCTCCGATGGTGTTTGTTGAGTTGGCATGGATCGAGACTGGGATTTGTTACTCCGTGTGACGGAGAGGTATCTCAGGGCCCACTCGGTAATACAACATCACAACAAGCCTTGCAAGCAATGTGGCTAAGTGTTAGTCACGGGATCTTGTATTACGGAACGAGTAAAGAGACTTGCCAGTAACGAGGTTGAACTAGGTATGGAGATACCGACGATCGAATCTCGGGCAAGTAACATACCGAAGAACAAAGGGGACGTTATACGGGATTAACTAAATCCTTGACATAGAGGTTCGACCGAAAAAGATCTTCGTAGAATATGTAGGAACCAATGTGGATGTCCAGGTCCCTCCATTGGTTATTGACCGTAGAGGTGTCTCGGTCATGTCTACATAGTTCTCGAACCCGCAGGGTCTGCACACTTAAGGTTCGGTGACGTTTCGGTAGTGTAGAGTTATGTATGGTGGTGACCGAAGTTTGTTCGGAGTCCCGGATGAGATCCCGGACATCACGAGGAGCTCCGGAATGGTCCGGAGGTAAAGATTCATATATAGGAAGTCCCAGTTTGGTTTCCGGAAAAGTTTCGGGCTCATCGGTAGTGTACCGGGAGTGCCGGTAGTGTACCGGGAGTGCCGGTAGTGTACCGGGAGGCCTCCGGGAGGGGTATTTCGACCCCAAGAGGTCCATGGGCTGTGGGAGAATAATAACCAGCCCTTAGTGGGCTGGGAAAACAGCCACAAAGGCCCATGGCGCAGGAGAGAAAGTCCTAAAGCAAAAAGTGGAAAATCAGCCAATAGGAGGCAATCCTACTCCAACTAGGATTGGAGGTGAAGTAGGATTTCTTCCCACCTCCTATTTCGGCCGACCCAAAGGCCTTGGATGCCTCTCCTCTCCTCTCCTCCTATATATACTAGTGGATTGGGTGGTTTTTGGACAGAATTTCCGGCCACGTGCTACCCGTTTCACCGGTGCACAGTTTCTCCTCTAGATCGGTTTTCCGCAGCGCTTAGGCGAAGCCCTGCCGGAATTGCTCCACCACCATCACCGGAGCGCCGTCACGCTGCCGGTGAACTCTCTCTCCTATCCACCTCCTCTTGCTGGATCAAGACGGTGGAGATCGTCATCAAGCTGCACGTGTGCTGAACGCGGAGGTGCCGTCCGTTCGGCGCTAGATCGGAAGGACCGTGATCGAGATCGCGAGACGGTTCGTGATGAGATCGTGGAACGGATCGTGATGAGTTCGCGGGACAGATCGTGATCAAGATCGTGAGACGGATCGTGATGAGATCGCGGGACGGATCGTGATGAGTTCACGGGACGTATCGTGATTGGATCGCGGGACGGATCGTGATGAGATCGCGGGACGCTCGGCGATTTGGATCGCGAAGATGTTCGACTACACCAACCGCGTTTCTTAACGCTTCCCGCTTAGCGATCTACAAGGGTATGTAGATCCACTCTCCCTCTCGTAGATGCTCATCACCATGGATAGGTTTGCGTGTGCGTAGGAAAATTTTTGTTTCCCATGCGACGTTCCCCAACAGTGGTATCAGAGCTAGGTTGATGGTTCGATGAGATCTCGAGTAGAACACAAAAGGTTTGTGGGCGTTGATGCTTAGATTGCTTCCTCCCTTGGTCGTATTTTGGTTCAGCGGGATTGTGAGATGAAGCGGCCCGGACCAACATTACTCGTACGCTTACGAGAGACCGGTTCCCTCGACGCAACTTGTTGCCTAGATGGCTTGCGGGTGACAGTTTCTCTCACTTTAGTTGGATCGGATTCGACAAAGGCGGTCCTTGAGAAGGTTGAAAAGCAAACTAGTGTATCACCGTTGTGGTTTATGCGTAGGTGAGAATCGTTCTTGCTAGATACCCATAGCAGCCACGTAAAACATGCAACAACAATTAGAGGACGTCTAACTTGTTTTTGCAGGGTATGTTGTGATGTGATATGGCCAATTACATGATGAGATATATGTGATGTATGAGATGATCATGTGATGTATAGAATTTCACGACTTGCATGTCGTTGAGTACGGCAACCGGCAGGAGCCATAGGGTTGTCTTTAATTATTGTATGACCTGCGTGTCAATCATTAAGCGCTATGTAATGCTTTACTTTATCGCTAAGCAGTAGCAATAGAAGTAGAAGCAGGGCTGGCGCCACAACCCCAATGGCAACACATTGATGGAGATCAAGATGATGGAGATCATGGTGTTGTGCCGGTGACGATGGAGATCATGCCGGTGTTTCGAAGATGGAGATCTTAAACACAAGTTCATGGCCATATCATGTCACTTATGAATTGCATGAGATGTTAATCCTTTTATGCACCTTGTTTTGCTTAGTACGGCGGTAGCATTATAAGGTGATCCCTCACTTGAATTTCAAGATGAACTGTGTTCTCCCCGAGTGTGCACCGTTGCGAAAGTTCGTCGTGTTGAGACACCACGTGATGATCGGGTGTGATAGACTCTACGTTCACATACAACGGGTGCAAGCCAGATTTGCACGCGCAGAACACTCGGGTTAAACTTGACGAGCCTAGCATGTACAGACATGGCCTCGGAACACGAGAGACCGAAAGGTCGAACATGAGTCATATAGTAGATATGATCAACATAATGATGTTCACCATTGCAGCCACCTCAACTCACGTGATGATCGGACTTGAGTTGGTGAATTTGGATCATGTATCACTCGAATGATCGGAGGGATGTCAATTTGAGTGGGAGTTCTTAAATAATATGATTAATTGAACTCATTATCATGAACATAGTCAAAGTGTCTTTGCAAATTATGTTGTAGATTACTAGCTCGCGTTGTGGCTCCCTTGTATTTTTATATGTTCCTAGAGAAATAGAATTGAAAGATGTTGGTAGCAATATTGCGGACTGGGTCCGTGATCTGAGGATTGTCCTCATTGCTGCACAGAAGGCTTATGTCCTTAATGCACCGCTCGGTGCGCCACCCCCTCTAGCGTCGTCTATAGATGTTGTGAACATCTGACAGGCACGTTTCGATGACTACTTGATAGTTTTGTGCGTCATGCATTACGGCTTAGAATTGAGGCTCCGAAACGTTTTGAACGTCACGGAACATATGAGATGTTCTAGGGGCAGAGATTGTGATCTCAGGCTCGTGCCTGTGTTGCGAGATATGAGATCTCCAACAAGATTCTTTGCCTGTAAGATGAAGGAGAATAGCTCAATCGTTGAGCATGTACTCAGATTGTCTGGGTACTACAATCGCTTGAATCAAGTGGGAGTTGATCTTCCAGATAAGATAGTGATTGATATAGTTCTCCAAGTCACTGTCACTAAAGCTACTAGAACTTAAGTGATGAACTATAATACACCAGGGATAGAAGTATTGATCCCTGAGCTGTTCGCGATGTTTGACACCGCGAAGGTAGAAATCAAGAAGGAGCGTCAAGTGTTGATGGTTAATCAAACCACTAGTTTCGAAAAGGGCAAGATCAAGGAGGGAAACTTCATGGATAGCAAGTCAGTTGCTGCTCCAGTGAAGCAACCCAAAGTTGAACTCAAACCCGAGACTAAGTGCTTCTATTATGAGGTGAGAGGTCGCTGAAGCGGAACAACCCTAGATACTTGGTAGATAAGAAGGCTGGCAACATTGATAGAAGTATATTTGATATACGAGTTACTAATGTGTACCTTGCTAGTACTCTTAGTAGCACCTGGGTATTGGATACCGGTTCGGTTGCTAAATGTTAGTAACTCGAAATAAAAGCTACGGAATAAACGGAGAACTAGCTAAGGGTGAGGTGACGATATGTGTTGGAAGTGTTTCCAAGGTTGATGTGATCAACATCGCACGCTCTCTCTACCTTCAGGATTAGTGACGAACCTAAATAAATGTTATTTGGTGTTTTGCGTTGAGCATGAACATGATTAGATCATGTTTATTGCAATACGGTTATTCATTTAAGTTAGAGAATAATGGTTATTCTGTTTACATGAATAATACCTTCAATGGTCATGCACCCAGTGAGAATGGTTTGTTGAAATCTTGATCGTAGTATTACACATGTTCATAACATTGATGTCAAAAGATACAAAGTTAATAATGATAGTACCACATACTTGTGGCACTGCCGCTAAATGTCATATTGGTATAAAGCGCATGTAGAAACTCCATGCTGATGGATATTTGGACTCATTCGATTTCGAATCGGTTGAGACATGCGAACCATGCCTCTTGGGCAAGATGACTAAAGGACCCCGTTGGATGGAGCGGGCAAGTGATTCATTGGAAATGATACATGTTGATGTATGCAATCTAGTGAGTCTTGTAGTGTGCAGTGGATATCGTTATTTTCTTACCTTCACTGATGATTTGAGTAGATATAGTGTATATTTACTTAATGAAACACAAGTCTGAATCGTTTGAAAGGTTCAAGCAAATTCAGAGTGAAGTTTAAAGATCATCGTGACAAGAAGATAAAAATGACTGCGATATGATCGTGGAGGTGAATATCTGAGTCACGAGTTTGGCATACAACTTAAGACAATGTGAAAGTTGTTTCACAACTAAACGCCACCTGGAACACCATAGTGTGATGGTGTGTCCGAACATCATAGTTATGCTCTATTGGACATGGTGCGTGCTATGATGTCTCTTGTCGTTTTACTACTATAATTTTGGGGTTATGCATTAGAGACAACTACATTCACTTTAAATAGGGCACCATCTAAATCCGTTGAGATGACACCATATGAATTATGGTTTGATAGAAACCTAAGCTGTCGTTTCTTAATACTTGGGGCAGCGGCACTTGTGTGAAAAATGTTTTCACCTAATGAGGTCGAACCCAAGGCGGACAAATGCATCTTCATAGAATACCCTAAGATCAGTTGGGTGAACCTTCTATCTCAGATCCGAGTGCAAAGTGGTTGTTACTAAAACGGATCCTTTCTCGAGGAAAGGTTTCTCTCGAAAGAATTGAGTGGGAGGAAGATAGAACTTGATGAGGTTGTTAAACCTTTGTTCAACCAGAGAGTAGCGCAGCGCAGAAAGATGTTTCTGTGAAGCCTACGTTAGTTGAAGAGGAAGTTAATGATGATGATCATGAAGCTTCAGGATCAAGTTACTATCGAACTTCGTGGGTCGACAAGGATGTGTACTGCTCCTAAGCGGTACGACAACCCTGTCTTCGAGGTCATGTTGTTGGACAGCGATGAACCTACGAGCTATGGAGAAGCGATGATGGGCCCGGATTCCGACAAATGGTTAGAGACCATGAAATCCGAGATAGGATCCATTTATGAAAACCAAGTATAGACTTTGGTAGACTTGCTCGTTAGACGGCAGGTCGTTGAGTACAAATGGACCTTTAGAATGAAGACAGACACTGATGGTGAATGTCACCATTTGTAAAGCTCGACTTGTTGCAAAGTTGTTTGTGACAAGTTCAAGGAGTTGACTGCGAGGAGGCTTTCTCACTCGTAGCGATGCTAAAAGTCTGTTGGAATTATGTTAGCAGTTGCTGCATTTTCAATTACGAAATCTGGCAGATGGATGTCAAAACGTCGTTTCCTTAACGGTTTACTTAAGGAAAGGTTGTATGTGATACAACCAGAAGGTTTTGTCAGTCCTAAGGATGCTAAAAGATGAGAGAGCTTCAGTGATCCTTCTATGGACTGAAGCAAGCATCTCGGAGTTGGAATATACACTTTGATGAGGTGATCAAAGTTTTTGTAGTTTGTACAAAGTTTACGAGAAACTTGTATTTGCAATAAAGTGAATGGGAGCACTATAGAGTTTCTGATAAGTATATGTGGTTGACATATTGTTGATCGGAAATAATGTAGAATTTCTGGAAGGCATAAAAGGTTGTTTGAAAAGTGTTTTTCAAATGAAGACCTGGATAAAGCTACCTAATTGTTGAGCATCAAAATCTATAGAGATAGATCAAGATGCTTGATGAGACTTTCAATGAGTGCATACCTTGACAAGATTTTGAAAGAGTTCAAAATGGATCAGCCAGAGAAATAGTTCTCGTCTGATTTGTAAGGTGTGAAGTTGAGTGAGACTCAAAGCTCGACAACGGCAGAAGAAAGAGAAAGGATGAATGTCGTCCCCTATGCCTTAGCCATAGGCTCTATATTATGCCATGCTGTGTACCGCACCTATGTGTGCCTTGCCACGAGTCTGTCAGGGGGTACAAGAGTGGTCCAGGAGTGGATCACTGGACAGCGGTCGGAATTATCCTTAGTAACCAGAGGACTAAGGAAATGTTTCTTGATTATGGAGGTGATAAAGAGTTCGTCGTAAAGAGTTACGTCGATGCAAGCTTTAACACCTATCCAGATGACTAGTAGTAGCAATCTGGATACGTATAGTGGAGCAGCCATTTGGAAATAGTACCAAGTGGAGTGTGGTAGCAGTGTTTACGGTTTGACATAGAGATTTGCAAAGTACACACGGATCTGAATATCGCAGACCCGTTGACTATAAGACCTCTCTCACATGCAAAGCATGATCGAGCCCCAAAACTCATTGGGTGTTAGATTCATAACAATGCGAATCACATGGTGATGTGAACTAGATTATTGACTCTAGTGCAAGTGGGAGACTGTTGGAAATATGCCCTAGAGGCAATAATAAATTAGTTATTATCATATTTCCTTGTTCATGATAATCGTTTATTATCCATGCTATAATTGTATTGATCGGAGACTTAAATGCATGTGTGGATACATAGACAAAACCATGTCCCTAGTATGCCTCTAATGGACTAGCTCGTTGATCAAAGGATGGTTAAGGTTTCCTAGCCATGGACATGAGATGTCATTTGATAACGGGATCACATCATTAGGAGAATGATGTGATGGATAAGACCCAAACTACAAACATAGCATATGATCGTGTCAGTTTATTGCTACTGTTTTCTGCATGTCAAGTATATGTTCCTATGACCATGAGATCATGCAACTCACGGATATCGGAGGAGTGCCTTGTGTGTATCAAACATCGCAACGTAACTGGGTGACTATAAAGGTGCTCTACAGGTATCTCCGATGGTGTTTGTTGAGTTGGCATGGATCGAGACTGGGATTTGTTACTCCGTGTGACGGAGAGGTATCTCAGGGCCCACTCGGTAATACAACATCACAACAAGCCTTGCAAGCAATGTGGCTAAGTGTTAGTCACGGGATCTTGTATTACGGAACGAGTAAAGAGACTTGCCAGTAACGAGGTTGAACTAGGTATGGAGATACCGACGATCGAATCTCGGGCAAGTAACATACCGAAGAACAAAGGGGACGTTATACGGGATTAACTAAATCCTTGACATAGAGGTTCGACCGAAAAAGATCTTCGTAGAATATGTAGGAACCAATGTGGATGTCCAGGTCCCTCCATTGGTTATTGACCGTAGAGGTGTCTCGGTCATGTCTACATAGTTCTCGAACCCGCAGGGTCTGCACACTTAAGGTTCGGTGACGTTTCGGTAGTGTAGAGTTATGTATGGTGGTGACCGAAGTTTGTTCGGAGTCCCGGATGAGATCCCGGACATCACGAGGAGCTCCGGAATGGTCCGGAGGTAAAGATTCATATATAGGAAGTCCCAGTTTGGTTTCCGGAAAAGTTTCGGGCTCATCGGTAGTGTACCGGGAGTGCCGGTAGTGTACCGGGAGTGCCGGTAGTGTACCGGGAGGCCTCCGGGAGGGGTATTTCGACCCCAAGAGGTCCATGGGCTGTGGGAGAATAATAACCAGCCCTTAGTGGGCTGGGAAAACAGCCACAAAGGCCCATGGCGCAGGAGAGAAAGTCCTAAAGCAAAAAGTGGAAAATCAGCCAATAGGAGGCAATCCTACTCCAACTAGGATTGGAGGTGAAGTAGGATTTCTTCCCACCTCCTATTTCGGCCGACCCAAAGGCCTTGGCTGCCTCTCCTCTCCTCTCCTCCTATATATACTAGTGGATTGGGTGGTTTTTGGACAGAATTTCCGGCCACGTGCTACCCGTTTCACCGGTGCACAGTTTCTCCTCTAGATCGGTTTTCCGCAGCGCTTAGGCGAAGCCCTGCCGGAATTGCTCCACCACCATCACCGGAGCGCCGTCACGCTGCCGGTGAACTCTCTCTCCTATCCACCTCCTCTTGCTGGATCAAGACGGTGGAGATCGTCATCAAGCTGCACGTGTGCTGAACGCGGAGGTGCCGTCCGTTCGGCGCTAGATCGGAAGGACCGTGATCGAGATCGCGAGACGGTTCGTGATGAGATCGTGGAACGGATCGTGATGAGTTCGCGGGACAGATCGTGATCAAGATCGTGAGACGGATCGTGATGAGATCGCGGGACGGATCGTGATGAGTTCACGGGACGTATCGTGATTGGATCGCGGGACGGATCGTGATGAGATCGCGGGACGCTCGGCGATTTGGATCGCGAAGATGTTCGACTACACCAACCGCGTTTCTTAACGCTTCCCGCTTAGCGATCTACAAGGGTATGTAGATCCACTCTCCCTCTCGTAGATGCTCATCACCATGGATAGGTTTGCGTGTGCGTAGGAAAATTTTTGTTTCCCATGCGACGTTCCCCAACACTTTTTATCTTTCTTGAGGAGTTCAGTCAGAGGTTTCACAACCTTGGAGAAGTTCTCGACAAAGCGGCGACAATAGCTCACTAAGCCAAGGAAACTCCAAACTTGCTTAACCGATTCAGGTTGAGTCCAATCAAGGACGGCCTAAACTCTCTCGGGATTGACAGCAATACCTTTACCAGATATCACGTGGCCCAGATAGGTCACTTCTGGCAACCAAAATTCACACTTGGAGAATTTGGCGTACAGGCGGTGCTCTCGAAGTTTCATCAATACCAGCCTTAGATGCTCAGCATGTTCTTGTTCGTTCTTCGAGTAGATGAGTATATCGTCGAGGTAAACCATGACAAATTTATCTAGATACTCCATGAAGATCGAATTCATCAAGCGAGAGAAGGTGGCTAGGGCATTGGTTAAACCGAAGGACATGACGGTGTACTCGTATTGGCCATAACGAGTAACAAAAGCCGTTTTTGGAATGTACCCGTTCCTAATTTGGATTTGATGGTATCCCAACCTCAAATCCATTTTGTAAAAGACAGAGGATCTAGCGAGTTGATCATACAATCGTTGATCCTGGGGAGCGGATACTTGTTCTTTATGGTGACCAGATTCACTGGCCGATAATCCACAACCATCCGATCCGAACCATCCTTCTTCTTGACGAAGAGAACGGGACAAGCCCAAGGAGAAGAGCTGGGACGGATGAAACCTTTCTTCAAAGCCTCATCGAGTTGGATCTTAAGTTCGGCTAGTTCTAAGGGTGCCATCTTATAGGGTCTTCTGGCTATTGGGACAGTCCCTGGGATGAGCTCTATCACAAACTCAACATCTCTGACAGGAGGAATTCCTAGCAGTTCTTCAGGAAAGACATCCGGGAAGTCACGGACTACCGGAATATCCTCTAACTCTGGAAGAGGGCTAGCATTGAGGGAATAGAGTTGGCGCTTGGTTGTTAGAGTGGAGACATTAACTATCTCACGCGATGGATGTGTAAGTTGAACATTCCTAGAATGAGTATCAATCTTGGCATAGTGGGCTTTCATCCAATCCATGCCTAGAATGATATTGATGTCCGAAGACTTGAGGGCTATCAACGATGCTAGGAAGACTAGTCTATCCACCAAAATCTCATTATCATGGCTCACTCTAGAAGTTTGCCATTTTGAACCCGGAGTCTGCACTACTAAAGGAGTAGGCATATCACAAAAAGACATGTTATGCAACTATGCATAACTTTCTGAGATGAAGGAATGAGATGCACCAGTATCAAATAAGACAGATGCTGGATGACTATTAACAAGGAGCGTACCTAGGATAACATCAGGATCCTCAAGAGCTTCCTCGACAGACACATAGTTCACTCGTCCACGAGCAGGAGCTGGCTTCACAAAGAAGGCTTTTCCTGGTTTTCCACGTCCAGCGGGCTTAGCATTATTCTGGGGACACTCACGGGAGTAGTGTCCTGGTTCTCCACACTTATAGCAAACCACGGTGGCACGGGGAGCAACATTTGCAGGCGGTCCTCCAAATGGTCTGACTGGAGGGTTGGGCTGAACTGGGCGAGGCGCCTAGAAAGATGGCCTCACATTGTATTTTGGCGGCAGAGCTGCGTTGGGCACCCAGATCCGGCGTTTATTAGGGCCCGAGCCAGATGCAGGGTTGAAGTCACGGTTGTGCTTTCTCGTGGCCTCATAATCAGTCTGTCCAGTCTCGGCATTGATAGCCTTGTTGACGAGAGCCTAGAAAGTGGTGCACTCATGCAGGCGCAGATCTCGGCAGAGCTCAGGGTTAAGTCCCTTGCGGAACCTAGCCTGCTTCTTGGCATCAGTAGAAACTTCCTCAGGAGCATAGCGAGCAACATTTCCAAACTCACGACTATAAGCATCCACTGACAGTCTGCCCTGGGTGAAGGCACATAATTCCTCTCTCTTATGATCCATCAGCCCTTCCGGGATGTGATGGGTATGAAATGCGGCACTGAACTCTGGACAAGTTGGTGCGGGGCCTACGGGACGCATGGCTTCAAAATTTTCCCACCACAGATTGGCGGGACCTTCCAAAAAGTAAGTTGCAAAGGTCACCTTGTTGGCCTCAGTCACATTGGCAGCCCAGATCTTGCGATACATGCTAGTCAACCAGTCATCCGCGTCGAGTGGGTCGACCGAATGATAATATTTGGGTGGGCTTAGTCTGATGAAATCACCAAGTGATACGCCATCATTGAGGTCATTGCGGGGAGCACATGCTGTGTTTTGCTCGATTCTTTCCAACAGCCTATTGGTCTCCCTCTTATTCCTTTCAGCTTCTAGCATTACTTCCGCCAGAGAAGGCGCATGTGGCATATCCTCTTGCCTTGGCTGGCTTCCCTCGCCCTGCTCAGGGGCAGGCACGGGGTTATTCCTAGTTGCCACCATCCTGGGAAAACAAACCCACAACTTAGTCATAGGGAACAACAACTCTAAGACATGAGATAAGGAATGTACTGGACAACATGGCATGCAGGGTAAACACCAATCCACATGGTAAAACAACTGCCATATGAACACCATGATTCATACACACCATGACATAGTTCAGTACAAACCAAGCTGAAAAACAACTACGGAAAGATGACACAACTCATCGGAGGCATTACAAGCTTCCTATACATTATCTATCTACACCTCCGGAACTCAACTCTCAACCTCATCATATCCCACAAGACACGCACGACTGTGGCGATACGATTACTACCATACTAAAACTAGCATCCATGTACTCAAGCATCGCTGTAGAATGCCTCATACAGGTTACCCCCATGACCTGGGAGTTGAACCTGAGGATCTAGAAACGCTCTAGCCTGTGATCCCTGGGAGCCATAAGGACACGGGTGTGGCCTTGGTCCCCTTGTTGGCGGCAACAGCGGTCCTCGAAGAGGGGTGATGCCTCCAACATCGGGCCAGTCTACGTGTGCTGGCAGATGAGTCCGCGGTGGGGGCAGCATCTCCAAATCTCCATAGCCTGTCTGCACGACAGGTGCCAACTGCGCCAGGGCTGTCCAAAGACGTGCATGGGTGGCATAAAGCTCCATGCGAAGGGCACGTGCATCACGATCCCTGTTCTCCAACATCTGAGCGGTCACCTGCAACCTAGGGTCCTCATGGGAATGATCATAGTAGACTGCACTAAGATAACCATCCTCTCCTCCCATAGAAGCAGGAACATAGCAGAACTCGGTGTTCTGAAGCAGACCATGGTGGAACCTCACGATAGTCAGCATGGTGTAAGCGGCCTCCTGAACTGCCATATCTATGGTGACACCTAATCCATAAGTCCAGTGAAGCGGCTCTGCAGCTCCAGGGTATGAAGGATAAATCTTGACGATACACAAATACTGGCTCTGGTTGAAATCTTGATACTATCCATCCACTGTGTACTCTGGGTACCAACGGTATCCAGCCTCCATCATGACTCTAACCAACATGGCCGTGTGACCCGGTACATCGATGCACCTGGTCAGACGGACCACCTGACGGAAAGGACGAGGGGGCATCTGAAACAGAGAATGATGCAAAGACATAAGAGACTCTAGCAGAAATTGGACAGCATAACGGCTGTAATTGCTCAAAAAGGATTTTAAGACAACTGTAAAAGATTGGAAAAGTATAACCACTCGACTTTCTAGACTCAAATCTCTTCTCCATCTGTTTGTCACACCAACAATACTTGAATACCCACATTCACTTACAACAAGCTAGCTAGTGGTCCATGGTTAGTAACTCGGCATCCTAAGCAATGGATGAGTAGCCTAGTTCCTATCCCCGAAGAAAAGATGAGAATGACTCAGCATAGAATAACTTGGGAAGAGAAGTAAAAAGAGCCTTACGTTCCCTTACACAATCAATTTCTCTACTTTTCTATAGTGTTTCTAGACTCAACTTCGACCGGTTTGGCTTGGTAGTCCTACAGTCAGTCAGGCTCTGATACCAACGCTGTCGGGACCCCAATCCTAAGTCATATGAATCTAGACTGTAACATATCACATCACTTTGCGGCCTCACGCACGGTAAGCTCCACGGCTGTAGCCTTACCTTAGCCGGGACCGTTTGCGTCTTTTGGCTCACGTATGTGAACATGTCGCTGGCAATCAAACGACAGAGAACCCGGGACGACATGACTAGTCATAGAACCCAAGTGGCACATTCGTACGGAAACAGGCATACGTAACCCAGCAATGCAGGTGTCGGCCTCAAGCGTGTGTAGACGAGTCATATCAAGCTACAAGGACTCCATTATGCCGTGAGACATAAATGCCATCACTACACATAGACGAGTCGTAGCAGGCTACAGGGACTCCATTACACTGCGAGACATTTCCCTAAAGGAACAGACACAACAGCAAAGAAGGATACATGCCGGTCAATCAATGTGTCCGGAGTAGTAGCAAGCTACCATGGCTCGGTGGAAACACAAAGTGGCAATTTCCCGTAAAGAGTACTACTAAAGGCACACAACTAGGTGTCGGATCCCATACATACCGTTGCACGTCACACGTACGCACGACATGTCCGATATGCATAGATACAACCATGGCATCACAACATAACCATACAACAACATGACTTTTATTTAAGAGGCTCAGATGAGCCTTGCATAATATGTTCTTACAGATAGGGGTCACATGACCCGACACTCAAGTCATACAAACATGTTCATACAAACCAAGCGGAAGCATAAAGCTGTCTGAGTACAGACAGATGAAAGGGGTAAAAAGGCACATGGCCTGACTATCTACAGCCCGCCATAGGGCAAAGGTCGTAGTTGGGACACCAGCTATTCGGCATCGTCGACATCTAGAAAGAACCCACCCGAAGGGTCCTGGGTCTCATCTGCAACATTTATTAAGCAAACATGAGTACAAATGTACTCAGCAAGTATTCAAAGCAGACCTAGGCTAACTATGTTCGTGTATCAACAAAGGGGGAGGTGGAGTTTATGCAGCAATGCCAGCTTTGACTCATGGCTAACCTACACTACTCAGTTTTAACCCTTAGTTACAATTTTAGATATCGCACACGAGTCCACTAACTCCATAGCAATACACCACCATAGATTCACTTCCCTCTCCTGGGAGAGTGCCATCTACAGTACTCACACTTGTCTTGATATTTTTATGAGTATCCATTTGATTATCTATGAATAGCATAAGTTCTCCAAGTGGTCCATATCCGAGGACGCGGCTATTCGAATAGTTTCATACCCTGCAGGGGTGTACTTCTTCACACACGCTCTCGCCACTTATCGTTGTGTGCTCATAAACCATGCACCTCGGCAACCTTCAAGCGGATGCCTAGCGAGGGAGTCGGCCACGACCGTCAATCACATAACACCTCTAGTCCAGGCTATCGCCTATTTGAGACTGAACCCGCACGGAAGTCCAGCCGAAGTTTCAGCTACGGCCCCAAATGATGTGCGCAGGGTTCCCAAGCCCACCATTCGGGTGACCCTTGGTACACCATGCCACTGCCTACCGCGTCGTAACCCACCCCTAGGGTCAGCGCTACGCACGGCCTCCAGCATGCTATAAACACCAGAAACTACTTGCAACTCCTGGACTCAGGACTAAGCGAATGATAAGTCGAGAGGGGTCGAGTTATCGAAACCCAATGTGTGGTAGTAACTAATCTTGGATCACAAACACGGAACTCAGTTCCTAAGAACGGTCCCAATGAGACAACCCGCTATGTACTCCTACATAGCCTCTCGTCGCTACCTTTACCAAATCGAGTTCATCATATATCACCACATCAGAACAACATCGTTTCACTCAGTTCATCACCCAGATGAATCAAACCTGACCCAACTCTAAGCATAGCAAGCATAGCAGGCAAGTAAGCTAAACACATCATGGCACAAGCATCTACCAGGTATGCTAGGTTGCAAGGTTTGACTATTTACTGTGACAATGTCAGGTTATGCAATAGAATAGGATCATCTACCGTGTATGACTGACATGTGATCGGTTATCCTAATGCAATAAACAAGAGCAGGAGCGATAGAGTGGGATGTTATCGGAACGATCAAAGGGGTTGCTTGCCTTGCTGGGAAGCGGAAAGGTTCTCTCCTTCGTCGGGATACTCAGTGGTATCCTCAGGAGCAGGGCCTACCGCAATGCAGATAAGAAACAATCAACACACGCAAGTGCAACAATATGATGCATGATCATGGCATGATAGCATGTATGGATGAGCTAATGCAATTAGTATTCAAGTTAATTTGAAATGAGTTTGAATATAGGTTCAAAATCGTTCTTTATTTCAAATTTCATATACTAACCTATTAGTAATTGTCAATGTTCACCTATTTAGATTGCTCTAACATGCATGACAATAGCACCATTGGATTTATTGGATTTTTTTGATAAATTTTCATATATAAATTATTTTCATCTGATTTATAGATTAATTTATATGAATTTCTGAATTTTTGAATAATTTCTGGAATTATTTTTAAACTAGAAAATGAAATAATGACATCAGCCTGACGTCACTTGGCGTGAGCTGGTCAGCTGACCGGGCCAGAGTCAAACCTGACATGTGGGGGCCACATGTGAGTGACTTAGACACTTAACTAACTAATTAAAACTAAATCCTAATTAATTAACAGAAACTGTGCCCACTCTGAGTGACTAATTAGGTTAACTAAAATAATTAATTAATTTTTTTAATTTACTTTGACTTGACAGGGCCTGGCCCCACCTGCCAGTGACTCAGGGGGTCAAACCCCATGGTTAACTCCGGCAAGACCCACTGGCGTTGAGCCGCCGGTGGCTCCAGAGACGGCAGAGGGCTTCGGGATCCCTCCTCCAGCGACCAAAAGGACGGTGGAGGGCACCAAACGACTCAGCACTCACGCGTGCGTCCATTCCGACCCTCCGAGGGGCTGAGATGGTCGGAATCGACGCCGGCGGTGGCCGGAGCTCGGGCGGGCACGGGCTCGTCGAACCAGGGCGCAACATGAGCTCTACTTGGCACCTACGGACTCTACACAGCCTCACGAACACGATTGAGGCCTCAGAAGGACCAGCTGGTCACCGGAACATGGCCGGCGTCGAGCTCGAGCGGTGGGGGCATTCGGACCTTGATGGAATCCGACGCTAGATCACGCAATCGAAGGGGGAAAGAGGGGGAAAAGACTCAGGGGCTCACGACGGTCGCAGAGACGTCGAGAGCGGGCTCGGGGAGGGCCTGGAGCGGTGGCGAGCTCCACTTGATTTCCGGCGGCCGAAGGTTGAAGACGACGCGAAGACGGCGATGGGGAGCTCCTGGCGGTGCACGGCTCGGCGAAGAGGAAGAGGAAAGCTAGGCGGATCGATTGGGAGGCGAGGGGAGCGGCTAACGCGACGCCGGCGAGCTCGAGCAGGGCTCGGCCATGGCGAAGCAAAGAGGGGAGAGGAAGAGAGGCGGGCGAGAGAGAGAGGGAGCGATGGGGACGGCTCTGGGGAGCTTATCCCCGTCGCACTGGCGAGGAGGACACAGGTAGGCAGCTGCCGGCATGGAGGCACGGCAGTGCGCGCGCTCCAGCCACGCACTCGTCCTACTGGCCGCCAGGAGGACGATGACCTCCCTGGGCCAGGTGGGCTGGCCTGACCTGGGCCTTTCTCCCTTTTTTTCTTTTTTTTCTTCTCTGTTTTCTTTTACTAACATTTGTTTATTTTCTTTTCAGGTATAAATGACTTTATAAAATATCCCATATATTTTCTATAATAAAGTTTGAATATTTCAAACTTGTCTAAAAAGTTTCAGGATATTTTGAAAACAAAAATAATGATAGTGCTTTATTTAATGATTTCAGGAGCCTTATCAATTATTTTTGAATTACCTTAGGTGTTCAAATAATTAAAATGATCTCTGTTATAATCATGTCCAAATTTACCAGACATAGGGAACATTTTTAGTGGGCATTTTGGATTTGTTGAATTTTCACCAAATTTGAATTGTTTGGATTCATAGTGAGCTTGGGGCTTCTTTTGTTTTTCATTTCATGTTGATGCAACAAGATGAAACATGATGCAAACGCATGCTATACTATGCATTATTGGGGAAAGAGAACCCCGCAGAGGCCTAGTTCAGACGTGGGCCTTGGGTAGAGAAGGCCTGTATGTGGCAGTGTGCCTTGTGCAGGGCTTGCTTCGGCTGGGCATCAAACCGTCAAGGCAGAACCTTAGGTGTTGACTGGGAGCGGGGGGAAACAAACCTATCTTTCCTCCCCTCGATCGATCACGCCGTCACGCGAACAGCGGAACAGGTGACCGGCCGGCGGACCACGGCGGACGACCGACGCTGCATCCCATCCTCCAGCTGCCTAGCATCCATGATTATCTGATCAGCCGCTGCTCTCAGTCCCAACTCAAGGTATCATGCGAAGATGTCTTAAATCTAAATTCTAGGGTTTGCTAGAGAGAAAAATCATCCTTTTAGGCTGTTTTATTTCTCTAGTTTTTTCAAGTTCTTTGCAAGATTTAATTATCCTTTGCCTTCTCATAAAATTATAGCCTTCATCAATGTGTAAAGGCGCTATTAGCCGGATAAGAGACTAGACCAAACCCGGCAAGACGGAGACGGCCGACGTTGCGTCTGTCTGCCAAAGCCGCTATCAAACAGCTCTAGCGTGGTAAGTACTACCTTTTTTCCTTTTTTTCAATCTTCTACTAATAACTGTTCGCTCTCAGTTCTTGTGATTATCTAAATTCATTGCCGAATAATACGAGTTTTAAAAAAAATGTTGGGTGTTGGCTATGGGTTAACTCCTAATTATGGTATGCTTTGTTTAGTTGAGTAATCTTTTAACTACTGCTTAAAATACTTATTGGAAAAATTGATGTATCTAGACATATTTTAGTTATAGAAACATTTATTGTTATCTATTTTTTTGACAAGCATTTCGATACGGAGAGAGCATTAGTTTTGGAACACATAATATCTATTTCAAATACTTTTTGTTTTCTTTCATTGTTGTAGCATAAGCATTTTGATTGGTACTTTTCTCCAGCGAACCTTCACCCCACCCCACACGTCTAAGATAGATAATGAGGTCGTCTACCACCATAAGATAGATAATGGGGTCGTCTGCCATCCTAAGATAGACAATTGGGTCTTCTCTTACAAGTTCCTTCCTTCTCTCTGGTGAGCTCCTTCCTTTCCTCAGGCGGCTGCTCCTTCATGCGAAAATCTGCTAACCCAAAAACTATATCAAGACGATTTACAAGTTGCTAAAATGAAATATGATAGCTATATCTTGTGTTTTTTGTGGAAAAATGTAAAATGGTTTCCATTTAGAATATACATAATTCAAAATCAGTTCAACAACAAAACTTCTACATGTTTTAAAATAAAAAAATATCTAAAAATAAATGTTCATACATAAATAATATAGTCCAACATGCACTTAAAAAATATCCATGTGAACGAACATGAATATCCATGTATTTAAAAGCTTCCCATATTTAAAGAAATTTGTTCGTGAATATTAAAATTGTTTTCATGTATTTAATAAAACTTTCATGTATGTACCAAAAAATGAAATGGAAATGGAAAATAGAAGCAATAAATAAAAAAGAGAATATCAAAAAAGAAAGGGGGAATAGAAAATAGAAACTAAAAAAGAGAACTAAAGAGACAAATAAAACTATAAAAATGAGATCATGTATTTTACTTCTAACCTAAGTAGGATTGTAATATTTACATTTGAACATGGGCTATTATTTTTTAGTGTCGCGGACTTCAAAAAACAGAGGCAGATGTTTTGGGGACTGAGTTGGATAGTCGGCTCCCGTATCCCTATCCACGAACAAGTCAGCACCGGTCCACATATGAATATTGTGTCTGTTTTAAGTGTTGGTGTTAGAGATGCCCTAACCCATGTAACCTGAAACTTCCTATATTACTCTTGATGTATTGGATCAAAAGGCCGCAGAATTCTCGGTGTGGGGCATGAGAAAAAAGATATGTGATGAACTACCTATGTATGTAATCTCTGACTTGCCTCCGTCTACATCCCGAATTCCATTTCACCCCTCAAATCCCCGTCTCTCTGTATCTCGGTGTTGGGATTGTTATATTGCTCAATTCAATTCAGTTCAATCTCGGATAAACAATCATACCCAGTGTTGAGGTGCCCGGCGGCAGCAACAGTGCAATACGGTGGTCGGGGCCTCAGGGTCAGGGGAGCAGCGGAAGCAAGACGTCCGGGTTCACAGGCGGAACGACAAGGTAACTAGGATCGGCTCACGCCTCCTGTGGAATAGACAACGGGTAGCTACGCAGATCGTAGGGGTGGATGCAGGAAGGCGACACGGGCGTTGGTGCGTGCCAGGCTGAGAGTGCGAGTTTAGGAAAGATTTGAAGAGATCAAGAGTGTGTGGGCTAGGCTGTACTAAGCTGGACCTAGGGCCTAATACGAAATCGGTGTAGGTCAAGGGCAAAGGAAATTTTCCACGGTCCAAGCCTGGGCCAGCTCCGCCCCTACTGGACATATGATTCATGTCAAAGCATATTTTACCAACATAAAAATTAATCATCTCCGCCTGCCGCAAAAAAAAAAAAAATCCGCCTGCCGCAAAGAAAGAATTTTTTTATCTACGTCAACGTTTCACTGTCAAGGGCACTTCTAATTGCATAAAAAGAAAACAAATCCACACAAATCTTAAGTAAAATCAATGATATCTCTACTATTGAAAAGGAATGCGTACATAGTCCTCGTTGGGACGCAACCACTAATACGAAAATAATTTAGAAACATACCGTCAAATTGATTTGGAAATCAATACATTAATGTTATTATTGAGCTAGACAATTAATTGTGTATGCAATTAGTTAAGTCAATAATATTATGCATGATATTAATTTATGATACTACTCATTACGGATAAACTTAGCCAAAGGGTTAATTATGCATGCAATTAATTAAATTGACAAGCAAGTAACCGTGCTAAACCAATTTGAAAGCGCTCGCGCACGATGATGACCAGTATGTTGTTGCGTACATTGGCAACGGCCAGTAGGTTCTCCGCTATATAGCCGGCCAACGCTTGTCAACATGGACCACAACCACCATGCGGTCGCGACATGAACGATCAAGCGTTCCCAAGATGGATAATGACCATAATTTACATTGCCGACGGTCACTAGGGAGGACAATAGGCACTCGGGTACCACGTCGGCAGTCGTGCACTCGAGGATGACAAGTTGACAGTCGAGGGCCTTGGCCGCGTCTTCGAGGACGACGATGACAATCAATGACAAATGATCACATGTCACCACTCTTCAAATATCATTTTATCCCATGACAATGAATGAGTATTTGGCTAGTAATAAGACTTAAATGCACAATATATACAAATGTGTTGTCGCAAAATCTGACTTTTTATTACTACTTTGTACCCCAAAACTATTCGCAGGTATCCAACAAGCTGTTGTGATCCTCTGCACCAGATTTGATAATTAAGGTACAGATTAGTGGCAAACTCAAGTCAGTAACCAAAACCTTAATTTTCGAATCATATCCTCAGGTAGCCAGCCGGCCGGCATCATCGTTGTCTCCAAAGCGCCGTGCGCACTAGATTCCAAAAATGGAGTCCTAGACAAGGGCCATCCATCCAGCTACCGTACCCAGCACTCAGACACGCGCGCATCCTCCCTCGCAACGTAGGCATGGACGTGGAGGCTCCCAAGGAGGACCAACGGCCCGCGCCGCCGGCGCGCGGCAAGGCGATGCAGCGTCTCCTGGTGGCGCTCAACTGCGGGATGCTGACGCTGGGCACCACGGGCGGGCCGCTCCTGAGCCGCCTCTACTTCAGCAAGGGCGGGCACCGGAAGTGGCTCTCGGCGTGGCTGGAGACGGGCGGCTGGCCGCTGCTGCTGCTCCCCGTGGCGGCGTCGTACCTGAGCCGGCGCGCGCACGACCCCAGCGCGCCGCTGGTGCTGTCCCCGCCGAGGATACTCCTGGCGGCCGCGGGGCTCGGGCTGGCGACGGGCGCCGACGACTTCCTGTACGCCTACGGGCTGTCGTTCGTGCCCGTGTCCACCTCGGCGATCCTCATCTCCACGCAGCTCGCCTTCACCGTCTTCTTCGCGTTCCTGATCGTGCGGCAGCGGCTGACGGCGCTGTCCGTGAACGCGGTGGCGCTGCTGACCGTGGGCGCCGTGGTGCTGGGCCTGCACGTCTCCTCCGACCGCCCCGCCGGGGTGACCAAGGGGCAGTACTGGCTGGGGTTCCTGCTCACCCTCGGCGCCGCGGCGCTGTACGGGCTGGTGCTGCCGCTCATCGAGCTGACCTACAAGCGCGCGGCGGGCGGCGGGCGCGTGGTGACGTACGCGCTGGTGTTGGAGATGCAGCTGGTGATGGGCTTCTTCGCCACCGCTTTCTGCACCGTCGGCATGATCGTCAACAACGATTTCCAGGTGCGTTGCCCCATGTCACTCCTCTCCCTACTCTACTGGCCAAGCCTTGTCGAGTAGTTGATGACTCCTACTCGTACGTACGTACGCCTGGTGTGTTTTGTTCTTCCAAGTTATTGAAACGACGAATCGCACTGCCCTAGGAGTAGGAGATGCTTCATTCAAGAAAAGGAGTAGGAGTACGCCGAAAGCAGTTTCTCCTCCTCCTTGGATCCATGCATGGAAACGTCTCCAAGGTGAGTCTAGCAGCAGCAACGACCCTGACCCCCAGAGTTCCCCTGGACAGTAGTAGCCATCAGTACTTGAATTCCCCCGAACCGAATGATTTCACCGCCTTCGAAAAGATCGGCCTTGTCCTGACGACGGCGATTGGCATCAATACCTGGGCGGCCATACCGAAAACGATGCCGCGTTCGGTTGTATTTCGTCGGGTCACGCGGATCGCGTGCGAGACGGGAAGATCAAGCGTGACGAGTCGATCTTCCTCGTTTCGTGCTCGCTGGACAGGGTCGGAGTTAATTAGGACCATTTGGGCCCAAGCAATTATTGGTGGAGCCTTTCAGGCGGCCAAGCCTGCATGATCGCGATGCTGACAACGACGAGAGAGCCCGATGGAGCATATTGAATTCGGTAGCGTGGGCACACTATAGCTGTTCCGTCGTACCCACGGCCACGGGAATCCCACCGTGGCGCCGGTGGTGCGACAGCGAACGATCGGAACCCACGGGAATCAAGTTGGATGGTGGCTACAGGCGGCCCTATCCTCTCGTTTCATGGATGCCATCATCGCAGCTGCAACGCGAAAGGTACATTGGGCGAATAGCCTTTGGCTTATTAGAGATGCTCTAAGCCGAGATAACACGCGATTTCATCAGTGAAGAAAACCAAGGAATCATCTAGACGGCTAGACCCTAGTTCCCTTCCCACACAAGAAAAAGGTTGTTTGACCGCTTCATACTGCCACGCACAATTTCTGTACGACACAATAATTTAATTTCTGGACGACACAATTTGACAGACATGAGTGTGGCCCATCCCCAGTCAGTCGTCATACAAGACACACTGCTGCATGATTTTCAGTACCTAAGTATAAAATAGGAAAAGCTATCTAGGCATGATGCAAAACCAATGTGGAACAGTCGGATGGAAAGGCGGATTAGTTTAGTTTAGTTTGAGTTTTAATTTTTTTTTTTTTGCGGGCAGAAAGATAGGGAGCGTGTCATGGATCATCTCACATCCTCCTATCAGAAAGACAGGAAGTGTGTCACGGATAATTACAGCGTCCTACTTCCTTTGTTAAGCGAATCCTCCTCCTATATCTTCTTTGGACGGCTCATATATATAGACAAACAGTAACTGAGTGCGCCAGCGGCACCACACTATCAAAGATCATGCTTTTGTTCGTGCGCTTCTCCTTTTTTCCATGTGTCAGCAGTAGGTTAGACCACGCCTAAAAGATGACGCGAATTACTCGTCTTATATTTGTTTACAGAAGAAGCAGTACACATTACTGATTCCCGGTAAGAAGAAAAAAAGAGAAAACACACACACACACACACACATTGATGGATGTTTCGCTGCTGAACTTGTCATGCAGGCGATCCTGAGGGAAGCGCGGGCATTCGAGCTGGGGGAGGCCCGGTACTACACGGTGCTGGTGTGGAGCGCCATCCTGTGGCAGTTCTTCTTCCTGGGCGCCGTGGGCGTCATCTTCTGCGTCCACACCCTCTTCGCCGGGATCCTCATCGCCGTCTTCATCCCGGTCACGGAGGTGCTGGCCGTCATCTTCCTGCACGAGAAGTTCAGCAGCGAGAAGGGCGTCGCGCTCGTGCTCTCGCTCTGGGGCCTCGCCTCCTACTCCTACGGCGAGTACAGCGACGCCAAGGCGGCCAAGAAGAAAGCGGCCTTGGATGCCCAGGCCTCGTGACTAATATGATGCACTTTGATTTGTAAACTCGTCTTCTGTTTTCCTTCCAGGAATTCTGATTTGTGTTGATGTGCTTGTCTACCCGTAACGCATACATAACCTGCAGTTTCAGGCGTGTTTGTACCACTAGCCAGGTACGATCATTGCAAACTTATGTTTTTTGTTTCCAGGAAGTATGGGAAACAAATCAAGGCCACCAAGAAGAAAAGCGGCCTTGGATGCACAGGCCTCGTGACTACATTTTGCTTTGTCAAATATGATTTTGTTTTCGAGAAGTATTGGAGTTAAGTGCAAGGATGTATCACAATTGGGCCTAGGTTAACGAATCGGCGTGTGCCTCCCCGCCATATTTTTTTCCAAAAATGTCCAGATCTAGTCTGGTTTTCATTGATCTTAAGCAGGGAGCAGATGGAAAAGTGACAAAGGCGATGATCCTAGGATTAAGAAAATAAGAAAAGGAGGTGAAAAGAAAAGGTACATGCCCTGTGGCCAAATGCTAAGTTGATATTTCCACGTATGATCCCCGAAGGGGTTCTCTATGCACTTGAATTCAGCCTGCCTCCACAAGGCGAAAGATCGCTCTATTGCCGCAACCACCTCATGCACACTAGCAATTTTGCCTCTAAAGGTGGAATTTATTTATTTCCTACCATAGGTGTCATAGGACCAGCATAATCAGGGCTTTGACTCCCTTGGCGTGAGCAGGCCTGGATCGTCCCAAGATGCAGTTCATCACCTCTAGGAGGTTGGTGTCATGATCCCAGGTCTCATGTGCCAAAGCTCCACAGCCATGCCACATAGCCAGCTGGCCCCAGACAAGCCGTGAGAAGTTGCAGTGCAAGAAGAGGTGATCAGCAGATTCTAAGTTGCGAAGGCAGAGCTGCAGGCGATCATTGCACCATAGAAGGTTTTGGTGTAGAAGCCATGCAAATATCTTGAGCTTTGCAGGAGCCCAAGTGTCCCAGATCAGCCGCTTGAATTCTTCTACTTGCGATCCCAGGAACCGCAGATTATAAGCTGATTTTGCACTATACTCGCCGGTGCTGCCAAAGATCCAGCTGATTTGATCACTTGTGTCTTCCTGCAGATTTATCTGCGAGCTGCTCGATCACTTCGCGCATCCTGCTTGCTGTATCACCATGAGCAAGGTTCGAGAGCCATGCATCGTTGTTGAGTACATGCACAACCGATCTATTCTTCCTTCTTGAGAACTTGAAGAGCTAGGGGAAGCTGGTCTTTAGTGGCGACGGGCCGAGCCAGCAGTCATGCCAGAAACTAGCGGTGTTTCTGTCTCCAGTTGACACTGTTGTGGCAGCACTGAATAGGGCCATGTCCTTGTCATCGCATGGCATTTCAGAGCCGACCCACGGCCTGCCCGTGTTCTTCCAGGTATGCCAGAGCCAACGAAGTCGTAATGCTCTCCTGAACTTCTGGATGTCCAGAATACCAAGGCTGCCATACTCGAGTGGTGAGCATACTCTTTTCCAATTCACCTTGCACTTGTCGCCTGTTAGTTCCTGATCATGGACCCAGAGGAAGCGGCACATGATCTTTTCTATCTCCTTGATGAGCTTGACCGGGGCTCTGATAGCTGTCAAGGCAAATGTTGGGAGAGCAGAGAATACCAATCTGATCAGTACTCGTCTCCCAGCGATGTTCAACATCTTTCCCTTCCATCTTGCCAATCTTAGGCGAACGCGATCTATGATGAACTGCAGATAAACTAAGCGGGGCCTTGATAGGGTGAGTGGCAGCCCGAGGTAGCGCAGTGGGAAGCCGGTGATGTTGCCGCCAAAGCTGTGAAGCACATCCTGAAGATCAACGTTATCACAGCGAATTGGGGAGGCCATTGATTTTGAAAGGTTGATCCGCAGACCGAAGGCCTCTTCAAAACTATGAAGGATGTCCATCAAGTTGTCTATCTCTTGTCTAATTGGGTTTGCAAAAATTACAGCGTCGTCTGCATATAAACTAACCCTAAGCTTAAGAATCCTAGCAGGCAGGTCGGCGATAATTCCTAACTCATTAGCGGCCTGCATCAGCCGGTGGATGGGATCAATGGCAATGATGAAAACAAGGGGGGATAGCGGGTCTCCCTGTCGCAGCCCCCGACGATGCATAATTCGTGGCCCCGGGACACCGTTTAGCAAAAAGGAGGACAAGGTAGTGGACAGCAGGAGTGCCAACCAGTCTCGCCATCTAGCGCTAAAACCTAGCGTAGCTAGAAGTTCTAACAGGTACTCCCAAGAGACATTTTTGAAGGCCCTAGCAATGTCTAATTTCAGCAGTACTGCCGGCGTTTTTCCGCAGTGAAGCGACCTAATACAGTTTTGCACATACATGTAGTTGTCTTGTATACTTTTGTTCTTCAGAAAGGCTGACTGGGCGGGCGAGATGATGGACTGCACTACAGATGTGAGTCTAATGGGTAGGACTTTGGAGATGAGCTTGGCAATGGAGTGTATTAGGCTAATGGGTCTATAATCCCCTATAGATGATGCCCCCTCTTTCTTTGGCAGGAGGGCAACGACAGCAGTGTTCAGCAGCGAGAGGTTTTGCCCGGCAAGATTGTAGAACTGCTGGAAAGCTTGCATGATGTCTCCTTTAATTATTGGCCAACGCAATCTGAAGAAGATGCCGTTGAAACCGTCTGGCCCAGGTGCCTTTTCTGCCGGGTGAATCCATGATTGCCGCTAGCACTTCTTCTTCGGTGAAAGGGTTGTCTAAGCCTCCACCCTGCAGAACTGGCATCTGTAGTTGCCGCCAATCTACAGTTGTTGTTCGTTGTTGTCTTGCCCCCAGAATCGGACTGAAGATGGCGTCTTCCTTCTCCGTATGCGTCATCACCATCCTGCCGTTGACGTCCACAGTGTGCACAAAGTTTTTGCGCCTCCTGGAGCAGATTTTGGAGATGAAGAATTTAGTTGGTGCATCTCCCGATCGCAACCAAGTTATCCTGGATGCCTGCCGCTTCCTGCAACGCTCGATCGCAGCCAAGCCCAGCAGCTATTGCTTGAAGAGCCGGCGCAATTCTGCCTCAGCTGCCGAGAGCCGCCGATGCTCCTGAGCAATATCCAATCTTAGGATGACTTCGCAGATCATGTGAAATTGCAGTTTTGCGTCTCCAAACAGGGATTCCCCCCAGATTCCTAGGTCTTTGGCCATGCGTCTAATTTTTACATGCAAACTCTTGAAGGCACAGGATGCGGCAACTGGATGCTCCCAAGCCGTAGAGACCATCTCCGAGAATCTAGGGAAGCGCGGCCAAAAGGATTCGAAGCAGAAGGTTGGCCGGCGGCAGGGCTGGACTACGTCCACCAATGTCACAGGATAGTGGTCGGAGCAAGCCATTGAAGCAGCAAGCATCATTTAGTTGGGGAAGAGACCCTCCTAGTGGGCGTTGCGGAAAAATTTATCTAGGTTAACTAGCGTAGGAATTCTTCTCTCATTACTCCAGGTGAAGCTACAATTGCTATAGTGATACGTCCATTTTGCATCATGCTTTTATGTTGATATCTATTGCATTATAGGCTGTTATTACACGTTATGGTACAATACTTATGCCTATTCTCTCTTATTTTACAAGGTTTACATGAAGAGGGAGAATGACGATAGCTGGAATTTTGGACTAGAAAAGGAGCAAATCTGAGATACCTATTCTGCCAACTCCAAAAGTCTTGAAAATTTACGGAGAATTATTTTGAAATATATAAAAAAAACCTTGGGCGAAAAAAATGCCAAAGGGGGGCCACCAGGAGGTGGCAAGCCTGCTAGGCGCGACCACCCCCCTAGCCACGCCTAGCAGGCTTGTGACCCACCTAGCAGGGCCCCGATGCCCATCTTCTGCTATATGGATGATTTTGACATGGAAAAAATCATAAGAGAGCTTTCAATACGAAGCGCCGCCATCTCGAGGCGGAACTTGGAAAGAACCAATCTAGAGCTCCGGCAGGTCTGTTCTGTCGGGGAAACTTCCCTCCCAAAGGGGGAAATCGAAGTCATTGTCATCACCAATGATCCTCTCATCGAGATGGGGTCAATCTCCATCAACATCTTCACCAGCTCCATCTCCTCTCCAAACCCTAGTCATGTCTTGTATCCAATCTTTGTCTCAAACCTCAGATTGGTACTTGTGGGTTGCTAGTAGTGTTGATTACTTCTTGTAGTTGATGCTAGTTGGTTTACTTGGTGGAAGATCATATGTTCAGATCCTTTATGATAATTAATACTACTCTGATTATGAACATGAACATGTTTTATGAGTAGTTACGTTTGTTCATGAGGACATGGGATAAGTCTTGTTATAAGTAATCATGTGATTTTGATATTCGTTCGATATTTTGATGAGATGTATGCTGTCTCTCCTCTAGTGGTGTTATGTGAACGTCGATTACATAACACTTCACCATTATTTGGGCCTAGGGGAAGGCATTGGGAAGTAATAAGTAGATGATGGGTTACTAGAGTGACAAAAGCTTAAACCCTAGCTTATGCATTGCTTCGTAAGGGGTTGATTTGGATCCATACATTTCATGCTATGGTTAGGTTTGTCTTAATTCTTCTTTCGTAGTTGCGGATGCTTGCGATAGGGGTTAATCATAAGCGGGAGGTTTGTCCAAGTAAGGGCAGCATCCAAGCGCCGGTCCACCCACATATCAAATTATCAAAGTAACGAACGCGAATCAAATGAGCATGATGAAAACTAGCTTGACAGAAATTCCCATGTGTCCTCGGGAGCGCTTTGATTTATATAAGAGTTTGTCCAGGCCTGTCCTTTGCTACAAAAAGTATTGGGCTACCTTGCTTTACCTTTGCTACACTTGTTACTTGTTACTCGTTATGAATTATCTTATCACAAAACTATCTGTTACCGATAATTTCAGTGCTTGTAGAGAATACCTTACACGAAAGCGCTTGTCATTTCCTTCTGATCCTCGTTGGGTTCGACACTCTTACTTATAGAAAGGACTAAGGTAGATCCCCTATACTTGTGGGTCATCAAGACTCTTTTGTGGTGCCGTTTACGGGGAGTGAAGTGCCTTTGGTAAGTGGAATTTGGTAAGGAAAAATTTATATAGTATGCTGAAATTTACGGTCACTTGTTACTATGGAAAGTAATCCTTTGAGGGGCTTGTTTGGGGTATCTTCACCTCGACCGGAAACACAAAGAGTTGTCCCTCAACCTACTAAACCTACTGAAAATATTTATTATGAAATTCCTTCGGGTATGACAGAGAAACTGCTAGCTAATTTTTATGCAGGAGATGGAACATTACATCCTGATTTGCATCTAATATATGTGGGTGAAGTTTGTGGATTATTTGAGCTTGTAGGTCTGTCTGAGGATCACGTCAAGAAGAAGGTATTTCCTTTATCTTTGAAGGAGAAAGCATTGACATGGTATAGGCTATGTGCTAATATTGGATCATGGAGCTACAACCGATTGAAAATGGAATTTCATCAGAAGTTCTATCCTATGCATCTAGTTCATCGTGATCGGAATTATATTTATATTTTTTTGCCTCGTGAAGGAGAAAGAATTGCTCAAGCTTGGCGGAGGATTAAGTCAATGTTATATTCATGCCGATCTCTCGAGAGAAATTATTATTCAGAACTTTTATGCTTGGCTTTCTCATAATGATCAATGCATGCTCGATACTTCTTGTGATGGTTCCTATATGAAGAAAGATATTGACTTCAAATGGGATTTATTGGAAAGAATTAAATGCAACTCTGATGATTGGGAACTCGATGAAGGTAAGGAGTCAGGTATGAACCTTAAGTTTGCTTGTGTTAAATCCTTCGTGGACACCGATGCTTTTCGTGAATTTAGCACTAAATATGGACTTGACTCTAAGATAGTAGCTTCTTTTTGTGAATCTTTGCTGCTCATGTTGATCTCCCTAAGGAGAAGTGGTTTAAATATCATCCTCCCATTGAAGTGAAAGTAGTTGAACCTATTAAAGTCGAATAGAAAACTATTACTTATAATGTTGATCCTGTTATTCCCGTTGGTTATATCGAAAGACCACCTTTCCCTATTAGAATAAAGGAACATGCTAAAGATTCAACTGTGGTTCATAAGAGCTGTGCTAGAACACCTACACCCCCCGAACAAATTAAAGTTGAGCCAAGTATTTCTATGGTTAAGGATCTCTTAGTTGATAATATTGATGGGCATGTTATTTAATTTTGTGATGAAGCTGCTAGAATTGCTAAACTAGATGCTAAAGATAAACATAGACCCATTCTCGGCACGCCTGTTGTTTCTGTTAAAATAGGAGATCATTGTTATCATGGCTTATGTTATATGGGTGCTAGTGTCAGTGCAATTCCCTTTTCCTTATATAAAGAGATTATGAATGATATTGCACCAGCTGAGTTAGAGGAAATTGATGTTACAATTAAGCTTGCTAATAAAGATACTATATCACTAGTTGGGATTGTTAGAGATGTTGAAGTCTTCTGTGGGAAAATAAAATATCCTACTGATTTTTTTGTTCTTGGATCCCCCAAGATGATTTTTGTCCCATTATATTTGGTAGACCCTTCTTGAATATCGTTAATGATAGGATAGTCTGTGAGAAGGAAATGGTTACCGTAAGTTTTGGGGATATGTCTCATGAGTTTAATTTCTCTAAATTTCATAGACAACCCCATGATAAAGAATTTCCTAGTAAAGATGAAATTATTGGTCTTGCTTGTGCCTCCTACTGATCCTTTAGAGAAATATTTGCTAGACCATGAAAATGATATGCATATGAATGAAAGGAATGAAATAGATAAGCTTTTATTTGATTAGCATCCTATTCTTAAACACAACTTGCCTGTTGAAATATTTGGGGATCCTCCTCCACCCAAGGGTGATCCCGTTTTTGAGCTTAAACAATTACCGATACTCTAAAATATGCTTATCTTGATGAAAAGAAGATATATCCTGTTATTATTAGTGCTAACATTTCAGAGCATGAAGAGCAGAGATTATTGAAAACTCCGAGGAAGCAGCGTGCTGCTATTGGATATACTCTTGATGATCTTAAGGGCATTAGTCCCATGCTATGTCAACACAAAATTAAAATGGAGCCTGATGCTAAACCAATTGTTGATCACCAATGACGATTGAATCCTAAAATGAAGGAAGTGTTAAGAAATGAAATATTAAAGCTTCTGGAGGCAGGTATCATTTACCCTATTGTTGATAGTAGATGGGTTAGTCCCGTTCATTGTGTCCCTAAGAAAGGAGGTATTACCATAGTTCCTAATGATAAAAATGAATTGATCCCGCAGAGAATTCTTACAGGATATAGATTGGTAATTGATTTTAGGAAATTGAATAAATCTACTAGAAAATATCATTGCCCTCTACCTTTTATTGATCAAATGCTAGAAAGACTATCCAAACACACACATTTCTGCTTTCTAGATGGTTACTCTGGTTTCTCTCAAATACATGTGTCAAAAGAGGACCAAGAGAACACCACCTTTACCTACCCTTTTGGTACCTTTGCTTATAGACGCATGCCTTTTGGTTTATGCAATGCACTTGCTACCTTTCAAAGATGCACGACTGCTATATTCTCTGATTTTTGTGAAAGGGTTGTTGAGGTTTTCATGGATGATTTTTCTGTTTATGGAACTTCTTTTGACGATTTTTTGAGCAACCTTGATCGAGTTTTGCAGAGATGTGAAGAAACTAATCTTGTCTTGACTTGGGAGAAGTGCCACTTTATGGTGAATGAAGGCATTGTATTGGGACATAAAATTTCTGAAAGAGGTATTGAAGTTGACAAGGCTAAAGTTGATGCTATTGAAAAAATGTCGTGTCCTACGGATACAGAGGTATAAGAAGTTTCCTTGGTCATGTTGGTTTCTATAGGAGATTTATTAAAGACTTCTCTAAGATTTCTAGGCCGCTCACTAATCTCTTGCAAAAAGATGTTCCATTCATTTTTATGATGATTGTGTAGAAGCTTTTGAAATTATTAAGAATGCCTTGATTTCTGCACCTGTTATTCAACCACCTGAGTGGAACCTACCATTTGAAATAATGTGTGATGCTAGTGATTATGTTGTTGGTACTGTTCTGGGACAAAGAGTTGATAAGAAATTAAATGTTATTCGTTATGCTAGGAAAACTCTAGACAGTGCTCAAAGAAACTATGCTACCACTGAAAAAGAATTTTTAGCAGTTGTGTTCGCTTGTGATAAGTTTAGACCCTATATTATTGATTCTAAAGTAATTGTTCACACTGATCATGCCGCTATTAAATGTTGAAACCAATGTTATCAATACCATAACTTCGGAACAGTATATTAGGGGGATTTACTAGAACGTTTCAGAATCCGAAAAGGAATAGGTATGTGGTACGGTAAGTAAACCGACTCCAAAACTTTTCCAATAGCAATTTTACTCATTTTTAGAATATTAAAACAATTAGGAAAATCAAAAATAGTCCGAAGGACGCACGGGGAGGCGACAAGCCTGCTAGGCACGGCCACCCCCTAGCCGTGCCTAGGGGGATTGCCACCACCCCATGCACCCTCCGAACTCTGTTTTCTTGTGATACACTCCTTCAGGTCGGCAAAAATTCATTATATAATCTCCCGGAGGTTTGCACTTTCGTATCACGACAATACCCCCATTTTGTTTTGAGTTGTTTCTGTAGCAGATTTAGAGGAAGATATCGTCCCAAGAGTCTGATGGGGAGAGCTACATATCGTATATCTTGCCAGTCCCAAGCTCTATGGGGACCTAGATCCTTATGGATTATTCCCGAAGGAGGAACAAGAAGACAAGTATAGATAAGAAAGCTCTGATGAAGAAGAGACTCCTCTGCCTCAGCTGGGAGACACGCACGTGGAGTTCAGGAAATTGAGCCTCCCAAACGCAAAAAGAAAACCCAAAGTTTAATTTATTCCTTCTCATTTTCTGCAGGAGAGTAAAGAAGAATTGTGTCAAAGGATATTGAAGCTCGAGCAGGAAGTAGATGACCTTAGGGAACAAAATTTCATGCTTAAGAGGAAATTGAACAAGCTACCATCCGTATCAACAACTCCACCACCATCACCTCCGAAGAAGGACACCTGAGCACATGGGTATGGGCACTCCCCTTGGATTGTGCCAAGCTTGGGGGATTTGCCCCAGTATCGTATCACCATCACACCTTTTTTATTTTTTTCTTTCTCTTGCTTTTCTTAGTTTGGTCCTTTCTGATTTTGTTTTGATCTAGTAGAATAAAAATTTAGTATGATCTACCTTTTAGTTTTTCCTTTTGCTCCCCTTCTGTAAGCAAGTCCGAGAGTTATATAATAAAAAGTAGTTTTGATGAGGGAGCTTTGCTAGATTACTATGCTCTTGGGAGTAATGAATAAAGAATAATAGAACAAAAGCAAAGAGTATACATAATGATCTTATGGGGAGTGATGACTTCACATATAAAGACGTATGTCGATTGAAATTTGTTGGGAGTTAACAAACACAGTAATTGGTCATTGGTGCAATTGAAAAGGAAGTGATAAGGAAAGATAGATTCACATATAGATATATTATCTTGGACATCTTTTATGATTGTGACCACTCATTAAAATATTACATGCCAAGAAGTCGATGTTGGATAAGGAAGACAACATGATGGGTTATGTTTGCTTGCCTCCGAATGGAAGTTATATGGTTTTAGATCCGATACGTATCCAACGTATATATAATTTTTGCTTGTCACATGCTGTTATATTATCATTCTTGGATTTTTTACAATCATTTTACCACAACTTTATATTATCTTTGGGACTAACCTATTAACTAGAGCCTAGTGCAAGTTTCTGTTTTTTCCTTGCTTTTGAGTTTTACAAAAAATGAATATCAGACGAAGTCCAAACGGAATAAAAATTTACGGTGATTTTTTATGGACCAAAATAAACCCACGGAGCATCGGAGTCACAAGCCTTAGGGGCGCGAGCACCCCCTGAGCGCGCCCACCAGGCTTCTGACTCCCTCGTGGCCCATCCTGAATCGTTTCCACTATCATAAATTCCTATAAATCCCAAAAACCCTAAAGCAGAACCTAGATCAGGAGTTCCGCCGCCGCAAACCTCCAGAGCCATGAAAAACCAATCGGGAGCCTGTTCTAGAACCCTGCCGGAGGGAGAAACCATCACTAGAGGCCATCTTCATCATCCTGACACTCTCCATGACAAGGAGGGAGTAGTTCACCCTCGGGGCTGAGGGTATGTACCAGTAGCTGTGTGTTTGATCTCTCTCTCTCTCTCTCTCTCTCTCTCTCGTGTTCTTGAGATGGCACAATCTTGATATACCGTGAGCTTTGTTGATATAGATTGAATCATATGGAGTTTTCCCCTCTATCTGGTTGTGATTAATTGAGTTTTCCCTTTGAAGTTTTCTTATCAGATTGAGTCTTTAAGGATTTGAGATCACTTGATGTATGTCTTGCGATGGGATATCCGTGGTGAAAATGGGATGTTCTATTGATCCACTTGATGTATGTTTTGGTGATCAACTTGCGCGATCCGTGACCTTGGGAAACTATGCATAGGGGTTGGCACACGTTTTTGTCTTGACTTTCCGATAGAAACTGTGGGGCACTCCTTGAAGTTCTTTGTGTTGGATTGAACATGATGAATCTGAAATTATGTTATGCATATAGTATAATCAAGCCCATGGGTACTTGTGGTGACATTGGAGTATCTAGGTGACATTAGGGTTTTGGTTGATGTGTATCTTATGGTGTTATTTTAGTACGAACTCTAGGGCTGTACGTGACACTTATAGGGATAGTTCATACGATTGATCAGAAAGGATAACTTTGAGGTGGTTTCGTACCCTACAATAATTTCTTCATTAGTTCTCCACTACTTGTGACTTTGGAGTGATCTCTTTGTCGCACGAGAGGTACTTACATATGATTCAACTATGTCAATATTGTTGAGAGAACTTGCACTAGTGAAAGTATGGACCCTAGGCCTTGTTTCCAAGCATTTATACAGCATTTTGCTCGCCGTTTACTATGTGTTACCTTGCTGTTTTTATATTTTCAGATTACAAAAAAACTATATATACCATCCATATTGCACGTATATCACCATCTCTTCGCCGGACTAGTGCACCTATACAATTTACCATTGTATTGGGTGTGTTGGGGACACAAGAGACTCTTTGCTATTTGATTGCAGGGTTGTTTGAGAGAGACCATCTTCATCCTACACCTCCCGTGGATTGATAAACCTTAGGTCACCCACTTGAGGTAAAATTACCATTGTCCTACAAAACTCCGCGCTTGGAGGCCCAACACGAGTCTACAAGAAAAAGGTTGTGTAGTAGACATCAAGCTCTTTTGTGGCGCCGTTGCCGGGGAGGTGAGTGCTTGAAGGTATAGCTTTAGATCTTGCAATCAAATCTTTTAGTTTCTTGTTTTTCACTAGCTTGTATTTATAAAATAAAACTACAAACAATGGAATTGAGGTTGCCTCATATGCTTCATCTTTACAATGTTTTTCGTGAAAATGATGGAAAGGAAAATTGTGCTCAAGTGTTAGAAGAAGAAGTTATTGAAATGTTTGGAACTAAATATTTGAGTGATGAGCATGATAGTGGTATTCTTAGTATGAATTCTATGAATATTCATGTTTCTAATGATATGCAAAGCCACAAGGTTGGGGATGCTATTTTTGATGAAGATGATATTTTTAGCCCCCCAAGTTTTGATGAGCAAAACTAGTATGATTATGACATGCCTCCTATCTATGATGATTATTGTGATGACACGTATGCTATAAATAGTAATGGTAACCATCAAAATTTTCATCATGATTTTAATATTCAAAGTGGTTATGTCAATCAAGTATGTCATGATAGTTATTTTGTTGAGTTTGCTCCCACTATTTTGAATGAGAAGAAAATTGCTTATGTGTTGAGTGACAAATTTTCTATGCTTGTAGATCATGAAAAGAATGCTTTATGTGCTGGTTATATTGTGGAATTACTTCATGATGCTACTGAAAATTATTATGACGGAGGAACATATGCTTGTAGGAATTGCAATAATATCAAGTTTCCTCTCTATGTGTTCAAGGTTTTGAAGTTATGCTTATTTTGCCTTCCTATGCAAGTTGATTCTTGTTCCCATAAATTGTTTGGTCACAAAATCCCTATGCACAGGAAGTGGGTTAGACTTAAATGTGCTTGTCATGAGATTCATGATGCTCTTTTGCATGTTTCAATTACTATTCCTATGTGAGCATCATTGAAATCATCATGCCTAGCTAAAAGGCATTAAAAAAAGCGCTTGTTGGGAGACAACCCAACACTTTTCCCTTCTGTTTTTGTGTGTTCACATGATTAAGATACTGTATTAATCATGTTTTGTGTCTTTTATTTCAATAAAGTGCCAAGTAAATCCTTTGGGATAGTGTGGATGCTTGCTTGTTTGATTTTGTGCAAGAACAGAAAGTTTTGCGTCCAGTATATGAATTATCTGATTTTATTGGAGCGTCAAAAAATTCTGAAAATTTTACACAAACTTTATATGAAAATTACTTGAGTTTTTGTAACTTTTCATAATTTTTAGAGTCGGGGAATTTGGGTGATCATTCACATCTTCAGAGACTATTCTGTTTTTAGATTCTGTTTTGCATGCATAGTTTGCTTGTTTTAGTGTTTCGATAGCTTATATTCAGTGGTATAAATTATGGGAATGGTAGAATACAGTAGGTATCATGTGGAAACAATTATGAATCTTGTCTTGATAGTACCTAAGTGAATGATCTATATTTATTACACTAACCCTTCTCACAAAGTTCAGTTAGGTTTTGTGTGATTGAAGTTTTCAAGTTTTGGGTGAGACACCGATATGAGGAGAATAAGGAGTGACAAGAACCTAAGATTGAGGATTACCAAGTCACCCACAAGGTAATATTAAAGGAAGACTCAAGCGTCTAAGCTTGGGGATGCCCCGGAAGGCACCCCCTCTTTCGTCTTCAACACTATCGGTATATCTTACTTGGAGCTATATTTTTATTCATCACATAATATGAGTTTTGCTTGGAGCATCATTTTATTTTTTTTCCTCTGTTAGGTGTTATTTATAATCTTGTTTTTCAATAAAAAGTTCCAAGAATTTCCTTAGGATGCTTGCATTGCATGTTTTGATATGTGCTGGGTAAAAACAGAAACTTCTGTTGTAGTGTTTGAATTTTCATATTTTACCGGAACATGGAAAGTTTCTGAAATTTTTACACAGTGTTTCCATATAAATTTTATAGCATGTCCTAAATTTAATTAATTGTTTGTGTTACAGAAGTACACTATTTTTATAAATTTCTACAGACTGTTCTGTTTAGACAGATTGTTGTCATAGTTTCGTTATCTACTTATCCTATAGTTTCCACAGCCTATATTGGTAGATATAAATTGTGGAAATGATAGTATACAGTACCTAATGTTTGAAAATTATTATGCAACTTGTCTTGGTAGTACCTAAAGAGTTGATTTATTATTATGTGTGCTAACCTATCTCACGAGTTCTTTTTGAGTTTTGTGTGGATGAAGTTTTTGAGAATAGCTGAAACCGTGATATGAGAAGATTGAACGAGATACAAAAGCTCAAGCTTGGGGATTCCCAAGGCACCCCAAGTAAATATTTCAAGAAGTCTCAAGGATCTAAGCTTGGGAATGTTATGCATCCCACCTCTCTTCATCAACAATTATCAGTTAGCCTATGTTGAGCCTAAATTTTTATTCGTTCACATGATGCGTGCTATTCTTGGATTGCTATTTTTCTTTTTCTTGCTGTTTGAATAAAGTACTTAAGATCTTTAAATATTTATTGAGGGAGAGAGAGTCCTCACATAGCTCCTTAATTGTTTGACTACTCATATCCTTTGAGAGTAGCTTGTCATTTTCTCATCTGCTTTACTTAAATTTGTTTGAGCTTGTCAAAAAACCAATGGCAATACATGAAACTAGTCCCAAAGTGATAGATATCCAAGGAGGATATAATAAAAACTTTCATGAAGATCATTGGACAAACTAAACTTGATTCTTTGTAATAGTTTTGAAACATGATGATAGTAATATGTGAGTCATGTTAGTGAGTAAGTATGCTTAGTAAGAATATTCCTGTTAAGGTTTGTGACTCCCTATGCATGCACGAAAGTCAATAGTTATGCAATGAAGTTACATCCTACTTGTGGTGCATTATTCGGTGTTAGTTATGACTCAATGCTCACTTATGTGATTTTTCGTTCCTCGGTTTGGTTGCTTCCCAATCTATTTGCTAGCCTTCATTTGTACTAAGTAGAAATACTACTTGTGCATCCAAAATCCTTAAACCAAGTTTTGCCTTATGAGTCCACCACACCTACTTATATGCGGTATTTCCATGCCGTTCCAAGCAAATTTGTATGTGCCATCTCTAAATCTTCAAAATAATTTTTCTCTTTTGTGTGCCTGTACCGCTCATGAAACGGTTGGGAGTATCCGATATTTTTCCATGCTAGGTGTGTTATTCTCACGATATGTGTTGATTCACTATCATTCACGAGAAAGTGGCTGGTATTCGGGATGCCCAGTCCCATGCTCAAAAATCAAATCAAAATATAATGAAACAAACCTCCCCCAAGAATGTTGTTGGTATGGACGGTACCCATGGATTCGGCTCGCTGTGGAGTGTGATTGATTGGTGGAGGGGGGGGGGAAACTTTACTATTATGTTTGGGAACTGCCTATAATGTATCTAGCATGGAAAGTATTGTGAGCTACTTCGTCATTTTCGTTGACAGGAAAAGCATGCCACTGAAAATATTTTTCTCTCTCAATATAAACTTTGAGCTCTGGCACCTCTACAAATCCCTACTTCCCTATGCAAAGGACCTATCTATTTACTTTATGCAATTTTTATTTTTGCTTTGAGTCTCCATCTTCTCTTATAAGCACCAACTAGGGGGCACTATGATCGTACTTGAGCATTGGGCATAGCTAATATTTGAGTGTGTTTCATGAATGGATCAATGATTGAGCATGATGGGCTAGGGATAATTTTCTTTAGTGTTGATATTTTGAAAGACATGATTGCTTGTTGACATGCTTGAGTATTGAAGTCATTATGTTAAAACTAGACTATTGCTTTGAATCATTTACAATTCCAAATGTACATGCTATACAAGAAGAAAAGAATATGATGAACATGTTAGGCAGCATTCCACATCAAAAATTCTGTTTTTATCATTTAGCTACTCGAGGACGAACATGAATTAAGCTTGGGGATGTTGATACGTCTCCAACGTATCTATAATTTTTGCTTGTTCTATGTTGTTATATTATCATTCTTGGATGTTTTACAATCATTTTACCACAACTTTATATTATTTTTGGGACTAACCTATTAACCCAGAGCCCAGTGCCAGTTTCTGTTTTTTCCATGTTTTTGAGTTTTACAGAAAAGGAATATCAAACGGAGTCCAAATGGAATAAAAATTTATGATGATTTTTTATGGACCCGAAGAGAACCATGAAGCATTGGAGTTGGGCCAGAAGACCCACGAGGCAGTCACAAGCCTCAGGGGCGCAGCCACCCCCTCGGCGCGCCCACCAGGCTTGTGACTCCCTCGTGGCCCATCCTGACTCGTTTCCACCGCCATAAATTCCTATAAATCCCAAAACCCCAATGCAGAACCTAGATCGGGAGTTCCGCCGCCGCAAACCTCCAGAGCCATGAAAAACCAATCGGGAGCTCGTTCCGGCACCCTGCCGGAGGGGGAAACCATCACCGGAGGCCATCTTCATCATCCCGACGCTCTCCATGACGAGGAGGGAGTAGTTCACCCTCGGGGCTGAGGGTATGTACTAGTAGCTACGTGTTTGATCTCTCTTTCTCTCTCGTGTTCTTGAGATGGCACGATCTTGATTTACCGTGAGCTTTGTTGATATAGATTGAATCATATGGAGTTTTCCCCTCTCTATCTTGTTGTGATGAATTGAGTTTTCCCTTTGAAGTTTTCTTATCGGATTGAGTCTTTAAGGATTTGAGAACACTTGATGTATGTCTTGCGATGGGATATCCGTGGTGACAATGGGATGTTCTATTGATCCACTTTATGTATGTTTTGGTGATCAACTTGCGGGTTCCGTGACCTTGGGAATCTATGCATAGGGGTTGGCACACGTTTTTGTCTTGACTTTCCAGTAGAAACTGTGGGGCACTCCTTGAAGTTCTTTGTGTTGGATTGAACATGATGAATCTGAAATTATGTGATGCATATCGTATAATCAAGCCCATGGGTACTTGTGGTGACATTGGAGTATCTAGGTGACATTAGGGTTTTGGTTGATGTGTATCTTACGGTGTTATTTTAGTACGAACTCTAGGCTTGCCCGTGACACTTATAGGGATAGTTCATAAGATTGATCAGAAAGAATGACTTTGAGGTGGTTTCGTACCCTACAATAATTTCTTCATTAGTTTTCCGCTACTTGTGACTTTGGAGTGAGCTCTTTGTCGCACTAGAGGTACTTACATATGATTCAACTATGTCAATATTGTTGAGAGAACTTGCATTAGTGAAAGTATGGACCCTAGGCCTTGTTTCCAAGCATTTATACAACGTATTGCTCGCTGTTTACTATGTGTTACCTTGCTGTTTTTATATTTTCAGATTACAAAAAACTATATCTACCATCAATATTGCACTTGTATCACCATCTCTTCGCTGAACTAGTGCACCTATACAATTTACCATTGTATTGGGTGTGTTGGGGACACAAGAGACTCTTTGCTATATGATTGCAGGGTTGTTTGAGAGAGACCATCTTCATCCTACACCTCTCGCGGATTGATAAACCTTAGTTCATCCACTTGAGGGAAATTTCCATTGTCCTACAAAACTGCGCGCTTGGAGGCCCAACACAAGTCTACAAGAAGAAGATTGTGTAGTAGACATCAAGATCCTCCAACATGTAGTGCTTGCTTCCACCTCATATTAGCCAAAGCTTCCGCACCAAGTAGAGATACTACTTGTGCATCCAAACACTCAACCCAGTTTTTCCATGAGAGTCCAGCATACCTACCTATGGATTGAATAAGATCCTTCAAGTAAGTTGTCATCGATGCAAAAAGCAATAAAAATTGCTCCTAAATATGTGTGATCTTTTATTGTAAGGGAAATAAGCGTTGTAATAACTTGTGATAGTAAAGAAATAAAAGCGACAGACTGCATAATAAAGGTTTCTGTCACAAAGGGCAATACAATGCGGCGTTCCTCGACACTAAAGGTTTGTGCATCCCAAAACAAAAAGTACATGACAACCTCTGCTTCCCTCTGCGAAGGGCCTATCTATTACTTCTACTTTTTAAGTACTTACCTTCACACAAGAGTTATGGTGATCCTCACCACTTCCTATATTTCGCCTCTCTCTTGGCAAGAATTATGTCTTGGGGAATGATCTACACGCATATATCCACTCGGATGTGGGTGATCATGAGTTATTATTGTTGACATCACCCTTGAGGTGAATAGTTGGGAGGCAAAACTATAAGCCTCTATCTTTCTATGTCTCCGATTGAAGCTTTGAGCTCATGGGTACCGTGTGAGTGTTAGCAATTGTGAAAGACTAAAAGATGATTCGGTATGTGGGTTTGCTTTACAAGCTCGTATATTGACTCTTTCCGATGTTATGATAAATTGTCAATTGCTTCAATGACTAAGATCATAGTTTTTTGGTTGTCAATAGAGTTCTTGGTTCATACTTTATCTTGTGAATGAATTGTTACTCTAGCATAATAAATATTATAAAATAAGTATTGTTGTTCTAAATATGTTCATGATGCCCTCATATCCGTATTGTATCTTATCAACACCTCTATCTCTAAACATGTAGACATATTTATCGATCTCAGCTTTCGCTTGAGGGCAAGCGAGGTCTAAGCTTGGGGGAGTTGATACGTCCATTTTGCATCATACTTTTATGTTGATATTTATTGCATTATGGGCTGTTATTACACGTTATGATACAATACTTATGCCTTTTCTCTCTTATTACAGCTGGAATTCTGGACTTGAAAAGGAGCAAATATGAGATATCTATTCTACACAACTCCAAAAGTCCTGAAAATTTACGGAGAATTATTTTGGAATATATAAAAAATATTGGGCGAAATAGATGCCAGAGGGGGGCCACCAGGAGGTGGCAAGTGGTCGCGCCTAGCAGGCCTGTGACCCACCTGGAAGGTCCCCGACGCCCATCTTCTGCTATATGGAGGGTTTTGAACTGGAAAAAATCATAGGAGAGCTTTCGCGATGAAGCGCCGGCATCTCGAGGCGGAACTTGGACAGAACCAATCTAGAGCTCTGGCAGGGCTGTTCTGTCGGGGAAACTTCCCTCCCTGAGGGGGAAATCGAAGCCATCGTCATCACCAACGATCCTCTCATTGAGAGGGGGTCAATCTCCATCAACATCTTCACCAGCACCATCTCCTCTCCAAACCCTAGTTCATCTCTTGTATCCCATCTTTGTCTCAAACCTCAGATTGATACCTGTGGGTTGCTAGTAGTGTTGATTACTCCTTGTAGTTGATACTAGTTGGTTTACTTGGTGGAAGATCATATGTTCATACCCTTTATGATAATTAATACTCCTCTGATTATGAACATGAACATGTTTTGTGATTAGTTATGTTTGTTCCTGAGGACATGGGATAAGTCTTGTTATAAGTAATCATGTGAATTTGGTATTCGTTTGATATTTTGATGAGATGTATGTTGTCTCTCCTCTAGTGGTGTTATGTGAACATCAACTACATAACACTTCACCATTATTTGGGCCTAGGTGAAGGCATTGGGAAGTAATAATTAGATGATGGGTTGCTAGAGTGACAGAAGCTTAAACCCTAGTTTATGCGTTGCTTCATATGGGGCTGATTTGGATCCACACGTTTCATGCTATGGTTAGGTTTATCTTAATTCTTCTTTTGTAGTTGCGTATGCTTGCGATAGGGATTAATCATAAGTGGGAGGTTTGTCCAAGTAAGGGTAGCACCCAAGCACCGGTCCACCTACATATCAAATTATCAAAGTAACGAATGCGAATCAAATGAGCATGGTGAAAACTAGCTTGACAGAAATTGCCATGTGTCCTCGGGAGCTCTTTGCTTTATATAAGAGTTTGTACAGGCCTGTCCTTTGCTACAAAAAGGATTGGGCTACCTTGTTGTACCTTTGCTACACTTGTTACTTGTTACTCGTTACGAATTATCTTATCACAAAACTATCTGTTACCGATAATTTCAGTGCTTGCAGAGAATACCTTACTAGAAACCGCTTGTCATTTCCTTCCACTCCTCATTGGGTTCGACACTCTTACTTATCGAAAGGACTATGATAGATCCCCTATACTTGTGGGTCATCATACAACGTATTTGTCGTAGTCCGGCTAAATCTATGGCTGATCTAAATCTACCCTTCGGTCGCCTATTTAGATTGTTGTTATTCTTGTCGCGGGCCTCGTATATGAGGTTGAAATCTCCGTTGATGAGCCACGGATCAGTGAGAGGCGGGGCTGTGCTTGCAATTTCAGCAAGGAAGGCATCCTTGTTGTCGTCATTGGCTGGCCCGTAGACGGTGGTAAGCTAGTAGGAGACGCGCAAAGCGTTGATCGTGATCTTGGTCATGATCGTGAACTGCCCTATTGCATGCGATTCAGCAGTAATGGTGTCCTTGTTCCAAAAGATTGCTACCTCCCCCCTCGGGTCCCGATGGCAGGCAGGACGATGCAACCATCTAAGGTGTAGCCTCCGATGTCACGCACCAGCTCCGGCGTTCAAACATCTAACTTAGTTTCTTGGATGCAGTGTATGGATGTGCGCTGTGCAGCAACCACTTAGCGAACGGCCTCGTGCTTCGCCAGCGAGTTCAGGCCGCATACATTCCAGCAGAGAATAGTTGGCTGTTGGTTGTCACTCATGATGGACACTATTGATCTACGACAGCAACCAGATACTACTAATCAAAGACAGATACACTTGCAATCTCGTCGGGGGACGCCGCCGACCACCAGTAGGCCCCAAACCTTAGCGACACCAACTAAACCAACTCCCAGTACAGAGACGGAGAGACAATAAACCTAGCTCGAGCCGGCCTAATGCCGACCGCTGCCGGAAACTACTACAGATCATTGGTTTTGCTAACATTACTACACTCCGGCCTCCTCAGCGACAGCATCAGGTCCGACCATGCCGACCGCAGCCTACAGTGCATCTCCGCTTAGCCTAGTGAGCTTGGCGATGATGTTGATGTCATCATCAATGAGTGGCTCGTCGAACCTGCGGATCAGCGCCTCGATAGCCTTAGCAGTCATCTTCTCCTTTGGATCGAGAAGGCCCAGACCCTGCACCAGACGTAGAGTGGCGCGCTCAACCACCGGAACAAAGTTTCTCTGTGCCGCCTGGCGTGCGCTCTGCCGCAGTGGGGGCACAGATGTTGCCCGAGACCTGGGCGGGGCGAAGCAGCGTCTACCTGGTGGCAGGGGCAGCAGCTGTGGTTGTTGGTTGGTGAAGAGCCGACGAGGGGCAACGCTTGGGCCCGAGATCTCCAGCTGGCTGACATGCGCAATCACCTCTCCCAGCTCTACCGTCACCGTAGTCGACGACGTGGGAGTACGACAGCTAAAATTCGTAGGGTTGTAGAGCAGGCCGGACAGGGTGGGGGCGAAGATGTCAGCGATCGCTTGAGTTGGTGCCTCTTCCTGTGGCTTTCCCTTGTCGGAGAACTCCAGCGGTGCCACCATCATGGCTTCAATCTTAGCATCGAGGAGCGCATCCACGGCTTGCCCCTGCCCGCCGGCTATCAGCGGCTTCTTGGCATTGTTGAAGAACTGCTCGATGACGTCGTCATTGTGGTCCGCGCTAGGCCGCTCCTTGGGCATGGCGGGCATCGGAGTAGTCAGGGTCTTCGCTTTGACCTTGCTGGATGGCACGATGGCATCCACAGCAGCAGCGGCATCCCGCCTACACATCCTCTTCGTGCCACTGGAGCTGCTGGAGCGGTGGCGAGCAGGAGAGCGGCTGCGTGGCTGACGCTCCTTGGACGTGAATTCGGGCTAAGCGAGCTGGCCGCGGTCGCGCCCCAGGAGCGTGTCCTTCCAGGACCTCCTATCGGCACCATCGTTGTCGTTGTCGCACCCGGGGCCTCCTAGGGGCATTCCTCGGCAGCTTGTATCCATGACCGGGGCACGTGCGTGGCGCTTGTGTCGTTCTTCGTGTTGTCCATCTTCAACGTGCATGGTCCACGTCCCTAGGTAGGTGCATGGCAGGCCATCGTCGTTGTCTGAGACCGAGGAAGGGATGCCTGCCGCTCTGCGTGGAGTGGGAGGAGCACGGTGTCCTCGGCGACCAGTCTTCAACGCGATCGACGTGGATGAGGAGGTCGTACCTCACCGCCCCCGGCGGTGGTGCGACCCTGCGGTCCGGCAGAGAGAAGCCCTCCATCTCCTCCACACGCCCTGCGCCATGGGGAAGCTTCCAGTAGGTGTGCTTGGTGGGGATGAAGGCCATGTCCCACAACCAGACCCAACAGGCGAAGGTCTTGGTGTGGCCGCGCTCCAGCGTGCGGCTGTCGAGCCGGTCGACGCGAACCTTATTGCCGAACACCTCCTGTGTCCCCTCGATGGACCAGTATTGCATGGGCATGTCCTCAATGACACAACAAACATGGAGATTGAATGTGCCAAAGGCCGCGTGGTCGTTCTCGTGCCATGGCGAGACCGTGAGGGTGACGCCATCGACCCATAGAGTGTCATGGCGAACAACGTTGTCGTGGTGGGCAGGTTGGGTGAAGATGATGAGGAAATCCTCCAGGTGGTGTGCCGTCACCCGCAACTGATGCGACAGGACACACAGCTGTGCCTCCAGGGCCCGACCGACGGCCATGGGCGACGTCGCTGCGACCCCTTCCAAAGCCTGCAGCGTGACCACGTGCTGCTTGAGGAAGAAGATCGCCTGCCCCACTTACAGCATAGAGACGCCCACCTTGTGGCTGGAATGGGGCCATCGTGCCGGGTTGACCAGGCTGAGCTCAGCCATCACCGGTGCTTGGGGCAGAGCCGTCGGCGGCGGAGCTGCAGAGGGTGGCGGGGACGGGAAGCGCAGGAGGGAGCTAATCGGAGGTGAAGGCGGACCTAGTCTAGCTGCGACAGGGCCACCCGGGCCATTGCGAGGGTTCTGGGGGCACTCGCGGCCAAAGTGGCCAGGGTGCCTGCAGAGGATGCAGTGGAGCGGGTCGCGGGAGTCCTTCCGGCGATGTTTCTTGCTAAGGCGATGAAAGTAGAGACCACGTAAGTGCTTTAAGAAGGCCTCGCGGCCAACTGCCGCATTGAACGCCGACCGGTGGCCCGTAAGCAGAGACGGAGGAGGCCCGCTATGGACAACCGGGGCGGAGCCGTGCCCCCGGTTCTTGCACGGTGCCACATCCGTCCACCCACTGTCCAAGCCTGAAGAGGAAAGGTTGAGCGCTGGAGATGGGATGACTACGACGGATTGAAGGCGATGGCTAGGGCGTACCGCCGGATCCGCGGAGCAAAGCGCATCCGTGCCCGAGGAGTATTCACCCCATAGCAACAGGCGTGGCAGAGAAACCGGATCTGGCGAAGGCGGAGAGTGAAAGCTTGATGTGGCCGAGGATACACATAGCAGACCGAGGGATCAATCCCGCACCTCCCTTCCATCCTCGGAGTTGCAGCAAGAGCCCGGTCAGGGAGAGCACGAAGCTCCCATGCTGTCGCGACAGGTGGCCGCCGCGGCCAGAGTGGCCAGCGGCGCGGAGGGTGGGGGGAGGGAGCGTCTCAGTGCCTCAGAGCCCTACCTCGATGTTAACTGTTTGCGTTTCTCTTTCCCTCCCCGCCACGTTGGTCCCTACAAGCAGCACCTCTACTCATTTTTGCTGTAAAAAGGGTACAAGTGAGAATCAATGCGATCTATGAGGGCCTGCCCCCAACTCGGTACTGATCTGCAAATAAAAGCGTAAACTGATGATACATATTCATTAACATAGGCCTAATTATGGTACTATCTTGAAATTAACTTGAAATATTGTTGTGCTTGTCTCTACGTACCCATAAGGCATACATAAGCTACAGTTGTATACGTATTTATACTGATACCAGGTATGATAATTCCAAGTAATGGTACTTAATAGACACAACGCATCGCAACCGTCGCCTCCTCTCCAAGAAAAAAAAAGAAAAAATGTTTAGGGTTCCTTTGTCTTCTAGCACTGGTCCGCGTCATTTTTGATGGCCTTGGGGTCATGGGAGCGTGGTGGACCCTGACCCTTGCCATGCCGAGAGGGATTTTACTTCGTTTTTAGGTGTTTGATGAGTTCCTTTAGAGTTTGTATCATGCCCATAAAGACGAGGTTGGCCTCGACAGAAGAGCACATCCACTGTGGCCGCGTAGACAACAGACAAATCTCACTGTAGCTAAAGTCGATGGCTTCACCCACATGGATCCTATCTAAGGACACGTGCCCATCCTTCTAACAGTGTCGACGACTAGCCTCTGAGACAAGGGTCATTATTCCATACCCTCTGAGGTTGAGGTCTCCTCCTCCTAGAAATGCTCACGCATCTTCCCGGGCGGATCCCGCGAAGGGATTCTGGCGTTCGGCCGGAGTCCCTCCTCGGACCACACGAGGCAAGGCGATACCCACCGAGTATCGCAGAGTCTTTCAGAGTCATTCTTTCGCTCCACGAACGACGCTCGGCTTATTTGTTTAGTTCCAATACGCGAGGCTGTCACTACCCTAGTTTTCTTTACACCGACAATGGCGTGTCTTCGCCTCGCTTTCAGTGTTTGTAGTTGCCGCTAGGTGGCCTAGGAACATGGATTTTTTTGTTATTGATGTGTTCCTTATACTGTCATTATATGATGAATAGATCGAAAGTTCCCTCGCAAAAAAAGTAGTGATACTTAATTAATTTGAAGGTGAACCTGTAATTATCCGGAAAAAAAGTTGAGCATACAATAGATCATGCCACAATGCGTATAGACAAGGAAGATTATTTTTTTTATGAAAAGGAAAGGTACCTCATCAAGTAATTGCATGGCCTAAGGTCTAGAGACTTCATACTTGACGCCTTTGAGCCTTCACACAGGGGGTGTCTAATAGGCCAGCCCATTTTTGTAAAACATGCTATGCCTGGTTTTTTTATTTGTTTGTTTTTCCAGCCAGTCTTTCATTAAAAACCGGCTGATGGGTTATATTTACAAACTTGAATATTTAAAAATTAAAAATAATACATACATTGGAAACATATTAGTTATATATTTTATATCTTCTATTCCATTTCCATGTGGCATGACAGGTGAATGCCCCCATCATTTCTGAGCAGGATGCATGCCTATACTCCTACAATAAATCTGAAGTTGCCTTAGCCCGGAGGTTTTACTCTATAAATGATCCAAGTCTTCAATTCCATTTGCCACTATCTCCTGAAGCTCATAGTGTAGTTGACAGACTCATGATTGTAAACCTTCAAGCATTGAGGAGTTAAATGCTCTGGATACTTGGTCATATCCATGGGGAAAAAACTATTTGGCAAAAAAATTATATATGTATTGTAATAGACAAATCACCTCCCGGAACCATTTAAATGGATTTGGAAATCCAAGTTACAAGTGCTCTCAAGGTCTTTATGTGGTTATTACTTGCGGACAGGCTGAACACTATGAACATGCTCAAAAGAAGACACTTTCAAATTGGAAATGAGTTCAGATGTGTTGTATGTAATTCAGGAGAGGAAGAAATTGTTGAGCATTTGATTTTCAACTGCACGGTCAGCAAAAAAATTTGGACCAAAATGAGAATCCAGTATACTTCAGGATGTTCCAGAATTGAGGCAGTGCAACGGGCTAAATAAAAACATTCTTGTAAATTGTTTTTTGAGATCTTCACTATTACTACTTGGATAATTTGGAAGGAGAGGAACAACTACATTTTCAACCACATAAATCCTTCTAGTAGAGCATGGTTTGAAAGAACAAAGGCTGGTCTCATTTGGTTAAAATATAGAGTTTCCTTTGATCTCATTGATTTTATCACCACATTTGTAAACTCCCTGTAGCTCCTGCTTAGATCATAAGTGTCTGGACCAATGTGAGGATCCATATCCCACACTTATGTAAATATTTTATTAATATTAATATAGCATACTAGGTGCCTCTCCAGCTATTTCAAAGTAAAACATAATTTTTTTAAATGTCTTTTCTATGCTTAAAATATATTCAGTGTATATTTAAAAAAAAATATTTATCGTGTATTAAAAATCATTCACATGATACTAAGGGCCGGTTCTTTTTGTGGCTTTTTTGGGCTTCTAGAATAAGCCGTCCCTACCCAGCTTATTCTAGATGCCCAACAAAAATAATTTTTTACAAGCCTACTAGTCAAATCTTAATTAATAGGTCTTTGAATAAATAAATTTGGTTGGGCTTCTAGAATAAGCTGGGTAAGGGACAACTTATTCCAGCTTATTCTAGAAGCCAACAAAAGAACTGACCCTAAATAGTGTTCACCGTGTATTTTCTAAAAAAAGGAAAAAAAAGACAAAAACAGAGAACACAAAACAATGAACCTAATAAAGAATGAAAACCAGAACAAAAACCCAAAAAAAAATCAACAAAGAAATGCTACATTAGTTCGCAAACAAAAACTGTTGGAACTGCGGACTGGTCCTGTCCAATATGCATCGATGTTGTCGTTGGGCCAACTAGTTGACACTTGTGGGCGTGAGATAGGATTTATGCTTGCAAGCTATTTTCACATGTTTTGCCTAAAAAAGAAGAGCTATTTTCACATGTTTTGCCTCCTCACATGTGTTGCCATCCTGAAACAAGAGACCAAGAACAACATGGACGGACCAATCCCTCTAAGGACCCATATGCAAAAGCCAACATTCACCTTAGACTATATGGGCTAGTTCAACTCAAATAAAATGAAATAAACAGAAGAGGAGGGACACCACGATGGGATGGTCGTATTTTTCTGTATCGGATGGAACAACGGCCATAGGGATGAGATTGCGGCACCATGATGGGATAGTCATGTTTGTTGCGTATAGTTGTTTGTTCAATTATAATGATGCGCCAAAAACGAAAATACATGCGATGATGCAAGGTATGAGTCTTGCACCGCAACACACCTAGCTTCATGTCATCGTGTAGTCGGATTCATCTGCCACATTCTCTATTTTCAAAGACGAACCTCTTCTTCGGTCACCATATGGGCATCCTGTCTTGAAAATCAATGCCCTGAGAGAGGGCCAGAAGTTCATTCCGCAGAAATTTCGTCGTAGCCAGAATAAAATGACATATTGTTTGATAAGATGCAACCGCACTGGATGTAGTCATAAAGGGCCCATTTGTACTGAGGATTTATTGGCTCTTAACTGTAGTTGTTATCATTTTGTAATATAACTCATTTTACCCCGCAAAAAAGAAGAAGTCGAGAGAGTTTGTGAACGAATGCCACCCTTCATGATAAGTCAATCGACAAACAACACACTTTATGTTTTCTTTTCTGTATAATATATTTATTTATTTTTAAAAAGGAGATTAAAATCCTGACCTCTGCATCAATTGATGCATACATCTAATTTTATTAATTATTTAACAAATATGATGGAACATATATCAAGCCACCCGAAGTCGTAATTCATATCTATAAACTTGATAATATTGAGTGCTCTCACTCTTCATATTTAAAACCGGTGTAGTCGTTGAGCAATACACATAACGTAACGGAATCTACAACTAGTACCGCAGACATAAAATGTACATCACATGCATGAACACGTTTTAGAAGCCGACATCATTATCAAATCGCTGACCCATCTTTAGGAAAGAGATCCGTAACATCCTTGATAGTCCGGCCATCCGTCGACGCCACCACGGCACCCAACGACACCACCTCCCTGCGCGCAAACTACTGAGTACCTCACGGTCTCCGCCGGTACAACGCAACACCATGCCGCCAAGTACCATCAGCTGACGCAGCTTGAAGTCTCTGGACGATCTATCGTGTATAGCACCAGCCAAATAAGCATGGCATAGCATAGCATCTGTCGACCAGGTATGACTTGATATCTCAACCGAAACTCCGTGCAAGTGGAAGCCGCTCCACCTCCTACCTCTGTCTTCCAGCGCTTCTTCACAAACGACGCTCCCAAGAGAGAAGCGACACCGCAATGCCGTCATCGTTCAATTTGGAAGACCAGATCCTAGGGTTTCCTCCGAAGCAGCACGAGTGTGTCGTAGTAGTTACACTATGATGCCTTCATCAAGGTAACAACACATAACGCTGTCATCGCCCGCCGTCGGCTCAGTTTTTACCAGCAACTATGTCTCCCCGACATGCAGCCAAGACTAGATGACGGATCTCGAGATCCGACCACCTAGCCTTTAGGTCACCACTGCCAATTCCAGGGCCGCCAACCCTGGTGTCCACGATAATGGAGAAAAACCGATCTAGGCGGGAAACTCCAAATCCGTCGCCGTCAGCTGCCATGGCCGGCCCCACACCGCCACCGCAACCATGGTGGCCCAGCCGCCATCAAAATCCCATCGGGCCGCCGTCCAATCATGTCAACTCCGACTCCACGTCAGGCGTCTTGGGGTCGCCGTCACGTCTCGGTCAGAGATCCCCTCATGAAGAAATGAGTAGAGCCTGCTGTCCGCCCTCCGCCGGCCTCCTTTGGCGACAGCGGTGAAGCAGGGAGGGTCAGGGGCCGCGGCGGAGGCTAGGGTTTGCCCGAGCCGCCCGTGGAGGCGACGCGAGCGACGCGTTGTTTCTCTCGTGCGTCAAATTGCCCACGTTTGGCACTCGCTCTGCGGTCGTGCTGCAATTGTGCGTCGGAGGAAACTTAATTCTAGAGGGCGAATACAATATACTCCGTACTTTGTGGCTGCGGATTGTACTCCTATATATGTATATATAAAATCCCACGCACAATTCACGTCTATGATAGTTGAGCCGAGTGAAGAACAGGCCTGTTCATGCGTTTGCTTCTTCAAAACATTGGGTGTGCGTGGCCACAGCAATCACTCGGCCGCCCGTCCCATGGTCATGGAGATAGAAACAGCACCTCTGAGCCCGCAGCAGCGAGAATACAACGACGGCAGTTCGGACCAGCGGTCCGGCGCCGGCGCCGGCGCCGCTAAACCACTGTACCGCAACCCCATCGTCGTCGTCAACTTCCTCCTGATGGCTCTTGGCACGGTGTGTGGCCCGCTCCTCTTTCGCGCCTACTTCCTTCACGGCGGCACAAGCAAATGGCTCACCTGCCTGCTCCAGACCGCCGGGTGGCCGCTCCTGCTCCCGCCGCTCTGCGTCTCCTTCTTCTCCCGCCGCCGCCGCCGCCAGCGCGACGAGAGCGCCACGGAGACGGAGGCCGCTTCGATCTCGCTCATGTCGGCCGGCCTCCTGGCCGCGACCGTCGCCATCGGGCTCGTGATCGGGCGCATCGACTTCCTCTACGCGTACGGGCTGGCCTACCTCCCGGTTTCCACCTCCTCCATCCTCGTCTCGACGCAGCTGGCGTTCACGGCCGTGTTCGCGCTGCTGGTCGTGCGCCAGCGGTTCACGGCCTTCTCGGTGAACGCCGTGGTGCTGCTCGTCGTGGGCGCCGCCATGCTGGGGCTGAACGGCGGAGGGGACCGCCCCGCGGGGGTGTCCCGGGCGCAGTACTACGCCGGGTTCGCCATGACGCTGGGGTCCGCGGCGCTGTACGGCCTGGTGCTGCCGCTCATGGAGCTCAGCCAGGCGCGGCACGCGGCCCGGGCCGGCGCGGCCGTCACGTACACGCTCGTCTTGGAGATCCAGATGGTCATCGGGATCACGGCCACGGCCTTCAGCGTCGTCGGCATGCTGGTCAACAAGGACTTCCACGTAAGTTTTGTTGTCAGATGCAAGTCCCCTTCGTAAGTACAACAGCATGCACTATTGCTGCTGCGGTGTTGCTACTACCGTTAATTAAGATCGCAACCTCACTCTTGTCAAGGCTAGCTGGTAGTAGCTACGTAGCATAATTGCAGGTTTGCATCACTGACATAGTAACAAGATCTTATGAAAACGATATAGGCCCGCATGGACCGCGAGGCACGAGCACCTCGCGATCAGACAGTGCTATATATTTTCAGGGAGATTGTCTCAAAAAAATAATATTTTCAGGGAATACACTCCACGTCTCACCCATGCATCTTTGATCGAGTCCTAAAGCGTTTTAAAAAGGAATACGTACGCTTCTTCTAAAGATAAGACGCGGCAGCTGTTGCCAAGCCTACTCCTATACTATGCATGTCTTATCAAACTTCATCAATTTGACTCACAATGGCTACATCACGGTGGACTCAGCATAAGGTTTTCTCAACCAACTGGCATTTAGCTATTGTGTCAGCCTAAACGTCCAACCAATATAACTCCTCGTGCTTTTATACTTATGCGAATCTCGCGGGTAAGATTGGGTGGTTACGTTCTTAGTGTTGACTTAGAAGTGATTGTCGCACATTGCTTTGAGAAATAGCCAACCACAGGAAATATTATGATTGTGTTTTCTGGATTGATGAAGACATTATTAGATTTGTTCAGAAGATATAGTTTATATATTGTAATATATGTTAAAGATTGTGCGCATTTCTAAAACGACATGTATTCACAAAAGAGCTGGTGTCTAGTAGGATGTTTATTCATTACGTGGTAATAAAAGAGTGCAAAAAAGTTTACCACATGGTAACATGGTAACATAAGTTCCACGCAATAATTTATGGTTTTGCCATTGTATGGGTACCAGGTTTACCACATGGTAACATGTTAGAAAATAGGCTATCACGTCTCAGTCAGCCGAAGACCATAAACTCTGCGCAAAAGTGATGTTCTGCTAGGATAAACAGTAAAATCCAAAATAAGTGAAAAACATTCCAACATATTTTGAAATTTTTGGGTGCAAACGTTGAAAAAATTCTCAGTGCTCACAGAATTTCATCACAAAATAACATTTTTGGAAGTCGTAGCAAAAAAAATTGAAGCTCCAAAAGTGTTATCTTCGATAACATTTTGGAGTATTGATTTTGTTTTTTTCTCCACGACTTCTACAGATGTCATTTTTTGATGAATTTGCAAGCGATGATAAATTTTGTCAATGTTTGCACCAAAGTAAAAATCAGAATTTTTAAACTTTTTTAAAAAAAATCGAACGATACTGCTCATCTGAGCTCATTTGACCTCGAGCTGAGAAACACCACGTCCAAGTCTGCGTGGCGTGCGTAATAGGAGACTACGGCCATAACTAGCCAAAGATACCAAAAGAGTCATGATGCCAAGGGAGTCATGATACTCCCTCCATTTCTTTTTTACTATGCATACAAAATTTGTCTCAGTCAAATTTTATAAAGTTTGACCAAATTTATATTAAAAAATATAACCATCTACAATCTTAGGGATATACAATATGAAAATTAATCCCATGGTCATCTAATGATATTGATTTAATATTCTACAAGTTGGTATTTTTTCATATAATATTAGTCAAACTTTAAGAAGTTTGATTTAAGACAAATCTTATATACGGACTAAAAAAACATAGGGTGTATACTACCAATCATATCTAAATAATTTCAGAAATGCAAGGGGCAGTGTTAATGTATGCATATCACACACCAATAATTGCATTGGACCCACATGTTGACCAGGAGGAGGTCATTTCCATTTATATCTATTAGCTGGCCAGGGACAACTTGCACTGATAGAGAGCATTTTCTTCTCTTATCTTTCCCGTGCAAATCCCCTGAACATCATGAGTGTGGACATCCTGAACAGATAGACATGTGTCCGGACTATCAAATCAACCAATTTATCAAGGGGATCCTAGCCGGTAAGAACATCTATAGTCGGCCGTCAAATCCTTCGTAAACGTCGGGACCGGATAGTCCAGTCATTGCTTGACGGGAGAGAGAAGAAATAGATGACCTAATCAGACTCTCACTGTTTTCTTTTTGAGGGGACTCTCACTGTTTTTTCTTATGTCTGGGTTGTCTACAAACTCTTACACTCAACCCATATATGGGAGGATATGAGATGCTTGTGCGTGTCCAAGCAGTGGGCCACGTAGGAGTTGGCCCACCATTGACATTAACATATCATCTTTCTTTATTCTTTCATTTTTTTTCTCTTTTTTCATCTTCATTAATCATATACATGTGACCGGACGTATAAAGTGAGAAATGAGAAGCATGGATGCGTGAATGGACAAACAGGGAATCAAAATGAACCTGTCCAGACCCTAATTGGACTCGCCACGGTCATTTAAGGGACCAAATTTGTCAAGTTCAGCTGTAGATGCCCTAGCAATACTAAAATGGTCTACAAATACATGTGAATATTGCATGCAACTACTTTGACGACCCTAATTTATTTCGAAATGGACCCATAGGGTTGGACCACATTGATTAATGCATCTAATTTTACCATTTTGGCTGGTGGACCACGGGTAAAAATATTGCACGCTTAGGCTGATCATAATGAGAAGCATTGTATACTAGTATCATGCATATGATACTAGTGTATGATACTACATCCATAATGCATAGTATCATATGTTAGTATTATAGGATAATTTATTTATTATCATGCATGACACATAGTAACACACCAGTAAATATGATACGGTATCATGCCTTTTCTTTCTTTATTTAATTTCATGCCACTCATCAAAATTGTCTAGTTGGTATACATGATACTACCGATAATATTCGCATTCCTCATTTAATTACAACCAGCCTTAGACCCAATCGTTAGATTATGCATGCGTTGGACTGCTCAAGTGTGCCCCGGGTGTAGTCAAAAGGTTTAAACGGTACTTTTTTCTTGCTAATGTTAAAAGACAAATTGTGTAATTTTTGCAAAGCTTCCCAAAATTCTCAAGCATAAAAACGAGAAGAATATGGATTAAGAATAGAAAGAAATGTGTGTTCATTTGTGCACGCTGCCTTCTAAAAACATAGTATTTATTTTTCTGGAACATACTCCTGGCAATGCGTGTGGATGCCTGTGGTAAAACTCAGACCAGTTGATAGCCTACAACAACTCTTTCATTTACTTATTACCAAAGAAATGCTGTGAAGAATCATGTCTGGTGCGTACAAATGAATCCTCTATAACAACCAAATCTGGAATATTTGTCATGATTTTTTTAAATATTTGTTTGGTGATCGTAATATTTTTTCTCTATGAAGGAAATTATTATTTTTAACAAAGTACAGACACCGACACCCATACATACGCATATACGCCCCCTATGAACACACACAATCACATACACACTATCCCTATGAGCCTCTTGAAAGACTGAATCGGCATATCATCTTAAGATTGACAAAGTCATCATAGGCGTCTTCATAGTCGATAAAAACGTCTTCTTCCTCGGAACGAACATAGCCAAAATGCCTGAAATAATTGCACAAAAATGCAAGCATTAGTGCCAACTCTAGGACTTAAACCTAATGGGATGATTCACCATAAATAGCTAACCATTTGAGCTAGGCTCAGTTCGTGGAAATATTTCGTTTAGTGGATGGAATCATAATTATTATTGTGTGATGGAAACAAGTAACTCAAGTGATGATACATTTTTGTGACTAATACAAATAATATTTTCTATCATGTGTTAACATGGTTTTAACTGCTTTTGAACAAAAATTAGCGTAAGGAAACAACTTCTGGTGTGACACAGATATGTACTTTGGACAAAAAAAATCATGTGGAAGCACGAAGAGAAGCAAGAAGCATCAAAACAAATTTCAGACAATATGTACAATGATTCACAACTGTATTTAGAACAACAAAAGTACTATTACAAAAAATAATCTTGTCCAGCCCATCGTCGATAAGGTACACATCAACGAAGTGCGGTATTTTAGTATCAACCTCATTGGACTCAACTTCATTGTAACATCTTCGAGATTATGTGGGAAATGAACAAGCATGGCTCGAAAAGGGTGCATCAAAATGTCTGTATAATGAAAGCACACATGAGAAGAGACAAACAATGAAGCACACACCAACATAGGTCAAAACATAAATAAAAAACTCTAAATGAAGCAAAATGTCAATACAGTTTTCCAGAGAAGCAAATTTAATGGTAGATGAAGAATACTCTAGCATCATTCCCTAAAAAAATCTCTAGCATCGATTGAATCAAAAAGGTTCACTGTGATAGTAACATATGTGGGAACAAATATGTATACTACAATGTCATCGATATATGAACACAAAACATATGCATTAATATTGGTAAACATATACATCAAGCACAAAGTATGATAGCATTGCTCCCTCACATATTGCACACTATTCAAAAATTAGGGTAGTCATATAACTGTACGTGTACAATTTATATGAGAAATTATAAGGAAGCAATATGGATCAGTAAAAAATCATGGAAACATATGTGAGGCACAATGAAGCAGTCCTACCAAATAACCGACACCGATGATAACATGGATTTGTGTGCAACATGTATATGAGAAATAAAGGAAGCACACACTTTTAGTTGTAGAAGCAAACATGATTAACATAAGAAGGAAGTGAGAAATAATGGAGCATGGTTGACGGTGGTCAAAGAAAATTTTGCACAACCGAAAAAAATATAGGAAGCAATGGAAAGCTGGAAGCATGTTGCAACCTTCATTCATAATACCACAATTTTTTGGCAATAATAGTACTACGATCTATTCCAATGCTCACGAAATAGCATCTATCTCGGCAGCTCGCGAGGACGTACGACGGTGGTGGTTGAAGCAAAATTATGTATCAACGAGACAAATATAAGAAGCAATGGAGCCGCAACCTTAATTTTTTGAAACTGCTAATAAAAAGCATATACTTTTTTGGAAGCAACTAGTTAATGCAATTTCATCATAACTTATATCTTGTCGAAGCATATATTCACATATATTTTTTGAAACTACAGATGACCAAAGCTTTCCAGCAATATGTGGGTGCGCCATTATACGTTCTACAATACAAATTTCATTTCAATTAACTGGTTTTTTGGTCAGCTTACACTCTAAACTGAACAAGCTCAAGAGGTTAGTTTCAATTGCATTCTCTCCACCCTAGTACTGACAAGGAGAGCAAGTTTCTATGGTTGCAAACAATATAGACCAAAGAAGCTATGTAGTATACATCAAAATCATTGATGTTTCGATACAAGAAGTTAGTGCTATATCAACATGACGCCATAATTGGAAGCATATAAATTTGCAAAATTTGTCACCAACATGTATGCGCACGTTTAGTTGATCGATGTCAATCTCACTAGAATTAGTGGTGATTTTGTAAGCTTATACATACGACATGATGGGCAATCACATGATATCAATAGAAATTGGTATTGATAAAATTCAATCTGGTGGTACAATTGCTTGTATTTTACAGATGTAATTGAGAAATTGCCAAGAAAATGAATGAAATAGATCCTGGTGCAGAGGAGAACACGAGAAGGGCGATTTCTTAGAGTTTCAAGTGTGCTATCACCGCTGCAAAGAAGGTCCAACGCACGATGGGACCTGAAAAAGTGAACTCCACCGTTGATGAGCATCCTTGACACCTGGTGTGTCGACCCGCCACTAGTGAACGGAATCATGGTTAATTAGATCAGCGCCAGTGCACTAGCACATTGGATTGGGGGCACATCACAAAGGGGGGCATGGATCAAGCATGGCGGCGCTGGTAAAGAGAATATGGGTGTATGGGTGACACTGATGGAGGAAACAAATGTGATGCGGTGGATGGTGAGCTTGGCCGCGAGGAGTGGTCAGGCGTAGTCGAGAGGAACGGGGTGCGATTAATTAAGGATAAAGGAAACAGACGGGGATTACCGAGATTTGGTTGCATAGAGAAAAGGAGGTTAGCAACATGTGAGGGAGGATATTTGGGTCATGAGATCAGACATGAATCAAGGGTGCAAGAGTAGTCTAACGACTGCTTCCTATCAAACTATTGATAGGAAGTGTTTCCCTCTCCTTTTTTGCTTGCTAGTAGGAAGGTTGAAAGCAGAGGTCGAGGTAGCCCAATTGTCACAAGATTTAGGCATGACCGTCCTGATTAGAATTCCCCAATGAAGCTCTGACTTGAATTGTACTACCACTTTTCTCTGTGCATCAATGAATATTTACCATCAGAACTCCGAGGCAAACACATGGGATCGCAAGGATGTAGCTCCACCACTTGTCAAGCGATGCTTTGCATAGCAAACCGGCTTGCACATGAGTCAGAGTGAAATTTGTTTGGATAATTTTCAACCGAAACCGTTTCCTGATCAGCTTTCATATGATATGGTAAGAGATTTTGGATGTTCAAACACAATCTGGTTCGAATCCGAGTTTGACTGATAGGACGCGGTATAGGATATTCATATTAAACAATGGGGCTCCATAGGGTAATCCCTTTTCACTATTAGGATTATTCAATCTTTTAAATATAGATATCCAATTTATGGGTGGAGGTTCAAGTATTAACTAGCAATTGGTGAATATTATATTTGCTTATGAGATGAGACATGTGCATTTTAGTGATATATTCGGCTTATTTTAGCACTCCCTCCTTCCCATAATATTAGGCATATAAGTTTTAGCATGAAAATTAATGCACCAATCATCATTAGTCGATCCATCTCAACGGAAGCGTCCATGACCATCTCCAGGAAATTAGCGACCCTCTATAACCACTCGAGAGAGGAGATTGACTGCATGTGTCTTACTCCCTCCGTTCCTAAATATAAGTCTTTTAAGAAAATCCACAAGGTGATTACATACGAAACAAAATGAGTGAATCTACACTCTAAAATATGTCTATATACATCCGTATGTAGTTATCTAGTGGAAGCTCTTAAAAAACTTATATTTAAGAACGAGGGGAGTACATATTAGGACTGCATGCAAAAACTAATATGCCTAACACGAAATGAGAAGGAGGGAGTACGTGATAGTGCTTTATTGTGTGCTTAAAGTCTATAAGTAGTAATACTTTCCCATTGTTTATTTGATTTTTATAACCTCCGTATATGCATGTGGTAGATGACCATTTCTGATCTGACACTGTTACGTTCCCATACCGTTCGAGTTCGCATAACCTGGTTTTGGATTCTGCATCCGTCATGTTTTCCGAATCCAAAAGTAAATATGAAATAGGATATGGTATAAGCATTATTCGCCGAATCCTAGCCAGTTTCACCCCTACATGAGTGGTGAAGAAACGTGAGCTCACTACAGAAAAATGTTTTTGTTTTGCAAAAAAGAACTTCGAGTAAGCTTATAGAGAAATTTCAAATTTTAATCCATTTGACAAGTAATATAGTAGTTTTTATTTTAACACATGGATGAACTCAACATGTTGGCACATGAGACCATTAAGGTGGCCGGCGACAATGTGGAGTCGTAGCAACCATGGATGCAAGGGTGGCAGCTAGGCTTTCATGGTATGGGGTAAAGGTTGGTATAATCACACGGTCACAGGGGCATTGTTTGACGAGAGAGAAGATGAGGAAGATCGGCTAGTGTGTAAGAAGAAATACGATGGTTCTTGGATCTTGATCTGTTGGTTAAAAATAATAAGTATGCTTTAGAATAATAATAAAAATATTGAGCTATATACATACATCATTTTATGTTTGTGAACCTAACTTCATATGGACAGTTGGTGTTTTCAATATATTTTCTTGTTTATTATGTTTTTTTAAGAGGAACACCGGTAACTTGAAGGAAATTAACGATTTCCCATGAAAGAGCGCAGGAAATTCCAGATGAAGCGCGGAGGTTCGACCTCGGCGAGGCAGGCTACTACTTTATGCTCGTTAGCTCAGCCACGGCTTTCCAGTGCTTCTTCATCGGCACGATTGGTGCCATCTTCTACGGCTCGGCGCTGCTCGCCGGTGTCATCATGACACTGCTCATCTCGATCACCGAGGTCTTTGCCGTCCTTTTATTCCATGAGCCATTCAATGGCACCAAAGGTGTCGCCCTTGCGATTTCTGTCTGGGGTTCATATCCTACTTTTATGGTGAGATTCGGACCAAGGAGCAGCAGTCCAACACATCGACCGATAAGGAGCACTTGGACCCGTAGATCAATTTGTATTGTGGTGTTGTTTGTACCTTCCAGTAAGGACTTTGTGCTCACGACGTCACTTTTACCCTTCACCTTTGAGAAGTCAAAACTTGTATTGTAAAATTTCAAAGGTTTTCTAAAGAATATTCATCATGAATTTAAAAAACTATTCTTCTTTTGGTCAAAATGTTCATCATGTATTATAACATGTTCATAGTGCATTTAAAATATGTTCATTGTGTACTAAAAACTTTTAAGAAAAACTGAAAAGGGTAAAACAGAAAGTGAAGATAAGTGAAGAAAAACATAAGAGATCCGTAGAATAAAGAAAACATGGAAAATAGAAAAAAAAACAGGAAAAGGGAATTAAAAAGGAACTAAATAAACAACACTAAAACCAATAGTCGAAGAAGAAATAAACCGTAGAAAACCATCGGCTGTCACAAAAAGGAAATTTCGGCCTCGTTTCTATTGATTGGCTCGCTCGGCTATTCGCTGATATACCGCTCTCATGGGCCAAAGTAGTGGAGTTTCTCTTGTTTTTTTTTCATTTTCTTTCTATTTTTGCTTATTTCATCTTTTGTTTTTAAATATATTCTTTTTCTCAAGGTGAAATAGACTTATATTTTTAGAGATGCATGACACCATTTTTACAGATTATCTTAGTAAATTAGTTATAATAATTTTAAAATAAAGTAATAATGATGGACATGTCTTAGAAACAAATGCACCTATAGAAAACTATATATACATTTATTTTGTAAAATTGTTCACCAAGTTTAGAAAAATGTTCATTTACTTTTCTTGTAGTACTCACACGTTTAGAAGAACATCCATTATATATTTTTGACATATTCATCACATATTAAAAAATGTTCAACATTAAATGGATTTTTTTCATCATGTATTTTAAACATGTATTTAAATAATAATCACCGTGTGTTATAAATGTTTAAAATTATACTAAAATTCTCAAAGTTATTTAAAAAAATACTCGTTGTGGTTCAAACATGTTTTTTGTGAAATATTCAATGTGTATTTGAAAAGTGTTCGACATGTATTTTATAAATGTTTGTTGTGAATTATAAAAATATGAAATGTCTACATAGAAAATGTCCATCTTGTATTAAAATATGTTCAGCATTATTGAAAAATGCTTACTGTGCTTTAAAAATGTTTGTTGTTTATTTGTAAAATGTTGAAAGATTATATAAAAAGTGCGTGAGGTGTATTTAAAAAAACAAATATATATATATATATACTTATTTATTTGTTTGTCAAAAAATAAGAAAAATATTTTTTCAAGAGAAACAAGATAAATGGATCCAAAAAATAAAAAGGAAAATGAAAATAACGGCAAAAGTAAAATAGGTAAAAAAGGACAAATGGGGAAAAACAACTCCAGATCAGCCCTCCCGAGGAAGAATAGGAGGTGGAGGCGGCTCCGTCTCGTGAAAGGCGGTGAAATCTTCTCTCTCATTTTTTTCTCCGAAGATGTGAATTTATAGGACTGGAATTAGGGCCGGAGGAGTCACGTGGGCCTCACAAGCCATCATGGGTGGCCTTGGAGGCGCGCCCTCCGGTAGTTCTTCGCTCCATAATTCATCATATATTTCAAAAATAATTCACAAAAAGTTTCGTTCAATTCCGGGAACTTTTATTTCTCCACAAAAATAACACCAAGGTAGTTCTGCTGAAAACAGCGTCAGTCCGGATTAATTTCATTCAAATCATGCAAAATAGAGTTCAAGACCAAAGCAAAGTGTTTAGAAAAGTAGATACGTTCGAGACATATCATTCCCACGGCGTAATTGTTTGCAGAAAGGGTTTGTTGGAGAATGAGGATCGAGGGTGAACGTAATCCGAGCTCGACGAAGCCGACGAAGCTTCCCTCGTAAGCCATTAATAGATCCGTGAATTTTCATCGCAAGCAATTCCTATATGAAACCGTGTGTGTGCAGTTCATTTTTTATATTGAATTATAAAACTATTTTGGGGTACATCGATAACGGATATTCTTTTAGTTGTAAGAAAAAGACCCCTACTGTGACAATGTACGAATGACATCCTAAAATTTGGAAATATTAGGGGTTCGATTGGCAAAATCTGCTGGAAAAATCATATTTATGTACTACTTACTTCCCTATATATGCCACGTGCAATAAATTTTAAGAAGTTCCAAACATCTTGAGTAACAGCTTAGACACACGCATTGGGAATCTAGGTTTTTAAATAAAAAAATTGTGATGTGCATGAAAATCTGCATCATTTCCCGATGTGGGGCCAAGATGTTGGGATTAAAGTAATGGCTTGTTCGAGATAAGCTTTGACACATGCCTCTCACAAACCGGAGCATCACACGAAGGGTCGTGGTTCCGAGAGGGAACATAGATCCTGGTGTGATGACGAACCACCAATTGTTGCCTCGTTCGGCTAGTTTTTTTCATCGTTACAATGTACGAATACGATTGACATCCTAAAATTTGAAAAAAAAAATCGGCGTTCTATTGGCATTTTCATACATTAAGTTAGTTTCCAGAAAATTAATGGCCATAATTCAAAATTGGAGCACATGAACAAGCAAGGTGAAGCAAAAACTGCTGGAAAATCATATTTATGTGCTACTTGCTTCCGTATATATGCCACGTGCAATAAATTTGAAGGAGTTCCAAACATATTGAGTAACGATTTGGACAGAAGCATTGGGAATCTAGTGTTTTTAATTAAAAAGATGGAAAAAATGCTCCGAAGTACATAAAAATATGCATGATTTTCCGACATTGGGCCAAATGTGGTGGTCAATGTAACATCTTGTTCAAGATAATTTCTGATTGATGTGTCGTCTGTAGTGTAAGCTTTGATACATGTCAAGCTAGAAATTATTAACCATTACCCGTGTCCCCATGGGTAATTACTATATTAGGGCACGTGGAAGTGCCCGCTTGAATGCTCATCGGGAAGCTGGTGGGTCAAATACCTTACCCAACATGTAGGGCGGGGATGGGGATGGGATAGCAATACTGAAAGCACAATGTGCTCCCTTGATGGCTTTGATAATCATGACAACATACATTGTCTCTTGGACTAATACTTTCATCTAGTGTATTTCAGATAAAGTCCATAGAGAGAGATGGGTTGGCAAAAAGGAGTGTGGAGAGTATCTCCATAAAGAAGAAAGATAAGGAATTGGATTGGCAAAGCTTCAAGCAAGAGTACTCTACATTTATCTTTTGTGAGAAATAACTCTGAGTCCATAGGAAAGCGAATACTATCAAAAGGGGGTAAGGTACTATTCGTGAACAAAATGCTCATACGTAGACAAGTGATAGTCACCACATACACCCACAAGCTCTTCCACAAAAGTATGTCCAAATCCAAATATCCAAACTCGATGCAACCAACACTTTCCACTCGGTGCCACCGATTCTCAGCCTCAGACAAACTCATCCAAACCCTAGCATTTCGGTGCAATCGATTCCATTTCGGTGCCACCGAGTTTGGGTTGCCAACTTCCTGTTATGCAAATTCACAAAATCAGTCCGGCCGAATTTGTTGAATCGGCGTCACCGAGTTTGGCAATCTGACCGTTGGTCACCTTATCGGTGCAACCGAGTTGTGTGTATCAGTCTCACAGAGATTCAAAAGTTGCTACCTTTAAGGCAATTCTGTACCATCGAGATTAACACATCGGTGTCACCGAGTCTGACTTATTAGGCGTAACGATTGGATTTTTGGAGATGCCTATATATATATATATATATCCCTCCACCACCACTCACTCGCAAGAGAAGCACTCAGAACAGTTCCCCACTCATACCTACTGATTTTCTGAGAGAGATCCACCTATTCATGTGTTGAGATCATGCCATTCCATTCCTACCATATGAATCTTGATCTCTAGCATCCCCAAGTTGCTTTCCACCCAATCAACCTCTTCCACCAAGCCAAATCTGTGAGAGAGTGATTGTGTGTTGAGGAATCTATCATCTTGAAGCACAAGAGCAAGGAGTTCATCGACTTCATCGAGCCTATTACCTTTTGAAGGGTGGTGCCTCCTAGATTGGTTAGGTGTCGCTTGGGAGCCTTCTACTTCGTGTTGTGGAGTGAACCAAGAAGTTTGTAAGGGCAGGGAGATCACCTACTTCGTGAAGATCTACCTCGAGTTAGGCTAGTCCTCCATGGACGTAAGCCATCATGGTATAGTCAAGGTTGCTACTTCATGGACCCTTATGGGTGGAGCCCTCCGTACACTCTCATGACCGTTACCCTCCGTGGGTTGAAGACTCCTTAAACGTGGACGTACGATAGCACCACCTATCGGAACCACGGGAAAAATCTTCGTGTCCTTTATGTGTTTGATCTCTCTATCTATACTCCTCACTTTCATGTGCAATGTCTTTACATTCCGCTGCTATACTTGATGAATTGCATGTGTTGGGCGTTCTAGACTTGCTACATATGCTAAAAACTGTCAACCCTTAAACTTGTGCTTGAGGTAGTTTTAAATTGTTGCAAGTAGTCTATTCACCCCCTCTAGACATACTCTCCTAGTGATCCTGCAATTGGTATCAGAGCTTTGGTCTACATTGCTTCGGTTTCAACACCATGGAGGAAGATGGATGTGTCTAGTGTGGAGAGTTTGTATTGTAGAGTGCCCATTCTTGATGGAAAGTATTATAGTCGATGAAATAATGCCATGATTGATCTATTTGACAAATTCCATTTGAGAAAACATATTGAAAATCCCTATGTGCTCCCCATTGATGAATTGCATCCCACACACGAAGAGGAAATTGACATGCTTGGTAACCTTAGAACTGTCAATCTTATTGTTAGAGGCTTACCAAGATTCGTGCTCTCTCAATTGAAGAACTTTGCATGTGCTTATACTTTGTGGACTGATTTAGAAAAATGATATCCAAATCTTTCATTAAGTAATCTTGATGAAATTCTTCATAAAAATGTTGCTTTTCACAAAATGAAGCCTAGTGATCTAAACTTTGATAAATGCCTATTTGAGCTCCGTGATCTCATGCGTGCTAAAGGAGATGTCACTACTGTCAACAACATTGTTATTGAAGCCATTCGCATTCCTAAGCTTGAACATTGTCATGGTTACGATTCTAACTAGTCTTTTGGTTTCTATGACGAGAAGATTCCACCAAATGATGACAATGAAGAACATGGATACTATGATGAAGATGAGTTGTTCGACATCAAGCATGAAAAGATCATGAGGAATCTAAGTCTAATGGCAAACTTCAAGGATTACATGTCCAGCGAAAAAGAGTGGATTCTTGACAGTGGATGCACGGATCACATGACTCAAGATAAAGACATGTTCCAAGAGATCACGCCTAATCAAGGTCCTCGGAGGTACGTGACCTTTGGAGACAACTCTAAGGGTAAGGTACTAGGCCTTGGTAAGGTGGCCATATCTCACGATAGCTCTATTCAAAATGTGATGCTTGTTGAATCCCTTGGCTACAATCTTCTTTCCGTATCTAGACTAGCAAACTTCGGTTTTGATGTGCTATTTACCGAAGTAGATTGACAAGTGTTTCAATTTGATAATCATAAAATTGTGTTTACCGGTATTCGTAGAGGTGATCTATACATTGTTGATTTTACTAAAAAGTCCCAACCTCGTACTTGTCTCATTGCAAATCTTCTAAAGGTTGGCTATGGCATAGAAGGTTGGGACATGCATGTAGGCATGCGCAATCTAGTTAAGCTTATCAAGGGCGATCATATTCTTGGTGTTAAAGATGTTATCTTTGACAAAGATAGGCTTTGTAGCGCTTGTCAAGCAAGAAAGCAAGTAGGTGGAAGTCATCCGGTCAAGAACATCATGACCACTAGGAGTCCGCTTGAGTTACTTCATATGTATCTTTTTGGTCCCAATGCTTACAAGAGTCTCGGTGGAAACTCTTATGGTCTAGTTGTATTTGACGATTTTTCCAGATTTACGTGGGTATTCTTTCTTGATGATAAGTCGCGGGTACAAAAGATCTTCAAGAAATTTGCACGCAAAGTGGAAAATCAGTTTGAAGTGAAGATCAAGAAAGTTCGAAGCCATAACGGATCGGAGTTCAAGAACACCGATGTGGATACCTTTCTTAACGAAGAGGGTATCTCACATGAGTTCTCGGCTACGTACATGCCTCAACAAAATGGAGTTGTTGAGAGAAAGAACCGAACCCTCATTGAGATGGAAAGAACGATGCTTGACGAATACAAGACGCCAAGACACTTTTGGGCAGAAGCCGTGGAAACAACATGTCATGCCACAAACCGACTCTACTTGCACAAGCTTCTTGGTAAAACGGCATACGAGCTTCTCATCGGTAACAAACCCCAAGTTCGATACTTTGGGGTATTTGGCTCTTAGTGTTACATTCTTGATAGGCGTCGCTGTGCTAAATTTACTCCCAAGTCTCATGAAGGTTTCCTACTTAGTTATGGATCGAACTCTCACACCTACCGTGTCCACAACAAATTCATTCGAAAAGTTGAAGAGACGGTAGATGTTAAGTTTGATGAGTCTAATGGTTCGCAAGTCGAACAATTGCCAAATGATGTAGGTGACAAAGATCCTTTGGAAACTATCCAAGACTTGCCCATCGGCAAGATTCGTCCCATGGAGGTGAAGGAAAGCACTTCATCAACCCAAGTGGAAGCTCCTACTTTGGATCAAGGCTACCGACAAAACAACATGGAAGCATCCACAAGTGGTACATGACAAGATGAAGAGGAGGAGGAAGTACATCATGAAGATCCACCATAACCTCCTTTACCACCACCTCAAGGACATGATCACGTCGCCAACAACGGAGATGAAGGAGATGATGAAGAAGAAGAAGCTCCACTGACTAACAAGCCAAAGCTACCCCGAGTTCGAGCACAAGTGACCAAGAACCATCCTCTAAACCAAATTTTTGGTGATATACAAACAGGAAGGATCACTCGCTCTAAAACTCGCCTAGCTAACTTTTGTGAGCATTATTCTTTCATCTCTAGCATTGAAGCCTTGAAGGTTGAACAAGCTCTTGAATACGCGGATTGGGTGAACGCTATGCATGAAGTGCTTCACAACTTCGAAAGGAACAAAATGTGGACACTCATGGAAAAACCCAAGGATGAGCAAAATGTTATCGGCATGAAATGGGTATTTCGGAACAAGTAAGATGAAGACGGTCAAGTCGTTCACAACAAGGCTCGCCTCGTAGCTCAAGGATATACGCAAGTCGAAGGTATGGACTACGGTGAGACCTACGGCCCCGTTGCTAGATAGAAGCCATTTGAATTATTCTTGCTTATGCTAATCACCATGATATCATGCTTTACCAAATGGACATTAAAAGTTCATTCTTAAATGGTGAGATTGAAGAAGAGGTCTATGTTAAGAAACCACCTAGTTTTGTAAATCCTAAGAAACCTGACCATGTTTACAAACTTCGCAAAGCTTTATATGGTCTTAAGCAAGCTCCTTGTGCTTGGTATAAATGCCTAACAAAGTTTCTCATAGAAAAAGGATTTGAAATTGGAAAAATTGACGCAACCTTATTCACAAAGAGAGTTAATGGTGAATTATTTGTGTGCCAAATTTATGTGGATGATATTATCTTTGGATCTACTAACCCACAATTTAGTGAGAAGTTTGGAAGGTTGATTTCACAGAAGTATGAGATGTCTATGATGTGTGACCTGAAATTCTTTCTTGGTCTACAAATCAAGCAAACGAGAGAAGTTACTTTTATCTCTGAAACAAAGTACACCAAGGACTTGTTCAAAAAGTTCAACATGCAAGAGTGCAAAGGTATGAAAACTCCCATGCCCACTAGCGGACACGATGATCTTACTAAGGAGGGTGAACCGGTTGGTCAAAAAGTTTACCGATCAATGATTCGTTCATTGTTTTATCTATGTGCCTCCCATACTGATATTATGCTTAGTGTTTGAATGTGTGCTAGATATCAAGCTGCATCTAAAGCATGTCATCTTAAGGCAGTCAAACGCATTGTGAGATAATTGATACATACACCAAACTTTGGCATTTGGTATCCCAAGGGATCTTCTTTTAATCATGTTGGCTACTCCGACTCGGACTATGCCGGTGACAAGGTCGATAGAAAATCCACCTCGGGTACATGTCAATTTGTTGGTAGATCTCTTGTATCTTGGTCTTCCAGTAAAAAAACTCGGTATCTTTATCTACTGCCGAAGCTGAATATATTGTTGCGGGTTCATGTTGTGCTCAACTGTTATGGATGACACAAGCGCTTAAAGATTATGGAATCTATGTTAAAATGTGCCATTACTTTGTGACAATGAAATTTCTATTAGGATTGGTCATAATCATGTGGAACACTCTCGAACCAAGCATATTCAAGTTCGCCATGATTTCATTTGTGATCATGTTGCCAAGGAGATATTAGTCTTAAGCTTGTTCGCACTAACAAGCAATTGGTCAATATCTTTACTAAACCGATGAAAAAGTGTTTTGTCATTTGAGGAGTGAGTTGAACATCATTGATGCTTCAAATTTGATATAAGCTCACTCAGATGCTTGCAAGGGGATGAGCCTTATTGTCTATTCCATTCTATTAACTTAAATATCATATATCTTGGAATTCCATGCTCCCTGGTATGGCATCTAACCCTTTTTTAGGTACTTGGAAGAACAACACTCCACAAGATTGACAATAACTCATATCTTAAGCAATCTTGTCATGACCAAGTATCCACAACCTCGCTTTGATGATGGAAGGAAGAAGACACCAAAACATATCCTTGACATATATCCCTCAATTGCTAAACCTCAATTGGTATCATGTCATTTGGATCTATTATGTTCTTCCTTGCGAGACTAGCCCATGTAGGTGAAAAGTGAACGAAATCAACAAGAGGATTGCTCCCAACTCAAGATGATCTTCATCAAGTTCGAGCATCCTCGTCAATTTCACCTACAAGCTACGTCAACAACATCACTCAAAGGTATGTGCTCATATCCTTCATATAGCTTTACTCCAAGACATGAGATAAAGCAACTCAAGTGATATGAAGACATTAAAATGCTTAATCGAAAAATGGTAACCCCATTTGGAGCTTAACAAGGAGTATGACCTTTTTTGGAAAAGGAGGTTAAATCCCCAGCCTTTGCATCAATTGATGCATGCAACCATCTTTATTATTATTCCACAAATGTATGACAAAAACATACATCAATTCATCCAAATCCACCACTCACACCTAATCGATAATGTGGAGTGCTCTCACTCCACATATCTACAACCGGTGTCGTCGCCAATCCATCAACATAACGTATTGGGACCAACAGCCGGTGCAGCAAACCTAAAAGCGCACACCACATGCACACGCTTTAGAAGCTACCATCATCATCGGCCCACTGACCAATCTTCAGGAGAGATATCCGCATCATCCTTGCCAGACTGAACATCCGTCGATGCCACCATGGCGCCTAATGGCGCCACCGCCCTACGCTCATCCGTCTAGATGCGAAGATTCTGGAAGAACTGCCATGCGTAGCACTTGCCAACTAGGCATGACTCGGCATAGCACCTGTCGGTCAGGCATGACTTGACAGCTCCACCAAAACTCTATGCAAGGCGACGCCGCTCTACCTCCTGCCTTTGTCATCCAGCGTTGCTCCATAGACGATGATCCCAGGAGAGAAGCGACATCGCAGTATCACCATCGTCCGATCTGGAAGACCAGATCCTAGGGTTTCCCCCGAAGCAGTCCCACCACCAGCAACCGTCAAGGACCCACACCGTGCCCACCACCACTCAGCCCTCAAGGCGACACCTTCATGAAGATCACGACGTCAAGGACGTCGCCGCCACCCACTGAAGTTAGGGTTTTCACCCGAGAGGCAGGGAGGTGGGAAGTGGAGGAGCAGACGCAGACCGACATCTCCAAGAAGAATAGCGATGCCCTTGGGCGTCATCGTTGACACGGTCGGATGGGACCGACCAAGGGGTTTCCCCCAGCTGGATCTCCTCCACTAGCTTCACTCACGGCCACGCCGGCACCGCCTGGAACCCGCAGGAGAGAAGCACACCGATCAGGGCCAGAGGACATTGGCCGAATCAGGCGCCGTCGACGGTCGGAGCAGCCAGATCCGTGACCCTGCTGCAATGACCCATGACGGCCGTCACCACCCCGCGCCGCCCGCAGATCCCGATCCACCAAATCGGGAGGCCCACGCCAGATCTACAGGGTACGCCGTCGCCCCGCCCCAGTCACTACGCAACCTCCACGATCGCACCATCCAACCATGTCGGCGGCACGGCTGTGCGCGCCGCCGTCACAATGCCCCACGGGAGCGCTGCGTCCTGTCCAGGCCGCCACATCCCGCGCTGCGCGCCTTGACCGAGGAGGAAGAAGGTCCCGCCGCTGGCAAACCATGAGGGGCTTTGCCCCTGGCAGCGCCTGTCGGTGACAGGAGGGGAGCCAGCGATGGAAGGACCTAGGCAGGCGGAGCGGATCCACTCGAGCCGCCCGTGGGGGACGATGCGGGGGCAGTTTTCTATGAGATTCTCCTTGCCCCTCAACGAGCCGACCTCCGAGCAGAGTCTCGAGGAGTATGACCTATGATCAAGTATTCTTGCTTGGCTCCTAAGTCAATATACTCTAATATAGGTGACCTAGTCACCACCCATCATCTAATTAAGATCTTGTTTGGTTCATTTTCTATTGCAAGCTTTCTTGGAACCATTCAACTCCTCTCTAGTTGATATTCTTTGTACAAATAATTTTCACATTTCCCAAGTTTCTAATTTATGCCTCGGATCCTCCGACACAAAGGACTCGGTTCTACCAATTTCAGCAGATGAGCTGCATAACATTATATCGTTACCACCGACAAATATGTCTGAGAGCCACCGACTGTCTATCATATTTCAAACTATGCTTGTTTTGTAAAACTTTGTGTCCCTTCTTTGATTTCTCAATCCTTCGATGATCCCTTTATTAAAAAGGGGGGAGAAATGCATTCAAGGATCCCTAACTCAAAGGAGGAGAAGTTCTACAAATTCTCGGTTTAGCCAAAGGGAGAGAAATTATTTTCAATGATTCCCTCCCTTTTCTCATGATTTTCATATTCTATGAATCCTACATTCTATGACCCTTGTTCTCAAGGATCCCTTTTTTAATCAATGATCCATGTACCTGGCCCTATGTCTGACCTTTTTGCAAATTCATGCCAAAGGGGGATAAATATAGAAAGCTTCAAAGCTAAAGGGGGAGATACATGCTTATGCAAAGGGGGAGATATGATTTAGGGGGAGGAGAATAAACCAGGGGAGAATACCAAAGTAGGGGAGAAAAATATATTTTGGAGAAAGATCTGTTTACTGCATCTGATCTCTCATGTTAGAATTTGCTCACCCTATCCAATCCCAATATCTACATTCTAAGATTCAGGGGGAGAGGATGTCCTACATTTTTCATATCTAGAGGAGAAACTTCTAAATGATCTTGGAGACATATCAACTCTTGAGGAATACTATCTTCTATATGTTCTCCACATCTTGGTACCTTTTAAGTTCTATTGCTTTTGATTTGTAGGATAGTCTTGTGTTTCCTAAATTCTTTTCTCAACTGTATCTTGATACGTCTCCAACATATCTATAATTTATGAAGTATTCATGCCATGTTTACAATAATTCCGTATGATTTTGGTATAATTTTATTAGAACTAACCCGGACTAACGCTGTTTTCAGCAGAACTACCTTGGTGTCGTTTTTGTGCAAAAAAAAGTTCTCAGAATGGGCTGAAAATTTACATTGAATATTTTTGGGAAATATAAAAATTACTGGAGCGAAAATATACCGGAGAAGAGTCCCAAGGGAGTTACAAGCCACTAGGGCGCGGCCACCCCCTGGCCACGCATAGGTGGCTTGTGACCTCCTCGAGAACCTTCTGGACATGGGACCAACGCCAAATACTCCTATAAATACCCAAACCTCTGAAAAGAAACCTAGATCGGGAGTTCCGCCCCCGCAAGCCTCCAAAGCCACGAAAAAACAACCGGGAGCCCGTTCCGGCACCCTACCAGAGGGGGAAACCATCACCGGAGGCCATCTTCATCATCCCGGTGGTCTTCATGATGAGGAGGGAGTAGTTCACCCTCGGGGCTGAGCGTATGTACCAGTAGCTATGTGTTTGATCTCTGTCTCTCTTGTGTTTTTGAGATGGCACGATCTTGATGTACCGCGAGCTTTATTGATATAGATGAATCATATGGAGTTTTCCCCTCTCTAACTTCTTGTGATGAATTGAGTTTTCCCTTTGAAGTTTTCTTACCGGATTGAGTCTTTAAGGATTTGAGAACACTTGATGTATGTCTTGTGATGGGATATCCGTGGTGACAATGGGATGTTCTATTGATCCACTTGATGTATGTTTTGGTGATCAACTTGCGTGTTCCATGACCTTGGGAATCTATGCATAGGGGTTGGCACATGTTTTCATCTTGAATCTCCGGTAGAAACATTAGGGCACTCTTTGAAGTTCTTTGTGTTGGATTGAACATGACGAATCTGAAATTGTGTGATGCATATCATATAATCAAGCCCATGGGTACTCAGGGTGACATTGGAATATCTAGCTGACATTAGGGTTTTGGTTTATGTGTGTCTTAAGGTGTTATTTTAGTACGAACTCTAGGGCTGTTCGTGACACTTATAGGGATAGCTCATAAGATTGATCGGAAAAGATAACTTTGAGGTGGTTTCGTACGCTACAATAATTTATTCATTAGTTCTCCGCTATTTGTTACTTTGGAGTGAACTCTTAGTCGCACAAGAGGTATTTACATATGATTCAAATATGTCATTATTGTTGAGAGAAATTGCACTAGTGAAAGTATGAACCCTAGGCCTTGTTTCTAAGCATTGCAATACCGTTTGTGCTCACTTTTATAATTAGTTACCTTGCTGTTTTTATATTTTCAGATTACAAAAACCTATATCTACCATCCATATTGCACTTGTATCACCATCTCTTCGCCGAACTAGTGCACCTATACAATTTACCATTGTATTGGGTGTGTAGGGACACAAGAGACTCTTTGTTTTTTGGTTGCAATGTTGTTCGAGAGAGACCATCTTCATCTTATGACTCCCACGGATTGATAAACCTTAGGTCATCCACTTGAGGAAATTTTGCTACTGTCCTACAAAACTCTACGCTTGGAGGCTCAACACGAGTCTACAAGAAGAAGGTTGCGTAGTAGACATCAAGCTCTTTTCTGGCGCCGTTGCCGGGGAGGTGAGTGCTTGAAGGTATATATTTAGATCTTGAAATCAAACCTTTTAGTTTCTTGTTTTTCACTAGTTTGGTTTTATAAAATAAAACTACAAAAAAATATGGAATTGAGGTTGCCTCATATGCTTCATCTTTTTAATGTCTTTCGTGAAAATTATGGAAAGGAAAATTGTGCTCAAGTGTTAGAAGAAGAAGTTATTAAAATGTTTGGCACTAAATCTTTGAATGATGAGTATGGTAGTGATATTTTTAGTATGAATTCTCTGAATATCCATGATGCTAATGATTTGCAAAGCCACAAGCTTGGGGATGCTATGTTTGATGAAGATGGTATTTTTAGTCCCCCAAGTTTTGATGAGCAAAACTATTATGATGATGGCATGCCTCCTGTCTATGATGATTATTGTCATGACATGTATGCTAAAAAGAGTAATGAAAACCATGAAACCTATTATCATGATTTTAATATTCATTGTGGTTATGTCAATCAAGTGTCACATGATAGTTATTTTGTTGAGTTTGCTCCCACTACTATGAATGAGAAGAAGTTTGCTTATGTGGAGAGTGATAAATTTTCTATGTTTGTAGATCATGAAAAGAATGTTGTATGTGATAGTTATATTGTGAAATTCCTTCATGATGCTTCTGAAAATTATTATTAGGGAGGAACATATGCTTGTAGGAATTGCCATAATATGAAGTTTCCTCCCTACGTGTTCAAAGTTTTAAAGTCATGCTTGTTTTTCCCTCCTATGCTAGTTGATTCTTGCTCCCATAAATTGTTTTCTCACAAAATCCATATGCATAGGAAGTGGGTTAGACTTAAATGTACTTTTCATGATATTCATGATGCTCTCTTGCATGTTTCAATTATTATTCCTATACGGGCATCTTTGAAATCATCATGCCTAGCAAAAAGGCATTAAAGAAAAGCGCTTGCTGGGAGACAACCCAACACTTTTACCTATGTTTTTATGTGTTCACATGATTAATATAATGTATTAATCATGTTTTGTGTCTTTTATTTCAATAAAGTGCCAAGTAAAGCCTTTGGGATAGGGTGGATACTTGCTTGTTTGATTCTGTGCAAAAACAGAAAGTTTTGGGTCTAGTATATGAATTATATGATTTTATTGGAGAGTCAAAAAAATTTGAAATTTTTAAAAAACATTTATATGAAAATACCTTGAGTTTTACTAATATTTCATAATTTTTAAAGTCAAGGAAGTATGGTGACCATTCAGATCTTTACAGGCTGTTGTGTTTTTGAAAGATTCTGTTTTGCATGCATAGTTTGCTTGTTTCAAGTGTTCCTATAGCTGATATTGAGTAATATAAATTGTTGTAATTATGGAATACAGTAGGTATCATGTGGGAATAATTATGAATCTTGTCTTGACAGTACCTAAGTGAATGATTTATCTATACTACACTAACCCTTCTCACGAAGTTCCTTTATGTTTTGTGTGATTGAAGTTTTCAAGTTTTGGGTAAGACACCGATTTGAGGATAATAAGGAGTGACAATAACCTAATATTGGGGATGTACAAGGCACACCCAAGGAAATACTCAAGGAAGACTCAAGCGTCTAAGCTTGGGGATGCCCTGGAAGGCATCCTCTCTTTCGTCGGGCATCCTCTCTTTCGTCTTCAACACTATCGGTATATCTGATTTGGAGCTATATTTTTATTCGTCACATAATATGAGTTTTACTTGGAGAGACATTTTATTTTCTTATTATATTTTAGGTGTTATTTATAATCTTTCAATAAAAATTTCCAAGAATTGCCTTTAGGATGCTTGAATTGCATGTTTGATGTGTGTTGTGTAAAAACAGAAACTTCTTCTGTAGTGTTTGAATTTTCATATTTTACTCCAATGTGGAAAGTTTATGAAATTTCTACAAATTATTTTAATATAAATTATTTATCATGTACTAAATCTTCATAATTTATTGAGTTACATAAGTACACTGGTTTAATAAATTTCTACAGACTGTTCTGTTTGGCAGATTGCTGTCATAGTTTTGTTATCTACTTATCCTATAGTTTCCATAGCCTGTATTGGTAAATATAAATTGTGGGAATGATGGTATACAGTACCTAATGTTTGAAAATTATTGTTCAACTTGTCTTGGCAGTACATGAAGTGTTTATTTATTCTTATGTGTACTAACCTATCTCACGAGTTCTTTTCGAGTTTTGTGTGGGTGAAGTTTTTGAGAATAGGTGAAACCATGATATGAGAGGATTGAAGAAGATACAAAATCTCAAGCTTGGGGATGACCAAGTCACCCCAGGTAAATATTTCAAGAACTCTCAAGCATCTAATCTTGGGGATACTACACATCCCACCTCTCTTCGTCAACTATCGGTTAGCCTATGTTGAGCCTAAAGTTTTACTCGTTCACATGATGTGTCCTATTCTTGGAGTGCTATTTTTATTTTGCTTGATGTTTCAATAAAATACTAAGATCTGAAAATATTTATTGAGAGAGAGAGAGATAAATTCCTCACATGGCTACTTAATTGTTTCACTACTCATTGATCTTGACTTATATGTTTTGGAGTAGTTTTGTCATTTACTCTCGTGCTTCACTTATATCATATGAGTAAATGGTTGAATGAATGAATATCATAAATCTGAAATTGTATATGTTTTATATCCTTATCCCAATGGGAGTAATGACTTCACATATAAGAAGTATAGGTGGTAAAATTTGTTTAAAGTTAGCAAATACTGCATTGGACACTTGAACAATTCATGAAAGAATATTGAAGGAAGAGAGATTTCACATATAAATATACTATATTGGACATATTCTATGATTGTGAGCCCCATTAATTATTTTCAAACTTGAGCAAATTAGTTGAAGTTGGACAAGTAAGACAACGTAATGAGTTATGCTTGGGTATATTTGTATAGAAGTTAGATTGTTATGGATCCTCCAACATCTGGTGCTTGCTTCCACCTCATACTAGCCAAAACTTCCGCACGAAGTAGAAATACAACTTGTGCATCCAAACACCCTTAAACCAATTTCGCCATGAGTGTCCACAATATATACCTATGGATTGAATAAGATCCTTCAAGTAAGTTGTCATTGATGCAAAGAGCAATAAAAATTGCTACTAAATATGTATGATCTTTTATTGTAAGGGAAATAAGCGTTGTACGAACTTGTGATGGTAAAGAAATAAAAGCGACGGACTGCATAATAAAGGTTGCTATCACAAAGGGCAATAAAACATGACGTTCCTTTGCATTAAGGGTTTGCACATCCAAAAAAAAGTGCATGACAACCTCTGCTTCCCTCTGCGAAGGGCCTATCTTTTACTTTCTAGTACTTACCTTTATGCAAGAGTCATGGTGATCTTCACCACTTCCTATTTTTTGCCTTTTCCTCTTGGCAAGTATCATGTGTTGGGGAATGATCTATGCACATATGGCCATTCAGATATATTTGATCATAAAATATTATTGTTGACAATTATCTATATGATAAATAAGTTGGGAGGCAAAACTTCAAGCCCCTATCTTTCTTTGTGTTCTACGGATGCCATTTGCTCTAAAAATATGCTCTAAGTGTTAGCAATCATGGAAGACTATATGATAGTTGAGTATGTGGAATTTGCTAAATCAAAGCTCTTACATAGACCCTTCCTGAAAATAAGATGAATTGCAATTGTTTGGTAACTGAAAGCATAGTTTATTAGTTTTCAAGAAACTTTATGGTCTATAGTTTAACATGTGAATAGCTTGTTACTTCATCATGAGAAGTTTATGAGATGATATAATGTTTATGATATTTAATGATGCTAGAGAAAGTGTTTGGAACTATCATTGATCAAACTTGTGCACTTGCTAGCATTCACACTTCATAAATTATTTCTTTTATCATTTACCTACTCGAGGACGAGCAGGAATTAAGCTTGGGGATGCTAATACGTCTCCAATGTATGTATAATTTATGAACTATTCATGCCATGTTTACAATAATTCTATATGATTTTGGTATGCTTTTATTAGAACAAACCCGGACTGACGTTGTTTTCAGCAGAACTACCATGGTGTCATTTTTGTGCAGAAATATAATTTCTCGGAATGGGCTGAAAATTTACGGAGAATAATTTTGGAAAATATAAAAAATACTGGAGCGAAAAGATACCGGAGAAGATTCTCGAGGGAGTCACAAGCCACCAGGGCGCGACCACCCCCCTGGCCGCGCCTAGCTGGCTTGTGACCTCCTCGGGAACCTTCTGGACGTGGGCCCAATGCCAAATACTCGTATAAATACCCAAACCTATGAAAATAAACCTATATCGGGAGTTCCACCGCCGCAAGCCTCCAGATTCACAAAAAACCAATCGGGAGCCCATTCCGGCACCCTGTCAGAGGGGGAAACCATCACCGGAGGCCATCTTCATCATCCTGACAGTCTCCATGATGAGGAGGGAGTAGTTCACCCTCGGGGCTGAGGGTATGTACCATTAGCTATGTGTTTGATCTCTTTCTCTTTGTCTCTCTCTCTCTCTCTTGTTCTTGAGATGGCACGATCTTGATGTACCGCGAGCTTTATTGATATAGATGAATCATATGGAGTTTTCCCCTCTCTATCTTGTTGTGATGAATTGAGTTTTCCCTTTGAAGTTTTCTTATAGGATTTAGTCTTTAAGGATTTGATAACACTTGATGAATCATATTTCACTTGTATCACCATCTCTTCATCGAACTAGTGCACCTATACAATTTACCATTGTATTGGGTGTGTTGGGGACACAAGACTCTTTGTTTTTTGGTTGCAAGGTTGTTCAAGAGAGACCATCTTCATCCTATGCCTCCCACGGATTGATAAACCTTAGGTCATCCACTTGAGGGAAATTTGCTATAGTCCTACAAAACTCTGCGCTTGGAGGCCCAACACGAGTCTACAAGAAGAAGGTTGCGTAGTAGACATCATATCTCCACTACTAGAATGCTCAAGAACTCAAGGTAAGTACATGAATCTTATTTTTGATCAAGATGATCTCTTGATTCTTGAACATATTGTTTGTAAGAGTGAAGTCTAGAACAATGATACACTTCATTCACATACATTTGATGCATATGACCAAGATACACATGACTTATTATATACCTTCTACTATATGTGTGTCCATGCATTCCAAAGCAACTATCCTTTAAAGGGATTGCACACATTTAGGGGGAGCAAGTTTAAGTCATGTGTCTCTCAAAGTCTTCATTTTATACATACATATCTTTATTTGAAGCTTTGATCGTATGTTGTCATCAATTGCCAAAAAGGGGGAGATTGAAAGCACAAAGTGCTCCCTTGGTGGTTTTGATAATTCATGACAACATACATTGTCTCTTGGACTAATACTTTCATCTAGTGTATTTCAGATAAAGTCCATAGAGATAGATGGGTTGGCAAAAAGGAGTGTGGAGAGTATCCCCATGAAGAAGAAAGAGAAGGAATAGGATTGGCAAAGCTTCAAGTAAGAGGACTCAACATTTACCTTTTGTGAGAAATCACTTTGAGTCCATAGGGAAGCCAATACTATGAAAAGGGGGTAATGTACTGTTGGTGAACAAAATGCTCATACGTGCACAAGTGATAGTCACCACATACACCCACAAGCTCTTCCACAAAAGTCCATCCAAAGCGAAATATCCAAAATCGATGCAACCAACACTTTCCACTCGGTGCCATCGATTCTTAGCCTCAGACACACTCAGCCAAACCCTAGCATTTCGGTGCAATCGATTCCATTTTGGTGCCACCGACTTTGGGTTGCCAACTTCCTGTTACGCAAATTCACAAAATTGGTCCGACCGAGTTTGTTGAATCGGCGTCACCGAGTTTGGCAATCTGGCTGTTGGTCACCTTATCGGTGCAATCGAGTTCTGTGTATTGGTCTCGCCGAGATTCAAACTTTGCTACCTTTAAGGTGATTAGGTACCACCAAGATTAACACATCGGTGTCACCGAGTCTAACTTATTAGGTGTAACAGTTGGATTTTTGGAGATGCCTATATATACCCCTCCACCACCACTCACACCCAAGAGAAGCACTCAAAACAGTTCCCCACTTATACCTACTGATTTTCTGAGAGAGAGCCACCTACTCATGTGTTGAGATCATTCCATTCCATTCCTACCATATGAATCTTGATCTCTAGCCTCCGCAAGTTGCTTTCCACCCAATCAACCTCTTCCACCAAGCCAAATATGTGAGAGAGTGATTGTGTGCTGAGGAGTCTATCATCTTGAAGCACAAGAGCAAGGAGTTCATCGACTTTATCGAGCCTATTACCTTTTGGAGGGTGGTTCCTCCTAGATTGGTTAGGTGTCGCTTGGGAGCCTCCTACTTTGTGTTGTGGAGTGAACCAAGAAGTTTTTAAGGGTAAGGAGATTGCCTACTTCATGAAGATCTACCCCGATTTAGGCTAGTCCTCTGTGGACGTAGGCCATCATGGTATAGTCAAGGTTTCTACTTTGTGGACCCTTATGGGTGGAGCCCTCCGTGTATTCTCGCGACCGTTACCCTCCGTGCGTTGAAGACTCCATAAACGTGGACGTACAATAGCACCACCTATCGGAACCACAGGAAAAATCTTCATGTCCTTCATGTGTTTGATCTCTCTATCTCTACTCCTTACTTTCATGTGTAATGTCTTTACATTCCGCTGCTATACTTGATTAATTGCATGTGTTGGGTGTTCTAAACTTGCTACATATGCTAAAAACTGCCAACCCTTAAACTTGTGCTTGAGGTAGTTTTAAGTTCGTGCAAGTAGTCTATTCACCCCCTCTAGACATACTCTTCTAGTGATCCCGCAAATACCCGCCTTACCCATGAAGTACTTACATGTGGGCTCTGAAATTAGTAGACTCCACATAAGTTGCGCCCTCGGTCACCCAAATTTCTACATATTCCACCCCTTTGGCCCAAAAATCCCTAAGAAATCCCAAAACTAACCACAACATATTGTTTACTGCATTGAAATACTATATATTTATCAAAGGTTGTTCTTAAATGCATGTGTGGGTTTCTCCATGGGGATAAAGAACCTAGTGGGGGCGGGGATGGTAAACTTTTTATCCCTGTGCACGGGTACAGAGACGGGTATGGGGATGGGAGGGCGGTGATGAGGATAAGGATGTGACTCCAATACTCGGCTGAGTAATCCCCATTGCTAGCTTGAAATGCATGCCTCTCACAAATTGGAGCATCACATGAAGGTGATACGTCTCTGTCGTATCTATAATTTTTGATTGTTTCATGCCAATATTCTACAACTTTCACATACTTTTGGCAACATTTTTTGTGTATTTTTTGTTTCGCAGAAATTCCATATCAAACAAAGTCCAAACATGGCAAAAATTTACGGAGATTTTTTTACAATATATGTGAATTTTGGAAAGAAGAATAACCGCAACACGATGCCCGAGGGAGGCACAAGACAACAGGGCACGACCAGGGGGGTTGCTCGCACCCTGATGGCTTATGGCTCCCCCTTAAGTCGGTTGGGGCCCTTCTTTTCGCTCAAAAGGTATACTTTCACGATAAAAATCCCCTAAAAATTTCAGCCCGGTCGGAGTTACGGATCTCCTTATATTTAAGAAACGATGAAGGGATCAGAAAATAGTCGCAAAAACAAGAGAGAAACAGAGACATAGATCCAATCTCGGAGGGGCTCTTGCCCTCCGGGGGCCATTGCGGCCATGGACCAGAGGGGAGAATCTCCTCCCATCTAGGGAGGAGGCCAAGTAAGAAGAAGAAGGATGGGGGCTTGATGTCGCTAGAAGCTACGTTGGTATTTCCCCAAAGAGGAGGGATGATGCAACACAACGGCGGTAGGTATTTCCCTCACATATGAAACCAAGGTTATCGAACCAGTAGGAGAACCAAGCAACACAACGTAAATAGCCCCTACACACAAATAACAAATACTCGCAACCCGACGTGTTAAAGGGGTTGTCAATCCCTTTCAGGTAACGACGCCGGAAAGGCACGTGGACGGGACAAAGTTGTAAATGTTGATAGATCGAACGCCAAATAAAATAAAGTGCAGCAAGGTATTTTTGGGTTTTTGTAAATATAGATCTGAAAATAAATGCAAGAGAAAAGTAGATCGCAAAGGCAAATACTATGAGAAAGAGACCCGGGGGCCGTAGGTTTCACTAGTGGCTTCTCTGGAGAAAAATAGCAAACGGTGGTTGAACAAATTACTGTTGGGCAATTGATAGAACTTCAAATACTCATGATGATATCCAGGCAATGATCATTACATAAGCATCACATCCAAGATTAGTAGACCGACTCCTGCCTGCATCTACTACTATTACTCCACACATCGACCGCTATCCAGCATGCATCTAGTGTATTAAGTTCATGGAGAAATGAAGTAATGCGATAAGAACGATGACATGATGTAGACAAGATCTATCTAAGTAGAGATAGACCCCATCGTTTTATCCTTAGTAGCAACGATACATACGTGTCGTTTCCCTTTCTGTCACTAGGATCAAGCACCGTAAGATCAAACCCACTACAAAGCACCTCTTCCCATTGCAAGATAAATAGATCAAGTTGGCCAAACAAAACCAAAATATCAGAGAAGAAATACGAGGCTATAAGAAATCATGCATATAAGAGATCAAAGAAACTCAAATAACTTTCATGGATATAAAAAGATAGATCTGATCATAAACTCGAAGTTCATCGATCCCAACAAACACACCGCAAAAGAATTACATCATATGGATCTCCAAGAGACCATTGTATTGAGAATTCAGAGAGAGAGAAAGCCATATGGCTACTAACTACGGACCCGCAGGTCTACAAAGAACTACTAACGCATCATCAGAGAGGCACCAATGGAGGTGGTGAACCCCATCCGAGATGGTGTCTAGATTGGATCTGGTGGTTCTGGACTCTACGGCGGCTGGATGAATATTTTGTCTGTTGCCCTAGGGTTTCTGGAATATTGGGGTATTTATAGACCAAAGAGGCGGTCCGAGGGGCACCCGAGGTGGGCATAACCCACTAGGGCGCGCCTGGGCCTCTTGGCGTGACCTGGTGGGTTGTGCCCCCCTCGGGGCACCCCCCAGGTGCAGCCAGAGCCCGTTGTGTTCCTTCTGGCCCATAAAAAATCATCATGAAGTTTTGTGGCATTTGGACTTCGTCTGGAGTATTGATTTTCTGCGATGTAAAAACATGGAAAAAACAGCAACTGGCACTTGGCACTATGTCAATAGGTTAGTACCAAAAAAATGATATAAAATGACTATAAAATGATTATAAAACATCCAAGATTGATAATATAACAACATGAAACAATCAAAAATTATAGATACGTTGGAGACATATCAGCATCCCCAAGCTTAACTCCTACTCGTCCTCGAATAGGTAAGCGATAAAAACAGAATTTTTGATGTGGAATGCTACCTAACATGTCATATCATATTGTTTTTCTTATAGCATGCATTTGTACTTTTAGTTGTTCAAAGCAATAGTCTAGTTTTGACATAATAATTTAGATACTCAAGCATATCAACAAGCAACCATGTCTTTCAAAATATCAACGCTAAAATAAGTTATCCCTAGCCCATCATGCTCAAACATTGATCCATTCATGAAACACACTCGAATATTAGCTACACCCAATACTTAAGTACGACCATATTGCCTCCTAGTTAGTGATTTGGTAAGACAAGATGGAGAATCAAATTCAAAAATAAAAATTGCACAAAGTAAAGAAAGGCCCTTCGCAGAGGGAAGTAGGGATTTGTAGAGGTGCCAGAGCTCCAAGCGAAAAGCTTAGACATAAAAACATTTTGGGAGGTGCATCCATCCCACCAAAGAAAACGACTTAGAGTTCCCAACACTTTCCATTCTAGATATATCATAGGCGGTTCCCAAACAGAAAATAAAGTTTATTCCTTTTTCCACCATACTTTCACTTTCCATGGCTAACCGTACCACGGGTGCCCTCCATACCAACACTTCCCAAGGAATTTATTATTTGACAACATAAAGTAAATTCCTTGTTGCATTTCAGGACTGGGCATCCCTAATACCTTTGCCTTACTCTCGTGCAATGACAAGTGAATAAACACTCATCATGAGAATAACACATCTAGCATGGAAAATATTATCCACCCCTCACCGCTCCGCGAGCGAAACAAACACACAAAAGAGAAGTTTATTTTGAAAATTAGAGATGGCACATACAAATTTGCTTAGAACGGCACGGAAATACCGCATATAGGTAGGTAGTGGACTCATGTGGCAAAACTGGGTTTAAGGATTTGGATGCACAAGTAGAGCTCATACTTGGTGCAAAATGAAGGCTAGCAGAAGATTGAGAAGCGACCAACCAAGAAATGGATAATCTCATAATCAAGCATTAAGCATAAATAACACCGAATAATGCACCACAAGTAGGATATAATTTCATTGCATGACTATTGACTTTAGTACTTGCATAGGGAATCACAAAGCTTAACACCAATATTCTTACTAAAGCATAATTACTCATCAACATAACTCACATATCACATCATCATATCTCAAAACTATTACTAAGAATCAAGTTTATTTTGTCCAATGATCTTCATGAAATTTTTTATTATATCCTTCTTGGATATCTATCACTTTGGGACTAATTTTCATGTGTTGCTTTTCATAAGCTCAAACAACTATAAGTGAAGATCAAGAGCATAATTTTTCTTCTTTCTCTCAAAAAAATTTAAGTGAAGCAAGAGAGAATTTCTTGATTTTTTTACTAAATATCAAATAAATCTAAGTGAAGTAAGATATCATTTCTTCAAAAATACTCAGCACACCGTGCTCAAAAAGGTATAAGTGAAGTACTAGAGCAAGTCCATTGCTCATAAAAAGTTTAAGTGAAGCATAGAGAGCAATTCTAACAAGTAATGACATAATTTTGGCTCTCTCAAATATGTATGTCCAGAAAGGTATCAAATCTTAAAACACAAGATAAAACAAGCAAAGACTCATATCATACAAGACGCTCCAAACAAAACACATATCATGTGACGAATAAAAATATAGTTTCGAGTAAAATACCGATGATCGTTGGAAGAAAGTGGGGATGCCACTCGGGGGCATCCCCAAGCTTAGTTGGTTGCTAATTTTGGATAATAGATTGGGATGTCGGGGCATCCCCAAGATTAGGCTCTTCCATCCTTCCTTCATCCATCGTAAGATAACCCAAAACTTAAAAACTTCAATCACACAAAACTCAACAAAACCTTCGTGAGATCCGTTAGTATAACAAAAATAAATCACTACTATAAGTACTGTATTAAACCAATTAATATTTTGTTCTTGCATTATACCTACTGTATTCCAAATTTTCTATGGCAAAAACTCATCAAAGAAAACCATAGAGCCATCAAAATAAGCACAGAACGCAAAGAAAAAAGAATCTGTCAAAACAGAACAGTCTGTAATAATCTGATTTGTTCGAATAATTCTGCAACTCAATTTTTTTTGAAAAATTAGGAAAACGTGAGCAATTTGTATATAAATCTTGTTTAAAAAATTCAGAATTTAATCACTCTTTTGTGATTTTTAATAATTCTGTGACTGGCGCACAAAGTTTCTGTTTTTCAACAAGATCAAAGCAACTATAACCCAACATGATCCCAAAGGCTTTGCTTGGCACAAAAACTAATTAAAACACAAAAAAATACAATCATAACAGTAGAATAATTGTGTAAAAACTCAAGAACATAAAGCAAAAATAAAAAATGAATTTTATTCATTGGGTTGCCTCCCAACAAGCGCTATTGTTTTACACCCTTAGCTAGGCATAAAACAAGGATCTAAGTTTTGTCTTCCGAAGTTTTGGCAACTTTTGTAAGGATTTTCTCAAACCCGGGAGGCTCTTTACGCTTCCCTAAATTCTCTGGTAAAGAAACCATCTTAAGATCCAAAATATACAATTGCTTATTGCAAAGAGTAATCAGAGTATTCATGCGATTGATACTACCATTGAGGTGTTTGAGGGGTTCATTATATTTCGTTATTTCAACCATATGTTTATGAAAATCACCAAGTTTGTCCAACATTTGAGATCCCTCGGGGGCAAAAGGAAACCCCTTCTTTTGAGGTGGAATTCCCAAAATTCCCTCTAAAATTTCATAGGCAGCATTGGCATCAAGTTCAATGAAATTTCCTTTAGTGGCAAAATAGAGAAGTTGTCTATGATGCAAAGCCAATCCTATGTAAAAATTACGAAGCAAAACTTTAGCGCCCCCCTTTAAGTTGGAAATACAATATGATTCCATAAGCCTATACCAGGCATCTTTCAAATTTTCTCCTTGCCTTTGCTTGAAGTAAAGAACTTCAAAATCTGGCGACAAAGGAGGAGTAGGGACGCTAGCCATGAAGACTAGAAAGCAAGAGAACGATGAACGAAAAATGAGAGGCGAATAAAACAGCAAATTTTTGTGAAGTGTGGGAGAGGAAAACGAGACGCAAAAGGCAAATAATGTAAATTTCAAAGAGATGAGATTTGTTATTAGGAACCTGGTATATGTTCAAGATCCTCCCCGGCAACGGCGCCAGAAATTCCTTTTGATGTCGCTTGAAGCTACGTCGGTATTTCCCCAAAGAGGAAGGGATGATGCAGCACAGCAGCGGTAGGTATTTCCCTCAGATATGAAACCAAGGTTATCGAACCAGTAGGAGAACCAAGCAACACAACGTAAACAGCCCCTACGCACAAATAACAAATACTCGCAACCCGACGTGTTAAAGGGGTTGTCAATCCCTTTCGGGTAACGGCGCCAGAAAGGCACGTGGACGGGAGAAAGTTGTAAATGTTGATAGATCGAATGCCAAATAAAATAAAGTGCAGCAAGGTATTTTTGGGTTTTTGGAAATATAGATCTGAAAATAAATGCAAGAGAAAAGTAGATCACAAAGGCAAATAATATGAGAAAGAGACCCAGGGGCCGTAGGTTTCACTAGTGGCTTCTCTCGAGAAAAATAGCAAATGGTGGGTGAACAAATTACTGTTGGGCAATTGATAGAACTTAAAATACTCATGGCAATATCTAGGCAATGATCATTACATAGGCATCACGTCCAAGATTAGTAGACCGACTCCTGCCTGCATCTACTACTATTACTCCACACATGGACCGCTATCCAGCATGCATCTAGTGTATTAAGTTCATGGACAAACGGAGTAATGCAATAAGAACGATGACATGATGTAGACAAGATCTATCTAAGTAGAGATAGACCCCATCGTTTTATCCTTAGTAGCAACGATACATACGTGTCGTTTCCCTTTCTGTCACTAGGATCAAGCACCGTAAGATCGAACCCACTACAAAGCACCTCTTCCCATTGCAAGATAAAGAGATCAAGTTGGCCAAACAAAACCAAAATATCAGAGAAGAAATACGACGATATAAGCAATCATGCATATAAGAGATCAAAGAAACTCAAATAACTTTCATGGATATAAAAAGATAGATCTGATCATAAACTCGAAGTTCATCGATCCCAACAAACACACCGCAAAAGAGTTACATCATATGGATCTCCAAGAGACCATTGTATTGAGAATTTAAAGAGAGAGATAAAGCCATCTAGCTACTAACTATGGACCCGAAGGTCTTCAAAGAACTACTCACGCATCATCGGAGAGGCACCCATGGAGGTGGTGATCCCCATCCGAGATGGTGTCTAGATTGGATCTGGTGGTTCTGGACTCTGCGGCGGCTGGATGAATATTTTGTCTGTTGCCCTAGGGTTTCTAGAATATTGGGGTATTTATAGAGCAAAGAGGCGGTCCGAGCGGCACCCGAGGTGGGCACAACCCACCAGGGTGCGCCTGGGCCTCCTGGCGCGCCCTGGTGGGTTGTGCCCCCCTCGGGCACCCCCCAGGCACAGCCAGGGCCCGTTGTGTTCCTTATGGCTCATAAAAAATCATTGTGAAGTTTCGTGGCATTTGGACTTCGTCTGGTATTGATTTTCTGCAATGTAAAAAACATGGAAAAAACAACAACTGGCACTTGGCACTATGTCAATAGGTTAGTACCAAAAAATGATATAAAATGACTATAAAATGATTATAAAACATCCAAGATTGATAATATAACAGCATGGAACAATCAAAAATTATAGATATGTTGGATACGTATCCGGGCTCTCTTCCCCTCTCTCTCGGTGGTGCCGGAGCGCCGCCGGGGCAACCATTGTGATGACGATCTAGACTAACAACTTCGCCACCATCACCACCAACTCTCTGCCCCTCTTAGCAGCAGTGGAAACTCCCTCCTCATCCCACTATAATCTCTACTTCATCATGGTTCTTAATGCTATATATTATTACCCAATGATGTGTGGTTATCGTATGATGTTTGAGTAGATCTCTTTTGCCCTACGGGTTAATTATGGTACGATGGTATTGATATGAGTTGTATGTTGATATGGTGCTATCCTAAGGTGCCTTCCGTGAGGCACACACGTGAAGGATTCATGCTAGAGGGTTTTCAATATGTTCATGACTCGCTTATAGTGGGTGGCTAGAGTGATAGAAGCTTGCACCCGAGTAAGGGAGTTGTTTACATATGGGAGTAAAGAGGACTTGATGTTTAATGCTATGGTTGGGTTTACCTTAATGATTTCTAGTAGTTACGGATGCTTACTAGAGGTCCAATCATAAGTGCATATGATCCATGTATGGAAAGTGTGTTAGTGTATGCCTCACCCTCATTGCATATGATAAGTATCTATCATATTATATTCAATTGCCTATGGACAATCTTTCTCTTGCGTTACACAAAAGAGCTTTCTACTAAACAACTTACTTATTAATATTCATCTAAACAGCCCCTAACTTTTATCTACTTGTTCTTTATTATTTTGCAAAACTATCTATTACACCTACTAAGTACTTCTAGTTTATTTCCCGCCAAGTAGTTTCATACTTGTTCTAGTTAAACTAAGTGTTCGCATGCGTAGAGTTGTATCGGTGGTCGATAGAACTTGAGAGAATATTAATTCTACCTTTAGCTCCTTGTTGGGTTCGACACACTTAACGAAAAAGGATACAAACGATCCCCTACACTTGTGGGTTATCAAGACCTTTTCTGGCGCCGCTGCTGGGGAGCAATAATGCACGGCAGCTGCAGCTCTATCGCCTCTACTACGGCCCCTTCCGGCGCCTCTGGTTGCTCCGCTGTAGCTTCCTCTGCCACTATCTTCGCATCGAGCTTGTCGAAGAGGGCATCAGCCTCAGATTGCCTATGCCGGATGAGCCGGCGGTTGGCCTCCACCTCGGCTGATCTGCCATCTCCTCGGCTTGGGCGATGGCAAACTCCGCCTCCGCCTCTGCCATTTTCAAGAACGAAGCATGAATCTCCGCCTTGTCCTCCTCCATATTGTCCTCCTCCATCGCCTCTGGCATCTCCTCATCCGACTCCTCCTCCTCCTTCTCCGGCTCCAGCAAGTTCGAAGGCAGACCCGTAGTGATGCAGGCGGCGCGTCGAGCCTGGATCTCGGCCTCGATTTGCATTTGTCGCTCCGGTGTGAGCATAGCATAGGTGGTGATCCTATAGCGGACCATCCTGATGTAGGAGAGCAGGGGAAAGGAGGCGTACAGGCTCGGGTGGCGGGGGAGGAAGGGAGGAGGTGGATGTGATAAGGCTGAGGGACGCCGACCGGCTTAAATAGCCGGCTATGGCCTCGGGCAGCGAGCCGAAGCGGCGCCGCGTGGCGTTCATAATGTGGCGACAGTCGACGCGCCCGTCGGACCGTCGGGTTTTCGAGCGAGTCCACGTGGGGCCATGCCATCAGGCGGACGTGGCGGGCGTGCCCGGACGCGCCAGGGCGCCACCATTTCTGCCCATATTTGGACTGGATATGAGGGATGCCAATCAGCTCAGGTGTTTGAGGCCGGTTTGAGAGGCCAGGCTGGGTTAAAATTTCATGAACGGTCAGTGACCGGTTGGCCTGCCACTATGAGGAGTCCGGTTATAGATGCTCTTATATTCAATAAGAATTGTGTGGTCATTGTGAGGATCCAACCAGGACATTTCCGCATGGCGTTAAACATCTTCTATAACACTAATCTCCCTAGAATTGGAGGGCCTAGAATCAATTGAGGACAACAATGTTGATTTTGGCATCCCGATTTTGAGTCGGTGTTTTGTGGGCCCTAGGTGTAAGTAGCCTAGCCTTGTGGGCTTCTTTGGTCATTTCCCATGGTAAAAGCGGCGTCATGGCTGGGGATTTTTTTCGCTCGTCGCGTGTCCATATCCATGGTCGGTTGCTGGTGCGGGAAGAGGGACCGAGGCAATTTGTGGCGGGGTGGATGCCACCAGAGCTCGACCTGCACCATTGGCCGCTGCCCCGCTCTGATGTCTCCCTTAGATCCCATCACTCTCCATTCTCGCGATGCCAGCTGTTGTCGCTGCCTCTTTTTTGCATATCTCTGCCCCCATAAATCTCTCACATCTATCGGTGTTTCAAGAGGAAAAAGAAGATCATAAGTCCACGGTGGTCCTTATGAGGGAGATGAAGATGGAGGATGTGTAGGGAATCTGCGTGTTTGTTTTAGGTTGGGGAACACCTAGGGTAGGTAGTGGAGACAGTGACCTTGTTGCATGGTGTATAAAGCGAAGCTAGTCAACATCAAGTTGCCGCTACTGCGTGAGGGAACTAGGAGCCGTTGGGTCATGCGGCCCTATCCTGTGGCCCATCGGGGTTCAAGGACGAGTTGCACAAGAATTGGTGTCTCTACAAGCCTTCAGGGTGGGGGAAAGAGAAGATGATTGTGCTACTTCATCAGCCGAACACTCCACCACCTGCTCCACCTCTGCTATTGTATACAAGTCATAAGGTTATTTCTTTGGTGACTGTCTTTTTTCTATTTATTTGATCTGAGTGGAAGACATTTTTTTTCAAGATTGTTGGTAGCCTATTTGTTTTGTCCAATATTTTCTACAAAGAATTTGTATGGATTAGTGCTCTTGTTCATCCTCCATTCCTTGCAAATGTTTTGATCCGAATGCTATAGGTGGAGACCTCATCATTTAGATGTAAACTCATAGGATTTTTTTTTACAATACCATCTTGACTAGATATATACGAGACGATATGATTGAACAAAGTTCAGTTAGGTCATATCAAACAATACTATCATTTTATTAGAGGCGGAGGTGGTGCGTTTGTACTGGTTTTAGTTTCAAAACCATTCAGACTCTAATCTGATAAATAAATTCTTACTGTAACTCGTTTCTTATATTACCCCTGGTTCTGTGCAAGCCGATGATTGGATATTCATGTCTAGTTTCTTGGTTGTTCAAAGCAGCGGCATCAACCGACAATGGCGCTTCTAGTACGGATTTACTATTCTAAATGAACAAGCAAGACAACAAATTTAATGTATGCTAATTTGTGCTTCTGTATATCTTTAGAAGATTGCAGGCTTTGGTTGTTCTGTTCATACCTTTAATTTAAGAAGGACCAAACATCCCTCCTGAAATGGGCACTTTACATTCCATTTACTTCAATGTCAGAACTGATTTGTGGAGAAATAGACTAACACAACTTGCAGAAAAACTGAAGTGAACATTTATGTTCGGGGAAGGAAAGAGAAATGCAGACATCTTGCTAATGATGAGGTGTGTATTCTTTCTAGTGCTACCCATTCTCAATCGGAAGATTCAAATTGTGTATTATTACAAATCCAAATTATGGAGATTAGCAAGCATGAGTGTCTTGATTGGTGCTTTCAAGGTATATAGGTCTTGTATTTTACAAAAGAACTAAAGATATAAGTTTTGGGTAACATTTAGTTTGTGTTATGAAATGAAGAGTTCAGTTTCTTCATATGAAAGTCATCACACCACTTGCAAATGCATCATTTTCGATTCCATTGTAGTAATTTTGCCCATAGTTTAAGATATAAGTTTTGGTTAACATTTAGTTTGTGTTATGAAATGAAGAGTTCAACTTCTTCATATGGAAGTCATGACATCACTTGCAAGTGCATCATTTTTGATTCCATTGTAGTAAGCTTCTCCATAGTTGCAACCGTAAGCTTTATTAATCGAGTTTTAGGGACTCCAAATAGTCATGTATTATTTATTTAGATTGAAAGTAATTTGTTCGCATGCGTGAATTGATGGGACCAGCACTATAGAGAAATATGCACTGCATGTCATATCGTAGAATATGTTGTAGTAATATTTCGTTTTCCCTATCCTCTTTCACGAGGCCAGATCTGTCTTGCAAAACCACATGTAGATTTGGAGAACATGTAGGTTCCGTGTGATTTTTGTGGGTTGAAGTTGATTTTTATGCTTCAAAGGTGAGATTATTGTTACATTGTTTGATATGTTGCGAGTTCTTTACCCACATTCCTCTTCTCAGTGCTCATGTTCTGGCAAGTGCCGTGTGTGGGTCATTTTTCCTTTTTTTTACATATCCACCGACATATGTGTTTCTTGAGCAAGCATGATGAATTTTGATCTTGTTTCCTTGCTGATTGCCATGTTTCTACCAGATCTAGCCCTCTCTCCACAAACTCGTGACATGGGCTATTTGTAACTTAATTATTTAGTCTTCTGTCTAATAAGATACCGAAACAAGAAAAAAAATCAGTCCAACTCCGAATGAGAAAATTAACTTGATTTTTTAATCTTGCTGATGAATATACTATACCACTCCAAGTTGTGAAGTCTTGTTCATATTTTCTAACCTTTAAGATGATTTTGAACCTATGAAATCCTGTTGAAGTCTTGCAATCCTCGATATCCACAAAGATCACTTAGGGTTATTGCCTTCCTAATGTTGTTGTTACTTTTGATTTTTCTTATGCTTATGGTATGATTGCAACAATTGGTTGGACTAAGTGAGGACAACACATAAATGCTAAATATCAGTGCAAGTTTGCACACTGGGAGAATACAGAAATGTTAAATACGGAGGTGATGCAAACTACACCGAAATAACATGGAAATGCTAAATGTTGAGCTCTAGACATGTTAGCCACGGCATGACAAGCTGGTAGACGTGGAGTTGAAACTTTAATTTTGATTTAGATGAATACGAGTTTGACGAAGACATGTAGGCTTTTATATGAATGTCTAGGCTATGTTACTCCCACCAAAATCCGACATGTTTTTGTTGCTTGCATGGTCCATGAAAGGAAGACATAATCCAAATTGGATTATCTGCTTGGAATACAATATATTCTTTTTAGTGCTTGGTGAAGAATTTTGCAAGCAATTTTAGTTGGCTCACCATTAACGTTCTATGTGTCGCCAGCGCAGCAAACCGTGCCATCTGCTTTTAGTATATAACTAGTTCCCCGTATAAGATAACTAGGAGAACGCCCGTGCATTGCCACGGGCTTTTGAAATATTTTAGTGGAGTTGGATAAGCATAATGTATGTTAAATTTTACATGTAGAGAAAAGATAACACATGCACAATTGGTTTTACAATTGAAGTCCACTTCACTTACAATGTAAACTAATAACAAAAGGGCAATTTGACAATGTATACATCTAGATCGATTATCCAACTGAAAATCTGAAACAAATTAAGGTCTACTTGATGCACTTAAGAAATTCTCGCACAATACCAGGAATGTTGTTTCTAGCTTCATTCGAACGATATTTGAGTAAGTACAATATAAACTTCTTCATCAACTCATACCCATCGTGCCCAAGCAATATATGTAGTTAACACGAATATTTCATGTTGAAGGCCTCAAAAATGTGTAACGAATAATACCCATCGTGCAAACAGGACAAACCAATTCTTTACTGCTCCACGAGAGCATAAATTGCTCAACAAAATAGCCACACATACCCCTGCAATTTTACAAATTAAATTATCTTCAATATAGTGATAAATAATATAAATGTTTATATTTGAATGTTATGATAATGAAATATATAAATTTACCCGTCCATGTCTGTTGGAATAACTGGCGGAAATAAGTGTTGACATCTCGATATATCAAAATTCAAGTCGGGTTGCTTTATTTCGAGTGCGTTGTTGAATTCCTCACAACTCAATTCCTATTCCTTGAGATTCACTGGTCCCAGGACAGAAAACCTCCAACCCAACATGTCCCCGATGGAGCGATTTCATATTGAAAGATGGAGATCCCATTCGCTCACTCCCAAGGGGCGACATATCTTTGTTGTCCCTTTAAGATCTAAGACATTTTCCTTGATATCATATTCCTTTTGATTTTGTTAACCAATTTCTCTACCAACATGAAATTCGTATTTCTGGACGATGTTGTATTGACCTAATTTTGTGTTATTTAGATATTTGATGAGAAAAATGTCGTTGAGGATCTGGACATGAGATGTAGAAGGGCTCACAACTCTTGATTAATTCCAGCCATATAGTTGACGTGTTTGTATCTGGTTGGAAAACCTTGGGAATAGTTGTGTAGCCTAGCAAGGAGGTGGGACAACACCCTCATCATTGGGCTTGATCTTCTACCTTAGCCAAGTCATGCCAAGGACAGTCGCGCTACCACGCCATCGATCCCATCCCGCCGAGGGCAACCAACATGGCGCCGCGACCTGCTACACACCGTAGCGCCGCTAACTTCTCTGAGTGTGGCGGCCACCAAAGGATTAACACCATTGACTTTAACATTTTCCCCACTCATCCCACCTACCCTACTCGTTTGTTGTTACTGCCAGTATGGTTATCCCTTCTCTCGATTGCTTTTATGACCACAACAAGCATGACCTTCTTGTTTACTTCACCAGGGCATGTGAGAGATAACTGGGTCATGGGCTCCTTACATCGACATGGGTACACAGAGTTCGCACCTCAGGGCCAACGTCCCAAGAGGAAACTGAGGCACAATGAAACCTGGGATATTTAATGAACTAAAAAATATGAATGGGGTAATTCTAATCCCTTAGACAAACATGTCCATGAGAGTGCCAGCTTCTTCTAGCACCCAAAATCATACTAATTCTCTAGGATCTAACAAGAGTTGCAATGCAGTGTGACATCAAACTATGGGCATAGTTCTTGACGAAGCTTCCCTCCCCTTCCTTCCCTTCTACAGTCCACATCAGTCCCTCGCATCCCCGCTTATCCTCTTCTCTGAGCCACCACTGCCATCTAGTTTCCTTCAGGATCATCAAGCTTTGGGTCTAGCATTTCACGGGTAAGCTTTTCAGTTTTTTTATTCTTTTCTTCTCTTTTTGTAACTAGAGCTCGAGTGATTGTACACAACAACCAGTTAAAAACACATTGTCTTTTTACATGCTTTTCTTCATATTTTATATGTGACTATAAGTAGATATAGAATTATTGTGAACACATCAACAGAAGTTCTTGAAACTTCTATGCAAGATTTAAATTTGTAAACAATCAAAGAACAAATGGCAACTACGGGGAAGCCCAAATAATATACGTATTCTCCTTTTGTTCCCATGTGTTGTTTTAGAATGTAAAAATAGAAATTAGACCAACTTTATGTCATTGGATAAGAAATGACCACGGTGATTGAAATCTAGATTATAGAGTGAAAAGGTTAGTCCAAACAAAAGAACATGGACATGTTTGATTTTTTTTAACTCACCTGGATAACAAGAAGATTATTTAGCACCATCATCATGTTTGTCCAGCTCCCGTCTAAGCACCATCATTGCCTCCAGCGGCACATCTGATAATGCCTCTGGCTTCGCTTCCCTCTATAATGGTCTCTTCATTCAAGCTAATAAAAATATTCCTGTAAGAACAGTAGAATACACAAACCATTGTAAATGCATCCGGGAAAACATAAAATCAGGATATTGTCTTTTAAGAAAAGTTATATCAATTCAGCTGCCCAATCCACCCTGGTCCAGCTTCAGCAGAGATAAGTGACCCCTCCTCATGTCCCCTCTCTTCTTCTCCTTGGCTCTTAATCCCCGTCTCCTTTTCCTGCCTTGTACGTACTCTGCAAATCAGTGAACAAAAAGCATAAAAGTAATGAAGTAAGTAAAATCACTATAATCGTTTAAATGTAATATTATGATCAGGAACATGTGTGTTTCTAAATATCGCTTAAAGGCAAGTCAGTGGCCAGTTGGTACAGCAGGAAAAATCAACCTTTTCTGTACACAATCCCAAAGCTTATTTACCTTTTAAGTCAGATTTATCTTTTGTCTTAATGAAGTAGCTCCCGACCAAAATCTGAAGGAGTGCTTCGTTACTGTAGTTCAATGTAAAATGTTGTGAACAAAAAAATATGGTTGACACATCTTGTGTGGTAAACAATCGAAAGGTGGCTTGCATCACTCCATGGTTCAGAGCACCTGTCATCAAGGTGGTACAACCGAAGATCTCCACAATGTCCAGAGTGCTATCCACGGCCTCTAGCAGGCCCGCTGTGAGGAACAGGGAGTGCTCACAGCAATGTGGATGACTTCTTAGTACTACGAATAAACCACTGGGAGTGCAACAGGGAGTGCCCGCTGTGTAGAATCCATACACAAGGATTAAGCTATAAGGTGCTCACAAACCTTGTTCAGGTTGCAACGGTGGCTCCTTAGTACTACGAATAAACCACCAAGGTCTGTACCCAAATTTTTTGCTGCACTCAAAATAATCCACAATGAAACACATAACCAGCTGACCAAAGACAACTCGAACTAAGTAACAACATAGTATAAATGAAGACGGTAAATTTGTTATTACAACAAACAAAGTGAGGGAGATGAGAGCCTTTTGATCAGGAAAGGTACGATTATTGCATTCTTCTTAGCATCTAAAGCAAGGCAGCCACATAGGAGTCGCTTGTTGCATCAGATCTCTCTATAGCATCTTTGCACGTGAGCTCTTCCAAATAGCTTTAGATCACCACATAATAATTATAGTTAAGAAATGAAAAGGAGCGTAAATCAATAAAACAATTGGCTGTACAGGGATGCAACATAGAAGCTCGCAAGACGTCTTGTTCTTCTCGAACTTCTTTACCTGCAGATAATGAAAAAAAGTAGTCTGGATTCTCCAGGAAATCAAGGCGGTAATTCCCTGGTCTTGACTCACATTCCAATTTCATTCTAGTACATCACAGAAATAATAATAGTCCCACAATTTACAAACCATGAGTAAGAAACAATCATGCTGCTTGAACTAACTGACAGGATCTGAAACACAACAAACATAACATATATGGTTCACTAATCAAAAATACTATACGGATTTGACCAAAGGAAAAATACATTTCAATTTTACCATAAAAGCGCACCTTCAGTTCTTTTTGCATGGCCATGTCTCCATATAATTTGTCAAGCTTCTAAAGCCTGAGCTTAAACTTCTAAGTCAAGATAGAGAGAAAAATGTATCTACAAAAATAAAGTTATGTCGTGGAGGAAAAACAGAGATGAACTTCTACTGATGTATTTGAGAGGATAAGTTCGACGATGACAAATCTGAGTAATCCAGAGTGAATATCCCTGCCATAAATTGTTTAGTACATACTATGCTAGTTACCTAAAGATTGACAAATGAGAACCCCTACCAACTCATCAAAGTCCCACATCAGTTCCAGTACCATGTTGTTTTCTCAAAAAATCATATAACACCAATGTTGGAACTACCATAAAGATCAGATAGGATAAAACAGGAATGGGATCCTTTACCCTGGTGGGAAGTTGTCGATGTAACATACCAGAGTTATTGTTCCCTCTCCTGTAAGTTGGAAGTTGGAAGTACACCAAGGTAGGTCTAGTAGAATGCCAGCATGCGCACCAAGCACCATGTTGTCTCCTCCTCCCAGGCATATGTGCTCGAGATCCTCCTCCACTCGCTGCACCAGACCTCTCTACATATGCAATAGCAGTATAGCAGAACATCAAATTTAGCAAAGGGGTCATGGCAAACACACATGACACCTCACAAATCCTCGACAACTATCAACATAAATATACACATCCTCGGATACCCACCCCGAGATGGTCACAAGCGTTCACCCCGGGCATATGTGCTGGAGAGAAAATGGTGCATCGCTCCACCTTTACAGTTTTTATGGAGGGTAGTTTAACCAAAATTAAAGTTTGAGAATTTGGATAGGCCATGAATGTACACTGACTGACCTGTAAATCTTTCATCCTGATGCCAACGGCAATGGAGATCAGAAGCTTTTCTTCAGACAACAAGGGCTTGAGCTCAACCAGAACCTGCTTCACTGCAATTTCATATATGCATAATCTCATAAGCACGCAAATCAAAAGGCCAAATTGTTAAGTCTGAGTCCTCAGTGACCCATCAGTAACTGAGTGCCTTCACAGGCTGAAAATACTACCTGGTACACTTACCAATCTGGGCCTTGACGGAGATGAAGATCACATCACTGTCGTCAACAAGAAGGAAAAAATATCACATGAGACACGGAGTGTCTGTCAGGCATGAACGTTTGACAGACATACATAGATGCTTGGCTGCTTTGAGAGGAGGGAGGCGGGGTCAATCAGATGGGGAAGGAGAAACGGACCTGGGTGTTGGAGGCAAGGATGGTGGCACCGAGGGAGGCGAAGGCGGCACCACGCTCGGGGTGGCGGGGCGCGGGGCGGACGGCGGAGGCCGGGAGGACGCCCGATGCTGCGATGCCGCGCGCGATGCTCTTGGCCAGGTTCCCCGCGCCGATGAAACCCAGGCGAAACGTGTCATCACCGCTGTTCACGTTCACCCCGTCCTCCGCCAGCGACTCCCCAACATCCAGGTCCATGCACCTTCCCGTCATGTGGGAGTACTCCTCGCCCGTTTGGTGTGGCGGCGCGAACGGGATCAGGCGGCCGCCCGTGGTGGGGACAGAAGTTCTGCCGGAAGCTTTGGCGGCACTGTCGCATGGGGGAGTGAGGAGGTGGAGATGTTCCTGCCGCCCTGACCGAACAAGAGGTCGGGCCGGGGGAGCAGTAGGGGCGGCAGCGGAGCGGGAGAAGGGGCCGGCGGTGGAGGGGGAGATGGGGGGAGAAAGTGGAGGGCACGGGCAGGTGGGGATGTGAGGGGGGGGTCTCGCTCCGTGACTCCCTGTTCATGCGAGCTGGCGGTCCGTCCGTTTTTTTTGGTCCGAGGGGCATCGTTACAGTTTTCGTCCGCTTTTTTCGTGCGAGGGGCATGGCTAGGTGGTTTTGGTCTTTTTTTCGTGTTACATGCGTGGGTTTATAGATGAGATGGATGACGAAAAAAAACCACATGGGAGGTGGGAGGGATGACGAAAAAACACAAGGCAAGAAGCTACCAAGTGCCCCTTTAGGAGTAGAGTTGTTTTCTCATAAGGTGATCTCACATATATGGCATGATTTTGAAATTCTTAATTACCTATTATTAATGTGATTAAATCAAATCATCACCTGACAAAACAAGTAAAAACAAAATCTTTCGTTTTAATGGTAGATTTGATTTTTTAATGAGAGAGAGAAAATAAACCAGTAGACAGAAACGGTGGGAGATGGGATGAAAAAAACGGACGAAAATAAACCAGACGAAGAAATTCCGAGGCAAGAAGCTACCAACTGCCCCTTTAAAAATAGAGATAAAAAACATCTATTACTAGTTTTCGCTACTACGAAATGCCGAACAGATAGTGTGTTTTACCGTATCTTTTTTAGGTATGAGCCCTGCTTTTGTGCGGGCATTTGCCGGGAAATGGAGCGAGCAGATGGATAATCCGATTTTAGTCTGTAAACAAAGAGCACTACGAAACGCAATCCACTAATAGAGTGCTAAGCACATGGATAAAGAAGTCAAAAGCACAAGCCCCCAACATGGCTTGATGCGCACGCACACCCAACGCAAACTCAAGTGACCTCATTGTCTATAGTCTATATATACCACCCGCACATCTTGCTAAGTCAAAAGACACAAATTGTTTTATGAAGGGTGCGCGCTATCAGGATGAGAATTTGGAGAAGGAATTCTTGCGTGATAGGTAAAATATACGATTCTTAATTTTGTACCACGCCCGAGTTACGCGTGTACTCAACGGATGTGGAGTAATTTGCATGGTTGCATCTTGTGAAGAGCATTCGCGGCAAAGTGTCATTTTCCAGCACAGCAACGGTAGGGGCTTGTCAAGCACTCAATGCTCTTGTCGATCTCTCGCCTCCACGGATCATCACGGCTGTCGCCTTTGATCGTGAAACCAACAAGTAGCGCTTAATTTAATCGGGAAAAAAACAAGCTGTACTTCTAACCGATCTTCGATCAAACGGTCAAAAAAGCAGCCTGGATCATTCTGTTCAGTTTCTTCAACAAACAAATGTTCAGATTTCTCGGAGTTTTACACATGTTTCCTATCTTCTACAACAAACAAATGTTTGAAATTTGCAAACAGTAGAGCAAGCACATGCATTGCCCATGTCGATGTCGGCATGTCCTACCGCCAAGAAGAAACTGTGCCGGCCCACCGCGAGGAGCCGAATCGGACGGCCGCGCCGTGGCCAGCGCGGCCCGGCATAAGGACGCGCGCGGACGCGCTCCCCGCCGGGTCCCTCCGCAGCAGCCGCCGATCCTGCTCCGTCCTCCGCAGCAACACCTCCTCGGCGCGCACGCGCAGCCGCCGCGCGTCGGCCACGACGGCCTCGTCCAGCCCCGCCCACTTCCACTCCGGCGGGGACGCCGCGCTCTCCTCCACCCGCTTGAGCACGCAGACGAGCTCCATCGCGTCGGCCAGGCCGAGCGTGTCGATGCGCTCGCTCATCTCCCGGACCCTCGCGGCGATGTTGCGCTCCGCCCTGACGCGGTCCTCCTCGGCGAGCCGGATGGCCTCCCAGATGAGGGCGTGGGCCTGCGGCGCGCAGGAAGGGGGCGGCGCCTGGCGGACGGCGGCGACGACGGACGCGAAGGCGGCCAGCTCTGAGACGAGGTGGGGGTTGGGGAGCGCGGTGAGGTACTCGGCGTCGCAGGAGGCGTCCGGCAGGAGGAGGAGGACCTCGAGCAGGCGCGCGGAGAACCGGACCCAGGAGGCCGCCGCGAAGGAGCGGCCCAGCGGGAAGGCGGCGAGCGCGAGCGGGTTGCGGCCGGAGGCCGGGTGGCGGAGGAGGGCGACGAGGAGCTGGTCGCGGAGGATGAAGGCGCCGCGGGCGAGCAGGACCCTGAGCGCCACGAGGCACTTGAGGGCCACGGCGGCGTCGCCGCTGCCGGAGGCCGCGGCGCGCAGGCGTTCCGTGAACGCGGACGCGAGCGCCGCGGCGGAGAGGCGCGAGCCGCGACCGAAGGCCAGGAGCGCGTCCAGGTGGTGCGCGGACGGCGGGACAGTGGACGGGTGGTGCGCCGTCGCCCGCAGGACCGCGCTCTGCGCGTCGGCGCCGGAGGCCGGGGAGGCGGCCCCCGGGGATAGGAGCGTCGCCGCGAGCCGCAGGAGCTTGAGGCCCATGGCTTCCGGCGCCGTGAGGGGCGGTGGTGGTGGGATGAGGATGGAGCTGCGAAGAGGTTGGGGATCGGGGGACGGAAATTGGCAGGAAGCTGACAGTTATAATACTTTCTGGTGGCGTGGCGCGCTCGGACGCGACGGCCGGGGCTATCGCGGCCGTCGGATCGGTTTGACTGGATCAAATTACTTCTCTCGATCGCGCAGACCAGCAGCGCAGTACGGAGAGTAGAGAAAGATGAGTCAACTTGTCCTCCCCTTCTTTCTCATCGTCGGAGGAGGTCAACACTTAACCGCAGAAAGGTACACCGAATGGCACGTGAAAGCTCTTCTGTGGCAGCTCGATTATAGTTGATGCTGTACTTTTGCTCCAACGCTATGTTTCGTTTTCTCTACAAGGGTGGCGCTTCTTCTCTTCATCAAGCAAGCTTTAAAATGCAATTTAAGAGCATCTATAGCTGCATCTTGTACATCTGCCCTTTAAATATCTACGCATCCGGTCACGTCCATGAACATTGATCGGTTACGTCTTAAATATGTTTGTTCATATCTAATTCTTTTATATTTCATCTCTTAGATCCATACAAAATCAGACGCGTGGACACTCACCGATCATGTCTTAAATATGCCTTTTCACATCCAACTCTCATAGACCCATACAAAAACATGCAAAAGAAATAGCCTACGTACTATATTAATTTTCATCATTGTCACAGATGGCTTACGACGGAGCCTGAGCCACCTGCGTCGCCTCCATTTATTGCCGATGAAGACGTATGTCCTCCGCAGCCGATTCCGAGTGGATGGAGTTCACGATGGCCAGCTGCTCAGGCTACAGATCCACGTTCGCCGGCTCATGCTGGTCCTCTCCCACATCCAGCGATGGCGCCTCCTCCGTCGGCTCCTGCTAGTCCTCCTTCACATCCAGCGGCGACGCCTCCTCCTCCGGCTCCTACTGGTCCTTTCCCACAGCTAGCGTTGGTGCCTCCTCCGTTGGCTCCTGCTCCTCGTCCTCTTCCATCCCCACCCACAGCTCCTCCTCCTCTTCCTCCTTCACCTCCTCGTCCTCCTCGAAATCCTTCTTCGGATCCAGAGGTTGCCCCGCGGCCCTCCGGATCCGGACCTTCTCAAGGAGCTAGAGACGATGATGGATCGTGTAGTGACGGCGGCGTGGGGCATGGCTGACGGGCTCAGGTGTCGGCGGCGGAAGAGGGGAGATGGACGTCCTAGGGTTGGGAGACGCCGGACGGCTATGGATAATGGTAGGAGCCGGAGCGGCGCCACGCGGCGTTCACACCGCGCCAACGGTCCGCGCCCGTGTCTCCGCGTGACCAGCACGCCCACCCACGACGACAGCGCCAGCATCGCGTCTATGGTTGTGCACGCAGCTGCGCCTGCCCACGCCTACGACTGCCTCCAGCATGCCTGTTGCGCCCTCCTGAGACTGCCACTGCATCCACCACGCGGTCCCGGTCCCATGGTTGCACGCATGACGGACAGCACGCCCACCCGCCCCTATCGGCTGCGCGCACGTCGGACAGCATGCCGACCCGTGAGCCGCCTCCTTCGTCCACCCTGACACCTCCTCTTCGATATCGTTGGGTCCTCCATGGGAGAGAGATCAGAGAGGAAGAAGGGTTGGCTTACATCAGGTGGGGCAAGCAGGGTGCCCGAGCATGTCCTGTTGCATCCGGTCGTCCTTGTATCGTTTTCAAATTTAAAATAAATTTGTGAGGTGCCAGTTAGTCCAAACGTTTAAGGCAAAAATGAAAGGTCGGGTTGGATCATCTTATTTTTGACCGGGCATTGATTGGACGGATTTATAGAAAATAGGGGGCCGATTGTACATGCTTAACCTCGTTACTTCTACTAGTTTACAAGAAAACCTTACATCTTGATCAACTTTCGGTATAAAAAATGGTAAATTAAATGAGCAGGTTGGCATCCGCAGCCTCGCACGATATCACTCGGAGAAAGTAGCTGGACGTCCATTTTATGAAGTTTAACGCGCTGTATCCCCATTGCCAGCACATCTGCCCCATGACGGAAGATGGCATACCTGCCTCCGGGAACCCGTGGATAGATAACCTTTTCTTTCATCCAAGCTGCACTAGTAGCCGTCTAGCCCTGATGGGTTCCTGTAAGGCGCAATTTGATCGTCCTATATTTGAACATTAACGGTAATTTAGAGCTTGTACAGACGGACTTTAATCGGACCTTTACTTTCTCTTCAAACGTTCAAAACGTCCGATCCGACCAGTGTTTGGTAAAAAAAACTAAACCAACCGAATTCCTTATTTCATCCTAAATGTTTAGACTAACCGACGTTCTTAAACCCGTCTCAATTCTAAGGTTAATACGAGGATGCCCGGTCACGTCCGAACACGCCCGGGCAGCCCACACGATCACACTTACCAATGACTTGGCGAGAAGGCCGTTGTTGTCGGGGCTAGTGGACCCAAATTTTAGTCCCACCATGCCGCCCCAGCGGACCGGCTAAAATTGCCACATCATCGGACATTTAAAAACTTCTCTGTTAATTGTATAGGTGGATTAATTTTCTTTGTACGAATGAGGGAGCTTGACACTAGATTTTATTTCATCAACTGATGATTATTTATCGAGTGTCACTTCCATCTCATTCGTATACCTTGACGGCCTACTACAATGACATAGATTTTATTTTGTCATTTCAAAAGATGCGTCCGCGGGTGTCTGAGAGACCGGATTTGTCGATCAGGGTTGTAGATGCTCTTAGCCAATATGACCCCCTAAACGCCTACAAACGGGTCCGCTGTCCGTTTTGAGTCCTTATTTTTTTCGTCCATGCGGTCGTGCTTTTTATTTTTCTTCTTATATGCCCGGTCACTTGTGCGTGATTGAGGATGAACAAAAGAGAAAAAGAAGAATGAATAAGGAAAGAGAAAAGGTGGTCTGGGGTCGGGTCGCGTCGTACGTGATTGACTGACCAGACACGTCTGCAAGGCCTTGTATCCTTTATAAATTTTGAGATGAATATGAGAGGTGTGAGTCAGTCCGGATGGATAGAAAGTAAGTGGAGTCCTATTGGATTAACTTTTTTAACCGAACACTAACTGGAAGGATGTTTCGCACCGTTTGAGAAGGATATAGGGACCTGGATGATGTTACTGTACAACTTAATTGGTGCATAAGGCATCATATAGGAGGTCTCTTAGTTTTGTCATGTGCCAACAATCATAGCATGATCTCTTGAAGGTGAATCAGAGTATCCATCACCTTCATGAGGGAAGGAGAAACAAAAGGGGGCGATTTCTATTTGGCATTTCACGTGCATGTTTAGATGCATTTTGCAAACGGACGCCCAATCCACCTTGTGTAATATATTTTTTAACAATGCAAAAAAGTGCACTGTAGAGTGAATCTAACCAGAGACCTCCCGCTTCGAGGGACACTACCCAAACCACACGCCCACGTAGCTCAACCTGGTAAAGTTGCAGTTTTTTTTGTTTTCTTCTTTTCTTTTTCAAAATTAATATATATTTTTTGTTCTTATTTTTCGAAATGTTGAACCTTTTTTGAATTTCGATGATTTTTTCCAAAATATATGATCTTTTTTCTTCGAAATGATGAGTTTTTATTTATTTATTGTTGAGCTTTTCGATGATATTTTATTAAATTCAATGAATTCTTCAAATTTTATGAACTTTTTCCAAATTCGATTAGCTTTTTTCAAATTCAATGAACTTTTTCCAAAATTGATCAACTTTCTTCCAATTCGATGAACTTTTTTTTTCAAAGTTGATGAACTTTTTTTCCAATTCGATGATCTTTTTTGACGTAACTTTTTTTCGAACTTGTTAATTTTTTGAAGTTCGTGAACAGTTTCTTTCACTCGTGAATATTTTTGAATTGACGGTTTTTTACATATTGTTTCTTTCCTATTTTTCAAATTCAATGGTTGACCGTCTAACTGGGCAACCACGACATTCCAAATCGATCGAGCGACGAGAGCGGGCGGCGGGAACTGGCGAGGACGATTGAGTGAATCTGTGCCGGCCGACTACCTTCCTTTACCTAATATATGTGGGGTGACTTTCTTACTTCAGAAAAATTGGCCCACTGGTTACTTGTTCTTGAAGTAGGGTTGCACATTTGAATCATGTAGCCGACCCACCAGGCCGGTGGCGCTCCATTGGAGCCCCGACAACGCTCCATTGCAACTCCGGTGGTGCTTGAATGGAGCTCTGGCGATGCTCCATTACAACTCCGACGGAGCTTCAACGACCCCTGTGTTTCATTGCAGCTCCGGCGACCTCGAGGTGATGATTCATCGCAAATGCCGGCGAGCCCGTGTCTGCAGCACTGCCACTCGCTTGAAGCACAGGGAGAAGCCGGCGGCCTCCCCTTCCCCCTAACAACGTCGACTACCCCGATGGGGGTGGTTTGCAGCATCACCGACTGCTTCTTCCATCGGCCAGCCTGCAGCACAACATGGCCTCCCCTTTCCAGCAACAACTCCGTCGTCACTCGTCGTTAAACGACCGCCCTCCGTAGCGCAACGGCTCCCCTCCTTTGTAGCAGCAGCAGCTCCGCCGACCGGGGATAAGAGAGGTCACGAACAAAGGGTGTGGCGCTTGGGAAGAAGAAGAAAGCTAGCCTGCAGGGGGGGGGGCACATCGATCTGAACTTTCGAAGGAAGAAGACGACTCATGGAAACAATGGAGAAGATAAGGTTGTAAGGAAGGGGCAGTTCAACGGTCGCCAAAGGGACGCGTGTCACCCTCTTGAGGCGGCTTACGACGCGAGAAATCATTCGGTTTATTTACAACGTTTTCCTATAAAAACCGTATGAAATTTGATCATATGTATAATGTAGCTCTCCGAAAGAAAACATGTGAAATCACCAGACTTTATTTTTCAAATAGTTTAGTTATGTTTTTCAGTCACTCCTATGTTTCGTTCATCTTTGGACACTCAATGGCGCTGTGTTCTATTTCATTGTCTTGTTTTTCAAGCAAACGCTATATGCCATTTTTTTTTGCTTGCAAGGCAGGGCGAGACGGTGGTGTCCAAACCCAAACGTGTCAAATTCTTGCTCATATGCAGATGGAGATATCAACATCAAAATAACCAACGTTGGCACTTCATAGGTCCGGTGGTAAACCACTGACTCGTCGCATCTGCTGATGCACCGTCCGACGCACCATCCAAATCAACGCATATATGCTGCCCCTGCACCAAGAAAAAGCGATGGGATACAATAACTCAACCGCGTGAATATGATATGAAAATCATGTGTGGTTGGATTAGTCCACCGGTTCTTGTCGATGTCACATGGTTCTCAGATGCACAAAGCAAAAGCGCAAGCTCCATCTGATGATATGATCCACATGCACTCAGTAGCCTACTCTCTCCGGAAGAAGATGGCACCATATGCCACAACCAGATAAAATCATAAAATCGATAGGAACATCTCTTTAATTATATCTTTTTTTTGAATAATATCTCCTTTAAAATTTAACCAAACACCATTTTATGTACATGTTTGTTGAAGAAAAGAAAAATGAATGGCCCTACAAAAAATTCCATCAAGCAGAGAAATTCCACCGGGACAAACGGAAAGCAACAGCCGTTTCCTTCGCAGCAAGCGGCACGCAAGCACGCGCCGTTTGACCACGGCGGACGGCCCCGGTCAAACTAAACACGTTGTCCAGCCGCGCACGCCTGGTCGTTGCACTCCACTGACTTGCCGCCGGCGCCGGCCGGCTTCCCGCCCTTGCTTGACCCGTCCGTCTCGGCCCTCCGTGTCGACCTCGACCCCCACGCCGCTGAGAAGGTCCGCGACAGGAACGACGGCCACCGGCCGGACTGGCCCAGCCGCACGCTCCTCCCTCCGCGGCTGCTGCCGTCGCCGCCACCGGCACCTAGTCGGAGGGCACGGCGCATGCTGCCCTGGCGGCCTGCCGTGAACGCGACGAGGCTCTTCGTCCGCCGGAGCTTGCCCGCCGCGACGACCTCCCGGAGCACGCTCTCGGGCAGCCGCAGCGTGAACCTCTCGGCGCCGGCGCCGGTGCCGGTGCTGGCTCGTATGGCGAGCGAGTGCCCTGTCGAGTGCGAACGCGGGAAGCGCGCCGGCCCGCGGCTGGACTTGGACCGCAGCGCGCGTTTCAGGCTGCCGATGCGCGTCAGCTCGTCCGTCTCCTCCCGTATGATCCTCTCATCCTCGCTCTCCTCCACGTCGATGACGACGGCGTGCGCTGCCTCCGTCGCAGGCGCTGGTTCCTGCGGCTGCGGGGCGGGATGGACGCTCGACAGGTCAGCCGGCTGATCGCCGGCGGCCGGAGCGTCGGCGTCGGCGTCGGCGTCTGGGACGAGGTTGGCGCGGCAGACCGGGCAGGTGACGTGGGAGGCGAGCCAGGTGTCGATGCAGTCCGGGTGGAAGACGTGGGAGCACTTGGGCAGGAGGCGGAGCGTCTCGTCGTCGTCGAACTCGCTGATGCAGACGGCGCACTCGAGCGCGCCCTTGACGGCCTTGTGTTCCTTGACGTCGGCGTACGCCATGGTCGGGAAGGTCTCGAGGACGGCCGGGTCGAGCCCGCGCTGCTGCCGCCGGGAGCGCGCCGCGGCGGCGCCGATCGGGAGCGTGGTGGCCGAGTAGGGGCTGTCGCCATAGCAGTGGCGGATGTAGACGGAGAAGAATCCGAGGAAGAAGAAGGCGGCGATGAGGACGACGATGACGATGGCCATGGACGGGCTGAAGTTGGTCGTGTAGTACGGCCCGCCCGGCGGAGGCGGGTTCTGCTGCGCCGCCCCGAGCTCGGCGACGGCGAGCGCTAGGAGGACGAGGAGCCAGATGCGGCCAGGTGCTGGCCCCATCGATCTGCCACCTCTGTTGGGCGGTGCCGATGATCGAGCGGAGGGGAGCTGAACGGTTTATGGGACGACCGGAGCTGTGAATTGGGAGGTTGGGCAACGGTGTGGAGTGGAGCGCGTTTATATACGTGAGGTGAGAAGGCAGAGGTGGATGACGGCCGGTTTGTTGTTGTTGTAGGTGTGTGGAGCGGGAAAGGTGCGGAATTGCTAGGTCCACCGCGAATTCATTGCTGCACCAAGCGAATGGAGTGCTGGTTTTGAGTGTTATTACTGCCTCTTTTTACGAATTTTGCTTTGAGCACTTTCGTGCCTAGAATAGTGCCAGTTTCACACTTTTATGCGGGAGTCGTGTGCTTTTGGTCAAATACTAACACGAATAAGTGTACAACTTTGCTTTAAGCGCACGGGGGAACAGTGACCCCACCTGGTTTCCAAAAGCAAAGCCCATGTTTGTAACCTTATATTTGTTTTATTTATTAAGCTTCCTAACCACCACATGCATATAATTCTTAAAAGGAGCTGCATGCATAATCATGTGCCGGACCCAAGGTTTGTGGTTGTGGGTGCCACAAGACACATGCTTGTTAGTATTTATTTTTTGTTAAATTGATCATATCTACTATCAAAATTCAACGGGAATACAAAACACCCCCGTTCGCATATCAAAGTACAAAAAATGCTTAAAATTGTGGCGCATATTCAAATTGAAATGTGTGCATTATTTCCAGTCATATGGAATTGTCAAAATAATGTTGCCTTTAACATACAAAATATTATAAAAAAATTACATTTTATCTTCAGGACGTCTGTTTGGATCCGTAGGTGGTCGTTGCTTGGCCATAGACCACAGAAAATTTGTGGATATTGATAGAACCGATGAGAGATAGTTGCACGATTTGGACGGCGGACAAATAATAGGATAGGTGTATAATCATCTTACCCTATTTTTATCGGTTGTGACAACTTTTTTATGAGATTATCAATTATGTTTGAGACTTTGTCCTGAACTTGAATTTATTAAATAATATGATTGTGTGCATCATCGGTCGTGGTTTTCCTCCTTTTCGTAAAAAATAAAATATAAAAATTACAAAGTGATTCTAAAACCATCGAACGATCACTACCGTCACCCGCCACCGCTCCTCTATCGGAACCAGGTGCCCCAAGGAATATTGACCTATAGAGTATTTATTATCCCGCTAAAATTAGAAATGTGTCTACTTCTCGATAAAAAGAAGACGTCCCTACCCAAATAGACATGCATGTAATATGCAATTCGCCAAGCAAGAAAGTGAGATAACATGAAAAGACCACTCAAACTACGGTATGCTTATAAAAATAGGATTCGTATTTCATCGTGTTAAATGCCGATCCTGGTGTTGGTCATTGAAAAATACCTATACCGTTTCGAGAAAACAAATGGTAGCATTTTTATTAAACAGGTCTCCAAAGCGAAAACGTAGAAGTCCCTTCAAAGGTAATGAATGGATGCAAGTACACGGTCGGCCTGCTGGTGCACGCAGACGCCGACAGATCCGTGGCGAGTGTAGTAGGTCGGGCGGAGAACCGAATCTCTGGTAGCCGAATGCGACCACCGAAGGAGCGCTGGAGATGCCGGGTTCAGAGCGATAGCACGTGGCCGGCTGCTGAGCCCGTCGCAGGCGTGAGATTAGTGGATTAATTATGCTTGTCTTTGGCCTCTTAACTACCTGGCTGCCCTGTGCTTTCCGTTCCTTTTCCCAGCGCTGCGTGCGAAGCTGACTTGACTAACGGGACCGGTCATTAGGCGGCTCTAACCCAAGTCAAATCTGATAACTCGGAGGAAGGTTCTTTGGGGTGTTTGACAAGCAAATCATCCAGAAGACGACCATATGAAGGATAGAGGGATGTCTCTGTCATGACCAGTCAACTGCATGGTGTTGACATTTGGTTTTCCCACGTAGAGTTTTGCAGTGAAAGCGCCGTGTGGTTATATTTACCAATGATCAGATACCCTACGTTTTGGACGAGGTAAGAATCTGCAATCTCTGAATAACAATGATCATGTCGTCCATCGCGTACTTGAAGAGATGGAACGGTCTTACGCTTAATTAGACGGACGTGTATATCTAGCGTGCAGCATGCGGACCAGTGTATGGACCGTAAAATCGTTTGGAATACCGGGTGCACAGTGCATTAAACTTCCATAACAGACAGTTTACAAGGCTTGAAAACGACAATACATTTTTAATCCGGGCAAGAGAATTCGTGTATTTGAACTCGTCAAGCTTGCTTATCATTTAATCGAGTTTCTTACCTGTAAAAACGCGGAGAGACAAGACGCCGATTAATCTAGCTTGATATGTTGGACATATCTCCAAGGTCAAGGCGGCATCTGGCTGATGAGGCGCATGCGACGGAGGAAGGGGGAGGTGAGTTCTAGAAAGGACCGACGCCTAATTGGCCGGCCGTGGTCGTTAAAACTATTTTCATATCAGGGACAGACCAGACTCTTCCGCCGGGACCCGGTCGGGCGGAAATTCGCGAGGGGGGGAGTCGTCACGGCGTTGCTGGCGGCCGTGGCTGCTGCTAACTGCCCGGGCGCGCGCGTGACGCGTGTGGCGCCGTAGCCGCCGGGCGCTCCGATGTAGGCGCGCCTGCGCGCGCACGGCAACTTTGTGCGCGGGTTCACCGGCCTCCACGTACGTGTGCCATGCGGCGGGGAGTGTTTATCGGTCATGTAACTTCGCCCGTGTTCGGTGCAGCCGTCCTGGCTGCCGGAGTCCTGGACTCCTGGTGGAATACGTTTCTGTTTCCTGGGCGGCGTCGCGGTGCGGTTGAGGGTCGCGCGCGGTTGTTCATCGTCGGTGTTGGCTCCCATCATTTCTGGACAGAAAGAGATAGACCTCTATGGTCATCTCATCGCTGACAGCATATCCAGCGGTTCCTGTAAAAAAGAAAAAACCATATTGGGCATCTTAAACTCGTTAATTTGCTTCCGTATCCATCCGCGAAAGACGACTGGCTTACGCGGATGCGGAGTCGGCCATCCACCACACCTTCAAATAGCAGCATATATAGTCTAAAATAGCTTAAATGTTCAAGTACAACGGTGCTTTTTATTTTTATAAAGTTTAAATATTACACTCCAACATTGTTGTCCTCTTAGGGCATTACCAATGAAGACCCGTAAATTTTGTATCGCATTTATTCGTGGACAAGAGGATCAGTCTACGCACATGTATATATACGGCCATTATCCAAAGCTATCCGCATATATTTCAAACACTTTATGAACATACCAGACGAAATTCATGCAAACACGACGGATTTCATATAAACCGAACGAAAACATTTATATTTTGAACATATTTTAACTTAAAAAAATAAAACTATGTGCACGTATGATCGCGCGAAGCTCCATTTCACGACACGGATATCCTACACTAGTCTACGGCCGACCCGACAGATCCCTTTGTCTTCCCAATGTTCGGCAGCCTGTCCGAAGGCATATTTTCCCACTGTACCTTCCCTATTTCCGATTGCGCCATTTGCCGAAGTGGAATAGAAGGTGCTTTAGCCGGAGGGGAAGGGGGGCTCCTTCGCTTCTGTGGAGCCCAGACGGGGGGCGTCATTGGTCTAAGATAAAGAACCGGACATGTCACCGATTGTACAAGCAAGCAATGCGTCGGCGATGACCCACATGGAGCACACGCTACGGTTGCCTCGAGTGTTCTACCTTCCCTCGACGTTGGCAGCGGACGCAGATGCAGTGGACACCGACTCGTATATTTCCGTGCAACTGACTTCTTTCTTTACCGACAGAGCGTGGTTTCGCGGGTGTTGACGGCGGATAGCGCGGTCGCATGCACGGGAGGCGCGGTATGACGTGACGTCACCCACGATGGCCGCTCCGCTGTGCTCCCCCCGCGTGCCTTCGTGGAACAAATTCACGCACTCCTTTGCGAGCTGGCTTAGAGCGACGAGTTGCTGAACCACGTGATGGGTTGGAGCTGCAACTTGCTCCGTCGGGGTAGGCGGGGGATGTGGAGCAACGGACGGCCTCGCTCTTCTCTGGTGGGATCGGCAGGCCATCCAGTCAGCTTTTATGCTGGAGAACTACTCTTCTTGTTCGTCGGATGCCATCAAAAGGATGGAGAAAATGGTGGAAGGAGGGGATGTGGAGCGGCGAAGTGGTGCGATTCTTGCCGGTGCTTGGCCTCCCTTAAATAGCAGGTGGACGGGAGGAGTTTGCCCAGTGTTGTGTTTAATGCAGCCTGCTCGTGAACATACGCGTGGACGATGTAGGTTTCTCGGCTTCCAAACGGGTTTAATGAATGTTTGACTGCGACGAGCGAGAAGGCGTGTTCAGTTGGGCATGCAGCGGGCGGCGGCCTCGGCCGACACGCCGCTTCAGTTGCGGAGGCAGCGTCGCGTCCGCCCTGAGCCGTCATCCATGTGGAACGGCATGCTCTACAGTGACATGAATGTGGGTAGTTGGCATCGGGCAGGAACGCACACGGGCGAGGGAGGAGTTGTTGGGGTGAGTCCGGGTGGTCAGACGCAGGCTTGGGTGCACACACTAGACGCCCGCAAAGCCCACCTCCCCCACGTTTGTCTCTGGTTTACGGGAGAAAGCACGTCCAGACCACCCGTCGGACCGATACATGCCCGCACTAGATGGCTTCCGCGGTTGTGCATGATCACATAACAAGTCATCACCTCCCACAAGGTCTCCGGATCCCACTGTTTAGCAGATCCACGAACAACTTCCAAATGTGCTTGCAGAACTCCAAATGTCCCTCAACATCCTTTCTAGATGCTTCTTCTCTTTGGACAAAGTGAGATTTTTTTGCCCAACTGGATTAGACATGGTGTTGATAAATATAGCCCATGGAGGATAGATACCGTCAAAGAGATAGTTCCTCATGTTCTACTCATGCACATGGGCAATATAGTGGCAAGGAGGAGCTTCTCCTTCAGTCAGCCTAGCAAAAAATTGTGATCGCTGCAGCACATTGATGACATTGTGAGACCCGAGCATGCCAAAGAAATCGTGCCAAATCCAAATATCATATGATGCAACTGCTTCAAGAATAATGGTGCGCTTCTTAACAGGACCCTGATATTGCCCTTGTAAAGCTTTCGGGCAATTTTTTTCATTTCTAATGCATGAAATCAAGAGACCCAAGCAAACTTGGCCACCCTCTTCCTTTCGAGATTGCCAAGATTCTCTCGACGTCTACCGCAGTTTATTCTCTCACGTACTAAAGTCCAAACACCTCGACCACGGCAGTTGCACACCTGACCGTGCTCTCAAACATCCGTACGTATGCATCCCACGAATCAACGGCCATGCCAATGCAAGCATCCATAGTGCAGTTGTGCACTCCTGGTAACCAGAGAACCCTATCCTTCCCACGACGTCCTTTTTCAAGATGAAGTAGTCATGAAAGGACCGAACGCGATGGTAGAGATGATTTAAGACATTTTTGCCTATCCGAAAGCGCTGATGAAAATTGTTAGTGAAGAGGGCATCAGGTGCAAAGTAGTCGTCCATCAACGTCAAACGATCGACTCCCGGTTGCGGTTGAGCACTCGATGACCCTTGATCGTTCCTTTGAAATTGAGAACATGCTCCATTGCATGCTCCGCGTCTGCAAGCACTGCCTGCATCATCGTTGTCTCACCCGTGTAGTCCTCCTAGTCACATGAGTTAGACAACTCAACATAGTGCTCGTATATGTACACCATATATGAATCCATTGCTTCAAGAAGAAGAGACAAAAAAAAGCTCGGGCAATTCACCGAACATGTGCCAGACATGGTGAGCATCGTAGGAAAGGATAGTAGTATTGTAAATATGCCCTAGAGGCAATAATAAATTGGTTATTATCACATTTCCTTGTTCATGATAATCGTTTAACATCCATGCTATAATTGTATTGATCGGAAACTCAGATACATGTGTGGATACATAGACAACACCATGTCCTTACTATGCCTTTAATAGACTAGCTCGTTGATCAAAGATGGCTATGGTTTCCTAGTCATGGACATGTGATGTCATTTGATAATGGTACATGAGAATGATGTGATGGACAAGACTCAAACTATAAACGTAGCATACGATCGTGTCAGTTTATTGCTACAATTTTCTGCATGTCAATTATTTGTTCCTATGACCATGAGATCATGCAACTCACTGACACCGGAGGAGTACCTTGTGTGTATCAAACGTCGCAATGTAACTGGGTGACTATAAAGGTGCTCTATAGGTATCTCCGGGTGTCTGTTGGGTTGGCATGGATCAAGACTGGGATTTGTTACTCCGTGTGACGGAGAGGTATCTCAGGGCCCACTCGGTAATACAACATCACAATAAGCCTTGCAAGCAATGTGACTAAGTGTTAGCCACGGGATCTTGTATTACGGAACGAGTAAAGAGACTTGCCGGTAACGAGATTGAACTAGGTATAGAGATACCGATGATCGAATCTCGGGCAAGTAACATACCGAAGAACAAAGGGAACAACATACGGGATTAACTGAATCCTTGACATAGAAGTTCGACCGATAAAGATCTTCGTAGAATATGTAGGAACCAATATGGGCATCCAGTTCCCGCTATTGGTTTTTGACCGTAGAGGTGTCTCGGTCATGTCTACATAGTTCTCGAACCCGTAGGGCCTGCACACTTAAGGTTCCGTGATGTTTCGATAGTATAAAGTTATGTATGGTGGTGACCAAAGGTTGTTCGGAGGCCTGGATGAGATCTCGGACATCACGAGGAGCTCTGGAATGGTTCGAGGTAAAGATTGATATATAGGAAGTCCTGTTTTGGTCACCGGAAAAGTTTTGGGCTCATCGGTAGTGTACCGGGAGTGCCGGTAGTGTATCGGGGGACCATCGGGAGGGGTATTTCGACCCAAGAGGCTACATGGGCTGTGGGAGAAGGAATACCAGCCCTTAGTGGGCTGGTCTAAGTCTCACAGAAGTCCCATGTGGCTGGGAAGAAATTCCAAAGTGGAAAAGGTGGAAAAAGGCAAAAGGTGGAAATAAGGAAGGAGTCCTAATCCTACTAGGAGTGAAGGAGGAGGACTCCTCCTCTCCACTTCGGCCGAACCAAAGAGGGGCTGGCCCTTGCGCCAAGCCTCCTCCTCCTCTCCTCCTATATATACTAGAGGTTTTGAGGGCAGCCCTAACCCTAATTGCCACGTGCTGCCCTCTTCTTCCTCTAGATCGTTTTCTCCTCTAGATCGGTTTTCAGCGGTGCTTAGGTGAAGCCCTGCTGGAATTCCTCCACCACCATCGCCGCAACGTCGTTGCGCTGCCGGAGAATTCGTCTACCTCTCTGCTCCCTCTTGCTAGATCAAGAAGGCGGAGATCGTCATCAGCTGTACGTGTGCTGAATGCGGTGGTGCCGTTCGTTCGGCGCTAGATCGGAAGGACCGTGATCAGGATCGCGAGACGATTCATGATTGGATCGCGGGACGAATCATGATGAGATCACGGGATGGATCGTTATTGGATCGCGGGACGGATCATGATGAGATCGTGGGACACTCGGCGATTTGGATCGCAAAGACGTTCGACTACACCAACCGCATTTCTTAACGCTTCCCACTTAGCGATCTACAAGGGTATGTAGATCCACTATCCCTCTTGTAGATGCCCATCACCATGGATAGATCTTGCATGTGCGTAAGAAATTTTTTGTTTCCCATGCAACGTTTCCCAACAGTGGCATCATGAGCTAGGTCTATGTGTAGATGAGATATCGAGTAGAACACAAAGAGTTTGTGGGCGTTGATGCTTAGATTGCTTCCTCCCTTGGTCGTGTTTTGGTTCAGCGGTATTGTGGGATGAAACGGCCCGGACCAATTTTACTCGTATGCTTACGAGAGACCGGTTCCATCGACTGAATTGTAACTTCGTTGCACAAAGATGGCTGGCGGGTGTCTGTTTCTCCTACTTTAGTTGGATGATATTCGACAAAGGCGGTCCTTGAGAAGGTTGAAAAGCAACTTATGTATCACCGTTGTGGTTTTGCGTAGGTGAGAATTGTTCTTGCTAGATACCCGTAGCAGCCACGTAAAACATGCAACAACAATTAGAGGACGTCTAACTTGTTTTTGCAGGGTATGTTGTGATGTGATATGGACAATTACATGATGAGATATATGTGATGTATGAGATGATCATGTTTTGTATAGAATATCATGACTTGCATGTCGATGAGTACGGCAACCGGCAGGAGCCATAGGGTTGTCTTTAATAATTGTATGACCTGCGTGTCAATGATTAAGAGCTATGTAATGCTTTACTTTATCGCTAAATGGTAGCAATAGTAGTAGAAGCATGGTTGGCGTGACAACACCGATGGAGACACGTTGATGGAGATCAAGATGATGGAGATCATGGTGTCGTGCCGGTGACGATGGAGATCATGCCGGTGCTTTCAAGATGGAGATCAAAAGCACAAGTACATGGCCATATCATGTCACTTATGATTTGCATGTGATGTTAATCCTTTTATGCACCTTGTTTTGCTTAGGACGACGGTAGCATTATAAGGTGATCCTTCACTTAAATTTCAAGATAAATTGTGTTCTCCCCGAGTGTGCACCGTTGCGAATGTTCGTCGTGTCGAGACACCACGTGATGATCGAGTGTGATAGACTCTACGTTCACATACAACGGGTGCAAGCCAGTGTTGCACATGCGGAACACTCGGGTTATACTTGACGACCCTAGCATGTACAAACATGGCCTCGGAACACAAGAGACCGAAAGGTCGAACATGAGTCATATAGCAGATATGATCAACATGATGATGTTCACCATTGAAACCACCTCAACTCACGTGATGATCAGACTTAAGTTGGTGAATTTGGATCATGTATCACTCGAATGACCGGAGGGATGTCAATTTGAGTGGGAGTTCTTAATTAATATGATTAATTGAACTCACTATCATGAACATAATCAGTAGTGTCTTTGCAAATTATGTTGTAGATTACTAGCTCACGCTGTAGCTCCCTTGAATTTTTATATGTTCCTAAAGAAATAGAGTTGAAAGATGATGTTAGAAATATTGTGGAGTGGGTCCGTGATCTGAGGATTGTCCTTATTGCTGCACAGAAGGCTTATGTCCTTAATGCACCGCTCGGTGCGCCACCCCCTCTAGTGTCATCTGTAGATGTTGTGAACATTCGACAGGCACGTTCCGATGACTACTTGATAGTTATGTGCATCATGCATTACGGCTTAGAATTGAGGCTCCAAAATGTTTTGAATGTCACGGAACATATGAGATGTTCTAAGAGCTGAAATTGGGATCTCAGGCTCGTGCCCGTGTTGTGAGATATGAGATCGCCAACAAGATTCTTTGCCTGCAAGATGAAGGAGAATAGCTCAATCATTGAGCATGTGCTCAGATTGTCTGGGTGCTACAATCGCTTGAATCGAGTAGGAGTTGATCTTCTAGATAAGATAGTGATTGATATAGTTCTCTGAGTCACTATCACTAAGTTACTAGAACTTCATGATGAACTATAATTATGCCAGGGATGGAAATGATGATCCCTGAGCTATTCGCGATGTTTGACACCGCGAAGATAGAAATCAAGAAGGAGCATCAAGTGTTGATGGTTAGTAAAACCACTAGTTTCGATAAGGTCAAGGGTAACAAGAGAAACTTCATGGATGGAAAGTTAGTTGTTGCTCCAGTGAAGCAACCCAAAGTTGAACCCAAACCCGAGACTAAGTGCTTCTATTATGAGGAGAGTGGTCGCTGAAGCGGAACAACCCTAGATACTTGGTAGATAAGAAGGCTGGCAACGTCGACAGAAGTATATTTGATATATGTGTTATTGATGTGTACCTTGCTAGTACTCCTAGTAGCACATGGGTATTGGATACTGGTTCGGTTGCTAAATGTTAGTAACTCGAAGTAAAAGCTATGGAATAAACAGAGACTAGCTAAGTGTGAGATGACGATGTGTGTTGGAAATGTTTCCAAAGTTGATGTGATCAACATCGCACGCTCTCTCTACTTTCGGGATTAGTGACAAAACAAAATAAATGTTATTTGGTGTTTGCATTAAGCATGAACATGATTAAATCGTGTTTATTGCAACATGGTTATTCATTTAAGTTAGAGAATAATGGTTATTCTGTTTACAAGAATAATACCTCCAATGGTCATGCACCCAGTGAGAATGGTTTGTTGAATCTTGATCGTAGTAATACACATGTTCATAACATTGATGCCAAAAGATACAAAGTTAATAATGATAGTACCACATACTTGTGGCACTGCCGCTAAATGTCATATTGGTATAAATTGCATGAAGAAACTCCATGCTGATGGATCTTTGGAACTCATTCGATTTTGAATCAGTTAGGACATGCGGACCATGCCTCTTGGACAAGATGACTAAAACCCCATTTTCCGGAACGGGCAATTGACTTATTGGAAATGATACATGTTGATGTATACGGTCCAATGAGTGTTGTAGCGTGTAGTGGATATTGTTATTTTCTTACCTTCACTGATGATTTGAGTATATATGAGTATATTTACTTAATGAAACACAAGTCTGAATCGTTTGAAAAGTTCAAGAAAATTCAGAGTGAAGTTTAAGATCATCGTGACAAGAAGATAAAAAATGTCTACGATATGATCGTGGAGATGAATATCTGAGTTACGAGTTTGGCATACAACTTCAGACAATGTGAAAGTTGCTTCACAACTCACGCCACCTGGAACACCATAGTGTGATGGTGTGTCCAAACGTCATAGTCGTGCTCTATTGGATATGGTGCATGCTATGATGTCTCTTATCATTTTGCTACTATTGTTTTGGGGTTATGCATTAGAGGCAACTACATTCACTTTAAATAGGGCACCATCTAAATCCATTGAGATGACACTGTCTGAACTATGGTTTGATAGAAACCTAAGCTATCATTTCTTAATGTTTGGGGCCGCGACGCTTATGTGAAAAAAAGTTTTCACCTAATGATCTCGAACCCAAAGCGGACAAATGCATCTTCATAGAATACCCTAAGTACAGTTGGGTAAACCTTCTATCTAGATCCAAGCATAAAGTGTTTGTTGCTAAAACAGGTCCTTTCTCGAGAAAGAGTTACTCTCTAAATAATTGAGTGGGAGGAATATAGAACTAGATGAGGTTGTTGAACCTTTGTTTCAACCAGAGAGTAGCGCAGTGCAGGAAGATGTTTCTGTGAAGCCTATGTTAGCTGAAGAGGAAGTTAATGATGATGATCATAAAGCTTCGGATCAAGTTACTATAGAACCTCATAGTTCGACAAGGACGCGTACTGCTCCTGAGTGGTACGACAACCCTGTCTTGGAGGTCATTTTGTTGGACAATGATGAACCTACGAGCTATGGAGAAGCGATGATGGGCCCGGATTCCGACAAATGGTTAGAGGCCATGAAATCCAAGAAAGGATCCATGTATGAAAACCAAGTATAGACTTTGGTAGACTTGCTCGTTGGACGACAGGTCATTGAGTACAAATGGACCTTTAATATGAAGACAAACGCTGATGGTGAATGTCACCATTTATAAAGCTCGACTTGTCACAAAGAAGTTTCCACCAAGTTCAAGGAGTTAATTATGATGAGACTTTCTCACTCATAGCGATGCTAAAGTCTGTTGGAATTATGATAGCAGTTGCTGCATTTTTCAATTATGAAATCTGGCAGATGGATGACAAAACATCGTTTCCTTAACAGTTTACTTGAGGAAAAGTTGTATGTGATACAACTAGAAGGTTTTGTCAGTCCTAAGGATGCTAAAAGGTGTGCGAGCTCCAGCAATCCTTCTAAGGGATGGAGCAAGCATCTCGTAGTTGGAATATATGCTTTGATGAGGTGATCAAAGTTTTTGAGTTTATACAAAGTTTATGAGAAACTTGTATTTACAATAAAGTGAGTGGGAGCACTATAGAGTTTCTGAAAAGCATATGTGGATGACATGTTGATCAGAAATGATGTAGAATTTCTGGAAAGCATAAAGGGTTGTTTGAAAAGAGTTTTTCAAAGGAAGACCTGGATAAAGCTACCTAATTGTTGAGCGTCAAGATCTATAGAGATAGATCAAGATGCTTGATGAGACTTTCAATGAGTACATACCTTTACAAGATTTTGAAAGAGTTCAAAATGGATTAGTCAGAGAGAAGTGTTCTCGCCTGCTTTGTAAGGTGTGAAGTTGAGTGAGACTCAAAGCTCAACCACGACAGAAGAAAGAGAAATGACGAACATTGTCCCCTATGCCTTAGCCATAGGCTCTGTATAGTATGCCATGCTGTGTACCGCACCTGTGTGTGCCTTGCCATGAGTCCGTCAAGGGGTACAAGAGTGATCCAGGAGTGGATCACTGGACAGCGGTCAAGATTATCCTTAGTAACTAAAAGACTAAGGAAATGTTTCTCGATTATGAAGGTGATAAAGAGTTCGTCGTAAAGAGTTACGTCGATTCAAGCTTTAGCACCAATCCAGATGACTCTTAGTAGCAATCCGGATACGTATAGTGGAGCAGCCATTTGGAATAGCTCCAAGTGGAGTATGGTAGTAGTGTCTACAGTAAGACATAGAGATTTGCAAAGTACACACGGATCTGAATATCGCAGACCCATTGACTAAAAGACCTCTCTCACATGCAAAGCACGATCGAGCCCCAGAACTCATTGGGTGTTAGATTCATAGCAATGTGAATCACATGGTGATGTGAACTAGATTATTGTCTCTAGTGCAAGTGGGAGACTATTGAAAATGTGCCCTAGAGGCAATAATAAATTGGTTATTACCATATTTCCTTGTTCATGATAATCGTTTAACATCCATACTATAATTGTATTGATCGGAAACTCAGATACATGTGTGGATACATAGACAACACCATGTCCCTAGTATGCCTCTAATTGACTAGCTCGTTGATCAAAGATGGCTATGGTTTCCTAGTCATGGACATGAGATGTCATTTGATAACGGGATCACATCATTAGGAGAATGATGTGATGGACAAGACCCAAACTATAAACGTGGCATATGATCGTGTCAGTTTATTGCTACAGTTTTCTGCATGTCAAGTATTTGTTCCTATGACCATGAGATTTGCAACTCACTGACACCAGAGGAGTACCTTGTGTGTATCAAATGTCGAACATAACTGGGTGACTATAAAGGTGCTCTCCAGGTATGTTTGAGGATGTCTGTTGGGTTGGCATGGATCAAGACTGGGATTTGTTACTCCGTGTGACTGAGAGGTATCTCAGGGCCCACTCGGTAATACAACATCACAATAAGCCTTGCAAGCAATGTGACTAAGTGTTAGCCACGGGATCTTGTATTATGGAATGAGTAAAGAGACTTGCCTATAACGAGATTGAACTAGGTATAGAGATACCGACGATCGAATCTCGGGCAAGTAACATACCGAAGAACAAAGGGAACAACATACGGGATTAACTGAATCCTTGACATAGAGGTTCGACCGATAAAGATCTTCATAGAATATGTAGGAACCAATATGGGAATCTAGGTCCCACTATTGGTTATTGACCGTAAAGGTGTCTCGGTCATGTCTACATAGTTCTCGAACCCGCAGGGTCTGCACACTTAAGGTTCGGTGACGTTTCGATAGTATAAAGTTATGTATGGTGGTGACCGAAGGTTGTTCAGAGTCCTAGATGAGATCCCGAATGTCACGAGGAGCTCCAGAATGGTCCGGAGGTAAAGATTGATATATAGGAAGTCCTATTTTGGTCACCGGAAAAGTTTCGGGCTCATCGGTAGTGTACCGGGAGTGCCGGTAGTGTACCGAGGGACCATCGGGAGGGGTATTTCGACCCAAGAGGCTACATGGGCTGTGGGAGAAGGAATACAAGCCCTTAGTGGGCTGGCCGAAGTCCCACAGAAGGCCCATGCGGCTGGGAAGAAATTCCAAAGTGGAAAAGGTGAAAAAAAGGCAAAAGGTGGAAATAAGGAAGGAGTCCTAATCCTACTAGGAGTGAAGGAGGAGGACTCCTCCTCTCCACTTTGGCCGAACCAAAGATGGGCTGGCCCTTGCGCCAAGCCTCCTCCTCCTCTTCTCCTATATATACTAGAGGTTTTGATGGCAGCCCTAACCCTAATTGCCACGTGCTGCCCTCTTCTTCCTCTAGATCGTTTTCTCCTGTAGATCGGTTTTTAGCGGTGCTTAGGCGAAGCCCTGCTGGAATTCCTCCACTACCATTGGTGCAACACCGTCGCGCTACCGGAGAACTCGTCTACCTCTCCACTCCCTCTTGCTGGATCAAGAAGGCGGAGATCGTCATCGAGCTGTACGTGTGCTGAACGCGGAGGTGCCGTCCGTTCGGCGCTAGATCGGAAGGACCATGATCAGGATCGTGAGACAATTCATGATTGGATCGCGGGATGAATCGTGATGAGATTGCGGGACGGATCATGATTGGATCGCGGGGCGGATCGTGATGAGATTGCAGGACACTCGGCGATTTGGATCGCGAAGACGTTTGACTACACCAACCGCGTTTCTTAACGCTTTCCGCTTAGCGATCTACAAGGGTTTGTAGATCCACTGTCCCTCTCATAGATGCTCATCACCATGGATAGATCTTGCATGTGCGTAGGAAATTTTTTGTTTCCCATGCAACGTTTCCCAACAAGTAGCTCCACTATTGTCGGAGGAGAGGTGTCGAATGACGGCAGAGGAGAAGCGGCATGGAGCCCGGTTGTACCGTTGGAGGTGATAGACTCATTGAGTTCTAGCAGTGGTGTGGCGTGGCGGCTAGGATGGTGGAGCGCGCGACAAAGGTAAGAGACAAACACTAAAGAAGATAAAATGGGTGGATGGTGGCGCGTAGTCCTGGAGGGGTTTTGGGTGGGCCAGTGGTGTTGAAGTCCAAAGTGGCTGCTGTTTGGACTCCCGCAAAGCTCCCCCAACATTTTTCAGGTTTGCTGAACAAAATACGTCCAGACTGCTCGGTGGATCAATACATTGTAGGACCGAAAGTATGTCTAGAGGGGGGGTGATTAGACTACTTGACCAAATAAAAGTTTTGCCTATACCAATTTTTAGGGTTGACCGTTTTTTGCATTTTATGGCAAGTCAAGTACACCCTACACATGCAAGTATAAGAGTATATAGCAGCGGAGAGTAACAACAAGCATGTATAGAAGGGATAGGGTAGGAAGATCAAACGCAGTTGTAGACACGATGATTTTTCTTGTGGTTCCAATAAGTGGCGCTATCGTACATCCACGTTTATGGAGTCTTCAACCCACGAAGGGTAACGGTCGCGAGAGTCCAGGGAGGGCTCCACCCAAAAGGGTCCACGAAGTAGCAACCTTGACTATTCCATAACGGCTTCCGTCCACGAAGGACTAACCTTACTATGGATAGATCTTCACGAAGTAGGCAATCTCCTTGCCCTTACAAACTTCTTGGTTCACTCCACAACACGAAGTAGGAGGCTCCCAAGCGACACCTAACCAATCTAGGAGGCACCACCCTCCAAAAGGTAATAGGCTCGGTAATGACGATGAACTCCTTGCTCTTGTGCTTCAAGATGATAGACTCCTCAGCACCCAATCACTCTCTCACAGATTTAGCATGGTGGAAGAGATGGGATTGGTGGAAAGCTACTTGGGGAGGCTAGAGATCAAGATCCATATGATTGGAGTGGAAGATCTTGACCTCAACACAAGGGTAGGTGGTTCTCTCTCAGAAACTCTGATAGGATAGGTATGGAATAGTTCTGAGTGCTTCTCTCTCGAGTAGGTGGTGGTGAAGGGGTATATATAGGCATCCCCAAAAATCCAACCGTTACACACAAAATGACCAACTCGGTGACACCGATGTGTTAATCTCGGTGGTACCGAAGTGACCAAAAGGTGGCAACTTTTGAATCTCGGTGAGACCGACATAGGAAACTTGGTTGCACCGATAAGGTGACAAACGGTCAGATTTCCAATCTCCGTGACGCCGATCCAACATTCTAGGTGGGACCGAAAATGTGAATTTGCGTAACAAAAAGTTGGCAACCTAATCTCGGTGGCACCGGTATGGAATCGGTTGCACCGAAGTGGCTAGGGTTTGGCTGAGTCTGTCTAGGTTCTGGAATCGGTGGCACCGGTATGGGATAGTTGGTTGCATCGATTTTGAGTGTTAGGTATAGAATGGACTTTGGTGGGAGAGTTTGTGGATTTTTTTGGCGACTATCACTTGTGCACGTTTGAGCATATTGTTCACCAACAAAACCTTACCCCCTTTTAAAAGTATTGGCTTTCCTATGGACTCAAAGTGATTTCTCACAAATATAAAATGTAGAGTCCTCTTGCTTGAAGCTTGGCCAATCTATTTCCTTGCATCTTGGGGTATGTCCACAATCTCCTTTTGCCAATCCTATCATTCAACATTTCCTGAAATATACTTGGTGGAAACATTAGTTCAATGACTTATATGTTGTTATTAATTACCAAAACCACCAAGGGAGCAAATGTGCTTTCAATCTCCCCCTTTTTGGTAATTGATGACAACATATAGATCAAAGCTTTGACATATGATAAAATCAATGAATATAATCGTCGCTTTGAGAGGTATGTGATAAGAAAGAGCTCCCCCTAAATTTGTGCATTATTTTGAATTTGCATTTGAATGCAAATGCACAATCGATTAGGTATGTGGGGCACTTCTTCCATGTCACATACAACTTGGTGGTGTGCGAGAATAATTAGAATGAATAACAACGCACAACACAATCAAGCAAAGGTGAATGATCATCTCATAAGCATTAAGATGATAGGAAATAGTAGCATCACACATAACAATGTATGATCACACATAAACACAAAAGTATCTCATGCGAAACCAAAAGAACCAAATGTTTTGAAAAGCAACAAACACCAAAACGCTCTCTTGCTCGAAGCCTAAAGATCTATATACACTTCTTCCCCTTTGGCAACAAGTTACCAAAAATTTCAAAGGCATACATCTAAACGTTCTTGGGCTGATCTCCTCTGGTTTTTGATGAAGGAGTCGAGAGAACAGCATCGGCAAAGATCTGTGCAGATGTCGTGGATGGAGTTGGAGTGGCAGCTGGAGGAACTGGAACAGATGGAGTAGGAGTTGAGGTGACAGCAGCAGGAGCTGATGAAGAGGGCCTCAAGTCTGAAGCTGGCACAGTGGCTGATCTGGCCTGGGTAGGAAACCGTGTGCCTGTCCTGAGAGGTGATTCATCCTCATCCTCATCATCATCATCTGAAGAAGTCTGAGGAAGAGGCACTGAGTCAACTTCCTTTTTGAGCTCATTGACTGTCTTACCATCCACCTTATCACTGAGGCTCTTGATCTTGTTTTCAAAGATCCTCACAAGACTGTTCTGGTTGTCCAGAATTACCTTAATGTCCTTCTGCATACCCTGAATTGATGATATCAACAAATCCATTTGCTCATTCCTGGATCTATGGACTTGAGCACTAGTGGCTCTAATTGCCTCTGCTTCTGCCTGAGATGTAGCTGAAGTGGGATGATCAACATCCATCACCACAACATTGTCCTCAAGATCTGGTTGTAGGGGTAAATGTGGATGATCTAGAGCAAAAATGTGCTTCTCCAACTTTGAATTGATAAGCATCTGGATGTAGGGTGCATAATTACAAGAGCGCTTCTGGTCAGCAGCAACCCTCTTGATTGTCTCAACAATGAAATCCATGACTCTGATCCTGGTGCGTCTATCAAGGTGGATCAACATATTGATGGAGTGGCCTCGGATTATCTTGTCATCTCCTAACTTGGGCATCAAAGTATGCCTCAGAATGATGTTCATTGTGTAGAGGCCAACCTGAAGAAAGTAGATAGATCCTAGCCTGTGAGACTTCACACTGGCAGCAGTGATCTCCTTGTACATATTTGCCATAGCATTATGGCTCGCCTTGGATTCTGAGTATACATCCAAGTCACCATCCTGTGCTTTAGGAACTCCTAAGATAGCAGCCCATTCTTCAATAGTTGATTCATACCTTGCACCTTCAGTCATCCATACAATTCTACCATCTCCATAGAAATGTGCAATGGAGTAGAACTGCATGATCATCTCATCATTCCAAACAGTGAATTCTCTGCCAACAAACTCATCCAAACCTATGCAATGGAAATTGTCTTGGACACTTGGAAAGTAGTCCTCATTCTCCTTAATGAATTTCCAATCAACATATCGCATATCACTCACAGCTGGACTCTTGTCAAAAAACACAGTCTCATAGAAATCATGTTGCTCTTTGGTATAAAATCTATAGTCCACGACAGTCTTCTTCCTCTGGGCATATGGATCTATAGCTCTCCAAGCTCTCAATCCTGAATCCTTCCTCTTCTTCATATCTTCAGATAGTGGGTAGCTGGCATTGTGTACTGGAAGATGTGGTCTGAGCTTCATCAAAGTTGTCAAGTCATCATCATCTTCAGCTTTGGAAGCAGTCCCTTTGTTCTTCTCAGAAGCTGGAATCTGCCTAGATGTCCTCTTAGGCTTCTCAGCAGCAACCTTCTTGGATGTGCTAGTCTTTGGCATAGCATCAGCCATAAGCTTCTTTTTCTTTTTCTTGGGAGGGGCCTTCTCAACATGCTCTTCCTCCTCTTCAGCATCAGCACCAACACCTGCTTCTGGATCCTCATACATGGAGGTTTTTCTGGCAATAACATGAATAACCCTCTTTCTTGCTTTCTTCTCTCCTGCCTTCTTAGGCATAGCTTTCTTGGGGGCCTCAACTGAAATAGTTGCTCTGGCAGTCTCATGAGACTTGAAGGTTGAAGCAGGTGCATAGATCTTGCTGACAACTCTCCTGGAAGAAGTGGCTTCAGTAGCAGACTTCTTAGCAGCTTTCTCTTGCTTCTTAGCAAGAATCTCCTCAGGGATAAAGTCTGAATCCTCTTCATCTGAGTTCAGCTTCTTTCTGGTCCTTGTAGCAGCCTTGGGCAACCCATAGGAGCTGGGGGTGCCTGGATCTGAAAATGAGCTGGACTCTGGGCTTGTGCCTGAACTCATGTCAGCACCCTGCTCTAACATGTTCTGACTGCCCTCTGCATCTGACATACTGACCCTGTGAATGGAATATAGATGAGCAGAACTAGATGAGTCATCACAAAATTATCAGCTGGTTTTTGAAATTTTGAACAAAAGATTTTCAAAGTTTTGCATTATGTCAGAAACAAATCGGTAAGGGCGAAGCAAAGTTTTTAGTGACACCAAGACTGACTGTCTCTTTTAATAGAAACTTGGCACCCTCTTCGGTGAGACCGAAAAGGAGTGCTCGGTTTCACCGAGACAGTTCTCAGCAACACAGAAACGAAAATTGATGGTACCGATTTTTTTGATTCGGTTCTACCGAGTTGCGTCGGGCGGAAGGCAAAACCTAGAAAATCAATGGTTTGCTAGCCTATGGGATTTCTTGATGGATAGAAATACATGCAATGAGTGGCATAAGAAGAAAAGTAGATCCAATGCGCAAGAATCAGAGGGGAACGCAAAGGAGGTCGAATTCGTACCCTAACTTGGTGCGGATCCGCTACAGCGGCGACGATGGAGCAGATTTCGTCGACGCGGTGATTCCCAGCGGCGGAGGAGCACAGGAAGATAAGGGCGACGACCAGGGGTCTTGAGGTGGCAGCTTAGGGTTCTGAGGCACGACGTTTGAAGATAGAATTTCAAAGCGTCGGGGTCCATAGCATATGTACCCTCCATTGTTAGTGAAACCGATTTTCTGTTTTCGGTGTCATCGAGTTCCACAACTGTCAGCTGACAGGGAAACTTGGTGTAACCGAGAATATGAAATCGGCAGTACCGAGATTGAAAGACAGATCAAACCTAGGCATTCGATGAGACCGAGATTGTGGGGTTGGTTCCACCGAGATGCACTTGGGAGGTTTTAATGGTCAGTCCTTGTCGATATGAAACTCCGAGTGCTCCACACACAGAGGGATCGAAAAGCACTTGTTCAAATTTTGTCATGCAGCATGAATGGAATAAGATGTGAGAAAGCATAGATAGATAAAGAGTGGTCCTAGGCAAGCTTGTCCATCCAATTGGCAAAAGAGAAAATCAACAACCAAATAGCAACAATTGGATGTCCTCGAATGAGAAAATAAATGCAGACGAACATGCTCTCACAATAAGATGTCAAAAGAAATCATTACAAACATGCACAAACACACTAGCATTTAAAAAACACTTGGGCGATGACGAAGTCATCTATATATGATTATTTGACTTAGGAGCCAAGTAAGAGTACTTGATCATAGGTCGTACTCATCGTTTAAGCACAAGTGGGGTTACCACTTGTACATAAAGTATTTAATGTTGTCACATGCTAAGAGATGCTTTGACTCAAGTCTTATAGTAAAGCTCCCCCTTGAAGTGACACCCCCCCATAAGAGGGATAAATTAACCTTGGGTTTTGTCGATAAATACTTCATGTTGGTAAGGTAGTTGTGGATGCTCAATGTTAATGAAGATCACAAAGAGTTGGGAGCATCCTTGTTGTTTCCTTACTCCTCTCACCTACATGGGTTAGTCCCAACACACAAGAGACAAATACAAGGATATCTATGGACATGGAGTGCAAAGCATATGTTATGATGTCCATTGATTAGTTTATTATCTTGTCCCTTGCTTACCTTTGAGGGAATGTGTGACTCCTTGAACTATTCCATTGAGTTGATGTTGAGTGCAAAAAGTCCTTGAAAATAATGGATGTGAGTGAATTTCATTGGTAGAGTCTGTTGGAAATATGCCCTAGAGGCAATAATAAATTAGTTATTATCATATTTCCTTGTTCATGATAATCATTTATTATCCATGCTATAATTGTATTGATCGGAGACTTAGATGCATGTGTGGATACATAGACAAAACCATGTCCCTAGTATGCCTCTAATAGACTAGCTCGTTGATCAAAGATGGTTAAGGTTTCCTAGCCATTGACATGAGATGTCATTTGATAACGGGATCACATCATTAGGAGAATGATGGGATGGACAAGACCCAAACTACAAACGTAGCATATGATCGTGTTAGTTTAATGCTACTGTTTTCTGCATGTCAAGTATCTGTTCCTATGACCATGAGATCATGCAACTCACTGACACCGGAGGTGTGCCTTGTGTGTATCAAACGTCGCAACGTAACTGGGTGACTATAAAGGTACTCTACAGGTATCTCCAAGGGTGTCTGTTGGGTTGGCATGGATCAAGACTGGGATTTGTTACTCCGTGTGACGAAGAGGTATCTTAGGGCCCACTCGGTAATACAACATCACAACAAGCCTTGCAAGCAACAAGCAATGTGACTCAGTGTTAGTCACATGATCTTGTATTACGGAACGAGTAAAGAGACTTGCCGGTAACGAGGTTGAACTAGGTATGGAGATACCGACGATCGAATCTCGGGCAAGTAACATACCGAAGAACAAAGGGAACATCATACGGGATTAACTAAATCCTTGACATAGAGGTTCGACCGATAAAGATCTTCGTAGAATATGTAGGGTGTCTACATAGTTCTCGAACCCGCAGGGTCTGCACACTTAAGGTTCGGTGACGTTTCAGTAGTATAGAGTTATGTATGGTGGTGACCGAAGGTTGTTCGGAGTCCCGTATGAGATCACGGACATCACGAGGAGCTCCGGAATGGTCCGGAGGTAAAGATTGATATATAGGAAGTCCCATTTTGGTCGCCGGAAAAGTTTTGGGCTAATCGCTAATGTACCGGGAGTGCCGGTAGTGTACCAGGAGACCACCGGGAGGGGTATTTCGACCCAAGAGGCTTCATGGGCTGTGGAAGAGTAAATACCAGCCTTTTGTGGACTGGTGGAAGTCCCACACAAGGCCCATGCGGCTGGGAGAAAAAGCCCAAAGGGAAAAAGCTGGAAAAGGGCCAAAAAAGAAGGAATCCTAGTCCTACTAGGATTGGAGGAGGAGTCCTCCTCTCCTCCCCACTTTGGCCGACCCAAGGGCTGGATTTTTGGCAGCCAAGCCTCCTCCTCCTCTCCTCCTATATATACTAGAGGATTTTAGGGCTTTGGCACAGAATTTTCAGCCACGTGCTACCCGTTCCTCTAGTGCATAGTTTCTCCTCTAGATCGGTTTTCTGCAGTGCTTAGGCGAAGCCTTGCCGGAATAGCTCCACCACCATCGCCGTAGCGCCGTCACGCTGCCGGAGAACTCTTCTACCTCTCCGCTCCCTCTTGCTGGATCAAGAAGGCGGAGATCGTTATCAAGCTGTACGTGTGTTGAACGCGGAGGTGCCGTCCGTTCGGCGCTAGATCGGAAGGACCGTGATCAAGATTGCGGGACGGATCATGATGAGATCGCGGGACGGATCATGATGAGTTCGCGGGACGGATCGTGATGAGATCGCGGGACGGATCATGATGAGTTCGCGGGACGGATCGTGATTGGATCGCGAGATGGATCGTGATGAGATCGCGGGACGCTCGGCAATTTGGATCGCGAAGACGTTCGAATACACCAACCGCGTTTCTTAACGCTTCCCACTTAGCGATCTACAAGGGTATGTAGATCCACTCTCCCTCTCATAGATGCTCATCACCATGGATAGATCTTGCGTGTGCATAGGAATTTTTTTGTTTCCCATGCAACGTTCCCCAACAGTGGCATCATGAGCTAGGTCTATGTGTAGATGAGATCTCGAGTAGAACACAAAAAAGTTTGTGGGCATTGATGCTTAGATTGCTTCCTCCCTTGGTCGGATTTTGGTTCAGCGGTATTGTGAGATGAAGCGGCCCAGACCAACATTACTCGTACGCTTACGAGAGACCGGTTCCCTCGACCGCAACTTGTTGCATAGATGGCTTGCGGGTGCTAGTTTCTCTCACTTTAGTTGGATCGGATTCGACAAAGGCGGTCCTTGAGAAGGTTGAAAAGCAACTAGTGTGTCACCGTTGTGGTTTTTGCGTAGATGTTAATTGTTCTTGCTAGATACCCGTAGCAGCCACGTAAAACATGCAACAAAAATTAGAGGACGTCTAACTTGTTTTTGCAGGGTATGTTGTGATATGATATGGCCAATTACATGATGTGATATATGTGATGTATGAGATGATCATGTGATGTATAGATTATGACGACTTGCATGTCGATGAGTACGGCAACCGGCAGGAGCCATAGGGTTGTCTTTAATTATTGTATGACCTGTGTGTCAATCATTAAGCGCTATGTAATGCTTTACTTTATCGCTAAACAGTAGCAATAGTAGTAGAAGCATGTTGGGCGCGACAACCCCGATGGCGACACATTGATGGAGATCATGGTGTCATGCCGGTGACGATGGAGATCATGCTGGTGCTTTCATGATGGAGATCAAAAGCACAAGTTCATGGCCATATCATGTCACTTATGATTTGCATGTGATGTTAATCCTTTTATGCACCTTGTTTTGCTTAGGAAGATGGTAGCATTATAAGGTGATCCCTCACTTAATTTCAAGATATATTGTGTTCTGCCCGAGTGTGCACCGTTGCGAAAGTTCTTCGTGTCGAGACACCACATGATGATTGGGTGTGATAGACTCTACGTTCACATACAACGGGTGCAAGCCAGTGTTGCACATGCAGAACACTCGGGTTAAACTTGACGAGCCTAGCATGTACAGACATGGCCTCGGAACACAAGAGACCGAAAGGTCGAACATGAGTCATATAGTAGATATGATCAACATGATGTTGTTCACCATTGAAACCACCTCAACTCACGTGATGATCGGACTTGAGTTGATGAATTTGGATCATGTATCACTCGAATGACTGGGGGGATGTCAATTTGAGTGGGAGTTCTTAAGTAATATGATTAATTGAACTCATTATCATGAACATAGTCAATAGTGTCTGTGCAAATTATGTTGTAGATTACTTGCTCGTGCTGTAGCTCCCTTCAATTTTTATATGTTCCTAGAGAAATAGAGTTGAAAGATGTTGGTAGCAATATTGCGGACTGGGTCCATGATTTGAGGATTGTCCTCATTGCTGCACAGAAAGCTTATGTCCTTAATGCACCGCTCGGTGCGCCAACCCCTCTAGCGTCGTTTGTAGATGTTGTGAACATCTGACAGGAACGTTCTGATGACTACTTGATAGTTTAGTGTGTCATGCATTACGGCTTAGAATTGAGGCTCCGAAACGTTTTGCACGTCATAGAACATATGAGATGTTCTAAGAGCTGAAATTAGGATCTCAGGCTCGTGCCCATGTTGCGAGATATGAGATCTCCAACAAGATTCTTTGCCTGCAAGATGAAGGAGAATAGCTCAATCGTTGAGCATGTGCTCAGATTGTCTGCGTGCTACAATCGCTTGAATCGAGTGGGAGTTGATATTGCAGATAAGATAATGATTGATATAGTTCTCCAAGTCACTGTCACTAAGCTACTAGAACTTGGTGATGAACTATAAAACGCGAGGGATAGAAATAATGGTCCCTGAGCTATTCGCGATGTTTGACACCACGAAGGTAGAAATCAAGAAGGAGCGTCAAGTGTTGATGGTTAGTAAAACCACTAGTTTCGAGAAGAGCAAGGAGGGAAACTTCATGGATGGCAAGTCAGTTGCTGCTCCAGTGAAGCAACCCAAAGTTGAACTCAAACCCGAGACTAAGTGCTTCAATTATGAGGAGAGCGGTCGCTGAAGCGGAACAACCCTAGATACTTGGTAGACAAGAAGGCTGGCAACGTCAACAGATGTATATTTGATACATGTGTTATTGATGTGTACCTTGCTAGTACTCCTAGTAGCACCTAGGTATTGGATACCGGTTCGGTTGCTAAATGTTAGTAACTCAAAATAAAAGCTATGGAAGACTAGCTAAGGGTGAGGTGACGATGTGTGTTGGAAGTGTTTCCAAGGTTGATGTGATCGACATCGCACGCTCTCTCTACCTTCGGGATTAGTAACAAACCTAAATAAGTGTTATTTGGTGTTTTGCGTTGAGCATGAACGTGATTAGATCGTGTTTATTGCAACATGGTTATTCATTTAAGTTAGAGAATAATGGTTATTCTGTTTACATGAATAATACCTTCAATGGTCATGTACCCAGTGAGAATGGTTTGTTGAATCTTGATCATAGTAATACACATGTTCATAACATTGATGCCAAAAGATGCAAAGTTAATAATGATAGTACCACATACTTGTGGCACTGCCGCTAAATGTCATAGTGGTATAAAACGCATGAAGAAACTCCATGCTGATGGATCTTTGGACTCTTTCGATTTCGAATCAGTTGAGACATGCGAACCATGCCTCTTGGTCAAAGATGAATAAGGACTTCGTTTTTTGGTTTGACGGAGCGGGCAAGTGATTTATTGGAATGATACATGTTGATGTATGCGATCCAATGAGTTTTGTAGCGTGCGGTGGATATCGTTATTTTCTTACCTTCACTGATGATTTGGGTAGATATAGTGTATGTTTACTTAATGAAACACAAGTCTGAATCGTTTGAAAAGTTCAAGCAAATTCGGAGTGAAGTTTAAGATCATTGTGGCAAGAAGATAAAAATATCTGCGATATGATCGTGGAGGTGAATATCTGAGTTACGAGTTTGGCATACAACTTTAGACAATGTGAAAGTTGTTTCACAACACACGCCACCTGGAACACCATAGTGTGATGGTATGTCCGAACGTCATAGTCGTGCTCTATTGGATATGGTGCATGTTATGATGTCTCTTATCGTTTTGCTACTATAATTTTGGGGTTGTGCATTAGAGACAACTACATTCACTTTAAATAGGGCACCATCTAAATCCGTTGAGATGACACCGTGTGAATTATGGTTTGATAGAAACCTAAGCTGTCATTTCTTGATGTTTGGGGCTGCGACGCTTGTGCGGAAAATGTTTTCACCTAAAGAGCTCGAACCCAAAGCGGACAAATGGATCTTCGTAGAATACCCTAAGAACACTTGGGTGAACCTTCTATCTCAGATCCAAGCATAAAGTGTTTGTTGCTAAAACGGGTCCTTTCCCGAGAAAAAGTTTCTCTCGAAAGAATTGAGTGGGAGGAAGATAGAACTTGATGAGGTTGTTGAACCTTTGTTTCAACCAGAGAGTAGTGCAGCGCAGAAAGATGTTTCTGTGGAACCTACGTCAGTTGAAGAGGAAGTAAATGATGCTGATCATGAAGCTTCGGATCAAGTTACTATCGAACCTGTAGGTCGACAAGGATGTGTACTACTCCTGAGCGGTACGACAACCCTGTCTTGGAGGTCATGTTGTTGGACAACAATGAACCTACGAGCTGTGGAGAAGCGATGATGGGCTCGGATTCCGAAAAATGGTTAGAGGCCATGAAATCCGAGAAAGGATCCATATATGAAAACCAAGTATAGACTTTGGTAGACTTGCTCGTTGGACGGTAGATCGTTGAGTACAAATGGATCTTTAAAATGAAGACAGACGCTGATGGTGAATGTCACCATTTATAAAGCTCGACTTGTCGCAAAGAAGTTTCCGGCAAGTTCAAGGAGTTGATTGCGATGAGACTTTCTCTCGTAGCGATGCTAAAGTCTGTTAGAATTATGTTAGCAGTTGCTGCATTTTTCAATTATGAAATCTAGCAGATGGATGCCAAAACATCATTTCCTTTCTTGAGGAAAGGTTGTATGTGATACAACTAGAAGGTTTTGTCAGTCCTAAGGATGCTAAAAGGTGTGCAAGCTTCAGTGATCCTTCTATGAACTGAAGCAAGCATCTCGGAGTTGGAATATACACTTTGATGAGGTGATTAAAGTTTTTGAGTCTATACAAAGTTTACAAGAAACTCGTATTTACAATAAAGTGAGTGGGAGCACTGTAGAGTTTCTGATAAGCATATGTGGTTGACATATTGTTGATCGGAAATGATATAGAATTTTTGGAAAGCATAAAGGGTTGTTTGAAAAGAGTTTTTCAAAGGAAGACCTGGATAAAGCTACCTAATTGTTGAGCATAAAGATCTATAGAGATAGATCAAGATACTTGATGAGACTTTCAAGGAGTACATACCTTGACAAGATTTTGAAAGAGTTCAAAATGGATCAGTCAGAGAAAGAGTTCTCGCCTGATTTGTAAGGTATAAAGTTGAGTAAGACTCAATGCCCAGTGACTGCAGAAGATAGAGAAAAGATGAGTGTCACCCCCTATGCTTCAGCCATAGGCTCTATCATGTATGCAATGCTGTGCACAAGACCCGATGTCAGCCTTGTCATAAGTATGGCCGGAAGGTTTCAAAGTGATCCTAGAATGGAGCACTGGACAGCGGTCAAGATTATCCTTAGTAACTAAAAGACTAAGGAGATGTTTCTCGATTATGGAGGTGATAAAGAGTTCGTCGTAAAGAGTCACGTCGACGCAAGCTTTAACACCAATCCGGATGACTCGTTGTAGCAATCTGGATACCTATAATGGAGCAGCCATTTGGAATAGTACCAAGTGAAGTGTGGTAGCAGTGTTTACGGTTTGATATAGAAATTTGCAAAGTACACACATATCTGAATTTCGCAGACCCGTTGACTATAAGACCTCTCTCACATGCAAAGCATGATCGAGCCCCAGAACTCATTGGGTGTTAGATTCATAACAATGCAAATCACATGGTGATGTGAACTAGATTATTGACTCTAGTGCAAGTGGGAGACTGTTGGAAATATGCCCTAGAGGCAATAATAAATTAGTTATTATCATATTTCCTTGTTCATGATAATCGTTTATTATCCATGCTATAATTGTATTGATCGAAGACTTAGATGCATGTGTGGATACATAGACAAAACCATGTCCCTAGTATGCCTCTAATAAACTAGCTCGTTGATCAAAGATGGTTAAGGTTTCCTAGACATTGACATGAGATGTCATTTGATAATGGGATCACATCATTAGGAGAATGATGGGATGGACAAGACCCAAACTACAAAGTAGCATATGATCGTGTCAGTTTAATGCTACTGTTTTCTGCATGTCAAGTATCTGTTCCTATGACCATGAGATCATGCAACTCACTGACACCGGAGGTGTGCCTTGTGTGTATCAAACGTTGCAACATAACTGGGTGACTATAAAGGTACTCTACAGGTATCTCCAAGGGTGTCTGTTGGGTTGGGATGGATCAAGACTGGGATTTGTTACTCCGTGTGACGGAGAGGTATCTCAGGGCCCACTCGGTAATACAACATCACAACAAGCCTTGCAAGCAATGTGACTAAGTGTTAGTCACGGGATCTTGTATTATGGAATGAGTAAAGAGACTTGCCGGTAACGAGGTTGAACTAGGTATGGAGATACCGACGATCAAATCTCGGGCAAGTAACATACCGAAGAACAAAGGGAACATCATACGGGATTAATTGAATCCTTGACACAGAGGTTCGACCGATAAAGATCTTCATAGAATATGTAGGAACCAATATGGGCATCCAGGTCCCTCTATTGGTTATTGACCGTAGAGGTGTCTCGGTCATGTCTACATAGTTCTCGAACCCACAGGGTCTGCACACTTAAGGTTTGGTGACGTTTCGGTAGTATAGAGTTATGTATGGTGGTGACCGAAGGTTGTTCGGAGTCCTGGATGAGATCACGGACGTCACGAGGAGCTCCGGAATGGTCCGGAGGTAAAGATTGATATATAGGAAGTCCCATTTTGGTCGCCGAAAAAGTTTTGGGCTAATCGGTAATGTACCGGGAGTGCCGGTAGTGTACCGGGAGACCACCAGGAGGGGTATTTCGACCCAAGAGGCTTCATGGGATGTGGGAGTGTAAATACCAGCCTTTTGTGGGCTGGTGGAAGTCCCACACAAGGCTCATGTGGCTGGGAGAAAAAGCCCAAAGGGAAAAAGCTGGAAAAAGGCCAAAAAAAGGAGGAATCCTAGTCCTGCTAGGATTGGAGGAGGAGTCCTCCTCTCCTCCCCACTTTGGCCGACCCAAGGGCTGGATTTTTGGCAGCCAAGCCTCCTCCTCCGCTCCTCCTATATATACTAGAGGATTTTAGGGTTTTGGCACAGAATTTTCAGCCACGTGCTACCCGTTCCTCTAGTGCATAGTTTCTCCTCTAGATCGGTTTTTGCAGTGCTTAGGCGAAGCTCTGCCGGAATAGCTCCACCACCATCGCCGCAGCGCCTTCACGCTGCCGGAGAACTCTTCTACCTCTCCGCTCCCTCTTGCTAGATCAAGAAGGTGGAGATCGTCATCAAGCTGTACGTGTGCTGAACGCGGAGGTGCCGTCCGTTCGGCGCTAGATCGGAAGGACAGTGATCAAGATTGCAGGACGGATCGTGATGAGATCATGGTACGGATCGTGATGAGTTCGCGGGACGGATCGTGATGAGTTCATGGGACGGATCATGATTGGATCGCGGGACGGATCGTGATGAGATCGCGGGACGCTCGGCGATTTGGATCGTGAAGACGTTTGACTACACCAACCGCGTTTCTTAACGCTTCCCGCTTAGCAATCTACAAGGGTATGTAGATCCACTCTCCCTCTCGTAGATGCTCATCACCATGGATAGATCTTGCGTGTGCGTAGGAAATTTTTTGTTTCCCATGCAACGTTCCCCAACAGAGTCACCCTCAAGAACTTACTAGTTCTTCTTCTTGGGGACCCACATCAAGTTGATGGGGATCCTTGGTGTTGAAGTAGCCTTTGTAGTAGTTGATCTTGAAGTAACCTTGGGAACCCACTCCACCAAGGCTAGGGGTTCATCTTCATATGAGTCAATGTCCTCTTGAAGCTTGTTCTTGCCCTTGAGCTTGTGGTCTTGTGGTGGAAGGTCATCTTGAGTGTTTGTCCCCTTGGGAAGAGTATTTTCATACTTCTCCTTTTGAGGAATAAACTCGGGCTTGGGATATTGACCTTCTTCCCACTCAACTCCATTAGCGTTGAAGTAGCCAACACCACGATTCTTTCGGTATCCTCCGTGCTTGCGCATAATTTCCTCAAATTGCTTACATCCGGCAAGACTCTTGTAGATACCTTTTTCTATAATTCCTTTCAATAAAGCATTTTCTTGCTCAAGTATAACTTGGCTAAGAGAAACATCATTAGTGGAATCAATAGAACTACTAGAAGCAACATCATTGGGTTTAGCATTTTTATTTTTGCTACTAGATGAAGAACCTTTCTTGCCTTTGTTACTAGATTGCTTAGTTTTAACTTGAGGCATGAAAGTAGACAAGAGTAGTCGTTTGGCTAGATAAGATGAAGTCTTCTTTAGGAGATCGTCATTGATAGCTTTGAGAAACTCATGCTCTTGCTCCAAGTTGAGCTTCTCGAAGCATAGCTTCTCATGAGTTCTCACAAGCTCTCTATGATCTTCGAGAGTAGATTCATGAGCTAACTTAAGAGTGTTTAGTTCTTTAGTTAGTTGTTCTATTTTCATCTTATCATCATCAAATGACTCATCTTGACTAGCATGAGAATTATCAAGTTCATTTTGATCAACATCACTAGTTTTATCACAAATCAAGTTATCATCACAAAGGAAATCATCTTCACAAAGCAAATCATCTTCATCATTATCAAAATCAAGATACTCGGGGTGTGATATCTTGGGGCCTTTAGCCATGATGCAACTTCCACTCCCTTCGTTTGGTGAATCAAATAGATCGTAGGAGTTGGTAGTCACTAGAGCAATTCCGGCAACACCATCATCTTGACTATAGTTGAAGTCAGAGTGATAGCTTCTCTCAGAGTTCTTGTCGGAGTCGGAGCCGAAAACCCATTCACCAGCATGAGCTTGATGTTTACTTCTTGCGTAGCTCTTGGTGTACTTGTCCTTCTTCTTTGAATATCTACTTCTCCTTGAGAGTCTTCGTTCATAACGATCATCTCTACTCCTTCTCTCTCTCTTTGTGTTGATTCATTCCTTGAGCTTCGTCTTCGAGGTGACTCTTCTCTTCTTTTGTAGGGAGTCGTGCACTCATTTGAGTAGTGTTCGGGCTTCCCACAATTGTAGCAATTGCGGTCACGACTTGACGAACGCTTCTCTTCATATCTTGAGTTGGAGTTTCTTTATTTGCCTCTATTCTTGTAGAACTTGTTGAATTTCTTGACCATGAGGCTTATCTCTTCATTGGTGACAAGGTTGTTGCTTGAAGTTGCGAGAGCATCACTTGTGGCTTTGTAAGCACCACTAGACTTGTGATGAAGTTCTTCCTTATCTTTGAGTGTCATCTCATGAGCAACAATCCTTCCAATGACTTCCGTAGGCTTGAGATTGTTGTAGTTTGGCATCATTTGGATCAATGTGCACACGGCGTCGTATCTCTCATCCAAAGCTCTAAGTATCTTCTTGATGATGAATTTGTCGGTCATTTCTTCGCTTCCTAAGCCGGCAATCTCATTGGTGATGAGTGCTAGCCTAGAGTACATCTCTGCGACTCCTTCACCATCCTTCATCTTGAACTTCTCAAGCTGACCTTGAAGAACATCTATCTTGGATTCTCTCACGGACTCGGTTCCTTCGTGCATCTCAACCAAAGTATCCCAAATCTCTTTTGCATTCTCAAGACGGCTGATTTTGTTGAATTCTTCGGGGCATAAGCAGTTGAAGAGAATGTCGCATGCTTGAGCATTGAGTCGCAACATCTTCAACTCATCCACGGTCGCTTCACGATCCGGTTCCCGTCCATCCACAAAGAACTCACCTTGCAAGCCAACACGAACAACATCCCAAACAGCGGGGTTATGACCAAGAATATGCATTTTCATTTTGTGCTTCCAACTAGCAAAATCAGTGCCATCAAAGTACAGACCTCTACGGTGATAACTTCCTAGGTTGTGAGACCTAAGAAATGGAGACCAAAGCTCTGATACCACTTGTAGGACTGAAAGTATGTCTAGATGGGGGTGATTAGACTACTTGACCAAATAAAAGTTTTGCCTATACCAATTTTTAGGGTTGACAGTTTTTAGCATTTCATGGCAAGTCAAGTACACCCTACACATGCAAGTCTAAGAGTATATAGCAGCGGAAAGTAATAACAAGCATGTATAGAAGGGATAGGGTAGGAAGATCAAACGTAGTTGTAGGCACGATGATTTTTTCCCGTGGTTTCGATAGGTGGCGCTATCGTACATCCACGTTTATGGAGTCTTCAACCCACGAAGGGTAACGGTCGCGAGAGTCCACGGAGGGCTCCACCCAAAAGGGTCCACGAAGTAGAAACCTTGACTATTCCATAACGGCTTCCGTCCACAAAGAACTAGCCTCACTATGGGTAGATCTTCACGAAGTAGGTGATCTCCTTGCCCTTACAAACTTCCTTGTTCACTCCACAACACGAATTAGGAGGCTCCCAAGTGACACCTAACCAATCTAGGAGGCACCACCCTCCAAAAGGTAATAGGCTCGGTAATGACGATGAACTCCTTGCTCTTGTGCTTCAAGATGATAGACTCCTCAGCCCCCAATCACCCTCTCACAGATTTGGCATGGTGGAAGAGATGGGATTGGTGGAAAGCTACTTGGGGAGGCTAGAGATCAAGATCCATATGATTGGAGTGGAAGATCTTGACCTCAACACAAGGGTAGGTGGTTCTCTCTCAGAAAATCTAATAGGATAGGTATGGAATAGTTCTGAGTGCTTCTCTATCTAGTAGGTGTGAAGGGGTATATATAGGCATCCCCAAAAATCCAACCGTTACACACAAAATGACCAACTCGGGGACACCGATGTGTTAATCTCGGTGGTATCGAAGTGACCAAAAGGTGGCAACTTTTGAATCTCGGTGAGACCGATATAGGAAACTCGGTTGCACCAATAAGGTGACCAATGGTCAGATTTCCAATCTCGGTGACGCCGATCCAACATTCTCGGTGGGACCGAAAATGTGAATTTGCGTAACAGAAAGTTGGCAACCTAAACTCGGTGGCACCGGTATGGAATCGGTTGCACCGAAGTGGCTAGGGTTTGGCTGAGTCTGTCTAGGTTCTGGAATCGGTGGCAGCGGTATGGGAAAGTTGGTTGCACCGATTTTGATTGTTAGGTATAGAACAGACTTTGATGGGAGAGTTTGTGGATTTTTTTGGCGACTATCACTTGTGCACGTTTGAGCATATTGTTCACCAACAAAACCTTACCCCCTTTTAATAGTATTGGCTTTACTATGGACTCAAAGTGATTTCTCACAAATATAAAATGAAGAGTCCTCTTGCTTGAAGCTTGGACAATCTATTTCCTTGTATCTTGGGGTATGTCCACAATCTCCTTTTGCCAATCCTATCATTGAACATTTCCTGAAATATACTTGGTGGAAACATTAGTTCAATGACTTATATGTTGTTATTAATTACCAAAACCACCAAGGGAGCAAATGTGCTTTCATACATGCCCGCGTAGGATGGCTAAACATGCCGGGCAGCACAGTCCAGACGGTTGTAGGAGGTCTGAGGGTCTGCTTGGAGATGCCCTAACTGGGATGGACGATTCAAGAGAATCCCAATAATTTCAGCCAAATAACTAACCATGCCACTGGCATACAAGACCCATTTGTCAATTTGTCGGTGATGGCATAACAGTGTTTTGGCGGAGGCGATGGAAATCTTGCGGTGGTAAGGTAGCAACAACGATGGCTGGGAGATGGTCTGACGGTGCTCCAACGAGCATTTGTGTCATATTGGCAGAGATCCCTCTACATTTCGAGGAAGATGTGTTGTTTTTCTTATATTGTAAAAAAAGATACGAAAATATTAAGCAATAGTTTGTCCTTAGAAATGTCACGCGCGCAACACAATGTGGGATATTGGATCTTGGCGCATGAATCTTTCTGCAAGCACGTTGCCATGTCGTCATTTGTTAATCGTACACCCCTGAATGGTACCGTGCGAACGATCGTTGCCACTTATAGTACCTATATCTCTTCGCCCAACTTGTGTTGTCTCACATTCCCCCGTCCCCCATCTTCCTCTTCATTTTCGTTTGGTCCAATGTTTTCTCCCCCCACCCATAGCGATTTACTCATCCACTATTGAATTCCACCTATTTGAAACTTTGATGTATGTTGTTGGACCACCTCCGCCGCGAGATCAGTTCCCCGCGGCGCCACCCCTGGCTCCACTGCATGTCTCTGCCCTACATGTGTTACCTCCGTCGCCAACTTGTCTCTCCCGCGTCGTCATATCTGGCATGTTGCGTGTCGTGATTCGGTGCTCTAGTGAGGCTCCTACACTGACAAGCCTCAACCGGGCGTGGTGAGGGGGTTGGCTGGCCCAAGGCATGACGAGGACCATGCCTAGATCTTCCCACCCGCATTGCATCCAACCTCTACTACGGTTGCTCGTCGGCACCCATGTTTTCTGTCTCGTGACCATGCTTGCGTTGTTTCCATCGTAACCATAGTTACTCCCTCTTCCTGCACATGCAGTCGTAGCGAATTAGTGATGCGCGACATACCACACACCAACATGTTGAGGTATAAATCGCGGCTCGACAAGGTAATTCAAATTATCCTCCCTTTCCCATGGTTATTTCGACCAAACTACATGATGATTTAGAGAGGTGCATGGGGTTGATTTAGGAGGGACTTAGGCTGGTGACCACTATTCCATGGCAAATCGGCTCAAGATTGCCATGTTTTTATTGGACAAATTGGCTATATTTTTCCATGTGTATCCCTTAGTTTCCTACAAGTTTGCCAATTTTTCCTTGAATTCTTTTGCAAAATATCTAGAAACATGGCAAATTTCTTAAAATGTTTGTACCAATTCATGGCAATTTTATTGAAAATATACCTTTAAAACATGGCAAATTTTAAGAACGGTTTTACTTTTAACATTCTGACAAACTAGTTTTTTTGTCATATAAACATGCCATTTTTTAACTTGCTTTCTACTGGCTATATTGCACTTTCCAGAATTTTTTGTTTTCTACTGCTTATATGGCACATTAGTATTTTTCTTGTGTGCTACATTGTTAAATTTTTAGAGAAATGTTGATACAATCACATGGAAAATGTTGGAATTTTGGTCCTATAAACATGTCAACTTTTAAACATGCTATATACAAGTCACACAACACCTTTATAAATTTTTGTTTTGTGCAACATGACAAAGTTCAAAAAAATGTTTAGATACATGGGAAATTTAGAAAATTGTGTCCCTGCACATCTTACAGAAGTAATGTAATGGTCTTATGGCAAATATATGGTTTCTACTGGTCACATGGCTCCTTTATACAATTTGGCTTTGTATAACATGGTAATTTTGTCCTAAAATCATGGCATATTTAGAAAAGTATTGTAAATGGTATCATGAAAAAATGTAGAGACGTTGTTCACTACAACTTGACAATTATTGAAATATTTTTGTACTGGTCACATGGCAAATTTATAATCTTTTGTACATTCGCATGAAAAATGTAGGACATTTTGTGTCCCAAGTCATGGCAATTTATAGAATGTGATCTTGGTCACATGAAAATGTAATAATGTTGTTCTCTAAACACATGGCGCGACCAATGGTGCTACCTCGCTCGCCTCGTCACACCGCCCTCCCATAAACCATTGCTCTGTCCATCCCTCTAACCCCTCCCGTTCCCCAACACCTATGGCAGGTCCCGCGCCCCTATCTGAATAGTCAACCCTTGAGGACCTCAAACAATAAACTTCAGACTCTCCCTTAAAAAAAACTCGGACTCACTCCCTTCTGCCCCACTCGTTCACTACTCTTACTCGTCGTGGAGTCTCTGGCCTCCCCGTTTCACCCTCGAGGCAAAATGCAAATTGACTGCTATGTTCAAATTTTGCAAGTGCCGGATGTTTAGTATAAATTTTAATTTTGTTCGATTTACCTCTGAACTCTGAAAATCGCTCACAGTGTCCCCTAAATTTTAACAAGTTTGGCTCTGATTTCGTGCTAGTCAACTTTGGTATGCCATATTATTATTTTCTTGCTTCTATATGTCACGCCGTCTCTTTTATCCCTTGTAGCTTTTTTATGTTGTTGATCAGTTTTATCCCTTGCAGCCTTTTCTTTATGAGGCAATTATCCCTTGTTCCTTTTCTTAGGGGAATTATTCCTTGTAGCTAGAAAAACCAGGTGGATATAGCAGACTATATGGGTGAGATGGGCTGCCGGGTGGCCCAAGCTTAAAGCACCAAGCAGCGGCTAGGCGTGGCCAAGGTGCACACGAAGGCCCAATAGGCAGTGCACCGCAAAAGCGTGGGAGCTATATTTTGCTTATAACGAGATATATGCTCCCCTCGCCTGACTTTTTCCCCGTTGCGTACAATGCGCTAGCCCGTTTCTCCTTTTTCCTTCATTCGCTAGCTTGCCGCTCGGGTTCCCATCCAAGGCGCTCGTTCGTTATAAATTTCATTTGTTTTCTGGGTTTTCTCTTTTTTCCCGTTTACTGTTTTTCTTCATTTTTTATTTTATTTCTTTCTTTCTTGGTTTTCCTAGTTTATTTCGGGTTTCTTTCCTTCATTCTCAAGAAACTATTTTCAGCTCTTTTGCACTCGTTTTCTGTGGGGATTTTCTTTATTGCTTTTGTTCCTTTGTTTCTTTTTTGGTGCTCACCTTTTTTTTGTTTTTCTTTGTTTCTTTCTCGTTTCTCTTTTTTTCTGGCTTTTATTGTTTGTTTCTTGGTTTCCAGTCATTCGTTTTTTCCATTTTTGTTTGGTTATCCTGTTTCTTCTCCGGTTTTGTTTTCGCCATTATACTTCACTTTTTTTCTTTGGCTTCTCTTTTGTTTCTTTCATGGTTTTAATCACTTTTTTTTCTAATTTTTATTTTTTCTTCGTTTTCCAACGGCCTTTTCCCTTTGTTTTCTTTGTCGTTTTTCACTGTTTTCCATTCTTTTTGCAAAAAAAATTGAACTTTCTTTTCTCCTATTATTTTTTATTAATTTATTTATTCTTTTAATTGTAATTCGTTTCTTTTGATTTCCATTCTGCATTTTTTTATACACCGAGAAAAATTTCTAATGTTTTTTTAGCAATTTCAGATAAAATATTTACATTTCTTAATACATGATGAAGAAGTTTTTTTGCACGTACTTAATTTTTTGATTCTTTATCAAGAAAATTCAAATACAAGACAAACACTTTTTAAATAGCTGGTCAACATATTTTCTGTACACGTTCAATATTTTGAAATAATTACTTAATATTATCAAAATACATGTTTAGCATTTTTCTAATAGATGGTCTACATTTTTTCTATACACATTTAAGATTCTTCAAATGCTTGATTAACATTTTTCATGTACTTGTCTAACATTCTGTCAAATGCTTGAATGATGTTTTCTAAATATGTGATCATCATTTTTCACACACATTGTATATTTTGTGTATACTTTTTTATATACATGAGAAATACTTTCTTTATATTCATTTAACATTTTTCAAATGCTTGGTTAACATTTTTAATACATGGTCAAGAATTTTTGTGCACACATTTTTTAATGCTTGATTAACATTTTTAAATACAAAATTAACCGTTCTTGAATACATGGTCAACATTTATTATTTATACACATTTTAACATTTTCAAATGCCTGACTAATATTTTTCAAATACAAGTTTGACATTTTTTAAAATTAATTTTCAACATTTTTTCTATAACATCCAACATTTTGAAATGCATTATTTTTTTTTTCTAAATACTTATTTAAGAGTTTTTGCAAATGCTCGATTAACTTTTTAAAATATATTATCAACTTTTTTTCACACATACGGTTTATATATTTTTCGTATACATGAGAAACATTTTTTATACACATTTAACATCTTTCAAATGCTTGGCTAACATTTGATTTTAATATTTCATGCGAACTATTTTTTTTAATATTTTTTTCGAATATTTGGAAGTATAAACGAAAGTAAAAAAAGAAATAATATCGTGAAAACAATAAAAACGAGGTCGTGTCCTCCCATGAGTCTGGCTGGCCCATTTAGGGAGGTGCTTGACTCAAAATGCGGGGAGTAGGTGGATCGGTACAAAAATTGAGCTTTGCCTAAAAATACTTAGAAGCTTTTCTCATAAAAAAGAAGAAGAAGCAGCTTTGATGCGTGCAATGTCGTGAGCTTGTTATTAGTTAAAAAATGAGAGTACATATTTCATCCATGAATTTATGTCTTGATTTAATTTCCGACGGTCCTATAACTAGTTAGGGCACAACCTCAAACTGGCGTACTAGCTGGACTACCACCCTTAGATGATTGGAATATAGTTTTGGATGATGTGGCATCTATTTGGTTAGTCAACATTCATGTGGCATATTCTAGCCATCATTAATTAATAAGAACAATGACCAGTCACACGCGTCACTCTGTATTCTAGTCATGTAATTGACCAATCAATATCGACGTGGCATATTCATGTCAACATTGACGCAATAGGTCGATTGACGTTGTTCGGTATGACTACAACTAAGACCACAATGTATTGAGGAGCATATGCCTCTTATTGTAACTCTATCATATGCCTCTTTTTGTAATCGTATCATGCTATCACTATGGAATAAAATTATTTCACGCTGCAAAAAATACATTGCCGTAGTAGCACGAGTCCATATACTAGTAGAAAACAGACCTTTCGCCCCGAGTTTAGTCCCGGTCTGGTCACGAACCGGTACTAAAGATGGTATTAGTCCCGGTTCGTGCCGGCTACAACGGCTAGGAGCAGGGCGACCTTTAGTACCGGCTCGTGAGGGACCTTTAGTACCGGTTCGTCTCACGAGCCGATACTAAAGGGGGCGTGACAGGGTTTTGGTCAGACATGGGCCCCGCTTGCACCTTTAGTACCGGCTGGTGTCACCAGCCGGTACTAAAGACTTCCTACATATACATCCGTCCACAGCCGATCGAAAGAGCTCTGTTTTCTCCCCTGTTCTTCTTCTTGCTCAAAGCTCATCCTCCATTTTGCCAAGGATTTGTCAAGATTTAAAGGCACCCCATCTATCCAAGTGTTCATAAAGGTTAGCAACTTTGCTCCTTCATCTCTTGCTAGATTAGCTTGTGGTATGCTCAAAGATATGTGATATGTGATTTGTGGGAGTTTATTTGATTTATATCCAAGTTGAGCTCAAATTAACTTGTTAGGTTGCATATGTGTACGTGTGGTTTATTTGGTGTGCCTTCCCATGTTCTTCTTCTTGCTCGAAGCTCATCCTCCATTTTGCTAAGGATTTGTCAAGATTTAAAGGCACCCCATCTATCCAAGTGTTCATAAAGGTTAGCAACTTTGCTCCTTCATCTCTTGCTAGATTAGCTCGTGGTATGCTCAAAGATATGTGATATGTGATTTATGGGAGTTTATTTGATTTATATCCATTTTGAGCTCAAATTAACTTGTTAGGTTGCATATGTGTAGGTGTGGTTTATTTGGTGTGCCTTCCCATCCCCGGCCGTCCTAACCACCGTCCATCGTCCGCACCGTCTCGTCACGGCACCGGCCACCTTGGTGAGCCTCTTGTTCTTCTTAAAATCTTTTTTTTAAATTACTTGTATGATTTAGATAGCTGCGTGTACGATTTACTTACTTGTATTATTGTTAGTTATTCTATAGTGTAATGGTTATGGTATCCGCCCACGTCGGCCCTCGTCCAGTCTATGATTCAGATGTGGTATGTCGTTAATTATCTTTTATAACTATTTCACACATCATCTAATTTCTATGACAATTAATTATGCCACCAAATTGACGTAGATATTTTTATCTATAGGAAGTAGTTGAACCAGAAATTCTAATGGACTATGCAATTCCGCTCGAGAAATTAACACAAGCTGAAAAAGAAATTGATCATTTGAAAGAAAAATTGAAAAGAACTGAAGATGAGAAGATGGGATTGGAGTTGCATGTTGCCGATATCGTCGATGATCACAAGAACAAGATGGTTGGAATGCGCCTGAAGCTTAGAAAGATTAGAAAATATGCCATTGATAAAGAGGCTTGGTATCATTATGTTGTTGGCTCAATTGTTACTTTAGTTGCGATTATGATCGCATTTGTTGTTGTATTCACATGTTTTAGATAGTTGGTGTTGTTTTATGAGATGTATATGTATGAACTATAAGTATCCATTATTTGCAGTAATAACATTTGGTCACTGCTAGCTCTACTTTTGGTTGTAATGTGATGATGAAGTTGTATTAATTTGGTCACTTCGATGTTGTGTAGTGAACATGAGCCGGCAATGGATGTACGATGACCGACTAAGTCCAGGGTTTCTTAATGGCCTGCATGATTTTATTCGTGTGGCTGAGACAAATAAGCAGAATGGTTTCATGTGTTGTCCATGTCGTGACTGTAAGAATGATAGGAATTACTCTAACTCAAAAACCCTTCACTACCACCTGCTGAAGTCCGGTTTCATGTACGGCTATAGCTGTTGGACCAAGCACGCAGAAAGAAGGGTTATAATGAAGAAGAAGAGGATGATGACAACTATCATTTCACTGATACAACAATGGGGGAAGCTGAAGAAGAGGCATCAATGGGGGAAGCTGAAGAAGAGGCATCAGATGAGCCCGCTGATGATTTGGGTCAGGTCATTGCTGATGCAAAAAGAAACTACGAAAATGATAAGGAGAGGTTGAAGTTGAAACGCATGTCTGAGGATTACAAGAAATTATTGTATCCAAATTGTGAAGATGACCAGAAAAAGCTAGGTACCACGCTGGAATTGCTGCAATGGAAGGCAAAGAATGGTGTAACCGACAAGGGATTTCAAGAATTGCTGATAATGATAAAGAAGATGCTTCCAAAGGATAACGAAATGCCTGAAAGTACGTACGAAGCAAAGAAGGTTGTCTGCCCTCTAGGATTAGAGGTGCAGAAGATACATGCATGCCCTAATGACTGCATCCTCTACCGCGGTGAGGAGTACGAGAATTTGGATGCATGCCCGGTATGTGGTGCACTGCGCTATAAGATCCCCCGCGATGACCCTGGTGATGTGGAGGGCGAACGCCACAGGAAGAGGGTTTCTGCCAAGGTGATGTGGTATGCTCCTATAATAACACGGTTGAAACGTTTGTTCCAAAACAAAGAGCATGCCAAGTTGTTGCGATGGCACAAAGAAGAACGTAAGAAAGACGGGATGTTGAGAGCACCCGCTGATGGGTCGCAGTGGAGAAAAATCGAGAGGGAGTTCGAGGACTTTGCAGCTGACGCAACGAACTTATGGTTTGGTCTTAGTACAGACGGCATGAATTCTTTTGGCGACATTGATGTCTACCTAAGGCCACTAGTTGATGAACTTCTACAGTTGTGGAAAAAAACATGTGTGCGTGTGTGGGATGCGCACACACAGAAGGAAATTGACCTACGAGCGTTGCTGTTTGTAACCATCAATGATTGACCTGCTCTTAGTAACCTTTCAAGACATACAAACAAGGGATACAATGCATGCACGCACTGTTTAGATGATACTGAAAGTATATATTTGGATAAATGTAAGAAGAATGTGTACCTGGGACATCGTCGATTTCTACCGATCAAGCATATCTTAAGAAAGGCAGGCAACCATTTCAAAGGTGAGCCAGATAACCGGAAGAAGCCTGGCCTCCATACTAGTGAATATATATTTGATATGGTCAAGGATTTATAGGTAATCTTTGGAAAGGGTCCTGGCGGACAATCTGTTCCGAATGACGCCAACGGACACGCACCCATGTGGAAGAAGAAATCTATATTTTGGGAACTTGAATATTGGAAAGCCCTAGAGGTCCGCAATGCAATCGACATGATGCATGTGACGAAGAATCTTTGTGTGAACCTGCTAGGCTTCTTGGGCGTGTATGGAAAGACAAAAGATACACCGGAGGCACGGGAGGACAAGCAAAGAATTAATGAAAAAGACGGCATTCCTCCAAAGCAGTATCAAGGTCCTGCCAGCTACGCTCTTACGTAAGAAGAGAAGGAAATCTTTTTTGAATGCCTGCTTAGTATCAATGTCCCGTCTGGCTTCTCGTCGAATATAAAGGGAATAATAAATATGGCAGAGAAAAAAAATTCAAAATCTAAAGTCTCATGACCGCCACGTGATTATGACACAATTACTTCCGGTTGCACCTAGGGGGCTTCTACCGGAAAATGTTTGATTAGCCATTGTGAAGCTATGTGCATTCCTCAATGAAATTTCTCAGAAGGTAATCGATCCAAAAATCCTACCAAGGTTACAGAATGACCTGGTCCAATGTCTTGTCAGTTTCGAGTTGGTGTTCCCTCCATCCTTCTTCAATATTATGACGCACGTTCTAGTGCACCTAGTCGAAGAGATTAACATTCTGGGTCCTGTATTTCTACACAATATGTTCCCCTTCGAGAGGTTCATGAGAGTCTTAAAGAAATATGTTCATAACCGTGCTAGGCCAGAAGGAAGCATCGCCAAGGGATATGGAACAGAGGAGGTTATTGAGTTTTGTGTTGACTTTTTTCTGACATTAAGCCGATTGGTCTTCCTGAATCGCGGCATGAGGGGGGACTGGGTGGAAAAGGCACATTAGGAAATAAAGAAGCAATAAATATGGACGGGCATTCTTTCACTCTAGCACACTACACGGTTCTACAAAATTCCACCTTGGTGACTCCATATATGGAGGAACACAAGGATATTTTACGGTCCAAGAACCCGGAGCAGTCTGACCCCTGGATTGAACATAAACACATGGAGACTTTTGCCAGTTGGTTGCAAACAAAGCTCGTCAATGGCAACGATGTTCCAGATGAACTGTACTGGTTGGCCAAGACACCAAGTTCGACTTTAACGACTTTCAAAGGGTACGAGATAAATGGGAATACATTTTACACGATCGCCCAAGATAAGAAGAGCACCAACCAAAATAGTGGTGTCCTCTATGATGCAACCAACTTTGAAGACACATATTATGGTTACATAGAGGAGATATGGGAACTTGACTATGGACCTGATCTTAAGGTCCCTTTGTTTCGGTGCAAATGGGTCAAATATACTGGAGGCGGGGTACAGGTAGACCCGCAATACGGAATGACAACAGTGGATCTCAACAATCTTGGATACACAGACGACTCATTTGTCCTAGCCAATGATGTGTCTCAGGTTTTCTCTGTGAAGGACATGTCTAGCAAACCGAGGAGAAAAAAAGATAAGGAAGCGAATACATCATACGATTAGCCAAAGCGCCACATAGTTCTTTCAGGGAAAAGAAACATTGTGGGAGTGGAGGACAAGACAGACATGTCCGAAGATTATGAAAAGTTTCATGAAATCCCTCCCTTCAAAGTGAAGACTGACCCAAGCGTCCTGTTAAATGATGAAGATTATCCATGGTTACGGCGCAATCATAAGAAAGGGACAAACACGCAGAAAAAGTCTTACACCGCGAGATCCCACTCTGGGATGTGACAGGCTTCACCGTCATCACTTTCTATATATTTATGTGAAGGACATGCATGCATTTCCTAGCTAGCATGGTATATCTTTGTAACAGTTTGTACACGAAGTGCATCCAGTTTTTGCCGTAACCCTCTCAACTCTCTAGAAGTTGCTGTGTGGATGAAATTATGATGTCATGCCAAGTTACAACCTTCTCAGAGTTCATTTGTACTGCTTTTCAAATTCAGGGTCATTTAGCTCAAAATAAATCATTAAATGCATGAAAAATATCAAATGAAGTCAGAAAGGGTTGCAAATTGATGATGTGCCTTTGAATGGTGCATATTGAACACACAAAAAGTATGGAGTTAAAATAAGTTATTAAAAATGAAATCCCTTTGTAATAGATGAGTTTTCGTCCGAAACCCTCATACTTCTTATGAGATTGTCCAATTTGTACATGAAGTGCATCCAGTTTTTGTCGTAACCCTCTCAACTCTCTAGAAGTTGCTATGTGGGTGAAATTATGATGTCATGTCAAGTTAAAACCTTTTCAGAGTTCATTTTTACTGCTTTTCAAACTCGAGATATGAATATTTCAAATGCCATATTTAATCAAATTATCTTATACAGCAGTTGAAGTTGTTCAAACATGCATGGAAATGCCATAAATAGATTCTTTATATTTTTCTGATATTTTTCATATATTTATTTCCATTGGAGTCCTACGTTTTTTCTATGATTTTCTAAAGTTTACGGGGTTTTTCTGAAAATAATAACTAATATTTAATTAAAAAACACTTTTAGTACCGGTGCTAGCCACGCACCGGTACTAAAGGTCCACCGCCCCCGCGCTCTTTTGGCAGGACCTTTAGTACCGGTGCGTGACTAGCACCGGTACTAAAGACCCTTTAGTACCGGTGTTAGCCACGCAACGGTACTAAAGGTCCACCGCCCCCGCGCTCTTTTGGCAGGACCTTTAGTACCGGTGTGTGCCACGCACCGGTACTAAAGGTGTGCCTGGTATAAATAGAGGACTTCATCGTCCCGGGCCGAGCAACGCACCAGGAGAGCTCAACTTGCGCCGCCAGGCTGCCGAAATCGCCATTGTCGTCGCCCTCGCCACCGTCGCCCTCGCCGCCGTCGTACCACAACCGCGCCATTGCCGTCGCCCTCACCACCACCGCCGTCGCCCTCGCCGCCGTCGGTCGCGCCGCCGCCACCCTCACCATCGCCGCCCTCGCCCTCGCCGCCATCGCCCTCGCCGTGGTCGCCCTCGCCTACCCGGACGCCGCCTCTCGCCGAGGTCGCCCTCGCCTACCCGGACGCCGCCCCTCGTCGCCGGTCCCGTCGCCGCCGGCCCGCTCACTCCGGCTGCCGCTCCGCGATCCTGTTGCCGCTGCCCCAAGCCCGTCGCCGATGCCACCTCCGGGTCAGGAGGCTAGGTGAGATCTCCCGGCCGACCCCTCTCCCCGACGATCGCCCCGATGATTGCCGAACTAGTATGTAGATGCTAGGGTATCTAGGGTCCCTCGACGTCGAACCCCGACACCCCGACACGACGCCCCCGAGACCCGACCCTGACCACGACACAACACCCCTATTTAGTTAGTTAGTTAGTTAGGTTATCAGGTTATTAGGATATGTGTTAGTTTATGTTTAGTTTAGGAGCCAACCCGTCGTCGACCTGGAGGTTCTGTGGTGGCGGCCGCATGGGCCACAGACGATCGAGAGGCTTGAGTCCCCCGGGGAGGTGGTACAGTACCATGTCAGCAAGGAGAACGAGCACGTCCGACGCTACATGGCAGCTTTGGAGGCCAGGTCCGACAATAGCTGACAGATTTTTCAGGGATCTCACTGAAGCTATGTTCCTGTGATGGTTCCTTCTCTTTGGGTGTCCACCGCCTGCCCCAATATCCGCCAGGCGCTAGGGTTCTAGCTAGATCGATATATTAGCTAGATACTATTATGATGTATTATTATGATGTATTAGCTAGATCGATGGAGATTAGCCGATGTATTGAAAATTAGCCAAGATTATGCAGATGAGATCTTTTCTAAGAACTATACTATATATGTATTCGATGATGCATTATTAATTAACTATCAGTTATTTTGCTTCTTGAATGCATGCTAATTTAAATACTAATTTGTTTTATCTATATTATTATGGACTAGTTATTAAGCTTTGGACAATACCGATAGAGCTCATGAAGAGGACATCTTCGACATGATACACTCCTCCAAAAACCCAGTGGACCTTCGAGGTGAATCACATGATCATGATGATGGCTCACAATATCTGAACGATCACGGTGATGGATGTGAGACCGAGGAAGAACAACTTATGTTCCAAAATCCAGAACAACCAAGAATGTTCGGTGAGGTATATACACATCCATTAGCCTCTGGTGATCATTACATGTGTATTAATTGATTTGTATATATATATGTATATTAATAAATATTTCTTATTTTAATTATCAGCCCTCCGGATCGAGCCAATCTAGTAGAAATGTATGAGGCGCTGCCAAAATATTGGACGGCAACGTAAAGCTCAATCTTGATGCTTTCAAACATAATGGCGAACCGACTCACCCTGAAGCCAATGCCAAGACATTTGTGCATCAATGCGGAGTGGTTGTTAGGGACGGAGTCCCGATCACAATGCATGAATGGATTCAGCCAAAGGAACCAAAACCATGAGTGAATTATGTCGATACAAGAATTAAAGATGCCCTTTGGCGAGAGCTCATGGAGCATTTCACCCTACCAGATTCTCTCTCGGAGCGTCAAAGGAACAAAGTCAAGGAGTTTGCTCTCCATAAGATGGCCGGCGCATTCCAGACTTGGAAGAAAAGATTATGGACCGACTACAATGCTAAAGGCAAGAAGGTGCTCGAATTCAAAGGAATATACAAGAAGGTAAGGGATCACTGGGACGCATTTATCGATTACAGGACAACGATAGTTGCTATGGAGAAGTCGGCAAAGAATAAGATAAATGCTGAGAAAAAAAGTATCACCATAAACTAGGGACAGGTGGATACAAGTCAGCCGTTCCTAAGTGGGATGCATTAGAGAATAGGATGCTTGCTGAAGGGATCACTCCAGTAACCTTCAACTGGCCCAAGAGGTGCAGGAATTGGTTTTTTGCGCATGGGGGAAAGTTGGACCCAGCCACATGAAAGATTATTGCACTGGCCAGTCTGAAGCATGCATCGGATGAGTTGATTCAAGCAATAAAAGATGCCCAAGAAGGACGGTTTCACCCCGATAGAGAGAACGACGAGCTTACACGCGCCCTCGGGAATGCCGAACACGGAGGACGAACACGAGGCATGGGAGTTGTTCCGTGGTACGAGGGGTTTGCGGGATGGCAGGACAGTTATTAAAGCCATTCGAGAAAAAAGAAGGTGGAAGCAGACCGACTTTCGAAGTTGGAACAGAAGTACGAGCAGCAGCAACTCCAGATACAGGTACTGACCCAGCAAAGGGAAACTCCGCAGCAGGAGGCAGGGGAAGAACCCGTCCCATCTACAATGCCGAAAAGCAGCATGGGTTCCACGGGGGCACCGGTGGGTCACACCCTCGTGGATGATATCACCGATAAGACATCTTGTGAGCTAATCTAGAAAATGAAGAACATACCCGTGCGGGTCGCGATGGGCTATGCTTTACCAAATACACCTGATGTTCTCTGGCATTGCAATCCGGTTCCAGCTGGGTATGCTCGTGTCGCGGTGGACGCAATAGAGTCGGGATATGATGAACTATTGCTTGACATCCCTGGAGGTGAGGGGGAGTCCACATTGGCAGAAGCCGGCCGTGGTCTCATTCTATGGAGTAAGGACTGCATCGTCTTTCCACACTCGGCGCTAAGGCCACCGGCTCCTCCGAGTATCGATGTCCAGCGCGAGGGATCCCAACCAGAGGGATCGCAGCGCCAGCAGTCCTCCCCACCTCACCAGCAATCCTCCCCACCTCGCCAGCAGTCACCTCGCCAGCAGTCCTCCCCACCTTGAGCTCCCCCAGAGTCGTCCCCACCTCGAGAGGCGTCCCACCTCGCCAGCAGTCCTCCCCACCTCGCCATGAGCAGTCCTCCCAACCTCGGGACGGAGCACAACGCGAGTCCATATCATCATCGATATCGATCTCCGCCGCGTGAGCCGACTCCACCCCAGCAGCGGTCCCGCCAGCAGGGCTCCCAAAAGAGGAAGGCCACCAGCAGTCCTCTTCGGAAGAAAGCAAAGAAGAAACCCGAGCCTCCGGCCAAAAGGAAGCTGCCTTATGACATGACACCGGAGGAAAATAAAATTGAATGCGATCTCCAAGTGAAAGCCTTTTTTGCGAAGAAGACCATGCTGCCAAAGGAGGTAATACCCAAGGAAGTCCAAGAGCACTTTATGGAACACTTTATTGATCGACCCCCGGCATATGTCGAGCGTATACCGACAGACTATGAGCGACAAATTCAGAAGGCAAGTGAGCAGAGAAGTCGGCCCAGCCCAAGGAAGAAGTCGGGAAGTACGGCATCAACTAGCGGGAAAACAATTCCCCAGCTGGGAGAACAATCCAAGTAATCGATTTCTCCGCTCAAGGTGAGTACCAATCCAAGAAAGCAACCGATCCAACCAGTCGATGTGCAAGGCAACCCAATCGACCTCGAAGTACTAAAGGCTGCAGGTCTCACTTTTTCTTTGCCGGGTAGTGTTTGGAAAAAGATGATAGAAAAAAACCATCACGATCATCAATGGAAACCAAAGCTGAAGTGGAAAAAGATGCAGGTAATTAAGTAGTACTACTAGGTCCGCGCATCTCATTAATTCTATTTTCAATACTATTATCATGCTCGATTATTAATTATCTTATTCAATTCTATTCTTTTGCAAAGTGCGTGAAGCAGCCACAAGGGACAAATTTATGTGGATATTTCCTCTACGAGAACATTCGCATCCAGACCGAAGGCCGTATACATCGCAAAGAAGCACGTGAAAGACAACTCCAGCTTTGGCAGATGTTGTCGAAGCTCTCACATGAGAAACGCTTTGTAGCACTTCAAGAGGAATTTGCGGCATTTCTTCTTCAACATGTCATTGATGTAAACGAAGAGCACTATTGCTTACCGCCGCCTCAATAATGCCAGCAAATCAGTAGTAGAGAACTGAGATTTCATCCGGAGCACTAGCTAGCTAGTCCCGCCTGGGTTTTGGGCCTTAAGTTAATTATAAGTCCCGAATTTATATGGATTTGTAATTCCATTTGTATATATATATACTGTGTATGAGATATTGTATATTATATTACATATATATATGCATGGACTTGTGTACTGTTTACAGTATGTAGCACTGTAAAATAAATTTGAAATGAATGGAAAACACAAAAAATAGAGAGTAAAATTAAAACCTAATTAAAAGTTAAAACAGAAAAAACAGAAGACTTAGTACCGGTTGGTATCACCAACCGGTACTAAAGGTCTTCCACCACCTGTCCACGCAGCCAGCCACGTGGAGGGCCTTTAGTACCGGTCCGTGGTCCAACCGGTACTAAAGGTCTGGACCTTTAGTCCCAACCCGTTAGTACCGGTTGGGGAACCGGTACTAAAGGTCCATCCGGCCTGGGACTATAGGCCTGTTCTGCACTAGTATATCAGACAACCCCAGCAGAAACAACACACAACCATGACAACATTGTACGGAGAACATAGTGATGGTGACTCTTGTTCTCTTATGGCCTAGCGGGAGATCCTACAAAAGTGGTAATGACGGCGAGGTATGTGGTAAGCACGAAACATGTCGACATACCAGGACACACGAGTGGTTAGAGAGTTATGACTACAAAAGTGTGCAAAGGGTTCTCAAAGAGGTTTAAGTTAGGAAATGGTTCGATCGATACCGAGAGATAGACAAGAGCTGGCCATATAGAATCTAGGAAATTGGTGGAAAGAGTCAACGTAGAAAAGCTTGGAGAGTACATGTGTATATATTCTCTATTGTTCAGTGCACATGAAGAAGTGTGGATTATAGATGTAAACCTAGGTGTTGGGGATATACCCCACGGTATGACCCAACCAAGGTATGACCCGGCGAGTCAAATGGCGGCTCAGAACCAGGGCTATTACTTGGGCCGTGAAGACCCCGAAGGTTAAAGCCCAGGGGGCAGCTCACCGTCAAAGGCCGGCTTATAGGACATCACTTGGCGGGCCGGCTCATGACCAGAGTCATAAGGAATCTCCTTTAATTGAGAAGCAAGATGCGTAGGCAGAATTAGATTAGGTCACGGGTTGTACTACGACCCGAATTGTGTTGTAGCCTGAGGGTCTCCACCTATAAATAAAGGGGAATCCCTGAGGTAGAAAGATTAGGCCACCTATAAAGAAGTGACTTGCATTAGTCCCCAAGTGCCATGTAGAGTGCCTGCAACTACATGGGACTTGAAGAATAGATCAATTTTTATGTTTTGTTAGATCCCAAGTGTCGAGTCATCTGCCTACGACGACTTGGTGCTTATATACTAGCTCTCATAATTTGTACATTGCAGGATTTATTGAATGAGGCCGAGTCTATTGCGGCTGGCTTGCAAAGGAAGCTTAAACAAGAGAAAAATCTTAAGACATATGCAGAACTATTAGCGGCTTGTCTTCAAGAGTCTTTGTGCTAATTAAACGACCACTTGGATCAGACTAAGGCCAATTTTTATGAACTATTAGCGTATAAGTAGCAATCTTGTGCAGCAACCAATAGTAAAGTTGAAGGCTATCACTAGTGCAGTCGCGTGCTATACAAACGGTTTTTATCCCCTTTCTTCGATGCATTCATAAACCATCACCTTGCATGTGTGGGTGATAGGGGGCCTATCCCACACGACACAGATAAATCGTCGGCAATGCCTCCATCCAGTCACACAGGCCACGCAAAAAGAGAGCATGTGCGTTTGGGAGCGCCATCACAAAACAAACATATTGTAGAAGTCGTATGATATGTGCTTAGCATCCCACACAGGGAATCCCAAAGATACGTCTCCATTCAGATTGCAAACCACACACAATTTTCTGCATAACATCGTTTGTGATAGGGCTGGCCATCACACACGATAGTTACAATTCTGTAAATTGTGTTGTTTGATACATCACTCACGATGCCTAGAAGAAACGATTTGGCATAAGTCTGTCCATCACACACACTTGTTATGTAAAAACATTTGTGATAGGGTGGCCTAACACACACAGTTGTCGACAGGAAGTCGTGTGTGATTATTCACTGATCCAACACGCCAAGTTTTTTCGAAACCGTGTGGGTATGTTGAGGTCATTGCTCACGGTGCTTTCTTAGAAACCGTCTGCAATAGGAACCCCAATAACTAGCCTAATTGCTCTATTATTTATAATCATTTAGTAATCAAATTAACATTTCATATCAAGCACAAAAGATATTTCTTATTCGTATTACGACAACGAGGATTTCATAATTGAATTACATCAGGGTGCAACATCTATAGACATATACTACCTAGCTACCCAATTGTGAAATCGGACAAAGTTTCACATGCAATATCTAAAACCTTTGGAAAGTAGCATCATAGACGGTAAATAGACGAATGAGTCTCGTTTAGAAAACTATTGAAACAAAAGGCAAATATTGAGCCTTCAATGATGTTGAAAGTCCTTGCAACTTTAGGCCAGTGCATGTGGATGATTGACCACCCATCCTTCGTCCTCTTAAGGAAGACTTCAAGATTATACCGTGGGTGTTGTATGAGTACCTTCCTTGTATCTTGACTATTTTGGTGGGTTGAGATATAATCATCGATGAAATGCCTTGAAAAAGACTGAAAACAAAAATATGCTTAAATATCTTTTCTAAAACTTGAAATGGTGCAATGGTAAAATGACAAGGTGAAAGAGATAGTACCATCCTATAGTTGACTGATGTCTTCTTCATTGTGTAGACAAACATATTGTTGTTTTTTGTAGCTAGTTTCTTTATCTTAACAATCTTTCCATGTTTCTTAATTGGGCTGGTATTCAATGACACCTCATTTCCCCACATGAAAAAAGAGTTGAATAGTGGGTCTAAACCTCTTATAGAAGGACCTAGATTTGCAGTGTCTCCCATTTGTTTCCCCCTGCAACATATTTAAGATAGATATTGATCAGGTTATAACTTATATTTGGTATACTATCAGTGAAATAAGTTAATGAAAAATAAACACATTGCAGATCCAATAGATTAATTTGAGCCACATGAAAAGCCAGTTATCTAAACCAAGCGAGCTAAGAAGTAGGAAATATATAAATTGTATATGTTTCACATGTATTTAGTAAATCTAAATTCTATTTATTTCTCACATGCATAACAATAAAAAATTGTACCAACAAAAATCGAACATCACATTGTAGAATTGAACTAAATAAGTAAATGATCACCACAACAAATAAACCAAATAGTTAACTAAGCACCACATTGCACAACAGAACATACTAGAAGGTCGGATTGCAAGTAGCATTACATTGGAAATTTCACTGGAATTTCTAAATGAAAGGCAGGAGAAACACATGTAGCATGTCAAACCAAACATGCTTAACTAGCAAGCTAGATGGACATATATAGGCCCTTAGTGTTAAAGCTAAGAAAACAAGCTATTTCTCATTGTGGGAGATATCGATAATGATGGCCCCCCTCAACTTGGAAGAGGACGAGGACTCCACACTATGGGTGCAACCCTCGTAGTGGTGAGTGTCCTGATCCTGTCCCGGGACCAACATGTCGGCTCTCGAGCTGAGGTAAGCATGGGCACGTTGAGAAAATATCTTGTAGTCTTAGTAGAACGCACCTGCGATGCCCTCGAGAAAAGACCACGAGTTGTCGTTTATAGCAGACAATCACGTGGTGGCATCCACGCGTGAGACGTTGAAGGTGGTGTCGATGGCGAGGTGCTCCTCCAAGATTTGGGGGTAGGCACGCATGGCAGCCATTGTTGCCTCATCTGCGCGTGCAACCACGATTTGCTTCTACGCTGCCAAATGCTCCTTGTGATCCTAGCTATATTGCGTGCACCATGGCTTTCGATAGCGATTATTTGAAGGATGGGGTGGTGATTTGGGTGGAAGGCGTCGCGCCGACCTTCGGGCCATGTGGGAAGGAGGAGGAGGGGTGGGAGAGAGGGGGTATTGGGGAGGTGTCGATTACCTAACTTGATGGACGAGGCCGAGCAGCAGGAAGGAGCGTCGCCGACGAGGAGGCGACGGAGCTGCAAGCAAGTAGTGAAGGTTTGAAATAGGAAAGGAACGATGAAACAGGGGGCTTGTGGCTATTCATTGGTGCCAGGGTGAGGGAGGTAGATATTTCTGCTGTAGCTCAAATTTTCATGCAGCAAAAAAATTGGCGCGAAAAGTGTCATTAGACACAGTCCCTTTTCAGAACTGCGTGCGATATCTATACATCACAAATGAGGCATGTACTTTACCACGTGTGTGATGAGCTTGAACGTGCAATTTATTCAGAACAATTTGCGATATCTGTACATCACAAACGAAGCCTAAACTTTACCCCATGTGCAATGAGCTTGAACATGCAAATTTTTGTGTCCAAGCTTCTTGCGTAACATTGGTACTGGGTGTGAGGGAGGTAGATATTTTGGCGGTAGCCCAAAATTTTCGTTCGGTGCAGTGGAAAACTGGCACGGAAAGTGTCATCAGACATAGTACCTTATTCAGAACTGTGTGCGATATCTAGACATCACAAACAAAGCCTGTACTTTACCTCGTGTGTGATGAGCTTGAATATGCAAATTATTCAGAATAGTTCACAATATCTATACATCACAAATGGAGCCTGAACATCACCCCATGTGTGATCAGCTTGAACATGCAATTTTTTGTGTTCAAGCTTCCGACGTAAGATTGGATACTACATTGCACACGGTTCGTGCTAATAAATTGTGTGTGATGTACTTGAATTCCATTTTCATTTGGAAGATGGGATGGGGATATGGCGGCAAAGTTTGCTTTGGATATCCCTGGTTACAATGGTCATCCACTGTCGCATAATTTAGCATCAATTGGTAATTTACATACTTCACAAATTAATGAGCCTACACCACAACCTGCACTTACTTAATCGAGCAATGAAACAGAGCTGGTTGACCTAAACATTACTCTAACAAAATACAAGTGCTCTAAACAAAGACTAATGTTCTGCCGTACGCTCGTCGATCTCCACCGCATCCTCCATAAACAGCTCGCGCTCGACGACCTCTAGGGGAAGGGGCTCCATGGCATCCATCGCCACATACTCCTGCAAGCATCCGGCAGTCCGCGTCCACCATTTCTTTGGAAAAGGCCGCCATGAGCCGGGTGTGGGAAGCCACTGTCTGGGCGTTGACGACCTCCATCTCGGCTAGGGAGGCTGCTTACGAATGGACGACTGCCCGAGCGCTCTCGGCGATTGCCAACTCTTTGGACATAGGTTGTCGACTGATGTCAGAGAAGGATGCTGCTATTTGTGTGCTGACCGACATGAGGTGGGTGTGGGCGTCCTTTACATAGGCGTGGGCCACCACCATCAAGGCTATAGAAGCCATCAAGGAATGGACTGTTGATGTGCTGTTCTCGCCATTTGCTATCCCGGTCGCGGATGTTGCTGCTGCCATCTCAGCTACAACGAAAGCCCTTTTGGTGGCTGCAACCGCCCTGTTGGAGATTGCGGCCGCACTCAAGGATGTTGTGAGCGCATTCATGGCTGATGCGACCATGCTCGGGCCAAAATGGGTCGCCGAAGTTGCCTTCACGATGCGGATCCACGTCCCCATCTTTCAACATCGATGTTTGTAAAATACAGTGATCTTAGGGAGTATGTTTGACTGTGTGGTGGAGGCATGAGTGGTGGACTAAAGACGATGAAGCTTCCGGCGTAAGCCATATATGAGGATTGGCCCAAGATATTTTATACCACATCACACACGTTTCATGATGAAGAATTGTTTGCGATGTACTTGATTTTCACATTGTTTGGAAACGAAAAATGAGGTAACATAAACAATTAAAGGTGTTTGGATTGCAATAACATTTATCTGCAGTGAACATGCAATTATAGGAGTGTCGGTTAAAATATGGAATTATTCAGAGTTGTTTTACACTTGTTTAAACATTTAAAGAGGTTTTTAGACATTTCATGTGCATAGTTCAAATATGAACTACAGTTAAGCACGAGTTAGAGTGCACCTGAATGGGTTGAAAACTCATATATGTGTCACTGCATACATGTTTTAGTCCCATGCAAGGAATGTAAATGAATTTCAAACCTCTTGGTATTTTGGCGTCCGTAGACATTGAGAACCCATGTTTTCAAATTCCAGTAAATCCAAATATCGTCAGAAGTTCATGAAACTTTGCATGGTTTCAGGTCATGGCTCATGTGTGTTGTGGTAAAAAATCGCCCAATTTGGGACAAGTTTAGGCACAAACCTATTACGAACTAAAGATTCTAACAAGAAGTCACATGGTTCCGATAGGGAGCGTTCACCTTCTATGCGCGAAACAACATCCACCGTCTTTTCTCGCCTTGAATTTATTTCTAGAGTCACCATAGAGCAACATGACTGCCACTGCTAAACTATGGAATTTTCCGGGGTTCGTTTGGCCTTTTTAATACATAATTGAGTTTTCTAGTCATTTACTGTGCATAATTAAAATTTGAACTACAGCCACAAGGTCTAACGCATGAAAATAGGTTGAAAAATCATATAAGTTTCCCTGGATGCATGTTTAGGTCCCACGCAAACAATGGGAATGAATTGCAAATATCTCAGTGTCTTGGCTCAGCCGCAAACATTGGGAAACTTGGTATTTAATTTCCTATAAATTCAAACCTTGTCAGAAATTTATGAAACTTGGGCATGGTGTCATGACCTTGCCTGTGTGTGTTGTGGTAAAAAATTGGCCAATTTAGGGCAAGTTTTGGCAGAAGCCTCTTACAAACCGGATATTCTCACAAGAAAACCATGTGGTTCCGATAAAGAACGGTCACCATTTATGTGTGAAACAACATCCGCCATCTCTTCTCGCCTTGAATTTATTTATAGAGACACCATAGAGAGCAACATGACTGTTGTGCTAAACTATGAAATTTTTCAGTGATCGTTTGGCCTTTTTAATATATTAATTGAGTATTAATGTGCATAACTAAAATTTGAAATACAACCACAAGGTCAAGCGCATGAAACTAGGTTGAAAAATCATATACGTTTCCCAGGATGCATGTTTATGTCCCACGCAAGAAACAGGAATGAATTTCAAACATATCAGCGTCTTGGCTCGACCGCAAACAGTAGGAAACTTGGTTTTTAAATTCATGTGAAACCCAACCCTCGTCAGAAATTCATGAAATTTTGGGCATGGTGTCATGACCTTGCCTGTTGTGTTTTGTGGTAAAAAAATTGTCCAATATTGGACAAGTTTGGCACAAGCCTCTTGAAAACCGGAGATTCTCACAAGAAAAGCCATACGGTTTCGATAGGGAACGTTCACCTTTTATGTGCGAAACAACATCCACCGTCTCTTCTCACCTTCAAATTATCTATAGAGACACCATAGAGCAACATGACTGTCGTGCTAAACTACAGAAATTTCCAGGGTTTGTTTGGCCTTTTTAATACATTAATCAAGTTTTCTAGGCATTTAATATGCATAGTTCAAATTTGAAATACAACCACAAGGTATAGCACACGAAAATATGTTGAAAATCATATATGTTTCCCTAGATGCATGTCTAGGTCCCACGCAAGAAATGGGAACAAATTTCAAACATCCTAGCGTCTTGGCTCGGACGCAAACATTGGGAAACTTGGTTTTTAAATTTTTGTAAATCCAAGCCTCGTCAAAAAATCATGAAACTTGGGCATGGTGTCATGACCTTGCCAGTTGTGTGTTGTGGTAAAAAAATTGCCTAACTTTTGACAAGTTTTTGCACTAGCCTCTTACAAACCGGAGCTTCTCATAATAAGCTTTGTGATTTTTATAGGGAACATGCATGTCAGATCTACGAGTGAAACGATATCCGATGCCTCTTCTCTCCTTGATTTTTTATAGAAACAACATAGGCAAATAACTGTGTAGTGCAAAACTATGAATAAATTAAGGTATCATCTGACTTTTTAATACATTAATTGAGTTTTTCGTGTACATAAATATAATTTGACTTACAGTCACAAGGTCTATGTCGGGCAGGGCCTCGTCATATAAGCACAAATATGTTGTGGTATTTTTCATGCCCACTTTGAGAGAGGGCACAATCATTATTAATAGCCAACAAAGGCATTTTGGAACAAAAAAATTGTCATGTTACCATTGCAAACGGGCGTATTATTTATAAATTGTGGGCGTTCCACTGACCATTTATGTGTTGCCACACATCGCACTCTGTATTGGCTAGGAGGTAGCATTCAGACAAGTGTTTGAGTAGATGGGAGGCGTGCGAGCAGTCCTCCGCATGCTCATCGAGAAGGCGTGTCCTTTGACCGTCATCGCAATCATTTTAGATTGAATACCCGTATGTAGAACGAGGGCAATGATTCCTTCGCCACTAAGTGATAACCCACAAATGTAGGGGATCATGACTGTATTCACGGGTAGTATTTCACCCTATTTTATTGGTTCGACACAAGGGGAGCCAAAAAATATTTATTGGCCTTGACAGTTGAGTTGTCAATTCAACCGCACCTGGTATATCTCTCTGCAGCAAAGATTTGGTAGCACGATAAATAGTAGTAGAAAAGTAACAGTAGTAGTGCCAGTAGCAATTTTGTAGCAAGTGTAAAAGTGACAATAGCAATAGTAACTTAGCAAGATTCAGTATATGTAAAGCATAGGCATGTGGATCGGTGATGAATAACGATTTAGACATTGATCATATAACAATTACACACTAGGGCAACACAGAACTAGCTCCAATTCAATAATATAATGTAGGCATGTATTTGGTATATAGTCATACGTGATTGTGATAAGAACTTGCATGCCATCTTTTGTCCTACCCTCCCATGGCAGCGGGGTCCTATTGAAAACTAAGGGATATTAATGCCTTCTTTTAATAGAGAACCGGAACAAAACATTAACACATGGTGAATACATGAACTCCTCAAACTACGACAATCACCGGAAAGAATCCCAATTATTGTCACCTTGGGGTATGCGGATCATGACACGTAATAGGTGCATAAAACTTGCAAGATAGGATCCAAATCAATTATATTCGTGGAAACATAATATGTTCAGAGCTGAAATCATGGCACTCGGGCCCTAGTGAAAAGCATTAAGCATAGCAAAGTCATAGCAACATCAATCTCAAAACATGGAGGGTACTAGGGTTCAAGCCCTACCAAACTTAACTCGATTACATGATCAATATCATCCAATCCTGATACTCGTGATCTGCGTTGGGTTTTCTATGAAGAGGAACGGGTTATAATAGCACAAAGTGGGTAAGTATTTCCCTCCGTTATGAAACCAAGGTTTATTGAACCAATAGGAATACCAATCCTCAACCGTCTTCAGCGGTTGCACACAAAAGAACAATCAACTTGCACCCAACGCCGGCAAGAGGGTTGCCAATCCCCTTGATATCATTATTTGCAAGCAAGTGAATTGTAGATGATTGTAAATTGCAAAATAAAATAAAACCAAATAAATAGAAACAATGTAATGAAAGCGTTTGTGAATATATAAGTGAATAGACCCGGGGGCCGTACAGTTCTCTAGTGGCATCTCTCATAGAAATAGCATATGGTGGGTAAACAAATTACTGTTGGGCAATTGATAGAAAAGCAAATAATTATATGATGTTCACGGCAATGATCATGTGTATATAGGCATCACGACCTAAGCAAATAGACTGACTCCTGCCTACACCTATTACTATTACTCCACCCATCGACCGCTATCCAGCATGCATCTAGAGTATTAAGTAAAACAAAGTAACACTTGGAGAACAATGACATGATGTAGACAAAGTAAACTCAATCAATATAAATAAACCCAATCATTTTATCCTTAGTAGCAACAACAGAAAGACGCAACTTGTCCCCTTCTGTCACTAGGATATACAAACTCGTCAAGTTGAACCTACTACAACACACCACTCCAACTGAAGAAATGTCAATCTAGTTGTCCAAACTATCTCAATATATCGAAGAGAATTATGAAGCTATGATGATCATGCAAATAAGAATCATAATATTCAGGTTTGGCTCAAATACTTTTCATGAATAATCTGAGCATAAACTCACAATTCATCGGATCCCAACAAACACACCACACAAAGGGATTATATCGGATAGATCAAGACAAAGATGCGATGAACATTGTATTGAAGATCGAGAGAGAGAGAGAGATTGTCATCTAGGTACTACTTACGGGTCGTATGTCTGTGGTAACTACTCACGCATCATGGTGAGGGCAGCAAGGATGATGAAGAGGCCTTTCGTGATCGATCCCCCCTCCAGAAGGGTGCCGTAACAGAGCTCTAGATGGCCTCCCATTGGAAGAGAGACTTGCAGCAGCAGAAAAAGTGTTTCAGGAGCGCTCCTGGAGTTTTTAGGGTAATTGTGAATTTATAGGCCAGAGAGGGGCATCGGGAGGTGCCCAATCAGGGCACAAGCCATCAGGGCGCACCCCCTGGTGGCGCGCCCTGTTGGCTTGTAGGGCCCTCGTGGATCCTCTGGCCTCCCTAAGAAGCTTCTAGGTCTTGTATTTGTCCAGGAAAAATCATCAAAAAGTTTCGTGGCAATTGGACTTCGTTTAGTACTGTAACTCTGAAAAGCCAAAAACACGCAGAAAACAACTACTGGCACTGGTAACTGGGTCAATAGGTTAGTGCTCAAAAATATTATAAATTGGTAAGTAAATGCCCAATAAGTATTATAGAATGATAATATGTCAGCATGGAACAATAAAAATTATATATACATTGGAGACGTATCAAATCCCACCATCGTCTAGCAAGCCTACAAAGGAATTACTCACTCTCGATGGTGAGCATCATGGCGGTGTTGATGGAGAAGGGTTGGTGATGACGACAGGGACGATTTCCCCTCTTCGGATCCCCAAACAGGCTCCACATCAGCCCTTCGAAGGAAGAACATGAGGTGGCGGCGGCTCCATCTCGTGAAACATGATGAAATCTTATCTTTGTTTTCTCTCTCCAAATATGTGATTTTATAGGACTAGAATTAGGGTCGGAGGAGCCATGTGGGACCCACAAGCCATCAGGGCATGACCTAGGGGGGCTGTTGGCTTGTGCCCCATAGGTGGCCTCCCTCTGGCAGATCTTCGTTCCATAGTTCATTAGAATTCCCAGAAAAAATCCACAAAAGGTTTTGTCCAATTCCGAGTACTTTTATTTCTGCACAAAAATAACATCAAGGTAGTTATGTTGAAAACAACGTCAGTCCGGGTTAGTTCCATTCAAATTATGCAAATTAAAGGTCAAAACCAGAGCAAAAGTGTTTGGAAAAGTAGATACGTTGGAGACTTATCAACTCCCCCAAGCATAACTCATTGCTTGTCCTCATTCAATTCATTTGATAAACTGAAAGTGATAAAGAAAACTTTTACAAACTCTTTTGTTCTTGTTGTTTTACACATGCTTAGCTAGTGCTCAAGTTTTCAGCATAAATCATAAATAATCATATTCATGACAACAAGTAGATATTATGTTAACTCATGTCAATACATAACTAGCTAGCAAGCAATAATAAAATTTCTCTTATGTCAACAATTTGTCAAAACAATCATAATATAATATGGTGACATGGTATTTTGCTAGCCCTTTCTGAGACCACAAAACATAAATACAGAGCACCTCTGAGATCCAATCAATGACTAAATATTATAATTCAGAGTAGAAAAGATCAAGTCATTCTCATATCCAACATTAACTAGACTCAATGCATAGATAGGCCCTTCATAGAGGGATGCATGGATTTGCAGAGGTGCCAGAGCTCGAAGCTTAGAACAAGAGTGAAGCTTAAAACCAGAGCAAAAGTGTTTGGAGTAGTATATAAGTTGGAGACGTATCACTAAGCGAAGTCAAAATTTGGTGCGAAGAATTTTTTTCATTGCGTCATCGCAAACATTTGTATATGATGACCCGCGTGCTCAGTACAGACACCGAGTTCAAATTTGCATTTGTCATATTTGGCACATTGCCATTTGTCACATTGGAAACATCGGCATTTGTTGATATAGTAACGTTGACATTTAACATCATTGTAATACTGACATTTGTCAAATTTTGAAGGAACAAAATCACTATTATGGTGCAATTTTGCAACTGAAATTCAGTGAACATAGATTTCATTCATAGATTAAGCAGTGGTCTTTGTACAATATAGTTCAACTAGACCATGATATGTCTCCAATGTATCTATAATTTATGAAGTATTCATGCCGTGTTCACAATAATTCTATATGATTTTGGTATGATTTTATTAGAACTAACCTAGGCTGACGATGTTTTCAGCAGAACTACCGTGGTGCTGTTTTTGTGAAGAAATAAAAGTCCTCGGAATGGGATGAAAATTTACGAGAATATTTTTGGAAAATATAAAAGATACTAGAGCGAAGAGCTGGGCCAGGAAGTGGACGAGGAGGCCACAAGCCTGCTGGGCGTGGCCATCCCCCTAGGTTGCGCCCCTATGGCTTGTGGACTCCTCGAGCGTCCCCTTGACGTGATCCCGACGCCAAAAATTCCTATAAATACTAAACCTCCAGAAAGAAATCTAGGCCGGGAGTTCCTCCACTGCAAGCCTCTATAGCGATGAAAAAACAATCGGGAGCCTGTTCCAGCACCCTTGCGGAGGGGGAAACCATCACCAGAGGCCATCTTCTGTTGGAAATATGCCCTAGAGGCAATAATAAAATGGTTATTATTGTATTTCCTAGTTCATGATAATTTTCTATTGTTCATGCTATAATTGTGTTAACCGGAAACCGTAATACATGTGTGAATACATATACCACAACATGTCCCTAGTAAGCCTCTAGTTGGCTAGCTCGTTGATCAATAGATGGTCATGGTTTCATGGCCATGGACAATGGATGTCACTGATAATGGGATCACATCATTAGGAGAATGATGTGATGGACAAGACCCAATCCTAAGCATAGCACAAGATCGTGTAGTTCGTTTGCTAAAGCTTTTCAATGTCAAGTATTGTTTCCTTAGACCATGAGATTGTGCAACTCCCAGATACCGTAGGAATGCTTTGGGTGTGCCAAACGTCACAACGTAACTGGGTGGCTATAAAGGTGCACTACGGGTATCTCCGAAAGTGTCTGTTGGATTGGCACGAATCGAGACTGGGATTTGTCACTCCGTGTGACGGAGAGGTATCTCTGGGCCCACTCGGTAAGACATCATCATAATGAGCTCAATGTGACTAAGGATTTCTCCACAGGATGATGTGTTACGGAACGAGTAAAGAGACTTGCCGGTAACGAGATTAAACAAGGTATAGATATACCGACGATCGAATATCGGGCAAGTATCATACCGATAGACAAAGGGAATTGTATACGGAATTGATTGAATCCCCGACATCGTGGTTCATCCGATGAGATCATCGTGGAGCATGTGGGAGCCAACATGGGTATCCAGATCCCGCTGTCGGTTATTGACTGGAGAGGTGTCTCGGTCATGTCTACATGCTTCCCGAACCCGTAGGGTCTACACACTTAAGGTTCAATGACGCTAGGGTTATAGGGAAATGGTATATGTGATTACCGAAAGTTGTTCGGAGTCCCGGATGAGATCCCGGACGTCATGAGGAGCTCCATAATGGTCTGGAGGTAAAGATTGATATATAGGAAGTCCAGTTTTGGTCACCGGAAAGTTTTCGGACTCATCGGTATTGTACCGGGAGAGCCAGGAGGGTGCCGGAGGACCCTTTGAGGGGTGTGACGACCATAGGACTTTGTGGGCCCTTAGAGGAGGTGTACCAGCCCTTTTTGGGCTGGCCAAGACCTTCTAGAAAGGCCCATGCGACTGGAGATCTAGAGATAAAGGGCAAAGGGGTTTTTAAAAGAGGAGATCCACCTCCCTTGTGGGAGGTGGACTCTATCCCCACTTCGGCCGAAGCCCTTCTCTTTGGAGGAGGGGCCAAGGCAGCCCTCCCCCTCCCTCCTCCTATATATACTCGAGGTTTTGGCCTTTGAGAACAATTCTGAACTCTCTCTCTCATGGCAAAGCCCTACCTCTCTCCTTCCTCCTCCGCAACGCTTAGGCGAAGCCCTGGCGGAATACCTTGCTACTCCACCACCATCACGCCGTCGTGCTGCTGTTGGAGCCCTTCCCTAACCTCTCCTTCCTCCATGCTGGATCAAGGCGTAGGAGGCGTCACCAGGATGCACGTGTGTTGAACGTGGAGGCGCTGTTGTTCGGCGCTTAGATCGGAATCCATCGCGATCTGAATCGCTGCGAGTACGACTCCATCAACCGCGTTCTTGTAACGCTTTCGCTTAGCAATCTTCAAAGGTATGAAGATGCGGTCTCCCCACTCGTTGCTGGTTTCTCCATAGATAGATCTTGGTGACACGTAGGAACATTTTGATTTACTACTACGTATCCCAACAGTGGTATCAGAGCTAGGTCTATGCGTAGAATCTATGTACGAGTAGAACACAAAGCAGTTGTGGGCGTCATTTGTTAATTTCCTTACCACTACTAGTCTTATCTTGATTCGGCGGTATTGTGGGATGAAGCAGCCCGGACCGACTTTACACGTACGCTTACGTGAGACTGGTTCCACCGCCTGACATGCACTTGTTGCATAAGGTGGCTAGCGGGTGTCTGTCATGGCCTCGGAACACAGAAGACCGAAAGGTCGAACATGATTCGTATAGAAGATACGATCAACATGGAGATGTTCACCATGGATGACTAGTCCGTCTCACGTGATGATCGGACATGGGCTAGTTGACATGGATCATGTGTCACTTAGATGACTAGAGAGATGTCTATCTAAGTGGGAGTTCATTAAATAATTTTATTATGTGAACTTAATTATCATGAACTTAGTCTAAAATTATCTTTACAATCTATATTATAGATCCAATGGCCAACGCGAATGTCACCCTCAATTTCAACGCGTTCCTAGAGAAAACCAAGCTGAAAGATGATGGAAGCAACTATGCGGACTGGGTCCGTGGCTTGAGGATCATCCTCATAGCTTCCAAGAAATTGTATGTCCTTGATGCACCACTAGGTGACCCACCCCTTCTCCCAGCAGAGCAAGACGTTGCGAACGCTGGGCATTCTCGCTGTGATGATTACTCCCTTGTTCAGTGCGGCATGCTTTATAGTTTAGAACCGGGGCTCCAAAAGCGTTTTGAGCAACACGGAGCATATGAGATGTTCCAAGAGCTGAAACTGGTTTTCCAAGCTCATGCCTGGGTCGAGAGATATGACGTCTCCAACAAGTTCTTCAGCTGTAAGATGGAGGAGAACAGTTCTGTCAGTGAGCACATCCTCAAGATGTCTGGGCTACACAACCGCTTGACTCAGCTGGGAGTTAATCTCATGGATGACTCGGTCATTGATAGAATCCTCCAGTCGCTTCCACCTAGCTATAAGAGCTTTGTGATGAACTACAACATGCAAGGGATGGAGAAGTCCATTCCTGAGTTGTACTCGATGCTGAAATCAGCGGAGGTCAAGATCAAAAAGGAGCATCAAGTGTTGATGGTGAATAAGACCACTAGTTTCAAGAAAGGCAAGGGTAAGAAGAACTTCAAGAAGGACGACAAATCTATTGCCGCGCCCGGTAAGCAAGTTGCCGGGAAGGAGAAGAACAAGCATGGACCCAAGCCTGAGACTGAGTGCTTTTATTGCAAGGGTACCGGTCACTGGAAGCAGAACTGCCCCAAGTACTTAGCAGATAAGAAGGACGGCAACATTAAAGGTATATGTGATATACTTGTTATTGATGTGTACCTAACCAGCGCTCGTAGTAGATCCTGGGTATTTGATACAGGTGTAGTTGCTCACATTTGTAACTCCAAGCAGGAGCTGTAGAATAAGCGGAGGCTGGCAAAGGACGAGGTGACGATGCGCGGCAGGAATGGTTTCAAGGTCGATGTAATCGCTGTCGGCACGTTACCTGTACATCTACCTTCGGGATTAGTGTTAAACCTTAATAATTGTTATTTAGTACCAGCTTTGAGCATGAACATTGTTTCTGGATCTCGCTTGATGCGAGATGGCTACTCATTTAAATGTGAGAATAATGGTTCTTCTATTTATATGAGAGAAATGTTTTATGGTCATGCCCTGCTGGTCAATGGTTTATTTTTGATGAATCTTGAACATGATGTTACACATGTCCATAGTGTGAGTACCAAAAAGTGTAAGGTTGATAACGATAGTCCCACTTACATGTGGCACTGCCGCCTTGGTCATATTGGTGTCAAACGCATGAAGAAGCTCCATACTGATGGACTTTTGGAGTCTCTTGATTTCGAATCATTTGACACGTGCGAACCATGCCTCATGGGCAAGATGACCAAGACTCCGTTCTCCGGAACAATGGAGCGAGCAACTGACTTGTTGGAAATAATACATACCGATGTATGCGGTCCAATGAGTGTCGAGGCTCGTGGTGGCTATCGTTATGTTCTCACCCTCACTGATGACTTGAGTAGATATGGGTATGTCTACTTAATGAAACATAAGTCTGAAACTTTTGAAAGGTTCAATGAATTTCAGAGTGAGGTAGAGAATCAACGTGACAGGAAAATAAAGTGCCTACGATCTGATCGTGGCGGAGAATATTTAAGTCACGAGTATGGCATGCACCTAAGGAAATGTGGAATTGTTTCACAACTCATGCCACCTGGCACACCTCAGCGAAATGGTGTGTCTGAACATCGTAATCGCACTCTATTAGATATGGTACGACCTATGATGTCTCTTACCGACTTACCGCTATCATTTTGGGGATATGCATTAGAGACTGCCGCATTGACTTTAAATAGGGCACCGTCAAAATCCGTTGAGACGACATCGTATGAATTATGGTTTGGAAAGAAACCTAAGCTGTCGTTTCTAAAAGTTTGGGGATGCGATGCTTACGTGAAGAAACTTCAACCTGGGAAGCTCGAACCCAAAGCAGAAAAGTGCGTCTTCATAGGATATCCCAAAGAGACTACTGGGTATACCTTCTACCTCACATCCGAAGGCAAAGTCTTTGTTGCCAAGAATGGATCCTTTCTCGAGAAAGAGTTTCTCTAGAAAGAAGTAAGCGGGAGGAAAATAGAACTTGATGAGGTAATTGTACCTCCACTCGAACCGGAGAGTAGCGCAGCACAGGAAGTTGTTTCTGTGGAGCCTACACCGGCTGGAGAGGAAGTTAATGATGATGATCATGAAACTTCAGATTAAGTTACTGTTGAATGTCGAAGGTCGACTAGGACACGTTCCACACCAGAGTGGTACGACAACCCTGTCCTGGAGATCATGTCGTTGGACAACGGTGAACCTTCGAACTATGAAGAAGCAATGGTGGGCCCGGATTCCAACAAATGGCTTTAGGCCATGAAATCCGAGATAGGATCCATGTATGAGAACAAAGTATGGACTTTGGTGGACTTGCCTGATGATAAGCGATCCATTGAAAATAAATGGATCTTTAAGAAGAAGACTATAGTAATGTGACCGTCTATAAGGCTCGGCTCGAGTTGACTATGATGAGACTTTCTCACCCGTAGCGATGCTGAAGTCTGTCCAAATCATGTTAGCAATTGCCGCATTTTATGATTATGAGATCTTGCAAATGGACGTCAAAACGGCATTCCTTAATGGCTTCCTCAAGGAAGAACTGTATATGATGCAGCCAGAAGGTTTTGTCGATCCTAAAGATGCTAACAAGGTATGCAAGCTCCAGCACTCCATCTATGGGCTGGTGCAAGCATCTCGGAGTTGGAACATTCGCTTTAATGAAGTGATTAAAGCGTTTGGGTTTGTACAGGTTTATGGAGAACCCTGTATTTACAAGAAAGTGAGTGGGAGCTCTGTAGCATTTCTCATATTATATGTGGATGACATACTGATAATGGGAAATGATATAGAACTCTTTGAAAGTATAAAGGCCTACTTGAATAAGTATTTTTCAATGAAGGACCTTGGAGAAGCTGCTTACATATTAGGTATTAAGATCTATAGAGATAGATCGAGACGCCTCATAGGTCTTTCACAAAGCACATACCTTAAAAAGATATTGAAGAAGTTCAATATGGATCAGTCCAAGAAGGGGTTCTTGTCTGTGTTACAGGTTGTGAGATTGAGTACGACTCAATGCCCGACCACGGCAAAGGATAGAGAAGAGATGAGTGTCATCCCCTATGCTTCAGCCATAGGCTCTATTATGTATGCCATGCTGTGTACCAGACCTGATGTGAACCTTGCCATAAGTTTGGTAGGGAGGTACCAAAGTGATCCCGGAGTGGAACACTGGACAACGGTCAAGAATATCCTGAAGTACCTGAAAAGGACAAAGGACATGTTTCTCGTATATGGAGGTGCCGAAGAGCTCGTCATAAAGGGTTACGTTGATGCTAGCTTCGACACAGATCCACACGACTCCAAGTCGCAAACCGGATACGTGTATGTTTTGAATAGAGGGGCAGTCAGCTGGTGTAGCAGCAAGCAAAGTGTCATGGCGGCATCTACATGTGAAGCGGAGTACATAGCTGCTTCGGAAGCAGCAAAGGAAGGAGTCTAGATGAAGGAGTTCATCACCGACCTAGGAGTAATTCCAAGTGCGTCGGGCCCGATGACTCTATTTTGTGACAACACTGGAGCTATTGCCCTTGCGAAGGAGCCCAGGTTTCACAAGAAGACAAGACACATCAAGCGCCACTTCAACTCCATCCGTGATTACATTCAGGAGGGAGATATAGATACTTGTAAAGTGCATACAGATCTAAATGTCGCAGATCCGTTGACTAAACCTCTCTCACGAGCAAAACATGATCAACACCAGATTGTTATGGGTGTTCGATTCATCACAATGTAACTAGATTATTGACTCTAGTGCAAGTGGGAGACTGTTGGAAATATGCCCTAGAGGCAATAATAAAATGGTTATTATTTTATTTCCTAGTTCATGATAATTGTCTATTGTTCATGCTATAATTGTGTTAACCGGAAACCGTAATACATGTGTGAATACATAGACCACAACATGTCCCTAGTAAGCCTCTAGTTGGCTAGCTCGTTGATCAATAGATGGTCACGGTTTCATGGCCATGGACATTGGATGTCATTGATAACGGGATCACATCATCAGGAGAATGATGTGATGGACAAGACCAAATCCTAAGCATAGCACAAGAACGTGTAGTTCGTTTGCTGAAGCTTTTCAATGTCAAGTATCGTTTCCTTAGACCATGAGATCGTGCAACTCCTAGATACCATAGGAATGCTTTGGGTGTGCCAAACGTCACAACGTAACTGGGTGGCTATAAAGGTGCACTAAGGGTATCTCCGAAAGTGTTTGTTGGGTTGGCACGAATCGAGACTAGGATTTGTCACTCCGTGTGACGGAGAGGTATCTCTAGGCCCACTCGGTAAGACATCATCATAATGAGCTCAATGTGACTAAGGAGTTAGCCACGGGATGATGTGTTACAGAACGAGTAAAGAGACTTGCCAGTAACGAGATTGAACAAGGTATAGAGATACCAACGATCGAATCTCGGGCAAGTATCATACCGATAGACAAAGGGAATTATATACGGGATTGATTGAATCCCCGACATCGTGGTTCATCCGATGAGATCATCGTGGAGCATGTGGGAGCCAACATGGGTATCCAGATCCCGTTGTTGGTTATTGACCGAAGAGGTGTCTCGGTCATGTCTACGTGTCTCCCGAACCCGTAGGGTCTACACACTTAAGGTTCGATGACGCTAGGGTTATAGGGAAATGGTATACGTGATTACCAAAAGTTATTCAGAGTCCTGGATGAGATCCCGGACGTCACGACGAGCTCTGGAATGGTCTGGAGGTAAAGATTTATATATAGGAAGTCCAGTTTTGGTCACCGGAAAGTTTTCGGGCTCATCGGTAGTGTACCGGGAGTGCCGGGAGGGTGCCGGAGGACCCCCGGGAGGGGTGTGACGACCATAGGACTTCGTGGGCCCTTAGAGGAGGTGTACCAGCCCTTATTGGTCTGGTCAAGTCCTTCCGGAAGGGCCCATGCGGCTGGAGATAAGGAGATAGGGCAAAGGAGTTTGGAAAGGAGGAGATCCACCTCCCTTGTGGGAGGTGGACTCTCCCCCTAGTTCGGCCGAACCTCTCCTCCTTGGAGGAGGGGCCAAGGCAGCCCTCCCTCTCCCTCCTCCTATATATATGCAAGGGTTTGGGCTGATTTGAGACATGACTTCTCTCTCTCGGCGCAGCCCTACCCTTCCTCTTCCTCGTTCTCCGTAGCGCTTGGCGAAGCCCTGCCGGAGTCCACGTAGCTCCACCGTCACCATGCCGTCATGCTGCCGGATCTCTCCCTCAACCTCTCCTTCCTCCTTGCTGGATCAAGGCGTAGGAGACGTCATCGGGCTGCACGAGTGTTGAACGCGGAGGCGCCGTTGTTCGGCGCTGAGATCGGAATCCACCACGATCTGAATCGATGCGAGTACGACTCCACCAACCGCGTTCTTGTAACGCTTCCGCTTAGTGATCTTCAAAGGTATGAAGATGCAATCTCTCCCCACTCGTTGCTGGTTTCTCCATGGACAGATCTTGGTGATCGTAGGAATTTTTTTGATTTACTACTACGTCTCCCAACATCTTCATCATCCCGACGGTCTCCATGACGAGGAGGGAGTAGTTCACCCTCGGGGCTGAGGGTATGTACCAGTAGCTATGTGTTTGATCTCTCTCTCTCTTGTGTTCTTGAGATGGCATGATCTTGATGTACCATGAGCTTTATTGATATAGATGAATCATATGGAGTTTTCCCCTCTCTATCTTGTTGTGATGAATTGAGTTTTCCCTTTGAAGTTTTCTTATCCGATTGAGTCTTCAAGGATTTGAGAACACTTGACGTATGTCTTGTGATGGGATATCTGTGGAGACAATGGGATGTTCTATTGATCCACTTTATGTATGTTTTGGTGATCAACTTGCAGGTTTCGTGACCTTTGGAATCTATGCATAAGGGTTGCACATGTTTTCGTCTTGAATCTCTGGTAGAAACTTTGGGGTACTCATTGAAGTTCTTTGTGTTGGATTGAACATCATGAATCTGAAATTGTGTGATGCATATCATATAATCAAGCCCATGGGTACACGTGGTCACATTAGAGTATCTAGGTGGCATTAGGGTTTTGGTTGATGTGTGTCCTAAGGTGTTATTTTAGTACGAACTCTAGGGTTGTTCGTGACACTTATAGGGATAGCTCATAAGATTGATCGGAAAAGATAACTTTGAGGTGGTTTCATACCATATAATAATTTCTTCGTTATTTCTCAGCTATTTGTGACTTTGGAGTGAACTCTTTGTCACACGAGAGGTATTGACATATGATTCAACTATGTCAGTATTGTTGAGAGAAATTGCACTAGTGAAAGTATGAACCCTAGGCCTTGTTTCTAAGCATTGCAATACCCTTTGTTCTCACTTTTATCATTAGTTACCTTGAAGTTTTTATATTTTCAGACTACAAAAACCTATATCTACCATCCATATTACACTTGTATCACCATCTCTTCGCCGAACTAGTGCACCTATACAATTTACCATTGTATTGGGTGTGTTGGGGACACAAGATACTCTTTGTTATTTGGTTGCAGCATTGTTCGAGAGAGACCATCTTAATCCTACGCCTCCCACGGATTGATAAATCTTAGGTTATCCACTTGAGAGAAAATTGCTACTGTCCTAGAAAACTCTGTGCTTGGAGGCCCAACACGAGTCTACAAGAAGAAGGTTGCGTAGTAGACATCAAGCTCTTTTCTGGCACCGTTGCTGGGGAGGTGAGTGATTGAAGTTATATATTAGATCTTGCAATCAAATATTTTAGTTTTTATTTTCACTAATTTAGTCTTAAAATAAAACTACAAAAAATGGAATTGAGGTTGCCCCATATGCTTCATCTTTTTAATGTCTTTCATGAAAATGATGGAAAGGAAAATTGTGCTCAAGTGTTAGAAGAAAACGTTATTAAAACGTTTGGCACTAAATCTTTGAGTGGTGAGCATGATAGAAATATTGTTAGTATGAATTCTCTGAATATTGATCATGCTAATGATATGCAAAGCTACAAGCTTGGGGACGCTATGTTTGATGAAGATGATATTTTTAGTCCCCCAAGTTTTGATGAGCAAAACTGTTATTGTTGATGGAATGCCTCCTATGTATGATGATTATTGTGATGACACGTATGCTATAAAGGGTAATGCCAATCATGAAACCTATTATCATGATTCTAATATTCAATGTGGTTATGTCAATCAAGTGTCACATGATAGTTATTTTTTGTTGAGTTTGCTCCCATTACTATGAATGAGAAGAAGTTTGCTTCTGTGGAGAGTAGTAAAATTTCTATGCTTGTAGATCATGAAAATAATGCTTTATGTTCTGGTTATATTGTGTAATTCCTTCATGATGCTACTGAAAATTATTATGAGGGAGGAACATATGCTTGTAGGAATTGCAATAATATCAAGTTTCCTCTCTATGTGTTCAAGGTTTTGAAGTTATGCTTGTTTTGCCTTCCTATGCTAGTTGATTCTTGCTCCCATAAATTGTTTGATCAAAAAATACCTATACATAGGAAGTGGGTTAGACTTAAATGTGCTTTTCATGAGATTCATGATGCTCTTTTGCATGTTTCAATTATTATTACTATAGGAACATCATTGAAATCATCATGCGTAGCTAAAAGGCATTAAAGAAAAGCGCTTGTTGGGAGACAACCCAACACTTGTACCTTATGTTTTTATGTGTTAACATTATTAAGCTACTGTAGTAATCATTTTTTGTGTCTTTTATTTCAATAAAGTGCCAAGTAAAGCCTTTGGGATAGTGTGGATACTTGCTTGTTTGATTTTGTGCAAAACCAGAAAGTTTTACATCCGGTAAATCAATTATATGATTTTACTGGAGTGTCAAAGAATTCTGAAATTTTTACACCAAATTTATATACAAATTCCTTGAGTTTTACTAAGGTTTCAGAATTTTTAGAGTCGGGGAAGTTTTATGATCATTCAGATCTTTACAGACTATTCTGTTTTTGACAAATTATGTTTTGCATGCATAGTTTGCTTGTTTCAAGTGTTCCTATAGCTTATATTGAGTAATATAAATTATGAGAATGACGGAATGCAGTAGATATCATGTGATAATAATTATGAATCTTGTATTGACAATATCTAAGTGAATGATCTATCTTTATTACACTAACCCTTCTCACAAAGTTTCGTTAAGTTTTGTGTGATTGAAGTTTTCAAGTTTTGGGTAAGACACCAATATGAGGAGAATAAGGAGTGACAAGAACCTAAGATTGGGTATGCCCAAGGAACCCCAATGTAATATCCAAGAAATATTCAAGCGCCTAATCTTGGGGATGCTCCGGAAGGCATCTCCTCTTTTCTCTTCAACACTATCGGTATATCTTACTTGGGGCTATATTTTTATTCATCACATAATATGAGTTTTGGTTGGAGCGTCATTTTATTTTGTTGTTCTCTGTTAGGTGTTATTTATAATCTTGTTTTTCAATAAAACTTCCAAGAATTGCCTTAGGATGCTTGCATTGCATGTTCTGATATGTGTTGGGTAAAAACAGAAACTTCTGCTGGAGTGTTTGAATTTTCTTATTTTACTGGAAAGTGGAAAGTTTCTTAAATTTTTAAAAAAATTTGTAATATAAATTATTTAGCATTTCCTAAATTTCCATAATTTTTAGAGTTACATAAGTACACTGGTCTAATAAATTGCTACAGATTGTTCTGTTTAGACAGATTGCTATCTACTTATCCTATAAGTTTCCATAACCTATATTGGTAGATATAAATTGTGGAAATAATATTATGCATTACCTAATGTTTGAAAATTATTGTGAAACTTGTATTGGCAATACATGAAGTGTTGATTTATTATTATGTGTGCTAACCTATCTCACGAGTTCTTTTCGAGTTTTGTGTGGATGAAGTTTTTGAGAATAGGTGAAACCGGGATATGAGAGGATTGAACAAGATACAAAAGATCAAGATTGGGGATTCCCAAGGCACCCCAAGTAAATATTTCAAGAACTCTAAAGAATCTAAGCTTGGGGGTGCTACACATCCCACCTCTCTTCGTCAACTATCGGTTAGCCTATGTTGAGCCTAAATTTTTATTTGTTCACATGATGCGCCCTATTCTTGGAGTGCTATTTTTATTTTGCTTGATTTATAAATAAAATACTCAGATCTGAAAATCTTTATTGAGAGAGATAAAGTCCTCACATAGCTACTTAATTGTTTGACTACTCATTGATCTTCGCTTATATGTTTTGGAGTACTTTTGACACTTACTCTCGTGCTTCACTTATATCATATGAGTAAGTGGTTGAATGAATTGAATATCAGAAATATTAATTTGTATATGTTTATATGCTTATCCCATGGGGAGTAATGACTTCACATATAAGAAGTATAGGTGGTAAAATTTATTGAAAGTTAGCAGACACCGCATTGGTCAGTTGAACAATTCATGAAATAATATTGAAGGAAGAGAGATTTCACACATAAATATACTATCTTGGATATATTCTATGACTGTGAATACCCATTAATTATTTTCAAACTTGAGCAAATTAGTTGAAGTTGGACAAGGAAGACAACGTAATGAGTTAAGTTTGGGTATATTTGTATAGAACATACTACAAGATCCTCCAACATGTGGTGCTTCCTTCCAACTCATACTAGCCAAAACTTCTGCACCAAGTAGAAATACTAATTGTGCATCCAAACACCCTTAAACCAGTTTTTCCATGAGAGTCCACTATACCTACATATGGATTGAATAAGATCCTTCAAGTAAGTTGTCATCAGTGCAAAAAGCAATAAAAATTGCTCCTCAATATGTATGATCTTTTATTGTAAGGGAAATAAGCATTGTACAAACTTGTGATGGTAAAGAAATAAAAGTGACGGCTTCATAATAAAGGTTTCTATCACAAAGGGCAATACAACGTGACGTTCCTTTGCATTAAGGGTTTGCACATCCAAAAACAAAAAGGACATGACAACATTTGCTTCCCTCTGCGAAGGGCCTATCTTTTACTTTCTAGTACTTACCTTTATACAAGAGTCATGGTGATCTTCACCACTTCCTATATTTTGCCTTTTTCTCTTGGCAAGCATCATGTGGTGGCAAAAGATCCAAGCATATATGACCATTCACATATATTTGATCATGAATTATTATTGTTGACAATTATCTATATGATAAATAAGTTGGGAGGCGAAACTTTAAGCCCCTATCTTTCTCTGTGTTCGGCGGATGCCATTTGCTCTAAAAATATGCTTTGAAAGTTAGCAATCATGGAAGACTATATGATAGTTGAGTATGTGGAATTTGCTAAATCAAAGCTCTTACATAGACCCTTCCTGAAAATAAGATGAATTGCAATTGTTTGGTGACTGAAAGCATAGTTTGTTAGTTTTCAAGAAACTTTATGGTCTACACTTTAACATGTGAATAGCTTGTTACTTAATCATGAGAAGTTTTATGAGATGAGCTACTGTTTGTGATATATAATGATGCAAGAAAAATTGTTTGGAACTATCATTGATCAAATTTATGCACTATGCTAGCATTCACACTTCATAAATTATTTCTTTTATCATTTACCTACTCGAGCACGAGTGGGAATTAAGCTTGGGGATGCTGATACGTCTCCAATGTATCTATAATTTATGAGGTATTCATGCCATATTTACAATACTTCTATATGATTTTGGTATGATTTTATTAGAACTAACCCGGACTGACGCTGTTTTCAGCAGAACTACCGTGGTGTTGTTTTTGTGCAGAAGTAAAAGTCCTCGGAATGGGATGAAAATTTACGGAGAATATTTTTGGAAAATATAAAAAATACTGGAGCGAGGAGCTGGTCTAGGAAGTGGACAAGGAGGCCACAAGCCTGCTGGGTGCGGCCACCCCCCTAGGCCTCGCCCTTGTGGTTGTGGACTCGTCGAGCGTCCCCTTGACATGACCCCGATGCCAAAAAATCCTATAAATACAAAAACCTCCAGAAAGAAACCTAGATCAGGAGTTCTGCCGCCGCAAGCCTCTATGGCCACGAAAAACCAATCGGGAGCCCGTTCCGGCACACTGCCGGAGGGCGAAACCATCACTGGAGGCCATCTTCAACATCCCGATGGTCTCGATGACGAGGAGGGAGTAGTTAACCCTCGGGGCTGGGGGTATGTACCAATAGTTATTTGTTTTATCTCTCTCTCTCTCTCTCTCGTGTTCTTGAGATGGCACGATCTTGATGTACCACGAGCTTTATTGATATAGATGAATCATATGGAGTTTTCCCCTCTCTGTCTTGTTGTGATGAATTGAGTTTTCCCTTTGAAGTTTTCTTATCGGATTGAGTCCTTAAGGATTTGAGAACACTTGATCTATATCTTGCGATGGGATATCCATGGTGACAGTGGGATGTTCTATTGATCCACTTGATGTATGTTTTGGTGATCGGCATGCGGGTTCCGTGACCTTGGGAATCTATGCATAGGGGTTTGCACATGTTTTCGTCTTGAATCTCCGGTAGAAACTTTGGGGCACTCATTGAAGTTCTTTGTATTGGATTGAATATGATGAATCTGAAATTGTGTGTTGCATATCGTATAATCAAGCCCATGGGTACTCGTGGTGACATTGGAGTATCTAGGTGACATTAGGGTTTTGGTTGATGTGTGTCTTAAGGTGTTATTTTAGTATGAATTCTAGGGCTGTTCGTGACACTTATAGAGATAGCTCATAAGATTGATCGGAAAAGATAACTTTGAGGTGGTTTCGTACCCTACAACAATTTCTTCGTTAGTTCTCCGCTATTTGTGACGTTGGAGTGAACTCTTTGTCGCACGAGAGGTATTTACATATGATTCAATTATGCCAGTATTGTTGAGAGAAATTGCACTAGTGAAAGTGTGAACCCTAGGCCTTGTTTCTAAGCATTGCAATGTCGTTTGTGCTCACTTCTATCATTAGTTACCTTGCTGTTTTTATATTTTCAGATTACAAAAACCTATATCTACCATCCATATTACACGTGTATCACCATCTCTTCGGCGAACTAGTGCACCTATACAATTTACCATTGTATTGGGTGTGTTAGGGACACAAGAGACTCTTTGTTATTTGGTTGCAGGGTTGTTCGAGAGAGACCATCTTCATCCTATGACTCCCATGGATTCATAAACCTTAGGTCATCCACTTGAGGGCAAATTGATACTGTCCTACAAAACTCTTCGCTTGGAGGACCAACACGAGTCTACAAGAAGAAGGTTGCGTAGTAGAAATCAGACTGCTGAACCGAACAAACTTTTCTCCTATTGTTGCCAACGCTGAAATAGCTAGTTCAACTATGTATACTAGCTAATTTGGAGTACGTGCTACAGTTCAACCATATCTATAGTTAGATGAACTGAACAAAATACGCCTACCGACGAGCTGGAGGAGTTGAATTCGTCGCCTGTCGTTACTGATGCGCCTCCTCGAAGCGGCAGGACTCGACATAGATCTCCTCATTCCGCACAATACGCAAGGCATCCATTATGGCCACAATGGCGGTGATCCTCTTTACGTGCTCACCCTGGTGCTCTTCATCCTCATGTAGGAAGTTGGTGTAGCGCGCAAGGCCGCTGACGCAAGAGCCGAGCGGCTGGGCTTCAACGGTAGCCTCCTCCTCCCACCGCCGGGCCGCGGTGGTGGAGCGGGTGATCTCCCCGGTGGCTAATAGTGGGGAAAACAATGGTGTGGTGGCGGCCAAGGCGGCCGCTGGCAGGGTGGCGACAACAGTGGCCGGTTATGGGGTGGCGGCCACTACGGTTGCCGACAGTAGCTGCCTTCGGGCAAAGTTGGCAGAGGGTATGGCGAGTGGCGTGGACACACCCAACTAGGACGACACACACTACCTGCTTCCGGGGACTGTGCCGCTGATGCGGTGTAGCCTCCCAGCTGGAGTTGTCCTCTAGTGGAGTGGCGGAGCAACGACAACGGACAACTTGCATTGAGGATTGGGGGAGAAGCAAACTATAAATAAGCTACGGGCATGGAGGCGATGAATGTGATCTAGAGTCGCTAGTCATGAGGGCTTATAAAGAAGGCAGCTAAGCATTGGGCTTTGGGGGATTTCAGCAAGCCGGGCGGGACGATTGCGCCGAAACCTGCGCGGTTGCGCGGGAACGGGAATGCCAAAAAAACGCGTGCACGCTCCCGAAGCATGCACTGGAATCATCTGGCGGCAACATGGTGAAAAGAAGAAACAGGGCAGGGCGAAATGAAGTACACAAATGGTTAATAATAAAAAAGCGTTTGCATTTATTACATAGCAAACAGTCGTTCTATATGCAATGTCGCAATCTGCTCTACGCATGAGGCGGTTGACGCGGTCGCAGCGCGCTCTGCTCCCGTCCGTGTGTGCGCGCTCTGCCGACGTCCCTCCATGCGCGAACGATCACGTACATTTTGGGCGATGCATTTGGTTGTGCCTCACCCGGTGCCACCAGGCAGTTATACGTGCGCCACCATGCAGTTAAGCATTGTAAAAATTGTCATGCAGACGTGCCAAAATTCCAAGTCGTCCGGCGACCACCCTTTATTCCCACAACCATTGACATTCATCTCTTCCACCTTCCGATCATGCCGCAAAACACAAGAAGCACACCTAATACGACAAATAATATAGAGAGGATTCACATATCTTCATCGCTTCAACCTTCTCGTGCGGATCCAATGACGGATGTCGGCGCTGAGCGACAGTTCGCCATAATTGTCCAAATGGACACCCACATAAGGAATACAAACCTCTTAGTGGTGTACACCAATGACCCAGACATGGTGGAGAACTCCATCAACATGTTGGAGCACTTACTTGCTTAGCATGACAAATACAAAGTGGTCGGCTTCAACCTCGAGTACACCGACGGTCATGCCGGGCATGATCAGAAGGTTGTCATCGCCTAGTTGTGCATGTGCCATCATGTCCTCGTCTACCACTACTGCCTGGCCACAAGGCATTGTGAGCGTTTTGCCAAGTTTGTCAATAGCCCTGAGTACAGGTTTGCAAGGGTGGACACCACCAGCAATCTAAATGTGCTCAAGACTTCCAGCTTGCAATGCCAAATCCTTGTCAACATCCAATGTCAGTACAGGGTCTAGGCGACAAGAAGAAGAAGCAGAAGGACTCCCTAGTTAACCTCGCCGCAACCATCATCGACCCCTACTATAGAGACATGAAGGTTGAGTGCGACAAGGACAAGTCTATTTGGCACAAGGCCTGGGTGAACGAACTGGATGAAGAACACATCAAGTACACAACCAAGAACACATGCACAGGATACGAGATGTATGGGAGGATTGTTGACATGAGGAAGTGCCTCCTTTCTACAGAGGGCGAGGGATAGCCACAAGCAGAGCAGTGGCGGCAACCGTCGTCAGAAGAACAATATGATTTGATGATCGTCTCCTTATTGTAAATTTATATTGAGGAATGTACATGTGTTGTGTAGTCACTTATGTAATTGGATGTTCAAGTTGGTTAGGAAACAATGTTGGTGTTCTGTGGACAGAGCATAGATGTTGTGCAAACATAGCAAATCACATCTCATACAATTGTTTAGCAGCAATCGTCTGCCCACAACACACACAACTTGTCATGATAAATCATTTGGGTTACTATTTGTCGTGGTTTTGTCACGGCAGATGTCTGGGTGAACGGACTTGGATTCGAGGCCATCGCTAAGGCGATGGACTCAAAAGGGTTGGTTGGGACGAAGGACACGAGTTTACCCAGGTTCGGCCCTTCAAGTCGAGGTAATAGCCTACGTCCTGCTTGTGTTTGTATTGCTTGGCGTATCGATTACAAGGGAGCTATTTCTTGACCTAGTGCTCGATAATCTGAACCCTAAGTCGCCCCGGGTCTCGCCTTTATATAGGAGGTCAAGACCACGGGTCATACAAGTTGTAGCCGACTCTCCCTACACGTCTGAGTCTATCCCTATCTTATCTCGCCTTCCTGACTAAGCTGTCTCAGGGAGGCTTACCCGCTCGGGTTTTCTCCGTCCGGGCCACGTTTCGGCCCATCTTGCCAAGCCGCCAAACGTCTTGGGCTTACATCTTCGCAGCCCACTCTTGGATTGGTGTACGAGCCGCCTAGTGTGACCCGAAGCCTCTGGGGCGGGTCTCACCGTGGGGTTATATCCCCAACATTAGGCCCCAGGTTGATTTGAGCTTGCTCATTTCAGCCTCCTTCTTCACCATCGGCGAGTCTACCTGAAAATGATAACCCGCCATGAAGTCATGCCAAATCTATCAGAAAGATCCTCTGACGTCCGCAACGAATCTTTCCCTTATTTAAATGGACGGTCTAGGAATCGAGGCATCCGCCTCGGTCAAATGACATCCGTCACCTGGATTTTCGCGCCTGTTTCCACTTTTCCCTATTAAATAGGACCGCAAGGGGTGGCTCTTGCCTTTCTTCCAGCTTGCTCTTCATCTTCTCCTTCCAGCGCCGCCACTCCAGCACACCTTGCTACAGTGCCGCCTCCATGCCGTTGCATTGACCTATTAGTTCCAGAGTTTTGCCCATGTCCGCCGCGCTGTCTCCAGTGAGTTCTTCTTCCCCTAGATCCGTAGCCATTTCGGTAGGGTTTCATGGAGTTCTTCCGCCTCCTTTGAACCCAAGCTTCTCTCCAATGCCAGCCATGCTTTAGCCCATAAGAACTTGGCGATATCTTGTTCCTAATGCGGTGTTTTATAGGAGACCGATAGTAGCACTGCGTAGATTCGTAACGGCTCCGCCTGCCGTTTTTGAACTTTCATCGTTTCATCAGTTCATCTCTAGGTCTGAAATAAAAACATTTTTCTCCATTTTGTAGATCCGTAATCTCAGAAATACTTTGTGAGACCTGTTTTCCGCACTTAGTCAAATTTTGCTTTGTCTTCTTGACCCGCCATGTAATTCCGGCTCTCACCCACCGGATCCTGGTGACTCAATCTTAAGGCCTTAAGCTTTTAACCACCCGTAGATATCTGTCGTTCCTTGACTCGCCATACATTGTTACTTTGCACAGTTTTAAACGCTGCCATGTCTCATGCATCCAACTCATGCAACTGGGTCGGCTCTTGCATCACCGAAGAGTTCCTGATGGACTTTGTACACGCGGGCACCCTTCCCACCAAGGATGTAATCCATTGGCGGGTTTCGGGCGATGAATTGAAGCCCGTTCCTTGGGAGGGCGAAGTAGTGGTATTTTCAGATCACATCGAACGTGGGTTCGTACCCCCCGGCTCAAAATTCTTCCGGGATGTTCTTCATCTTTACAAGCTGCACCCTCAAGACCTCGCCCCCAATTCTGCCTCCAACATTTGTAACTTCCAAGTGCTCAGCAAAGTCAATCTGCAAGCCGAGCCGTTTGTTGGTCCCTTCTGGGAGTTCTTCTAAGCAAATCGCCAGACCGAAGTGAAGGCCGGCCCAAGCTTAGAGCTCAGCGGGATTTCAATTCAGAGGCGCAGGGACATAACTTTTCCGGCTGTCCAGATGCCGAGTCACCCAAAAGATTGTAATAAGACTTGGTTTTATTATAAAGATACCTCCCCAGAGGGTGAACGTTCGCTGTCGGGTTACCGTACCTCCCGGCTCAAGACGACCTCTCAACTTCCTGGCCGGCTGTCAACTGCTGAACGGGCGAAGCACGAGCCAGCTCGCGCCAAGATTAAGGCCCTCATGGCCAATGTACTGACGGGGTTGGATTTGTTCCGCTACTGGATCTCCTGGAGGATTATGCCCTTGAGCCAGAGAAATCGCCTTATGTGCGAATATCCGGGTCAGTACAACGATTCCCTCTGCTTCAGTTGGACGACGTTAACAGAAGATGATATTACAACTATCATTCGGAGTCTTATCCACGAGACTTCAGGAGCTTGCAACGCCATTGGGCTGGCACCTTTCTGTGTCATTAACCCGGCCCATAAGTAAGGCGACTCCCCATAGTCTCTTCTCTTTATTTAGCTATGTCTTGGCAATTCCTCACTACTTGTCGGCTTATCTTTTCAGGCTGACTCGGACTTCTGGAGGAAACAATCTGTTCCTCCTCTGAAGAAGGCCAAGAAGAAAGCCATGGTCAAGAGGACGAAAAAGACCACTCCTCAAGAAGAATGGTTTGAGCCACCGTAATCAGATGGCTCAGAGGTATAATTTGACTACCTTTTGCTGCCTCTTCATTCACTTTACTGACAACAGCCATGCACAGGACGAGGCAGAGACGAGCCACGCCAACGCCCCTGAGGTAACTTATATTTCGTCCGACTTAGAATATTTTATACCCCAGAAGATATGGGGGGTCATTTGAAAAGTTCCCCTTTCTCATCCTCTTGCTTATTTGGATCCCCAATTTCTTTTGAAAAAACAACAACAAGCCGACCGACGTCAGTCCCGGAGCGCCGGCTCTACCGATCTCATGTCCGGGCTACCTAACTCCCCAGCTCATAAGAAGTGCCCCGCAGAGGTATGTATTTCTTCTTTGCTTGATTTTATCACCCCTTCCTTTGTAATTCCAACATTGCCTTACATTATCTGAACTGCCTTTCAGGGATCATCGCCTTCATCTGGCGACTCTACAGCCACCGCTCTGCCGCCTCCAAAGATTAACCCATTGTATGTGTTTCTCAAGCTTTACGTCCGACTCTTTGGCGGTTGTAAACCTTGGGCTCTAACTTTTATGTTTTTCCAGGGATCGGGCAAAGCAAAGGAAGACCAACAAGTCTGCCCCTGGCCCTACCGCTCAAGAACCGGAGCTTGGCAAGCCGGACGCTCCTATGCCGGATGCAAATCCCTCAGCAGCCCCTATAGATCCTGCAGCTGATGTTACTCCAGAGAGTCCGTAGAAGGACCATTCCAAGCCGCCGAGCCCTGCCAAGGCTGCTGATGACACCATAGCTCCGGACATCGTGATTACCAACGACGGCTTTCACTCTCCTCCTCCTCACGTGTTGACAAAGCATAGTGAGACGACTGAAGCCTCCAGGAAGCTGGAGTTTGAACTCCCCGCCCTCGAGAAAATGACAGCTGATGAACTTCATGCTGGCTATATGAGCTGTCTGTCTACAAGTCGGGATCTGGAGCTCAAACTTGTCAACTTAATGAAGAGGAAATATGAGGTAATCTTTTTCCTCCTTATACCCTTACTCAGCCCCCAAGAGCCGGGCTAACATTGGCTAATGATAATCCGACTCTTCCATCATGGTAGAAGTAGACATATTTAGCATGTAGGTCTCACCTTACTTAGAAGTAACCTCAAATCATCATTGTTAGCCCCCAAGGAGCGGCTCAAGGTTGATAACATTAAACTAGAGCTTTATATGAGATAGATAATAGAGCCAATTGTAGCCCCCAAGGGCCGGCTCAATATTGTCAAAGTTGAGTCGGGACTTCATTGAGAATAAATACTAGAGGCAATTGTAGCCCCAAGGGCCGGCTCAATTTTGTCGAAGTTGATCCGGGACTTTCATTGTGAACAGCCTGAAAAACCAATATGTAGCCCCCAAGTTTCGGGTTAACTTGATAAAGATGATCCGGAACTGCCTGTAACCTTAGGAGATCAAATAGACATTAGCCCCCAAGTGTCATACATATTGCTTGCAATATGTTTGATACTTGCTGACTTTTTAAATTTCTCCTCCTGTTGGCTCATTCCATGCTTTGATATGTTGTAGGAAGCTTAAATGAAGCCGGATCGGAAGTGGCCGGCTTAAAAGCAATCTAGCCACGCAGCAAGCCGCCCAGAGTGAAGCTGATGAGAAATGTCGGCGCCTTACCGAAGAATTGACCAAAATCAAGGCCGACTTTGCAACCTTCAAGGAATCCTCTAAGACTAAAGAAGCCACCTTGACTAAACGGGCGGATGACGCTGATCAGCGACTCATGATCGTGTGTGATGAGTTGCAGTCCTTGAAGCGCCACATCACGAAAATGATAGCCGCCATGTTTGGTAAGTATTTTATAACTTAACTCAATTTGTGTATTTGTACTTGTGCTGGCGACTTATGACGAGGCGTCCGTCTTATGCAGGCCCTAGGAGCCACCAACTTGCCTCCGACAGCCTGCTGCCCCTGAAGGCCATGTATACCTTTACAGAACAACTGTACTGCGGCGCTATGCGTACCATCAAAGATGTGCAGTACAAGGATAATATCCCTTCAACTCTCAAAGGGGTCTTAGAGCTTCTGTCGACGTTGCCGAAACAGATTGTGGAGTTGAAGAGATCAGCCGCCTGCTAGGGGGCGATCGCGGCCCTAAGCCGGGCATTGGCTTTCGCTCCAGAGCTAACTCCGGCTGATATGATGGATGGATTTCCCTCCAAAAAGGATGATGGTTCCGAATTGACGGACGATGACTATGCCCCATGTGTGAAGGATTCCAAAGTCCCGGCCTCCATTTTAGCAGAAGAGGTCAACCTGGCGACTTACCAAGCGGCTTACAACATAGAGCAGAAAAGGATTCGTGGCCCGCTCTTTAAGTCCAAGGATCTGATACGCGCCCGCAGTAAGAATATTTTCACCTCTGAACTTGAACCGTCCCCCTTCTTTGAAGAAGGAAATTTTGCGGCTTTAACCAACTGCAACTAGGACTTGGAAAATCTTCAGATCCAGGCAGCCGAAGACCCGGAGCAGGGTGACCCGCTAGCCATCTGATTGCATTGTGAGCACCTGTTGCTAGCCGGCTCTTTGTGACCCGCCGTGAGCGGTGTAGAAAACTTTATGATATTTTGGGCTCCACTGAGAACATATGTAATATACTGGTAGTAACTTTTTCCTTTCTTTGAATTGTGCCATCGTGCATATATGAAAAGTCCGGCTTAACACATATATATGTCATCTTCCTTGTGCTTCTCATTGTATGCCTTACTGGCTCTTAGCAATTTAATTTCCTGCAAGAATAGATGTATCCTTATACCGTTAGGAGGGCGGCTTAAAAGCATAGCCCGACGATGTTGTATCTTCCTAACATGTTGACGGAGTCAATTGCTTGGCTTAAGAGCCGGCCGATAGGGTTTGATAAGCCACACCCATAGGGTAGGAAGCCCCCTAGACGGCTATGTTGACTTGTCAACATTTTTGGCATAAGAGCCGGTTGTTAGGGTTATATAAGCTACACCCAGAGGTGGGAAGCCCCCTTCGACAACCAAAGTTGACTTGCCAACTTTTTTGGCATAAGAACCGGCTGTTAGGGTTAGATAAGCTATACTCAAAGGTAGGAAGCCCCCTTCGATAGCTAATGTTGACTTGTCAACATTTTTTGGCTTGAAAGCCGGTTGTTAGGGTTAGATAAGCTATACCCGGAGGTGGGAAGCCCCCTTCGACAACCCAAGTTGACTTGTCAACGTTTGTTGGCATAAGAGCCAAATGTTAGGGTTAGATAAGCTATACCCGAAGGTAGGAAGCCCCCTTCGATAGCCAATGTTGACTTGTCAACATTTTTTGGCTTGAAAGCCGGTTGTTAGGGTTAGATAAGCTACACCCGGAGGTGGGAAGCCCCCTTCGACAACCAAAGTTGACTTATCAACTTTTTTGGCATAAGAGCCGACTGTTAGGGTTAGATAAGCTATACCCAAAGGTAGGAAGCCCCCTTCGACAGCTAATGTTGACTTGTCAACATTTTTTGGCTTGAAAGCCGGTTGTTAGGGTTAGATAAGCTACACCCGGAGGTGGGAAGCCCCCTTCGACAACCAAAGTTGACTTGTCAACTTTTGTGGCATAAGAGCCGGCTGTTAGGGTTAGATAAGCTATACCCGAAGGTAGGAAGCCCCCTTCGATAGCTAATGTTGACTCAACATTTTTTGGCTTGAAAGCCGGTTGTTAGGGTTAGATAAGCTACACCTGGAGGTGGGAAGCCCCCTTCGACAACCAAAGTTTTGGATTTTTCTCGCATGGATGAAGATATGCAAAATGGCAGAGGCCCCAGCTTGCAGGGATGCTACTTTACTCATATATAAATATGATATGTACAATGATAGTGTACAATGTGAATTCTCAACAACTCAAGTATAATAAGGCCACAGATGTGCTATGTTCCACGGCCGGCGGGTCTCCTGACCCGAGGTATCTGAGTCGTCCCGGACGTCAATGAGATAATATGACCCGTTGTTGAGATTTCTACTGACCATGAAAGGTCCTTCCCATGGAGGAGATAACTTATGCATATTTGTCTAGTCTTGAATCAGCCGCAGCACTAAGAAGCCCTCTCGAAACGTCTGGGTCTTGACCCTGCGGCTATGATAGCGGCGCAGGTCTTGCTGATAGATCGTCGCACGGGCAGCCGCCATCTCTCGTTCCTCCTTCAAAGCATCCAACGCGTCTTGACGTGCCGTCTCATTGTCCGTTTCAACGTAAGCCGCCACTCGTGGTGAGTCATGCCAGATGTCACTTGGTAACACGGCCTCTGCACCGTAAACCATGAAGAAAGGTGTATACCCTATGGATCTGTTGGGGGTGGTTCTGAAGCTCCATAAGATGGACGACAACTCTTCCACCCAACAACCCGGCGTCCGTTGTAGAGGAACCATAAGCCGTGGCTTCATACCTCTCAAAATTTCTTGATTGGCACGCTCCGCCTGACAGTTGGACTGTGGATGGGCAACCGCCGAAACATCAAGCCGGATGTGCTCCAAATCGCAGAATTTTTTCATAGCCCCCTTGGACAAGTTTGTGCCATTGTTCATGATGATACTGTGAGGGTAACCAAAACGGTGGATCATCTTTTTAATAAACTGAACCGCCGTAGCCGCGTCACACTTGCTGGCCGGCTCAGCCTCTACCCACTTGGTGAACTAATCGACCGCCACCAGGAGGTGTGTTTTCTTATCCTTGGATCTCTTGAAAGGCCCGACCATATCAAGTCCCCAGACTGCAAATGGCCAAGTAACTGGTATCATGCACAATTCTTGAGCCAGAACATGAGCACGCCGGCCGAATTTTTGACAGCCGTCACACTTGCGGACCAGATCCTCTGCATCCTTGTGAGCCGTCAACCAGAAGAAACTATGTCGGAAAGCCTTGGCCACTAGAGATTTTGAGCCGGCGTGATGTCCGCAATCTCCAGCGTGAATTTCATTCAAGATTTCCTTACCCTTCTCTGGCGAGACACAACATTGAAACACCCCGGTAATGTTGCACTTGTGCAACTCACCATTACTATTGTCATGGATTTGGACCGCCGGGTGATCTGTCTGGCCAGATTTTCGTCATCAGGTAACTCGCCCCGAGTCAAATATGCTAAGTAAGGCAAAGTCCAATCCGGAATAGCATGTAAAGCCACCACCAATCGCCCCTCCAGGTCAGGAATAGCCAAATCCTCCTCTGAGGGTAACTTGACAGTCGGTTGATGCAAGATGTCTAGAAAGATATTGGACGGCACCGGCTTTCGCTGAGAGCCTAACCTTGACAGGGCATCAGCCGCCTCGTTCCTGTGACGATCAATATGATCCACCTGATAACCCTTGAAGTGACCAGCAATGGCATCCACCGCTTGACGGTAAGCCGCCATTTGTGGGTCCCTAGAATCCCAAGTGCCTGAAACTTGCTGAGCCACAAGATCTGAGTTGCCAAAACACCTTACCCGGCTTAAATTCATCTCCTTAGCGACTCTAAGACCATGAAGCAGGGCTTCGTATTCAGCCGCATTGTTGGTGCAAGGGAACAATAGCCGGAGCACATAATAGAACTTATCACCTTTGGGAGATGTTAAAACAACTCCTGCCCCTAATCCTTCCAGCTGCTTGGATCCATCAAAGTGTATAGTCCAGTATGTATTGTCCGGCTTTTCCTTCGGCGCCTGACACTCTGTCTAGTCATTTATGAAATCCACAAGGGCTTGAGACTTGATAACCGTTCGAGGTACATATTTTATATTGAGAGGTCCCAACTCCAATGCCCACTTAGCAATCCTACCAGTGGCTTCTCTGTTTTGAATTATATCCCCCAACGGAGCAGAGCTGACCATGGTGATCTGGTGCCCTAAGAAGTAATGCTTTAACTTGCGGTTGGCCGTGAATACCCCATACACCAGCTTCTGCCAATGTGGATATCTCTGCTTAGACTCTGTCAGGACCTCACTAATATAATAACCCGGCCTCTGAACCGGATATTCCTTCCCTGCTTCCTTGCGCTCGACCACAATTGCAGCGCTGACAGCCCGGTTGTTAGCCGCCACGTACAGGAGCAAAGGTTCTTTCTCAGCCGGAGCAGCTAATACCGGCGGCTGAGTGAGCTGCTTCTTGAGCGCCTCAAACACTTCACCCGCCGCCGTACTCTAGACAAAATTGTTTGTCTTTTTCATCATCTGATATAGAGGGATAGCTTTCTCACCAAGGCGGCTTATGAACCGTCTCAACACGGCAGTCCGTCCTGCCAGGTGTTGCACATCATTAATACAAGCCGGCTCAGCCAGGGAGGTGATAGCCTTGATCTTATCCGGGTTAGCTTCAATGTCGTGCTCAGAAACCAGAAAACCCAGAGCCTGCCAGTCAGAACACCAAAGACACACTTGGCTGGGTTAAGCATCATCTTATAGACCCGTAGATTGGCAAAAGTTTCCCTTAGGTCGCCAAGCAAGGTCTCCTTCCTCCTTGATTTGATCACAGTATCATCCACATAAGCATGAACGTTGCATCCGATCTGACTGTGAAGGCAATTCTGCACACAATGCTGATAAGTCGCCTGGGCACTCTTGAGCCCAAAAAGCATAGACACATAACAGGAAGCTCCAAAAGGCGTGATGAAAGCCGTCTTCTCTTGGTCCTTAACTGCCATCTTGATCTGATGATATCCCGAATAAGAATCTAGGAAGCATAAGCTTTCACAACCCGCCATAGCATCAATGATCTGATCAATATGAGGGAGAGCAAAATGATCAGCCGAACAAGCCTTGTTAAGGTCCATATAGTCTACGCACATACGCCACGTGTCATTCTTCTTGAGCACAAGCACTGGGTTAGCAAGCCACTCCGGGTGAAAGACCTCAACGATGAAACCCGCCGCTAAGAGCCGGGCGACCTCTTCCCCAATGGCCTTGTGTCTCTCCTCATCGAACCGTCGTAGAACCTACCTGACCGGTTTAAACTTAGGATCCACATTAAGGTTATGCTCAGCGAACTTTCTCGGTACACCCGGCATGTCGGAAGGTTTCCATGCAAAGATGTCCCGATTCTCACGGATGAATTCGATGAGCGCGCTTTCCTATTTTGGATCCATGTTAGCCCCAATGATGAACTGTTTGGATGAGTCGCCTTGAGTGAAATCTACCGCCTTGGTATCATCCGCTGAAAATTTGAGGGGCGGCTCAACCTCCGTCGTGGGCTTTTTCAGCGGGGTCATATCCTTCAGGTCAACATTCTCCTTATAAACTTAAGCTCCGCCTTAGCACAACTGCATTCCGCATAAGCCGCGTCTCCATCCTCGCACTCAATAGCCGTATTCCGATCACCATGAACAGTAATCATACCTTTTAACCTGGGCATCTTGAGATGTAAGTAGACATAACAGGGCCTAGCCATGAACTTAGCATAAGGTGGCCGCCCAAACAATGCATGATAAGGGCTCTTGATCTTCAAACCACAAGGACTCCACCCTATAGTTGTATTCGTCACCAAAGGCGACTTCCAATGAAATCCTGCCCAGCAGATAAGCCGACTTGCTCGAAACCACACCATGAAAAACGGTTGATGAAGGTTTAAGGTCTTTATCAAGCAACTTTATCCCCCAGAAGGTATCATAATACAGGATGTTGATGCTACTGCCACCATCCATAAGCACCTTATTCACTATATACCCTCCCACTTGGGGGGCAAGCACCAAGACCAACCGCCCCGGGTCATCAACACGTGGGGGGTGATCCTCCCGGCTCCATGTTATGTCATATTCAGACCACTTCAAGTATTGCGGCAGAGCCGGCGCAACTGCATTAACCGCCCGCTTGCGCAACTTCTGATCCCGCTTGTTAAGGCTGGTCGTGAAGACATGATACTGGCCCGAACTGAGCTGCTTTGGATTACTCTGATATACAGACTGGTTATGCTGCTGCTGATTGTTGTTACCAGAGTGCTGAGGATATCCTCCTTGATTTCCCTGGCCATGATGACCGGACCCGGAGCCGCCGAATCCAAATCCGGCTCCTGACCCACATGGTGTTGAGCCGCCGGGCAGGCCCCGCCATGGTTGTTGTGCTGCTACATGTTTTAATTCTTGAACTTCTGCATGATATGGCAATCACCCCATGTGTGCGCTGAAGGTTTATCGGACCAGCTGTGCTTCGGACAGGGTTTTTTGAGCATTTCCTCCAAACTGAAAGGAGTCCTATTTTTGTTAAAAGGCGGCCTGAACTTCCCATTGCCTTTAGAATGATTCTGGCCGGTGCTCGCATTGGCCACCAGTTCTGACCCGCCATCTGGGTTTTTCCGCTTACTCTGGTTACCATTGTTCGCCGCACCCTTGCCCTGGTTGTTCCTCTTACCCTGGTCGGCCTTCTCCTCATCAGAGCCGGGATCCTTCATGTTATCAGAGTCAGCGTATTTTGTGAGAGCCGTCATGAGTTCTCCCATGTCCTGACACGTACGCTTGAGCCGGCCAAGCTTCTGCTTCAGAGGGGTGAAGTGGCAGTTCTTTTCCAAGATCAGCATAGCTTGAGCCACCGTGATCTGTTCAGATGAGTGGATAATGGTTGACACCCGTCGGACCCAATGATGAGCCGACTCATTCTCCTGCTGAACGCAATGATCGAGATCCATAATAGTCATAGGTTGTTTGCAAGTCCCTTGAAAGTTTTTAATGAACCTTGCTCTCAACTTAGCCCATGAATTGATGGTATTGGGCGGCAAACCTTTTAACCACGTGCGAGCCAGACCTTCGAGCATCATGATGAAGTATTTAGCACACACTACCTCACTAACATCCAACATCTCCATAGTCAGTTCATAACTTTCGATCCAGGCCTCCGGAGGTAAGTCAGCAGTGTAGTTCGGGACCTTGCAAGGTCCTTTGAAATCCTTTGGCAACCGCTCACCTCGCAGAGCCGGTGTTAAGCATGGCACTCCCACGGCCCTGGTGGTCACTCCCGCCCCTATTGACACGGAGGGCGCGGGCTCTTGGTGAGCTAACGTGGCCAAAGTTATCGCCTCTTGCTGGTTTCTTGCTCGGTTGACGAGCACCTGCGCATCTAGAGCCGCCTGATCGTCCCCCGGCTGCCCTCTGTGCCGATCGCTGCTGGAAACCGCCGGCGATTCATAGCGCCGGCTAAAGCTACGGCCGGGGAGAGGGTTAAATGAACGCAGCTCCGACTATAAGCATATTTCTCCTGTTGGGCCATCGCCGTCTGAAGGTATCCAATGAAGTTCCGTACCTCTTCTGCAAAAGGTGCTTCATCCAGAATAGGGATTGTTTCAAGCTGGGTGGCCGCGGCCACCATGTTCTCTGCCGGGTTGGAATAGTGACCTGCCGGCGTTGGAAAGACCACTGGTGAGGCCTGGTTTCGTCGGGCCGAGTTAAGCTGTGGTCGAGCCGTCGGCCGGCTTCCAGGCGCATCCGCTGCTCGTCCCGTACCCGGCGTATTGAAGAGATTCATAGCCTCATAATGTTATGGTAAGCGGGATTGATGCCTCATCCGATGCACCACATCTGTTGATTGCTGCTCTAACCCGAGGCGGAAGGCGTCCGTCTTAATGCGTTCTGCCTCTGCCTCCATCTGAACCTTTAGCTCAGCTAACCTCTGTTGCTCCTCCACCATCTGGTCCTTGAGTCTCACAATCTCCAAGTTCCGAGCAGCTTGATTATCCTTCGTGACTTTAGTGGCCATCAGGGCCACGAATTCATTCATCAGATCCAGAAGAACTTGAGCCAGTGGTGGCGGCTCAGCCCCCGAGGCTGCTGCTCCGGCGGTTGTGCTGCTCGCACCTGGGGCCGATCCTGCCATGAACACGGCCGCATGAATTGGCGGCCCGAAACCATCTGACTCAAAATGTTCCTACTCGGGGTAAGGCTCATCGTAGCCCCCGAGGCCACCGTTGTGTAGCTGGTAGATTGACTCTGTTTCTCCGCTCGAAAACTCGTCCTCTGAACAGACAAGAGTCTCCTGTGATGCAAAAGCTTCAAGATCCATACCTTGAGTGAAGCCCACAAAGACATGCTTTCGGCCCGGGTTAACACTGGCGGGTCGCACATCACGGGTGGGTTACGCGTGCCGAGCCGGCTCGACGATGCTGGTGCAGATGTCCGGCCCGGGTGTAGATCCGTCGATCCTGCCGATGAAGACCTCGATCCCGCCGAAGGGAATCTGGAATCCATATTCGACAGAGCCGACATCAGACCCCAGTCGGCAGCGTCGATGTAGAGCCGGCCGCGGCGACTTTTGCTCATCCTTCCGACCACGTATCCCTCGAGTCCTGGGAGAGAGCCCTTTGAGAACTCAACACCATCGAACACGGCCCCCACAGTGGGCGCCAACTGTCGTGGTTTTGTCACGGCAGATGTCCGGGTGAACAGACTTGGATTCGAGGCCATCGCTAAGGTGATGGACTCAAAGGGGTTGGTTGGGACGAAGGACACGAGTTTACCCAGGTTCGGCCCCTCAAGTCGAGGTAATAGCCTACGTCCCGCTTGTGTTTGTATTGCTTGGCGTATCGATTACAAGGGAGCTATTGCTTGACCTAGTCCTTGATAATCTGATCCCTAAGTCACCCCAGGTCTCGCCTTTATATAGGAGGCCAAGATCACGGGCCATACAAGTTGTAGCCGACTCTCCCTACGTGTCTGAGTCTGTCCCTATCTTATCTCGCCTTCCTGACCAAGCTGTCTCCAGGCGGCTTACCCGCCCGGGTCTTCTCCGTCCGGGACACATTTCGGCCCATCTTGTCAAGCCGCCAAACATCTTGGGCTTAAATCTTCGCAGCCCACTCTTGGATTAGTGTACGAGCCGCCTAGTGTGACCCGGAGCCTCTGTGGACAGAGCATAGATGTTGTGCAAACATAGCAAATCACATCTCATACAATTGTTTAGAAGCAATCGTCTGCCCACAACACACACAGCTTGTCATGATAAATCATTTGGGTTACTATTGGTCTTCCCACACAATTCCAATGAATGAACTGTTTGTTGGGTATCACACACACCTTCTTATGCAAACTTGTTTGTATTCTGCTGGATCAGCACAAAAAGTTTATCTGAGTGAACTGTATGTCATACTTTGCACACATATTTGTTTTGTTAACCCTTTGTGTGATCTTATCTAATCGCAAATAGTTTAGAAGAACCAACTGTATGCCACGCATCGCACATGTAAGTCTTTTCTAAATCGTATTTGATGGTTCCGCCATCGCACACAATTTTCGTTATTGGAGGCGGAGTAACTATACCGTTTGCAATTGATGTACCACACACAGTTTGGTCGAAGGGTCTCTGATTGATGTGTCATCTTTGGACCATCCTGGAGTAGTGTATCTTTACATATGTGGAGCAAATGTTCACGGGGTGTGTCTATGCCATAATGGCAGTGAAGAGTCTTGATCAGCCTCCTACAAGGCTCAAAGACATGTTGAATGAGCTATGCATAGTACCTCAATGGGTTGAAGAGGTCAAGAAACCAGCGGCTCGTGCTAGAGCTAATATGGCACTTGCTCGGGCAAACACATATTTGCCTAAGTTGGATCCGGCGGCGATGGAAGGCGGCTTTCCGGATTCAAAATTGATGGCTCAGAATTCTCAGCAAATGACTATGCCAAGTGTGTGAAGGAGACCCGCCCACTGTCAACTGTAATTGTCGATGAGTTGGATTTGGCAAAATATCAACCCGCCTTTTCCAAAGAGAACAAACACATGAACCTGCCAGAGGACAAACCTTTCAAGCATGTTCCCCCTCACTGTAAGCAAACTTTCTCCCCTAATGTTGACACGTCTATTATCGTACATGGGGACTCAATCTTCAAAGCTTTGACCACCATCCAGTGGACGCAAAGGGACCTCCATCAAACAATATAAGCTGACTCAAGTGGACCCAAAAGCTACCAATGCAGAGGTCCAACAGAAGGAAAACCAATCAGAGGGTGCACAAGCCAGCTTGTAGGAGTAGTCCTTGGTCTTAGTCTGAAAAACTTTGATGATTTTTTGGCCCAAGGATGGGCTTGCAATAGAAGTAGTAAACTTGGGTCATTTGTCGTGTCATCGTGCATGAAATACATTTGATTTGCTACCCTTCACACTTCGTGAGTATGTGATGATGTCTAAATAGACTTGCCTTGCATAATTGTCCTTTCATGTATAAAGATATTAAGTCGCCCCTCTGTTGTATACCATGAGGCGGTAGAGTGAGATCATGCATAGATGTAGCAAGACCCTTGATATTTTTACCAAGGAAAAGAAATGGTCATCGTGTGATCTGGTGCCATAATGTTTGGTACGCAAAAAATAACCCAGATGTCTAGGGTTGACCCGATGAAAATAAGAAAACTTTGTACCTGCAAATCACAATATGTAATATATATATATATATATTAAACCGTCGGTTGAGGCTCGAAATTGAGACTGGCTTTCGAGGCTCAAGTCTTGCTTCCATGAAGCTGGCATGATAGCCCATGGTTTATCCTCGCTCTCTACAAGCCATCTCTCATGTGACTTAAGCCGAAGTTCAGGGTCCATATGGATTGACTTATCGAGAATACCCTGAGTCACCTTTTCAGAGTAGCATCTTGCAAACACACAGGTTTAACCAAGTTTATAGTAGCGTTTAGCCAGGTCAAGAGGGATATTAACGGATAACTCGTTGAGTCGGGAGCCCCCAAGTGACATATGTTCAAAGAATGAAGACTCGTGCATAATTTTTATATGAAATGATAGTGACCCCAAGTTTCGAGGGTGTCGGCTTTATTATATTGAACACGAAGGTATATATATATATGTATGTATAATGGGTTGGAGCCGGTGGCTCTAAGTATAATAAGTCCGAAGATGAGCAATATTCCAGATCCTATTGGTCTCCTCTTTAGAGGTGTGTGACTTCTTGTGTTCATGTATATCAAACAGGTAATATGACCCATTTTTTAGGTTCTTGTTGATGAAAAAAGGCCCTTCCCATGGAGGCGAGAGCTTATGCATGCTTGTTTGGTCTTGAATCAAATGGAGCACTAAGTCACCTTCTATAAAGTTTGTCTACGAATTCTACGACTATGATAGCGACATAGGTCTTGTTGGTAGATAGCTGATCATGAGGCTAAGAGATCATGCTCCTCTTCCAATGCATCCAGGGAGTACCGATGGGCTTGTTCATTATTAGCCTCGACATATGTGGTAACCCTGGGGGAATCATGTCTGGTGTCACTTGGCAAAACAGCTTTCACTCCATAAACCGGAAAAAATAGTGTGTAACATGTGGATCTATTGGGAGTAGTCCTTATGCTCCAAAGTACCGGGAAGTTCCTTGACCCAGCAGTCAGGGGTTTGCTCAAGGGTAACAATGATTTGGGGTTTGATTCCACGTAATATTTCTTGATTATCTCTTTCGGCTTCTCCATTAGACTGTGGATGTGCAACCGAGGCTAAGTCAAGTCGGATATGCTCTTGTTGAAAGAATTGTTCCATTGCTCCCTTGGATAAATTAGTGCCATTATCTGTAATGATGCCATGTGGATTTCCAAAACAAAAATTCAGTTTTTTTCAAGAATTTCACTGTTGCCTCAGCATCACAATTGTTGATTGGTTCAGCTTCAACCCACTTGGTGTATTTACTGATTGCGGCCAAAAGGTGGGTCTTCTTATCTGAGGACAGTTTGAACAGACGAACCATGTCAATCCCCTAGACTGCAAATGGCCAAGTGACTGGGATCATACGCAATTCTTGAGCTGGCACATGAGCTTGTTGAGAAAAAATTTGACAATCATCGCACTAGCACACAATGTCTTCGGCATCGGTGTGTGTGGTAAGCCAATAAAAACCATGTCGGAATGCTTTGGCCACTAGTGATCTTGAGCCAGCATGATGACCACAGTCACCGGCGTGGATTTCATTGAGAATCTTGCGACCTTCTACATAGGAAACACAACATTGAAACACACCGGTAGTAATCCATCGGTGTAACTCACCATGGACAATAGTCATAGATTTGCAACGCCTGATAGTCCGTCGGGCGATGATTTCCTCATCTGGGAGCTTGCCATGGGCGAACTAAGCCAAGTAAGGATTAGTACAATCAGGGATAGCATGAAGGGCCGCCACCAATTGTGCCTCGAGATCAGGAATAGCTATATCTTCCTCTAGTGGCAACTTGACTGAGGGGTGATGAAGTACATCAAGGAACACATTGGGAGCAACCGGCTAACACTGAGAATCGAGACATGACAAAGCATATGCTGCCTCGTTGATCTGTTGATCAATATGATCAACCTGGTAACCCTAAAAATTCCCATGATGTCAATGACTGCCCGTCGATAAGCCGCCATGAGAGGATCCTTTGAATCCCAAGTCCCTGATACTTGCTGGGCCACGAAATCGGACACAGCCAAACATCTGACCCAGATTAAGTTCATTTCCTTTGCCACGCGGAGACCATGGAGGAGAGCGTCATACTCAGTTGCATTGTTAGTACAAGGGAGCATGAGCTTTAAAACATAACAAAACTTGTCACCTTGGGGGGAAGATAGAATAACTCCAGTACCGAGCCTTCCAGTTGTCTAGAGCCATCAAAATGTATTGTCTAGTATGTATGATTTGGTCGTTCTTCTGGAATTTGTAGCTCAGTCCAATCGTTAATAAAATCCACCAATGCCTAAGATTTGATGGCCATCTAAGGCACATATTTCACATGATGAGGTCCAATCTCGATTGCCCACTTAACAACCCGGCCAGTAGCCTCCCGGTTTTGTATAATATCTCCAAGGGGAGTTGAACTGACCACAGTAATTGGATGTTCCTAGAAATAGTGCTTCAGTTTGCAACTAGCCATAAAAACACCAAATACGAGTTTCTGCCAGTGCGGGTATCGTTGTTTGGATAGGTTAGAACTTCATTGACATAATAGACGGGACAGTGGACTGGGTACTCCTTCCCGGCCTCCTTCTGCTCAACGACCACTCCCACACTCACCGCTTTATTATTAGAAGTGATGTACAGGAGCATAGGCTCTTTTTAAATTGGTGTAGCAAGGACGGGCAGCTCGACCAATTGCTTTTTAAGAGCTTCGAAAGCTTCCTTTGTAGCATAAATCCACACAAAATTGTTTGTATTCTTCAATAACTGGTGCAACGGAATCGCCTTCTCACTGAGGTGGCTTATGAAACGGCTTAAGGCCTCTATACAACCCGCCATGCGCTGGACTACATTGATCTTGGTTGGCTTGGCGAGGGAGGTCACCGCCTTGATTTTGTCTGGGTTAGCCTCAATACCTCGTTTTGACACCAGAAAACCCAACAATTTGCCTGCAGGAACACCAAAGACACATTTGGCCGGGTTAAGTTTCATCTTGTAGATGCGAAGATTATTGAAAGTCTCCTGGAGGTCATCCAACAGGGTCTCTTTTTTGTGGGATTTGACCAAAATATTATCCACGTAAGCATGAACGTTGCGTCCAATCTGCGGGCGGGACAGCTCTGGACGCAATGTTGATAAGTAGCCCCTGCGCTCTTAAGCCCTAAAGGCATAGATACAACCATCTTGATCTGATGATAATTGGAGTAAGCATCCAATAAGCACAGACGCTCACAATCGGCAGTAGATTTGATGATTTGGTTGATGCGAGGGAGAGCAAAAGGGTCATTGGGACAAGCTTTGTTAAGATCAGTGTAATCAACACACATACGCCAAGTGCCATTCTTCTTTAAGACAAGCACTGGGTTTGCTAACCATTCCAGGTGGAAGACTTCAATAATGAACCCGACAGCTAGGAGTTAGGCCACCTCTTCACCAATAGATTTTTGCCTCTCTTCGTTAAAAAAACGAAGGTACTGTCGTACAGGTTTCATCTTCGGATCTATAATGAGGTGGTGCTCAACGAGTTCTCTCGATAGACCAGGCATGTCAGAAGGTTTCCATGAAAAGATGTCCCAATTCTCACAGATGAACTCGATGAGCATGCTTTCCTATTTGGGATCCAAGCATGTTCCAATAGTGAACTATTGGGATGGGTCGCCCGGAGTGAAATCAATCTACTTGGTATCCTCGGCCAGCTTAAATTTGAGAAGAGGGTCTGACTCTGTAGTGGGTTTCTTGAGGGGCGTCATATGTGTCGGGTCAACATTGGTTGTGTAGTATTTCAACTCCTCTACTACGCAAGCCGATTCAGCAGAAGAAGCATCTCCTTGCTCGCATTCCTAAGCGATTTTCTGGTTGCCATCAACCGTCATGGTTCCGTTAGGACTAGGCATTTCGAGTTTGAGATAATCGTAACATGGTCGGGCCATGAAGAGAGCATAAGTCGGCCTCCCGAAGAGCGTGTGATAAGGGATTTCGATTTTGACCACGCCGAAATTGATACGTCCATTTTGCATCATGCTTTTATATTAATATTTATTGCATTATGGGTTGTTATTACATGTTATGGTACAATACTTATGCCTTTTCTCTCTTATTTTACAAGGTTTACATGAAGAGGGAGAATGCCGGCAGCTGGAATTTTGGACTGGAAAAGGAGAAAATCTGAGATAGCTATTCTGCACAACTCCAAAAGTCCTGAAATTTTACGGAGAATGTTCTTTGAATTAATAAAAAATACTGCCGCAAGAATCAACCAAAGAGGGGCCACCAGCAGGCCACAAGCCTGCTAGGCACGGCCACCCCCTAGCCGCGCCTAGCAGGCTTGTGGGGCCCCTGTGTCTCCTCCGACGCCCATCTTCTCCAATATGAAGCGTTTTGACCTGGAAAAAAATAGAAGATAGCTTTCGGGATGAAGCGCCACCGTCTCCAGGCGGAACTTGGGCAGAACCAATCTAGAGCTCCTGCAAGGCTGTTCTGCCGGGGAAACTTCCCTCCCGGAGGGGGAAATCGAAGCCATCGTCATCACCAACGATCCTCTCATTGAGAGGGGGTCAATCTCCATCAAAATCTTCATGAGCACCATCTCCTCTCCAAACCCTAGTTCATCTCTTGTATCCGATCTTTGTCTCAACACCTCGGATTGGTACCTGTGGGCTGCTAGTAGTGTTGATTACTCCTTGTAGTTGATACTAGTTGGTTTACTTGGTGGAAGATCCTATGTTTAGATCCTTTATGATAATTAATACTCTTCTGATCTTGAACAAGAACATGTTTTTTGAGTAGTTACGTTTGTTCCTGAGGACATGGGATAAGTCTTGTTATAAGTAATCATGTGTATTTGGTATTCATTTGATATTTTGATGAGATGTATGTTGTCTCTCCTCTAGTGGTGTTATGTGAACGCCTACTACATAACACTTCACCATTATTTGGGCCTAGGGGAAGGCATTGGGAAGTAATAAGTAGATGATGGGTTGCTAGAGTGACAGAAGCTTAAACCCTAGTTTATGTGTTGCTTCGTAAGGGGCTGATTTGGATCCATATGTTTCATGTTATGGTTAGGTTTACCTTAATTCTTATTTCATAGTTGCGGATGCTTGCGATAGGGGTTAATCATAAGTGGAAGGTTTGTCGAAGTAAGGGCAGCACCCAAGCACCGGCCCATCCACATATCAAATTATCAAAGTAACGAACGCGAATCAAATGAGCATGATGAAAACTAGCTTGACAGAAATTTCCATGTGTCCTCGGGAGCGCTTTGCTTCATATAAGAGTTTATCCAGGCCTGTCCTTTGCTATAAAAAGGATTGGGCTACCTTGCTGCACCTTTTCTACACTTGTTACTTGTTACTCGTTACGAATTATCTTATCACAAAACTATCTATCACCGATAATTTCAATGCTTGCAGAGAATACTTTACTGGAAACCGCTTGTCATTTCCTTTTGCTCCTCGTTGGGTTTGACACTCTTACTTATCGAAAGGACTAAGATAGATCCCCATACTTGTGGGTCATCAAGACTCTTTTCTGGCGCCGTTGCCGGGGAGTGAAGCGCCATTGGTAAGTGGAATCTGGTAAGGAAAAAATTATATGGTGTGCTGAAATCACTTGTCACTATGGAAAATAATCCTTTGTGGGGCTTGTTCGGGGTATCTTCACCTCGACCGGAAACACAAAGAGTCGTCCCTCAACCTATTGCACCTACTGAAAATATTTATTATGAAATTCCTTCGGGTATGATTGAGAAATTGTTGGCTAATCCTTACGTAGGAGATGGAACAGTACATCCTGGTTTACATCTAATCTATGTGGATGAAGTTTGTGGATTATTTAAGCTTGCAGGCCTGCCCTAGGATCATGTTAAGAAGAAGGGTTTTCCTTTATCTTTGAAGGAAAATGCATTGACATGGTATAGGCTATGTGATGATATTGGATCATGGAGCTACAACCGATTGAAGATAGAATTTCATCAGAAGTTCTACCCTGTGCATCTAGTTCATCGTGATCGGAACTATATTTTTAATTTTTGGCCTCGTGAAGGAGAAATAACCGCTCAAGCTTGGGGGAGGCTTAAGTCAATGTTATATTCATGCCCCAATCATGAGCTCTCGAGAGAAATTATTATTCATAATTTTTATCCTCGGCTTTCTCGTAGTGATAATTCCATGCTTGATACTTCTTGTGTTGGTTCCTACATGAAGAAAGATATTGACTTCAAATGGGATTTGTTGGAAAGAATTAAACGCAACTCTCAAGATTGGGAACTCGACGAAGGTAAGGAGTCAGGTATGAACCTTAAGTTTGATTGTGTTAAATCGTTCGTAGACACCGATGCTTTTCGTGAATTTAGCACTACATATGGACTTGACTCTGAGATAGTAGCTTCTTTTTGTGAATCTTTTGCTGCTCATGTTGATCTCCCTAACGAGAAGTGGTTTAAATATCATGCTCCCATTGAAGTGAAAGTAGTTAAACCTATTAAAGTTGAAGATAAAACTATTACTTATAACGTTGATCCTGTTATTCCCACAGCTTATATTGAGAAATCACCTTTCCATGTTAGAATAAAGGATCATGCTAAAGCTTCAACTGTGGTTCGTAAGAGTTGTGCTAGAACACCTACACCCCCTGAGAAAATTAAAGTTGAGCCTAGTATTGCTATGGTTAAGGATCTCTTGGTTGATAATATTGATGGGCATGTTATTCAATTTTGTGATGAAGCTGCCACAATTGCTAAACCTGATGCTAAAGATAAACATAAACTCGTTGTTGGCACACTTGTTGTTTCTGTTAAAATAGGAGATCATTGTTATCATGGCTTATGTGATATGGGTGCTAGTGTGAGTGCAATTCCCTTTTCCTTATATAAAGAGATTATGAATGATATTGCACCAGCTGAGTTAGAGGAAATTGATGTTACAATTAAGCTTGCTAATAGAGACACAATATCACCTGTTGGGATTATTAGAGATGTTGAGGTCTTGTGTGGGAAAATAAAGTAACCTACTAATTTTCTTGTTCTTGGTTCCCCGCAAGATAATTTTTGTCCCATTATATTTGGTAGACCCTTCTTGAACATTATTAATGCCAGGATAGATTGTGAGAAGGAAACAGTTACCGTAAGTTTTGGGGATACGTCTCATGAGTTTAATTTCTCCAAATTTCATAGACAACCCCATGATAAAGAACTGCCTAGTAAGGATGAAATTATTGGTCTTGCCTCTATTGTTGTGCCTCCTACTGATCCTTTAGAGGAATATTTGCTAGACCATGAAAATGACATGCATATGAATGAAAGGAATGAAATAGATAGGGTTTTCTTTGATCAGCATCCTATTCTGAAACACAACTTGCCTGTTGAAATACTTGGGCATCCTCCTCCACCCAAGGGTGATCCCGTGTTTGAGCTTAAACAATTACCATATACTTTGAAATATGCTTATCTTGATGAAAAGATGATATATCCTATTATTATTAGTGCTAACCTTTCAGATCATGAAGAACAGAGATTATTGAAAACTCTGAAGAAGCACCGTGCTGCTATTGGATATACTCTTGATGATATTAAGGGCATTAGTCCCACTCTATGTCAGCGCAAAATTAAAATGGAGCCTAACGCTAAACCAGTGGTTGATCACCAACGACGGTTGAATCCTAAAATGAAGGAAGTGGTAAGAAATGAAATATTAAAGCTTTTGGAGGCAGGTATCATTCACCCTATTGTTGATAGTAGATGGGTTAGCCTGGTTCATTGTGTCCCTAAGAAAGGAGGTATTACCGTAGTTCCTAATGATAAGAATGAATTGACCCTGCAAAGAATTCTTACAGGATATAGAATGGTGATTGATTTTAGGAAGTTGAACAAAGCTACTAGGAAACATCATTACCCTCTACCTTCCATTGATCAAATGCTAGAAACATTATCTAAACACACACATTTCTGCTTTCTAGATGGTTATTCTAGTTTCTCTCAAATACCTGTGTCAAAAGAGGACCAAGAGAAGACCACATTTACCTGCCCTTTTGGTACCTTTGCTTATAGACGTATGCCTTTTGGTTTATGCAATGCACCTAATACCATTCAAATATGCATGACTGCTATATTCTTTGATTTCTATGAAAGGATTGTTGAGGTTTTCATGGACGATTTTTTCGATTACGAAACTTCTTTTGATGATTGTTTGAGCAACCTTGATCGAGTTTTGCAGAGACTAATCTTGTCTTGAATTGGGAGAAGTGCCACTTTATGGTGAATGAAGGCATTGTCTTGGGACATAAAATTCTCGAAAGAGGTATTGAAGTTGATAAGGCTAAAGTTGAGGCTATTGAAAAAATGTCGTGTCCTACGGATATCAGAGGTATAAGAAGTTTCCTTGGTCATGTTGGTTTCTATAGGAGATTTATTAATGATTTACTAAGATTTCTAGACATCTCACTAATATTTTGCAAAAAGATGTTCCATTCGTCTTTTATGATGATTGTGTGGAAGCTTTTGAAATTCTCAAGAATGCTTTGATTTCTGCACCTGTTGTTCAACCACCTGATTGGAACCTACCTTTTGAAATTATGTGTGATGCTAGTGACTATGATGTTGGTGTTGTTCTACGACAAAGAGTTGATAAGAAATTAAATATTATTCATTATGCTAGCAAAACTCTATACAATGCTCAAAGAAACTATGCTACCACTGAAAAGGAATTTTTAGCAGTTGTGTTCGCTTGTGATAAGTTTAGACCCTATATTGTTGATTCTAAAGTAACAGTGCACACTGGACATGCTGCTATTAAATATCTCATGGAAAATAAAGATGTTAAACCTAGACTTATCAAGTGGGTTATTCTGCTACAAGAATTTAATTTGCATATTGTTGATAGAAAGGGTGCTGATAACCCCGTAGCAGATAACTTGTCTAGGTTAGAGAATGTTCTTGATGACCCACTACCTATTGATGATAGCTTTCCTGATGAACAATTAGCTGTCATAAATGCTTCTCATAATTCTCCTTGGTATGCTGATTATGCTAATTACATCGTCGCTAAATTTATACCGCCTAGTTTCACATACCAACAAAATAAAAAGGTTTTCTGTGATTTAAGACATTACTTATGGGATGACCCACGCCTTTATAAAGGAGTAGATGGTGTTATTAGACGTTGTGTGCCTGAGCATGAACATGAACAGATCCTACCGAAGTGCCATTCTGAAGCCTACGAAGGACACTATGCTGGAGATAGAACTGCACATAAGGTATTACAATCTGGTTTTTATTGGCCTACTCTCTTCAAGGATGATCGTAAGTTTGTCTTGTCATGTGATGAATGTCAAAGAATTGGCAATATTAGTAGACGTCAGGAAGTGCCTATGAGTTACTCTCTTGTTATTGAACCATTTGATGTTTGGGGTTTTGATTATATGACACATTTACCGGCTTCCAACAGGTATACTCATATATTAGTTGTTGTTGATTATGTTACTAAGTGGGTAGAAGCTATTCCAACTAGTAGTGCTAATCATAACACCTCTATTAAGATGCTTAAAGAAGTTATTTTTCCTAGATTTGGAGTCCACGGATATTTAATGACTGATGGTGGTTCACATTTTATTCATGGTGCTTTCCGTAAATTGCTTGCTAAGTATGATGTTAATCATGGAATTGCATCTCCTTATCATCCTTAGTCTAGTGGTCAAGTAGAATTAAGCAATAGAGAAATTAAATTGATCTTGCAAAAGACGGTTAATATATCTAGGAAGAATTGGTCTAAGAAACTTGACGATGCATTATGGGCTTATAAAACTGCTTACAAGAATCTTATGGGTATGTCTCTGTATAAAATGGTTTATGGTAAAGCATGTCACTTATCTCTAGAGGTAGAGCATAAAGCTTTTTGGGCAATCAAAGAGCTCAACTATAATTTCAAACTTGCTGGTGAGAAGAGGTTATTTGACATTAGCTCACTTGGTGAATGGAGAACCCAGGCCTATGAGAATGCCAAGTTATTTAAAGAAAAAGTTAAGAGATGGCATGATAAGAGGATACAAAAGCGTGAATTTAATGTAGATGATCATGTCTTGCTATACAATTCTCGGTTAAGATTTTTTGCAGGAAAACTTCTCTCTAAGTGGGAAGGACCATACATCGTTAAGGAGGTATATCGTTCCGGTGCCATCAATATCAACAACGCCAAAGGCACAAATCCTAAGGTGGTAAACGGGCAAAGAATCAAACACTATATTTCAGGTACTCCCATTAATGTGGAAACCAATGTTATCAATACCATAACTCCCGAAGAGCATATTAGGGAGACTTACCAGAACGTTTCTGACTCTAAAAAGGAATAGGTATGTGGTACGGTAAGTAAACCGACTCCAAAACTTTCCCAATAGCAATTTTACTCAGTTTTGGAATATTTAAAAAATTAGTAAAATAAAAAGCAGTCCGAAGGACGCACGGGGAGGCGACAAGCCTGCTAGGTGCAGCCACTGCCCCCTAGTCGCGCCTAGGGGGCTTGTCACCACCCCGTGCGCCCCCCGGACTCCATTTTCTTGTGGAACATCCCTTCGGGTCGGCAAAAATTCATTATATAATCTCCCGAAGGTTTTGACTTTCGTATCACAACAATACCTCCTGTTTTTGTTTTGAGCCATTTCTGCAGCAGATTTATAGCAAGATGTCATCTCAAGAGTCTGATGGGAAGAGACACATATCGCATTATCTTGACAATCCCAATCTCTATGCGGACCTGGATCCTTATGGATTATTCTCGAAGGAGGAACAAGAAGACAAGTACCAAGAAGAACGCTCAGATGAAGAGGAGACTCCTATGCCTCAACTGGGAGACATGCACATGGAGTTCAGGAAATCAAGACCCCCAAACACAAGGAGAAAACCCAAAGTTCTATTTATCCCTTCTCGTTTTCTACAGCAGAGTAAAGAAGAATTATGTCAAAGGACTATTGAAGCTCGAGCATGTAGTAGATGACCTAAGGGAACAAAATTGCATGCTCAAGAGGAAATTGAAAAAGCTTCCAGCCTCATCAACAACTCCACCACCATCACCTCCGAAGAAGGACACCTGAATACATGGGTATGAGCACTCCCCTTGGGTTGTGCCAAGATTGGGGGAGGTGCCCCGGTATCATATCACACCACACCTTTTTCCTTTTTTTCCTTTTGTTGTTATCTTTCCCACCTCGATCCTTTTTTTGTTTTGATCTAGTAGAATAAAAGTTTTAGTATGATCTACCTTTTAGTTTTTGCTTTTTCTCCCCTTATGTAAGCAAGTCTGAGAGTTATATAATAAAAAGTAGTTTTGATGAGAGGGCTTTGCTAGATCACTATGCTCTTGAAAGCAATGAAGTATAATAGAACTAAAGCAAATAGAATACATAATGATCTTATGGGGAGTAATGACTTCACATATAAAAAGTATGGTGATTGAAATTTGTTGGGAGTTAACAAACATAGTAATTGGTCATTGGTGCAAATAAAGGAAGTGATAAAGAAAGAGAGATTCACATATAAATATATTATCTTGGACATATTTTATGATTGTGACCACTCATTAAAATTTTACATGCCAAGAAGTTGATGTTGGACAAGGAAGAAAACATAATAGATTATGTTTGCTTGCATCCGTATAGAATTTATATGGTTTTAGATCCTCCAACATGTCGTGCTTGCTTCCACCTCACATCAGCCAAACTTCCATGCCAAGTAGAGATACTACTTGTGCATCCAAACACCTCAACCGAATTTTTGCCATGAGAGTCCACAATACCAACATATGGATTGAATAAGATCCTTAAAGTAAGTTGTCATCGGTGCAAAAAGGCAATAAAAATTGCTCCAAAATATATGTGATCTTTTATTGTAAGGGACATAAGCGTTGTACAAACTTGTGATAGTGAAGAAATAAAAGCGACAGACTGCATAATAAAGGTTGCTATCACAAAGGGCAATACAACGCGGCATTCCTCTGCACTAAGAGCTTGTGTATCCAAAAGAAATAAGCGCATGACAACCTATGCTTCTCTCTGCAAATGGCCTATCTGTTACTTTTACTTTTTAGTACTTACCTTTATGCAAGAGTCATGGTGGTCTTCACCAATTCCTATATTTCACCTCTCTTGGCAAGCATTATGTGTTGGGGAATGATCTAGACTTATATAGCCACTTGGATGTGGGTGGCCATGGGTTATTATAGTTGACATCACCCTTGAGGTGAATAGTTGGGAGGCAATACTATAAGTCCCTATCTTCCTCTATGTTCGATTGAAGCTTTGACCTCGTGGGTACCGCGTGAGTGCTAGCAATTGTGAAAGACTAAAATAAGATTGAGTATGTGGATTTTCTTTACGAGCTCTTATATTGACTCTTTCCGATGTTATGATAAATTGCCAATTGCTTCAATGACTGAGATAATAGTTTGTTGGTTGTCAATAGAGTTCTTGGCTTATACTTTATTTTTTGAATGAATTGTTACTCTAATATAAAGAATCTCATACAATGAGTACTGATGTTCTAAAGTTGATCATGATGCCCTCATGTCCGTATTTTATTTTATCGACACCTCTATCTCTAAACATGTAGTCATATTCATCGATCTCGGCTTTCGCTTGAGGGCAAGCGAGGTCTAAGCTTGGGGTACTTGATACATCCATTTTGCATCATGCTTTTATATTGATATTTATTGCATTATGGGATGTTATTACACGTCATGGTACAATACTTATGCCTTTTCTCTCTTATTTTACAAGGTTTACATGAAGAGGGAGAATGTCGGCAGCTGGAATTCTGGACTAGAAAAGGAGCAAATCTGAGATACCTATTATGCACAACTCCAAAAGTCCTGAAATTTTACGGAGAATATTTTTGGAATTAATAAAAAATACTGGCGCAAGAATCAACCAGAGGGAGGCCACCAGCAGGCTTGTCGGGCCCCTAGGGCTCCTCCGACGCCCATCTTATCCTATATGAAGTGTTTTGACTTGGAAAAATTAGAAGAGAGCTTTCGGGAAGAAGCGCCGCCATCTCGAGGCAGAACTTGCACAGAACCAATCTAGAGCTTCGGCAGGGCAGTCCTGCCGAGGAAACTTCCCTCCCGGAGGGGGAAATCGAAACCACCAACGATCCTCTCATCGAGAGGGGGTCAATCTCCATCAACACCATCTCCTCTCCAAACCCTAGTTCGTCTCTTGTATCCGATCTTTGTCTCAACACCTCTGATTGGTACTTGTGGGTTGCTAGTAGTGTTGATTACTCCTTGTAATTAATGCTAGTTGGTTTACTTGGTGGAAGATCATATGTTCAGATCCTTTATGATAATTAATACTCCTCTGATCTTGAACATGAACATGTTTTGTGAGTAGTTACGTTTGTTCCTGAGGACATGGGATAAGTCTTGTTATAAGTAATCATGTGAATTTGATATTCGTTCGATATTTTGATGAGATGTATGTTGTCTCTCCTCTAGTGGTATTATGTGAACGTCGACTACATAACACTTCAGCATTATTTGGGCCTAGGGGAAGGCATTGGCAAGTAATAAGTAGATGATGGGTTGCTAGAGTGACAGAAGCTTAAACCCTAGTTTATGTGTTGCTTCGTAAGGGGCTGATTTGGATCCATATGTTTCATGCTATGGTTAGGTTTACCTTAATTCTTCTTTCGTAGTTGCGTATGCTTGCAATAGGGGTTAATCATAAGTGGGAGGTTTGTCCAAGTAAGGGCGGCATCCAAGCACTGGTCCACCCACATATTAAATTATCAAAGTACCAAACATGAATCAAATGAGCATGATGAAAACTAGCTTGACAGAAACTCCCATGTGCCCTCGGGAGCACTTTGCTTCATATAAGAGTTTGTCCAGGCCTGTCCTTTGCTATAAAAAGGATTGGGAAACCTTGCTGCACCTTTGCTACACTTGTTACTTGTTACTCATTACGAATTATCTTATCACAAAACTATCTGTCACCGATAATTTCAGTGCTTGCAGAGAATACCATACTGGAAACCGCTTGTCATTTCGTTCTGCTCCTCGTTGGGTTCGACACTCTTACTTATCGAAAGGACTATGATAGATCCCCTATACTTGTGGGTCATCAAAAATATAGATATTCACATCTATAATTGAGCTTTGTACCAAAAGCGACGTCTAGCTTGATCCAACCGATTGGATACGCTTACTTTCCAGGAACAATCTAGTGAAAAACTATGGACAAGGGTTGCAGTTGTTTTTCCAAAAGAATCATACATTTGAACATCCCATAATATAAGATGTTGATGCTGCTCCCCCATCGATGACTACTTTTGTGAGCGTATATCCCCCAACTTGAGGTGCCACCACCAAGGCAAGACCACCTGGGTTGTCAACCCGGGAAGGGCGATCGTCTCTGCTCCAAATGACGGGTTGTTCTGACCAGTTGAGGTACACAAGAGCAGGCGGCCTGGCCATATTAAAGGCTCTCCATTGGACCTTGCAGTCTCTCCTACAAGTACTGGTTGTGAAGACGTGATACTGGACAATGTTCACCTGCTTGGGGTTACTCTGAAAACCGGCTTTACTACCCTATGATGTCTACTACACAACTTGTTCTTGTAGACTCGTGTTGGGCCTCCAAGCGTAGAGATTTGCAGGACAGTAGAAAATTTCCCTCAAGTGGATGACCTAAGGTTTATCAATCCATGGGAGTCATAGGATGAAGATGGTCTCTCTCAAACAACCCTGCAACCAAATAATAAAACGTCTCTTGTGTCCTCAACACATGAAATACAATGGTAAATTGTATAGGTGCACTAGTTTGGCGAAGAGATCATGATGCAAGTGTAGTAATGATAGTGGATATTGATTTTTGTAATAGTAACAATAAAAAACAGCAATGTAGCAAGTAACAAAAGTGAGCACAAACGGTATTGCAATGTTTGAAAACAAGGCCTAGGTCCGTACTTTCGCTAGTGCAATCTCTCAACAATGCTAATATAATTGGATCACATAACCATCCCTCAACATGCGACGAAGAATCACTCCAAAGTTCTTATCTGACAGAGAACATAAGAATAAATTGTTTGTAGGGTATGAAACCACCTTAAAGTAGGGATGGCAATGGGTAGGGTATGGGCGGGTACAACCTTTTTCTGCCCAAACCCATACCCACATAAACATTGTGTAGCCACCCATTTCAATACCCATGGGCATAAATTGGCACCCATGCCCATACCCATTGGGTATCCTATACCCAATGGGTACAATATATAGCATTTAATTTTTCTGAAGGTAGATAAATGGCTTTGAAATTCAAGTGATGATGGGCGAGCAATATAGCACTAACAAAAACTTCTACTGTGGTGACCTATTGGATGCATCAAGGGAGTATGAGCGGCAGGTGGTGAAAGCCCAACGCTATGGGAGGTGATGGTGGGAATGGGGGATCGATGGATCAAGAGTTGGACATGAGTCTAATAGCAAAGAATCGAGATTTCATCTTTTCGAGGAGTCACATAGGACATAAGAGGACTGGCGAGCATGTGATTACGGGCCCATGAGCTAGGGCCGGTTTAAGGAATCGAGACTTAGGGTGTACCAAGGAGTTGGATGTTGGCCCCACTTGTCATAGGAGTTATTTTCATTTATTAACTTTTCACTGGTATCCATTGAGTTATCCATGGGCGTAATTTCGTATCCATACCCTACCCATATATTTTGTGGGTATGGGTACCCATTACCCATGGGTACAAAATCTCTCCAGGTCATGCCCATGCCCATTGTTCTCGGGTAGGGTACTCGCGGCTACCCATACCCATGCGCAAAACTGCCATCCCTAACTTAAAGTTATCCTTTCCGACCGATCTATCCAGGAGTTTGTACTAAACCAACACCAAGTTATCCTTTTCGATCGATCTATCTAAGAGTTCGTACTAAAATAATGCCATATGATACGCATCAACCAACTCTAGTGTCACCTAGATACTCCAATGTCACCACAAGTATCCATGAGTAAATTATATGATACGCATCAAACAATTTCAAATTCATAATACTCAACCCAACACAAAGAACCTCAAAGAGTACCCCAAGATTTCTACCAGAGAAAGTAGGACGAAAAAGTGCAATCAACCCCTATGCATAGATACCCAAGGTCACCGGAATCCACAAGTTGATGCAAAAACATATATCAAGTGAATCACTTGAATACCCCAATGCCACTCCGGGTATTCGCATGCAATACATACTCAAGTGCTCTCAAATCCATAAAAATATGCAATCCGGCAATAACGAAATCTCAAAGGGAAAACTCAATTCATCACAACAAGATAGAGAGGGGAAAACACCATATGTGCTATTCTTGGAGTGCTATTTTTCTTTGGCTTGTTGTTTGAATAGAATACTCAGATATGAAAATCTTTATTGAGATAGAGTCCTCACATAGCTACTTAATTGTTTGACTACTCGCTTGATCTTCACTTATATCTTTTTGGAGTAGCTTGTCATTTACTCTTGTGCTTCACTTATATGCTATGAGTAAATTGTGAATCAATGAAATATCATAAAAATGAAATTATCAATGTGCTTTATGCTTAGTAGTAGCTTCACATCAAGTTTACAAAGTAAAATCTATTGAAGTTTGACAATCACAATATTGGTCATACAAGCAATTCTTGATTGATTAGTATAAGGAAGAGAACTTTCACATACAAAAATATTATCTTAGACATCTTCTATGATTGTGAATACCCATTGTTTATTTTCAAACTTGAGCAAATTAGTTGAAGTTGGACAAGTAAGACAACATAATGAGTTATGGTTGTGTATATTTGCATAGAAGTTACATTGTTATGGATCCTCCAACATGCAGTGTTTTCTTAGGATCTTTTGCTAGCCAAAAATTCGTACTAAGTAGAGATACTACTCGTGCATCCAAAAACCCTTAAACCCAGTTTCTTGCCATGAGAATCCACTATATCTACCTCTATGAGGTATTAACCCTCGCCGTTCCAAGTAAATTTTCATGTGCCACCTCTAAAATTTGAAATGAGCATCTTTTTTGTGTGCCTGGACCGCTCATGGAGCGACAGGGGGCGGTCAGTATCTTCCATGTTAAGTGGGTTATGGACGAGTGAATAAACACTCATCATGAGAATAACCCGCTTAACATGGAAGATACTGACCGCCCCCTATCGCTCCATGATCAGTCCACGCACACAAAACAGATGCTCATTTGAAATTTTAGAGATGGCACATGCAAATTTACTTGGAACGGCGGGGGTAATACCACATAGAGGTAGATATAGTGGATTCTCATGGCAAGAAACTCGGTTTAAGGGTTTTTGTATGCACAAGTAGTATCTCTACTTAGTATGAATTTTTGGCTAGCAAAAGATCCTAAGAAAACACCGCATGTTGGAGGATCCATAACAATGTAACTTCTATGCAAATATACACAACAATAACTCATTACGTTGTCTTACTTGTCCAACTTCAACTAATTTTATCAAGTTTGGAAATAATTAATGGGTATTCACAATCATAGAAGATGTCTAAGATAATATTTTTGTATGTGAAAGTTTTGTTCCTTATACTAATCATTCAAGAATTGCTTGTATGACCAATATTGTGATTGTCAAACTTCAATAGATTTTATTTTCTAAACCAGATGTGAAGCTACTAGTAAGCATAGCACATTAATAATTTCATTTTTATTGATATTTCATTGATTCACAATTTACTCATAGGATATAAATGAAGCACAAGAGTAAATGACAAGCTACTCCAAAAAGATATAAGTGAAGATCAAGCGAGTAGTCAAACAATTAAGTAGCTGTGTGAGGACTCTCTCTCAATAAAGATTTTCATATCTGAGCATTTTAATCAAACAACAAGCCAAAGAAAAATAGCACTCCAAGAATAGCACATATCATGTGGACAAACAAAAATTGAGGCTCAACATAGGCTAACCGATAGTAGTTGATGAAGAGAGGTGGGATGTGTAGCATCCCCAAGCTTAGGTGCTTGAGAATTCTTGGAATATTTACTTGGGGTGCCTTGGGCATCCCCAAGCTTGAGCTTTTGTATCTATATCAATCCTCTTATATCCCGGTTTCACCTAAGTCTCAAAAACTTCATCCATAGAAAACTTGAAAAGAACTCGTGAGATAGGTTAGTGCACATAAAAATAAATCCACACTTCTTGTACTACTAAGACAAGTTGCACAATAATTTTCAAACATTATCTACTATTTACTACTGTTTCCAAAATTTATATCTACCAATATAGTCTAAGGAAACTATAGGATAAGTAGATAACAAAACTATGACAACAATATGTCCAAACAGAACAATCTTTAGCAATCTATTAAACCAGTGTACTTCTGTACATCAAAAAATTCTGAAAATTTAGTATAGACTAAATAATTTGTATGCACTGTGTAAAAATTTTAGAAACTTTCCACGTTCCAGTAAAATATGAAAGTTCTAACACTACAACAAAAGTTTATGTTTTTACACAACACACATCAAAACATGCAATGGAGGTATCTTAAGGCAATTCTTGGAACTTTTTATTGAAAAACAAGATTATAAATAACATATAACAAAGGACAACAAAATATAATGACGATCCAAGCAAAGCACAGATCATGTGATGAATAAAAATATGGCTCTAAGTAAGATGTACCGATAATGTTGGAGACGAAAGACGGGATGCCTTCCGGGGCATCCCCAAGCTTAGAAGCTTGAGTATTTCTTGGATATTACCTTGGGGTGCCTTGGACATCCCCAAGATTAGGTTAGTTTTGCTCCTTATTCTCCTCATATCGATATCTCACCCAAAACTTGAAAACTTCAATCACACAGAACTTAACGGAACTTCGTGAGAATGGTTAGTATAATAAATACAGATCATTCACTTAGTTTCTGTTAAGACAAGATTCATAATTATTCCCACATGATACCTACTGTATTATATCATTCCCATAATTTATACCACTAAATATAAGTTATGGAAATACTAAAACAAGAAAACTATGCATGCAAAACAGAATCTATCAAAAACAGAATAGTCTGTGAAGATCTATAGAATAACCATACTTCCATGTCTCTAAAACTTCTGATACATTAGGACAACCTAAAGAGTATGTATATAAACACTGTGTAAAAAATTCAGATCATTATCATGCTCCAGTAAAAAATGAAAATTCATGTCTTGGAGTCAAAAGTTTTTGTTTTGGTTCAGCATCAATTCTACTCATCTTGAGTCATCCCAAAGGCTTGACTTGGCACTTTATAGAAATAAAAGACACAAAACATGATTACTAAAGTACTTCCTCCATGTCAGTTTACAAGTCTTGCATGTGTACCTAGGTTGTCAATTTTACCAACTTAATAAGAGGCATGTATTACAAAAAATATATCATTAGAAACTTTAGGTGTTCTATTTTCTAATGATATAATGTTTATGTTAAACAATATATTTTATATAAGTTAAATTGATGACCTACTTATATGTGCATGCCTTCTAAACTATGATGAATGAAGTAGCTTAATCATGTGAACACACAAAAACAGAAAATAAAAGTGTTGGGTTATCTCCCAACAAGAGCTTTTCTTTAAAGCCTTTTAGCTAGGCATGATGATTTCAATGATGCTCACATAATAAGTAGTAATTGAAACATGCAAGAGAGCACCATGAATCTAATGACAATCACATTTAAGTCTAACCCACTTCCTATGCATAGGGATTTTGTGAGCAAACAATTTATGGGAGCAAGAATCAACTAGCATAGGAAGGCAAAACAAGCATAACTTCAAAACTTTGATCACATAGGGAGGAAACTTGATATTGTTGTAATTTCTACAAGCATATGTTCTTCCCTCACAATAGTTTGCAGTAGCATCATGAAGGAATTCCACAATATAACTATCACATAAAGCATCCTTTTCATGATCTACAAGCATAGAAAATTTATTACTCTCCACATAAGAAATTTTCTTCTCATTCATTGTAGTGGGAGCAAACTCAACAAAATAACTATCATGAGATACATGATTGACATAACCACATTCAATATTAAAATCATGATGACAAGTTTCATGGTTACTATCACTCTTTATAGCATACTTTTCGTCATCATAATCATCATAGATAGGAGGCATGCCATCATCATAATAAATTTTATCATCAAAACTTGGGGGACTAAAAATATCATTGCCATCAAACATACCATCCCCAAGCTTGTGGCTTTGCATATCATTAGCATCATGGATATTCATAGAATTCATACTAACAATATCACTATCATGCTCATCATTCAAGGAATTCTCATCAAGTATTTTCATAATTTCTTCCTCTATCAATTGAGCACAATTTTTTGAATCCTTATTTTCAAGAAAGACATGATAAAGACGAATAATATGAGGCCACCTTAAATCCATTTTTATAGTCTGTTTTATAAACCAAACTAGTGATAAAAAATAAACAAAAAGATTTAATTGCAAGATCTAAAGATATACCAGCAAGCACTCACCTCCCTGGCAATGGCACTAGAAAAGAGCTTGATGTCTACTACACAACTTGTTCTTGTAGACTCGTGTTGGGCCTCCAAGTGTAGAGTTTTGTAGGACAGTAGAAAATTTCCCTCAAGTGGATGACCTAAGGTTTATCAATCCGTGGGAGGCATATGATGAATATGGTCTCTCTCAAGCAACCATGCAACCAAATAATAAAATGTCTCTTGTGTCCCCAACACACCAACTTTGGAATGATAGTAGATATTGATTTTTGTAATAGTAACAATAAAAAACATCAAGGTAGCAAGTAACAAAAGTGAGCACAACGGTATTGCAATGCTTGAAAACAAGGCCTAGGTCCGTACTTTCGCTAGTGCAATCTCTCAACAATGCTAATATAATTGGATCACATAACCATCCCTCAACGTGCAATGAGGAATCACTTCAAAGCTCTTATCTAGCGGAGAACATAAGAAGAAATTGTTTGTAGGGTACAAAACCACCTTAAAGTTAACCTTTTCAATAGATCTATCCAAGAGTTTGTACTAAAATAACACAAAGTTATCCTTTCCGATCAATCTATCTAAGAGTTTGTATTAAAATAACACCATATGATACGCATCAACAAACTCTAATGTCATGTAGATACTCCAATGTCACCACAAATATCCATGAGTTAATTATACAATACGCATGCAACAATTTCAGATTCATAATACTCAATCCAACACAAAGAACCTCAAAGAGTGCCCCAAGATTTCTACCGAAGAAAGTAGGACAAAACCTGTAATCAACCCCTATGCATTGATCCCCAAGGTCACCGGAATCTGCAAGTTGACGCCATAACACATATGAAGTGAATCACTTGAATACCCCAATGTCACTACGGATATCCGCATGCAAGACATACATCAAGTGCTCTCAAATCCATAAAAGTATTCAATCAGGGAATAACGAAATCTCAAAGGGAAAACTCAATTCATCACAGCAACATACAGAGGGGAAAACACCATACGATCCAACTATATTAACAAAGCCCGTGATACATCAAGATTGTGCCATCTCAAGAACATGAGAGAGCGAGAGATTAAACACATAGCTACCGGTACAAACTGTCAGCCTCGAGGGTGGACTACTCCCTCCTCATCATGGAGACCATAGGGATGATGTAGATGGCCTTCGGTGATGATCTCCCCCTCTGATAGGGGGCCGGAACGTGGTCTGGATTGGTTTTTCGTGGCTATAGAGGCTTGCATCAGCGGAACTTCTGATCTAGGGTTATTTCTGATGGTTTCTGAATATATAGGATTTTTGAGCATTGGTTTCATGTGAAGATGGGCCACGAGTGGACCACAAGACACCAACGTAAGCCAGAGGGGGCTGGCGCAGCCTTGTGGGTTGTGCCCACCTCGTGGATCTTCTGGCCCTCCCATGAAGCTTCTAGTGCATCCTTTGTTCCCAAAAAAATCGTCAAAAAGTTTCGTTGCATGTGGAGAAATTTTATTTCTGCGCAAAAAACAACACCACGGTAGTTCTGCTAAAAATAGTCCCATGCAAATCATACCAAAACCATATAAAATTGTTGTAAATATGGCATGAATACTTCATAAATTATAGATATGTTGGAGACGTATCACCCGGCTATTGGTTGCCTTGCCCTGAACGTTGGTTTCCCCCGCAGTTGTGACAAGAGCTCTGGAATCCAGCCTCTGAGCTGCCTGACCCATGGAAAGCCAGGACTAGCGAAGCCATTGGATGAGCCACCAGAATGGCCCGGATTTCCGCCACTACCACCTCCATGGTGATTCAGATATGCTTGACTATGGAAATCCTGGATAGTGCAACGATTTTCCCATGAGTGGGTGGCCAGCTTATCAGGGAAAGTATGTTTCGGACAAGGGGACTTAAGCGCTTCCTCGTAATTATGGGGTTTGTTACCATTGTAAGCTCTGCCAGAGTTACGTCGTTGGTTCGCAAACCCAATGTTGGTGTTGGCGACAAAATCTGACTCGCCCAAGATGCTTGCCCTTGCCGTCGTTGCCTTGGTTCTTATGATTGCCATTGTGCCCTGAGTTCTATTGCTGGTGACCCTTGCCACCATCATGCTTCTTGCCTTTACCAGACTTATCATCGTGTGAACCAGGATCTTTTGTGTTGCTCGACTCAACATACCTAGTAAGAAATTCCATGATATATCCCATGTCTTGAACCTTTCGCTTGAGGCGTCCAAGCTTCTGTACAAGAGGCTGGAAATGGCATTTTTTCTCCAAAATCAAAACAGCTTGGGCAACTGTTATACCATCAGAAGAGTGAATGATCTCTGTGACCCGGCGAGCCCAGTGGTGGGCCGACTCATCCGTACGTTGGATACAATGTTGTAAGTCAACGATGGTGATTGGGCGCTTTGCAAGTTCCTTGAAAGTTCTTGATGAAGCGCTCCTTCAACTCTACCCAAGTGTTGATTGAATTGGGAGGGAGGGTTTTTAACCATGTGCGAGCCGGTCCTTCCAACATCATGGTTAAGTACTTGGCGCGCAAAGTGCATCACTAACATCCAGCATGTCCATGGCTATCTCGTAGCTCTCAATCCATGAAGCCGGCTCGAGGTCAGTCATGTAATTCAAAACCTTGCGGGGGGTTTTGAAATCCTTGGGCATGTGCTCATTATGCAGAGCCAGCGCGAGGCACGATATGCCAATCATTCTGGATCTAAAACCCGCCCCTGAAGAAACTGGCTCGGGTGGGGCGAGAGGCACTTGACCGGCCGCAGCCGCTGCCTCTGCCTGTCGCATGGCCCGTGCCACATCATTGACTACCTGCGCATCTGACACAAACGGACGGGTTGGGGAATTTTGGGCCCATTGCCTGCGGCCACTGCAAGAGACTGCAAAGGACACTAGGTGTCGACTTTTGTTGTGACTTTCATAGGAAGTAGAGTGAAGCCGGTCTCAACTATACGAATATTGAGCTTCTTTGGTGCCCCAGTCTTCACCATATCGATGGTGTTTCTTGCTTCAATCTCCATTGGGCTGTTTCCCATGATCGGGAGCGCTTCAAGGTTTTGAGTCACCACCAGCATGTTGTCCATAGGGTTAGAGAAGTGACCCATGGGCGTCGGGAAATGCCGAGGCGGCGATTGAGCTGGCGACTGGCGAAACGGCTCATGTTGTTGATTCTGCTGATCATGTTGATCCAAACGCGGTTGTCCAGCCGCCGGCGTAGGTTGAGGTGTATCGAACAGGCGTGCAGGCTCCAAATTAGGAGGCACTGGCTTAAATGCCTCCTCTAGTGGACCGCCTCCAAGGCGTCTCGGTGGAGGCCCAGTTGCCAAGATTTTGCTTTCAAACACTCAGCTTCATTAAGGATGTGAGTCTGTGACTCCGCATACGAGTATTTTTGGCATCGATTTCTTCCTGGATTTTGGCCATTTGCCCGCGAAGTGTAGTTAACTCTGTGTTGCGTTCCTCCTGATTCTCCATAGTTACCGGCGTCTCCAGGAGCTTTGTCATCTTTGTCATCAAGTCGGCCTTGGCTTGGGCCAGTGTCTTGCTTGACGCGGTCGCGCCCAAAGAAGACCAGTCCCGGTCATCGCACCAGCCGTCATAGAGTTGAGGGTCGTTGTTGTTCTTGCCATGAAAACGGCGGCTTGATGAGGCGGCTTGAGGGACTCTTGAGCAGTCTCATCCTCTGAATAGCCCCCAAGCCTACCATAAAAAGCGGGTGGATCGACTCGGTGTCTCCAATTGAAGACTCTTCGTCAGAGTTGACAAGGGTGTCTGCGCTAGCCACCGAGTTATCCGCGAGGTCGACTCCCTGAGTGAAGCCTACGAAGACGTGATTCCGGCCAGCTTGAGTCTGGCTGGGTTGAGTGCGCCGAGCCGGCTCGACGATGTCGGCGCGGATGTTCGGCTAAGGTCCTGATGGGTCGATCTTGCCTATGAAGACATGGGTCTTGCCGAAGGGGACCCAGTACCCGTACTCCATTGAGCCAGCCTCGGGGCCCCAATCTAAATCGTCCATGTAGAGCTTGCCACTATGGCTCTTGGTCATCCGACCAATCGTGTATCCCCCGAACCCTGGGAGAGCTCCCTCCAAGAACTCAACACCACCACGCGCAGGCCCCACGATGGGCGCCAACTATTATGGTTTTGTCATGGCAGATGTCCTAGCGATAGGACTAAGTCTAGGAGACATCGCAACCAGGTGTCCTCTTGGATGTGGTTGATCGGGAACGAAAGACAAGGGTTTAACCAGGTTCGGTCCTCCAAGGGAGGAAAAAGCTTACGTCCTGCTTTGTGTATTACAAGGATGCGGAATCGCTAACCTAGCTCTCAAGAGTTACTTAGTTGATCTTTCTATCTCAGGGGCTCCCTTTTATATAGGTCGAGGCGTTGAGATTACAATAAAGTCCGGGTCGTATTGCAACCCGTAACCTAGTCTAATTCCTACTTATCTTGTCTCTCAAGTATGGAAAATTCCTTATGACTCCCTCCATCGAGCCGGCCTGCCAGCATTGGCCCATAAGACGGCCTTTTTGAATAAGCTGCCTCCTCGGCCTTAAGCTTCAGTGCTTCCATGGCTCCGGTTGTGACCACGCTTATGAGTCGGCTTCTTGACAGCCAGGTTATGTTTTTGGCAGGTTGTCCCGTGGGGTATATCCCCAACAGGGACCGACCTTTTTTAGTCCCAATTATGAGTCCACCCACGATTCGCAGCTAGGGCCCGACTTTTTTTTCCTAGTGGCAAGTCCATCGTCGACTTGCAACTCGGGCTCAACCTTTTCTTGTCGGAGTTGCAAGTCACCCTTGACTCGCAACTTGGGCCCAACCTTTTTTGTCTCAATTGCAAGTCCAAACTCGACTCGCAACTAGACCCGACCTTTGTTAGTCCCAGTTGAGAGTCCATGCTCGACTTACCACTAGGGGTCCGACCTTTTATTGTCCTAGTTTCAAGTCCAGCCTAGTTAGTGCAAAAACTGCACATGACTCGCCCCAAGTAGCTAGGATACATTTTTGTTTTGTTTCGTTTTCTTCATGTTTTTTTATTTTTGATCATTTTTTCTTCATGGTTTTTCCTCTCTTTTTAGTTTTTTCTATTTTTCAAAACTTGATTTCTTTTTTCATTTTCTGATTATTTTTAATTTTTTCATAAATTCACGAGTTTCAATGAATGTTTCAAAATTCGTAATTTTGTTCCATTTTTTAAAATTGTCCGTGTTTATCAATTGTTTCAAAACAAATCAAAATGTTTTCAGCTTTTGTTCTCGTCTCATCTATCTATTTTCTTTACTTTTGTTTTTTCCTGTTCGCTTTTAGTTCAATGTATATAAAAAAGATCGATTTTAGTTCATTGTATATTAAAAAAATGACGTATATCAGGAAAAACGTTCACTGTGTATTGCAAAAAAATTAGTGTGTATTCAGAAAATGTCATCATATATAAAAGCATTGCTCACCATATATTGGAACGTTTTTGGTATTCTTTAACATTTTTTATAATTTGGAAAAATTATGTAAATTCGTGAACCTGTTTTTGGAAATATGTGCTGATGTAACTTTGTTCCTTACTGAAAATAAATTATAAAATATGCGAGTGGAAAACGCAAAAAACAAAATGCAAAAAATGAATGGTAGCCTAGCTAGAAGCTAGCGATGGGAGATGTACTTGTTATCAGAAGCAAAAGCTACCAAATCGATTTAACACTAGCGATCAATTTTCTTTCCAGAAAAAGCTAGCGATCGGGTTTTTTGTACGTGTAGCTAACGACCATATTTATTTATGAGGTGGGCTAGTAACTAGATTTGCGTATAGACCGGCCATCAAGGCAAACGCAGGGCGAGGTGGTTTTTAGTTTTGGACTTTGACAAATTAAAATCAAACAATAAAAAATGAGATGACGTTGATATCATATTTAGATATGAGGCATTATCTCATATCTAGATGTGGCATAGGCGGATCCTATATCTAAAGGTGTGTTCGTCTTTCCACCGTTCCGCGAGTCAGCTCCTGAAACTGACGAAGTTGAAATGCAAAATCACATAGCGAACGAGCAGGTGCCCTGCAGATTCTTAATTTTCGTGGAGCTAGAGTGTTGCCGAACAGCTCCTAAATGCTTAGAAAAGGCAGCATTTCTCTAGCTTCTCCCAAAAAAGAACAGAGAACGCGGAGCGGAGAGGAGAAAGACGGAGCATGCATTTTGTTCCCCTGAACCCCGGTGCTGAGCCAGCAGGAATCAGGGAGTAGCTCTTGTCCCGGCGTTCATCACTCCGACGCTCCACAACACACAAGACAAACAAACGAAATGTAGCTTCAAAAAGAGAACAAAGAACGAAAGGATGATAAGACTGTAAAATCTACATGGAGACAGAAGCAGCGCGCCATAAATTTAACTCCTCCCTACAGTGTCCCGCTCAATCCCTGCCGTATGCCCCTGCACACATGCCTCTGCAGTGCCCATGATCAGTAGCTTCCGGGACGCAACGATGCTCTGGCTAGCTGCGCTGCTGCTCTGCTGCGATCTGCAACCCTGCGTGCACCGATCAGTCATCGAGTATATGCATTGTTTCGGAGAATGGCCGAGGGAGGGTGGCAGGGAGCCATATGCGCGGTAGGGGAAACAGTGGCGTGATCAGCCACCATGGCAGGCGGAGCGGGAGCTCCCACTGACCGACTGCGTGCAACAGAGCGACACTGCTTCGCTCGCCTGCCGGGCCGGGGCTGCCGCAAGACCTCTCTCGATCGTGGCGTCGGCCAGTCGGTCTATGCGTTCCGACTTTCTCTGCATGCATCGCTCAAGCAGTGGCGCTACTGCGCGAGCTATAGGTACCGAGCGGCGCTGACAAGCAGGAAAAGGCTGAATCAATGGCTCCAAACCAAATCCATCTCAAAATTCTTGCCCCGTAACGTTCACTCCTGGGACTTGCTGTCCGGAAAAATATCGAAGCAAATACAATCCAACATAAGACAGTAACTCTACAGTACCACCATGGGACGGACTTTTAGAAATATATTTGGTTTACATGTATTTATTAATGTAGGATTTGTAATCCATTTTTTATCTTATCTGCAGAAGAGCCTTCTTGTCCATTAAGTCTGTAGTCCTATATATACTCATATGTAAGGCTCAATGCAACATTCAACGCATTACGTCAATCTTGTCACTCGATTTCCGTCTAACATGGTATCAGCCTAACCGATCCAAACCCTAGTTGTCGGTCTCCATGATCGCCACCAGGGGCCACGCCATCCATACCTAGGACTTGTCCGACCGTCTTGTTGACCAGCTGCCCTAGAGAGTCTTTTTCCCGATCCTTTCATCCGGATTTTTTTCTCCCTCTCCGGTCATCTTGATATCGGTGTTTCTTTTTGGTTTTTCCGATCTACGATCGATTTGCGTCGCCCGCCGCCGCCGTCGACCCCCGAGCCTCTACTCCGACACCGGCAGGACCACAAAGTTACACGTCAGTCGATGGGACCGATCTCTCGTAAGCGTACGAGTAAGGTTGGTCCGGGCCGCTTCATCCCACAATACCGTTGAACCAAAACACGACCAAGGGAGGAAGCAATCTAAGCATCAACGCCCACAAACTCCTTTGTGTTCTACTCGAGATCTCATCTACACATAGACCTAGCTCATGATGCCACTGTTGGGGAACGTTGCTTGGGAAACAAAAAAATTCCTACGCACACACAAGATCTATCCATGGTGATGAGCATCTTCGAGAGGGAGAGTGAATCTACATACCCTTGTAGATGGCTAATCGGAAGCGTTAAGAAAGCGGTGGTGTAGTCAAACGTCTTCACAATCCAATCACGATCCGTCCCGCGATCTCATCACGAGCCGTCCCGCGATCCCATCGTGGTCCTTCCGATCTACTGTCGAACGGATGGCACCTCCGCGTTCAGCACACGCACAGCTCGATGACGATCTCCGCCTTCTTGATCCAGCAAGAGGGAGCGGAGAGGTAGATGAGTTCTTCGGCAACGCGATGGCGCGGTAGTGGTGGTGGTGGAGCTGATCCGGCAGGGCTTTGCCAAGCACTACGGAATCAATCTAGAGGAGAAACAGATCTAGAGGAAGAAGAGGGCAGCACGTGGAAAATTAGGGTTAGGGGTTGCCCTCAAAATCCGTCAATATATATAGGAGGAAGGGGAGAGGAGGCTGTTGGGGAACGCAACAGAAAACAAAAATTTCCGGTATAGCGAGCACGCCCAGGACCACTATGGAGACTGCATACAAGGTTTGATCTGATCCGTACCGACTCGAAGCGCAGCGGAAGAAGAGTCGGCGGAGATCGTTGGTGCAGATCCCCGCAGCTAGGATTTTACAACCTCCCAACCGCGAGGATGTACTCCCTCGTCGGACAGCCCTTCGGGAGGCGGTCGGACAGTCCCCCGGACGATGTCGCGGACAGCCCTTCGGGAGGACCCTCGAAACTCGAACGAAGACTCGGACAGCCCTACGGGAGGACACACGAACAGCCCCTCGGGCAAAAGATCGAAACTACGACCTCTCTATGGGGTTGCACACATACAGTGTCATCTATCCGGCAGGGCTTCGCCGTCCAGAACTAGTTCCTGCCGGAACCCAGACAGCCTTCCGGCTCTACGAAAGACTCTTTTCGTGGGAGGGAGAGAGAGAGCTTGCAAAGCAAAGCATGTGTATGAGAGCACAAGGATGATGAAATGGCAGCCCACTCACGTCCTATTTATAGGAAAACCAAGGGGTAGGGTGGTTTTACAATAAAACCCAAAATGCACATGAATGAAGTCCTTCCACAAGGGCATAAAAGTGAAACCAAGGAACAAGAGGGACTCCATGAAGGAGTCCACCATGTGGCCGGCCACAACCTCATGTGGGGCCCCAAAAATGGCCCCAATCCATCCATGTCATCCCCAAGATCTTTTGGAGCAAAGCCCCAAAAGGTGGCTTTCCATAAAGTAGTCCAAAAAGCACTTTCACTATTCACGGCGACATTTTTCAGCGTCCGCTCGAACTGAAAATATTTATGTAGGCTTAGAACAATTCTAGTACCCCACTAAAATAATTTTCAATGCGAACCGGAACAATTCCGGAATAGTGATTTTCATCTGCGAAAAGCATCTGAAGTGGTTCCGGCAGCTCCGGAACATTTCCGGTTTTCATCCCGAAAAATTCCAGAAAGTTTCCAGAACGATTCTGGCACCCTTCAAGAATTATCAGGCATGTGCCAAAACCAATTTGACTTTTTGGTATCCCCTGAAACAACTTTTCAGTTTCACTGAAACTGTTCCGGTGACCTGTCTGCGGAACTTTTCCGCTGTCCGAAACTTTTCCGGTGTCCGAAACTTTTCGGTGATTTTCTCTCAGACTCCCTGTCTAGTATTCAACAGATAGATGAACCTTAAGCGTGTGACCCTATAGGTTCGGTGAAGCATAGACATGACCCGGAACCCCTTCCGATCAATGATCAACATCGGAGCCGTGGACACCCATATTGACCCCTATACCCACACGAATGAATATTCGAGTGAACCTCTAGTTGCCGTGAGCTATTCCTGTTGCTTCGCGATATGTTAACAATTACCCTAGGTGAGACATGTAGGCATCCTCGTGGATCAACAACTTGTCCACTATGCCAGTTACCTCGTTGCCGGTATTGTTCTCTTTTCTCGTTCCCGTGTTCCAGCATCCCCGTGATCAAATCACAAAGTGTCTGGCCAGACGATGATGGATACCGTAACACCGAGAGGGCCCAGAGATATCTCTCCATCGTCGGAGGAGCAAATCCCAATCTTGAGCTATCAAGTTACTTGACATACTTTTCCATGAACCCGTAAGCCGCCGTAATAGCCACCCATTTACGGATGACGTTTAACAAACCCCAAAGTTCATGAAGCAAGCATGAAGAAACTCGATACTCTCATGGTCTAAGGAATTATGCAAACGTTAACCATCTCTGTGTTATTAACCATTAACTTGTGACAAATGTATCTCATAGCATAACATCAATTCGGATCGATTCAACACGAGTGTTCTACCAACATCGCATCCTCAAAATTGCTGGCATAGCCATGCCCATGATCAGGAAAACAGGACCATCATGCAACACTTGAGCCAGTCTTAGAGGCAAGACTAGGAATACAATTCACCGTTTATTATACCACACGTGCACATGAGTTTCCCTCCAAGCCTCGTTTAATTTGTAGACTCGAGAATCATTGCAGTTATAGCATGGAACATAAACATTCATTACAAACTTTGGAGATACAAAATAACTGTTATTACTGCCTCTAGGGCATATCTCCTACAGAGGCAGCCTTGGCCCCTACTCCAAGTAGGTTCGGTCGAACCAAACAAGGGAGGGAATCCACCTCCCACAAGGGAGGTGGGATCCTATTAGGACTCCTTCCTAATTTGGATTTCCTTCCCTTCTTTGGGGTTTTTCCTTTCCCACTCTTTCCTAGCCGCATGGGCCTTGTAGAGATGGTTTGCCCGGTCCACTAAGGGCTGGTGCAACACCTCTCAGGCCCATGTGGCCTCCCGGCATGGGTGACCCCTCCCGATGGCCCTCCAGCACTCCCGGTACACTACCGGAAATACCCAAAAAAATCGGTGGCCAAAACGAGACTTCCTATATATCAATCTTTACCTCCGGAGCTCCTCGTGACATCCGGGATCTCATCCGGGACTCCTAACAACCTTCGGTCACCACCATACATAACTCTACACTACCAAAACGTCAACGAACCTTAAGTGTGCAGACCTTGCGGGTTCGAGAACTATGTAGACATGACCGAGACACCTCTACGGTCAATAACCAATAGCGGGACCTGGATGCCCATATTGGTTCCTACATATTCTACAAAGATCTTTATCGATCGAACCTCTATGTCAAGGATTCAGTTAATCCCGTATGATGTTCCCTTTGTTCTTCGGTATGTTACTTGTCCGAGATTCGATCGTCGGTATCTCCATACCTAGTTCAACCTCGTTACCGGCAAGTCTCTTTACTCGTTCCGTAATACAAGATCCCGTGACCAACACTTAGTCACATTGCTTGCAAGGCTTATTGTGATGTTGTATTACCGAGTGGGCCCTAAGACACCTCTCCGTCACATGGAGTAACAAATCCCAGTCTTGATCCATGCCAACCCAACAGACACCCTCGAAGATACCTGTAGAGTACCTTTGTAGTCACCCAGTTACGTTGCGACGTTTGATACACACAAGGCACTCCTCCAGTGTCAATGAGTTGCATGATCTCATGGTCATAGGAACAGATACTTGACATGCAGAAAACTATAGCAATAAACTGACACGATCATATGCTACGTTTATAGTTTGGGTCTTGTCCATCACATCATTCTCCTAATGATGTGATCCTGTTATCAAATGACATCTCATGTCCATGGCTAGGAAACCTTAACCAGCTTTGATCAACGAGCTAGTCCATCAGAGGCATACTAGGGACATGGTGTTGTCTATGTATCCACACATGTATCTGAGTTTCCGATCAATATAATTCTAGCATGGATAATAAACGATTATCATGAACAAGAAAATATGATAATAACTAATTCATTATTGCCTCTAGGGCATATTTCCAACACCTCCCTCCCTCCCCCCCCACACACACAAGCATTTCTCATACTGATGCCTTCAGCACAAAGGCTGGAGCACTAGCGCCGCCTCCACCATGCCCACCAATGTCGCTCCAGGACCACTAAGGCACGAGCACTAGCGCCACGTCGCTATCTGCATTATAGGTGGATGGTCGTTGGGCCGCTGCACCTGCTATGCTGAAGGCCGTCATAGAGGTGTTGTGTTGTCTAGACCGTCGCGTCGGGTGGAGCTGGGGATGCTAAAAAGGGGTCGTGCCACAGGCTGCCCACCGGCTACCCGGGAACCGATCATCGCCGCCACAACCCAAAATCGTCGGGTCAACTGTGGCCCGCCAAACAAGGAAGTCGAGCCCCATCAGTAAGGGTCCTGCTGCCACTGTCCTTGGCACTTGCGTGAGCTTTGCCCATGACGGCTATTTGTGGCGGCGAGACAGAAGGCAAGATACATATGTGTTGGTGGTGGCAGGCTAGGGCTCCCCGGGATCACCGGTATGGATATGTAGGGGTTAGTTGGGCCGTCCGACGCTATCCTCTTGAAAACTGGAAGGTAATAGGTCGAACATTGTCATAAACGGTATATCCCAATAGGATGTGATTCTTGTCGGTGGACATGACCTACCTCCGTACACAAGTTTCATGGAAGCCGCCACATTTGTGGTTAGGGGAATGGTTTACCACTGTATTTTTGTTCGGCTTTGCTAAAAATCAGTCGACCGAGACTCGCAAAGTCTCAGTCGATACTATAATCCGTTGGTCTTGTATCAAGAATCGTGCAAACATTTTTTTTAGTTTTCTTTTTTTACATACTATATTACTTGAGTCTCGATCGACTGAAATCTAAACACTTTCTTTTTTGTTACGGTGGTAAATCGTTACCCTAGCAACAAGCCAAGCACACGTTTATGTGGGTGGTGCCAGGGGAGCAAAGCCAAAACCCCGATCATGGCCACGTATTTACCCTTTTCTCTCTTTATTTATGAGATGAAGATCAAATTCCAACACTGGAAAGTCGAGAGTTTCTGTATGTGCTTTCCCACGAGGCCATGATGACCTTTCCGGCGACGAGGCAGTACGACCCACTCCGACCAAATCATGGCCTAATCACACGCAAATCCGCAACCCTCCAAATCCCTCCCATCAATCAAGATCATCCTATATAGCACCGTGCTCCCTCCGCCCCTCGTCACCGGCTCACCGCAACACGCCTCCCCCAGTTCCACTCCGTTTCCCAGGCGCACGCAGCATCATTCACAGGAGCGCTAGCTAGCTACCCTCGCTTCACGTGTCCATCTCCATCCCCGACCACCAACCGTCGCCAACTTGCCATGGAGAAGACCTAGCCAGCTTGTACCACCTTTTGGACCTCGGGAGTCGGGAGAGGGATCCTCCGGAGCTGGCCGAGGCATGGCATTGGAGGCCGCGGTGTTCTCCCGCGCTGCCGCTGGTCTCTTCGGTCGCTGCGCCATGGCGGGGGCGGGAGGATCTTGGAATGGCCTGTTCGGTGGAGGCCAAGGGTTGGCGGGCTTGGACGGCGGGGAATGGGACGCCGACGCCGTCGCAGCGGCGTGCTCGTCCATGCTGCTGCCTCAAGCTGCGTTCCAGGAGCTGGATATCTCCGCCGCCACTGCCGCGCCGCAGGAGGAATTCGCGGGTCGCGGCGAGATGAACGCGGCCGGCGTGGGTGAAGATGATGCTGCGCCGGTGACGGCGGCGGCGGCGGCGACGGGGCGGAGGAAGCGGCGGCGGACGAGGACGGCCAAGAACTCGGAGGAGGTGGAGAGCCAGCGGATGACCCACATTGCCGTCGAGCGCAACCGCCGCAAGCAGATGAACGAGTACCTCGCCGCGCTACGCTCACTCATGCCGCCCTCCTACGCGCAGAGGGTAACCATTAACGGCCGCCATTGGCCTCTCGTCGACCCCTTTGAGGCTTTGATTTCGTTACTTGGTTGGTACTGAAGCGTGCACCATTACTGTGTGACTGTGTAGGGTGATCAGGCGTCTATCGTCGGAGGTGCGATCAACTTCGTCAAGGAGCTGGAGCAGCTGCTCCAGACCCTGGAGACGCACAGGCAGACACGGGAACGCGTCGACGGCGGGGAAGCGCAGCCACCGCCGTTCGCCAACTTCTTCACCTTCCCGCAGTACTCGATGAGCGCCACCTCGGCACCGGCGCCTCCTCCTCCGGCCAACAACGACGAGGGCACCGAGGCCGAGGCCGAGTCCGAGGCGTCCGGATCAAAGCCGTCGGCGGTGGCGGACGTGGAGGTGACCATGGTGGAGAGCCACGCGAACCTGCGGATGCTGTCCCGGCGGCGGCCGAGGCAGCTGCTGCGGCTGCTGGTGGGGCTGCAGGGCCAGCGGCTGACGGTGCTGCACCTCAACATGAGCAGCGCCGGCCACATGGTGCTCTACTCGCTCAGCCTCAAGGTGCGTACGTACTACACCCCACCTGCTCACGGTTCTCCCCGTACAAGTAAACAATTCCGGCTTTTCTGATATGCATGCATATGGCTCTCAGTCCAAGGGGGCTGGCTGGTTTACGGTACCTATATCTGGTTATAGCAATATCATATCATGCTGAAAAACAAGCTGGTCCCTAGGTTTCCGCGCTTTTTGTATTTTGCGTTGTCCCGGACAGCAAACGCCTCCAAATTCTCCCAGCTGTTTACTTTAATGGACCTCAGCAGACCTAGCTAAAACGCCCTACTACGTGTTTCCTAATACTGCACAGCCGTTGTTTAGCGCAAGTAGCTTGTTACTGATGGGATCGTGCAATGCGTCTGCAGGTGGAAGACGACTGCCTGCTTACCTCCGTGGACGAGATCGCCACCGCGGCTCACGAGATCGTCGACAAGATCCAACAAGAGCAAGAGTTCACCGTAGCTTAGAGCACCGCCTTACAAGTATCATGCAACAGTGTGCAACATTAGTTATTCTAGCAGGTCGATCGGCTCTTTGTGCAAACTAATAATGTTTTTATCTCTGCATAGCCTAGCAGAGCAGCATGTGATGAATAATGAATTTGTCGATAAATTGTGCGTCGGCCAGCGGTGCATGCAGCCAGTCATGTGGTGCTTCATTCGGTTCAAAAGGGGGGAACGCGATGCTTCCAAAATCCAAACCACTTGATATAGTTGAGGGCAGAGGACAATCCCATGCGATGTATGGACGTGACATATGGCATTCCTGGTGGCCTACCGTGTTCCGTAGGATGGGTCCGGACGCTGTTGTCAGCCGCTGTTCCTCAACCTCCTCGGCGTATCCTGTTCCCCCCGTGAAGCGCCATATTCCTGCCAAAACACCAAAAGGGCACCCACATACGTATATATATAAGGGCAAAAGAGAGCCCTTCCGTTCCAACTTCCAAACGAGCACGATCGATTAGGTCCTTAATCGGGTATGATGATGGGTACGGGAGTAATGTACTCATATCATATCTTCAGCGGTGTACCAATACTGAACGTCCATTTCTGTAAAGAAGGTGGAGCCTTTTGGAGAAAGCAGCAAAGCATACATAGATACAGTACGAACCAAGACAAGGGGAAGAGAGGAGCTCCAGGACGCAGGACACGAGCCGTGCTGTGCCGTGCCGTCCCATTGACCCGGGGAAAAAGATTCTTGAACAGGGCGCTTTACCCGAATAGCCTTTTACCATTTCCGTGTAAGCATGATTGACCGAATGGCGGGGAGAGCCGCAGAGGCGCGCCCGTTTCTGTGAGCCGCGATGCTCTGCACTGCACCCGGCTGATTCGACCGACGGGACAAAGCACATGCGCAGCTTTGCTCCCATGCAGCGTGTCGCGTTCCGGCCCCGAGATGTTCTGCCCCGATCGATGTCCGGGTAAAAGAGTGGAGGCTCGCCTGGGGCTGGGGGTAAAAAAAATTACTCCTGCAATAGACGGCAACTTCGGTGGGTGGCATACACCATCCGTCCAAAAGTTTGAGTTGGGGAAAGATGTGCAACTCACAGAAGTACCATTGTTGCACTCACAGTTATGTACTGTGTCATATTAAAAGTGTGCATGCTTCCTGGATAAAATGGATGGATCATGATTCATGGGTATGCTTCACAGGTGTATGTATGCGTACACGTGTACGTCCAAGCATGTGAGTGCCCGTGAACATGACAGATCCGGGTACCAAGGGGGGCAATAGGGTAGTATATTCGTACGACTTCCTCACCGACGATATTAGTAGATTATTAATGGTCCATATGCTTAAGAGACCGCTTGTGGCAATGGGGACAGAAAGTAGAGCATCATGGCTGTACGCATGCCAAAACAGGTTGTACGCCAAGACAAAATTACACTTAATTAACCAGCCTCAAAAGCAGACATGACATGCAGGATTGTTGGTATTCACTGCTTGGTAGAGTAACCATAGCTTAATACACTAGTCAGTGTGGACAACCAGTCTCAACGGCGATGACATGGATCGCATCTTTGCAAGTGCTATAGTAAAAAAGACCTACGGATGGTGTGGACCTGTTCCAGGACTACATAACCTTAACGCGCTCGGCTGAGTGCTTAACCTTGGTAGTGTAAGCAATAACGCGGCATCAGGAAAATCATAATCAACTGTGAATTTAATAATATCGATAATCACAGATTAATGAATTGGCTCAATGCGGTCATCTGACATAACAGTTCCTGACTGACCAATTTAGGTCAGGATGGCTCTTAGAGAGGTCCACCTGTAAGTAGCGGCCTGTAACAGTTTAGCAAAGCAGTGCAGTACAGCGTCCGGCTCTCATCAAACTGACCGGCCATAAGATAATAAAAAATGCTAGGATTTCACTTCTAAAAACCTTTGGAGAAACAGCTACATGTAGTCGTGTCTTCAGGCTGTTTGAAGCTTTTCGTAAATAATTACTAGTCGACCAACACTTCCAAACTCACAACCTCATCACTAGAGCTCCTAATCAGAACAAGAATGATAGTGGTTTACCTCAAGACATTGGATGAGATATGCTTAACTTGCATATTCCACCACTGTATTAATTTCGAGAATAAACTGAAGCCTGAAAGAAATCGCTAGAGGAAGCAAAGGCGGCGTTCACAAATCACTGAAGGATACACAGCAACAACAGCTTCAATAGCTTTGCCTCTATCACTGGATCTACTGTGTATTGAGTTATACACGCATGGGCACCTTTTTATCTCAACTTTCATGTAATAAAAAGGGATCATACATGTGAAAACATGTTGGAAGAGAAAGGTAAGAATACTGATGCAGTTAACAACATTGAAATATAGTGTAGAAGTATGACCCATGCCAACCGAAATATACACATGTTACAGTTTAAAAGTGCATAGGTTAACATCAACCAAAGTGTAGCCTACGGACAACTGGAGATCAGCAGCTGCGACCCCCATCAAAGAAAAGCAAACAACAAATAGACAACTTAACAGATACGCAATTTCATTTGTCTGGGCTCTTAATAAATAATTCCACTTGAAGAAAGAGACAGGTATAGGAAAAAGGGAGACAATGATGGAGAGAGAGGGCAAATAAAGGGGCATAAAGTAAAGCATAAGTAGATTTTCCAGAAGTTGCCAGTGCGAACAAAAGATGAACCAGCAGCAACATCATGAAAAAAGACAAATTAAAATCTAAAATCCACTGTCGGTTGGTGTAATGTTTTATCATGTAAGACAACTTCATCGATACTTTAGTTCCAGAACAATAATGATGTGCTTTGTTACATCTATCAAGAAAAGAATTTTTAGCTACATGAATGGTGAGCCATAACTCTGAAATTTGTGCTGAAGCTTCAACATAATGAGATTTAAGAATAAAAGAAGCACATCGTTAAATCTCAAGTGTTGTGGTTTTCTTTTTACAAAATATCTTTAGATGTTTGATAACCAGAGGTTAGCACAGTTTCTCAAAGAAAATGTATGCATGTTGAGTTGCATGCAATGCATGTGAACTACTCCCTCCGTTCCTAAATATAAGTCTTTTTAGAGGTTTCACTAAGAAACTACATACGGATGTATATAGACACACTTTAGAGTGTAGATTCACTCGTTTTGCTTCGTATGTAGTCTCCTAGTGGAATCTCTAAAAAGACTTATATTTAGAAACGGAGGGAGTATAAGGTGCAATGTCAAGAAGATAATTATGAATTCTTGAGTTCTACTCCCTCCGTCCCATAATATAAAATGTTATTACAACCAATATATGAGTACATTGGTTGTAATAACATCGTATATTATAGGACGGAGGGAGTATATAACTGATAAAGTTACTGATACTTAGGTGAACAGATGGGCATGTTTATTTCACAATTGATATTCATGAGTTCTCTGGTGTAAATGTGCAATATAGCTTGGAGAGCAAAGACATAGACAAGACTTTTGATGCAGCAGACTCATGCTTTGTCATAATCAAAATGATACGTACTAAACATATTTTACCTACCAAATTCCAGAAAAAATAGCATGTTCAACTCGTTCAAACATGTGGAAACTTGTACCTTACTGTGCACCTTCCATACAATCCGATGACCAGTAGGCCTGGCGGGGGCAGGAACAACTTTCAGCTTGGCGGAGGTTACCTAGTATATGCAGCTCAGCTCAAATCTTCAAAGATGTACTGTATATACTAGGTATATATATATATATGGTAAAGTTTAGGTATGGCACAAGCCATACCTTGCCAAATTGCTGGTTATGCCACCTCAATAGGAGAAAGATTACTGCTAGGGAAAAAAAGCTTAGATATAGAAAATAAACACGCACCTAGAACCTTTAATCGGCAAAAAATGGTTGTGATTAAAAAAATACAAAAATTGGAGGTTGTGTTATCTTTGCTTATTTCCGCATTTATTCCAGAAACCATTCAACCTGATAACAGGGTAGGGATTATCCCTGGTAGTTGAAGCAGGGTGTGGCCGCATGGGACTAGTTTAATCAGCATTTTCCATTATTAGGATTGCTTAGGAAAATTGGACACATGAGTTAGCTGTAACGGAAAATAAATGGCACAAGTACAAAACTTTATTCTGCCAAGGAAATAAAACCATCAAGTTCAATTCTAGCTTAAAGTAATTCTAGTCAGTGACTTTGTCCATTCATCACTTTCTGAATTAATTTTCCATACCTTGCCAAAATACGAATTTATTATCAACTAAATACGAGTTTTAATCAAAGTAACATTGAATGGCATATACCCAACTAGTCATACCCTTGGGCACTTAATGGTAAGCATCCCCTTGGGCACTTAATAGTAAGCATCCCTAAGATTGGCCATGGTTTTTCTTTTTCAGTTCGTTCTCAGTCTTTTTTCTCTGGCGTTGCCTTTGCGATGGCGGAGGACAATGGTGGCCGGTGGGCAACGATTCAGCGAGGCACAAGGTTCTCCGCTCGTGAAATTGTAGTTTTATGGTTGCAGGATCCTTGGTGCAAAAATGTAAGACGCCTATGTATACCTCATGTGGTGACCGCGTATGTACTCTGTAATATGTTTGTCTAATGGAATATTTGTGGTTATTTCAAAAAAAAAAAACTTCAGATGAGGTGGGTTGCATAGACATTTTTGCTAGTTAGTTCTAATTCGGATTAAATCAACCTTATCCAAAAAAGTCCTAAATGTTTTAATACTAGTATCCGATAAGCATTATGTTACAATGTACATGAACTTTGTGAACTATAGGGAAGTTTTCACATGTTCAAAGAAATACCAACACAAAAGAGAAGTTATGTATATCGAGCTGGTGCATAACAGTAGTCCCTCCATCCATCCCCAAATAGGAGCACACAACAGGTACTCCCTCCATTCCCAAATAGGTGGCACATAAACTGAGTCAGAAAGTCAATGCTTTCTAAGTTTGATCAAGCATATATACAAAAACATGAAGATAAATAATATCAAATCAATATCAATATATCCATCGTAAAATATATCTTCATAATATATTTATTCAATATTGTAATTGTTTATAGTTTCTTCTTTATATTTGGTCAAACTTAGAAATAGTTGACTTTTCAACTGAATATATGTGCCATCTATTTAGGGATGGGGGGAGTATTGCATTTTCAAGTTCACGCATATGCTACCAACAGAAGTAGTTCACACCAAAACAACCATATGATAGATAAGCCTACAGCCTACCGAATGTCCAATGTTTAATTACTATAGTGCAAGTTCTTATATGATACAAGCTCGATGATATACATTGTTACATGACAAGCACATGCCTACCAATATCATCAGCAAGTGTTGGTCCCCCCCCCCCCCTACCCAACCATCAACAGGTGTTGGTCTCCACAAACTACAGTTTCCAGATTTTACTACATTAGCACCATCCCTTTCGGAAATAATAAAACATTGTAGTCTTATTGTATACAAGCTCGATCATCTCCCCTGTTCCATGCTGAACACATGCCTACCAATAGCATCAGTAGTGTTGCTTCCCCAAACAACAGATTGTTGATCCCCCCGAAGCATCAGCAAGTGTTGGTCTCCCCAAACTACAGATTGTTAATTTTATTACATTCACACCTTCCTCTTTCGGAAATAATAAACATGGACGTAGTTCTTATTTTATACGAGCCCGATCATCTCCACTGTTCCGTGTTGAACACATGCCTACCAATAGCATCAGGAGTGTTGCTTTCCCAAACAACAGATTGTTGATCCCCCCAAAGCATCAGCAAGTGTTGGTTTCCCCAAACTACAGATTTTCAATTTTATTACATTAGCACCTTCCTCTTTTGGAAATAATAACCATGGACGTAGTTCTTATTTTATACGAGCTCGATCATCTCCACTGCCCCCCCCCCCCCCCCCCCCCGAGATTATTACATTTGCAGCATTCCCTTTTGGAAATAAAAACATGGTCATAAGCAATAGGACAAAATGTTGCAATAGTATTCAATACACATTATGTTCAAAATGCATATGGACTTCGTAAATTACTAAACTGTACACAGGTTTTCACAAGTTCAAAGAAATACCAACATGTCTTTTTTAAGCTTTTGTACTCTTGCTAGCATAGGATTTTGGTTCCCTTGCTTTGCAGGTTCACCTTGTAAGCTTTTCCGACTTCTTGGTGTTCTTCTTCTAACAAAAAAAATTCACACTTCTTGGCACATGTTTGAGCAAAAAACAAGTAATACCAACACATTAAAGTGAAAGGGCTGACAAGAGAAATAGGGTACCTCAATCTGGTGCACCTTCCCTCCTAACCACATCTGCAAACAACATCTGTGTTTCCAAGTTCATGCATATCCTGCCAACAAGAACTCGCACAGAAAAGCTGGTACTAGTTAGTTCACTAGATATCCAAATAACAATGATGCAAAGTAGTTGTTATTTCTTAATATATTCAGTTACTAGTGCAAGTTCTTATTTGGTATGTGCCCAATGATATTCACTGTTACAGACTGAATAAGGGCAGCCTCTCCTCTCCAAGGACAGGTTCTTACATTTACGCAACCCCCTTCTGAAAACAATAAACATTGAAGCAGGCACTGGTCCACTCTTTGCCAGATTGCTACATAAATATTACATGAAAGAGCCAACCTTCAGCTTCTTCCCCAAAATTCACTTGACCAGAGCTTGAAGTTGACATTGTGATAAATTAAATTTGGGCATGCAAGCTAACACGAGCACATCCACTCAAGAAATACTTATCACACGATAACTACTCTGGCCAACTCACAGATTTCAGATGAGATTTTCTCTCCGAGCAACTGCTACCCCGTGTACACTCTATTAACAGACACTGATACACTACCAGCTCCCGGCTTTGCTGAGGCTGTATCCTCTTGACAGTAAAATTACACCAACTCACAGCGGCAGCACGTTGCCAGTGGAGCGCCCATTCCGTGAGAAGAACAATCCCCGACCACTGCTTGACATGGACCTGCCAATCCTGAACCCGCCTGCTTGACAAGAGGATGAAGATGTCCCTGCTGCCTCCTTCTCCTTCACCCTGAAGATCCTCATTTCTCGAGCACTAGGCAATTTGCAATTAGCCTGCAGAGCACCATCCTGACGTTCAGGCACAGCCACAAGGAATAGCGGCGAGTCCATGGAGGCTGAGCGCCGTATTGGCTTGGGCGTCGCACTTCCATTCTCCTCTGCTACAACTTCGGTGTCCTCACTTTGAGTGTCCGACGAGGCATCGGAATCCTCAGAACCATCGGGCAGTGATTCCGACGGGGACATTTCGTCAAACACCTGGTGCTCTTCCACTTGGCCGCCCTCTGTCTGAGCATCAGTCGCCGCAGCGGGGAGGCTGGATGGCACGACGACGACGGAACGGCAAATCGGGCAGCTGACGTGGGCGCGGAGCCAGGTGTCGATGCAGGGCGCGTGGAACGGGTGCGAGCAGCGCGGGAGGAGGCGGACAAGCTCGCCGTCGCTGAACTCGCCCAGGCACACCGCGCAGTCCCCGCCAGCCCCTACGCCGCGGTACTCCTTGGTGGCTATGGACGCGATGGTGGCCTCGTCGAGCCCCACCGTGCGGATGTACCAGACGTGGTGCACCACCCCTCCGCCGCCGCCCGCCTCCTCGTCCCCGCCGTCACCGAACCCGTCGCCGTGAGGCAGCGGCGCGGCGGCCGCCCGGCGGCGGCGGCGCAGGGCGCGGCGGCGGCGGTAGAGGAGGAGCGTGGCGAGCCCGAGCGAGAGGAAGAGGAAGGCGGAGAGGAGGGAGACGGTGAGGAGGAGGCGTACGGGCAGGCGGTGGTCGACGGCGACCGGGGCGACCGGGAGCGGCGGCGGCGGGGGCGCGGCGTAGTCGGGGCAGTCGACGCCGGGGCAGGGCCGGAGGCACTCGAGCCTGCTGTCCGTGCAGTTGAGCGTGACGACGCTCGGGGGCTCCCTCCAGATCGACGTGTGGGGCGACATGGCTCGGCTAGGTTAGGCTACCGCGGAGCGCGGATCGATCGGCGGCGGCTGCGCGGGATCGGCGGCGCGCATCGGCGGGGAGGGGGAGATGAATGGCCCGCCCGCGCACGCGGGCAGTGGTGTGTGGAGATGGAGACGTGGAGTGGATTGGTCGTCGTTGGGTTTGGTAAAAGTTTGGCACCAATTGGAGTAGCAGGTTCAACTTGGGGTGGAGCTGGAGAGCACAGACAGAGAAAGCGAGTGCCGAGCACTTGAAACGCACAGGCACAAGGCGGTGTCTGTCACTGACGGGTGGGCCGAGGAGACCGACCGGGTGATTTGGGCCCACGCACCAGTGTAGTGGGTGGTTTTGCGTCGGCGGTCCTTTGTGCGCATGTCGCAGCACTGGGATTGGCATTCGACGACGCAAAGTCAAGAACGGTTCTAAAAAAAGTGGAAAAAAGAGAGAAGAAATACTCGGTCGTGCATGTACGTCTGGCCTCCATGCCCTCCGATACTTCTAGCACGTCACCGCTTCCTGGCGTGGTATCCCTAACCGTCTATTCGTGACTCAACGTCCGAGATATCGCGGCGAGAGAGGCGAATGGATTGGCTAATGATCCGGGTGCGGGCTTCGCCGCCCTGCAGTGTTGGTTCCAAACGGAGGAGATCACTGCTCTGTCCAAAACGGAGGAGATCACCCAAAAGAACCCATCCGATGTAAGTTTGTATGGATCCGCCGATTAGTTTAGACTAACAAATATGTCCGCGGAGAAAAATCCATGACTTATCCAAATAGGCATGGCTCAAGACTACTAAAGTATCCATGTCCTCTGATTCGACACGACGCATCACCGTATCATCGTTTATCTTTTTTTCACCCTCACGGAGGATGACCATGATGCCCAATAATCACAACGCTTCAAATGTGATCAATCCTAAGGCGATGGATCGGTCACCTAATGTCACACTTATCATTTTGTCCACGCAAATAAAATGTTCAAAACTTTAACAACAAACCTCGGCGAGCTAGACATGTGGGCTGCCCTTCTCAAGCTACTACTTGCACCTGATCCATACCCTCCCCCCCCTCTCACACTTTTACTCTTTTTTGCACGATTAAACAATTATTGTCATGAATCAGGCTTGGCCCGATCGAGGAGGTGGGTCGTGGCACATCACCGAAGATAAAAGGCTCGTCCATGACAAAGTGAGAGGGAAGGATGTAGAGACCGGGCGTTACACGACGAGATGTGTCAGTCGGTGTTCCTACTGTTGGGTAAAGTTGCATGGGAAACAAAAATTGTCCTACGCACACGCAAGGTCTATCCATGGTGATGAGCATCTACGAGAGGGAGAGTGGATCTACATACCCTTGTAGATCGCTAAGCGGGAAGCGTTAAGAAACGCGGTTGATGTAGTCGAACATCTTTACGATCCAATCACGATCCGTCCCGCGATCTCATCACGAGTCGTCCCGCGATCCCATTGTGGTCCTTCCGATCTAGTGCCGAACAGACGGCACCTCCGCATTCAACACACGTACAGCTCGATGACGATCTCCACCTCCTTGATCCACTAAGTGAGGGTGGAGAGGTAGATGAGTTCTCCGCCAGCACAACGGCGTGATGGCGGTGGTGGTGGAGTGTCCCGACAGGGCTTCACCAAGCGCTACCGCGACAATCTAGAGGAGAAACAGATCTAGAGGGGGAAGGAGAGGCTGCGCCATGGCTTGTGGTGCTGCAGCCCTCCCTCCCCTCACATATATATAGGAGGGAGAGAAGGAGGGAACGCCTTAGGGTTTCCCCTAGGGTGGGGCGGCGGCCAAGGGGGAAACTTGGCCCCCAAGGCAAGTGGGCGCCCCCCTTGGGCCAACCCTAGCCCTTTCAGCCGCATGGGCTTTAGGTGGGAAGGGCGCCCAGCCCACCAGGGGGTTGGTGCGCCTCCTCTCACAGCCCATGGGGCCCTCCGGGGCAGGTGGACCCCCAGAACACTTCCGGCATTCTCGTCACAAAACCAGTAAGTCCCGAAACTTTTCCGGAATCCGAATACCGACTTCCTATATATCAATCTTTATCTCCGGACCATTCCGGAGCTCCTCGTGACGTCCGAGATCTCATCCGGGACTCCGAACAACCTTCGGTCACCAACATACATAACTCAACTATACCAAAACGTCATCGAACCTTAAGTGTGCAGATCCTGCGGGTTCGAGAACTATGCAGACATGACCGAGACACCTCTACGATCAATAACCAATAACGGGACCTGGATGCCCATATTGGTTCCTACATATTCTACAGAGATCTTTATCGGTCGAACCTCTGTGTCAAGGATTCAGTTAATCCCGTATGTTGTTCCCTTTGTTCTTCGGTATGTTACTTGCCCGAGATTCAATCGTCGGTATCTCTATACATAGTTCAATACCGTTACCGGCAAGTATCTTTACTCGTTCTGTAACACAAGATCCCGTGGCTAACACTTGGTCACATTGCTTGCAAGGCTTATTGTGATGTTGTATTACCGAGTGGGCCTTGAGATACCTCTCCATCACACGAAGTAACAAATCCCAGTCTTGATCCATGCCAACCCAATAGACACCCTCAGAGATACCTGTAGAGCACCTTTATAGTCACCTAGTTACGTTGCGACATTTGATACACACAAGGTACTCCTCCGGTGTCAGTGAGCTGCATGATCTCATGGTCATAGGAACAGATACTTGACATTCAGAAAACTATAGCAATAAACTGACACGATCATATGCTACGTTTATAGTTTGGGTCTTGTCCATCACATCATTCTCCTAATGATGTGATCCCGTTATCAAATGACATCTCATGTCCATGGCTAGGAAACCTTAACCATCTTTGATCAACGAGCTAGTCCATCAGAGGCATACTAGGGACATGGTGTTGTTTATGTATCCACACATGTATCTGAGTTTCCGATCAATACAATTCTAGCATGGGTAATAAATGATTATCATGAACAAGGAAATATGATAATAACTAATTTATTATTGCCTCTAGGGCATATTTCCAACAGTCTCCCACTTGCACTAGAGTCAATAATCTAGTCCACATCACCATGTGATTCGCATTGTTATGAATCTAACACCCAATGAGTTCTGAGGATCGATTATGTTTTGCATGTGAGAGAGGTCTTTTAGTCAAGGGGTCTACGATATTCAGATTCGTGTTTACTTTGCAAATCTCTATGTCATATTGTAAACACTACTACCACATTGCACTTGGAACTATTCCAAATGGCTGCCTATACGTATCCGGATTGCTACTAAGAGTCATCCGGATTGGTGTTAAAGCTTTCATCGACGTAACTCTTTACGACGAACTCTTTATCACCTCCATAATCGAGAAACATCTCCTTAGTCCTGTAGTTACTAAGGATAATTTTGACCGTTGTCCAGTGATCCACTCCTAGATCACTCTTGTAGCCCTTGGCAGACTCATGGCAAGGCACGCACCAGGTGCGGTACATAGCATGGCATAATATAGAGACTATGGCTAAGGCATAGGGAACGACCTTCGTCCTTTCTCTTTCTTCTTTCGTTGTCGAGCTTTGAGTCTTACTCAACTTCACACCTTACAAATCAGGCAAGAACCCTTTCTTTGACTGATCCATTTTGAACTCTTTCAAAATCTTGTCAAGGTATGTACTCATTGAAAGTTTTATCAGACGTCTTGATCTACCTCTATAGATCAAGATTCCCAATATTTAAGTAGCTTCATTCCAGGTTTTCCTTTGAAAAACTCCTTTTCAAACAACCCTTTATGCTTTCCAGAAATTCTACATCATTTCCGATCAATAATATGTCAACCACATATACTTGTCAGAATTTCTATAGTGCTCCCACTCACTTTCCTGTAAATACAAGTTTCTCATAAACTTTGTATAAACTCAAAAACTTTGATCACCTCATCAAAGCGTATATTCCAACTCCGAGATGCTTGCTCCAGTCCATAGAAGGATCACTGGAGCTTGCACACCTTTTAACATCCTTAGGAGTGACAAAACCTTCTTGTTGTATCTCATACAACCTTTCCTCAAGGAAGGAATCGATGTTTTGACATCCATCTGGCAGATTTCATAATTGAATAACATAGCAACTGCTAACATAATTCCAACAGACTTTTAGCATCGCTACGGGTGAGAAGGTCTCATCGTAGTCAACTCCTTGAACTTGGCAGAAACTTCTTTGCGACAAGTCGAGCTTTATAAATGGTGACATTCACCATCAACGTCTGTCTTCATTTTAAAAATCCATTTGTACTCAACGGCCTGTCGTTTAACAAGCAGGTCTACCAAAGTCCATACTTAGTTTTTGTTGGAAATATGCCCTAGAGGCAATAATAAATTAGTTATTATCATATTTCCTTGTTCATGATAATCGTTTATTATCCATGCTATAATTGTATTGAATGGAAACACATTACATGTGTGGGTAAATAGACAACACTCAGTCCCTAGTATGCCTCTAGTGAACTAGCTCGTTGATCAAAGATGGTCAAGGTTTCCTAGCCATTGACATGTGATGTCATTTGATAACGGGATCACATCATTAGGAGAATGATGTGATGGACAAGACCCAAACTACAAACGTAGCATATGATCGTGTCAGTTTATTGCTACTGTTTTCTGCATGTCAAGTATATGTTCCTACGACCATGAGATCATGCAACTCACTGACACCGGAGGAGTGCCTTGTGTGTATCAAACGTCACAACGTAACTGGGTGACTGTAAAGGTACTCTACAGGTATCTCCAAGGGTGTCTATTGAGTTGGCATGGATCAAGACTGGGATTTGTTACTCCGTGTGACGGAGAGGTATCTCAGGGCCCACTCGGTAATACAACATCACAATAAGCCTTACATGCAATGTGACTAAAGTGTTAGTCACAGGATCTTGTATTACGGAACGAGTAAAGAGACTTGCCGGTAAACGAGGTTGAACTAGGTATGGAGATATCGACGATCGAATCTTGGGCAAGTAACATACCGAAGAACAAAGGGAACATCATACGGGATTAACTGAATCCTTGACATAGAGGTTCGACCGACAAAGATCTTCGTAGAATATGTAGGAACCAATGTGGAAATCCATGTCCCGCCATTGGTTATTGACCATAGAGGTGTCTCGTTCATATCTACATAGTTCTCGAACCCGCAGGGTCTGCACACTTAAGGTTTGGTGACGTTTCGGTAGTATAGAGTTATGTATGGTGGTGACCGAAGGTTGTTCGGAGTCCCGGATGAGATCCCGGACGTCACGAGGAGCTCCGGAATGGTCCGTAGGTAAAGATTCATATATAGGAAGTCCTATTTTGGTCGCCAGAAAAGTTTTGGGCTCATTGGTAGTGTACCGGGAGTGACGGTAGTGTACCAGGGGACCATCGGGAGAGGTATTTCGACCCAAGAGGCTACATGGGTTGTGGGAGGGTGGAAACCAGCCCTTAGTGGGCTGGTGTAAGTCCGCTAATAGGCCCATGTGGCTGGACTTGAGGAAGAGAGAAAAAAAGCCAAGGTGGAAAAAAATTTCAAAGTAGGAAAGGAGGAATCCTAATCCTACTAGGATTGGAGGAGGATTCCTCCAATCCTCCTTGCGCAAGGGCAGCCTTGGCGCCAGCCCTCCTCCTCCCTCCCTCTTATATATACTGGTGGTATTGGGTGTTTTTCACTTGATTTTACGGCCATGTGCTACCCGTTCCACCGGTGCTCCTCTAGATCGGATTTCCGCAGTGCTTAGGCGAAGCCCTGCCGGAATTACTCCACCACCATCACCGTAGCACCGTCACGCTGTCGGTGAACTCTTCTTCCTCTCCACTTCCTCTTGCTGGATCAAGATGGTGGAGATCGTCATCAAGATGCACGTGTGCTGAACGCGGAGGTGCCGTTCGTTCGGCGCTAGATCGGAAGGACCGTGATCAAGATCGCGAGACGGTTTGTGATGAGTTCGCGGGACGGATCATGATGAGTTCACGGGACGGATCGTGATGAGATCGCGGGACGGATCATGATGAGATCGCGGGATGGATCGTGATGAGTTCGCGGGACGGATCGTGATTGGATCGCGGGACGGATCGTGATGTGATCGCGGGACGCTCGGCGATTTGGATCGCGAAGATGTTCGACTACACCAACCGCGTTTCTTAACGCTTCCCGCTTAGCGATATACAAGGGTATGTAGATCCACTCTCCCTCTCGTAGATGCTCATCACCATGGATAGATCTGCGTGTGCGTAGGAAATTTTTGTTTCCTATGCGACGTTCCCCAACAGTTTTCATACATGGATCCTTTCTCGGATTTCATGGCTCCTAGCCATTTGTTGGAATCCGGGCCCATCATCGCTTCTCCATAGCTCGTAGGCTCATTGTTGTCCAACAACATGACCTCTAAGACATGGTTACCATACCACTCAGGAGCAATACGTGCCCTTGTCGACCTATGAGGTTCGATAGTAACTTGATCTGAAGCTTCATGATCATCATCATCAACTTCCTATTCAACTGATGTAGGCTCCACATAAACATCTTTCTGTGCTACGCTACTCTCTAGTTGAAGCAAAGGTTCAACAACCTTATCAAGTTCTATCTTCCTCCCACTCAATTATTTCGAGAGAAACTCTTTCTCGAGAAAGGACCCAGTTTTAGCAACATTGTGTACTCGGATCTGAGATAGAAGGTATACCCAACTGTTCTTAGGGTATTCTATGAATATGCACTTTTCTGCTTTGGGTTTGAGCTTATCAGACATAAGTGTCGCATTCTCAAACTCTAAGAAATGATAGCTTAGGTTTCTGCCAAACCATATGGTGTCATCTCGACGGATTTAGATGGTGCCCTATTTAAAGTGAATGTAGTTGTCTCTAAGGCATAACCCCAAAATGATAGTGGCAAAACAATAAGAGACATCATAATTCGCACCATATCCAATAGAGCACGACTACGACATTCGGACACACCATCACACTATGGTGTTCCAGGTGGCATGAGTTGTGAAACAACTTTCACATTGTCTTAAGTTGTATGCCAAACTCGTAACTCAGATATTCACCTCCACGATCATATCGTAGACATTTTTATCTTCTTGCCACGATGATCTTAAACTTCACTCTGAATTTGTTTGAACTTTTCAAACGTTTCAGACTTGTGTTTCATTAAGTAAATATACCCATATCTACTCAAATCATCAGTGAAGGTAAGAAAATAACAATATCCACCGCCCGCTACAACACTCACTAGATCATATACATCAATGTATATCATGTCCAATAAGTTACTTGCCCGCTCCATCAGGTTGGAAAACGGGGTCTTAGTCATCTTGCCCATGAGGCATGGTCTGCATGCCTCAACCGATTCAAAATCGAATGAGTCCAAAAATCCATCAGCATGGAGTTTCTTCATGCGATTTACACCAATATGACATTTAGCGACAGTGCCACAAGTATGTGGTACTGTCATTATTAACTTTCTATCTTTTGGCATCAATGTTATGAACATGTTTATTACTACGATCAAGATTCAATAAACCCTTCTCATTGGGTACATGACCATTGAAGGTATTATTCATGTAAACAGAATAACCATTATTCTCCAAATTAAATGAATAACCATATTGCAATAAACATGGTCTAATCACGTGCATGCTCAACTCAAACACCAAATAACATTTATTTAGGTTCATCACTAATCCCGAAGGTAGAGAGAGCGTGCGATGGTGATCACATCAACCTTGGAAACACTTCCAACACTCATCGTCACCTCACCGTTAGCCAGTCTCCATTTATTCCATAGCTTTTATTTCGAGTTACTAACATTTAGCAACCGAACCGGTATCCAATACCCAGGTTCTACTAGGATTACTAGTAAGGTACATATCAATAACACGTATATCAAATATACTTTTGTCGATGTTGCCAGCGTTCTTATCTACCAAGTATCTAGGGTTGTTCCGCTTTAGCGACCGTTCTCCTCATAATAGAAGCACTTGGTCTCGGGTTTGGGTTCAACCTTGGGTTTCTTCACTGGAATAGCAACTGACTTGCCATCCATTAAGTTTCCCTCCTCGCCCTTGCCCTTCTTGAAACTAGTGGTTTCACTAACCATCAACACTTGATGCTCCTTCTTGATTTCTACCTTCGCGGTGTCAAACATCGTGAATAGCTCAGGGATCATTATTACCATCCCTGGCATTTTATAGTTCATCACGAAGCTCTAGTAGCTTAGTGACAGTGACTTGGAGAACTATATCAATCACTATCTTATCTGGAAGATCAACTCCCACTCGATTCAAGTGATTATTGCACCCAGAAAATCTGAGCACATGCTCAACGATTGAGCTATTCTCCTTCATCTTGAAGGCAAAAAATCTTGTTGGAGGTATCATACCTCACAACACGGGCATGAGCCTGAGATCCCAATTTCAGCTCTTAAAACATCTTATATGTTCCGTGACGTTCAAAACGTTTTGGAGCCTCAATTCTAAGCCGTAATGCATGACGCATTGAACTATCAAGTAGTCAACAGAATGTGCCTGTCAAATGTTCACAACATCTACAAACAACGATTGAGGGGGTGGTGCACTGAGCGGTGCGTCAAAGACATAAGCCTTCTTTGCAGAAATGAGGACAATTCTCGGATCACGGACCGAGTCCGCATTATTGCTACCATCATCTTTCAACTCTATTTCTCTAGGAACATATAAAAAATTCAAGGGAGCTACAGCGTGAGCTAGTAATCTACATAATTTGCAAAGACACTAGTGACGATGTTCATGATAATGAGTTCAATTAATCATATTACTTAAGAAGTCCAACTCAAATTGACATCCCTCCGGTCATTCGAGTGATACATGATCCAAATTCACCAACTCAAGTCTGATCATCACGTGAGTTGAGGTGGTTTCAATGATGAACACCATCATGTTGATCATATCTGCTATATGACTCATGTTCGACCTTTCGGTCTCTTGTGTTTTGAGGCCATGTATGTACATGCTAGGCTCGTCAAGTTTAACCTGAGTGTTTCGCATGTGCAACACTAGCTTGCACCCGTTGTATGTGAACGTAGAGTCTATCACGCCCGATCATCACGTGGTGTCTCAACACGACGAACTTTCACAACGGTGCACACTCGGGGAGAACACAATTTATCTTGAAATTTAAGTGAGGGATCACCTTATAATGCTACTATCATCCTAAGCAAAACAAGGTGCATAAAAGGATTAACATCACGTGCAAATCATAAGTGACATGATATGGCCATGAACTTGTGCTTTTGATCTCCATACTTAAAGCACCGGCATGATCTCCATCGTCACTGGCATGACACCATGATCTCCATCAATGTGTCACCATCGGGGTTGTCACGCCCACCATGCTTCTACTACTATTTCTACCGCTTAGCGATAAAGTAAAGAATTACATAACGCTTAATGATTGACACGCAGGTCATACAATAATTAAAGACAACCCTATGGCTCCTGTTGGTTGTCGTACTCATCGACATGCAAGTCGTGATATTCTATACAATACATTATCATCTCATACATCACATATATCTCATCATGTAATTGGCCATATCACATCACAACATGCCCTGCAAAAACAAGTTAGACGTCATCTAATTGTTGTTGCAAGTTTTACGTGGATGCTACGGGTATCTAGCAAGAACAATTCTCACCTACGCAAAAACCACAACGGTGATACATAAATTGCTATTCAACCTTCTCAAGGACCGTCTTTGTCGAATCCGATTCAACTAAAGTAGGAGAAACAGACACCCACCAGCCATCTTTGTGTAACAAAGTTACACGTCAGTCGATGGAACCGGTCTCTCGTAAGCGTATGAGTAAGGTTGGTCCGGGCCGCTTTATCCCACAATACCACTGAACCAAAACACGACCAAGGGAGGAAGCAATCTAAGCATCAACGCCCACAAACTCCTTTGTGTTCTACTCAAGATCTCATCTACACATAGACCTACCTTATGATGTCACTGTTGGGTAAAGTTGCATGGGAAACAAAAAAATTCCTACGCACACGCAAGATCTATCCATGGTGATGAGCATCTACGAGAGGGAGAGTGGATCTCCATACCCTTGTAGGTCGCTAAGCGGGAAGCGTTAAGAGATGCGATTGATGTAGTCGAACATCTTCACGATCCAATCACGAGCCATCCCGCGATCTCATCATGAGCCGTCCCGCGATCCCATCGTGGTCCTTCCGATCTAGTGCCGAACGGACGGCACCTCCGCATTCAGCACACGTCCAGCTCGATGAAGATCTCCACCTCCTTGATCCAGCAAGTGAGGGTGGAGAGGTAGATGAGTTCTCTGCCAGCACAATGGCATGGTGGCGGTGGTGGTGGAGCTGTCCCGACAGGGCTTCACCAAGCGCTACCGCGACAATCTAGAGGAGAAACATATCTAGAGGGGGAGGGAGAGGCTGCGCCGTGGCTTGTGGTGCTGCAGCCCTCCTTCTCTGACATATATATAGGATGGAGAGGAGGAGGGGGCGCCCTAGGGTTTCCCCTAGGGTGTGGCGGCGGCCAAGGGGGAAACTTGGCCCCCAAGGCAAGTGGGGGCGCCCCCCCCCTTGGGCCAACCCTAGCCCTTCCAGCCGCATGGGCTTTAGGTGGGAGGGGCGCCCAGCCCACCAGGGGATGGTGTGCCTCCTCTCACAGCCCATGGGGCCCTCCGGGGTAGGTGGACCCCCCTGGTGGACCCCCAGAACACTTCTGGCATTCCCGTCACAAAACCGGTAAGTCCCGAAACTTTTCTGGAATCCGAATACCGACTTGCTATATATCCATATTTAGCTCTGAACCATTCTGGAGCTCCTCGTGACGTTCGGGATCTCATCTAGAACTACGAATAACCTTTGGTCACCAACATACCTAACTCAACTATACCGAAACGTCACCGAACCTTAAGTATGTGGACCCTGTGTGTTTGAGAACTATGCAAACATGACCGAGACACCTCTACGGTCAATAACCAATAGCGAGACTTGGATGCCCATATTGGTTCCTACATATTCTACGAAGATCTTTATCGGTTGAACCTCTATGTCAAGGATTCATTTAATCCCGCATGTTGTTCCCTTTGTTCTTTGGTATGTTACTTGCACGAGATTCGATCGTCGGTATCTCTATACCTAGTTCAGTATCGTTACCAGCAAGTCTCTTTACTCATTCTGTAATACAAGATCCCATGGCTAACTCTTTAGTCACATTGCTTGCAAGGCTTATAGTGATGTTGTATTACCGAGCGGGCCTTGAGATACCTCTTCGTCACACGGAGTAACAAATCCCAGTCTTGATCCATGCCAACCCAACAGACACCCTCAGAGATAACTGTAGAGCACCTTTATACTCACCCAATTACGTTGCGACATTTGATACGCACAAGGTACTCCTCCGTGTCAGTGAGTTGCATGATCTCATGCTCATAGGAACAGATACTTGACATGTACAAAACCATAGCAATAAACTGACACGATCATATGCTACGTTTATAGTTTGAGTCTTGTCCATCACATCATTCTCCTAATGATGTGATCCTGTTATCAAATGACATCTCATGTCCATGGCTAGGAAACCTTAACCATCTTTGATTAACGAGCTAGTCCATCAGAGGCATACTAGGGACATGGTGTTGTCTATGTATCCACACATGTATCTGAGTTTCCCATCAATACAATTCTAGCATGGATAATAAAAGATTATCATGAACAAGGAAATATGATAATAACTAATTTATTATTGCCTATAGGGCATATTTCCAACACCTGCTTCCCTATTGTAGGAGAGGATCTATAGTGCCACATTGAGAACAACATAATGAGCGGCAACCATTGTTCGCGTGTGTATAGTCCATAGTTGTCATGGATTTATCACGGCAAGATGTCCGGGTTAATGGAATTAGGTGTGAGGCCATCGCAACTATGTGGCGGCTTGAGAGGGGTTGGTCGGAATCGAGAGACGCGAGTTTACCCAGGTTCGGCCTCTTGGGAAGAGGTAAAAGCCTACGTCCTGCTTCGTGTCTATATTGATGATGAGGGCGCTCTCGATTACAAGGGTGCTGTCTTGCTACCTCTAGTCTCGAGAGCCTTTAATCTGTCTATCTCTAATGACTTGTGTCTGTCTTAACCTGTCCCTCTAGGGGTGCTCTATCCCTCCTTATATAGGTGGAAAGGGTAGGTTTACATGTAGAGTCCTACTAGGAGTAGGATTAGGACTAGTCTCTCTTGAATCCTAATCCGGGTCTTGTTTCCTTTGTGAGGGAATCCTTTCTCTCTTTGGACCTTCTCTTGTGAGCTGCCCCTCCAGGCTCGTCCCGGGTCACAGTAAGTCGCCAAGTCCTGGCCAGGTCATACTTCCGGTCGGGTTATACCGTGGGGTAATATCCCCAACATTAGCCCCTAGGCTAGCTTGAATTTATTCATGCTAAGCTCCTGAAATAAGAATAAATATGTTAAGTGACCGGCTCGCTCCACTGGCCGGCTTAATGAAGTAGCTACTTGAAAATCTGGGTTTTTTCTTCATATGAACAAGTCATCATCTCAATCGTCTTGCTTGTCAGTGTCCTTTGAAGTAAAATATTGGTAATAAAACACTCGTATGCCATTGAGTCGGCGTCCAATACTCTTCAACTTGTGTAGCCGGGTTGCTTATATAAACTTTGTCGGGTTATGATCTTTTGATAATGTCAGGTCATGATTGTTGGTGACGCCAGGTCAAATAACTAGACTCCAGTTGACTTGATAAATTATATTGGGAATAAAGAAATCCATGTGATGCTAAGCCGGACTTTTAATGCTTCGGCTAGATAAAAATCCGTTGAGCCGGTCTTACTCACAATTGACATCTTGAAAGTTCTCTTCATTTTTTTCATATATCCATATTACCTGTAGCCCCCAAGCTCCAAGTTAAACCATGATGACTTGGCGCTTTGCAATAATATCTTTGATTGTGTAGCCCCCAAGTACCAGGTTCTCTTGCCTACAACAGCCTCGGACTTGTAACTGTCTTATACTTTATAAAGCTTCAGCTGGTGTAGCCCCAAGGGCCGGCTCATCAGTATGTGATGGGCCGAGTCTTAAATTTGAACCTCATAATCTGTTTGAACAACTGAATGTTGTAGCCCGAAGTGTTGGGTCGCATGCCTGCAGTGACTTGGGACTTTAGAAAATTTGCTCTGAGCGGTGTAGCCCCTAAGTGCCGGGCCAGTAAGAAGTACTGGGCTGGGACTTAGAAAAATATAGAAAGGCTGGCTCATCTCCTTGAGACAACAACATCTGTTGACCATGTAGTGATTTGAAAAGAAACTTGCATTAGCCCCCAAGTGTCATGATGCATGCTTGCAGCAACATGGGACTTGCATACTTGATATAAACTGGACTTGAATAATGTAGCCTCCAAGTGTCGGGTCGCACGCCTACGGCGACTTGGGACCGTATGAGGATAACCCATCCTAATGCACTTCAGAAGTTCTCTTGAACTGATATTGATCTGATTCGAATGAATCTTTGGCCGTGATTGTAAGATAACCTGGAATGAATATCCTGGAATAATTCCTTTGTCTTTGAAATGAAATCCTTGCTCGTGGTTGCGGTGCAACCCGGCAAATATATGTTAGGGAAATCCATGAGTGTCGTAGTATACTACAGAGCACAGGTTGAAGAAATCCAATATCCGGTCAATTAAATGACATGGCATTATATCTGATAGGGTGGCTCTTCAAGAACAATCAATTTTCCAAGTTGGCTTGAAAACCCCAATCATTTAATATTGGTTATGATAAACCATGATTAAGATTCAACCATGTTGGCTATTAAAGATCTATTTGTTCCTGCAGAGGTTACGATGTAACCTGGTTTGGTGACCGGCTTCCACAGCATAAACAAACATGTATATGCATGTATGATGATGCATGATATGATGATGTAATGTAGGATGATGTAATGCAAGATGCAATGTATGGCCATAGCCATCTTTCTTCACACTTAATCGCGGCTTATCTTAGGAGACAAGACCTGCAAAAAACAACAAGACATAGTATATTATGTATCGTTATGAGGGCATCTTGGGAAGCACAACCCAGAGATGTTAAATCCTTGATGACCTTGCTTTTTCTTCCGTTTTGTTTTCAAAAACTCATATGATGGTTCTTTTGGGTGGACTCGATGCTTTAACTCATACTAGTGCAGGGTCTCTAACGAGAGTGGTCGTCAACTCCTTTGAGTGGCTCATGGTCTCTAGACGAGATTAACCGATAGGAGCGCAAAGAACCAGAGAAAGACACATCCACCGGTTCTTCTGGGTGGACTCACTGCTTGAACTCATAACAATACTCGGTTTCCAGGTGAGATTGAAGAGTGCAGCGCACCAGAAAGAGACACGGACGCTGGTTCTTCTGGGTGGACTCGCTGCTTGAACTCATAACAGTACAGGGTCTCTAGCGAGATTTGACATCAACTCCTTTCAGCGGCTCAGGGTCTCTAACGACATTAACTATTAAAAGCGCAACGCACCAGAGAGAGACGCAGTAGGGCATGAGTATCCCTAGGGCCCATAAGCCACCTCTCACGTGACATAAATTCGTCGTTTGAACCTTAAACAGTGCAGGGTCTTTAGAAGAGTAATTGTTTAAGAGTACGAACGAGCCACATAGCGGAGAGTCGGCAGCAGATGGGTGAGTTTATCCTCGCTATCTATAAGAGGCCCTCATGTGACACAATCCGCTGTTTCAACCTTAACCAGTGCTCAGGGTATCCTGGCGAGATTAACTGTCTGGTACGTTGCACAGACAGTGTCTCTAAGCAGTGATTAACTGGTAATAGTTCGGTGGGTCACCTGTTGGAGCGGCAGCATCTTACAGGCAGGTATAACCCAAACTTGCGGATCAAAAGGGGTATAACCTGCACCCCTTTTGACCTTGTTGACGGAGTCAACTTTTTGGGTATACAACCCGCCTTACGTTGTGCCATCATCTTGTAAGCCGCCGTCTTGTGGACGCCAACTTATAAGCCGCCGTCTTGTAGGGCGATGTATGATGTCATAATTTTGGCTGAAGAGCCGATCAAGAGGGTGTGTAAGCTAAACCCGGTGGGTTGGAAACCCCCAAATGACCTTTGTTGAAGTATCCACCTTTGCACAATCTGAAATGCATAAACAACAGAAACTCCAAGTTACTTTATGATGATCCAGTAAATCCGGGCACCCATGTTTAAATGGTGCGTCACGACGGCTCATCCTCTTGGGCAACTTTTAATTCTTCCGCCAATAATATGGTAGCCCCCAGGATTGGGTTAACTTCCTTGCAATGACCCGGGGTTCTCGTTGAAAATGACCAAATGTGTCGAGCCATGTCTGTAGCCCCCGAGTCTTAAGTTGACTTGAAGAGGCGGCTTGAGAGTCTTCACTAAAGGTTGAGGTTGACCGTGGCGGGTTATAGAGGATCCCGTATGAATTGTTTCAATGATCCGGTCGATGGTTCGTCCTGGCTGGTTGTTGAAGTTAACCAAACTGCAGTGACGGCGACTTGTGCGCCTGTCCGTCGGGCAGCTTGTACAGGCGAACACCGCACCGATATGTCAATGTAGATTGGACCGCAGGGCGGCGATTCAGAACCGTCCGTTGGGAGGCTCGTACTGGTGTATGCAGCCCTTGACGTGTTGATGTAGACGTAGAAGTCAGCCGCAGCGTTTGAAGACGGCGCGGTCGCGAGAGACGGCCGCGGCGTTTGTAAGCCGGTACAGACGGCAAGTCGAACGTGGCGTTGTTGGTGAAGACCATGCCGCGGCTATGGTGGCTTGCCACACTCATTGGGCCGCTCATACTGGCGGGTGAGCATGCGCGGTACCGACGAGTTGATGTAGACCGTCCGCGAGGGAGGCGACTCAGACGCGTCCATTGAGCAGTGTAGTATGGACGGATGCTGGCGCATGATTATATTGGCGCGAGATCCACCTCCACAATACTATATCACCTTTGTAGTAAGCATTTGTCCTGCATATATAAATATATTGCAGGCAAAGTAATTGTTCTTCAGAGAAATTAATATGTATTGATAGAACAAATCAGATGGATATCACCTATTTTATTTGAACAACAAATGAACTAGTCCGTCCAGATGTCTGAAGAAGTTGCTCCGCCAGTTGTTTCGGTGCTATAATTTCAACAACATGTTTTTGTTCAGCTTGGAGGGTGTTGTGCGAGCCGTCGATGTTTCCTGCAAGTTTGGTAGAGTACCAGGTCCAGCAGATCCCGGTCCAGCATGCCCCTCAAGTCCTCGTCCGTGTCCATGTGGCAGAGCGAGTCCATCCCCTTACCGGAGTAGCAATACTTGACGGAGAAGCCCGCACGTGCCATCAGCAGGTCGTGGTGTGGAGCGGCTTACAGGCGTGGATGATGTCTACTACACAACATTCTTCTTGTAGACTCGTGTTGGGCCTCCAAGCGCAGAGTTTTGTAGGACAATGACATTTTTTCCTCAAGTGGATGACCTAAGGTTTATCAATCCATGGGAGGCGTAGGATGAAGGTGGTTTCTCTCGAACAACCCTACAACCAAATAACAAAGAGTCTCTTGTGTCCCCAACACACCCAATATAATGGTAAATTGTATAGGTGCACTAGTTCGGCGAAGAGATGGTGATACAAGTGCAATATGGATGGTAGATATAGGTTTTTGTAATCTGAAAATATAAAAAAGCAAGGTAACAAATAGTAAACAGCGAGCAAAATGTTGTATAAATGCTTGGAAACAAGGCCTAAGGTCCATACTTTCACTAGTGCAATTTCTCTCAACAATATTGACATAGTTGAATCATATGTAAGTACCTCTCGTGTGACAAAGAGTTCACTCCAAAGTCACAAATAGCAGAGAACTAACAAAGAAATTATTGTAGGGTACGAAACCACCTCAAAGTTATGTTTTCTGATCAATCTTATGAGCTATCCCTATAAGTGTCACGGACAGACCTAGAGTTCGTACTAAAATAACACCTTAAGATACACATCAACTAAAACCCTAATGTCACCTAGATACTCCAATGTCACCACAAGTACCCATGGGCTTGATTATACGATATGCATCACATAATTTCAGATTCATCATGTTCAATCCAACACAACGAACTTCAAAGAGTGCCCCAAAGTTTCTACCGGAACGTCAAGATAAGAACGTGTGCCAACCCCTATGCATAGATTCCCAAGGTCACGAAACCCGCAAGTTGATCACCAAAACATACATCAAGTGGATCAATAGAACATTCCATTGTCACCACGGATATCCCATCGCAAGACATACATCAAGTGTTCTCAAATCCTTAAAGACTCAATCCGATAAGAAAACTTCAAAGGGAAAACTCAATTCATCACAACTAGATAGAGAGGGGAAACACTCCATATGATTCAATCTATATCAACAAAGCACATGGTACATCAAGATCGTGCCATCTCGAGAACACGAGAGAGAGAGAGATCAAACACATAGCTACTGGTACATACCCTCAGCCCCGAGGGTAAACTACTCCCTCCTCATCATGGAGACAGCCGGGATGATGAAGATGGCCTCCGGTGATGGTTTCCCCCTCCGGCAGGGTGCCGGAACGGGCTCCCGATTGGTTTTTTGTGGCTCTGGAGGCTTAAGGTGGCGGAACTCCCGATCTAGGTTCCGTGTTGGGGTTTTTGGAATATTTGAGGATTTATAGAGCTGAGAGGGAGGTCGGTGGACTCTCGAGGGGCCCACAAGCCTGGTGGCCGCGCCTAGGGGGGTGGCCGTGCCCCTGAGGCTTATGGCCTCCTTGGGGATCTTCCGGCTTCATCTCCAAGCTCCGTTGGTGTCTTCTCGTCCATAAAAATTCACCGTAGATTTTTATTCCATTTGGGCTCCGTTTGATATTCCTTTTCTGTAAAACCCCCAAACACGGAAAAAACAGGAACTGGCACTGGGCTCTAGGTTAATAGGTTAGTCCCAAAAATAATATAAAGTTGTAGTAAAATGATTGTAAAACATCCAAGAATGATAATATAACAACATGGAACAAGCAAAAATTATAGATACATTGGAGACGTATCAGCGGACAATGGGTCGGTCGCGTTGCGGAAGTCTGGCAGGAGCGCGGCATTGCGTGGGGCACGGCTGGCTCGACAGGAACGGAGCCACAATGGCGGGTCGCGACAAGCTTGGCGGCGGAGGCGACCCGAGGGGCCCCATGTGGACGCGGCGAGTCAGAACGGTGCAAGGCATGGCTTCGGTCGGCCGGCGGTTGCGGAGACAAGGCGAAGCCAAAGGCGGGGCTCAGCAGTCGGCGCGACAAGCCGGCGTGCAGGGAGACGGGTTGGTGCCGTGGCGGAGCGAGCTCAGCAGGGGGCGGAGCGGCGGAGCCGCGTAGGTGGAGGTGAGGGCAGGAGGCCACAGGGGCAGAGGCGAACGGCAGAGGCCATGGCTCGAGGCGGCAGAGGCGAGTAGGCGCGACGGAGGCCGCGCTACGGTGGCTCAAAGCACGACGGCGGCAACGCGCGGTGGCTCACGGTGTGGCGGCAGTGAGGCCGACCCGGCTCGGGCCAGAACACATCCGCAGCGGCGTATCCGGGTTGTGCCTGTCCCTGATTCCGTGTCGTGGCCTCACTTTTTTTTCTTGGATGGACTCTGACCCGAGGAAACTCAGCATAGTACGTCGTAGCTTGCTTTCACGTGGAAACAGTAGTACTAATTGAAGTAGTATGCTGCTCTTTCTTTTCATCTCACATCACGAAGCGGTTACCGATCGGATCAGTAGCAACCTCGGAGTTTTTAAAACGGGCTTCGACATCGGCGACACGGCCGTGGTAGCAGGCGATGCTGCTGTCGTTAGAGCTTCTTCCATCTCGACTAATGAACGGAGTCAAGGTAGATCTTTTCAAGCTGGTTCTTGTTCATCCGTCACATTGCAAACTTCTCAATCCCTGAAGATATCCCTCCAAGTGTTGGGGAACGTCGCATGGGAAACAAAAATTTTCCTACGCACACGCAAACCTATCCATGGTGATGAGCATCTATGAGAGGGAGAGTGGATCTACGTACCCTTGTAGATCGCTAAGCGGGAAGCGTTAAGAAACACGGTTGGTGTAGTCGAACTTCTTCGCGATCCAAATCGCCGAGCGTCCCGCGATCCAATCACGAACCGTCCCGCGAACACATCATGATCCGTCCCGCGAACTCATCATGATCCATCTCACGATCTTGATCACGATCTGTCTCGCGAACTTATAAGTATATGTGGCTGCTACGGGTATCTAGCAAGAACGATTCTCACCTACGCAAAAACCACAACGGTGATACACTAGTTGCTTTTCATCCTTCTCAAGGACCGTCTTTGTCGGATCCGATCCAACTAAAGTGAGAGAAACTGTCACCCGCAAGCCATCTAGGCAACAAGTTGCGTCGAGGGAACCGGTCTCTCGTAAGCGTACGAGTAATGTTGGTCTGGGCCGCTTCATCTCACAATCCCGCTGAACCAAAATCCGACCAAGGGAGTAAGCAATCTAAGCATCAACGCCCACAAACCTTTTGTGTTCTACTCGAGATCTCATCGAACCATCAACCTAGCTCATGATGCCACTGTTGGGGAACGTCGCATGGGAAACAAAAAATTTCCTACACACACACAAACCTATCCATGGTGATGAGCATCTACGAGAGGGAGAGTGGATCTACGTATCCTTGTAGATCGCTAAGCGGGAAGCGTTAAGAAACGCGGTTGGTGTAGTCGAACTTCTTCGCGATCCAAATCGCCGAGCGTCCCACGATCCAATCACGAACCATCCCGCGAACACATCATGATCCGTCCTGCGAACTCATCACAATCCGTCTCACGATCTTGATCACGATCTGTCCCGCGAACTCATCACGATCCGTTCCGTGATCACATCACGAACCGTCTCGCGATCTCGATCACGGTCCTTCCGATCTAGCGCCGAACGGACGGCACCTCCGCGTTCAGCACACGTGTAGCTTGATGACGATCTCCACCGTCTCGATCCAGCGAGAGGAGGTGGAGAGGAGAGAGAGTTCACCGGCAGCGTGACGGCGCTCCAGTGATGGTGGTGGAGCAATTCCGGCAGGGCTTCGCCTAAGCGCTGCAGAAAACCGATCTAGAGGAGAAACTATGCACCGGTGTAACGGGTAGCACGTGGCCGGAAATTCTGTCCAAAAACCACCCAATCCACTAGTATATATAGGAGGAGAGGAGAGGAGAGTCAGCCAAGGCCTTTGGGTCGGCCGAAATAGGAGGTGGGAAGCAATCCTACTTCACCTCCAATCCTAGTTGGAGTAGGATTGCCTCCTATTGGCTGATTTTCCACTTTTTGCTTTAGGACTTTCTCTCCTGCGCCATGGGCCTTTGTGGCTGTTTTCCCAGCCCAATAAGGGCTGGTTATTATTCTCCCACAGCCCATGGACCTCTTGGGGTCGAAATACCCCTCCCGAAGGCCTCCCGGTACACTACCGGCACTCCCGGTACACTACCGATGAGCCCGAAACTTTTTCGGAAACCAAACTGGGACTTCCTATATATGAATCTTTACCTACGGACCATTCCGGAGCTCCTCGTGACGTCCGGGATCTCATCCGGGACTCCGAAAAAACTTCGGTCACCACCATACATAGCCCTACACTACCGAAACGTCACCGAACCTTAAGTGTGCAGACCCTGCGGGTTCGAGAACTATGTAGACATGACCGAGACACCTCTACGGTCAATAACCAATGGCGGGACCTGGACGTCCACATTGGTTCCTACATATTCTACAAAGATCTTTATCGGTCGAACCTTTATGTCAAGGATTCAGTTAATCCCGTATAACGTTCCCTTTGTTCTTCGGTATGTTACTTGCCCGAGATTTGATCGTCGGTATCTCCATACCTAGTTCAACCTCGTTACCGGCAAGTCTCTTTACTCGTTCCGTAATACAAGATCCCGCAACTAAAAATTAGTCACATTGCTTGCAAGGCTCATTGTGATGTTGTATTACCGAGTGGGCCCTGAGATACCTTTCCGTCACACGGAGTAACAAATCCTAGTCTCGATCCATGCCAACTCAACAGACACCATCGGAGATACCTGTAGAGCACCTTTATAGTCACCCAGTTACGTTGCGACGTTTGATACACACAAGGCACTCCTCCGATATCCGTGAGTTGCATGATCTCATGGTCATAGGAACATATACTTGACATGCAGAAAACAGTAGCAATAAACTGACACGATCATATGCTACGTTTGTAGTTTGGGTCTTGTCCATCACATCATTCTCCTAATGATGTGATCCCGTTATCAAATGACATCTCATGTCCATGGCTAGGAAACCTTAACCATATTTTGATCAACGAGCTAGTCTACTAGAGGCATACTAGGGACATGGTGTTGTCTATGTATCCACACATGTATCTGAGTTTCCGATCAATACAATTATAGCATGGATAATAAACGATTATCACGAACAAGGAAATATGATAATAACTTAATTTACTATTGCCTCTAGGGCATATTTCCAACACCAAGAACATAACACCACCGTGCGTTGGCCCCACGGTGAGCGCCAACTATCGTGGATTTATCACGGCAAGATGTCCGGGTTAATGGACTTAGGTGTGAGGCCATCGCAACTATGTGGCGTCTTGAGAGGGGTCGGTCGGAATCGAGAGACGCGAGTTTACCCAGGTTCGGCCCCTCGGGAAGAGGTAAAAGCCTACGTCTTGCTTTGTGTCTATATTGATGATGAGGGCGATCTCGATTACAAGGGTGTTATCTTGCTACCTCTAACCTCGAGAGCCTCTAATCTGTCTATCTCTAATGACTTGCGTCTATCTTAGCATGTCCCTCTGGGGATGCTCTACCCCTCCTTATATAGGTGGAAAGGGTAGGTTTATATGTACAGTCCTACTGGGAGTAGGATTAGAAATAGTCTCTCTTGAATTCTAATCCGGGTCTTGTTTCCTTTGTGAGGGAATCCTTTCTCTCTTTGGGCCTTCTCTTGTGAGCCGCCCCTCCAGACCCGTTCATGAGCCGCCTTGCGCCGACTTGCTCGCTGGGCCCTCGGCCTTGTCGCTCGTTTGGCCCGCCTGCCGGGTCACCAATGAAACACCAAGTCTTGATCGGGTCACGAGTGAGTCAACAAGTCTTGGTCGGGTCATACTTCTAGCCGGGTTATACCGCGGGGTAATATCCCCGACAATAGTGGTGTATGTACTTCTATCAAGGGTAGCGCCAAAATGCAGGGCTTCGCTGGAGGCACTCCTAGTTGGGTTGGCCCACGTAGGTGTTGTTGTTTTTCTGTTTCTTTTTTTTTTCTGTTTTCAAATAGTTATTTTAAATTTTAAATGTTATTCCGAATGCACAAAAATGTCCTCGATTTCAAAAAAGAATCACAAATATCAAAATGTTTGCTGTTTTAGAAAATGCTTACATTTTTAAAATTAATGTTCCTATTTTACAAAAATGTTCACATTTTTAAAATTATGTTTACAATTCAAAATTTGTTCAGCAAAAATTCAGTTGGTTTTCTCTGTTCATGTTTTGCAAAAAGAATTCAGGTTTTAAAAGTTCTTAGAATTTGAAATTTATTCACAATTTTCAAAAATTATTCAAATATTGTAACGAAAATTGTACACATTGTTTCCCAAGAATTATTGGAAATTAAAAACAGAAACAGCTCTGCGGATGTATATACTACTTTAAATGTAACGCTGTAATTTAACCATCCTTCCTTGGTAGCTCCTCTGTTTTGCAACGTCGCTATGCAGTGTGAGATTGGTGGTTCGACTCCGTCGCGCTCTCTTTTGTAAACATTGTCATCTCTTATTTTTTTTCGCACCCAAAGGACCAGTAAGCCCATATGCATTGCTTGGCCCATTACTTATGTTAGAGTGGGCCACAAAACAGACTTAGAATCAGTATACTTGAGTAGAGGACGGAGGAAGGGACTCCTCGAGGCATCGATGGTTAGCAACGGACAAAAAAGTTACTCTGGATGAAAAAAACGGAAAAATGATCCTTCTTTTAATATTAGGTATAGATGTATTTTTTTTAGCAAACTCAAAACAAATTTGAAGGCTTTTCAAGAGTCCAGACGACAGCCACGTGAGACTCCGACACCCTTGGCCACCCAAAACCCCTCTCGGACACAAGCGTCCATCCTTTTTTATTTCTTTGCATCTATTTTCTCTCTTGCCTCCTTTGCCGCTCCACCCCCCCTCATGTGTCCCGTCACACCTTAGTCGGGACTCGATGACTCCGTCTCCTCCGGCGCTACACCCAGACTCTAGGCCGCTTCTCCTCCACCGTTGTTCCATACCTTTCCTTCATCTGTCGCACAGCACCATCCGTCCCTGTGGTACTAATCATGCTCGGCAGGTGTTCGCTGAAATGTTCGTGCTAATTTTGTTGTCACTTCTTTTGTGAAGCAATGGATTCGGATATGAAGTACACATACGAGCATTATGTTGAGTCGTCGGACGGCTTGTCCGGCGAGGAGGATTACATGGATGAGACGGCGATGATGCAGGCGGTCCTTGCAGAAGGCAATGATGTAGACGGTCCTTGTAGATGTCGATCATGTGGAAGAGCATGTTTTCAATTTCAAGGGATCGATTAAGGATCATCGAGTGCTCAACCGCAATAAGGGGCGCGACCATTTCACGATGATGGGCAACTACTTTGCCTCGGGTGCCTTATTCATCTATTATTTTTGTCGTTAATTTCGGATGCGAAAAAGATGTCTTCGATCGTCTTTACCATAAAATCCGGTTCTTTGACGACTATTTCATCTTGAATTAGGATATTGTGGGAATGATTGGGTTCTCTGGTTATCAGAATTACACGTCTGCACTACGAATGCTTGCATGTGGCATGACGGTTCATTCGTGGGACGTATACCTATGGATGTCTGAGAGTACATGCGGAGATGCCATGGTAAGATTTGCTACTGTCGTGGTCTCTGTGTTTGGACCTCGATACCTGAGAGAACCAATTGCGAGAGACATCGAAAGGGTCTTGGCAATGTATGACGCAAGTGGGTGGCTAGGTTTGCTCGGATCTCTTGACTGCATGCATTGGAGATGGAAAAAATGCCAAGATGCTCTACAAGGGCAATATCCGGGTCATTTTAAGAAGCCCATCATCATTGTTGAAGCAATTGCATCACACGATCGAGGATGAGGACGAGGATGATGTCGTAGGTCTTCTATTTGAGAGAACGAGTGGTCCTATCGAACTTCTAGACCAGAATCCGGCCACATTTGATGAATTTGTTCAAATGCATCAACACATTCGGTATCGATCAACCCACGAGCAATTAAAGATCCGATTGAGCGTTCATGGTCGGTTAAATGGGACAACATTATTAAAGTGTAAATATTTAAATTAGAACGGTTTGAACATTTTTAGTTAAACTGGAACTAGACATGCGGCTATTATGAACATGCGGATGTATGCGGACTTTGAAAAAAAATTAGAGACGGGTGTATCTTGCTAGCTTTGAATGGTCGGGCCCCATATCCGTGTGCGTGGACTAGTCTCCTCGGTCCATAGACGGATGTGGTGTCCGGTTTACAAATTCGAGTTGGAGATGCGCTTAGTACTATTTAAACTCAAACCATGTCATTTATTTTATTTTAAGATGAAGGGAGCAAATACCAACATGCGGCCTGTTTTCATTTATTCTCCTTTAATTAATTTGCTACATAAAAAAATTCGAAAATTAAAAATGAGATTTTTAAAATAAATTGTCCAGTAAATCATAAAATATTTTTGGATTGAAAAAATGTTCGCAATTTTAAAAAATACATTCGCATATTCGAATTTTTTTTCTAATTTTGAAACAAATGTTTGGGAAATCAAAATATGTTCATGATTTTGTAAAAAAATCCGTGTATCAAGAAATATTAATGAAATAGAACATAATATTCCAAAATGTTATCGGTGATGCAACAAAATATTGTCCTGGTCATTGGAAATTATGTTATTTTTTCTCTCGTGACAGCGCACACAGGCCATTTTGCTAGTCTAATTTCTCTACCTCTCTACCTAATACTCCCTCCATTCCAGAATATAAGGTGTATTGTTTTTCGTGTAAGTCAACCATTTAAATATTTGACCAAGATTATAGAATAAACTATCAATATCTGTAATTCCAAATAGATCAAATATCAAACTACCTGGCATGATGGTTCAAATGATATAAATTTTGTATTACGGATATTGATATATTTTTTGGAAAACTTGGTCAAACATGACCTCATTTGACTTTTGGTAAAACAAATACACCTTATATAAAGGAACGGAGGGAGTAATAAATTACCTATAACTTCTTGTCGTACATCATTAAAATTATCCCGAAAGTTGCAAAATATTACCCACCAATGCCACTTATAAGTTATAAAAAAAGTTTTACACAGAAAATTTCGGACAGGGCCGGCCCATGCAAGAATATCCTATACTGCGCTCTGCATGCTCGAAAAAGACACAGCTCGCCTGGGCCGGCCAATGTATGGGCGACCAATTTTAATTTTTGGTTTTCTTTTCCGTCATTGTATTTTTATATTTTAAATAATTTAAGAATTTAGAAAAGTTTCGAAAATTTATAAAATAAAAATTTTGAAATAAATTTTTAATAATTCACAAAGGTTTGTGGCTTCAGAAATTGTTTGTGATTTTTTAAAAATATTAGCAAATTTTCTAATAAATGTTCGGGAAATAAAATACTCTCATGAGTTTTTTTTAAAGTTCGTATATTAAAAAATATTTTCAAATTTCACAAAAATTCGCCAATTAAAAAATATTCATGTATTAAAAAATAACATGAAAAATGAAAAATTGTCCATAAATTAAAATATATAATTTATTTTTTCACAAAATATACAATTATTCAAAAAAGATCGTGCAGTTCAAAAAAATGTTAACTAATTTAGAAAATTATTTCATCAAATCCCAAAAAAATGTTAGTCGATTCTAGAAATGTTCGTCGATTAAACGAAAATGTTTGCAAATACTATAATATGTTCATGAATTCAACAAATGTTCTTGATTATAGAAAATGTTCACGAATTTAAAAAATGTTCACAATTTTAAATATGTTTAAGAGTTTAGAGAAATGTGCATGATTTTTAGAAATTGTTTACGATTTCACAAAAATGAGAGTGGTAGTGTATCTTGATGATATAGTAAAATGCCTATTCATTATGCATGTCCTCACACGTTGATTGTTTTCGATGGGGATATCTAACATGTTTGCAAGAAAATTAATTCTTGACTTGAATGACAGTTGCAAATACATATATAGATAAGACAAATAGTTTATTTTTTAATGATTTAATAAAAAAAACTATGTAACTTCGAGATCGTTCAGTGTAATTTCAAATTTTTGGTATTAATAGATTTTGATATACTTGCAAATTTGCATGTGAAAAATAAAAACTAAATCGGAGTATGTGGTGAATATTTCTTTCTTTGTTTATTGAAAATAATTTTAGATACCAAGACAACCGATGTTATTTTTAGGTTATATGACAATTGTTCATGATTCTTTGTTTTATGTTATATCCGTTGAAAGGGCTCTAGGAATCACGTGTTCTTGATTATATACTTTCAATTATGATATTTAGAGAGGAGGGGTGGAGGGGCTGAAAGTGAAATCCATGTATATGTGCCTAACTTGCATTGACCTTACAAGTAGGTGCACTGTATTTGTTTACAACAATCTAAAATATGGGAGGTTTAACTTTATTGTCTTGCAAAAAATGATCACGATGATTTTTTAAACATCAATGGTGGGGTAGAGCACCATCTGGATTGAGTGTTTTGGAATCAGATAATCAAATAAATGATGATCCAAGTTTTGAAATTGATGTATGAAAAATATAGAAAATCAATTATTCTTTTCTCCCGTTACAACGCACGAACATGTTTCGTAGTATAAGATTAAACAAAAAGTATCCATAATTAATTTTCTAACAGAAACTCCATGTAAGCTAAGAATGAGGGCTCCCGGGGCTTATTCAAAGGAGACTGTAGAAGTAGAACAAATCCCAAAACACATTTTTTGGTTTTTTTGACACGAAGCCAACACACGTATACGCGGTATTAGTACTATACCACACAAGTACTATTACCTACTTATTTCGTTTCTAAATATAAGTGTCTTTAGAGATTTCATTAGATGACTACATACGAAATAAAATGAGTGTATTTACATTCTAAAGTATGTCTACAGCATGCAGTCCCTTAATGAAAAGTTTAAAAAAACTTATATTTAAAAACAGAGTGAGTAGATAAGAACTAATCCCAACACGCGTATAGATAAGATTTTTTTCCACTCACACTGCTGTGTTGGTCCCACGCTAGCAATTTATTGCTGACTTGGACCCTCGCATGATTAAGCACAGCAGCTACCTACCGCTGCATTTCGCACGCGCAAATCGTCTCCTGGTTCCTTCTCCCCCCTCGTCCACCCAAAGCTTCTGCTCCTCGAATCGGTCCTCCAATCCATGGCGACGCTCGCCCTGCCGCCTACCGCCGCCACCCTGCCCGCCCAGGAGTACCCACGGTACGGCCGCCTTCTTTCCCTCTGATGTTTCTCAATTCATGGTTGACTGGGATGGAATTTGGTGCCCTTTCTTTCTGATTTGTGCGATGTTCCTCTTCCTTCCGATGCAACATCAGCGAGAGGCCGTCTGCCGACGATTCCGCTGCGGATCCGAGCGACATCGACTCCGGGTACGTCTCCGTCAACTCGTGGATTTTGTGTGTAGGGCTCAAGTCAACTCGTGGATTTTGTGTAAGATGGTTTGATCCTCTGTTTATAGGTGGGTTTTTCTCGGGAAGTCTGATGTAGTTCCGGCGGAGCTGGCCGCGGCCGCCGTCGACGCCGCGGGCCGCCGACGCCTCGGCTTCTCGCCGCTGCCGATGTTACCTATCTGGTGCGGATTTACGGAACCAGTTGCAAGTGCATCATATTGTACTACTACCTCAGTAATCTATACGGCTCCCGTGAGATGAATCGCGAGTTCGCGACTGATCATCCCTCCTCTCATGCTCTTTTTTCTCAGGGTGCAGATGGTGCTCGGAGGCGTAGTCTACACGGCCGTGCCGTTCTACAAGAGGGCCAGGCAGATCGAAGGTACACCCCAATATTGCTAACTCGTCTAGCTTTTGATCCACACAGTACAAGTGTACAACTACCAATCCTGCAGACAGCTTAGAAATTAATTGATAGAACCTCTATGGATTCGCAACACAAGAACGATAGATAGGCAGTGAAAGAGGTATGGGTTTCAGATACCATCTCACCAATCCGGATACAAGTTCTTGGGATCGAACTAATTCCACAAAGTAGCTAGGGTCTAAGCTAGACTACACCTGATACTAATCCTGCAAATTCATATTCTTCAGTCGACAGAAGGTCCAGACTTTCAGAGTCCTGAAATTAATCTTGCGAGTTGTCGACAGAAGGTTCAGACTTTCAGAGTCCTGAAATTAATCTTGCAAAGTCCATGAGTTCATGAATAGATTTTTTTTGTCATTGACATTTGAAATCAAGTTCTTGCTTAAATCATTGATATGTAATATTAGACAAGGCGATCGAAAACGTGGAAACTGCTTTGGACGTTTTGGAGCGTGCCTCCGAGGTTACGGAGAAGTTCGCAGCTAATGTGGCCAATTCCCTACCGGCGGATGGATCCCTGCACAAGTTGGCTGAGGAGCTCGAGTACATTGCTGAGGAAGTCGATAAGGATGCACACAAGGCTGAAGTCATGATTAAGAAGGTTCGTGATGACTTATTCTTGTTCCTACGTAATGATGTTCTTGCTTACGTTATAAGTATATATAAATGATATTTTTGCTTACAATGTATATATACTACATTTTAAGGATAATAAACAGGTATACATCATAGATGTGTGAACATTAAATAACTATACAAGAGCAATTTCCAACCAATTCAGATTATTCGTGAAGTTAGCTGTTGCTTGCAAGGAACCAAGAAAATATTCAATGACATATCTGCGGTCATGCTGCTGCTGCAAACAAAAGAATTGGAAGACTCTGGGGTGGGGAAAGCTTGTGCTTACTTTACTTGGTAGTGAACATAGACTGTTTCTATGGTTCTCTCTGGTGGTGAACAAAGACTGTTTCAATGGATTCTCTCCTAACACGCTTTTTGATAGCTCAAATTTCAAACTGTCTGCAGTCATACAGGGAAAATTGAATTTATTTTAGAATAGCTAACATTGAATTGTATGGCACGCATTGCATCTTGATTCGAGATCAATACGCATGCTATCATTCCATCCCGTTAAAGACAGTTCTATCTCTACCGTCCCTAGTACCATGCAACATGCATTTCGAAACTTCCCCGCTGACCCTCTCGTCGTTGCAGATCGAAGCACTCAGCGACAAGATCGACGCCGCGGTGGAGCCTGTCATCGAAAATCTCGAGGAGGAGTTCAAGCCAAACCCAACATCCCACGCTGGATCAGACGCCCAGAAATGACCGTCCACATAAATTGTAGGAGAACGCTCCCCCAAAGTGTCCGCTGCTGTACATATATGTTGCTGGTTTTTCTTTCCTTCTTTTCTAAGTGCCAACTTGTAAATATGTTCGTTGTGCCCTATGAACTTTGAAGGACCCCAATGGTTACAGTAAGAAAATGGTGGTGGCGTGCTGGGTGCCCCCATCTGAAGCGCCCTGTAATACTGATAATAGTAAGAACACTGCATCTCAAGAATGGATATGTATGTGTGTTGCACTGTATTCTCACCCAGTACATTCTGCGGTTACGTGCCCTGCCAGCTAGTCCTGAGTACTGCATTCTCTAGTCTCTAGAGTGCGCTGAGGGCTCTCGTCACAGCACATGTACGTCTACTGGGCTACTCATGAATTCATGATGAACACGCGATGTACTGCTGCTAAGACAAGTCAGCGAATCTGAATCGCTAAAACCGCACCTGTACCTGAAGATCGGACGACTGCTGCATCCACATGAGCATCTCGTGATGTACTGTGCTTCAGACCGAGTCTGAGCTTTGAGACTTCCGGTTGTATCCTATCCTTTGCCTCTCATCAGTCTCTGTGCGCCGTACGCGTTAGGCGGAGCACATTCAGGTCAAAGGATTAGGTGAAACAGCATGCACACATGTATTCTCCTCCGTCCGTCCGTCCGTCTGTCCCTCCGTTCGTTTCATGTAAAAAGCACAGCGTCGCCATCATCAGTTCATCATGCGCCCTGTGCGAAAACGACCGAGCAAAGGAGCAGGAAGACCAACTAACTAAACCATGCCTTTGCTACCCTCCGAAAAAAAAAAAACATGCCTTTGCTGTTCCTACGCTTTGGCATCAGTTCCCTGACCAGCCAAACATCCCACTACTACTATTTGTTCAAAAGCCAACGAAAACCCTACTCCTTTTGCGTTCTCAATGCGCCCGACGTCTTGATCCCTCGATTATTTGTCCAAAAGCTAGCAGAAAATTCATGCTTCTGGTCCTAGAGAAATGACATATACCACCACTGTGTGAGTGAGGCTGTCAGCGCGCGAGCGGCGGAAATGATGCCGCGCGGATATGCCGGCCAGCTAGGCGCCGGCGACGCTTTGAGTGAGCCGCACCCAAGGCATTCCGTCCGTCCGGCTCCATTCCCTTCACACGCTGCACCCACGCCCAAAGCATTTTGTCGACCAGAGATCATATCTCTATCTCTATTATCACTACTACTTGCAAAAAAAGTATAGCGTTTTCTCTTTTCCGGCATAACATTTTGTCAACCGGTTCTATTCTTTCCCATCACGTCCCTTCATCCATTTTTTTTCCAGCTGGTTTTCTGTCTTACCATGCCCTCTGTCCACATTTCTTCCTGTGTGCTAATCGATTACCTTAATTTACTTAGAGCATCTTCAACAGCCGTCCAACACGTCGCACGCTAAAAACTACTTTGTCGCGCGTCCTTTGTCTGGTTTGACGCGATCGGCAGTGCTGGCTCCAACAGCCGCGCTAAAATGCAGCACGCGCGTGTTGCTCCAACAGCGCGCAAAAATGCAACGCGTGCGACTCGCCATATATTGCATTTTGGACACAAAATGGATTTCAAACATTCAAAATGCAATGAACATGACATATAAATTTCACACAAACAAGTTGATGAATAAAAGTTCATGTCCACAAGTTCAAAATCATGCCCACAAATTCATCCAACCAAGTTCAAAATGCAAACCAAACTCATGACACAAAGGAAAGACACATCAAGCCTCGTCCTTGTCTTCGTCCTCATCTTCCGAAGACGATTCTTCCTCCTCCGAAGATGATTCCTCCTCCTCCTCCTCCTCATTGTCGCGCACCGCATCACGTGAAGCTCGGACGATGTTGGCAAGATCTTCAACGACATCTTCATGGGAAGGTGTGTGAGGCACACCAAAAGACATTCCGCCCATGGCGGCCGGAGGTGCACCCATGCCTTCCATGAGAGACGCAAAACTCATGCCTCCCATGGTGGCCATGGCGCCGGGGGTGCTCCAAAGCCCCCCATGACTCCCATGGTCTCCATGGTAGCTCCAAAACCACCCATGGCACCTAAGCCGCCCATGGTAGCTCCGAAGCCACCCATGCCTCCCATGGCGCCAAGGCCATCGCCACCCATTGCGCGTATCATGACTCTTTTTTGGATCAAGACTTCATCACGGACAAGATTGACATACTCCTTTTGCGCCTCATTGAGGATAGATGTGTCCAAGAAGAACAAGTGCTTCTCCCATTCCAGCAATCTAGTTCGCTCCTCATTGCTCACCTTTCTCTCCTCCAAAGCCACCTTTCTTTTCTCGGCCGCCACCCTCCTCTCCTCGGCCGCCAACCTCCTCTCCTCGACCGCGACATCTTGGTTCCTTGCCATTTTCCTCACCTCGTTGGCTTCTTTTCTTGCCTTCACAATAGCTTCCATAGCATTTTTCAGCTCATCATCTCCTTTCCTCTTCTTCTTTTCTTTTGCGTCTTTCTTGCACCCATCCGGTCGTTTTGGCTTCGAGTATGAAACCGAGTTGGGTGTGGGGCTTCTCTTGCCGTCATCACTTGATGCTTCCTCCTCCTCCTCCTCATCCAACTCAATTGTTCGCTTGCGTTTGTTGCTCAAATCCAAATCATCACGTTTCTTCCATTTCTCATCATCCTTCAACACCTCATAGCAATGAGGCAAGGTAAATGGCCTTCCTTTCTTGATCTTCCCCTTCTTGATCCTCTTCTCCTCTCCTTTGAACAAGTTTTGTGCAATGTTGTACTACATGAAAACAAAACAAGTTAGCACGTCAAACACCAACAACAAGTATGATGAACATGGATGAAATGCCACTTACTCTATCGTCCTCATTGGTGCCACTTGGGTTCAACTTGTCAACCGCCTTTTGTGCGGCCGCCCACTTTTGACAATCCTTATTGATTATCGACCACTGGGACCGAAGAGATCGGTCGGAGCGGTCAATTCCACTCACGTTGCGAGCATCAAAGTGTTCCTTCATCCGATTCCAACAAGCATCTCTACTTTGATCACCTCCAACGGATGAATTCCTCAACACTTCCAACCAAGTATTACATAGTAAGATGTCTTCAGCGTTGGTGTAATTGCCCACTCTTCCTTTCAGTGCGTCGACAATGCCCTCACCATGCTCGCCCACCTCGAACTCATTGGTTTGAGACCAATGCGAATTGTTGGAGCCAACACCCATAGTTGATATGTATGCATCATTGTCGAGACTACAAAATATATAGAACAATGCAAATAAGCTATCTATATATATGCATTCAAAAAATAACAAGAAAAAAAAAGTTGGGGAAATTTTCTACCTTTGGGGCATATCGTCGAACACATTGTGCGCGTCGGCCGCCGGCTCAACGAGTGAGCTCGCGGGCGCTTCGGTAGCCGCCGCGCCCGTCACACGCCCTGCAAGCTTCTTCCTCCATGCCTTCAAGGTGTCGGAGCCGTTCGTCGCCTCGTTCTTCTTCGCGGATGTCTTGCCCTTCTTCGGCCGCGCCGCATTTGGGAGCTTCGAGGGGACAGGAGGGGGGCACGGGGCCGATGCTCGGAGGAGCTCCGACGGAGGCGAGGCCAACGCTTCCCGCGCTAGGATTTACGGCGGCATCGGCGACGGCGATGGAGGGGTCGCGGCTGTAGGATGGGGTGAGCGGGGTGCCGGCGCGTGCGTCCATCGGGTCCAGTTCGCTGGCGCCGGCGCGCGCGAGGCGAAGGTGGCGCGAAGGAGAGAGTGCGGCGTGAACGCTCGTGTGTGTCGCGCGCGGAAGCGGGCGTTCCAAATACACAACGCGTATTGGGGATTCGGACCACGCCCCCAACTCCATATACCGCGCGCTGGAGCCACTCTACCGGCTGCGCGCGCGCTAAAATGACCAAATTTACGACGCGACGCTTATTTAGCGCGGCTGTTAAAGATGTTCTTGTCAAGCTGAATCATGTTAACATGGGCTGGTAGACATGGAAAACAAAAACTATTCAGTCGCATTAATATTAATATGAGCAGGTAATCATGAACTAACGTATTAGAATATTTACATCCCATTACAACGCACACATATTCCGTTCATTGAAAAGGAAACTACCATTGCAACTGGTTCTTTCTCTAAACTTTTTCGCACCGGAAATTTTGCGAGGCGACGTGGGGATCTGATCTGATGTGTATAAATAGACCCCTCAACCTCCGGGTCCGGTGTGCGACACCGCTACATCCACAGTGCTACGGGTTTGGTGAGTGCCGCATTACATCCATCGCCATATATATATCCTTTGTCTGCCGTCCAGTGCCAGCCTTCGTTCTCGTTCTCGCTCTCGCTCTCGCTCCCTTTGATCGTCGATCATATGGCGTCCTCCTCTGCCGCTCTCCTCGCGGTGCTCCTCGTCGCGGGCTGCGCGGGCATGGCTGCGGCCATGTCGTACACCGTCGGCGACACGAAGGGCTGGGTGACCGGCGTCGACTACTCCGGCTGGACCAGCGGCAAGTCGTTCGCCGTCGGCGACACGCTAGGTGAGCGATCGAGCTCTTGGGGTCCTCCTTGGCACCGCCACTGTTGGTACGTACGTAGTACGTGTTGAGATGTGTTTGAATTCCTGCGTTGCAGAGTTCAGCTACGCGAGCAAGGTGCACACGGTGACGGAGGTGAGCCAGGGCGGCTACACGTCCTGCTCCGGCAGCAACGCGCTGGCCAACGACGACAGCGGCGCCACCTCCGTCGCGCTCAAGACCCCCGGCACGCACTACTACATCTGCAACATCCCCGGCCACTGCGCCAGCGGCATGAAGCTCGCCGTCACCGTCGCCGCGGGCGGCTCGTCCCCGGGAGGCTCCACTACCCCGTCCGCCGGAGGCTCCCTGGCTCCGGCGATGGGCGCCGTCGTGGCCGCGGCGGCGGGGGCTCTGCTCAAGGTGGCGCTGTTCTGACGGGGCGCGCCGTACGTCGGCTGGCGTGACAGGGCCAGGGCAGAGGCAGTGCAGCTCATCGGTCACTTTCGAGGATTTCGGTCGTCTTAATTTGCGTTACGTTTTTTCGGGGCGCCGTTCTTTCGCGCGCACTCGTGTCGTGTATGCACGTTGGTCTGCGTGCCCCCCGGGGGTTTGTGGTCGTGCCTGAGCATTATGGATTGTGCGTTTTGTGACGAAATGCTTTTCTTTCCCTGACAGTTCTTCGTAATAAAATACTTTGTGCAAGAAAAGTCTCTTGTGTTCAAGAGATGGAGTCACGATCGTTATCGAGAACACAAGAAGACGCATCATTGTGCTTCAACCACTTCTTTTACGGCCACATGCGAACCGTTTATTTTAGTAGGCTTGTTTAGGTCCGAGGCTATGATACCAACTCTGCTCTTGTGGGTACGTAAGTCACCTGAAACCAGCTGGATTACATTACACGAGGCTCTTATTGTCGATGACCAATTATTGGCACACCGGGTTTTTTATTTTTGAAAATAAATGGCAAAAGATTTGCACGTTTCATTGAGTAAGGAGAATGGGTTTAAGTAGAAACAAACAATGGCCGTAGCCCACAAAGGAATTACTCTTCCGGGATTATATGACTCTAAATTGATGTGTTGTCAGTTTAATCTAGAGCGCCGCTTCTTTCTTGATGTTGAAGAAGATAGTGGTAGGCATCATGGATGTGTTCCAGAAGACCCTAGCCTTGCCCTCATCCAAAATTCCCGAGAGGCAAGCATGATAAGTTGGATCATATGACAAAATCCGCACGGAGAAGCGACACTTGAAAAGGAGGCGAGCCGCTGTCTTCGGAGCATACTTGCATAATTGAAAATCCCCACAATTTGACCAATATGTCGACCGTCTAAACCCTATTTCGGATGATTAGCCACGCGAATAGCTTGGATTCGGGGGTGACGGGAGGGGGGGGGGGGCAGGGGGCATACTTTCAAATGATATAATACTCAATGTGATGAGTATGTGCTATATGTGGTGTCGCCGATGCAATAAAAGGTTGCTCCGAGGTGTTAGTTTTGCTAATATAATACTCAATGTGGCTTTTTTCATATGCCTTTTAGGGAGATCGGTTTCATTACTTACTGTGATTTGTTTGAGTGCTCCCATCCGTACAGATCGATATATATGATTGCCTTTATATTCACACCCATGTAGTATTGTCAGGTTTATGTCCATGACACCGAGAAATGACGGAAAAAGCGTGTGTGTTTTGGAAAATATTTGTATCTTCAGAAGGAACACTGAGCCTTCTCATCAACTTACTTGAACATCCAGTATCCAAAGGAACAAGGAGCCTCCTCATCAACTTACTTGAACATCCAGTATCCCAAGGAACAAGTGTAGAAATTAATAGTGGAACACCTTCTCTACACCCAATCAGTCCACTGACTCACTATTATTTTGCCTCGACGATATGAAATTCGCTGCCACTATGCAATTGCTTTGTCATTTTGACATGGCCCACCGCCAATCTGAATACCTTCTCCACTTGATAGAAAAATTTGTTGCATACAACATGTATCAAACGATCACCCATGAGGGTATCCTCGATATGTTCAAAGAAGCATGTTGGAGGACTCATGTCTTCCCAGGAGGTGTGTTGCCCGGTAAAAAGGATATATTACAGTCCATTGAACGATTATTTTTGAATATCTCGCTTACCACATTGATCTTGGAATCCTGATGATCACACTACTCGTCATATTTTGTGTTGCTTTGCAAGGCTAGAGGCTAAACAAGGATATCACCATTTGCTATGGTCTGACCAGTGTTGAGTGAGCGTACACAACATTTGTCGTTCCACCTTATAGACATGATTGGCAACATATCTTTGTTACAAGGGCTCCTTTCACCATACGACAACACTCTCCACTCCAAGTTGCTCATGACAAAATCCACTGTGGCATGCAAAAAATCCCCATTGTACATCGAAACCGCATGAAAAAGTGACGACATTAGCTTCTATCAAAAACACGACTGCACTTGTCCCCCTGCCACATGGAAACACTTAGAGGTACTTCAGTGAAGAAAAGTTGAACCCAAAGTTGAAGTACACTGAGCAACACCACACGTGATTCATTGTGCCAAGGAGGACTGACATGCACCAGGTTTCACCATTGATACTATAAACAGTGGCTTGCTCCTGATCAAATATTTCACTATCAACTAGTGTTATAGGGCACAAGCAATATAAGAAGAACTACAGTGAAATGTGAAGGCATTCAACTGAGTGATGAACTATGCATGATGTAGTATCTCTCGCATGGCATTCTGGACAAGCACCAAGGTAAATAGTGAACAATGATGATGCTTTTAACTAACAGTTCTCCAATACAGGGAAGGGCAACCGTAAGAAATCTTCCTAATTCCCAAGCCCCATTTTATGTAATTGTTATAACTAAACTGTCAGGTCTAATACTTAAACCTTTTGAGTAATAAAGCACCTTTTTCGAAAAAAATACTAACTATGATACTCCCAATACCACCAGCCTAAAATCTTACGAAGGTTAAAAACAATCGGGATCAGCAATGTCAGGGTATCGATTTCAGGGATTTAAACGTGATGTTCATTTCCATAGAGCTCTACATCATCATGGTCTATTTCAGACTTTATTCCAACCAGTAGAACGTCCGTGTGTTACTATGGGCTACAATGGATATAACTGAATCAAACAAATGATTAGGGTCATCTCTAAACTCGAAGCTCATTCTCTCTCTCATACATATAGGCTTGTTCAGACATCAAACCGGAGCCTAGCAGGCTCCCCAAAATTCAATCAGCTGGACAATCCGTGCTCCCCATACCCAGACCATATGCGACGGAGAAATGTGGTTGTTCGGACTATCCGTCATGTTACCTCCAATACGTGGCCCAACATACAAACCCCAACCCACGACGTGCCCGCTCAGTTTCCCGCCATAGCGGGTCATTTCGCGCTGGAGCCTCTCCTTTAAAACGGGATGACACCAATCTCACCTTCGCCATGGCGCCCTCTCTCCTTCACAATGTACTTCTCGATGGACCGCCAAGGAGGAGCCCCCTCCAACCTCCCCGCTTCGCGGCATGATCCCCCCCCCCCCGTGTTCGTGTTGATCCGCCACCCCCATCAAATGGTAGGAGGCATGCACCGCCCATGACGCCCCCGAAGCCAAGAACACAGATCAAACTTGCCACATTGTAACATACCCTTGAATGTCGTGCATTCCACAAACATATGATGGCCATTGTTGGGCACACCTCACCTTAGCGTGGCGCCCTCTCTCCTTCACACCATATTTCCCCACATACCGTCAAGAAGGAGTCCCCCGTCAACCGCCTCACTCCCTGCCCTGACCCCTCCCCTTATGTTCATGTTGATCCACCACCCGCCCTGGTGTCCGCCCTGGTCACCTCCCCTTGTGGGAAATGTGGTTGTCCGGACTATCTGTAATGTTATCTCCAATACGTGGACCAAACAAAAAGAACCCATGCCACGACGCACTATTTCCTTTTCCTGGACGAGCCTCCCCTTTCCGCTTGGTTTCTTGACGTAGTGGGACATTTCTCGTTGGAGCCCTCTCCTTTAAAACCAGATGATGCCAACCCCACCTTCTCCACGACACCCTTTCTCCTTCACACCATACTTCTTCACGAACCACCAAGGAGGAGTCCCTCGCCAACCTCCCTGCTCTTGTGCATCCGTAATTTAAATCACAATCCACTTGGTAGGTAGACGCTTGTTCCGACCTCCATAGTAGCACTTTGATCTTTTCTCAACAACATCTACTTCTAATCTGCTTGAACGACCCTCTTGTCATTTGATCCGGAATTGAACGAGATCACACCCACCAATATCTCCATAAGAATATGATTTCCATTGTTGGATATGCAACCGATACGCCACTGTGTCTGTTATTAACTCTTGAAGCAACCAAGCAATGCATTTGGCATTCTATACTAACTAAAAAATGTATGCCTTGAAGAAACAAATATGAACCGCTCGCTCATGCAATTTGGTGCAAATCCATATCTAGTAAAATTCATTTTTTCACATTTTTTAAAGTAGGAAAATTGTTCCACTCAGACAACATAACTAAACAAATTAACCCCAACCCCCATCCAGATCCACATCCACATCCGTGCATAACATAACTTGAAGACCCACATGTGTCCACATAATTTGTAATGGGAGAAGTGGACGTCCTACATAATCTCACATCAATGATATATTCAGCTAAACTGTTGTACTGAAACATAATACTGACACTTCAATTAACCTACTACCAATCCTACTTAATTGCCCATTGCGTTGCAACGAGGGCATATATATTTTAGTAATTCAACATTAGTTATATCTTACATACATATTTAAAATATTTTTGTACACCAGGCTACCTTGACGACTTCTTTTTTACCGGTATATCACTTTCCTTTTATTCCTTAATTTCCCCCCCAAAGAAAAATGTTTCCTAGAGTGATAGATGAATGGATATATCCACAACCATAAGAAAATATTAAGAGCTAAAAACTCTTTAACCAAATAATTTAAGGATGTTTCCATGATGCAGTTGACATTGATTCCTTGTGTTATCAAACATTGATTCATTTCCAAAGATTTGGTCTTTAAAGATTGATTAGAAATCACCATGATTGATTTCTTTTCATAACGACATTACTAAATTTGACAGATAAAAATCGGATTAATTAGATCATGGGATAAAATCTGTTTAAATAAATTGGTGAGATAGAAAAGTATCAATGGGGAGGTTTAACCGGACTGGAGGCAACGCTACAAATTCACCATGACGTGCATGCTTGTGCCAATTCTGATAGTATGCCATGGAAAAACCAACCTATTGGTCAGAGAAAACATAAAACAGCGAAAAAGGAAATAAAAAACGAAGCCTAGTAGAAGAAAAATGCGCTCATGCGTCAAATGGGTCGACCAATTTTGATTATAGTTGATATTTAGGTAAGATTTGATTTGATTTGACTTTGATATGAGTAGTGGGAAACAAGGAAAGTTTGAATTTAATTGAGATTTCTTAAGATTTGATTTGAGTTAGTTAACGCATGATCTTGTTTTTCGAAAATTGTCGATTTAATTGGGTTAATGCACATGTGAAATGGGCCTGCTGAAATTGACTAAATTGAGCGAAAGGTCATCTATAAAACGCTCGTGAGCGTAATATATGATTTGTCAAGGGATTTGTGAAAACAAGACCAGAGTACCAACTTTTTACGTATGGAGTATCCTCGACGCTCGGTAAGGCGTCGCGTCGAGGCGAGTTATTTTACCATCGATCGCACTATCATATCACCAGCTCCTTTTTACGCTCGGAGTACCCTCGACGTGTCGACCCGTGAGTAGCTCCTCCATAGAAGACGCTGATGCTCCGAATCGGATCACCCAAAGGCGTTCCCATATATGTGTAGTGCGGTTGCCAGCGCGCCGCACACAAACACAACAGGCGCGGAGATGCCTGCCAGATTGCCTAGCTCCGTAGCCGAAGCTTCCGCCTCCCCTCTGATTGGATCCCCGGAAGCCTTGTGTCGCACCAAAGCCATTCCAGCCCCATTCCTTTCACACAGAAAAGGGGAAGCTTGGCGTGGGTTCGGTTCTGACCTGAGAAATTCGGTTCAGAAATGGGGGAGATTTGGCATAAATTCGGCCCTGAAGTCTGAACTGCCGATGTGTCGCAACTGTGTTATAGATAGACCCTAGCTCCATCCTGCTGTCGAGCGTAGAACGACAGCAAGTCGGCAACACTGTGATCCTCGGTTATCTATCCAGTTGGTCATAATCAGGCAAGGATTTCAGTCGACCATGGCGTCCTTTTCTGCCGCCCTCGTCACGCTGCTGGTCGCGAGCTGCGCCGCGGCGGCCGCGGCCACGACGTTCGACGTCGGCGACGGGCACGGCTGGGACACCGGCGTCGACTACACCGACTGGACGTCCGACAAGACCTTCGCGGTCGGCGACACGCTAGGTGAGACATATACCTCGCTACAGCGAGCTAGCCACTAATCACACGTACTAGCTACTACCACGTATGCGTACGGACGTACAGGACATGAGCAATTCCTGTGCAGTGTTCAACTACACGAGGAAGGCGCACACGGTGACGGAGGTGAACAAGAGCGGCTACGACGCCTGCTCCGGCGGCAACTCGCTAAGCAGCGACGACAGCGGCGCCACCTCCATCACGCTCACCACCGCCGGCGTGCACTATTTCATCTGCGACATCCCCGGTCACTGCGCCAGCGGCATGAAGCTCGCCGTCACCGTCACGGTCGCGGGGGGGTCGACGACGGGAGGCAGTACCATCCCCGCCGGCGTCGCCGTGGGGTCCCGCAGGCCGGCGATCGGCGCCGTGGTGGCCGCCGCCGCCGCCGCGGGGACTCTGGTCGCGTTCGGGCTGTTCTGATGAAGCCCGTCGTCGACGTTGGTGAGTATGCTCAGGGGCTCAGGGCAGAGACACTGCAGTTTGATTAGTGTGGACGGATAATAAGTTCGCCCTTCTTTTCGGTTTTCGCTACGTTTTCTGGCGCGCCACTCTTCGCCATGTGATGTTCCGTGTACGTGACATGTTCGTTTGTTTGTGGTGCGGCCTGTGTGTGTGTGCCGCGGCAATGTCGTCGACTCGTCGTGACGCCCAAGCCGAGCATTGTGTGATGTGATTTTTTTTTTGAGCTGTGTGTGATGTGAATTTCTTGTGGTCAGTGTAAGTAAGTCACAGTCCAAAACCAAACCACTGGAGCTCCGGATGCAAAGAAACGGTTCTCGCGACGTATAGGGTGCTTAACCTAGCCTTTTGGGCATATCTATTTCCTTTTCTAAAGTACATATTCTTCGCGCTTGAGTGGTGTGTCACGGCGAGTACTAAAATCCGCAGCCAGCTGCTAGCTACGTGTTGAAAAATACATCAACGGATGTAGTTACTTTCATGTCTTATATATTACCATGTGATAATATCTATACTAATTTCTTACTTTGAGTATGTTCACATACTGTATATAAGATACTACAAGGTGTGTTACATGTAAAATAATATAGTTGATTCATAGTTTTTATCGTATTATGAAATACGTACATATTTATACGTAAAGATGAGTATGCTAAAAATATGATACATACTATCTAAAAAATAGTAGATATACTATCTAAATATTTTTATATACTACATACTACACGTACATACTCTCCGATATGCTATATACTACCTACAACTTACCAAACAAAAGCGGGAGTAACTACACCCGGACGTACGAAACATTTGTCAACCTAACCCACCTTCTTCTGCCGGAGGCAGCCGTCGTGGACGAGCGAGCGACGGTGGCAGCCGGAGCGAGGGAGCCCGCGACGTCGTGACTGGCCGGCGACGGGTCCATCGCCGCCATCCCCTTCCTCGGTGGCAAAGCAACGACGGGGCCGTGATCCCGCCTCCTGCCTCCCTCCTTCGTCGGGGCTCCTTCATCGGGGCCGTGATCCTCGCCTCCTGCCCCACGCACCGCCCCATCCCGTCGGCCCCACGCGCCGCCCCAGCTCGACGATCGGTTCAACGAGATAGAAAGCGTTAGTAGGAGGATGGACTCTGCTGCGACCCACCCCACCCCAACCCGCCTCGTACCGCCGGAGGCAGTCGTCGCGTCGCCCCATCCCGCCGGCCCCGGGCGACGCCCCAGCTCGACGATCAGTTCGACGAGACGGAAAGCGTCAGTACAACTGCTCCAAGTCGTCAGTTCGGAAATACTAACAGAATAATATAATTTGCTCAACTCTGACAAATGGTAGAAAATTTCTAATGAAAATAGAAAAAAAAACAGAGTAAAGTACATTCAGTGAAAAACATTCAGTACAAACACACACATTGGTTAGTACGCGTACTTTGTTTTTGTTTTTTTGTTTTCATTTTTTTACAGTTTTTTCAAAACTGCTCTTAAACCATGATAATTTTACAAAAACAAATTATATGATTGTAATTTAGATGTCAAGGGATTTCCAACGATATATCACACGCCCGTTCCGACGATTTTTTTTCTTGCGCTGTTTGATTATTATGTTTTTGAACTAAACATGATGATCGGTTTGACGTAATGAAAGCATCAGTCCATCCGCTCGAATTCGTCAGTCCAATCTGTAAACTACGTCAGTTCAAGAAGGGTAACAGAATAGCAAAATTGTGTGTGCCATAGCTTGCCATAAAACTTGTTTAGGTATATATCGAAATTTGTATTTTACTAATGTTCGGATCTGTACATTAGATCCGAACGACTTGATTGTCGTTCGATGCGGATTCCCCGCGCGTGGCAGCCGCGCGATAATTTCTTGCCATGCTCGCTTCTTCCGCGCGCAGTCCGCTGGATCAAAAAAGGCTCCCACTAGCACTCGAGCCCCTGACCTGCTGGTTGTGGTTCACGTACACTACCATCCGGGCTAAGCTTGCTTTTATGTTTCTGAATCAGGTTAGCAAACTTTATACGAAAAACGAACCAGCCTTGCATGCGTATGCCTTCATGCATGCATGCAAGTAAAACAAGATTGCTAATATCATCCAAGATTCCATTAAATTTCAGATTTCAAAATGTTTTGTAGCAGAAACCATTGCTCCGATGGGAAAATTGTTTTTACATAAAAGATTGGTCGCGGCGAGACCTTCAAAATTAGATCCAATGTTGGTATGTTTCAATGATTTTTTTGGTGATAGGTTACCATGCTTGTGCTACACAAGTTATCATGTTAGTTGACCATAAGGGCATCTCGCAGGCGGACCCTCAAACCTCCGCTATACATCCGAATTGCAGTGTAAGGACCACTTTTGTCATCCAACGGGGACCTGTATATGTCCGCTTAGCAGTCCGAACGTATGGATTCTAGCAAAATAGAGACAAATGTGGGGAAGATTTGCGGGAGTCTGGACATGCATTTTGACCAATCACATGCATGTCCCTCTCTTCTCTCTCTCCAACCAACCGCACATGCATGGTCTCCTTCTTCTTTCTCTCCACCCAACCGGACAACACAACACAAATAGTCCGCCACATGCATGGTCCCGCACCTACTTTTCCTTCTTCTAGCTGGATACTCTGTAAAGCGTTGGATGACTCCGTCCCGCATCATGTCCGTGGACCACGTCCGGACACAAAAACAGACATATACCGGTGAAATTTGCGGGTCACCCTTGGAGATGCCCTAAGTTATCATGTTGTTTACACACAAATTACCGTGCATAAGAAATGGTTCCTCCAACTTTTCTCTTCACATGCACATGCGTGCATGCATTAGAGGGAAAAGTTGATAACTTATGTGCTTCGATCCTGATAACTTTGGTGAGGGGGGTGGTGAAATAAACACACGGTAACTTTAATGTTAGTAGCACGGTAACTTACACTTCGTAGCCTGATAACTTATGTACCCCGGTCATGGTAACTTTTGACGACGCGGGGGGGGGGGGGTGATGGGGGGTGATGAAATATACCACCCGGTAACTTTTGCGTGAATAGCATGGTAACTCACACACTACAAACCAGATAACCTATGTATCCTAGTCTTGATAACTTTGGCGACGGGGTGGAGATGTGGGAGTTGTTGATACACACCACGATAACTTATGTGCAGATAACATGACTTTTTTATGTCCCCAAGACATGATAACTTATGTACACCCATGGGTAATTTTCGCGCGCGGGACGGGGAGTTATGAAATATACCCATGGTAACTTTAATGTTAATAGCATGGTAACTCACACATTGTACACCCTGGGTAATTTTCGCGAGCGTGGCGGGGGGTGAGGATATCCCCTAATAACTTTTGTGTGAATAGACGGTAACTCACACATTGCAGATCTGATAACTTATACACCCCGATCCTGGTAACTTTGGCGCCGAGGGAGAGGGGCCAGGGGCGGTTGATGGAATATCCCATGATATCTTTTATGTGAATAACATGGTAACTCACACACCGCAGACCTGATAACTTATGCACATTGGTCCTAATAACTTCGGTATGGGAGGAGGGTTGATAAAATATCCCCCAGTAACTTTTGTGTGAATAGATGATAACTCACACATCATGGAGCTGATAACTTATGTAACTCGGTCATGGTACCTTTGGTGACGGGGCAGGGAGAGTTGATGAAATATCCTATTAGTAACTTTTGTGTGAATAGCATGGTAACTCACACATCGTAGACCCGATAACTTATGTACACCGGTCTTGGTAACTTTGGCAGCGGGGTGAGGGGGGATGAAATATGTCCACATACATCCGATAATTTTTTGCGTAAATAGCATGGTATTTTTACGCGCCACAGACCTAATTATATGTGACCAACAGGCTGACCCGGGTACGGCACAACCCGACACACACCTAAACAGCCCTGAAATGACACGACCCGCAAAGTTCTGTTTATAAAGTGAATCATGCCATGTCGGCATGTGGATCTCACCCTACTGCCGAGGCACGTCACCGATGGTTGGTGGTACTGTAGACATGATAATTTACTTATAAACATCATGGTAAATTTTCGACCCAGGCAAAAAAGATAGTCGAAACACCTCCGGTAACTTCAGTGTAAACACTATGATAAGTTAGTACTATGGGCATGGTAACTTCTGATCTGAAAAAAAAGTCGTCAAAACATACCAACATGAGATCTAGTTTCGAAGGTCTCGTCGCGACGAATCTTTTATGTGAAAACGGTTTTTCAATCAGAGCGACGGTTTGAGCTACAAAACATTTTGATTTTTGATTTTTATTGGAATCTTTGATGACATCAGCAAATTTGTCTCACATGTTTACATGCACACTTAATTGAGCAAAGCTAGTTAATTAAAGCAACTCATGGTAATTAGTACAGGAAAAATCGCACGGGGTGGAAAATCTCACCGCTGCATGTGCGCATCGCTAGGCTACAATTCGTTCGGATCTGTTGAACATATACGAACGTTTGGTATATATCACAGTCATATATATATTCTCATAAAGTTTTTAGAAGCACGTGATGTAGTTGGTTGTTAATCTACAACTCATCTCTCTTTTCTCTCATCTTCTCTCTTCTCTGACTCAGCAAAAATATAATATTTTAATTCATAATAGTACGCTTACATCATCTTATTTTATTTGTTGCATCTTGTGAAAAGTGAGCGTTCCACTTGAAAAATAAAAGAATATGAACAAGAAGGAAGAAGGAAAGAATCGAGGGGCAGGAACATAGTAAAGTTTTTTCAAACCATGCAAGAGGACTACATCTGAATAATATATAGAAGGAAAGCAATGGAGTACAAGGAATACAGTACATAAAAATGGCCAGTCTTAGAGTATCTACAGCCAGACTTGACAAATCCGATCCCTCAAACGCTCGCGAACGCGCTCGGACGCGTCCGCGGACAGTGACCGGTCACCCCTCATGAAACGCATTTAACATCCGGACATCTCAAATTAGAAACCTCAAATCCATATTATTACATGCAACGTGATCCGCTCCCAGCTCGCCCCTCCGTCGTGGTCATGTCCGGCGGCAGGCTGCACTCCCGAGTGTTAGTCCGGTCGCCGACAAGGTAGAGTAGGGCATGGGACACGAGCTGGCTCATGGGACTCGATGCCCCGCCGTCTCCCATGCCCTACTCTTCCTCGTCGGAGACCGGAACCCGAACGGTGCCGGTGGACGTCAGATCGATGATGAATCCGTTCGGGGAAGAGCCCCCGACGTCCACCACGATGCGGTTGCAGCGCCCGAACTGATGTGCCATACGGGGCGTCGGAGAATGCGACTCCGCCTCGCCGACGTCCGCTGCCACAAGGGCTTCTGCCGCCTCCCACGCCCGCTGCCTTCCACGGCGTCCATGCCGAGCCATGGCTTCTTTGGAAGCGTCCTGGAAATTAGCGCGCCATCGGAGGGATTGCTCGTCCGTCAGCGCGTTCGGACGCCAGGCAGACCGCACGGCCTCCGATGAGGCTGCGACCTGCCTAACGCCGGATCCATGCGCCATTTGGGCAGACACAATGGATTCCCGACGGAGGGAGTCCGAGCCGAGCCGTCCACGGGCATCCTCCCGGGCACGGCGGAGCGCAAGCCGGACGATCATATCCTCCTTGGGGCCGCGCGGGATGAGCTCGGGGTCAATGGACCTGGAGTTGAAGGACTCAAATCCACTGCCCGCCATGCCGGAGACAACCAGAATCCGCCGGAGGAGAGCTCGGGTGGCGGAGGGGAATTGAAGGACTCGAATTCACTGCCCGCCATGCCGGAGACAACCGGAATCCATCGGAGGAGAGCTCGGGTGGCGGAGGGGAGTGGAGGGGAGGGAGTGAAGTGGCTGGGTTTGGTCCGGCGAGCGGATGGGGACGAATATATGTGGGGTAGGGGTGGGCCAGCTTGGGCCAGCTCCGACGTGGCGAGCATGCCCGGGCGCGTCCGGGTACCCCCATATACGTCTCATATTTAGGCTGGATATGGAGAGTGTCGATCAGCCCGGGCGTTTGAGGGGTCCGTCTGGGTCAAAAAAATGGTCAGACAGTGACCGGGCGGTCTGCGCGGGCGTATGAGGTGGATTTGAAAGGTCCGGTTGTAGATGCTCTTATCTACGGTGGCTCATGAGCTAGCCAAGTTTAGTTTTGGTAATAGGTCAGACGGTGTTTTTCTTAATGGTGTTCTGCCCTGCGTGACGAAAGTTATAACGAATGATTGTATGAATTTTCTTAATATATCGAAGGAATTTTCAAGAAAATAATGCTTGGTCAGATCATGCATCTGATGGTTATTGAAATGATAATGCCTTGCTTTCGTCTCGGTAGCCGTACAAATTTGGCAATCTGCAGAAGCTAAGAACCTTGACATCTGCACATTCCGCACAAGGACACCTATAGAATTACTTGACCTAAACATCAATCCGCAAATAGGAAGCTCTCGTAAGAATGAGCAGAGCTCTCTTGGGTGCATGATGAGAGAATGCACAATCTTACCACTGAATTCAAGTTCTTGGGGACAGTTTTTAGTGTGGAGACCTCTGTTGCAGTTTTCTTTGCAAAACACTCACTTAATAACTTGACAATTTTTCATGGGGTTTTGTAAGGATCAGGATGCCTCCTTCGGCATTTCTATGAAAATGCTCCATCACTAGTGTAGCCTACTCTTCTTCAGGTTTGGAATGATGCAGAGCAATAAGAGAAAATAGTTAAATGACATGAAAGTATGAGTAGTGTACCTTTTTGTTGTTTTTTTGGGAAATGAGTAGGGTGCCTGTCTTTTCTCAAGGGCTTGAATATTTTAAAAACTTAGAACATAATACTTGAAAACTTTGCCAGTCAAGACGCAAATGGGCTGTAACATATTTTCAAAGCCCAAGTTATCAGGTAAAACATTAGATGCATGATCAATTAATTTGCTCAACCTCCGCACGTTAGATGAATTAAGTAGAAACTGTACGTAGGTCTATCATTGCTGTTATAGTGCTATATGACTCACTCAAACTTACGTACTCCATCACTCACTCACTCAAAAGGCTAATGTGGAGGAAAGTAATTGGACTAGTAGGATTAATGGCTAGGGCACACCACCACTCACTCAAAACCACCCAGCCGAACACCGGATTCAGGAAGCGAGGCTACCAAAAGGCTAAAACTGGAAGCACGAAGCCACCCAAAAGTGCCAAAACAAAAGGATATAAATACGGAGGTGGCTCAATAATTCCCCACTCATGTGCAATAAACAACCTAGACTGAAAGATTGGCATCGCCGCCTGACAAGTGATACAATGAATTCTCACTCACCATGTACTGCATGGCTAATCAAAGCGTTTTAAGCACGTACTACTACACCTTTGATGGCCCTTCTGCCGTTCATCATATCATCACACGGAAGGCATAGAGCACACGTGATGGCAGGAGGAACAGCCAGAGACTTCCGTTTGTGATCCTGCTCGAAGCATCGTGGGCGTAAATTTGATCGGGCTTTGCGATCAAATGGACACAAAACAGAAGTGCACTCGTCCTCTCTTCGTCCGTCTTGGCCCGTGTGTCAATCGTTCAACCACCCTCCACCGACCCTATTTAATCCACACGAATGGACGGGCCCGTCGGTCACTCACCCATCGCCCTTCATCGCGTTCATTTTTATGACTTAGAGCATTTCTAGCCGCGTCCCTAAAGGACCCCCAGTCCTTTTTTTTATCGTCGGCAGGCGAAAATTTTCCCAGTCGTCCCCCCGGACGTCGTTTTCGCCGGTTGGGTTCTTTTTTGGACCGGCGATCCCAGGCCGAACCCAGCACGCTGGGGGGCACCGGCTGAAGCGAAAAGCCGCGTGGGGACGAGCTGTCGGCGACACGGTTGCGACTTCCCGCTGTTTCCTTTCTTTTTCCCTCCACTGTCCCGTTGTTTTCCCGCCATTCCCTCCCTTTCCCTCCATCTCCCTCCACCATGCCACAGAAGAAGTACGCCGCCCCTCGCCAAGCCACCACCATCCCTGCCATCGCCAAGCCTGGCAAGGCTCGTGCACCGATGCCAAGGCCGTCGGGCTTCACGAACGCGCAGTGGAAGGCCGACGTCGACCGAAGGAAGGCGGTGACCGCCGACCGCCGGAACTGGCTTCGCATGAAGAAATCCAGGGATGCGGCGGAGGTGGCGGAGCAGGAGGCGTCGTCTCAGCGGCCGATCTTCCCGGGGCAGCAACAGGTCGGACAGTTCCCGCAAGGCGCGTGGGGCAGCCAGCAGAGCGTCCCATCGCTGGCCAACCCCAACTTCCCTTCAGCGGCTAACCCCAACCTCCCTTTGGAGGCATGTGGGTCGGTTACGCGCCCTCTCTGGAGTACGTCGACGGTGACGCCCTCGACGGGTTCAACCCTAACATCACCTTCCCGCGCACGCCTTCCGCCTTCTCCACCGGCCATCCCAATGCCTAGTATGGCTACACGCCATCACCTACGTACTCCGTATCCTCTACGTTGCCTCAACGATGCGGCCCGCTGCCTTTGGCGCCTGGTTCGGCTGCTCAGTTCACCACCGCCGAGGCCGAGATGGAGGAGATCATCAACACCAGCTCCGCCGTGACCGCGGCATGCCTCGAGTTCAGTACGCAAGAGGTGGAGGACATCGGCGACATGGACGGCGTCGACCATGACGAGGCCGAGGAGGAGAAGATAGGGGAGGAAGAGCCGGTGGAGCCAAAACCGGCGCCGGCGAGGGGTAAAGGGAGGAAGAAGAAGACGGGGTCTGCCAATGGAAAGTCGGCCAAGCTGAGCATCACGTGGACGTCGAAGGAAGACATGTGCCTTGCCGAAGCGTGGAAGCTGGTCAGCCAAGACCCGATCACCGGCGTGAACCAGAACACCGAGACGTACTGGAACATGATCAGGGCGGCGTTCAACGAGCGCAAGTTGGTCGACCCCGAGTTCGCCAGCATACACATGGAGCGCGGTGGCAAGGCCATGGCCAACCATTGGGCGAGCATCCAACTGGCGTGCAACAAATGACATGGGATCCAAGAACAGGTCCAGGGTCGCCCTAAGAGCAGCGCGAACGTCGAACAACAGGTACGTCAATAAATGCCTGACTTCGCCGTCCTTCGCCGTGGTTGCCGACACTTGTACTTGCTGCAGATGGTCCAGATGTTTGACCTGTTTTGCCGGGACAGCGAAACCGTTTCGGACTTCAAGTTCCTCCATGTGTTCACCCGGATCGAGTCGGGCGAGAAATGGGCCGAGGTCCTGCTTGCACTTGTCACTAAGGATGGCGTTTACAGCCCAGACGCGCCTGTTGCTGGGGCGGGTGAAGGGTGGCTAGAGGGGAACAAGAAGGCGAAGAAGGCCAGGAACGACGCGCCGGCTGTTGAACGGCTGCAGGCGTCGATCGAGCAATGCATTACCGATGCAAAGACTCACTCTTCACCGAGGGAGGAGAAGTCGGAGGCGAGTTTGTCGGCGCTGATGACGAAGTAGGACGCCAAGCTCGACCTCCTCTAGACCAATGTCACCGCGAAGAAGCGCAACACCGACCCGGCATTCCTCATGGGAGGTGCCATGGCGGACATGGACCCGCTGGTGAAGGCGTGGTACTTGGCCAAGCACGACCTCATCCTAAACCTCATGCCGACGCCGGCCACACCACCCACTACCATGCTGCCGCCGAGTGCCTCTTCGTCGCCGCCGCCGGACGCACCCTCCCCGATGCCGATGCCTATGCCTGCGTCGCTCCGGGAGATGATTGCGAGGTGGCCATTTGAGTTTACGTGCATGTGTTCTGCCTTTTTTGTATGCCAAACTATTGACATGTTTTGATCGCCGGACCTGTGGTGGCAATCGTCGGCCTGGACGCCGATTGTGGCATGACCGACGTAGAACTATGGCATGATCGCCGATTGTGTCATTTTTTGGGTATCAGGAAATGGAACATTTAAATTTGCATGTGTCTTTGCGTCGATACTCGGGGGTGCGACTGGGAAGTTTGCCCCCCTAGGGCGAAAGTAGCGCCGGCTGGAGTGTTTTGCGGCGTCGCCAGGCGTACTGGGGGGAGAACGGCTGGAGATGCTCTTACTTGTGGATTGGCCTGGCCACTTCCACTTCCCCACGGCCTCCCCACTCCATTCCTCCCTTCGTGTCCAACACCAAACTCTAGCGGTGGTGTCCAACCACACTCCCCGTTGGTCCGTCGCAATGGGGTTTTGGAAGTGGGTGCCCGGCAAGAAGGGCAAGCACGGCCATGAGGCGAGGTCGTCGTCCACCTCGTATGGAAGCATGGCAAACCACTTCACCTTGCTGTCCGCATTATCTATCTCTCCTCTAGCGGCTCCTGTGCGCGAGCGGCCATACGCCAAGGTGGACATCTGCCGCCAGTACTGGTAGACTAATACCCAGTTGTCGTGGTCCAACGCCCACCTCCCCAATGGGTGGCATCTAAGCTCAGATCTGGTGTCGATGCCCCTGTCTTGGCGAGCGGTCGTGCCCGCCTCAAGGAGATTACACATCGGCATGTCCGCATCCCATGCTAGTACCTTGCCGATCGACGCTACGACATTAACTCGCCGCTTTGGGACACATGGTTCTAGGATGAGCACGACATATGCCGTCAAACTTACTTTGTTGGCCATGCTCGTAGCCCGCCCCCGCGTCGCTGATGGCTCGAGAATTTGTTATGTTTTTCCTAGTGATTTATACTTCGTTTCATTGGATTTTTGTTATTCTTCGGATATTTCTAATGGTAATCCAACAAAAGAGAAGAAAATCTACCTTGTCCTATGGTTGGTAGGAAATAACTTTTGGAAGGAAACCAAGGGAGATCGCTAAAAATCAAGTCAAATGGAGCAACTTTCCTGAAGAGAGCAATGTCAACAGGCGCACCAGAGTGAAAGACAGCGTTCCATGCAGCCGTAAGCGCTCGCAACAGCGATCGTATGGACTACCAGCAGGCCTCCTTTTCTACACAAGCAACTTTCTTGAAGGGACCACGAAGAGAGGATGGTCTAGTCGTCACTGTACCATCCAGAACGGGGATAAGATAGGATCTGAAGAACTAACAAAGATCATTGTAGTTTTGATTCTTTCATCATCATTATCATCATCATCACCTCCTTCGCTATTGTAAGAGGGATTGCAATTTTTAAACTCTACTCCATCTCACCTGAGATCAAGACTATTTGAACACCATTCCATCTCATTGTGGACCCCCTCAATATTTTCGATATGGGTTTCATGGTTCCTATCTCTCTTGTCATTGATTCCCCTCTTATGATGTGTGAGTAATTCCCCTAGGTGTGGGAGATGTAGATAAGTGGTAAGATTGATATGTGCTTATCCTATATGTCGTCATTTGAATTCGTAGTAGTATGATCTATCTAGTATGTTTTTATATTGTGGCAAACCCTATGCATGTTGTCCAATTTAAGGGCCCATGCAACATGATCTAAAGATCTACACAGGTAACACATATTGTGTAGGAACTCTGTGACCTTTGTGACGGGTGGAGATATCTATGAGAACCGAAGACAATGTGAGATAACAGCGATCCATTGAACTTAATGCTTTGTTCCGGTCTTATGACCTTAATTGTGGAATTGACCACCCTGTGGCAACGGAGAAGTGTGACCATAGAATGAAATGTAGTCCCAAGTGGAGGAGTTTCATAACCTTAGGGATAAGCGCCTATAGAAATACTACCTGTACATCCAAAATCTTTAAACCCAGTTTTGCCATATGAGTCCACCATACCTACCTATATGCGGTATTTCCGTGCCGTTCCAAGCAAAGTTGTATGTGCCATCTCTAATTTTCAAAATGAATTTCCTTTTTGTGTGCTCGTACCGCTCATGAAGCGGCAGGGGGTGGACGATATTTTTCCATGCTAGATGTGTTATTCTTAAGATGAGTGTTTATTCACTTGTCATTGCACGAGAGTACGATGGTAATAGGGATGTCCAGTTCCAAAATGAAAAAGAAATTTTATGTTGTGAAATAATAAACCCCTTGGAAAGTGTTGGTATGGAATGCATCAGTGGATCTGACTAGCCATGGATTGTGAAAGAATGGTGGAAAAAGGAATAAACATTATTTTTTTGTTTTGGAACCACCTATGATATATCTAGCATGGAAAGTACTAAAAATTCTCGATCGTTTTTGCTGATAGGAAAGGCATGCCACCCAAAATATTTTTCTCTCAATTTAAGCTTTGAGCTCTAGCACCTCTATAAATCCCCACTTCCCTCCGCAAAGGGCCTATCTATTCACTTTATGCAATTTTTACTTTTGAGTCTCTATAAGCACCAACTAGGGGGCACTATGATCGTATTTGTGCACTGGGTGTAGCTAATATTCGAGTGTGTTTCATGAATGGATCAATGGTTGAGCATGATGGGCTAGGGATAACTTTCTTTAGTGTTGATATTTTGAAAGACATGGTCGATTGTTGGTATGCTTGAGTATTAAAGTCTTTATGTCAAAACTAGACTATTGCTTTGAACCATCTAAAAGTCCAAATATCCATGCTACAAAAGAAAAGAATATGTGATGAACATGTTAGGCAGCATTCCACATCAAAAATTCTGCTTTTATCAATTACCCACTCGAGGACGAGCAAGAATTAAGGTTGGGGATGCTGATACATCTCCAACGTATCTATAATTTTTTATTGTTCCATGCTATTATATTGTCATTCTTGGATGTTTTATAATCATTTTATAGCAACTTTATATCACTTTTTGGGACTAACCTATTGACATAGTGCCTAGTCCTAGTTGCTATTTTTTTGCTTGTTTTTTACTTTGCAGAATATCCATATCAAACGAAGTCCAAATGTGATAAAAATTTACAGAGAATTATTTTGGAATATTTGTGATTTTGGGGAGGCGAAATCAATGGGAAAGGAGGCCCACATCCACCACGAGACACCATGGCGCGCCCCGGGGCCTAGGCGCATGGTGGTGTATCGTGGCCTCCTCATAAGTTGGTTGGAGCTCTACTTCAGGCACAAGGAAGCTTATATTCGGAAAAAAATCATGTTATAATATCAACACAATTGGAATTACGGATCTCCGGGAATATAAGAAACGCGTTTTGGCCAGAAAACAGGAACGCGAAACAAAAGACAAAAGAGAGGGAGATCCAATCTTGGAGTGCCTCCTGCCCCTTCGCCACCATGGAGGCCATGGTCCATAGGGGGAACTCTCCTCCCATCTAGGGGGAGGACAATTAAGAAGAAGAAGGAGGGGGCTCTCTCCCCTTCTCTTCCGGTGGCACCAGAACGCCACTGGGGCAATCATCGTGACAACGATCTACACCAACATCTTCGCCGCCGTCAACACCAACTCTATCCCACTCTATGAAGAGATGTAACACCTCTCTTCCCCATTGTAATCTCTACTTAAACATGGTGCTCAAATCCATATATTATTTCCCAATGATATGTGGCTATCATATGATGTTTGAGTAGATCCGTTTTGTCCTATGGGCTAATTGATGATCATGATTGGTATGAGTTGTATGTTTTATTTTGTTGATGTCCTATGGTGTCCTTCGTGTCGCGCAAACGTGAGGGATCCCCGCTATAGGGTGTTGCAATATGTTCATGATGGTGGCATGAGTGACAAAAGCACAAACCCGAGTAGGTGGGTTGTTGCGTATGGGAGTAAAGAGGACTTAATATTTAATGCTATGGTTGGGTTTTACCTTAATGATCTTTGGTAGTTGCAGATGCTTGCTAGAGTTCCAATTATAAGTGCATATGATCCAAGTACGGAAAGTATGTTAGCTCATGCCTCTCCCTCATATAAAATTGCAATAATGATTACTGGTCTAGTTATAAATTGCCCATGGACAAATAATCTTCTTTCTTGACAAAATATTTCTACTAAACAACTAACTTTTATTATCTTGCAATTTACTCATAGTTTCATTCCCGCAAAGTACTTCTAGTTTTATTCGTGTAAACTATCCTACCACCTACAAAATAGTTTCATACTTGTTCTAGGTAAAGAAAATGTTAAAGTGTGCGTAGAGTTGTATCAGTGGTCGATAGAGCTTTAGGGAATATTTGTTCTGCCTTTAGCTCCTCCTTGGGTTCGACACTCTTATTTATCGAAAAAGGCTACAAACGATCCCCTACACTTGTGGGTTATCAATGGTTTACTTGTTAGGGAACGTTGCATGGGAAACAACAAATTTCCTACAAAACGCCCAAGATCTGTTCTATGGAGATGCTAGTAACGAGAGGGAGAGGTGTCTACATACCCTTGTAGACCGAAAGTGATAACGATCTAGAGATCATGGTTTGCTTAGTCGTACTCGTATCGCGATCCAAACCGATCCAAACACCGCATGTGCGGCACCTCCGAGTTTAGCACACGTCCGGCTCGGTGACGTCTCCTCCTCCTCGATCCAGCAAGAGAGGGAGAAGAGGTAGATGGCATCTGATCCAACACGATAGCATAGTAGTGGTGGTGGCAGCAGAATTTTGGTAGGGCTTAGCCAAGAGCATACCGGAGAAATGTGGGAAGAGTTGAGAGAGCCAATGGGAAAGCTTAAGGGGTGGTATCCCCATGCACCCCTTCTATATATAGTCTAGATGGCAGGGGAGGGCGTCCAAAACCCACCTAGGTCTGTCCACAAGGGAGAAATCCCTTAAACATGAAGATAACATCTTATCTCTAGATTCAACCCTTTAAATTTAGAGATAGAGCAAACCCCCTCCTTTCACGGCTGGCTCGTCCCCCGCGGGCGACCGACCACACCTCCACCCCCTCCTTCATCCCCTCCCCACCCTCTCTCCCCTCGCTGTCACCGACATGCGTCGCCGGGCTCGTCCCAGGCGGCGCCGACACCAGCAGCTGATAACCCACATGTGTAGGGGATCATTTGTAGCCTTTTTAGATAAGTAAGAGTGTCAAACCCAACGAGGAGCTAAAGGTAGAACAAATATTCCCTCAAGTTCTATCGACCACCGATACAACTCTACGCACACTAATGCTTGTTTTACCTAGAATTAGTATGCAACTACTTTGCGGGAAGTAAACGAGAGGTACTTTGAGAGGAAGTAAACTTAGTAGTGATGTAGCAAGCTTTTTGTAATGCAAGATAAAGATTGTCCCTAGGCAATTGAATATCATAGGATAGATACTTGTTATATGCAATGAAGGTGAGGCATGGGCTAACATACTTTCTCTACTTGGATCATATGCACTTATGATTGGAACTCTAGCAATCATCCGTAACTACTAAAGATCATTAAGGTAAAACCCAACCATAGCATTAAGTATCAAGTCCTCTTTACTCCCATATGCCATAACCCACCTACTCGGGTTTGTGTATTCTGTCACTCACGCAACCCACCATAGGCAAATCATGAACATATGCAACACCATACAGCCTAGATGCCTCCGCTTGTGCGACACGGAGGGCATAGGATAGCACCATATCAACATACAACTCACATTCATAACATCATACCACAATTAACCCATAGGACAAAAGAGATCTACTCAAACATCATAGGATAGCCAAATATCATTGGGAAATAATATATGGACTTGAGCACCATGTTTAAGTAGAGATTACAGCAGGGAAGAAAAGTGTTACACCGATGCAAAGAGGGGGAGAGAGTTGGTGTTGACGGCAACAAGATTGTTGATGTAGATCACTGTCACGATGCTTGCCCCGACGGCGATTCGACGCTGTCGGGAGAGTGGGGGGAGAGCCCCCCCTCCTTCTTCTTCCTTGGCCTCCCACCTAGATGGGAGGAGAGTTACCCCTCTGGTCCATGGCCTCCATGGCGGTGGAGGGGTGGGAGCCTCTCCTAGATTGGATCTCCCTCCCTGTTCTCTTCTGTTTCGCATTCCTGTTTTCTGGCCAAAAACCGTTTCTTATATTCTCAGAGATCCGTAACTCCGATCCGGCTGAAATTTTTAGGGGATTTTTATACAAAAATTAGCTTCCTCGCGACCGAAGGAGAGCTCCAACCGACGTACGAGGTAGGCAGCACCCACCAGGCCACTGTTGGCCCCCGTGGCTGCGCCCTGATGTATTGTGGGGGCTGTGGGCCTCCGTTTGCATTCATTCCACTTCTCAAAATTCAAAAATATTCCAAAAAAATCTCCATACATTTTTATCGCGTTTGGACTTCGTTTGATATGGTAATTCTGAGAAAGAAAGAACATGCAACAAACAGGAACTAGCACTAGGCACCGGATCAGTAGGTTAGTCCAATAAATCATATAAATTGTTGCCAAAAGTATGTGAAAGTTTTATAATATTGGCATGAAACAATCCAAAATTATAGATATGATGGAGATGTATCAACAGCCCGATGCCTTCCCCCAAGGAAGCTCCTACATGGGGTAGAGCGAGGCCGAGCGGTGCTTCGAGGTGGTGACGGTCTGGCACGGAGGTGGGGCAACTTGGCGCTGACGTGGGTGGTTGGTTGCATGGCGGTGTGGCCATTGGCGATGGAGCAACGCGATGGTGCAAGCTGACGGCGCACCCACTCGTCCCAGATCAGGGCCCTTTGGGCTCCATCTGTGCCTGGACGGGCCGGCGCCTTGCTCGTCGGCGGAAGACTCGGCGAAAGAGCCTCTCAGAGGTGGAGATGGGGTGTAGATAGGTTGGGTGATGGTGGCATTGTTTACGGGTTGGTGCAGCGTGGTGGTAGCAACTTTGTGGGCCCGAGAGGCCTGGTGTGTCACTGCGCCAACGTCTGGCCAGCTACTACAGTGGTGTTGGAGGCAGTGACCTCCCTCGCAATGGCGATGGAGGTAGTTCTCTCCTGCACGGCCTTGGTGATGTCGTCCCCGATTCCCGGTGTTGCCATGTAGCATCCTCTAGGCCTCGTGATGGTGTCCATAGTGAGACGGCAAGGGTGGTGTCAGTCCATAGAGACGCATGCTGGTGGGTGGCAAGCTTGGTGCATGGCTTCAAATCGGGTGGGCTGTGGTGTTTGGGGAGCGGGAGAAACCCCCGTCGGTCCATCCGACTCCAACGCGGTGACGCGGGTGCCGTCATTCCTTCTTGAAGGGCGTCGGAGCGACCTATCCCCCAGTCCTCTCCGCATGCCGAGGGAATCCCTAGGACAAGTCTGGGTAACAACGTCTTCGGTGTCGCACTCCTTCTCTAGGGTGTTGCTTGGTATGTGGGTGTTCGGAGCCATGGAGTGGGGCGGGACTATTTCAGAGGGCACAATGGTGCCGGTGCATCCGAGCTTTGTTGAGTTGCCGTTGTTGGCATTTAATTATTTTTCTTTTCTTTTTGGGCTTGTTGTGCTGTTTGCCCTAGCAGTTGCTACGTGATCGGTGTTGGTTCCTTTATAATATAAAGCGGGGGGGACCCTTTTTAGAGTAAATTTAGAGATAAGATCTTATCTCTAGATTTAAATGGCATATGCCTCGGGGAATGGTGAGGACGGCCCATGTGGGTTGTATCTCCACCCCTCGGTACATGTGGGCCCTTCCTGGGTCATTGGGCCCCACCGTGGAACCCCTGGAACCTTCCTGGTACTCTATCGAAAAATTCCCAAACTTTTCGGGAAACTTGAATATGACTTCCCATATACTCCCTCTGTTCCTAAATATAAGGTGTATTAGTTTTTTCAAAAGTCAAACCTTGTCTATGTTTGACCAACTTTATAGGAAAATATATAATGATTTACAATACTAAATATATAAAATACAAAAATATTTTTATGATGTATCTAGTGATAATGATTTGGTATCACCGACAGTGAAGGGTATATAAGCTGTGGTCTCGACGGTTCAAAATTTCAATCTTCAATCGTCGAGCCCCAAACCCTAAGATACCGCAGAAGGACCCCCTGGTCATCGCCTTGCCTCCCCATGCGTCTCCGCCACTAGGAATCTCGTCTTCGACGGGCATCTTCGCCGCCGTCGCTGCCGTAGTGGATCCGTCACCGAGCTAGGGTACTGATTCGATCTTTCTGGCGCTCCCCGTCAGATTCTTGCGCAATAAAGTTGATTTTCTCTATAAGCCACAGTTTGCATAGCTTTCTATCCACGAGAAAACTCCGTAGATTAGAGAACCATCGATTTTCTAGGGTTTTCCTTCCGTCCGATGGAACTCGGTAGAACCAAAGTAAACAAATCGTATCACCGATTAGCCTGTCTGTGTTGCAAAGAACTGTCTCGATGAAACCGAGTACTTCTTTTCGATCTCACTGAAAAGAGTGCCAAGTTTCTGTTAATGGGATAGTCAGTCTCGATAGCACAATTTTTTTTGCTTCGGCTGTACTGATTTTCATGTGACAGAATGTAAAATCTTGTGTTCAAACTTTCAAAAATCAGCCTCATTTTATGATGACTCATCTTCTTCTGCTCCTCTACACTCTATTCACAGGGTCAGAGATGTCTGCTTCAGATGACAGTGAGAACAACTTCATAGAACAAAGTGTTGAGATGCATTCGGGCACTAGTCCTGAGCCTAGTTCATTTTTAGATCCAGGCACCCCTATTTCTCATGGGTTGCCTAAAGCTGCTACAAGGACCATGAAGAGACTGAATTCATCTGAAGAAGATTTATACTTTGTGCCAGATGAGGTTCTTGCCAACAAGCAAGAGAAGGCTGCCAAGAAGTCAGCCAATGAGGCCACCTCTTCCAGCAGGGTGGTTGGCAAAACATATGCACCTCCTGAATCTATGAGAGCACCTGAGAGTGCCAGAGCTATAATGGCCGTTGATTCCCCAAAGAAGTCTTTGCCTATGAAGGCAGGGGAGAAAAAGAAGGTCAGAAAGAGGATAATCCATGTTATTGGCAGGCCTACATCTATGTTTCAAGATCTAGAGGAGGCAGCTGCTGCTGAAGAGAAGGTAGAGCCAGCTGCTAAGGCCCCTCCCAAGAAGAAGTCAAAGCTTATGGCATATGCTATGCCTAAGGCTGCAACCACCAAGAGCACAAAATCCAAGAAAACTGCTGCTGCTGCTGAGAAATCCAAGAGGTTATCCAGACAGATTCCTGCTTCTGAGAAGAACAAAGGGTCTACCTTTAGAGAGGAAGAGGATGATGACTTGACTGCCTTAATGAAGCTTAGGCCACACCTTCCAGTACATAATGCCAGATACCCACTTGCTGAAGATATGAAGAAGAGGAAGGACTCTGGCTTGAGGGCATGGAGAGCTGCTGATCCATATGCCCAAAGGAAGAATGTTTGGGGAACGTTGCATGGGAAACAAAAATTTTCCTACGCACACGCAAGATCTATCCATGGTGATGAGCATCTACGAGAGGGAGAGTGGATCTACGTACCCTTGTAGATCACTAAGCGGGAAGCGTTAAGAAACATGGTTGGTGTATTCAAACTTCTTCGTGATCCAAATCGCCAAGCGTCCCGCGATCCAATCACGATCCGTCCCGATCAAGCACCGAACGGACGGCAACTCCACGTTCAGCACATGTACAGCTTGATGACGATCTCTGCCTTCTTGATCCAACAAGAGGGAGCAGAGAGGTAGACGAGTTCTCTGGCAGCGTGACGGTGCCGCGGCGATGGTAGTGGAGCAATTCCGGTAGGGCTTCGCCTAAGCACTGCAGAAAACCGATAAAGAGGAGAAACTATGCACTAGAGGAACGGGTAGCACGTGGCTGAAAATCAAGTGCAAAAATCCTAAAACCTCTAGTATATATAAGAGGAAGAGAGGAGGAGGCTTGGCCCAAGGGCCAAGCCACCAAGTCTTTGGCCGAACCAAGAGGAGAGGAGGATTCCTCCTCCAATCCTAGTAGGACTAGGACTCCTCCTTATTTTTGCCTTTTTGCCTTTTTCCACCTTTTTCTCTTTGGGCTTTTCTTCCCAGCTGCATGGACCTTGTGTGGGACTTCCACCAGCCCACTAAGGGCTAGTATTCACTCTCCCACAGCCCATGTAGCCTCTTGGGTCGAAATACCCCCCCCGATGGTCTCCCGGCACTCCCGATACACTACCGATGATCCCGAAACTTTTCCGGTGACCAAAATAGGACTTCCTATATATCAATCTTTACCTCCATACCATTCCGGAGCTCCTCGTGACGTATAGGATCTCATCCGGGATTCTGAACAACCTTCGGTCACCACCATGCATAACTCTATACTACCAAAACGTCACCAAACCTTAAGTGTGTAGACCCTGCGGGTTCGAGAACTATGTAGACATGACCGAGACACCTCTACGGCCAATAACCAATAGCGGGACTTGGATGCCCATATTGGTTCCTACATATTCTATGAAGATCTTTATCAGTCGAACCTCTATGTCAAGGATTCAGTTAATCCCGTATGATGTTCTCTTTGTTCTTCGGTATGTTACTTGCCCACGATTCAATCGTCGGTATCTCCATACCTAGTTCAATCTCGTTATCGGAAAGTCTCTTTACTCGTTCCGTAATATAAGATACCATGACTAAAACTTAGTCACATTGCTTGCAAGGCTTATTGTGATGTTGTATTACCGAGTGGGCCCTGAGATACCTCTCCGTCACACGGAGTAACAAATCCCAGTCTTGATCCATGCCAACCCAACAGACACCCTCGGAGATACCTGTAGAGCACCTTTATAGTCACCCAGTTACGTTGCGACGTTTGATACACATAAGGCACTCTTCCGGTGTCCGTGAGTTGCATGATCTCATGGTCATAGAAACATATACTTGACATGTAGAAAACCGTAGCAATAAACTGACACGATCATATGCTATGTTTGTCCTTTGGGTCTTATCCATCACATCATTCTCCTAATGATGTGATCCCGTTATCACATGACATTGCATGTCAATGGCTAGGAAACCTTGACCAACTTTGACCAACGAGCTAGTTCACTAGAGGCATACTAGGGACAAAGTGTTGTCTATTTACCCACACATGTAATGTGTTTTAAATCAATACAATTATAGCATGGATAATAAATGATCATCATGAAGAAGGAAATATAATAATAAACACTTTATTTATTGCCTCTAGGGCATATTTCCAACAAAGAATACAGCTGGGGACTACAGATTCTATACCAAAGAGCAACATGATTTCTATGAGACTGTGCTTTTTGACAAGAGTCCATCTATGAGTGATATGAGGTATGTGGACTAGAAATTCATCAAGGAGAATGAGGACTACTTTCCAAGTGTCCAAGATAATTTTCACTTGCAAGATATGAGTCCACTGTTGATGAATGGGCTGCCATCTTAGGAGTCCCAAAAGCTCAAGATGGAGATTTGGATGTCTACTCAGAATCCAAGGAGAGCCACAATGCTATGGCTAACATGTATAAGGAGATCCCTACTGCTAACGTGAAGTCTCACAGGCTAGGATCTATTTCCTTTCTCCAGGCCGGCCTCCGCACCATGAACACCATTCCGAGGCATACTTTGATGCCCAAGTCAAGAGATGACAAGATGATCCGAGGCTACTCCATCAACATGTTGATCCACCTTGACGGACACACCAGTATCAGAGCCATGGACTTGATTGTTGAGACAGTCAAGAGGGTTGCTGTTGATCAGAAGCGCTCTTGATGCTGTGCACCCTATATCCAGATGCTCATCAACTCCAAGTCAGAGAAGCACATATTTGCTCTAGATCGTCCCCATTTTCCCCTATAGCCAGATCTCGAGGACAATGTTGTGGTGATGGATGCTGAACATCCGATATCTGCTGCAGCTTAGGCAGAGGCAGAGGCAGTTAGAGCCACTAGTGCTCAAGTCCCTAGATCCAGAAATGAGCAAATGGATCTGTTGATATCATTAGTTCAAGGTATGAAGAAGGACATTAAGGGGATTCTGGACAACCAGAACAGTCTTGTGAGGATCTTCGAAAATAGGATCAAGACCCTTAATGATAAGGTGGACGGGCTGACTAAGACAGTTAATGAGCTCAAGAAGGAAGTTGACTCAGTGCCTCTTCCTTAGACTTCTTCAGATGATGATGATGATGATGATGAGGATGGATCACCTCTCAGGATAGGCACACAGTTTCCTACTCAGTCCAGATTAGCCACTGTGCCAGGTCCAGACTTGAGGCCCTCTTCATCAGCTCTGCTGCTATCACCTCAGCTCCTGCTCCATCAGTTTCAGTTCCTCCAGCTGCCACTCCAATGCCATCCATGACATATGTAGAGATCTTCACCAACGCTGTCCTCTCGACTCCTTCATCAACAACCGGAGGAGATTAGCCCAAGAACGCTTAGATATATGCCTTTGAAATTTTTGGTAACTTGTTGCCAAAGGGGGAGAAGTGTATATAGATCTTTAGGCTTTGAGTGAGAGAGCGTTTTGGTGTTTATTGATTTTTCAAAAACAATTGTCTTTTGGTTGCTTGTGATACACGTTCTTTGTGTTTGATCATACACTTTCTGTGTGATGCTACTACTTCCTATCATCTCAATGCTTAATGAGATGATATTTCACCATTTCTTGATTGTGTTGTGCTATGATGTTCACTCTAATTATTATCGCACACCACCAAGTTGTATGTGACATGGAAGAAGTGCCCCATGTACCTAATAGATTGTGCATTTGCATTAAAACGCAAATTCAAAATGATGCACAAATTTAGGGGGAGCTCTTGCTCATCACATACTTCTCAAAGCGATGATTATATTCATTGATTATATCATATGTCGAAGCTTTGATCTATATGTTGTCATCAATTACCAAAAAGGGGGAGATTGAAAGCACATTTGCTCCCTTGGTGGTTTTGGTAATTTATAACAACATATAAGTCATTGAACTAATGTTTCCACCAAGTATATTTCAGGAAATGTTCAATGATAGGATTGGCAAAAGGATTGTGGAGATTGTGGAATACCCCGGGATGCAAGGAAATAGGTTGGTAAAGCTTCAAGTAGGAGGACTCTACATTTTATATTTGTGAGAAATCACTTTGAGTCCATAGGAAAGCCAATACTATTAAAAGGGGGTAAGGTTTTGTTGGTGAACAAAATGCTCATACGTGCACAAGTAATAGTCACCAAAAACACCCAAAAAATCTCCCACAAAAGTCTATCCAAAGCGAAATACTCAAAATCGGTGCAACCAACATTCTACACTCGGTGCCACCGATTCCAAACCGTAGACAGACTCATCCAAACCCTAGCTTTTTGGTGCAACCGATACTGCATTCGGTGCCACCGAGTTGGGCTGCCAACTTTCTGTTACGCAAGTTCATAATTTCGGTCCCTTCGAGCTTGTCGAATCGACGTCACCGAGATTGGGCATTCTGAGCGTTGGTCACCTTATCGGTGCAACCAAGATTCCTATATCGGTCTCACCGAGATTCAAAAGTTGCCACCTTTTGGATCAGTGTCACCGAGTTGGTCATTTTGTGTGTAATGGTTGGATTTTTGGAGATGCCTATATATACCCCTTCACCACCACCTACTCAAAAGAGAAGCACTCAGAACTATTCCATACTTGCCCCATCCAATTTTCCGAGAGAGAACCACCTACCCTTGTGTTGAGGTCAAGATCTTCCACTCCAACCATATGGATCTTGATTTCTAGCCTCCCTAAGTTGCTTTCCACCAATCCCATCTCTTCCACCAAGCCAAATCTATGAGAGAGTGATTGCGTGTTGAGGAGTCTATCATATTGAAGCACAAGAGCAAGGAGTTCATCGTCATTACCGACCCTATTACCTTTTGGAGGGTGGTGCCTCCTAGATTGGTTAGGTGTCGCTTGGGAGCCTCCTACTTCGTGTTGTGGAGTTGAACCAAGAAGTTTTTACAGGCAAGGAGATCGCCTACTTCATGAAGATCTACCCATAGTGAGTCTAGTCCTTCGTGGATGGAAGCCGTTATGGAATAGTCAAGGTTGCTACTTCATGGACCCTTATGGGTGGAGCCCTGTGTGGACTCTCACGATCTTTACCCTCTGTGGGTTGAAGACTCCATAAACGTGGATGTACGATAGCACCACCTATCAGAACCACGGGAAAAATCATCATGTCAACAATTGTGTTTGATCTTCCTACCATATCCCTTCTACTCATGCTTGTTGTTATTTTCCATTGCTATACTCTTAGACATGCATGTGTAGGGTGTACTTGACTTTCCATGAATGCTAAAACTGCAAACACTAAAATTGGGAAAAGGCAATTTTTTTATTTGGCCAAGTAGTCTAATCACCCCCCCTCTAGCACTACTTTCGATTGTACATATGTACTTTGCAAATGTCTATGTCTTCCTCCTTGATGTAATCGCGGATGGACTTGAAATGATGCTTTATATGCTTGGTCTTCTTGTGAAACCTGGGCTCCTCGACAATGGCAATGGCACCAATGTTGTCACAAAATAGAGTCATCAGATCCAGTGCGCTAGGCACAACTCATAGATCCGTCATGAACTACTTCATCCAGACTCCTTCCTGCGTTGCTTCCAAAGCAGCTATATATCCCACCTCACATGTAGATGCTGCTACCACACTTTGCTTGGAGCTACTCCAGCTGGCTGCTGCACCATTTAGAATAAATATGTATCCATATTGATACTTAGAGACATCTGGATCAGCGTCAAGCTAGCATCAACGTAACCCTTTACGACAAGCTCTTGATCACCTCCACATACAAGAAACATTTCCTTAGTCCTCTTTAGGTACCTAAGGATAATCTTGACCGTTGTGCAGGGATCCACTTCTGGATCACTCTTGTACCCCTTGCCAGACTCATGGCAAGGCACACATTAGGTATAGTACACAACATGGCATACGTAAAAGAGCCTATGGATGACTTTCTTCTGCCATGGTAGAGGTTTGAGTCTTAATCAACTTCACACCATACAATACAAGCAATAACTCCTTCTTTGGCTGGTCCATATTGAATTCCTTCAAAATCTTGTCAAGGTGTATTGATACGTCCATTTTGCATCATGTTTTCCTACTACTATTTATAATATTTTTATGCATAATAATGCTTTGGGGAGTAATTCTAATGCCTTTTCTTTCACATTTTGCAAGGTTTACACCAAGAGGGAGAATGTCGGCAACTGGAATTCAGTACCTGAAAAAGGCATGTCAGAGATACCTATTCTGCACTCCCAAATGAAGCTGAAAATTTACATAGATTTTTTATACAAAAAATAAGAAATACTGGGACTGAAAAATACCAAAGGGGCTCACCAGGTGGCCACCCTCTACCAGGGCGTGCCAGGCCCCTAACCTCGCCCTGGTGGAGCGTGCCCATCCTGGCCCACCTCCGGAGCCCATCTTCTGGTATACATTCCCAAAAAAACTAAAAAAATTAGGAGGAGTACTTTCGGGACGAAGCGTCACCGCCTCGAGGCGGAACTTGGGCAGGAGCACTTTTGCCCTTCGGAGGAGCGATTCCGCTAGGGGAACTTCCCTCCCGGAGGGGGAAATCGAAGCTATCGTCATCAAGAACAACCCTTTCATCTTGGGGAGGCCATTCTTCATCAACATCTTCACCATCAAAATCATTTTGCATGTAATCATGTGAATTTGATATGTGTTTGATACTTTGATGATATGTATGTTGTGATTCCCTTAGTGGTGTCATGTGAACGTCGACTACATAACACTTGACCATCCTTGGGCCTAAGGGAATGCATTGTGGAGTAGTTATTAGATGATGGGTTTCTAGAGTGACAGAATCTTAAACCCTAGTTTATGCGCTACTTCGTAAGGGGCTGATTTGGGTCCACATGTTTGATGCTATGGTTATACTTTGTCTTAATACTTTTCTCATAGTTGCGGATGCTTGCGAGGGAGTTAATCATAAGTAGGTTGTTAGTTCAAGTAAGAACAACACCTTAGTACTGGTTCACCCACATATCAAATTATCAAAGTAGCGAACACGAATCAAACCAACATGATGAAAGTGACTAGACGAAATTCCCGTGTACCCTCAAGAACACTTTGCTTATCATAAGAGATAGTTTTGTCCTGTCCTTTGACACAAAAGGATTGGGCTACCTTGCTGCACCATACCTATTGTTACCGTTACTTGCTCATTACAAATTACCTTGCTATCAAACTACTTGCTACCTACAATTTCAGTGCCTGCAGAAATTACCTTGCTGAAAACCGCTTATCATTTCCTTCTGCTCCTCGTTGGGTTCCACTCTTACTTATCGAAAGGACTACAATTGAATTTCTACACTTGTGGGCCATCAAGATTCTTTTCTGGCGCCGTTGCCGGGGAGTGAAGCGCTCTTGGTAAGTGGAAATCGGTAAGGAAAAACTTATACTACATGCTGAAATTTACTGTCACTTGTTACTATGGAAAGCAATCCTTTGAGTGGTTTGTTCGGGGTATCTTCACCTCGATCGGAACCATAATTAGTTTCCCCTCAACCTACAACACCTACTGAAAATATTGGTTATGAAATTCCTTCGGGTATGTTAGAACAACTGTTAGCTAGTCCTTATGCAGGAGATTAGACTGAACATACTGATATGCACCTAATACATGTGGAAGAAATTTGTGGACTATTTAAGCTTGTAGGTTCCGAAGATGAAGTTAAGAAGAAGGTTTTCCCTTTATCTTTGAAAGGAAAAGCATTGACATGGTAAAGGCTATGTGATGATATTGGATCATGGAACTGGAATCGTTTGAAATTGAAATTCCACCAAAAGTTTTATCCTATGCATCTACTTCATCATGATCAGAATTATATATATAATTTTTGTCCTCGTGAAGGAGAAAGTATCGCTCTATCTTGGGGGAGGATTAAGTCAATGCTATATTAATGCCCCAATCATGATATCTCAAGAGAAGTTATTATTCAGAATTTTATTCTCGGCTTTCTCATAATGATCAAACCATGCTCGATACTTCTTGTACCTGTTCTTTTATGAAGAAGACTATTGAATTCAAGTGGGATCTCTTGGAAATAATTAAATGTAACTCTAAAGATTGGGAACTTTACGAAGGTAAGGATATTATGCTTGAATTTGGTTGTGTTAAATCTTTTATGAATACCAATGCTTTTCACAAGTTTAGCACTAAATATGGACTTCACTCTGAGATAGTAGCCTCTTTCTGTGAATCATTTGCTTCTCATGTTGATCTCCCTAAAGACAAGCGGTTTTAATATCATCCCCCTATTAAAAAATAAATTAAAGAACCGGTCATAGCTAAAGAATAAACTACCTTTTACCATGTTGATCTAGTTGTGCCTATTTCTTATATTGAGAAACCACCTTTCCTGGTTAGGATAAAGGAACATGCTAAGGTATCAACTGTGGTTCACAAAAGTAATATTAGAGCACCTAAGCCCTCTGAAAAAATTAAAGTAGAACCTAGTGTTGCTATGGATAAAGATCTCTTGGTAGAAAATATTGATGGGCATGTCATTTACTTCTATGATGAAGCTGCTAGAATTGCTAAACCCGATGAAAAAGAAAAATATAGACCCGTAGTTGGCTTGCCTGTTGTCCCAGTCAAAATAGGAGATCATTTCTATCATGGCTTATCACTATAGGAATTAGGCTCTTTGCCATCTGCCATGGCAGGCGGCAAAGGGCACAACCACAAACGGCAAAGGCCTTTGCCGTCAGCCAGCGGATGGCAAAAGTTTGGGCCGAACAAACCCTGTCAAAGGTGTTCTTTCCCATCTGCCTTGGCACAGCGGACGACAAAGTTTTTTTGTCATTAGTATGCAGACGGCAGTGATGCTAGACGGCATAGTACTAATGGTAGCACCATTAGGTGGATAACGCCCCCGGGCCTTTGTCGTCTCCCTGGACAGCCCATGAAGTTCTTTGCCGTCTGCCCCTAATGGCCCAGCCCAGCCCTTGGCTGTCTGCCCTTGACGGCCCCCACAACCCTTTGTTATGTGACCTAGACACCCCTAGCCCTTTGCCGTCTGCCCCTGGCAGCCCCCCTAGCCCTTTGCCGTCTGCCCCAAACGGCAAATAGGCCAAATGGCCCCAGGCCTAGTTCTCCCAGGTTTAACAGGTGGCTGCCATGTGCACTCTTTGCCATCCGTGGCCATCCGCAAAGAGGGCTTTGCCGTTCATGGCCATCGGCAAAGAGGGCTTTGCCATCCGGGGCAGACGACAAAGAGGGCTTTGCCATCCGGGGCAGACGGCAAAGAGGCCGTATTGCCTTTTTTTATGTTTTTGTTATGTTCAAAAATTGCCACATGCAAATATATGATATATATATATATTTCACATAAACAATATCCCTGCCACATGGATATGATCAACCAACAATTATACCAAATTAAAAGTATCAAATGTCACATTGTTCACCATATTACAATACTTTCATCCATACGTACATAGTCTCATACATATAGGTAGAAAGTTTCACGTAAGTTCATCGATACAAAATGAAAACAGAAAGTAAAAACTAGCACTACATCAAAGCAAGCTATCATGAACTCAATCAAATCTACAAAACTGGAAATAAGAAAGTTAGAAAAAGAATACTAGAAGAAGATCTAGAAGTAGAAGAAGATGAAGAAGCATTTTTCTTCTCTCTCTTTCTCCTCTTGATTTTCTTCTTCTTATTGCTTATTTGTGTCATTTTAGAGCTAACCTAGGTAATTATCACATTTTTAACCTAACTAAGCTGATTATGTCATTTTACAAGAAAATAAGCTAAGTCTATGGCATCTATGAGGTTACCAAGTCTATCATGCCATTTTTGAGTTAACTAAGCTTATTATGTCAGTGTGGAGGAAACAATGCTAAGTATAGGTCATTTTAGAGCTAACGTAGGTACAATATGTCATTTTGGAGGTAAGTAAGCTTACTATGTCATTCTAGAGGAAACAAAGCTAACTTAGGTAAAATATGACATTCGTCTAAGTGCTAACTTTGTCATTGTGCTAAGTTTGTCTAAGTGCTATGTTTGTCTTTGTTTGAGAAAATGAGCCAAGTAAGTGGCATATTAGGGCTTACCATCCTCGTCATCATGATGGTGAAGCACCGGGGTTGCTCGGGCCGGTGTCAGCTGGAGCACTACTTGGCCCTGGAGGAGGATCATGCGATGCGGCTCTGAAGTTATGCTGCACAAAAGATCATTTGCGTTAGCATGATGATGCTGGAATGTTAAGAGTACTAACTAATGAACATTGAAATGAAACTCACCGTTCTAGCCATGGTAATGAATTCCATCGGTGGAGGGGTTTGGCCGGTCTTCTCGCATAAAGTCTACACATTTGGTTTTGACAAGTCAATCATATTGGTTATTAATGAAACGAACATGTAGTGCATGATTTGGCTAATATGAAGAAGAAACTTACCACGATGAGGTCGTACATGGCCCAGTTAGAAGCATCATTTCCTGCCCTCTCCTCCTCCAACAATCTAGCCGTCCTCTCCTCCAAATCCCTCTTCTCCCCCATTGCCTGTCAGGCCTGTTACGCTAGAAGCGCCTGGGTTGTCTCTCTCTATTTCTACAGAGCAGCCTGCAACACAACTCCTCGTTAACATTGTAATCATATTTATTTGCACACACAATGTAATGGAGGAAAGCTATCTGAGTCCGTATGACTAAACTTGATGGCGAGCTGGACTGGCCGTGGACGAGGCGTCATCTCAGGACAGGAGCTCGTTTTGCGTGTCTTGATTTGTCGGAGAGTGCACGAAGACTGTATAAGTCCACCTCCAATGGCTATCGAGCCATAGGGACTCCCGTCACTAGGTATCATCACCAGGTCTGGATAAATAGGATGCTGGCTCGGGTTGAAGTCCTCCCCATTCACCACCTTCCCCTCATCTCTGTACCTCACGAGCTTGTTGTGTGAGGAGATGTTGGTGAAGTTCTGGGGATTATCGAGGTCAGACTCATAGAATGCCTTGGCCTTCTTGTACGAGGCAGTATGGTCCATGGCATAGAGGTCGTACACCTTTGGCACCTCCGTCTTATTGTAATGTGCCTACAAGAGAGGAACAAAGTATTAATAAAGGGGTCAAGCTAACATCAAAACATGAATTGCAGGAATCATGAAGCAAACCACATACCCAGTTCTGCCTGAACTGAAATAAGTTGGCCCTGCCTTGATGGTGTGGCACACCTTCCATTTGGGCACGTCGTTCCTTGGCATCGTCGTGGACGACTTGCCATTCGTCAGAGCACCACTCGTTCACCAACGCCTCCAAACAATCCATCTTATCCGCACACCATCTCGGGGGCACCTAAGTAGTAAAGAGAAATTTGAGAGCTACACCTACGAATCAAAGCAAGGAAACTAAGTACAAGGCCTTAAGAATATATAATTACCTTCATGTACTGCTCCTTGTCCAGAAACTTTCGGCGGGACGACGACTTGTCCTTCTTAATACGCCGTGATGCGTAGTAGTCTCGAATAGCCTATACCCGAGCCTCGTGTCGTAAGTTCTCTCGTAGGTGCCTACACTCGTAATCGATAAGCTTTGTCGCAGCCTCCTCGTATCCCTCCTCACACATATAGAAGGTCTGTAATCAAACAAGACAATACTAATTAGTATAATAACTAGCTATTATTGATTTTTAATTGTGTAAAGGAGAAATTACCCAGAACTTTCTGATCACCATGTCAGCCCTCGCGTGGCACAACACACCATCAACCATGTCCTCTGGCGGGGCCGGGGCAGCCAAGTAGTGCTCCCATTTCAATCCCAACTCTGGAAGCCGACCCTCACCGGGCAACTTGACAAACCCCAGGAAGTTATGCCTTAAAATCACACCAAGGATGGAGTTGGGCCTGCGGACATCCTTGGCGTGAATTCAACCCCTCCAATATGACAAAGCCAACACATTAGATATGTGAAGAAACATGAAGGCAAAAGGTTTAAAAAGAATAAATGCACTTACTTCAGCGACTCAGGCTTAATCGACCACCTCTGCTCATGGGTCGCCAGCACGGGCGGGAGCTGTGTACACCCACGCTGGTAGACGGTGGCCCCCCTCAACGACCTCATCCCCGCTATTAGAAATCTGATCCTTGCCACCATCAGCATGGCCACTCGGTACCGGCTGATGCAAATACGGCCAGGTGCCCCATCCAATGGAAGCGTGTGGAGTTGTAACATACCAAATTTTCAATTTGGAATGTTATTAGTTAAGTATCTATGCAATATGATTGAAATGAATGTGGCAATTATATTTTCATCTTCTTTATTTGACTTCTTTTCAACTGGCATTTGAGTTTACTCAATTACCTGACAAAATAGTTTGATACAAAAAAAGTATGAGAGGAGGTAACATGACACCCCAAAAGTCAGAAAATAGTGCCAATTTATTTGAAAGTCAAATTTGGTTTCATTTTGGATTTTCTTTAAATAATGTTTTTATAATGTTTTTATTTTGACTCTAAAGAAATGTTCACACTTTAAGATTTATTTTTCTGATCGTTTTGGTATAAAATACCTTATATTTTGTATTTCGTCTTATTCTCACAAAATAGAGAAAACGTATTTTTCAAAAAAAAAAACACGCACGCACCCAGGCCGGCCGAGCCAGCCACCAAGCCGCTCGCCCAAGCCAACCAGGCCGAGCGATTCCAGGAGCTAGCGCTCCACCCTAGCGCCGCCAGAGACAAAAAAAGCCCATCTTCCCTAACCTCCCGCTCGACCCGTTGGATAACCCAGCGCTCGCAGCTCCCGCACCAGCCACACGAAGCTCTCAAGATAGAGCCTATCCGCAGCTCCGTAGCACCCCTAGCAGCGCCTATAAGTAGCCCTCGATGCCCTCTTTCCATTCAGCCAAGCCGCACCACCTCTCGCCGCTCACAGCCATCGCCCCGTCCGTTCGCATCTCACCAGAGCCGAGTTCTTCGCCGAAGGATTTCATCGCCGATGAAACTCCCCTGCCTCTGTTACTTCGGGAATCGGACCCCCTCATCATCCCGCATCCCCCTGACATCTTTTTGTGCCCCTAGGTTCGCCGGAGCCGCCGCCCCGATGACCTGTGTCGCCGGAGTTCACCGGAGCTCCACCCCTCACTCCACTCCCTCCGGTCGTCGTCGTCGACCGCCGTCACCACCGCCCGGAGGCCCTCGCCGAGCTGCACCCGCCCGACCACCTCGCCCGTGCCGGAGCCTGCCGGAGCCGCCACCCCGTCACCGCCGATCTCCCTGCCGACGTCGTGCTCGTCTCTGTGAGCGCTCGTCCCTCCTCTGTCCATAGCGTAGATTAGATTGTTTTTTATTTTGATCGAACCGATACGCTAATTAGAGATCTAAACCGTGTGGTTTATTTTAAACTGAACGTCGGTTTTGTTTTAGTTTAGCCGAACCGGTGATTTACTTAATTCGTGACCGTTCATCGCATAGCTTTGACCACGAACGTACTCAACCAACCAGGGCTGACCGCATCACACTCTAGACGCGAACGTTCACACATTAAGGTTTTCAGAAACGTTCCTATAGCCGTTTTTTTCCAGATTTAATTCAAAACTTCAAACGGCCTTAACTTTTTAACCGTAGGTCGAAACGGGTTGAAACAAGAGGCTAAATTTTCGTCTCGAATAGACCTAACCAGAGAACCCATAGTTGCAAACTTTTGCAAGTTAAAATTTGAAATTATTTCAGATTTGAATTTAAATTTCATTAGCCCATATCTTTCAAACGGTATACCCGTTTGAAGTGATTCTTTTTGCACCGCGTCACATGAACTAAATCCTTTGCCATGAAATTTTGCCACTATATATTCTACACAATTATTTTTTGTTCATCATAATTTTTCTAGAATGCCTTGTAGGAACACTAGTGCATGTCACGAATTTTGAACATTATTTATACTTTGAAATTTTTCATGTTAATGACTTGTTTTAGATTTTATTTGGGTTTTGCAAATATTTTGTTGCATGTTTTCTTTGAATTGTATGAATGCTTGTTTATGTGTGTTTATTTTACCTTGCGATAGATTGTCCGGAGTGTGAAGCAGAGTACTACCATTCACTTGAACTTCACTCCCAGCATGAAGGGAAGTTGCATTTTGATCATATAAGTTTTTACCTATGTTTTATTTTTGCACATAGTCCTTTGATGTAGGAGTGCATGGTAGGAGTTTATACTTGTTGGTTTTACTATCACCGAGTAGTTCATTTGAGGTAGGTCTGAACCGTACCAACTTTGTCGCCACCGTGTTATATTACAATGCTTCGCCAAAGTAGACGTGGATTGGTGAGTGTTATCACATTGAGATGTGAGTGACAAAGTAGTAACTAGGATCAACTTTAATGAACTACCTGGGTGGAAATTGGTTTGTATGGTGGCGAAGTACAGTGGGAGCATTGATGGGAATCCATGGGAGTGCACACTTGTGGTCCGTCCACCCAGGCTCAAAGGGATCAACCTTATTTTCATGTCTATAAGCTTCCGTGTGCAGCCGCAAGCCAATATAGGCTCTGGTTTAGTTGAGTAGATGGTGTGACCTCTTCCAGGATAGGCTAGCAGATGTAGATTATGTAGGTGTACCGGCCTATCCGTGGATTAGGGGAAATGCTTTCGAAAGACTATGTCTCGATCTTCCGATCAAGGATGTGGTCGAGTCTTGTGGGGAAAAGTGCACATCCTCTATAGAGTTAAAAATCTAATCGATTAGCCGTGTCCCGGTCATGGACAACTTGAGATTTTAGTAGTGGAAATGTAGGGAGATCTCCTCACTCTTAACTAATCAACTGGGTACAAAATTTTGGAATGATTGAGATGGGCATCATCTCAGACTTATGATATTTGTAGAAGTAGAGCAATTATTTTTGATAGGGAAAACTAGCTTTATGCAAAACTAAACTTAGAGCTTTTCACCAGCCAAATTGCATGTACTATGTAGGCTCATTTCACTTTATGACGTGACTTGCCAATACATTCCATGTACTGACCTACATGGCTGCAACTTATCATGTTGCAGATTTATCCGACGATGAATAAGGTGCGATAGGTTGTTGTTCTGCACTCAGCTTGCTCGTGGAGTTGATGGACTCGTTACATTTTTTTGCATCCGCATTACTTTGCTTTATTTGGCCTTAGGCCACATTAATGTAATAAATACTCTTTGAGGATTCTCGATGTAATAAATGTGTGATTGAACTCTGTTGTAAATCCTCAAGTACTGTGTGTGTCAGCATACCGATCCAGGGATGTCACTTAAGCACAGAGATTCCGATCCCTTGAGATCGGGTCGCTACAAGATGGTATCAGAGCACACGTTGACTGTAGGACGCGACCCTAGAAAATGGAAAGCCATAGGATAAAAACCTTATTTGACAACACTTTTATACCCCTATTTTGGTCTCATACTTTTCCCTGCTTCACTACTAATTTCTCCTCTCTTTCAAACTATAGATGTCGACCCCCATCGTTGAGTTTGCTCAGCCCGACACAACCATGCCCTTTGGAAGACAGCTCATGGATATCGCAGGTCATCTGCGCATTGCCTTGCCCAGCTTCACCGGTACCTTCGTGGCCACTCTACCTGAGGAGATGCGCTGGAAGGTTGACGTCCACATTCTAGGGCGAACTTTTGGAAATGCCATCGAGCCGATCGACTTCTACATAGAAGTAAGATCATGGGGCATTGGCAAAGGGATCGTTGCGCTCTTTGCACTTGGGCGCATCCGCCAGGACTACCACGAGGATCTCAGGAAGACTAACTACGTCATGTACGCGCGCCGCGACTCAGATGGAGATGTGGTGCGCACCAGGGAGGACGACACCATCACCTCACATATTGAGGACCTGGAGGAGCTCATCACCAGGATGAAGGAAGAGATGAATGATAGCTCATCACCAGGAGGAGCTCATCACCAGGATGAAGGAGGAGATGAACGATAGCTTCATGGTCTTCGGTTAGCTAATGAGATGAATTTGAGCCAAGTCAGGTGTTTGGGCGACTCAGATCTGGTGGCTCAGCAAGTTTCTGGCACTTGGGATTCCAAGGACCCGTGGATGGCGGCTTACTGTCAAGCAGTTGATGTTATTGCAGAGCACTTCAAAGGATATCAGGTAGATCACATTGATCGTCGCAGAAATGAGGCGGCTGATGCCTTATCACGATTAGGCTCTCAACGAAAGCTGGTGCCACCCAATGTGTTTCTAGACGTCGTACACCACCCGACTGTCAAGATAACTTTAGAAGAAGATTTGGTTGTTCCTGACCCGGAGGCAGAATTAGTGGCGGCTCTGCATGCTATCCCAGATTGGACTATTCCCTATTTGTCCTATTTGACCCGGGGCAAGTTACCTGAGGATGAAGACCTAGCCAGAAAGATCACCCGGCGTTCTAAGTCCATGGCAATAGTCAATGGTGAGTTGCATAAACCTAGCCAGAAAGTGTGACGGGAGTTTTTCAATGTTGTGTTTCACCAGAGGAGGGCCGGCAGATCTTGAATGAAATCCATACTGGCAATTGTGGACACCACGCCGGCTCAAAATCTTTGGTGGCCAAGGCTTTCCAGCACAGGTTTTTCTGGTTGACGGCTCATAAAGATGCGGAGGACCTAGTCCGTAAGTGCGACGGCTGTCAGAAGTTTGGCCGGTGTTCCCATATCCCGGCTTAGGAGTTAAGGATGATACCAATTACTTGGCCGTTCGCGGTCCGGGGGCCTTGACATGGTGGGACCTTTCAAGAGATCCAAGGATAAGAAAACACACCTCCTGGTGGCGGTGGACAAGTTTACCAAGTGGGTAGAGACAGAGCCGGTCAGCAAATGTGACGCGGCTACGGCGGTTTTATTTATCAAAAAGTTGATCTACCGTTTTGGTTACCCACACAGCATCATCACTGATAATGGTACAAATCTGTCCAAGGGGGCTATGAAAAAATTCTGCGACGAAGAGCATATCCGGCTTGATGTTTCAGCAGTGGCGCATCCACAATCCAACGGTTAGGCGGAGCATGCCAATCAGGAAATTTTAAGAGGGATTAAACCGCGGCTTATGGTTCCTTTGCAGCGAACACGCGGGTGTTGGATAGAAGAATTACCCTCCGTCTTATGGAGCATCAGGACCACCCCTAACAGATCTATGGGTTTCACGCCTTTCTTTATGGTGTACGGGGCCGAGGCAGTTTTGCCCAGTGACATCCGGCATGACTCGCCAAGGGTGGCGACTTACGTTGAGGCGGACAATGAGATGGCACGTCAAGACGCATTGGATGCTCTGGAAGAGGTGCGAGAGTTAGCAGCGACCCAGTCGGCAATTTATCAACAAGATTTGCGTCGCTATCACAGCCGCAGGGTCAAGACTCGGACGTTCTAGGAGGGCGACTTAGTGCTCCGGCTGATTCAGGACGAGACAAATATGCATAAGCTCTCTCCTCCATGGGAAAGACCTTTTGTAGTCAACAGAAATCTTAACAATGGGTCATATTACCTCATCGATATCCGAGATGACTCAGATACGGCGGGTCAGGAGACCCGCCAGCCGTGGAACATCGCGCATCTCCGGCCTTATTTCACTTAAGGGTGTAGAGGCCCCTCATCGTACACTATCATTGTACATGTCACAGTTATATCAAATATTATCATTGCCAAAGTAAAATCCCGGCTCAGCAAAATGAGTCGTGGCACCAGGCGTTATGCCACAAAATCCCGGCTCAGGAAAATGAGTCGTGGCACCAGGCTTTATGCCACAAAAAAACTGGCTCAGGAAAATGAGTCATGGTGAGGGCGGCTTCTTACCTTTGTGTACAACTTCTAATGCCTATCTGCCAGCGGGTTACGCCGTACTACTGAGGGGGGCTTCTTACCGACGGGTATCGCTTCTAACACCCTATCGGCCGGCTTTATGCCAAATTTCCGGCTAACACATTTAGCCGCGGTTATGGGAGGTTTTCTACCGACGGGTAGCTAACGTCTCATGACCCGCGAACGGCGGCTTCTTACCTTCGGGTATAGCTTATAGTGCCTATTAGCCGGCTTTAGGCCACGTAAAAATGGCTAAGGTAAATTAGCTGTGGCGAACGGCGGCTTCTTACCTTCGGGTATAGCTTATAACGCCTATTAGCCAGCCTTATGGCACAAAAATCCGGCTAAGGACAATTAGCCGCGGCGAGAGCGGCTTCTTACCTTCGGGTACAACTTCTAATGCTTATCCTCCGGCGTTTACGCCGTATTATTACCTCTGGGTGTATCTTTTAAATGCCTTATCAGCCAGGCTTTATGCCATCTCCGGCTAACCAGATTAGCCGTAATTGCCAAAAGGGAATTACCACCTCCGGGTATAGTTTACCTAATCTTGGCCGCAGGTGTCTTCTATGTTGACAAAGCAGTATAAATGGTTCAAGAGCATACAAAGACAATGGCAGCTAAAAAGCCGGATCATCTTATAAAGCATAATTACACAAGGTTCAGGAGAAGCAAAAGTAAACATCTAGTCTATTACATACACTCCCAGAGGAGCTCAGAATTTCAGACAAGTCTTTTCAAATGCCACACGGCGGGTTAAGGAGAGTCGGTTGTTACAAGTTTTTTCAAGAAGGGACTAACTAGCTGCCGAGTCATCTTGCTCCGGCTCTTCGGTGGCCCCGATCTGGAGGTTGTCCAAATCCCAGTTGCAGTTTGTTAAAGCCGCAAAAGAGCCTTCGTCAAAATAAGGAGACGGGTCAAGGTCAGGAGCGAAGAAGTCCTTACTGCGGGCAGGCGTCAAGTCTTTGCACTTGTAAAATGGGCTGCGGATTCTTTTTTGATCCGAGCCATAAGCCGCTTGGTAGGTCGTCATATCAGCTTCCTCCGCTAAGATGGAAGCTAGTACTCGGGATTCCTTCACGCACCGGCTGTAGTCAGCATCAGTGAACTCTGAGCCATCGTCTTTGTTTGAAGGGAAGCCATCCATCATCTCGGCTGATGTTAGACCCAGAGAAAAGGCCAAAGCCCGGCTGATGCCCGCAATGGCCCCTTGGCGGGCGGCTGACTTCTTGAGTTCAGCAATCTGCTTAGGCATGGTGGAAAAGAGCTCCAAGACGCCCTTGAGAGTCGCCAGAATCTTGTCTTTGTATTGCACGACTTTAATAGTGCACACCGCGCCGCAATACAATTGCTCAGTCAAAGTGTAGATGGCCTTCAATGGCAGCAGACTATCAGAAGCCAGTTGTCGGCTCCTAGGGCCTGCATAAGACGGACATTTCAGGATGAGTCGCCAGTACAAGTGTTATATAGCCATTGAAGCACAAGTTGTCAGGAGCTTACCAAAGAGGGCGGCTGTCATCTTGGTAATGTGGCGCTTCAGGGCTTGGAGTTCATCGGATACAGCTATCAGCCGTTGATCGGTGTCATCCGCTCGTTTGGTCAAAGAGATCTTCTTAGACTCAGCTGACTCTTTAAAAGCGGCAAAGTCGGCCTTGATTGTGGCCAACTCCTTAGAGAGGAGCTGGCACTTTTCATCGGTGGCACTTCGAGCCGTTTGTTGAGCCGCCAGGTTGGTCTTCAGATCCGTCAACTACGACCCGGCCTCGTTTAAAGCTTCCCGTGGCATATCAAAATGCAGAATAAGTCGCCAGGATGGAATTTTATCAGATGATGAAGATTAAGACAAAATTATGCAAGTTTCAAGCAGATTGCAAGCAATATGTTTGACACTTGGGGGCCAATGTATATTTGATCTCCAAGATTACAGCGCAGTTCTGGCTCATCTTCATCAAGTTAATCCGGAACTTGGGGGCTATAATTGGATCTTAAAACCATCCACATTGAAGCTCCTACTCAACTTTATCAAAATTGAGTCGGCCCTTGGGGGCTACAATTGGCTGTTCAAACTATCTACAACGAAGCTCCGACTCAACTTTATCAAAGCTGAGCCGGCCCTTGGGGACTATGGATTTAGATTTTCTACAGAGGATCAGGAAAGACCCGGTTCAACTCTTAATTAGATTGAGCCGGCCCTTGGGGGCTAAGTAAGGTTATAGCAAGAAGAGGAGTACCTCATATTTTTTCTTCATCAAGCTGACCAGCCGAAGCTCCAGATCTCGGCTGGTGGAAAGCCGGTTCACATAACCGGCATGAAGTTCTTCGACCGTCATCTTCTCAAAGGAAGAAGCCAGTTCTTTGAAGCCTCGGTCGGCTCTTTATGCCTGGTCAGCACATGAGCCGGGGGAGACTGAAAGGCAGACCCGGTGATCACGACGTCCGGAGTTGCGGTGGTCTTGGTCATCTGGGCAGGACTCGGTGGTTTCGAAGGACCCCTTGGAGGGCTCTCTGGGATGTTATCTTCAACAGCCGGCCCAGTGGATGCGGCTGGCGGATCTACATCCGGTCGTGACTCTTCCGGTTGTTCACGCTCTGGCTCTTGGGCTGCAGGGCTAGGGGAGGACTTGTTCGTCTTGTGACGCTTCGCTTGAGCCCTGGAGAACATGAAGTGTCAGAACCCAAGGATTACAGCCGCCAAAGGGAATAGAAATGCACATCTAAAAGAAATACTTACAATGGATTGATCTTGGGAGGCGGCAGAGCGGTCGCCGAAGAGTCACCAGAAGAGGGTGATTTCTAAGAGACAATTTAAGAAAGATGAGACAACACCGAGGTCGCAAAGTGAGATTAATTAAAACGGGGATACATACCTCTGCGGGGCATTTCTTCGGAGCTGGCGAGTTTGGCAAGCCGGACATAAGTTCAGTAGAACCAGCGCTCCGGGTCTGGCGACGCTCAACCTGTTGTTGCTTCTTCAAAACAAAACCGGGAGCGAGATAAGCAAGAGTATGAGAAAGAGGAACTTTTCCAATAACTCGCCGCGGCCTCCGGGGGATAAAATATTCTGAGCCAGAAGAAATATAGATTACCTCAGGGGCGTTGGCATGGCTTGTTTCAACATCATCCTGTGAGTAAAACAAGTGTAAGTAAAATAAGGTAATAAAATGGCAGAAAGCGGCCAAGGTTTACCTCCGAGTCGGACGATTGCGGCGGGTCAAACCATGCTTCTTGTGGGGCGGTTTGCTTGGACTTCTTAGCCAGAACTTTCTTCTTGGGCTTCTTCAAAGGAGGAACATACTCCTTCTTCTAGAAATCAGAGTTGGCCTGGAAAGGTTAAACCGGTTAAACAGTAATGCGTCAGAAAGGTATAAGTGACAAGGAGAAAAGTGGTGAAGAGTCGCCTTACATCTGGAGCTGGATTTTTGGCGTTAAAAGGCGCCAGGCCAATGGCGCTGCATGATCTGGATGCTTCATGGACAAGGCTTCGGATGACGATGGTGATGTTATCCTCCGTCAGGGTTGATTGGCTGATGCATAGTGAACTATCATACTTGCCTTCGTATTCACACATGAGCCGGCTTCTATGACTTAAGGGCATAATCCGCCAAGAAATCCAGCAGTGGATCAAATCCAGCCCGGTTAAACCATTGGCCTGAGGGCCTTGATCTTGGCGTGAGCTGGCTCTTACCTTGCACATTCCGAAGCTAACAGCCGGCCCGGAAGCTCTGAAGTTGTCTTGAGCCGGGAGGGATGATAACCCGACAGTGGACGCTCATTCTCAGGAGAGGTATCCTTGCAGTAGAAGCAAGTCTTGTTCCAATCCTTTGGATGACTCGGCATCTGCATGGCTGGAAAAGTAATATCCCTACACCATTGAATGGAGATCCTGCCAAGCTCTAGAATCGGACCGGCCTTCACCTCAGTCTGCCGGTTAGCGTAGAAAAACTCTCGAAATAACCCCATAGACGGCTTGGGTTGCAGATAGACTTCCCAGAGCACTTGAAAATTGCATATATTGGAGACGGAGTTGGGGGCCAAGTCTTGGGGGTGAAGCTTGTAAAAGTGAAGCACGTCACGAAAGAACTTTGAGCCGGGGGGCACGAATCCTCGCTCGATATGATCGGAGAAGACCACTACTTCGCCTTCTTGAGGAGTGGGCCGCGTTTCATCACCCGGGGCCTGCCAATTAAGGACCTCCTTGGAAGGAAGGGTACCCGTGTCAACAAAATCAATAAGTATTCCTTTGTGATGCAAGACCCGACCCAGTTGCATGAGTTGGAGGCACGAGACATGCTGGCGGCTTAAGGACTGTGCAAATTAAAAAGTATGGCGAGTTAAGAGCAAAACAAATATCTACGATGGCTTACAATTTTAAGGGTTCTACAAATAATATGCTGGTTGATGAGAGCCGGAGGGGCCTGGTGAGTCAACAAAGAAAACAGGAGGAGCAAAAAACGGCTAAGTCCCAGGAAACAGATTTCATGAAGTTTAGCTAAAATAATAGATCTACAAAAGCAAGAAAAATGCCTATATTTTTATACCTAAGGACAAACGGGCGAGGCGGACGAAAACCTAAAATGGCAGGCTGAGTAGGGACCGATTTATGTATTATTACTCACTGCCTATTACGCAGTGGCGCCGTGAGGTCGGGCGACTGGCCGGAGTTCATACGCTGAGCACGGCCGGCGGCAATGGAGTTCGAGTTCTAAGCGACGATGGCAGCGGAGCTTATAGAAACCCTACCGGAGACGGTTATGGGTGTAAGGGAAGAAGATTTACCGGCGATAGGAGCGCGAGATGGACTCTGGTTCGCAACAGGTTGATGCAGCGGCCAGTCGACGGCAAGACGGAGACGATGCCGGAGTAGGAGCGGAGGTATCGAAGAAGAGGGAGATGACAGTGCGAGCGGGAGAAAGGAAATGCTGCCCGTAGTAGTCCTATTGAAAAGGAAAACGGGACAGGCGCGAAAATCCAGGCGACATAAATCGTCCGACCGAGGCGGACGCCTCGATTTTCGGGCTAACCATTTAATGGAAGGATTTGGCGGTGCGTCAGCAAATCTTTTTTGCAGAGTCCACGTGATGTCACGACGGGTCACTACCGGGCGACTCGCCAAGGAACAGAAGAGAAGGATGAAATGAGCAAGCTCAAATCAACTTGGGGCCTAATGTTGGGGATATAACCCCATAGTGAGACCCGCCCTGGAGGGCTCCGGGTTAAACCGGACGGCTCGTAGCCAGCCCAAGGGTGAGCCGTGAGGACCGGAGGGCCAACAAGCATAGCGGCTCACAGGATGGGCCGGCAGGGTGGCCCGGATGAGAAGACCCGAGCATGTAAGCCGCCCGGGGACAACTTGGTCAGGATAGGCAAGAGAAGATAGAGGGAGACTCGGACGTGTAATGAGAGTTGGCTACGACTTGTATGACCCGTGGTCTTGACCTTGGTATATGAAGGCAAGACCCGGGATGACTTAGAGGTCAGGTTATCGAGAACTAGGTCAAGCTTTAGCTCCCCTGTAATCGATACAACAAGCAATACAAACATAAGTAGGACGTAGGCTATTACCTCACCTTGAGGGGCCGAACCTAGGTAAACTCGCGTCCTTCGTCCCTGTTAACCCCTTTGAGTCCATCACGTTAGCGACGGCCTCGAATCCAAGTCTGTTAACCCAGACATATGCCGCGATAAATCCACGACAAGTTCCGAGGACCATTGTATCAGATAGAGGAACACAGTTTACTTCAAAGTTTTGGCATCAGCTACACGAAACTTTGGGTACCAGGCTAGAATTCAGTACACCCTTCCATCCACAGACAGATGGGCACACAGAGAGGGTGAATCAGATTCTGGAGGACACATTGAGAGCTTGTGCGCTAGACTATGGGTCTAGTTGGGATGATAACTTACCTTATGCAGAGTTCTCATACAATAACAGCTATCAAGCCAGTTTGCAGATGGCCCCTTTTGAGGGATTGTATGGGAGGAAGTGCAGAACACTGCTGATGTGGGATGGAATTGGGGATCGCAAATTGTTTGGATAAGACTTGATTCGAGATTCTGAGGAGAAGGTCAAGTTGATCTGTGATAGGCTCAAGATAGCTCAGTCTAGAGAGAAGAGTTATGCTGATGCTAAACGAAAGGAAGTGATTTACGAAGTGGGAGATAGAGCATATCTGCGAGTGTCTCCACTTCGAGGTATTAAGTGGTTTGGAGTTAAAGGAAAGTTAGCACCATGATTTGTGGGGCCATACAGAGTTCTGGAACACAAAGGAGAAGTTGCATACAAGTTGGAACTACTAGAGGGTTTGTCAGGAGTTCATGATGTGTTTCATATTTCCCAACTGAAGAAGTGTCATGCAGAGATGGCCGATATTCCTTTGAGAGACACAGTGCCTCTAGAAGCAATTCAGTTGGATAACGATCTAACTTATGAGGAGAAGCCTGTTAAGATTCTTGAGGCTGCCGAGAGGATCACTCGTACCAAGGTCATCAAGTTCTACAAGGTTCAGTGGTGTCACCACAAACGAGGAGGAAGCTACTTGGGAAAGAGAAGAAGATCTCATGCGTGACCATCCTCACCTTTTTCCTGGCCAACCCGAATCTCGAGGACAAGATTCATCTTAAGGGGGGTAGGTTTGTAACATCCCAAATTTTCAATTTGGAATGTTGTTAGTTAAGCATCTATGCAATATGATTGAAATGAATGTGGCAATTATATTTTCATCTTCTTTATTTGACTTCTTTTCAACTGGCATTTGAGTTTACTCAATTACCTGACAAAATACTTTGATACAAAAAAAGTATGAGAGGAGGTAACATGACACCCCAAAAGTCAGAAGAAAATAGTGCCAATTTATTTGAAAGTCAAATTTGGTTTCATTTTGGATTTTCTTTAAATAATGTTTTTATAAAGTTTTCATTTTTGACTCTAAAGAAATGTTCACGCTTTAGGATTTATTTTTCTGATTGTTTTGGTATATAATACCTTATATTTTTTTCCGTCTTATTCTCACAAAATAGATAAAACGTATTTTTCAAAAAAAAAACACACGCACGCACCCAGGCGGGCCGAGCCAGCCACCAGGCCGCTCGCCCGAGCCAACCACGCCGAGCGAGGTGCTCGCCCAGCGTCGCCCAAGCCTCCGCTCGATTCCAGGAGCGAGCGCTCCACCCTAGCGCCACCAGAGACAAAAAACCCATCTTCCCTAACCTCCCGCTCAACCCGCTGGATAACCCAGCGCTCGTAGCTCCCGCACCAGCCGCGCAAAGCTCTCGGGATAGAGCCTATCCGCAGCTCCGTAGCACCCCTAGTCGCACCTATAAGTAGCCCTCGGTGCCCTCTTTCCATTCAGCCAAGCCGCACCACCTCCCGCTGCTCGTAGCCGTCGCCCCGTCCGTTCGCATCTTGCCAGAGCCGGGTTCTTTGCCAAAGGATTTCGTCGTTGGTCAAACTCCCTTGCCTCTGTTACTTCGGGAATCGGACCCCCTCATCATCCCGCATCCCCCTGACATCTTTTTGTGCCCCTAGGTTCATCGGAGCCGCCGCCCCGACGACCTGCATCGCCGGAGTTCACCGGAGCTCCGCCCCTCGCTCCACTCCCTTCGGTCATCGCCGTCGACCGCCGTCACCACCGCCCGGAGGCCCTTGCCGAGCTGCACCCGCCCGACCACCTCGCCCGTGCCGGAGCCCGCCGGAGCCGCCGCCCCGTCACCGCCGAACTCCCTGCCGACGTCGTGCTCGTCTCTGTGAGCACTCGTCCCTCCTCTGTTCGTAGCGTAGATTAGATTGTTTTTTCTTTTGATCAAACCGGTACTCTATTTAGATTGGTTTTTATTAGATCTAAACCGTGCGGTTTATTTTAAACCGAATGTCGGTTTTGTTTTAGTTTAGCCGAACCGGTGATTTACTTAATTTGCGACCGTTCATCGCATAGCTTTGACCACGAACGTACTCAACCAACCAGGGCTTACCGCATCGGGCTCTAGCCGCGAACGTTCACACACTAAGGTTTTCAGAAACGTTCCTATAGCAGTTTTTTTCCAGATTTCATTCAAAACTTCAAACGGCCTTAACTTTTTAACCGTAGGTCGAAACGGGTTGAAACAAGAGGCTAAATTTTCGTCTCGAATAGCCCTAACCAGAGAAGCCATAGTTGCAAACTTTTGCAAGTTCAAATTGAAATTATTTCAGATTTGAATTTAAATTTCATTATGCCATATCTTTCAAACGGTATACCCGTTTGAAGTGATTGTTTTTGCACCGCGTCACACGAACTAAATCCTTTGCCATGAAATTTTGCTTATTCTACACAATTATTTTCTGTTCATCATAATTTTTCTAGAATGCCTTGTAGGAACACTAGTGCACGTCACGAATTTTGAACATTATTTATACTTTGAAAATTTTCATGTTAATGACTTGTTTTGGATTTTATTTGGCTTTTGCAAATATTTTGTTGCATGTTTTCTTTGAATTGTATGAATGCTTGTTTATGTGTGTTTATTTTACCTTGCGATAGATTGTCCTGAGTGCAAAGCAGAGTACTACCATTCCCTATAACTTCACTCCCAGCACGAAGGCAAGTTGCATTTTGATCATATCAGTTTTTACCTATGTTTTATTTTTGCACATAGTCCTTTGATGTAGACGTGCATGGTAGGAGTTTATACTTGTTGGTTTTACTATCACCCAGTAGTTCATTTGAGGTAGGTCTGAACCATACCAACTTTGTCGCCACCGTGTTATATTACAATGCTTCACCAAAGTAGACGTGGATTGGGGAGTGTTATCACCTTGAGATGTGAGTGACAAAGTAGTAACTAGGATCAACTTTAATGAACTACCTGGGTGGAAATTGGTTTGTATGGCGGCAAAGTACAGTGGGAGCATTCATGGGAATCCATGGGAGTGCACACTAGTGGTCCGTCCACCCAGGCTCAAAGGGATCAACCTTATTTTCATGTCTATAAGCTTCCGTGTGCACTCCTTTGAAGATGGTGTGATCTCTTCCGGGATAGGCTAGCAGATGTAGATGATGTAGGTGTACCGGCCTATCCATGGGTTAGGGGAAATGCTTTCGAAAGACTATGTCTCGATCTTCCGATCAAGGATGTGGTCGAGTCTTGTCGGGAAAAGTGCACAACCTCTACAGAGTTAAAAATCTAATCGATTAGCCGTGTCCCCGGTCATGGACAACTTGAGCTTTTAGTAGTGGAAATGCAGGGAGATCTCATCACTCTTAACTAATCAACTGGGTACAAAATTTTGGAATGATTGAGATGGGCATCATCTCAGACTTATGATATTTGTAGAAGTAGAGCAATTATTTTTGATAGGGAAAAACTAGCTTTATGCAAAACTAATCTTAGAGCTTTCGACCAGCCAAATTGCATGTACTATGTAGGCTCATTTCACTTTATGATGTGACTTGCTAGTACATTCCACGTACTGACCTACACGGCTGCAACTTATCATGTTGCATATTTATCCGACGACGAATAAGGTGCGATAGGTCGTTGTTCTGCACTCAGCTTGCTCGTGGAGTTGATGGACTCGTTACATTTTTTTGCTTCCGCATTACTTTTATTTATTTGGCCTTAGTCCACATTAATGTAATAAATACTCTTTGAGGATTCTCGATGTAATAAATGTGTGATTGAACTCTGTTGTAAATCCTCAAGTACTGTGTGTATCATCATACCGATCCAGGGATGACACTTAAGCACAGAGACTCCGATCCCTTAAGATCGGGTCGCTACAGGAGTCTCGTAGGACGAAGCATCTGGTACATGAGTCTCACGGGTCGAAGCGTGTGGGATAGAAGGATCGTCGACCCAAAGCTCGTGGACATGAGTCCTTGTAGCCTCCATCTCAGACGGGTCCACCGTAGCAGTCCTGTGCTCGGGTGAATCAGCTGGGGGTGGTGGCGAGGAAGGCGTAGCAGCCTTCGTACCTCTCCCACGGCCACCACGTGTACCTTTAGGAGCTCTATTTTCCCCCAACCTCCTCTCCCAGTGGGCAACTTCTCCGACGAAGAAGCGCCCTCGGGTGTCCCAATACTATCGTACAACGCTCTCCGGAGAGTTTGGGGTGGAATGGAAGTACCCCTCCCACCACGCGCCGACGAAGGAGCCTTAGATCGCTCTCAACCCACACCCACCATCTTTCAACACCTGCCATGACAAAGAGTAAACGAAATTAGTACAACATAACAAAATTGAATACCGACATGAATAATAATATGTATATATATATATATAATTTGAGTGTATCATCATCATGTATACCTGACATGAACTAATAATAATCTTCATCGTCTATATATGCTTCGAGATCAATAAATGCATCATAATCATCACTATCATCAATAAATGCATCATCATCACTATCGGGAGCAACATGTTGAAGGCCTCCTTTATGTAATCGGTCAAGCATTGAGAGGTCATCCACAGCAGTAACCCCTTCTTCTTCGGTCTCTTCTTGTTCTTCGGTCTCTTCTTATGTAGTCGGATTCACTGTCGCTGTCTCCTTTAATGTTCAGGGGTGAAGTTGAGTGGTTCTTGAAACATTTTTTGGAAAGACATGTTTCTTGGAAGAATTCTCCTTCATATGTGTCTGGATTAATGTGAATTTCATAATGATCTTCATTAAGGAGAGGTGGTCTAAAATGTGGCGGCATATCATAAACGACATCCCAACCATTCGGATTTCAATCAGTTTGGCAGGCCCATGGTAGATAGAAAACTTGGGTGGCCTGTTGAGCCATAATATAGACACCGGGAACATCTAAATGGGTGCTTTGTTTGATTTCAACTAGCCCTATATGTTCATGAGTCCTAGTCTCCTTTGGCTGGAACCAATAACATTTGAAGACTACGACGTTTGGTGTGTTTTCACCAAAGAATATAAGTTCATAAATTGCTTCAACTCTTCCATAATACTCGACACCTCCTTCGCCGATAGCAAAGACACAACAATTTGTAGACTTTCGGTCGGCCATAGATAGCTCTTTGCCAAAAGTACGAAAGAGATACTCGTTGATGTCGTATTTGTCAAGTGAATGGACCTTATAGTCAAAACCATTAGTGACTTGTCTAAATTCAGCGTCCATAGACTCTGAATTAGCCTGCAAGTTTAGCACAAAGGATTGTTGCATCAGCCGCAAACTAGACAAAGAAATGAAATGGTCTAATGGAAATTACCATTTGTTTGAACCAAGAGATGAAATCGGGATAGCTGCCTCCATGCTTTGCCAGAAGCTCATACTCTTCGATGGAATTCTTTTGGATCACCGCTCCATCCGAGAATTTGGTGATGTATCGACTGTATCACATATCCGGGAATAAGAGTATTTCAAAGGAATTAGAAGTTGCAAAACAATGTACCGAGAACTTACTCGATGTACGGCCGCACTTCTGTTAGGTTGTTGAAGATATACAATGAAATGGTCTGCCATTGTTCGACATGCAACGTTATTGCTTTCGAAGCACCAGCTAGTGCAAGCTTCCCTTGGAATAGGCTGAGGTTGGATTGACCTTTTTCATGGTCGCCATCATTATACCAAGGCTTTGGATTATGCAAATGACGATTCTTGGCTTCATAGTGTGTAGTCATGAAGTTTGCCGCCTCCTCAATAATGAATGCCTCGGCCATCGATGCTTCAATTCTACGTTTATTTTTACATTCTGTTCGAAGCGTCTTCTGCATTCTCTTAGTTGCAAAGCACAAACGATTTTGCACGCCCCCCCATTCTTGCCTCCGTCGGGAGATGCAAAATCAAATCCTGCATTGGATTAAAGAAGCCAGGTGGAAAGATCTTTTCTAACTTGCAGATCAACTCCAGCGCCAACTCTTCCAGTTCATCTAGCACGTCAGGCGATAGTTCTTTCGCACAAAGAGCACACAATAAATAGATCAGCTCTGCCAGTACTAGCCATTCATCCTCAGGGATAAAGCCACACAACATCACCGGCATTACCCGCTCAAGCCATATGTGCCAATCATGACTCTTGAGACCAAATATTTTCAATTTTCTAAAACTCGCTCCCCTCTTTAGATTCGTTACATACCCATCGGGGAACATCAACTGCATTTTCACCCACAAGATCATTTCCCTCATAGCTGGCCTTCCAAGGTTGAACCATGCCTTTGGTTTCCTCCAGTTCTTCTTTCCTTTCGGTTGTCGCATGTTTTGTAACGGTCTATCAGATAGAGCCTCCTGATCGACTCTAGCCTTAGGATTATCCTTTGACTTCCCCTCTATGCCGAACAATGTACCAAAAAGGGCATCGGCGATATTCGGTTTAGTGTGCATCACATCGATGTTGTGTGGGCAAAGGATGTCTTTAAAGTAAGGCAGATCCCACAAGCATATCTTGTGAGTCCAGGCGTGTTCCGAATTTTACCCTTTGAAATAACCTGGACGGGCTGGATCAGGCTCGAGAGCGTTTAACTAATCCAGGGTCTGTTGGCCTGTCAATGCAGATGGTGCAGAGTTTTTGAAAACGCTACCTTTGATGAAATTCTTCTTGTCTTTTCTGAACTTATGGCGAGGATCCAGGAACTGTCTATGCAAGTCGAAGCAATAATACTTGCAACCCGCCTGTAGCCATGCATGTGGGGCACGGGATCCTTCCATGCACACACCAGCCAATGAATAGCGCATACGCCGGCAAGTCATGCGTCGAGTACATGTACCACACATGCATTTTGAAGTTTTGCTTTGTAGTGGCATCATATGTCTTGATCCCATTATCCCAAGCTTCTTGCAATTCATCCTTAAGCAGCTGCATGTACACATTCATATTCTTCCCTGGATAGTTGGGCCCTGGAATTATCAACGTCAAGAAAATGTTCTTTCTTTTCATAATCTCTTCGGGGGAGATTGAGTGGAATGACAAATACAGGCCAACAACTGTATTGGGTTGCCGTCATACCAAACACATTGAACCCATCCGTGCTGATGGCGACTAGAGGATGCCTTGGATCTGCCGCTTTATCCTTATGTAATGCATCGAAGTGCTTCAAAGCAAAAGCATCTGAAGTGTGTCCCAACATCGGATTCCCATATGCATCTAGTTCAGTTCTTTTTCCCAATTTGTGCCACGTCATCTATCTGGCCGTCTCTTCGATCATGAAAAGATGTAGAAGTCTTGGCATGATTGGCATATACCGAAGAATATTAACTGGGATTTTTTTCTGACTCTTTGATAGTCCCCAAGTGCAAGGAATCATCATAGCAATTTTCAAAGGTAGAAGTGATAAGTATGGAGTGTCAAACCCACAAGGAGCTAAAGGTAAGATCAATATTCTCTCAAGTCCTATCTGCCATCGATATGACTCTACCTACACCGAATGTTTGCTTCCAACTAGAAACGAGAAATAAAACTATGTTGTGGGTATGAAGAAGATAGCTTTGCATGATATCGGGGAACTAAAATATAAATATAGGTGTTGTTATCATAATATCACAATATATTACAAATAGTGAGTGTGGAATAATGATGGTTCGGTGTGTGGAATTATCCTAGGCAATTGTTAACAAAATCGGAAATCATCATTACAATTTTATATGAGGGAGAGGCATAAGATAACATACTTTCTCTACTTGGATCATATGCACTTATGATTGGAACTCTAGCAAGCATCCTCAACTACTAAAGATCATTAAGGTAAAACCCAACCATAGCATTAAAGCATCAAGTCCCCTTTATCCCATACGCAACAACCCCTTATTCGGGTTTATGCTTCTGTCACTCAAGCAATCCACTATAAGCGAATCATGAACGTATTGCAACACCCTATAGCGGGAATCCTTCACGTGTGCGTGACACGAAAGGCACCAAAGGACAACACCAAAATAAACATACAACTCAAACCAATCTAGATCATCAATCAACGCAAAGGACGAAAGTAATCTACTCAAAACATCAAAGGATGGCAACACATCATTGGATCATAATATGTAGCATAAAGCACCATGTTCAAGTAGGTGATTACAGCGGGGTGCAGGAGAGTGGAACGCTAAAAGGAGATGAGGATGGTGATGAAGAATGTGATGTTGATGAAGACGATCACCGCGGTAATGGTTCCCCCGATGGCACTCCGGCACCACTAGGAGAGAGGGGGAGAGGTTCTGCCCCTTGTGCTTCCTCCTCCATGGCCTCCCCCTCTGTGGGGAGAGGTTATCCCTCTAGTCCTTGGCCTCCATGGTGTTGATGGCCCCTCCAAGACGATGAAGATGGCCTCCGGTGATGGTGACCCCCTCCGACAGGGTGCCGGAGAGGGCCAAGATTGGTTTTTCGTGGCTCTGGAGGTGTGCGGCGGCGAAACACCCGATCTAGGTTTCTATCTTGGGGTTTTAGTATTTATAGGAGTTTTTGGCGTCAGTCCCACGTCCAGAAGGTCCCCGAGGAAGTCACAAGCCAGGGGGTCGCGCCCTAGGGGGGGCGCGCCCCTGTGGCTTGTGGTTTCCTGGGCCTTCCTCTCTAGTGACTCTTTGCTCCATTATTTTTATATTTTTCAAAAATATTATCCATAAATTTTCAGCTCATTCTGAGAACTTTTATTTCTGCACAAAAACAAAACCACGATAGTTCTGCTGAAAATAGCATCAGTCTGGGTTAGTTCTAATAAAATCATACCAAAATCATATAGAATTATTGTAAACATGGAATGAATACTTCATAAATTATAGATATGTTGGAGACGTATCAGCATCCCCAAGCTTAATTCCTTCTCGTCCTCGAGTAGGTAAATGATAAAAGAAATAATTTATGAAGTGTGAATGCTAGCATAGTGCATAAATTTGATCATGATAATTCCAATCACTTTTTCTAGCATCAATATAAACCATAAACAGTAGCTCATCTCATAAACTTCTCATGATCAAGTAACAAGATATTCACATGTTTAAAGTATAGACCAGAAAGTTTCTTGAAAACCAGCAAACCATATTCCTAGTCATCGAACCATTGCAATCCTTATTTTCAGGATGGTTCTATGTAAGAGCTTTGATTTAGCAAATTCCACATACTCAACTATCATATAGTCTACCATGATTATTGACACTAAAAGCATATTTTTAGAACAAATAACATCCATCGAACACAAAGGAACATAGGGGCTTAGAGTTTTGTCCCCCAACTTATTTATCATATAGATAATTGTCAACAATAATAATTAATGATCACATATATTTGGATGGTCATATATGCTTGGATCTTTCCCCATCACGTGATGCTTGCAAAGAGAAAAAGGCAAAATATAGGAAGTGGCGAAGATCACCATGACTCTTGTGTAAAGGTAAGTACTAGAAAATAAAAAACATTCCCTTCGCAAAGGGAAGCAGAGGTTTTCATGTGCTTTTTGTTTTTGGACGTGCAAACTCTTAATGCAAGGGAACGTCACCTTGTATTTTCCTTCCTGATAGCATCCTTTATTATGTAGTCCGTCACTTTTATTTCTTTTTCATCACAAATTGGTACAATGCTTATTTTCCCTTATAACAAAAGATCTTCCATATTTAGGAGCAATTTTTATTTCTTTTTTGCACCGATGACTACTTAATTGAAGGATCTTATTCAATCCATAGGTAGGTATAGTGGACTCTCATGGCAAAACTGGTTTAAGGGTGTTTGAATGCACAAGTAGTATTTCTACTTGGTGCGGAAGTTTGGCTAGTATGAGGTGGAAGCAAGCACCACATGTTGGAGGATCCAAAACAATATAACTTCTATTCAAATATACCCGAGCATTACTAATTACGTTGTCTTCCTTGTCCAACTTCAACTAATTTTCTCAAGTTTGAAAAAATAATTAATGGGTATTCACAATCATACAAGATGTCCATGATAGTATATCTATAGGTGAAATCTCTCTTCCTTCAATATTCTTTCATGAATTGTTCAAGTGACCAATGCGGTGTTTGCTAACTTTCAATAAATTTCACCACCTATACTTATTATGTGTGAAGTCATTACTCCCCGTGGGATAAGTATATGAAGCATTTTTTATTTCAGATTTATGACATTTAATTCATTCAACCATTTATTCATACGATATAAGTGAAGCACGAGAGTGAATGACAAACTACTCAAAAGATATAAGTGAAGATCAATGCGTAGTTAATTAGTTAAATAGCCATGTGAGGACTCTCTCTTATTCAAAATTTCAGATCCAAATATTTTATTGAAACATAAAACAAAATAAAAATGGCACTCCAAGAATAGCATGCATCATGTGAACGAATAAAAATTTAGTTTCAACATAGGCTATACGATAATTGTTGATGAAGAGAGGTGGGATGCGTAGTATCCCCAAGCTTAGATACTTGACAGTTCTTGAAATATTCTCCTTGGGTGACTTGGTCATCCCCAAGCTTGAGCTTTTTTATCTTGTTCAATCCTCCCATATCCCGGTTTCACCTATTCTCAAAAACTTCATCCACACAAAACTCAAAAAGAAGTCGTAAGATAGGTTACTAAAGATAAGAACAAATCAACATTTCATGTACTGACAAGACAAGTTGCACAATAATTTTCAAAAATTAGGTACTGTATACTATCATTTCCACAATTTATATTTGCCAATATAGGCTATGGAAACTATAGGAAAAGTAGATAACAAAACTAAGACAACAATCTGTCTGTCTAAACAGAACAGTCTGTAGTAATTTATTAAACCAGTGTACCTATGTAACTCTAAAAATTCTAAAAATTTATTAAATGCTAAGTAATTTATGTGAAAAACACCATGTAAAAATTTCAGAAACTTTCCACGTTCCAGTAAAATATTAAAATTCAGACACTACAGCAGAAGTTTCTATTTTTACACAACACACATCAAACATGCAATTCAAGCATCCTAAAGGCAATCGTGGAACTTTTTATTCAAAAACAATATTATAAATAACACCTAACATATAAAAACAAAATAAAATGATGTTCCAAGCAAAACTCATATTATGTGATGAATAAACATATAGCCCCAAGTAAGATATAACGGTAGTGTTGAAGACGAAAGAGGGGATCCCTTCCGGGACATCCCCAAGCTTAGATGCTTGAGTCTCCCTTGAATATTACCTTGGGGTTCCTTGGGAATCCTCAAGATTAGGTTCTTGTCACTCCTTATTCTCCTCATATCGGTGTCTCACCCAAAACTTGAAAACTTAAATCACACAAAACTTAACGAAACTTTGTGAGAAGGGTTAGCGTAAGAAAGATAGATCATTCACTTAGGTACTATCAAGACAAGATTCATAATTATTTCCACATAATAAATACTGTATTCCATCATTCACACAGTTTATATTACTCAATATAAGCTATATGAACACTTGAAAGAAGCAAACTATGCATGCAAGACGGAATCTGTCAAAAATAGAATAGTCTATAAAGATACGAATGATCACCATACTTACCTGACTCTAAACATTCTAAAAACTTCATACATATCACATAATTTGCATATAAATGTTGTGTAAAAATTTCAGAATTTTTTGACTCTCCAGTAAAATCATACAATTCATATACTGGACGCAAAACTTTCTGTTTTTGCACAGAATCAAATAAGCAAGTATCCACACTATCCCAAAGGCTTTACTTGGCACTTTATTGAAATAAAAGGCAAACAAATGATTAATACAGTAGAATTATCATGTTAACACATCAAAACAGAAAGTTAAAGTGTTGGGTTGTCTCTCAACAAGCGTTTTTTCTTTAATGCCTTTTTAGCTAGGCATGATATTTCAATGATACTCTTCCAAGCCAAATTCCGATGATCATTATATTGATACTCTAAAAGATATAAGTGAAGTTCATAGAGCATTCTTAATTAATACATATTAACCAATATCCAAGCTCAAAATATATAAGTGAAGCATACGAGGCATTCTATAAAGCCATACTCAAAAGATTTAAGTGAAGCACAAACAACATTCTATAAAGCCATACTCAAAAATTTAAGTTAAGCTCAAAGAGCATTCTACAAATCCGTACTCAGAAGAGTTAAGTGAAGAACAAATATAATTATACATATCCATCAAGGACTATCTCATACTATAAGGGATCATAAAGTAAAAGACAAACATTAAAGACACATATCATGTGAACAAAACAAAAAACGAGGTACACCAATAATTGTTGAAGAATAAAGATGGGATGCCTTCCGAGGCATCCCCAAGCTTGGATGCTTGAGTCTCCTTGAAATATTTACATGGGGTGCCTTGGGAATCCCCAAGATTTAACTCTTGTCTCTCCGTATTCTTCTTATATCGATACCTCCTCGATCTTCCAACACTTCATTCACACAAAACTTAACAAAACCCTCGTGAGATCCGTTAGTATAATAAAGAAAAATACTACTTTAATTAATGTTTTGAACTCATTCCAAATTTATATTGACATTATATATAATGTAGTCCAACTTCACCATGGTTCATACCCCCCGATACAAGCCATAGATTCATGAAAATAAGAGAACATTGCATAGAAAACAGAATCTGTTAAAAACAGGACAATCTGCAGTAATCTGGAAACTTCGTATACTTCCTGAACTCCAGCATTTATTAAAATTTAGAAAAATTAAAAACATTGCATCACAGTACTTCTTTAAAATTTCAGAAACTTTTGACTTTCCAGTAAAAAATGTAAATTCGCGCACTACAGCCAAAGTTTTTGTTTTTGCACTGCACACACCAAACAAGCAATCTAATCATCCTAAAAGTAAATTTTGACACATTATTTTTATAATACAATGGATATATACAATGTGACAATTATTTTAAAGAATCTTCCATGAAAAATTCTACATTGTTTCCATGAGCATGAACACAAGTGTTCAAGTTCGACCCTCACTTCTCCAATGCACAACTTTCCAATCATTTCTCTTTTTGAAAATATTCTTAGGCAAAAAGGGGCAAGTAACTCTTTTTGTATTTTTCATTTTTAATTGTTTTGTTTGTTTTACCCACAACTAAATAAAGAAAAAAGGGAAAACAAAATCTATATAGTGAAGAAAGCAAACAAGCACACACAAGAATATCAACCCCACGCTATTGCTCCCTGGCAATGGCGCCAGAAAAGAGCTTGATAGTCCCCAAGTGCAAGGAATCATCATAGAAATTTCCAAAGGTGGAATTGATAAGTATGGAGTATCGAACCCACAAGGAGCTAAAGGTAAGATCAATATTCTCTCAAGTCCTATCTGCCATCGATACGACTCTACGTACACCAAACGTTTGCTTCCAACTAGAAACGAGAAATAAAACTATGTTGTGGGTATGAAGAGGATAGATTTGCATGTTAACGGAGAACTAAAATATAAATATAGGTGTTGTTATCATAATATTAGAATATATTATAAATAGTGAGTGTGGAATAATGATGGGTCGGTGTGCGGAATTATCCTAGGCAATTGTTAACAAGATCGGAAATCATCATTGCAATTTTATATGAGGGAGAGGCATAAGCTAACATACTTTCTCTACTTGGATCATATGCACTTATGATTGGAACTCTAGCAAGCATCCGCAACTACTAAAGATCATTAAGGTAAAACCCAACCATAACATTAAAGCATCAAGTCCACTTTATCCCATACGCAACAACCCCCTTACTCGGGTTTATGCTTCTATCACTCAAGCAACCGACTATAAGAGAATCATGAACGTATTGCAACACCCTATAGCAGGAATCCTTCACATGTGTGTGGCACGAATGCACCATAGGACAACACCAAAATAAACATACAACTCAAACCAATCTAGATCATCAATCAACCCAAAGGACAAAAGTAATCTACTCAAAACATCAAAGGATGGCAACACATCATTGGATCATAATATGTGGCATAAAGCAACATGCTCAAGTAGGTGATTACAGCGGGGTGCGGGAGAGTGGAACGCTAAAAGGAGATGAGGATGGTGATGAAGAAGGTGATGTTGATGAAGAAGATCACCATGGCGATGGTTCCCCCGATGGCACTCCGGCACCACCGGGAGAGAGGGGGAGAGGTTCTCCCCCTTGTGATTCCTCCTGCATGGCCTGCCCCCTTTGTGGGGAGAGGTTATCCCTCTGGTCCTTGGCCTCCATGGTATTGATGGCCTCTCCGAGACGATGAAGATGGCCTCAGGTGATGGTGACCCCCTCCGGCAGGGTGCCGGAGAGGGCCAAGATTGGTTTTTCGTGGCTCTGGAGGTGTGCGGTGGTGGAACTCTTGATCTAGGTTTCTTTCTGGGGTTTTTAGTATTTATAGGAGTTTTTGGCATTGTTCCCACGTCTAGAAGGTCTTGAGGAAGTCACAAGCCAGGGGTCGCACCCTAGGTGGGGGGCGCCCCTGCGGCTTGTGGCTTCCTTGACCTTCCTCTCCGGTGACTCGCTCCAGTATTTTTATATTTTCCAAAAATATTCTCCGTAAATTCTCATCTCATTCCGAGAACTTTAATTTCTGCATAGAAACAACACCACGGTAGTTCCGCTGAAAACAACGTCAGTCCGAGTTAGTTCTAATACAATCATACCAAAATCATATAGAATTTTTGTAAACATGGCATGAATACTTCATAAATTATAGATACGTTGGAGACGTATCACTCTTCTCACCCATAATGTTGTCTGCCGCAACTTACCTGGAAGACATGCAAATGGGACAATAGTTCAAGCCTGCATACTCAAGCCTAAATAAGTCACATCCATTCTCACACGCATCTATCTTCTCATACGACATCTTAAGCACACGTAGGATTTTGTCCGACTGGTATAGGTTTGCAAGCAATACATAGCCTTTGGGTAGAAACCGTCCAATTATCATCATCGTTGCATTGTAGCATTCTTTGCCCAGGTTGAACTGAGCCTTCAGAGCGCTTACTTGAGCGATAGCATCCAGCTGACAAAGCTTAGTGTGCTTGTGGAGAGGAGGTTTTGAAGACTCCAAAATTTCATAGAAGGCCTTTTCATATTCCTCCACCTCATCGTCCGAATCCTGAGCATCATCAAAATCTTTCACCATATCTTCGATCCCGGTACCATGGTCGTCGTTCCGATGACGAACTACCTCAACCCTGGCACGTTGGGCAGACTCACCATGAAATCTCCACACTGTATAATCAGGCATAAAACCCCACTTCTGCAAGTGTTTACCCATTTCATCCCATGTCCACATTTTATGGTTGTCGCACCAGACACAGGGGCACCAGGTTATTTCCTCGCCATTTGCAAATGTGGCTCTCAGAAACCCCTTGGTTTTGTTTTCCATTCAACGGTCATGTCTTTCTGACTAGGGTGACCGGTGTACATCCACGCACGATCACTCATCTTGCCTACCTACTAAACACACAATATATATATATAATTCATCATCTATATTCATTAGTTAATCAAGTTTGTCAGTTTTATTACGTCCATGCAACCTACACTCTAATAGGTAAAGATAGGTCCTAATCCTACCCGAGTATGTGTAGATTGGGTTCGTTTTCCCATGATCTGCTCTGGATCCGATACCAAATTTTGGTAGCACCTCCCCGCTGTTCTCCTTATACACGTCTCAGCAATAAGCAGAGAGGATTTGTATCCGGAGAACAATAGGGAGGCACTGGCAAAATTCCACCTCGGATGCGGAGCAAAGTATACGGGAAAATGAACCCAATCTACACATATCCGGGCTGTCCATGGATAACGTTGGAAAATTCGAAAGGATGCCAGTTATAAATATGCAAAGACATGGATATTTATAGATGCCACCCTTTCGAATGGGAGACGCATACTGGCCACACATATTGTTGAATTGAAGACACCTACAACTCGCAAGTTTCATCGGAATGAAGACCGGAACGGAGCAAATTAACGGGGGAGGTGATGTCATTTGTGCTCACCCACGAACGCTGCAGGGGAGCTCGTCCAACACATGGGGTAGGTCGTTGAACACCAGACCCTCGCAGCGACGAAACAACTGCACATTGAAATCCACCCGATCAACACAGATATGATGTTTTCCATAACAAAATCAGAAAATATATGACCTAACACATAATTACAAAACTATGACCCCATCGGCCTCTGGAAGGACAAAGAGCACCTTTTCGGTCAATAGTAGGCCGAAGAGGTGTCGGGGGTCAGGGGTTAGTGGCGTTGGGGGCGGCGGTTGTGGGGTGTTAGGACATCGTGTCGGGGTGTCGGGCATCGAGGCGTCGGGGTGTCAGGGTGTTAGGGCGTCGGGGTGTCGTTGTGTCGTGTCGGGGTGTCGGGGCATCATGTCGGGGTGTCGGGGCGTCACGTCGGCGTTTCCGAGCGTCGGGGTGTCGGGTTTTCTTCTTCCTCCTCTTCTTCCTTTTCTTCTTTGTTTTGTTCTCTTCTTCTTCATCATCTTCTTATTCTTATTCTTCTTGTCCTTTTCCTCTTCTTCTTCTCCTCTTCTCCTCTTTTTCTTGTTCTTTCCCTTTTTCCTCTTTTTCTTCTCCTCTTCTTCTTTTCTTCTTCTCCTCCTCTTCTTCTTCTCCTTCTTCCTCTCCTTCTTTTTCTTCTTCTTTTTGCACTAACCTAATTAACCTCAACTAACACTAACCTAATTAACACTAGCCTAATTAACACTAACCTAACTAACCTAGATAACTAATTAACTAACCTAACTAAATAATTAACAGAAACAAAGAAGGGGGTGGTTGGTACTCACCGGAGCTGGTGGTGGCGATCGGGGTGGCGGGAGTGGCCTGGAGGGCAGGCGGCGACCGAGATAGCGGGGCGGATGATGGCGGGGCGGCCTGGCAGCAGGCAGAGGCTAGTGGCGGAGGCAGGCCTGTTTTGCGGCGTGACTTGTGGCGGCAGGGGTCGTCTGGAGGTAAGGTGGCCTATGGTCGGGGTGGGGTCTTCTGGTGGTGGGGCGGCCTGTGGCAGGGGCAGGGTCGTCTGGCGGCGAGGCGGTCGGTGACAGGGGCGGGGGCGACCGGCGGGGCTTTTAGCAGCGGGGCAAGTGGGGTGGCGAGGGGGATCAGGGTGAGAGAGAGAGAGAGAAAGAGAGTGAGAGGGCATGGGGTGGGGCTCGGGCCAGTGCCGTTAAGCTGTCCGTCCCCTTTTCCATCTGCTAGCGGACGGCAAAGACTCCCCAGGCAGACGGCAAAGAGCTGGTAGACGGCCCACCACCCCCACGGGCCAGTGGGGCCGAGGTGGGCTCTTAATCGTCTGCCTTCTGGCTCTTTGCCATCAGCTGGCAGACGGTAAAGCCCAGGGCAGATGGCAAACACTATCTTTTCCATCTGCCTGGGCTTTGCCATCCATTTCTGTTGAGCGAACGGCAAAGCCTCTCTTTGCCATCTCCCAGCAGACGACAAAGAGTTGGTTGATGGCAAATCTCTGGATTCCAGTAGCGTATTTGATTTGGGTGCTAGTGTGAGTGGTATTCCTTTTACCTTATATCAAGAAATTATGAATGATATAGCACCTGCTAAAATAAAAGATATTGATGTTACTATTAAACTTGCTAATAGAGACACCATCACACCACTTGGGATTGTGAGTGATGTTGAAGTCTTGTGTGGGAAAATAAAATATTCTACTGATTTTCTAGTTTTTGGTTCCCCACAAGATGACTATTGTCCCGTTATCTTTGGTAGACCTTTCTTGAACACTGTTAATGCTAAGATAGATTGTCAAAAAGAAACCGTCAGTGTTGAGTTTGGTGATGTGTCTCATAAGTTTATTTTTTTCAAGTTTAGTAGACAACCTTGTGATAGAGAATTACCTAGTAAGGATGAAATAATTGGCTTGCTTCTACTGCCGTTCCTCCTACCGATCCACTATAATAACATTTTCTAGACCATGAAAATGATATGCACTTGCATGAAAGAAATGAAATAGATAAAATTTTCTTTGAACGACAAACTCTACTGAAACACAATTTGCCTGTTGAAACTCTTGGAGGTCCTCCTCCACCTAAAGGTAATCCTGTGTTTGAACTAAAACAATTGCCTCATACTTTGAAGTATGCTTATCTCGATGAGAAACAGATATATCCTGTTATTGTTAGTGCTAACCTTTCAGAACATGAAGAAGAAAGATTATTGAAAATTCCCAGGAAGCACCGAGCTGCTATTGGATATGCTCTTGATGATCTTAAGGAAATTAGTCCCACTCTATGTTAGTACAAGATCAATATGGAACCTGATGCTAAACCCGTTGTTGATCACCAACGACGATTGAATCCCAAGATGAAGGAAGTGGTAAGAACTGAAATCTTAAAGCTTCTTGAAGGAGGTATAATCTATCTAATAGCTGATAGTTGATGGGTGAGTCCCGTTCATTGTGTCCCTAAGAAAGGAGGTATTATTGTTGTTCCTAATGATAAAAATGAACTTATTCCATAGAGAATTGTTACTCGCTATAGGGTGGTAATTGATTTGAGAAAAATAAATAAAGCTACTAGAAAAGATCATTACCCCTTGCCTTTTTTTGATCAAATGCTTGAAACATTATCTAAGCACACACACTTTTGTTTCTCGGATGGATATTTTGGTTTATCTCAAATACCTGTGTCACAATCTGCTCAAGAGAAAACCACCTGTACCTGTCCTTTTGGAACCTATGCTTATAGACGTATGCCTTTTGGTTTATGCAATGCACCTGCTACCTTTCAAAGTTGTATGAATGCTATATTCTCTAATTTTTGTGAAAAGATTGTGGAGGTTTTCATGGATGATTTCTCTGTTCACGGAACTTCTTTTAAGGATTGCTTAAGAAACCTTGATCGAGTTTCTGCAGAGATGTGAACAAACTAATCTTTTTCTTGAATTGGGAGAAGTGTCACTTTATGGTCAATGAAGTTATTGTCTTGGGGCATAAAATCACTGGACGAGGTATTGAGGTGGATCAAGCTAAAGTTGGTGTAATTGAGAAAGTGCCATGTCCTAAAGATATCAAAGGCATTTAGAGTTTCCTAAGCCATGCTGGTTTTATTGGAGCTTTATTAAAGACTTCTCAAAAATTTCTAGGCCTCTTATTAATCTTTTACAAAAGGAAATTCCCTTTTTTATGATGATTGCATAGAAGCCTTTGAAACACTTAAGAAAGCCTTAACCACTGCACCTATTGTTCAACCACCTGATTGGAACTTGCCTTTTGAAATTATGTGTGATGCTAGTGATTATGCTGTTGTTGCTGTTCTAGGAGAAAGCGTTGATAAGAAATTAAATGTTATCCATTATGCTATCAAAACTCTATAGAGTGCCCAAAGATATTATGCAACTACTGAAAAAGAAAATTTAGCAGTCGTGTTTGCTTGTGATAAATTCAGATCTTACATTGTTGATTCCAAAGTTATTGTTCACACTGATCATGTTGCTATAAAATATCTTATGGAAAATAAAGATGCTTAACCTAGACTCATTAGGTGGTTTCTCTTGCTTCAGGAATTTGATTTACATATCGTTGATAGGAAGGGAGCTGAGAACCCCGTAGCTTATAACTTGTCTAGGTTAGAAAATATTCTTGATGACCCACTACCTATTGATGATAGTTTCCCTAATGAACAACTAGCTGCAATAAATGTCTATCAAAACACTCCATGGTATGTTGATTATGCTAATTACATTAATGCTAAATATATTCCACCTAGTTTCACATACCAACAAAACACAAAAATCTTCTATGATTTAAGACATAACTTTTGGGATGACCCACATATTTATAAAGGAGTACATGGTATTATTAGACGTTGTGTTCCTGAGCATGAACAGGAACAAATCCAACGGAAATGTCATTTTGAAGCTTATGGAGGACATCATGCTGGAGATAGAACTGCTCATAAGGTATTACAATCTGGTTTTTATTGGCCTACTCTCTTCAAGGTTACCCGTAAGTCTGTATCATCTTGTGATGAATGTCAAAGAATTCGTAATATCGGAAAGCATCCAGAAATGCCTATGAATTATTCACTTGTTGTTGAACCATTTGATGTTTGGATTTTTGATGATATGGGACCTTTTCCTTCCTCTAATGGGTATACTCATATTTTGGTTGCTGTTGATTATGTCACTAAGTGGGTATAGGCCATTTCAACTAGTAGTGTTGATCATCATACTTCCACTAAAATGCTTAAAGAAGTCTTCTTTCCAAGGTTTGGAGTCCCTAGATACCAAATGACTGATGGTGGTTCACACTTTATTCATGGTGCTTTCCGTAAAATGATTGCCAAATATGATGTTAATCATAGAATTGCATCACCCTATCATCCTCAATCTAGTGGTTAGGTTGAACTTACCAATAGATAAATAAAATTGATATTACGAAAAACTGTCAATAGGTCTCTAAAGAATTGGTCTAAGAAATTAGATGATGCACTTTGGGCCTATAGAACAACATATAAAAATCCTATGGGTATGTCTCCATACAAGATGGTATGTGGGAAATCTTGTCATTTACCTCTAGAGTTAGAACATAAAGCATTTTGGGCAATTAAAGAACTCAATTATGACTAAGGATGGCAATTTTAACCATGGGTATGGGTACCCGTGGGTACCGTACCTGCATGGGCAGGGTATGGGCACACTTTCATACCCACGGGTAGTACCCATACCCTACCCATTAAGTCATGGGTAGGATATGGGTATATCCTTGTACCCGCGGGTATACCCATACCCTGCCCGCTTGTGAACTAATGTTAAGTTGTCGTCAATTAATCACTAATTTGTCATGTGACTCATGTACTTCTATTAACTTATGAGTATGTCATGATTTCTAAATTTTGATAACTGTCATGTACTCATCTACCTATTACTGAGTTAAGATAATTGATTGTTTAGTCAAATGTTCTATCAATGGGTGTAAAATTATGAACAACTTGTGTACTATTTGTTCTACCCGCCGGGTACCCAATGGGTATGGGTACCCGTCGGGTATGGGTATGGGTAAAGTTTCATACCCATGGGTACATGTATGGGTAGAATTTTGTACCGACTGACTATACGGGTATAGGTATGGTATTGCTCTACCCTACCCATACCCTCGCCATTGCCATTCTTGCCGGTGAAAAGAGGTTATTTGATATTAGCTCATTAGATGAATGGAGAACCCAAGCTTACAAAAATACCAAGTTATTCTAAGAAAAAGTTAAAAGATGGCATGACAAAAGAATCCAAAATCAGGAATTCGAAGTTGGAGAATATGTTCTTTTGTACAATTCTCCTTTCAGATTTTTCAGGAAAACTTCTCTCCAAATGGGAAGGACCCTATGTTATCGAAGAGGTTCATCGCTCTGGAGCTATTAAGATTAATTATGCCGAAGGTACCAACCCGAATGTGTTCAATGGACAAAGAATTAAACACTATATGTCAGGTACACATATTATTGTTGAAAGCAATGTTATCCAAACCTTGACACCGGAGGAACGCATAAAAGAAACCTTCCGGAACACTCCAGAATCGGGAAAATTAAGAGGTATGTGATACAATAAGTAAACGTTCTCCGAAAAATCCGCAAAAATATTTTTATCTGTTTTGGAATATTTAAGAATTTTAGGAAATAAAAATAAACCGGAAGGCAACCGAGGAGGGCATGGTCCACCAGGGCGCGGTTGTCATCCCTAGCACGCCCTGTTGGAGGGTGCCCACCTCAGGAACCTTCCCGACTCTGTTTTCCTTTAGTTTGCTTGATTTCCAAGAATAAAAATTCTCTTTATATTCCCCCCGGCTGTTTTGACCACCGCACCGCTAGATTTTCCTCTGTTCTTGTTTCATGCCGTTTTCCTGACATATCTAAAAATATGTCGTCCCAAGATTTCGGGGGAGAGAGCTATGTGTCCAATTATGTTCTTGATCCAAAGATTTTTGGGGAAATTTACCCCTACTTGTGGACTTCGGAGGAAGAAGAAGACATTGATCTAGAGGAAATAGAAGACGCTGGACCAAATGGTGGCTCAGATGAAGATGAACCTCCACTACCTCAACTTGGAGATATGCATGTGGAGTTCAAGAAGTCAAGCCTTCCTAATGGTAGGTGTACACCCAATACTCCGTTAATCCCTACTTGTTTTCTGTCGGAGAGCAAGGCAGCTCTATGCAAGAGGATATTGAAACTTGAGCAAGAGAATGATTATTTAAGGGAAGAAAACTTCATCCTCAAGCATAAATTGGAGACGAAGAATAAGACCTCATCACCACCACCTTCATCATCTTCACGACCAACGGAGACTTGAGTACACGGGTATGGGCACTCCCCTTGGCTTGAGCCAAGCTTGCACGAGATACCCAGCGTATCACCATCACTTTTTACCTTTGCTTTTTTATTCTGATCCTTAGCTTTTTCATGCTTTAGTCGAATAAAATTTTAGTATGATCTATTTTCGGGTGCTAGTTTCATGATCCATCTATCTATGTAATCGAGTGAGAGTTATATAATAAAGTTTAGTTTGAGCTTTTGTCCCTTTAGTTTCTTGTTGCAATCATAATAAAAGAAGATAAATGAGAAAATATCATATGCTAATCTTATGGTGAGTAATGACATCACAATAAAGAAAAGTATAAGTGGTAAAATTAATTGGATAATGGCAAACATAGCATTAGCCAATGATGAAATTCATGAAAGAATTAATTTGGGAAGAGAAGATTCACATGCAAAAATACTATCATGGACATCTTTTATGATTATGAGCCCCAATTAAATATTATATGCCAAAATTGTTGACGTTAGACAAGGAACACAACGTAATGATTTATGCTGTTCATATTCACATAGAAGTTATATTGTGACAGATCCTTCAACATGTGGTGCTTGCCCAATATCTTTCCTAGCCAAAAATTCCGCACTAAGTAGAGATACTACTTGTGCATCCAATACCCAAAAACCAAACTCATGTTTGAGAGTCCACCATACCTACCTATGGATTGAATAAGATCCTTCAAGTAAGTTTTCATCGGTGCATCAAGGCAATAAAAATTGCTCCTAAAAGTGTTGGATCAATTAGTGCAATAGAAAATTGAGCGTTGCACAAACTTGTGATAGAAAAGTAATAAAAGTGACGGACTGCATAATAAAGGTTGTTATCACAAGAGGCAATGCAACGTGACGTTCTATTGCGCTAAGGGATTTGGAATACACACTAAAAAGCACATGACAACCTCTGCTTCCCTCTGCGAAGGGCCTATCTTTTACTTTTATGTATTTACTTTCATGCAAGAGTCAAAGTATTCTTCTCTATTCCTTTTTTATTTTTCTATTTGGCAAGCATCATGTGGTGAGGAAATATCTAGGCTCATATGTCCAGTTGGATATGAATGAGCATGAGTTATTATTGTTGACATCACCCTTGAGGTGAATCTGTTGGGAGCCAAACTATAAGCCCCTATCTTTCTATGTGTCCGGTTGAAACTTTTTATCCATGGGTATGCTGTGAGTGTTAGCAATCATAGAAGACTAAATGATGGTTGAGTATGTGGACTTGCCAAAAGGCTCTTACATGGGACCCTTCCTAAAAAATATGATGAATTGTAGTTGCAAAGTTGACTGGGAACATAGTTTGTTGGTTTCCAATAAGGTTTATGATTTATACTTCTATGTTGTGATGAATTGTTACTTGCTCATAAGAAGTTATATGACATTGTTATGAAATAGAAGTTTTATGAGAAAGTTTTTTGTTAACTTTTGTTGCTGTTATAATAATAAGCATGATTCTACTATGTCCGTATTTTGTTTTTTTCGACACCTCTCTCTCAAACCATGTGGACAAGTTCTTTGATATCGGCTTTTGCTTGAGGACAAGCGAGGAATATGCTTGGGGGAGTTGATACATCCATTTTGCATCATGTTTTCCTACTATTATTTATAATGTTTTTATGCATAATAATGATTTGGGGGAGTAACTCTAATGCATTTTGTCTAACAGTTTGCAAGGTTTACACCAAGAGGGATAATGCCGGCAACTGGAATTCAGTACCTGAAAAAAGCATGTCAAAGATACCTATTCTGCACTTCCCCAATGAAGCTGAAACTTTACAGAGATTTTTTATACAAAAAATAAGAAATACTGGAGTTGAAAACTACCAGATGGGGCTCACGAGGTGGCCACCGTCAAACAGGGCACGCGAGGCCCTCTAACCGTGCCCTGGTGGAGCGTGTCCATCCTGGCCCACCTTCGGAGCCCATCTTCTGGTATAAATTCCCAAAAAACCTAAAAAATTAGGAGGAGGACTTTCGAGACGAAGTGTCGCCGCCTCGAGGCGGAACTTGGGCAGGAGCACTTTTGCCCTCCGACGGAGCGATTTTGCCACGGGAAATCCCCCCCCCCCGGAGGGGGAAACCGACACCATCATCATCACGAACAACCTCTCATCTTGGGGAGGCCATTCTTCATCAACATCTTCAACAACAGCATCTCCTCTCAAACCCTAGTTCATCCCTTGTGTTTAATCTTTGTACCAGAACCTAAGATTGGTACCTGTGGGTGACTAGTAGTGTTGATTACCTCGTGTAGTTGATTGTTATATGGTTTATTTGGTGGAAGATTATATGTTCAAATCCATTATGCTATTCAATACACCTCTGATCTTGAGAATGCATATTATTCGTGAGTAGTTAGCTTTGTTCTTGAGGTCATCGGAGAAATCATGTTGCAAGAATCATGTGAATTTGATATGTGTTCGATATTTTGATGATATGTACATTGTGATTCCCTTAGTGGTGTCATGTGAACGTCGACTACATGACACTTCACCATCCTTGGGCCTAAGGGAATGCATTGTGGAGTAGTTATTAGATGATGGGTTGCTAGAGTGATAGAAGCTTAAACCCTAGTTTATGCACTACTTCGTAAGGGGCTGATTTGGGTCCACATGTTTAATGCTATTGTTAGACTTTGTCTTAATACTTTTCTCATAGTTGCAGATGCTTGCGAAGGGGTTGATCATAATTAGGTTGTTAGTTCAAGTAAGAACAACACCTTATCACCGGTTCACCCACATATCAAATTATCAAAGTAGCGAACACAAATCAAACCAACATGATGAAAGTGACTACATGAAATTCCCGTGTACCCTCAAGAACACTTTTCTTATCATAAGTAATAGTTTTGGCATGTCCTTTTCCACAAAAGGATTGGGCTACCTTGCTGCACCATACCTATTGTTATCGTTACTTGCTCGTCACAAATTACCTTTCTATCAAACTACTTGTTACTTACAATTTCAGTGCCTGTAGAAATTACCTTACTAAAAGTTGCTTATCATTTCCTTTTGCTCCTCGTTGGGTTCGACACTCTTACTTATCGAAAGGACTATGATTGACCCTCTACACTTGTGGGTCATCATGTGTCCTCTGTGAAAGTCTAATCAAGCTTCTTGATATATCTCTATAGCCTTGATGCTCAATGTGTAACTAGCTTCACCCATGTCTTCCTTTGAAAAATCCGTTTCAAACAAACCTTTATGCTTTTCAGAAATTCTACATCATTTCCAATCAAAAATATGTCATCCACATATACTTATCATAAATGCTATAGATGTCCCACTCACTTTCTTGTAAATACAAGTTTCTCCATAAACTTGTATAAACCCAAAAACTTTGATCACCTCATCAAAGGGTATATTCCAACTTTGAGATGCTTGCAATATTCCATAGAAGGATCGTTCGAGCTTGCATACCTTTTAGCATCCTTGGGATCGACAAAACCTTCCGGTTGTATCACATACAACCTTTCCTTAAGGAAACTGTTAAGGAAACGTTGTTATGACATCCATCTACCAAATTTCACAATAGAAAAATGCGGAAACTATTAAGGAAACGTTGTTATGACATCCATCTGCCAAAGGATCCATTCTTAGCAACAAAGATTTTGCCTTTGGATATGAGATACAAGGTACTACCAATAGTTTCCTTAGGGTATCCTATGAAGACGCACTTCTTCGCCTTGGGTTCGAGCTTATCAGGTTGAAGGCTCTTGACATAAGCGTCACAGCCCCAAACGTTAAGAAATGATGGCTTGGGTTTCTTGGCAAACCATAGTTCATAAGGTGTCATCTCAACGGATTTAGATGGCGCCCTATTTAAAGTGAATGTAGCTGTCTCTAATGCATGACCCCAAAATGATAGTGGCAAATGGTAAGAGATATTATAGAACGCACCATATCCAATAGAGTACAATTATGATGTTGGAACACCCCAGTATGTTGTGGTGTTCCCGGTGGCGTAAGTTATGAAACGATTTCCACATTGTCTTAAATTGCATACCAAAATCGTAGCTCAGATATTCACCTCCACGATCATAATGTAGATATTTTATCTTCTTGTCACGATGATCTCCAACTTCACTCTGAAATTGGTTGAACTTTTAAAACGTTTTAGACTTGTGTTTCATTAAGTAAATATACCCATATCTACTCAAATCACCAATGAAGGTAAGAAAATAATGATATCCACCGCGCGCTTCAACACTCATTGGACCACATACATCACTATGTATTATTTCCAGTAAGTCTCTTGCCCACTGCATTGTTCCGGAAAAAAGGGGTTTTCGTCATCTTGCCAGGAGGCATGGTTCACATGTTTCAAATGATTCATAATCAAGTGATTCCAAAAGTCCATCAGCATGGAGCTTATTCATGCAATTTACACCAATATGACATAAGCGACAGTGCCACAAGTCTGTGGTACTATCATCATTAACTTCGAATTTTTTGGCATCAATATTATGAACATGTGTATCTCTACGATCGAGTATTCAGTAAAAAATTCACATTGGTGCATGATCATAAATATATTGTTCATTTAAATAAAACAACCATTATTCTCTAACTTAAATGAATAATCATCTCGCAATAAACAAGATCCATATAATTTTCATGCTCAAAGCAGCCACCAAATAACATTTATTTAGGTTTAAAACTAATCCCGAAGGTAGAGGGAGCATGCGAGGGTGATCACATTAACCTTGGAGACACTTCCAACACATAGCGTCACCTTGCCCTTAGCTAGTCTCCGTTTATTTTGTAGCTTTTGTTTCGAGTTACCAATATTAGCAACTGAACCGGTATCAAATACCTACACGGTACTAGGAGCACTAGTAAGGCACACATTAATAACTTGTATATCAAATATACCTTTGCTGCCTTTGCCAGCCTTCTTTCTGCCAAGTACTTGGGAAAGTTCCACTTCCAGTGATCATTCCCTTTATAATAGAAGCATCCAATCTCGGGTTTGGGTCCAGCCGTGGGTTTCTTCATTGGAGCGGCAACTGGCTTGCCATTCTTGAAGTTTCCCTTCTTTCCCTTGCCATCCTTGAAACAAGTGGTCTTGTTAACCATCAATAACTGATTCTCCTTCTGATGTCTACCTCCATGGCCTTAAGCATCGTGAATAGCTTAGGTATCATCATGTTCTTTCGTTGCAAGTTCTAGTTCATCACAAAGCTCTAGTAGCCTGGTGGTATTGATTGGAGAACTTTGCCAATCACTATCTTATCTCGAACATTAACTCACACATGATTCAAGCGATTGTAGCACCCAGATATATTCTGAGCACATGCTCACTGGCTAAGCTATTCTCCTCCATCTTTCAGGCATAGAACTTGTCAAAGATCTCATCCCTCTCAACATGGGCATGAGCCTAAAATATCAATTTCATCACTTGGAACATCTCATATGATATGTGGCATTCAAAACGTCTTTGTAGCCCCGATTCTAAGTTGTAAAGCATGGCGCACTGAATTATCGAATAGTCATCAAAACATGTATGTCAGACATTTAGAACATCCACAGACGATGCTAGAGGGGTTGGCGCAGCAAGCGGTGCATCAAGGACATAAGCCTTCTATGCAGGAGTAAGGACAATCTTCAGATTGCGGGCCCAGTCTGCATAATTTCTTATACTATCTTTCAACTTATTCTTTCTCTAGGAACACATTAAAATTCTGGGGAGCTACACCGTGAGCTATTGATCTATAACATAATTTGCATTGACCTTAGACTATGTTCGTGTTAATTAGTTTAGTTAATCAAATTACCATTGAACTCCCACTTAAATCAACATCCCTCAAGTTTTCTAAGTAATACATGATCCAAATTTTCCAACCCAAGTCCGATCATCACGTGAGATGAGGTGGTTTCAATGGTGAACATCTCCATGTTGATCATATATACTATATGACTCATGTTCGACCTTTCGGTCTTCCGTGTTCCGAGGACATATCTGTAAATGCTAGGCTCATCAAGTTTAACCCAAGTATTCTACATGTCTAAAACTAGCTTACACCCTTTGTATGTGAATAAAGAGTCTATCGCACCCGGTCATCACGAGGTTCTTCAAAATGACGAACTTTTGCAATGGTGCATGGTTAGGGAGAACACATTTTTCTTAAAAATATAGTGTAGGGATCATCTTATAATGATATCGTTGTCCTAAGCAAAATAAGATGCATAAAAGGATAAACATCACATGCAAATTAATAAGTGACATGATATGTCCATCTTATGCTTTTGATCTCCATCTACAAAGCATTGGAATGATCTCCTTCGTCATCGACATGACACCATGATCTCCATCATTGTGTCGTCACGTGATTGTCTCGCCAGCTATGGATTCTACAACTGTTTCTAGTGCATAGAGATAAAGTAAAGCAATTACACGATGTTTCATGATTAACACGCATGTCATATAATAAATTAAAGACAACCCTATGTCTCCTTCTAGTTGCCGTTCACATTGACATGTGATACGTCTCCAACGTATCTATAAATTTTGATTGTTCCATGCCATTATATTATCTGTTTTGGATGTTTCATATGCATTAGTATGCTATTTTATGATAGTTTTGGGACTAACCTATTAACCTAGAGCCCAGTGCCAGTTTCTGTTTTCCCCTTATTTTTGAGTATTGCAGATAAGGAATATTGCTACTTCTCGAGCATGCATTGGTTTCCCGTGAAGAGGAACGATTTGATGTAGCAAAGTAGATAAGTATTTCCCTCAGTTTTTGAGAGCCAAGGTATCAATCCAGTACGAGATACAAGCGAGCCACCAATAGATATACCTACACAAGGAATCAAACTCTCACACCCAAAGCTATAAAGGGGTTGTCAATCCCTTCACGGTTATTTGCGAGGATGAGATCTAGTAGAGATAGATATAATAGGGTGCTTGAACTAAAAGTAAAAATAATGCAGCAAGTATTTTTGGTGTTTTTGGTTTTATATCTGAAAATATAATGTGGAAAATAGACCCGAGGGCCATATGTTTCACTAGATGGCTTCTCTCATGATAGCAAGTATTACAGTGGGTAAACAATTTACTGTCGTGCAATTGATAGAAAAGTGAATAATTATGAACATATCCAAGGCAATGATTCTGCATATAGGCATCATGTCCGTGACAAGTAGATCGAAACGATTCTACATCTACTAGTATTACTCCACACATCGACCAACTCCTACCTACATCTAGAGTATTAAGTTCATGAAGAACAGAGTAACGCATTAAGTAAGATGACACGATGTAGAGGGATAAACTCAAGCAATATGATGAAAACCCCATCTTTTTACCCTTGATGGCAACAATACAATACGTGCCTTGCTACCCCTACTTTGTCACTGGGTGAGGACACTGCAAGATTGAACCCAAAGCTAAGCACTTATCCTACTGCAAGAATTACCAATCTAGTTGGCCAAACCAAAAAAATAACTCGAAGAGACTTGCAAATATATGAAATCATGCATATAAGAATTGAGGAAAGAGTCAAATAATATTCATGGATAATCTGAACATAAACCCACAATTAATCGGATCTCGATAAACACACCACAAAAGAGTATTACATCGGATAGATCTCCATGAAGATCATGAAGAACATGGTATTGAGAATCAAGGAGAGAGAAGAAGCCATCTAGATACTAGTTATGGACCCGTAGGTCTGTGGTGAACTACTCACGCATCATCAGAGGGGCAATGGAGTTGATGTAGATGCCCTCCGTGATCGAATCCCCCTCCGGCAGATTACCGAAAAAGACTCCAAGATTGGATCTCTCGGGAACGGAGGCTTTTGGCGGTGGAAAAGTGTTTTCGTGGCTTGTTCTGATAATGATGGAATATTTGAGAATTTATAGGCCAAATATTAGGGTTAGGGGAGTTTCCAAGGGCCCACAAGCCTGCCACCAAACTATGAGTTGCCAAGAGCTTTGTGATGAACTATAACATGCACGGGATGAACAAGTCAGTCGTCAAGTTGTTTGCGATGCTAAAAGTCGCTTAGTCTGGAATCCAGAAAGAACATCAAGTGTTGATGGTTAATAAAACCACTAGTTTCAAGAAAAATGGCAAGGTCAAGGGCAAGGGCAAGAAGGGTAAAACCAAGAAGGATGGCAAAGCAGTTGCTACTCCTGTAAAGAAGCCCAACCATGGACCCAAGCCAGAAACTGAGTACTTTCATTGCAAGGGAACTGGTCATTGGAAGCGGAACTGCCCCAAGTACCTGGCTGACAAGAAGGCGGCCAACGACAAACAAAGTATATATGATATACATGTTATTGATGTGTACCTTACTAGCTCTCGTAGTAATGCCTGGGTATTTGATACTGGTTTGGTTGCTCACATTTGCAACTCAAAGCTGGAACTACGGAATAAACGAAGGCTGGCAAAGGACGAAGTGACGATGCGCGTGGGAAATGGTTCCAAGGTTGATGTGATCGCCATCGGCACGCTCTCTATTCGATTACCATCGGGATTAGTGATGAACCTGAATAATTGTTATTTAGTGCATGCGTTAAGCATGAACATTATATCTGGATCTTGTTTGTTTCGAGACGGTTACTCATTTAAATCAGAGAATAAAGGTTGTTCTATTTATATGAGTAATATCTTTTATGGTCATGCACCCAATATTAGGGGTTTATTCATATTGAATCTTGATAGTGATGAAAGACATGTTCATAACATTGATGCCAAAAGATGTATAGTTGATAATGATAGTACCACTTTCTTGTGGCACTACCGTTTAGGTCATATTGGTGTAAAACGCATGAGGAAGCTCCATGCTGATGGACTTTTGGAGTCACTTGATTTTCAATCACTTGACACATGTGAACCATGCCTCATGGGTAAGATGACTAAAACGCCATTCTGTGGAACAATGGAACAGGAAAGTGACTTATTGGAAATCATACATACTGATGTGTGCGGTCCAATGAATGTTACAGCGCGTGGTGGATATCATTATTTTCTCACCTTCACTGATGACTTAAGTAGATATGGGCATATTTACTTAATGAAACACAAGTCTGAAACGTTTGAAAAGTTCAAGCAATTTTAGAGTGAAGTTGAGAATCATCGTAACAAGAAGATTAAGTTCCTACGATCTGATCAAGGAGGTGAATATCTGAGTTATGAGTTTGGTAGTCACTTAAGACAGTGTGGAATTGTTTCACAGTTGACACCGCCCGGAACACCACAGCGTAATGGTGTGTCCGAACGTCGTAATCGAACCTTATTAGATATGGTGCGTTCTATGATGTCTCTTGCTGATTTGCCACTATTGTTTTGGGGTTATGCATTAGAGACAGCTGCATTCACTTTAAATAGGGCACCATCGAAATCCGTTGAGATGATGCCATATGAACTGTGGTTTGGCAAGAAGCCAAAGTTGTCATTTCTTAAAGTTTGGGGATGTGATGCTTATGTCAAAAAGCTTCAGCCTGAAAAGCTGGAACCCAAAGCGGACAAATGCGTCTTCATAGGATACCCGAAAGAGACAGTCGGGTATACCTTCTATCTCAGATCCAAAGGTAAAGTGTTGGTCGCTAAGAACGGAACATTTCTTGAGAAAGAGTTTCTGTCGAAAGAATTGAGTGGGAGGAAAATAGAGCTTGATGAGGTTATTGAACCTTTACTTCAACTAGAAAGTAGTGTAGCACAGAAAGATGTTTCTGTGGAACCTACGACGGTAGAAGAGGAAGTTAATGATGATGATCATGAAGCTTTAGATCAAGCTACTATTGAACCTCGTAGGTCGACAAGGCCGCGTACTACTCCTGAGTGGTACGACAACCTTGTCTTGGAGGTCATGTTGTTGGACAACAATGAACCTACAAGCTATGGAGTAGTAGTGATGGGCCCGGATTCCGAGAAATGGTTAGTGGCCATGAAATCCGAGATGGGATCCATGTATGAAAACAAAGTATGGACTTTGGAAGTATTACCTGAAGGGTGAAAGTCCATTCAGAACAAATGGATCTTTAAGAAGAAGACAGACGCGGACGGTAATGTCACCGTCTATAAAGCTCGACTTATGGCAAAGGATTTTTCACAAGTTCAAGGAGTTGACTACGATGAGACCTTCTCACCCGTAGTGATGCTTAAGTCTGTCAGAATCATGTTGGCAATAGCTTCTTATTTCGACTGTGAAATTTGGCAGATGGATGTCAAAACAGCGTTCCTCAACGGTTTCCTTGAGGAAGAGTTGTATATGATGCAACCAGAAGGTTTTGTCGATCCAAATAATGCTGACAAAGTTTGCAAACTGCAGCGATCCGTTTATGGGTTGGTGCAAGCATCTCAGAGTTGGAATAAGCTTTTTGATGAGGTGATCAAAGCGTTCGAGTTTATACAAGTTTATGGAGAAACTTGTATTTACAAGAAAGTGAGTGGGAGCTCTATAACGTTTCTAATATTATATGTGGATGACATATTGCTAATTGGAAACAATATAGAAATGCTGGAAAGCGTGAAGGAATATTTGAACAAGAGTTTTTCAATGAAGGACCTAGGAGAAGTTGCTTTCATATTAGGCATTAAGATCTATAGAGATAGATCGAGACGCTTAATAGCACTTTCACAAAGCACATACCTCGATAAAGTTCTGAAGAAGTTCAAAATGGATCAGTCCAAGAAGGGGTTCTTGCCTGTGTTACAAGGTGTGAAGTTGAGTAAGACTCAATGCCCAGTGACTGCAGAGGATAGAGAAAAGATGAGTGTCATCCCCTATGCTTCAGCCATAGGCTCTATCATGTATGCAATGTTGTGCACAAGACCCGATGTCAGCCTTTGCATAGGTATGGCCGGAAGGTTTCACAGTGATCTTGGAATGGAACATTGGGCAACGGTCAAGAATAGCCTTAAGTACTTTAAAGGACTAAGGAAATGTTTGTCGTTTATGGAGGTGATGAAGAGCTCATCATACAGGGCTACGTCGATGCAAGCTTTGACACTGATCCGGATGACTCTAAGTCACAAACCGGATACGTATTTATTCTCAACGGGGGAGCGATAGGCTAGTGCAGTTCCAAGGAAAGCATGGTAGCTGATTCTACATGTGAAGCGGAGTACATCGCAGCCTCAGAGGCGGCGAAGGAAGGTGTCTGGATGAAGCAGTTCATGATAGATCTTGGAGTAGTGCCCAGTGCACTGAATCCAATGAACCTGTTCTATGATAACACTGGTGCCATTGCTCCGGCCAATGAATCAAGGTTTCACAAGAGGACCAGACACATAAAGCGACACTTCAACTCCATCCGCGATTACATCAAGGAGAAGGACATAAATATTTGCAAAGTGCACATGGATCTGAATGTTGCAGACCCGTTGACTAAACCTCTTCCAAGGGCTAAACATGATCAACACGAGAACTGCATGGGTGTTCGATTCATTACAATGTAAATCACATAGTGATGTGAGCTGGATTATTGAGTCTAGTGCAAGTGGGAGACTGTTGGAAACATGCCTAGAGGCAATAAATAAAGTGTTTATTATTATATTTCCTTGTTCATGATAATCGTTTATTATCCATGCTATAATTGTATTAATTGGAAACACATTACATGTGTGGGTAAATAGACAACACTTTGTCCCTAGTATGCCTCTAGTGAACTAGCTCGTTGATCAAAGGTGGTAAAGGTTTCCTAGCCATTAACATGTGATGTCATATTATAATGGGATCACATCATTAGGAGAATGATGTGATGGACAAGACCCAAACTACAAACATAGCATATGATCATGTCAGTTTATTGCTACTGTTTTCTGCATGTCAAGTATGTGTTCCTATGACCATGAGATCATGCAACTCACGAACATCAGAGGAGTGCCTTGTGTGTATCAAACGTTGCAACGTAACTGGGTGACTATAAAGGTCCTGTACAGGTATCTCTGTTGAGTTGGCATGGATCAAGACTGGGATTTGTTACTCCGTGTGACGAAGAGGTATCTCAGGGCCCACTCGATAATACAAAATCACAATGAGACTTGCAAGCAATGTGTCTAAGTGTTAGTCACGGGATCTTGTATTACGGAATGAGTAAAGAGACTTGCCAGTAACGAGGTTGAACTAGGTATGAAGATACCGACGATCGAATCTCGGGCAAGTAACATACCGAAGAACAAAGGGAACATCATACGGGATTAACTGAATCCTTGACATAGAGGTTCGGCCGATAAAGATCTTCGTAGAATATGTAGGAACCAATATGGGCATCCAGGTCCCGCTATTGGTTATTGACCGTAGAGGTGTCTCGGTCATGTCTACATAGTTCTCGAACCCGCAGGGTCTGCACACTTAAGGTTTGGTGACGTTTCGGTAGTATAGAGTTATGTATGGTGGTGACCGAAGGTTGTTCAGAGTCCCTGATGAGATCCTGGCTGTCATGAGGAGCTCCGGAATGGTCCGGAGGTAAAGACTTATATATAGGAAGTCCTATTTTGGTCGCTGGAAAAGTTTCGGGCTCATCGGTAGTGTACCGGGAGTGCCGGTAGTGTATCGGGAGACCACCGGGAGGGGTATTTCGACCCAATAGGCTTCATGGGCTGTGGGAGAGTGACTACCAGCCCTTTGTGGGCTGGTGGAAGTCCCGCACAAGGCCCATGCGTCTGGGAAGAAAAACCCAAAAGGAAAAAAGGTGGAAAAAGGCAAAAAAAAGGCAAAATAAGGAAGGAGTCCTAATCCTACTAGGAGTGGAGGAGGTGGACTCCTCCCTCCTGGTTCGGCTGAGCCTCCTTGGCTTGGAAGCCAAGGCTGCCTCCTCTCCTCCTGTCCTCCTACATATACTAGAGGGTTTTAGGGTTTTTGGACAAGATTTTCAGCCACGTGCAACCCTACCCTATAGTCCATAGTTTCTCCTCTAAATCGGATTTCTGCAATGCTTAGCCGAAGCCCTGCCGGAATAGCTCCACCACCATCGCCGGAGCGCCGTCACGCTTCTGGAGAACTCTTCTTCCTCTCTGCTCCTTCTTGCTGGATCAAGACGGCGTAGATCGTCATCAAGTTGTACGTGTGCTGAGCGCGGACGTGCCGTCCGTTCGGCACTAGATCGGAAGCATCGTGATCAAGTTCGTGGGACAGATCGTGATCAAGTTCGCGGGACGGACCGTGATTGGATCACGGGACGGATCGTGATTGGATCCCGGGATGCATGGTGATTTGGATCGCGAAGATGTTCGACTACACCAACCGCGTTTCTTAACGCTTCCCGCTTAGCGATCTACAAGGGTACGTAGATCCACTCTCCCTCTCGTAGATGCTCATCACTATGGATAGATCTGCGTGTGCGTAGGAAATTTTTTGTTTCCCATGCAACGTTCCCCAACAATAAACAGTAATACTTCGAGCACACCAACAAGGTAGTCGTGTCCCTTTGAAACAACATGGTCTTAGAAAGTTATCCCTACAAAATCATATGGTCTGGCTATGCTCCATCTTCCCCACACAAAGTATCTAAATCACGCACAACCCCGATGAACAAGTCAAGCAATTGTTTCACACTTTTGGTCTCTCAACCCTTTTCAACTCTCGCGCAATACATGAGCGTGAGCCATGGATATAGCATTATAGGTGGAATAGAATATGGAGGAGGTGCAAGGGAAAACGATAACATAGTCTCACATCAACTAGGTGTATCAACGGGATATGGAGATGCCCATCAATAGATATCAATGTGAGTGAGTAGGGATTGCCATGCAACAAATGCACTTAGTGCTATAAGTGTATGAAAGCTCAAAAAGAAAACTAAGTGGTCATGCAAAATGAATATCCACTAGTTATATGAAAGTGACAAAATTGGAGACTCTCTATCATGAAGATCATGGTGCTACTTTGAAGCACAAGTGTGGAAAAGATAGTAGCAATTGTCCCTTCTCTCTTTCTATAAACACAAGGGTAGGTGGTTCTGTAACATCCCAAATTTTGGAATGTTACAATAAATACTAGAATGATTGCTTGTTTGCTTGAGTGATTGAAATTGAGTGAAATTTGAAACTTTTGAAAACTTTTGAATGAGAGGGAATAAAATGACTTTCCCATTTTTTTTTGAATTCAAATTCTTACTTTTCAAATCAGTGAGGGAAGATGACATGACTTCTTCAACATGAAAAGATTTGGAAAGGGAATTTGAAAACCATTTGAAAATTTCTCATATGAAGTTTCACCTTCCATATTTGAATTCCCTATTTGAATTTGTAAGCATTCAAACCCCTTGACAAAAACATTGAGAGGAGTAATATGACACTCCAAACCAGGGGTATTTTTTTGAAGTTCTTGAACCATAAAACCCAAGGGGTTATTTGAAAAATATTTGCAAAAATAAATAAAGCCATTTAGGCATTTTCTGAAAATAAATTTTGTAAAATTATTTAGTTTGGCCGTCGAAAAATGTTCATTAACTGGCATTTATTTCCCTGATCATTCTAATATATAAAACTTTATTTTTTGGGCAGGTTTTGAATCTCTTAATGTTGTTTTTATTGCTCTGGTAATTAATAAAGGAAATAGTTAACGCGTATTAAAGCCCTGGCCCACCTACCCCTGATTCCTCCCCAAAACCTCTCCGCATCGGGCACCGCTGAGCGCGCCCTCTCCCTCTCTCTCTCTAACACCCTGACCCCACCGACCGATCCCCAAACCTCGCGGTCACCTCCCTCCTCTCACTCCCCAAACCACGCCGGCGAGATCACCGCGCCGGATCCGCCTCCCCTTCCATTCCCCGACCACCCCGAGGCCCTATAAAAGCCTCGGTCCTCTCCTCTACCCATTCCCCCACTTTCCCCCTCTGCCTGAAGCCTCTCGCTGTCGTATTAGCTCGCCGGAGCCCGAGCGCCGCCGCCGCGCCATTTCCATCGTGTCGCTCCACCTTAACCTCCCCGAGCCTTTCCGAGCCCACCATCCACCTCCCCACAGCCTTGCGCACCTCCCTGTGCCCTCGCCCGAGCCCCAAACCCACCAGTTCACCATCCCCATTGACACCCGAACGTCGCCGCCGCCTCGGATCTCGTCGCCGATGCCCCGACCAACCGCGACGACGCTAGGACCACCACCTGACTCGCCGTCCTTGTCCACATCGCCTGGAGCCCTCGCCATCACCAGAGGACCACCAGAGACGCCTCCCCGTTGACCTCGCCGCTTCGGCCTTGCTGGAACCTCGCCGGAGTTGACCTCCCACTGCGGTGAGTTTCCCCCTCCGCCCAATCTCATTTGAACGGCCACAATTAGAACCCCCATACCCTTTCGGTGTATTTAAAATGAACCGGCCAATTTTCTTTTAGTCAATTTTAGCCGAAACATTTTCCGTTAAGTGTCGGTCGTCCACTCGAATCATTAGAACACGCTCCCTTCATAGCCTATCAGAACCTGCCACGTCACCCTGTCCGTTAGTTTAGTTTTTTTTTCTTTTTTCTGTTTTTGTGTTAGAAAACACAATAGGTTCTGTTTTTATTTTTGTTATATCTTTTATGTTTTTAAGTGTTTTAATTTGATTCTTTTTGCATTAGTTCACAATTTAAAGTTGATTTAAAACATATTTGATTCAAATCTTATTTTCTGGATATCTTGAGTTTAAAAATATATTTTGAGTTGAGTCCTTTCGCTACTTGTCACTAGTGACCTTAGTTATGTGTAGGTAGAGCTTGGAAATTTTTAGAATATTTTATAATAGTCTTTTCAAGCAAAACAGATTCTGTTTAGTTATATTAATTCTATTTATATTCCCTTTTGTTTTAAATTATTTTAAATTATTTTCTTTTATAATAGTGATAAACTTTTATAAAGTTTTCTGTTAGATAATAGTAGCCCTTCAAAACAAATAATATTTTATTAGTTTGTTGCATGAAAATCCATTCTAGTTCAACTATAACTTGCAATGGCATTTTCATTGCTATGTTGATATTCTATTTGAAAATAGTTCCACAAATTGTTTTATAATTTTTATTTGTTGTTAGTCAAGGTCTTTACCAGAAGAAATTTGTATTATACTTGAGATTGTTTGTGGTTTAAGCCAAGGATGACCTTATCAAAAGAAGAATCTTTATTAAAGCTTTTCAATTAGTTCTCTTTGCAAAATGAAGACTTATGAGAAAATACTTTCTGTTAATTATTTGCTTTAAATTTTCTTTTTCTTTTATTAACTTAGTGTTTTTCTTGATGATATGTTCAAGTAGTTAAAAACTTAAGTTGCTAGAGTATTGTTTTCTTAGTCCCTAGTTGTTCTTCAAAAGTAATTCTTTTTTTGCTAAGTAAAATATTTACTAAACTACTTTTGATTATATTTTACTTTGTTTTGAGTTTTTACTTTTGAAAATAGGATGTACTTGTAGAGAAGACCAACTTTGGTGGTGTTGATAAAGTTTTGTTGATTTTAACTTTTGTTTTAAGTATTTCCTTCATCACCACATTAGTTGTGTTGATGTAGTTTTGTCATTTGAGCTTTGTCTTAAGTATTTCCTTCATCACCACCATGTTGCTTTTGGTTTTTGTGTTGCCTTTTTTTGATTGATTAGTATTGACTGCTAGTATGATTGCTTATAAGAATGCAATGTTTGATTATATAGATTTTCATCGGAGAGTGACGATAGTCTATCAGTTATCTTTGAGAGCGATATTATTCTTTATCAATAGTACAGGCAAGTCACTTCGACCATGTATACCTATGCTTTTATTGCATTAGTTCTACCATATCCCCAATTGCATGCAAAGTAGGTAAATTGGAAACTTGGTTACTTGTTGTAGTATCATGTGGTAGGTACCCCTCAACCCTTTGACACATTGGCCCCGGGAAACGTTGTTCTACATTTTGCTATGCTATTAGCAGACGGGGTTGGTTGTGTGATTCATGAGAGTTGTGAGTTAATAATTTCAAGACCTACATGATGATCAAGTCTTCAAGACTCCAAGTTTTCAACATACCTCTGGGTAGATGATGGTTGAAGGGCGCCCTGGAGAAACCAGTGGTTAGCCTAGATGATGTTGGAGAAGTGCCAGTATTCATGCGGAAAGGTCCACCCAGGCACAAAGAGATGGATGGATGCTTCAAGACCCAAGGCTTACCTGCACAGCCACAAATCACTATGGGCTCTGGCTTGGTTGGATATCGTGGTGACCCTGGACAGGCATTGCTACGAGATGTAGAAGAACGGTAGGAAAGGATGCGCACCGATAGAGTCTCAGGGAAACCCTTTAGAAGACCATGTTTTGGTCATCCGTTTCTCAAACACCCTGAAGTGCGAGAAATCAAACGGAGGCAATCAAATCTTGTGGGGAACGTGTGCAAAACTCTGCAGAGTACTAAAACCTAATCGATTAGCCGTGTCCATGGTCATGGACAACTTGAGCCAAAGGAACTGAAACTATCAGGAAGTCTCAACACAAAAAAATTATAATGATATGGGTATTAATGACAACTTGGGTATGAGAATTGGTTGGTGGAACCATCTCATTAATCAACCAACTTTGTAGTAATAATTCCTGCATTACCCCTCTCTTGTTCTAGGAAAAACTTAAACTTATAGCCCCTCCTGCCATATATGCATATAGTATAGATGATTATTTTTCACCCCCCTCTTTTGTGACTTGCCGGCATATTCAAAATGCTGACCTACATAGATGCAACGTCTTATGTTGCAGATAAGCTCTACGACGGGTAAGAGTACGATTCAGGGTTACGGTCTACACTCAACCTGCCGTTGGTGTTATTGGGACTCCCCTCCCGTTGACTGTTTCCGCTGAGATTATAAGGTATATATCAGTTTTACGTTAATTACATGTGATTGGACTTTGATATATGCATTGATGTACTATGTGTGTCAGCATACTGATCCAGGGATCGCACAGAAAACACAGAGGCTTGACTCGTTTTGAGTCGGGTTGCTATAGGTTCTCTCACAGAAAATCTAATAGGATAGGTATGGAATAGTTCTGAGTGCTTCTCTTTCGAGTAGGTGGTGGTGGAGGGGTATATATAGGCATCCCCAAAATCCAACCGTTACACACAAAATGACCAACTCGGTGACACCAATGTGTTAATCTCGGTGGTACCGAAGTGATCAAAAGGTGGCAACTTTTGAATCTCGGTGAGACCGATATATGAAACTTGGTTGCACCGATAAGGTGACCAACGGTCAGATTTCCAATCTCGGTGACGCCGACCCAACAATCCCGGTGGTACATAAAATATGGATTTGCGTAACAGAAAGTTGGCAACCTAAACTCGGTGGCACCGGTATAGAATCGGTTGCACCAAAGTGGCTAGGGTTTGGCTGAGTCTGTCTAGGTTCAGGAATCGGTGGCACCAGGATAGGAATGTTGGTTGCACCGATTTTGAATGTTTGGCTATAGACAGACTTTGGTGGGAGAGCTTGTGGATGTTTTTGGTGACTATCACTTGTGCACGTATGAGCATTTTGTTCACCAACAAAACCTTACCCCCTTTTAATTGTATTGGCTTTCCTATGGAGTCAAAGTGATTTCTCACAAATTTAAAATGAAGAGTCCTCTTGCTTGAAGCTTGGCCAACCTATTTCCTTGCATCTTGGGGTAATTCCACAATCCTTTTGCCATCCCTATCATTGAACTTATCCCGAAATATACTTGGTGGAAACATTAGTTCAATGACTTATATGTTGTTATTAATTACCAAAAACCACCAAGGGAGCAAATGTTTTTTCACAAGCATTAAGCATAGCAAAGTCATAGCAACATCAATCTCAGAACATAGTGGATACTAGGGATCAAACCCTAATAAAACTAACTTGACTACATGGTGAATCTCATCCAACCCATCACCGTCCAGAAAGCCTACGATGGAATTACTCACGAACGGCGGAGAGCATCATGAAATTGGTGATGAAGGATGTTTGGTGATGACGACGGCGTCGATTTCCCCTCTCCGGAGCCCAAATCAGACTCCAAAGTTGCCCTCCCGAGGAAGAACAGGAGGTGACGGCGGCTTCGTATTGTCGAACGCGTTGAACTCCTCTCTCCATTTTATTCTCCGTAAATAGGAATATATAGGAGTGGAAACAAGGTAGGAGGATCAATAGGGGCCCGCAAGCCACAGGGGCCGCCCTAGGGGGTGGGCGTGCCCCGAGGCTTGTGGCCAGGTAGTGGGCCCCTTGCAGTTGATTCCTTTGCCGATATATTTTTATTAATTCCAAAAATATTCTCTGTAAATTTTCAAGTCAATCCGAGAACTTTTATTTCTACACAAAAATAACACCAAGGCAATTCTGTTGAAAACAGCGTCAGTCCGGGTTAGTTCCATTCAAACCATGCAAATTAGAGTCCAAAACAAGGGCAAAAGTGTTTGGAAAAGTAGTAACGTGATACGTCTCCAATCTATCTATACTTTATGAAGTATTCATGCCATGTTTACAATAATTCTATATGATTTTGGTATGATTTTATTAGAACTAACCAGGACTGACGTTGTTTTTAGCAGAACTACGGTGGTGGTGTTTTTGTGCAGAAATAAAAGTTCTCGGAATGAGCTGAAAATTTACGGAGAATATTTTTGGAAAATATAAAAAATACTGCAGCAAAGTGTCATTGAAGAGGAAGGCCGAGGAAGCCACAAGCCACAGGGGCGTGCCCACCCCCCTAGGGCCTGCCCCTGGCTTGTGACTTCCTCGTGGACCCCCTGGAATTGTTTCCGCCACCACAAACTCTTATAAATATAGAAACCCCCGAATAGAAACCTAGATCGGGAGTTCCGCCGCCGCAAGCCTCCAGAGCCACGAAAAACCAATCGGGACCCCGTTCTGGCACCTTGCCGGAGGGGGGAACCATCACAGGAGGCCATCTTCATCATCTCGACAGTCTCCATGACGAGGAGGGAGTAGTTCACCCTCGGGGCTGAGGGTATGTACTAGTAGCTATGTGTTTGATCTCTCACTCCCGTGTTCTTGAGATGACACGATCTTGATGTACCGCGAGCTTTAGTGATATAGATGAATCATATGGAGTTTTCCCCTCTCTATCTTGTTGTGATGAATTGAGTTTTCCCTTTGAAGTTTTCTTATTGGATTGAGTCTTTAAGGATTTGAGAACACTTGATGTATGTCTTGCGATGGGATATCTGTGGTGACAATGGGATGTTCTATAAATCCACTTGGTGTATGTTTTGGTGATCAACTTGTTGGTTCCGTGACCTTGGGAATCTATGCATAGGGGTTGGCACACGTTTTTGTCTTGACTTTCCGATAGAAACTTTGGGGCACTCTTTGAAGTTCTTTGTGTTGGATTGAACATGACAAATCTGAAGTTATGTGATGCACATCGTATAATCAAGCCCATGGGTACTTGTGGTGACATTGGAGTATCTAGGTGACATTAGGGTTTCAGTTGATGTATATCTTAAGGTGTTGTTTTAGTACGAACTCTAGGGTTGTTTGTGACACTTATAGGGATAGCTCATAAGATTGATCAGAAAAGATAACTTTGAGGTAATTTCGTACCCTACAATAATTTATTCGTTAGTTCTCCGCTATTTGTGACTTTGGAGTGAACTATCTATCGCACGAGAGGTATTTACATATGATTCAAATATGTTAGTATTGTTGAGACAAATTGCACTAGTGAATGTATGGACCCTAGGGCTTGTTTCCAAGCATTTATACAACGTTTTGCTCGCTATTTACTATTTGTTACCTTGCTGTTTTCATATTTTCGGATTACAAAAAATATATCTACCATCCATATTGCACTTTTATCACCATCTCTTAGCCGAACTAGTGCACCTATACAATTTACCATTTTATTGGGTGTGTTGGGGACACAAGAGACTCTTTGTATTTGATTGCAGGGTTGTTTGAGACAGACCATCTTCATCCTAACCTCCTGCGTATTTATAAACCTTAGGTCATCCACTTGAGGGAAAATTGCCATTGTCCTATAAAAGTCTACGCTTGGAGGCCCAACACGAGTCTACAAGAAGAATGTTGTGTAGTAGACATCAATACGTTGGAGACGTATCAACTCCCCCAAGCTTAAACCTTTGCTTGTCCTCAAGGAATTCAGTTGTTAAACTGAAAGTGATAAAGAAAAACTTTTACAAACTCTGTTTGATCTTGCCGTTGTAAATATGTCTAACTTATGTTCAGATTTTCAGCAAAGATTATAGACTAACCACATTCACAATAACATTTAGGTCTCACATTTGCTCATATCAATGGCATAATCAACTAGCGAGCAATAATAATAAGTCTCGGATGACAACAATTTTATCAAAACAATCATGATACAATATGACATAATGGTATCTCGCTAGCCCTTTTTGAGACCGCAAAACATAAATGCAGAGCACCTCTGAAGAACGAGGGCTGACTGGACATTGTAATTCATGGTAAAAGAGATCCAATCATACTCATACTCAATATCAATTAATAGCAAAGCATACAAATGACGATGGTGCTCTCTAACAGGTGCCTTTTATAAGAGGATGATGACTCAGCGGTAAAGTAAAATAGATAGGCTTTGCTATTAATTGATTTGTAGAGGTGCCAGAGCTCGATCTTTTAAAACAAGGATGGATAATCATTTTGAGAGGTATGCTTTCATTGCCAACATAAAAACTAAGAGATCTCAATATCTTCCATGCTAGATACATTATAGGCGGTTCCCAAAAAGAATATTAAAGTTTTTACTCCCCCTCCACCAAATCAATCACACTCCACGGCGGGTTGAATCCACGGGCACCGTCCATACAAACACAATCCTAGGGGAGTTTTGTTTTACTATACTTTGATTTGAATTTTGCGCATGGGATTGGGAATCTCGAGTACGAGCCACTTTCTCATGAATGATAGTGAATCGACACATATCGTGAGAATAACCCACCTAGCATGGAAGATACTGGCAGCCCCTAGTCACTACATGAGCGATTTGGTCATACAAAACAGAATATTTATTTGAAGGTTTGGAGAATGGCATATGCAAATTTACTTGGAACGGCAGGTAAATACCGTATATAGGTAGGTATGGTGGACTCATATGGAACAACTTTGGGTTTATGGAGATGGATGCACAAACAATATTCCCGCTTAGTACAAGTGAAGTCTAGCAAAAGACTGGGGAGCGACCAACTAGAGAGCGACAATGGTCATAAACATGCTTTGAGATTAACCAACGTTCAATGCAAGGATGAGTAGGATATTAATCACCATGAACATAAACATCATGGAGGCTACGTTGGTTTGTTTCAACTACAAGCGTGAACATGTGCCAAGTCAAGCCACTCGAGTCATTCAGAGGAGGATACCATTCTATCATACTACATCACAACCATTTTAATGCGCATGTTGGCACTCAAGACAAACCATTATCCACTCTTATCTAATTAAGCATGGTATGAGCAACTATAATCTCTAATTGTCATTGCAAACATGTTTCATCTATAATGGGCTGAATTAAGAATGATGAGCTAATCATCTTTACAAAAGTAAGATAGGTCGAGTTCATACCAGCTTTTCTCCATCTCAGTCACTTCATCATATATCGTCATTATTGCCTTTCACTTGCACGACTGAACAATGTGAATAACAATAAGAGTGCATGTGCATTGGACTAAGCTGGAATCTGCAAACAATAACTCAAGAGGCAAGGCAAAGAAATATGTGCTCTATATAAGATAAACAGTAATGCATACGAGATCCACTCAACATGTCATCTGGTCTTCTCCTTACGGCCCAAAGAAAAGAAAGGAAAATTATTTACACGGGAAAGCTCCCAACAAACAAAAGAAGAACAAGAAATCTTTTTTGGGGGTTTTCTATTAATGATACAACTAAACAAACTTAAAAGGTAAAGCTAGAACTAAATTTTTTTATTTTCTTAAAGATTGATTAAACTCACAAGAAGAAAACAAAAAGAACAAATAAACTACCATGGATAATACAATGAAAAAGTATGAACGCCAACTAATAAGATGAGTGTGTGAACATGAATGTAATGTCGGTGAGAAATACGTACTCCCCCAAGCTTAGGCTTTTGGCCTAAGTTGGTTTAGGGCCACGGCTGGCCCGGGTAATTTCAAAAATCATAGTTGGAGTTGTATCGGGATGCGGCAGCTACTGCCTGTATGGCTGTAGCACAAAGGCGAGCGGCTTCTGCCTCTCTCTCGTACTCATCTGCCTCCTCTCTGGTTATAAAGTGTCTCCATTTTTCCTGAAAAATAAAGAAGGCGGGAGCAGGAAGGGTAATATGGACAGCACGCTGTCTGTCAAAAATTAGTCGATACTAGAGGGATTGTTCATTTCTCTCAAGAAATTGGTAGCGCACCATAGCCTCATAATCTAGAAAGGCGGGTGGTAACTCAATATCATTCTTCCTTATGGGTACCCCAAGATACTTAGCTACGCGTGTGGCATAAATTCCACCAAAGAAATCTCCATCCTTAGCATTAAGATTTAACCTCCTGGCAATAATATCCCCCAAGTTATATCGTCTATCTCCCATTACCGCACTCTTAAGAATACTCAGATCAGGTACGCAAAGGTGGCTATGCTCATGTTTACCTTTAATACATCTACCTATGAAGAGAGCAAAATAATGTATAGCAGGAAAGTGAATGCTCCCCAAAGTAGCTTGTGTAATGGTTCTAGTCTGTCCCACCGTGATGCTAGCAAGGAAATCATTATATTGATTTTTATGAGGATCGCTATGGCTACCCCATTGTGGAATTTAGCATGCATCATTAAAATCATTCAGGTCCATGGTATAGGACTTATCATAAAGATTAAATAGAACAGAATTAGAGTTTCGCCTAGATGAAAATTCAAATCTCCGCATGAAAGAATCAGTGAGTTGATAATATTGCTTGCATCAGTCTAAAATAAAATCCTCAAGTCCAGCATTCCTTATGTACTCACAAAGCTCTCCCTTGAACCCGACATTGTCCATGAATTGATCCGACAGCCATTCACGAGGCCGAACTTGAGCTTCCCTCGGTGGTTCAAAATTAGGCTCACATAACGCGAGTCTCGGAGTTTTCTTGCTCGAGGAACCACCTTGGTACATTCTCCTCAACATCTTTTTCACTGAAAGATTTCTGAAATTTTTAGTGACTCTAAATAATGGTGAACAAAACTCATAGCAACTACTCCCACAAGTGCCTAGAAGCTATATCATGCATCAAAACTACTTGGGACCACATAAATTTAACATGCAATCTGAAGAACAAGGTCACCACAGCAACAAAAATTTGCAATATGTAAAGCACTAGAACAAAAACTAATTGGACCATTGGAGGAGTCACATACCGATGAGCAATCCCCTAAAACAGTTTTGCAAATGGAACTTTGAGTAAGGAGATCGAAAATAAAAGCAAAATGAGCTAGAACACGGGTTTGAACAATGGTGGGATTTTTTCTAGAGGAAGAAGAAGTGGACGGTGGCTGGAATAAATGAGGGGGACCCATGTGGGACCCACAAGCCACTAGGGCGAGCCCTGCAGGCTTGTGGCCCACAGGTGCAGCCCCTGATGCATACTCAGTGCCAAAAAATCTTAAATATTCCATAAAAAATCATACTAAATTTTTAGGGAATTCTGGGAACTTTTATTTTCAGGTCATTTTTCTATTGCACGGATAAAACAGAAAACAGGAAAACAATGGCATTTTCGCTAAATTGAAACTAAGGAACGGTGAATAAAAGTTAGTTACGGAAGGTAGTGCTTTCTAAATTCATCCATCTCATGCTCATCAAAAAGAGTCCATCGATAAGGTTGATCAAGTCTTATTGACAAACCTTTTTTTCGAATGACATGAAACCGGAGAATTTTCGAATGACACTAGGTTACCTCAATGGGGATATGCACGTAGCCAACAATAAGTATATCATATTTCTTCTTAGGGGTAGGGACAGGAAATTCAAAACCTCCAATAATAATCGTTGGAATTTTTCAGTGGAGTTGATACTATGAACTTGAGGTTGTTTCTTCAGAAAATGAATCGTATGCTCATTACCATTAACATGAGAAGTGACATTGCTCTTGTTGCAATCAATAGAAGCCCCCAAAGTATTCAAAAAGGGTCTACCAAGGACGATCGACATACTGTCGTCCTGGGGGATATCAAGAATAACAAAGTTTGTTAAGATAGTAACATCCGCAACCACAACAGGCACATACTCGCAAATACCGATGGGTAAAGCAGTTGATTTATCAGCCATTTGCAATGAGATTTCAGTAGGTGTCAACTTATTCAAATCAAGTCTATGGTATAAAGAGAAAGGCATAACACTAACACCAGCTCCAAGATCACATAAAGCAGTTTTAACATAATTTCCTTTAATAGAGCATGGTATAGTAGATACTCTGGGATCTCCTAATTTCTTAGGTATTCCACCTTTAAATGTATAATTAGCAAGCATGGTGGAAATCTCAGCTTCCAATATCTTTCTTTTATTTGTCACAATATCTTTCATATACTTAGCATAAGGTGACATTTTCAAAATATCAGTCAAGCGCATACGCAAAAAAGACGGGTCTAAGCATTTCAACAAAGCGCTCAAAATCCTCATCATCCTTTTTCTTGGATGGTTTAGTAGGAAAGGGCATGGGTTTCTAAACCCATGGTTCTCTTTCTCTGCCATGTTTCTAGCAATGAAGTCTCTTTTATCGTATCTTTTATTCTTAGGTTGTGGGTTATCAAGATCATCAGCAGGTTCAATCTCCACATCATTATCATTACTAGGTTGAGCATCAACATGAACATCAATATTAATGTTATCACTAGGATCATGTTCATCACTAGATTGTGTCTCAGCATCAGAAATAGAAATATCATTTGGATTATCAGATGTATCTATAATAGGTTCACTAGCAGCGTGCAAAGTACTATCATCATTCTTTTCCTGCTCTTATTGGAACGAATAGGTGCATCGGTATTAACTCTCTCAGAATCTTGCTCAATTCTCTTAGGATGGCCCACGGGATACAAAGGTTCCTGAGTCATTCTACCACCTCTAGTCACAACTTTAACAGAAGGATCATTGTCTTTACTATTCATCTCATTAAGAAAATCATTTTGCGCCTTAAGTACCTGTTCTACTTGAGTAGTTACTATGGAAGAATGTTTACTAATAAGCTTAATATCATTGATAGTTCTAGTCAAATAATCACCCAAGTGATCAAGCATGTAAGCATTATGTTTCAATTGTCTACTAACATAAGCATTGAAATTTTCTTGCTTCACAATAAAATTATCAAATTCATCCAAGCATTGTCTAGCAGACTTATTATAAGCAATATATCTTTCATCAAATCTACGGAGAGAATTTACCTCTACTACCTGTGTCGGGTTATCAAGACCATGTATTTCTTCAATAGGTGGTAGATTCTTAACATCTTCAGCTTTAATGCCCTTTTCTTTCATAGATTTCTTTGCCTCTTCCATATCTTCAAGACTGAGGAATAGATTACCTCTTTTCTTCTAAGTTGACTTTGGAGGTGGTTCGGGAATAGTCCAATCATTATCTTTGCTCAATATATTATTCAATAGTAATTCAGCTTGTTCAATAGTTCATTCCCTGAAAACACAACCAGCACAACTATCTAGGTGGTCCCTAGAAGCATTGGTTAGTCCATTATAAAAGATATCAAGTATTTCATTTTTCTTCAGAGGATGATCAGGCAAAGCATTAAGTAATTGGAGAAGCCTCCCCCAAGCTTGTGGGAGACTATCTTGTTCAAGTTGCACAAAGTTAAATATTTCCTGCAAGGCAACTTATTTCTTATGGCCAGGAAAATATTATTCAGAGAAGTAATAAATCATATCCTGGGGACTATGCACACAACCAGGAGCAAGAGAATTAAACCATATCTTAGCATCACCCTTTAATGAGAAAGGAAACAACTTAAGAATATAGTAATAGAGAAATTTTTTTCCTCATGAGTAAATATGGTGGCTATATCATTCAATTTAGTAAGATGTGCCACAACAGTCTCAGATTCATAACCATAGAAAGGATCAGATTCAACCAAAGTAATTAACTCAAGATCAACAAAGAATTCATAATCCTTATCAGTAACAAAGATAGGTGAAGTAGAAAACTTACGATCATATTGCATTCTAGCATTCAAAGATTTTCCTTTCCACTTGCGAAGCAATTTCTTAAGATCATCTATATCCTTACAAGCAAGAAATTCCCTAGCTACCTCTCCTTCCATAACATAACCTTCAGGTATATCAGGCAATTCATATGTAGGAGAGCTAGGTCTACCAGGTGTATCATAGTGTTCAGTTTCAATAATTTTCACAGATTCATAAATATTGTCAGTTTCAGCATTGGCTCTAGCAATTTGTTCATAAAGAAATTCAGCCAGTGGCATAGTATCATCAAGCAAAGTATCATCATAAGCATCATGCATAGCAGAAGTAGCATCATCTGTTACTTGCGACATATTAGAATTACTAGCAAGTGATGGTGTCGCAAATTTACTCATAACAGAAGGTTAATCAAGTGCAAAGCTAGATGGAAGTTCCTTACCTGTCCTCGTAGTTGAGGGCTAGATCTTGGTTTTTGGATCTTTAAGATTCCTCATAGTGATCAACAGATATATATCCCAAGTGACTCATAGAATAGAGTTATGCTCCCCGGCAACGGCGCCAGAAAAAGGTCTTGATAACCCACAAGTATAGGGGATCGCAACAGTTTTCAAGGGTAGAGTATTCAACCCAAATTTATTGATTTGACACAAGGGGAGACAAAGAGTATTCTCGAGTATTAGCAGCTGAGTTGTCAATTCAACCACACCTGAAAGACTTAATATCTGCAACAAAGTCCTCCCTCCGACCGGAAATTCTTGTCCTAGATGTGAATAAAATGGATGTATCTATAACTAAAATAAGTCTAGATACATCCACTTCTTGGACAAGTATTTCCGGACGGAGGGAGTATTCAGTAGCAAAGTAGTATGGAAGAACGGTAACGGTGGCAAAAGTGATAGTAGCAATTTGGTAGTGTTTGTAACAGTAGCAACCGAAAAGTAACTTAGCAAAGATCAATATATGGAAAGCTCGTAGGCAATGGATCAGTAATGGATAATTATGTCGTATAGCATTCATCATGGAACGGTTATAACATAGGGTGACACGAAACTAGCTCCGATTCATCAATGTAATGTAGGCATGTATTCCATATATAGTCATACGTTCTTATGGAAAAGAAGTTGCATGACATCTTTTGTCCTACCCTCCCATGGCAGCAGGGTCCTATGGGGAACTAAGGGATATTAAGGCCTCCTATTAATAGAGAACCGGACCAAAGCATTAGCACTTAGTGAATACATGAAGTCCTAAAACTACAGTAATCACTAGAAAGAATCCCAGTTATTGTCACCCTGGGAGATGCGGATCATCACTCGTAATAGGTGTATACAATTTGCAAGATAGGATGAAGAACACATATATATTAATGAAAACATAATAGGATCAGATCTGAAATCAAGGCACTTGGGCCCTGGTGACAAGCATTAAGCATAGCAACGTCATAGCAACATCAATCTCAGAACATAGTGGATACTAGGGAACAAACCCTAACAAAACTAACTCGATTACATGGTAAATATCATCCAACCCATCACCGTCCAGCAAGTCTACGATGGAATTACTCACGAACGGCGGAGAACATCATAAAATTGGTGATGAAGGATGGTTGGTGATGATGACGGCGTTGATTTCCCCTCTCCAGAGCCGAAATCAGACTCTAGATCTACCCTCCCGAGGAAGAACAGGAGGTGGCGGCAGCTCTGTATCGTAAAACACAATGAACTCTTTTCTATGATTTTTTTTCTCCGTAAATAGGAATATATAGGAGTGGAAACGAGGTCGGAGGAACAACAGGAGGCCCACAAGCCACAGGGGCGCACCCCCTGGCTTGTGGCCACGTGGTCGACCCCCAGCAGTTGATTCTCTCGCCAATATTTTTTTATTAATTCCAAAAATATTCTCCATAAATTTTCAGGTCAATCCGGGAACTTTTATTTGTGCACAAAAATAACACCAAGGCAACTCCGCTGAAAACAGCGTCAGTCCGGGTTAGTTCCATTCAAATCATGCAAATTAGAGTCCAAAACAAGGGCAAAAGAGTTTGGAAAAGTAGATACGTCGGAGACGTATCCGTTCCTGGCAGGCTTGTCACCTCCTCGTGGCTCTTCTGGCCCAGCTCCAATGCTTCGGCAATCTCTTTTGGTCCACAAAAAATCATACTCAATTTTCAGCCCATTCCGAGAACTTTTATTTTTGCACAAAAACGACACCATGGTAGCTTTGCTGAATATAGCGTCGGTCTGGGTTAGTTCTAATAAAATCATACCAAAATCATATAGAATTATTATAAACATGGCATGAATACTTCATAAATTATAGATACGTTGGAGATGTATTAGCATCCCCAAGCTTAATTCCTACTCGTCCTCGAGTAGGTAAATTATCAAAGAAATAATTTATGAAGTGTAAATGCTAGCAAGTGCACAAGTTTGACCAATGATAATTCCAAACACTTTTTCTAGCGTCATTATATGTCATAAACGGTAGCTCATCTTATAAAACTTCTCATGATGAAGTAACAAGCTATTCACATGTTAAAGTATAGACCATAAAGTTTCTTGAAAACTAACAAACTATGCTTTCAGTCACCAAAAAATTGTAATTCACATTATTTTCAGGAAGGGTCTATGTAAGAGATTTGATCTAGCAAATTCCACATACTCAACTATCATATATTATTCCATGATTGCTAACTCTCAAAGCATATTTTAGAGAAAATGGCATCCGTCGAACACAGAGAAAGATAGGGGCTTAAAGTTTCACCTCCCAACTTATTTATCATATAGATAATTGTCAACAATAATAATTCATGATAAAATATATTTGAATGACCATATATGCTTTGATCTTTCCCCACCACATGATTCTTGCCAAGAGAAAAAGGCGAAATATAGGAAGTGGTGAAGATCACCATGACTCTTGTATAAAGGTAAGAACTAGAAAGTAAAAGATAGGCCCTTCACAGAGGGAAGCAAAAGTTGTCATGCGCTTTTTGGCTTTAGATGTGCAAACTCTTAATGCAAAGGAATGTCACATTGTATTGCCCTTTGTGATAGCAACCTTTATTATGTAGTCTGTCACTTTTATTTCTTTACCATCACAAGTTCATACAACGTTTATTTCCCTTACAATAAAATATCTTACATATTTAGGAGCAATTTTTATTGCTTTTTGTACCGATGACAACTTACTTGAAGGATCTTATTCAATCCATAGGTAGGTATAGTGGACTCTCATGGCAAAACTGGTTTAAGGGTGTTTGGATGCACAAGTAGTATTTCTACTTGGTGCGGAAGTCTTGGCTAGTATGAGGTGGAAGCAAGCACCACATGTTGGAGGATCCAGAACAATATAACTACTATATAAATATACCCAAGCATAACTCATTACATTGTCTTCCTTGTCCAACTTCAACTAATTTTCTCATGTTTAAAAGTAATTAATGGGTATTCATAATCATAGAAGATGTCCAAGATAGTATATTTATATGTGAAATCTCTCTTCCTTCAATATTCTTTCATGAATTGTTCAAGTGACCAATGCGGTGTTTGCTAACTTTCAATAAATGTCACCACCTACACTTATTGTGTGTGAAGTCATTACTCCCCATGGGATAAGTATATGAAGCATTTTTAATTTCATATTTATGATATGCAATTCATACAACCATTTACTCATAGGATATAAGCAAAGCACGAGAGTGAATGACAAACTACTCCAAAAAGATATAAGTGAAGATCAATGTGTAGTCAATTAGTTAAATAGCCGTGTGAGGACTCTATCTTATTCAAAATTTCAGATCCATTGATTTTATTGAAACAACAAACAAAATAAAAATGACACTACAAAAATAGCATGCATCATGTGAACGAATAAAAATTTAGGCTCAACATAGGCTAACCGATAATTGTTGATGAAGAGAGGCGAGATGCGTAGCATCCCCAAGCTTAGATACTTGAGAGTTCTTGAAATATTTGTTTGGGGTGCCTTGGGCATCCCCAAGCTTGAGCTTTTGTATCTTGTCCAATCCTCTCATATCCCGGTTTCACCTATTCTCAAAAACTTCATCCACACAAAACTCAAAGAGAACTCATGAGATACGTTACTACACATAAGGACAAATCAACACTTCATGTACTGCCAAGACAAGTTGCCCAATAATTTTCAAACATTAGGTAATGTATACTATCATTTCCACAGTTTATATCTACCAATATAGGCTATGGAAACTATAGAATAAGTAGATAACAAAAATATGATAGCAGTTTGTCCAAACAGAACAGTTTGTAGAAACTTTTCGCGTTCCCGTAAAATATGAAAATTCAAACACTACAGCAAAAGTTTCTGTTTTTACACAGCACACATCAAACATGGAAAGCAAGAATCCTAAGGCAATTATTGGAACTTTTTGTTGAAAAAAAGAAGATTATAAATAACACCTAACAGGGAAAAACAAAATAATTGACGATCCAAGCAAAACTCATATTATGTGACAAATAAAATTATAGCTCCATGTAAGATATACCGATAGTGTTGAAGACGAAAGAGGGGATGCCTTTCGGGGCATCCCCAAGCTTAGACGCTTGAGTCTTACTTGAATATTACCTTCGAGTGCCTTGGTCATCCCCAATCTTAGTTTCTTGTCACTTCTTATTCTCCTCATATCGGTATCTCACCCAAAAATTGAAAACTTCAATCACACAAAACTTAGCAGAACTTCGTGGGAAGGGTTAGTGTAATAAAGATAAATCATTCACTTAGGTAATGTCAAGACAAGATTCATATTGTTACCCCATTATACCTATTGTATTATATCATTCCCATAATTTATATTACTCATATAAGCTATAGGAACACTTGAAACAAGCAAACTATCCATGCAAAATAGAATCTATCGAAACAGAACAGTCTGTAAAGGTTTGAATGATCACCAAACTTCCCTAACTCTAAAAATTCTTAGATATTAGTACATATCAAGGAATTTAAATATAAATATTTTTTCAAAATTTCAGAATTTTTTGACTCTCCAGTAAAATCAGATAATTCATATACTCGACACAAAACTTTCTGTTTTTGCACAGAATCAAACAAGCAAGTATCCACACTATCCCAAAGGCTTTACTTGACACTTAATTTAAATAAGAAGGAAAAAAACATGATTAATAAAGTATATTAATGATGTTAACACATCAAAATAGAAATTAAAAGTGTTGGGTTGTCTCCTAACAAGCGCTTTTCTTTAATGCCTTCTTAGCTAGGCATGATATTTCAATGATACTCTTCCGAGCCAAATTCCGATGATCATTTTATTCATACTCTAAAAGATATAAGTGAAGTTCATAGAGAATTATATAATTAAAATAGATTAACCAATATCCAAGCTCAAAATATATAAGTGAAGCACATGAAGCATTCTATAAAGCCATACTCAAAAGATTTAAGTGAAGCACAAAGAGCATTCTACAAAGCCATACTCAAAAGATTTAAGTGAAGCACAAAGAGCATTCTATAAATCCATACTCAAAACATTTAAATGAATTTCATGAAGCTTTCTACAAATAAATTAAGGACTAACTCATACTAGAAGGGAGCATAAAGGAAAAGACAAACACTAAAGACATATATTATGTGAACAAAACAAAAACCGAGGTATACCAATAATTGTTGAAGAATAATGATGGGATGCCTTCGCAAGCATCCCCAAGCTTGAATGCTTGAGTCTCATTGAAATATTTACTTTGGGTTCATTGGGCATCACCGAGCTTGAACTCTTATCTCTCTGTATTCTTCTTATATCGATACCTTCTCGATCTTCAAACACTTCATTCACACAAAACTTAACAAAAACCCTAGTGAGAACCGTTAGTATAATAAAGCAAATTACTACTTTAAGTAATGTTGTGAACTCATTCCAAATTCATATTAGAATTATATATACTATACTCCAACTTCACCATTGTTCATACCCCCCCGATACAACCCATAGATTCATCAAAATAAGAGAACAATGCGTAGAAAACAGAATCTGTCAGAAATAGGACAGTCTGTAGTAATCTGGAAACTTCGTATACTGATGTAACTCAAACAATTCTGAAACTTTGGGGAAAATTAAAAACATTGCATATAAGTACGGTGTTAAAATTTCAGAAACTTTTTACATTCTTGTAAAAAATGTAAATTCGCCCACTACAGCCAAAGTTTCTGTTTTTGCACTGCACACACCAAACAAGCAATCTAATCATCTAAAATCAAATTTTGGCACATTATTTTTATAATACAATGGATATATTCAAGGGGACAATTATTTTTCAGAAGCTTACATGAATTGTTTTACATTATTTCCATGAGCATAAACACAAGTGTTCAAGGTCGACCCTCACTTCTCCAATGCACAACCTTCCAATCACTTCTCTTTTTGAAAAACTTCTTAGGCAAAAGGGGAAAGTAACTCTTTTTGTATTTTTCATTATTTATTTATTTTTTGTTTGTTTCACCCACAACTAAATAAATTAAAAGGTAAAACAAAATCTATTTAGTGAAGCAAGCAAACAAGCATACACGAGAATATCAACCCGACACTATTGCTCCCCGGCAACGGCGCCAGAAAAGAGCTTGATAATCCCCAAGTGCAAGGAATCGTCATAGGAATTTCCAAAGGTGGAAGTGATAAGTATGGAGTGTATAACCCACAAGGAGATAAAGGTAATATCAATATTCTCTCAAGTCATATCTGCCACCGATACGACTACGTACACCGAACGTTTGCTTCCATCTAGAAACGAGAAAAAAACTACATTGTGGGTATGAAGAGGATAGATTTGCATGATATCGGAGAACTAAAATATAAAAATAGGTGTTTTTATCATAATATTACAATATATTACAAATAGCGAGTGTGGATTAATGATGGGTCGGTGTGCGGTATTATCCTAGGCAATTGTTAACAAGATGAGAAATCATTATTGCAATTTTATATGACGGAGAGGCATAAGCTAGCATACTTTATCTACTTGGATCATATGCACTTATGATTGGAACTCTAGCAAGCATCCGCAACTACTAAATATCATTACGGTAAAACCCAACCATAGCATTAAATCATCAAGTCCCCTTTATCCCATACGCAACAACCCCCTTACTCAGGTTTATGTTTCTGTCACTCAAGCAACCCACTATTAGCAATCATGAACGTATTGCAACACCCTACAACATGAATCCTTCATGTGTGCGCGGCAGGGAAGGCACCATAGGATAGCACCAACATAAACATACAACTCAAACCAATCTAGATCATCAATCAACCCAAAGGACAAAAGTAATCTACTCAAAACATAATAGGATGGCAACAAATCATTGGATCATAATAGTAGCATAAAGCACCATTTTCAAGTAGGTGATTATAGTGGGGTGTGGGGGAGTGGACCGTTAAAAGGAGATGAGGATGGTGATGAAGAAGGTGATGTTGGTGAAGAGGATCACCGCGGCGATGGTTCCCCTGATGGCACTCCGGCACCACAGGGAGAGAGGGGGAGAGGTTCTCCTCCTTGTGCTTCCTCCTCCATGGCCTCCCTCCTATGTGGGGAGAGGTTCTCCCTCTGGTCCTTGGCCTCCATGGTGTTGATGGGCCCTTCGGGCCGATGAAGATAGCCTCCGGTGATGGTGACCCCCTCTGGCAGGGTGCCGGAGAGGGCCAAGATTGGTTTTTCATGGCTCTGGAGGTGTGCGGAGGCGGAACTCCCGATCTAGGTTTCTTTTTGGAGGTTTACGGATTTATAGAAATTTTTGGCGTCGATCTCACGTCAAGGGGGCCACGAGGCGGTGACAAGCCTTCTAGGCGTGGCCACCCCTCCTGTCTGCGCCTGACAGGCTTGTCGCCTCCTCGTGGCTCTTTGGGCCCAGCTCCAATGCTTCGGGGGTCTCTTTTGGTCCACAAAAATCATACTAAATTTTCAGCCCATTTCGAGAACTTTTATTTCTGCACAAAAAACGACACCATGGTAGCTTTGGTGAAAACAGCGTCATTCCGGGTTAGTTCTAATAATATCATACCAAAATCATATAGAATTATTGTAAACATGGCATGAATACTTCATAAATTATAGATACATTGGAGACGTATCAACGATCACATGCTAAGCTTACGGCTAGGTCTTATCCATCACAACATTCTCCTAATGATATGATCCCGTTATCAAATGAAAACTCATGTCTATGGATAGGAAACCTTAACCATCTTTGATCAATGAGCTAGTCTAGTAGATGCTTACTAGGGACACGGTGTTGTCTATGTATCCACACATGTGTTTGAGTTTCTGGTTTTCTAGCATGGATGATAGACGATTATCATGAACAAGGAAATATGGTAATAACCAATTTACTATTGCCCCTAGGGCATATTTCCAATACTGCTCGTTCAGGCAGAACGTATTTACTAGATTACATTAATCGTTTTCCTCGGGAGCAGCAAGCTTAATTAATAGGAAAATACAAAAATAATGAGACAATTGAGCTTAACACTTTGTTCGCAGAAATGACGATGACTAAAAAGCCCAAGAAGACTATTAGGGATCATTTTGCTCCAACACTTGTCTCTAGATCTCCTATAGTTTGCCCTACTAATTTTGCTCAAGCGTATTCGATTGACAATAATCTTATTACAGAATTAAGAAACCATGCTTTTCTACGAACTGAAGAGGAAGATCCTCAAGCACATTTAATGATGTTTGATGCTTTATGTGGGACATTTAAGTTAAAGGATGTTTCATTGGAATTTATGCTACTAAGACTCTTCAGGTTTTCTCTAAAGGATGATGTTGAGAAGTGGTATAACTGATTGCCTCATGACAGTATAACTAGCTGGATTATGTGTGCTGAAAAAGTTTATGGCTAAGTTCCTTCCAAGCTCAAAATTTACTAAATTAAGGAGAAACCTCGCCTTATTTCTTCAAGAAGATGGTGAAACTCTATATAAATCTTGGGAGAGATACTCCAAATTCTTTTACCTTATGTCCTAACCATGGTTACGCTATATATGTTATACTACACATATTTTATCATGGAATTAATGATGAATCAAAATCCATTATTGATCTAAGTGCAGGAAGACAATTCATGTCATTGGCCCTAGAAGAAGGGAAAGAACATATTGAGAAGATTGTATCCACACTCGAGCAATGGAATATTGAGAAACCTATCAAACCAATTGGAAAGGTATACCATATTGAAGACACGGAAGAATTCAAGAAAGTTACTCAAGAAAAAGGTAAGCATGTTGAACAAGTTATAAATCAAAAAGTGGATATATTCAGTATTTATCGTCAAGCAGATGAACTTCAAGATATAATGAACAAGTTTAAATTCCATCAAGCTAACTTCAACAAAGACTTCCGGAGATGTATCTATCATAATGAAAAGGTAATAGCATATCACTCACGAGAGGTAGATGAGATGAGGCAAGAGGTAAAGAATCTTGATAAACACTCTAGTGTGATAGAGACCCAATGTACTCAGATCTCTAAGACTCAAGCTTTGATTCTTACTCAATTAAATAATCATGTTTCCACTAATAAAATATCTACTCACAGTGGTAAAAGAACGCAAGATCCCAGAGGCCAAGGATGGTATGAAAGAGAGCAAGAACAAAGAAGACTAGAGAGCCAAACCCAAACCCAAGAGAATATATAATTGCTTTTTGGTGAAGAAGAACCTAAAGAACAGGTCCACCAAGATGCTTAGGGAGATGAAGAAGAAGACAACAAAGAAGTTGACCTTGATGCATAAATAATTGATGTCAATGATACCAAAGAAGAAATTCTGGAAGCGAAAGAAGAGGAAAAACCATGGGTGGAAAGAAATAAACAGCCACCTGATCCATCCAAGAGGGTTAGTGGTCAAACCACGAAGAATAAAGGTAAGTAGAAAGAGAAGATAAAGGTAATCTAAAGAAAACTCTTCCTTATCCTAAGGCTATAAGACCACCTTCAAATGATGCATTATATTCTTATTTTCTTCAAGCCATAGCTGATCTTAAAATGTCAATGCATGTGACTAGCATGTTAAAGATTCTTACCTTTGCTAAGTTCATGCATGACGTTGTCAATAATAAAAGCAGTATGACTCTGAAGGAAGTAGCCACAATAATGAAGTACCCATTTGATAGAAGATACCAGATAAGCTGGGAGACCCAGGTATACCCACAGTATCGTGTTCTATTGGTAATTTTGAAATAAATTACACTCTTTGTGATGTAGGAGCGGGGGTAAGTGTAATGCCTCTAACTCTATCACAAGTTGAATTTATCTGAATGTATACCCACAAGCATAACTTTGTAGATGGAAGACAAGTCCACAAAGAAGCCAGTGGGAATGGCTGAAAACATTCCATTGAGATTGGATGTTTATGTTACACCTACTGATTTTATTATCCTTGACATGCCTCAAGATAAAAAATTATCAATTATCCTTGGTAGAACATTTTTTAATACTTCGGGTGCATTGCTAGGTTGCTCGGAAGGGAAGTTAACCTTCAGAATTTGTGACGAAGAAATAGTAAAGTAATTTCAAAGAAGTCGGGAGCAAAAGTGAAATATGTTCCACCACCCAAGTGATTATGCACGATGATCAAAGAAAACCCACGGCCACCTCAGACTTGATATACCACTAATACGTGCCCAACGTATCTATAATTTTTTATTGTTCCATGCTACTATATTATCATTCTTGGATACTTTATATGCATTTATATGTTATTTTATATCATTTTTGTGAATTAACCTGTTAACCTAGTGCCCAGCGCCAGTTGTTGTTTTATGCTTGTTTTGGCCTTTCAGGAATACTGTGCCAAACGAGGTCCAAATGCCCCAAAACAATTTGATGATTTTGTGGGGGGGATAAGACCTAGAAGCTTTGGAGGGAGACCGGAGGCCACACGAGGTGGCGCCAAGCCAACAAGGCACATCCCAGGGGTGGTCGCCCCCTAGTGGCTTGGGACCACATCCCGCATCCTCCTGACCTAACTCTGCCTATATATATTCTCTAAAATTGGGAAAACACCAGAGAGTCAGCCAAAATACTTTTTTCGCCGCCGCAAGTTTCTATTCCGCATGTGCCCATGTGGAGCCATGTTCCGGTACGTTGGCAGAGGGGGGATCGATCATATAGGGCCTCTACATCAACCTTGTTGCTCGCATGATGATGTGTGAGTAGTTCATCATGGACCTACGGGTCCATAGCTAGTCCCTAGATCTCTCTCTCTCTCCCTATCTCTATGATCTTCAATACAAAGTTCGTCGAATTTTTGTCGATGATATCATTTGTGGATCTACTAACCCACATTTTAGTGAGAAATTTGGAAGGTTGATGTATGAGCAATATGAGATGTCTATGATGTGTGAGCTAAAATTCTTCCTTGGTTTGCAAATCAAGCAAACAAGAGATGGTACCTTTGTCTCCCAAACAAACTATACCAAGGACTTGTTCAAGAAGTTCAACATGCAAGAATGCATAGGTATGAAAACCCCTATGCCTACAAGTAGACATGTTGACCTCACTAGGAGGGCAAACCAGTTGATCAAAAGGTTTACAGATCAATGATCGGTTCATTATTATACCTTTGTGCCTCTCGTCCCGATATCATGTTAAGTGTGTGCATGTGTGCCCGATATCAAGCGGCACCCAAAGAGTGTCATCTTAAGGTTGTGAATACAATTGTGAGGTACTTCATACATACACCAAACTTTGGCATTTGGTATCCCAATGGATCTTCATTTGACCTTATGGGCTATTTCGACTCGGACTATGCCCGAGATAAGGTTGATAGAAAATCCACCTCGTGTACTTGTCAATTTCTTGGGAGATATCTTGTGTCTTGGTCCTCCAAGAAACAAACCTCGATATATCTATCTACCGTGGAAGCTGAATATATCGCTGCTGGATCTTGTTGTGCGCAATTGCTATGGATGACCCAAACTCTTAAAAACTATGGGATACATGTGAAACATGTTCCATTATTTTGTGATAATGAGAGTGCTATCAAGATTGCACACAATGTCGTGCAACATTCTCGAACTAAACATATACAAGTTCGTCATCATTTCGTTCATGATCATGTTGCCAAAGAGATATTAATCTCAAACATGTTCGTACCGATAAGCAATTGGTGGATATCTTCACAAAACCACTTGATGCGAAAGTGTTTCGCCACCTAAGGGGTGAGTTGAACTTCATAGATGCTTCAAACTTTTTCTAGAAACTCACTTGGTTGCATGTAAGGACATACACTTACATGACTATCCTTTGATACTATTGAGATGATGCTACTTCATATCTTGGATACAGATGCTCCCTTGTGTTGCATCTAACACTTTGGTAGGTACTTGGATGGATTACGCTCCACAAGATTGCCATCAACTCAAGCTATAAGAAATAGTGTCATGACCAAGTATCAACAACCATTCGTGTGATGAAGGAAGAAGACAATACAAACTATATCTTTGACAAACATTTGATTCAAAATTTCACTCTTGTCATTTGGATATATTCATGTCAATCCTTTCATGACTAACCCATGTAGGAGGATCAACTTCAAAGAACAAAGTATAGCTCCAAACTCCAACACTTGAGCATCCACAACAAGCCACCTACATGCTTTTGTCATAAATATCACTCAAAGGTATGTAATCATATCCTTGAAGATGCTTTACTCTTAGTCACGAGCTAAAGCAATTCTATGTGATATGAGAACATCAAAATGCTTAGACAAAAAATGGTAACGCCATTTTGAGATTAACAATAAGTATGACCTATGATCAAGTATTCGAGCTTGGCTCCTAACTCAATATACTCTAATATAGGCGACGTAGTCGCCGACCATCATCTAGATGAAGTTTCTTGATTGGTTGAACTTTTAGTTGCATGTTTTCTTGCTACCACTCAATCTTCATCTTATTGAATATTCCCTGCAAATCTTATTGAAATTCCTTATAGATCTTGTTGAAAATTTCTTGCAAATCCAATCGCGTCGCTGATAAAATTTCTTTGACAAAATGGCCAAGAATACATTTGCCTAGTTTTCGTTTGCAACTCAGAATCTCCCACTAAAGGAAATCGGCGTCACCGACATAGCAGTTTCACTGCCTAGTGCTTCTTCGATACCACCGACTAGAACCACTTTGGTGCTAGTGATATGCCTCTCGGCCTCAAAAGCCAATTTCGGTCTTATCAATTCAATTCATCTCGGAGCCTCCGATCTTTGCTTTCACCAGATTTCTTTGCCAGATTTTCTTTCCAGACCTTAAACATTCTTCAAGACATTTCTCTGTGATCCTTCTCTCTAGGATCCCTTACCCTTTGACCCTTCTTGGAAAATGATGCCAAAGGGGATACAAATCTAAGCTTAAAGCTATCCAACGGGGGGGTATCAAAGCTTAAAGCTATCAAAATGGGGAGAAATATTCACGGGGAGTGAGACCAAATCAAGACTATCTTAAAGGAGAGAGAGTATGTGATTTAGTTTTGACTGACTATGCGTGTTAGACTTGTCCCACCCTACCTTCTCCCAATATCTACATGCTAACATTCAGGGGAGGGGAAGAAAGAAAATCCATACTCAGGGGAGAAAGTTCCAAACACTCTTGGAGACATGTCAACCTTAAGAGAATACTATTTCTTACATGTCTTGAATTTATTGGTACATTTGAAATCTCTTGCATTTGTATGAAAGGAACATTCTTGTGTTATCTAACACTGTTTTCTAATGTTTCTATAGTTAGAATGCTCTAGTATTTCAAGTTAAGTATATGCATCTCGTTCATGTTCAAGACAATCTCTTGCTTCCTGAAAATATTGTTTGCAAGAGTGAGTCATGAACGTGAACATACTTCATTCATATATGTTTAATGCACATAGACAAGGTACATATGACTTGTCATATCTTCTCTACCATGTGTGTGTTCATGCATTTCAAAAGCAAATATTCCTTAAAAGGAATTGCACACTTGTAGGGGGGCTTGCTTTAGTCATATGTCTCTCAAAGCTATCATACACTACTGCACATCTTAATTTGAAGCTTTGATTGTATGTTGTCATCAGTTACCAAAAGGGGGAGACTGGAAGCACATATGCTCCCTTGGAGGTTTTTATAATTAATGACAACATACATTGTCTCTTGGACTAAGAGTTTTACCCAGTTTATTTCAGATGAAGTCCAAAGAGATAAATTGCTGAGAATTATGAGAAGGATCCCCAAGATGGAAAGGAATGGAATTGGCAAGAGCTTCAAGCTTCAAGACTCTACATTTCTTTTATGTGAGAAATAACAATTGAGTCCATAGGAAAAGCCAATACTATTAGGTATTGATAATGATATGGTTGCTCAAGTGCTTAGAGATTTTCCACCAAAAGCCTGAACCAAACTCTCACAAAAATATTATATCCAAAACCAAAAAGCCAAAATTGGTCCCACCAAGTTTTTCATTTTGGCCTAATCGAGTTTGCCAAGACAAAACCCTAACATCTCGGTACCATTGGGACCACATTCGGTACATCTGAAAAGTGGGTGTCAACTCTCTGTAATCGAAGTGTTAAACTTCAGAATTCCCAAGTTTTTCATTTTGGTGCCACCGAGAATTGGATCTGCACTGGGTCACCTAAATCAGTCTCACCGACAACCCGCAAGTTGCAACCTTTTGCACTAGTCGGTGTAACGGAGTTTTTACTTTGGTTCCACCGAGTTGGGCAATAATGTTGTAATGGTTGGATTTTTGGAAAAGGCTATTTATACCCCCCCCCTCCACCCCTCTCTTCATAAAGAGAGAACTCAGAACAAGCCAACACTTCCACCATTCAATTTTTTAGAGAGAGCACTCAGGACAAGCCAACACTTTCACCATTCACTTTCTGAGAGAGAGAACTCAAAACAAGCCAACATTTCCACCATTAATTTTCTAAGAGAGAACCACCTACCCATGTGTTGAAATCATGATCTTCCACTCCAATATCCACATCTGAAAAAGATTACATGTTGGATAGCATGCCACATCAAAATTTCTGTTTTTATCATAAACCTACTCGAGCACGAGAAGGACTTAGCTTGGGGATGTTGATACGTCTCCGAGGTATCTATAATTTTTTTTTGTTTCATCCTATTATGTTATCAATATTGAATACTTTATATGCAATTATATGTTATATTATAGGGATTTTTACATCTGTGCCCCTTGTTCCTTAGATGTACTCATCCATCCCCACGCTCTTACAATTTTTTCACTTTTCTCCACTCTCTTGTCCAAACCCTCACGAAAGGTCACCACGGAGGATGTCGTTGAGTCAATGGTTTGACCGTTAACTCTGACTAGTGGGGTCGCATCGTAAGGGCAATTCCAAATCATACACCCACGTCCGCTTGAGGCAAAACAGACAGACGGGTTGTCACTCATGGCGGCATCCAACCTACCCCCACCGCCCAAAGTAAATGTGCACACATGGTGGGGCCCGGTCGTCAGCCACCCACCTTCCTGTCGTCGTCCTTCTTTAAGTGGAAACCCGTGGACCGGCCAGTCACACTCCACATAGTAGCTTCCACTTCTAAAACCAATCTTGCCCCCCACCCCACCCCCAGCAGTTTCTAGAAACCCAAGACCACTGTCGTCGCCATGACCTGGCCATGGTCCAAGAAGGGGAAGCACAGCCATGAGGCCATCTCATCCTCTAGTAGGCGTTGCTCCGGTCGCTCTAGGAGCCCACCGCCACCGCCGCCACCTACTTTGTCCGCTCCAGCCGCATTTGCAATCGGTCTGTCGGCCGACCCGCAGCACACGCGCTCGTACGTCGGCACGGATATATGTTGGACGTAATGGGAGACGGTCAGGCCATTGCCGTGGGGAGATACCCACCTCCCGAACAACTGGCATCTGTCTACGGATCGGGTTCCAATCCTCCCGATGCCGATGAGCAGTCGCACTCACCGTGAGGAGATCGACTGACATCGTGCGCACCTACCTCCGGATCTCCTCCACGACCCAAGGTACGGCATCAACTCACGGTTGTGGGATACGTGGCTCCACGACGAGCACGACCTGCGGTGACAGTCTTTTTTTGTCGGCCGTCCACCTAGCCCACGGCGATGACGTGTTGCTAGCCCGCCCCAAGTGCATGGTCGTAGGCGTGTCCACGGCCTCACCCCGACATCATCTTCATCCGTGTCACCACCACCTCTGATGACCCAGGAAGAGGAGGTCGAGCTCATTAGGTGTGTGATGGAGGAATCTGCGTGCACGCACGATGAGCGTCAATGGGCGGACATGGATAGGGCATTGGCCCTCTCTACGGACGGCGACGTGGCCATCCCTGAGCTAGAGATGGCCCTCGTCGTAAGGGAGGAGGTGAAGGAGGAGTTGGCGGAGGATCCGGACCTTGCGTCCTGGAACCCCCGGCTAGTGGGCCAGTTATGGGGATGGTCGGCCACTGCGTCGGAGGTGGTGGACGTGCTAACTGTCCAGTCGTGGGCACCCACACCACCACGATCGCCCGAACCGGAGCAGGAGGCACGGGAGGAGGTGTTGTAGGCACCGCAAGCGCCTCCGGCCTGGCAGGGGCTGCCAGCCCACCTTTGGTAGCCGCCTCCCTACGTCGACCTCACTAGCGAAGATGACGACAAGTAGGACGACGCTCCTAAAGATGGCGGCAGCTTCACCGACGAGTGGCATTTGTCTATATTTTATATGTGTTATATTTTTATCTATGTTTTAAAATTGGGCCCCTTTATATTAGTTGTTGCTAGCATTCTGTATAATGCACTAGAACTATCGTCGGCCGACCTCTATGGTCAGCATTAATGTTTAATTAAAGCGAATGCATGATGATGCTATGTGATGTGCTGTGATGTGACCGGTATCACACCCGCGCTAGACTGAACACAGAGTTAGAACCCAACCAAATATGATTCTTGTATTGTCTTACCGGTAGGTTTGATAGGGTTAGGCAGATGCCCCATCATTCGTAAACGAGAAGAAATTCAATGAATAAATACATGTATCTGCAATAAGATAGATGGCCATCATCTAACCACTTACATGCCGACAATCCTATGTGATGTTTGAATATGATGTGATTTGATGATTAACTAAGGTAAAACTCGAATTTGAACTAACATTTGAATTATAAGTGACATGTTGAAAGTGGACTAAGTTGTAATGATCATGTTACCCTATGTTGAAATGATCTAACAGCAAACAAAACAAAAATAGGCTGCTAAACCCTAACCCTAACCCTTTATTGCAAAAACCATTATTATAAAGATTGTTTAAAATTTAAAAAATGAAAAATACATTGAGATCCTTCTTACTCACACGGAAATGGAGCTCTGGTGTTTTTTTTCGTAAACATAAACCCACTGTCACTCTCTTCTTGAACTCTATAAACCCACGTGCATGATAGCTCATATGTGTGAAGAACTTTTCATGGAAATGTCCATAAACCAAGATTTTTATTTTTTTCCATAACCATATCACATAAAAAGGCATTATGAGCAGGTTTTACATTTTTTGAATTTTTTTGAATTTAGTTCTGCTCATTTGAACTTGGAAACAGTAGCTCATCTCAAAAGAATTTTTTTTCTTAAAAAGGTCCCCAAACCATGTTTATATATTTTTAGGGTAACTATGTCTTATAAAACGACGAACATGGAAGGTTTAATGTTTTTTTTTGATTGTTTCGAATTAGTTAAGGTCATTTGAATGTTGGTCAAACGTAAGATAACCTCGCTGACAGCTCAAAACCTCGCATTGTCTCTACAAACCCTAACGTCGAGCTGCAGCCATCCGATCATACCCTAGCGCCAAGCGAAAACCGTCGGATACGATCTTCTAGCAGGATATGGGCGAGCTGCATGCAGTCTCCGTGCCGTTGGATCACATGGCCGGCTCTGCATCGTTGGATCGTTGGGCGATCTGCGAGACGCTGGTCCTGCTCACCCACTCGCCCGTGCAAAAAGAGTCATGGTTGGTCGTTCGCTCCGCATTGACTGTCGAGGCATCGATCCGACTCCCCGTCATTATCCGTAGATGGCTATTTAAGCCGGATGGCATCCCCCAGCCCTAGCTCATCCGCATGCTCCCTCTCCCCACGGGCACCCGAGCACTCCCCTCTCCGAGCCCATCAGTCATGCCACCATGCCGCCAGTATTACACAATCAAATACCGTCTCTTCCTCCTTCAGCATGTCCAAATCCAAAGGCAAGCGAGGCTACCTCTGGAACCGGAGGAGGATTTCGAGGAGGGGTCGTAGATGGGGAAGGAGAATCCAGAGGCGCCGCCGTAGGAGCCGGAGGAGGAGGTGCCACCACGGGAGCCGGAGGAGGAGGCACCACCGCAGGAGCCGGAGGAGGACACGCCGCCAGAGGAGACGTAAGTGGAGGCACCGTCGGTCTACTATCTATAGCCCGACCAGGTGGTGATCCTAAACTCCATCCGCTCGGAATCAGCTGCGCAGGCTCTGTTTTCGTTAGCAGCAGATGGAGGCAGCATGGGCGATGGAGGAGGAGGCGCAGGCGGCGGTCTAGGCGGACCAGGCTCCGGCAAAGGCAGATCAAGCCATTTCTGACGACGAAGATGCGTAGTGCACTAGGCAGTACGTAGGATATATATTGTATGCTTTCTCTATTATGCTCTCTAAGCTATGTTTAGTTGACTCTGGTTGCTAGTTATTTTCTCTACTGTCATGAATGATTGTAATAGGCTCGACCTAAACTATTTTTGTGTTGATGCTTCAAAAGAATTATTGCATGCTTTTGTACATGAAGGGAGTGACATATGGGTGGGTAAAAAAGATGGGTGAAGCCTGCATGTAGTACTGCACCCTGGCCTCGATCTGTGGCACCTGGAAGGTGGAGACGCGTGCAAGAAGAGAGGAACCAGCGGCAGCGACCATCGCTGCATCTCTGGCGGCACGCATTGGCGCATGCAGGCAGGCTAGCTGGATCACATGGCATTCGTAGTAGGCTTCTGTATCGTGGCAACGCACGTCGATCGGTATGCCCTAGAGTTCAATTGGCACGCTGAATTGATGTTGTGGAGGTCAAAGGCTGAGACAGTGTGAACTATGAATCGATCGAGGTAGCGCTTGCGAGAAGGGACGAACCGGTAGTAGCGACATACGATGCATCCCGTGGCGGCTCATGGGAAGGCTGCGTCTGTGGCAGCACGCATCGGCGCATGCAGGCAGGCTGGCTGGATCATGCCACGCATGCATAGCAGGCTTATCATGGCGGCATGCATAAGAGCATGCACGCGGGCGTTTAATGCAACGGCCCAAACGACACCACGGGCCAACGGTCCAACCAGCACCACCATCCAACATGGCCCCACTTGGCAGGTCCAACGGGGGACACAGTCCAGCGTGGCCCCACACGTCAGAATGGTCAAAGGAGGGCGACACGGTCCACCGTGACCCCACTTGGTAGGTCCAACGGGCGACATAGTCCATCGTGGCCCCACGCGTCAGACTTAACGGTCAAACCATTGACACGACAGCATCCTCCGTTGTGACCTTTTCTCAGGGTTTTGGACAAGGGAGTGGGGAAAAGTGAGCAAAAGTTAAGGGTGGGGCTGAATGAGTACAACTAAGGAATTGGGGGCACAAGAATAGAAATCCCTATTTTATATCATTTTTGGGACTAACCTGTTGATCCAGTGCCGAGTGCCAATTTCTGTTTTTTGCTTCTTTTTGGACTTTTCAGAAAATCAATACCAAGCAGAGTCCAAATTGGATAAAAAATTAAGGGAGTTATTTTTGGACTAGAAGAGACCTGGGATGCTTCAGGAGGTGGCTAGAAGATCCACAAGGTGGCCATGAGCTAGGCCAGTGCGCCCTGGGGGGTAGGGCACGCCCCCCTAGCTCATGGGCCCCTCATGGCACCTCATGGATTAATTCCACTTCTATATATTCCCAATTATCCCCAAAACATGTAAGTGCCACCCGAAACATTTTTTTCGCCGCTGCTAGTCACTGTTCATTCACAATCCCATATGGAGGCCTTTTCTGATACTCTGCCGAAGGGGGAATCCATCACGGAGTCCGTCTACATCAACCTTGTTGCCTGCATGATGATCTATCTCTTTCTCCTTCAATACAACGTTCTTTGAAATTCTCGCGATGATCTATCTGATGTAATCTTCTTTTGCGATGCGCTTGTTGGGATCCGATGAATTGTGGGTTTATGATAAGATTATTCATGAAAAATAATTGAGACTTCTATGAATTCTATTATGCATAATTGTTATAGCTTTGCAAGTCTCTCTGATCTATCAATATGGTTTGGCCAACTAGATTGATTTATCTTCAGTGGGAGGAGTGCATTCTAGTGGGTTCGATCTTGCAGTGCTCTATATCCCAGTGATAGAAGGGGACAAGACACATATTGTATTGTTTCTACTACGGGTAAAATGACGGGGGTTGAACATATTGCTTGGTATTACTTTTCTACATCATGTCATCTTGCTTAAAGCATTACTTTGTTTGTTATGAACTTAATTAGTACCATAGATGTATGCTGGATAGCGGTCGATTGGTGGAGTAATAGTAGTAGATGCAGAATCTTTTTGGTCCACTTGTCAGGGGCATGATGCCTATATACGTAATCATTGCCATGAATAATATCATAACTATGCACTTTTCTATCAATTGTACAACATTAATTTGTCTAGCAACCGTATGTTATGCGCTCGAGAGAGAAGCCTATGGTGAAAACTATGGCCCCGGGATCTATTCGAATCACATTAGAAAAAACTAAAAACCTTGCTTCAATTTATTTACTTTCTTTTTATTTTCATTTTATATTTATCTATCTATCACTATCAGAAGTAGTCCTTGTAAGTAACGAGTTCAAGAGGCTTGACAACCCTCTTGCCCGCGTTGCGTACAAGACTTTGGTTTTGTGTGTGGAGGTATTGTTGATGCAAGTCCTACTGGTTCGATAACCTTGGTTCTCACTGAGAGAAATACTTATCGCCACTATATTGCTTCGCCCTTCCTCTTCGGGGAAAAACCCAATGCAGCTCACAAGTAGCACCCATAGCCTCCAATGTGTCAGCGTAGATTATATTTAGTCCGCTCCACCATCCGTGAGGACCTTGCTCGATCGAACGCCTTCAACAGACGGATCAACCACCAGCGCCTGCCGCCCAGGGGTCGGAGTGTAGGCCGGGTGATCTAGCTTTGAAGGTTATGGGCGTGTGGGCCCAATCAAGATACTTGGTGACACTCGTCATGGCCAAGCTCACCTCCCGACTGATCACTTTCAGATTCCTCTTGCACTTGAGGTCTGCAAAGATCATCAAAATTTTCTTGACGGTGGGAAAACTTGAAGCGGACTTCTTCCCTCCATCACCACCGTCTTGATCCTTATCCTCTGAAGACTCCTTGCATCGCCTGCTTGAGCAGTCTGCATTCCCGAGTGGTGTGCTTCGGCAAAATCAGGTTACCATATTCATCTTTGTTCGTCTGAATTTGGCAAGGTTGATCAAGAATGTCACTGCCTCCTCCCGAGTTATTATTCTTTTTGTAACTCCACTCCTTATTTTGCTTTGTGGAGCCTTTGCCTTTTCCTTGCACGCCATAGCCACAACTTCAGCATTATCAGTTGCTTCAGCTTTTCGCTTCTACTTCCGACTGGAATTATCGCTCGACTAGTTTTGATCTCCAATCCTCCCTTTGTCGCTTCTTAGTTGGTCTTTGATACATCTCCAACGTATCTATAATTTTTGCTTGTTCCATGTTGTTATATTATCATTCTTGGATGTTTTACAATCATTTTACTACAACTTTATATTATTTTTGGGACTAACCTATTAACCTAGAGCCCAGTGCAAGTTTCTATTTTTCCGTGTTTTGGGGTTTTACAGAAAAGGAATATCAAACAGAGCCCCAATGGAATAAAAATCTACGGTGAATTTTTATGGACCAGAAGAAGCCCATGGAGAGTTGGAGTTAGGCCAGAAGACCCACGAGGTAGTCACAAGCCTCAGGGGCGCTCCCACCCCCCTAGGGCGTGCCCCCAGGCTTGTGACTCCCTCGTGGCCCATCCTGACTCGTTTCCACCGCCATAAATTCCAAAAAACAACGCAGAACCTAGATCGGGAGTTCCGCCACTGCAAACCTCCAGAGCCACGAAAAACAAATTGGGAGCCCGTTCCGGCACCCTGTCGGAGGGGGAAACCATCACCGGAGGCCATATTCATCCTCCCGACGGTCTCCATGACGAGGAGGGAGTAGTTCACCCACGGGGCTGAGGGTATGTACCAGTAGCTATGTGTTTGATCTCTCTCTCTCTCTCTCTCGTGTTCTTGAGATGACACGATCTTGATGTATCGTGAGCTTTATTGATATATATTGAATCATATGGAGTTTTCCCCTCTCTATCTTCTTGTGGTGAATTGAGTTTTCCCTTTGAAGTTTTCTTATCGGATTGAGTCTTTAAGGATTTGAGAACACTTGATGTATGTCTTGCGATAGGATACCTATGGTGACAATGGGATGTTCTATTGATCTACTTGATGTATGTTTTGGTGATCAACTTGCGGGTTCCGTGACCTTGGGAATCTATGCATAGGGGTTGGCACATGTTTTCGTCTTGACTCTCCGGTAGAAACTTTGGGGCACTCTTTGAAGTTCTTTGTGTTGGATTGAATATAATGAATCTGAAATTATGTGGTGCATATCGTATAATCAAGCCCATGGGTACTTGTGGTGACATTGGAGTATCTAGGTGACATTAGGGTTTTGGTTGATGTGTGTCTTAAGGTGTTAGTCCCTCCATCCAATAATGTAAGACGTTTTTTGACACTAGTGTAGTGTCAAAAAACATCTTACATTATGGGATGGAGGGACTATTTTAGTAGGAATTTTAGGGCTGTTCATGACACTTATAGGGATAGCTCGTAAGATTGATCAGAAAAGATAACTTTGAGGTGGTTTCGTACCCTACAATAATTTCTTCATTAGTTCTCCGCTATTTGAGACTTTGGAGTGAACTCTTTGTCGCATGAGAGGTAATTACATATGATTCAACTATGTCAATATTGTTGAGAGAACTTGCAATAGTGAAAGTATGGACCCTAGGCCTTGTTTCCAAGCATTTATACAACGTTTTGCTTGTTGTTTACTATTTTTTACCTTGTTGTTGTTATATTTTCATATTACAAAAACCTATATCTATCACCATCTCTTTGCCGAACTAGTGCACCTATACAATTTACCATTGTATTGGGTGTCTTGGGAACACAAGAGACTCTTTGTTATTTGGTTGCAGGGTTCTTTGAGAGAGACCATCTTCATCCTACACCTCCCATGGATTGATAAACCTTAGGTCATCCACTTGTGGGAAAATTGTCGCTGTCCTACAAAACACTGCGCTTGGAGGCCCAACACGAGTCTATAGGAAGAAGGTTGTGTAGTAGACGGTAGTCTTCTTCTTCGTCGTTAGCGTATAGATTGGGCGACTCTGTCACTCAACTCATGGTTGGAGTGTCTGTTCATCCGACGATGATCTCACAGTACTTGATGCTAGCCTTGAAGGCGCAAATGGCTTGGTGCTTTGTGACGTTCTCCAAAGTGTTGTGCAGAGTGGTCCAACACTGGATGTACTCCCGGAGAGTCTTGTTGTTCTTCTGCGGACAATGTTGTAGTTCGTTCAATCCACCCGGACGCTTGTAGGTGCCTTCAAATATTTTCACAAATACTCAGACTAGGTCGTCCCAGCAATATGTACTACCAGTGGGGAGATCATTAAGCCAAGCCCTTGCTGACCCCTCCAACAAATAAGCCAAATGCTTCATGGCGACGTTATCATTGCCACAACCGATATGTATAGCCACTCGATAATCTTGCAACCAAGTCTCTAGCTTTGACTCACCATTAAATTTACCGATTCTAGTCGCCAATCTGTAGTTGGCTGAAATGTCAACAACCCGAATGTACCTACTGAAACACTCGAGGCCTGAGGCACTGTACCCACTCAGACCCCTTTCAAGGCCTTCCCTGTTGGCCTGGCCCATGTAAACCAGGTTCGGAGCAAGAATGGATCTTGCATTCAGCGGTGGTTCCCGGTAGTCATCATCCTCGTAATCTCTCCGACGGGGTTCAACCGACGGATGGGTGGTACTACACCTCTGATCATCTTCATTTGGCCGCCTATCGTCATAGGACTGGCGTCCATGTGTGACATCCCTCGGAGGAGGCGTCCGAGTGCAACGTTAATCGTCACGCCATCGTGGAGGAGTGACTTAGTCATGCCTTCGATCTCCGTACTCATCTCTGTGCAGGTGATCAACTTCATCTCTCAGCGGGAGTGAACGTCGATGCCTCCCGAGAGCAACCGGATTGTGAGCCAACTACACCGTATCTGCCCGGACTGATCTGTTGTGAATGCAATTTTGGGACTGATCTGTTGTCGTTGTCACTGCCACCAGCACCACAGGCGGCATGGGAGCCGTTGTCTCGGCCACCACTGCCTCCAATATCGCAGCCTGCATAGGACACTGGTCCATTTTAGGGCCCGCTTCACCACCTGTAGACGCCGTCTCCGTACATTGACCTGAGCAAGGACGACGGCATCGGTGACGCCCGGACGATATATTCACTTTTTTATGTTTTATTGTTAATTTCAATTAGTGTTATGTACGGGTCGTGACTATCGTGGACAATTTAATTAGGCTTGTAATATACTTATGTTTTAAGTTATTTTTCAATGCCTTTTCTGGGGGTTTTCAAAGTTGCAATGCTTTTTTTAATTTGATACAACATGGACAATTTATAAGATGTGTCGCGCGTTGGGTGCTCTGATCGGCAGATGGCACCACAAGCGCCTTCGGCCTGGCAGGGGCTGCCAGCCCACCTTTGGCAGTCGCCTCCCTACGTCAACCTCACCAGCGAAGACGATGACGAGTAGGATGGCGCTCCTAAAGATGGCGGCGGCTTCACCGGCAGGTGGCATTTGTCTATATTTTATATGTGTTATATTTTTATCTGTGTTTTAAAATTGGGCCCCTTTTATATTAGTTGCTGCTGGCATTCTGTGTAATGCACTAGAACTATCACCGGCTGACCCCTATGGTCAGCATTAATGTTTAATTAAAGCTAATGCATGGTGATGCTATGTGATGTGATGTGATGTGATCGGTATCACACCCGCGCCAAACTGAACAGCAGAGTTATAACCCAACCAAATATGATTCTTGTATTGTCTTACCGGTAGGTTTGATAGGGTTAGGCAGATGCCCCATCATTCGTAAACAAGAAGATATCAAGTGAATAAATACCTGTATCTACAATAAGATAGATGGCCATCATCTAACCACTTATATGCCGACAATCCTATGTGATGTTTCAATATGATGTGATTTGATGATTAACTAAGGAAAAACTCGAATTTGAACTAACATTTGAACTATAAGCGACATGTTGAAAGTGGCCTAAGTTGTAATGATCATGTTACCCTATGTTGAAATGATCTAACAGCAAACAAAACAAAAATAGACTGCTAAACCCTAACCCTAACCCTTTATTGCAAAACCCATTATTATAAAGACCGTTTAAAAATTCAAAAATGAAAAATACATTCATATCCTTCTTACTCACACCAAAATGGAGCTCTGGTGATTTTTTTATTTTTCGTAAACATAAACCCACTATCACTCTCTTCTCGAACTCTATGAAACCATGTACATTATAGCTCGTACGTGTGAAGAACTTTTCATGGAAATGTCCATAAACCAAGATTTTTATTTTTTGCCATAACCATGTGACATACAAAGGCATTGTGAGCAGGTTTTACATTTTTTGATTTTTTTTAATTTAGTTCTGCTCATTTGAACTTGGAAATAGTAGATGATCTCAAAAGAAGTTTTTTCTTAAAAAGGTCCCCAAACCATGTTTATATATTTTTAGGGTAACTATGTCATAAAACGACGAACATGGAAGGTTTCATATTTTTTGATTTTTTTTGAATTAGTTAAGGTCATTTGAATCTTGGTCAAACGTAAGATAACCTCGCTGACCGGCTCAAAACCTCGCATCATCTCTACAAATCCGAACGTCAAACTGCAGCCATCCGATCATACCCTAGCTCCAAGCAAAAACCGTCTTATATGATCTTCTAGAAGGATGTGGGCAGGCTACGTGCAGGCTCCGCGCCGTTGGATCACATGGCCGGCTTTGCATCATTGGATCGTTGGGCGATCCGCGAGACGTTGGTCCTGCTCACCCACTTGCCCGCGCAAAAAAAAGTCCTGGTTGGTCGTTCGCTATGCATTGACTGTCGAGGCATCGATCCGACTCCCCGTCATTATCCGTAGTTGGCTATTTAAGCCGGACGGCGTCCCCCAGCCCTAGCTCATCCGCATGCTCCCTCTCCCCGCCAACACCCGAGCACTCCCCTCTTCGAGCCCATCAGTCATGCCACCATGCCGCCAGTACTACACAATCGAAGACCGTCTCTTCCTCCTTCGGCATGTCCAAATCCAGAGGCAAGCGAGGCTACCTCTGGAACCGGAGGAGGATTTAGAGGAGGGGCCAGAGATGGGGAGGAGAAGCCAGAGGCACCGCCGTAGGAGCCGGAGGAGGAGGCGCCACTACAGGAGCCGGAGGAGGAGGCGCCGCCACGGGAGCTGCAGGAGGACGCGTCGCCGGAGGAGCCGTAAGTGGAGGCACCGCCATTCTACTATTTGTGGCCCGACCAGGTGGTGATCCTCAACGCCATCCACTCGGAATCAGCTACGCAGGCCCGGTGTCTTTGTTAGCAGCAGATGGAGGCAGCATGGGGGCACATGAGGAGGCGCAGGCGGCGGTCTAGGCGGACCAGGCTTCGACAAAGGCGGATCAGGCCATTTATGACGATGAAGACGCGTAGTGCACTAGGCAGTACGTAGGATATACATTGTATGCTTTCTCTATTATGCTCTCTGAGCTATGTTTAGCTGACTCTGGTTGCTGGTTATTTTCTCTAGTGTCATGGATGATTGTAATAGGCTCGACCTAAACTATTTTTTTTGTTAATGCTTCAAAAGAATTATTGCATGCTTTTGTACATGAAGGGAGTGACATATGGGTGGGTAAAAAAGTTGGGCAAAGCCTGCATGTAGTATTGCACCCTGGCCTCGATCTGTGGTACCTGGAAGGTGGAGACGCATGCGAGAAGAGAGGAACCAGCGGCAGCAACCATCGCTGCGTCTCTGGCGGCGCACATCGGCGCATGCAGGCAGGCTAGCTGGATCACATGGCATGCATAGCAGGCTTTTGTATTGTGGCAACGCACGTTGATCGGTACGCCCTAGACTTTAATTGCCACACTGAATTGATGTTGCGGAGGTCAAAGGTTGAGACAGTGTGAACTATGAATCGATCGAGGTGGCGCTTGCAAGAAGGGACGAACCGGCAGCAGTGACAGACGCTACGTCCCATGGCGGCTCATGGGAAGGTTGCGTCCGTGGTGGCGCACATCAGCGCATACAGGCAAGCTGGCTAGATCATGTCGCGGATGCATACCAGGCTTATCATGGCGGCATGCATCAGCGCATGCACACGAGCGTTTAATGCAACGGCCCAACGGTCCAACCAGCACCACCGTCCAAGACGACCCCACTTGGCAGGTCCAATGGGGGACACAGTCCACCATGGCCCCACACGTCGGAATGGTCAAAGGAGGGCGACACAGTCCAATGTGGCCCCACTTGGTAGGTCCAACGGGCGACACAGTCCACCGTGGCCCCGCACGTGAGAGTTAACGGTCAAACCATTAACACAACGGCATCCTCTGTTGTGACCATTTCTGAGGATTTTTGACAAGGGAGTGGGGAAAAGTGAGCAAAAGTTAAGGGTGGGGATGAATGAGTACAACTAAGGAACCAGGGGCACAAGAATAGAAATCCCTATTTTATATCATTTTTGGCACTAACCTGTTGATCCAGTGCCGAGTGCCAATTTCTGTTTTTTGCTTGTTTTTGGACTTTTCAAAAAATCGATACCAAGTAGAGTCCAAATTGGATAAAAAAATAAGGGAGTTATTTTTGGATTAGAAGAGACCTGGGATGCTTCAGGAGGTGGCTAGAAGATCCACAAGGTGGCCACGAGCTAGGCCGGTGCGCCTTGGGGGGTAGGGCCCGCCCCCTTAGCTCATGGGCCCCTCGTGGCACCTCATGGATTAATTCCACTTCTATATATTCCCAATTATCCCCAAAACATCAAAGTGCCACCCGAAACATTTTTTTCGCCGCTGCTAGTCATTGTTCATTCACAATCCCATATGGAGGCCTTTTCTAATACTCTGCCGAAGGGGGAATCCATCACAGAGTCCGTCTGCATCAATCTTGATGCCTCCATGATGATGTGTGAGTAGTTCACCATAGACCTATGGGTCCATAGCTAGTAGCTAGCTGGCTTATTCTCTCTCTTTCTTCTTCAATACAATGTTGTTCGTAATTCTCGTGATGATCTATCTGATGTAATCTTCTTTTGCGATGCGCTTGTTGGGATCCGATGAATTGTGGGTTTATGATCAGATTATTCATGAAAAGTAATTGAGACTTTTCTGAAATCTATTATGCATGATTGTTATAGCTTTGCAAGTCTCTCTGATCTATCGGTATGGTTTGGCCAACTAGATTGATTTATCTTCAGTGGGAGTGCATTCTAGTGGGTTCGATCTTGTAGTGCTCTATATCCCAGTGACAGAAGGGGACAAGACACATCTTGTATTGTTTCTACTAAGGGTAAAATGATGGGGTTTGAACATATTTATTGGTCTTACTTTTCTACATCATGTCATCTTGCTTAAAGCATTACTTTGTTTGTTATGAACTTAATTAGTACCATAGATGTATGCTGGATAGCGGTCGATTGGTGGAGTAATAGTAGTAGATGCAGAATCATTTTGGTCCACTTGTCATGGGCATGATGCCTATATACGTGATCATTGCCATGAATAACATCATAACTACAGACTTTTCTATCAATTGTACAACAGTAATTTGTCTAGCAACCATATGTTATGGGCTCGAGAGAGAAGCCTCTGGTGAAAACTATGGCCCAGGGGTCTATTCGAATCACATTAGAAAAAACCTAAAAACGTTGGTGTAATTTATTTACTTTCTTTTTATTTTAATTTTATATTTATCTATCTATCACTATCAGAAGTAATCCTTGTAAGTAACGAGTTCAAGAGGCTTGACACCCTCTTGCCCGCGTTGGGTACAAGAGTTTGGTTTTGTGTGTGGAGGTATTGTTGATGCAAGTCCTACTGGTTTGATAACCTTGGTTCTCACTGAGGGAAATACTTATCGCCACTATATTGCTTCACCCTTCCTCTTTGGGGAAAAACCCAACGTAGCTCACAAGTAGCACGCATAGCCTCCAATGTGTCAGCATAGATTATATTTAGTCTGCTCCACCATTCGTGAGGACCTTGCTCGATCGGACGCCTTCAACAGCCGGATCAACCACCAGCGCCTGCCGCCCAGGGGTCGGAGTATAGGCCGGGTGATCTAGCTTTGAAGGTTGTGGGCGTGTGGGACCAATCAAGATACTTGGTGACACTCGTCATGGCCAAGCTCACCTTCCAACTGATCACTTTCAGATTCCTCTTGCACTTGAGGTCTGCAAAGATCATCAAAAATTTCTTGATGGTGGGAAAACTTGAAGCGGACTTCTTCCCTCCGTCACTGTCGACTTGATCCGTATCCTCTAAAGACTCCTTGCATCGCCTGCTTGAGAAGTCTACATTCCCGAGTGGTGTGCTTCGACAAAATTAGGTTACCATCTTCATCTTTGTTCGTATGAATTTAGCAAGGCTGATCAAGAATGCCACTGCCTCCTCCCAAGTTATTATTATTTTTGTAATTCCACTCCTTATTTTGTTTCATGGAACCTTTGCCTTTTCCTTGCACGCCATAGCCGCAACGCCGCGTTATCATTTGCTTCAGCTTTTCGCTTGTACTTCCGACTGGAATTATCGCTCGACTGGTTCTGATCTCCAACCCTCCCCTTGTCGCTTCTTAGTCGGTCTTTGATACGTCTCCAACGTATCTATTAATTTTGCTTGTTCCATGCTGTTATATTATCATTCTTGGATGTTTTACAATCATTTTACTACAACTTTATATTATTTTTGGGACTAACTGATTAACCTAGAGCCCAGTGCCAGTTCCTTTTTTTGTGTTTTTGGGTTTTACAGAAAACGAATATCAAACGGAGACCAAATGGAATAAAAATCTACGGTGAATTTTTATGGACCACAAGATGCCCAGGGAGAGTTGGAATTGGGCCAGAAGACCCACAAGGCAATCACAAGCCTTAGGGGCGCTCCCACCCCCCTAGGGCGTGCCCCCAGGCTTGTGACTCCCTCGTGGCCCATCCTGACTCGTTTCCACCGCCATAAATTCCTATAAATTCCAAAAAAACAACGCATAACCTAGATCGGGAGTTCCAGCACCACAAACCTCCAGAGCCACGAAAAACCAATCGGGAGCCCGTTCTGACATCCTGCCGGAGGGGGAAACCATCACCGGAGGCCATCTTCATCATCCCGGCGGTCTCCATGACGAGGAGGGAGTAGTTCACCCTCAGGGTTGAGGGTATGTACCAGTAGCTATGTGTTTGATCTCTCTCTCTCTCTCTCGTGTTCTTGAGATGGCACGATCTTGATGTATCGCGAGCTTTATTGATATAGATTGAATCATATGGAGTTTTCCCCTCTCTATCTTCTTGTGATGAATTGAGTTTTCCCTTTGAAGTTTTCTTATCGGATTGAGTCTTTAAGGATTTGAGAACATTTGATGTATGTCTTGCGATGGGATATCTGTGGTGACAATGCGATTTTCTATTGATCTACTTGATGTATGTTTTGGTGATCAACTTGCGGGTTCTGTGACCTTGGGAATCTATGCATAGGGGTTGGCACATGTTTTCGTCTTGACTCTCCGGTAGAAACTTTGGGGCACTCTTTGAATTTCTTTGTGTTGGATTGAATATAATGAATCTGAAATTATGTGATGCATATCGTATAATCAAGCCCATGGGTACTTGTGGTGACATTGGAGTATCTAGGTGACATTAGGGTTTTGGTTGATGTGTGTCTTAAGGTGTTATTTTAGTACGAACTCTAGGGCTGTTCGTGACACTTATAGGGATAGCTCATTAGATTGATCAGAAAAGATAAGTTTGAGGTGGTTTCGTACCCTACAATAATTTCTTCATTAGTTCTCAGCTATTTGAGACTTTGGAGTGAACTCTTTGTCGCACGAGAGGTATTTACATATGATTCAACTATGTCAATATTGTTGAGAGAAATTGCACTAATGAAAGTATGGACCCTAGGCCTTGTTTCCAAGCATTTATACACCGTTTTGCTCGTTGTTTACTATTTGTTGCCTTTCTATTTTTATATTTTCAAATTACAAAAACCTATATCTACCATCCACATTGCACTTGTATCACCATCTCTTCGCCGAACTAGTGCACCTATACAATTTACCATTGTACTGGGTGTGTTGGGGCACAAGAAACTCTTTGTTATTTGGTTGCAGGGTTGTTTGAGAGAGACTATCTTCATCCTACACCTACCACAGATTGATAAACCTTAGGTCATCCACTTGAGGGAAAATTGTCGCTGTCCTACAAAACACTGCGCTTGGAGGCCCAACACGAGTGTACAAGAAGAAGGTTGTGTACTAGACATCAAGCTCTTTTCTGGCGCCATTGCCGGGGACGTGAATGCTTGAAGGTATATCTTTAGATCTTGCAATAAAATCTTTTAGTTTCTTGTTTTTCACTAGTTTGGTTTTATAAAATAAAACTACAAAAAAATGGAATTGAGGTTGCCTCATATGCTTCATCTTTTTTATGTCTTTCAGGAAAATGATGGAAAGGAAAATTGTGCTCAAGTGTTAGAAGAAGAAGTTATTAAAATGTTTGGCACTAAATATTTGAGTGATGAGCATGATAGTGATATTGTTAGTATGAATTCTATGAATATTCATGATGCTAATGATATGCAAAGCCACAATCTTGGGGATGCTATGTTTGATGAAGATGATATTTTTAGCCCCCAAGTTTTGATGAGCAAAACTATTATGATTATGACATGCCTCCTATCTATGATGATTATTGAGTTTGCTATAAAGAGTAATGGTAACCATGAAACTTTTCATCATGATTTTAATATTCAAAGTGGTTATGTCAATCAAGTATGTCATGCTAGTTATTTTGTTGAGTTTGCTCCCACTATTTTGAATGAGAAGAAAATTCCTTATGTGGAGAGTGACAAATTTTCTATGCTTGTGCATCATAAAAATAATGATTTATGTGATGGTTATATTGTGTAATTTCTTCATGATGCTACTGAAAATTATTATGAGGGAGGAACATATGCTTGTAGGAATTGCAATAATATCAAGTTTCCTCTCTATGTGTTCAAAGTTTTGAAGTTATGCTTGTTTTGCCTTCCTATGTTAGATGATTCTTGTTCCCATAAATTGTTTGCTCACAAAATCCCTATGCATAGGAAGTGGGTTAGACTTAAATGTGCTTGTCATCAGATTCATTGATGCTCTTTTGCATGTTTCAATTACTATTCCTATGTGAGCATCATTGAAATCATCATGCCTAGCTAAAAGGCATTAAAGAAAAGCGCTTGTTAGGAGAGAACCCAACACTTTTACTTTCTGTATTGATGTGTTCACATGATTAAGCTAATTTAGTAATCATGTTTTGTGCCTTTTATTTCAATAAAGTGCCAAGTAAATCCTTTGGGATAGTGTGGATACTTGCTTGTTTGATTCTGTGCAAAAAAACAGAAAGTTATGCATCTAGTATATGAATTGTATGATTTTACTAGAGAACCAAAAATTTCTGAAATTTTTACAAAAAATTTATATGCAAATTTCTTGAGTTTTCCTAATTTTTCAGAATTATTAGATTCAGGGAAGTTTTGTGATAATTCAGATCTTTACAAACTGTTCTCTTTTTGACAGATTTTGTTTTGCATGCATAGTTTGCTTGTTTCAAGTGTTCCTATAGCTTATATTGAGTAAATTGTCGTAATGATGTAATAAAGTAGGTATAATGTGGGAACAATTATGAATCTTGTCTTGACAGTACCTAAGTGAATGATCTATATTTACTACACTAACCCATCTCACGAAGTTCCGTTAAGTTTTGTGTGATTGAAGTTTTCAAGTTTTGGGTGAGACAGCGATATGAGGAGAATAAGGAGTGAAAATAGCCTAATCTTGGGTATGCCAAAGGCACCCCCAAGGTAATATTAAAGGGAGACTCAAGCGTCTAAGCTTGGGGATGCCCCGAAAGGCATCCCCTCTTTCGTCTTCAACACTATCGGTATATCTTGGAGCTATATTTTTATTCGTCACATAATATGTGCTTTACTTGGAGCGTCATATTATTTTGTTTTTATATGTTAGGTGTTATTTTTAATCTTGTTTTTATATAAAAAATTCCAAGAATTGCCTTAGGAAGCTTGCATTGCATGTTTTGATATGTGCTGGGTAAAAACAGAAACTTTGGTTGTAGTGTTTGAATTTTCATATTTTAGTGGAACGTGGAAAGTTTCTAAAATTTTGACACAGTGATTTAATATAAATTTTATAGAAGTTCCTAAATTTTCATCATTTTTTAAGTTACATAAGTACACTGTTTTCATAAATTTCTAAAGACTGTTCTGTTTAGACAGATTGCTGCCATAGTTTTGTTATCTACTTATCCTATAGTTTCCATAGCCTATATTGGTATATATAAATTGTGGAAATGACAGTATACAATACCTAATGTTTTAAAATTATTATGCAACTTGTCTTGGCAGTACATAAAGATTTGATTTATTATTATGTGTACTAACCTATCTCACGAGTTCTTTTTGAGTTTTGTGTGGATGAAGTTTTTGAGAATAGGTGAAACCGTGGTATGAGAGGATTGAACGAGATACAAAAGCTCAAGCTTGGGGATGCCCAAGGCACCCCAAGTAAATATTTCAAGAACTTTCAAGCATCTAAATTTGGGGATGCTACGCATCCCACCTCTCTTCATCAACAATTATCGGTTAACCTATGTTGAGCCTAAATTTTTATTCGTTCACATGATGTGTGCTATTCTTGGAGTGTTATTTTTATTTTTCTTGATGTTTGAATAAAGTACTTAAGATCTGAAAATATTTATGGATGGATAGAGAGTCCTTAATTGTTTGACTACTACTCATATCCTTTGAGAGTAGCTTGTCATTTGCTCATGTGCTTTACTTAAATTTGTTTGAGCTTGTCGAACAAATAATGGCAATACATGAAACTAGTCCCAAAGTGATAGATATCCAAGGAGGATATAATAAAAACTTTCATGAAGATCATGGGACAAATTAAACTTGATTCTTTGTAATAGTTTTGAAACATGATGATAGTAATATGTGAGTCATGTTAGTGAGTAATTATGCTTAGTAAGAATATTGGTGTTAAGGTTTGTGATTCCCTATGCATGCATGAAAGTCAATAGTTATGCAATGAAGTTACATCCTACTTGTGGTGCATTGTTCGGTGTTAGTTATGACTCAATGCTCACTTATGTGTTTTTTCATTCCTCGGTTTGGTTGCTTTCCAATCTATTTGCTAGCCTTCATTTGTACTAACTAGAAATACTACTTGTGCATACAAAATCCTTAAACCAAGTTTTGCCTTATGAGTCCACCATACCTACCTATATGCAGTATTTACATGCCGTTCCAAGCAAATTTGTATGTGCCCTCTAAATCTTCAAAATGAACTTTCTCTTTTGTGTGCCCGTACCACTCATGAAACGGTGGGGAGTATCCAATATTTTTCCATGCTAGGTGTGTTATTCTCACGATATGTGTTGATTCACTATCATTCACGAGAAAGTGGCTGGTATTCGGGATGCCCAGTCACATGCTCAAAAATCAAATCAAAATATAATGAAACAAAACTCCCCCCAGGAATGTTGTTGGTATGGATGGTACTCGTGGATTCGGCTCGCCATGGAGTGTGATTCATTGGTGAAGGGGGAGTAAAAACTTTACTATTCTGTTTAGGAACCACCTATAATGTATCAGGCATGGAAAGTATTGTGAGCTACTTCGTCATTTTCGTTGACAGGAAAAGCATGCCACTCAAAATATTTTTCTCTCTCAATATAAACCTTGAGCTCTGGCACCTCTACAAATCCCTACTTCTCTCTGCGAAGGGCCTATCTATTTACTTTATGCAATTTTCATTTTTGCTTTCGGTGACCATCTTCTATTATAAGCACCAACTAGCGGGCACTATGATCGTACTTGAGCATTGGGCATAGATAATATTTGAGTGTGTTTCATGAATGGATCAATGATTGAGCATGATGGCCTAGGGATAACTTTCTTTAGTGTTGATATTTTGAAAGACATGGTTGCTTGTTGACATGCTTGAGTATTGAAGTCATTATGTTAAAACTAGACTATTGCTTTGAATCATTTACAAGTCCAAATGCCCATGCTATACAAGAAGAAAAGAATATGATGAACATGTTAGGCAGCACTCCACAACAAAAATTCTGTTTTTATCATTTACCTACTTGAGGACGAGCAAGAATTAAGCTTGAGGATGCTGATACGTCTCCAACGTATCTATAATTTTTGCTTGTTCCATGCTGTTATATTATCATTCTTGGATGTTTTACAATAATTTTACTACAACTTTATATTATGTTTGGGACTAACCTATTAACCAAGAGCCCAGTGCCAGTTCTTGTTTTTTCCGTCTTTTGGGGTTTTACAGAAAAGGAATATCAAACGGAGCCCAGATGGAATAAAAATCTACGGTGAATTTTTATGGACCAGAAGAAGCCCAGGGAGATTTGGAGTTGGGACAAAAGACCCACGAGGCAGTCACAAGCCTCAAGAGCGCGCCCACCCCCCTAGGGCGTTCCCCAGGCTTGTGACTCCCTCGTGGCCCATCCTGACTCGTTTCCACCGCCATAAATTCCTATAAATTCCAAAAAAAACAACGCAGAACCTAGATCGGGAGTTCTGCCACCACAAACCTCCAGAGCCATGAAAAACCATTCGGGAGCCCGTTTAGGCACCCTGCCGGAGGGGAAACCATCACCGGAGGCCATCTTGATCATCCCAACGGTCTCCATGACGAGTAGGGAGTAGTTCACCCTCGGGGCTGAGGGTATGTACCAGTAGCTATGTGTTTGATCTCTCTCTCTCTCTCTCTCGTGTTCTTGAGATGGCACGATCTTGATGTACCGTGAGCTTTATGGATATAGATGAATCATATGGGGTTTTCCCCTCTCTATCTTGTTGTGGTGAATTTAGTTTTCCCTTTGAAGTTTTCTTATCGGATTGAGTCTTTAAAGATTTGAGAACACTTGATGTATGTCTTGCGATATGATGTCTATGGTGAAAATGGGATGTTCTATTGATTTACTTGATGTATGTTTTGGTGATCAACTTGCGGGTTCTGTGACCTTGGGAATCTATGCATAGGGGTTGGCACATGTTTTCGTCTTGACTCTCCGGTAGAAACTTTGGGGCACTCTTTGAAGTCCTTTGTGTTGGATTGAATATAATGAATCTGAAATTATGTGATGCATATCGTATAATCAAGCCCATGGGTACTTGTGGTGACATTGGAGTATTTAGGTGACATTAGGGGTTTTGTTGATGTGTGTCTTAAGGTGTTACTCCCTCCGTCCCATAATGTAAGACGTTTTTTGACACTAGTGTAGTGTCAAAAAACATCTTACATTATGGGACGGAGGGAGTATTTTAGTAAGAATTCTAGGGCTGTTCATGACACTTATAGGGATAGCTCATAATATTGATCAGAAAAGATAACTTTGAGGTGGTTTCGTACCCTACAATAATTTCTGCATTCGTTCTCCGCTATTTGAGACTTTGGAGTGAACTCTTTGTCGCACGAGAGGTATTTACATATGATTCAACTATGTCAATATTGTTGAGAGAAATGGCACTAGTGAAAGTATGGACCCTAGGCCTTGTTTCCAAGCATTTATACAACGTTTTGCTTGTTGTTTACTATTTGTTACCTTGCTGTTTTTACATTTTCAGATTACAAAAACCTATATCTACCATCCATATTGCACTTGTATCACCATCTCTTCGCCGAACTAGTGCACCTATAGGATTTACCATTGTATTGGGGGTGTTGGGGACACAAGAGACTCTTTGTTATTTGGTTGCAGGGTTCTTTGAGAGAGACCATCTTCATCCTACACCTCCCATGGATTGATAAACCTTAGGTCATCCACTTGAGGGAAAATTGCCGCTGTCCTACAAAACACTGCGCTTGGAGGCCCAACACGAGTCTACAAGAAGAAGGTTGTGTAGTAGACATTAGTCTTCTTCTTCGTCGTTGGCGTATAGATTGGGTGACTCCATCACTCGACTCATGGTTGGAGTGTCTGTTCATCCGACGATGATCTCACGGTACCTGATGCTAGCCTTGAAGGCGCAAATGGCTTGGTGCTCTATGACGTTCTCCAAAGTGTTGTGCAGAGTGGTCCAACACTGGATGTACTCCCGGAGAGTCTCGTTGTTCTTCTGCGAACAATGTTGCAGTTCGTTCAATCCACCCGTCCGCTTGTAGGTGCCTTCAAATATTTTCACAAAGACTCAGACTAGGTCGTCCCAGCAATATGTACTACCAGTGGGGAGATGATTAAGCCAGGCCCTTGCTGGCCCCTCCAGCATATGAGCCAAATGCTTCATGGCGACATTATCATTGCCACCACTGATCTGTATAGCCACTCGATAATCTTGCAACCGAGTCTCTAGCTTTGACTCGTCGTTAAATTTACCATTCCGGTCACTAATGTGTAGTTGCTGAAATGTCAACAACCCGAATGTATCTACTGAAGCACTCGAGGCCTGAGGCATTGTACCCACTCAGTCGACCCCTTTCAAGGCCTTCCCTATTGGCCTGGCCCATGTAAACCAGGTTCGGAGCAAGAATGGATCTTACATTCAGTGGTGGTTCTCGGTAGTCATTATCCTCATAATATCTTTGGCGGGGTTCACCCGGCGGATGGATGGTACTACACCTCCGATCATCTTCATTCAGCCGCCTATCGTCATAGGACTGGCGTCCATGTGTGACATCCCTCGAAGGGGTGTCTGAGTGCAACATTAACTGTCATGCCATCGTGGAGGAGTGACTTAGTCATGCCTTCGATCTCCGTACTGATCTCTACGTAGGTGATCAACTTCATCTCTCAGCGGGAGTGAACATTGATGCCTCATGGGAGCAACCGGATTGTGAGCCAACTACACCGTATCTGCCCGGACTGATCTGCTGTGGATGCAATTTTGAGATTGAGAAACCGCCATCGTTTGAGCCAGGGATGTTTTTAGAAGCGCCTGGAATGTCGAAAGCCTTCTCCATCTGATAAACCAGACGACTGGATCAAATCAGCGATTCGGTTCGCTACGGCTAAATTCTGCAGCGGAGTGCGCATCACTTGGTAATTTTGCGGACGGTCATTCAGAAACAGCTGCCGGTGATTCCTGCTGGAGCTAGGCTGGTGCCAAGTTGCACAGTCATCGAGTGACCTCTACAGCCGCTCGAGTCGCTCGCACTTGGCCAGAGTGGCCTCACGTGTCGCTTCCAAGGCAATTGCCTCGAGCGTTATTTCCATGTTCAGGGTGAGCAGAGCATGCTCGTTCCCTTGTCTGAGCTCTTCCCATTGCTCTCGAGTGAGCGGCTGGGGAACATACGAGCCAGTGTAGGCCTGGAGGTCGTCGTCGAGGCCATCACCGTCACGCCCATGCGAAGATCCTTCACGGAACCCAGGGGTCCATTCTGATGCTCTGTGTCCGCCATTAGGTCTTCTGCAACGGGTTCGCTGTTCTCGCACTCGTATTCATCGATAGAATCCTCATGCAGGGAGGATAACACATCGAGGACAGGCTCGTCGGACTCGAGCATCGCCACTTGCTCATTAGCGGCCTAAAGAACCACGGTGTCCTTGACCCACTGATGGAGCCACGAGCGCCCAGAGCGCTTGCAACAACGTCCAGTTGAAAGAAGAGGTGTCGTGTGGTACGGGACCGACGGTTATCGGAGAAGAACTCCAAATGATGAAGCGTGAAAGAGCGTCACGCCATGGATGGGCAGCACATCCACATCCAGCAGGGCTTCCTACAGCCACGCCAAATAGTCGGCGATGAAGTTGAGAGCACTGAATCGGATCTCACCGCCTAGCATCATGGTGTTGATGAAAAAAATCCACCTGTGCTGGAAATCGCTAGACGCGCAGCCCCATGGTGGGCGCCAACTGTCGAGGCAATGAATCTGACACTGAGTACTAGGGGTATGAAGAGGGGCGAAATCTAGCTACGACGTAGATGTGACACTCATATTTATGAGTTCAGGCCCCTCGCGGAGAGGTAATAGCCCTATGTCTCAAGCTGACTGACTTGGTTTTCTTTGGGGTGTATGAATACAAGAGGATTGTGAACCCTTGTCACGAAGCCGAGGGGGGGTATATAGAGTCTGCTCGCCTCATTTACTGCTACATTACAAGGGGAGGTTAAGAAGGAAGTAATTACAGGTGTTACTCATAACCGCCGCTATAACTACACTTAAAGCCAAATAAAACTCCTCGGTCGTTGATGCGCCCACGTCGTTCCTTGCGTCCAAGTGGTTTGAGGATGGCCGACTGGTAAGCAGACATCCGAGTGATATACTTTGTCCGAGTGGTTAATTGTCATCTGAGTGGATGTAGTTTTAGCCGCATCTAAGTGCTCCTGTGATCCAAAGACCTTCTGATGATAGTGTGGGGCCCTAGGTGGACCCTAGATGTCAGGTCAATGAGACTACCCTTAGTAGGTGACCCCATCAGGACCGGTCGTCCACCCCGGTGTGGAACCAGGCGTTGTACAGGCAGTCGTGGTTGTGGAGACGACCACGGTGACATGCAACCCATCGTTGTCGCCGCCACCAGCACCACATGCAGCGTGGGAGCCGTGATCACAGCCACCACTACCTCCAATATTGCAGCCTGCATAGGACACTAGTCCATTTTAGGGCCCGCTTCACCACCTGTAGACGCCATCTCCGTACATTGACCTGAGCAAGGACGACGGCATCGGTGACGCGCGGATGATATATTCACTTTTTAATGTTTTATTTTTAATTTCAATTAGTATTATGCACGGGCCATGACTACCGTGGACAATTTAATTAAGCTTGTAATATACTTATGTTTTAAGTTATTTTGCAATGCCTTTTCTGGGGGGTTTCAAAGTTGCAATGCTTTTTTTAATTTGATACAACACGGACAATTTATAATATGCGGTCGCGCTTTGGGTGTTCTGATCGGCAGACGGCATAAATCAGACAAGGTGTCCATTTTGTCGACCTAAATGGACGAAATCCGGATGAAAACAAACATCCCTTTGGGTTCTAGTGTCGAAGTTGGCCTAAGATGGCACACTCTGACACCGAGCCTACTTGAAATGCATGGGTGGGTGGTTTCCTCGGGCATTTGAAACGCGTGATTCTTTAGAATCGTGACAATTCTGTTGGAAATATGAGCAATTTACCATATGATTTTATTAATAGGAAAAATAAATAAAACATCATGGAAAACATGACTATTATAGTAGAGATGAAACAAGTCATGTTATATAAAACAAAGAGGGAAAATAGCATGTACACATGTGAAGGAGAACAAAACATATGTGGAACAGAGGCTAGTGCAAGAAAAACTAGAGCAGGAAACTGAAGCATGATCTTAAACAGAGAGAACATGAGGACGTATGGAACAGCGGTAGAAGCCCCGGTCTTGGGGTCGGTGTCGTCGCCAGCCATGTCGTCGAAGAGGTCATCAACGTCGGGGAAGAAGTCGTCGTTGGGGAAGTGGTCGCCGGTGTCTGGAGCATTCATGATGAACCAGACAGTAGTCACGCAGAGCGCTCCCCAAAAACCTTATCACCCTTCTACCGTACAGGACTCAAAGAGGTGTGATTTCGGAGGCCTACTGTCCCGACCTGCGGTGCACACCGCAAGCCGGGATGGAGAAGATCGTAGCAGCTCAGTGTTTGGAACTCGGTGGCGAGAGGGAGATGATCTTCCGGTGTCTCTCTCGAGAGGAGCGACCTCTCTTTTATAGGCATAGGATAAGGAGGTGAATAGGCTGCACCGGGAGCTGAAGGGAAAGAGGGAGACGAAATGAAAAGGTAGCAGCCGAAGGGTGCAATGTTCGTATTCAATATCCACTACAGCAAAAACTTTCAACTTCCGAGTGACCTTTCGTATACCAATCGTGTGCAGCAAAAATATAGACAACGGCTCGGCTCATTCCCGCAACCCGCGGTGCATCGTGACGAGGCGTGGCATGGCGAGGCGGGCGGCGGAGGAGGAGAGTGCGTGTATGTCTCTCTTGTTCTCATGCTCATACATGTGGGGAAACATCCTCACTTATAAGGAGGTCCAACTCCCACCAAACTAGCAATGTGGGACTAAACTTTGGTTCCACCTCTTGCCATGCACGAATGGGTTGTGTGGGCCTCTAGGATTTATTAGAAATTTCTGAAATGGCTATTGGGCTGGCCCAAAATCGATTAAATTCCAGCAATCCCCCACCAGATCCCAGAGGCACACAAAATTTGCCTTTCGTTCCAAAACACTGTTTTATATACCGGTACTGCGGTGGAGACTGTTAAGTTGAACTTCCACCTACAACTCTATGCTACACTAGTAAGCAACTTGAATAGTGGACTGGGCCTTGAACTGCAAGTTTTCTACGAATCTAGCTTCACACAAAGCCTTGACCGATACTAGGCTACCGTGGGTCTTCCCCGCGGGTGGAGCTTATGCGTCATACTCCGAGACCTTTCATGAGTTTACTAGAGATCACCCTTCTCTCATAGAATGCGACGTTTAACAATCAGACTCATATAGGTGTGTTCTTCAAAAGATGTTCTGCGGGACAACATCTCTGCTAAATAAGCCACTCAAAACACATTAAGATATACATCAACCTGCCATGCAGATTAGGAGAGTACTACATCTTTATGGGGTGGTATTAAATAGTAAGGATACTCTCCTCTCAGTTGACCAACAGCTTGTCTTCCACATCTAATTCATAGGATCTCTGATCACATAGATTAGGTTACCACTGTGAACAACTCATATTGCGGGTCTCATACCCATCTCCTTTGATGCATTATCTATCACATTACGTGATAGACCCTTAGTAAAAGGATCTGCCAGATTTTTAGACGTTTGGATATAATGCAATGCAATAACTCCGGAGTTTCTCATTTTCCTGACAGACTTTAACCTTCTCTAAACATGTCTTGATGACTTCATGTTATCCTTTGAACTACTCACTTTCGTGATCACGGTTTGATTGTCATAGTTCATAAGGATAGCCGGTACAGGTTTCTCAACAACCGGCAAGTCAGTCAAGAGCCGACGAAGCCAATTTGCTTCGACCGTGGCTGTATCTAGTGTTGTGAGTTTTGCTTCCATTGTTGACCTCGTTAAGATGGTCTGCTTGCAAGACTTCCAAGAAACAGCGCCACCTCCATGAGTGAATACATATCCGCTCGTGGCCTTTATCTCATCAGCATCTGAGATCCAGTTTGAGTCACTATACCCTTCAAGCACCTTTGGGTGCCCGGTATAGTGAATTCCATAATTCGCAGTGCCTTTCAAATAACGCATAACTCTTTCTAGAGCTTTCCAATGATCATCTCCTGGTTTTGAAACAAATCGGCTCAGTTTGCTAACAGCAAAAGAGATGTCAGGTCTTGTGGCACTGGCCAAATACATGAGCGAGCCAATAATCTAAGAATATTTCAATTTATCTCTAGAAATTCTTTGATTCTTTCAAAGCAACATACTAGCATCATATGGTGTTGGAGAGGGCTTGCAGTCATTATAACCAAAGCGAATCAAGATCTTTTCCACATAGTGAGATTGAAGCAATGTAATCCCACCATCTTCATCCCTCAATAGCTTGATGTTTAGAATAACATCTGCTACTCCCAAATCCTTCATATCAAAACAACGAGATAGGAAATTCTTGACCTCCTTAATAACATTTAAATTTGTTCCAAAAATCAATATGTCATCGACATACAAGCAAAGGATAACTTCTTCGCCTCCACCATGTCGATACTACACACATTTGTCAGCTTTGTTTACAACAAAGCCTGCAGCTGCTAAAGTTCTTTCAAACTTCTCGTGCCACTGCTTAGGTGCTTGCTTAAGTCCATACAAAGACTTCAACAATTTGCACACCTTTCCTTCTTGACCGTCCACTATAAAACCATCTGGTTGTTCCATGTAAATTTCCTCATCCAACTCTCCATTTAGGAAAGCAGTCTTAACATCCATTTGATGAACGAGAAGACCATGTGAGGCTGCTAGTGAAAGTAGCACTCGAATAGTGGTCAGTCGAGCCACAGGTGAGTAAGTATCAAAAAAGTCTTCACCTTCCTTTTGGGTATAACCCTTAGCCACGAGCCGTGCCTTGTACTTTTTAATAGTACCATCAGGCCTAAGCTTCTTCTTGAACACCCATTTTCACCCTATAGGTTTGCACCCATAAGGTCGATCAGTTATCTCCCAAGTTTCATTTGCCAAGATGGAATCCATCTCACTACGGACCGCCTCCTTCTAGTAGTCGGCATCTTCAGAAGCATAGGCCTCTGAAATAGAACTGGGAGTGTCATCTATGAGATACACAAGAAAATCATCACCAAAAGACTTTGCGGTCCTCTGTCTCTTTCTCCTTTTAGGAGTCTCATTGTTGTCCTCCACGGGATCTTCAAGAAGTTGCATCGGAATGGTAGGTTCAAAAATTGCAACTATATCCTGACTCGAGGAACTAGGCAACTCTTGATTTGATGAGCTACCCATATCCTTCATGGGAAAGATATCTTCAAAGAAAGTCGCATCGTTCGACTCCATGATTGTACCAACATGCATGTCTGATACCTCACATTTTACAATCAAGAATCTATAACCAATTCTATGAAAAGCATAGCCCAGGAAAACACAATCCAAAGTTTTTGGACCAAGTTTGCGTTTCTTTGGAATTGGCACATTGACTTTTGCCAAACAACCCCAGGTTCGTAAGTAAGAGAGTTTTAACCTTTTCTTCTCCCATTCCTCAAATGGAGTTATTTCTTTGTTCTTTGTGGGAACACGGTTTAGAACATGACATGCAGTCAGCATCGCCTCCCCCCCACCATGCCTTGGAGAGACCCGATGTGTCTAACATGGCGTTAACCAAATCAGTTAGAGTGCGGTTCTTTCTTTAGGATACCACATTTGACTGAGCTGAATAGGGAGGTGTCCTCTCATGGATTATACCATGTTCCTCACAAAAAGAATCAAATTCATTGGAAAAATACTCTCCACCACGATCGGACCTAAGCCTCTTGATTTTCTGATCAAGTTGATTCTCCACTTCCGCTTTATAGGTCTTGAAGAAGTTCAAAGCTTCATCCTTTGATTTCAAAATATACACATGGCAGTAGCTAGTGGAGTCATCGATTAACGTCATGAAATATTCCTTTCCACCTTTTGTCAAAACACCATTCATTTCACAAAGATCTGAATGTATGATCTCTAGTGGTGCAAGATTTCTCGTTTCCGCAGTCGTGTGAGACTTGTGAGATTGCTTAGCTTGCACACAAACTTGACACTTAGATCCCTTGACAGTGGTGAAACTAGGGATTAAGTTCAATTTGGCTAGTCGCGACATGCAACCAAACTTAACATGACAAAGACGTGAATGCCACACATTTGATTCACTATTGTTGCAAACATGATTAACAACTTTATTGCAAACATCTGACAAGGATAAACGAAACAGGCCTCCTGACTCATAGCCTTTACCAACAAAGGTTCCATACTTGAATATTACAAATTTATTCGATTCAAAGACAAGCTTGTAGCCATCTCTACACAGAAGAGATCCGCTAACAAGATTTTTATTGACGGAGGGGACATAATGCACGTTCTTCAACTGCACGATCTTCCCTGAAGTAAACTTCAGATCGATCGTGCCAACACCACGAACAAAAGTACTTGAACCGTTTCCCATCAGCACGGTTGAAGTGTCTGCGGTCTGATAAGAGGAAAACATAGAAATATCACCGCATACATGCACATTAGCACCCATGTCAATCAACCAATCAGGAGAATGACATACTGAAAGAATAGTGTGAAATATACCATACCCAGCATCCTTCACGTCAATGTCTCTAATGATAACATTAGCGGTCTTGCCGCCTTTCCCAGGATTACGCTTGTCATAGCGATTAGGGCAACTGGGAGCCCAATGGTCAGGATCTTCGCACACATGGCAAACACCTTTCTTCTTGTCATTCTTCTTCTTGAAGTTGGTGTGCTGAACAGCCTTGTTCTTCCCATCAAATTTTGCATTACCATCAAACTTGCCCTTGTTCTTGAACTTGTGGGGCTGGAAGTTTTTCTTCTGTACCAGATTGGCACTAAATCCTCCCTCAATACCTCGAGCACGTGTATCCTTTGCTCTCGCCTTTTCTTCGACATCAAGAGTACCAATGAGATCCGAAATGGAAAACTCTTGTCTCTTGTGTTTCAGAGAGGTAGCAAAGTTCCTCCACGTAGGAGGAAGCTTAGTGATGATGCCTCCGGCAACAAACTTGTCCGGTAACATACAATTGAAGTGCTCAAGTTCTCTAGCAAATGACTGTATCTCGTGAGCTTGCTCAACCACGGAGTGCTCTTCAGTCATCCTGTAGTCATAGAATTGTTCCATGATGTACAGCTCAGTGCCAGCATCCGAGACCCCAAACTTGGCCTCGAGTGCGTCCCACATATATTTTCCAGTGTCAATTGATGCATAAGCATCAACTATGTTCTCACCAATAACACTCAAGAGAGCAGCCTTAAACAGGGTACCCATTTTCTGGAAAGCTTGCTCCTTTTGAGCATCATAATCTCCTTCAGGTTTGCCAAGAGTGGCGTCATAGCAACTCATGGTTTGAAACCATAAGACTGCTCTCACGCGTCACCTCTTGTAGTGCACACCCTCAAACATAGGAGACCTTATGGATGCAGCAAAACCACTTGGGGTAAATTGCCTATGATAAGGTTTTTGGATTGTTGGAAATATGAGCAATTTACCATATGATTTTATTAATAGGAAAAATGAATAAAACATTATGGAAAACGTGACTATTATAGTAGAGATGAAACAAGTCATGTTATATAAAAGAAAGAGGGCAAATAGCATGCACACATGTGAAGGAGAACAAAACATATGTGGAACAGAGGCTAGTGCAAGAAAAACTAGAGCAGGAAACTGAAGCATGATCTTAAACAGAGAGAACACGAGGACGTACGGAACAGCGGTAGAAGCCTAGGTCTTAGGGTCGGTGTCGTCGCCAGCCATGTCGTCGAAGAGGTCATCGACGTCAGGGAAGAAGTCGTCATTGGGGAAGTGGTCGTCGGTGTCTGGAGCGTCCGTGATGAACCGGTCAGTAGTCGCGCAGAGTGCTCCCCAAAAACCTTATCACCGTTCTCCCGTACAGGACTCAAAGAGGTGCGGTTTTGGAGGCCTACAGTCCCGACCTGCGGTGCACACTGCAAGCCGGGATGGAAAAGATCGTAGCAGCTCAGTGTTTGAAACTCGGTGGCGACAGGGAGATGATCTTCTGGTGTCTCTCTGGAGAGGAGCGGCCTCTCTTTTATAGACATAGGAGAAGGAGGCGAATAGGCTGCATCAGGAGTTGAAGGGAAAGAGGGAGATGAAATGAAAAGGTAGCAGCCGAAGGATGCAGTGTTCGTATTTAATATCCACTACAGCAAAAACTTTCAGCTTCTGAATGACCTTCCGTATACCAATCGTGCGCAGCAAAAATATAGACAACGGCTCGACTCATTCCTGCAACCTACAGTGTGGGCGGCGGAGGAGCGCGTGTGTATCTCTCTCTTGTTCTCATGCTCATACATGTGGGGAAACATCCTCCTTTATAAGGAGGTCCAACTCCCACCAAACTAGCAATGTGGGACTAAACTTTGGTTCCACCTTTTGCCATGCACGAATGGGCTATGTGGGCCTCTAGGATTTATTAGGAATTTCTAAAATAGCTATTGGGCTGGCCCAAAATTGATTAAATTCCAGCAAATTCTAGCTCTAGGGTCTGAACGAATTGCAAAAAAACTAGGGTCTGGATGGCATGGCATGACACGACGACGTATATCGTTACAACAGCCGAACGACATGCGTGTGGCGCAGGCGGGGGCAGGCTAGAGAGGCCTACACGCCGCCTGAACCCTATCCTTCCTTTGCAAAAAAATTTCAGAACTAGTACGGATTTTATAGCAATTTTGAAAACAGGTGTCTGAGTTGAAAAAATATCAAAACTAGTACCCTGTCGGCCAGTAGCAAGCCGAACAGGGACCTGTCGGCCACCACCAGACCGACCAGTGACCAGTCGGCCACCTGTAGGCCGAAGAGCCCCTGTCAGCCAATCAGAGGCCAGGGGAGAGGCCTGTCAGCCAGGTGAAGGCCGAAATGCACCTGTCAGCCAGTGGGAGGCCAATGGGCCCCTGGATAAGGCCCGACCCTCTTTTCTTCCTCCTCTGACCACTCGTTTCACCCTCCCCTGTCTACTAGCCTTCCCCTCTTCCCCTCTCACTCCCGTTGCTCTCCGGTGGTTCCACCTCCTCACCGATCTCCTTGTTGGACCACCCATTTTGTTATCCTACCCGCGTAAACAATAGACCAGGGTGTTCTCCACCGGCGTACGGTATATTTTTTTTGCTTCCAACTCAATCGAATGAGAATTGTCAAGTCGGTAGTGGATTTAGTTCATATTTGTCACCGTCCGTCTGCAGGTAATGGCTTGCCCATTTTGCCGAGCTCCAGGTGGCCCTTGTGCTGCCGTTGATTCCGGTGCGTCTGTATTTACTGTGGTGCTGGATCGTCGATGTGCAAGATGTGTTGTAAGATTCTATGTCTTGATTATCTAACTGTGGCATATTCGAATGCCTTTGTTTATAAGTTTATGATCCTTGCTTCCATTTTTGTTATAGTATGTTCCGTGCAGTGTTAGATCACATCTTGCTCGGTACATTGAGGAGTGCAGAGCTTTAGCTATTCGGAGAGGTGACACAAATACTGATCTTGCTCTGCACAACAGTGAGGGTAACTTATACCATGTTATATTTACACATGGTAGGATGAGAAGTAAATTCCATGGTCCTTCGTGGGAGGAACTCGTGAATGATTATGGTCTCCGCCACAGTGACATGACGACTGTTATGCTTGAGCACTATGGAACTTATATTAGTGTCGAATTCCATCGGGATGGTGTTATGTTGTTTCCTTTACCCCATGTTGGTAAGATATTTGTTTGACTGATTTTCAGAAGATGATTCAGCTTATACATTTTGCGGTTCATCTTAGTTATTGAAATCATTTTTTGTATCTCTTGAGGATCTGAGTGAAACTCAGAGGGAACTTGTTGATAGCTGTTTTTATAGTCGTGGTGTCACTCTAAATTATCATCAAATGTATGTCATGTCGCGCCAGCTCTTTGATGACAACTACATATTGTGTACTCCTTTTGTTCATAGGATGGATCGCATGAACGTTATTTCCCAACATATGGTAAGCTTTGGCCTCTGGTTTTTATTATTTGCTTGTTCTTTGCTGGTTCATAGGATGGATCATATAACTTGCTTGTTTTTGTCAGGTTATTCCTACCATGGTTGTGAGGAGTTTGATGGAATTTGTGGCTATTCCTAGGACTGGTTCTTTACTTCTTGAAATTACTTTGGATTCAAAAGATGATGATATATTTGTGAGAATTCCTTGTTCGTACTTCATTGGCTTGGGTGATCGAATGGTGTTGAAGAAGGAAGGTTTCGGTAAATTTCTGCTGGCATCGTCTATGGAAATCAACAATTTGGTGCTCGTAACACTCAAATAGCATGAACAGGAACTTGCTGTTGTTTTCAACTATCTGCCACAATGATAATGAAAGAAAGGGATTGTGCAGCCTAGGTAGGAGAAGAAGCTGAAGATGGAAAAGGAAAATATCCACGTTGGACTCAATAGATTTATATTCTTGTAACTCCAATGTAAGCAAGTTGTATCTTAATTTCTGCAAGTTGTATCTTAGTTTCAGCAAGTTGTATCTTAACTTTGGCAAGATGTATCTTAATTTTAGCTATCCGTAGTATCCCGTTTATATTTGCCGCCATACTGTGCCGCGACCTGTGTCCCACCATTATCTTTCCCGCCATTCTCTTTCCCACCATTCTCTTTCCCGCCATTCTGTCCCTCCATTCTTTCCCGCCCGATTTCCCGCCATTGCGGTTGTCATCTGCCTATAAAAGGAGGCATTGTATGTGCCTTGCTCCATCAGCAACCAGTACCTGAAAAAACCAACGCGGTAGTCATTATGAGTTTGCCTTGTTCTGATCAAAGCATTAGGCCTAGCAAATGGAAGAGTGTGAAGTTGTCTCGGGGGGTGGAAGCAGTTCGTTGTTGGTGCGGGGATGTTTGCAAGGTGAAGGAGGTGACGGATTTTTCAGATTGGTTGGGCATGAAGTTTTTCATGTTCGCTAATTATGAGGAAGATCCACCCGTTGGTCCTTCACCGTACATCATGCCTCCGGTATGTTTTAGTCACACAGATTAAACACGTTGTTCGTATTGTTGTTTATTTGATTTTCATATTTCTGTTTATTTTGTAGTCTCCTCTGCCCCTGTGCCAGTACTATCATTGGATAGACACGAAAATGCCGGACTGGGTGGTGACTGAGATTCGTGAAAGAAGTCGTCGTGCATGGGCAAGTTTGGACTTGGAGGAGCGCCGCGAGAAGGCGGCGGCAGAGGAGAAAGCAGAGCAGGAGAGAGCTTGGCAAGAGCACTGTGTGGAGCAGAGGGCTTTTCTTGCTGAGATGAAGAAGAAAAACCAAGAAAACCAACTTCGACTGGCGGAGGTCTACCGGCAGCGAGAGGAGGCCCATGAAGCTGAGAGGTAGAGAAAGAAAGAAAGGGCTCGTGCAGCCGAGGCAGCAGAAGAAGCTGGAGATGGAAAAGGAAAATATCCACGTTGGACTCAGTAGATTTAGATTGCCGTAACTCAATTTCAGCAAGTTGTATCTTAATTTCAGCAAGATGTATCTTAATTTCAGCACATTGTATCTTAATTTCAGTGAGAAGTGTGATACTTGCCTCTTGTGCAAGTGCATTGATTCTCTCCCGCCACTTTCTCTCCCGCCACTTCCTCTCCCGCCACTTCCTCTCCCACCAGTCTCTCCCGCCACTTCCTTTCCTCGCCATTTTCTCCCGCCACTTTCTCTCCTCGCCATTCGTTCCCGCCATTGTCTTTCCCGCCTTTATCTCCCGCCATTTTGTCTCCCGCCTATATAACCACATTCGCAGTAAGGAGGGTGAGCAGGCCCTTCCTTTCCCTGTCGCTCCCGCATCCTTCCTTCCGCTCTCGCCATTCTTTCGTGGAGATGTCTCATCCTCCTCATCCTCACTATCCTTTTGATTGTAGAGTAGTACCATGGGTATGTCCGACCGTCTTCTTCGTCTAGCTGCCAATTTCAAGATGAATGATAGAGTAGTACCATGGGAGGAACTCATTAGTAGTGACTTCATGATGAATGAGTTGTCTCACCAATTAGCTAGGGCTGGGTGGCCTCCCGGGACTTTTGAGGAGATACGGAAAGAACTACTGAGGTTGCACGCCAGATGGCAGAAGCAACTGCACAAGGGTGATGCTTATCTCAGGATTGTTGTTAACAATTCAGGTTTATGGTCAGCAGAAAGTGAGGACGAGGGTAGAAGTTCAGCCCAATTCAGCCTACAAAATGAACAGAATGTAGCATACCATTAGATTCTATCAAAACAATGTCGAGCGTACTAAGTGATTGTACCGACACATACCTATCAACCCATGCAGGGTGTATCATCCAGTTAGACTTTGGGGTGCGAGTGACCAACACGTCTAAGTTCGTGCCCGAATCCATAAGTGCGCATCGGTGCCCTCTATCGATATTAGCATTAAGCATCGGATACGAAGCTATATCTGCAATGAGAACATAGTACAAACATATTACAAAATAAAACATAGATGTTTGTGTACTAAAAATAAAAACTGAGTATCCGAGAGGCATTAAAACATAGTCTCACATATTACAAATAAAAACATAGTGCTTGCTGCTTACACATAAAAACATAGTGTACACATATTACAAATAAAAAATTATCCGACTTATTACAAATAGAAACATAGTCCGACATATTATGCAGCTTCAGAGTTATTTATTCCTCGTCCGCCCCTTCGGCCTCGAGAGCCTCGTCCACCACGACTACCAGGACCACCTCTTGCAACTGTTGCTGCAGTCGTCGATGTGGAAGCGCTCGTCGATGTGGAAGAACCGTTTTTCTTCACGTCGGGGCAATATTTCATCCTATGCCCATAAGCCGCGCAAAGCAAAACATTGTCTAGTTGCTCCACCAGCTTCATATTGGTCCATATCGTTTCGTATGCGCTTTACCTTACGCCTGCCCCTGCTAGTGCGTCGTAGTGTAGGATCCGGCATGTATACTCTATCACCATCGTTTACCTTGTTGAAATTGCCGACGACTCTAAACCCTGTCATCTCACCTATCCAGACATTGAGTACTGCCTCCTTTGAATAGTACGGAGACATGAAGGAGATAGCGTCCAACTGAATCTGGCCACAAGCAGCCAACACATGTGAGCAAGGTAGGTGCAACAACTGAGGCTTGTTGCATGTACACTCACAAGTTGGATAAAATTCTGCTCCAATTGTAACCTCATGCGTCTTCACCTCATTTGCAGAACCAAAACCATTAGTAGGAAGCTGAACCTCATACCTCCTTTCCTGATTACCTATGAGTGTGACGCTGTGCTTTTTTGCTTTCTTTATCTTCTCAGCCATGTACTCCATGACACGGCTGCAGTAAGGAGTGTTCTGATTATCTGCAATATGCTTCCTTGCTAACTCATGCCTTTCTCTGAAATACCTCACAGTGTCATGGAATACACCCTCCACAATAGCTGTCAGTGGCAATGCTCTATTCCCTCTGAGAACAAAGTTATAGATCTCTGCAAGATTGGTTGTCATGTGGCCATACCTAGCTCCATGGGTGTCATGCGGCAAAGACCAATTCACTGGAGGCTCTTTCTCTATCCACTCAGAAAAATTCTTTATTGCCCTGCCCTTCTTTCTCTTCATATTAGGAGGGTCAATTGCTGGCAAGTCACAAAGACCAACTGGACCCTCCATCTCCGCAATGAGTGCTGTTAATTTAACCTGGTCTTTTTCCATTTTCTTCCTAGCAACGACCTGCTTCTTAGTGAACTCATCTAGTTTGGACCAAATAAAATCGTATTTGCACCGCTGGTTCTGCTTGCATAACTTCTTGAACAAGTTCATCAACCGTTTGTTCTTGAACTGTGAGAAAAAATTAGCACCCAGATGGCGCATGCACCACCGGCTTTGCAAGTCCTTCCAAGGTGTTGGCTCGTCAGCAGTTGGATTACTCAGTGTCTTCATGGCCTTCAATATACCGGGATGTCTGTCATGAATGAGACACACATTTGATCGGTCCTTCACGATCGCAATTTTAATTTGACGGAAGAACCATACCCAGCTCGGAAAGTTCTCACCCTCCACAAATGTCATGGCTAGTGGGATGATTTGGTTGTTCCCGTCCACACCAATAGCAGTCAGGATTTGCCCTTTGTACTGACCTGTCAGGAATGTACCATCCACAAACATCACAGGAGGACAATGCCTGAAAGCTTCGATGCACATACCGAAAGAGAAGAATACTTGTTTCAACACCTTGTAATCCGGTATGCTTTCCAACCTCGTGTACTGAATGTTAACATAAGTGTCGGGATTCCTCTCCTTCAGTATGTCAAGGAGACGCACAACATTATCATAGGAGTCGAAGAACGTCCCAAACCTCTCCTCCATAGCCTTCTGCTTAGCTCTCCAAGCCTTCCCATATGGAATGTCCTACTTCCATCTGACCTTCATTGTTGTCTGGATGTGCTTTGCTTCCATATCTTTCTTCATCACTATCTCAGTATACATGAGTTGCGCTATGAGAGTTGAAGTAAGGTTTGGATGACGAGCCAACATGTTTTTCCTAACACAATTATGCGGTACAACATTTGTCACAACCTAGTGGATGTGATACTTTGGCACGTGGGCGTGCACCTTCGCAGGACAACCTGATTCAACACACTTCACGGTATATTTTGTTGGACTCGATGTGTGTGTCCGGAAAACCCTCTGCGTAGACATAGCCCACTTTATCACCGCATACTTCATTTTCTTCTTTGTGTCAAACATAGCACCAATCTGGACTTGGTTCAGATTATATTGCCATGGAGTCTCATGGCCATCGTTGACAGTAAAGCCGGCGGATATGTCCTGCTCCCATGAAGCAGGAATTGGTACCTCCTCCTTATCCTCGGAATTTTCAGAATCAAGTTCCTCTACAATCCCATCCTCGTCCTCTTCCTCCATCACCCTCTGCATTTACTCGCCTTCCTCGTCCCCATCAGCAACACTAGAGGCGGCTAATACTACCGATTGAATACTCTGACCAGTAGCATGACCACTAACATAATCTAACTCATTGTCGGCTTGGGTAGCATTCACATCCGGTGGCTGTGACCCGGATACATAAATCTCGTTAGCCACTTGACTACTCTGGCCTAGATCATACCCCGCGGTTGGCGGTACGATGTTCTCCTCCTTCGCCACTGGTTGCATTAGGGCATAAGGATGGATTCTTCGGTCTCTGCAACGACTTAACAGAGACAACCAATGCTGGCTCCTATCTATCGGAATCAAATCTCACTTGACATTTTTACAGGATTTGGTCCACAAGGCATGAATACTGACGGAACAAACTTCGAGATCGAGGCCAAAACTAGTAGTCAATCAATGCTTCAACTGCCTAATATCCAGTCTGTCCGGGTCTGAAAGTGTCATCTCGCCTGTTTTAAACTCGCTAAGATCAACCCCCAACTCATTATATCGAACAGTACCAGGGTCGCAATACATAGTCAGATTTACGGATTTAGACATTTTAACCTATCAGACAATGCCAGATTCGCATTATTCGCAACGAATATATCGACACTAAAATAAAATATACCTAAAAAACCTACACTAAAATAAAACATACACTGTAATGTACCTACAAAAACGTACACTGTAACGAATATATCGACACAAAAAATAACCGACACTACTATGACTAAACTAACTAAACCCCGATACTAATATGACTACACTAACTAAAACTACACTAATATGACTAAACTAAAATCACTACACTAACACAAGTAACCTAAAATAACTACGCTACTAAAATTAACATAAACTAATTGTACGTACATTACAAAAATAACAAAAAATAACCGAAAACAACAGCAAAAATTTATACCTTCAACGCGTGAGTGCACTCCTTCCTCTCCACCTTCTTCTTCCTCTCCACCACTCCACCTTGTCATCATTGCAAGCTCCACCATCACACCATCTTCTCCTCCAAACGAACAAACCAGTACACCGTTGCGAAAAATAAAACCGTAGGGCAGGAGAGAAACACATGATCTATCAATTCATCGGATTGAAACGGTAAATGAGTGGAGGGAATGGGAGATCGGGGGGATTTCGGCCTAGAACTAGGAAAAAATGGGAGAGAAAGGAGGAAGAAGGGAGCTGGCCGACGGTGCCTTATCTAGGCACCTTTCGGCCAGCACGAGGCCGACAGGTGGGCCCTCGGCCATGGGCAAGCCGACTCGGCCAGGAGTGGGCCGACAGCCCTCTTTCGGCCCAGGGTCGGCCGGCTGGCCTCCGGTCGGCCAGTAACAGCCGACAGGGTACTAAAAATGATATTTTTTTAATTCGCACATTTTTTTCAAAATTGCTATAAAAATGGTAGTATTGAAAAAAATTCTTCCTTTGCTCTCCTCGGCGATCCCCTCCGCCCCCTCGCCGAACGAGATCTCCAGAAAAGCCAACTCCGGGAGCTTTCCTCTGCCCCCCACACCGCGCGGAAAGCGAAAGAGGTTCGCTAGCTTTCCAGCTCCAAAGTTGCAAGCGCGACGCCGCCCGCCCACGGACGGACGGACGGGTGGCGTCTAGGTTTAGGTTTATATATAGGTTTAGGCGGGCGGCCACTGACGATTGATACCGATATGCCGTGCCTGGCTGGTGAGAAGAACCTGCGACGGCGTTTTTCAGGGCACGAGGGTGGCGAATCCCCGCGATGCCCATGATCGCCCGAATTGTCAAAGGCTAGCCGCTAGCTAGCTAAAAAAAGTCTAAAACGCATCGCGAAATTCTGAAGAGCCAAAGTCACGGGTCGCAATCACGAAGTGGCAACACGACGCGCACCGCAAATCTAACAACAAAATATACTTCGTGAGAGACAGCCGATCACCAGCGCCCGACTACCGAACGAGGCGGCCAGCGGCGCTGCTGCACGGCCACCCTGGCTCGCCGTCCGCACCCACCCTGCTCGCCTGCTAGCGCCGTCGCGGCCCGTACCGCCGCCGTACCCGTGTCCCGCCCGTGCCCACGCAGCCGCGACCGCACACGGGACGAGCGCAGCGATCCGTGCCATGGCCAGGACGCCGAGAGCATTGGCTCCGGCACAGGGGCACGTGCCACCGGCCCCACCGCCGTGGACACCTCGCCGTCGCCGCCGGTCGACCGATGCCGGTTCCGTTCCTCCCCCGCCGACCCCGTGGCGCACTCCACGGCTGTCCCCGAGCTGGCCTCCACTGCCACTCGGCTCCGCTCACAAAGCGAGAAAGCAACAAGGAATTCCTCCCCTCCCCTCGCCTCGAGATGCCCTGCATACGCGTGGTGTGCAGGTACAGTACCAGCAGTGGTTTTTTAAAGGTGACCAGGCCAGATCTGGAACTCGGCGCCTCGCCCAGCCCCAGATCCATTCCGCTTCAGGCCGCTCGACGTACGAACGAGCACGAGCACCAGCATTCTTCTGCGACCTGCAACTATACCAATACGTACCACAGTACCACTCCTACATTACACTCTTCAAGATCCGATCTGCCGGAGCAACTTAAGCTAAAAATCAGACTACGAACCGAATAGTAGTAGCAGTAGCAACGAAGCTGCGAGAATGGCACGGTGAAAGTAAAGAATAATGATACATATGGTGAGATGAAATTAACTGGGGGATTGTACAATGGATATGGATCGAGGAATACACCGCCAGCAACGACCAAACAATCAGATCTGTCCACGCCCAACACACACGACAACACGGAGGAGTGTCCTACTACGAATCTGAATGCCGAATGTAATCATCATCAAAGCAACAAAAAAAAGGAAGATAAACAGCTCGAAGAACACCACCACAAAAGGAGAGGGAGCGGGGCCCTCGGATAAATTAAATACTCAGGTATCACTTGCAGCCGGCCGATCTGCCGCTGGGGCGGATCTCTCAGTAGAAGGCGGCGGCGGCGGCCACGGCGGCGGTGGCGACCCACGCGGCGGCGGGGTGGACGCCGGAGGCGGCGCCGGCGGGGGTGGTGGGCGCGTCCATGGACGGGGCGGGGGACGGGCCCATCATCGACGGCTCCGGCGGCGAGCTCATGTCGGGGGTGGGGGCCATGGCCGAGGGGGTCGGGGCAGGCACCATAGGCGCGGGGGCAGGTGCGGCGGGCGCCGGCGCCGGGGGAGGCATGACTGGGGCCACGGCCGGCGGGGGAGACACCGGCGCCGGGGTCGGCGGCGGCATCATCGGAGGGGGGGGCACCGGGGCCACGGGGGCCGGCATCGGGGTGGCCGCCGGGGCCTGGGCCGCGGTGGCGGCGAAGAGCATGGTCAGGGCCAGAGCCACCAGCTGGATGCGCGCCATTGGAGGAGTGAAGAGGAGAGCTTGAGCTTGAGCTTTGGTCTGCTTTTGCTTGAGGTGGTGTGTACTGTAATGGTGTCCGAGACGGTATTGGGCCGGGAGATTATAAAGGGGTCGCGGACGGTGCTACGACGCCGAATTACAGGAAACCTCAGGGGACTTGCTGCTAATTTCCATGCCAATTAGCCGTCCGATCGACATCCAACAGCTGGTCTGGCTGGAAAGCTTCAACTCTTTTTCTTCTCCAAACTTCTGACTTCTGAACAGCAACCAAGTTTTTTCAAACAATCAGAAAATGCATGTTATAAAAAACTCTGCCTCAACAGCTGGCAGACATCATTTCTTTTGGTTCACGGAGAATTCTGTCGCCATATGAGAATGGCAAAAATCTGGTGATTATTTGCTTTCTATTTTTGTTATGGTTCACGCGTAATTCTGGTCGGCGGTGAGCTGTGTTTCCATCCTGTTTCGTCTTGCCTAATTTTGTCTTCTGGAGTTTGAAAATTGTGTGCATAATCTCACCCTTATCTTTGGTTCATGGACTCGGTCAATTAGTCCATGGCAGAAACTACTAGTAGCAAAATATCCTGGACAATCAATGTAAAATGGCAAGTAGCTAATGAGCCAATTGGCCCACGCGTTTGCAGTGTTGTTTACAACGATAATAAAATGTCAGACTTCAAAACAATGTTAACTTCCAAAGTCAAGGTATTTTTACATGGGTGGTGCACATGTAGACAGACACGCACGCGTAAATGTGAAATAGCAAATGATATTTGCCAATGAGCCGGCTGGCCCATGCGTTTGCGGAGTTAGTGCATCGAGTTTCTTTACAAGATGATAAAAGGTCAGATTTCAAAAACAAAGTTACTTCCAAAGTCAAAGTGCTTTTCCTCGCAATTACATGGGTGACGCACACGCATACACGCACACACAAATGTGAAACATCAAGTGTTTGGTAATGAGCCGATTAGCTCACACGATTGCGATGTTTGTGCATCGAGTTTTCTTTACAAGGATAATGGAGGTCCATTTTCGACAACAAGGTTGCTTCCAAGGTCAATGTGCTTCTTTATGCAGTGACAACACACAGGTAGACACACACACACGCACTCAAAACCTTACAATTTTGGATGTTTTTCTTTTCATTTTTGAGGGCAGGTTCAGCCCATCACCATGTGAAAGTAAGCACTCGTGATGTTGCAATGTTTAGTTGAGGTAAAAGTGGAGAAAATAACCATCAAGCGAATGGGGTGACTCATTCCAAGATGGTTTACCAGTTTCCGTGTGCGGTTCTCCCTATGATTGGATGAAACTTGTGAGTGTCAAATCATCGAACATCGTCATCTTTCTCACCGAAAGATCAATAACCAACATTGTCTCGGCATTTCGTGATGTATGTCGCTCCCTGATATACATCATACTTTTTGCTCTGTAAATAAATCTTACAAAACTAACAGGAGGCTGTACATTGTGTATGTGTGCACGCGACGTGGGGCCACTTATAAGAAAACGTCTTTCTAGAAAAATAGGCATACAATAGAGCTCCTTGTTTTGATCATTTGATTTGATGATGGCATCAACCAGCTAAGATTGGTTGCCTACAAAATAAATACTACCTTAGGAATGAAATGATTGGTTTGGTGCTAATCAATAGAGCGCACGTTGTCCTCACCAATTCTGTATTGAGCGGTTGGTGAATGATGGGTTGCTATCAGCGTTTCTTCATCAAAATCTTGGGTTTACAGCAGAGCGAAACGAGAAAGGAATCACACTAACACAGACGGTTGGAAAAACAAGAGAAAATTGCTACTATCAAGCTATCTCTTCCTTGTATTCTTCGTGCACACTACGTTTTGGTCTCCTGCCTTGTTAGCTAGAAGGAGGTAAAGCTCTTGGTCCCCTATCAAAAATAGGTTTTATTGGGAGCACAATGGTGTGCAGCCTAACCAAACCCTTTTCAAAACCTAAAGCTCCACTCATTCACATTGCTCGATTTGGTCCATAGGGTACACCTAACGTGCCAAATCTTTGCAAAACCTAATGTGCCATTCCTTTCCTTCTCAAAATGTCCATCTTGTTCCACAAGATAAATCCAAAGATTTCCAACCTAACCATGCCCTTCCAAAACCCAACGCTCCACTCCTCCAACGTTCATATTCTTTGGACAGAAGATACACACGATTGCACTTGTCTGGTTCCTAACAACCATGTGGAAGAGTGTGATTATGTAGGTAGATAGGCAGCTCTGGATCAAACCGACAAAAGGAAGCCCATGTATAGAAGCAAGAGTTTCTAGTGGAAATAGGATTGATGGCAACGGTGAACGGTCCCTGCAAATTTCCTTTGAAGACCCAAGTTAATTTACGATTTTCGTAGTAACTTGTCGAAACTCATGTTCCATTCCTTACTAAACTGGAGTCACTATCTAATTATAAGATGAAACTCGTTCAAACATGCAACAAGCTTGTTCGCTAGTTGAGTCACTATGCCTCCTTTTCAAGGCTTAATTTATGATTGCTGAACTGTGTTGTGTTCTGATGATTTCATAATTACTATTCAAATAGGCAAAAACAGATTAGGCAAACAAGGTTGTCATAAACCACCAGAATACCAAACTCAGCCCAAGTAAAGCTGACTTTTTTTTCTAGACAAGAAAAATGCAACGCTATATGACAACGATGTCGAAACAAGCCAATAAAGACAAGAACACGAGTTTTCACCTGGAGATCACCCCCACAAATCGACGATAATGCCTTCAAGGAGGTGACTTGAGAATAATGTCGTTACCGTGTCTAGCCAACGAAGACCATACCGAGGCTTTCGGCTTGGCCACAAAATATAACATCACTTTATCCAACCAACGGAGGCCAACTCATTTACGACTATTGTGTCAATGTCCACTTGATTTGGCACCGTCCCGCAAGCGTGCATATGCTGCTCCGCCAAGGAGAGAGCCGTCAAAACGCTCTGAAGGGGTCATCGCGGCCCTCATGGCCACCACCCCGGTTTCCATGCCATCATCTAACGGGCAGCCACCACGACCGGAGATCGACGAGAGCCCCTACTACCACCATCCGTCGCAAGACCTTTGGTCATGGCATGCATCCTCCGGCGGTAGAGGAGGAGGTCGGAGGGAGGCATGCCAGAGATACTAACTTCCTTAACTCCATTTTGCAAACAATAAAGTAGAGAAATCTCCCAATCAATCTTTTCATCTAAAAATGTACACGACCAACAAATATCATTGACCTTCTCAACGATGATAAACCCATATTTCCATTGTTCTAGGCCGTGAGTTGCCAACAAACATCCTGATCCTGCCCGAAACATTATCCGCCGAATGACATCTGAGCCGATCCGATTTAACAACAGCAAACCTGCCAAAAACAAGTCCGCCCGTCTGATCAAAAGTCTCGTCAGGTCCATGGAGACGGGGCTGTGTCCAGGGTGGAAGATTCCGGCCGGTCGGCCAGCCGCAGCCAGCCGCGGTGTGGTACAGAGCTACGTGACGCCGACGTACCAACTAAGCATAGCGAAGACAACCACCGTCTTCCGAGTGAAATGAGATCGGCGACTACGTGGGCGCCGAGGCCGCTACGTGACGGCCGCGAACTCTGCTGAGCACTGTGAAATAAAGTTGTCGAGGTGTCGTCTCCACGGCCCTGTTGCACGCCCACGAAGCATGTAGTAGTGCTGCACAGTTGTAATTCCTTCGTCTTAAAATAAGTGATTCAGAAATGATTCAATTTTATATTAACTTGAATCATTTTTAAGTCATTTAATTTGGGACGAAGGAAGTATATGATAATCCGGAGATGCCGCGTGGGCCACGGAGGTCAATAGTAGATGTCAGGGCTAGGCATTTTGCTTGGCCGCTCATCGAAGTGTTTACGAAGGCAATGACTCGTGGCAAATGGATAGCAAATCTCATACTACTTCAGGTAAGAAGTGGGCATAGTTTTCTTACCAGTTCCCGTAGGGTTTTCCGTGTTCGTTCGGGAGAATTCTGTTCGGTAGTCGGTTGGAAGAAGGACTTCACATATTCGGAAGGAAGTGGGTGCGGAAACCAGCTTCACATAATCATGGACAGAATGGGTCATCGACAAAATGATTCGGAATTTTTTTCCCAAACAATTTGAAAATTCCACTGTCCATAGGTTAATCAATCAAGAGGTGGTTGGTGCTAGTGCCTAGTAGTACTAGCGAAGCAGCCGCTATCACAAAAAACAAATGCACGAGCCAAATCAGAAAGACAGCCGCTGCTTGCAAAGCATTGCCCCCACAACCATAAGATCAGGACCCCCTAAATAACAGGGCAGCTAAGTTCGCCGGTGATTCGCTCGTCTAAAGGGCGCTCATCTAGCTTCGTTTCGTTGTATTTCCTCGTGCCAGGGGCCTAATGGGAGGTTAGTTAGGTGGTCGCCAATGATTGAGGATTACCTGGCTGTAATGGGAGGAGCTGGCTGGCCACATTGGTGGGCGTTCAGGTGAGATGGACATGGGAACTCCGTCACATGCCCGGTTCAAGCACCGGCCTGGCGATCCCTGTTGGGGAAGCTGTAGCATTTCTCATGCTGCACATGTAGAAATCTTCTGCGTGCCAACCGCCGTCGCCATCGGTCCAGTGCGCGGTGGCAGATGAGCATGCCACCGCCACGGCGTGGTCACAATCGCTACAGGCAGCTACAGGCAATAACTCGGGGCAGTGTGTTAGTTCAGGACTTGATGATATGAAAATAACAGAACTTACCATTAACTTCTAGCATAGATCATGCCAGGTCTAGTGGCTCCATGCTTAAAATGTTGCAATGGGCCTTTCACGGCAAATGCACCCCTCATATATTTATTCTAGAATGTTATAATGTCACAAAAACAGAAATTAAGTTGCAAACGAGGGCATTTCGGTGACACATTATTAGAGGAACAAAGAGTTTGGTAGCCATTCGCTGGGCATTCGAAGAATGAAAGAACAGATAGCTATGGACTAGATTCCCTCGAGACTTCATGTCACCAACTAAATGCCTAGCAATTTCAGTCTACTTACATGTGGAACAGTGGAAACAAAGTGTGCTATTATTAGACAAAGCTCTATATACCAGATGCAACTGTTGCTCCCATCGGTCGATTTCACGGAGATGCGCCCGACTCCCGGCTCAAGAGTTTGTCAAGCTTTGCAGCACGCATTGTCCAGGGCTCGAGAGCAAGATCAGCATACTATTTTAACCAACTGACAACTCAAAAAATGAGCCGAAACTGACATTATTCTCATGCTTCCATCAGACTGGTCAGTGCCCCTCCAATCTATGGCTTTGCTTTGAGCAGGATGGAAGAGTATGGAGCAATTCTATACCCGGATCCCGTAAGTGGCACCCCTTCCGGTGTAATATCATTTGGTGATTCCAGGTTGGTATCCACCTGCAAAAAGGACACAATATCAGTTTTTTTGAAAAGACGCAATATCAGTTTCAGTCTAATCATCCAGTAAACTTGTAGCAAGTTCAGAACTAAGCCACTTGCTTCCAGAAAATTGCAAAAATATGTCTTTCTTAAAAAACGCTTGGGAAAAATATGAGTAGATTTTCCAAGCAATTGATGTAGTAGCATGGGAGGAACTAGACAGTAGACCACTGAGTTACAAAAAGCAAGACCAGAAAGTATACATACCACACGGTTCCAGCGTTTATGATGAGGTGCTGGGGGAATCACAGCATCCACAAAATAGTCATGGGCATTGAATGCCAAATAGATATCTCCACCAGAATTGTGGTCGTGTATCCTACATTAATCGCCAAACAAAACAGTTGAGAAGACAAGAACTCATCGCAACCAAACTACAACAATACTATCATATGGTCAGAATGAATTACACAATAAAAACTGAAAGCCAAACTTCCTTACGTGAATGCCAAGAATTTGCTTTCCATGTTATCCCAACAATCCTCGTGCCAGGTGACATCATTCTACAATCAAGAAAGATCAGAATGCAATGAAAACCTTTGGAAGAAAAATCAAACCAAGACTTGCATACTTGCACCCTACAAAAGCTACGAATTGTCGTTTCTAACATGCAATGCACAATAAGTAACCAGGGAATCACATACTTAGCAAATACTCAACAGAAACTGATAACTACGTATATTTCAGTAAAGGAGGAAATGTTTATTTTCAATACAACAGTCAACTGCAAGAACAACACTAAGAATGTGAACATACTTTGCTAAGAAACCTGTCCCGTTTCAGTATTGGGTGGTTCTGACGAAACTTAATCATCTCTGAGAAAAACCTGAAATGGCCATATCTTCTTTCTGCCAACTGTATCACACGGACAAGGAGGGGAAACGAGTTAGCATATAGATGTTGCACATCCATAACACATTTTGAATGGATAACCAAAATAACCATGTAACCTGTTCCCACTGGAAATTATTTATGCAAGTATCATGTCCATAGCTATTATTGTTTCCATAACGTGTATGACCATATTCATCTCCCATCAACATCATTGGGGTTCCCTGTTACAAAAAAAAGTACAGAATTTGTAATGTTTACATTATGCAATACCACGTAGAAGTCCAACTGTGGAGTGATCAATAATATTTACTTGAGAAATCATCAATGCCACATGGAAGTTCTTCATTTGTCTCGAACGCAGAGCTAACACATTCGAATCATTTGTTTCTCCTGTTCGGCAACAAGACCATCATAGGTTGTTACCAACATTGAATATGTCAAATCTTTCAAAAACAAACATCGAATATATCAATATTTACATAAAATGATGGCGTTAAGTGAAACAAACTCGGCTAATTTTCCTTCCAAAATATGATAACCTTCCATGGTTGTATTTTCTTCGAGAAACTGAAAGCTTGTGCCTCGATGCATTGATAGAAAGAATAACCACAACAAACACCACCAAACCAACCCTGGCATAGATGACATCCACACAAGCGGACAGAACACAACGCCCATCACAAGAAGAGAGAATCCAACTCTGCAAAGGGCGGAATTGGGCTACTCCCACTTTGGAGGCGACATAGTTGAATTTGGTCTACTCTTGATACAGAAACTTCACTACTAAGAAAGCATTTTGAACTAAAAAAGCCATGAGTTCTGTCAAGTGTCAAGCATACTACAAAATTAATTTTGAACTAAAAAAGCATTTTGTGTTCTCCTTGTTCTTGTGCAATACTATACTTCAGCCAAATATCTTAAGAACGGCGGCTCTGGAGATCGCCTCTGTGTGGTTGGGTGCCTGCTCTGGCTGCTTGGGTGGTTGAGTCGTCGACTCGTTGAATGCGCGGCCTCAGGGCCAGTGTGCTGTGTTTTTGACGTTTGTAAGCCAGAGTGGCGGCTCAGGGTTGTGTGGTAGGGTGTCGACTAGGATCGCTTTGGTGGCAGAGTCGTCGGCCCATTGGGCCGCAGCCTCGAGACCGGTGTGTTTGTATGGCTCTTTGTAACGGTTTTCAGCCAGTTTGTATGGCAGGAGTATATGATAAAGCAGAGCTCCTTGGTTGCTAGAAAAAAAAAACTCTCTTTTCACTTGCTAATTTCAATATGAAGAGCAACGCATGATAATGAGTAATGATGGTACCTTCAACACCACAATTCCAGCTAAAGTTATCGTTGCATCCATCACGTCCACCTTCTCCATTAGCATCGTTGTGCTATATATTTTGGTCAAACAGAAAGCATATTAACATAGATACGACTACCTGTATAGGACCTTAATTTATAGTATTTTTGGTATACTCGAGTTACCTTTAAGTTGTATGAAACAAGGTCACATAAGGTGAACCCATCATGTGCGATTATAAAGTTCACACCGTGATGAGGCTTCCGCTGGTTCACCTGTCAATCAATATCACATCAGAACTCGACTTTACACATGGTCCTGTTTTGAACTATGTAATCCTAAATCTTCCACATAAAAAAAAGTCTCAAAGCTTATTCACAGAGGCTCCTAGCAGGATAGCACCTGCATACATAGAGTGGTTTAAATCTCGAAATGGCATCTCCTACAATATTCAGAGCACAGCCAATACCGTTAAGCATTTGGGTGGATCTTGGAGAAATAAATCAGAAAAGCATTGAAAGCAATGCAAATAGAATTGCGCACAAAATAAATTTGGAGGTTGGATATGTTAATAGCATAAGCTGCACCCTGATGACACTACGGAAATAGCAAGTGTATAGTTTCAACCTTCAACAACACTGAAGGCTTAATCTCAGGAATTTATTTTTCTTAACACACACATAATTGTGTGTTCACTATATTTAGCTCAGGAATTTACAAATACTGTAAAAAGTACTATACAAAACATCAAGAAACAGGGCTCCAAAAGAAAGTATGTTTAGTGATGATATAACCAAGCAAGGAAAATCCTCAACTGATGGATAAAATGGCAGGCAGGGAAAGAGCACATCTTAACGAAATACCTGGTAGAGATCAGCAGATCCAGATACACGAGTTGCCAACACCCCCTTCATACCAGGGTCACCCTGGGAAAAAAACTCCAAAATGATTAGCAGGACTCAATCATTCATCAGTGCTTGCAGAAATAATTGGAAATGTAACAAAGAAAATAATCAGGACAAACTCTTTTGCACAAGTCACTCTAAATTCAGATCAAATGTTACAAAATCCACGATGCTAAAAAGGAAATATCTTGGTGTTGTAGGTCTTTGCTGATTTAGTTATGATTGATTCAAAGACATTATACCATGGAAAGAAATGACACAGTGGAAGCAACAGCAGTCCATGAAAAATTGGGTCAGTAAATTCGAACAGGCTGAGAAGCCTCATAAATTCTTGAAAAATCTATATTCTTCTGTGGAAATCTTTCTCTCTGTTAGCTGTTCTGGCTTTTTTACTTTTCTGAGTTTTATATCTGTAACTTGGCTTTTGTCAATACAAATATAAGATGGAGGATCCTTAATCTTTCGCCGCGACAAAATGGTCATGAACAAAGCCATCTATTGATCTGTCTTAAGAATATACGGAAATGATCAGGAGTTTGGAGAATGCTAAAGATCAGGATCGGAATTTAAAGAACAGTACCTTGATGAACCTTCGAAGGTCGTCTCTGTACTTTCCATTCCATTCAGCCCACCTACAAGAGCATTTGATTATATCTTAGAAATATGGGCAATAGTCTCCAACAACATTGAAACATATTCAGCTCTTCATATATTTGAAAAAGGAAACATAGTCTAATAAGGACTCCTAGACCAATACTAATACTTCGTAACAGAAATTACTGGCAACAATTTTAGGCAACAAAAGGGACCACCATAAGAGGAGTGCAGTTGTTAAGTAATTTATAAATGGTCATCGGAGCATTACATCAGCTATGTTATAACAACGAGTCTTTGTGCTACACTATCATCGCAGTGTAAAAATAGTTAAGTGCTAAACAGGAAACATAAGTACGAAAAATATACATATCCAGCAATTTCCAATACACATAGTGCAAAATTACCTGTCCCAGTTAGGGAAACGCCCTACTAGATAAAGACCTCCACAATCCCAAGGTTCAGCAATTATCTTGCATCGAGATAACACAGAATCTTTGGCAATTTCCTGTGATCAGCAAAATAAACAATGAGATAAAATAACAACAAACATCATAGGCTGGTAGTTCTACAAAAACACCTAATGTAGGCTATCAGATGAACATTGCAGTCTTGAGAAGGTGTGATATATCATTTGCAATTTCATAAATGTAAGGGGGCATTCAAAAGGTCACACATTCATAGGACCCTCAGGTTCCTCTAAATCTACTTCATTAATGACCCACCAATCATTCAAAGCTGATGATGAAATTTTGCATGATTGCACTAAATATCTGCCCGACAAATAATAATTCAACAACTGAGAAAGAGAAAGCAAATATGGCACACAATGTTGTGAAGTCCATAAATTCAAGGTGACATTGGTTCATGTGAATTCATTAGGTCACAATTTGTATCCGATCAACCATAGTAAAATTTGGAAAATAGTTAATGTAAGAACTTATGTCTTGTGTTTTTATGATATTAATGAACTTCTTTGACTAAAAAGAGGACAATTATATCTCTGATTTGAAGTTAAACACTACAATTCTGCAACTATAATATTACCCTGATGAGTGGAGGAGCATCAAGAGGACTGCCATCTGGTCCACGACAAAGAACGCTTGCAAGGTCAAACCGAAATCCATCTATGTGGTATTCCTTAACCCTTGAAGCATCAAATAGTCATGCAAATAAGATAACATACTTAAAATATGATGAACTCTTTAAAAAAGAGATCATAAGAAAATACTTGGTCTGAATTTTGTATCAAGATATTAATGAACTACTACAGTGCAGTTTTCTTGATCCTTTGGCGGACTTGCACTGATACATTTAATATAGGACTTGTCAGTGCATACAATACTTTGATAAGGAGATCCCTAGCGACGTCACTCGTTCAAGGTTGAAAATACTTGGTCGGTCCACTCACAAGGCACAAGAGTCGCCACCTAGACTCCATGAGAATTGGTTGCTACCTGATGCTTCTACACTTTGTCTTGGGTATGGACCGGACATCATGGGTACCAAGGAGTGAGGAAACAAGAATGATTGGCAAGCCCAGCTACATTCAGTCGGACTGCAACAGCAACAGAGATCTGAACAACCATGCTACTGGAGGCTCAGTCTGGAGGCACAGCAAACAACCGGTCCAACCAGAAACTCAGTGTGGGTTAGACAGGTCACGCGGTTTTTTGGTCTAGCCTGTTCCAATCGAACTGGCTCCTGTTCACTTCGCTGGTGTGAGTGGGTATAGAAGTGGAAGGCCACCTCTTTCATAGAGCTAGTCAAAAAATTAAGAACAATGGAACTCATGAGCTTTGCTCCCCTCCTACGGTTACAGCTTCCATGTCACCCTAGGATTGGGAGTTCCAGAGTTTCCCCACCATTGTTTTTGTTCCGTATGCAAGAACCGTTTTTGGGATGAGCTCTTTCTCAAAGGCTATGACATTGGCACTTGTTGCTGGCATCGATTGCTCAAGCAACTCGAGTCATCCATTCCCATTGCCTGAAGGCCAGGCCTCCACGTATATTAACTGCAGCAGTCAAGTAACCTCGTCAACTATAACGTGTCACAACCCAGATGATTTGGTGGCTATGAACTAATGTGCGCAGTGTGTACTGCAATATAGAGGTAGTTTTCAGTAATTTCAGTCTATCAGTGTCATCTTGATTTGATCATATAGATCCAACAGTTCAATTCCACATGCATATTTATTTACTTGTTAGCACTTGATTGGGAGAGTGGCACACAAGTATAAACAGGTGCTATCGAAGCATTGACTATACTGATTACTGAAGACTAAAGAGACGATCAACATGAAGACAGAAATATGCATAAACTAAAATGCAGTTGCTTGACGTATAGAACAACATGCAAGTCGTGCATACCAATGTCTCAAGCTGTCGAGTACGAGTTCCATGACAACAGGATGGTTGCAGTTTAGTGTATTCCCTGGATTAAACCGAGTATACTGTTAACACTTAAAAGCATTGGGTAGCACCCTAGAACATGTTCACGTATCACAAGCAATCAAGTAACAGAAGTTCAGGAATCATGGTTTTACCGCATCCTGAGAAGTTCAGCAGTTGAGAGTTGTTGTTCGGATCTAACATGTAATAAACCTGCATGAATGAAAGTAGTGTTTTTGGTATAAATTCATGTAAAACCTGAAGCAGGTGTACACTTCTAAACACTTTGGGTTTAGAACAGATTAGCTTAACCTGGTCACAAATTTTACTTAGCCTTCTACCCACTGACTGTCTGACCCATTATAAAATAACAGGTCAAAAGGTTGGAGTGAGCAAACCCATACACAAATTTTGAGTTAAGCAGCCCTATTCCGATTCTAACCTAGTTCTTTTCAACCCAAAACAAAACACAGTCTACACACTAGAACTAAGAAAAGATGGAGCGACAAGCAGATAGGTGCCTTCGTCGGCTATAACTCAAATAGATAAATCACCTTGTTGTCGATGCCGCGAAAAGAAGTAACATAAGGATGAGCATCATCTGCTTCATTCGTATGGTTGTAAACGACGTCTAGAATAACCTACACAAAATGATGATACCATTAAACACATTTTATCATGTCGGATGGATAAGAATGCTACAATAGGTTGCCATATCTACTGGATGTCAATACCTCTATACCAGCTTTATGCAATGCCTTGACCATCTGCTTGAGCTCTCTGGAAGCAGCCAATGGTCCACCACCAGCACTTGCATAGCGGGTCATGGGAGCAAAAAAGTTGATTGTAGAATAACCCCATGTATTGACCTTCCAATTGAGAAGATGAAAAGTCATTTCACAATTGATTCCACTGATGAACAGTAACGACATCATGCACAAAATGGCATATCAGAATTTTTACCATGTGGTCCCTTGGGTTAGGGTACCTCTTGAACTCCAGCTCATCAAACTCAAAAACAGGTAGCAACTCCACTGCATTAACCCCAAGTTCAAGCAAATGTGGGATCTACAAAACCGCAACTATTGCATGCATAAGTCATTAAACAATATAGGCTTGAAGCCTTGAACACTGAAAGCTAATATGCATAACAGGTTCCCAAAACTAGATCACTAAAATAATAGTGGGAATATATTTATTTCGCTAATAACTTCCAGTAAGGGCAGCCCGGTGCACGTAGCTCCCGCTTGCGCAGGATCCGACCACTTTGGGTCTATAGTAAGCAGCCTTTCCCTACATTTCTGCAAGAGGCTGTTTCCAGGACTCGAACCCGTGACCTCATGGTCACAAGGCAACAGCTTTACTGCTGCACCAAGGCTCCCCTTCAATAACTTCCAGTAAGGACCAAACAAATGATTGTGGTCACAAGCCACACAATAAGAAGAAATTAAAACTTACTTTGTCGATGAATCCTAGATAGCTTCCACGAACAGCTGGATCAAGCCCACTTGACTCATCCGCAGTGAAAGCGCGAACGTTCATTTCATATATAACTAGATCTGTCTAGATTAAAGAACAGAAGAAAAGCAGTGAACTTCATGTTTGGGATGCTTTCTGCATTTATTCTATGAAATAATCTAGTACCTCAGGCAAATTTGGAAGCTGGTAATCAGCACCCCAGTCAAAAGGAGAGCTATCAAAATCATATGTTCCAAAAGGCTGGCTTGGCTTCCCTTTATCAAGCCCAAAGTAATTTCGACCAGAAACTAGTTTCGTGTAAGGGTCAAGAAGAATAATGTTGCTATCAAACCTATGGCCTTGTTCCCATCCTTGAGGACCATTAACACGATATCCGTAAAGAACTCCAGAAGTGGGCAACCCCTGAAAGTACAGTTATAGAAGGCTTCATTCAGCATATATGCATGGAAAAATACATAGAAGCAAAATAGGCACAGATTTCTCCTCCTAACAATAAATATTGTAAAGAACATAAGGATATGTTTTCAGACAAGACCAAAAGAGAACATAAAGATTTCTCCTCTCAACAATAAATATTGTAAAGAATATAAGGATATGTTTTTCAGCCAAGACCAAAAAAGATAGATGTGTAACATGCTGGAGGCTTTTCTATAGAAGGGTTTTTCTCCCCCCATTTCATCCAGAAACCACAAAATTCCTTGCAGTAAACTGAAACATGCTAGAAGTGACACGGTGAGATAGCCAAAGTTATGAGCCTGCACTACTCAGCAGTGCATTTTTTTTTCTTTTTATGAATGAGTTGACGTGATAAGATCAGTGCTTTCAAAACATATGATTCTCATAAAATTAAATCTTGTTTTGAAGAATATGTAATAAAGATACAAATGAGACGAATGATGGGATTCTTGTTCCATAAATGTCAACCACACCAAGTTGTCAATATTGAAAAGAATAATGCCTTATCTTCAAAGGTACAGATAACATCAAAGCTTCATAACAATACCTCCACCGACACATGCCATATATCTCCGGTTTTGTTCTTCTGGCAATCTAAAGCAAACTCCACAACTTTTTCATTTTCTTCATCCTGGGTTCCACTGAAGGGCAATCCAGTATGTCAGATGATGAGACAAATCATTTCCGTTGGAAAGAGAATGCAAGATGAACAAGCTAAAGTGCAACGCTGATATGCAAAAGGTTATTCCAACCAGGCCAATAGCCCAGATCAACTAACAAAATGGCAACCTGGGAAACAAATAAACATCGTTTTGTGCATTCGATCTGCAGCACACACAAACAATTGACCGAAGTGTGACTTATGGATGTGTTTTGGCTTAGTGAACAACTTGTTTTGCGGAAAACCAGGATTCACGAGTCCTGGCCTAAAAGGCAAAAACAGTTAACTTAAATGACATCGAAAGCAGCAACACTGCACAATTTAGGAAAGATTGTCTGTACCTCTCAGGAAGCTTGATGCAGAGGGTGACAGAAGATGCATTTTGAGAAAAAATCGCAAAGTTCAGACCACTGTCAACCTGCGACACTCCTAGAGGGGATGCTTTGCCCGAAGAATATTTCAGGAGCGTTTCGGTGCCTGCCATTGCGCTTTCCCTTTCCTGGCGGTGTTACAGAATGAACATACACTTTAGCAAAAATAACATGATACAGAATGAAGAATAAGAACATGCAGCAGCATGCAGTTAATGAATACAAACATATTCACTTAGCGTAAAGTTTTACGAGGGCAGTAACTCACGACATGCCAAACGACAAATGAATCTATATCAAACAAACAATTAAGTACACTGGTAGCTAAATGGATCAGCGAACAAATACAGTGCTACACAACCATACAGGGCATGAACACTTGAGCGCGGTGCGATACCTCGGTCACAATTCTCCCAGCATTACCAGTCTGAGCTCTCGCCGTGGTACTCCGCACGGACCCAAATCGTTGTGCCTGCACCACGACAACATCCGCTCGGATCAATCCACCAGTTGAAACGGATGCGCCCCACGAAAAAAAAAAGCACTACGAAAATCGAGACACCTGCCTTTCCGAATTGCCCTCCTCCGCACCCGGGCGCGACCCCAAGCCTGCTCGCCGCCACACTGCACGGGAACCTCCACGCATCATTCAGAGTGGCAGACTGAACGGCAGGAAAACGACAGAATGCAGCGCGGCGAAACGAGGTCGCGCGAAGAGAGAGGGAAACGCACCGGTTTGGAAGCGCGGAGCTGCTGCTTCGGCGTGAGGTGGCGGTGGCGGCGGCGGCGGGGCGCAGCGGGGAGCGATTTGTAGAGGCCGCCGAATCCATCCAAATGCGGGGGTGGTGCTGGGACGGGCGGCGGGAGGGATTTGACCCGGGACCGGGGCTAGTTATAGGGACTCGTGGACGCGGTCATGGGGCGGCTCGCGGCTCTCGAGGGAGCGGAGTGGAGTGGCGATGGGGAGGGCAAGTCGGAGCGGGAGGAGGAGGATGCGGTGATCTCACCTTGGGGAGGGCGCGGGGAGGAATGGGGACGGAGATGGGAGGTGGACACGTGGTGTCGCATGCGCGGGGCGGGCGCGGCGGATAGGGGGGTGGACAGAGGGCCTCCCTTCCGGCCCCGACGTGTGGTGTCGTCTCGTCATGTGCTTCTCTCGTCCACGGGCGAGCTTTTTTTGTTGCGAAAGAAAAAATATGGATGAGAAACGGTCGAACTCATGAATGGAACGGGTGGGAAACTTGCTTTATCGAAAATCTAAAAGTAATTATGTGCATGGTACCCCAACGTGATCTGCAAAATTGAAGCAACAACCTAAAATACAACCATATTTATTACAGAAAAACTATAATAGACCCGACATTCCCTACCGGCCGTTTCCACACGGACGATGTCGGATGACGAGCATGAATCACGGCGTAGGGCGCTCGTCGCCATGTCAGCTCTGTAAATCGTTTGTTTCATGTAGAAACCGTGCTCCGCGCGAGAGCGGTGCTTATACCGCACCTAGCCTTGCCCCACTCGCCACATTTGCCCTCGTCTTCGCATTTCACCCTTCGCCTTTAACTACGCCGACATCGTTACATCTGTCTGACGATTTGTGTGGCGTTTGTCGGTGACGACTTCGTGGATGAGGTTGTGGGCTGCAGTCGGCCTCGCCACCCGGCAATTGTGGCTAGTGATCGCGTCACCAATTACCATGCCTCGACAACCGTGAACCGACTACGACACCCTCAGTTGACCGTACCTGACAGTCATGTTGTTGGTTATAGCGCCCCATCAACCACGTACCCGCCATCGCCCCTGGTGGCTGCATACCGACTACGACCGAGCTCCAGCTACCTACATCGGCTATTGCGCCTGCGATGGAGGTTGCATCGCCCTTCCTTTTCTCCTCGCAACGTAGAGGAGAGCATGGTGATGTGGTGGCCCTTGACGGACGCGAGCTGAGTCACTGCTTGTTGATGCAGGCGGGATGTTGGTTGCATCTACCTTCAGTACCATCTCTGAGCCCCTTTCGACAGGGTAGCCTCCACGTCAAAGGTGTGCCCTCCTCTCCTTTCCTCTTTTTTGTCTAGTCCTCGGTCTAATTTGTGATACCGTGTGGATTAGTTAATTCCAGCAATTTGTGGTGCTAGTCTTATCTGATATTATGTTGTTCTAAAAATCATTTGCTATTGGTAGAGCGGCTATTTTTTGAACTGAGGGCATTTCAATGTAGTGGATGATGGACCATAACAAATGTGCTAGTTCTAAGAAAACCTGTTATCTACACATGATAAAAAAACTAAAAAAAACTATTGTTCACATGGAAAATTTGAAACATTGTATTTCTCTATAACATGACATTTTAGGTAATCATTTTAATATTCATATGGCAACTCTTGGCATTTTGTTTTTCTAACTCGTGGCAATTTTTTTAATGGCTACTAGTTGTCACATGGCAAATGTAGATAATTTTTGCTTTTTATAAGAAAACTTTATTCTCTACGCCATGTCAAATGTTTGAAAAGTGTTTCTTCTGGTCCCATGGAAAATTCAGAACATTTTGTTTTGCAGAAACATGGCAATTTTAGAACTTACTTGTATTGTTTTCACATGGCAAATTTAGGAGATTTAATTTCTTAAGTTATGATTTTTTTCTTGTAAACGTTTATTTCTCGTCACATGGCAAAATGATGAGTGTATTTTCACTCATTTGTACCCATGTTTAAACCGGATATTTTCAGATTTTTATGAGAGAATCACTTCGACTTGTCTATTATCGACGAATCTATAAAACATAAATAGATAAGCTCCACTAACTCTAATTCTCTCAACATATAACCCTCCATGTCACCAAATGTGTCGCATTATCATCCACTAATACTATTTTGTAGCACATGCATACCCCGATTTAATCAACATGCAGCCTCCACATCACCAAATATGCCATGTCATCATCCACTAAAACTATCTTGTAGCACATGCACACCCCAATTTAGTTGCTCCATTTCTAATGGTCCATCATACATGCATACTATTTGTTTGGACACAATTACTTTAAAAAACAATAGCTTTTGATTTAGATCATTTCATTCATACAGAATTTATAAAAAAATGATCTTTAAAATTTGGCAGCAACATGCGGGGGAATCACCTAGTAGTTGTACAGGATTGCAAACCTCCTTCATTAGTTTTATTCCTGCAAAAATGAGCTATTTTGGGTGATAAATAAAGCCATAAGAGGATTATATTGGGCGTGAAGATCAATGCTAATCAACGGAAGACGCATAATTTTCAGAGGAGAAGACAACATGTGACTCGTACTACTGCTCGTACCACATCCCACCGACTCACTGGCGTCGTGCTTGACAACTTTTGTGAAGAGGGGCGGTGTTGATTTGCATCGAAGGCGCCCAAAACCCTATTTCGCCCGTCTTCACTATATAAAGGAAATGAAACCCTTTCACCGAGAGGAAGTCATTCATTAAGCCAAGAACCGACAGGTTGTCATCATCACCATTCCCATCTACAACAGCAGTCGCCATCTTCATTAGCCATAATACTTGTAATTGATAGTACATCAAAGTCAATGTAAGAATAATCATTCATCTTTAAATATCAATCTTTACAATGTCTACTGCTTATGAATTATTCGCGATGTGTCGTGGTTTTGTCATGACAGATGCCCTAGTGAAAGGACTTAGGTGTGAGGCCATCGCTACGGTGACTAGCTTGAAGGGGTTGATCGAGACGAAAGACACGAGTTTACCCAGGTTCAGCCCCTCACAATCGAGGTAAAAGCCTACGTCCTGCTTTGAGTTGTATTGATTGGGTATCGATTACAAGGGAGCGAATTCGCTTGACCTAGCTCTCAACTGATCGTGACCTACCTAAGCCGCCGCAGGGACCTCCCTTTATATACAGGTTGAAGACCTGCGGCTTACAAGAGTCCGGACCCGGTTATATTCGTAATTGTCCTTGTTTCTAAGTCGACTTGCATTTTCCGACAAGTCATCCCTGGACGGCTTACGCCCCCAGGTCATGCACCGTCTTACGGCTCTGGGCCTCTGTCTGGCCCACCTAGTGAATCACCTCCAGGCCTGTCTTGGCCTTTAAGCCTGTTTAAGGTTTTATCATAAGGCCAACAACCTAACCCGGCCCCTCCTGGGCGGGTTATTGTTAGAAATATGCCCTAGAGGCAATAATAAAGTGGTTATTATTATATTTCTTTGTTCATGATAATCGTTTATTGTCCATGCTATAATTGTATTGATTGGAAACCCAATTGCATGTGTGGATACATAGACAACATTATGTCCCTAGTATGCCTCTAGTAGACTAGCTCGTTGATCAAAGATGGTCAAGGTTTCATAGCAATAGACATGGGATGTCATTTCATAACGGGATCATATCATTGTAGAGAATGATGTGATGGAAAAGACCCAAACTATGAACGTAGCATATGATCGTGTGAGTTTATTGATATAGTTTTTCTGCATGTCAAGTATCTATTCCTATGACCATGAGATCATGCAACTCATTGACACTGAAGGAATACCTTGTGAGTATCAAACGTCGCAACGTAATTGGGTGACTATAAGATGCTCTACAGGTATCTCTGAGGGTGTCTATTGAGTGGGCATGGATCAAGACTGGGATTTGTTACTCCATGTGACGGAGAGGTATCTCAGGGCCAACTCGGTAATACAACATCACAACAAGCCTTGCAAGAAATGTGACTAAAGTGTTAGCCACGGATCTTGTATTAAGGAACGAGTAAAGAGAGTTGCCAGTAACGAGATTGAACTAGGTATAGAGATACCGACGATTGAATCTCGGGCAAGTAACATACCCAAAAAACTAAGGGAACAACATACGGGATTAACTGAATCCTTGACATAGAGGTTCAACCGATAAAGATCTTTGTAGAATATGTAGGAACTATTGGGGAACGTTGCATGGGAAACAAAAAAATCATATGCACACGCAAGATCTATCCATGGTGATGAGCATCTACGAGAGGGAGAGTGGATCTACATACCCTTGTAGATCGCTAAGCGGGAAGCGTTAAGAAACGCGGTTGATGTAGTCGAACGTCTTCACGATCCAAATCGCCGAGCGTCCCGCGATCCCATCACGATACTTCTCACGATCCAATCACGATCCATCCCGCGATCCCATCACGATGCGTCCCGCGATCAAATCACGAATCGTCTCGCAATCCTGATCATGGTCCTTCCGATCTAGCGTCGAACGGATGGCGCCTTCGCGTTCAGCACACGTACAACTCGATGACGATCTCCGCTTTCTTGATCCAACAAGAGGGAACAGAGAGGTAAATGAGTTCTCCAGCAGCACAACGGCGTGGTAGCGGTGGTGGTGAACTAATCTGGCAGGGTTTCATCTAAGCACCGCGGAACTAATCTAGAGGAGAAATGATCTAGAGGAAGAAGAGGGCAACACATGGCAATTAGGGTTAGCTCTCCCCTCTAAATCCTCTAGTATATATAGAAGGGAGGGAGGGGAGGAGGCAGCCTCAAACCCTAAGGTTTGGCCGAAATTGGAGGTGGAGGAGTCCTACTCCAATCCTACTAGGAGTAAGATTCCTCCTCTCCACTTGGAAACCCTTTCCACCTTTTCCACCTTTGGGTTTTTCTCACCCCTAGCCACATCGGCCTTAGTGGGGGGGTCCGACAGCCCACTAGGGGATGGTTTGACTCCTCCCACGGCTCATGAGGTCCTTTGGGTTGAGACACCCCTCCCGATGGCCCCCGGTACCCTCCAGGCACTCCCGGTACACTATCGAAGTACCCCGAAACTTTTCCGGTGACCAAAACAGGAGTTCCTATATATCAATCTTTACCTTCGAACCATTCCGGAGCTCCTCGTGATGCCCAGGATCTCATCCGGGACTCATAACAACCTTTGGTAACCAACATACATAACTCACTACTACCAAAATGTCATCGAACGTTAAGTGTGCAGACCTTGCGGGTTCGAGAACTATGTAGACATGACCGAGACACCTCTACGGTTAATAACCAATAGCGGGACTTGGATGCCCATATTGGTTTCTACATATTCTATGAAGATCTTTATCGGTTGAACCTCTCTGTCAAGGATTCAGTTAATCTCGTATGATGTTCCCTTTGTTTTTCGATATGTTACTTGCACGAGATTCGATCATCGGTATCTCCATACCTAGTTCAATCTCGTTGTCGGCAAGTTTCTTTACTCGTTCCGTAATACAGGATCATGTGGCTAACACTTTAGTCACTTTGCTTGCAAGGCTTGTTGTGATGTTGTATTACCGAGTGGGCCCTAAGATACCTCTCCGTCACACGGAGTAACAAATCTCAATCTTGATCCATGCCAACCCAAAAGACACCCTCGGAGATACCTATAGAGCACATTTATAGTCACCCAGTTACATTGCGATGTTTGATACACACAAGATACTCCTCCGGTGTCAGTGGGTTGCATGATCTCATGGTCATAGGAATAGATACTTGACATGCAGAAAACTATAGCAATAAACTGACACGATCATATGCTATGTTTATAGTTTGGGTCTTGTCCATCACATCATTCTCCTAATGATGTGATCCCATTATCAAATGACATTTCATGTCCATGGCTAGGAAACCTTGACCATCTTTGATCAACGAGCTAGTCTATTAGAGGCATACTAGGGACATGGTGTTGTCTATGTATCCACACATGTATCTGAGTTTCCGATCAACACAATTCTAGCATGGATAATAAACGATTATCATGAACAAGGAAATATGATATTAACTAATTTATTATTGCCTCTAGGGCATATTTCCAACAGTCTCCCACTTGCGATAGAGTCAATAATCTAGCTCACATCGCTATGTGATTTGTTATGAATCTCGCACCCAATGAGTTCTGGGCGTTCGATCATGTTTTGCATGTGAAAGAGGTTTTAGTCAACGGGTATGCGACATTCAGATCCATGTGTACTTTGCAAATATCTATGTCATACTATAGACACTGCTACCACGCTCCACTTGGAGCTATTACAAAGGGCTACTCCACTATACATATCCGAATTGCTACTAAGAGTCATCCGGATTGGTGTTAAAGCTTGCATCGATGTAACCCTTTACGACAAACTCTTTATCACCTCCATAATCGAGAAATATTTCCTTAGTCCTCTAGTTACTAAGGATAATTTTGACCGATGTCCAGTGATCCACTCTTGGATCACTCTTGTACCCCTTGACAGACTCATGGCAAGGCACGCACAGGTGCGGTACATAGCATGGCATACTATATAGAGCCTATGGATAAAGCATATGGGACGATCTTCGTCCTTTCTCTTTATTCTGTCGTGGTCGAGCTTTGAGTCTCACTCAACTCCACACCTTATAAATCAGGCAAGAACTCATTCTTTGACTGATCCATTTTGTACTCTTTCAAAATCTTGTCTAGGTATGTACTCATTGAAACTCTCATCAAACATTTTGATCTATCTCTATAGATCTTGATGCCCAACAATTAGGTAGCTTTATCTAGGTCTTCCTTTGAAAAACTCTTTTCAAACAACCGTTTATGCTTTCCATAAATCCTACATCATTTCCGATCAATAATATGTCAACCACATATACTTATCAGAAATTCTATAGTGCTCCCACTCACTTTCTTGTAAATACATGTTTCTCGTAAACTTTGTATAAACCTAAAAACTTTGATCACCTCATCAAAGCATATATTACAACTGCGAGATGCTTGCTCCTGCCCATAGAAGGATTGTTGGAGCTTGCACACCTCTTAGCATCCTTAGGACTAACAAAACCTTCTGGTTGTATCACATACAACCTTTCCTCAAGTAAAACATTAAGGAAACGATGTTTTGACATCCATCTGTCAGATTTCATAATTGAAAAATGCAGCAACTGCTAACATAATTCCAACAGACTTTTAGCATCGCTACGGGTGAGAAAGTCTCATCGTAGTCAACTCCTTAAACTTGGCAGAAATTCTTTCCGACAAGTCGAGCTTTATAAATGGTGACATTCACCATCAACGTCTGTCTTCATCTTAAAGGTCCATTTGTACTCAACGACCCATCGTTCAACAGGCAAGTTTACCAAAGTCCATATTTGGTTTTCATACATGGATCCTTTCTCGGATTTCATGGCCTCTAACCATTTGTTGGAATCTGGGCCCATCATTGCTTCTTCATAGTTCGTAGGTTCATCGTTGTCCAACAACATGACCTCTAAGACAGGGTTACCGTATCACTCAGGAGCAGTACGCGTCCTTGTCGACCTATGAGGTTCGATAGTAACTTGATTCAAAGCTTCATGATCATCATCATTAACTTCCTCTTCAACTGACGTAGGCTCCACAAAAACATCTTTCTGCGTCGCGCTACTCTCTGGTTGAAACAAAGGTTCAACAACCTCATCAAGTTCTATCTTCCTACCACTCAATTCTTTTGAGAGAAACTCTTTCTCGAGAAATGACCCGTTTTTAGCAACAAACACTTTGCCCTCGGATCTGATATAGGAGGTATACCCAACTGTTTTCTTAGGGTATCCTATGAAGATGCATTTTACCGCTTTGGGTTCGAGCTTATCAGACATAAGCGTTGCATTTCCAAATTCTGAAAAATGACAGTTTAGGTTTCTACCAAACCATAATTCATACAGTGTCATCTCAAGGGATTTAGATGGTGCCCTATTTAAAGTGAATGTAGTTGTATCTAATGCATAACCCCAAAACTATAATGGAAAAATGCTAAGAGACATCATAGTACGCACTATATCCAATAGAGCACGACTACGATGTTCGGACACACCATCACACTATGGTGTTCCAGGTGGCGTGAGTTGTGAAACATCTTCCACATTGTCTTAAGTTGTATACCAAACTCGTAACTCCGATATTCTGCTCGACGATCATATCGTAGACATTGTATCTTCTTGTCACGATGATCTCAAACTTCACTCTGAATTTTCTTGAACTTTTCAAACAAATCGGACTTGTGTTTCATTAAGTAAATATACCCACATCTACTCAAATCATCAGTGAAGGTAAGAAAACAATGATATCCACCGCACGCTACAACACTCATTGGATTGCATACATCAACATGTATCATTTCCAATAAGTCACCTGCTCGCTCCATCATAATGGAAAACGGGGTCCTTAGTCATCTTGCCCAAGAGGCATGGTTCGCATGTCTCAACCGATCGAAATCGAATGAGTCCAAAGATCCATCAACATGGAGTTTCTTTATGCGCTTTACACCAATATGACATTTAGCGGAAGTGCCACAAGTATGTGGTACTATCATTATTAACTTTGTATATTTTTTTGCATCAATATTATGAACATGTGTACCACTATGATCAAGATTTAATAAACCATTCTCATTGTGCGCATGACCATTGAAGGTATTATTCATGTAAACAGAATAATCATTATTCTCTAACTTAAATGAATAAATGTATTGCAATAAATATGATCTAATCATGTGCAGTGTCACACCGAAGATGCGCTCCTATCCTTATTTAGGTACGGGGGCCTTGACAGGGATAGAGGCGCATCTCGTCGTTTCGCAAGTGCAGTAAACATTGCATACGTGTATGAAGAGATGAGTATATGAGTTGGCTTACACTCGCCACAAGATAAATTACAAATTCACACAATTATTCAAGCATCATGTAGAATCCAGGATCCGTCTACGGACGAAATCAAATGAAGAAAAAAAGCAATGTAAAGCTGCCTTGCTATCCCAAAGATCACGACCATGGCCTCTCTACTCATCGGGGTACGTGAAATACACCCGGCCACGTTCTTCATCGTACTCCCACTGGAGCCAAGTCACATCTTCTGGTACATACTCATTAATACCTGCACCTGTATTGTTGTAATCTGTGAGCCACAGGGACTTAGAAATCATGTAACCGGGTACCAAAACTATGTAAGCTTTTGGGTTTGGAAGGGGTAAGTGTTGAGGTTGCAGCAAGCACTAAGCATGTATTTGGTGGCTATCTTACGAGAACATGAATATAAACATGGTGGTCTACGAAAGACGATCGAGAACTACCATGATCACTAAGTGATCCTGAACACCTACTTATGTCAAACATAACCCCACCGTGTTCTCTCTCGGTTCATGTTCACGAGCAGAGACCATCATGGTTACGCACACAGTTGGTGTGTTTTATTAGAGTTTACTTTAAGTTGGCTATAACCGGGTGTTAAACAAAATATCTAAGTTGCCACATAACCGCGGGCACGGCTTTTCGAAATATTTAACCCTACATGGGTGCTCCAACTAGTCCATCACAAATTAACCACACGCCGCGGGAATAACCTCGACCACGGATCTCGTGATCATCCTAGGAAATTCCAAAGAAAATTCGGCACCTCGAGATAGCCCGAAGAAGATCAGAGTTCCTCACACAAGACATTCGAGAAAAATAAAACAAGTCCAGCAAGACCGCCCGACGTGTCGACGAACCCGATAAGAGCCGCGTATCTCGTTCTCAGGACACGACGGATAAGCTATGCGTACGGTGGCTTGATATAAATCTCTCGAGTTGCCTCGGGTTGGCCCCGCAGAGTTCCCTAGTTTGGACCAACACTCATGAGGAGCACTGGCCCGGGTTATTGATTAATTATCCACGGGGGTGCAAGGCCCTATGCATTTTTATTAAGTTGTTAAGCAAATAGTACCAATGTTGGGTCTTGTCAAACAAGCTTTAATCTCAAACAAATAATCAAGGGGGTCCCCATAACAACCCCGAGCATGTTAGGACCGAAAATATGGAACATAACATCGGTAACAAGTAACTATGGCGGTAAAAGTGGAACAAAACACCGAGAAAAAGGCCAAGCCTTCCACCTTACCAAGATATATATGTGCATTAAATTAAATAGCAGACAGTATTGTGATATCTCCAGATATCCATGTTATCACATGGAAACAACCTGCACCTGCATCTAAAAATGCTATAAGAGGGGCTGAGCGGCGGTAACTTATCCAAACAATGTTTGCTAGGTAGTGGAGGGGTTAGAGGCTATCATGGCAGTGTAGGAGGCTTGACATTCAAGTGGTAGGTAACACAAGTGTAACGATAAGAGTGAGTCATCTAGCTAGCTGTCGTGGGAACGAGCCTGACATTAGATGATAGGGGTACGAAGGGAGAGGACAGAGTCCTAGCTATGGCGAGGGTGTACACACAGATGTATGAGTTCAGGCCCCTCTCATGGAGGTAACAGCCCTACGTCTTAGTGCTCGGGAGCTTTATGTCATGTGGAATGTTGAGATTACAATGGTTGCGAACCCTTGTGCAGGAGGGGAGGGGCGGCTTATATAGAGTTTGCTGCCCCTCATAATTATCCCGCATCTAAGGGCCTGGTCATGGGGTTTAAAGTCTGCCGTTACAGGTAACGTACGTAATAACATGTGGATAGCCTGTTACGTTATCATGAGAAGTTTTATGAGATGAGATACTGTTTATGATATATAATGATGCTAGAGAAAGTGGTTGGAACTATCATTGATCAAATTTATGCACTATGCTAGCATTCACACTTTATAAATTATTTCTTTTATCATTTACCTACTCGAGGACGAGCAAGAATTAAGCTTGGGGATGCTGATACGTCTCCAACGTATCTATAATTTATGAAGTATTCATGCCATGTTTACAATAATTCTGTATGATTTTGGTATGATTTTATTAGAACTAACCTGGATTGACGCTGTTTTCAACGAAACTACCATGGTGTCGTTTTTTGTGCAGAAATAAAAGTTCTCGGAATGGGCTGAAAATTTAGTATGATTTTTTTGGACCAAAAGAGACCCCCGAAGCATTGGAGTTGGACCAGAAGAGCCACGAGGAGGTCACAAGCCTGCCAGGCGTGGCCACCCCCTAGCCGCGCCTAGCAGGCTTGTCATTGCCTCGTGGCCCCCTTGACGTGAGATCGATGCCAAAAATTCCTATAAATATAGAAACCTCCGAAAAGAAACCTAGATTGCGAGTTCCGCCGCTGCAAGCCTCCAGAGCCACGAAAAACCAATCGAGAGCCTGTTCTGGCATCCTGTCAGAGGGGGAAACCATCACCGGAGGCCATCTTGATCATCCCAATGGTCTCCATGACGAGTAGGGAGTAGTTCACCCTCGGGGCTGAGGGTATGTACCAGTAGCTATGTGTTTGATCTCTCTCTCTCTCTCTCGTGTTCTTGAGATGGCACGATCTTGATGTACCGTGAGCTTTATGGATATAGATGAATCATATGGGGTTTTCCCCTCTCTATCTTGTTGTGATGAATTGAGTTTTCCCTTTGAAGTTTTCTTATTGCATTGAGTATTTAAGGATTTGAGAACACTTGATGTATGTCTTGTGATGGGATATCCGTGGTGACAATGGGATGTTCTATTGATCCCCTTGATGTATGTTTTGGTGATCAACTTGCGGGTTCTGTGACCTTGGGAATCTATGTGTAGGGGTTGGCACACATTTTTGTCTTGAATTTCCGGTAGAAAATTTGGGGCACTCTTTGAAGTTCTTTGTGTTGGATTGAACATGATGAATCTAAAATCATGTGATGCATATCGTATAATCAAGCCCATGGGTACTTGTGGTGACATTGAGTATCTAGGTGACATTAGGGTTTTGGTTGATGTGTGTCTTAAGGTGTTATTTTAGTACGAATTCTAGGGCTGTTTGTGACACTTATAGGGATAGCTCATAATATTGATCGGAAAGGATAACTTTAAGGTGGTTTCGTACCCTACAATAATTTCTTCGCTAGTTCTCCGCTACTTGTGACTTTGGAGTGAACTCTTTGTCGCACGAGAGGTATTTACATATGATTCAACCATGCCAATATTGTTGAGAGAAATTGCACTAGTGAAAGTATGGACCCTAGGCCTTGTTTCCAAGCATTTATACAATGTTTTGCTCGCTTTTTACTATTTGTTACCTTGTTTTTTTATATTTTTAGATTACAGAAACCTATATCTACCATCAATATTGCACGTGTATCACCATCTCTTCATCGAACTAGTGCACCTGTACAATTTACCATTGTATTGGGTGTGTTGGGGACACAAGAGACTCTTTGTTATTTGGTTGCAGGGTTGTTTGAGAGAGACCATCTTCATCCTACACCTCCCACGGATTGATAAACCTTAGGTCATCCACTTGAGGGAAAATTGCTACTGTCCTACAAGAAGAAGGTTGTGTAGTAGACATCAGTAGCCAACCAATTGTCTGCTGAAGATAGCTAGCTTTTGGCTTCACCTGTCTGAGGTACGTATCCGGATGACCTGGTCGTAACAATCGCAGAGGTGCTCCGTTTACCCTCTAGTCGAACAATCGGGAATGTAGAGGGTAAGCACAGGAGCGAGGCAACCCAGCTTGGCAAAAATCTTAGTTCGAATTGATGCATATAATGGCTTAAAATGGATAAGGGAAACATGTGTACATAATAAATGTGAATAGATTCTTAGAGTATAAAAGCATTGGCTTCGGGAAGAAGCCCCCAGGTGCTGTGTTCGGATTTAACAATTAAGGTTGTAAGCCAAAAATCTTAATACAAGATCGGTTGAGCTGAACATAGAGTTGGGAAGGAAAGGAAAAAAATCAAACCTGCCCAAAAATCAAGGTGGGATGGAAAGGAAAAAATAAATAAAAATAAAAGAAAAAAGGAGGTAAAGGGTAAAGAGTATGATGACACCGGTTTATCCATAGAAGCATCGAAGATGAGCTGCGTTCCATGGGTTTGGTTCAAGGCGGTTATCCGACCGATTTCAAAGACGGTAAGCCCCTCCCACGAGTACTTCATCGATTATGAAGGGACCCTACCATTTGGGATTGAGTTTATGCTTCTACTTCTCTAGGAGCCGTAAGACGAGTTCACCCACATTATACGCTTTTGCCCTGACCTCCCTACTCTGGTAACGTCGGGCTTGTTGTTGATAAAAAGTAGAGCGAGGCCGAGCCATGTCGCGCTCTCCTTCTAAGGCGTCCAGGTCTTATTGCCGATCTAACTTGGCCTCCTTTTCCTCGTACATGCACAGCCTTGGTGCGTCGTGAATAATGTCACACGGGAGGACTGCTTTTGCCCCATAGACCATGAAGAACGGTGTGTATTCCGTTGATCTTTTCGGGGTGGTGCATAGACCCCATAGAACAGAGTCAAGCTCCTCTACCCAATGACAGTCGGACTCATGAAGAGATCGGACCAAACAAGTTTTAATGCCACTCGTGATGAGGTCGTTTGCTCGTTCGACTTGTCCATTGGTCTGCGGATGATACATCGATGCGTAATCGAGCTTGATGCCCATTTTTGCGCACCAGTCTTTGACTTCTTGAGCTTGAAGTTGCATCCATTGTCCATTATTATACTGTGCAGGACTTCGTAACGGTGTACCACGCCGGATGTAAAGTCGATTACTGGTCCGGACTTGGCTGATTTGACAGGTTTTTCCTCTATCCATTTGGTGAACTTGTCAACCATGACTAGTAGGTATTTATTCTTCTTGGTCCCCCCACTAAGTCGTCTGACCAAATCCAGTCCCCAGACCGTGAAGGGGCAGGTGATCGGAATAGTCTGAAGAGCTGTTGGGGGCATGTGACTTTGATTTGCAAAAAGTTGACACCCCAAGCAGTGTTTGACAAGTGACTGGGCGTCCGCTCGAGCAGTGGGCCAGAAGAAACCAGCCCGAAAGGCCTTGCTAACTAAGGCTCTTGTTGTGGCGTGATGCCCGCCCATCCCTGCATAGACTTCGGCTAAGAGCTGCCGTCCTTCTTCCTTAGATATGCACCGCTGTAGTATTCCGGTGGTGCTTTTATTGTATAACTCACCCTCGTGGACTTTATAGGCTTTGGATCGCCGAATTATGCGCCACGCCTCCATCTGATCGTCGAGGAGTTCTTTGCAAAGAAGGTAGGCGAGGAAGGGCTCGGTCCATGGCGCGATTACTGCCATGACCTCATGAGCCAAAGGCGTCTCGTCCATTATGGAGCCACCGATGATTTGGTCGCCTGGTTCATTTATAGGTGGAACAACCTCTTCCGCGACCGGCACCCTTATGATCATCCTGCCAAACCACTAATGGCTTAAAGAGCCGTTCCAGGTAAGTGTTTTTTGGGACGAGGTCGCGTTTGGCCCCCATGCGGGCTAGTACGTCGGCGGCTTGGTTGTTGTCTCTAGCGACATGGTGAAATTCTAACCCCTCGAACCGTGCGGATATCTTGAGGACGACGTTTCTGCATGCCGCCATCTTCTGTTTTTGGCATCGAATTCGCCGTTGATTTGGAAGATGGCCAAGTTGGAGTCTCCTCGTACCTCTAGTCATCGTATGCCCATTGATGTTGCCATGCGAAGACCGTGCAAAAGTGCTTCGTATTCGACTGCATTGTTGGAATCGGCATAATCTGCAACACGTATCGAATGTTGTCGCTTGTGGGGATGTGAGAATAACTCCAGCCCCCATTCTGGCCAAAGTTTTAGATCCATCGAAGTACATTGTCCAATGGGAGTATGTGATATATTCCCTGGGGAGCTCGGCCTCTGTCCATTCGGCGAGGAAATCTGCCAGCACCTGAGATTTGATAGGTCGTCATGGCTTGTAGGCGATTTCAAAGGGAAGGATCTCAATAGCCCACTTGGCTATGTGGACGGTGGCGTCCCTGTTGTTGATTATATTGTTCAGGGGCACTTCGAATGCCACCATAACCGAACACTCTTGAAAGTAGTGCCTGAGTTTCTGTGATGCCATAAATATTGTATAGGCTATCTTATGGTAGTGCGGGTATCTGGACTTGCACTGCGTTAGTACTTCTGACACGTAATAGACCGGCTTCTGTATCCGGAATTTGTGTCCCTCCTCCTCTCGTTTGACGACGAGCACTGCCCTAATGACTTGGTTGGTAGCTGATATGTATAGTAACATGGGTTCACCAATGCCTGGTGCTGTGAGTATGGGATTGCTTGCCAGTAGTGTTTTAATTTCTTCTAACGCAACCGCTGCTTCATCGGTCCATTCAAAATTTTTGGTCCATTTCAGCAGTCGGTAGAGCAGTAAAGCCTTTTCCCCGAGGCAAGAGATAAAGTGTCTTAGCACCGCCACGCAACCAGCCAACCTGTGGACGTGCTTTAGCTCCGTGGGAATTGCAAGTTCTGAGAGGGTGCAGATCTTAGCCGGGTTCGCTTCTATTCCTCTATGGGAAACGATGAATCCGAGCAATTTACCAGCGGGAACTTCGAATACACATTCCTCCAGATCGAGTCATATATCGTACTCGCGTAGGCTGGAAAAGGTTTGCCTTAGGTCATCGATTAGCTGGCTAACATGTTTGGTTTTGATTACCATGTCGTCCATGTATGCCTTGACTGTTTTACCGACTTGTTTTGCGAGACAAGTCTGGATCATGCGCCGATACGTGGCCCCAATGTTTTTTAGCCCAAAGGGCATCGTATTGAAGCAGAATGGCCCATAGGGGTGATGAATGCGGTTGCAGCTTGATCGGATCCCTTCATTTTAATCTGATGGTATCCGGAATAAGCATCGAGGAAACACAACGAGCCGTGTCCAGCTCTGGCGTCAATAATCTGGTCTATACGTGGTAAGGGGAAAGGGTCCTTAGGGCAGGCCTTGTTGAGGTCTTTAAAGTCGACGCATGGCCGCCAGAATTTGTCTTTCTTTGGTACCATCACTAGGTTTGCCAACCATTTGGGGTGCTTAATCTCCCGAATGAATCCGGCCTCTAGCAGTTTGGCTAATTCTTCACCCATAGCTTGTCTTTTGGGCTCAGAGAAGCGGCGCTAGTCTGTTTAACGGGCTTAAAGCCTGCAATGATTATCAGACTATGTTCTGCGAGCCGTCGTGGGATTCCGGGTGTATCAGAAGGATGCCAATCAAAGATGTCCCAGTTTTCTTGTAAGAATGTTCGAAGTGCTTCGTCCGCAATGGGGTGAAGCTGAGCTCCGATGGACGCTGTCTTGTTGGGGTCCGTCAGGTCTACCTAAAATTTAACAATCTCATCTGCAGGTTTAAAGGACATGGGTTTGGGCCTTTTGCTAAGGATCACGATGTCCTTGTCTCGAAGGGCTAGATTCAGATCATTGTCAATTGTGATTACCCCATTTGGTCCTGGCATCTTGAGTTTCGTATACCTGTAATGTGGTATAGCCTGGAATTTTGTGAAGGCGTCATGTCCCAGCAGGGCGTGGTAGCCGCTCGGGAAGGGTATGATATGGAAGAGGAGTTCTTCGGATCCGTAGTTTTCGGGCGTGCCGAACACTATGTCCAGGGCGATATGTCCTGAACAATGTGCCTCTTTCCCCGGAATGATTCCCCGGAATGTCGCGTTGCTATGCTCGATGCGAGATCGGTCGATCTGCATTTTTTCCAGGGTATCTTCATAGATAAGGTTTAAACCACTGCCGCCATCCATTAGCACTTTGTGTAACCTAAAGCCATCGACGATGGGGTTTAGGACCAGTGCGACTGACATATGACTGGGAAGAATGGCTAGTCGGTCAGTGTCTCTGAAGGTAATGGGTATGTCTGCCCATGCACTTGTTGCTGCCACATAATAGACCTGTTCGAGTTATCTAAGAGCTCTTTTCCTCTTGTTCCTTGAGGGGAACGTTTCGTAGATCGTCAGGACTTTGGCGTTGTATTCTCGTGGCGATGTGGAGCGCCTATTTGGCGGTAGTGCCTCAAGAAATGGCTTCACCGCTTTTTGCGACCTGCCTGATGACCCAACAAGCTCTAAGGCCGTGAGTCGGGTTTGTGTTCAGCAATACGGAATGTATAGGGCATGCTTTATCCAATAGCCCATCAAGGACAGTATTGACCCCTATAAGGGGCCTATTTCTCTTTCCGGCGGGTTCGAGTTTGGCTGGCCGCTTCGGAGGTATCCTCTTTTTTCGATCTCCTGTAGGGTACTCGGTAAAGATTGGTTCTGAAAATAGTCGTTCAGCTTGCCAGGCGTTTTCCAAGGGACAATATTTTTGTACCAAGTCTGATAGCTCGGTGAAGTCATGAATGTGCCGACAAGCCAGGGCATTGAGAATCCCTTCGTCATGGCAATTGCAATTGAAGGTTGCCATTATCTCCTGATTGCGAGGAGGAGTCTAGCCCAAAAAATGATGAACCGACTCTCTTGGTAACTATTTAACATCCCGTAAGTCCGAAGACTTGGACTCCGTTGCGATGCTAGAGTGATCGGCTTGGGTGGTGGGTGGGAAAAGTTTTGACTCCATGCCATGATATGAGTCCGAAATTACGGGCTCCGAATTATGCGCTAGATTAGGGACCGATACCGATATGTCTTCAAAGCGAACTCCAGGGTCTGGGTTGCCAGCGGGGTCTTGATGATCAGAGATTGGGGTATAATCCGTTTTTAATTCCGATCACTGGGAGAACGAGCGCCAAGCTGGACACTCGACAGTAGCGACTATGTGGGTGACCGTGGGAGTGAGAATCTCCCTATCGTCAGGTTTAAGCCGGAGCCGGTCATAGACCAGGATCTAGTCGTCAGTCATACGCATGGTCTGAATCCGATCAAATAGCTCGTTTAGAAATGAGGCGACGGTAGGATGCGTGTTGCTGAAGCAAGTGGGGTCGATGTGCGGCATCGCAATTTCGAGTCACACAAAAGCGGATCTGGGTCCTATTTGGCCATAGATCCGGTCACAATGGCCGGATTGGGCATTCGAGACAGCTCGAGGGTGATGGCCTCCTCGGAGTTGGGGTTCGTTATCTCCGGCGTCAAGGCGTCAAGATCTGCGGGCTCCTCCATAAGAGTTGAGGGTCCTATCAAGACAAGTTCCCCCCGTGAATCAGCGATGAACTCTAGGGTTCCGAATCTGATCCCTTGATTGGGGAGAAGCTTCCGATCTGGCCAGGGTGTCCGGTCGAGTCGGTGTGCGACAAGACGTCGCCGCCTGTGAAGATCTGATCAGGGATAAGAATACCCTGGCTGCAGATCTCGTCGCTGGTGACAAGGGGTGCCATCGATTCCTTTGGTGATCACAGCGGAACTCTCAATGAAAGCACCAATGTCGGTGTCAAAACCGACGGATCTCGGTAGGGGGTCCTGAGCTGTGAGACTAGGATCGATGGTAACAAGGGACGAAGGAGACGATGTTTACCCAGGTTTGGGCCCTCCTATGAAGGTTACAAAGTTGATCTACCTCGAGATCAAATAGCTAAACCCTAGATGAGTTGTCCTCTCCTACAACCTAAAACCCTTTGGCTTATATAGACGCCCGAGGGGACTAGGGTTTACACATGGTTGGTTGCACATTAGAGGAAAAACACACCTATCTATTGCTGAAAACCGGGAGGACACGCCAGGACTCCTTTAAGCTTCCACCCTGGCGGCGGGGCCTTTGATCATCCAATGCTCATCCAGCTGCCCACATAGTCCGGCCCATGAGAAACAGGTCGGCTATCCGAGGACCCCTTAAACCAGGACTCCCTAACCTACATCAGTTGAAGAGGAAGTTAATGATGATCACCATGAAGCTTCGGATCAAGTTGCTATCGAACCTCGTAGGTCGACAAGGGCGCATGTTGCTCCTGAGTGGTACGTCAACCGTGTCTTAGAGGTCATGTTGTTGGACAACAATGAACCTATGAGCTATGAAGAAGTGATGATGGGCCCGGATTCCGAGAAATGGTTAGAGGCCATGAAATCCGAGATGGGATCCATGTATGAAAACAAGGTATGGTCTTTCGAAGTATTACCTGAAGAGTGTAAGGCCATTCAGAACAAATGGATCTTTAAGAAGAAGATGGACGCAGACGGTAATGTCACCGTCTATAAAGCTCGACTTGTGGCAAAAGGTTTTCACAAGTTCAAGGAGTTGACTATGATGAGACTTTCTCACTCGTAGCGATGCTTTAGTCCGTCAGAATCATGTTAGCAATAGCTGCATTTTTTGACTATGAAATTTGGCAGACGGATGTCAGAACAACGTTCCTTAAAAGTTTCCTTAAGGAAGAGTTTTATATGATGCAACCAGAAGTTTTTGTCGATCCAGAGAATGCTAACAAAGTTTGCAAACTTGATAACCCACAAGTATAGGGGATCGCAACAATTTTCCAGGGTAGAGTATTCAACCCAAATTTATAGATTCGACACAAGAGGAGCCAAAGAATATTTGAAGGTATTAGCAGCTGAGTTGTCAATTCAACCACACCTCAAGATTAATTATTTGCAGCAAGTAATCAGTAGCAAAGGAATATGATAGTTTTGATAGTAGTGACAACAGTAATAGTAACGGTAACAGTGATAGCAGTAATTTTGTAGCAAGCGTAACAACGATGATAGTAGTAGTAACTTAGGAGAAACAATATAAGATAAATTCGTAGGCATTGGATCGGTGACTTGTTGGATGATATTCATCATGAGACAGTTATAACCTAGGGCGATATGGCACTAGTTCTAGTTCATCGATATAATATAGGCATGTATTCCATAAATAGTCATACGTGCTTTATTAAAAGAACTTGCATGACATCTTTTGTCCTACCCTCCCGTGGCAGCGGGGTCCATACTAGAAACTAAGGGAGATTAAGGCCTCCATTTAATAGAGAACCGGAACAAAGCATTAACACATAGTGAATACATGAACTCCTCAAACTACGGTAATCACCGGAGGAAGTACCGGTTATTGTCACTCCCGGGTTACTGGATCATAACACGTAGTAGGTGACTATAACTTGCAAGATCAGATCTAAAACATGGATATGATGATGATAACATAAACGGTTCAGATCTGAGTTCATGGCACCCGGGCCCAAAGTGACAAGCATTAAGCATGGCAAAGTCATAGCAACATCAATCTAAGAACATAATGGATACTAGGGATCAAGTCCTAACAAAACTAACTCGATTACATGATGAATCTCATCCAACTCCTCACCGACCAGCGAGCCTACAAAGGAATCATTCCCTCTCGGTGGGGAGCATCATGGAATTGGCGATGGAGAAGGGTTGGTGACGACGAAGGACGAAGATCCCCCTCTCCAGAGCCCCAAACGGACTCCAGATCTGGCCTCCCGATGAAGAACGGGAGGTGGCGGCGGCTCCGTCTCGTGGATTGCGATAATTCTTTCTCCCTGATTTTTTTCTAGAATAATGTGATTTTAGAGTGTCGGAATTAGGGTATGCGGGGCCACCAGGTGGGTACAACCCACCTGGGCGCGCTAGGAGAGGGAGGCGTGCCCTGGTGGGTTGTGCCCATCTAGGTGCCCCTCTCAAGCAGGTCTTGGCTCCAGAAATTCTTATTATTGATATAAGAAATCCTCGCAAAGTTTCGTTCCATTCCGAGAACTTTTATTTCTGCACAAAAACAACACCATGGTAGTTCTGCTGAAAACAGCGTCAGTCCGGGGTTAGTTTCATTCAAATCATGCAAATTAGAGTCCAAAACAAGAGGAAAAGCATTAGGAAAAGTAGATAGTTGGAGACGTAACAACTCCCCCAAGCTTAAACCTTTGCTTGTCCTCAAGCAATTCAGTTGATAAACTGAAAGTGAAAAAGAAAAACTTTTACGAACTCTTTTGATCTTGTTTGCATAAATAAGCTTAAACAGCACCCAGGTTTTCAGCCAACATTATAACTAACCATGTCGACAATAACTCTTAAAGGTCATAATGACTCATATCAATGACATAATCAGCTAGCTAGCAATAATAAGATATCTCAAATAGCAACACGTTGTCAAAAAAACCATGATATAATATGACAATAGTGGTATCTCGCTAGCCCTTTCTGAGACCCCAAAACATAAATGCAAAGCACCTCCAAAGTTCAAGCAGCGACTAAACATTGTAATTCATGGTAGAAAAGATCCAGTCATGATGCACCCAACATTAGCTACACACAATGCATTAATCATGACAACTGTGCTCTTCTTAGTTTCTGGCGCTTGTTTTAGAAGGTGATGACACAACATAAAAGTAAATAAATAGTCCCTTCGCAGAGGGAAGAAGTGATTTGCAGAGGTGCGGGAGCTCAATTTTTTAAAACAGAGATAAATGATATTTTGAGGCATGTACCCTTCTCATTTACTTCACGACCACCAATTATCAACATCTTCCATGCTAAGCACGCTAGTGGCGGTTCCCAAGTGATAAAAGTAAAGGGTTTTGACTCCATTGGGAGTTTTTGTTTGATTATTCGAGATTAACTCTTTTTGTATTTTGCAGTTTGGGACTGGGCATCCCTAGTACTGCCCTTTTCTCATGCGATGGCGAGTGAATAAACACTCGACCTGAGAATAACCTGCTTAGCATGGAAGATACCGACCACCTCCTGTCGTTCCATGAACGATTCAGGCACACAAAACGGGTTATTTTTAGAAGTTTTTAGAGGTGGCACATACAAATTTACTTAAGACGGCAGGGTAATACCGTATATAGGTAGGTATGGTGGACTCATCTAGAATAACTTTTGGTTTCAAGGTTTTTGATGTACAAGCATAGTTACCACTTAGTACAGGCGAAGGCTAGCAATTAGATTGAGAAGCGGCCAGCTAGAGAGCAACAACTGTCATAACCATGCATTATGCATAAGTAACATTGGACACTAGCATGAGTAGGATATGAACACCATGAACTTAAATATCATAGAGGCTATGTTGGTTTTCATTCAACTACATGCATGAACACGTGCCAAGTCAAGCCACTCGAACATTCATAGGAGGATACCATATCATCATACTACATCACAATCATTTTAACGCTATGTTGATATCCAAGATAAATCATTATCAACTCCCAGCTACTTATGCATGGCATGAGAAACTATAATCTCTAATTGTCATTGCAAACATGTTTAATCATAATGAGCTGAATCATGGATACTAGGTTAAACATATTTACACAATCGGAACAAGTGGAGTTCATACCAGTTTCTCTTCGCCACGGCCAGTTCATCGAATGTCGTCATTATTGCCTTTCACTTGCACGACCGAACGATATGAAAATAATAATAGTGCAAGAGTGCCATGGACTAAGCTGGAATTTGCAAACATTTTATTCAGCACGAGAAGACAAGGTAAAATGTGCTCTTTATTAGTTCAACAATTATTCATATGAGAGCCACTCAACATTTTCATCGTGGTCTTCTCCTAGGTAAGACTCAAATAAAAAGAAAATAAATTCAGAGAAACACACTGAAATATTTGTGGAGCTTTTGGTTTTCTTGAACAAGCCAAAAAAACGAGAAAAACTATTTACACGGGAGCCAACAAGCAAAAGAAGAACGAGGAAATTACTTTCTACAAAAAATTAGTTGTAGTCAATTTGTCAACAAAACTTTATAAGAATGATAGCAACTACTCACAGGGATGCATAGAGGCCATAACAAGCATTCAACCTACTTGGAACTCTAAGAATTTAACATGCAAGCACATCTACAACAACACCAAGAGTATCTAATTATTCAAAATATAAACCACTAAAACAAAAACTAACTGGACAAACGGAGGAGTCACATACCAAGCAACAATCCCTAGAAACAGTTTCAGAAACGGAGCTTCGAGCAAAGAGATTGAAATCCGCGGGTTTGAACTCAAGAACACGGGAGAGAGAGCAATGGAGATTTTTTTCTGGAGGTAAGTGATGATGTGGGATTAAGAGGTAAGTGAGGGGGCCCACATGGGGACCACAACCCACCAGGGCATGCCTAGGGGTCCTGGCGTGCCCAGGTGGGTTGTGCCCACTTGGTGCACCTCCCTCTGATATTATTTGCACTAGAAATTCAGAAAGATTCATAAAAAAATATGTAAAATTTTCAGGGCATTCTAAGAAATTTTATTTTTGGGTCATTTTTTAATGTACGGGAAATTCAGAAAACAGACAACACACGGCATTCTATTTTATTCAACTAATAAAAACAGAAAACAAAAGGTAGGGACAGAAGGTAGTGCTTACTAAATTCATCAACTTCATACCGCTCAAAAATGATTCATTAATAAGGTTGATCAGGTCTTATTAACAACCACTTTCAATTAGCATGAAACCGAAGAACTTTCGTAAATCACTAAGTTACCTCAATGGGGATATGCATTTCCCCAACAATAAGCATTTCATATTTCTTTTTGATAGTAGGTAGATGTATTTGAAAACTTCCAATAGTGATTGTTGGAGATTTTTCAATAACATTAATGCCATTCACTTGGAATTGTTTCTTTGGAAAGTGCACCGTATGATCATTACCATTGATATGAAAAGTGACCTTGCTTTTATTGCAATCAATAACAGCCCCTGCAGTATTCAAGAAGGGTCTACCAAGAATAATCGACATGTTGTCGTCCTCGGGCATCTCAAGTATAACAAAGTCAGTCAAAATAGTAACATTAGCAACAACAACGGGCACATCCTCACAGATACCGATAGGTATGGCAGTTGATTTGTCAACCATTTGCAAAGATATTTTAGTAGGTGTGAGTTTATTCAAATCAAGTCTTTTATATAAAGAGAAAGGCATGACACTAACACCAACTCCTAAATCACACAAACCAGTTTTAACATAATTCTTTTTGATAGAGCAATATATAGTTGGTATTCTCAGATCTCCAAGTTTTTTAGGTACTCCATCTTTGAAAGTGTAATTAGCAAGCATAGTGGAGATTTTAGCATCCAGTATTTTCCTCTTATTTGTGATGATGTCTTTCATATACTTAGCATAAGGAGGCATTTTCAAGATGTCAGTCAAGCGAGTACGCAGAAAGACTGGCCTCAGCATTTCAGCAAAACGTTCAAATTCTTCATCATCTTTCTTTTTAGTTGACTTGGGTGGAAAAGGCATAGATTTTTGAACCCATGGTTCTCTTTCTTTACCGTGTTTTCTAGCCACAAAGTCTCTTTTGTCATATCTTTTATTCTTAGGTTGTGGGTTATCAAGATCAACAGGTGGTTCTATCTCAACATCATCATCTGGTTCTTTATCATTTGTTTGAGTATCTTCATGAACCTCATCATTATCCTTTTGATTATCACTAGGTGAGTGTTCATTACCATATTGAGTTTCAGCATCTGAGATAGAAGTTTCATTATCATTATCAGGAGGTTTCTCTATTTCAGGTTCACTAGAAGTATGCAAAAGTCCCATCATTTTTCTTTTCCTTTTTCTTTTTAGAAGGACTTGGTGCACTAGTGTTAGCTCTTTGTGATTCTTGTTCAATTATTTTTGGGTGTCCCTCAGGATAAAGTGGTTCCTGAGTCATTTTACCTCCTCTAGTTGCAACTCTAATAGCAAAGTCATGCATATTATGATTCATTTCATCAAGCAATTCTCTTTGAGATTTAGCAACTTGTTCTAACTGAGTTTGAACCATAGAAGCATGTTTTACAACACCTCTAACATCATTTGAGATCCTAAATAACAAGTCACTCAAGCGAGCAATCATATCAGAATTATATTTCAATTGTTTCATAACATTTGCATTGAAGTGATCTTATTTTCTAATATAGTTTTCAAACTCATAAAGGCATTGACTAGGATGCATATTGTGAGGATTATCATTATCACTGAACTTTATTAGAGAATTTACCTTTACCACCTTAGGCAGTGGTGGTGTATTAAGCCCATGTATTTCTTCAACAGGAGGTAATTTTTAACATCCTCAGCTTTGATACCTTTTTCCATCATAGATTTCTTTGCCTCTTGCATATCTTCGAGACTGAGATATAATATACCCCTCTTCTTCGGAGTGGGTTTAGCCGGTGGTTCGGGAGGAGTCCAATCATCATAATTTTTCAATATGTTATTCAATAATTCTTCAGCTTGTCCAACAGTTTGTTCCCTGAAAACACAACCAGCACAACTATCTAGGAAATCCCTAGAAGCATCGGTTAGTCCATTATAGAAGATATCAAGTATTTCATTTTTCTTAAGAGGATGATTAGGCAAAGCATTAAGTAACTGGCAAATCCTCCCCCAAGCTTGTGGGAGACTCTCTTCTTTAATTTGCACAAAATTAAATATTTCCTGTAAGGCAGCTTGTTTCTTATGAGCAGGAAAATATTTTTTAGAGAAGTAATAAATCATATCCTGGGGACTACGCACACAACCAGGAGCAAGAGTATTGTACCAAGCTTTAGCATCACACTGTAATGAGAAAGGAAATAACTTGAGAATAAAGTAATAGCGAGTTTTCTCACCACGATAAAAAGGGTGGCTATATCATTCAACTTAGTGAGATGTGCCACAACAGTTTCATAACCATGGAAAGGATCAGATTCATCCAAAGTAATTAACTCTGGGCCAATAGAGAATTCATAATCCTTATTATCAATAAAGATAGGTGAAGTAGCAAACTTAGGAGCACACTTCATTCTAGCATTCAGAGATTTTTTCTCTATACTTGTGTTATAATTTCTCTAGATCATCTCTATCTTTGCAAACAAGAATATCTCTAGTTGTTTCTTCACTCATAACATAACCTTCCGGTACCTTAGGCAATTCATATCTAGGAAGGCTAGTTATAGCAGGTGTTTAAGGAGATTCAGTTTCAAGCTCATCATCAGATTCAACAACATCATGTTGTATAACTCTAGCAATTTGTTTATCGAGAAATTCACCAAGTGGCACATCATCATTATCGAGCAAGGTACAAGCATCATCATAAGCATTATCCATAACAGAAGTAGCATCATCAATAACTTGCGACATATCAGAATTAATAGCATGTGGTGTTGTTGCAAGTTTACTCATAGCAGAAGGTGAATCTAAAGCAGATCTGGATGGCAGCTCCTTACCTCCCCTCGTCCTTGAGGGAAATATATTAGTCTTAGGATCCTTCAGATTCTTCATAGTGATAATATGATAATAATACCAAGTGGCTCAACAAATATAGCTATGCTCCCTGGCAACGGCGCCAGAAAAAGGTCTTGATAACCCACAAGCATAGGGGATCACAACAGTTTTCAAGGGTAGAGTATTCAACCCAAATTTATAGATTCGACACAAGGGGAGGCAAAGAATATTTGAAGGTATTAGCAGCTGAGTTGTCAATTCAACCACACCTAGAGATTAATTATCTACAACAAGTAATCAGTAGCAAAGTAATATGATAGTCTTGATAGTAGTGACACCAGTAACAGTAATGGTAACAGTGATAGCAGTAATTTTGTAGACGTGGAACATCGATGATAGCAGTAGTAACTTAGCAGAAACAATATAAGACAAACTCGTAGGCATTGGATCGGTGACTTGTTGGATGATATTCATCATGAGACAGTTATAACCTAGGGCGATACAACACTAGCTCCAGTTCATCGATATAATGTAGGCATGTATTCCATAAATAGTTATACATGCTTTATTAAAAGAACTTGCATCGCATCTTTTGTCCTACCCTCCCATGGCAGCAGGGTCCATACCGAAAACTAAGGGATATTAAGGCCTCCTTTTAATAGAGAACTGGAACAAAGCATTAAGACATAGTGAATACATGAACTCCTCAAACTACGGTAATCACCGGAGGAAGTCCCGGTTATTGTCAGTCTAGGGTTACCTGATCGTAACACGTAGTAGGTGACTATAACCTGCAAGATCGGATCTAAAACATGGATATGATGATGATAACATAAACGGTTCAGATCTGAGTTCATGGCACCTGGGCCCAAAGTGACAAGCATTAAGCATGGCAAAGTCATAGCAACATCAATCTAAGAACATAATGGATACTAGGGATCAAGCCCTAACAAAACTAACTCGATTACATGATGAATCTCATCCAACTCCTCACCGACCTGCGAGCCTACGAAGGAATTACTCACTCCCGGCGGGGAGCATAATGGAATTGGCGATGGAGAAGGGTTGGTGATGATGAAGGACAAAGATCCCCCTCTCCGGAGCCCCAAATGAACTCCATATCTGGCCTCCCGATGAAGAACAGGAGATGGCGGCGACTCCGTCTTGTGGATTGTGATAATTCTTTCTCCCTGATTTTTTTCTAAAATAATGTGATTTTATAGCGTCGGAATTAGGGTCTGCGAGGCCACCAGGTGGGTACAACTCACCTGGGCACGGCAGGAGAGGGGGCACGCCCTGGTGGGTTGTGCCCACCCAGGTGCCCCTCTCCGGCAGGTCTTGGCTCCAGAAATTCTTATTATTGATATAAAAAATCCTCGCAAAGTTTTGTTCCATTCCGAGAACTTTTATTTCTGCACAAAAACAATACCATGGTAGTTCTGCCGAAAACAACGTCAGTCTGGGGTTAGTTTCATTCAAATCATGCAAATTAGAGTCCAAAACAAGAGGAAAAGCGTTAGGAAAAGTTGATATGTTGGAGACGTATCAACTCCCCAAGCTTAAACCTTTGCTTGTCCTCAAGCAATTTAGTTGATAAACTGAAAGTGAAAAAGAAAAACTTTTACGAACTCTTTTGATCTTGTTTGCATAAATAAGCTTAAACAACACCCAGGTTTTCAGCCAACATTATAACTAACCATGTCGACAATAACTCTTAAAGGTCATAATGACTCATATCAATGACATAATCAGCTAGCTAGCAATAATAAGATATCTCAAAAAGCAACACGTTGTCAAAACAACCATGATATAATATGACAATAGTGGTATCTCACTAGCCCTTTCTAAGACCGCAAAACATAAATGCAGAGCACCTCCAAAGTTCAAGCAGTGACTAAACATTGTAATTCATGGTAGAAAAGATCCAGTCATGATGCACCCAACATTAGCTACACACAATGCATAAGTCATGACAACTGTGCTCTTCTCAGTTTCTGGCGCTTGTTTTAGAAGGTGATGACACAACATAAAAGTAAATAGATAGTCCCTTCGCAGAGGGAAGCAGTGATTTGCTCCATCTCGTGGATTGCAATAATTCTTTCTCCCTGATTTTTTTTGGAATAATGTGATTTATAGCGTCAGAATTAGGGTCTACGGGGCCACCAGGTGGGTACAACCCACTTGGGAGCTCTAGGAGAGGGGGGCGCGCCCTAGTGGGTTGTGCCCACCCAGGTGCCCCTCTCCGGCAGGTCTTGGCTCCAGAAATTCTTATTATTGATAAAAAAAATCCTCGCAAAGTTTCCTTCCATTCGTAGAACTTTTATTTCTGCACAAAAACAACACTATGATAGTTCTGCTGAAAACAGCGTCAGTCTGTGGTTAGTTTCATTCAAATCATACAAATTAGAGTCCAAAACAAGAGGAAAAGCATTAGGAAAAGTAGATACGTTGGGGACATATCAAAACTCCAGCGATCCATTTATGGACTGGTGCAAGCATCTCAGAGTCGTAATCATCGCTTTGATGAGGTAATCAAAGCGTTTGGGTCTATACAAGTTTACGGAGAACCTTGTATTTACAAGAAAGTGAGTGGGAGCTCTATAGCGTTTCTAGTGTTATATGTGGATGACATATTGTTGATTGGAAACAATATAGTAATGCTGGAAAGCATGAAGGAATATTTGAACAAGAGTTTTTGAATGAAGGACCTAGGAAAAGCTGCTTTGATATTAGGCATTAAGATCTATAGAGATAGATCGAGATGCTTAATAAGACTGTCACAGAGCACATACCTTGACAAAGTTTTGAACAAGTTCAAAATGGATCAGTCCAACAAGGGGTTCTGATAACCCACAAGTATAGGGGATTACAACAGTTTTCGAGGGTAGAGTATTCAACCCAAATTTATTGATTCGACACAAGGGGAGCCAAATAATATTCTCGAGTATTAGCAGCTGAGTTGTCAATTCAGCCACACCTGAAAGAGTTAATATCTGCAGCAAAGTATTTAGTAGCAAAGTAGTATGGAAGTAACGGTAACGATGGCAAAAGTGACAGTAGCCGTTTTGTAATGATTGTAATGGTAGCAACGGAAAAGTAACTTAGCAAGGATCAATATGTGAAAAGATCCTATGCAATGGATCAGTGATGGATAATTGTGTCGGATGGCAATCATCATGCAACAGTTATAACATAGGGTGACACAGAACTAGCTCCAATTCATCAATGCAATCTAGGCATGTATTCCATATATAGTCATACGTGCTTATGGAAAAGAACTTGCATGACATCTTTTGTCCTACTCTCCTGTGGCTACAGTGTCCTAATGGAAACTAAGGTATATGAAGGCTTCCTTTTAGTAGAGAATCGGACTAAAGCATTAGCACTTAGTGAATACATGAACTCCTCAAACTACGGTAATCACCGGAAAGAATCCAAGTTATTGTCACCCTGGGGGATGCGGATCATAACTTGTAATAGGTGTCTACAACTTGCAAGATAGGATCAAGACCACATATATATTCATGAAAACATAATAGGTTCAGATCTGAAATCATGGCACTCGGGCCCTAGTGACAAGCATTAAGCATAGCAAAGTCATAGCAACATCAATCTCAGAACATAGTGGATACTAGGGATCAAACCCTAACCAAACTAACTCGATTACATGATAAATCTCATCCAACCCATCACCGTCTAGCAAGATTATAGACTAACCACGTTCACAATAACATGTAGGTCTCACATTTACTCATATCAATGGCATAATCAACTAGCGAGCAAAAATAATAACTCTCGGATGACAACACTTTTATCAAGACAATCATGATACATTATGATATAATGGTCTCTCGCTAGCCCTTTCTGAGATCGCAAAACATAAATGCAGAGCACCCATGAAGAACAAGGACTGACTGGACATTGTAATTCATGGTAAAAGAGATCCAGTCACACTCATACTCAATATCAATTAATAGCAAGGCATACAAATGACGGTGGTGCTCTCTAACTCGTGCTTTTTATAAGAGGAGGATGACTCAAAAGTAAAGTAAAATAGATAATCCCTTCGTAGAGGTAAGCATTGATTTGCAGATGTGGCAGAGCTCGAGCTTTTTAAAACATGGATGAATAACAATTTTGAGCGGTATGCTTTCATTGTCATCATAACGACCAAGAGATTTCACCGTCTTCCATGCTAGATACATTATAGGCGGTTCCCAAACAAAATGATAAAGTTTTTACCCCCCCTCCACCAATCAAACGCACTCCACGGCTAGCCGGATCCATGGGTACCATCCATACAAACATAGTCCTGGGGGATTTTTTTGTTATATTTTGATTTGATTTTGAGCATGGAACCGGGCATCCCAAATACTAGCCACTTTCTCGTGAATGATAGTGAATCAACACATATCGTGAGAATAACCCACCTAGCATGGAAGATACTGACCACCCCGAGTCACTACATGAGCGATTTAGGCATGTAAAACAGAATATTATTTGAAGGCTTAGAGTTTGGCACATGCAAATTTACTTGGAACGACAGATAAATACCGCATATAGGTAGGTATGGTGGACTCAGATGGAACAACTTTGGGTTTAAGGAATTGGATGCACAAGCAGTATTCCTGCTTAGTACAAGTGAAGGCTAGCAAAAGACTGGGAAGCGACCAACTAGAGAGCGACAACAGTCATCAACATGCATTGAGATTAACCAACATTGAATGCAAGCATGAGTAGGATATAAATCACCGTGAACATAAATATCGTGGAGGCTATGTTGATTTTGTTTCAACTACATGCATGAACATGTGCCAAGTCAAGCCACTTGAATCATTCAAAGGAGGATATCATCCTATCATACAACATCACAACCATTTTAATATGCATGTTAGCACTCAAGACAAACCATTATCCACTCTTAGCTAATTAAGCATGGCATGAATAACTATAGTCTCTAATTCTCATTGCAAATATGTTTCATCCATAATGAGCTGAATTCAGAACGATGAGCTAATCATATTTACAAAAGAAAAATAGGTAGAGTTCGTACCATCTTTTCTTCATCTCAATCTTTTCATCATATATCGTCATTATTGCCTTTCACTTGCACGACCGAACTGTGTGAATAATAATAAGAGTGCACGTGCATTGGACTAAGTTGGAATCTGCAAACAAGAACTCAAAGGAGAAGGCAAGGTAATATGGGATCTCTAATAGATAAACAATAATGCATATGAGATCCACTCAACATTTTCATTGTGGTTTTCCCCTTACGACCCAAAGAAAGAAAATTCAAAACAAGAACGACAAAAACTATTTACACGGGAAAGCTCCGAACAAGCAAAAGAAGAACGAAAAATCTTTTTGGGTTTTCTTTTAATGCTACAACTAAACAGACTAGAAGGTAAAGCTATAACTAATGTTTTTTGGATTTTCTCAAGGTTAACTAAGCACACAAGAAGAAAGCGGAAACAAGAAATAAACTACCATGGATGGTGCAATGAAAAAGTATGAGCACCGACTACCAAGATGAGTGTGTGAACATGAATATAATGTCGGTGATAAATACATACTCTCCCAAGCTTAGGCTTTTGGCCTAAGTTGGTCTAGGGCCATGGATGAAAATAACCATATCCTGGATACTCCAGAGGGTCTTGAGGGTTCCACTGGTTGGCGAGCTCCTGTGGCTCCCACTAAAAAACTAGACCCGGATACGGATCAAGGGCTGGTGCCGGCTCGGGTGCTAGGGGTTGCGACAGACCCCAATATCTCTAGATGTCCTCGGGCATAATAGTGTACCTACCAGAATGAATATCGAACAAAGAAGAAGCAGGCAGAACAATAATCTCACAAGTTCCTTGACTAAACACTAAGTTGTAAAGCAGCCTCCTACTATTATTGTTTCTAATAAAATCATGTGTTACCATGCTATCATAGTCTAAATATCTTGTAGATAGCAGCATTTCCTCTTCCTCATCAAGCCTAATGGGGATCTTACAGTGTGTGGCTAGACGAGTTGCATAGATACCTTTAAATATGGGCCCCTTTGAACGGTTTAAGTTCAACCGTTGGGCCACCATAGCGCCCAGACTAAATGTTCTATCAGCAAGTAAAGCGTGGCGCAGAATGGCAAGGTCGGGAGCACTAAGGCCTCCACTCTCCCCACAACCAACTAAACATCTCCCCGCAAATAATGAATAATAGCGTATAACAAGAAAATGTAAACTAGTTGCTCTTGTCTTTGACACCCCTCTCTCTTCCCCCATAGTGGTTGCGGCAATAACGTCCTCCATGTCTCTAGGAAGTGGTTCACTAATGTTGCCCTCATATGGTATTTTGCAAACATTGCAAAAAGTGTAAAGTGTCATCTTCTTGGGCACATCATACAAGTAAAACTCTACCATGGGAGGATCCTCCCTAGTATAAAAGTGAAAGTTTTGCAAAAAGATATTAGTGAGTAAGAGGTACTGGTCACACTTATCGTTGAGGAAGTCGGTGATGCCTGCATTCTCTACCAAATAATAGAAATCTTCATAAATTCCGGTCGCCCTCAAGAATGCATTACTTGGCCATTCACATGGTTGAACTTCTGCGACGCAAGGAAGAATGTATTTGGACTTCTTCTTCACCTCATTTTCATCTTCTTTAGAGCCCCGACTTGAAGAGCCTCTTAACAATCTCCTCCTCATTTCTTTCTCTAAAATATTCTGAATTTTTTAGTGACTCAAAATTAAGGAGAACAAAACTCAACAAAACTTATAGCACCTACTCCCACAAGTGCCTACAGGCTATATCATGCATCAAACTACTTGGGACCATACAAACTTGACATGAAAGCTCAAGAACAAGGTCACCATAGCAGCAAAAATTTGCAATAAATAAAGAACTAGAACAAAAACTAATTGGACCAATGGAGGAGTCACATACCGAAGATCAATCCCCCAAAACAGTTTTGCAATTGGAGCTTTGCACAAGGAGATCAAAAATGGCAGCAAAATGAGCTAGAACACGGGTTTGAGAAATGGTGGGATTTTTTCTGGAGGAAGACGGAGTGGATGGTTGCTGCAATAAGTGAGGGGGCCTACGTGGGACCCACAAACCACCTGGGTGCGACTAGGGGGGTGGCCTCGCCCTGTGAGCTCGTGGCCCAGTGGTGCAACCCCCTGCTATGTGCTTAGTGCCACAAATTCTTAGATATTCTCCAAAAAATCATACTACATTTTCAGGGCATTTGGAGAACTTTTATTTCCAGTTCATTTTTATTGCACGGATAACTCAGAAAACAAAAGAATAATAGCATTTTTTACTTTGTCTAATCTAAACAATAGAGAGTAAAAGTTGGGTATTGTTGGGGATATAACCCCACGATATGACCCGCCCTGGAGGCTCCGGGTCATGTTGCTGGCTCGTGAGCCGGCCCAAAGGTGAGTGATAGGACTGGTTGTAGCGACCCGACCTGAAAGGTCGAATCTCCGGTGTTTCTGTACCATCCCAAGATCATGCTGGTACTCACACGACACATCAATGTATATATCAAAGTGAAATCACACAACTTTATTAATCGAAAAATCTCATATCGAGTTCTTTATTACAATAAAAATTACAATAAAGTGGCTGAAGGCCAACTCATGAGAATAACTAATCTTGCGGAAGCTTCAAGGTAGTTGAGTCCATCTGAATCCAAGGGCATCTCACCAAGCGTAGAACATATCCTCACTCCTGGTTGGAAAAATACTCTGCAACATGATACGTTGCAGCCGTATAGGTCAGCATATTGAATATGCCGGCAATGTCACAAAAGAGGGGGTGTAAAGTAATCGTCTATTCTATATGCATATATGGCAGGTGGGGTAGTAAGTTTTGCATAAAGCCAAAAAAATTCCTACAACAAGAGAGGGCAAAAGCATAATTACTACAATGTTGATTGATTAATGAGATGGTTCCACCAACCAATTCTCATACCCAAGTTGTCATTAAAAATCCCACATCAATATACTTAATTGTGTTGAGAGTTCCAGATAGTTCAGTTCCTTTGGCTCAAGCTGTCCATGACCGTGGACACGGCTAATTGATTAGGTTTGGGTACTCTGCAGAGTTTTGCACATGCTCCCCACAAGATTTGATCGCCTCCGTTGGATTTCTCGCACTTCAGGGTGTTTGAGAAACGGATGACCAAAACATGGTCTTCTAAAGGGTTTCCCCGAGACTCTGTCGGTGCCCATCCTTTCCTACCGTTCTTGTACATCTCGTAGCACCGCCTATCCAGGGTCACCATGATATCCAACCAAGCCAGAGCCCATAATGGCTTGTGGCTGTGCAGGTAAGCCTTGGGTCTTGAAGCATCCATCCATCTCTTTGTGCCTGGGTGGACCTTTCCGCGTGAATACTGGCACATCTCCAGCAACACCTAGGCTAACCACTGGCTTCTCCAGGGCGACGTTCAACCATCATCCACCCAGAGGTATGTTGAAAACTCGGAGTCTTGAAGTCTTGATCATCATGTAGGTCTTATAATTATTATCTCACAACTCTTGTGAATCACACAACCAACCCTGTCTACTAACAGCATAGCAAAATTAAACCAATGTTTCCCGGGGCCAAATTGTCAAAAGGGTTGAGGGGTGCCTACCACATGATACTACATCAAGTAACCAAGTTTCCAATTACCTACTTTGCATGCAATTGGGGAGATGGTAGAACTAATGCAATAAAAACATGGGTAAATATGATCAAAGTGATTTGCCTTGCTGACGATCCTCGTACTCAAGTGACTCTAGATAACAAGCTTCGCACTCCGAATGATCTAACGAATCAAACAAAGCACACAATAAGTATAATCACAATATAATTCACACAACAACAAGGTAAACAATACTTCATCAAACAAAAAGCACAATCAAAAAGAGGGGTCACTCAAAAAAGAAGACTCTAAATTTTTTAGTGTCAAAATCCTACTAAGGCATAACAAGACAAAATTTGTTTTGAAACATCTAGCCATTTAGATAACAGAAAAAAATACAATTTTTTATTAGAAAACAGAAGGTATTTCATTATAAAAATTCTTTGCAAAAGATTTATTACAAAACATTTTTCTAACCAATATAAATGGTGAAAACAAGTTTTTACCTATTTAAACTAGACCACAAAACAAATTAAAATATATTTTTTATGAAAATAAATTCACGTAATGTTTAATAATAGAACTAGATAAACTACTTTGAAAAGTTGAACTAAAGCAAAATTAAAGTAAATTTAAAATAAAAACAATTCAATTTAGTGTTATGTAGAAACCAAACAGAATCTGTTTTTACTAAAATCCTAATCTAACATATTAAAAAAAATCTCAAATAGTGCTGGATGATAGTCCTAACTAATACAAAATAGTAGCAAAAACAATCACTCAAAAATAAATTTTTAAACTCATGTTATTCAAGTTTTAGTGATTTGCTCAATTTTATCAAAATTCAAATTTAGGAGTTTAAATTTGAAATCTAAGCATACAGACGTAAACTACAACAAATTTGTGACATGTTGCAAAAAGAATCAATCAAAAACTCTAAATATTTTAAAAGATATAATAAAAACAAAAACAGAATACATTTTGTTTTCTAAAACAGAAAAGAAAAGAAAAAAAATCTTATCGAACGGATAGGGTCTACGTGGCATGCTGTGATTGGTTGAGAGAGTGTGCGTGCGGGAGCTAGCGAGCGGACGACCGAAACTTAACGCGTACCAATTCGTTTTATAAAACTTCTAATCTAGCGCGTTGGATCTAGATCGAACGGCCCAGGGGGGTGCGGTGGCTTATAGTGGTGGGTGTCGGGGTTCCGGCGAGGTCGACGGCGGCCGGACGTCGGAGGTGGTCGGGGTTCCGGCGAGGTCGACGACGGCCGGACGTCGGAGGTGGTCGGAGGCGACGGTGCGGTGGTCCGGGGCGGCGTTCGAAGTGCTCAGGCGACGACGGCGAAGCTCCGGCATCGGTTGGTGGCGTCGGCCAGGGCTGGGGACGACGTAGGCGACGGCCTCGTGCTCGGGGAGATTTGGTTGACGTCCGAACTCCGACGAGGTCGTGCGGTAGCGTTTTGGTGAGGGTAGAGGAGGTTTTGGGGTGGAACGGAGAGCGGAGGGACGGGGGGTTCTTATAGGGTGGTGCGGTGGTCTCGAATCCAAGTCCGTTCACCCGGACATCTGCTGTGATAAAACCACGATAGTTGGCGCCCACCGTGGGGCAACCGCTTGGTGGTGTTGAGTTCTCAAAGGGCTCTCTCCCAGGGCTCGAGGGATACGTGGTTGGAAGGATGAGCAAGAGTCGCCGCGGCCGGCTCGACATCGATGACGCCGGCTGGGGGCTTGATGCTGATTCTGTGGAGTATGGATTTCGGGTTCCGTTTGGCGGGATCCAGGTTTTCATTGGAAAGGTTGATGGATCTACACCAGGCTGGACATCTGCACCAACATCGTCGAGCTGGCTCGGCATATCCAATCTGCGAGTGGTGTGCGGCCTGCCCGTGCCCATCCAGGTCAAAGGCATGTTCTCGTGGGTTTCACTCAAGGTATGGACCTGGAAGCATCCGAGTCACAGGAAACTCTTATTTGCTCGGAAGATGAGTCCTCCAGTGGGGAGACAGAGTCAGTGTATCGGCTCAGTAACGGTGGCCTTGGGGGCTACACGACACCTATTCTGAGGTAGAAGGCTTTGAGTCGGATGTTCCAAGACCCCTGGTTCATGTGGCGGTGTTCATGGCGGGATCGTCTCCAGCCGCCGCTGTGGGTGATAGCCCACTGCCGCTGGCTCAGGTTCTAGTGGAATTGATGGACGAGCTTACAACTCTCATGTCCATGGAGGTAACACCGGACAATCAAGCAGCCTGGAATTTAGAGGTGGCGCGGATCAAAGGCCGGATGGCAGAGGAATGACAAAGGATGGCTGAGCTGAAGATCCGGATGGAGGAAGAGGCGGAGCGTATCAAGGCAGATGCTTTCCATCTAGAGCTGGAACAAAGGTCAGCAGCCGCAGTGCACCGGAGGAGGCATCAATCCCGTCTACCAGAACGTTACGAAGCAAGGAACCTGTTTAATACCCCTGGTGCAGGGCGGGTTATGAGCGCGCCGGAAAGCCGCCTGATGGAACGCCCAGCAACTCATCCACCCCAGCGTAACCAAACCTCACCTAGAGCTTTTCGAACACCGGCGGGTCATTACTCTAACCCGGCCGAGAACATGGTGGCAGCGGCCACCCGGCTTGAGACGATTCCCATCCCAGATGAAGCACCCTTTGCGGAGGACGTGCGAAACGCCATTGGATATTTACAGACGGCCATGGCCCAGCAAGAGAGATATGCTCACAGCCGGAGCCGGGTTCACTCTACCCCTCTCCCCAGTCGAAGTTTCAGCCGGCGCTACGAGTCGCCGACGTGTTCCAGCAGTCATCCACGTCGTGGACCACCGGAGGACGAACAAGCGGCTCTAGATGCACAAGCCCTCACGGACCAGGCGAGGAACATGCGAGAGGCGGAGATAGCGGCAACCCTTCTAGAGCCAGCGCTTTCCGTCTCAATGGGAGTAGTTAGTACCAGAGCCGTAGGGTGCCATGTTTAACTCCGGCTCTAAGAAGTGAACGGCTATCAAAAGATTTCAAGGGGCCTCGAAAGGTTCCGAATTACACAACTGATCTACCCCCTGAGGCGTGGGTTGAGAGTTATGAGCTGGCCATGGAGATGCTAGACATTAGTAAGGCAGTATGTGCAAAATATTTCATCATGATGCTTGAGGGTCCGGCTCGCACGTGGTTGAAAGGTCTGCCGCCTAACACGATAAGTTCATGGGCGGAGCTGAGAGTGAAGTTTATTAAGAATTTTCAGGGGACCTGTAAGCAGACCATGACCATTGTAGACTTGGACCATTGTGTTCAACAGGAGAATGAGTCGGCCCATCATTGGGTCCGGCGGGTGTCGACCATTATTCACTCTTCAGAGCAGATCACAGCGGCTCAAGCGGTGCTTATTCTGGAAAAGAACTGTCATTTTGTTCCATTGAAACAGAAGCTCGGCCGGCTCAAGCACACGTGTCAGGATATGGGAGAGCTCATGACGGCCCTGACAAAGTATGCCGACTCAGATAACACCAAGGATACAGGCTCGGATGATGAGAAAACCAATCAAGGGAAGAAGAACAATCAAGGAAAAGGCTTTGTGAACAATGGGAATCAGAATAAACGGAAGAGCGCTGATAGCGGGTCAGAACTAATGGCAAACACCAACACAGGACAGAACCATCCCAAGGGGAATGGAAAATTCAGGCCGTTTCATCAAAGGAACAGAGGCCCTTTCAATTTAGAAGAAGCACTTAGGAAGCCTTGTCCGGAGCACAGCATGCCTGACAAGCCGGCGTTGCATGCGTGGGGTGATTGCTTTATCATGCAAAGATTCAAAAACCAACATTCCCAACCGCGTAATAACTAGGGCGGTGGCCCGCCTGGCGACTTAGGGCATGGCGGATCAGGGGCTGGATTCGGCGCCGGTGGTTCAGGAACCGGGCATCCGGGTCAGAATAACCAAGGGGGGCACCAACAACATCCTAGCAACAACAGCAATAACAACAATTAGCAGCACCGCAATCAGTCCGGGTTTCAGAGTAACCCGAAGCAGCTTAGTTCTGGACAGTATCACGTATTCATAATGTGGAGCCGGGAGGATCACCCGCCGCGGGTAGATGACCCGGGCTGGCTGGCTCTAGTTGTGGCCCCTCAGGTGAATGGCTATATGGTGAATAAAGTGCTCATGGACGGAGGTAGCAGCATCAACATCCTTTATTATGACAGTTTCCGGCGGATGAAGTTGCTTGACAAAGACCTTAAACCTTCCTCCACCGTCTTTCATGGTGTGGTTCCAGGTAAGTCGGCATACCCGGTGGGCCGGATTTCATTAGAAGTGGCTTTTGGCAATGAGTATAATTATAGGGTGGAGTCCTTGTGGTTCGAGCTGGTTAAAATCAAAAGTCCCTATAATGCGCTGTTTGGGAGGCCGGCTTATGCCAAATTTATGGCTAGGCCTTGCTATGTTTATTTACAACTCAAAATGCCCAGCTTAAATGGTACAATTACCGTTCACGGTAATCAGAAAACAGCTCTCGAGTGTGAGGAAGGAGATGCGGCGTATGCAGAGTCTAGTTGTGCCTAGGAGGAGCTGAAGTTCTATAAGGAGAACGTTGACCCGGAGGATATGACCCCGCTGAAGAAGCCTACTACGGAAGTTGAGCCGCCACTCAAGTTTTCAGCGGATGATACCAAGGCAGTAGATTTCAATCCGGGCGACTCATCCAAGCAGTTCATCATTGGGGCTCACATGGATCCCAAATAGGAAAGCGTGCTCATCGAATTCATCCGTGAGAATCGGGACATCTTCGCATGGAAGCCTTCTGACATGCCGGGTGTACCGAGAGAGTTCGCTGAGCACAACCTTAATGTGGATCCAAAGTTTAAGCCGATCAAACAGTTTCTACGACGGTTGAACAACGAGAGATGTAAAGCTATTGGGGAGGAAGTTGCCGGCTCTTGGCTGCAGGCTTTATAGTGGAAGTTTTTCACCCGGAATGGTTGGCTAACCCGGTGCTAGTGCTCAAAAAGAACGGCACCTGGCATATGTGTATAGATTACACGGACCTTAACAAGGCTTGCCCGGCTGACCCTTTTGCACTCCCTCGTATTGATCAGATTATTGATGCTACAGCCGGATGTGAAAGTTTATGCTTCCTAGATGCATATTCAGGTTATCATCAGATCAATATGGCAACGAAAGATCAGGAGAAGATGGCGTTTATTACACCTTTTGGGGCGTTCTGCTACGTCTCCATGCCTTTCGGGCTCAAGAGTGCCCAGGCGACTTACCAACGATGTTTGCAGAACTGCCTTCACAATCAGATTGGCCGAGATGTTCATGCTTATGTAGACGACATCGTGGTTAAATCCAGAAAGAAGGAAACTCTCCTAGAGGATCTGAAAGAAACCATTGACAATCTCCGGGTCTACAAGATGATGCTTAACCCGACGAAGTGTGTCTTTGGTGTTCCAGCAGGAAAGCTTTTGGGCTTCTTGGTCTGTGAGCGGGGCATTGAGGCTAACCCAGATAAAATTAAGGCTATCACTTCTTTAGGAGAGCTGACGTGCATTAATGACGTTCAGCGCCTTGCAGGACGGATTGCTGCGTTGAGCCGCTTCACAAGCCGGCTTGGGGAGAAAGCCATTCCCTTATACCAGATGATGAAAAAGACAGACAAGTTTAAGTGGAGCAAAGCAGTGGCTGAAGCACTTGAAGCTCTTAAGAAACAGTTGACTGAGCTGCCAGTATTAGCCGCTCCGGTTGAGAAAGAGCCGTTGCTCCTTTATGTGGCGGCTAACAACAAAGCGGTCAGTGTAGCAATTGTGGTTGAGCGCAAGGAGGTAGGGAAGGAGTATCCTGTGCAAAGGCCGGTTTATTACATCAGTGAAGTTTTGACAGAGTCTAAGTAGAGGTATCCGCATTGGCAGAAGTTGGTATATGGAGTTTTCATGGCTAATCGCAAGTTAAAACACTACTTTTTGGGGCACCAGATAACCGTGGTCAGTTCTGCCCCGTTGGGAGATATTATTCAAAATAGAGAAGCTACACGGAGGATTGCCAAGTGGGCCTTAGAGTTGGGTCCTCTTAACATCAAATATGTTCCTCGTATAGCAATAAAGTCTCAAGCTTTGGTGGATTTCATAAATGATTGGACAGAATGTCAAGCTCCCGAAGAGAAGCCGGATAACACGTATTTGACTATACACTTTGATGGGTCCAAGCAGTTAGAGGGGTCCGGTGTAGGAGTTGTTCTCACCTCCCCCAAGGGTGACAAGTTTTGTTATGTGCTCCGGTTAATGTTTCCTTGTACTAATAATGTAGCTGAGTATGAGGCACTACTCCACGGTCTCAGAGTCGCTAAAGAGATGAGCTTAAGCCGGGTCAGATGTTTAGGCGACTCAGATCTTGTGGCTCAGCAAGTTGCAGGTACTTGGGACTCCAAGGATCCGCGGATGGCGGCTTATCGACAGGCGGTTGATATCATTGCCGGTCACTTCAAGGGGTATCAGGTGGATCATATTGATCGTCACAGGAATGAGGCGGCTGATGCCTTATCATGGTTAGGTTCTCAACGAAAGCCGGTACCACCTAATGTTTTTCTGGACATATTGCATCATCCGACGGTCAAGATACCCTCTGAGGAGGATGTGGCTATTCCTGACCTGGAGGCGGAATTGGTGGCGGCTCTACATGCCATCCCAGACTGGACTATTCCTTATTTGGCTTATCTGACACGTGGCGAGTTGCCTAAGGAGGAGGATCTGGCCAGGAAGGTTACACGGCATTCTAAGTCTATGACGATTTGTTGGAAATATGCCCTAGAGGCAATAATAAATTAGTTATTATCATATTTCCTTGTTCATGATAATCGTTTATTATCCATGCTATAATTGTATTGATCGGAGACTTAAATGCATGTGTGGATACATAGACAAAACCATGTCCCTAGTATGCCTCTAATGGACTAGCTCGTTGATCAAAGGATGGTTAAGGTTTCCTAGCCATGGACATGAGATGTCATTTGATAACGGGATCACATCATTAGGAGAATGATGTGATGGATAAGACCCAAACTACAAACATAGCATATGATCGTTTCAGTTTATTGCTACTGTTTTCTGCATGTCAAGTATATGTTCCTATGACCATGAGATCATGCAACTCACGGATATCGGAGGAGTGCCTTGTGTGTATCAAACGTCGCAACGTAACTGGGTGACTATAAAGGTGCTCTACAGGTATCTCCGATGGTGTTTGTTGAGTTGGCATGGATCGAGACTGGGATTTGTTACTCCGTGTAACGGAGAGGTATCTCGGGGCCCACTCGGTAATGCAACATCACAATAAGCCTTGCAAGCAATGTGACTAATTGTTAGTTGCGGGATCTTGTATTACGGAACGAGTAAAGAGACTTGCCGGTAACGAGGTTGAACTAGGTATGGAGATACCGACGATCGAATCTCGGGCAAGTAACATACCGAAGAACAAAGGGAACGATATACGGGATTAACTGAATCCTTGACATAGAGGTTCGACCGATAAAGATCTTCGTAGAATATGTAGGAACCAATGTGGACGTCCAGGTCCCGCCATTGGTTATTGACCGTAGAGGTGTCTCGGTCATGTCTACATAGTTCTCGAACCCGCAGGGTCTGCACACTTAAGGTTCGGTGACGTTTCGGTAGTGTAGAGTTATGTATGGTGGTGACCGAAGGTTGTTCGGAGTCCCGGATGAGATCCCGGATGTCACGAGGAGCTCCGGAATGGTCCGGAGGTAAAGATTCATATATAGGAAGTCCCAGTTTGGTTTCCGGAAAAGTTTCGGGCTCATCGGTAGTGTACCGGGAGTATCGGTATTGTACCGGGAGTGCCGGTAGTGTACCGGAGGACCTCCGGGAGGGGTACTTCGACCCCAAGAGGTCCATGGGCTGTGGGAGAATAATAACCAGCCCTTATTGGGCTGGGAAAACAGCCACAAAGGCCCATGGCGCAGGAGAGAAAGTCCTAAAGCAAAAAGTGGAAAATCAGCCAATAGGAGGCAATCCTACTCCAACTAGGATTGGAGGTGAAGTAGGATTTCTTCCCACCTCCTATTTCGGCCGACCCAAAGGCCTTGGCTGCCTCTCCTCTCCTCTCCTCCTATATATACTAGTGGATTGGGTGGTTTTTGGACAGAATTTCCGGCCACGTGCTACCCGTTTCACCGGTGCACAGTTTCTCCTCTAGATCGGATTTCTGCAGCGCTTAGGCGAAGCCCTGCCGGAATTGCTCCACCACCACCATCACCGGAGCGCCGTCACGCTGCCGGTGAACTCTCTCTCCTCTCCACCTCCTCTTGCTGGATCAAGATGGTGGAGATCGTCATCAAGCTGCACGTGTGCTGAACGCGGAGGTGCCGTCCGTTCGGCGCTAGATCGGAAGGACCGTGATCGAGATCGCGAGACGGTTCGTGATGAGATCGCGGAACGGATCGTGATGAGTTCGCGGGACAGATCGTGATCAAGATCGTGAGACGGATCGTGATGAGATCGCGGGACGGATCGTGATGGGATCGCGGGACGGATCGTGATGAGATCGCGGGACGCTCGGCGATTTGGATCGCGAAGATGTTCGACTACACCAACCGCGTTTCTTAACGCTTCCCGCTTAGCGATCTACAAGGGTACGTAGATCCACTCTCCCTCTCGTAGATGCTCATCACCATGGATAGGTTTGCGTGTGCGTAGGAAAATTTTTGTTTCCCATGCGACGTTCCCCAACAGTGGCATCATGAGCTAGGTTGATGGTTCGATGAGATCTCGAGTAGAACACAAAAGGTTTGTGGGCGTTGATGCTTAGATTGCTTCCTCCCTTGGTCGTATTTTGGTTCAGCGGGATTGTGAGATGAAGCGGCCCGGACCAACATTACTCGTACGCTTACGAGAGACCGGTTCCCTCGACGCAACTTGTTGCCTAGATGGCTTGCGGGTGACAGTTTCTCTCACTTTAGTTGGATCGGATTCGACAAAGGCGGTCCTTGAGAAGGTTGAAAAGCAAACTAGTGTATCACCGTTGTGGTTTATGCGTAGGTGAGAATCGTTCTTGCTAGATACCCATAGCAGCCACGTAAAATATGCAACAACAATTAGAGGACGTCTAACTTGTTTTTGCAGGGTATGTTGTGATGTGATATGGCCAATTACATGATGAGATATATGTGATGTATGAGATGATCATGTGATGTATAGAATTTCACGACTTGCATGTCGTTGAGTACGGCAACCGGCAGGAGCCATAGGGTTGTCTTTAATTATTGTATGACCTGCGTGTCAATCATTAAGCGCTATGTAATGCTTTACTTTATCGCTAAGCAGTAGCAATAGAAGTAGAAGCAGGGCTGGCGCCACAACCCCAATGGCAACACATTGATGGAGATCAAGATGATGGAGATCATGGTGTTGTGCCGGTGATGATGGAGATCATGCCGGTGTTTCGAAGATGGAGATCTTAAACACAAGTTCATGGCCATATCATGTCACTTATGAATTGCATGAGATGTTAATCCTTTTTATGCACCTTATTTTGCTTAGGACGACGGTAGCATTATAAGGTGATCCCTCACTTAATTTCAAGCTAAATTGTGTTCTCCCCGAATGTGCACCGTTGCGAAAGTTCGTCGTGTTGAGACACCACGTGATGATCGGGTGTGATAGACTCTACGTTCACATACAACGGGTGCAAGCCAGTGTTGCACATGCAGAACACTCGGGTTAAACTTGACGAGCCTAGCATGTACAGACATGGCCTCGGAACACGAGAGACCGAAAGGTCGAACATGAGTCATATAGTAGATATGATCAACATAATGATGTTCACCATTGCAGCCACCTCAACTCACGTGATGATCGGACTTGAGTTGGTGAATTTGGATCATGTATCACTCGAATGATCGGAGGGATGTCAATTTGAGTGGGAGTTCTTAAATAATATGATTAATTGAACTCATTATCATGAACATAGTCAAAGTGTCTTTGCAAATTATGTTGTAGATTACTAGCTCGCGTTGTGGCTCCCTTGTATTTTTATATGTTCCTAGAGAAATAGAATTGAAAGATGTTGGTAGCAATATTGCGGACTGGGTCCGTGATCTGAGGATTGTCCTCATTGCTGCACAGAAGGCTTATGTCCTTAATGCACCGCTCGGTGCGCCACCCCCTCTAGCGTTGTCTATAGATGTTGTGAACATCTGACAGGCACGTTTCGATGACTACTTGATAGTTTTGTGCGTCATGCATTACGGCTTAGAATTGAGGCTCCGAAACGTTTTGAACGTCACAGAACATATGAGATGTTCTAGGGGCAGAGATTGTGATCTCAGGCTCGTGCCTGTGTTGCGAGATATGAGATCTCCAACAAGATTCTTTGCCTGTAAGATGAAGGAGAATAGCTCAATCGTTGAGCATGTACTCAGATTGTCTGGGTACTACAATCGCTTGAATCAAGTGGGAGTTGATCTTCCAGATAAGATAGTGATTGATATAGTTCTCCAAGTCACTGTCACTAAAGCTACTAGAACTTAAGTGATGAACTATAATACACCAGGGATAGAAGTATTGATCCCTGAGCTGTTCGCGATGTTTGACACCGCGAAGGTAGAAATCAAGAAGGAGCGTCAAGTGTTGATGGTTAATCAAACCACTAGTTTCGAAAAGGGCAAGATCAAGGAGGGAAACTTCATGGATAGCAAGTCAGTTGCTGCTCCAGTGAAGCAACCCAAAGTTGAACTCAAACCCGAGACTAAGTGCTTCTATTATGAGGTGAGAGGTCGCTGAAGCGGAACAACCCTAGATACTTGGTAGATAAGAAGGCTGGCAACATCGACAGAAGTATATTTGATATACGAGTTATTGATGTGTACCTTGCTAGTACTCCTAGTAGCACCTGGGTATTGGATACCGGTTCGGTTGCTAAATGTTAGTAACTCGAAATAAAAGCTACGGAATAAACGGAGAACTAGCTAAGGGTGAGGTGACGATGTGTGTTGGAAATGTTTCCAAGGTTGATGTGATCAACATCGCACGCTCTCTCTACCTTCAGGATTAGTAACGAACCTAAATAAATGTTATTTGGTGTTTTGCGTTGAGCATGAACATGATTAGATCATGTTTGTTGCAATACGATTATTCATTTAAGTCAGAGAATAATAGTTATTCTGGTTACATGAATAATACCTTCAATGGTCATGCACCAAGTGAGAATGGTTTGTTGAAATCTTGATCGTAGTAGTACACATGTTCATAACATTGATGTCAAAAGATACAAAGTTAATAATGATAGTACCACATACTTGTGGCACTGCCGTTAAATGTCATATTGGTATAAAGCGCATGTAGAAACTCCATGCTGATGGATATTTGGACTCATCGATTTCGAATCGGTTGAGACATGCGAACCATGCCTCTTGGGCAAGATGACTAAAGGACCCCGTTGGATGGAGCAAGCAAGTGATTCATTGGAAATGATACATGTTGATGTATGCAATCTAGTGAGTCTTGTAGCGTGCAGTGGATATCGTTATTTTCTTACCTTCACTGATGATTTGAGTAGATATAGTGTATATTTACTTAATGAAACACAAGTCTGAATCGTTTGAAAGGTTCAAGCAAATTCAGAGTGAAGTTTAAAGATCATCGTGACAAGAAGATAAAAATGACCGCGATATGATCGTGGAGGTGAATATCTGAGTTACGAGTTTGGCATACAACTTAAGACAACGTGAAATTTGTTTCACAACTAACGCCACCTGGAACACCATGCTGTGATGGTGTGTCCGAACATCATAGTCATGCTCTATTGATATAGTGCATACTGTGATGTCTCTTATCATTTTACTACTATAATTTTTGGGGTTATGCATTAGAGACAACTACATTCACTTTAAATAGGGCATCATCTAAATCCGTTGAGATGACACCGTGTGAATTATGGTTTGATAGAAACCTAAGCTGTCATTTCTTAATGTTTGGGGCTGCGATGCTTGTGTGGAAAATGTTTTCACATAATAAGCTAGAACCCAAAGCGGACAAATGTATCTTCATAGAATACCCTAAGAACAGATGGGTATGCCTTCTATCTCAGATCCGAGTGCAAAGTGTTTGTTGCTAGAACTGGGTCCTTTCTCGAGAAAAAGTTTCTCTCAAAAGAATTGAGTGGGAGGAAGATAGAACTTGATGAGGTTGTTAAACCTTTGTTCAACCAGAGAGTAGCGCAGCGCAGAAAGATGTTTCTGTGAAGCCTACGTTAGTTGAAGAGGAAGTTAATGATGATGATCATGAAGCTTCAGGATCAAGTTACTATCGAACTCCGTAGGTCGACAAGGATGTGTACTGCTCCTGAGCGGTACGACAACTCTGTCTTGGAGGTCATGTTGTTGGACAACGATGAACCTACGAGCTATGGATAAGCGATGATGGGCCCGGATTCCGACAAATGGTTAGAGACCATGAAATCCGAGATAGGATCCATTTATGAAAACCAAGTATAGACTTTGGTAGACTTGCTCGTTAGACGGCAGGTCGTTGAGTACAAATGGATCTTTAAAAATGAAGACAGACGCTGATGGTAAATATCACCATTTGTAAAGCTCGACTTGTTGCAAAGTTGTTTGTGACAAGTTCAAGGAGTTGACTACGATGAGATTTTCTCACTCGTAGTGGTGCTAAAGTCTGTTGGAATTATGTTAGCAGTTGCTGCGTTTTCAATTATGAAAATCTGACAGATGGATGTCAAAACATCATTTCCTTAACGGTTTACTTGAGGAAAGGTTGTATGTGATACAACCAGAAGGTTTTGTCAGTCCTAAGGATGCTAAAAGGTGTGCAAGCTTTGGTGATCCTTCCATGGACTGAAGCAAGCATCTCGGAGTTGGAATATACACTTTGATGAGGTGATCAAAGTTTTTGATGTTTATACAAAGTTTACGAGAAACTTGTATTTGCAATAAAGTGAGTGGGAGCACTATAGAGTTTCTGATAAGTATATGTGGTTGACATATTGTTGATCGGAAATAATGTAGAATTTCTGGAAGGCATAAAAGGTTGTTTGAAAAGTGTTTTTCTAAGGAAGACCTGGATAAAGCTACCTAATTGTTGAGCATCAAAATCTATAGAGATAGATCAAGATGCTTGATGAGACTTTCAATGAGTGCATACCTTGACAAGATTTTGAAAGAGTTCAAAATGGATCAGCCAGAGAAATATTTCTCGTCTGATTTGTAAGGTGTGAAGTTGAGTGAGACTCAAAGCTCGACAACGGCAGAAGAAAGAGAAAGGATGAATGTCGTCCCCTATGCCTTAGCCATAGGCTCTATATTATGCCATGCTGTGTACCGCACCTATGTGTGCCTTGCCACGAGTCTGTCAAGGGGTACAAGAGTGGTCCAGGAGTGGATCACTGGACAGCGGTCGGAATTATCCTTAGTAACCAGAGGACTAAGGAAATGTTTCTTGATTATGGAGGTGATAAAGAGTTCGTCGTAAATAGTTACGTCGATGCAAGCTTTAACACCTATCCAGATGACTAGTAGTAGCAATCTGGATACGTATAGTGGAGCAGCCATTTGGAAATAGTACCAAGTGGAGTGTGGTAGCAGTGTTTACGGTTTGACATAGAGATTTGCAAAGTACACACGGATCTGAATATCGCAGACCCGTTGACTATAAGACCTCTCTCACATGCAAAGCATGATCGAGCCCCAAAACTCATTGGGTGTTAGATTCATAACAATGCGAATCACATGGTGATGTGAACTAGATTATTGACTCTAGTGCAAGTGGGAGACTGTTGGAAATATGCCCTAGAGGCAATAATAAATTAGTTATTATCATATTTCCTTGTTCATGATAATCGTTTATTATCCATGCTATAATTGTATTGATCGGAGACTTAAATGCATGTGTGGATACATAGACAAAACCATGTCCCTAGTATGCCTCTAATGGACTAGCTCGTTGATCAAAGGATGGTTAAGGTTTCCTAGCCATGGACATGAGATGTCATTTGATAACGGGATCACATCATTAGGAGAATGATGTGATGGATAAGACCCAAACTACAAACATAGCATATGATCGTTTCAGTTTATTGCTACTGTTTTCTGCATGTCAAGTATATGTTCCTATGACCATGAGATCATGCAACTCACGGATATCGGAGGAGTGCCTTGTGTGTATCAAACGTCGCAACGTAACTGGGTGACTATAAAGGTGCTCTACAGGTATCTCCGATGGTGTTTGTTGAGTTGGCATGGATCGAGACTGGGATTTGTTACTCCGTGTAACGGAGAGGTATCTCGGGGCCCACTCGGTAATGCAACATCACAATAAGCCTTGCAAGCAATGTGACTAATTGTTAGTTGCGGGATCTTGTATTACGGAACGAGTAAAGAGACTTGCCGGTAACGAGGTTGAACTAGGTATGGAGATACCGACGATCGAATCTCGGGCAAGTAACATACCGAAGAACAAAGGGAACGATATACGGGATTAACTGAATCCTTGACATAGAGGTTCGACCGATAAAGATCTTCGTAGAATATGTAGGAACCAATGTGGACGTCCAGGTCCCGCCATTGGTTATTGACCGTAGAGGTGTCTCGGTCATGTCTACATAGTTCTCGAACCCGCAGGGTCTGCACACTTAAGGTTCGGTGACGTTTCGGTAGTGTAGAGTTATGTATGGTGGTGACCGAAGGTTGTTCGGAGTCCCGGATGAGATCCCGGATGTCACGAGGAGCTCCGGAATGGTCCGGAGGTAAAGATTCATATATAGGAAGTCCCAGTTTGGTTTCCGGAAAAGTTTCGGGCTCATCGGTAGTGTACCGGGAGTATCGGTATTGTACCGGGAGTGCCGGTAGTGTACCGGAGGACCTCCGGGAGGGGTACTTCGACCCCAAGAGGTCCATGGGCTGTGGGAGAATAATAACCAGCCCTTATTGGGCTGGGAAAACAGCCACAAAGGCCCATGGCGCAGGAGAGAAAGTCCTAAAGCAAAAAGTGGAAAATCAGCCAATAGGAGGCAATCCTACTCCAACTAGGATTGGAGGTGAAGTAGGATTTCTTCCCACCTCCTATTTCGGCCGACCCAAAGGCCTTGGCTGCCTCTCCTCTCCTCTCCTCCTATATATACTAGTGGATTGGGTGGTTTTTGGACAGAATTTCCGGCCACGTGCTACCCGTTTCACCGGTGCACAGTTTCTCCTCTAGATCGGATTTCTGCAGCGCTTAGGCGAAGCCCTGCCGGAATTGCTCCACCACCACCATCACCGGAGCGCCGTCACGCTGCCGGTGAACTCTCTCTCCTCTCCACCTCCTCTTGCTGGATCAAGATGGTGGAGATCGTCATCAAGCTGCACGTGTGCTGAACGCGGAGGTGCCGTCCGTTCGGCGCTAGATCGGAAGGACCGTGATCGAGATCGCGAGACGGTTCGTGATGAGATCGCGGAACGGATCGTGATGAGTTCGCGGGACAGATCGTGATCAAGATCGTGAGACGGATCGTGATGAGATCGCGGGACGGATCGTGATGGGATCGCGGGACGGATCGTGATGAGATCGCGGGACGCTCGGCGATTTGGATCGCGAAGATGTTCGACTACACCAACCGCGTTTCTTAACGCTTCCCGCTTAGCGATCTACAAGGGTACGTAGATCCACTCTCCCTCTCGTAGATGCTCATCACCATGGATAGGTTTGCGTGTGCGTAGGAAAATTTTTGTTTCCCATGCGACGTTCCCCAACACGATTATCAATGGTGAGTTACATAAGTGTAGTGTGACGGGTGTTTTTCAGCGCTGCGTCTCACCAGAGGAGGGCCGGCAGATCTTGAGTGAAATTCATGCTGGCGACTGTGGACATCATGCCGGGTCAAAATCTTTAGTGGCCAAGGCATTTCGACATGGATTTTTTTGGTTGACGGCTCACAAGGATGCAGAAGACTTAGTCCGTAAGTGTGACGGCTGTCAGAAGTTTGGCCGACGTGCTCACGTTCTGGCTCAAGAGTTGAGGATGATACCAATCACTTGGCCGTTTGCGGTTTGGGGGCTTGATATGGTAGGACCTTCAAGAGATCCAAGGATAAGAAAACACACCTTCTGGTGGCAATTGACAAATTTACTAAGTGGGTAGAGGCAGAGCCGGTCAGTAAATGTGACGCGGTTACAACGGTTCAATTTATAAAGAAGCTGATCTATCGCTTTGGTTACCCGCACATTATCATTACTAACAATGGAACAAATCTATCCAAAGGAGCTATGAAAGCGTTCTGTGAGAAGGAGCATATCCGGCTTGATGTTTCAGCCGTGGGACATCCCCAGTCTAATGGTCAGGCAGAGCAAGCCAATCAGGAAATTTAAGAGGAGTCAAACCACGGCTCATGGTTCCTTTGAAGCGGACACCCGGATGTTGGGTTGAGGAGTTGCCTTCCGTCTTATGGAGCATCAGAACTACCCCTAACAGATCGACATGTTTCACGCCTTTCTTCATGGTGTATGGTGCTGAGGCGGTTCTACCCAGTGATATCCGGCACGACTCACCAAGGGTGGCGGCTCATGTTGAGACGGACAATGAGGTAGCACGCCAAGATGCGTTGGACACCTTGGATGAAGCATGAGAGTTAGCAGCAGCCAGGTCGGCAATTTATCAACAAGACCTACGACGTTATCATAGCCGCAGGGTGAAGTCCCGGACGTTCCAGGAGGGTGACCTGGTACTCCGGCTGATTCAAGACCAATCTAGAATGCATAAGTTATCTCCACCATGGGAGGGGCCTTTTGTGATCAGCAGAAACCTTAACAATGGGTCATATTACCTCATTGATATCCGAGATGAGTCGGAAACCGCGGGTCAAGAGACGTTGCGGCCATGGAATATTGCACATTTGCGACCATACTTTACTTAGTAGGCGTTGAAAGCCACTATCATTGTATATATCATGCTTACATGAGTAAAAACTAGCAGCCCCGCAAAGACTGGGGCCTCTGCTCTTATGTATACCTTTGCGCAATCAAAGATGAATTTTTTCCGGCTCAAAAATTTGAGTTAAAGTGGTTTGTTTGTCGTCAAAACGGCTGATCCGGCTTTATGCCCTATCAAGCGCTGTTGTAGGGAGGCTTCTTGCCTTCGGGTATAGCTTACATCTCCCCTGCATAGTCTGCTTTTACGCTGTTGCAAGGAGGCTTCTTACCTTCGGGTATAGCTCACATCTCCCTTGCACAACTGGCGTTATGCCCAATTAAGCATTATTGCAAAGAGGCTTCTTGCCTTTGGGTATAGCTTACATCTCCTTTGCACAGCCAGCTGTTATTAAACTGTTGCAAGGAGGCTTCTTGCCTTCGGGTATAGCTTACATCTCCCTTGCACAGTTGGCTTTATGCCTAGTTTGTTTACATTAAGCGCCGTTGTTGATGGAGGCTTCTTACCTTTGGTATAGCTTACATGACCCTAAGACAACAGCGTGTACACCAAATTCCAGTTGCTTATCAACTGCGGCCATCGAAGGGGGCTTCTTACCGACGGGTATCGCTTATCTCATCCTAATGGCCGGCTTTATGCCATTTCCGGTTACTTATTAACCGCGGTTGTCGAAGGGGGCTTCTTACCGACGGGTTCGCTTATCTCACCCTAACAATCGGCGTTTCCGCCAAACATCAGTTGCTTATCAACTGTAGCTGTTGAAAGAGGCTTCTTGCCTTCGGGTATAGCTTACATCTCCTTTCAAACAGCCGGTTTTATGCCATCTCAGGCTAATTATTAGCCGCGGCTGTCGATGGAGGCTTCTTGCCTTAGGGTATAGCTTACATCTCCCATCAACAGCCGACATTCGCACATACAACATTTGCTGTTAAAAGGAGGCTTCTTACTGTCAGGTATAGCTTACATTACCCTTCATACAGCCGACTTTAAGGCGCTTCCGGTTCATCAATAGCTGTAGCTGTCAATAGAGGCTTCTTACCATTAGGTATAGCTTACATTATCCTAAGACAACCGGCTCCTTAATGGATTCATCCGACAAAGAGCCGGAGCCATGTTGCTCCGGTTGACAAAATTTGAGTTTTCAAATATATTATCCGGCTCTAATCTTTTGGAGAAGGAATGACATCTTCAAACACAAACACCCCTCATCAGAAAAGCTCAAGGTATATTTACGCAAAGGAATGAGCAATCAATGAAGAGCCGACAACACATCAATTTGAAACACGGAAAGAAGGAAAATGCACACAGAGAAATGAAAATATATACAACCGCCAATGGCAGGGTCATGCTTACTCTATTACAAAAACTACTCTCAGAAGGAGCAAAAGTCATTGTCAAGTTTCAACCACTCACGGCGGGTCATTACATGGGTCATTACATGAGTCTGTGCTCAGAAAGGTTAAAAGAACAAAATTCAATTATTGGCCGGCTCATCCCGCTCCGGTTCTTCCGCTGGCTTTATCTGGAGATTTCCCAATTCCCAATTACAGTCAGCCAGAGCAGCGAAAGACCCTTCAAGAAAAGGGGGCGCGTCAAGCTCACAAGGGAAGATATCCTTACTGCGGGCGGGTGTCAGATCCTTCCACTCGTAGAGAGGCCCGTGGATCCTCTTCTCCTCTGCGTCGTAAGCCGCCTGATAAGTGCTCAAGTCAGCTTCATCCGCCAGTACAGAGGCCAGATAACGCGACTCTTTGACACACCAGATGTAATCTTCTTTGGTGAATTCTGAGCCGTCATCTTTTTTGGACGGGTAACCATCCATCATTTCGGCCGGCGTTAGCTCGGGGGCGAAGGCCAGAGCCCGGCTCAATCCAGCGACGGCTCCTTGGCGGAAGGCAGATTTCTTCAACTCCTCTATTTGCTTGGGCATTGTAGAGAAGAGTTCCAAGACACCTTTTAGAGCGGTGGGAATCTTCTCCTTGTATTGAACCGTCTTAATCGTGAAAATAGCACCACAATAAAGCTGTTCTACAAAGGTGTAAATAGCCTTCAGGGGTAAAAGGCTATCTGAAACCAATTGCCGGCTTCTGGGGCCTGTATAGGTCAAACAAAGCAAGATGAGTCGCCATCACAACAGATGAATGAGACATGCTGGAAACATGAAGTGAGTAAGAACTTACCAAAGAGAGCGGCTGCCATCTTGGTTATATGACACTTTAGGCCTTGAAGCTCATCCACCACGGCTATCAGCCGTTGGTCGGTGTCATCCGCTCGCTTAGTCAACGCAGCTTTTTCCAACTAAGTAGATTCTTTTAAAGAAGCAAGCTCCGCCTTAATATGGACCAGCTCTTTAGACAGCAGCCGACACTTTTCATCAGAGATGTTGTGGGCCTATTGTTGAGCCGCTAAGTTTGCCTTCATATCAGACAATTGAGAGCCGGCTTCGTTTAAAGCTTCCTATAAGACATCAAAACACAGGATAAGTCGCCAAAATACAGGACGAGTATTAAAAGAAAATTTATGCAAGTCTCAAACAGATTGCAAGGAATATATTTGACACTTGGGGGCTAATGTATATTTGATCTTTCAGCATGCAGCGCAATTCTGGCTCATCTTCTTCGAAGTTAAACCGGAACTTGGGGGCTACACTATGGCTCTTCAGTTTACTTCTAATAGAAGATCCGACTCAACTTCATCAAGCTTGAGCCGGCCCTTGGGGGCTATGACTGGCAGTTTAACTTATCTAAGGAAAGATCCGACTCAATTTTGGCAAATTAAGCCGACTCTAGGGGACAATGACTATGAATCTGTTCTAACAGAAAGTTAAGCAAAGACCCGGTTCAACGATTGAGTACATTAAACCAGCTCTTGGGGGCTAAGTAAGGGTATGGTAAGAAGGAAAGGTACCTCGTATTTTGTCTTCATTAAAGAGACCAGCCGAAGTTCCAGATCCCGGCTGGTGGTAACCCGGTTTATATACCCAGCGTGGAGCTCTTCGGCTGTCATCTTCTCGTACGAAGAGTCAAAGTTCAGCTTCTTCGAGGCCTCGGCCAGCTCTGTATGCTTGGTCAACACATGAGCCGGAGGAGTTTGATGACCAGACCCGGTGATAACAACATCTGGAGTTTCAGGGGTCTTGGCAGGAGTCGCCGGCTTTGAAGGAGCCCTTGGAGGGCTCTCCATGATGATATCAACAGCAGTCGGTTCTGTGGAGGCAGCTGGTGGATTTTCTTCTACTTCAACCTCCTCCGGTTGTTCGGGCTCTGGCTCTTGGATAACAGGGCCGGAGGAGGGTTTGTTGGTCTTGCGACGCTTAGCTTGAGCACTGCAAAATAGAAGGATCAGTAGTTGAAAGATGTTGCTATCATATTAAGAGCCGGATGTCCGGATATCATAGTAAGGAATGCTTACAGCGGATTGATCTTGGGCGGTGGTAGAATTGACGCCGAAGAGTCGCCGGAGGAAGGTGATTTCTTCAAAGAATAAAATAGAAAGATGAAGAAAATGTCAAGTTTACAAAGGAAAGTCAAAGGAAAAGCAGAGATATAAACCTCGGCGGGGCTTTTCTTTGGAGCCGGAGAATTTGGTAACCCGGACATGAGCTCAATAGAGCCGATGCTTCGAGTCTGTCGGCGCTCGTCCTGCTGTTGCTTTTTCAAGAGAAAATCGGGGGCCGGGTAAGCAAGAGGGTGAGAAAGAGGAACTTTTCTGATAACCAGTCGCGGCTTTCAGGGGACGAAACATTCTGAGCCGGAAGAAACATAGTTTACCTCAGGAGCATTGGCGCGGCTGGTTTCCACTTCATCCTGCGAGTAAAACAAGCATTAATAAAGCAGGAAGGTAAAAGATCAAACAAAGCAGTTAAAGTATTACCTCTGAGCTGGATGATGGTGGTGGGTCAAACAAATTCTCTTGCGGGGCATCTTTTTTAGCCCTCTTGGTCACGACCTTCTTCCTGGATTTCTTTGGAGGGGCAACATATTCCTTCTTCCAGAAGTCTGAGCCAGCCTATAGGAATGACCCGGAGAATGAATAACAAATCAACAAAGTACAAACAACATCTAAGAGATGGATGGGAAGAGATTAACTTACATCGGGAGCCGGGTTATTGACGCAGAAAGGCGCCAGGACGATGGCACTGCATGAGCCGGAGGCCTCGTGGACAAGGCTCCGGATGGTAGTGGTAATATCATCCTCTGTCAGTGTTGATTCGCTGAAGCACAACGAGCTGTCATATTTGCCTTCATACTCACACATAAGCCGACCTCTACGGCTTAAAGGCATGATCCGCTAGGAGATCCAGTAGCGGATAAAATCCAATCCTATTAAACCGTTGGCCAGGAGCGCTTTGATCTTGGCATGGAACGACTCGTATCTGGCACGCTCCGAGGCAGAGAGCCGGCTGGGAAGCTCAGTGTCTGTCCTAAGACGGGAGGGGCGATAACCCGCCAACGAGTGCTCTTTCTTAGGAGAGGTCTCTTGGCAGTAGAACCATGTCTTATTCCAATCCTTTGGGTGACTTGGCATTGGAGTGGCAGGAAAGATGATGTCTCGACGGCGTTGAATAGAGATGCCGCCCAACTCCAGACTCAGACCACCCTTCATTTTCGTTTGGCGGTTGGCATAGAAGAACTCTCGAAAGAACCCCATGGACGGCTTAGTTTGCAGATAAGCCTCGCAGAGAACTTGGAAGTTGCAGATGTTTGAGACGGAGTTGGGTGCCAAGTCTTGAGGATGCAGTTTGTAGAAATGAAGAACATCCCGGAAAAACTTAGAGCCGAGCGGCGTGAACCCTCACTCGATGTGATCAGTAAAGACCACTATCTATCCTTTCTGAGGGGAAGGCCGGGTCTTGTTACCTGGAACCCGCCAATTAAGGACCTCTTTGGGAGGGAGAGTACCCGCTTCAACATAACCTGCTAAGTACTCCTCCGTAACGCAAGAACCAACCCAGTTGCATGAGTTGGACACACGAGACATATTGGCGGCTTAAGTACTGTGCAAGGTAAAAGGCGTGATGAGTCACAAGCAAATATTTATGACAGCTTAAAGGTTTAAGGGTTCTACAGACAATGTGGAAAGACCCGGTTGATGAGAGCCGGAGAGGCTTAGCGACTCAACAGAGGAAAGGAAGATTGAAAAATCGGCTATGTCCTAAAAAACAGATTCCGTAAACTATTACTATGGCTACGGATCTACAAAAGCAGCGAAAAAGGATTTTTATCCAGACCTAGTGATGAACAGCAGAAGGAAAGAAAATGGAGCGGAGCTATCGCGGTCCATGCATTACGCGCGGCCGGCCCGCGCACGGCGGTGGGGCGAGAGCGCGATCTAAAGGCGACAAAGGCGTCGAGATATACTCGTGGTGGCGGTGTCGGAGCCCAAGCGGCGGCGGCGGAACCCTGCTACGGTGGAACCCTACTATGGCGATGGGCGATATAAGGAAGAAGGAGAACTCATCGGAGATGTTGCGACGGCGGCGGAAGATTTCTGGTTCGTATCAGGGTGATGCAGCGGCCCGATCGGTGTAGATGCGAAGACGACGCCGGACGACGAGGACGCAGGAGCGGCAGCAACAGGAAGAAGAAGAGGCACGAGCGGGAGGATGGAAAGCTCCGACCCGCACGGGTCATATTTAAAAAGGGAATAAGGAAGGCGCGAAAATCCAGGCGACGACACCGTTTGACTGAGGCGGACGCCTCGATTCTCGGGATGACAGTTAATGAAAGATTCGGTGATACGTCAGCAGATCTCATGATGTCACGCCGGGTCATTTCTGGGTGACTCGCCAAAAAAGGAAGAGAAGGATGAAGTGAGCAAGCTCAATTCAACCTGGGGCCTAATGTTGAGGATATAACCCCACGATATGACCCGCCCTAGAGGCTCCAGGTCATGTTGTTGGCTCGTGAGCCGGCCCAAAGGTGAGCCGTAAGACTGGTGGCCCAGGAAGATAGGCGGCTCAAGGTGTGGGCCGCACAATGGCCCGGACGGAGAAGACCTGGGCACGTAGGCCGTCTCAGAGACAGCATGGACAAGAAGATAGAGAGAGACTCGGACATACAGTAAGACTCGGTTAGCAATTGTAATGACTCGGTGGTCCTGACCTCTTATATAAAGGCAGACCCGGGGCGACTTAGGGGAGAGGTGATCGAGAACTAGGTCAAGCTTCTAGCTCCTTGTAATCGATACACAAGCAATACAAGCACAAGCAGGACGTAGGCTATTACCTCGACTTGAGGGGCCGAACCTGGGTAAATCCATGTCTTTCGTCCCAATTAACCCCTTTGAGTCCACCCCGTTAGCGATGGCTTCGAATCCAAGTCCGTTCACCCGGACATCTGTCGTGATAAAACCACGACAGGTACAGAAGGTTGGGCCTTCTAAATTCATCCATCTCATGCTCATCAAAAGGAATTCATTAACAAGGTTGATCAAGTCTTATTAACAAACTTCTTTTGAGTAATCATGAAACCGGAGAATTTTCGAATAACACTAAGTTACCTCAATGGGGATATGCATATCCGCAATAATAAGTATATCATATTTCTTATTGAGAGTAGGGAGAGGGAATTCAAAACCTCCAATAATAGTCGTTCAATTTTTTTCAATGGAGTTGATACTATGAACTTGAGGTTGTTTCTTCGGAAAGTGAACCGTATGCTCATTACCATTAACATGAAAAGTGGCATTGCCCTTGTTGCAATCAATAACAGCCCCTGTGGTATTCAAAAAAGGTCTACAAAGAATGATCGACATGTTGTCGTCCTTGGGAATATCAAGAATAACAAAGTCCGTTAGGATAGTAACATTTGCAACTACGACAGGTACATCCTCACAAATATCGATGGGTAAAGTGGTTGATTTATCAGCCATTTGCAAAGAGATTTCAGTAGGTGTCAGCTTATTCAAATCAAGTCTGTGATATAAAGAGAAAGACATAACACTAACACCAGCTCCAAGATCACATAAAGCAGTTTTAAGATAGTTTCCCTTAATGGAGCATGGTATAGTTGGTATTTCTGGATCTCCTAATTTCTTTGGTATTCCACCCTTAAAGGTATAATTAGCAAGCATGGTGGAAATCTCAGCTTTCGGTATCTTTCTTCTATTTTGTCACAATATCTTTCATATACTTAGCATAAGGACACACTTTTAGAATATCAGTCAAGCGCATACGCAAAAAGACAGGTCTAAGCATTTCAACAAAACGCTCAAAGTCCTCATCCTCCTTTTTCTTGGATGGTTTAGGAGGAAAGGGCATGGGTTTCTGAACCCATGGTTGTCTTTCTTTACCATGATTCCTAGCAACAAAGTCTATTTTGTCATATCTTTTATTCTTAGGGTGTGGGTTATCAAGATCAACAGCAGGTTCAATCTCGACATCATTATCATTATTAGGTTGAGCATCAACATAAACATCATCATTAATATCATCACTAGGCTCGTGTTCATTACTAGATTGTGTCTCAACATCAGAAGTAGAAATATCATTTGGGTTTTTAGGTGTATCTATAATAGGTTCACTAGCAGCATGCAAGGTCCTAACATCATTCTTTTTCCTTTTATTAATGGGACGACTAGGTACATCAGTATTAATTCCCTGAGAATCTTGCTCAATTATCTTAGTATGGCCCTCGTGATACAAAGGTTCATGAGTCATTGTACCACCTCTAGTCACAACTCTAACAGAATGATCATTGTTCTTACCATTCATCTCATTAAGCAAGTCATTTTGTGCCTTAAGTACTTGTTCTACTTGAGTAGTTACCATGGAAGCATGTTTACTAATAAGCTTAAGATCATTAATAGTTCTACTCATATAATCACCTAAGTGATTAAGCATGTAAGCATTTTGTTTCAATTGTCTACTTACATAAGCATTGAATTTTTTTTGCTTAACAACAAAGTTATCAAACTCATACAAGAATTGGCTAGCAGATTTATTATAAGGAAAATCACCTTCATTAAATCTATGGAGAGAATTTACCTCTACTACCCGTGTCGGGTTATCAAGACCATGTATTTCCTCAATAGGTGGTAGATTCTTAACATCTACAGCTTTAATACCTTTTTTATTTCATAGATTTTTTTGCCTTTTGCATATCTTCAAGACTGAGAAATAGAATACCTCTTTTCTTCGGAGTGGGCTTTGGAGGTGGTTCGGGAATAGCACAATCATTATCATCGCTCAATATATTATTCAATAGTAGTTTAGCTTGTTCAACAATTCGTTCCCTGAAAACACAACTAGCACAACTATCTAGGTGGTCCCTAGAAGCATCAGTTATTCCATTATAAAAGATATCAAGTATTTCATTTTTCTTGAGAGGATGATCAGGCAAAGCATTAAATAATTTGAGAAGCCTCCCCCAAGCTTGTGGGAGACTCTCTTCTTTAATTTGCACAAAGTTAATAATTTCTTGCAAGGCAGCTTGTTTGTTATGGGCAGGAAAATATTTTCCAGAGAAGTAATATATCACATCCCCACACAACCAGGAGCAAGAGAATTAAACCATATCTTAGCATCACCCTTTAATGAGAAAGGAAACAACTTAAGAATATAGTAATAACTATTTTTTTCCTCATGAGTAAATAGGGTGGCTATATCATTCAATTTAGTAAGATGTGCCACAACAGTTTTAGATTCATAACCATGGAAAGGATCAGATTCAACCAAAGTAATTAGCTCAGGATCGACAGAGAATTCATAATCCTTATCAGTAAGAAAGATAGGTGAAGTAGCAAACTAAGGATCATATTGCATTCTAGCATTCAAAGATTTTTCTTCCACTTGCATATCAATTTCTTAAGATCATCCCTATCCTTACAAGCAAGAAAGTCCCTAGCTACCTCTCCTTCCATAACATAACCCTTAGGTATATTAGGCAATTCATATCTAAGAGAGCTAGGTCTAGCAGGTGTCTCATAGCGTTTAATTTCAGTAATTTCATCAGTTTTAGAAGTATCATCAGTTTCGGCATTGAATCTAGAAATTTGTTCATCAAGAAATTCACCCAGTGGCACATTATTATCAAGCAAAGTATTATCATAAGCATCATGTATAGCACAAGTGGCATCATCAATTACTTGCGACATATCAGAATCAATAGCAGGTGGTGGTGTCGCAAATTTACTCATAACAGAAGGTGAATCAAGTGCAGAGCTAGATGGCAGTTCCTTACCTCCCCTTGTAGTAGAGGGATATATCTTGTTTTTTGGGTCTGTCAGATTCTTCATAGTGATCAACAGATATAAATCCCAAGTGACTCAGAGAATAGAGCTATGCTACCCAACAACGACGCTAGAAAAAGGTCTTGATAACCCACAAGTATAGGGGATCACAATAGTTTTCGAGGTTAGAGTATTCAACCCAAATTTATTGATTCGACACTAGAGGAGCCAAAGAATATTCACGAGCATTAGGAGCTGAGTTGTCAATTCAACCACACCTGAAAGACTTAATATCTGCATCAAAGTATTTAGTAGCAAAGTAGTATGGAAGTAACGGCAACGATGGCAAAAGTGACAGTAACAGTTTTGTAATGATTGTAACAGTAGAAAGGGAAAGTAACTTAGCAAGGATCAATATGTGAAAAGCTCGTACGCAATGGATCAGTGAAGGATAATTATGTCGGATGGCATTCATCATGCAACAGTTCTAACATAGGGTGACACAGAACTAGCTCCAATTCATCAATGTAATGTAGGCATGTATTCCATATATAGTCATACGTGCTTATGGAAAAGAAAACTTGCATGACATCTTTTGTCGTACCCTCCCGTGGCAGCGGGGTCCTAATGGAAACTAAAGAATATTAAGGCCTCCTTTAATAGAGAATCGGACCAAAGCATTAGCACTTAGTGAATACATGAACTCCTCAAACTACGGTAATCATCAGAAAAAATCCCATTTATTGTCACCCTGGGGGATGCGAATCATAACTCGCAATAGGTGTCTACAACTGGCAAGATAGGATCAAGAACACATATATATTCATGAAAACATAATAGGTTTAGATCTGAAATCATGGCACTCGGGCCCTAGTGACAAGCATTAAGCATAGCAAAGTCATAGCCACATCAATCTCGGAACATAGTTGATACTAGGGATCAAACCCTAACAAAACTAACTCGATTACATGGTAAATCTCATCCAATCCATCACCGTCCAGCAAGCCTACGATGGAATTACTCACGAACGGTGGAGAGTGCTACCTCTTGAGCTTGTGTTGGTTTTCCCTTGATGAGGAAAGGGTGATGCATCAAAGTAGATAAGTATTTCCCTCAGTTGATGAGAACCAAGGTATCAATCCAGTAGGAGGAACAAGCAAGTCACCAATGGATGCACCTACACAGACAATCAAACTCTTGCACCCAACGCTATAAAGGGGTTGTCAATCCCTTCACAGTTATTTGCAAGGATTAGATCTGATAGAGATAGATGTAAACAAAAATGGAAAGTAAAATATAAGTAAATTGTAGCAAGGTATTTTTGGTATTTTTGGTTTATAGTTCTTAAAATATTATATGGAAAGTAGACCCGGGGGCCATACATTTCACTAGAGGCTTCTCTCTTGAAGGAAAATATCATGGTGGGTAAATAAATTACTGTCAAGCAATTGATAGAAAAGCAAATAATCATGTAGATATCCAAGGCAATGATCATGCATATAGGCATCACGTCCGTGTCAAGTGGAACGAAACAATTCTACATCTACTACTAGTACTCCACACATCGACCGACTCCTGCCTACATCTAGAGTATTAAGTTCATGAAGAACAAAGTAACGCATTAAGTAAGATGACATGATGTAGAGGGATAAACTCAAGCAATATGATGAAAACCCCATCTTGTTACCCTTGATGGCAACAATACAATACGTGCCTCGCTACCCCTACCATGTCACTGGGTGAGGACACCGCAAGATTGAAGCCAAAACCAAGCACTTCTCCCATTGCAAGAATTACCAATCTAGTTGGACAAACCAAACCAAACCAATAACTCGAAGAGACTTACAAGGATATGAAATCATGCATATAAGAATTCAGAGAAGATTCAAATAAGATTCATGGATAATCTGAACATGAACTCACAATTCGTCGAATCTTGACAAACACAGCACAAAAGAGTATTACATCGAATAGATCTCCATGAAGATCATGAAGAACATGGTATTTAAGATCAAAGAGAGAGAATAATCCATCTAGCTACTAGCTATGGACCCATAGGTCTGTGGTGGACTACTCACGCATCATCGGAGGGGCAATGGAGTTGATGTAGATGCCCTCCGTGATCGAAACCCCATACGGCAGATTACCAGAAAAGGCTCCAAGATTGGATTTCTCGGGAACGAAGGTTTCTATCAGCGGAAAAGAATTTGTGTGGCTCCCTTTGGTGTTGGGGAATATTTGGGTATTTATAGGACGAAGAATAGGGTTAGGAGACCTGCCAGGAGACGGAAAGCCTGCTCGACATGGCCAGGGGGGTGGCTGCGCCTACCAGGCTTGTGATCTCCTGGTAGATCTCCTAGCGTGCACTCCAAGTCTGGTAGACCTCTTTCCTTCTAGAAAAAATCATTCTGAATATTTTATTCTGTTCGGACTTCGTTTAATATTCCATATCTGCAAAACTCAAAAACAAGGAAAAACAAAAACTGGCACTAGACTCTAGATTAATAGGTTATTCCCAAAAATAATATAAAATACCATATTAATGCATATAAAACATCCAAAATTGATAATATAATAGCATGACATCATCAAAAGTTATAGATGCCTTGGAGACGTATCAGCATCGCCAAGCTTAATTCCTACTCGTCCTCGAGTAGGTAAATGGTAAAACTTGTAGTCATGTGAAATGTGCTCCAAGTGAGCTCCCAAGCTAGGGTAAACAGCCCCATTTGTAATCAAGTTTTTTTTGGACCTACTCTAAATGAGCCAAATATTTTTTATTAACGCCTATTCAATTTATATAGTGTAGATTCAAAGTATCACTATTTATTGAATTAATCTTCATATTTTTACAATTTTTCTGAAAAATACATACTTTAATAGAAAACCATTAAAAACACGTTTAAAATATGAAAATGGAAAACTAAGTTCCAATCCTTCTTATTCACTTTGAAATCAAGCTTTGGTGATATTTTTGATTTTTTTAATTTTCAAAAACCGAAGGGAACCCTACCTCCTCTCCTTGGACTCTATGAAATGTTGTGCGTGATAGCTCATATGTGTGAAGGATTTTTCATGAAAATGTCCATAGACAAAGTTTATTATTTTTGGTTGATAACATGTCACACAAGAAAACATTGTGCACTGGTTTTATTTTTTTTTTGATTTTTTTCAAATTAATGGTGCTCATTTGACCTCGGTCGTGCCAGCTAGTTTTTTTGTAAATGTCCATATAGCAAGTTTAGTATTTTTCGTCGTTAGTGTGTCTTATAAATCGACGAATGGCGAAGGTTTCATATTTTTTTGATTTTTTTTAATTATTTATGCTCTGTGAAAGCCTTGGGAACCCCGTTGACCATCTCAAAACCCCTCTAAACCCCACGACGAAGGGTCAGCCATCCGATCATACCCTAGCGCCAAGCGATAGCCCTTCGCGTTGTTGGATCACATGGATGGCTCCGCATCGTTGGATTGTGGGGCAATCCACGAGAGGCGATCCGTGAGAGTTGTTGGTTGTGCTCGCCCACCCTTGCCTCCCCTTTCTTCTGCTGCTTATTCTGCGGCGACGAGAGGAGCCACTACTCTGCTTCTTCTTCTCCGGTGACGAGAGGAGCCACTCCTCTACTTATTATTCTCCGGTGACTTTGGGAGATATGTCGAGCTCCATTTCAGCCTCCCGACCCTCATGGACCCACTATGGTCCACTTCCCATGGAGCGATGTCCTGACTGCCCACGCAGTGAGCACTGGTACGGTTGACTTCGCAGGTGGTCAAGAATGGCAACTATGGGCGCGAGTTCGTGAAATGCGAGAGCAATCCAGAGGGGCAGGTTAGATCTCATGATTTTTCTCCGATTTCTTTTTCTATTTGCTTTTAATTATTTTTCCTTGGAACTAGGATTTAGGGTTCATGTTTTCGATTCAGATCGTGAACAAATGCACACATTTTGAATGGCTGGATGACTATGTTCAGCGGATTCAATGCAATGGGGCCCCAACCCAAGAGCTCAATCTGTCGTTAGCACCTACGAATTTGGTCTCTGAAAGTGCTGTTCCGGCAGTTGGGGATGCAGATCTGAAGGGGGAACTAAAAAAGATGAACAAGAAGTTGAAGCAGATGATTCAATTGAACAAGGAGGCGAATCTGATAGCTTTAGGAATTTATTTTTGTATAGTTGCTCTAGGATTTTCTTGCTTGCTGGTCATCACTCATTAGAGATGTTATTAGTGTGGTGTCATGTGCTCTAGGATTTGGTTAAATTTGTGGATCCTGTGCTCTAGGATTTGCTTAAATTTGTGGATCATGTGCTCTAGGATTTGCTTAAATTTGTGGATCATGTGCTCTATGCTTTGTGTTGCTTAATTTGTGGATCATATCAGTTTTGTCAGTTTTGTACACTTTCAGTTTTGTTAGACAACACCGACCGTAGAAGAAAAAAACTTAGTTCTAGGGTCCAAATTCAAACTAAGCTCTGGTTGGGCCGTCGCATTGCGTTGAGTGTCGAAGGCCCACAAAGATAAAAGAGGCCTAGAAAATAGTGCATGCGCTGGCTTTGTTTTTTGCTTGACTATTGCCATGGTAAATCCATTTATTGTCGTGCCGAACAAAAATAGTGCATGACGGTAAATCGATTTATTGTTAGCAGTACAACTTTTGTCCCATGTAATTTTTGTACAGATAATTGCCATGACGAACTTAAAAATAAATTTTTACATGTCACTGTAAGTGTAGATACCATGGCAAATTCTTTATTGAACTTGCCCACCTCAAATTTATTTGTACATATCGTGGCAATTCCCTTCTGTATATAGCCTATGGCATAACACTTTGATTTTTTGACATGCGGGTATTATAAACATGTTTTTGTTGCAAGAAAAATATTGTATACACGATTTTTTATTTATATTTTTGTTTTATACATGTTTTTTAGAACATGGCAACTTTATTATTAAGAGCGTGTCAGATTTAATTATGTAGATCATGATATCCATCAGAAACCACGTCTAAAATATAGTCTGGTGGCACCATTAGCCACCATATCCATCTAGAGAGCATGTCTAGGGCTTAGCTACGGCACCATATCCATCTACAGAGCATGTCTAGGGCTCGGCTACGGCACCATATCCATCTACCGATATCTCACGTAGCAAGCATACATCCATAACATAGAAAGTAGCAAGCATAACATAGTTCTTACATAAAACATAGGGTGCCCCACAATCATCCATGGCGCTGGAGAAAATAACCAGCAACCAGAGTTAGTTAAACATAGCTGAGAGAGCATAGTAGCAAAAGCATACAATATATATCCTATGTACTGCCTAGTGCACTACGCGTCTTCGTAGTCGGAGATGGCTTGATCCGCTTGCACCGGAGCCTGGTCCGCCTGAGCCTCCTCCTGCGCCGCACGTGATGCCTCCATCTGCTGATGATGAAGATGTCAGGCCTACGCAGCTGCTTCCGAGTGGATGGAGTTGAGGATCACCACCTAGTCGGGCCACAGATAGTAGATCGGCGGTGCCTCCACTTCTGGCTCCTCCGGTGGCGCCTCCACTTCCGTTTCCTGCGGCGATGGCTCCACCTCCGGCTCCTACGCCTGCGCCTCTGCCTCCTCCTCCCCCATCTTCGACCCCTCCTCAAAATCCTCCTTCGATTCCAGAGGTAGCCTTGCTTGCCTCCGGATTTGGGCCTGTCGAAGGAGGAAGAGACGGTCTTCGATTGTGTAGTATTGGCGGCATGGTGGCATGGCTGATGGGCTCGGAGAGGGGACTGCTCAGGTCCCGACGGGGAGAGGGAGCAGACGGATGAGCTAGGGTTGGGGGATGCCGTCCATCTTAAATAGCCGCCTATGGATAATGACAGGGAGAAGGATAGGTGCCTCGACAGTCAAGGAGAGGAGGTCAAAGAAATTTGAATTTGAGACGTGTGCGAGAAGAGAGGAACCAACGACAGCGACCGTCGCTGCGTCCGTGGCGGCGTGCATGCAGGCAGGCTAGCTCGATCACATGGCATGCATAGCAGGCTTCTGTATCGTAGTGGCGCATGTTGATTGGTATGCCCTAGACTTTAATTGCCGCGCTAAATTGATGATGCGGAGGTCAAAGGCCGAGACGGATGTGAACTATGAATCAATCGAGGAGGCGCTTGCGAGAAGGGACGAATCGGCTAGAGCGACAGACACTGCGTCCCATGGCAGCTCATAGGAAGGCTGCGTCCCTGGCGGCGCGCGTCGGTGCATGCTGGCAGGCATGCTGGTTCATGTCGCGCATGCATAGTAGGCTTATCGTGATGGCGTGCATCAACACATGATGCACGCGGGAGTTTAATGTAACGGCCCAAACAAAACCACGGCCCAACGGTCCAACCAGCGCCACGGTCCAACACGACTCCACTTGGCAGGTCCAACGGGCGACACACTCTAGCGCGGCCCCACACGTGAAAATGGTTAAAATTAGGGCGACACGATCCAATGCGGCCCCACTTGGCAGGTCCAACGGGCGACACAGTCCAGCACAACCTCACTCGTCAGAGTTAACGGTCAAGCCATTGACCTCGACGGCAACGTCCGCTAAGACCAGTTCTTAGGGTTTTGGGCAAGGGAGTGGGGAAAAGTGAGCAAAAGTTAAGAGCATGGGGATGAATGAGTACAACTAAGGAACCAGAGGCACAGAAATAAAAATCCCATACATCAAATTTAAAAATAATGCACAAATTTAGGGGGAGATCTTGCTTATCACATACTTCTCAAAGCGACGATTATATTCACTAGTTATATCATATGTCGAAGCTTTGATCTATATGTTGTCATCAATTACCAAAAAGGGGGAGATTGAAAGCACATTTGCTCCCTTGGTGGTTTTGGTAATTAATAACAACATATATGTCACTTAACTAATGTTTCCATTAAGCAAGTTTCAGGAAAAGTTCAATGATGGGTTGGCAAAAGGATTGTGGAATACCCCAAGATGCAATGAAATAGATTGTAAAAGCCTCAAGCAAGAGGACTCTACATTTTACTTTGTGAGAAATCACTTTGAGTCCATAGGAAAGCCAATACTATCAAAAGGGGGTAAGGTACTGTTGGTGAACAAAATGCTCATACGTGCAGATGAAAGCACAACATGCTCCCTTGGTGGTTTTGATAATTCATGACAACATACATTGTCTCTTGGACTAACACCTCTATCTAGTGTATGTTAGATAATAGTCCATGGAGAGTTGAGTTGGCAAAAAAGATTGTGGAGATTGTGGGATTACCCCAAGATGCAAGGAAATAGGTTGGCCAAGCTTCAAGCAAGAGGACTCTACATTTTACATTTGTGAGAAATCACTTTGAGTCCATAGGAAAGCCAATACTATTAAAAGGGGTAAGGTTTTGTTGGTGAACAAAATGCTCATACGTGCACAAGTTATAGTCACCAAAAACATAAACAAGCTCTCCCACCAAAGTCAGTCTATAGCCAAACATTCAAAATCGGTGCAACCAACATTCCTATCCTGGTGCCACCAATTCCAAACCCTGTACAGACTCAGCCCAACCCTAGCCACTTCGGTGCAACCGATTCTATACTGGTGCCACCGAATTCAGGTTGCCAACTTTCTATTATGCAAGTTTGCATTTTTGGTCCATCCGAGAATGTTGAATCGGCATCACCGAGTTTGGCAATTCTGACTGTTGGTCACCTTGTCGGTGCAACCGAGATTCCTATATCGATCTCACCAAGATTCAAAAGTGGCCACCTTTTGGTCACTTCGGTACCACCGTGATTAACGGATCAGTGTCACCGAGTTGGTCATTTTGTGTGTAACGGTTGGATTTTTGGGGATGCCTATATATACCCCTACACAATCACTTACTCGTAAGAAAAGCACTCAAAACTATTCCATACCTATCTTATCAGATTTTCTGAGAGAGAACCACCTACCCTTGTGTTGAGATCAAGATCTTCCACTCCAACCATATGGATCTTGATTTCTAGCCTCCCCAAGTTGCTTTCCACCAATCCCATCTCTTTCACCAAGCCAAATCTATGAGAGAGTGATTGTGTGTTGAGGAGTCTATCATCTTGAAGCACAAGAGCAAGGAGTTCATCGTCATTACCGAGCCTATTATCTTTTGGAGGGTGGTGCCTCCTAGGTTGGTTACGTGTCGCTTGGGAGCCTCCTACTTCGTGTTGTGGAGTGAACCAAGAAGTTTGTAAGGGCAAGGAGATCGCCTACTTCGTGAAGATATACCCATAGTGAGGCTAGTCCTTCGTGGACTGAAGCCGTATGGAATAGTCAAGGTTGCTACTTCATGGACCCTTATGGGTGGAGCCCTTCATGGACTCTCACGACTGTTACCCTCCGTGGGTTGAAGACTCCATAAACATGGACGTACGATAGCACCACCTATCGGAACCACGGGAAAAATCTTTGCGTCTCCTATTGTGTTTGACCTTCCTATCTCATATCTTTACTTCATGTGCTATGTAGTTACTTTCCGCTGCCATATTTGTAGAAATGCATGTGTAGGGCTGTTAGACTTGCTAGACTTGCTAAAATAGTTAAAATCTGCCAACCAATTAACTTGGAAAAAGGTTAGGTTTTAAATTCCTGCTAGTAGTCTATTCACCCCCCCTCTAGACACTCTTCTAACGATCCTACAAGTGGTATCAGAGCTTTGGTCTCCATTGCTTTGGTTTAATCACCGTGGAGGAAGATGGATGTGTCTAGAGTAGAGAGTTTGAGTTGTAGAGTGCCCATTCTTGATGGAGAGTAATATAGTCAATGGAAGAATGCCATGATTGATCTATTTGATAAGTTCCATTTGACTAAATATATGAAAACCCCTATGTGCTCCCCATTGATGGATTGCATCCCACACACGAAGAGGAAATTAACATGCTTGGTAACCTAAGAACTATCAATCTTATTGTTAGAGGTTTACCAAGATTTGTGCTTTCTCAATTGAAGAACTTTGCATGTGCCTATACCTTGTGGACTGATTTAGAGAAACGATATCCAAATCTTTCATTAGGAAATCTTGATGAAATTCTTCATAAAACCATTGCTTTTCACAAAATGAGATACAAACTTTGATAAATGCCTATTTTAGCTTCGTGATCTTATGCATGCTAAAGGAGATGTCACCACTATCAACAACATTTTCTTTAAAGCCATTCGCATTCATAAACTTGAACATTGTCTTGATCACTATTCTAACAAATCTTTTGTTCTTTATGACGAGGATTTCCCACTTGATGATGACAATGTGGAACATGGCTACTATGATGAAGATGAGTTGATCGACATCGAGCATGAGAAGATCATGAAGAATCTGAGTCTTATGGCAAACTTTAAGGATTACATGTTCGGAGGAAAAGAGTGGATTCTCGACAGCGGATGTACAGATCATATGACTGGTGATAAAGACATGTTTCAAGAGATCATGCCTAATCAAGGTCCTCGAAGGTATGTGACCTTTGGAGACAACTCTAAGGGTAAGGTACTTGGCCTTGGTAAGGTGGCCATATCTCGTGATAGTTCTATTCAAAATGTTATGCTTGTTGAATCCCTTGGATACAATCTTCTTTCCGTATCTAGACTTGCCGACTTCGGTTTCAATGTGTTATTCACGAAAGTAGATTGCCAAGTGTTTCGTCAAGATAATCATAAAATGGTCTTTACCGGTTTCCGTAGAGGTGATCTATACATTGTTAATTTCACCAAGAGATCCAAGCCTCACACTTGTTTAATTGCAAAATATTCTAAAGGTTGGCTTTGGCATAGAAGACTTGGACATGTTGGCATGCGTAATTTAGACAAGCTTATTAAAGGTGATCATATACTTGGTGTTAAAGATGTTATCTTTGACAAAGATAGACTTTGTAGTGCTTGTCAAGTTGGAAAGCAAATAGGTGGAAGTCATTCCGTTAAGAATATCATGACTACTAGGAGACCACTCAAGTTACTTCACATGGATCTTTTTGGTCCCAATGCTTACAAGAGTCTTGGTGGAAATTCCTATGGTCTAGTTGTAGTTGATGATTTTTCCAGATTTACGTGGGTATTCTTTCTTGATGATAAGTCGCGGGTTCAAAAGATCTTCAAGAACTTCGCTTGCAAAGCGCAAAATCAGTTTGAAGTAAAGATCAAGAAGGTTCGGAGCGATAATGAATCGGAGTTTAAGAACACCCATGTGGATACCTTTCTTGACGAAGAAGGTGTCTCACATGAGTTCTTGGCTATGTGCACACCTCAACAGAATGGAGTTGTTGAGAGGAAGAACCGAACGCTCATTGAGATGGCAAGAACGATGCTTGACGAATACAAGACGCCAAGACACTTTTGGGCAGAAGCCGTTGAAACAACATGTCATGCAACAAATCGACTTTACTTGCACAAGCTTCTCGGTAAAATGGCATACGAGCTACTCACCGGTAACAAACCCCAAGTCGGATACTTTCGGGTATTTGGCTCAAAGTGCTACATTCTTGATAAGCATCGTCATACTAAATTTGCTCCTAAATCTCATGAATTATTCCTACTTGGTTACGGATCGAACTCTCACACTTACCGTGTCTACAACAACTACACTCGAAAAAGTTGAAGAGACTGTAGATGTGAAGTTTGATGAATCTAATGGTTCACATGTCGAACAATTGGCAAATGACGTAGGTGATAAGGATCCTTCGGAAGCTATTCTAGATCTACCCATCGGCAAGATTCGTCCCATGGATGTGAAGGAAAGTACTTCATCAACTCAAGTGGAAGCCCCTACTTCACGTCAAGGTGAACCTCAACACGACATGGAGGCATCCACGAGCAATACACGATGAGATGATGAAGAGGAGGAAGTGCATCATGAATATCCACCACAACCACCTTCACCACCACCTCAAGGGAATGACACCTTCAGCAACATCGAAGATGAAGGAAATGATGATGATGAATAATAAGCTCCACCATCCAACAATCGGAAGCTTACCCGAGTTCGAGCTCAAGTGACCAAGAACCATCCCCTAAACCAAATCTTTGGTGATATACAAACAGGGAGAATCACTCACTCTAAAACTCGTCTAGCTAACTTTTATGAGCATTATTCTTTCATCTCTAGAATTGAGCCTTTGAAGGTAGAACAAGCTCTTGAAGACACAGATTGGGTGAACGTTATGCATGAAGAGCTTCACAAATTCGAAAGGAACAAAGTGTGGACACTCGTGGAGAAGCCCGAAGATGAGCACAACATCATCGGAACCAAATGGGTGTTTCGGAACAAACAAGACAAAGACGGTCAAGTCGTGCGCAACAAGGCTCGTCTCGTAGCCCAAGGATATACGCAAGTCGAAGGTATGGACTACGGTGAGACTTATGCCCCCATCGCTAGACTTGAAGCTATTCATATTCTTCTTGCTTATGCTAATCACCATGATATCATGCTTTATCAAATGGATATTAAAGTGCATTTTTAAAAGGTGAAATTAAAGAAGAGGTTTATGTTAAGCAACCACCTGGTGGTTTGAATCCTAAGAAACCTAATCATGTTTACAAGCTTCGTAAAGCTCTTTATGGAGTTAAGCAAGCCCCTCGTGCTTGGTATAAATGTTTAACGAAGTTTCTCATTGAAAAAGGTTTTGAAATTTGTAAAATTGATGCAACCTTGTTCACTAAGAGAGTTAATGGAGACTTATTTGTGTGCCAAATCTATGTGGATGATATTATCTTTGGTTCCACCAACCCTCAATTTAGTGAAAGATTTGGAAGGTTGATGTCCGAGAAGTACGAGATGTCTATGATGTGTGCGCTGAAATTCTTTCTTGGATTGCAAATCAAGCAATCAAGAAAAGGAACTTTCATCTCTCAAACTAAGTATACCAAGGACTTGATCAAGAAGTTCAACATGCAGGAGTGCAAAGGTATGAAAACTCCTATGCCCACTAGTGGACATGTTGACCTTACCAGGGAGGATGAACCGGTTGATCAAAAGGTTTATCGATCTATGATTGGTTCATTGCTATATCTATGTGCATCTCATCCCGATATATGCTTAGTGTTTGCATGTGTGCTAGATATCAAGCTGCACCTAAAGAGTGTCATCTTTTGGCTGTGAAACGTATTGTAAGATACTTGATACAAACACCAAACTTTGGCATTTGGTATCCCAAGGGATCTTCTTTTAATCTTGTTGGCTATTCTAGTTCGGACTATGCCGGTGACAAAGTTGATACAAAATCCACCTCGGGTAATTGTCAATTTTTAGGTAGATCTCTTGTGTCTTGGTCCTCCAAGAAACAGAACTCGGTATCTCTATCTACTGCCGAAGCTCAGTATATTGTTGCTGGATCTTGTTGTGCACAATTACTATGGATGACACAGACGCTTAAGGATTATGGAATTTGTGTTAAAAATGTTCCATTACTTTGTGACAGTGAAAGTGCTATTAAAATTGGTCATAATCCTGTGCAACATTCTCGAACTAAGCATATTCAAGTTCGACATCATTTCATTCGTGATCATGTTGCCAAAGGAGATATCAATCTTAAGCATGTTTGCACTAACAAGCAATTGGCCGATATCTTTACTAAGCCATTTGATGAGAAAACATTTTGTCACTTGAGGAGTGAGTTGAACATCATTGATGCTTCAAACTTGAGCTAGACTCACTCGGTTGCAAGCAAGGGCATGAGCTTTCTTGTCATTTCCATGTTCCCGTAACTCGTTATCATATGCCATGGAATTATGTGCTCCCTTGTATTGCATCTAACCTTTTGTAGGTACTTGGAAGAACTTCATTCCACAAGATTGCCATCAACTCCAATTATAAGCAATCTTGTCATTACCAAGTATCCACAACCCCTCTTGATGATGGTGTTGGGGAATGTTGCATGGGAAACAAAAAATTCTACGCACACGCAGATCTATCCATGGTGATGAGCATCTATGAGAGGGAGAGTGGATCTACGTACCCTTGTAGATCGCTAAGCGGGAAGCGTTAAGAAACGCGGTTGGTGTAGTCGAACGTCTTCGCGATCCAAATCGTCGAGCGTCCCGCGATCTCATCACGATCCGTCCCGCGATCTAATCACGATCTGTCCCACGAACTCATCACGATCCGTCCCGCGATCTCGTCACGATTTGTCCTGTGAACTCATCACGATCCGTCCCACGAACTCATCACGATCCGTCTCGCGATCTTGATCATGGTCCTTCCGATCTAGTGTCGAATGGACGACACCTCCGCGTTCAGCACACGTGCAGCTTGATGATGATCTCCACCGTCTTGATCCATCAAGAGGAAGTGGAGAGGAGGAAGAGTTCACCGGCAGCATGACGGCGCTCCGGCGATGGTGGTGGAGCAATTCCGGCAGGGTTTCGCCTAAGCACTCTAGAAATCCGATCTAGAGGAGCACTGGTGGAATGGGTAGCATGTGGCCGTAAAATCTAGTGCAAAACACCCAATACCACCAGTATATATAAGAGGGAGGGAGGAGGAGGGCTGGCACACCAAGGCTGCCCTTGCGCAAGGAGGAGAGGAGGAATCCTCCTCCAATCCTAGTAGGACTACGATTCCTCCTTTCCTACTTGGAATCTATTTCCACCTTGCGTTTTTTCTCTCTCTTTCAACTCTAGCCGCATGGGCCTCTTAGAGGACTTCCACCAGCCCACTAAGGTCTGGTTTCCACCCTCCCACAACCCATGTAGCCTCTTGGGTCGAAATACCTCTCCCGATGGTCCCCCGGTACACTACCGATGAGCCCGAAAGTTTTCCGGCGACCAAAATAGGACTTCCTATGTATGAATATTTACCTCCGGACCATTCCGGAGCTCCTCGTGACGTCCGAGATCTCATCCGGGACTCCGAACAACCTTAGGTCACCACCATACATAACTCTATACTACCGAAACGTCACCAAACCTTAAGCGTGCAGACCCTGCGGGTTCGAGAACTATGTAGACATGACCGAGACACCTCTACGGCTAATAACCAATAGTGGGACCTGGATGACCATATTGGTTCCTACATATTCTACAAAGATCTTTATCGGTCGAACCTCTATGTCAAGGATTCAGTTAATCCTGTATAACGTTCCCTTCGTTCTTCGGTATGTTACTTGCCCGAGATTCGATCGTCGGTATCTCCATACCTAGTTCAACCTCGTTACCGGCAAGTCTCTTTACTCGTTCCGTAATACAAGATCCCGTGGCTAACACTTAGTCACATTGCTTGCAAGGCTTGTTTTGATGTTGCATTACCGAGTGGGCCCTGAGATACCTCTCCGTCACACGGAGTAACAAATCCCAGTCTTGATCCATGCCAACCCAACAGACACCCTCGGAGATACCTGTCGAGTACCTTTATAGTCACCCAGTTACGTTGCGACGTTTGATACACACAAGGCACTCCTCCGGTGTTAGTGAGTTGCATGATCTCATGGTCATAGGAACATATACTTGACATGCAGAAAACAGTAGCAATAAACTGATATGATCATATGCTACGTTTGTAGTTTGGGTCTTGTCCATCACACCATTCCCCAAATGATGTGATCCCGTTATCAAATGACATCTCATGTCCATGGCTAGGAAACCTTAACCATCTTTGATCAACGAGCTAGTCCATTAGAGGCATACTAGGTACATGGTTTTGTCTATGTATCCACACATGCATCTAAGTCTCCTATCAATACAATTATAGCATGGATAATAAACGATTATCATGAACAAGGAAATATGATAATAACTAATTTATTATTGCCTGTAGGGCATATTTCCAACAGATGGAAGGAAGAACACAACAAAAATATCCTTGACATATACTTGATCTTATCTGCAAAATCTTAAGTGATATCATGTCAATTGGATATATCCATTGTTCTTCCTTGCATGACTAACCTTTGTAGGTGACTAGTGTACTAGAATGAGAAGGATTGCTCCCAATTCAAGATGATTTTCATCAACCTCGAGCATCATCAACAAGTTCACCTACGAGCAACGTCATCAACATCACTCAAAGGTATGTACTCATATCCTTGAAAAGGCTTTACTCCAAGTCATGGGCTAAAGCAACTCAAGTGATATGAAGACATTAAAATGCTTAATTGAAAAATGGTAACCCCATTTGAGCTTAACATAGAGTATGACCTATGATCAAGTATTCTTGCTTGGCTCCTAGGTCAATATACTCTAATATAGGTGACCTAGTCACCGCCCATCATCTAGTTAAGAATCTTGTGTGGTTTACTCTCTATTTGCATGATCTCTCGTAACCACTCAAATCTTATCTATTTGATGTCCTTTGTAAAAATGCATTCTTTATTTTTGAAACTATTTCTTTTGTCTCTATGAAAATAGAAACTTGGTCTCTGATTCGGAGCCACCGATATAAATAACTCAGTTCTACCGAAATTGCAGACGAGCTGCACTACACAATCTTGGTACCATCGATTTATTTATCCCAGAGTCACCAATTTTTATTCTTTTCTAAATCTGTGTTTCTTGAATGTTTTTTTCTTGTGACATTTTTGTTCCTTTGATGACCCCTTCATTTAAAAAAAATCGGGGGAGAAGAACAAACAACACTTCGGGGGAGAAATTCTTTATTCAAGGATCCCTAGCTCCAAGGAGAAGAACACTAAAATTTGCAAAAGGGAGAGAAGTTACATTCAATGATTCCCTTAGTTCTTTTCTATGAACCCTACTTTCAATGACCCTTGTTCTCGAGGATCCCTTCCTTGTCAATGATCCCTGTCACTACTCCTAAGTTTCACCTTTTTGGTAATTTATATCAAAGGGGGAGAAGAACAAAGCTTCATGCTAAAGGGAGAGTTACATGCTTATGCAAAGGGCGAGATATGATTTAGGGAGAGAGGAAAATATCAAAAGTTCACACTTGTATAAACAAGGAGAGAATAACAATGTAGGGGGAGACAACTATTTTTGGAGAAAAGTCTAAAGTGAACAAAGGATTCTTTTCTCACCCTATCCAATCCCAATATCTACATGCTGAGATTCATGGGGAGAGGATGAACTACCACTTTCATATCCAAGGGGAGAAAAGCCATAAAAGATTAATGCTAAAGGAGGAGACATATCAATCTTAAGGATTATCATATTTTATATGTTCTCCATATCTTGGTATCCTTTGAGTTCTATTGCTTTTATCTAGTAGGATACTCTTGTGTTTCCTAACATTGTTTTCTCAAGTGTGTCTATACCACTAGAATTCTCAAGAACTCAAGGTAAGTATATGCATCATATCTTTGATCAATATGATCTCTTGCTTCTTGCACATATTGTTTGCAAGAGTGAAGTCTTGATCAAGGATACACATCATTCATATACATTTTATGCAAATAGCCAAGATACACATGACTTTTCATATCCCTTCTACGATTTGAGTGTACATGCATTCCAAAGCAACTATCCTATAAAGGACTGCACACATTTAGGGGGAGCAAATCTAAGTCATGTGTTTCTCAAAGTCTTCATTGCATCCATGCATATCTTTATTTGAAGCTTTTATTGTATGTTTTCATCAATTACCAAAAAGGGGGGGATTGAAAGCACAACATGCTCCCTTGGTGGTTTTGATAATTCATGATAACATGCATTGTCTCTTGAACTAACACCTCTGTCTAGTGTATTTCACATAATAGTCCATGGAGAGTTGAGTTAGCAAAAAGGATTGTAGATATTTTGGGATTACCCCAAGGTGCAAGGAAATAGGTTTGCCAAGCTTCAAGCAAGAGGACTCTACATTTTACATTTGTGAGAAATCACTTTGAGTCCATAGGAAAGCCAATACTATTAAAAGGGGGTAAGGTTTTGTTGGTGAACAAAATGCTCATACGTGCACAAGTGATAGTCACCAAAAACATCAAGAAGCTCTACCACCAAAGTCAGTCTATATCCAAACATTCAAAATTGGTGCAACCAACATTCCTATCCCGGTGCCACCGATTCCAAACCCTAGAAAGACTCAGCCAAACCCTAGCCACTTCGGTGCAACCGATTCTATACAAGTGCCACCGAGTTCAGGTTGCCAACTTTCTATTACGCAAGTTCACATTTTCGGTCTGTCCGAGAATGTTGAATCGGCATCACCGAGTTTGGCAATTCTGACCGTTGGTCACCTTGTCGGTGCAACCGAGATTCCTATATCGGTCTCACCGAGATTCAAAAGTTGCCACCTTTTGGTCACTTCGGTACCACCGTGATTAACACATCGGTGTCATCGAGTTGCTCATTTTGTGTGTAACGGTTGGATTTTTGGGTATGCCTATATATACCCCTACACCACCACTTACTCATAAGAAAAGCACTCAGAACTATTCCATATCTATCTTATCAGATTTTCTGAGAGAGAACCACCTACCCTTGTGTTGAGATCAAGATCTTCCACTCCAACCATATGGATCTTTATTTCTAGCCTCCCCAAGTTGCTTTCCACCAATCCCATCTCTTCCACCAAGCCAAATCTGTGAGAGAATGATTGTGTGTTGAGGAGTCTATCATCTTGAAGCACAAGAGCAAGAAGTTCATCGTCATTACCGAGCCTATTACCTTTTGGAGGGTGGTGCCTCCTAGATTGGTTAGGTGTCGCTTGGGAGCCTCCTACTTCCTGTTGTGGAGTGAAGCAAGAAGTTTGTAAGTGAAAGGAGATTGCCTACTTCGTGAAGATCTACCCATAGTGAGGCTAGTCCTTCATGGACGGAAGCCGTATGGAATAGTCAAGGTTGCTACTTCGTGGACCCTTGTGGGTGGAGCCCTCCGTGGACTCTCGCGACCGTTACCCTCTGCGGGTTGAAGACTCCATAAACGTGGACGTAAGATAGCACCACCTATCGGAACCACAGGAAAAATCTTTGCGTCTCCTATTGCGTTTGATCTTCCTATCTCATCTCTTTACTTCATGTGCTATGTCTTTACTTTCCGTTGCCATATTTGTAGACATGCATGTGTAGGGTTGTTAGACTTGCTAAAATAGTTAAAATCTACCAACCAATTAACTTGGGAAAAGGTTAGGTTTTAAATTCCTGCTAGTAGTCTATTCACACCCCCCCTCTAGACACTATTCTAACGATCCTACAACACAAGTGATAGTCACCACATACACCCACGAGATCGTCCACAAAAATTCTATCCAAAGCCACATATCCAAAATCGGTGCAACCAACACTTTCCACTCGGTGCCACCGATTCTCAGCCTCACACAGACTCAGCCAAACCTTAACCCTTCGGTGCAACCGATTCTGCTTTGGTGCCACTGAGTTTGGGTTGCCAACTTCCTGTTACGCAAATTCACAAAATTCGTACCACTGAGTTTGTTGAATTGGTGTCACCGAGTTTGGCAATCTGACCGTTGGTCACCTTGTCGGTGCAACCGAGTTTTATGTATCGGTCTCATTGAGATTCAAAAGTTTCTACCTTTAAGGCAACTCGATACCACCAAGATTAACACATCGGTGTCACCGAGTCTGACTTATTAGGTGTAATGGTTGTATTTTTGGAGATGCCTATATATACCCCTCATCCCTCACCCACTCGTAAGAGAAGCACTCATAATAGATACCCACTCATACCAACTGGTTTTCTGAGAGAGAGCCACCTACTCATGTGTTGAGATCATGCCATTCCATTCCAACCATATGAATCTTGATCTCTAGCCTCCCCAAGTTGCTTTCCACCCAATCAATCTCTCCCACCAAAGCCAAATCTGTGAGAGAGTGATTGTGTGTTGAGGATTCTATCATCTTGAAGCACAAGAGCAAGGAGTTCATCGACATTATCGAGCCTATTACCTTTGGAGGGTTGTGCCTCCTAGATCAGTTAGGTGTTGCTTGGGAGCCTCCTACTTCGTGTTTTGGAGTGAACCAAGAAGTTTGTAAGGGCAAGGAGATCGTCTACTTTGTAAAGATCTACCCCGAGTTAGGCTAGTCCTCCCTGGACATAGGCCATCATGGTATAGTCAAGGTTGCTTCTTTGTGGAACCCTCCATGGGTAGAGCCCTCCGTGAACTCTCGCGACCGTTACCCTCCGTGGGTTGAAGACTCCATAAACATGGACGTATGATAGCACCACCTGTCGGAACCACGGGAAAAATCATCGTGTCTTAAAATTGCGTTTGATCTTCCTACCCTTCCTTTTCTTACATGCTTGTTATTACTTTCCGCTGCTATACTCGTAGACATGCATGTGTAGGGTGTACTTGACTTGCAATGAATGCTAAAATCTGCCAACACTTAAAAATTGGTAGAAGTATATTTTTAATTGGTCAAGTAGTCTAATCACCCCCCTCTAGACCTACTTTCAATCCTACAAGTGGTATCAGAGCCTTTGTTTCCATTGCATTGGTTTCACAACCTAGGAGAGTATGGCGTCTAGTGAGGGAAATTATCACCGTAGAAGTCTATACTTTGATGGCACTAATTTTGCTAGTTGGAAGCACAAAATGAAAATGCATCTTCTTGGTCATAACCCCGCCATTTGGGTTGTTGTTCATGTTGGATTGCAAGGTGAATTCTTTGCGGATGGAAGGGAACCGGATTGCAAAGCGACTATGGAAGAATTGAAGATGTTGCAATTAAATTCTCAAGCATGTGACATTCTCTTCAACTGCCTATGCCCCGAAGAGTTCAACAAAATCAGCCGTCTTGAGAATGCAAAAGATATTTGGGATACTTTGGTTGATATGCATGAAGGTACCGAATCTGTGAGAGAATCCAAGTTGGATGTTCTTCAAAGTCAGCTTGACAAGTTCAAGATGAAGGATGGTGAAGGAGTCGCTGAGTTGTACTCTAGGCTAGCTCTCATGACCAATGAGATTGTCGGTTTAGGAACCGAAGAAATGACCGACAAATTCATCATCAAGAAGATACTTCGAGTCTTGGATGATCGATATGACACCGTATGCACATTGATCCAAATGATACCCAACTACAAAGATCTCAAGCCAACAGAAGTGATTAGAAGGATTGTTGCTCATGATATGACACTCAAGGACAAGGAAGAGCTTCAACACAAGTCTAGCCGTGCTTACAAGGCCACAGGTGATGCTCCCGCTACCTCAAGCGAGAACCTTGTCACAAATGAAGAGATAAGCCTCATGGTCAAGAAATTCAACAAGTTCTACAAGAACAGTGGCAAAGATCGAAGCTCCAACTCAAGATATGAAGAGAAGCGTTCGTCAAGTCGTTACCGAAACTGCTACAATTGTGGGAAGCCTAGACACTACTCCAATGAGTGCACGACTCCTTACAAAAGGAAAGAAGAGTCACCAAGAAGACGAAGCTAAAGAGACGAGTCACCTCAAAGAGAGAAGGAGTAGGGATGATTGTTATGAACGAAGACCCTCAAGGAGAAGTAGGGACTCGGAGAAGAAGGACAAGTACACCAAGAGATACTCAAGAAGAAGACATCAAGCTATGTTGGTGAATTGGTTCCCGGCTCCGAATATGATAACCACTCCGAGAGAAGCTATCACTCCAACTCCGACTATAGTCAAGATGAAGGTGTTGTCGGACTTGCACTAGTGACAACCGACTCCTACGACATATTTGATTCACCAAATGAAGGGAGTGGATGTTGCTTCATGGCTAAAGGACCCAAGGTATCACACCCCGAGTATCTTGATTTCAATAGTGATGAGGATGACTTGTTAATTGAAGATGACTTGCTATTTAACAAATCTAGTAATGTTAGTCAAGATGAACTTGATAGTAATCACTCTAGTCTAGATAAGTCGTGTGATGATGATAAGTTGGAAATACAATGACTAACACAAGAACTAAACACTCTTAAGTTAGCTCATGAGTCTACTCTACAAGATCATAGAGATCTTGAAAGGACACATGAGAAGCTCCGCTTCGAGAAGCTCAACTTAGAGCAAAAGCATGAGTTACTTAAATCTATCAATGAAGATCTTCGAAAGAAGACTTCCGCTTATCTAGCCAAATGACTTCTCTTGTCTATGTTCATGCCACAAGTTAAGACTAAGCAAACTAGTAACAAAGGAAAGAACGGTTCTTCAACTAGTAGCAATAAAAATGACAAATCCAATGATATTGCTTCTAGTAGTTCTATTTATCCCACTAACTCTTCTCTTAGCCAAGTTACACTTGAGCAAGAAAATGAACTTTTGAAAGGGATTATAGAGAAAGGTATCTACAAGAGTCTTGCCAAGTGCAAACAATTTGAGGAGATTGTATGCAAGCATGGAGGATACCGGAAGAACCGTGGTGTTGGCTACTTCAACGCTAATGGAGTTGAATGGGAAGAAGGTTAATACCCCAATCCCAAGTTTGTCCTCAAAAGGAGAAGTATGAAAATACTCTCCCCGAGGGAACAAAAGCTCAAGATGACCTTCCACAATAGGACCCCAAGCTCAAGGGCAAGAACAAGCTTCAAGAGGACATTGACTCATATTAACATGAATCCCAAGCTTTGGTGAAGTGGGTTCACAAGACTACTACAAGCTCAACTTCTACAAGTGCTACTTCAACACCAAGGATCCCCATAAACTTGATGTGGGTCCCCAAGAAGAAGAATTAGAGAAGTTCTTGAGGGGTGACTCCGCCAATGAAATCCACTCCTATTCATTATTGGAAAGAACTAGTTGCAATCAACATCAACATCATGCAATAGTTCATGGAGTCACACATTCCCTCAAAGATAAGCAAGGGACAAGGTAATCAACAAATCAATGGACATCATCAGGTATGCTTTGCACTCCATGTCCATAGATATCCTTGTATTTGTCTCTTGTGTGTTGGGACTAACCCATGTAGGTGAGAAGAGTAATGAAACAACAAGGATGCTCCCAACTCATGGTGATCTTCATCAACTTTGAGCATCCACCACTACTTCACCTACATGAAGTCTTCATTGACAAAACCGAAGGTTAGTTTATCCCTCCTATGGGGGGTTGTCACATCAAGGGGGAGCTTTACTCTAAGAATTGAGTCAAAGAATCTCATAGTATGTGACAACATTCAATGCTTTATGTAAAAGTAGTAACATGCTACTTCTCGAGCATGCGTTGGTTTCCCATGAAGAGGAAGGGTTTGATGTAGCAAAGTAGATAAGTATTTCCCTCAGTTTTTGAGAACCAAGGTATCAATCTAGTAGGAGATACAAGCGAGCCAACAATAGATGTACCTGCACAAGGAATCAAATTTTTGCACCCAACGCTATAAAGGGGTTGTCAATCCCTTCATGGTTATTTGCAAGGATGAGATCTAGTAGAGATAGATATAATAGGATGCTTGAATGGAAAGTAAAACTGAAATTAAAAATAGGGCAGCAAGTATTTTTGGTATTTTTGGTTTTAGATCTGAAAATATAATATGGAAAATAGACCCGGGGGCCATAGGTTTCGCTAGATGGCTTCTCTCATGATGGCAAGTATTACGGTGGGTGAACAAATTACTGTCGAGCAATTGATAGAAAAGTGAATTATTATGAAGATATCCAATGCAATGATTATGCATATAGGCATCACGTCCATGACAAGTAGACCGAAACGATTCTGCATGTACTACTATTACTCCACATCGGCCGACTCCTGCCTGCATCTAGAGTATTAAGTTCATGAAGAACAAAGTAACACATTAGGTAAGATGACATGATGTAGAGGGATAAACTCAAGCAATATGATGAAAACCCCATATTTTTACCCTTGATGGCAACAATACAATACGTGCCTCGCTACCCCTACTTTGTCATTGGGTGAGGACACCGCAAGATTAAACCCAAAACTAAGCACTTCTCCTATTGCAAGAATTACCAATCTAGTTGGCCAAACCAAACCAATAACTCGAAGAGACTTGCAAAGATATGAAATCATGCATATAAGAATTAAGGAAAGACTCAAATAATATTCATGGATAATCTGAACATAAACCCACAATTCATCGGATCTCGACAAACACACCGCAAAAGAGTATTACATCGAATAGATCTCCATGAAGATCATGAAGAACATGGTATTGAGAAGCAAAGAGAGAGAAGAAGCCATCTAGCTACTAGCTATGGATCCATAGGTCTGTGGTGAACTACTCACGCATCATCGGAGGGGCAATGGAGTTGATGTAGATGCCCTCCGTGATCGAATCCCCCCGGGCAGATTACCGGAAAAGGCTCCAAGATTGGATCTCTCGGGAATGGAGGCTTCTGGCGGCAGAAAAGTGTTTTTGTGGCTCCTTCTGATAATGATGGAATATTTGGGTATTTATAGGCCAAATATTAGGGTTAGGGGAGTTGCCAAGGGCCCACAAGCCTGCCTGGCGCGGGGTACCCCGTGGCCACGGCAAGCGGGCTTGTGGCCCCGTGGCAGCTCGTCTGCCTTGGTTCTCAAGTCTCGTGGCTTCCTTTTATTCCAGAAAAAATCATTCCGGAGGTTTTATTCCATTTGGACTCCATTTAATATTCCTTATCTGCAAAACTCAAAAACAAGGAAAAAACCAAAACTGGCACTAGGCTCTGGATTAATAGGTTAGTCCCAAAAATAATATAAAATAGAATATTAATGCATATAAAACATCCAAAATAGATAATATAATAGCATGGAACAATAAAAAACTATAGATACGTTGGAGACGTATCAGCATCCCCAAGCTTAATTCCTGCTCCTCCTCGAGTAGGTAAATGATAAAAACAGAATTTTTGATGTGGAATACTACCCAACATATTTATCCAAGTAATATTCTTTATTGTGGCATGAATATTCAGATCTGTTAGATTCAAAATAATAGTCTAATATTGACATAAAAACAATAATACTTCGAGCACACAAACAAGGTAGTCATGTCCTTTCGAAATAACATGGCCTTAGAAAGTTATCCCTACAAAATCATATGGTCTGGCTATGCTCCATCTTACCCACACAAAGTATCTAAATCATGCACAACCCTGATGAACAAGTCAAGCAATTGTTTCACACTTTTGGTGTTCTCAAACCTTTTCAACTCTCACGCAATACATGAGCGCGAGCCATGGATATAGCATTATAGGTGGAATAGAATATGGAGGGGGTGTAAAGGAAAAAGGAGAAGATAGTCTCACATCAACTAGGCGTATCAACGGGTTATGGAGATGCCCATCAATAGATATCAATGTGAGTGATTAGGGATTGCTATTCAACAAATGCACTTAGAGATATAAGTGTATGAAAGCTCAAAAAGAAAACTAAGTGGTCGTGCAAAATGAATATCCACTAGTTTTATGAAAGTGACAAAATAGGAGACTCTCTATCATGAAGATCATGGTGCTACTTTGAAGCACAAGTGTGGAAAAATATAGTAGCAATTGTCCCTTCTCTCTTTCTCTCATTTTTTTGGTGGGTTTCTTTGGCCTCTCTTTTTTTTGGTTTGGGCTTCGCTGGCCTCTTTTATTTTTTGTAAATTCCGGATACTCGTCCCAACTTGTGGGGGAGTCATAGCCTCCATCATCCTTTTATCTCATGGGACAATGCTCTATTAATGAAAAATCATCACACTTTTATTTACTTATAACTCAAAGAAAAAGAAATTACAACTCGATTCCTATGACAAGATATAACTCTATATGCAATATGAAGTGATGATGCAAGTCATAGAAAAACTACATGGTGGAAGTTGCATGGCAATATATCTCGAAATGGCTATGGAAATGCCATAATAGGTAGGTATGGTGGCTTTTTTGAGGAATATATGGTGGCTGTTTTGAGGAAGGAGGGTTTGATGTATCGGCGAAAGTTACGCGATACTAGAGAGGCTAGCAAAGATGGAAGGGTGAGAGTGCGTATAATCCATGGACTCACATTAGTCATAAATAACTCACATACTTATTTCAAAAGTCTATTAGTTATCAAACATAGCATCAGACGCATGCTCCTAGGGGAGAGGTTGGTAGGAGTTAACCATCGTGCGCTCCCGACCCTCACACAAAGGTCGACAATCATTAGACAAATCATGCTCCGACTTCCTTACATAACGGTTCACCATACGTGCATGCTACGGGAATCACAAGCTTTAACACACGTATCTCTTCAATTCACAACTACTCATTAGCATTACTCTCATATTACCATCCCTATTATCTCAAAACTATATGCAAGGAATCCAACTTCTCATAGTTGTTAATGCACTTAATATGAAAGTTTTTATTATATCCCTCTTGGATGCCATTATATTAGGACTAAATTCATAACCTAAACAAATTACCATGCTATTTTAATAAACTCTCAAAATAATATTAGTGAGGAATGAGAGTTCAATAATTTATATAAAATATAACACCACCATGCTTTATAAAGATATAAGTGAAGCACTAGAGCAACATTGCCTAGCTCAAAAGATATAAGTAAAGCACATGGAGTATTCTAACAAATTAACGATTCAGGATGGGTCTCTCAAAAGATGTGTGCAGAAAGGATGATTGTGCAAACTAACAAGCAAAGACTCATATCATACAAGACATTCCAAGCAAAACGCATATCGCGTGGTGAATAAAAATATAGCCTCAAGTAAATTTACCGATGGATTGAAGACGAAAGAGGGGATGCCTTTCGGGGCATCCACAAGCTTAGGATTTTTTGTATCCTTGAATATTACTTGGGGTTCCTTGGTCATCCCCAAGCTTATGCTCTTGCCACTCTTTAGTTCATAGTCCATCAAATCTTCATCCAAGACTTGAAAACTTTACAACGCAAAACTCAACAGAAAACTCATGAGATTTGTTAGTATAAGAAAAATAAATCACCACTTTAGGTACTATTGTGAACTAATTATTTATTTATATTTGTTTAATACCTACTGTATTCTAACTTTTCCATGACTCATACCTCCCGACACGACCCATAGATGCATCAAAATAAGCAAACAACACAAATAAAACGGAATCTGTCAAAAACAGAACAGTCTGTAACAATATGTAAACTCTGAATACTTATGAAACTCTAAAAATTCTGAAAAATTAGGAAAATCAGGAAATTTTGTATATAAATTTTGTGTAAAAATTTCAGATCAATCAGACGCTCTGGAAAATTCGAAAATTCCTGTACTGAGCGCAAAAGTTTCTGTTTTTCAGCAGGATCAAATCAACAACTACCATAAATCACCCCAAAGGTTTTACTTGGCTCAAACACTAATTTAAACACGAAAACACAATTAATATAGAATTAATAATGTGCCAAACACACCAAAACATAAGCAAAAAGCAGAAAGCAAAATAAAATTGGGTTGCCTCCCAACAAGCGCTATTGTTTAACGCCCCTAGTCAGGCAAAACGCAGTAGATCTTGGTATTGTCATCTTTGGTATGTAATCCAAAAGTAGATCTCGTAATACATTCATAAGGCAATCTTATTTCATTTCTATGAAATTGTTCCACGCCTTTCCTTAATGGAGATTGGAATCTAGTATTTCCTTCTTTCATGTGAATAATTGCACCAATCGTTCTAAGGAAAGTTCTACCAAGAATAGGACATGTAGGATTGCATTCTATATCAAGAACAATGATATCTACAGGCACATAATTCCTATTTGCAACAATAGGAATATCATGAATCACATGGAAATTATATTTAAGTCTAATCCACTTCCTATGCATAAGGATTTTGTGAGCGAACAAATTATGGGAACAAAAATCAACTACCAAAGGAAGGCAAAACAAGCATAACTTCCATACTTTGAACACATATAGAGGAAACTTATTATTGCAATATGTAAAATCATATGTTCCTCTCTCATAGTAATTTTTTAGTAACATCATGAAGGAATCTCACAATATAAATATCACACAAAGCATTTTTTTTCATGATCAATTATAACACACGTTTCATTACCAAAACTTGGGGAACAAAAAATGTCATTTTCATCAAGCATAGCATCCCCAAGCTCGTGGTTTTACATATCATTAGCATCATGGATATTCAGAGAATTCATACTAACAACATGGCAATCATGCTTTTCATTCAAGGAACTATCATGAATCTCCTTACAAATTTCTTCTTTCAACACTTCATCAAAAATTTCAGATTCATGATTTTCAAACAAAACTTCATAGAGATAATCAAGTGCACACAACTCACTAGCAATTGGTTCATCATAATTTGGTCTTTTGAAAAGATTATCAAGTGGATGAGGATCCATATCAATAGATTTTTAGCAAGCGAAGATGCAAGCAAATAGAAGGCACATGGCAACACAAGCAAACAAAGGGCAAACGAAAGAAAGGCGAATAAAAAGGCAAATATTTTTGGTATCTTCTAAAAATTGTTTTAGAAGTGGGGGAGAGGAAAGCGAGAGGCAAATGGCAAATAATGTAAATCCAAGAGATGAGTTTGTGATAGGTACTTGGTATCCTTGACTTACTATGTATCTCCCCGGCAACGACGCCAGAAATCCTTCTTGCTACTTCTCGAGCATGCGTTGGTTTCTCGTGAAGAGGAACGGTTTGATGCAACAAAGTAGATAAGTATTTCCCTCAATTTTTGAGAACCAAGGTATCAATACAGTACGAGATACAAGCAAGCCACCAATAGATGTACCTGCATAAGGAATCAAACTCTTGCACCCAACGCTATAAAGGGGTTGTCAATCCCTTCACGGTTATTTGCAAGGATGACATCTAGTAGAGATAGATATAATAGGATGCTTGAACGGAAAGTAAAACTGAAAGTAAAAATAGGGCAGAAAGTATTTTTGGTATTTTTGGTTTTAGATCTGAAAATATAATATGGAAAATAGACCCGGGGGCCATAGGTTTCACTAGATGGCTTCTCTCATGATGGCAAGTATCACGATGGGTGAACAAATTACTGTCGAGCAATTGATAGAAAAGCGAATTATTATGAAGATATCCAAAGCAATGATTATGCATATAGGCATCACATCCGTGACAAGTAGACCGAAATGATTTTGCATCTACTACTATTACTCCACACATTGACCGACTCCTGCCTGCATCTAGAGTATTTAGTTCATGAAGAACAGAGTAACGCATTAGGTAAGATGACATCACTGGGTGAGGTCACCGCAAGATTGAACCCAAAACTAAGCACTTCTCCTATTGCAAGAATTACCAATCTAGTTGGCCAAACTAAACCAATAACTCGAAGAGACTTGCAAAGATATGAAATCATGCATATAAGAATTAAGGAAATACTCAAATAATATTCATGGATAATCTGAACATAAACCCACAATTCATCAGATCTTGACAAACACACCGCAAAAGAGTATTACATCGGATAGATCTCCATGAAGATCATGAAGAACATGGTATTGAGAAGCAAAGAGAGAGATAAGAAGCCATCTAGCTACTAGATATGGACCCGTAGGTTTGTGGTGAACTACTCACGCATCAGCGAAGGGGCAATGGAGTAGATGTAGATGCCCTCCGTGATCGAATCCCCCTCCGACAGATTACCGAAAAAGGCTCCAAGATTGGATCTCTCGAGATCGGAGGCTTCTGGTGGCAGAAAAGTGTTTTCGTGGCTCCTTCTAATAATGATGGAATATTTGGGTATTTATAGGCCAAAGATTAGGGTTAGGGGAGTTTCCAGGGACCCACAAGCCATGGCCATGGCAAGCGGGCTTGTGGCCCCATGGCAGCTCCTCTGCCTTGGTTCTCAAGTCTCGTGACTTCCTTTTATTCTAGAAAAAAATCATTCCGGAGGTTTTATTCCATTTGGACTCCGTGTAATATTCCTTATGTGCGAAACTCAAAAACAAGGAAAAAACATAAACTGGCACTAGGCTCTAGATTAATAGGTTAGTCCCAAAATATCATAAAATAGCATATTAATGCATATAAAACATCCAAAACAGATAATATAATAGCATGGAACAATAAAAAATTATAGATACATTGGAGACGTATCATAACCCCACTTGTGCTTAAACGATGAGTATGACCTATGATCAAGTATTCTTACTTGGGTCCTAAGTCAATATAGTCATATATAGATGACTCTGTCATCGCCAAAAGGCTTGTTAGATGCTAGTGTGTTTGTGCATGTTTTCCATGTTTTCTTTTGACATCTTATTGTGTGAGCATGTTGGTCTGCATTTATTTACTCATTCGAGGACATCCAATTGTTGCTATTTGGCTTTTGATTTTTCATTTGCCAATTGGATGTACAAGAATGCCTAGGACCACTCCTCTAGCTATCTATGCTTTCTCACCTCATGTTCTATTCATGCTGCATCACAAAATTTGAACAAGTACTTTTCGATCTCTCTATGTGAGGAGCACTCAGAGTTCCGCATCGACAAAGGACTGACCATTAAAACCTCCCAAGTGCATCTCGGTGGAACCAACTCAAAAATCTCGGTCTCAACAAAGGCCTAGGGTTGATCTGGTTTTCAATCTCGATACTACCGATTCCATATTCTCGGTTACACTAAGTTTCCCTGTCAGCTGACAGTTGAGAAACTCGATGACACCGAAAATTTAGAATTGGTGTCACCGATAGTGAGGGGTACATATGTTGTGGACCCGACACTTTGAAATTCAATCCTCAAACCATCGCACCCCAAAACCCTAAGCTGCCAAAAAGGACCCCCTGGTCATCGCCGTTGTCTTCCCGAGTGCCTCCACTGATGGAAGTCCACGCCACACTGTCGACGGAATCTTCACCCCCGTCGCGCCGTTGCGAAGTTGTCACCAAGCTAGGGTACGATTTCAAACTCTTCATGCGCTCCACTCTCTGATTCTTGCACATTAAGGTTTTTCCATCCACAAGCCACCATTTGAGATTGATCTGTGCACGAGAAATTCCATTAGAATAGCAAACGATCGATTTTCTAGGGTTTGCCGTCCGCCCGATGAAACTCGGTGGAACTGAAGCAAACAAATCAGTGTCACCAATTTGCCCTTTGTGCTGCTAAGAACGATCTCGGTGAAACCGAGTACTCTTTTTCTGTCTCACTGAAAGGAGTGCCAAGTTTCTATTAAAGAGAAAGTCAATCTCGGTAGCACCGAAAATTTTGCTTTGGATGTACCGATTTTCATGTGACAGGATGCAAACCTTGAGAATCTTTTGTTCAAATTTTCAAAAACTCTGCATTTTGTGATTAATTATCCTATTCCACTCTTTTATACTCTATTCATAGGGTCAGATATATCAAAGGCATACTGGACAACCAGAACAGTCTTGTGAGGATCTTTGAGGGTAGAGTGAAGACTCTCAATGACAAGGTGGATGGGCTGACCAAGACTGTGAACGAGATCAAGAAGGAAGTAGATGAAGCTCCTATCCATCGCACCTCTTCAGAGTCTGATTCTAATGATGATGAGGATTGTGCACCTATCAGGATGACTACCCAGTTCAGGTCTCAGGTCAGGACACCTATAGTGCCAGCTCCAGAGATGAGACCTTCATTGTTAGCACCTGCTACTGTCACCTTAGCTCCATCAGCTCCTCCTGTGCCACCAGTTGCTACTCCAACTCCATCTAGGACATCTGCAGAGGTCTTCCCCGACGCAGTTCTCTTGACTCCGACATCGACCACCGGAGGAGATCGGCCCTAGAAGGACGATTAGCTATATCTCTTCGAACTTTAACTTGTTCACAAAGGGGGAGAAGTTGTATATAAATGTTTAGGCTTCGAGTGAGAGAGTGTTTGGTTTTTATTGCTATTTAAAAAAACATTTGGTCTTTTGGTTTGGATGTGTTATACTTTTATTCGTGTTTGATCATACACTTTAATGTGTGTTGCTACTATTTCCTATCCTTTTGATGGTTATGAGATGATCATTCACTTTGCTTGATGTATTGTGTTGTGATATTAACTCTCCTTTACTCTCGCACACCACCAAGTTGTATGTGACATGGAAGAAGTGCCCCATGTACCTAATCGATTGTGCATTTGCATTCAAAAACAAATTTAAAAACAATGCACAAATTTAGGGGGAGCTCTTGCTTATCACATACTTCTCAAAGCGACAATTATATTCACTGTATATATCATATGTTGAAGCTTTGATCTATATGTTGTCATCAATTACCAAAAAGGGGGATATTGAAAGCACATTTGCTCCCTTGGTGGTTTTGGTAATTAATAACAACATATATGTCATTGAACTAATGTTTCCACTAAGCATGTTTCAGGAAAATTTCAATGATGGGTTGGCAAAAGGATTGTGGAATACCCCAAGATGCAAGGAAATAGATTGGAAAAGCTTCAAGCAAGAGGACTCTACATTTTACTTTGTGAGAAATCACCTTGAGTCCATAGGAAAGCCAATACTATCAAAAGGGGGTAAGGTACTGTTGGTGAACAAAATGCTCATACGTGCACAAGTGATAGTCACCACATACACCCACGAGCTCTTCCACAAAAAGTCTGTCCAAAGCCAAATATCCAAAATTGGCGCAACCAACACTTTCCACTCGGTGCCACCGATTCTCAGCCTGAGACAGACTCAGCCAAACCCTAACCCTTCGGTGCAACCGATTCTGCTTTGGTGCCATCGAGTTTGGGTTGCAAACTTCCTGTTACACAAATTCACAAAATCGGTACCACCAAGTTTTTTGAATCAGCGTCACCGAGTTTGGCAATCTGACCGTTGGTCACCTTATCGGTGCAACCGAGTTTTATGTATCGGCCTCACTGAGATTCAAAAGTTGCTACCTTTAAGGCAACTCGGTACCACCGAGATTAACACATCGATGTCACTCACCCGGGCATTTGGTCTTTTTGGTTTGTTCGGTCCAGTCTTTTTGGTCTTTTGAAACTTCGGTCTTTCATAATTGAAGACCAAAATAATCTCGGTCTTTTCGGTTTTTCACTATTCGGTCTTCGGTTTTTATAATTCCGTCTTCGGTCCCGACCAAACAGACCAAATTAATTGTAGAACTCAGACTTATATTACTTCTAGTGACAATTGTATGCAAACTACATAGACAGATCCAATGAGCCTATCCTTTGTGACACCGAGTGGAATCTGTCATATGGACTTAATGCACGTAACCAGCTCAGGTAAATGCTGCTGCCAATCCCTCTACCGCCACACAACCCAATCAGTCAAACAACAGAAGTAATCGGCCAAAGGGAATCTCCTCAGCTGACCAACGACGAGGGGCTCGTGAGTGTGGGAGCGGCGCCGTTTGTGGGGCGAGGACCTCGGAGGCCAAGGGGACGGCCGCGAGGCACGCAAGAGCTTCTCATTGTCAGAGGCCACGAGGGGCGAGGGATACCATGGCGGCCACATAGCAAAGGAGGCGGCAGGGCGGGAGGTGCAGTAGTGAGCTGGAGAGGGCGGTGGCCGGAGAGCTTGCCGAACGCCATTTTACCCACCTTTTATGTGCACTCTCCTATGAATCGTGAGGTGAGGCCAAATGATGTAAGCTTGTGCATGGTGTGTGGGTTGGCCGGATGGGCCACTTATGTATGGGATTTTATAGTTTGTCCTTTTCGGGATATTCGGTCTACAAAACAAGATGACCGAACAAACCGTAACAAATTCGGTCTTCTATTTGTGTTGGCCGTATTTTATTCGGTCTTTTCGGGTTTGGTCTCGTTCTTTTCGGGTTCGGTCTTCGGTCTTTGGTTTTTATACCCGGGGTGAGGTGTCACCGAGTCTGACTTATTAGGTGTAACGGTTGGATTTTTGGAGATGCCTATATATACCCCTCCACCACCACCCACTCGTAAGAGAAGCACTCAGAATAGATCCCCACTGATACCAACTGATTTTCTGAGAGAGAGACACCTACTCATGTGTTGAGATCATGCCAGTCCATTCCAATTATATGAATCTTGATCTCTAGACTCCCCAAGTTGCTTTCCAGCCAATCAATCTCTCCCACCAAAGCCAAATCTGTGAGAGAGTGATTGTGTGTTGAGGAGTCTATCATCTTGAAGCACAAGAGCAAGGAGTTCATCGACATTATCGAGCCTATTACCTTTTGGAGGGTGGTGCCTCCTAGATTGGTTAGGTGTCGCTTGGGAGCCTCCTACTTCGTGTTGTGGAGTGAACCAAGAAGTTTGTAAGGGCAAGGAGATCGCCTACTTCGTGAAGATCTACCCGAGTTAGGCTAGTCCTCTGTGGACGTAGGCCATCATGGTATAGTCAAGGTTGCTTCTTCGTGGAACCCTCCATGGGTAGAGCCCTCTATGAACTCTCGCGATTGTTACCCTTAGTGGGTTGAAGACTCCATAAACGTGAACGTATGATAGCACCACCTATTGGAACCATGGGAAAAATCATCGTGTCTTTGATCTTCCTACCCTTCCTTTGCTTACATGCTTGTTGTTACTTTCCACTCTTATACTCATAGACATGCATGTGTAGGGTGTACTTGACTTGCTATGAATGCTAAAATCTGCCAGCACTTAAAATTGGGAAGAAGTAGATTTTTAATTGGTCAAGTAGTCTAATCACCCCCCCCTCTAGACCTACTTTCGATCCTATAGCCACCTGGATCGGGAGGCCACATGGGCCTGAGGAGTGGTGCACCACCCCTTAGTGGGATGGGAAAACCAGCCCCAAGAGGCCCATGCGGCTGGAGGAGGAGAGAAGGAAAAAACACCGAAGGTGGTGAAGGATTCCAAGTAGGATTGGAATCCTACTTGGAGTAGGATTGGAGGTGGACTCCTCCACCTCCTGCCCACTTTGGCCGACCCAAGGGGAAACCCTAGGTTTGCCTCCTCCTTCCTCCCTCCTATATATACTAGAGGATTTTGAGGGCAGCCCCAACCCTAATTGCCACGTGCTGCCTTATTCTTCCACTAGATCGTTTCTCCTCTAGATTAGTTTGGTAGAGCTCGGCGAAGCCCTGACGGATTAGTTCACCACCACCGTCACCACGTCGTTGTGCTGCCGGAGAACTCATCTACCTCTCCGCTCCCTCTTGCTAGATCAAGAAGGCAGAGGTCGTCATCGAGTTGTACGTGTGCTGAACGCGGAGGTGCCATCCGTTCGGCGCTAGATCGGGACGGATAGTGATTGGATCGCGTGACACTCGGCGCTTTGGATCGCGAAGACGTTCGACTACATCAATCGCATTTATTAATGCTTCCCGCTTAGCGATCTACAAGGGTATGTAGATCCACTCTCCCTCTCGTAGATGCTCATCACCATGGATAGATCTTGCGTGTGTAGGATTTTTTGTTTCCCATTAAACGTTCCCCAGCAGTTATATCGTGGGGTCATATCCCCAACATTAGGCCCCAGATTGTTTTGTACTTGTTCATGTCAATCTTCAGTCCCTCTTGTTGGCGAGTCTCTTTGTTTCTTCTAACTGTTTAATCTCGATCAAATTTTCGTAACCCGCCATATAAAAAAGGGATGACGTCATCTTTAATAAACCCAGGAATATCCTCATGACGTCACCACAGATCTTTGCATTAACCAACCATTCCAAAAATTGAGGCACTTTTTTGGTCACAGTCATTATCACAACTCCTCGATTCTCACACCAGACTGTTACTGTTCCACCCCCTCTTTCTTCTTATAAGCAAACATGGGGCCCTATCCTTTTCACTTTCCCTTGCCACTTCTTCTTCTTCCTCCTCATGACGCTCACCGCGACTGGAGCTCTGTTACACCAATCGAATCGCGTCATCCATCCTGTCGGGGCAGCTGCATCAACCTGTTGCGACCAGAGCTCGGCGGCACACGCCCGCTGTCGTCATTTTCTCACGGGGGTCACATGAGACGGCAGATGCCATGGGGTGGTTTATCGAGGTGAGGCCAAGGTTGTCGTGGATGATCCGGGACGGGTATGCGAATAGCACGCGGTGGTTTACCCAGGTTCGGGGCTCTCCGGAGAGATAATACCCCTACTCCTGCATATCTATATATCCATGGAATATCTAGTACATGGTTGCTCCTGGAGCTGTATGGGAGAAGAGATCCATGAGGCTTCTTGCCTCATGTGTGTGTATGCGTGAGCACGTGAGAGTGGAACCCCCATATGTGGTGGGCATGAGGCCTTTATATAGGCATGACTAGGTGGCTTGGGATGTAAGCTACAGTGGGTAGCCTACATCCCAAGCTGCCTGAGGTGTAAGCTACCGTGGGTAGCTTACAAGTCAAGCCAATGTAGCTTGTGGACTAAGCTATGTCTATCCCCTGGTGTACTTTATAAATCAGTGTCCAGGGGGCAGGTTACACTATAGAGAGTACTACATGACGCGTGTGCAGTGTGCTCCTGCTTGCCAATAGTGTACCACCATGAGATATGGTCGTATGGTCCGCGTGTGTTCGATGGGACGTCGGGAGCTGACTTCATCAGGCTGCAGTCGGACAGGAGGAGCCGGACAGGGGCAGTCGGACTGGAGGAGCCGGACAGGAGGAGTCGGACAAGGGGAGCCGGACAGGAGGATCCGGATAGGAGGAGTCGGACGGGAGGAGCCGGACAGGGGGAGCCGGACAGGAGGAGCCGAACAGGGGGAGCCGAACAGGGGGAGCCGAACAGGGGGAGCCGGACAGGGGGGCAGACAGGGGGAGCCGGACAGGATGAGCCGGACAGGATGAGCCGGACAGGGGGAGCCGAACAAGAGGAGCCAGACAGGGGGAGTCGGACAGGAGGAGGCTGTCGGGAGGAGCCAGTCGGGAGGAGCCAGACGGGAGGAGGCTGTCGGGAGGAGCCAACCGGGGGGAGGCTGCCAGGAGGAGCGAGCCAGGCCGCAGCCTTGTCTTCTGTCTTTACTTCTTCATTTGTCTTGTTGATTCGTGGGGCTTCTCATACCGGGGGTGGGTCCCCCGATGCTTTAAAATATTGAATCGTCTCCTTGAGCCTACCCGGGAGTAGCCTCCGAGCCTCCGGGCAACTTGGAGAGTCGGGCTGAGGGTTTATGCCGGTGGAGTTGTTGTTGCAGAAGTTATCGATGACGATCGATCGCGGGTTGGGGATGACGCGACTTGCTTGCAGCGGGGGCGCGCCAACGCACCCGCTGGGTGTAGCCTCCAGGCGACTCGACGAGTCGGACGGAGGGTTTTTGCTATTGCTGAAGTAGACTGTGGCATCGAGGATGTCGGGCGCAGAATGGGGAGTCCGCCGGCTGAAGGGCGCGAGGCGATGCCGGGGGCGAGCACGGAGTTCACCGGCTGGCAGTTTCCAGCGGGGGCACGCAAGCGCACCCGCTGGGCGTAGCCTCCAAGCCTCCGGGCGACTTGAGGAGTCGGGCGCTGTTGCTGAAGTAGACGATGGTGTCGAGGATGTCGGGCGCAGACGCAGGGTCCACCGGCTGGGGGGCGCGAGGTGCTGCCGAAGATGGACGTGGGGTCCACCGGCTGATGGGCGTGGAGCCCTACCAAGGGCGGACGTGGGGTCCGCCGACTGTTGGGCATGGAGCCCTAACAAGGGCGGACGCGGGGTCCGCTGGTCAATGGGCATGGAGCCATGCCGAAGGCGGACGCGGGGTCCGCCGGCTGTCGAGCGCGGGGCGCCGCCAAGCGCGGATGGACGGTCCGCCAGCTGGTGGGCGCGGAGCCCTGCCGAAGGCGGACGAGGGGTCCACCGGCTGTCGAGCGCGGGGCGCTGCCGGGCACGGACGGAGGGTCCTCCGGCCGATGGGCGCGGAACCCTGCTGGGAGTAGCCTTCGAGCCTCCGGGTTAGGATGTTCCTCATGGAGACAACCATGCAGAAGACAAGGTTAAGTCGGTGTAGATACATCAAATATTTGATTTTGCTAGTGCAAGTATGTGTAGAGGGTGCCGGCTCGGTTTTGTCCGAGCCCCCTTAAGTCTTTTTCATGTTCCCTCTGCTCTTTGGCTTTCGCTCTTGCTAGCCAGACAGTTGGGAGCCGGTCTATAGCTGAGACGAAGAGTGGGCAACGGAATGGAGCATACAGTACTCAGACTCTGGGAGCAGACTCGACCGCGCAGATACTCATAAATGAAATGGCCGGGTTGCCCAAGCCATTTTTCTTCCGAGACACTTTTCGCGTGAGGTGACCTCCAGCCTGTGCTCTCACTAGCCGGACAGTCGCGATGCAATCTGTAGCTGAGACAAAGAGTGGGCCTTTGGTACCGTACACGCTACTAAACCGTCTTGCGGGAACGAATGTATCGGGCCAAGCGGCCAGCCCCGGGCCGAGACTAGCTGGCGCCGAGGTGAACAGTAAAGTAGTTGGAGTAAATGCGGAGATGGCCCCCAAGGGTCGCTTGGGGTATCCGTTTGTTTTGTGTGTATGGTGCAAGGGTATGCGCGTAGAGATCTCACATTGCTTTTGGGTGCCGGCGAGGCGGTTTTGTCGATGTTGGCCAACGCGGTTTGTAGCCGACGTGGTTCTGCTGACGCGCGTGAGGCGCTGTCGGGCGCGGACGCGGGGTCCGCCAGCTGTCGAGCGCGAGGTGTTGCCGGGCACGGACGCGGGGTCTGCTAGCTGTTGAGAGTGAGGCGCTGCCAGGCGCGGACATAGAGTCCGTCGGCTGATGAGCGCGGAGCCCGGCCGAGCACGGGCGCGGGGTCCACTGATTGATGAGCGCGATGTGCTGCCAGGCCCGGACACGAAGTCCGCCGTCTAATGGGCGCGGAGCCCTACCGGGCACGGACGCGGGGTCTGACGGTTGATGAGCGCAAGGCGCTACCGAAGGCGAACGCGGGGTTCGTGGGCTGGTGTGCGCGAGGCGCTACCGAGGGCAGACGCGGGGTCCGCCGGCTGGTGTGCGCGAGGCATTGCTGTCGGGGATATACCCCACGGTATGACCCGGCCTGGCGACTCACAGGAGACCCGGAAAGGACATGACATTTTATTAATGACCCGACAGGCGGATCACAGGACGACCAGGCCCAAGACCCGGCGTGTAAGTCGGCGCCAGGCGGCTCACAAGAGAAGGCTCAAAGAGAGAAAGACTCCCTGCCAAAGGTTACAAGACCCGGAATAGGATTCTAGAGAGACTAGTCCTACTCCTACTCATAGTAGGACTCTATTTGTAAACCTACCCTCTCCTCCTATATAAGGAGGGGTAGAGCACCCCTAGAGGGAGAAGATGGACAAGTCCACAAGTTTAGACAGATTAGAGGCTCTAGGGATTAAGGTAGCAAACAACACCCTTGTAACCGAGAGATCTCCTTCATCATCAATACCAGACAAGCAGGACGTAGGCTTTTACCTCCATCGGAGGGGCCAAACCTAGGTAAATTCCATGCTTCTCGATTCCGATCAACCCCTTCAAGCTGCCACATAGTTGCGTCTTCGCCCCGAACCTAAGTCCAGTCACCCGGACATCTGTCGTGACAAATCCACAACAGTTGGCGCCTACCGTGGGGCCACGCACGGTGGTATTATGTTCTTGGAGGGATCAAGGAGGTCACAATTTTCAAGATGAAGAAGAACCGGTGTTGAAGGATTTGCATCAGCTACAAATTCATCAGTTGAGATTGAATCAAGTTTGAGATGAGAGAAGTTATGGTTGCCTTTGCGTATGCTACCACACGCGATCAGACGATCCGTGACCGTTTTACACTGCGCCGCCCTAAATCGCCCAGAGCGGCAATCAACTGATCGCTTTATCGGACAATGAGCCGAGTTGCTGCTGCTAGATTCAAGACCCGAGGGTCAAAGTCGATGAGACCTGTCAATTCTGTTCCCATGCACTGTTTCACGTGGACCAAGTCCAGAGGCTGCTCCTCGATTGTGACCTGAAGACAGGGCATCAACTACTAGTACTATTCATCACGTCAAGCTACAGATCGGAATTTTTGTCCAAGATTACTACATCCACTGGCCACACACGAAGTTGCCAAGCGACAGGTGTTCGGATCGGACGTTGTAGGTGCAACTCGATCTACTACCGGGACTGCTCCTTGTGTCTGTGTTGAACTCCTAGCGGGAAGCTAGTTAGACCAAGAGGAAAAAGGAGAAGTCAACACAAGCATTAGATTTGTTCGCTCCGTACCATTGAAAGCCAAAAAAAGGAGAGGTCAATCCGTTGCTAAAGTAATCTGTACGACACAGTCAACCATAATACGTCTAGCTGTGGAAATCTGAGCGAGCCTGCTGCTCTGCCTCAGCCGCCTCGACCAGCCGAGTCGTCGGCTTGCTACTCCGCCTCGGTCATAGCTTAACTGTCACTGCGTCGCTGGACTTGCCAGCCAGCCGCCGCAGCTCCTACCGGCCCGCCGCCCCGCGCTGCCGCTCCGGCGAGCCGCCCCGTGCTACCGCTCTGGCGAGCCGTCCCGTTTCGCCCTGCTCGTCCTGGCAAGCCACCTTGTGCCGCCTCACCTGCCGGCGAGCCGCCATGCACTGCCGAGCAGCCATTTCCTCCAAGATGCATCCAAACTTCGTGGCCGACTAGGTCGCGCCTCTGCCATCGCTGGTTCTGGAGCCACATCCGCGCGCTGCCGGCTCCGCTGCACTTCATTGAATCCGCCTCGCCCTCGCACCATCGCAGAGCTCGACCCGCCGCTGTCCCCCGCTGCTGTCTTGTCGAGCCGATCCGTCATGGTTGCCCTTCGGCCACTCCCCCTCCATCGCGCTCGCGCTGGTCCGCCTCGCTGCCCAGGCCGGCTCCCCCGCGTCGCCAGCTCCGCCCCCTTGCCCCGCTCCACCCGGCTCCACCCAGGCCTTCGCGTGAGCCCTCTGCCATGGGAAGCAATGGCAGTTCTGCCCATGCGGGGACGAGGGGAAGTGGGAGCCGGTTGGTTAGAAAGAAGTGGGGAGTGCCTAAAAAATAGGACAATTGGCATTATATCGTGGAGTTGGAGCACACACCAGCGTGTCGCATTGTTTGATGGACACGCGTGAGTCGCCGTCCCGCGGACAGTCTACATCAACTCGCCGGTACAGCGCGCGCTCACCTGTCAGTATGAGCCACCCAATGGACGTGGCAAGCCGCTGCATTCGTGATATGGTCTTCACCAACAACGCCATGGCCGATTTGCTATCCTCGCCGGCTTACAACGTCACCGGCGACTCGCACGTCCGTGCTGGCCTACAATGCCGTGGCCGTCTCTCATGACTACGCCGGCTGAACAACGCCATGGAGACTTACCGTCCATACTGGCTTCCAACACCACGAGCGACTCACCAATTGCGCCGGCTTACAATGCCGTGGCCGTTTCTCGCCATCTGCGCCGGCTTACGACGCCGTGGCGTCTTTCACAACAGCACCGGCTTACAATGTCGCAGATGGTTTCTATGTCTACATCAACACACGAGTGGCTGCATACACCAGTACAAGCCGCCCAATGGACGCGCGCAAGATGCCGCCCACAGTCTGATCTACATCAACATATCGATGCAGTGCTCGTCGATACGAGCCGCCCAACGGACAGGCGCACAAATCGCCGCCATTACAGTTTGGTTAACTTCAACAACCAGCCGGAACGAACCATCGATCGGATCATTGAGACAATTCATACGGGATTATCTATAACCCGCCATGGCCAACCTCAACTTTCAGTGGAGATTCTCAAGCCGCCTCTTCAAGTTAACTTAAGACTCGGGGGCTACAGACATAACAAGACTCGCTTGGTCGTTTTCAACGAGAACTCCGGGTCATGGCAAAAATTAACCCGATCCTGGAGGCTACTACATCTTTGGCAGAAGATTAAAAGTTACCCAAGAGGACGAACCGCCGTGATGCACCATTCAAACATAGGTGTATGGATTTATTGGATCATCACTGGGAGCTTCTGCCATTTCTTCATACAAGATGGCGGCTTACGAGATGGCGACTTACAAGAAGAATTCACAAATATTCCAGTTGACATGTCAACTGCGACTACTAAGGGCGGCTTCTTACCTTCGGGTGTCGCTTCTAATGCCTTATCGGCCGGCTTTATGCCAAATTTCCGGCTAACAGGATTAGCCACGGCGGAGGGCGACTTCTTACCTTCGGGTATCGCTTCTAATGCCTTATCGGTCGGCTTTATGCCAAAATTCCGGCTAACAGGATTAGCCGTGGCAGAGGGCGGCTTCTTACCTTGGGGTATCGCTTCTAATGCCTTATTGGTCGGCTTTATGCCAAATCTCCGGCTAACACGATTAGCCACGGCGGAGGGCGGCTTCTTACCTTCGGGTATCGCTTCTAATGCCTTATCGGCCAGCTTTATGCCAAATCTCCGGCTAACACGATTAGTTGCGGCGGAGGACGGCTTCTTACCTTCGGGTATCGCTTCTAATGCCTTATCGGTCGGCTTTATGCCAAATTTCCGGCTAGCAGGATTAGCCGCGGCGGAGGGCGGCTTCTTACCTTCGGGTATCGCTTCTAATGCCTTATCGGCCGTCTTTATGCCAAATCTCCGGCTCACATGATTAGCCGCGGCGGAGGGCGGCTTCTTACCTTCGGGTATCGTTTCTAATGCCTTATCGGCCAGCGTTTACGCCAAATTGCTGAAGGGGGCTTCTTACCGATGGGTATCGCTTCTAACACCCTATCGGCCGGCTTTATGCCAAATCTCCGGCTAACAGGATTAGTCGCGGTTGCAGGGGGTTCTTACCGACGGGTATCTAACACCCTAACAACCGGCGGAGGGCGGCTTCTTACCTCCGGGTATCGCTTCTAATGCCTTATCGGCCAGGCTTTATGCCATCTCCGGCTAACACGATTATCCATGGTTGTCTAAGGAGGCTTCCCACCTCCGGGTGTAGCTTATCTAACCCTAACAACCGGCATTCACGCCATATTGCTGAGGGTGGCTTCTTACCTCCGGGTATCGCTTCTAACACCTTATCGGCCGGCTTTATGCCATCTCCAGCTAACATGATTAGCCATGGTTGTCTAAAGGGGGCTTCCACCTCCGGGTGTAGCTTATCTAACCCTAACAACCGGCGTTCGTGCCAAAAATGTTGACAAGTCAAACATTGCATCATACTTTGCATCATACATTGCATCATATTCACATGACATATCGGTTTATCAAGCCGGATCAGAGCAAGATTATGAAAGAAGGAGCAATGTTATGAAAGATATAACATCTCCGGGTTGAGCTTCTTCAAGCCGCCCTCACAACAATGCAAAATATATTCTGTCTTGTTTATTTTTTGCAGGTATTATCTCTTGAGATGAGCCGTCGTTAAGTGTTCTTCAAGAGCAAATGGATATTTTAATAGCCAACATAGCTGGATCTTCATGGTTTATCATAACCAGTAATAAATGATTGGGGTTTTCAAGCCAGCTCGGAGAAATTATTATTTTTTCAAAGAGCCGCCCTGTTGGATATAATGCCGTGTCATCTAATTGGTCGGTTCTCGGATTTCTTCAATCGTACTCTGTAGTAATCTACAACACTCATGGATTTCTCCAAATATATATTTGTCGGGTTGCATCGCAACCACGAGCAGGGATTTCATATCAAAGACAAAGGAATTATTCCAGGATATTCATTCCGGGTTATATTACAACCATGGCCAAAGATTCATCCAACAAGTTGTGGTGAGTCATATTATTCTCACATAGTCCCGAGTCGCCGCAGGCAGACAACCCGGCACTTGGGGGCTACATTATTCAAGTCTAGTTTATATCAAATATGCAAGTCCCATGTCGCTGCAAGCATGCACCACGACACTTGGGGGCTAATGCAAGCCGGTTTTCAAATCATTACATTGTCAGCAAGACCACATTGTCTCAAGGAGATGAGTCGGTCTTTCTATATTTTTTCCCAGCTCGGTAATTCTTACTGACCCGGTACTTGGGGGCTACACCGCTCAGATCAAATTTTCTAAAAGTCCCAAGTCGTCACGGGCATGCGAACCGGCACTTGGGGGGCTACAGTATTCAGCTGTTCAAACAGATTAAGAGATTCAAATTGAAGACCCAGCCCATCACATGATGATGAGCCGATCCTTGGGGGCTACACCTGCTGAAGTTTCATAAAGTATAAGACAGTTATAAGTCCCAGGTTGCTGCAGGCAGGACAACCTGGCACTTGGGGGCTACACAGTCCAAAATATTATTGCAAAGCACCAAGTTATCATGGATAATCTCGGAGCTTGAGGGCTACAGGTAATATGCAGATATCAAAAACTTTGAGGAGAATTTTCAAGATGTTAATTATGGAGTTCAGTTGTTAGACCCGGCGTCACCAATGGTAATGACCTGGCATCATCAATGATTATGACCCGACGGAGATGACCCGGCATCATCAATGATTATGACCTGGCGGAGATGACCCGGCATCATCAATGATTATGACCTAGCGGAAATGACCCGCCAAGAGTATTGGAAGCCGACTCAATGGCATATGGGTGTTCTATTATCAATATTATTCAAAGGACATTGACAAGCAAGATGATTATCAAAGACGACTATTTCATATGTAGAAAAGACCCGGATTTCTGAAGAGCCATTTCATAAGCCGGCCAAAGGAGCAAGCCGGCTACTTAACATATTTATTATTCTTATTTCAGGAGCTTAGCATGACCAAATTCAAACTAATCTGGGGGCTAATGTCGGGGATATACCCCGCGGTATGACCCGGCCTGGCGACTCACATGAGACCCGGAAAGGACATGACATTTTATTAATGACCCGGCAGGCGGATCACAGGACGACCAGGCCCAAGACCCGGCATGTAAGCCAGCGCTAGGCGGCTCACAAGGGAAGGCTCAAAGAGAGAAAGACTCCCTGCCGAAGGTTACAAAACCCGGAATAGGATTCTAGAGAGACTAGTCCTAATCCTACTCCTAGTAGGACTCTATTTGTAAACCTACCCTCTCCTCCTATATAAGGAGGGGTAGAGCACCCCTAGAGGGAGAAGATGGACAAGTCCACAAGTTTAGACAGATTAGAGGCTCTCGGGATTAGAGGTAGCAAACAACACCCTTGTAACCGAGAGATCTCCTTCATCATCAATACCAGACAAGCAGGACGTAGGATTTTACCTCCATCAGAGGGGCCGAACCTGGGTAAATTCTGTGCCTCTCGATTCCGATCAACCCCTTCAAACCGCCAAATAGTTGCGTCTTTGCCCCGAACCTAAGTCCGGTCACCCGGACATCTGTCGTGACAAATCCACGACAATTGCCGAAGGTAGACACGGGATCCGCCGGCTGGTGTGCGCGAGACACTGCCAAGGGCAGACGCGGGGCCCACCGGCTAATGAGCACGAGGCGTTGCCGGAAGTAGCCTCCGCGCCTCCGGGCGAGGAGGTTCGTTGATTTTTGCGTAGGCGAGACGGTTGTTGTTGAAGATAGCCGACGCGGCTTGGCGCTTCAGGAATGCGCCGGCACACACGCTGGGTGTAGCCTTCAAGCCTCCGGGTGCTCGAAGGGGGTCCCGACAAACGTTTTCTTCTTCGTCTTCTTTTTGTTTTCCTTAAGTTTTTTTCTCTGAGTGTCTTCATGGGCAGCTAGCCCTGCCGGAGAAGCGCGGGTGCCGACTAGGACTCCCGCGATGAGGCGCAACCGCACCACGCGCGGCCCCGACGTGTAGGCGGGGTCGAAGAAGGGCGGTCCTGTCGGAGCAGGTGCGGAGCCGGCACGGCATGGCGAGGTAGAGGGCGCGCGGGCGCGACGGAGCCGGCCCGCGAGATGGACTGCATCGACGGGGCGCGACCGTCGTGTCGGGCAGACGGCATGGCACGGAAGGCCGAGCGCAGCCGCATCCGCATGCTGGGACACCCAGACGGACAAATTGCAGTTATGTAGCTGTAGCAGGATACGCAACGCATGCATGCATGCATGTGCCCATGTAGGAGCCGGACAGGCATGCGCGCATGCAGCCATGCAACAGTCGTCCCGCGCCTGCATGCGTGCAAGCACACGGCCATGTATTGGCAGCAACCGACCAGGGCCGTGGCCGCACAGCCGGTCGAGCAATGATAGGCGGCCGAGCAGCAGGACAGGAGCGAGCCGGAGCAGGGCCGGGCAGGGCCAAATGGCTTGGGGACAAAGCCGACTGGAGGCGCATGGGGGCAGAGCCGGCGCGTCCGCGGCCGGCGCGGGTGTGGCCAGCGTGAGCAGGCGGCGGGCGTGCAGACATGAGGCGTGGAGGAGGGCCTGGCAGGTGGGGCGGCCAGCCGGCCGGGTGCAGGAGTCGGCGCGGAGCAGGCACGGAAGTCAAGGCGCACAGCCTGTGTGGGTGCTCGGGGCAGGCGTGAGGTGGAGGGTTGCGGGGCCGGCAGGGTTGTGCAGCCGGCTGGGCATGCACGCACGCGGTGCAGCCAACCGAGCGCGTCGCAGACAGTGCAGCTGGCCAGGGCATGTAGCTGGCCATGCACGTACCACATGCATGCATGCATGTACGAAGTAATTTTTTCTTTGCATTCTCTTTTTTTGGGTAGCCGACTGGAGGTCTACCGAGGCGTGGGATCAGCGGTCGACGTGCGCATGCAGGCGCAGACGGAGCAGGGCCTGGCGTAGCCGGGCGTCACGGGGACGGCCGGCTGCCGGGAGGCGAATTCACGGAGCCAGATGACGCGGAGCCGGCCGAGACGAGCGCAATGAGCCGGCGTGGACCGGCGCCTGGCTCGTGGCTAGAGCGGGAGGAGGACCAGGTGCGCGCGCACAGGAGTGTGCGCGGCGGGTCGGCACGGGCGCCGAGCCCACGCATGGAGGCACGGGCATAACCAACGGGCCAGCACAACGTGGGAGCCACTGCGCGCGTCGCGGAGCCGTTGGAGCCGCCGCGCGGGGAGGCGGAGAGGCAGCGGCGCAGGGGCCGTGTTCCATGGAGGCGAACACGGACGCGGAGCCGGCGCCGGCGCGAACCGGCCATGGGTAGGTGGAGTGTTGGTGGAGCGAGGCAGAGCCGATGCGCGCGAATACGTGGGCGCATGAGCAGTCTGGCCGGCGAGCGGAGCCAAGGCGTGGACGCGGGGCGAGGCGTGGAGGCGGAGTGACACAAGCGCGGTCGTCGGGCCGGGACAGCCGGACGGGCAGACGACAAGTGGTCAAGCGCGCACACACACGGTTCGACCGGCCAGGGCCTTGCAGCTGGCAAGGCAGGTACACACGCAATGCAGCTGGCCGGCTACGCACATACGCACGAAGGCAGCCACCGGCCACGCGTGGACATGAGCTATGCAACGTACCAGCACGTACATGAGCCATGCACGTACCACATGCATGCATGCATGTACGTCTTTTTCTTTCATTGTGGGTAGCTGGCGGGAGGTCCATCGAGGCGTGGGGAGCAGCAGATGGTACGGGATGACCCGGGCGGACGGAGTAGTGCCGCACACAAGGCACAGCCGGCCAGGCGTGCGCGGGAGGAGCGTGCTGCCACAACGTCCGGCGCAGGAGTCGATCGGCGGGCAGGACAGAGCCGTTGGAGTGGCAAAGGTGGAGCCGACGGGGGGTGAGGCCGTGCCGCCGAGCAGCGCGGCAATCGGGGCAGGGGCCGGCAATGGTGAGGCACCGGTGGAGCTGGCAAACCGGCGCGACGCGTCGAGGTAGCGCGAAGGCCAAGTGCGTGGAGGCGCTTGGGCGGCGAGGCGTGCGAGGATGCCGAGCTCCCTGGTCCGACTGGCCTCACGCGCGCACGAGCTAAGCTAGCTAGCTGGCTAGTTAGGCGCGACTGTGTGCACATACAGGGACGAAGGCACCCGGCTTGCCTGCATGTGGAGGTGTGGCCGAGGGGGGACCGAAGTGGTACAAGGCCGGCGGTGAGGACGTGCCAACCTGCACAGTCGCCCTGATGGTGTGTTGGAGCGAGCTAGAGGCGGACGAGGCCGACGACGGGGATGTGCCATCCCGTGCGGCAGCCCTGGGGGCCTACTGGTGTTGAGCCCCCAAGCGCCGTCGGAGAGATGGCAGCAGCGCCACGGTGGTGATGACGAAGAGGGTCTCGCTCGGATCGTGGTTCCAGCAGCAACTATCCCCACGGTGGGCGCCAACTGTCGTCGTTTTCTCATGGGGGTCACGCGAGACGGCAGATGCCATGGGGTGGCTTATCGAGGTGAGGGCAAGGCTGTCATGGATGATCCAGGACGGGTATGCGAATACAAATGCAATGGTTTACCCAGGTTCGGGGCTCCTTGGAGAGATAATACCCTTACTCCTGTATATATGTATATCTGTGGAATATCTGGTACATGGTTGCTCCTGGAGCTGTATGGGAGAGGAGAGCCATGAGGCTTCTTGCCTCATGTGTGTGTACGTGTGAGCACATGAGAGTGGAACCCCCATATGTGGTGGGCATGAGGCCTTTATATAGGCATGAGTGGGTGGCTTGGGATGTAAGCTACAGTGGGTAGCTTACATCCCAAGCAGCTTGAGGTGTAAGATACCATGGGTAGCTTACAAGTCAAGCCACATGTAGCTTGTAGACTAAGTTATGTCTGTCCCCTGGTGTACTTTATAAATCAGTGTCCAGGGGCAGGTTACACTATAGAGAGTACTACATGACACGTGTGCAGTGTGCTCCTGCTCGTCATTAGTGTACCGCCATGAGATATGGCCGTATGGTCCGCGCGTGTCCGATGGGACGTCAGGAGCTGACTCCGTCGGGCCGTAGCCAGACAGGAGGAGCTGGACGGGGGGAGCCGGACAGGAGGAGCCGTACGGGAGGAGCCGGACAGGAGGAGCCGGACAGGAAAGCCGGATAGGAGGAGCCGCACAGGAGGAGCCAGACAGGGGGAGCCAGACAGGAGGAGCCTGACAGGAGGAACCGGAGAGGGGGTGTCGGATAGGAGGAGGCTACCGGGAGGAGCCAGCTGGGAGGAGGCTGCCCGGAGGAGCCAGCCGAGAGGAGGCTGCCGGGAGGAGCCAGCCCGGGGGAGGCTACCAGGAGGAGCCAGTCGGGCCGCAGCTCTGTCTTCTGTCTTTACTTCTTCATTTGTCTTGTTGATTCGTGGGGCTTCGCATATCGGGGGTGGGTCTCCCGATGCTTTAAAATGTTGAGTCATCTCCTTGAGCCTACCCCGGGGGTAATCCCCCTGACACCCGCTCATATTCCTCTTACGAGGTTCCATTCCTCAGCTTTATCAGATCCGCATTAGGTCACCTAAGTTCTTATAGTTTGTCGCCGTTCTTCTTAGTTCATCTCTTTCGATTGAAAAGAAAAACACTCCCATCCTGGAAATGTTGGCAAAGCAATGCGATAATGGTTTAGCATCCATCTTGCATCGTGAGCAGATTATTTATTCCTCAGAATTAGTGTACGGCCTGCTAGTACTTCCATTATTACCCCTTAGGGTTTGTAATTATCTCCCCCTTTTCTTCTATTCGTAGATCCGTAGATGTAGCCGTAACTCGTGAAACTTGTTTGCCCATAACTTGCCATGTTTTCTGTAATGTCAGCTTTGCTTAACCCGCCATCATGTTGCTGGCTCATATTTGCACAATATAACCCGCCATATGTCGTGTCCTGATATCCCTCACGCTCGTAATCAAGGCGGCTCATAATTTTTTGACGGCTCGCCATGCCACGTTGTCATCTTGGAATCATAACTAACTTGCCATGTAGCACTTAGGCGGCTCACCGTTGCATTTTTAACCCGCCACAACCTTATTCCTTGTTCATAGCTTTTAACCCGGCCAATCATGACTAAGGCTCCCTCTTCCTACGATTGGGTAGCCTCCGGAGTTACTGAGCTCATGCTTAATGAATATGTAACTATGGGGGTTTTACCGGATAAAGAAGTTATCCACTGGCGGGTTCCTAGTCCAGAAACTACCCCTAAACTCGAAGAGGGTGAAGTTGTTGTTTTTACGGATCATCTCCTCTGTGATTTCTCACCACCTGGATCAAAAAAAATCAGGATGCCCTGCACTTCTACAAGCTTCACCCACAAGACATCGGCCCCAACTCCGTCACCAATCTATGCCAATTTCAAGTATTATGTGAAGCATATCTACAAGAGGAATCCACTATTGATATCTTCAAATACTTCTTCTATATCAATCGCCAGACTGAGATAACAGACGAACCTAGTCTTGAACTTGGAGGGGTTTCCATACAGATACGGAGAGATGTAACCTTTCCCTCCGCCATACTGCCCAGCCATCCCAAAAGATGGAACCACACTTGGTTCTACTGCAGAGATACCACTCTGGCTGAAGAAAACCCATTCTCGGGTTACCACCCCTACCGACTCAGCACCACTAGTGAACTTCCTGACCGGTTAACCGCCACAAAGCGCGCTCAGTATGTGCAAACATTTTCCAAGATCATGGCTTTAATAGCCAATGGTTTAACCGGAGTTGATTTGACCCGCTGTTGGGTTTCTTGGAGGATTTTGCCACTGAACCGGTGCGGCTGCTTAATGTGCCAATATACTAGCAATGTGAATGGCCCTCAGCACTACAACCAAACGCCCTTGACTGATAAAGAGATCAATTTAATTGCCAAATCACTGCTTGGAGAACCTCAAGAAGCTTGCAACAAGGCGGGATTGAACCCCTTCTGCGCTCGTAACTCGGCTCCAGATGTAAGAATCTTTGACTAAATCTTCCTTTTATCCATCTAACCTTTCTACTTCATATCCTTTTTAACTCTGACAACACATGTATGTATACATGCCGACTCTACCTTTCGGAAGAAGAAAATAACTTCAACCTCAACATCGAAGAAAAAGACTAAGACGGGTAAAACCCGTGGTCCGGGTCATCCTAAGAAGCAAACCATAGAAGAACTACTCGAACTGGATGATTTGAAGGTACAACTTGACTCCCTTGGTCTTCTTTTCATGCAACTTATTGATGTTGACTCCTCTTAGGATGAAACGGAGAGAAGCCAAGCCGGATTCGGAGGTATGAATTTCTCTGGCAGTGTACCAGGATGTGCAATGATCCAGCGTGACATGTATCAAAAATATGAAGAACGGTGGCTTTGCCACAAATACCATGTCACCTCTATATGATCATGCAAAGCATTATGATGATGAACAAAATAGTCATATGAAGTGACGATGGAATTTGCATGGCAATATATATCGGAATGACTATAGAAATGCCATAATACGTAGGTATGGTGGCTATTCTGAGGAAGAGATAATGAGGCTTATGTGGAATAGAGCGTATCATGTAACGGGGTTTGGACGAACCAGCGAATATTTGCACCGATCTTCGAGGTGAGAATGGGCTATGCACGGTACCGAAGAGGCTAGCAAATATGAGAAGGTGAAGATGCAAATGTCCATGGTGTCACATTAGTCATAATGAACTCACATACTTATTGCAAATTTTTATTAGTTTTATCACAAATCAAAGTACTCCTCGCATGCCCAGAGGGAGGAGGTTCGTAGGAGTTAACCATCGCGCGCCCCTGACTCGAAACAACGCTAGGATTTCAATGAGGAATATAAATTCTCACACATCATCACCATGCCTCTTTAATTTTTATATGAATAACAAGTTAACACCTCTTAATCTCAACACTTCTATGAATCAACAATTTTGGACTCACACCTTTTTCATATTACCACATCAATGTCATTAACCCACAACTTCTCTACATGTGCTACACGATGGCTTTGATTATCATTCATTGAATACCTAATATTCTTGGAATAGTCTTATGACCCATGCAAATTACCATCACTATTACTCAGCTTTCAAACAAACATAAGTGAAGAACTAGAGCATATTATTTCTATAAAATCTACACGCCACCGTGCTCAAAAAGATATAAGTGAAGTACTAAAGCAACTGCCTAGCTCAAAAGATATAAGTGAAACACATAGAGTATTCTAGAAAATTATCATGAAGGTGTGTCTCTCGCAAATAGGTGTTTCCATAAAATGATGATTGTGACAAACTTAAAGTAAAAGCAAACAAAAGCAAACGATGCTCCAATCAAAACATAAATCATGTGATGAATAAAAATATAGCTCCCAGCGACATACCGATGGATTGAGACGAAAGAGGGGATGCCTTCTAGGGAATCCCCAAGCTTAGACGCTTGAGTCTCATTATAATTATACTTGGGGTGCCTTGGGCATCCCCAATCTTGGGCTCTTGCTACTCCTTATCCCGTAGATCATCGTGATTACACCCAAAACTTGAAAACTTCAATCACACAAAACTCAACAAAATTTCGTGAGATCCGTTAGTATAAGAAACATATTGCATACTTGAGGTACTGTGATGAATTGATTCAAACTCATTTTTTCATAATGGGTACTTTATTCTAACTTCCCCATGGCTTACACCCCCCGATATAATCCATGGCATAATCAAGCAAACTATGCGAGCAAAACAGAATCTGTTAAAAACATAATAGTCTATAGCAATCTGTAAAGAACCTATACTTCTAAAAAATATGAAAACTTAGGAAAAACATAAAGGATTTGTATATTAATACCGTGTTAAAATTTCAGATCATTATCACGCTCTATTAAAAAATGAAAATTCTTGCAGTGGAGTCAAAGTTTACGTTTCAGATTCAGCATCGTTTCTACGCATCTTGTGAGTCATCCCAAAGGCTTTACTTGGCACAAACACTAATTAAAACATAAAAACATAATAATTACATAGGCAACAATCATGTTATCACACAAAAACATAAAGTAAAAAAGCTAACTATTGGGTTGTCTCCCAACAAGCTCTTTCTTTATAGCCATCAAGATAGGCTTGAGATTTCAATGATGCTCACATAAAGGATAATAATCAAAGCACAAAGATAGCACCATATAACATGTGAAATACACATCTAAGTCTAACATACTTCCTATGCATAGGCATTTTATATGAAAGCAAATTCTCAAGAAAAGTGAAATATAGCATATGCAAATAGGAGGAGTGAAACATTAATAATTTCAACACAAAGAGTGATAATTGAGTAACATGCAAATTCCTATAACCATATTTGCCTCTCTCATAATATTTACATGTAGTATCATAATCAAACTCAACAATATATCTATCATGTAAAACATTCTCTCTATGATCCATATGCATACAAGTCTTATAACCTTCCAAGATAGTGGGATCATTATTACCTAAAGTTGACGCTATTCCAAACCCACTTTTAGTAGTGTTGCAAATATGATAATCAATAACAGATTCGTCATGAAGCATAGAATTATCAAGATCACAAAAAACATCATGATTATCACCCTAATCATGATCATTAACACAATTGATATTCATAGAATTTATAGTAACAACATGGCAATCACGCTTTCCATTCAAGGAACTATCATGTATCACTTTATAACTTTTACAATTTTTATTTTTTTTCAAGCAAGACCTCATAAAGATAATCTAGTGCACCCTCACTAGAAATTGTTTCAACAAAATTGGGTCTTTTGAAAGATTATCTAGTGGATGAGGATCCATTTATCTTAACTTTTGCATTTACTTTCTGTTTTGGTGTGACAAAGGTAAAGATAACATAACTAGGCAAGCAAGCAAATAGAAATATTTTTGTATTTTTGATTTTTATGAGACTAACTAAATATAATAGAAAATAAAAAGAAGAAAAGGTGAATGAAATTTTGTGCGAAGTTACTTGATAGTTGGTGATGGTATTCCCCGGCAACGGCGCCCAAAATCCTTCCTCATACTCGTGATCTGCGTTGGGTTTTCCGTGAAGAGGAACGGGTAGTCACAACACAAAGCGGGTAAGTATTTACCTCGGTCATGAAAAGGTTTATAGAACCAATAGTAATACTAATCCTCAACCATATTCAGCAGTTGCACACACAAAAAAAAAACTTGCACCCAACGCCGGCAAGAGTGTTGTCAATCCCCTTGATCTCGCTATTTGCAAACAAGTGAGTTGTTTAGATAATTGTAGATAATAGTAAAGTGCAAAATAAAATAAAAGGTAATAAATAACATCAATGTAATGATAGTGTTTGTGAATTTATAAGTGAATAGACCCAAGGGCCGTAGAGTTCTCTAGTGGCATCTCTCATAAGCAAAGCATACGGTGGGTAAACAAATTACTACTAGGCAATTGATAGAAAAGTGGATAATTATGCGATGTTCATGACAATGATCATGTGTATATATGAATCACATCCATAAGCAAATAGGCCGACTCCTGCCTGCACCTACTACTATTACTCAACTTCAAGAGCGCTTCTATGCTTACCTCTCTACGTATTAAGTTCATGACAAACAGAGTAATGCTTGGAGAACAATGACATGATGTAGACAAAGTAAACTCAACTAATATGAATAAACCCCATCGTTTTATCCTTAGTAGCAACAACACGAAGATGCAACTTGTCCCCTTCTGTCACTAGGATATAGAAACTTGTCAGGTTGAACCTACTACAACACACCACTCCCACCGAAGAAATATCAATCCAGTTGGCCAAACTATCTCAATAGATCGGAGAGCATTACGAAGCTATGATGATCATGCACATAAGAATCATAATATTTCAGAAGTGACTCAAATACTTTTCATGAATAATCTGAACATAAACTCACAATTCATCGGATCCCAACAAACACACCATAAAAAGGGATTACATTGGATAGATCAAGGCAAAAATGCAATGAACAATGTATTGAAGATCAAGAGAGAGAGAGAGAGATTGCCATCTAGGCACTACCTACGGACCCATATGTCTGTGGTGAACTACTCACACATCATGGTGAGGGCAACAAGGTTGATGAAGAGGCCTCCGTGATCGATCTCCCCTCCGACGGGGTGCCAAAACAGAGGTGTAGATGGCCTCCTGTCAGAACAGAGACTTGCGGTGATAGAAAAAGTGTTTCAGGAGCGCTTTTGGTGTTTTTAGGGTAGATGTGAATTTATAGGCCAGAGAACGACGTCGGGAGACGCTCTAGGGGGCCACCACATATCTGGTCGTGCCCCCCAGGGGCGGTGGCTAGATGTGTGGTGGGCCCCTCGTGCATCTCCTGGCCCTCCTTAGAAGCTTCCAGGTCTTTTATTGGTCCAGAAAAAATCACCAAAAAGTTTCGTGGCAATTGGACTCCGTTTGGTATTGTAACTCTGAAAAGGCAAAAACATGCAGAAAACAGGAACTGGCACTGGGCACTGGGTCAATAGGTTAGTGCTAAAAAATATTATAAATTGGTAATTAAATAGCCAAAAAGTATCCTAAAATGATAATATATCGCATGGAACAATCAAAATTATAGATACGTTGGAGACGTATCAGACAACTGATAGAAAAGCACATAGTTATGATGTTATTCATGGAAATGATCATGTATATAAGCATCACATCTGTGACATGTAGATCGAAACGTTTCTGCATCTACTACTGTTACTCCACCAATGGACTGACTCCTGCCTGCATCTATGGTATTAAGTTTATGACAAACAAAGCAATGCTTTAAGCAAGATGACATGACGTAGACAAAGTAAGACAAATAATATGTTCATAACCCGTTGTTTTATACCTAGTGACAACAATAAAAATATGTGTCTTGACCCCTACTGTCCCTAGGATATAGAACACCTCAAGATTTAACCCACTACAAAGCACCCCTCGAGCTGAAGATAAATCAGTCTAGTTGGCCAAACCAAACGAATAGATCAGATAGAAATACAAAGCTATAATAATCATGTATAATAAAGTTCAGAAAAGACTCAATTTATTTCAATGAATAATCTGATCATAAACCCACAATTCATCGGATCCCAACAAACACACCACAAAAGAAGATTACGTCGGATATATCTTCAAAAAGATTGAGGAGAACATGGTATTGAAGCTCAAAGAGAGATAAGAAGCCATCTAGATATTAGTTATGTACCCATACGTCTATGGTGAACTACTCACACATCATCTTGGAGGCATCTAGGTTGATGTAGATGCCCTCCATGATCGATTCCCCCTTCGATAGAGTACCGAATAGGCCTCCAGATGGGATCATGCAAAAACAGAGGCTTGCGGCGGTAGAAAAAATATTTTGGGTGGCTCTATGATGTTTTGGGATAAATGGGAATATATATAAGTGGTATTAGGGCAGGAGGTGCCATGAGGGGCCCACAAGCTAGGGGCACGTCGCCTAGCTCGTGGCCAACCCGTGGGTCTTCTGGCCACCTCCCTAAGCTTCCTAGGTCTCTTCTATTCCAAAACTGACTCCCGTAATTTTTTATCCAATTTGGACTCCAATTGGTATTGATTTTTTGAAAGCTCCAAAAACAAGCAAAACAGAAACTCGCATTGGGCACCGAGTTAAAAGGCTAGTCCCAAAAATGATATAAAGTAGCATATAATTTCATATAAAGTATTCAATATTTGTTATATAATAGCATGAAACAATAAAAGAATATAGATACATCGGAGACGTATCATGACATTCCGATAGATTGTAGACGAAAGAGGGGATGCCATCCGGGGCATCCCCAAGCTTAGACGCTTGGGTCTTCCTTGAATATTACCTTGGGGTGCCTTGGACATCCCTAAGCTTAGAGTCTTTTCGCTCCTTATTCCTTCATCCATCGTTGTCTCACCCAAAACTTGAAAACTTCCACACGCAAAACTCAATAGAAACCTCACGAGATACGTTAGTATAATAGACATATAAACTTTAGGTATTGTTTTAAATAGGTTCATATATAATTATTACATAATAGGTATTGTATTCTAAGTTGTCCATAACTTATACCCTCCGATATAATCCATATCATCATTAAAACAAGCAAACTATGCAAGCAAAAACAGAATTTGTCTAAAATGGAATAGTCTGTAATGATTTGTACTGAAACCATACTTCTGTAATTCATTTTCTTAATTTAGAAAATCTTGGGAAATTTGTATACATATATTGTGTAAAAAAATTCAGATAAAAAAGACACTCTAGTAAAATCGTATAAATTAAATACTAGGCTTAAACATTTCTATTTTTGCATAGAATAAATTATACCATCATACAAATCATCCCAAAGGCTTTACTTGGCACAAGCACTAACTAAAACATAAAAATACAACCGTTAAAGTAGAAATAATCATTTCATCACACCAAAACGGAAAGTAAAAGCACAAATTTAAGATAACTGTTGGGTTGCCTCCCAACAAGCGATATTGTTTTATGCCCCTAGCCAGGCATAATGCATAGTTTCAAGTATTGTCATCCTTAATTTACTTCCACAGGTGGCCCTCATGATAGATTCATATGGTGACTTCATTTTCTTCCTAGGAAAGTGTTCCATCCCTTTCTTTAATGGGAATTGGAATCTTATATTACCTTCCTACATATCAATAATATCACCTATGGTTCGTAGGAAATGTCTGTCGAGTATTATAGGACAAGACGGATTGCATTCAATATCTAGCACAATAAAATCCACATGCACATGATTTCTATTAGAAAGTAGAAGCGCATCATTTATTCTAGCCAATGGTTTCTTAATAGTGGAATCCACTAGATGCAAGTTGAGGGAACATTTTCATTTATACCGGTGAGGCATGGCACATCACATTAAGATTAAGGTATAGTAGAAACGCTAGCACCAAGATCACACAAAGCATTACATTCATAATCTTTAATATTTACTTTAATATTAGGTTCTCATTCATCATGCAACTTTCTAGGTATTAAAACCTCTAATTCAAGATTCTCTTCATGAGCTTTTATCATACTTTCTACAATATGTTTAGTAAAAGCTTTATTTTATTCGTAAACATTAGGTGCACTTATAATGGATTGCAACAAGGAAATACATTCAACCAAGGAACATTTGTCATGGATTGCGACGAGAGTTTGCTTGATTCTCCTATTGGTTCGATAACCACTAATGATTTTAAAATCCCCTCCCACTAGACAAGGGACAGGATTGTCCTGGTACAATCTAGACAGTTCAGCTAGGAACCCAACTTTTCTTCTAGCTCGAGCATCTCCACACACAACCACAAGATTCCAATCAATCTTTGCTAATTTATAAAATACCATAAGCCTAAGAATTTTTTCCCATGTTCAATGTATAAAACATCAAAATAGTCTTTATCGTGTAGTTCATTTTTAGTAAAGCCCCTCGGGTGATTCTAGTGCCAATCAAAATTCTTCCCACTATAAAGACTGTGTAGTTCATTTTTAGTAAAAAATTGTTTGATAGTCTCTAAATCCCCAAAAAGTCTAATTTTTGCTTTCATTTCTCTAACATATATTCGTGGGGTCTTTGCCCAATCCCTTAGCATTCAAAAAAACTATCATGTTTTGTAACTAGGGAACATAATAGGTACAGAAAAATTAGAAGGAGAGGGAGAGAGAACCTCGTAGAAAATATAGGAGTTTTTTCCTTCTACCTTTTATTTTAATAACCCTAAGAGGCATAGAGCGCTTCACACAACTAAGAACCGGTGAGCTTTCCCTGCTATACTTTCCTCCTGAAAATATCTCTCTCAAATTTTCATACTGATCTTCGTCTATCTCAACATCAAAATGTTCCATGTCACAACATAGCCCCTCTATAGAGACATATCGAGTGTCAATATGCACCGATGTGTCAGGAACTATTTCAGGCACATTATTTAGGTTAGCAATATTTTGCGAATAAAATTCTCTCCTAGCTATCTCCATTTTCTGAATGGCTACCATATTTTTACCAATTATCTCTATAGAACACCCAAGATCAATCCCCATTAAAGAAGTCATGTGCAAGAGAGAAGGATTAGATGTAGAGGGATCAACACTCTTACAATATTTGTCTTTTTCTTCAACTTTACTTTTAGGAAAATTGTCCACTTTTGGTCTTCTTTACCTTTGTATCTCAAACTTCTTCTAAGCTCTTCTTATTTATCTTCCTTAGTCTTATCAGCCACCCTCACTCCATGTATAACAACCATTTTCTCACCAAAATTCTCCTCAGACTCTTGGATAACATTCTAATCAATGGGTTCAAGTGACTCCCCCGACTCGTCTCCAATCTTCTTTGCATCCTCTCCTTTTTCCATTTCTTCCATATCCATAATAGCCAATTCCAAATCATATTCCTCTTTATTAGCAGCCTCTTGAATTAACGATTGAACAACAACTTGTTGTTAAGCAAATTAAGCTTCCCGCCTCTTCTTATCAACTTCTAAATCATTATTTTTTTCCTCTTCTTTAGCTCATAAAGCATTCTGTCTCCTTTTTTTCGCTTCTAGAGTATGGATTCCTTTGCACATCACATCCATTTCTTTTTTCATTTGAGCCATCTCAACAACCATTTCCTTAATCATTTCCCTGTAGGGTTTTTACTAGAGTTTTTTCATCACCTCATTCTTCTTGTCAATTTCCTCTATCTGGGGCCAAAGGGAGGCTCCCAAAAGATACATTTTTTAACAGTAGCATACTTCCTAGATTTTGTCCTGATATCCCCAACATTGTCCCTGTCTTTTAAGTCAGTAATAGCAGTCTCTTATCTTTTATCTCTTTTATACCATCCAATATTCACCACCGAGTCCAATTCAATTATGAACATCAACAACTCCTGAGATGTGATCTCAACATGTGGCGGAATCTTTTACACATCCCTGACTCGACATTTGGCTTTAACTTTTTCTTGGTTAACAATATCCATATCAATTTCCAAAATTGCGCCTATAGTCACAGCAACCTCACACATCCCGAAGAAATGCCTAAAGCAATCAGGAATCCCACCAAAAATAACCCAAGTTGTATGTAACTTTACCACAACTTGATGGTCGAAGGTCCAACCCGAAACCTCAGTGACTACTCTAGTATCCAGTAGATTGAAGTCATTGAATTTTGCAAGCTCCACAAGTTTGGCTTTGTTAGGGAATCTCATGGGACAACAATTCTGACCATATTGTCCCACTCTCCATTGCCACCCCAACCGAATATTTAATTGAAAGCGTGCAGGATCTCCGTCTCATTAATCTCTCCTGATATGATAATCATCACAACTAAAGGGTTAATGTGTTCAACCGCTAGTACATCCTTTGTGTTCCACACCAACAATACCCTAAACCTCTAGTTGCATAACCATTCATTGAATTCGTTGTTCGTTGAATTCAAAAATTGTTCATCGGAATCAAAAGTGTTCATGATTTTTTTTAAAATTCCATCAAATTCAAAAACAAATCTTGAATTAAAATTTTGTTCACCAAATTCAGAAAAATGTTCATTTTATTTAGATTTTGTTCATCAAATACAAAATTGTTCATAAAATTTCAAATTTATGTCATCAAAATTCAAAAATGTCCATTTTTTTAAAATTTGATCATTTTTCGAATTACTAAACATCACAATTTTTTAATTCTAAACTTTTTTGAAATCTCGGACTTTTTTAGGAAGCAAAAGAAAAACAGTGGAGTCCCACCCCGCACCTAGGCCGGCCCAAGTTTGCGCATGGGGTGCGAGGGGGTGCGCCTCTTTCCCAGCGAGAGCTATATCTCGCGTCATAAGAGATGAAAGGATAAACCATAATCGAGTTGGCCCATTAGCGCACAGAGTTAAGGAAAAAGAACAAAAGAAGAGGGAGCGGGCTAGGGATTCGAACCGTGGTCTTCTGGTTGGTAGAAGACGTGATAAGCCGTTCGCTCGGCTCGCGTTTGCGATATATTCGAAGGGCTAGACTACTTAAGTCGAAATGAGCCAGGTTTCCACTATCTTATTCTTGTTTTTTCTCTGTTCTCATTTAATTCCTTTTCTTTTTTCAATTGTATTTCTTTCTTTTTATTTCCTTTTCAATTTTCATTGAGCTTTACTTTTTTTTCTTAGGCTTTGTTTCTTTTTTTCTCCTTTCTTATAGTATTTTTGTTTCGTTTTCTAATTTCTTCTCATTTTTCCTTTTCCTTTTCCTTTTAGTTTTTTCTTATGTTTCTTTTCATTTTCACTCTATATTTCATGTATATGTCAAAAACAGTTTTCTAATACACATTTAACATTTTTTAATACATTTTTTGAATACATGATCAATAGTTTACACATTTTTTTTCAAATGCTTTATTAACTTTTTTAAATGCAATATGAACCTTTTCTGAACACATTATCAAAAAATTTATACACATTTGACATTTTTCAAATGCAACATTAACATTTTTTGAATACATGATCAACATTTCTTCTATATGAATTTAACATTTTTCGAATACACGGTCAACATTTCTTCTATACACATTTCAACATTTTGCAAAATGCTTGATTAACATTTTTTGAGAACATGGTTAACATTTTTTATGTACACACATTGTTTTTCAAATGTTTATTAAGATTTTTCAAATAGAAGATAAACATTTTTTAACACGTGGTCTACATTTTTCTACACACAATTTTTTTCAAACATATTTTTAATTGCAATATTATCATTTTTTAATACATGGTCACCGTTTTCTATATACATTTAACATTTTCAAATGCTTTATTAATATTTTAAAATTATAAATTTAACCAATTTCTAATACAGGACAATATTAATTTTTTCTCTATACACATTCAATATTTTTCAAATGCTTGGTTCATATTTTTCAAATAATTTATGTAAAGATTATTTTAATACATTTATTTAAATATTTGAAAGTACAAAACGGAAGTAAAAAATAAAAAAAGGAAATGAAAAAAATAAGAAACAAGGAAACTAGGCTGTAATCTCCCGCCCGGCTGGGCCGGCCCATCTGGAACTCGCCGACGCGAGAACTTCGCTTTGTGTCTCGCAGTAAGTGAGACATCGGGGCGCCTCTTTTCCCAAAATCATTAATTGAGAAATACTTCTTTTAAAGGTCATTCCTAACTTTTCAGATAATTGTGTCACTTGTTGCTGGGAGTTTTCCATTTTTTTCGTAGATCCATATTTTTAAAACGTTTTATCTTTTAAACATGCATCTAAATTTTGAACCGTTTTCACCGTTGGATTTCTCGTAGTTCAGATTTTCAAAACTAGATCCCATGTTGATAGGTTTTGACAAACTTTTGTTTCATGAAAAAAATCGGACGAAAAAACCGTGCCTCTTACGAAAAAAATGCGTTCTTTTTTCTTGTTTCCGAGAGACACGGTCGTGCCTCCCGCGAAAGCAAAACTGTGCCTCTTGCGAAAGCAAAACCATGCTTCTCGCGAAAAGAAAAAAACATTTGTTTGTTTCCGGGAGGCACAGCCTTTCGCGAAAGCAAAACCGTACCTCTCGCAAAAAATACATTTTTTCGTTTCCAGAGGCACGATCATGCCTCTCGCAACAGCAAATCTGTACATGTCATGAAATCAAAATCATGCCTCTCAAGAAAGAAAAAAAACATTTGTTACGTTTCCGAGAGGTATGCATGTGCCTCTCGCGGTAGCGAATCCGTGCCTCTCGTGCAAGAAAAGCGATGCTCTTCAAGAAAGGAAAATATAAAAGAAAAAACGTTTCCACGATTTTTTTGAAGTTTTTTTTTCCGTCTAGAAGCTAAGAAAGGGCGGTGGAAAACCGAAACACCGAAGACACCCAGAAAAATATCCACCTATAAAGCTGAAAACGCGTGCAAAAAAAATTCCCCGAAGAAAACGTTCAAAACACGACATGTGGCGGCGACTAAGAATGCGTCCCGTGACAACGTGTGGGAATGATTGTTGGAAGGTTTTCAAAGAAACGCTCGCCAACTAGTTGCTCTCTTCTTTTAGCACGCGGAATGGAAGGTCCCGTGAAAAGTGGACTTCTCGGTCTGAAATAACATGATCCATCATGGGCTGCAACGGGAGTCAAGCTTGGGCTGTGACGGTTAAAGCCCAAAAGCATAATCATGGGCTGAGGAGTGATATTGGCCATGGCCGAAGCCTAAGGCCTTGGACCGCTGTAATGGAGAACGGAACCCTTCCGTAGCGACACGGCAGCGAGAACGACAGGGTGCCCCGTGCAAAGTCCCGTCCTCTTTTTTAAACGAGTTCTAGGCTTCCGCCGGCCGCCGCCACCAGGGAGTCTTCCCTTTCCATTTGGAAGGAGCCGAATCAGTTTAGGGCTTCCTCCCCCCGCCGCCGGCGAGAGCAGCCGCCTCTACAACAAGCCCTACCGCCCCAAGGTCTCAGCTCAGGTTAGTTTTTGCCGGATTCCTCCGCCGGTTCGCGCCCGACGCTCTGTTTCGCGCCAAAAGAGAAGCACCTCCCCTCTGCTATTCGCGCCTTCGAGTTCGTCTCCCGAGCTAACTGAGAATGCTGGTGCGCAGGTTCCGGCTCGGTGGTTCGAGACCCCCTCCCTCCATGGCGCTCCGGTTCGAGGTTGGTCCAAGTTTTAATTAATGGATAATAATAACACATGCTTAGCTTTCGGTTCGACGTTTCATATTCGGTAGTTTGGTTCATGCCCTTTGATTTCTGAGATGAGCAGCCCCGGCGGTTTCTTTTGTTCGGACTGTGCAAATTGGAGTTTAGCTAAAGAAGTTAGTGGTGACGAAGTAGATAAGATTGTACTGCTTCCGTACTCTAGCTGATAAATTAATATGACGTTTGGATGTGATGCAATGTTGGGTTCTAATAATAAATGTATTGTTTCAGATGATTTTCTGCAACCAGAGATTCTCAATTAGGCTAATACTGTTTTATTTTAACATCGAATCATTATTGACTAGCAGTGGTACTCCTACTGGGGCTTTCCTCCTGTTCAAAAAAAAAAAGAAAGAAGTGGTACTCCTACTGACTGCTACTCCAGAGTTAATGCACCTACTGCCCTAGGCACGTGTTTTTCAGAGTTACATATTGTCTTTACCTGGTACTCCCTCGATCCCAAAATAAGTGACTCAAATATAACTCCACTTTGCACTAACTTTAGTGCAAAGTGGAGTCATTTTTGAGTCACTTATTTTGGTACGGAGGGAGTACTATATTTGGTGCCTCTCTTAAAGTAAAATCTCCATGTTTTCTTTCTTTCTTACTCTTCAGAGTGATGCGATAGGCCTATAGTGGTCCATACCTCCATATATAATAAGAAAAAGAATCAGAAATTGCTTTTGGAGGCCGAGCTCCATGGAGGCCTTTAAATGCAAAATTCAAAATTCATGAAAATTCATATTTTTACATTTTCCAAAATTCTGAAAAAAATACAGAGATACGTGAGGGCGTAACACACATGTGTGTAAATTTTCAGAAAAAAATATGTTGAAATGAGGCCTGTACAAAAAAGACAAATCTGAGGCTTTTTAACACATGATACTATTCATCGTCTCAGGCCATGAATTTGTCTTTTTTGTGCAGATCATATTTCAAGGTATTTCATCCTAAATATTTACACACGTAAACGTAACATCCTTCCTTAGTTGCATGATTTTTTTCAGATTTTTTTGAAACCAAAAAGTTTGAATTTTGAATTTTTCAAAAATACAGAGCTCCATGGAGCTCGGCCTCCAAACGTCCGTTCTCGAAAAAAAATAAGGGATATAGTTTGAGAAGTGGCTCCACGTGGTACATGCTCTCATAATGATACAGAGAGATGGTACAGTGGTAGTGGTACCACTGACAGCTCATATTGCTGCTACTGTCAAACCTCATCACCTCTGTTGGACAAAATGATGGAAGGTTGCTGGTTGAACCTAAGTTCTAGCAGTTGGGAACACCAAGTTTTAAATAGTAGACCTTAATGATGAAACATTGATCATAAAGATGAATCTGGAGTGAAAATTATTCTGTTTTGTGCTTGCAGGTCTTAGGAAGATTTAATCGCGCTCGAGCTGCTCGGTTAACTCTGCCACACTTTACTTGTCAAACGCCACTTTTTATGCCTGTTGGAACCCAAGGTATTATATTTTGGATCTTGTACCATTTCTCTGCCATATGCTAATTCAGTCTGAAATGGAGCCTTTTCTTCTTTAAAATATGAACTTGCTGTATTTTTTGTATAACTGAGTTCATGTGAGCAATTAGAGGCAACTTGAATGGATAATGTCGGATTTATACCTGTAGTGTGCTGATGAATAATGTTCTAGCATTGTCTTATCCATGGAATATCGGAATTTCTTAGTTTGTATGTCTTCACTCTCCAATCTTCATCACTAAAGCAAATATTGACTTCAACAATGAGTTACTATTCTCGGTTTTCCTAGTTTGGTCTTCTTTCCGATTATACTAGTTCAGTTTCATACTGTGAGATTTTGGATGTGACACAACTTTGCCCAATGATATGTGTGATTCTTGCATGTCACAATCGTTCTTGTTTCATTCCTCTGTTTTTTTTTTTTGCTCAGGTACAATAAAAGGCTTGACTACAGACCAGTTAGAGGCTATAGGTTGTCAGATTATACTTGGAAATACCTACCACCTTGAACTTCGTCCTGGCTCTCGACTTATTGATGACTTAGGTGGCCTTCACAAGTTTATGAATTGGAAAAGGGCATTGCTGACTGACTCTGGTGGTTTCCAAATGGTTGCTCCAAATCATTATTATCCTACCTTTCACATTAAGTGTTGTAGTTAGCCATTTGAACATGCAAAGCTAACTCAGCTAAGTCAATACTAAATAAAATATGTCATTTCCATTGTAAATGAATCTTCCTGTGCCTGGTTTAAATCGTGTGTGATAATTGTTAATTTCTGGCAGTTGCCTAATGATATGTGATGGCTACTATTTTTGTTTGGTTCTACTAGCAATTAGTTGCTCTGCACATCAAGTGACTCCACTTTCGAGCAAAATTTGAAACATGTATTGTAGTTGCTAATTATTAAATTGCATGCTGAGCTCCATCTGTGATATTTACATGAGCACCGGTTCCAGTCAAATATCTATTCAAAAGAGGAAAGCTGGTGTTTTTTGGAAGATTACCATTGACATGTTCACTTATTTATCTTCACGCCCCCTTTAGGTTTGCTTCTGAAATGTTTCTAATTTGTCAACATGTTTCTAGGTTTCTTTGCTCCATTTGGCTGACATTACTGAGGAAGGAGTTACATTTCAGGTACCCTTTACAACCTAAATTTGGTTTCTTACTTTTTTAACATGAGTATCCTATAGTCAGATTAAATTCCTAATATATTAGGGCATGCCACTGTTTTTGATTCTTGATTCGTACAAATAATGCTCATATTTGTTATCATAGGGTAACGAAATAATTAGGCAGGTTCAGGTTGTTTTAGGGTTGTCAAGTATTAAGATTTTGCTTTTTCATCATAAAGCTGAATTGCTATTATTTAAATGTCTTTCTATGTAGTAAATTTTATTTTCATTTTTCCATGTAATCTTGCTATTTTCAATTGTGCAAACTGTAATTTCCAATATGACAAATGGTCCTGTGGGAATGGTGTACAATTAACTGGAGTAGTATTTTTCAGATATTGAATAATGATTTTTTTTGGGAAATAATGAATAAATCAAGTGTCATGTCGCCGCATTTTGACATGATGTACAATGTCTAATGCTATCCTTTTTCTAAGGACCGCCTTAGCTGGCGAACAGTCTCCATGAGGGTGTGGCATTTGCGAACGATATTGGTGGCATTTTTAGTTTGAGGGGATGGCAGTTTCTGTTAGAGAAGCCATTTTTCGTTTTTAAACTGCCATCGTTTGATCTCGTCTCAGATCTAAAACTGCAATCAAAAGTGGTTCGCTTGCCACCAGTGGCAGAGCTTCGAAGAAAAAACTGGGCGGGGCAACTCAAAGGAAAGCACAACTATCCAGTCTGCAACTATCCATGAGTTTTTCATTGTTGGTTTTCTTTAAGGTTTTTTTGACCTGCATGAGCATCGTCTCTGTTCATAATCGTACCCTATAGGTGGTGCAGTGTTGGTGACCCAGCATAGCAGATGGTTGTGGTGGTTTGGATTTTCTTTGTAAAACCAGAAGAACTGAGGAAGGCTCGCCTCTGTAATTTTTAGAACATAAAGGATAGTTGAGCGAAAAAATCAGGCCATGAGTTAGTGAAATCGGAATTTGGAAAAAAAAATTAGATAACCTGTGCAATGCTCAATTGCTCGTTGACTAGACCGCCGACTGGACGTTGCTCGCTGTGGTGTTGCTCCTGCCTATCTGTTGGACCTTTGGTGGCTGACCGGTGCCTGCCCGGCGAGTCGCAAACCCTCTAAACTGTACAACGCGAGGTCTGCACAAGATGCCCTGGGTGGCTGATCCCTACTGTGTGCCGTGTGACGATGCCCCTGCTAAACCTAGACTAGCAGAAGCATGCACATATGACATCGTTGCGGGTGGAGGAGGACACTGGCCATGACTACCAGGTACTGCGGCTCATACGCTGCTGCTGGTTTGGATCAACGAGTAGTAGCCCGAATAGACGTTGCATGTTTACTCGACTTGGACTACAAAAGCATAGGTATTGTTATTTTTACCAAAATCCTGGGCGGGCCATGGCCCAGGTCAGCCCAAACTAAGCTCCGCCCCTGCTTGCCACCCTTCTCCGAGCGACTAGTCACCAGTTAACTTTTCCGTTCTAATCCGTCTACTATGTTAATTTTCATGTGGATGCTAGAAGCAGAAAGAAGGGGAGCCTTGGAGCAGTGGTAAAGCTGCTGCCTTGTGACCATGAGGTCACGGGTTCAAGTCCTGGAAACAGCCTCTTACAGAAATGTAGGGAAAGGCTGCGTACTATAGACCCAAAGTGGTCGGACCCTTCCCCGGACCCTGCGCAAGCGGGAGCTACATGCACCGGGCTGCCCTTTTTATGCTAGAAGCAGAAAGTTTCTGTAGCTTTCTTTTTGGAAATGAATTTCCCCAGCATTTCATGATCCATTTTTCTCTGTGACTTTACTGCTGCAGAGAACCGCCTTCTGTTTTGCACATTCTCTAATTTTTTATTCTTCTGTGCCCAATCTACAGTCACCTGTTGATGGGAAACCAATGCTCTTGACGCCTGAGGAATCAATCCATATTCAGGTATGTCCTTTCCTTAACAAACTCTGAACTCCTTGAGTCATTGTGAACTAGACTTATGCTATCACAAAATCCTGTATCTTAACACTTGTGTGCCCATCCTTTATATTTCTGGGACATGAATGCAGAACAACATTGGAGCTGATATAATCATGGCTCTTGACGATGTTGTTAAGACAACAATTACCGGCCCGAGGATAGAGGAAGCTATGTATCGTACCCTTCGTTGGATTGATAGGTGCATAGCTGGTATGGTTATTAGTCTTGACTCTTGGCCAAGTTATATACTCATCTGGGTTTTGTAATCAACTATTTCCCATTTTCAAGTTAAAGTTCAGAATCATTTCACTCACTGCCTCTTCTTATTATATGGATTTAAGATGTATTGAAGACTATTTGGAACTTCGATAAGCACGGTTAACTAAAGTCTGGTATTTTTTTCCTTCCAATATTATATGTAGCTCACAAGAAACCTGATGTCCAAAACTTATTTGGGATCGTGCAAGGAGGATTAGATCCGGTTCTGAGGTTAGTTTATGTTGCTTCTTGTAGTACATGCATGAAAGGTACACATTCGTACAATCAATACAGTTTGATAAGTTACTATGCAACTCTTTTAATTCCAGAGATATTTGCGTGAGGGGCTTGGTTGAGCGGAACCTTCCTGGGTATGTCAGACTAAATATTCACCCATACATTCCGTGCACAATTTTCTTATATGCAGCCAAAAGATCTTTTTGGTTTCTCCATGATCTCCAATATCTGCCACATACATGAAAAGTTAATCTTTCTTTATATGTTTTTATGCATTTTCCATGACTCCCTGCTATTAATTCAACAGTTTAGTGGCTGAATTTTTTAATTTCTTGTTGCTAGATATGCCATTGGTGGTCTTGCAGGTGGTGAAGATAAAGACTCGTTTTGGCGCGTTGTTGCCCAGTGCACCGCTGGATTGCCTGAAGATAAACCACGATATGTTATGGTGAGTTCTAAACTTCTCAAAGTGCTCATGTTAAGCTGATTATAGATTGTGTTCGTCACTGGCAAAACTAGGTAGAAACTGCTGGAGGGCCAAGGCTAAAACATGAGCCACTGGTTTTCGTATACGATTCATTCTTACTTCAGCTTTCAACCACGCAGCATGCATCACTTGTTTGGTTGACATTGCTGTTTTTCTGATATGCAGGGTGTTGGTTATCCACTTGATATTGTAGTATGCAGTGCTTTGGGTGCAGATATGTATGACTGTGTCTATCCAACACGCACTGCTCGCTTTGGGAGCGCACTTGTGCCTGAGGTAGGAAAGTTCTTTCCTGACAGTCATATGCAATTCAAGCTAGAGGAACTGTGTGAAGCATTTTATTTTAGCACTGATAGGTATATTTCAGTCTTTTTGCTTGAAACTTCCTATTGATCTTTGGCATTCAAAGAACTTATCTTCCATTGGCCTGATATGGGTAAGAACAGTAACATATGCAACCATAGTCCATTCTGAATCCTGAGATCACAATCTCTGTACTTTCCTACCTCACGATTACTGTAACGGAATCACATGAGAGGTGTGTCCATGTGAGTGAGTGGGAGGGGATATTGTTTCTTCTAGAAACTCTATAAGCTGGACTTGCTGATAAATCATTTGATGGTGGTGCAACGGGGACCCTGGCATTTATGCTTGTTGGGTATATTATCTAAATTAGCTGTGCTTGTTGTAGAAGCAGGCACATTTTTGTAGCAGGTTTAGGCTCTTATGTGGAGGTAGTCTTGGTGCTAATCTAGTTTATCTACCCCTTTAACTTTAATTCCCGTTGATGATTTATGCAACTTTTTTTGTCTGTATCTCCTTAGGGTGTTCTGAAGTTAAAGCAAAACGCAATGGCAACTGATGAACGGCCCATTGATCCTTCCTGTCCATGTATGGTATGGCTTCAGCACCACTAGGAACAAAGTGGTATACCGATTGATTTACAATCTTTGGAGTTCTGTAACATACTAACATGGTGTTCTTCTTGTTCAGGTCTGCAAAAACTATACACGTGCATACTTGCATTGTCTTGTCACGAAAGATCCTATGGGCTCTCAACTGCTGTCATATCACAATTTATCGTTTATGATGCGGGTACCCTGTCAAAAAAAATTCCGAGTTGTTCATTTTGAGTACCGTCAGCTATTGTTTGATCACTCTCATTTCTGTTTCAGTTAAGTAGAGATCTCCACATGTCGATTCTTGAAGGGCGATTTCCAGAGTATGTTGTCTCATTCGACATAAATCTGCCTGATCTGTCAGTGAAATAGTGTATTACAGTATTAAATAACGAAGTTCCGCTGACATGTTGCAGATTCGTGAGAGGATTCTTGAGGGTGCAGGTTTGTCTTGTTCTCCAATCTCTATTCTATCATATATGCTTGAATCGAAAATAGCTGAGCAACAAACCATCTCCTTGTACCATCTGCTACCCAATCATCTACAAAGCCAAAACCATACCCTGTTTTATTATTATGTTTCTTAATAGTTTATGTTACCTGTAATAAACACTAAAATCATGATGATGACAGTTCCCAAAGGGCGACGTGCCAAAGTGGGTTCACAATGCAATGGAGGTTGCCGGCATCGACATATCGGAGTGCTGCACCCCGACCAACTGTCAGCGTGACGCAATGGAGGCTGCTGGTGTCGACATAGCGGAGTTTTGCCTGCCGACCAAATGCCCCTGACACGGAACACTCAGGGGCATTCATTACAGATACCTCAGTACCGGTTGACAATAGGGAAGGGTCGTCGTGTGGAAGCGATCCCTCATACTCCTTAACATGGCGCGTTTCCACGAGGTTTTTTTGGGTCATAGATAGTGTAGGCCTGGCTCTCATTGCTTCAGCATAGAATTTTCCAACAGTATGCTGAAACTAGCTCATAGGTTTTGAAAGTCTCCAAGGTGTTATAGTGTCTGCCATTGATTGTTTGCAAGCTGTTGCGGTTTTACTGCAACCGCAACCGCAAGGACTACGGAAAGTTGTAACAGCATCAATATTTATACTCATGAAAATTGCTGTTGTGGCGCAGGTCATTCTTTTTACCGTTTCGATTTTTATTTATTTTTGCTGCTGTGACCCAGGTCATTTTGTCTCGCTGAACATGGCTTCTCCAGCCTTCACACTCTTTTTGTCCAAACTCTGGTCTTCGGTCTTCCTCACACTCTTTGCTGGCTTGAATGTTGCGTTTTGTGGAATTGTTTGCAACGTTTTGTGTTTATTACAGGTGGTCCACTGGCAGGTGGTCTCGCGACGCTGCTGGTTTCATGGCATGGAAAATGTCGCGTGGGAAATGTGTGCGATCTTGACGGAAAATGACCTGGCTGGTCATCTGGATCGTCCAATTCTCGTCGGAAGGCAGACGGGGCTGGCAGCCAGTATCTACTGGCGCCACGTGTCGGCCTCCTGTTGGCCGTCGCTTCCCGGCAAAACGCGGTGCCTCGCGGGATCCACCACCGGTGACGAGGCTGCTCAGCTCAGCCGCGCCACACGCCACACAGGTTGCAGATTCCGGCGATCGCGACTCGTCCCCACGCCGATCCCAGGTAGTATCACCAGTAAACAAAGCGTGCGCGTGGCGCCGTACCCCTCCTTCGCACGCTGCCAGGTGGGTCCATCTGCGGCCGCGCAACACAGGGCCTCACATGTCAGTGAGCGAAATGCGCAAGGCGTTGGTATCCCAGATTCCGCCGTTAGTATCTATGCTAAAAATGTTTATTTCAAAAGGCAGCCATTACGGGTCGATCTCTGTGGACGGAATTCTGAAACCGCCGCCCGCCTTTGCTCCTGGACCGCTCCGCACCCGTCCTCCCGCCGCCGGCGCCGATGGAGCGCCTCCGGATCGCCGTCTCGCACCGCCCGCCTCTGCTCATCCGCTCCCCGAACCATCTCCGCCGGCGCCAGCTCCACCTCCCCGCACCACTTCCCCTCACACTCGCCTCCCGCCCCCTCTCTTCGCAGCATCGCCTGCTCTCCCCCGCCCCTCGCCGCCACGCCCGGCGTCTCCTCGCCTCCCAGGCGCCCGGCCCCGAATCCGACCCCGAGCCCGACGCGGAGGCCGGCGACGCGCCCGCCGGCGCCAAGCTGGTCCCGCTCGTCGTCTCCCTCGCCGCCGGCCTCGCCGTGCGCTTCCTCGCGCCGCGGCCCGCCGAGGTGACCCCGCAGGCGTGGCAGCTGCTCTCCATCTTCCTCTCCACCATAGCGGGGCTCGTGCTGGGCCCGCTCCCCGTGGGCGCGTGGGCATTCATCGGCCTCACCACCGCCGTGGCAACACGGACGCTCCCCTTCGAGGCCGCCTTCTCCGCCTTCACCAACGAGGTCATCTGGCTCATCGTCATCTCCTTTTTCTTCGCGCGAGGCTTCGTCAAGACCGGCCTCGGCGACCGCATCGCCACCTACTTCATCAAGTGGCTCGGGGGCAGCACGCTGGGGCTCTCCTACGGGCTCACCGTCAGCGAGGCCTGCATCGCGCCGGCCATGCCCAGCACCACCGCCAGGGCGGGAGGCGTGTTCCTGCCTATCATCAAGTCGCTTGCTCTCTCCGCGGGCAGCAAGCCTAACGACCCGTCTTCGCGGAAGCTCGGCTCCTATCTTGTGATGACCCAGTTCCAGGTAAGTGGTGTAAACTGATTTTCATCATTCAATGCTGGTTTGATGAACTTGCTGCTGGTAAATTGGCCATGGGATAGATCGATCTTACAACCCTGTCACGATAGGATTCTAATAAATGAATGCGCCAGGGTCACAGTTGCTAATTGTCACTATACCTGGACTCTTGAAGTGTGCATTCCCCTGGCTATTTTTGCTTCAGAAAGGGTTCATTGCTCAACTGCCGATCGTGTTACCTCCATCGTTTTAAACTCTTGTGGAGCTGTGCTCTGCACAGGTTGAAGGTGGTGCACCATTTCTTTGTTACTGACTGGGAGATGTGGGTGTTAGTATGATTTTCCTAGGTGGATTAGTGCAAGAACCTGTAATCCTGTATGTGCCAAATCGATGCTTGCTTGGTCAGAAGTTATTTAGTGTACACCCTCCAGTGCTAAAACTAATTTTGGAGCTCTAGCATGTCAGTCTGTTATTTTGTGCATTTCAATTTCGTGATCTCTTGACAGCCTTTCTAAAGGGAGTATCCTATCGGTTGGAGGATTCTACGGTGAAACTACAGTAGTGCATTGTTCACCTGAGTCCTGACTCCTCACAACATTATTCAGTAAATTGACGAAGTTGAACCGAAGAAAATATTAACTTATCTGGAAATAACAAGTGACAAACAGTTAAACACAACAGGTAACATGGTTGAAATATGAAACCTAAGCTTGGTCCATTTCGGACTTTGGGGTTTACTAAGGTAAGCCACTGGGTGATACGAAACAACCCGATCAACTGTAAGACCCAGACCATTCATTTTTAACCTAATTTTCGTCTAGAGCCTATTTACAGGACAACTTAAATTATAAGTATTTTTTTATTGGATAATGATGACAGCATTTCGTGCATGGACAATGATGACCATGATTTGATCATTGAGGTAGAAAATAGATGGAGATGTTAGGAAGAAAGGGTGCCTTTCATTATAAAAACCAATGCCAACCATCCTAAATGGAAACTATACTGATGATTTCTTAAAACAGTTGTACTGCAAGTTAACTATCCTAGCAGGAAAGCTACTCGATTCTAGATTTTGCTTCTTGCTTGCATGCTATCTTAATTAAGCAGAACCTTACCTACAAGTAACAATGCAAGAGTGACTTAAATTTCTTCTGTGAGGTTAAACTGTTAAAGCCGTTTTATGTACTGGCCTAGACTTAATTTGTTGTAAACAACAGTGATGCTCTAGAACTTCCATGGTATGTGCAGTTTCAATTCAAATAAAGTCCATGCCTGGTTGAATGATTAAAGTCATCCAGCATTTCTTACAACATAACTATTATGCTTTTTGTTTCTTGGCAGGCAGGTAGTAGCTCAAGTGCTCTCTTCCTGACTGCTGCAGCACAAAATCTGTTATGCTTGAAGCTAGCGGAGGAACTTGGTATCGTAGTTGCGAATCCATGGGTGTCATGGTTCCAGGCTGCTAGTTTGCCAGCTATTGTGTCCCTGCTAGCAACACCATACTTGCTATATAAAATCTTTCCCCCTGAAATAAAGGACACACCTGAAGCCCCAGCATTAGCTGCAGAAAAGCTGAAGCGCATGGGCCCAGTGACTAAGAATGAGTGGGTTATGATTGGTACAATGATTCTTGCAGTGTCATTATGGGTTTTCGGGTAAGCTTCTATGTTAGTAATAAAGTGCTCCATAATATTGACCTGAAGTATGTCATGCGGCTTGTGGTGTCTTTTACTAGGTTGTTTTCAGTTTGCACTGTTGATTTTCATGGGTTTAGTGCTTCCTCTAAATTGACTACATTGATGTATCAATGTGATGTGCTGTTTAATCGATAAAAATTGTGGGGAACTCTTGCTTCAAAAAGAAATTTTGTTTAATTGATAGACGCCTAGTAAGTACAACTGGAATAATCATATTTTATTTCAGTTTATGAATTTAAAATAGTTTGCCGATATTGATAAAAACTTCAGCTATATCTATAATCAAAGTCTGGAAATTACCTGTTCATTGTTCAAGATCTTTGCACTGATACAACATTTAATCTGGAGGAAATAGAAACCAATGGGATCCTGCTTCTAATGGTCTCATTTTCATCTAGTCTGGAGTCATGATAACTTACTTTGTACTCCCTCCGTAAACTAATATAAGAGCGTTTAGATCACTACTTTAGTTATCTAAACACTCTTATATTAGTTTACAGAGGGAGTATGTTTCTAGTGAAAACCCATATCTCAGTACCAAGCCCAACCCAGTATGTATCCCATCTCTACTCCCAATCCTACTTCCAGTTCTACATGTTCGTTTCAAACGCCACCTTATTCTGCATGTTTATTTGAGTCCCCTTTAGTATGTTAAGAATACCTTATGTCTGATGACCAGAGCCATGAATCGGAAAGAGCATCAGAATATCATTTACAAGATATTATGCCTTGTGCCCTAAAATGCTCTGCAACATATCTTGTCTGAATTGGTGTCATGAAGTCTGACTGTATAATCCATTTCACAATATCTGTGCAGGGATGCTATTGGTGTATCTAGTGTTGTTGCTGCGATGCTTGGGCTCTCTATTCTTCTCCTGCTTGGTGTGCTAGACTGGGATGATTGCTTGAGTGAGAAGTCGGCATGGGATACATTGTCCTGGTTTGCTGTTCTGGTTGCAATGGCGGGACAGCTCACAAACTTTGGAATTGTGTCGTGGATGTCAACATCTGTTACCAAGCTGCTTGAATCTTTCTCACTGAGTTGGCCTGCAGCTTTTGTTGTTCTTGAGGCCTCCTACTTCCTCATTCACTATCTATTTGCGAGTCAAACGGGGCATGTTGGAGCTCTATACTCTGCGTTTCTAGCTATGCATGTAGCGGCTGGTGTTCCTCGTGTGCTGTCTGCACTTGCTTTGGCATTCGGCACAAATCTGTTTGGCGCACTAACACACTATAGTAGTGGTCAAGCTGCGGTATATTTTGGAGGTACGCATATTCGTTTTGTTTCTGTATTTTCAAATGAAATTTCCCTGCATTTCTCGTTTAAAAAAACAAACCCCTGCATTTGCATATGGCTGTAGATTGACATAGGACGGAAAAGGCAAAAGGAAAAATATGGCAAATAAACATGTAGAATGAGAAAAGCATCTATTTTGTTTTATGTTGTACCTTCTTTATATATCTACATCATGCTAAATCAGTAACACTTTTGATACCGATAAGCTCACAGTCAGTAACCTGTTGCTTTCGTTCCGCAGCGGGGTACCTGGAGCTTCCAGATATATTCAGGCTGGGCTTTGTAACAGCCCTGATTAATGCTTTGATATGGGGAGTTGTTGGCACCTTTTGGTGGAAATTTCTGGGGCTCTACTGACAGTAGCCTCACCGTAAGGTGACCAAAACGTTTGCTTTGCAACTCGCTGAATTGTCCATGTTTCCGGGATGATCCTTCTTTGATGGTCTCCTGATGATAGGTCAAATATCTGTGTCAAGCCTTGGGTCATTTCCTCTCCATCTTGTACAGTTCCCCATTTTCTGGCTGGGAGATGTAGATTAGAGATGAACAGTTTGGTGCTCAAATATGTCAATCTTGTTACAATATCCTCCATGGTTCGAGTACTGATCTATTTCTGGACCTGCAATATTTACATGCGTCTTTTCTTCCCCAAATACCTCCTCCGTTCCATAATTCTTGTTGTGGTTTTACAAAATTTGAATAAAAACCATGATAAGAATTATGGAATGGAGGGAGTACTGTTTATCTGAGCGGAAAATCGAAGCGCTCCAAAGTAGCAATGCATGGCAAGACGTGTAAAAAAACAAGTGTGCAGCTAGCATCTGCAGCAAATATTAATCTTGAGACAGCAGGAAGCACATTTTTACTAAGGAACAGTGCTGGTGATCTTCCACCCCTGCGTGTGCACACATCCTCCAAAAGAAAAAGAAAACCACATACTTGCATCAAGCGATGCCATGACCATGTCGTTCCGGACCTACACGTACCGATCTACGCATCTACGTGCGACCCGTCGGCGTGAGCGTGCACTTGACCAACTGCAATTCTGCGTGCCACTGCTACACCGCCAACAGCTTGGCTCGCGCGCAACCGAAAACCCCGCCATGAACCCGCCGCGCCGCGCCCACGTCCCATCCCTCCCATCCCGTCCGGCGCGCACTGTACGTCGCACTGTTCTAGACGCGAGCTCAGCCGGGCCGGCCGTATGCGCGCATGCATGGTCCAGCTCCAGCTCCAGCTCCAGCAGCCGTTGGACCACCTGATCGTAACCAACTCAAAAGGAAGAGATAGGATGGTCCCGCCCCGCCCCCGCCCCCGCGCTGAGGACGGACGCGACGGGTGCCCGCCACGCACGCACGTACATGCCAATGCCATACACGCACAGCCAGTACCGCGCTCACGTTACTTCTGTGGCCCGGAAGCCTCGTCAGCTCCTGTTGGTGCCGTGCGTGCGATGCGATGCGATGCGTCCGTCCCTTGTCGCCTCGCGCATTTACCCATCCTCGGAGTCGGATTACTACCTCCACGGTCGGCCGGCAGCGTGAATTTTAACGTGACTGAAGTCCATCCACTGATACACACACCGGAAGCTTTTTTTCATGGCAACGAACGGGAGCATCGCCTAGCTAGCTAGGCAGCGTAGGCAAGCGCAACATGTCAGCCAAGTGCGTAACGTCGCCAGCCCGGCCTACAAAAGCCTCCAGCTAGCTAGCTAGCCAGGGGAGGGTTGGTTGGTTCACTTCACCCGAACCAAAAACAAGTCGCTTTTGCGCCTATCGAAGAAGAGAACAGAAAAGATGAGATACTCCATCCATACACGATCGACCATGACAATGCCTAACTACATTAGCTAGTAAGTAGTGGACGAGGATCCCTGCCGCGCGGCCACTAACACATGGGCTGGTCGGGAACCTGGCCCACATGTCAGTGGCCGAACGGCAGGGTGCCGCACCTCAAAGGGCTCGAGTAGCAGTAGCAGCGCATCCTTTCGCTCGACCCCCAGCCTACGGAAGCGGAAACCTAACACCGTTCGGTCTCGGAGCCCGCCCGGGACAGCGAAAGAGAAAGCAACCTCCTCGTCTAGTCGACGCGCGCGTTACGAGTACGCTCTTCCTCGAAAGGGAGATGTCAAGCGTGAGCACGAGCTCGACATGGCAATGGAGGAGAGCTTTAGACTAATTTGGCGCTCCGTCGAGTGCCAATCGCGGCCGGACTGGTGCTCCGTATAGCTGGAGCTGGCAGCTGGCCACATTTTCCTTGCTGCACGACTTTGTTACCGTCTGAGCAAAGGGCGGGGACACCAGCCTTTTTCTGCGAGCTGTGACCGCGACGCTGGCCGGGACAGGGGCGGGAAAAGGCGAGCGCGCTTTCTCCGGCGACGCGCGCCCACACGCACGACGCGACAGTGCGGCAGCCGTGCCGAGCCGTGCCGTGCCATGCACGACGCAGGAGAAGCCCAGCCTTGCCGGGGCTGGCAGGCGGCGGTTTTTACCCCACCGCATGCATGCATGCACCCCGACGATCTCGTCTCGCCCGAGGCGGCCCCGCGCCATGGTTGCTTGCTTGCCACCCTCGTCCGGCAGGAAACCGGAGCAAAAGGCGAGGCTATGATAAAGCGCGAGAGCTTTTGCGCGGGGGAGGGGGAGGAGGAGGAGGAATCCATGGGTGGTGGCTTAGTGGGTGCGTGTGGGGCACGCCGGTTCGTGCACTGTACAGTGGTAGTAGTGTAGGACGTACTACGTGCTACGTGGTGCAGTCCGTCGATGATGCATGGACGTGGAGAAAAGGAGATGGCGACGGTGGACCGCGGCCCCAACCACGCATCGGCGTCGCTTTCCTCGCCCTAGCCCGGTCCGGCCTAGGCAGGCCTTTTGGGCAGGTGCCTCTTTGCTTGCTTTGCTCGGCCCGTTGCAAATTCCCCTCCCTCTCTCTTTTCTCCACGACGTCGCTGTTAGCGCCTTCATTCCGTTTCGTTTCGGTTTTGTATAACCGGATGATGATGATGATGATTCCCTGACAGGTTGGAAAGAGTACCCCGTCGGCAGTACGTATACGTGGACTAATGGGACGCGACTGCGCGGGAGGGACAGGTAGCTAGCGTGTACCGGAGAATAGGGGGTCCAGGTCTTTGAATACGACTAAAGGTTCATTGGACATATGCGTCATGAATAGGTTTTTCTACCACGGCTGCACTGCAGGCAGGCAGGCACGCGTACATGGGGTCGCCTCTGTTGACTGCCATGTACGCAGTGGTGTACTGACCACCTAGCTGCACGCCGGTTTAACTTGCACTCAAGGTGTACTGTCCGGCGGAATATACAGATCCATTGCTAGATAGCAGTAGTACTGTATGTAGATGTGTCCATGCTATATTTTTTTTTCACTCGACACGTTGGTTATCTACGTGTAATTGGAAGAACTTCACGCTCTTCATGAATTTCTTCCTCCTTCTTTTTCACGTCGGCGTGTCCCTCACGGCATTTTCACCATGGCAATTGGCAAGTCAATGTGGAAATGAACGAAGAGATGGTGGAGGAGCGCCCGCCCTTTCCTCCTCTCCTGACCTCTGGGGTTTTGCCCAACCCGCTTCTCTGACGAGAGATCACACCTTTGCATGCAGCGGCAGGCGCTTTCTGTAAGGCTGTTTTACTGTGCGCCTAAACGCTGCTGTAGCAGCAGTAAAATCCATTCATCACGCCATCGCTTCGCTGCCCCGCCGGGCGCCGTGGTGTGAATCCTTTCGCCCAAGTTGGTCAAAAATGTTGACGCGACCGCTGACTTGGGCGCGACATGTCCTGGACTGCACAATGATCCTACACAGACGTATTGCCCTATCTTGGAAAATTGTGCCTGCTGGTGCCTGGTAGTAGTAGTACTAGTAAGAATTCACATCACAGCACGTAGTACGTACGTACTCCACGCCGAACCTACACAGACGTACGTACCCTCTGTCTTGGTGAAGTAAAAGTAGTAGTAGAGTCGGTAGAAGCAACCCAAGTCGATGACCATGATCCATCGCGTTGGCCGGGGTAAAACTTGCACCAGGCGCGACGGGAGTGGTGAAGCAGCGGCAGCAGTACTGGACGTAGGCAGGCAGCGGCTACAGGGGGCGTCAGCGTCAGTGCGACGGACGGGGCAAACGCTAGTGGGCCTGCCTGCCTGCCTGCCGCTAGCTTTCGCAGAATCGCAGTCGCTGCTGGCCACCCCCGCCCGGAGCTGCTGACATTGCCGCGCGGGACCAGCCTCGGCCTGCTGCCGCCGGTGCGCGCTCGGATGTCATCGGCCGAGCCAGGCGCGGCATATGCTATGCTGCCACGATCGCTACATCGATCGTCCAGCCGCTACCGCTAGCTTCCATCCCCAATTCCCACCCATGCCGCGCGGAGCCATCGCGAGGCGAGATTCCTTCTAGTTGCACGCAAAATTCAGGCCCATCCGTGCCCACCAGGGGCTACGTACCGATCGGCGGGCGATGGCCGTTCCACCGGCCGGGTCGGGACCCCGCGCGCTCCAGCACCGCTGCGCCGGCGAAGAGAACTGGCGGCGGATTCATCTTACCTGCAACGTTGGCTGCCACACCGATCCATCCACTTGTTGGCGGTCGCGGCTGGCGACAGCGGAGGTGAGGTGACGTCGCCTGCCACGACGCAGAACGAGAGAGAGGTCGTGCGCTGCACGGCCCCAACCAACCGCGGGGACACGCATGCACGAGACGAGACGCACGTCCAACGACCGATAGACGAGACGCACCGCATGGGACATGGCGCGCGTGACGACAGGCACCGCGGGGAAGCAAATAGGAGGGGCGGGCCGAAAGGGAGGGAGACCAAAGCGACTGATCGATCGACCGGTTGAAATGTGCGCGGGGCTGTTCCGGTCCACTATGTATGCGCACAGTGGTCGACACGGCGTCGCTCGCGCCGTCCCCTGCGACTGTGACGAGGCCGGCGGTCGAGCTGATCGGTCCGGCCCCCTGCCTCCCTCCTCTCTTGTCACTGGGGGCGCGTCGCGTCGCCACCTCTGTTTGTCCCGGAATCTCGCACGCCACGGCTCCCCTCTCTCTCTTGTCCTCTCCGCCATGCAGCGCACCAACAGGCGCCCAACGTAGTGGAGTACAGTTTTACGTGGCGCAGATCCAAGGCGCGGCCTGTATTTTACAGTGACTTCCGGATTTCCTCCAAGTTTAACAAAGACGCCATCACGGGAAGCACATAACACATGTACAAGAAAGGTTCACACACTCTTGAATTCAATGAAAACAAAATACAAAAAGGTTCACACGCACAAGGCACAACACACGCAGGGAGGTAACGGACCAGGGGAACATCCAAGGAATCCAGCTTTTGGGAGGAATCACTTTCCGCGAGGGGCTTTTTTATGCGGAGTAGATGGATTAAAATACGTGTCGCCGGGATCCGATGGGATTTGGGCAAGATAAAATATTGACGCCAAGCAGATAAGAAAACGGAGGAGGTGTCGCAAAAGCCGCGACTACTTTTCCCGCGGCGACTACAGGCCCTAATCGAAAACGATCCGCCGCGGGTCGCCGTCTGCTTGCTGAGCCAAACGGGGCACAGAATCTTCGGTGATTATATTATTATTAAGCCGAGTAATACTACATCGGCAAAGCTTAACACGCACTCCTCCTCCGGCGTTCGCTTGCAAGTTGCAACGCAACGCAGGGGATGGTGAGATGGGTAAATTGTGGATTGCGTAGGGGCGAAAGTGGGAAATGAGGGGAGGGGTGCCGTGACCCAGGAAATTTACTGCTTTTACCACAGTGGCCGGCGGCAGCATTCCCCAGGAAAGAAAGCTGCAGTTCCGTATAGTTTGGCTTTTACCGGCCTGGCCTGCCTTTCTGATCCCCGACCAATGGAAGCGGCCCGCCTTTTCCCCCCCTGCTGCCGCTGCTGCAGAGCGCGCGCGCTTGTCCACGCCTCGTCCGGGGCCGCGCACGGGCCGAACCGCACCGCCGTATGCCGACGGCGATGCCGAGCCCGTCCACGCGGACTCGCCCCACCCTCTCTGTCTCTGTCACGCTGCTGCGACTTGGTTTGGTTCGCTCGCTTGCGCACGCCACCCCGGCCTCGCCGCGCGTGTACCGAGGTGGGAGCAGTTGTTGGTTGCTCGCCTTGCCTTGTGCATGGCATGGTCATGGGCATGAAGCCCTGAACCTGACCTCACCGACCTTGACCACCGCCCCTTATTAGGGTTGGTACTTTGGATGAAGTGTTGTAAGAGTTACGTGTTGATAGCGAAGAAAAAAACAACAACCATGGGTGTGCTTGTTACCTGCATTACATTTTGCTCTTTTACATAATTATTCCTGTTGGACTTGGCTAAGCATACGTTTGTAAAAAAAAATTATGCATGTTGATTGGCTACCTGCATCGTAGCAACACCTTTTCGCACTGTGTTTGGTTGCTCGCATTGGTTATGCTCGAGTGAATGGCATGAAATCACTATTTTGAAGGCTAGTTTTGCAAAATACATTACACTATATTTTTGTTGCAGAAGACATCATGTCTAGCGTAATATTTTTGCAAAAACGATTGATCGACGCATTTGGCTTTGTTGAGCGCGTTTGTGACAAATAGGACCCATTTCTGCTTACGTGGCATAACAGTTTAGGATTAATGCAAAAGTACCCTGCTTCCGAGGCCTTGGAACCCCACCACCGTCCTTCTCCTCGATCCCAACCCTCCCTCCCAACGCAATCAACAAGCGTGCCTATGATCCCGACGCGTTTTGGATATTTCCAGTATGAAGTGTATCTACGAAACATTTCCGGCTTAATTCTCTCTGAAACTTTTGAGCCATACCTAAAAAAAATTCAACAAAAATTTCTCAGACTCCGTGTCTATTACTTGCATATAGATGACCCTTAAGTGTGTGACCCCTTAGGTTCGGTGAAGTATAGGCATGACCGGAACTCTATCCGTTCAATGATCGATAGCGAAACCGTCGACATCTATATTGATCTCTATACCCGCATGAATGAATATTCAAGCGAACCTTTAATTACTGAATGTCATTGTTGTTGTTTCACGATATGTTACAAATACCCGAGGTGATATTTAATGGCATTCCTATGAATCAAAAACTCTTTCATTGTGCCAGTTTCCTTGTTAACGGTTTTGTTCTCTTTTCTCGTTCCCGCACTCCGGCATCCCTATGATCAAAACACTATGTGTCTGGCCAGACAATGATGGATACTGATATCTCTTTTTTATTGATCCGGTATTGGAACAAGAAAGGGTATCTCACACCTAGTTTCCTAGAGGCGACCCTGGTTATCGAACCCACAAGAGGAAGACTCCCTTGAAGCAATAGTCTCTACCAAGTTTATGTTAAAGTCTCCATCCAGCTTTTGACCGGATCAGCAAGCAAATTGTGATTCCACGCTTATAATAAAAATAAGATATGGGGATGAGGTCTTAATGCTTACAACCATGTACTGGTGTTGGGATTAATAATGATATTAGTTTGTGCTCGGGAAGTCACCCATCAAGAGGTGCTTGCTTCGTATCGGAGTGGGGGATGTGTCCAAATAATATCTTGACCGGCTCAAGTCCTCGATCAAGAATCAGTTCTCCTACCCAGGCCCTATCCGCAGGGGCTTGCCGCAAGTATTAAGACAATAATATTAGACAAAAGCATTGGGTGTTTAATGACTACACCTCATGAATTCACAAGGTTACGATCCATGTTACCCTAGTAAACCTTAGTTTCACTGGGGTTCGGTATAACACTTCACGGTCCCCTTGCTCCTGGCCTCACCAGTGCTTGATCTCCATGATCCCGGTTACTTGCACGGATGAAGATCACAGACAAAACAAGAGACACTTCACAAAACACTTTTATTTCACACATGCAAGACGTTATGCCAAAGGCTCCCATTGACCTCTTCACCAAATACCTCGGTTTGCAAGGCTCATGCCTCACCCCATACCTTACCAGACTACTCACACATGAAGATCATATCACGAGAAGGACTCATTGAAGAATGTTGGGGAAAGTTGCATGGGAAACAAAAAATTTCCTACGCACACGCAAGATCTATCCATGATGATGAGGATCTACGAGAGGGAGATTGGATCTACATACCCTCGTAGATCGCTAAGCGGGAAGCGTTAAGAAACGCGGTTGATGTAGTCGATCGTCTTCGCGATCCAAATCGCAAGCCGTCCCGCGATCCCATCACGATCCGTCTCGCGATCCAATCACGATCCGTCCCGTGATCCAAGCACGGTCCTTCCGATCTAGCGTCGAACGGACAACACCTCCACATTCAGCACATGTACACATCGATGACGATCTCCACCTCCTTGATCCAGCAAGCGAGGGTGGAGAGGTAGATGAGTTCTTCGGCAGCACAATGGCATGGTGGCGGTGGTGGTGGAGCTGATCCGGCAGAGCTTTGCTAAGCTATGCCTAACAGATCTAGAGGAGAAGCAAACTAGAGGGAGGGAGGGGAGCACGTGGATTTTTCTTGGTTGTGGTTGTCCTCTTTCTCCCTCCATATATATAGGGCGGAGGGAGGAGGGGGGCACCCATAGATCCCATCTAGGGAGTGCCGCCCAAGGCAGAGGGGGGGGGTAGGGAAACCCTAGGGTGGCTTGGCCCCCAAGTAACCTAGTGGTGGACCCTTAGATGGGCTCCCTCACCCTTGGCCGAAGTGGGCTAGGGTTTGGGTGGATCCCAACCCCCTTGTGGGATGGCCCCCTCCCCTTGGCCCATGAGCCCCCTCCGAAACACCTTTCCGTACTCCCAGTCATAACCCGATACCCCCGGAACGCTTCCGGACTCTGATTCCCTTCGTCCTATATATCAATTTCACCTCCGGACCATTCCATAGTTCCTCATCACGTCCAGGATCTCATCGGGGACTCCGAAGAGCCTTCGGTCACCAACACATATAACTTGATACTACCGAAACATCACCGAACGATAAGTGTGCAGACCCTGCGGGTTCGAGAACTATGTAGACATGACCGAGACACCTCTACGGTCAATAACCAATAGAAGGACTTGGATGCCCATATTGGTTCCTACATATTCTATGGAGATCTTTACCTATGTTAAGGATTCAGTTAATCCCGTATGATGTTCCCTTTGTTCTTCGGTATGTTACTTGCCCGAGATTCGATCGTCGCTATCTCTATACCTAGTTCAATCTCGTTACTGGCAAGTCTCTTTACTCATTCCGTAATACAGGATCCCATGGTTAACTCTTTAGTCACATTGTTTGCTAGGCTTATAGTGATGTTGTATTACCGAGTGGGCCCTGAGATACCTCTCCGTCACACGGAGTAACAAATCCCAGTCTTGATCCATACCAACCCAACAAACACCCTCGAAGATACCTGTAGAGCACCTTTATAGTCACCCAGTTACGTTGTGACGTTTGATACACACAAGGTACTCCTTCGGTGTCAGTGAGTTGCATGATCTCATGGTCATAGGAACAAATACTTGACATGCAGAAAACTATAGCAATAAACTGACACGATCATATGCTATGTTTATAGTTTGGGTCTTGTCCATCGCATCATTCTCCTAATGATGTGATCCCGTTATCAAATGACATCTCATGTCCCTAGCTAGGTGCTACTTCTTGAGCTTGCGTTGGTTTTCCCTTGTATAGGAAAGGGTGATGCAGCAAAGTAGATAAGTATTTCCCTCAGTTGTTGAGAAGCAAGGTATCAATCCAGTAGGAGGAACAAGCAAGTCACCAATTTATGCACCTACACAAAACAATCAAACACTTGCACCTATAAAAGGGGTTGTCAATCCCTTCACGATTACTTGCAAGGATTAGATCTGATAGAGATAGATATTGAAGACTACGAGAAGTAAAAGGTAAATAAAATTGCAGCAAGGTATTTTTGGTATATAGGTATGAAATTATAATATGGAAAATAGACCCGAGGGCCATAGGTTTCGCTAGAGGCTTCTATCTTGAAGGAAAATAATACGGTGGGTGAACAAATTACTGTCGAGCAATTGATAGAAAAGCACATAGTTATGACGATATCCAAGGCAATGATTATGCATATAGGCATCATGTCCGTGTCAAGTAGACCAAAACGATTCTGCATCTACTACTATTACTCTACACATCGACTGACTCCTGCCTGCATCTAGCGTATTAAGTTCATGAAGAACAGAGTAACGCATTAAGTAAGATGTCATGATGTAGAGAGATAAACTCAAGCAATATGATGAAAACCCCATCTTTTTATCCTTCATGGAAAAAATACAATATGCGCCTCGCTCCCCCTACTATTTCACTAGGTGAGGACACCACAAGATTGAACCCAAAACTAAGCGCTTCTCCCATTGCAAGAATTACCAATCTAGTTGGCCAAACCAAACCAATAACTCGAAGAGACTTGCAAAGATATGAAACCATGCATATAAGAATTTAGAGAAGAACCAAATAATATTCATAGATAAGCTGATCATAAACCCACAATTCATCGGATCTCGACAAACACACCGCAAAAGAGTATTACATCGGATAGATCCCCATGAAGATCATGGAGAACATGGTATTGAAGAACAAAGAGAGAGAGAGAGGAAGCCATCTAGCTAGTAGATATGGACCCATAGGTATGTGGTGGACTATTCACTCATCATCAGAGGGGCAATGGAGTTGATGTAGATGTCCTCCGTGATCGAATCCCCCTCCGGAAGATTACTGGAAAAGGATCCAAGATTGGATCTCTCGGGAAAGGAGGCTTCCGACGGCAGAAAAGTATTATCGTGGCTCTTTTTGGTATTGGGGGAATATTTGGGAATTTATAGGCCGAAGATTAGGGTTGGAGGACCTGCAGGGGGGCCACAAGCTAGGGGGCGCCCCCTGGCCACGCCAGGGTGGCTTGTCACCTCCTGGCAGGTCTCCTATCCAAGAAAAATCATCGCGAAGATTTTATTCCATTTGAACTATGTTTAATATTCCTTATCTACAATACTCAAAAACAAGGAAAAAACATAAACTGGCACTGGGCTCTAGGTTAATAGGTTAGTCCCAATGATAATATAAAATAGCATATTAATGCATTTAAAACATCCAAAACAGATAATATAATAGCATGGAACAATCAAAAATTATAGATACATTAGAGACGTATCACTAGGAAACCTTGACCATCTTTGATCAACGAGCTAGTCTATTAGAGGCATACTAGGGACATGGTGTTCTCTATGTATCCACACATGTATCTGTGTTTTCGATCAATACAATTCTATCATGGATAATAAACGGTTATCATGAACAAGGAAATATGATAATAACTAATTTATTATTGCCTGTAGGGCATATTTCCAATAGTCTCCCACTTGCACTAGAGTCAATAATCTAGCTCACATCGCTATGTGATTTGTTATGAATCTCACACTCAATGAGTTCTCGGGTTCGATCATGTTTTGCGTGTGAAAGAGGTTTTAGTCAACGGGTCTGCGACATTCAGATCCGTGTGTACTTTGCAAATCTCTAAGTCATACTGTAGACACTGCTACCACGCTCCACTTGTAGCTATTCCAAATGGCTACTCCACTATACGTATCCGGATTGCTACTAAGAGTCATCCGGATTGGTGTTAAAGCTTGCATCAACGTAACCCTTTACGACGAACTCTTTATCACCTCCATAATCGAGAAATATTTCCTTAGTCCTCTAGTTATTAAGGATAACTTTGACCGTTTTCCAGTGATCCACTCCTGGACCACTCTTGTATCCCTTGACAGACTCATGGCAAGGCACACACATGTGTGGTACACAACATGGCATACTATATAGAGCCTATGGCTAAGGCATAGGGGACGACCTTTAGCCTTTCTCTTTCTTCTACCGTGGTCGAGCTTTGAGTCTTACTCAACTTCGCACCTTACAAATCAGGCGAGAACTCCTTCTTTGACTGATCCATTTTGAACTCTTTCAAAATCTTGTCAAGGTATGTACTCATTGAAAGTCTCATCAAGTGTCTTGATCTATCTCTATAGATCTCGATGCCCAACAATTAAGTAGCTTTATCCAAGTCTTCCTTTGAAAAACACCTTTCAAACAACCCTTTATGCTTTTCAGAAATTCTACATCATTTCCGATCAACAATATGTCATCCACATATACTTATCATAAATTCTATAGTGCTCCCACTCACTTTCTTGTAAATACAACTTTCTCATAAACTTTGTATAAACCCAAAAACTTTGATCACCTCATCAAAGCGTATATTCCAACTCCGAGATGCTTGCTCCAGCCCATAGAAGGATTGCTGGAGCTTGCACACCTTTTAGCATCCTTAGGACTAACAAAACCTTCTGGTTGTATCACATACAACCTTTCCTCAAGTAAACCGTTAAGGAAACGATGTTTTGACATCCATCTGCCAGATTTCATAATTGAAAAATGCAGCAACTACTAACATAATTCCAACAGACTTTAGCATCACTACGGGTGAGAAAGTCTCATCGTAGTCAACTCCTTGAACTTGTGGGAAACTTCTTTATGACAAGTCGATCTTTATAAATGGTGACATTCACCATCATTGTCCGTCTTCTTCTTAGAAATTCATTTGTACTCAACGGCCTGCCATTCAACGGGCAAGTCTACCAAAGTCCATACTTGGTTTTCGTACATGGATCCTTTCCCGGATTTCATGGCTCCTAGCCACTTGTTGGAATCCGGGCCCACCATCGCTTCTTCATAGCCTGTAGGTTCATCGTTGTCCAACAACATGACCTCTAAGATAGGGTTGCCATACCACTCAAGAGCAGTACGCGCCCTTGTCGACCTACGAGGTTTGATAACAACTTGATTCGAAGCTTCATGATCATCATCATTAACATCCACTTGAACTGATGTAGGCTCTACATAAACATCTTTCCGCTGTGCGCTACTCTCTGGTTGAAAGTAGAGGTTCAACAACCCCATCAAGTTCTATCTTCCTCCTACTCAATTCTTTCGAGAGAAACTCTTTCTCAAGAAAGGATCCGTTTTTAGCAACAAACACTTTGCCCTCGGATGTGAGATAAAAGGTATACATAACTATCACCTTAGGGTATCCTATGAAGATGCACCTTTTCGCTTTGGGTTCGAGCTCATTAGACATAAGTGTCGCATTCCCAAACTCTTGAGAAATGACATCTTAGGTTTCTACCAAACCATAATTCATACGGTGTCATCTCAGTGGATTTAGATGGTGTCTGATATGTCCATTTTGCATCATGTTTTTATATTGATATTTATTGCATCATGGGCTGTTATAACATGATATGGTACACTACTTATGCCTTTTCTCTCCTATTTTACAAGGTTTACATGAAGAGGGAAAATGCCGGCAACTGGAATTCTAGACTGGAAAAGGAGAAAATTTGAGAGACCTATTCTGCACAACTCCAAAAGTCCTGAAAAGTTACGGAGAATTATTTTGGAATATATAAAAAATAGTGGGCGAAACAAATACCAGAGGGGCCCCACCAGGAGGTCACAAGCCTGCTAGGCGCGGCCTACCCCCTAGTCGCACCTAGGTGGTTTGTGGCCCCCCTGGCAGCTCTCCAACGCACATCTTCTGCTATATGAAGGGTTTTGACCTGGAAAAAATCATAAGAGAGCTTTCGGGATGAAGCGCCGCCGTCTCGAGACGGAACTAGGGGCAAAACCAATCTAGAGCTTTGGCGGAGCTGTTCTGCCAGGGAAACTTCCCTCCCGGAGGGGGAAATCGAAGCCATTGTCATCACCAACGATCCTCTCATTGAGAGGGGGTCAATCACCATCAACATCTTCACTAGCACCATCTCCTCTCCAAACCCTAGTTCATCTCTTGTATCTGATCTTTGTCTCAAACCTCAAATTGGTACCTGTGGGTTGCTAGTAGTGTTGATTACTCCTTGTAGTTGATGCTAGTTGGTTTACTTGGTGGAAGATCATATGTTAAGATCCTTTATGATAATTAATACTCCTCTATTTATGAACATGAACATGCTTTGTGAGTAGTTACGTTTGTTCCTAAGGACATGGGATAAGTCTTGTTATAAGTAATCATGTGAATTTGGTATTCGTTCGATATTTTGATGAGATGTATGTTGTCTCTCCTCTAGTAGTGTTATGTGAATGTCAACTACATAACACTTCACCATTATTTGGGCCTAGGAGAGGCATTGGGAAGTAATAAGTAGATGGTGGTTTGCTAGAGTGACAGAAGCTTAAACCCTAGTTTATGCGTTGCTTCGTAAGGGTCTGATTTGGATCCATATGTTTCATGCTATGGCTAGATTTATCTTAATTGTTTGTTCATAGTTGCGGATGCTTGTGATAAAGGTTAATCATAAGTGGGAGGTTTTTCCAAGTAAGGGCAGCACCCAAGCACCAGTCCACCCACATATCAAATTATCAAAGTAACGAACGCGAATCAAGTCAGCATGATGAAAACTAGCTTGACAGAAATTACCATGTGTCCTCGCGAGTGCTTCACTTTATATAAGAGTTTGTCCAGGCCTGTCCTTTGCTACAAAAATGATTGGGCCACCTTGCTGCACCTTTGCTACACTTGTTACTTTTTACTCGTTATAAATTATCTTATCACAAAACTATCTGTTACCGATAATTTCAGTGCTTGCAGAGAATACCTTACTGAAAACCGTTTGTCATTTCCTTCTGCTCCTTGTTGAGTTCGACACTCTTACTTATCGAAAGGACTACGATGGATCCCCTATACTTGTGGGTCATCAAGACTATTTTCTGGCGCCGTTGCCGAGGGGTGGAGCGCCTTTGGTAAGTGGAATCTGGTAAGCAAAATTTATATAGTGTGCTGAAATTTACTGTCACTTGTTACTATGGAAAGTAATCCTTTGAGGGGCTTGTTTGGGGTATCTTCACCTCAGCCAGAAGCACAAAGAGTTTCTCCTCAACCTATTGCACCTACTGAAAATATTTATTATGAAATTCCTTCGGGTATGATAGAGAAACCGCTGGCTAATCCTTATGCAGGAGATGGAACACTACATCCTGATTTGCATCTAATCTATGTGGATGAAGTTTGTGGATTATTTAAGCTTGTAGGTCTGCCTGAGAATCATGTCAGGAAGAAGGTCTTTCCTTTACCTTTGAAGGAGAAGGCATTGACATGGTATAGACTATGTGATGATATTGGATCATGGATCTACAAACGATTGAAAATGCAATTTCATCAGAAGTTTTATCCTATGCATCTAATTCAAAGTGATTGGAATTATATCTATAATTTTTGGCCTTGTGAAGGAGAAAGAATTTCTCAAGCTTAGGGAAGGCTTAATTCAATGTTATATTCATGCCCCAATCATGAGCTCTCGAGAGAAATGATTATTCAATTTTTTTATGCTCGGCTTTCTCGTAATGATCAATCCATGCTCGATACTTCTTGTACTGGTTCCTATATGAAGAAAGATATTGACTTCAAATGGGATTTATTGGGAAGAATTAAACGCAACTCTGAAGATTGGGAACTCGATGAAGGTAAGGAGTCAGGTATAAACCTTAAGTTTAATTGTGTTAAATCCTTTGTAGACACCGATGCTTTTCATGAATTTAGCACTTAATATGGACTTGACTCTGAGATATTAGCTTCTTTCTATGAATCTTTTGCTGCTCTTGTTGACCTTCCTAAGGAGAATTGATTTAAATATCATCCTCACATTGAAGTGAAATAGCTGAACCTATTAAAGTTGTAGAAGAAGCTATTACTTATAATGTTGATCCTGTTGTTCCTGCTGCTTATATTGAGAAACCACCTTTTCCTGTTAGAATAAAGGAACATGCTAAAGCTTGAACCGTGCTTCGTAAGAGCTATGTTAGAACACCTACACCTCTTGAACAAATTAAAGTTGATCCTAGTATTGCTATGGTTAAAGATCTCTTGGTTAATAATATTGATGGGCATGTTATTCATTTCTGTGATGAAGCTTCTAGAATTAATAGACCTGATGCTAAAGATAAACATATACTATTGTTGGCATGCCTGTTGTTTCTGTTAAAATAGGAGATCATTGTTATCATGGCTTATGTGATGTGGGTGCTAGTGTGAGAGCAATTCCCTTTACCTTATATCAAGAAATTATGAATGATATTGCACTAGCTGAGTTAGAGGAAATTGATGTTACCATTAAGGTTGCCAATAGAGATACTATAGCACTAGTTGGGATTGTTAGAGATGTTGAGGTCTTGTGTGGGAAAATAAAATATCCTACTGGTTTTCTTGTCCTTCGTTCCCCACAAGATGATTTTTGTCCCATTATATTTGGTAGACCTTTCTTGAATACTGTTAATGCCAGGATAGATTGTGAGAAAGAAATTGTTACTGTAAGTTATGGGGATGCGTCTCATGAGTTTAATTTCTCTAAATTTCGTAGGCAACCCCATGATAAAGAATTTCCTAGTAAAGATGAAATTATTGGTCTTGCTTCTAATGTTGTGCCTCCTACTGATCCCTTAGAACAATATTTGCTAGACCATGAAAACGATATGCATATGAATGAAAGGAATGAAATGGATAAGATTTTCTTTGATCAACATCCTATTTTGAAACCCAACTTGCCTGTTGAAATACTTGGGGATCATCCTCCAACCAAGGGTGATCCCGTGTTTGAGCTTAAACAATTACCGGATACTTTGAAATATGCTTATCTTGATGAAAAGAAGATATATCATGTTATTATTAGTGCTAACCTTTTAGAGCATGAAAAAAATATTATTGAGAACTCTGAGGAAGCACTGTGCTACTATTGCATATACTCTTGATGATCTTAAGGGCATTATTCCCACTCTATGTCAGCATAAAATCAATATGGAGGCCGATGCTAAACCAGTTGTTGATCACCAATGACGGTTAAATGCTAAAATGAAAGAAGTGGTAAGAAATGAAATATTAAAGCTTCTGGAGGCAGGTATAATTTATCCTATTGCTGATAGTAGATGGGTTACTCCTGTTCATTGTGTCCCTAAGAAGGGAGGTATTACCGTAGTTCCTAATGATAAAAATGAATTGACCCCACAAAGAATTGTTACAGGGTATAGAATGGTAATTGATTTTATGAAATTAAACAAAGCTACTAGGAAAGATCATTATCCTCTACCTTTTATTGATCAAATGCTAGAAACACTATCAAAACACACACCTTTTTGCTTTCTAGATGGTTATTCCAGTTTCTCTCAAATACCTGTGTCAAAAGAGGACCAAGAGAAGACCACTTTTACTTGCCCTTTCGGTACCTTTGCTTATAGATGAATGCCTTTTGGTTTATGCAATGCACCTGCTACATTTCAAAGATGCATGGCTACTATATTCTCTGATTTTTGTGAAAGGATTGTTGAGGTTTTCATGGATTATTTTTCCGTTTACAGAACTTCTTTTGATGATTGTTTGAGCAACCTTGATCGAGTTTTGCAGAGATGCAAAGAAACTAATCTTTTCTTGAATTGGAAGAAGTGCCACTTTATGGTGAATGAAGGTATTGTCTTGGGACACAAAATCTCCGAAGGAGGTATTGAAGTTGATAAAGCTACAGTTGATGCTATTGAAAAAATGTCATGTCGTACAGATATCAGAGGTATAAGAAGTTTCCTTGGTCATGCTGGTTTCTATAGGATGTTTATTAAAGACTTCTCTCAGATTTCTAGGCCTCTCACCAATATTTTGCAAAAAGATGTTCCATTCGTTTTTGATGATGATTGTGTAAAAGCATTTGAAATTCTTAAGAATGCCTTGATTTCTGCACCTATTGTTCAACCACCTGATTGGAACCTACCCTTTGAAATTATGTGTGATGCTAGTGATTATGCCGTAGGTGCTGTTCTAGGACAAAGAGTTGATAAGAAATTAAATGTTATCCATTGTGCTAGTAAAACTCTAGACAACGCTGAAAGAAACTATGCTACCACTAAAAAGGAATTTTTAGCAGTTGTGTTTGCTTGTGATAAGTTCAGACCTTATATCGTTGGTTCCAAAGTAACTGTTCACACTGATCACGCTGCTATTAAATATCTTATGGAAAAGAAAATGCTAAACCTAGACTTATTAGATGGGTTCTTCTGCTACAAGAATTTGATTTGCATATTATTGATAGAAAGGGTGCTGATAACCCCGTAGAGGATAACTTGTCTAGGTTAGAAAATGTTCTTGATGACACACTACTTATTGATGATAGCTTTCCTGATGAAAAATTAGCTGTCATAAATGCTTCACGTAATGCTCCATGGTATGCTAATTATGCTAATTACATTGTCGCTAAATTTATACCGCCTAGTTTCACATACCAACAAAAGAAAAAGTTCTTCTATGATTTAAGACATTACTTTTGGGATGATCCACACCTTTATAAAGAAGGAGTAGATGGTGTTATTAGACGTTGTGTACCTGAGTATGAACAGGAACAGATCCTACACAAGTGTCATTCCGAGGCCTACGAAGGACAACACGCTGGAGATAGAACTGCACACAAGGTATTACAATCTGGTTTTTATTGGCCTACTCTCTTCAAGGATGCTCGTAAGTTTGTCTTGTCTTGTGATGAATGTCAAAGAATTGGCAATATTAGTAGACGTCAGGAAATGCCTGTGAATTACACTCTTGTTATTGAACCATTTGATGTTTGGGGTTTTGATTATATGGGACCTTTTCCAAAGTCCAACGGGTATGCTCATATTCCTGTTGTTGTTGATTATGTTACTAAGTGGGTAGAAGCTATTCCAACTAATAGTGCTGATCATAACACCTCTATTAAAATGCTGAAAGAAGTTATTTTCCCTAGATTTGGAGTCCCTAGATATTTAATGACTAATGGTGGTTCACACTTTATTCATGGTGCTTCCGTAAATTGCTTGCTAAATATGACGTTAATCATAGAATTGCATCCCCTTATTGTCGGTGTCAAAATCGGCGAATCTCGGGTAGGGGGTCCCGAACTGTGAGACTAGAATCGACGGTAACAGGAGACGAAGGGGACATGAGTTTACCCAGGTTCGGGCCCTCCTATGGAGGTAATACCCGACGTCTTACTTGGTTGTATTGAGGATGTATGGGTTTATAGAGTTGATCTACCTCGAGATCGTATAGCTAACCCTAGATGAGTTGTTCTATCTATACCCCGACACCTCCGGCTTATATAGACGTCGGGGATGTCCTAGGTTTACACATGGTTGGTTACATGCCGAAGAGATAAACATGCTTAACTAGACCTAATAACTTGGAGAATATGTCATGGCTCCTCAAAGCTTCCATCTGGCGTAGGCGGTCTTTGATCACCCAATGCCTGCTTTGCAGCCCATACAGTCTCGCCATAACAATAGGTCGGCTATCCGAGGACCCCCTAATACAGGACTCCCTCCGTAGCCCCCAGACTAGCCTTCAACGCTGATTTATATCTGGTCGACCTCCTCCTGTTGTTGTCTTCGACTTGCGAGGCGAGTCCCTCATCCTTCTTTGTTCGGCAACCGACCAGTCTTCGGTAAGATCTCAAGCATTGTGGGCGTAGTTTATTATAATAACTGCGTGTGTTCCTTGACTTTCACGCATTGTGAGGAGGCAAGTGGTCATTGATTTTTACAATCTTTCCCTTCCACAACAGGGGCACCAACCCATTTAATCAAACAAAATCATGGCGTGGACCACATTCTCTCCCTCCTCAGCGAAAGAAACTCTCAACGGAAGCTCCACGCAAACCATGGCCAACGTCCCCAGCTCCTCCGCTCGTCCATATGGCTCACGCCCAAGGGATTGGACCAGCTGTTCTGTTACACTCCTGCGGCTCCGTAATCTAGAGACCTAAGGATACCTCCTGTCATCAGATCTGGCGGCGACCCGCGGATACGTCCATTTTGCATCATGATTTTATATTGATATTTATTGCATTATGGGCTGTTGTTACATATTTTGGTACAACACTTATGCCTTTTCTCTCTTATTTTACAAGGTTTACATGAAGAGGGAGAATACCGCAGCTGGAGTTCTAGACTGGAAAAGGAGCAAATCTGAGATACCTATTCTACGCAACTCCAAAAGTCCTGAAAATCTACGACAAATTATTTTGGAATATATAAAAATATTGGGCGAAAGAAATACATCAGGGGCCCCACCAGGCAGCCACAAGCCTGCAGGGCGCGCCCTACCCCCCGGGCACACCCCTAGGGCTTGTGGCCCACCTGGCAGCTCTCCAATGCCCATCTTCTGCTGTATTGAGGGTTTCGTCCTGGAAAAAATCGGAGCTTTCGGGATGAAGCGTCACCATCTCGAGGCGGAACTTGGGCATAACCAATCTAGAGCTCCGGCAGGGCAATCCTGTCGGGGAAACTTCCCTCCCGAAGGGGGAAATCGAAGCCATCGTTGTCACCAACGATCCTCTCAAAGAGAGGGGGTCATTCTCCATGAACATATTCATCAGCACCATCTCCTCTCGAAACCCTAGTTCATCTCTTGTATCCGATCTTTGTCTCAAAACCTCAGATTGGTACCTGTGGGTTGCTAGTAGTGTTGATTACTCCTTGTAGTTGATGCTAGTTGGTTTACTTGGTGGAAGATCATATGTTCAAATCCTTGATCATCATAATACTCCTCTGATTATGAATATGAATATGGTTTGTGAGTAGTTGTGTTTGTTCCTGAGGACATGGGATAAGTCTTGTTATAAGTAATCATGTGAATTTGGTATTCGTTCGATATTTTGATGAGATGTATGTTGTCTCTCCTCTAGTGGTGTTATGTGAACTTCGACTACATAACACTTCACCATTGTTTGGTCCTAGAGGAAGGCATTGGGAAGTAATAAGTAGATGATGGTTTGCTAGAGTGATAGAAGCTTAACCCCTAGTTTATGTGTTGCTTCGTAAGGGGTTGTGTTGGATCCACATGTTTCATTCTATGGTTAGATTTATCTTAATTCTTATTTTGTAGTTGCGTATGCTTGCGGGAGGGGTTAATCATAAGTGGGAGGCTTGTCCAAGTAAGGGCAGCACCCAAGCACCGGTCCACCCACATATCAAATTATCAAAGTAACGAACGTGAATCACATATGCATGATGAAAACTAGCTTGATATAAAATTCCCATGTGTCCTCGGGAGCGCTTTGCTTTATATAAGAGTTTGTCCAGGCTTGTCCTTTGCTATAAAAAGGATTGGGCCACCTTGCTGCACCTTTGTTACAATTGTTACTTGCTACCCTAATTATCTTTTCACAAAACTATCTGTTACCGACAATTTCAGTGCTTGCAGAGAATACCTTACTGAGAACTGCTTGTCATTTACTTCTGCTCCTCGTTGGGTTTGACACTCTTACTTATCGAAAGGACTACGATAGATCCCCTATACTTGTGGGTCATCAAGACTCTTTTTTGGCGCCGTTGCCGGGGAGTGAAGCGCCTTTGGTGAGTGAAACTTGGTAAGGAAAAATTTATATAGTGTCCTGAAATTTACTGTCACTTGTTACTATGAAAAGTAATCCTTTGAGGGGTTTGTTTGGGGTAACTTCACCTCGTCCGGAAACACAAAGAGTTGTTCCTCAACCTACCGAGCCTACTGAAAATATTTATTATGAAATTCCTTCAGGTATGATAGAGAAACTGCTAGCTAATCCTTATGTAGGAGATGGAACACAACATCCGGAATTGCATCTAATCTATGTGTATGAAGTTTGTGGATTATTTAAGCATGCAGGTTTGCTTGAGCATGTTGTCAAGAAGAAAGTCTTTCCTTTATATTTGAAGGGAAAGGCATTGGCATGGTACAGGCTATGTGATGATATTGGATCATGGAACTACAACCGACTGAAAATGGAATTTCATTAGAAGTTCTATCCTATGCATCTAGTTCATCGTGATCGGAATTATATTTACAATTTTTGTCCTCGTGAAGGTGTAGCGACCCTACTCAAAACGAGTCAAGCTTCTGTGTGTTCTATGCCATCCTTGGATCAGTATGCTGGCACACACAATACATCAATGTATATATCAATGTGCAATCACATGTAATTAACGTAAAACTGATATATACCTCAAAAATCTCAGCAGAAACAGTCAACAGGAGTGGAGTCCCAATAACACCAACGGCAGGTTGAGTGTAGACCGTAACCCTGAATCGTACTCTTACCCGTCGTAGAGCTTATCTCCAACATAAGACGTTGCAGCGTAGGTCAGTACATTGAATGTACCGGCAAGATCACCATAGTAGAGCAGAAGATAAAAACTATTCTATATGCTGTAAGGCTTTGTGGCTCTGTGTCTGAGTTTTTGCATAAAAGCTGATTTTATTTCTTTTCCTACAACAAAGGAATATCAGGAATTTTTCACTATAGAGTTACCTAACATGACATGGTTCCGCCAACCGATGTCTTAATGCCCACAAGTATCATAAGTTGCCCACAATTAATTATCAGTCCAGTGTTGAGAGTTTAGAGATAGATCCAAGTCCAGAGGCTCAAATTGTCCGTAACCGGGGACACGGCTAATCGATTAGGTTTAACTCTACAGAGTGTTGTGTACTTTACCCACAAGATTCGTTCCCTCCTGGTAAGTCCTCGCACTGGCTGATGTTTGAGAACAGGACGAACGAAACATGGTCTTTCAGAGTGTTTCCCTGACTACTATCAGTGCCCATCCATTCCTAACGTCAACTACATCTCGTAGCACTGCCCAGCCAGAGTCACAACAAAGATCAACCAAGCCAGAGCCCATCATGACTTCTGGCTACACAGGTAAGCTTCCGGGCATGAAGTATCCATCCGTCTCTTTGAGTCTGGGTGAAGCTTTCTGCAAGATGTCATGGCGCTTCTCCATGCATCCTAGCCATCCACTGGTTACTCCAGGGATGCCCAATCAACCATCCTTCACCCAGTAGTGTGTATTGAAAATTTGTTTCTCGAGTCTCGAAGTCTTGAGGTCTTGAAGATGCAGGACTTGAAGATGCCTTCATGAAGTTGTCGTCTTGACGTAGAGTCCTTCTTCTCATACCACTCACGAACACTCAATCCAGACCCCGTCTAATTTAGCATAGCATTAAAATAACTAACGTTCCCGGGGCTTTAGTATCAAGTGGTGGGTTCCTACCTCATGCATTCTACTTGACTACAAGAATTTTCGATAACACTACTGGAGGGATTTGTTGAAGGATATCACTACATGCAATAAAACATAGGTATGAACAAAATGGTCAAAGTGAACTTGCCTGTACTGTTGATGAAGAATAATATCGCTCTCAGAAATACTTGTTAGAACTATTCGTCACTCTCCGATGAAAAATCTATAATAATCAAACATTGCATTCATAAGAAAACACTTCTAGCAATCAATACTAACAATCAGTAAGCAACACAAAACTAAAGGCAACAAGGTTGTGATGAAGGAAATACTAAAAACAAAACTCAAAACAACAAAACTTCATCAAATCAACCAAAAGTGGTTTTCCCTACAGTTAAATCCTATTTTCAAAAGTAACAAAACAAAAACAAAGCAAATATAACAAAAGTATTTTAGTAAATATTTTACTTAGTAAAAGAATAACTGTTGAAGAACAAGTAAGAACTATGAAAACAACACACTAAACACCATAAGTTAACAACAAGTAAAACAATTTTTTTTAAAATAATAGAAAACAAAATATATAACAACCAAGTTAACAGAAAGTAAAACCTATAAAACAATTTATGAAAATAATTTCAAATAGGAAATCCAACTAGCAAGGAAATCAATTTGCAAGTTATTATGAAACTAGAATTGATTTCATGCTATAAAAATAATAAATGATATAAAAATAAACTTGGTTGAAATACTACTACTAACTAATAGAAAACAAAGTAAAACCTCTCAACTTTTTGTGGCAAGACTTCTACTTAGACATAACAAGACGAAAATTGTTTTCAGCAACTAATAAATACATAAGAGAAAATAAATACTAAAATTTTATTAGAAAACAGGAAGTATTTTATCATAAAACTTTTTTGCAAAAGAAATACTACAAAAACTTTTTACTAAACAATACTTATGGTGGAAAAATGTTTACCTATTCAAATAGAACACAAAACAAAAAAAATAATCTTTTTAACAGAAATTAAATCTCCTAATGTTGAACAATAGAAAACTAAAATAACTAAAACAGAAAGTTAAACTAAAACAGAATCAAAATAAACTAAAATAAAAATAATTTAATTAAACCCTAAGAAGAACTAAACAGAATCTGTTTTGTAAAAAAATACTAATTTAAATTAATCTAAAAATTCTCAAACTTAACAGGGTGATAAATATAACCAATACAAATCAGTAGCAAAAAGAATCACTCAAAAACAAGTTTTTAAACTCAAGTTATTCAGAAAATAAGATTTGAAAAAAATCTGTTTGAAATCAATTTTAAATTATTCTAATATGGTCAAACTTTATATCTACAGAAACTAGAAATTTGTGACAAGATGCAAAAAGAATCAATTTAAAAAAATTTAAAAACTTAAAAGATATAAAGAAAAAAGAGAGAACTATTCTGTTTTTAAAACAAAAATAGAAAAAAAATGAAAATTCTAACTAACGGACAGTGGGTGACGTGGCATGCTGTGATTGGCCGAGGCCGTGTGCGTGCGAGAGCTAGCGAGCGGACGGCCGGTAACTAAAAGAAAATGGTTCGGGGTATTAAAACTTCTAATCTGGATCGCTAGATCCAGATCCAACGGTTAAGGGAGGGGGGGGTGCAAACAGAGGGAGGGTCGCCGGCGATGGAGCTTCTCTGGCGAGGCCGAGGCGGCGAGGTTGATGGGGACGGTGCTGCGGTGGTCGGAGACGGCGTCCGAGGAGTTTTGTTGATGGTGGCGGACCTCCGGCGTCCATTGGTGGTGACAGCGAGGCGAGGGAGCGTCGGAGTTGAGTGGCACGAGGTCTTAGAGCTTCGGGAGGTGGCCCGCTCCGACGAGGTCATCGGCATGGGTGCTTTGGTGGGTCTGGGCAAGGGCGAGTGGATGGGGAGGTGCGGGTGAGCGAGGCGTAGCAGGTGGTGGTGAGTGCGGTGGCTCGGGAGGTCGGAGTGGAGCGACATGAGAGAAATGGCGCGGCGGCGGCCGGTGGCTCTGGTGAGCGATTGCGGCAGCGAGAGGGCATGGGCGTTGGGGTTTCGGAGGGGAACGGGTCGAGGGGGAGCTCCGGTATTTATAGGAGGCCTCGGCGTCATCTGAAAGGAAGGAGAGGGAGATCTGGCGTGGTGGTCTCACCGGCGAGGAAAGGGGAGGAGGACGACCACGGAGATGGCGCGGTCGGTCGGTGAGACCGGCGTGTCAGAGAGAGGGAGGGAGAGGGCACGACGTCGGTGGCCGGCTGGGAGAGATTTCGGGGTGGGGTTAAGGCAGGTGGGCCGGCCGGTTTTTATTAAAACTTTAAATTCATTTCCTTTTCTAATTTCCAGAGAATTGAAATCTCATTAAGGCATTCAAAACATTTCCAAAAAGAAAGTTTTATACACCAAAATGATGAGGGAATTAAATGAAATTTAATGAACATTTTTCCACGGCCAAAATAAATACTTTAAAAAAAAATATTTTCAGAAAATGCCTAAATGGCTTTATTTCTTTTTGCAAATATTTTTCAAATAACCCCCTGGGTTTTATGGGTCAAAATGCTTCACAAAAATAAGCCTCGTGTGGAGTGTCATGTTACTCCTCTCAAAAACTTGTCAAGGGTATGTGAATTCTTTCAAAATTTAAAATGGAACCAAATATGAAATGAATTCGAAATCACAAAATTTCAAATGCTTTCAAATTCACTCTTCAAATCTTTGTATATTGAAGAAGTCATGTCATCTTCTCTCACTGATTTGAAATGTAGGAATTTGAATTCCAAAAGCATATGGGAAAGTCATGTCATTCCCTCTCCTTCAAAAGTTTTCAAAAAGTTTCAAAATTTTCACTCAATTTCAATCACTCAATCAAACAAACAATCATTCTAATATTTATTATAACATTCCAAAATTTGGGATGTTACAAACCTACCACACTTAAAATGAATCTCGTCCTCGAGATTCGAAAGGGCTAGAAAGAAAAGGTTAGGGTTTGGGGTCTTCTAACAAATCCATTGTTCTGGAAGGTGCGGGGTCTACCACACTTAAAATGAGAGTTACTGGTCCTTCAAAATCATGGCAGTCCTCTGGGTGCAGTTGTCTCTTCACATTCTTCACGATAGCTCCTGCGGTGATGCTCTTCCGTTTAATCAAAATCTCGTGTTCTCATAACAAAAGGTATTTCCTCCGATACTGGGTCTTCTTAACTGACAGGTCTCGCATTCATTCTAAGTAACCTATCGATGATCTCATGGTGGTCTACCATTTGTGGTTATCCTGCAGTGAAAATTGGTATTGGCTTCATTCCTCACCATAAAATTCCTACGTGTGGCAACAACTGTCATGTACAAGGGGTTTTCATCATACCATTCTAAGGCTTAAACAAAAGCTTCAAAGAACGTCGTCTCTTTACTATGGGTAAGTCACTCAGATTTATCGTTCCGAATAGCAAGAGAAATGATAAGAGTAAGTCGTCATGCTGATCAATCCATGCCGCACTGAAATGATTACCTTGTATAAGGTTTAGTGAATCTCGCATTCTAACACTTGGGCTTCCTCACAAGCGTTGCAGAAATTTCTCTTGTCAACAAACAAAGTTCGGATAAATCCATTGATTCTGCAAGCAAAACACCTATCGTTCCTTCACAACTCTCAGGTTATCGTATACTCCTAAGAAAACGTTTGCTGATCCAATCACAATTTCTTGCTTCATGATCTTTGGGCAACCTTCAGGAAACCATGAGATCCATCCTTGATACACATTCTATTCCTTGAATATGTTTTTCCTTTCCATTGGTCTGTTTACCAATAACAGTTTTGGTTCATCATATTCAAATCCAAGGTATACTATTTCAGGTGTTGCCATCCACATAGCTGGATATGTCTCCACATTCTCTTTACCTGTATTCACTTATCCAAACTCCTTAACCGGAATGGTACTTGTGGTTACTACCACACTTAAAACAAAATGTACACATGCCTGTATAGACCATATTTTCTCATATCCTCGAAAATGGTCAGAGATCTTTGTTCATAGAGTAACAGCTCATGTAATTCAACATAGGAAAATCATGACACCATAAATTCCATTGACTCATGAATTTATTACAAACTCTGTGACTTCCGTTACATAATAATCTCATGAAAACAAGAGTGCTTCATGATACAGTTATTGCCATCTTAACTATTCCATTCTATCTTTCTTCTCGTATTCAGTCCTTTGTCACATCCTCAATCACTTCTTAAAACTCCTAAAAGTACTTTATTACAAATGCTGCCATCCACATAGTTTGGCATGGTCCAGCATCACTCTCAACTTTATTCATTTATTCCCCTTGGAGATGTTTTAGTACCACTGGAACTTTGCGATGTGCTCCTTGAAATCATCCATATTTTGCTTGATTAGGGTGGACATGCGCTTCATCTCCATCATCTCCATATGCACCTCATGCATGTATTCCTGAGTATGACGGAGTCTTGCTTCAAGTATTTCTCCAATCCGACGTATGGCTTCCATGGTAGCATCACGAACAACGTCAAAGAAAGTTGCTCGTGGTACACGAGATATGTAAAAGTATTGTCCCATAGTCTTTGGGCAAACTCCTTTCACACGGTGGAGGTGTACCTCCACATACCATAGTTCCACTCCATTTTCCATGAATGGGTAGCCCTTGTAGACTACATCTCCTTCAAGATGGATGTGCTTCATCATATCCTTCAGGATCCTTGGGTAATAATGATCACTAGTCAGGGTCATGGTCGTCTCCGGGCCCTTGAGGAAAGACTCATAAAGGGTGGTCATCTATAGGTGTCAGAAAAAGGTACTCAGAATAACATATGTTTCTTCTTGTGTAAGCATTCGTTATCATCCAAACCAAACTTCTAATTCACTTCCCAACATCTTAGAGAGTATTGTCATCCGTAAAACAAATTGGGTTATCCATTTACCATATTCTATTATATCCTTGTACTTTAGCAAAAGCCCAGTTTATGCATCCACAACTCATTTTCATCCATGTTTTGAATCCATACTTCTACCTCCAGATGGGTCATTGGTCCAGAGAATACAAGTCCAGCTTTATTCACCATCTATTGGGTTCAAGGTTTTGGGTATGAGATGGGTAGGAGAGAGAGACAGAGAGAGATAAGGGATACAAACAACTCAAAAACATCAAACTCAAGTCCACACAGTCATAAAGTTCAATCAAACTATAGTATCGCCACCCACATAAGGTTGGTGTTGTCGGTCACTCAAATCGTAAAAACATTTATCTTTATTCTCTCATGGTGGGGCTACTACTAAGCTAGTCTATATCATGTCTTCGTCTTCAGTGGGCTTCTTCTGGTCATGCTTGATATTGTCAAGTTCTTCCACCAGATTTTCCCTGTTGATGCGGAGTTTCCGGTGTCGTCCCTGTAGTTCCAGGAGTTGGTTCTTGAGCTCTTGAATTTCAACGTCTCTAGCATGAGCCATGGCCTGACTATTCTTCAAGTCTTGACGAAGCTTCTGAATCTCGGGATCATGTTTCTTCAGATTGACTACCTTCAGCTTCTTGTTCTTGAGGCTCTCATGAAGTGCTTCGTTCTCAAATAACTCTGAGAGAAGGTCCATTTGAAGGTTCTTGATGTAGCGCTCCAGTTCTTGATTGTACACAAGTACGGGTGAAAACTTCATCTTCTGTTCGTCGATCAAGTCGATGAGTGCTCCATCAGGCTTCTGCCATCCAAGCCTTCCAAAGTAGTGGTTGCACAACTCAGCACGATGACGATAGCTCAAATGTGCGATGGCATCATGGACAACAGTGTTCATGCCCATCTCACATTCATGGCTCAATGTGCCATAGTTGATGTCTTCAGTCTTGGGGTCTTCTTCACGTCCAAAAACTTTAGTTTTGATGCCCCAGAATCCAGACTTCCTCTTAGTCACCTTGATCTCAGGTAACGGCAGTTTCACCATCTGCACTAGCTCCATGAGGAATGAGCCTCCGAGAACATCTTCGTAGTCCTCTCTTTTGTTCAGGGTGTAGTTCTCCATCTATAGTTTGAAACAGGCAGGGTTCAGTAAAAGCATTTAGAAGTTATGAGAGTAGTGAAAACAAAATTTGCTCCTATCAAGGTCTTCCTATTTCTAATCCATTTCCTAGGGTCACGTCCTATAGTCAACATGTGCTCTGATACCATTTCTGTAGCGACCTGACTCAAAACGAGTCAAGCCTCTATGTAATCTGTGCCATCCCTGGATCAGTATGCTGGCACACACAGTACATTAATGTATATATCAAAGTGCAATCACATGTAATTAACGTAAAACTGATATATACCTCGAAAATCTCAGCGGAAACAGTCAACGAGAGTGGAGTCCCAATAACACCAACGGCAGGTTGAGTGTAGACCGTAACCCTGAATCGTACTCTTACCCGTCATAGAGCTTATCTGCAACATAAGACGTTGCAGCCATGTAGGTCAGTACATTGAATGTACCGGCAAGATCACTATAGTAGAGCAGAAGATAAAAACTATTCTATATGCAGTAAGGCTTTGTGGCTCTATGTCTGAGTTTTTTGCATAAAAGCTGATTTTATTTCTTTTCCTACAACAAAGGAATATCAGGAATTTTTCACTACAGAGTTACCTAACATGACATGGTTCCGCCAACCGATGTCTTAATGCCCACAAGCATCATAAGTTGCCCACAATTAATTATCAGTCCAGTGTTGAGAGTTCATAGATAGATCCAAGTCTAGAGGCTCAAATTGTGCGTAACCGGGACACGGCTAATCGATTAGGTTTAACTCTGCAGAGTGTTGTGTACTTTACCCACAAGATTCGTTCCCTCCTGGTAAGTCCTCGCACTGCCTGATGTTTGAGAACAGGACGAACGAAACATGGTCTTTTAGAGTGTTTCCCTGACTACTGTCAGTGCCCATCCATTCCTAACATCGACTACATCTTGTAGCACTACCCAGCCAGAGTCACAACAAATATCAACCAAGCCAGAGCCCATAATGACTTGTGGCTACACAGGTAAGCTTCCGGGCATGAAGTATTCATCTGTCTCTTTGAGTCTAGGTGAAGCTTTCCGCAAGATGTCACGGCGCTTCTCCATGCATCCCGGGCATCCACTGGTTACTCCAGGGATGCCCAATCAACCATCCTTCACCGAATAGTGTGTATTGAAAATTTGTTTCTCGAGTCTCGAAGTCTTGAGGTTTTGAAGGTGCAGGACTTGAAGATGCCTTCATGAAGTTGTCGTCTTGACGTAGAGTCCTCCTTCTCACACCACTCACGAACACTCATACCAGACCCCGTCTACTTTAGCATATCATTAGAATAACTAACGTTCCCGGGGATTTAGTAACAAGTGGTGGGTTCCTACCTCATGCATTCTACTTGACTACAAGAATTTTCGATAACACTACTGGAGGGATTTGTTGAAGGATATCACTACATGCAATAAAACATAGGTATGAACAAAATGGTCAAAGTGAACTTGCCTGTACCGTTGATGAAGAATAATATCGCTCTCAGAAATACTTGTTAGAACTATTCGTCACTCTCCGATGAAAAATCTATAATAATCAAACATTGCATTCATAAGCAAACACTTCTAGCAATCAACACTAACAATTAGTAAGCAACACAAAACTAAAGGCAACAAGGTTGTGATGAAGGAAATACTTAAGACAAAACTCAAAACAAAAAAACTTCATCAAATCAACCAAAAGTGGTTTTCTCTACAGTTAAATCCTATTTTCAAAAGTAACAAAACAAAAACAAAGCAAATATAACAAAAGTATTTTAGTAAATATTTTACTTAGTAAAAGAATTACTTTTGAAGAACAAGTAACAACTATGAAAACAACACACTAAACACCATAAGTGAACAACAAGTAAAACAATAATTTTTTTAAATAACAGAAAACAAAATATATAACAACTAAGTTAACAAAAAGTAAAACTTATAAAACAATTTATGAAAATAATTTGAAATAGGAAACCCAACTAGCAAGGAAATCAATTTGCAAGTTATTATGAAAGTAGAATTGATTTCATGCTATAAAAATAATAAATGACATAAAAATAAACTTGGTTGAAATACTACTGCTAACTAATACAAAACAAAGTAAAACCTCTCAACTTTTTGTGGCAAGACTTCTACTAAGACATAACAAGACAAAAATTGTTTTCAGGAACTAATAAATACATAAAAGAAAAGAAATACTAAAATTTTATTCCAAAAGAGGAAGTATTTTATCATAAAACTTTTGTGCAAAAGAAATACCACAAAAACTTTTTACTAAACAATACTTATGGTGAAAAAAATGTTTACCTCTTCAAATAGAACACAAAACAAAACAAAATAATTTTTTTAACAGAAATTAAATCTCCTAATGTTGAACAATAGAAAACTAAATTAACTACAACAAAAAGTTAAACTAAAACAGAATCAAAATAAACTAAAATAAAAACAATTTAATTAAACCCTAAGAAGAACTGAACATAATCTGTTTTGTAAAAAAAATACTAATTTAAATTAATCTAAAAATTCTCAAACTTAACAGGGTGATAAATATAACCAATACAAATCAGTAGCAAAAAGAATCACTCAAAAACAAGTTTTTAAACTCAAGTTATTCAGAAAATAAGATTTGAAACAAATCTGTTTGAAATCAATTTTAAATTCCTCAAATATGGTCAAACTTTATATCTACAGAAACTAGATAAAATTTGTGACAAGATGAAAAAAGAATCAATTTAAAACAATTAAAACTTAAAATATATAAAGAATACAAAAACAAAACTATTCTATTTTTAAAACAAAAACAGAAAAAAATGAAAATTCTAACTAAGAGACAGTGGGTGACGTCGCATGCTGTGATTGGCCAAGGCCATGTGCATGCGAGAGCTAGCGAGCGAACGGTCGGTAACTAAAAGAAAACGGTTTGGGGTATTAAAACTTCTAATCTGGATCTCTAGATCCAGATCCAACTGTTAAGGGAGGGGGGGGTGCTCATAGAGGGTGGGTCGCCGGCGATGGAGCTTCTCCGGCAAGGCCGAGGCGGCGAGGTTGACGGGGACGACGCTGCGATGGTCGGAGATGGCATCCGAGGAGTTCTGTCGACGGCGGCGGACCTCCGACGTCCATTGGTGGTGACGGCGCGACGAGGAAGCGTCGGAGTTGAGTGGCACGAGCTCTTAGAGCTTCGGGAGGTGGCCCGCTCCGATGAGGTCGTCGGCGTGGGTGCTCTGGTGGGTCTGGGCAAGGGCGAGTGGATGGGGAGGTGCGGGTGAGCGAGGCGTAGCAGGTGGTGGTGAGTGCGGTGGCTCGGGATGTTGGAGTGGAGCGGCAGGAGAGAAATGGCGCAGCGGTGGCCGGTCGCTCCGGTGAGCGATTGCGGCGGCGAGAGGGCACGGGCATTGGGGTTTCGGAGGGTAACAGGTCGAGGGGGAGCTCCGGTATTTATAGGAGGCCTCGCCGTCGTCTGAAAGGAAGGAGAGGGAGATCTGACGCGGTGGTCTCACCGGCGAGGAAAGGTGTAACATCCCAAATTTTGGAATGTTATAATAATTATAGAATGATTGTTTGTTTGCTTGAATGATTGAAAGTGAGTGCAATTTGAAACTTTTGAAAATTTTGAAAGTTTGATGAGAGGGAATGAAATGACTTTCCCAAAATTTTCAATCTGCATTTTGATCACCAGGAATTCAAATTCATTTCATCACAAAACCCTAGAGTGAAGATGACATGACTTCTTCCATTTAAAGAAATGAAAAGGGATTTGAAAATGATTTGAATTTCCATTTTGAAAATATTTCAAATTCAGAAAACTTTAAGCAACTCAATGATTCATGAGAGAGGATAATATGACTTCCTCAAATTTTAAGAAATATGAGTTGGAAGTTTAAAAGAAGGAATTGAAAGAGCTTTTGAAAACCTCTGGATTATTTTGAAAATCCATTTCATATTTGGTCCCTATTCAAAATTTTCAAAGTATTCAAACCCCTGACAAAAATTTGAAAGGAGTAATATGACACTCCAAGCCAGGGGGTAATTTGTGAAGTTTTTTTTGAATCATCAAACCCAAAAAGTTATTTGAAGAATATTTGCAAAATTAAATAAGCCAATTAAGGCATTTTCTGAAAAATGATTTTTTAATGTATTCAAATGCCAGAATAAAAATGTCCATTAAATGGCATTTATTATTATGTTAATTTTGATATAAAATTTGACTAAACTTGGAATTCATTTGAATGCTTTAAATAGGTTTTATGGCTCTGGAAAATCATAAATTGAAAAACGGTAATGGTTTATAATAAAACGGGCCGGCCCAACGACATTAAATGCCGAGACCGTTACCGGTCGGTCGCCCGCTAATAACGCCCCCTCTCTCTCTCTCACTGACAAGCCGGTCCCGCCGCCCGACCGCAAACATCACCGGTCGTCCTCCTCCCCCCCCCCCCCCCCCGCACGCGCCGTTGTCGCCGGTTCCCCTCGCCGCGGATCTCCTCCTCCTTCTTTTCCCCTCGCCCCACCCGCGGCCCTATATAAGAGCCCGAGACCTCCCGCGTCCATTCCCCTACTTTCCCCCAACTGCCACCGCCTCCCGTCGCCGGAATCGCTCACCGGATCTTTCGGTGCCGCCGCGCCATTGCCATCGCCTAGCTCCATTCCGACCTCCCCGTCCTCTCCCGAGCGCACCACCGAGCCCCTCTTGATCGCCCGCACCTCCCCATTCCCCTGCCCGTGCTCCACCGCCCCTGGAACGCCGTACCCACAACCTCGCTGGAGTCCGAACCACCCCGAGCACGTGCCGCTCACCTCCGTCGCCCCGAGGCCCCTCCGATGCCACCATAGCCTTCGCCGAGCTCCCCTGCATGGACCAGTGCCGGTGACATCGCCGGAGACCCTCGGAAGCCATCTCCCCGACGACCTCGACGCCCCTGCCATCGCCGGAGCCTTCGCCGTTGCCGGCAACCACCACGGTGAGCCTCTCTCCCTCTCCCCTCCGTCAGATCTAATTTCTACGGTCTAGATTAGATTTTTTTTAATTCGCGAACCGGTATGTGCTAAGGTCCGGTCGTCCGCCCGAAAACCCCCTCTCGCGCACACTAGCCAGCCAATCAGGAGATGCCACGTGTACCCCTGTCCGTCAGAAAATGGATTTTTCATTTCTGATTTAATTTCTTTTTCCAGAATAGTTTCAGATTTGTTTTGCTTATAACTTTTATGTTTTTAATTGTTTTTAATTGATTTCTTTTGCATTAGATCACAAATTTCGTCTAGTTTCTGTGAATACCAAATTTGACTATGTTTGAATAATTCAATTTGAATTTGGACAGATTTGATTTAAATTTTGTTTTCTGAATATCTTGAGTTCTAAAATGAATTTTTGATTGATTCTTTTTCCTACTTGTCACTAGTGATCATAGCTATCATTAGGTAGAGTTTGAGAATTTTGATAATAATTTTAAATAGTATTTTCAAACCAAACAGAATCTGTTTAGTTTCCTATTAGTTTAATTAAATTGATTTACTTTGTTTTATTTTGAAAATCTGAATATGATTTACATTATATTTTAGATTTCATTTAGTTTTGTTGTTCCAAAACTTAGTAATTTACTTGATGTTAACAAAAGTTAAATTTGTTTAGTTTATAAATTTTGTTGTAGGGATCTATACCCTCTTTCAAATAGGTATAGTTTATTTAAAACAAATTAGTTAGTACTAGTACTTTTAACTAAAGTTTTATATAATTAGATTCTGTTTTCAAATAAAATTTGTAGTAATTCCATTCTGTTAAGTAATGTTTTGTTAATAAAATAATTTAGTTTTGCTCTATTAGGATAGGAAACTAGATTATTTTGCATTAGGTAATGTGTTATAAAACAATTTAGTTTTTCATAGAAATTATTTTCACAAAGTTTTAGATGACTTAATTCTGTTTTATAATAAAGATTTTATTTAATTACTTTCTGTTAACTAAGTTGTTTCATAATTTGTTTTCTCTTAGTTTATGGTTGTGCTTGTAGTTAAGTTCATTAGGCAAACACTTGTGTTGTTTAGAATATTGTTTGCATAGTTTTACTTGTTCTTCAAAAGTAATTCATTTTGCTAACCAAATATTTACTAAAATCCTTTTATTATATTTTACTTTGATTTGGGTTTTGTGTTACTTTTGAATTTGTTGGAGTTTTGTGTTTCAACTTTGTCTTAAGTATTTCTTTCATCAACCTTATTGATTTTGTTTTTTGTGTTACCTTGTGATTGTTAGAATTGATTGCCAGTATGATTGCTTATATGTATGTAATGCTTGATTATAGATTTCATCGGAGAGTGACGAATAGTCTATCAAGTTATTTCTGAGAGCGATCTTTCTCTTCATCAACAGTACAGGCAAGTTCACCTTGACCATCTATTTCATACCTATGTTTTTATTGCATGTAGTGACATCATTCAACATATCCCTCCCGTACTGTTATTGAAATTCTTGTAGTTGAGTAGAATGCATGAGGTAGGAACCCACCACTGGTTACTAAAGCCTCGGGAACGCTAGTTAGTGCAATGCTATGCTAAAGTAGACGGGGTCTGGTATGAGTGTTCGTGAGTGGTGTGAAGAAGGACTCCACGTCAAAACGACGACTTCATGAAGACATCTTCAAGTCCTGCATCTTCAAGACCTCAAGACTTCAAGACTCGAGAAGACAAGTTTTCAATACACACTACTGGGTGAAGGATGGTTGATTGGGCACCCTGGAGAAACCAGTGAGTGGCCGGGATGCATGGAGAAGCGCCATGACATCTTGCGGAAAGCTTCACCCAGACTCAAAGAGAAGGATGAATACTTCATGCCCGGAAGCTTACCTGTGTAGCCACAAGTCATTATGGGCTCTGGCTTGGTTGATCTTTGTTGTGACTCTGCTGGGCAGTGCTACGAGATGTAGTCGACGTTAGGATTGGGATGGGCACTGTCGGACAGTCAGGGAAGCACTCTGAAAGACCATGTTTCTTTCATCCTGTTCTCAAACACCAGGCAGTGCGAGGACTTACCAGGAAGGAAAGAATCTTGTGGGTAAAGTACACAACACTCTGCAAAGTTAAACCTAATCGATTAGCCGTGTCCCCGGTTACGGACAATTTGAGCTTCTAGACTTGGATCTATCTCTGAACTCTCAACACTGGACTGATAACTAATTGTGGGCAACTTATGATACTTATGGGCATTGAAACATTGGTTGGCGGAACCATGTCATGATAGGTAACTCCATAGTGAAATCCCTGATATTCCTTTTGTTGTAGGAAAATAAAATCAGCTTTTACGCAAAAACTTAGACACAGAGCAACAAAGCCTTTGCATATTGAATAGTCTTTATTCTTCTATTCTACTATGGTGATCTTGCTGGCATATTCAAAATGCTGACCTACACGGCTGCAACGTCTTATGTTGCAGATACTCTCCTACGACGGGTAAGAGTACGATTCAGGGTTACGGTCCGCACTCAACTTGCCGTTGGTGTTATTGGGACTCCACTCTCGTTGACTGTATCCGCTGCTATTTTAAGGTATATATCAGTTTTATGTTATTTACATGTGATTGCACTTTGATATATACATTGATGTACTGTGTGTGCCAGCATACTGATCCAGGGATGGCACAGAACACACAGAGGCTTGACTCGTTTTGAGTCGGGTCGCTACAAAAGGGGAGGAGGACGACCACGGAGATGGCGCGGTCGGTCGGTGGGACCAGCGTGTCAAAGATAGGGAGGGAGAGGGCGCGGCATCGGTGGCCGGCTCGGAGCGATTTCAGGGTGGGGTTAAGGCAGGTGGGCCGGCCGGTTTTTATTAAAATTTTAAATTCATTTCCTTTTCTAATTTCCAGGGAATTGAAATCTTATTAAGGCATTCAAAACATTTCCAAATATAAAGTTTTATATACCAAAATGATTAGGGAATTAAATGCAATTTAATGAACATTTTCCCACGGCCAAAATAAATACTTTTAAAAAATATTTTCAGAAAAATGCCTAAATGGCTTTATTTCTTTTTGCAAATATTTTTCAAGTAACCCCCTCGGTTTTATGGTTCAAATGCTTCACAAAAATAACCCCGGTGTGGAGTGTCATGTTACTCCTCTCAAAAACTTGTCAAGGGTATGTGAATTCTTTCAAAATTTAAAATGGAACCAAATATGAAATGAATTCCAAATCAGAAAATTTCAAATGCTTTCAAATTAACTCTTCAAATCTTTATATATTGAAGTAGTCATGTCATCTTCTCTCACTGATTTGAAATGTAGAAATTTGAATTCCAAAATTATAGGGGAAAGTCATGTCATTCCCTCTCATTCAAAAGTTTTCAAAAAGTTTCAAATTTTTCACTCAATTCCAATCACTCAATCAAACAACCAATCATTCTAATATTTATTATAACATTCCAAAATTTGGTATGTTACAGAAGGAGAAAGAATCTCTCTAGCTTGGGGGAGGCTTAAGTCAATGTTATATTCATGTCCCAATCATGAGCTCTCGAGAGAAATTATTATTCAGAATTTTTATGCTCGACTTTCTTGTAATGATCAATACATGCTCGATACTTCTTTTGCTGGTTCTTTTATGAAGAAAGATATTCAATTCAAATGGAATTTATTGAAAAGAATTTAACGCAACTCTAAAGATTGGGAACTCGACGAAGGTAAGTAGTCAGTCATGAACCTTAAGTTTGATTGTGTTAAATACTTCGTAGACACTAACGTTTTTCGTGAATTTAGCACTAAATATGGACTTTACTCTGAGATAGTAGCTTCTTTCTGTGAATCTTTTGCTACTCATGTTGATCTGCCTAAGGATAAGTGGTTTAAATATCATCCTCCCATTGAAGTGAAAGTAGTTGAACCTATTAAAGTTGAAGAGGAGATTATTACTTATAATGTTGATCCTGTTATCCCTACTGCTTACATTGAGAAACCACCCTTTCCTGTTAGGATAAAGGAACATGCTAAAGCTTCAACTGTGGTTCATAAGAGTTGTATTAGAACACCTACACCCAGTGAGCAAATTAAAGTTGAACCTAGTATTGCTATAGTTAAAGATCTCTTGGTTGATAATATTGATGGGCATGTTATTCATTTCTGCAATGAAGTGGCTAGAATTGCTAGACCTGATACTAAGCATAAACATAGACCAGTTGTTGGCATGCCTGTTGTTTCTGTTAAAATAGGAGATCATTGTTATCATGGCTTGTGTGATATGGGTGCCAGTGTTAGTGCAATCCCCTATTCCTTATAGAAACAAATCATGCATGATGTTGCACCAATTGAACTAGAGGAAATTGATGTTACTATTAAGCTTTCTAATAGATACACTATTGCACCGATGGGGATTGTTAGAGATGTTGAAGTCTTGTGTGGGAAAACAAAATATCCTACTGTTTTTCTTGTTCTTGGTTCCCCACAAGAATTTTTTTGTCCCATTATATTTGGCAGACCCTTCTTAAATACCGTTAATGCTAGGATTGATTGTGAGAAAGAAATAGTTACTGTGAGTTTTGGGGATGTGTCTCATGAGTTTAATTTCTCTAAATTTCATAGACAACCCCATGACAAAGAATTGCCTAGTAAAGATGAAATTATTAGTCTCGCTTCTATTGCTGTGCCTCCTAATGATCCTTTAGAACAATATTTACTAGACCATGAAAATGATATGCACATGAATGAGAGGAATGAAATAGATGAATTTTTCTTTGATCAACAACCTATTTTGAAACACAACTTACCTACTGAAATACTTGGGGATCCTCCTCCACCCAAGGGTGATCCCGTGTTTGAGCTCAAGCAGTTACCTGATACGTTGAAATATGCTTATCTTGATGAAAAGGAGATATATCCTGTTATTATTAGTGCTAACCTTTCAGAGCATGAAGAAAAGAGATTATTGAAAACTCTGAGGAAGCACGGTGATGCTATTGGTTATACTCTTGATGATCTTAAGGGCATTAGTCCCTCTCTATGTCAGCATAAAATTAGTATGGAGCCTGATGCCAAACCAATTATTGATCATCAATGACGATTGAACCCTAAGATGAAAGAAGTGGTAAGAAAAGAAATTCCAAAGCTTTTGGAGGCAGGTATAATTTATCCTGTTGCTGATAGTAGATGGGTTAGTCCCGTCCATTGTGTCCCTAAGAAGGGAGGTATTACCGTTCTTCCTAATGATAAAAATGAATTGATCCCACAAAGAATTGTTACAGGTTATAAAATGGTAATTGATTTTAGGAAATTGAATAAAGCTACTAAGAAAGATCATTACCCTTTATCTTTTATTGATCAAATGCTAGAAAGATTATCCAAACATACTCATTTTTGCTTTCTAGATGGTTACTCTGGTTTCTTTCAAATACCTGTATCAAGCCAGGATCAAGAAAAAACCACTTTTACTTGCCCTTTCGGTACCTTTGCTTATGGACGTATGCCTTTTGGTTTATGTAATGCACCAGCTACCTTTCAAAGATGTATGATGGCTATATTCTCTAACTTTTGTGAAAAGATTCTTGAGGTTTTGATGGATGAATTTTTTGTTTACTGAACTTCATTTGATGATTGTTTGAGCAACCTTTATCGAGTTTTGAAGAGATGTGAAGAAACTAATCTTGTCTTGAACTGGGAAAAGTGCCACTTTATGGTTAATGAAGGTATTATCTTGGGACACGAGGTCTCCGAAAGAGCTATTGAAGTTGATAAGGCTAAAGTTGATGCTATTGAAAAAATACCATGCCCTACGGATATCAAGGGTATAAGAAGTTTCCTTGGTCATGCTGGTTTCTGTAGGAGGTTTATCAAAGATTTCTCTAAGATTTCTAGGCCTCTCATAAATCTTTTGCAAAAATATGTCCCATTTTTTTTGAGGATGATTGTGTAGAAGCATTTGAAATTCTTAAGAATGCCCTGATTACCGCACATGTTGTTCAACCACCCGACTGGAACCTACCCTTTGAAATTATGTGTGATGCTAGTGACTATGTTGTTGGTGCTGTTCTAGGACAAAGAGTCGATAAGAAATCAAATGTTATCCATTATGCTAGTAAAACTCTAGACAGTGCTCAAAGAAACTATGCTACTACTGAAAAAGAATTTTTAGCACTCGTGTTTGCTTGTGATAAGTTTAGACCTTATGTTGTTGATTCCAAAGTAACTGTTCACACCGATCATGCTGCTATTAAGTATCTTATGGAAAAGAAAGATGTTAAACCTATACTTATTAGGTGGGTCCTTCTTCTATAAGAATTTGATTTGCATATCATTGATAGGAAGGGTGTTGATAACCCTGTGGCAGATAACTTGTCTAGGTTAGAAAATGTTCTTGATGACGCACTACCTATTGATGATAGCTTTCCTGATGAACAATTAGCTGTCGTGAATGCTTCACATAATTCTCCTTGGTATGCTGATTATGCCAATTACATTGTTGCTAAGTTTATACCTCCTAGTTTCACATACCAACAAAAGAAAAAGTTCTTCTATGATTTGAGGCATTACTTTTGGGATGATCCACACCTTTATAAAGAAGGAGTAGATGGTATTATTAGACGTTGTGTACCTAAGCATGAACAGGAACATATCTTACACAAGTGCCACTCCAAAACCTACGAAGGACACCACACTGGAGATCAAACTGCACATAAGGTACTACAATCTGGGTTTTATTGGCCTACTCTCTTCAAGGATGGTCGTAAGTTTGTCTTGTCTTGTGATGAATTTCAAAGAATTGGTAATGTTAGTAGACGTCAGGAAATGCCTATGAATTACTCTCGTGTTATCAAACCATTTGATGTTTGGGGTTTTGATTATATGGGGCCTTTTCCACAATCTAACAGGTATACTCATATTCTAGTTGCGGTTGCTTATGTTACTATGTGGGTAGAAGCTATTTCAACTAGTAGAGCTGATCATAACACCTCTATTAAAATACTTAAAGAAGTTATTTTCCTTAGATTTGGAGTCTCTAGATATTTGATGACTGATGGTGGTTCACACTTTATTCATGGTGCTTTCTGTAAATTGCTCGCTAAATACGATCTTAATCATAGAACTGCATCTCCTTATCATCCTCAGTCTAGTGGTCAAGTAGACTTGAGTAATAGAGAAATTAAATTGATTTTGCAGAAGACTGTTAATAGATCTAAGAAGAATTGGTCTAAGAAACTTAACGATGCATTGTGCGCTTATAGAACTGCTTACAAAAATCCTATGGGTATGTCTCCATATAAGATGGTTTATGGTAAAGCATGTCACTTACCTTTAGAACTAGAACATAAATCTTATTGGGCTACCAAAGAGCTCAATTATGATTTCAAACTTGCTGGTGAGAAGAGGTTATTTGACATTAGCTCACTTGACGAATGGAGAACCCAAGCCTATGAGAATGCCAAGTTGTTTAATGAAAAGGTTAAGAGATGGCATGATAGAAGGATACAAAAGCGTGAATTTAATTTAGGAGATCATGTATTGCAATAAAATTCTCGTTTAAGATTTTTTGCAGGAAACCTTCTCTCTAAATGGGTAGGTCCTTACGTTATCGAGGAGGTATACCGTTCCAGTGCCATCAAGATTAACAACGCCGAAGTCACAAACCGAAGGTGGTGAATGGTCAAAGAATCAAACATTATATCTCAGGTACTCCCATAAATTTTGAAACCAATGTCATCAATACCATAACTCCGGAGGAGTACATTAGGGAAACTTACCAGAACGTTTCAGACTCCAAAAAGGAATAGGTATGTGGTACGGTAAGTAAAACGACTCCAAAACTTTTTCAATGGCAATTTTTATCTATTTTGGAATATTTAAAAAATTAGGTTTAAAGTAGTCCGAATAGTGCACGAGGAGGCGACAAGCCTGCAGGGCGCGCCCTAACCCCTGGGCACACCCCTGGGGCTTGTGCCCCCCCTGTGCACCTTCCGGACTCCATTTTATTGTGGCACACTCCTTCGGGTCGATAAAAATTCATTATATAATCTCTTGAAGGTTTTTGACTCTCGTATCACGACAATACCTCCTATTTTCTCTTTAGGCTGTTTGTACCAGATTTAGAGCAAGATGTCGTCCCAAGAGTCTGATGGGGTGAGCTACATATCGCATTATCTTGCCAATCCCAAGCTCTACGGGGACCTAGATCCTTATGGATTATTCTTGTAGGAGGAACAAGAAGACAAGTACCAAGAAGAAAGCTCAGATGAAGAGGAGACTCCTATACCTCAATTGGGAGACATGCACTTGGAGTTCAGGAAATCAAGCCCCCCAAACGCGAGAAGAAAACCTAAAGTTCTATTTATCCCTTCTCGTTTTCTACAGGAGAGTAAAGAAGAATTATGTCAAAGGATATTGAAGCTCGAACAGGAGGTGGACAACCTGAGAGAAAATAATTTTATGCTTAGAAGGAAACTAGACAAACTTCCAACCTCATCAACAACTCCGACATCACCACCTCCGAAGCAAGACAACTAAACACATGGGTATAGGCACTCCCCTTGTCTTGTGCCAAGTTTGGGGGAGGTGCCCCGATATCGTATTACCATCACATCTTATATTTTTCCTTTTATTATTATTATTATTATTATTATTATTATTATTATTATTATCATCATCATCATCATGATCATCTTTCCTTAGTTGGATCCTTTTGGTTATATCTTGATCTAGTAGAATAATGTTTTCGTGTGATCTAGTTTTGAGTCTTTTCTTTATGACTCCCTTGTGTAAGCAAGTCCATGAGTTATATAATAAAAATTGCTTTTGAGTTGAGGTCTTTTGCTTGTTTGGCATGATCTTGATCGTGAGAAAGATGAAGTAGAAAGAAGTATAGAATAAAGGCAAAGAGTATATATGATTATCTTATGGGGAGTGATGGCTTCACATATAAGAAGTATGTCGATTGAAACTTGTCGTGGATTGACAAATATAGCTGTTGGTCATTGGGGCAATTAAAAGGAAGTAATAAAGAAAGAGAGGTTCACATATAAATATATTATCTTGGACATCTTCTATGATTTTGAGCACTCAATAAAATATTCTATGTTAAGAAGTTGATGTCGGACAAGGAAGACAACATGATGGTTTATGTTTGCTTATTTCCGAATAGAAGTTATATTGTTATGGATCCCTCAACATGTGTTGCTTGCTTCCACATAGTATCAGCCAAAACCTCCGCACCAAGTAGAGGTACTACTTGTGCCTCCAAACGCCCTTAACCCAGTTTTCCCATGAGAGTTCACCATACCTACCTAAGGATAGAATAAGATCCTTCAAGTAAGTTGTCATCGGTGCAAGCAATAAAAATTGCTCTCTAAATATGTGTGATCTATTAATGTGAGGAAAATAAACTTTATACAAACTTGTGATAGGGAAGAAATAAAAGCGACATACTCCATAATAAAGTTCTCTATCACAAGGGGCAATATAAAGTGACGTTCTTTTGCATTAAGAGATTGTGCATCCACCTATAAAAGCGCATGACAACCTCTGCTTCCCTGTATAAAGGGCCTATTTGTTACTTTTATTATCTAGTTCTTACCTTTATGCAGAGTCGTGGTGATTTCCATCACCTTATCTATTTTCGCCTTTATTTTATAGCAAGTGTCACATGTTGGGGAATGATCTAGGCACATATATCCACTCGTAAGTGGACGAGCATGAGTCATTACTGTTGACATTGCCCTTGAGGTAAATAGTTGGGAGGCAACACTATAAGCCCCTATCTTTCTCTGTGTCCAAATGAAACTTTGAACTCATAGGTACCTCATGAGTGTTAACAATTGTGAAAGACTAAAAGATGATTGAGTATGTGGGTTTGCTTTACAAGCTCTTATATTGACTCTTTCCTACGTTATGATAAATTGGAATTGCTTCAATGACCGAGATCATAGTTTGTCGGTTCTCAATAGAGTTCTTGATTCATACTTTGCCATTGTGAATGAATTATTACTTTAGCATAAGAAATTATATGTCATTATATGTTTATGTTCTAAAGATGATCATGATGCCTTCATGTCCGTATTTTATTTTATCGACACCTCTATGTCTAAACATGTGGGCATATTGATCGATTTCGGCTTTCGCTTGAGGACAAGCGAGGTCTAAGCTTGGGGGAGTTGATATGTCCATATTGCATCATGATTTTATATTGATATTTATTGCATTATGGGCTGTTATTACACATTTTGGTACAACACTTATGCCTTTTCTCTCTTATTTTACAAGGTTTACATGAAGAGGGAGAATGCCGACAGCTGGAGTTCTGGACTGAAAAAGGAGCAAATCTGAGATACCTATTCAGCGCAACTCCAACAGTATTGAAAATCTATGGAGAATTATTTTTTAATATATAAAAAATATTGGGCGAAAGAAATACATCAGGGGCCCCACCAGGCAGCCACAAGCTTGCAGGGTTCGCCCTACCCCCCTAGGCGCGCCCCTGGGCTTGTGGCCGACCTGGCAGCCCTTGGATGCCCATGTTCTGCTATATTGAGGGTTTCGTCCTAGAAAAAATCATAATAGAGCTTTTGGGATGAAGCGCCGCTGTCTCGAGGCACAACTTGGGCAGAACCAAACTAGAGCTCCGGCAGGACGATCCTGCCGGGGAAACTTACCTCCCGAAGGGGAAAATTGAAGCCATCGTCGTCACCAACGATCCTATCATCAAGAGGGGGTCAATCTCCATCAACATCTTCATCACCACCATCTCCTCTCCAAACCCTAGTTCATCTCTTGTATCCGATCTTTGTCTCGAAACCTCAGATTGGTACCTATGGGTTGCTAATAGACTTGATTACTCCTTGTAGTTGATGCTAGTTGGTTTACTTGGTGGAAGATCATATGTTCAGATCCTTGATCATCATTAATACTCCTCTGATTATGAACATGAATATGCTTTGTGAGTAGTTATGTTTGTTCCCGAGGACATGGGATAAGTCTTGTTATAAGTAATCATGTGAATTTGGTATTCGTTCGATATTTTGATGAGATGTATGTTGTCTCTCCTCTAGTGGTGTTATGTGAACGTCGACTACATAACACTTCACCATTGTTTGGTACTAGAGGAAGGCATTGGGAAGTAATAAGTAGATGATGGTTTGCTAGAGTGACAAAAGCTTAAGCCCTAGTTTATGTGTTGCTTCGTAAGGGGCTGATTTGGATCCACATGTTTCATGCTATGGTTAGATTTATCTTAATTCTTCTTCCATAGTTGCGGATGATTGTGGGAGGGGTTAATCATAAGTGGGAGGATTTTCCAAGTAAGGGTAGAACCCAAGCACCGGTCCACCCACATATCAAATTATTAAAGTAACGGACGCCAATCACATATGCATGATGAAAACTAGCTTGACGTAAAATTCCCATGTGTCCTCGGGAGCGCTTTGCTTTATATAAGAGTTTGTCCAGGCTTGTCCTTTGCTATAAAAAGGATCGGGCCACCTTGCTGCACCTTTGTTACAATTGTTACTTGCTACCCATTACAAATTATCTTATCACAAAACTATCCGTTACCGACAATTTCAGTGCTTGCAGAGAATACCTTACTGAGAACCGCTTGTCATTTCCTTCTGCTCCTCATTGGGTTCGACACTCTTACTTATCGAAAGGACTATGATAGATCGCCTATACTTGTGGGTCATCAAGACTCTTTTCTGGCGCCGTTGCCGGGGAGTGATGCGCCTTTGGTGAGTGGAACTTGGTAAGGAAAAATTTATATAGTGTGCTGAAATTTACTGTCACTTGTTACTATGGAAAGTAATCCTTTGAGGGGTTTGTTCGGGGTATCTTCACCTCGACCAGAAACACAAAGAGTTGTCCCTCAACCTACTGAGCCTACTGAAAATATTTATTATGAAATTCCTTCGGGTATGATAGAGAAACTGCTAGCTAATCCTTATGCATGAGATGGAACACTACATCCGGATTTGCATCTAATCTTTGTGGATTATTTAAGCTTGCAGGTTTGCTCGAGGATGTTGTCAAGAATAAAGTCTTTCCTTTATCTTTGAAGGAAAAGGCATTGGCATGTTACAGGCTATGTGATGATATTGGATGATGGAACTACAACCGTCTGAAAATGGAATTTCATCAGAAGTTCTATACTATGCATTTGGTTCATCGTGATCGAAATTATATTTACAAATTTTGGCCTCGTGAAGGAGAAAGAATCGCTCAAGCTTGGGGGAGGCTTAAGTCAATGTTATATTCATGCCCCCATCACTATCTCTCTCGAGAAATTATTATTCAGAATATTTATGCTCAGCTTTCTCGTAATGATCAATCCATGCTCGATACTTCTTGTGCTGGTTCTTTCATGAAGAAAGATATTGAATTCAAATGGAATTTATTGGAAAGAATTTAACACAACTCTTGGAGACGTGCCCTTATTCGAGCCAACCTGGACATGCCTTCCCGAATACTCTGATGTCCTCCCGAAGAATAGGTACAACAGGTGACCTAGGAGCTCATCCCAAGAGGAAAGCGTCAAAGTGCGGTGCCTGGCCGCACAAGTGCGAATGCTTGTCCACCACCGACTAACCATGATTGATGTCATGGCCGCCGCTATCTCCCGGTGTGTGCAGCACCTCAAATAGAGGGTACACCCCTTATGGTAGTACAATGGGACAAGTGATGCCACACGCTCCCAAAAACAAGGTCCCGCCAATCCGACAGCATTGGCCGCCGCGCTTGCCGATCTATACAAAGGAGGGCAAGAAGACTTCGTTCGGCCGTCAACCAAGGAAGGATATTCAGCCCACAATCCCATCGAACTGGTAAGCCTTTCTCTCTTAATCATGAAATAGTTTGGGGGTTTTCATTTCGTACTCTATTTGGCCGAGGTCTTGGTGTGAACAAGAATGGAGGAGTTTCATTAAGACAGTCCACTGTCCGGCTCCTCAGTCCGAGAACCATTCACGCAACAATGATCCGGATTTCAACGAGGACCCGGATCTTCTCCTTGACTTCGGAAACGGAGTCTATTTCCAGGACAATATCGTCCAGACCCCGGTGGCTATCATAATTGATTACCTCGGGTCATTCTCCATCCCTGCCACGGGCAAGAAGAAAAACTCCTCCCGCAAGAGGCCCGCTACCAAGAGTGCCCGGACGTGCCGGTCTCGACCCCCAAGCGCCACCGATCCACGCGCCATTCACCGGCAGCCAAAGCTGCGGCCCAATCAGAGGCCAACCGGGACCCTGCGAAGGAGGCGGACATGGGGACGAATCCACCTGCCCGCTCATCCCAAAGGTACATTGTTCGGTTATGCACTTTATCGTTGTAGTCAATACAGTCTCATAGCAGCTCGTTTCATTCAAATACCTAGGCGAAACACCCAATCCTCTCGTACCGAAGGGGCTACCCGGGTGTCCACAGACGCCCAAAGCTCCTGGGCCACGACCCAAGCGGCTTCTGCTACAGAAGTCCCCATGGGCAATCTAGCGCACACCGAATCTGGTGATGGAGTATCCATCACCAAATCGGAGGTGGAGAGTGCCATGCATCATCGGCACCGATGGGAGGCCATGCTGTTGGGGAACGTTGCATGGGAAACAAAAAAATTCCTACGCACACACAAGATCTATCCATGGCGATGTGCATCTATGAGAGGGAGAGTGGATCTACATACCCTTGTAGATTGCTAAGCGGGAAGCGTTAAGAAACGCGGTTGGTGTAGTCGAACGTCTTCACGATCCAAATCGCCGAGCGTCCCGCAATCTCATCACGATCCGCCCCGCGATCCAATCAAGATCCGTCCCGTGAACTCATCATGATCCGTACCGCGATCTCATCATGATCCGTCTCGCGATCTTGATCACGGTCCTTCTGATCTAGCGCCGAACGGACGACACCTCCGCGTTCAGCACACGTACAACTTGATGACGATCTCCGCCTTCTTGATCCAGCAAGAGGGAGCAGAGAGGTAGACGAGTTCTCGGGCAGCGTGATGGTGCCGCGGCGATGGTGGTGGAGCAATTCTGGCCGGGCTTCTCCTAAGCACTGCAGAAAACCGATCTAGAGGAGAAACTATGCACTAGAGGAACGGGTAGCACGTGGCTGAAAATCTTGTGCCAAAACCCTAAAAACCTCTAGTATATATAGGAGGAGAGGAGGAGGAGGCTTGGACCTCAAGGAGCTAGCCCTAGGCTTCGGCCGAACCGGGAGGGAGGAGTCCTCCTCCTCCACTCCTAGTAGGATTAGGACTCCTTCCTTATCTTAGCCCTTTTGCCTTTTTCCACCTTTTTACTTTTGGGCTTTTCTTCCCAGATGCATGGGCCTTGTGTGGGCTGGTATTCATCCTCCCACAGCCCCATGTAGCCTCTTGGGTCAAAATCCCCCTCCCGATGGTCTACCGCTACACTACGGACACTCCCAGTACACTACCGATGAGCCCAAAACTTTTCCGGCGACCAAAATAGGACTTCCTATATACCAATCTTTACCTACGGACCATTACGGAGATCCTCGTGATGTCCTAGATCTCATTCGGGACTCCGAACAACCTTCGGTCACCACCATAAATAACTCTATACTACCGAGACGTCACCAAACCTTAAGTGTGCAGACCCTGCGGCTTCGAGAACTATGTAGACATGACCGAGACACCTCTACGGTCAATAACCAATAGTGGGACCTAGATGTCCATATTGGTTCCTACATATTCTACGAAGATCTTTATTGATCGAACCTCTATGTCAAGGATTCAGTTAATCCCGTATGATGTTCCCTTTGTTCTTCGGTATGTTACTTGCCCGAGATTCGATTGTCGGTATCTCCATACCTAGTTCAACCTCGTTACCGACAAGTCGCTTTACTCGTTCCGTAATACAAGATCCCGTGACTAACACTTAGTCACATTGCTTGCAAGGCTTATTGTGATGTTGTATTACCGAGTGGGCCCTGAGATACCTCTCCGTCACATGGAGTAACAAATCCCAGTCTTGATCCATGCCAACCCAACAGACACCCTCAGAGATACCTGTAGAGCACCTTTATAGTCACCCAGTTACGTTGCAACGTTTTATACACACAAGGCACTCTTCTGGTGTCCGTGAGTTGCATGATCTCATGGTCATAGAAACATATACTTGACATGCAGAAAACAGTAGCAATAAACTGACACGATCATATGCTACGTTTGTAGTTTGGGTCTTGTCCATCACATCATTCTCCTAATGATGTGATCCCGTTACCAAATGACATCTCATGTCCATGACTAGGAAACCATAGCCATCTTTGATCAACGAACTAGTCTATTAGAGGCATACTAGGGACATGGTGTTGTCTATGTATCCACACATGTATCTGAGTTTCCGATCGACACAATTATAGCATGGATAATAAACGATTATGATGAACAAGTAAATATGATGATAACCAATTTATTATTGCCTCTAGGGCATATTTCCAACAGTCTCCCACTTGCACTAGAGTCAATAATCTAGTTCACATCACCATGTGATTCGCATTGTTATGAATCTAACACCCAATTAGTTCTGGGGTTCGATCGTGCTTTGCATGTGAGAGAGGTCTTTTAGTCAACGGGTCTGCGACATTCAGATCCGTGTGTACTTTGCAAATCTCTATGTCAAACTGTAAATACTACTACCACACTCCACTTGGAGCTATTCCAAATGGCAGCTCCACTATACGTATCCGGATTGCTACTAAGAGTCATCCAGATTGGTGTTAAAGCTTGCATCGACGTAACTCTTTACGACGAACTCTTTATCACCTCCATAATTGAGAAACATTTCCTTAGTCTTTTAGTTACTAAGAATGATCTTGACCGCTGTCTAGTGATCCACTCCTGGATCACTCTTGTACCCCTTGACGGACTCATGGCAAGGCACACACATGTGTGGTACACAACATGGCATACTATACAGAGCCTATGGCTAAGGCATAGGGGATGACATTCGTCCTTTCTCTTTCTTCTGCCGTGGTCGAGCTTTGAATCTCACTCAACTTCACACCTTACAAAGCAGGCGAGAACACTTCTCTCTGACTGATCCATTTTGAACTCTTTCAAAATCTTGTAAAGGTATGTACTCATTCAAAGTCTCATCAAGCATCTTGATATATCTCTATAGATCTTGATGCTCAACAATTAGGTAGCTTTATCCAGATCTTCCTTTGAAAAACTCCTTTCAAACAACCATTTATGCTTTCTTTAAATTCTACATCATTTCCGATCAAAAATATGTCAACCACATAGGCTTATCAGAAACTCTATAGTGCTCCCACTCACTTTATTGTAAAGACAAGTTTCTCATAAACTTTGTATAGACTCAAAAACTTTGATCACCTCATCAAAGTGTATATTCCAACTCTGAGATGCTTGCTTTAGTCCATAGAAGGATCACCTAAGCTTGCTTACCTTTTAGCATCCTTAGGACTGACAATACCTTCTGGTTGTATCTCATACAACCTTTCCTTAAGGAAGGAAATGATGTTTTGACATCCATCTGCCAGATTTCATAATTAAAAAATGCAGCAACTGCTAACATAATTCCAACAGACTTTAGCATCGCTACGAGTGAGAAAGTCTCATCGCAGTCAACCCCTTGAACTTATCCGAAACTACTTTGCGACAAGTCGATCTCTATAAATGGTGACATTTACCATCAACGCCTGTCATCATCTCAAAGGTCCATTTGTACTTGATGACCTGCCTTCCAATGAGCAAGTCTACCAAAGTCTATACTTGGCTTTCATACATGGATTCTTTCTCGGATTTCATGGCCTCTAACTATTTGTCGGAATCCGGGCCCATCATCGCTTCTCCATAGCTCGTAGGTTCATCGTTGTCCAACAACATGACCTCCAAGACAGGGTTGTCATACCGCTCAGGAGTAGTACACATGCTTGTCGACCTACGAGGTTTGATAGTAACTTGATCCGAAGCGTCATGATCATCATCATTAACTTCCTCTTCAACTAACTTAGGCTTGATAGAAACATCTTCCTACGCTGCGCTACTCTTTGGTTGAACAAAGGTTCAACAACCTCATCAAGTTCTATCTTCCTCCCACTCAATTCTTTCGAGAGACACTCTTTATCGAGAAAGGATCCGTTTTGGCAACAAACTCTTTATGCTCAGATCTAAGATAGAAGGTTTACCCTACTGTTCTTAGGGTATTCTATGAAGATGCATTCGTCTGCTTTGGGTTCGAGCTCATTAGGTGAAAACATTTTTCCACGCAAGTGACACAGCCTCAAACATTAAGGAATGACAGCTTGGGTTTCTATCAAACCCTAATTCACACGGTGTCATCTCAACGGATTTAGATGGTGCCCTATTTAAAGTGAATGTAGTTGTCTCTAATGCATAGCCCCAAAATTATAATAGCAAAATGATAAGAGACATCATAGCACGCACCATATCCAATAGAGCACAACTATGATATTCGGACACACCATCACACTATGGTGTTCCAGGTGGCGTGAGTTGTGAAACAACTTTCACATTGTCTAAAGTTGTATGCCAAACTCGTAACTCATATATTCACCTCCACGATCATATCGCAGACATCTTCTTGTCACGATGATCTTTAAACTTCACTCTGAATTTTCTTGAACCTTTCAAACGATTCAGACTTGTGTTTCATTAAATAAATATACACTATATCTACTCAAATCATCAGTGAAGGTAAGAAAATAACTATATCCGCCACCCGCTACAAAACTCATTGGATTGCATACATCAGCATGTATCATTTCCAATAAATCACTTGCCTGCTCCATCAAACCAGAAACCGGTGTCCTTAGTCATCTTGACCAAGAGGCATGGTTCGCACGTCTCAACCGATTCGAAATCGAATGAGTCCAAAGATCCATCAGCATGGAGTTTCTTCATGCGTTTTATACCAATATGACATTTAGCGGCAGTGCCACAAGTATGTAGTACTATCATTATTAACTTTGTATCTTTTGGCATCAATGTTATGAACATGTGTATTACTATGATCAAGATGCAACAAACCATTCTCACTGGGTGCAGGACCATTGAAGGTATTATTCATGTAAATAGAATAACCATTATTCTCTAACTTAAATGAATAACCGTGTTGCAATAAACACGATCTAATCATGTTCATGCTCAACGCAAGACACCAAATAACATTTATTTAGGTTCGTCACTAATCCCGAAGGTAGAGAGAGCGTGTGATGTTGATCACATCAACCTTGGAAACATTTCTAACACACATCGTCACCTCACCCTTAGCTAGTTCTCCGTTCATTCCGTAGCTTTTATTTCGAGTTACTAAAATTTAGCAACCGAACGGTATCCAATACCCAGGTGCAACTAGGAGTACTAGCAAGGTACACATCAATAACATGTATATCAAATATACTTCTATTGACGTTGCCAGCCTTCTTATCTACCAAGTATCTAGGGTTGTTCCGCTTTAGCGACCGCTCTCCTCATAATCGAAGCACTTAGTCTCGGGTTTGGGTTCAAATTTGGGTTGCTTCACTGGAGCAGCAACTGACTTGCCATCCATGAAGTTTCCCTCCTTGCCCTTACCCTTCTCGAAACTAGTGTTTTTTACTAACCATCAACACTTGATGCTCCTTCTTTATTTCTACCTTCGCGGTGTCAAAAATCGCGAATATCTCAGGGATCATTATTTCTATCCCTGGTATTTTATAGTTCATCACCAAGTTCTAGTAGCTTAGTGACAGTGACTTGGAGAACTATATTAATCACTATCTTATCTAGAAGATTAACTCCCACTCGATTCAAGTGATTGTAGAACCCAGACAATTTGAGCACATGCTCAACGATTGAGCTTTTCTCCTTCAGCTTGCAGACAAAGAATCTCGTTGGACATCTCATATCTGGCAACACGGACACGAGCCTGAGATCCTAATTTCAGCTCTTAGAACATCTCATATGTTCTCTGACATTCAAAACGTTTCGGAGCCTCAATTCTAAGCCGTAATGCATGATGCACTAAACTATCAAGTAGTCATCAGAACGTGCCTGTCAGATGTTCACAACATATACAAACGATGCTAGAGGGTTGGCGCACCGAGCGGTGCATTAAGGACATAAGCCTTCTATGCAACAATGAGGATAATCCTCAGATCATGGAGCCAGTCCGCAATATTGCTACCATCATCTTTCAACTTTATTTCTCTAGGAACATATAAAAATTCAAGGGAGCTACAACGTGAGCTAGTAATCTACAACATAATTTTGTAAAGACACTATTGACTATGTTCATGATAATGAGTTTAGTTAATCAAATTACTAAAGCTCCCACTCAAATTGACATCCCTCAAGTCATTTGAGTGTCACATGATCCAAATTCACCAACTCAAGTCCGATCATCACGTGAGTTGAGGTGGTTTCAATGGTGAACATCATCATGTTGATCATATCTACTATATGACTCATGTTCGACCTTTCGGTCTCTTGTGTTCCGAGGCCATGTCTGTACATGCTAGGCTCGTCGAGTTTAACCCGAGTGTTCTGCATGTGCAACAGTGGCTTGCACCCGTTGTATGTGAACGTAGTCTATCACACCCGATCATCACGTGGTGTCTCGACACGACGAACTTTCATAACGGTGCACACTCGAGGAGAAAACAATTCATCTTGAAATTTAAGTGAGGGATCACCTTATAATGCTATCGTCGTCCTAAGCGAAACAAGGTGCATAAAAGTATTAACATCACATGCAAATCATAAGTGACTTGATATGGCCATGAATTAGTACTTTTGATCTCCATCTTGAAAGCACCGGCATGATCTCCATCGTCACCGGCACGACGCCATGATCTCCATCATCTTGATCTCCATAAACATGTCGCCATCGGGGTTGTCGCGCCCATCATGCTTGTACTACTATTGCTACCGTTTAGCGATAAAGTAAAGCATTACATAGCGCTTAATGATTGACACGCAGGTCATACAATAATTAAAGACAACCCTATGGCTCCTGCCGGTTGTCGTACTCATCGACATGCAAGTCATGATATTCTATACAACACATGATCATCTCATACATCACCTATATCACATCATGTAATTGGCCATATCCCATCACAACATACCCTGCAAAAACAAGTTAGACGTCCTCTAATTGTTGTTACATGTTTTATGTGGCTGCTACGGGTATCCAGCAAGAACAATTCTCACCTACGCAAAAACGACAATAGTGATACATAAGTTGCTTTTCAACCTTCTCAAGGACCGCATTTGTCGAATCCGATCCAACTAAAGTAGGAGAAACAGACACCCGCCAGCCATCTTTGTGCAACGAGGTTACACGTCAGTCGATGGAACCGGTCTCTCGTAAGCGTACGAGTAAGGTTGGTCCGGGCCGCTTCATCCCACAATACCACTGAACCAAAACACGACCAAGGGAGGAAGCAATCTAAGCATCAACGCCCACAAACTCTTTGTGTTCTACTCGAGATCTCATCTACACATAGACCTAGCTCAAGATGCCACTGTTGGGGAACATTGCATGGGAAACCAAAAATTTCCTATGCACACGCAAGATCTATCCATGGTGATGAGCATCTACGAGAGGGAGAGTGGATCTACATACCCTTGTAGATCGCTAAGCGGGAAGCGTTAAGAAACGCGGTTGGTGTAGTCGAACGTCTTCGCAATCCAAATTGCCGAGCATCCCGCAATCTCATCACGATCCGTCCTGCGATCCAATCACGATCTGTCCCGTGAACTCATCACGATCCGTCCCGCGATCTCACCATGATTCGTCTCGCTAGCTTGATCGCAGTCCGTCCGATCTAGCGCCGAACGGACGACACCTCCGCGTTCAGCAAACGTACAGCTTGATGATGATCTCCGCCTTCTGGATCCAGCAAGAGGGAGTGGAGAGGTAGACGAGTTCTCCGGCAGTGTGACGGTGCCGCAGCGATGGTGGTGGAGCAATTCTGGCAGGGCTTCGCCTAAACACTGTAGAAAACCGATCTAGAGGAGAAACTATGCACTAGAGGAACGAGTAGCACGTGGCTGAAAATCTTGTGCCCAAACCCTAAAAACCTCTAGTATATATAGGAGGAGAGGAGGAGGAGGCCTGGCCCTCAAGGAGCCAGCCCTAGGCTTCGGCCGAACCAGGAGGGAGGAGTCCTCCTCCTCCACTCCTAGTAGGATTCGGACTCCTTCCTTATCTTAGCACTTCTGCCTTTTTTCCACCTTTTTCCTTTTGGGCATTTCTTCCCAGACGCATGGGCCATGTGTGGGACTTCCACCAGACCACTAAGGGCTGGTATTCATCCTCCCACAGCCCATGTAGCCTCTTGGGTCGAAATACCCCTCCCGATGGTCTACCGCTACACTACCGACAGTCCCGGTACACTACCGATGAGCCCAAAACTTTTCCGGCAACTAAAATTGAACTTCCTATATAACAATCTTTACCTCCGGACCATTCCGGAGCTCCTCGTGACATCCGGGATCTCATCCGGGACTCCTAACAACCTTCGGTCACCATCATACATAACTCTATACTACCGAAACAACACCAAACCTTAAGTGTGCAGACCCAGCGGGTTCAAGAACTATGTAGACATGACCGAGACACCTCTACAGTCAATAACCAATAGCGGGACCTGGATGTCCATATTTGTTCCTACATATTATACGAAGATCTTTATCGGTCGAACCTCTATGTCAAGGATTCAGTTAATCCCATATGATGTTCCCTTTGTTCATCAGTATGTTACTTGCTCGAGATTCGATTGTCGGTATCTCCATACCTAGTTCAACCTCATTACCGGCAAGTCTCTTTACTCATTCCGTAATACAAGATCCCGTGACTAACACTTAGTCACATTGCTTGCAAGGCTTATTATGATGTTGTATTACCAAGTGGGCCCTCAGATACCTCTCCGTCACACGGAGTAACAAATCCCAGTCTTGATCCATGCCAACCCAACAGACGCCCTTAGAGATACCTGTAGTGCACCTTTATAGGCACCCAGTTCCGTTGTGACATTTGATACACACAAGGCACTCTTCTGGTGTCCGTGAGTTGCATGATCTCATGGTCATAGAAACATATACTTGACATGCAGAAAACAGTAGCAATAAACTGACACGATCATATGCTACGTTTGTAGTTTGGGTCTTGTCCATCACATAATTCTCCTAATGATGTGATCCCGTTACCAAATGACATCTCATGTCCATGACTAGGAAACCATAGCAATCATTGATCAACGAACTAGTCTATTTGAGGCATACTAGGGACATGGTGTTGTCTATGTATCCACACATGTATCTGAGTTTCCGATCAACACAATTATAGCATGGATTATAAACGATTAATATGAACAAGGAAATATGATAATAACCAATTTATTATTGCCTCTCGGGCATATTTCCAACACATGCGACACCCAATTTCTTCGACCAGGAGTTCGGCGCCCTATGCTCAGCGGATGCGCACCTTGGCGCCACGCGAGCTGGATTTAGCGAGGCTATGAAGTTTATAACAGCCAGCATACAAGTAAGTGATCGGATTTTATAGAATCTGAATACTGTTGTAAGCCCAGTAGCCCCCGAGCCTTAATTTGTTGTAGAACAAATGAATTAAGGATCTCCGCACTGTTTGACTGCTAACGGAGGCCTCAAGGCAATAGTCCAAACAATTGGCCAAGGAGCTCGAGGAGAGCCGTAGGGAAGTACAATCCGTGAAGGCCGAACTAGCACAAGTATAGAGCTTCACGTGAGTGGCCCATGGTGAGTATGCATTTACCGCTAATCTTTTTTCTATATCATCTTGCCTGACATATGGATTCTGTGTAGTAGCCGAATCAATAGGACATATGGAAAGGCAGTTGGAAGAAGCCCTAGATTCACAGAGGTATGCGGAGTCCCAGCATCAGGCTGGCTGCCTTGTTATACAAAAACAGGCCGAAGAAATAAAGAGTTTGAAGACTCAATTGGCCCATGCTCAGGAATAGAATCGAAAGCTTCAGAGGGGCGTGTTCGGTAAGTAAGATTTCGATATCAGCAAATATTTCCGATGTAGGGAATGATAGTAATTGCGCTGTTATTTATGTGCAGGCCTCCTGTCCGGGCATCATGAAGTGGAGATGGAATCATACCAAGGGAACCTGCTAAAGGAGAAGACCTCTCTCCATAAGCGCGTGCAAAAAGCAATCAAAGGGATGGTGAAGGCACTATGGCCCATCGAACAGCCACCTGAAGGGCTAGCCACACTTGTGGATCAATTTAAGGGGGCTCGAAATAGGTTCGAGTTGTGGAAGACTTCGGCTTGCCGCGAGGGAGCACGAGAGGCGTGGGCAATGGTCAAGACCCATTTCACCGGACTTAACCCCAAGCATATGGTGTGGGTTGGTCCTGTGAAATTGGATGGAAAAGAAGTGCCACTCCACTTGGTATATGACCAGGTGATGCCAGCCGCCCATTTTCACAAGCGGACTGCCCCGTCAACACAATAATTGATAATCTCGATTAGCAGCCGCACATGTAATTTATATGTACATGTGTATAAACAATATGTGATGTAAACTTTGTCTTAACCGGCCATCGGCTTCTCCCTCCCGTGCGAAGAGCTCGGGAGGTTTCCTCCTTATTATTCCCTCACAAAAGAGCGAACTGTATTCGGGGAACCAGGCAATCCAACCATGTGGTGCGAACAAACAGAAAGCACACAGAAAGATATGTTATATTACGTAGTGTAAGAAACATCTTCCGATGAAAATAGTACCTCTATCGTGTCACATCCCTAGCTAGATGTCATAGGACAGCATGTGTGTGCATCATATTTCATTTTTGCATCAACATGAAGTGGGGATTAAAAGAAACCCCAAACCCTCATTTGAATCAAACCAATTCAAAGCATGTGAAAAACCAACTAATTCAAAATGGTCATCTAAAATGTCCCCTATGTCTGATAAATATGGACATGAATATATCAGGGGCCATCTTAAATATTTGAACATTTATAGAAATTTAAAATAACTAACAAAGCTGCTGAAAATGCCAAATAAAGCATCATCATTATTTTAGATTTCAAAATATCCTCAAACTTTTTACAGAAGTTTGAAATATTCAAACTTAATTATATAAAATATTTGGAATATCTTATAATAGCATTTGTACCTGAAAAAGAAATAAAACAAATGTCAGAATTAGAAAACATAGAGAAAAAAGAAAAAAAAAGAGGAAGAAGCCCAGGGGGAGCCAGCCCAGCTGGCCCGTGCCAGTCATCCCTGTCCTCTCGCCAGGAGGACAGGGGAACGCGCTAGCCATGTGTGGGCACGCATCCGACCACCTCCTCCTTGCCTGGCTGCTTCCTGGAAGGCTCCAAGAGCGTCAGCGCGAGGCCTCTCGCCATGGCCCTCTTCTCCTCCCCTCTCTCCCCTACGCGCTCTCTCTCTAGCGCTCTCTCTTCCCCCTCCTCTCCCCTGTTTCCCCCTTTCCAGACTGAAGCCGCTAGCGATTCGCTGTCTCCCGTGCGTCCCCGACCACGCCAAGGCACCAGAAGCCCCTCCGGTGAGGCCCCGGATCTTTTCCCCTAGTCCCGTCGCCGTTCGCCTCCTTTAGCCCCGTCTGTCGCTAGAGCCGAGAGGAGCTCGTCGCTGGCCATGGCGTAGCCGTGGCCACAATGGCCACAGCTTGCACCTGACCACGGGCTCGTACTTGTAGAGCTCCCAGGAGCCCGTAGCCATCCCTACCTCCTCCTCCCGTGCCCTCTAGCGCCATAGCCGGCCTGCCTGAGCCGCCACCGTCGCTAAGCTCATCGCCGGCGTCGATCCCGACCACCCCAGCCCCTGGTTTGGGGCTAGATCAATGCGTGCTCGGGCGTAGGCCCTCCCAGTGCCCTCCGTCGTCCTTTTGGTCGCCGGAGGAGGGGTTCCGACCCCCTCCGCCGTCTCTGACGTCGCTGGCGGCTCAACGCCGACGAGTCAACCGGTATTGACCATGGGGTTTGACCCCAGGTCAGCTGGCAAGTGGGCCCGCCCCTTTTTAATTAGAATTAGATTGAAAAATTAATTAAACTAAACTAATTATGTTAATGACCCACTGACCAGTGGGCCCAATCCTAATCTAATTAGTAATTAGTTAAATAATTAACCTTGTTAGTAACTGGGTCACTAACCACTGGGCCCCACTGGTCAGGTTTGACGTGTCAACGTTCTGTTGACCAGCTGATGTCATGGTGATTCATGCTGATGCAGTAATGACTTTTCTGAATTAAAATAATTCCAAAAAATGTTTAAAACTTCAAAAATTCATATAAATTAATCTGTTAATCAAATGAAAATAATTTATATATGAAAATTTATCAGAAAAATCCAATGGATCCAATGGTGCTATTATCATGCATGTTAGAGTAACCTATGTAGATGAACATTGACATTTACTAATAGGTTAATATATGGAATATGAAATGGAGAATGATTTTGAACCTATATTCAAACTTCCTTCATTTAACATGGACAATAGTTGCATTAGTTCATCCATACATGCTGCCATGTCATGATCATGCATCATACTGTTGCATTTGCGTGTATTGGTTGTTATTTACCTGCATTGTGATAGGCCCTGCTTCTGAGGATACCTCCGAGTATTCCAACGAAGGAGAAAACCTTCCCGCTACCCAGCAAGGCAAGCAACCCTTTTGATCATTCCGATAACATCCCACTCTCTTGCTCCTGCTCTTGTTTATTGCATTTGGACAAACGTTCACTTGTCTGTCATACACGGTAGATGAACCTATTCTTTTGCATAACCTGTCATTGTCACAGTAAATAGCTGAACCTTGCAACCTAGTATTCCTGGTAGATGCTTGTGCCATGATGTGCTTAGCTTAATTTGCCTTCTATGCTTGCTATGCTTAGAGTTGTGTCAGGTCTGATTCATCTGGGTGATGACTGGAGTGAGATAACGATGTTCTGACCCGATTTGGTAAAGGTAGCGATGAGAGGCTATGTAGGAGTACATAGCGGGTTGTGTCATTGGGATCGTTCTTAGGAACTGACTTCCGTGTTTGTGATCCAAGATTAGATACTATCACATGCTGGGCCCTAAAATATGACCCCGCTTGACTTATCAGTCGCTTAGTCCTTAGTCCAAGAGTTGCAAGTAGTTTCTGGTGTTTATAGCATGCTGGAGGCCGCGTGTAGCGCTAACCCTAGGGGTGGGTTACGACGCGGTAGGAAGTGGCACGGTGTACCAAGGGTCACCCGGATGGTGGGCTTGGGAACCCTGCGCACATCGTTTGGGGCCGTAGCGGAAACTTCGTCCGGACTTCTGTGCGGGTTCAGTCTCAAATAGGCGATAGCCTGGACTAGAGGTCTTATGTGATTGACGGTCATGGCCGACTCCCTTGCTGGGCTTCCGCTTGAAGGTTGCCGAGGTGCATGGTTTTATGAGCACACAACAATAAGTGGCGAGAGCGTGTGTGAAGAAGTACACCCCTACAGGGTATGAAACTATTCGAATAGCCGCGTCCTCGGATATGGACTACTTGGAAAGCTTATGTTGTTCATAGATAATCAAATGGGTACTCATAAAAATATCAAGACAAGTGTGAGTACCATGGATGGCACTCTCCCGGGAGAGGGAAGTGAATCCATGGTGGTGTATTGATATGGAGTTAGTGGGCTCATGTGCGATATCTAAAATGTAAACAAAGAGTTAAAATTGTGTAGTGTAGGTTAGCCATGAGTCAAAGCTGGAATTGCTGCATAAACTCCACCACTCCCCTTGTTGATACATGAGCATGAATAGTCTAAGTCTGCTTTAAAGACTTGTTGAGTACATTTGTACTCATGTTTGCTTAATAAATGTTGTAGATGAGACTCAGGACCCATCAGGTGGGTTCTATCTAGATGTCGACGATGCTAAGTAGCTGGTGTCCTAGCTACGATCTTATGCCCTGTGGCGGGATGTAGATAGTCAGGCCATGTGCCTTTTTGACCCTTTCATCTATCTGTACTTAGACACCTTTATGCTTCCGCTTGGTTTGTATGAACTTGTGTGTATGACTTTTGTGTTGGGTCACGTGACCCCTATCTGTAGGAACATATTGTGCAAGGCTCTTCCGAGCCTCTTAAATAAAAGTGTGTTGTTGTATGGTTATGTTGTGATGCCATAGTTGTATCTATACATATCGGGTATGTCGTGCATGCGTGTGACGTGTAACGGTATGTATGGGATCCGACACCTAGTCATGTGCCTTTAGTAGTACTCTTTACGGGAAACTGCCTCTTTGGGATTCCACCGAGGCCTGGTAGCTTGCTACTGCTCCAGACACATTGATTGACCGACATGTATCCTTCTTTGCTGCTGTGTCTGTCCCTTCAGGGAAATGTCTCGTAGTGTAATGGAGTCCTTATAGCCTGCTACGACTCGTCTACGAGCAGTGATGGCATTCATGTCTCACGGCGTAATGGAGTCCTTGTAGCTTGCTATGACTCGTTTACACACGCTTGAGGCCGACACCTGCATTGCTGGGTTACGTATGCCTGTTTCCGTGCGGATGTGCCACTTGGGTTCTATGATTAGTCATGTCGGCCCGGGTTCTGTGTCGTTTGATTGCCAGCGACATGTTCACATACGTGAGCCAAAAGACGCAAACGGTCCCGGCTAATGTAAGGCTGTAGCCGTGGAGCTTACCGTGCGTCAGGCTACAAAGTGATGTGTTGTGTTACAGTCTGGATTCATATGACTGAGGATCGGGGTCCCGACATATCGATACCTTTCGTCGGGGCTTCTCCGAAGAACGTAGATAGAAGTCCGCATACTTGCAGTATGCGGCTAAGTGTTCCTTGGGAAGAAAAGACCCAAACAACGGTAATAGCGACTAGAGCCATATAAGGTGTTTCTGTCATAGCCAACCAATTGTCTACGTAAGATAGCTCGCTTTTGGCTTCACCCGTCTGAGGTACGTGTCCGGATTACCCGGCCGTAACAATCGCAAAGGTGCTCCCTTTACTCTCTAGCCGAACAATCGAGAACGTAGACAGTAACCACAGGAGCGAGGCAACCCAGCTTGGCAAAGTCTTAGTTCGAATTGATGCATAGGATGGCTAGAACATGACAAAAGAAACACGCTCGGTAAGTATGAGCAAATAAAAGTTTGGCTATTCGAAGAAGCCCCCACGTGTTGTGTTCGGATTTAACACTTTATGGTGTATGCCGATTATCTGTAGTACAAGATTGGTTTAGCCGAACATAGGGTAAGAAAAGACATTGGCCCTATCAAACAACAAAGTGGGAAAGGAAAAGGCCAAAAAGGAAAAAAAAAAGGAAAAAATGTGAGGGAGTTTAGACGACACTGGTTTATTCGTAGAAGCGCCAAAGATGAGCTGCGTTCCATGGGTCTGGTTCAAGGCGATTATCAGATGGACTCCACAAACGATAGGCCCCTCCCGCGAGCACTTCATCGATGATGAAAGGACCCTCCCATTTGGGGTTGAGTTTGTGCTTCTGTTTCTTCGGGAGCCGTAGGACGAGTTCTCCTACGTTGTATGCTTTTGCCCTGACCTCCCTGCTTTGGTACCGCCGAGCTTGCTGTTGATAAAGAGTGGATCGAGCCAGAGCTATGTCCCTCTCCCCCTCCAAGGCATCTAAGTCATCCTGCCAATCCAAGTCGGCCTCCTTTTCCTCGTACATGCGCACTCTCGGTGCATCATGGATAGTATCGCAGGGGAGAACTGCCTTTGCCCCATAGACCATAAAAAATGGTGTGTAGCCCGTTGATCTGTTCGGGGTGGTGCGCAGGTCCCATAGAACAGAGTCGAGTTCCTCCACCCAACGATAGTCAGACTTGTGAAGAGATCGGACCAAACGTGGCTTGATGCCGCTCATAATCAGACCATTTGGTCGCTCGACCTGGCCATTGGTCTGCGAATGATAGACTGGTGCATAATCAAGCTTTATGCCAATTTTTGCGCACCAGTCCTTGACCTCTTGGGCCGTGAAGTTGGATCCATTATCCGTTATTATACTATGCGGGACACCGTAACGGTGTACTACGCTAGATATAAAGTCAATCACTAGTCCTGATTTATCCGATTTAATAGGCTTTTCTTCTATCCATTTGCTAAACTTGTCAACCATGACCAGTATGTATTTATTTTTCTTGGTTTCCCCTGTAAGGGGTCCGACCATGTCTAGCCCCCAGACCGCAAAAGGCCAAGTGATTGGAATAGTTAGAAGAGCTGTTGGGGGCATGTGACTTTGATTTGCGAAGATTGGACACCCAACTCAATGTTGAACAAGTGACTCGGCGTCTGTCCGAGTTGTAGGCCAAAAGAAGCTGGCTCGGAAGGCCTTGCTGAAAAGGGATCTTGCCATGGCGTGATGCCCGCCCATGCCTGCATGGATTTTGGCGAGGAGCCCCCGTCCTTCTTCCTCGGATATACACCTCTCTAATACTCTGGTGGTGCTTTTCTTGTATAAATCACCCTCGTGTACTTTGTAGGCCTTGGATCGCCGAACTATGCGTCGTGCCTCGGTTTGATCATCGGGGAGTTCCTTGTGAAGAACGTAAGCGAGGAAGGGCTCCATCCATGGCGCAATTACTGCCATTACTTCATGAGCCGAGGGCGTCTCATTCATCATGGAGCCGTCGATAATGCCATCATTTGGCTCGTTTATAGGGGGAACAACTTCGTCTACCGTATTCGGACCGGCGCCATTATCGTCATGCTTCCACACTACGAAGGGCTTGAAGAGCTGCTCCAGAAAGGTGTTCCTCGGGACGGGATCGTGCTTGGCTCCCATACGGGCCAGTATATCGGCGGCTTGGTTGTTGTCTCGAGCAACGTGGTGGACCTCCAACCCCTCAAACCGAGCAGATATCTTGAGGACGGCGTTTCTATATGCTGCCATCTTCAGATTTTTGGCGTTGTGCTCACCGTTAATTTGGTATATGGCCAAGTTTGAGTCTCCCCATACCTCTAGCCATTGTATGCCCATTGACACCGCCATCCGAAGACCATGGAGAAGAGCTTCATATTCGGTGGCGTTGTTGGAGTAGGCATACATGATTTGCAGCGCGTATCTCATGTTGTCGCTTGTGGGGGATGTGAGAATAACTCCATCCCCCAGACCGGCCAAGGTCTTGGATCCATCAAAGTACATTGTCCAATGGAAATATGAACTATACTCCTTGGGGAGTTTGGCCTCTGTCCATTCAGCCAGGAAGTCCGCCAGTACCTGAGATTTAATGGCGCGGCATGGTTTGTAGGTTATTTCAAAGGGAAGGAGATCAATGGCCCAATTAGCTATGTGGCCGGTGGCATCCCTTTTGTTGATTATATCATCCAGGGGGACTTCCGATGCCACTATCACCGCACACTCCTGGAAGTAGTGTCTAAGTTTCCTCGACGCCATGAAAACTGTATTGGCTATTTTTTGGCAATGTGGATATCTATACTTGCACTGCGTTAGCACCTCCGACACGTAATATACCGGTTTCTGAGTCTGGAATTTATGTCCCTCCTCATCTCGTTCAATGACGGGGACCGCACTGACGACCTTGTTGGTGGCCGATATGTATGATAACATGGGCTCACCGACGCCTGGTGCTGTGAGTATGGGATTGGTTGCCAGTAGTGTTTTAATTTCTTCTAATGCAGTTGCTGCCTCATCGGTCCATTCAAAATTGTTGGTCCATTTCAACAGCTTATAGAGTGGCAAAGCCTTTTCCCCGAGGTGGGAGATAAACCGGCTTAACGCCGCGATGCACTCGGCTAGCCTCTGGACATGCTTCAGCTCTGTGGGGATTGCAAGTTCTGATAGATCATGGATTTTAGCTAGATTTGCCTCTATTCCTCTATGGCAGACGACGAATCCAAGTAGCTTACTAGAGGGACCTCAGAATTCACATTTTTTCGGATTGAGCCGTATATCATATTCGGGTAGACTAGCAAAAGTTTGGCGTAAGTTGTCGATCAACTGGCCGACGTGTTTGGTTTTGATTACCACATCATCCACATATGTCTCGACAGTCTTACTGACCTGTGTCGCAAGGCTGGTTTGGATCATGCACTGGTATGTGGCCCAACATTTTTTAGCCCGAAGGGCATCGTGTTGAAGGAAAATGGCCCGTAGGGGATGTGAATGTCGTACCTGCTTGATCGGATTCCTTCATTTTAATTTGATGGTATCCGGAGTAAGCATCAAGGAAACACAACAAATTGTGTCCGACTGTGGCATCGATCATCTGGTCTATGCGTGGTAAGGGGAAAGGGTCCTTGGAGCATGCTTTATTGAGGTCTTTGTAATCGACACACAACCGCTAGGACTTGTCTTTCTTAGGTACCATCACCAGGTTTGCTAGCCACTCGGGGTGTTTAATATCCTGAATAAATCCGGCCTCGAGCAGTTTTGCTAATTCTTCACCCATGGCTTGCCGTTTGGGCTCGGAGAAGCGGCGCAGAGTCTGTTTCATGGGCTTAAAGCCTGGAATAATGTTTAAGCTGTGTTCGGCGAGCCGACGTGGGATTCTAGGCATATCGGAAGGATGCCAAGCGAAAATGTCCCAAGTGTCATGGAGCAAATTCCACAATGGTTCATCCATCAGGGGATCAAGATGGGCTCCGATGGACGCTATCTTATTGGGGTCCGTTGGATGCACCTGAAATTTAACGATTTCCTCTACGGGTTTAAAGGACGTGGACTTGGGCCTTTTGCTAAGGATCACATCGTCCCTATTAACTATCGACCGTAGAGCGATCAACTCTTTGGCGGAAAAAGTTTTCGCTAATGCCTCGAGGGCGAGCGCTGCCATTTTGTTTTTGGCCCAAAGGGCTATGTTCGGATCACTGGCGATCGTGATCACTCTGTTTGGTCCTGGCATTTTGAGTTTCATGTACCCGTAATGGGTTATAGCCTGGAACTTTGTAAAGGCATCGCGTCCCAATAGGGCATGATAGCCACTTGGGAAGGGGATGATGTGGAAGAGAATTTCTTCAGATCGGTAGTTTTTGGGCGTGCCGAACACAACGTTCAGGATGATACATCCGGAACAACGTGCCTCTTTCCCTGGGATAATTCCCCGGAAGGTTGTGTTGCTATGTTCGATGCGGGATCGGGCGAACTGCATTTTTTCCAAAGTGGCCTCGTATATGAGGTTAAGTCCACTATCGCCGTCCATTAGCACTTTATGTAGCCTGTATCCGTCAATGATGGGATTCAAGACTAGAGCGGCCGGTGAATGACCGGGAAGGATGGGTGGCTGGTCAGTGTCCCCGAAAGTAATCGGTACGTCTTCCCATGGTCTAGTAGCTGCCACATGGTAGACTTGCTCGTGCTCCCTAAGAGCTCTTTTACACCTACTCCTTGAGGGAAAGATCTCATAGACTGTCAGGACTTTGGCATTAAATCCGGGTGCCGAAGGAGAGCGCCTGTTCGACGGAGGTGTGTCGAGGATGGCCTCGCCACCTTTTGCGACTTGCTTGGCGACCCAGCAAGCTCGAAGGCTATGTGTTGGGTTCGTGTTTAACAACACGGAATGAATGGTGCAAGGTTTATCCAAAAGTCCGTCGAGGATGGTACCGGTCCCAGAAAGGGTCTCATTTCTTTTTTCGATGGGTTCATACCTGGCTGGACGATTTGGAGGTATCCTCTTTTTTCGAGATCCTGTAAGGTGTTTGGAGAAAATTGGTTCCGAGAACAATCGCTCGGATTGCCAGACACTCTCCATGGCACAATACTTCTATACCAATTTGGATAAGTCCGAAAAGTCGCTTATGCGTCGGCGGGCTAGGGCATTGAGAATCCCTTCATCATGGCAATTGCGAATGAAACTTGCTATTACATCTTGTACACTAAGACCTTTTACTCTTCTCCTAGCGAGTAGGAGTCTTGCCCAAAAGTGGTGGACTGATTCTCCTTGTAGTTGCTTGATATCCCGAAAGTCCGAAGACATGGGCTTTGGCGCGGTACTTGGATGATCATCTTGGGCGTGGGTGGGGAAAAAATTTGGTTCCCTGTCGCAATGAGTGTTCGGAATTGCAGTTTCCAAATCGTGCGACGGATCCTGGACCGGTGACGGTCCGGCTTTAGAGCGATTCCCCGCCTCTGGTTCACCGACGGGGTCTTGGATATCAAGGACCGAAGTATAGACGGTTTTCAATTTCGGTTGTCGGGCAGAATCCACAGCCGGACACTCGATGGTAGCGACAAGGTGGGTGACCGGAGGGACGTGAATCTCCGTGTCATCGGGTCTGATACCGAGTCGATCATAGATCGGAACCTGGTCATCCGATATATGCATAGCTTCAATCCAAGGCGATGGCAGGATGGGTGTCGCTGATATGAGTGGATTCATCAAGCGGTGTGACGGTTGTAGAGTTACGCCGAAGCGGATTTGTGTTCCATTCAACTTGGGACCTGATGTCTTGGACGTCAAAGCATCCGAACTTACAGGTTTTTCTTCGAAGGTTGAGGTTTCCATTGGAAGGAGTGTTCCCCGTGAATCAGCCACGAAATATAGGGTTCCGAACTTGATACTTTGATTGGGGGGAAACCTTCCGATCTGGCCATGACGGCCGACTAGGCCGGCATGTGACAAGATGTCGTTGCCGATGAAACTCTGATCAGGGGTGAGAGTCCCCTCGATATAGATCTTGCTATTTGCAATGGGGCAAGCCATCGATTCCTTCGGTGCTCACACAGGAACTCTCAATGAAGGCACCAATGTTGGTGTCAAAACCGGCGGATCGCGGTTAGGGGGTGCCGAACTGTGAGACTGGAATCGACAGTAACAGGAGACGATGGGGACATGAGTTTACCTAGGTTTGGGCCCTCCTATGGAGGTAATACCCTATGTCCTGCTTGGTTGTATTGATGATGTAAGGGGTTACAGAGTTGATCTACCTCGAGATCGTATAGCTAACCCTAGATGAGTTGTTCTATCTATACCCCTGACACCTCCACCTTATATAGACGTGGGGGTGTCCTAGGTTTACACATGGTCGGTTACATGCCAAAGATATAAACATGCCTAAATAGAGCTAATAACTTGGAGAATACGTCATGGCTCCTCGAAGCTTCCATCTGGTGTAGGCGGTCTTTCATCATCCGATGTCTGCTTTGCAGCCCATACAGTCCGGCCCATAACAATAGGTCGGCTATCCGAGGACACCCTAATTCAGGACTCCCTCACTTATCACCCTCAGTTTAGTGGTCAAGTAGAATTAAGCAATAGAGAAATTAATTTGATCTCGCAAAATACTGTTAATAGATGTAGAAGGAATTGGTCTAAGAAACTTAACGATGCATTATGGGCTTATAGAACTGTTTACAAAAACCCTATGGGTATGTCTCCGTATAAAATGGTTTATGGTAAAGCATGTCACTTACCTCTAGAACTAGAGCATAAATCTTATTGGGCAATCAAAGAGCTTAATTATGATTTAAAACTTGGTGGTGAGAAGAGGTCATTTGACATTAGCTCACTTGATGAATGGAAGACCCAGGCCTATGAAAATGTCAAGTTGTTTAAAGAAAAAGTTAAGAGATGGCATGATAAAAGGATACAAAAGCGTGAATTCAATGTAAGTGGCCATGTCTTGCTATACAATTCTCAATTAAGATTTTTTGCAGGAAAACTTCTCTCTAAATGGGAAGGGCCTTACATTGTCGAGGAAGTATATCGTTCCGGTGCTATCAAGATCAATAACGCCGAAGGCACAAATTTGAAGGGGGTAAACAGGCAAAGAATCAAACATTTTATCTCACGTACTCCCATAAATGTTGAAACCAATATTATCAATACCATAACTCCGGAGGAGTATATTAGGGAGACCAACCAGAACGTTTCTAACTCCGAAAAGGAATAGGTATGTGGTACGGTAAGCAAACCGACTCCAAAACTTTCCCAATAGCAATTTTTCTCAGTTTTGGAATAATTAATAAATTATGGAAATTTAGAGTAGTCCGGGAAGTGCACGAGGAGGCAACAAGCCTGTAGGGCACGACCTACCCCCTGGTCGTGCCCCTGTGGCTTGTGGCCACCGCTTGCGCCCTCCGGACTCCGTTTCCTTGTGGTATACTCCTTTAGGTTGGTAAAAATTCATTATATATCCTCCCTAACATTTGGACTTACGTATCACGACAATACCGCCTGTTTTCGTTTTGAGCTATTTCTGTAGCAGATTTAGATCGTCATGACGTCCCAAAGTGCTCCAAAGGACAAGTTCTTGAAGAAGTTCATCAACCCCTATCTTGCGGAGGTGCTATGACACCCTCAAACCATTGAGATGCATGAGGGGGTGCTGCACATCCGTGATGTTGAAGGGACAAAGAAGACCGGAAGCATGAAAACAAGGCTCGAAGCAATGGAGCAGCAAGTCTTCAAGTGCCAAGGGATGGTGGAACGTGGACTCAGTGCCAATCATATGATGATCTTGGAGTTTACCCATCAACACAAGCTAGACACCAAGGACATCGGGGACCACATCTTCAAGCTTTATGAGAAAATCAAGCATCTCCAAGCCCAGATCTATGATCTGCAAAACCAAAACTATGAGTATGAATACAGATTTAAGAGAATGAGTTTGGCTGCAGATTTGAGGATTCTGGAGACTCGTTCATCTTTTTACGATGGTGAGCCTATGCCTTGGAATATGGAGGACAAGCTTCCAACCTCATCAACAACTCCACCAGCACCACCTCCGAAGAAGGTCATCTAAATACATGGGTATGGGCAGTCCCTTTGGCTTGTGCCAAGCTTGGGGGAGGTGCCCCGTTATCGTATCACCATCACACATTTTACTTTTCTTGCTTTTTCTACTTCGATCCTTTTTGTCATATCTTGATCTAGTGGAATAAATTTTTAGTATGATCTAGCTTTCAGTTTTGTTTTATGTTCCCCTTATGTAAGAAAGTTCGAAAGTTATATAATAAAAAGTAGTTTTGATGTGAGGGCTTTGCTTGCCTGCTATGATCCTGAGAAAATAAATAAGAAATAAAAGGATAATAGTATAAATGCAAAGAGTATATATGATGATCTTATGGGGAGTGATGACTCCATATATAAGAAGTATGTCGATTGAAATTTGTTGGGAGTTAACAAACATAGCGATTGGTCATTGGTGTATTAAAAGGAAGTAATAAAGAAAGAGAGGTTCACATATAAATATATCATATTGGACATCTTTTATGATTGTGAGCACTCATTAGAATATTATATGTTAAGAAGTTGATGTTGGACAAGGAAGACAACATAATGGGTCATGATTCCTTATTTTTGAATAGAAGTTATATGATTATAGATCCCCCAACAGGTACTGCTTGCTTCCACCTCATAATAGCCAAAACTTTCGCACCAAGTAGAGATACTACTTGTGCATCCAAACACCCTCAACCCAGTTTTGCCAAGAGAGTTCACCATAGCTACCTATGGATTGAGTAAGATCCTTCAAGTAAGTTTTCATTAGTGCAAAAATCAATAAGAATTGCTCCTAAATATGTATGATCTTTTATTGTAAGGGAAAATAAGCGTTGTACGAACTTGTGATAGTAAAGAAATAAAAGCGACATACTGCATAATAAAGGTTGCTATCACAAAGGGCAATACAACACGGCGTTCCTTTGCATTAAGGGCTCACACATCCAAAAACAAAGAGCGCATGACAACCTTTGCTTCCTATTTGTTACTTTTACTTCTTAAGTGCTTACCTGTTTGCAAGAGTCATGGTGATCTTCACCACTTCCTATATTTTTCCTTTTTCGCTTGGCAAGCATTATGTGTTGGGGAATGATCTAAACACATATATCCACTCGGATGCGGGTGATCATGAGTTATTATTGTTGACATCACCCTTGAGGTGAATAGTTGGGAGGCAAAACTATAAGCCCCTATCTTTCTCTGTGTTCAATTGAAGCTTTGACCTCATCAGTACCGCGTGAGTGTTAGAAATTATGAAAGACTAAAAGATGATTGAGTATGTGGATTTGCTTTGCAATCTCTTATATTGACTCTTTCCGATGTTATGAGAAATTGCAAATTGCTTCAATGACTGTGAGCATAGTTTGTTGGTTGTCAATAAAGTTCTTGGTTCATACTTTATCCTGTGAATGAATTGTTACTCTAGTATAAGAAATTATATATCAATAAGTATTGTTGTTCTCAAGATGAGCATGATGCCCTCATGTCCGTATTTCGTTTTATCGACACATCTATCTCTAAACTTGTGGACATATTTATCGATCTCGGCTTTCGCTTGAGGACAAGCGAGGTCTAAGCTTGGGGGAGTTGATACGTCCATTTTGCAGCATGTTTTTATATTGATATTTATTGCATTATGGGCTGTTTTACACGATATGGTACAATACTTATGCCTTTTCTCTCCTATTTTACAAGGTTTACATGAAGAGGGAGAATGCCAGCAGCTGGAATTATGGGCTGGAAAAGGAGCAAATCTGAGAGACCTATTTTACGCAACTCCAAAAGTCCTGAAAAGTTACAGAGAATTATTTTTGAATATATAAAAAATATTGGGCGAAACAAATACCAGAGGGGGCCCCACCAGGAGGTCACAAGCCTGCCAGGCGCAACCTACCCCCCTGGCCGCGCCTAGGTGGCTTGTGCCCCCCTGGCAGGTCTCCGGCGCCCATCTTCTGCTATATGAAGGGTTTTGACCTAGAAAAAAACATAAGAGAGCTTTCGGGATGAAGTACCGCCGTCTCGAGGTGGAACTTGGGCAGAACCAATCTAGAGCTCCGGCGAAGTTGTTCTACCGGGGAAACTTCCCTCCCAGAGGGGGAAATCAAAGCCATCGTCACCACCAACGATCCTCTCATTGAGAGGGGGTCAATCTCCATGAACATCTCCACCAGCACCATCTTCTCTCCAAACCCTAGTTCATCTCTTGTATCCGATCTTTGTCTCAAACCTCAAATTGGTACATGTGGGTTGCTAGTAGTGTTGATTACTCCTTGTAGTTGATGCTAGTTGGTTTAATTGGTGGAAGATCATATGTTCAGATCCTTTATAACAATTAATACTTCTCTGATTATGAACATGAACATGCTTTAAGTATTTACGTTTGTTCGTGAGGACATGGGATAAGTCTTGTTATAAGTAATCATGTGAATTTGGTATTCGTTCGATATTTTGATGAGATGTATGTTGTCTCTCCTCTAGTGGTGTTATGTGAACGTCAACTAAATAACACTTCACCATTATTTGGGCCTAGGGGGAGGCATTGGGAAGTAATAAGTAGATGATGGGTTGCTAGATTGACAGAAGCTTAAACCCTAGTTTATGCGTTGCTTCGTAAGGGGCTGATTTGGATCCATTTGTTTCATGCTATGGTTAGATTTATCTTAATTCTTCTTTCGTAGTTGCGGATGCTTGCGAGAGAGGTTAATCATAAGTGGGAGGTTTGTCCAAGTAAGGGCAGCAACCAAGCACCGGTCCACCCACATATCAAATTATGAAAGTAACGAACACGAATCAAATGAGCATGATGAAAACTAGCTTGACAGAAGTTCCCAGGTGTCCTCGGGAGCGCTTCACTTTATATAAGAGTTTGTCCAGGCGTGTCCTTTGCTACAAAAAGGATTGAGCTACCTTGCTGCACCTTTGCTACACTTGTTACTTGTTACTCGTTACAAATTATCTTATCACAAAACTATCTGTTACCGATAATTTCTGTGCTTGCAGAGAATACCTTACTGAAAACCGCTTCTCATTTCCTTCTGCTCCTCGTTGGGTTCGACACTCAAACTTATCGAAAGGACTATGATAGATCCCGTATACTTGTGGGTCATCAGTGTCCTATTTCAAGTGAATGTAGTTGTCTCTAATTCATAACCTCAAAACAGATAGTGGCAAAACTATAAGAGACGTCATAGTACGCACCATATCCAATAGAGCACGACTATGACGTCAGGACACACCATCACACTATGGTGTTCTAGGTGGCATGAGTTGTGAAACAACTTCCACATTGTCTTAAGTTGTAAACCAAACTCGTAACTCAGATATTCACCTCTACGATCATATCGTAGACATTTTATCTTATTGTCACGATGATCTCAACTTGACTCTAAAACTGCTCGAACCTTTCAAATGTTTCACACTTGTGTCTCATCAAGTAAATATCCCCATATCTACTTAAATCATAAGTGAAGGTAAGGAAATAACGATATCCACTGTGTGTTTCAACAGTCATTGCACCACATACATCAACATGTATCAATTCTGATAAGTTACTTACCCGCTCCATCATACCGGAAAATGGGGTCTCAGTGATCTTGCCTAAGAGGCATGGTATGCATGTCTCAACTGATTCAAAATCGAGTGAGTCCAAAGAACCATCAGCATGGAGTTTCTTCATGCGATTTACACCATTATGACCTTTAGCGGCAGTGCCACAAATATGTTGTACTATCATTATTAACTTTGCATCTTTTGGCATCAATGTTATGAACATGTGTATTACTACGATCGAGATTTCAATAAATAGTTTTCATTGGGTGCATGACCATTGAAGGTATTATTCATGTAAACAGAATAACCATTATTCTCTGACTTAAATGAATAACCGTATTGCAATAAACATGATCTAATCACATTCATGCTCAATGCAAACACCAAATAACATTTACTTAGGGTCATCACTAATCCCGAAGGTAGAGAGAGCGTGCGATGGTGATCACATCAACCTTGGAAATACTTCCAAACACATTGTCACCTCTCCTTTGCTAGTATCCTTTTATCCCGTCGCTTTTATTTCGAGTTACCAGCATTTAGCAACTGAACTGGTATCTAATACCCAGGTACCAATAGGAGTATTAGCAAGGTACACATCAATAATATATATATCAAATATACTTCTATCGACGTTGCCAGCCTTCTTATCTACCAAGTATCTAGGGTTGTTCCATTTCAGCGACCGCTCTCCTCATAATAGAAGTACTTAGTTAGGGTTTGGGCTCAACCTTGGGTTTCTTCAGTGGAGCAGCAACTGGCTTGCCATCCAGGAAGTTTCGCTTCTTGCCCTTGCCCTTTGTGAAACTAGTGGTTTTACTAACCATCAACACTTGATGCTCCTTCTTGATTTCTACCTTCGTGGTGTTTGATGACCCACAAGTATAGGGGATCTATCATAGTACTTTCAATAAGTAAGAGTGTTGAACCCAACGAGGAGCAGAAGGAAATGACAAGCGGTTTCCAGTAAGGCATTCTCTACAAGCACTAAAATTATCGGTAATAGATAGTTTTGTGATAAGATAATTTGTAACGAGTAACAAGTAAAAAAGTTTAGCAAATCTGCAGGAAGGTAGCCCAATCCTTTTTGTAGCAAAGGACGGGCCTGGACAAACTCTTATATAAAGAAAAGCGCTCCTGAGGACACATGGGAATTTCTGTCAAGCTAGTTTTCATCATGCTCATTTGATTCGCGTTCCTTACTTTGATAATTTGATATGTGGGTGGACCGATGCTTGGGTGTTGTCCTTACTTGGACAAACATCCCACTTATAATTAACCCCTCTCACAAGCATCCACAACTACGAAAGAAGAATTAAGATAAATCTAACCATAGCATGAAATACATGGATACAAATCAGCCCCTTACGAAGCAACGAATAAACTAGGGTTTAAGCTTCTGTCACTCTAGCAACCCATCATCTACTTATTACTTCCCAGTGCCTTCCCCTAGGCCCAAATAATGGTGAAGTGTTATGTAGTCGACGTTCACATAACACCACTTGAGGAGAGACAACATACATCTCATCAAAATATCGAACGAATACCAAATTCACATGATTACTTATAATAAGACTTATCCCATGTCCTCAGGAACAAATGTAACTACTCACAAAACATGTTCATGTTCATAATCAGAAGAGTGTTGATTATCATAAAGGATCTGAACATATGATCTTCCACCAAGTAAATCAACTAGGATCAACTACAAGGAGTAATCAACACTACTAGCAACCCACGGGTACCAATCTAAGGTTTGAGACAAAGATCGGATACAAGAGATGAACTAGTGTTTGGAGAGGAGATGGTGCTTGTGAAGATGTTGATGGATATTGACCCCCTCTCGATGAGAGGATCGTTGGTGATGACGATGGCTTCGATTTCCCCCTCAGAGAGGGAAGTTTCCCCAACAGAATAGCCCTGCTAGAGCTCTAGATTGGTTCTGTCCAAGTTCCGCCTCGAGACGGCGGTGCTTCGTCCCGAAAGCTTCCTTATGATTTTTTCCAAGTCAAAACCCTCCATATAGCAGAAGATGGGCATCGGGGAGCTGACAGGTGGGTCACAAGCCTGCTAGGCGCGTCTAGGGGGTGGCCGCGCTTGGTGGCCCCCTCTGGTATCTGTTTTGCCCAGTATTTTTTATATATTCCAAAATAATTCTCCGTAATTTTTGAGGAATTTTGGAGTTGTGCAGAATACGTATCTCAGATTTGCTCCTTTTCCACTCCAGAATTCCAACTGCCAGCATTCTCCCTCTTCATGCAAACCTTGTAAAATAAGAAAGAAAAAGCATAAGTATTGTACCATAACGTGTAATAACATCCCATAATGCAATAAATATCAATATAAAAGCATGATGCAAAATGGACGTATCAGTGTTAAACATCGTGAATAGCTTAGGGATCATCTTTTCCATCCCTAGCATGTTTATAATTCATCACGAAGCTCTAGTAGCCTTATGGCATTGACTTGGAGAACTATATCAATCACTATCTTATCTGGAAGATCAACTCCCACTCGATGCAAGCGATTGTAGTACCCAGACAATCTGAGCACATGCTCACCGATTGAGCTATTCTCCTTCATCTTGTAGACAAACAATCTTGTTGGAGGTCTCATACCTCTCAACACGGGCAAGAGCCTGAGATCCCAATTTCAACTCTTAGAATATCTCATATGTTATGTGACATTCAAAACGTTTTGGAGCCTCAATTCTAAGTCGTAATGCATGACACACTGAACTATAAAGTAGTGATCACAACGTGCCCGACGGATGTTCACAACATCTATAGACGACGCTTGGGGTGCATTGAGCGGTGCATCAAAGACATAAGCCTTTTGTGCAGCAACTGAGGACAATCCTCTGATAACGGACCTAGTCTGCATAATTTCTACCATTATCTTTCAACTCTATTTTCTCTAGGAACGTATTTAAAAACACATGGGAACTACAACGCGAGCTATCGATCTACAACATAACTTTGCAAAGACAACTTTAGACTATGTTCATGACAAATGAGTTCAATTAATCGTATTACTTAAGAACTCCCACCCAAATTTACATCCCTCCGGTCATTCGAGGTATACATGATCCAAATTCACCAACTCAAGTCCGATCATCACGTGAGTTGAGGTGGTTTCAATGGTGAACATCATCATGTTGATCATATCTACTATATGCCTCATGTTCGACCTTTCGATCTCTTGTGTTCCAAGGCCATGTCTGTACATGCTAGGCTCGTCAAGTTTAACCCGAGTGTTTTGCATGTGCAACACTGGCTTCCACCCATTGGATGTGAACGTAGAGTCTATCACACCGGACCATCACGTGGTGTCTTGACACGATGAACTTTCGCAACAGTGCACACTCGGGGAGAACGCAATTTGATCTTGAAATTTTAGTGAGGGATCACCTTATATGCTACCTCGTCCTAAGAAAAATAAGATGCATAAAAGGATTAACATCACATGCAAATCATAAGTGACATGATATGGCCATGAACTTGTGCTTTTGATCTCCATCTATAAAGCACTGGCATGATCTACATCGTCACCGGCATGACACCATGATATCCATCATCTTGAACTCCATCAACTTGTCGCCATCGGGGTTGTTGCACCCACCATGCTTCTACTACTATTGCTACTGCTTAGCGATAAAGTAAAGCATTACAAGGCGCTTAATGATTGACATGCAGGTCATACAATAATTAAAGACAACCTTATGGCTCCTACCGATTGCTGTACTCATCGACATGCAAGTCGTGGTATTCTATACAAAAGATGATCATCTCATACATCACATATATCTCATCATGTAATTGGCCATATCATATCACAACATACCCGGCAAGAACAAGTTAGACATCCTTTAATTGTTGTTGCATGTTTTACGTGGCTCCTACGAGTATCTAGCAAGAACGGTTCTTACCTACGCAAAACCACGATGGTGATATAGAAATTGCTTTTCAACCTTATCAAGGACCGCCTTTGTCGAATCTGATCCAATTAAAGAGGGAGATACAAACATCCGCCAGCCATCTTTTTGCAACAAAGTCACATGTCTGTCGATGGAACCGGTCTCTCGTACGTGGATGAGTAAGGTTGGTCTGGGCCGCTTCATCCCACAATACCGCTAAATCAAGAAAAGGCCAAGGGAGGAAGCAATTTGAGCATCAACGCCCACAAACTCCTTTGTGTTCTACTCGTGATCTCATCTACACATAGACCTGGCTCTGATGCCATCGTTGGGGAACGTTGCATGGGAAACAAAAAAATTCCTACGCACACGCAAGATCTATCCATGGTGATGAGCATCTAGGAGAGGGAGAGTGAGTCTACATACCCTTGTAGATCGCTAAGTGGGAAGCGTTAAGAAACACGGTTGATGTAGTCGAACGTCTTCACGATCCAAATCACAAACTGTCCCACAATCCAATCATTATCCGTCCTGCGATCCAATCACGGTCCTTCGATCTAGCGCCGAACGGACGACACCTCCGTGTTTAGCACACGTATAGCTCGATGACGATCTCCACCTCCTTGATCCAGCAAGAGAGGGTGGAGAGATACATGAGTTCTCCGGCAGCACAACAACGAGGTGGCGGTAGTGGTGGAGCTGATTCGACAGAGCTTCGCTAAGCTATGTCGAACAGATCTAGAGGAGAAGCAATCTAGAGGGAGGGAGGGCAGCACGTGGCTTTTTCTTGGTTGTGGCTGCCCTCTTTCTCCCTCCATACACATAGGGGGAATGGAGGAGGGGGTGCCCCTAGATCCCATCTAGGGAGTGGCAGCCAAGGCAGAGGGGGAGGGCACCCAAGGGAAACCCTAGGGTGGCTTGCCCCCCAATTTACCTAGTGGCAGCCCCTTAGATGGGCTTCCCCACCCTTGGCTGAAGTGGGTTACGGTTTGCCTGGCGCCCAGCCCATGTGCGTGTTGGGAGACGTAGTAGTAAATCAAAAAAATTCCTACGTGTTCACCAAGATTTATCTATGGAGAAACCAGCAACGAGTGAGGGGAGAGTGGATCTTCACACCTTTGAAGATCGCTAAGCGGAAGCGTTACAAGAACGCGGTTGGTGGAGTCGTACTCGTAGCGATTCAGATCGCGGTGGACTCCGATCTTAGCGCCGAACAACGGTGCCTCCGCGTTCAACACACGTGCAGCCCGATGACGTCTCCTACGCCTTGATCCAACAAGGAGGAAGGAGAGGTTGAGGGAGAGCTCCGGCAGCACGACGACATGGTGATGGTGGAGCTGCGTGGTCTCCGTTAGGGCTTCGCCAAGCATCACGAAGAACGAGGAAGAGGAGGGGTAGGGCTGCGCCGAGAGGGGGAGAACTCATGTGTCTGGCAGCCCCCAAAACCCCACATATATATAGGGGGAAGGAGGAGGGGTGCGGCAGCCCTAAGGTTCCCTCCCCAGGGCCGGCAGCCAACCCTAGATCAATCTAGGGCGGGGGCTAAGGAGGGAGTGGGAGGGGCGGCACCCTAGGTGGGCCTAGGGCCCATCTGCCTCTAGTGTTTGCCCCCCTCCCACCTCAAGCTGCGCCTTGGGCCCCTTGTGGGGGCGCACCAGCCCACCTAGGGATGGTTCCCTCCCACTTGTGGCCCATGCAGCCCTCCGGTGCCGGTGGCCCCACTTGGTGGACCCCCGGAACCCTTTTGATGGTACGGTATGTTACCAGTGATGCCTGAAACAATTTTGGTGACCAAAACCTCACTTCCTATATATGAATCTTTACCTACGGACCATTACGGAACTCCTCGTGACGTCCGGGATCTCATCCGGTACTCCGAACAACCTTCGGTAACCACATACACTATTTCCCTTTAACCCTAGCGTCATCGAACCTTAAGTGTGTAGACCCTATGGGTTCGGGACGCACGTAGACATGACCGAGACACCTCTCCGGTCAATAATGAACAACGGGATATGGATACCCATGTTGGATCCCACATGCTCCACAATGATCTCATCGGATGAACCACGATGTCGGGGATTCAATCAATCTCGTATACAATTCCCTTTGTCTACCGGTATGTTACTTGCCCGAGATTCGATCGTCGGTATCCCTATACCTTGTTCAATCTCGTTACCGGCAGGTCTCTTTACTCGTTCCGTAACTCATCATACCGTGGCTAACTCCTTAGTCACATTGAGCTCATTATGATGATGTCTTACAGAGTGGGCCTGGAGATACCTCTTCGTCGCACGGAGTGACAAATCCCAGTCTCGATTCATGCCAACCCAGCAGACACTTTTGGAGATAACCGTAGTGCACCTTTATAGCCACCCAGTTACGTTGTGATGTTTGGCACACCCAAAGCATTCCTATGGTATCTGGGAGTTGCACAATCTCATGGTCTAAGGAAATGATACTTGACATTGGCAAAGCTTTAGCAGACGAACTACACGATCTTGTGCTATGCTTAGGATTGGGTCTTGCCCATCACATCATTCTCCTAATGATGTGATCCCATTATCAATGACATCCAATGTCCATGGTCATGAAACCGTGACCATCTATTGATCAACGAGCTAGCCAACTAGAGGCTCACTAGGGACATGTTGTGGTCTATGTATTCACACATGCATTACGGTTTCCGGTTAATACAATTATAGCACGAACAATAGACAATTATCATGAACAAGGAAATACAATAATAACCATTTTATTATTGCCTCTACGGCATATTTCCAACAGTCCCCCACTTGCACTAGAGTCAAGAATCTAGTTACATTATGATGAATCGAACACCCATAGCATTCTGGTGTTGATCATGTTTCGCTCGTGAGAGAGGTTTAGTCAACGGATCTGCGACATTCAGATCCGTATGTACTTTACAAATATCTATATCTCCCTCCTGAATGTAATCATGGATGGAGTTGAAGCGGCGCTTTATGTGTCTTGTCTTGTTGTGAAACCTGGACTCCTTCGCAAGCTCCAGTGTTGTCTTGTCTTGTTGAAGCGGTCTTGTTGTTACAAATATCTATAGCTCCAGTGTTGTCACAGAATAGAGTCATCGGGCACGATGCATTGGGAATCACTCCTAGGTCGGTGATGAACTCCTTCATCCAGACTCCTTCCTTTGCTGCTTCCAAAGCAGCTATGTACTCCGCTTCACATGTAGATGCCTCCATGACGCTTTGCTTGCTACTGCACCAGCTGACTGCCCCTCCGTTCAAAATATACACGTTTCCGATTTGCGACTTGGAGTCGTCCGGGTCTGTGTCGAAGCTAGCATCGACGTAACCCTTTACGACGAGCTCTTTGGCACCTCCATGTACGAGAAACATGTCCTTTGTCCTTTTCAGGTACTTCAGGTTATTCTTGACCGCTGTCCAGTGTTCCGCTCCGGGATCACTTTGGTACCTCCCTACCAAACTTATGGCAAGGTTCACATTAGGTCTGGTACACAACATGGCATACATAATAGAGCCTATGGTTTAAGCATAGGGGATGACACTCATCTCTTCTCTATCCTTTGTCGCGGTCGGGCATTGAGTCATACTCAATCTCACACCCTGTAACACAGGCAAGAACACCTTCTTGGACTGATCCATATTGAACTTCTTCAATATCTTTTCAAGGTATGTGCTTTGTGAAAGACCTATGAGGCGTTTCGAGGTATCTCTATAGATCTTAATACCTAATATGTAAGTAGCTTCTCCAAGGTCCTTCATTGAAAAACATTTATTCAAGTTGGCCTTTACACTTACCAAAAGTTCTATATCATTTCCCATCAACAATATGTCATCCACATATAATATGAGAAATGCTACAGAGCTCCCACTCACTTTCTTGTAAATAAAGGGTTCTCCGTAAACCTGTATAAATCCAACGCTTTAATCACCTCATTAAAGCGAATGTTCCAACTCTGAGATGCTTGCACCAGCCCATAGATGGAGCGCTAGAGCTGGCATACCTTGTTAGCATCTTTAGGATCGACAAAACCTTTCGGATGCATCATATACAGTTCTTCCTTAAGGAAGCCAGTGAGGAATGTTGTTTTGACGTCCAATTGCGAGATCTCATAATCATAAAATGCGGCAATTGCTAACATGATTCGGACAAACTTCAGCATCGCTACGGGTGAGAAAGTCTCATCGTAGTCAACTCCTTGAACTTGTCGATAACCCTTAGCAACAAGCCGAGCCTTATAGACGGTCACATTACCATCCGCGTCAATCTTCTTCTTAAAGATCCATTTATTTTCAATAGCTCGCTTATCATCAGGCAAGTCCACCAAAGTCCACACTTTGTTCTCATACATGGATCCTATCTCGGATTTCATGGCTTCAAGCCATTTGTTGGAATCCGGACCCGCCATCGCTTCTTCATAGTTCGAAGGTTCACCGTTGTCCAACAACATGATCTCCAGGACAGGGTTGTCGTACCACTCTGGTGTGGAACGTGTCTTAGTGGACCTTCAACGTTCAATAGTAAATTGATCTGAAGTTTCATGATCATCATCATTAACTTCCTCTCCAGCCGGTGCAGGCTCCACAGAAACAACTTCGTGTGTTGTGATACTCTCCGGTTCGAGTGGAGGTACAATTACCTCATCAAGTTATATTTTCCTCCCACTTACTTCTTTCGAGAGAAACTCTTTCTCGAGAAAGGATCCATTCTTGGCAACAAAGACTTTGCCTTCAGATCTGAGGTAGAAGGTATACCCAATTGTCTCTTTGGGATATCCTATGAAGACGCACTTTGTCGCTTTCGGTTCGAGCTTCTCAGGTTGAAGTTTCTTCACATAAGCATCACATCCCCAAACTTTTAGAAACGACAGCTTAGGTTTCTTTCCAAACCATAATTCATATGGTGTCGTCTCAACGGTCTTTGACGGTGCCCTATTTAAAGTGAATGTGGCAGTCTCTAATGCATATCCCCAAAATGATAGTGGTAAGTCGGTAAGAGACATCATAGATCGCACCATATCCAATAGAGTGCGATTACGACGTTCAGACACACCATTTTCGCAGAGGTGTGCTAGGCAGCGTGAGTTGTGAAACAATTCCACATTTCCTTAGGTGCGTGCCAAACTCGTGATATAAATATTCTCCGGCGCAATCAGATCGTAGGCACTTTATTTTCCTGTCATGTTGATTCTCTACCTCACTCTGAAATTCCTTGAACCTTTCAAAGGTTTCAGACTTGTGCTTCATTAAGTAGACATACCCATATCTTCTCAAGTCATCAGTGAGGGTGAGAACATAACGGTAGCCACCGCGAGCCTCGACGCTCATTCGACCGCATACATCGGTATGTATTATCTCCAACAAGTCATTTGCTCGCTCCATTGTTCCGGGGAACGGAGTCTTGGTCATCTTCCCCATGAGGCATGGTTCGCATGTGTCAAATGATTCGAAATCAAGAGACTCCAAAAGTCCATTAGCATGGAGCTTCTTCATGCGTTTGACACCAATATGACCAAGGCGGCAGTGCCACATGTAAGTGGGACTATCATTATCAACCTTACACTTTTTGGCACTCACACTATGAACATGTGTAACATCACATTCGAGATTCATCAAAAATAAACCATTGACCAGCGGAGCATGACCATAAAACATTTCTCTCATGTAAATAGAACAACCATTATTCTCAGATTTAAATGAGTAGCCATCTCAAATCAAGTGAGATCCAGATACAATGTTCATGCTCAAAGCTGGTACTAAATAACAATTATTGAGGTTTAAAACTAATACCGAAGGTAGATGTAGAGGTAGTGTGCCAACGGCGATCACATCGACCTTGGAACCATTCCCGACATGCATCGTCACCTCGTCCTTTGCGAGCCTTCGCTTATTCCGCAGCTCCTGCTTGGAGTTACAAATGTGAGCAACTGCACCGGTATCAAATACCCAGGAGCTACTACGAGCGCTGGTTAGGTACACATCAATAACAAGTATATCACATATACCTTTAACGTTGTCGAACTTCTTGTCCGCTAAGTACTTGGGGCAGTTCCGCTTCAAGTGACCGGTACCCTTGCAATAAAAGCACTCAGTATTAGGCTTGGGTCCATTCTTGTTCTTCTTCCCGACAACTTGCTTACCGGGCACGGCCATAGCTTTGCCGTCCTTCTTGAAGTTTTTCTCACCCTTGCCTTTCTTGAAACTAGTGGTCTTATTCACCATCAACACTTGATGCTCCTTTTTGATCTCGACCTCCACTGATTTCAGCATCGAGTACAACTCAGGAATGGACTTCTCCATACCCTGCATATTGTAGTTCATCACAAAGCTCTTGTAGCTAGGTGGAAGCGACTGGAGGATTCTGTCAATGACCGAGTCATCCGGGAGATTAACTCCTAGCTGAGTCAAGCAGTTGTGCAACCCAGACATTTTGAGTATGTGCTCACTGATAGAACTATTCTCCTCCATCTTACAGCTGAAGAACTTGTCGGAGACGTCATATCTCTCGACCCGGGCATGAGCTTGGAAAACCAGTTTCAGCTCTTGGAACATCTCATATGCTCAGTGTTGCTCAAAACGCTTGTGGAGCCCCGGTAGTAAACTGTAAAGCATGCCGCACTGAACCAGGGAGTAATCATCACAGTGTGACTACCAAGCGTTCGTAACGTCTTGGTCCGCTGGAAAAATGGGTGGGTCAGCTAGCGGTGCATCAAGCACATACAATCTCTTGGAAGCTATGAGGATGATTCTCAAGATACGGATCGAGTCCGCATAGTTGCTTCCATCATCTTTCAGCTTGGTTTTCTCTAGGAACGCGTTGAAGTTAAGGGTGACATTAGCATTGGCCATTGGATCTACAATATAGATTGTAAACACAATTTTAGACTAAGTTCATGATAATTAAGTTCACATAATCAAATTATTTAATGAACTCCCACTTAGGTTGACATCTCTCTAGTCATCCAAGTGATACATGATCCATTTCAACTAGCCCGTGTCCAATCATCACGTGAGACGGACTAGTCATTCATGGTGAACATCTCCATGTTGATCGTATCTTCTATACGACTCATGTTCGACCTTTTGGTCTTCCGTGTTCTGAGGCCATGTCTGTACATGCTAGGCTCGTCAAGTCAACCTAAGTGTTCCGCGTGTGTAAATCTAGCTTACACCCGTTGTATGCGAATGTTAGAACCTATCACACCCGATCATCACGTGGTGCTTCGGAACAACGATCCTTAGCAACAGTGCATAGTTAGGGTGAACATATTTCTTGAAATTTTATTGAGATATCATCTTATTTTCTATCGTCATTCTAAGCAAATAAGATGTAAACATGATAAACATCACATGCAATCAATATAGTGACATGATACCAATATCATCTTGCTCCTTTGATCTCCATCTTCGGGGCACCATGATCATCACTGTCACCGGCACGACACCATGATCTCCATCATCGTGTCTTCATGAAGTTGTCTCGCCAACTATTACTTCTACTACTATGGCTAACGTTTAGCAATAAAGTAAAGTAATTACATGGCGTTTATGATTGACACGCAGGTCATACAATAAAATAAGACAACTCCTATGGCTCCTGTCGGTTGTCATACTCATCGACATGCAAGTCATGAATCCTATTACAAGAACATGATCAATCTCATACATCACAATGCATCACATCACATCCTTTTGGCCATATCACATCACAAGGCATATGCTGCAAAAACAAGTTAGACGTCCTCTAATTTGTAGTTGCAAGTTTTTACGTGGCTGCTATAGGTTTCTAGCAAGAACGTTTCTTACCTACGCAAAAACCTCAACGTGATATGCCAATTGCTATTTACCCTTCATAAGGACCCTTTTCATCGAATCCAATCCGACTAAGGTGGGAGAGACAGACACCCGCTAGCCACCTTATGCAACAAGTGCATGTCAGGCAGTGGAACCGGTCTCACGAAAGCATACGTGTAAATTTGGTCCGGGCCGCTTCATTCCACAATATCGCCGAATCAAGATAAGACTAGTAGTGGTAAGCAAATTAACAAGATCGACGCCCACAACAACTTTGTGTTCTACTCGTGCATAGATTCTACGCATAGACCTAGCTCCTGATGCCATTGTTGGGAGACGTAGTAGTAAATCAAAAAAATCCTACATGTTCACCAAGATCTATGAGAAACCAGCAACGAGTAAGGGGAGAGTGGATCTTCATACCTTTGAAGATCGCTAAGCGGAAGCGTTACAAGAACGCGGTTGGTGGAGTCATACTCGTAGCAATTCAGATCGCGGTGGACTCCGATCTTAGTGCCGAACAACCGTGCCTCCGCAGCTCGGTGACATCTCCTATGCCTTGATCCAGCAAGGAGGAAGGAGAGGTTGAGGGAGAGCTCTGGCAGCACGATGGCATGGTGACGGTGGAGCTGCGTGGTCTCCGGCAGGGCTTTGCCAAGCACTGCGGAGAACGAGGAAGAGGAAGGGTAGGGCTGCGCCGAGAGGGAGAGAACTCGTGTGTCTGGAAGCCCCCAAACCCCACATATATAGGGGGGGAAGGCGGAGGGGTGCGGCAGCCCTAGGGTTCCCTCCCTAGGGCCAGTGGCCAACCCTAGATCAATCTAGGGCGGCGGCCAAAGAGGGAGTGGGAGGGGCGGCACCCTAGGTGGGCCTAGGGCCCATTTGCCTCTAGGGTTTTCCCCCTCCCACCTCAAGCTGCGATGTCAGGGATTCAATCAATCCCGTATACAATTCCCTTTGTCTGCCAATATGATACTTTCCCGAGATTCGATCATCGGTATCCCTATACCTTCTTTAATCTCGTTACCGACAAGTCTCTTTACTCGTTCCGTAACACATTGTACCGTGGCTAACTCCTTAGTCACATTGAGCTCATTATGATGATGTCTTACCGAGTGGGCCTAGAGATACCTCTCCGTCACACGGAGTGACAAATCCCAGTCTCGATTCACGCCAACCCAACAGACACTTTCGGAGATACCCGTAGTGCACCTTTATAGCCACCCAGTTACATTGTGACGTTTGTCACACCCAAACAGTATCCGGGTGTTTGCACAACCTCATGGTCTAAGGAAATTGTATTTGACATTGGAAAAGCATTAGCAGACGAACTACACGATGTTGTGCTATGCTTAGGATTGGGTCTTGCCCATCCTATCATTCTCCTAATGATGTGATCCCATTATCAACGACATCCAATGTCCATGGTCATGAAACAGTGACCATCTATTGATCAACGAGCTGGCCAACTAGAGGCTCACTAGGGACATATTGTGGTCTATGTATTCACACATGCATTATGGTTTCTTGTTAACACAATTATAGCACGAACAATAGACAATTATCATGAACAAGGAAATACAATAATAACCATTTGTTATTGCCTCTAGGGCATGATTCCAACAGTGCCCCCTCCCCTTGGCCCATGTGGGCCCCCAACACTTGTCGGGGCCCCCCGAAACACCTTTCGGTACTCCCGGTCATAACTCGGTACCCCCGGAACACTTCCAGACTCCGATTCCCTTCGTCCTATATATCAATCTTCACCTCCGGACCATTCCGAATTCCTCGTCATATCCAGGATCTCATCTAGAACTCCAAACAACCTTCGGTAACCAACACATATAACTCAATACTACCAAAACATAACCGAACGTTAAGTGTGCAGACCTGCAGGTTCGAGAACTATGTATCCATGACTGAGAAACCTCTATGGTCAATAAGCAATAGCGGGATCTAGATGCCCATATTGGTTCCTACATATTCTACGAAGATCTTTATCAGTTGAACCTCTATGTCAAGGATTCAGTTAATCCTATATGATGTTCCCTTTGTTCTTCGGTATGTTACTTGCCCGAGATTTGACCGTCAGTATCTCTATACCTAGTTCAGTATTTATACCGACAAGTCTCTTTACTCGTTCCATAATACAAGATCTCATGGCTAACTCTTTAGTCACATTGCTTGCAAGGCTTATAGTGATGTTGTATTACCACGACCACCGAACAGCTTCTGCTGCCGAGGAGGACGAAACGGAGGAGGATTTGGCACCCAATATTTCTGCTGCTTAGGAACCATCTGAGAGCTGGAAGAAGAAGAATATGAATCCCTTGAACGCTTCCTTGAGTTCTCCAACTTGAGCTGAGTTGCCTCGACGTTCAAAGCCATGTTGTAGAACTGACCAAATGCATGAGGCTCTTGAAGGACTAGACCTGGCAGAAGCTCATCCTTGAGACCACCTCTGAACTGATAGATCGTAGCCTTGTCATCTGGAACATCTTGCTTAGCATAGCGGGCTAGATTCTGGAACTCGATATTGTACTGATAGACAGACTTGCTCCCCTGCTTCACGTGCATGAACTTGTCACTCATCTCCTTGACAAAGCTTGTCGGAATGTAATGGGCCCTGAAGTCACGACAGAAATTGTCCCAAGTAACTACACGATCGCCCTTGGAATCCTTGTACTGCTGCCACGAATCAGCTACCTAACCCTTGAGCTGGAACGATGAAAATCTGACAAAGTCCTCTGGTCTGACATTGCTGCACTCAAAATGCTTACTCATGTCACGGAGCCAATCATCAGCATCAAAAGGCTGCTCACAACAGGTGAAAGACTTGGGCTGGTTGGCAAGGAACTGATTGAGCGTCGCAAACTAAGGTTGATTCTGAAAATTCCCTTGAAAGCCTTGCTGACCCTAATCTCTTTCTTGCAACAGCCTGAGCAACATCTGAGTGTTCGCATTGGCTGCGGCCATCACAGGTTGCCAACCTTTTGGAGGAGGAGGCGGTGGCGGGGGTGCTGAAACATCAGCCTGCTCCTCAGCATGACCCGGATTCCTGCGAGTTGGTGGAGCCATCCGGGAGATGGACAAAACATCAGCACGTCATTGACAAGATGAATTCAAAGTTGAATCAAATGCTTGAAAGAATTGCACAAATAACATCACAACCTTCCTACTGAAAAATTAGTAAGAATGCTTTCTTCGATTTGCGATAACATCATCAGATATTAGAAGCCACTTGCAATCACACAAAAGTATTGAGCTAATGTTGCTCGGAACAAATGTATATGCCCACATACATCTGAAGAAGATGATCCTAGATAACTACAAGAGTTCCCACCTAAGAACTTCCGAAAACTCTCTGGTTATGCAATCCGGCGTGGGGGATACAAGGAGGAAATATCTCACACAACTAGCAAACCTACACCCGACTGTATCCATCCTTCAACACATAACCAGAGGCTTTCACATATCCATCTAACTAGAATCCTCGAAAGCACAACGGTACTAAACCATGGTGGTACCCCGGATGCCTCCCCAATACTGGGTGACTCCGACCTTATCTCACCATGACAAGTATCGAAGTAATTCCGAACACTCTCCGTCCTAAGATATCAAGGAAGCTGAATGATAACGATGGGCCAAAATTCCCTGGAGCTTGACTCCCCGAAAGAAATCAAGTCAGACAGGAGGCACCAAGACAGAACTCCGTCACATCGATATCATATAGACTCCAAAATACCCACGTGATCCTAAAAAAAATTTGAGCGAGAAGAGGAGTAGAATCAAAATTCCTAAGTCGAATACCTCACCAGAGCATAGAAGAGGAGTAAAAAGAATCCTACTCTCTGATATAAGTAGACTCAAAATAGTTTTTACTAGACTCGACTCAGCCAAGTTCGATCAAGCAAAGGGCTCCTATGGTCGTATGGCTCTGAATACCAACATGTCATGCCCAAGATGCGCGCCTATCCATATTAAGGCATGGGGGCCTCGACAGGGATAGAGGCGCATCTCGTCGTTCGCAAGTACAGCATCATTACATCACACATTTAGGAAGAGATGAGTATATGAGTTGGCTTACACACGCCACATGCTAAATTACAAAACCACATCAAAGGTTTAACCATAAATCCATGACAGGGTCCGGCTACGGACGAAATCAAACCATAAAATGAAGATGCAATGACACTAGCTTGCTAGCCCCGAAGATCATGACCACGGTCCTCTACTCGTCTGGATAAGTCACGTACATCCTGCCACGCTCATCGTCATACTCCCACTAGAGCTGCATCACATCATCCTGCACGATCTCATCTATGCGTGTACCTAGATTGTTGTAGTAATCTGTGAGCCATCGGGACTCAGCAATCTCCCGCCCGGGTACCGAGACTATTCAAGCTCATAGGTTGGGAAGGGGTATGTGTTTAGTTTGCAGCAGCACTAAGCATTTATGGTGGCTAATATTATGAAAACATGAAATTAAATATGTGGTCTACGATAAGCGATCGAATCTAGAATGACCTCTATGAGATCTTGAACACCTACTTACGTCAATCATAACCCCACCGTGTTCTCTCTCGGTTCATGTTCACAAGCAGAGATGATCACGGATACTCACACACTTGGTGCATTTTATTAGAGTTTACTTCAAGTTAACTATAACCGGGTGTTAAACAAATATCCAAGTTTCCACATAATCGCGGGCACGGCTTTCCGAAAGTTTTAACCTTGGAGGGGTGCTCCAACTATTCCATCATAAATTAACCACACTCCGCGGGAATAGCCTTGACCACGGATCTCGTGATCATCCTAGGCAACTCCAAAGGAATTCCAACACCTCGAGATAGCCCGAAGAAAGTCAGAGCCCCACACGTAAGACACTCGATAAAGGTAAAACAAGTCCATCAAGACCGCCCCACACGTAAGACACTCGATAAAGGTAAAACAAGCCCAGCAAGTCAGAGCCCCACGCGTATCTCGTCTCAGGACATGACCATGTGAACACTACATATGGCGGTCGGATAGAAATCACTCGAGTTGCCCCGAGGTGGCCCCGCAACTGGCTCTAGTTCGGACCAACACTCATGAGGAGCACTGGCCCGGGGTTAATTAATTATGCACGGGGTTGCAAAGCCCTATGCAAATTTTATTAAGTTATTTAAGAATATGTAGTACGAAAGTTGGGTCTTGCCAGACAAGTTTTAATTTTAATCGAATAAACAAGGGGGTCCCCATAACAACCCCGAGCATGTTAGGAGCGCAAAGTACGGAAATATAACACCGGTAACAAGAAACTATGGCGGCAACAGCGGAACAAAACACCTAGCAAAAGGCCAAGCCTTCCACCAATACCATATATATATATGTGTGTATTAAATTAAATAACAGATAATATTGTGATATGCCAGACATCCATGTTATCACATGGAAACAAATGCACCTGCAACTAAGAACGCTATAAGAGGGGCTAGGCAGCGGTAACTTAGCCAAACAAAGGTTGCTAGGATGTGGAGGGGTTAGAGGCTATCATGGCAATGTAGGAGGCTTGACATTCAAATGGTAGGTAGAGGAATAGTAATGATAAGAGCGAGACAACTATCAAGCAAAAATAGTATCGGGATCCGGGTACGGTCATCTTGCCTATTGGTTCTTCAGAGGAACAAGTAGCGGGATCCTCGTAGAGGTACTCTCCTGGATCTTCGTACTCAGGTTCAATGTTCATGTCTACCCAAAAGAAACAGCAAGAATAAACAAGCAACCAAGGTGCAATGCACAAACAAGAATGATGCATGGATTATTTGAAGAGTTTAACATGGCAATCCTAACTAGTCGTGTTTCACATGCAATAGATTAGTTATTTTAGAATCTGGACAAAACCTTATGTTAAGTTATTTATACATGCATGATCATGGAAAATATGGATGCATCATGCAAAAACGATACAAATGCATATGTAGAACGTAGGAAACGGAGTTACGGTTCTCACGCTACGCTCACGACAAGTTACGACGGAAAAACACAAGACAAAGAAGGCCCTGGGCTATTCCTTGGCATTCCAAGGTAGCCACTGGTTAGTCAATGAAAAACCAACCACAATAGAGACAAAGATCAAGCAATTCCATGGAGTATAGCTCCCACAAGTCACAAAACACTAAAACAAACAATCTGCCAGAAAACATCAACATAGGAACTTACACAGCCAACAACTAGAGCTACAGGAAGTCTCCAACCACAAACAAGGCATTGACAGAAACTAAATGACATTATTATCAACTTATCCAAGTACACAATCTGGAATGGAGGCACACATCAATAAGCATGAAGCCCACAAGTTCGCATGATGAAACAGATTCCAGGGACTTAGTGAAAATAACAGTTTTCTGGAATCTGAGTTAACCTGATAGCAAGTTGACAGCAGAAACTAATGGTGATAGAGACCACCTTATGGCATGAAAATTAACAGGATGGTAGAGGGCAATATCTACATCAAATCACTAGCACTGAGCTTGAGCTAATTCACAACATATCACAAGATAGCATCCACTCTTCATGGCATAAAAATATAAACAGATTACGAGACTAAAATATTTAGCATGTTTGAAAACAACAATATTTTAGTGGCTACTTTAGAGCATGGTTTGTTGGGGAATGTCGCATGGAAAAAAATCCTACGCACACGCAAACCTATCCATGGTGATGAGCATCTACGAGAGGGAGAGTGGATCTACATACCCTTGTAGATCGCTAAGCGGGAAGCGTTAAGAAACGCGGTTGGTGTAGTCGAACTTCTTCGCGATCCAAATTGCCGAGCGTCCCGCGATCTCATCACGATCAGTCCCGCGATCCAATCACGATCCGTCCCGCGAACACATCACGATCCGTCATGCGAACTCATCACGATCCGTCTCACGATCTTGATCATGATCTGTCCCGCGAACTCATCACGATCCATTCCGCGATCTCATCACGAACCGTCTCGCGATCTCGATCACGGTCCTTCCGATCTAGCACCGAACGGACGACACCTCCGCGTTCAGCACACGTGCAGCTTGATGATGATCTCCACCGTCTTCATCCAGGAAGAGGAGGTGGAGAGGAGAGAGAGTTCACCGGCAGCGTGACGGCGCTCCGGTGATGGTGGTGTAGCAATTCCAGCAGGGCTTCGCCTAAGCACTGCAGAAAACCGATCTGGAGGAGCACCGGTGGAACGGGTAGCACGTGGCCGTAAGTTGTATCCCGTGTGCTAGCCCTGCCCCTCTATTTATATGTTGAGCCCTGGGGTCTAAACTTGGAGCAAAAACCTCTACTAGGTCGATTTTGCCCGCACAAGGTCGGTTTGGCCCGCAAGAAAAGAGTCCAACTCGGGTCCCTGCAGTCCCGCGCACAAGCGGTAGTACCGCTTGAGCGGTAGTACCGCTTCACCAGCGGTAGTACGGCTTGAGCAGTAGTACCGCTTCACAAGCGGTAGTACTGCCTTACTGCTTAAGGAAGCAGCAAAACTTCCTTTAGCCCTTTCCAATACCTCGTGGGTTTTACCCCATTGGTCCATATAAAGTGTTGATGTACCCGAACACTTCGGTAAACATCCGGAACCCCTTCCGGTTAATTCCGGAACTCTTCCAGAGATCAAAACACTATTGTCACATATATCAATCTTTATCTCCAGACTCTTTCGGAGATCCTCGTCATGTCCTGGATCGTATCCGAGACTCCGAACATCCTTCGGTCACCACCATATATCACTCTATACTACCGAAACGTCACCAAACCTTAAGTGTGCAGACCCTGCGGGTTCGAGAACTATATAGACATGACCGAGACACCTCTACGGCCAATAACCAATGGCGGGACCTGGACGTCCACATTGGTTCCTACATATTCTACGAAGATCTATCGGTCGAACCTCTATGTCAAGGATTCAGTTAATCCCGTATAACGTTCCCTTTGTTCTTTGGTATCTTACTTGCCCGAGATTCGATCGTCGGTATCTCCATACCTAGTTCAATCTCGTTACCGGCAAGTCTCTTTACTCGTTTCGTAATACAAGATCCCGTGACTAACACTTAGCCACATTGATTGCAAGGCTTGTTGTGATGTTGTATTACCGAGTGGGCCCTGAGATACCTCTCCGTCACACGGAGTAACGAATCCCAGTCTCGATCCATGCCAACTCAACAGACACCATCGGAGGTACCTGTAGAGCACCTTTATAGTCACCCAGTTACGTTGCGACGTTTGATACACACAAGGCACTCCTCCGATATCTGTGAGTTGCATGATCTCATGGTCATAGGAACACATACTTGACATGCGGAAAACAGTAGCAATAAACTGACATGATCATATGCTACGTTTGTAGTTTGGGTCTTGTCCATCACATCATTCTCCTAATGATGTGACCCCGTTATCAAATGACATCTCATGTCCATGGCTAGGAAACCTTAACCATCTTTTGATCAACGAGCTCGTCTATTAGAGGCATACTAGGGACATGGTTTTGTCTATGTATCCACACATGCATCTAAGTCTCCGATCAATACAATTATAGCATGGATAATAAACGATTATCATGAACAAGGAAATATGATAATAACTAATTTATTATTGCCTCTAGGGCATATTTCCAACATGGTTCCCACTTCTATGCAAGTTTATCATGACAAAAATAAAGACCATGGCATTCTACTCATCAAAGACTACCATATTCATATTGGCACAAATATCATAGCATCCATGGATTAAATATAACAAAAATGACAAAATTGCACTTTGAGACAAAATGACATTTTGAGAAACTTGCTCAAATGCCCAAACAAGTCACACCAATGAATTCCTTGGTTGATTCTACCCCAAAATCATATATCACACCCCTATGATTAAATGGAACATCATGGCAAAACACTAGGTAGCAATTGCCCACCTATCCTATAAGTGAAAACTTACCTAAAATGCACATAGACATAAATGCTCTTATCTAGTTTTAGCAAATATACTAGAAGTAGAAATATCTATTTAATACAAACAATAAACTCGAAAGAAAAACACAAAGGAGGGGGACCCACCTCGCATACTTACTTGGCCCCCTAGGGTATGACAAGTGGGGCCTGGGCCCACTTGTCACACGCACACTCAACACACACACACACACAACACTGCCACACACACTCACACATGGATGTGGCGCCACACCAGATCCACACACACACACAAGCGCACACACACACACACTGCACAGCCACACCTGGATCTGGCAACAGCCGCACCAGATCCAGTCACACACACAACACACGCACGGGATCCGGTCATCACACCGGATCCAAACACGCAACACCATAACCGGCTAACCAAGAAAAAAAAGAAAATCCACGAGGGGCTGGGATTCGAACCCCAGACCTTGCGTTCTCGCCCCCACTCCCTACCATTGCGCTACGCCGCGGCACTCGAAAGAAAGAGGGAGGAGCGCAACTAGTTCTAACTAACCACGCTTATACTGACAAAACTGAAGAAACCTGCGACTACGGTGACAGCAAATGCGCGACAACAATCCGGCAGCCACGCGGCATCTCCGGCGGGGGGAAAAGACGCGGGGATGCGGGAACTACTGGGAGTCCTTCCCTGCTCATCTCGCGACGACGGGGCGAAGGCAACGCCCTCAAGGCGCTGCCTTGGATGGACGGTGGCAGCAATCACTATGGTGATGGCGAGCAAGCACGGAAACAGGAGCGGGAATCGCGGCAGATCACCGAGGGGGAGACGACGGCGATTCAGAACGTGACGAAGAGGAGGAAGAGGCAAAGACGCGACAGCGACGAAGGTGAAGAAGTCCGGCGGCGAGCTTTGGGAGCGCGGCAATAGCGAGGAAGAGGCCGACGCCTTGGAGATTCCCACGGTGCTCTAACGGCGGGAATAGAACACGGGGACGATCCACGGTCGCCATGGCATGTCGGGCACGACGGATGACCAGCGGAGAGGCGGGGATCATGACGATGACGACCGGTGATCTTCTCTAAAACCTACCTGCTCTGCTCTCGCCTGGCAGAGAAGAGGAAGGGGAAGAAGAGGGAGGGGAGAAGGGAGATGGCGGCGGCGCGAGGGGGAAGGCCTAACCCTAGGGATCCGCGCACTTAAATAGGGGCCGCATTGACATCCGTGAGCTCCTCTCACAGCGTCGATGCGAGCTCTCTCTTTGAACTCTCTGCTCTCTCACGCGTCTCTGACGGAGGAAGACGGCGGGCAGGTGGTCGTTTCCACGCGGGCTGGGCCGGCTTCGCTAGCTGATGGTCCACAAGGGGGAAAACAAAGGCCTAGCAACCTCTCTCTCATACGCAAGAAAACCAACAGGGTTTTCTTATAAATAAAATAGCCACACAGAAATCAAAAACAGAAGAAATAAAAGGGTTTTGCAAGAACAAAATTACTTTTGACATTGAAATATTATGCACTAATTAAATTAAATAACAAGATGACTTTTAAGGCAAGCAATTTTTAATCTTTTAGTAAAAAGCACCTCTCTTATTTAAAACCCCAAAACCACAAAGCTCAAAACACCAGAAGAACATCACACATGGGCTCAAAATAATAGTGGCTACCTCATGAACATTTTTAACAGATTATAAAGCAAATTAATTCTGTTAATTAATGATAATAGGAATAAAGGGTTTTAGGTTGGTTTGTTTTGAAATAATAATAGAGGGGGAGGGAGTGGATCCCACTCAAGCACACACATCCACAAGACCACTCTCATCACAACAAGGTCAAAAAGCACACCACATTCAATGCATGACATGATGATGAAATGATATGATGCATGATGCAAGAATGCATGAGACGAAGACATGGCAAAAGAGCAAACTCATTTCATAGAACTCATGAGACAAGGTCCCACATAGGTTACATGCCAAAAAGGTAGGGGCGGCACTTGGGCGGTCACACTATCACTTGTGCATGTATGAGCATTTTGTTCACCAACAAAACCTTACCCCCTTTTAATAGTATTGGCTTTCCTATGGACTCAAAGTGATTTCTCACAAATATAAAATGTAGAGTCCTCTGCTTGAAGCTTTGCCAACCTATTTCCTTGCATATTGGGGTATTCCACAATCTCCACAATCCTTTTTTCAATCCTATCATTGAACATTTCCTGAAATATACTTGGTTGAAACATTAGTTCAATGACTTATAAGTCGTTATAAATTACCAAAACCACCAAGGGAGCAAATGTGATTTCAATCTCCCCCTTTTTGGTAATTGATGACAACATATAGATCAAAGCTTCGACATATGATATAATCAATCAATATAATCATCGCTTTGAGAAGTACTCCCTCCATCCCAGAATAAGTGACTCAAAAATGACTGAACTTTGTACTAACTTTAGTACAAAATTAAGTCACTTTTGAGTCACTTATTTTGGGAGGGAGGGAGTATGTGATAAGCAAGAGCTCCCCTTAAATTTGTGCATCATTTTGAATTTGGTTTGAATGCAAATGCACAATTGATTAGGTACATGGGGCACTTCCTCCATGTCACATACAACTTGCGAGAATAATTAGAATGAACATCATAGCACAACACAAACAAGCAATGGTGAAAGATCATCTCATTATGCATTAGGATGGTAGGAAGCAATAAACACCAAAACGCTCTCTCACTCAAAGCCTAGAGATCTATATACACTTCTCCCCCTTTGGCAACAAGTTACCAAAAGTTCAAAGGCATATATCTAAGCGTTCTTGGGCTGATCTCCTCGAGTTGTTGATGAAGGAGTCTAGAGAACGGCATCAGCAAAGATCTCTGGAGATGACATGGATAGAGTTGGAGTGGCAGCTGGAGGAACTGAAACTGATGGAGCAGGAGTTGTTGAAGAGGGCCTCAAGTCTAGAGCTGGCATAGTGGCTGATCTGGCCTGAGTAGGAAACTGTGTGCCTGTCCTGAGAGGTGATCCATCCTCATCATCATCATTATCATCTGAAGAAGTCTGAGGAAGAAGCATTGAGTCAACTTCCTTCTTGAGCTCATTGACTGTCTTAGTCAGCCCATCCACCTTATCATTAAGGGTCTTGATCCTATTTTCAAAGATCCTCACAAGACTGTTCTGGTTGTCCAGAATCCCCTTAATGTCCTTCTGCATACCCTGAACTAATGATATCAACAGATACATTTTCTCATTTCTAGATCTAGGGACTTGAGCACTAGTGGCTCTAATTGCATCTGCCTCTGCCTGAGCTACAGCAGATGTGGGATGTTCAGCATCCATCACCACAACATTGTCCTCGAGATCTGTTTCTAGGGGAAAATGGGGACGATCTAGAACAAATATGTGCTTCTCTAACTTGGAGTTGATGAGCATATGGATATAGGGTGCATAGTAGCAAGAGCGCTTCTGATCAGCAGCAACCATCTTGACTATCTCAACAATCAAGTCCATGACTCTGATCCTGGTGTGTCTGTCAAGGTGGATCAACATGTTGATGGAGTAGCCTCGGATAATGTTGTCATCTCCTGACTTGGGCATCAAAGTATGCCTCAGAATGGTGTTCATGGTGCGGAGGCCAGCCTAGAGAAAGTAAATAGATCCTAGTCGGTGAGACCTCACGTTAGCAGTAGGGATCTCCTTGTACATAGCATTGTGGCTCTCCTTGGATTCTGAGTAGACATCCAAATCTCCATCTTGAGCTTCTGGGACTCCTAAGATGGCAACCCATTCATCAATAGTGGACTCATATCTTGCACCTTTAGTCATCCATATAATCCTACCATCTCCATAGAAATGTGCAGTGGAGTAGAATTGCATGATCATCTCATCATTCCAAGCAGTAAACTCTCTGCCAACAAACTCATCCAATCCAATGCAGTGAAAATTATCTTGGACACTTGGAAAGTAGTCCTCATTCTCCTTGATGAATTTCTAGTCCACATACCTCATATCACTCACAGCTGCACTCTTGTCAAAAAGCACAGTCTCATAGAAATCATGTTGCTCTTTGGTATAGAATCTGTAGTCCATAGTTGTCTTCTTCCTTTGGGCATATGGATCGGCAACTATCCATGCCCTCAATCCAGAGTCCTTCCTCTTCTTCATATCTTCAGCAAGTGGATAGTTGGAATTATGTACTAGAAGGTGTGGCCTAAGCTTCATTAAGGCAGTCAAGTCATCATCCTCTTCTTCTCTAAAGGTAGACCCCTTGTTCTTCTCAGAAGCAGGAATCTGTCTGGATGACCTCTTGGATTTCTCAGCAGCAGCAGCAGTTTTCTTGGATTTGGTGCTCTTGGTAGTTGCAGCCTTAGGCATAGCATCTTCCATAAGCTTTGACTTCTTCTTGGGAGGGGCCTTAGCAGCTGGCTCTACCTCCTCTTCAGCAGCAGGTGCCTCCTCTGGATCTTCAAACATAGATGTAGGCCTGCCAATAACATGGATTATCCTCTTTCTGGCCTTCTTTTTCTCCCCTGCCTTCTTAGGCATAGACTTATTTGGGGGGTCAACAGTCATTGTAGCTCTGGCACTCCCACGTGCTCTCATAGATTCAGGAGGTGCATATGTTTTGCCAACCACCCTCCTGGAAGAGGTGGCCTCATTAGCTGACTTCTTGGCAGCCTTCTCTTGCTTTTTGGCAAGAACCTCATCTGGCACAAAGTCTGAATCTTCTTCATCTGAATTCATTCTCTTCCTAGTCCTTGTAGCAGCTTTAGGCAACCCATGAGAACTAGGGGTGTCTGGATCTGAAAATGAACTAGGCTCTGGAGTAGTGCCCGAATCCATCTCAACACTCTTTTCTCTGAAGTTGTTCTGACTAACATCTGAAGCACACATCTTTGACCTAGTGAATAGAGTGTAGAGGAACAGAAGAAGATGAGTCATCACAAAATGAGGCTGATTTTTGAAAGTTTGACCAAAAGATTTTCAAGATTTTACATTATGTCACATGAAAATCGGTAATGCCGAAGCAAAAATTCTGGTGCTACCGAGACTGACTATCCCATTAACAGAAACTTGGCACTCTTTTCGGTGATACCGAAAAGAAGTACTCGATTTCACCAAGATAGTTCTCAGCAACATAGATAGATAAATCGGTGATACCGATTTGTTCACTTTGGTTCTATTGAGTTCCATCGGGCGGAAGGAAAACCCTAGAAAATCGATGGTTCTCTAATCTATGGAGTTTTCTCGTGGATAGAAAGTTGTGCAAACTATTGCTTATAGAGAAAAACAACTTTATTGCGCAAGAATCAAACGGGGAGCACAAGAACGATCGAATCTGTACCCTAGCTCAGTGACGGATCCGCTACGACGGCGACGGCGGCAAAGATGCCCGTCGACGGCAAGATTTCCACCAGCGGAGACGCACGGGGAAGCAAGGCGATGACCAGGGGGTCCTTTTGCGGCAGCTTAGGGTTTGGGGTGCGACGATTGTAGATTGAAATTTCGAATCGTCGAGACCACAACTTATATACCCTTCACTGTCGGTGATACCGATTCTAAATTTTTGGTGTCGTCGAGTTTCTCAATTGTTAGCTGACAGGGAAACTCGGTGTAACCGTGAATATGGAATCGGTAGTACCGAGATAGAAAACCAGATCAACCCAAGACATTCGGTGCGACCGAGATTTTGGGGTTGGTTCCACTAAGATGCACTTGGGAGGTTTTAATGGTCAGTCCTTGTCGATACGGAACTCCGAGTGCTCCACACATAGAGGGATCAAAAAGCACTTGTTCAAATTTTGTGATCAAGCATGAATAGAGTATGAGATGAGAAAGCATAGATAGCTAAAGAGTGGTCCTAGGCATTCTTGTCCATCCAATTGGCAAAAGAGAAAATCAAGAGCCAAATAGCAACAATTGGATGTCCTCGAATGAGAAAATAAATGCAGACCAACATGCTCACACAATAAGATGTCAAATGAAATCATGACAAACATGCACATACACAGTAGCATCTAGCAAGCACTTGGGCGATGACGAAGTCATCTATATATGAGTATTTGACTTAGGATCCAAGTAAGAATACTTGATCATAGGTCATACTCATCGTTTAAGCACAAGTGGGGTTACCACTTTTACATAAAGCATTTAATGTTGTCACATACTAAGAGATGCTTTAACTCAAGTCTTAGAGTAAATCTCCCCCTTGATGTGACATCCCCTAGAAGAGGGATAAACTAACCTTGCGTTTTGTCGATGAAGACTTCATGTTGGTGAGGTAGTTGTGGATGCTCAAGGTTTATGAAGATCACCAAGAGTTGGGAGCATCATTGTTGTTTCCATACTCTTCTCACCTACATGGGTTAGTACCAACATACAAGAGACAAATACAAGGATATCTATGGACATGGAGTGCAAAGCATATGTTATGATGTCCACTGATTTGTTGATTACCTTGTACCTTGCTTACCTTTGAGGGAATGTGTGACTCCTTGAACTATTGCATAGAGTTTATGTTGTTTGCAAATAGTTCTTGCCAACAATGAATATGAGTGAATTTCATTGGCGGAGTCACCCCTCAAGAAATCTCTAGTTCTTCTTATTGGGGACCCACATCAAGTTGATGGGGATCCTTGGTGTTGTAGTAGCCTTTGAGAAGTTGAGCTTGAAGTAGCCTTGGGAACCCACTCCACCAACGCTAGGGATTCATCTTCATATGAGTCAATGTCCTCTTGAAGCTTGCTCTTGCCCTTGAGCTTGTGGTCTTGTGGTGGAAGGTCATCTTGAGTGTTTGTCCCCTTGGGAAGAGTATTTTCATACTTCTCCTTTTGAGGATCAAAATTGGGTTCGGGGTATTGACCTTCTTCCCATTCAACTCCATTTGCGTTGAAGTAGCCAACACCACGATTCTTACAGTATCCTCCGTGCTTGCGTACAATTTCCTCAAATTGCTTACACCCGGCAAGACTCTTGTAGATACCTTTTTCTATAATTCCTTTCAATAAAGCATTTTATTGCGCAAGTGTTACTTGGCTAAGAGGATCATCGTTAGTGGAATCAATGGAACTACTAGAAGAAACATCATTGGGTTTAGCATTTTTATTGTTGCTACTAGATGAAGAACCTTTCTTGCCTTTGTTACTAGATTGCTTAGTTTTAACTTGAGGCATGAATGTAGATAAGAGAAGTCGCTTAGCTAGATAAGAGGAAGTCTTCTTTCGAAGATCGTCATTGATAGCTTTAAGTAACTCATGCTCTTGCTCTAAATTGAGCTTCTCGAAGTGTAGCTTCTCATGTGTCCTTACAAGCTCTCTATGATCTTGTAGAGTTGACTCGTGAGCTAACTTAAGAGTTTTTAGTTCTTGAGTTAGTCGTTCTATGTCCAACTTATCATCAACGCATGACTTATCTACACTAGAGAGAGTACTAGCAAGTTCATTTTGACTATAATAACTAGATTTCTCAAATAGCAAGTCATCTTGAATTAACAAGTCATCTTCATCACTATTGAAATCAAGATACTCGGGGTGTGATACCTGGGGCCTTTAGCCATGAAGCAACTTCCACTCCCTTCGTTTGGTGAATCAAATAGATCATAGGAGTTGGTAGTCACTAGTGCAAGTCCGGCAACACCTTCATCTATATTCGGAGTTGGAGTGATAGCTTCTCTCGGAGTGGTTGTCGGAGTCGGATCCGGAAACCCATTCACCAACATGAGGGTCTTCGTTGAGGGTCTTCTTCTCTGAGTCCCTACTTCTCCTTGAGGGTCTTCGCTCATAACGATCATCTCTGCTCCTTCTCTCTCTTCGAGGTCACTCATCTCTTGAGCTTTTTCTTCTTGGTGACTCTTCTTTTCTCTTGTAAGGAGTCATGCACTCATTGGAGTAGTGTCCAGGCATCCCACAATTGTAGCAGTTTCGGTCACGACTTGACGAACGCTTCTCTTCATACTTGAGTTGGACCTTCGATCTTTGCTTCTATTCTTGTAGAACTTGTTGAATTTCTTGACCATGAGGCTTATCTCTTTATTTGTGACAAGGTTGTCTCTTGAGGTATCGGGAGCATCACTTGTGGCTTTGTAAGCACCGCTAGACTTGTGATGAAGCTCTACCTTGTCTTTGAGTGTCATCTCATGAGCAACAATCCTTCCAATGACTTTCGTAGGCTTGAGATCTTTGTAGTTGGGCATCATTTGGATCAATGTGCACACAGTGTCGTATCTCTCATCCAAAGCTCTAAGTATCTTCTTGATGATAAATTTGTCGGTCATTTCTTCGCTTCCTAAGTCGGCAATCTCATTAGTGATGAGGGATAGCCTAGAGTCCATTTCCGCGACTCCTTCACCATCCTTCATCTTGAACTTGTAGAGTTGACCTTGAAGAACATCCAACTTGGATTCTCTCATGGACTCAGTTCCTTCGTGCATATCAACCAAAGTATCCCAAATCTCTTTTGCATTTTCAAGATGGATGATTTTGTTGAATTCTTCGGGGCATAGATAGTTGAAGAGAATGTCGCATGCTTGAGAATTGAGTTGCAACATCTTCAACTCATTCACGGTCGCTTCACGATCCGGTTCCCTTCCATCCACAAAGAACTCACCTTGCAAGCCAACACGAACAAGAGCCCAAACAGCGGGGTTATGACCAAAAATATGCATTTTCTTTTTGTGCTTCCAACTAACAAAATTAGTGCCATCAAAGTACGGACCTCTATGGTGATAACTTCCCTCACTAGACGTCATACTCTCCTTGGTTGTGAGACCAATGGAATGGATACCAAAGCTCTGATGCCACTTGTAGGACCGAAAGTATGTCTAGAGGGGGTTGATTAGACTACTTGACCAAATAATTTTTTGCCTTTTCCCAAATTTTAGTGTTTGAAGTTTTAGCATTCATGGCAAGTGAAGTACACCCTACACATGCATGTCTAAGAGTATAGCAGCGTAAAATAACAACAAGCATGAGTAGAAGGGATAGGGTAGGAAGATCAAACGCAATTGTAGACACGATGACTTTTCCCGTGGTTCCGATAGCTGGTGCTATCGTACATCCACGTTTATGGAGTCTTCAACCCACGGAGGGTAATTGTCACGAGAGTTCATGGAGGGCTCCACCCATAAGGGTCCATGAAGTAGCAACCTTGACTATTCCGTAACGGCTTCCATCCACGAAGGACTAGCCTCACTATGGGTAGATCTTCACGAAGTAGGCGATCTCCTGGCCCGTACAAACTTCTTGGTTCAACTCCACAGCACGAAGTAGGAGGATCCCAAGCGACACCTAACCAATCTAGGAGGCACCACCCTCCAAAAGGTAATAGGCTTGGTAATGACGATGAACTCCGTGCTCTTGTGCTTCAAGATGATAGACTCCTCAACACACAATCACTCTCTCACATATTTGGCTTGGTGGAAGAGATGAGATTGGTGGAAAGCAACTTGGGGAGGCTAGAAATCAATATCCATATGGTTGGAGTGGAAGATCTTGACCTCAGCACAAGGGTATGTGGTTCTCTCTTAGAAAAACTAGATGGGGCAAGTATGGAATAGTTCCGAGTGCTTCACTCTCGAGTAGGTGGTGGTGAAGGGGTATATATAGGCATCCCCAAAAATCCAACCGTTACACACAAAATGACCAACTCGGTGACACCAATGTGTTAATCTCGGTGGTACCGGAGTGACCACAAGGTGGCAACTTTTGAATCTCGGTGAGACCAATATAGGAAACTCGGTTGCACTGATAAGGTGACTAACGGTCAGATTGACATTCTCGGTGACGCCGATCCAACAATCTCGGTGGTACCAATATTGTGAATTTGCGTAACAGAAAGTTGGCAACCTAAACTCAGTGAGTCCTCTGCTTGAAGCTTTGCCAACCTATTTCCTTGCATCTTGGGGTATTCCACAATCTCCACAATCCTTTTTCCAATCCTATCATTGAGCAATTCCTGAAATATACTTGGTGGAAACATTAGTTCAATGACTTATATGTTGTTATAAATTACCAAAACCACCAAGAGAGCAAATGTGCATTCATAAACATGGTTGAGGGGCTAATGTGTTTGTGAGAGTTCACAGGTTAACACAGAGAGAAGTCCCTGGAGTTTTGGTTTAGCCGTCGAAGATGACCCCCAAAAATGTCTGAAGACATTGATGACGGCTGAAGCCATTGGTGGTGGACAAAGACATTAGTCCGAAGACAATGAAACGCGAAGACAAAGTCTTTTGGTAGTTTTGTTTCTTATTTCCTAAGTCATAGGAACCATCGTACTGTTAAGTGGGGTCAATGTGATCGAAGTCAGATGCTAACGTGATGCTCAACCCATACCTATGTCTTCGAGCGAAGACAATGAGAGGAAAACTCTTCCAGAGCTGGTTGAGTCAGCTTTACGTGTAGCCCAAGTAAAGTCGCCACGTGCGTTCAAAATCCGACCGTTGTCACACGTGTCGGTTGGCCATTGATCCAGGGTAATTTTGGTCATATCACGTCGGGTTGCCCGTTGGCTATAAATAGCCCACTCCCTCCACCATGAGAAGGTGGCTGCTCAGAGAGAGATACGGCTGTTGTCGTTTTGGAGCAACCCACCTCGAAGACTTTGAGAGGTACACATCCTGTGAGGATACACCCAAACACCTAGAGCTAGATTGTTTGAGCATCACCGAAGTCATTCTGTTCTAAGTGAACTGAAGACTTATTACACTTGAAGGCTGTGATCTTCCAGACGGTTAGGCGTCTGGGTCTAGAGCGTCCAAGAGTCATTATGGACTGCCGGGTGACCGAGTTTGTACGGGTTTCGGAAGTCTCCCTTGAAGACTTACATGAGTGATTGGGCGTTGTCTAAGCGACTTTGGCTTAAGGGAAATAAGGTGAAGACAAGGTCTTTTGAGTTCAATCTCAGCCTCCCTAACCAAACGTACAGTTATCACAGCAACTGGAACTGGTCCAACAAATCATGCGTTTTCATCAAGCAACCGGTTCTATCTCTCACTCTCTTACATTCCTAACCTGAACTGTGAAGCCATTGCTTGAACATTGCGTGAAGACTTTCACCGAAGAGATTCATAACAATTGTTTATCTTCATACCATCTAAGTTTGTCTTCGACTCATCTTTGGATTCATGATGATTATGCTTAACTTACTTGAATGTCTTCACGCATCGCATGCCCTGTCTAGATCCTTGATTGTATCCCTACCTAATCATGTTTACGTTTCCGCATTATTCGAATACATTCATTGTTTCTAAGACTTTAATAAAATCGCCTATTCACCCCCCTCTAGTCGATAACTAGCACTTTCAATTGGTACCAGAGCAAGGTACTCCCTTGTTCCATTTTTCAGTTCAACCACTGTGGAGTTTTAGCTATGTCGACTGTAGGGATAATCAAGGTCTCTGATGCGTGCCCTGTCTTCGATGGCACCAACTACCCCTACTGGAAGAACAAGATGCGCATGCATCTTGAAGCCATTGATAATGACCTATGGTACGTTGTCATGCCGGGCATTCTCGAAGTTGGTGAAGGTGTTACTGCCGCTGATGTGAAGAGGTTCACGCAACTCGACTCCATCGCCAAGAACACCATCTATGGGCATCTGACCAAAGGCCAATATGTCCGTGTGAGTGCACTTAGCACCTCCAAGCAAATGTGGGAATGGTTGTCCAAAGTGAACGAAGGTGTCTCATCTCAAAGCGACTCCCGTCCCAATGTGCTTCGCAACCTGTTCAACCGCTTCAAGAGACTCGACAACAAAAATGTTCAGCTGGCCTTTGATCGCCTCACTGACATCTCCAATGAGCTGATTGCACTCGGCGCCACTGATATCACGAAACATGGAGTCGTGAAGAAGCTATTCAGATCGCTTGACAATTCCTTTGACACTCTCACACTTATGATCCAAGAGTGACTTGAATTCAAGAGTTTGGACCTAGCTGATATACTTGAGAGGTTAGACAGTCATGAATTCCAACAATATGAGAAGAGAGATATCTACGGACCAAGCTATAGTCGCTGCCGTGCATTGAAGGCTAAAGTTGTGTCTTCATCTGAAGACAACTCTGAATGCAGTTCTGATGGCACTGAAGACTTTGGAAAGGACCTTGCCTTGCTTGTTAGGAAGTTTTAGAAGTTTGCTAGGTCAAAACTCTATGCTAAATCTTCAAGACGTGACTCCAAGAGATCTGGAGATATGTCTTAAAAGTACAGCAAGAAGCAAATCTGTCACAAGTGCAAGAAAACTGGTCACTTCATTGTTGATTGTCCTCAATGGGAAAAGGAATCCAAGAAGAAGAGCAAGAACTACGACTCTGATAACAACAAGAAGAAGAAGTGTGTAGATGGGACACTATGACAATGACTGCATTGTGAAGAAGGATGGTACACTAGCGAAGCCAAACCCATTCTAGAAGGCTCGAGTCAACCACATGAGAACTGAGGAGGTCACCGACGAGCCACATGCTGTCATGGGCCAATTTAAACTTGACACTCATCCAACACTTGTCTTGTTCAATTCTGGTGCATCTCATTGATTCATATCAAAGGCCTTTGTGGAAAAACACAACCTTAGCACGGAAGCCCTTAGTAGACAATTCAAGGCCAGTTCACCCGGAGCCGATATGATTGCAGACCTAGATTGTGCCCAAACCCCACTTAAGATTGGTAAGCACACTTTCCGACACATCTGATAGTGTTGGACAGTCAATGCATTAACATTAATATAGGAATGTATTGGATGACCACACACCAGGGAGTTATAGACTATGCTTGTAGAACCATTAGACTTTCCGCCCCTAACGGAACGAGAATCAAGTTTACCTCCGACCAAAGAATGGGAGGAGCTAAGTTCAATTCTCTTAAGGGGGTTAGCATTGAGGATGTTAGGGTAGTTTGGGCATTCCTGGATGTTTTGCTCCAGGAATTGTCGGGCATGCCACCCGAACGAGATGTGGAATTTCTGACAGACTTGGTTCCAAGGACTGGACCAATAGCAGAGACATTGTACAAGATGGCAGTTAATGAGCTGGCTGAGATGAAGAAGCAACTCACGAGAAATTTAGAGAAAGGATTATAAGACCCAATTGCTCGCCTAGGGGAGCACCTGCTCTGTTCGTGACAAAGAAGGATAGAACATTTAGGGTGTGTGTAGATTATCGGGACTTGAACGAAGTGTTAGAAATATGCCCTAGAGGCAATAATAAATTAGTTATTATCATATTTCCTTGTTCATGATAATCGTTTATTATCCATGCTAGAATTGTATTGATCGGCAACTCAGATACATGTGTGGATACATAGACAACACCATGTCCCTAGTGTGCCTCTAATAGACTAGCACGTTGATCAAAGATGGTTAAGGATTCCTAGCCATGAACATGAGATGTCATTTGATAACGGGATCACATCATTAGGAGAACGATGTGATGGACAAGACCCAAACTATAAATGTAGCATATGATCGTGTCAGTTTATTGCTACAGTTTTCTACATATCAAGTATCTGTTCCTATGACCGTGAGATCATGTAACTCACTGACACCGAAGGAGTACCTTGTGTGTATCAAATATCGCAACGTAACTGGGTGACTATACAGGTGCTCTGCAGGTATCTTCGAGGGTGTCTGTTGGGTTGGCATGGATCAATACTGGGATTTGTTACTCCGTGTGACGAAGAGGTATCTCAGGGCACACTCGGTAATACAACATCACAATAAGCCTTGCAAACAATGTGACCAAGTGTTAGCCACGAGATCTTGTATTATGGAACGAGTAAAGAGACTTGCCGGTAATGAGATTGAACTAGGTATAGAGATACCGACGATCAAATCTCGGGCAAGTAACATACCGAAGAGCAAAGGGAACATCATACAGGATTAACTGGATCCTTGACCTAGAGGTTCAAACGATAAAGATCTTTGAATAATATGTAGGATCCAATATGGGCATCCAGGTCCTACTATTGGTTATTGACCGTAGAGGTGTCTCGGTCATGTCTACATAGTTCTCAAACCCGCAGGGTCTGCACACTTAAGGTTCGGTGATGTTTCGGTAGTATAGAGTTATGTATGGTCGTGACCGAAGGTTGTTTGGAGTCTTGGATGAGATCCCGAACGTCACGAGGAGCTCCGGAATGGTCCGAAGGTAAGTATTGATACATAGGAAGTCCTATTTTGGTCACCGGAAAGTTTCGGGTACTTTGGTAGTGTACCAGGAGTGCCGGGAGGGTACGGGGGGACCATCGGGAGGGGTGTCACGCCCCGATGGGCATCATGGGCTGTGGGAGGAAACAAACCAACCCCTAGTGGGATGGACGAAGCCTCCACTAAATCCCATGAGGTTTGAGAAGGAAAAAACCAAGGTGGAAAGAGTTTCCAAGTGGGAAGGAGGAGTCCTAATCCTACTAGGATTAGAGGAGGACTCCTCCTCTCCTCCTTGCGGCCAAGGAAAAGGGACCAGCCCTAGGGCGCCGGCCTCCCTCTCCTCCTCCTATATATACTGGAGGGAGAGAGGGCAAAGTCACTCAACCTAAAAAGGCCATAGTGCAGCCCTCTCTCTGATAGACTAGTTCCTCTAGTTTTTAGTACCGCTTAGGCAAAGCCCTGCTGAAATAGTTTCACCACCATCGCCGTCGCACCGTCGCACTGCCGGAGAACGCTCCTACCTCTGCACTCCCTCTTGCTGGATCAAGAAGGAAGAGATCGTCATCGAGTTGTACGTGTGCCGAACACAAACGTGCCGTCCGTTCGGCGCTATATCGGAAGGACCGTGATCAGGATCGCGAGACGATTCGTGATTTGATCACGTGACAGATCATGATGGGATCGCAGGATGGATCATGATTGGATCACAAGATGGATCACGATGGGATCACGGGATGCTCGGCGATTTGGATCGCGAAGACGTTCGACTACATCAACCGCATTTTTAATGCTTCCCACTTAGCGATCTACGAGGGTATGTAGATCCACTCTCCCTCTCTTAGATGCTCATCACCATGGATAGATCTTTTGTATGCGTAGGGAAGTTTTTGTTCCCCATGCAACATTCCCCGACAGTGGCATCATGAGCTAGGTCTGTGTGTAGATGAGATCACGAGTAGAACACAAAGGAGTTTGTGGGTGTTGATGCTTAGATTTCTTCCTCCCTTGGTCGTGTGTTGATTCAGGGGTATTGTGGGATGAAGCGGCCCAGACCAACCTTACTCGAATGCTTATGAGAGACCGGTTCCATCGACTAACGTGTAACTTTGTTGCATAAAGATGCCTGGCAGGTGTTTGTTTCTCCTAGTCTAGTTGGATCGGATTCGACAAAGGCAGTCCTTGAGAAGGTTGAATAGCAATTTTTGTATCACCGTTGTGGTTTATGCGTAGGTGAGAATTGTTCTTGCTAGATACCCGTAGCAGCCATGTACAACTAGCAACAACAATTAGAGGACGTGTAACTTGTTTTTGCAGGGTATGTTGTGATATGATATGACCAATTACATGATGAAATATATGTGATGTATGAGATGATCATGTTTTGTATAGAATAGCACGACTTGCATGTCGATGAGTGCGGCAACCGGCAGGAGCCATATGGTTGTCTTTAATTATTTTTGCCATTTTTTCTATACTTTATCACTATGAGTTAGCAATAGTAGTGGAAGCAACAGTTGGTGCAGCAACCCCGATGGCGGCACGTTGATGGAGATCATGGTGTCATGCTGGTGACAATGTAGATCATGTTGGTGCTTTGAAGTTGAAGATCAAAAGCACAAGTTCATGGCCATATCATGTCACTTGTGATCTGCATGTGATGCTAATCCTTTTATGAACCTTGTTTTGCTTAGGACGACGGTAGCATTATAAGGTGATCCCTCACTTAAATTTCAAGATGAATTGTGTTCTCCCTGAGTTTGCACCGTTGTGAAAGTTCATCGTGTCGAGACACCACATGATGATCGGGTGTGATAGACTCTACATTAACATACAACGGGTGCAAGCCAATGTTGCACATGCGGAACACTCGGGTTAAACTTGACGAGCCTAGCATGTATAGACATGGCCTTGGAATACAAGAGACCGAAAGGTCGAACATGAGTCATATAGTAGATATGACCAACATGAAGATGTTCACCATTGAAACCACCTCAACTCACGTGATGATCGGACTTGAGTTGGTGGATTTGGATCATGTGACACTCGAATGACCAGAGGGATGTCAACTTGAGTGGGAGTTTTTAAGTAATATGATTAACTAAACTCATTATCATGAACATAGTCAAAATGTCTTTGCAAATTATGTTGTAGATTACTAGCTCGCGTTGTAGCTCCCTTGAATTTTTTATATGTTCCTAGAGATATAGGGTTGAAAGATGATGGTAGAAATAATGCGGACTGGGTCCATGATCTGAGGATTGTCCTCATTGCTGCACAGAAGGCTTATGTCCTTAATGCACCGCTTGATGCGCCACCCCCTCAAACAGCGACTGTGGATGTTGTGAACATCTGACAGTCACGTTCTGATGACTACTTGATAGTTCAGTGCGTCTTGCATTACGGCTTAGAATTCATCCTCCAAATACGTTTTGAATGTCATGGAGCATATGTGATGTTCCAAGAGCTGAAATTGGATTTCCAGATCGTGCCCGTGTTGAGAGGTATAGGACTTTAAACACTGTTATTTTCCTGTAAGATGAAGGAGAATAGCTCAATCGGTGAGCATATGTGCAGATTGTCTGGGCACGCCAATCGCTTGAATCGAGTGGGAGTTGATCTTCTAGATAAGATAGTGATTGATCTAGTTCCCTAAGTCATTGTCACCAAGCTACTAGAGCTTCGTGATGAACTATAAACCTGCCAGGGATGGAAATAATGATCCCTGAGCTGTTCACGATGTTTGACATCGTGAAGGTAGAAATAAAGGAGCATCAAGTGTTGATGGTTAGTAAAACCACTAGTTTCGAGAAGGGCAAGGGCAAGGAGGGAAACTTTCATGGATGGCAAGCCAGTTGCTGCTCCAGTGAAGAAACCCAAAGTTGAACCCAGACCCACGACTAAGTGCTTCTAATATGAGGAGAGCGGTCGCTGAAGCGAAACAACCACTAGTAGAAAACAAACCTTTTGTCCATAGCATTAGTCCCAGTCAGGTTTTGAACCAGCACTGCCCGGGACTAAAGGGGTGGTGGCAGGCTGGTGTCAGCCTAGGGCCCCACAATAACCTTTAGTCTCGGTTCATGGCACGAACCGGGACTATAGGCGCACCTTTAGTCCCGGTTTGTGTCACGAGCCGGGACTAAAGATGCTCCTATGTAAACCCTTTGTCCAGACCGAGCCCTCTGTTCTTCCCCTTTCCTCTCCTTTCCTCTCTGTTCTTCCCCTCTTCCCCGAGCTCATCCTCCATTTTTGCCAAAATTTGTCAAGATTTGGAGGCACCCCATCCATCCAAGTATTCACAAAGGTTAGCAACTTTGTCCTTTCATCTCTCATTGCTAGATTAGCTCTCGCAATGCTCTATAAATATAGTGATTTGTGGGTTTATGTTTGGGAGTATTTATATGTGGTAGTTTATTTGATTTATATGCAATTTGAGCTCAAATTAACTTCTTACTTTGCATGTGTAGGTGTGGTTTACTTAGTGCCTTCCTGTCCCCGTCCTAACCACCGTCGATTGCCCGCACCATCCCGTCGCCGGCACCACCTTGGTGAGCCTCTTGTTCTTATCCTTTTTATAAAAAATCATGTTTGTAAGATTTAGACAGTTACTTGTATAGTTTTCTTACCTATATGGTTGTTTGTTATACATAGTGGCATGGTTTTGATATCCGTCCCCATCGTCCCTCGTCTGGTTTATGATTCGGATGTGGTATATACTCTCTTTTATAACTATTTGTTGCATTTCGTGTTTATGACAACTATGCCCATCAAGTTAACATAGATATTTTTATCTAGGAGGTATGTGAACTGGATATTCCAACCGACATAGATATTCTTGTCCAGAAGTTAAATTTAGTTGAAAAAGAAAACGAGTATTTGAAAGAAAAATTGAAAAGAGTTGAAGAAGAGAAGATGAAACTCGAGTTGTATGTTGCCCATGTCGTCGATGATCACAAGATCAAGATGGATGCAATGCGCTTGAAAATTACAAAATTTAAAAAATATGCCATTGATAGTGAGGCTTGGTATCACTATGATGTTGGATCAATTGTTACCTTAGTTGCGATGTTGATCATATTTGTTGTTGCATTTAAATGCTTTAGCTAGAGAGTTTGTATGGTGTTTTATGATAACAAGTGTGTATGAACTTGTATTAATTTGGTCTTTTCGGTGTTATGTAATGAAGATGAGGCGACAATGGATGTACAATGACCGATGCTCTCCCCAGTTCACTAAAGACGTGCATACTTTTCTGGTTGCGACTGAGGAAAACAAGCGGGCGGATGGTTTTATGTATTGTCCATGTGTTTGTTGTAAGAATGATCGAAATTACTCTAACTCAAGAACCATTCACGTCCACCTGTTTGAGTCCGGTTTCATGTCCGGCTATAACTGTTGGACCAAGCACGGAGAAAGAGGGGTCCTAATGGAAGAGAATGAAGAAGAAGAGGATGACGACAGTTATCCTGGCCATGGGTTCCATGAATACGATGGTACAACAATGAGGGAAGAAGCTGAGCCGGCAATGCAGGAAGGAGCTGAAGAAGAGGCATCAGATGAGCCCGCTGATGATCTTGGTCGGGCCATTGCCGATGCAAAGAGAAACTGCGCAAGTGAAAAGGAGAAGCTGAAGTTGCAGCACATGTTAGAGGATCACAAAAAAGGGTTGTACCCAAATTGCGAAGATGACAAGAAAAAGTTGGGTACCACACTGGACTTGCTGCAATGCAAGGAAGAGAATGGTGTATTTGACAAGGCATTTGAAAAGTTGTTGATAATGTTAAACAAGAAGCTACCAAAGGACAACGAATTGCCCGATAGTACGTACAAAGCAAAGAAGGTTGTCCGCCCTCTAGGATTAGAGGTGGAAAAGATACATGCATGCCCTAATGAGTGCATCATCTACCGCGGTGAGTACGAGGATTTGAATGCATGCCCGGTATGCTATGCATTGTGCTATAAGATTGACCACAATGACGCTTGTGATGTTGAGGGCGAGCGCCCTAGGAAGAAGATTCCTGCCAAGGTGACGTGGTATGCTTCTATAATACCACGGTTGAAATGTTTGTTCCAAAACAAAGAGCATGCCAAGTTGATGCGATGGCACAACGAAGACCATAAGAAAGACGGGAAGTTGAGAGTTCACGCTGACGGATCGCAGTGGAGAAAAATCAAGAGAAAGTGGAAGGACTTTGCAAAGGACGCAAGGAACGTATGGTTTGCTTTAAGTGCAGATGACATTAATCCTTTTGGGGAGCAGAACATCAATCATAGGACATGGCCTATGACTCTATGTATCTATAACCTTCCTCCTTGGTTGTGCATGAAGCGGAAGTTCATTATGATGCCAGTGCTCATCCAAGGCCCCAAGCAACCCGGCAACAACATTGATGTGTACCTAAGGCCATTAGTTGAAGACCTTTTACAGCTATGGAATGGAAAAGGTGTACGTGCATGGTATGCGAAAGAACATGAGGAATTTGACCTACATGCGTTGTTGTTTGTAACCATCAATGATTGGCCTGCTCTTGTAACCTTTCAGGATAGACAAACAAGGGATACCACGCATGCACGCACTGTTTAGATGATACCGACAGTATATGTTTGGATAAATGTAAGAAGAATGTGTACCTAGGGCATCGTCGATTTCTTCAGAGCAGGCATCCCGTAAGAAAGAAAGTCAAGTATTTCAAAGGTGAGGCAGATCATCGAAATAAGCCTCGCCACTGTACTGGTGATGTATACTTGATATGGTCAAGGATTTAAAAGTAATCTTGGAAAGGGTCCCGGTAGACAATCTATTCCGAATGACGTTGACAAACGTGCACCCATGTGGAAGAAAAAATCTATATTTTGGGAACTACCCTATTGGAAAGATTAAGAGGTCCGCTCTCCGATCGACGTGATGCACATGATGAAGAATCTTTGCATGAACCTACTAGGCTTATTGGGCGTGTATGGGAAAACAAAAGATACACCGGAGGCACGGGAGTACCAGCAACGTATGCACGAAGAATACGGCATGGATCCAAAGCAGTTTCAGGGTCATGCCAGCTATGCTCTTACCAAAGAAGAGAAGGAAATCTTCTTCGAATGTCTGCTCAGTATGAAGGTCCCGTATGGCTTCTCGTCGAATATAAAGGGAATAATAAATATGGCAGAGAAAAAGTTTCAAAACCTAAAGTCTCATGACTGCCATGTGATTATGACACAACTGCTTCCGGTTGCATTGAGGGGGCTTCTACCAGAAAACATTCGATTAGCCATCGTGAAGCTATGTGCATTCCTGAATGCAATCTCTTAGAAGGTAATCGATCCATAAATCCTACCAAGGTTAGAGAATGATTTGGTGCAATGTCTTGTCAGTTTCGAGTTGGTGTTCCCACCATCCTTGTTCAATATCATGATGCACGTCCTAGTTCACCTAGTCAAGGAGATTGCCATTCTGGGTCCTGTATTTCTACACAATAAGTTCCCCTTTCAGAGGTTCATGGGAGTCTTAAAGAAATATGTTCATAATCGTGCTAGGCCAGAAGGAAGCATATCCAAGGGCCATGAAACAAAGGAGGTCATTGAGTTTTGTGTTGACTTTATTCCTGACATTAAGCCGATTGGTGTTCCTGAATCGCGGCATGAGGGCACACTGGGTGGAAAGGCACGCTAGGAAAGAATTCACTAATATGCCAGGATGGGCATTCTTTGGCACAAGCACACTACACGGTTCTACAAAGTTCCGCCTTGGTGGCTCCGTATATCGAGCAACACAAGAATATTCTACGCTCCAAACACCCGGAGCAGTCTGACGACTGGATTACACATGAACAAACGGTGACTTTTGCCGGTTGGTTGAACAAATGTCTCATGCATGACGACACTATTGCATACGACCTGTAATTGCTGTCCAAGTTACCATCTTTGACTATATTTACTTTCAAAGGGTACGAGATAAATGGGAATACATTTTACATGATCGCCCAAGATAAAAAGAGCGCGAACCAAAACAATGGTATCCGCTTTGATGCAGCAAACACCAATGGGCCAAAGGACACATATTATGGTTACATAGAGGAGATATGGGAACTTGACTATGGACTTGGTTTGAAGGTCCCTTTGTTTCGGTGCAAATGGGTCAATCTGACAGGAGGCGGGGTAAAGGAAGACCCGCAGTACGGAATGACAACAGTGGATCTCAACAATCTTGGGTACGCAGACGAACCATTGTTCCTAGTCAATGATGTGGCGCAGGTTTTCTATGTGAAGGAAATGTCTACCAAGCCGAGAAAAAGAAAAGATAAGGAAGCGAATACATCATATGATGATCCAAAGTGCCACATAGTTCTTTCAAGGAAAAGAAACATCGTGGGAGTGGAGACAAGACTAACATGTCAGAAGATTATGAAAAGTTTCATGGAATTGCTCCCTTCACACTAAATGTTGACCCGAGCATCAAGTTAAACGATGAAGATTGTCCATAGTTACGACGCAAAGGCACACACGCGAAGAAAAAGTTTTATACCCAAAGAAACCACTCTGGGATGTGACAATCTTCTCTAGTTAGTTTCTGGACATATATATCTGGAAAGTCCCACTTCGGACAAACCAAAGGGAATCTTTGTAATAGTAGTGTACTTATGTGTTTTGGCATTTGAAACGCGAAGAAATATTATGTCGAAGTATGAGGGTATCAGACGAAAACTCGTCTGTTACAAAGGCATTTCATTTTTTTAAACTTATTTCAACTCCAAAAATTTTGTGCGTTTAGTATGCACCATTGAAAGCCACATCATCAATTTTCAACCCTTTCTGACTTCATTTGCTATTTTTCATTCATTTACTGGTTTTTTTGAGCTAAATGACCCTGAAATTGAAAAGCACAACAAATGAACTCTGAAAAGGTTGAAAGTTGGCATGGTATCATCATTTAACCCACATAGAATGTGCCAAAAATTTGAGAGGGTTATGGCAAAAACTGGACGCACTTTGTGTACAAAATGGGCAACCTCTTTCGAAGTATCAGGGTTTTAGACGAAAACTCATTTGTTACAAAGGAATTTCATTTTCTTGAACTTATTTCAACTCCAGACTTTTTGTGCGTTCAGTATGCACCATTCGAAGTCATGTCATCAATTTTCAACCCTTTCTGACTTCATTTGCTATTTTTTATGCATTTACTCATTTTTTTTGAGCTAAATGGCCCTGAAATTGAAAAGCACTACAAATGAACTCTAAAAAGGTTGAAAGTTGGCATGGTATCATAATTTCACCCACATAGCATGTGCTAGAAAGTCGAGAGGGTTACGGCAAAACTAGATGCACTTCGTGTACAAAATGGACAATCTCTTTCGAAGTATCAGGGTTTTAGACGAAAACTAATATGTTACAAAGGCATTTCATTTTTTAAACTTATTTCAACTCCAGACTTTTTGTGCGTTCAGTATGCACCATTCGAAGCCACGTCATCAATTTTCAACCCTTTCCGACTTTATTTGTTATTTTTCATGCATTTAGTGATTTTTTCAGCTAAATGACCCGGAAATTTAAAAGCACTATAAATGAACTCTGAAAAGGTTGAAAGTTGGCATGGCATCATCATTTCACCCACATAGCAGGCGCTAAAAAGTTGAGAGGGTTATGACAAAAACTGGAGGCACTTCCTCTACAAAATGGATAATCTCTTTCAAAGTATCACGGTTTCAGACGAAAACGCATCTGTTACAAAGGCATTTCATTTTTAAATAACATGAGAATTACCAAATTGAATATAATGATAAAACACATTAATATTAAACAATAGAAAAAGAATCACTGATAAATCTATTTTAAAAGTAAAGTTATTCACAAACTAGTGATTGATACAAATTTCAAATAATTTAAATTTAAACTATTCAAATTCGAAAACCACTGCCACTAACAGAAAGTTTATAATTTTTTTAACCTAACGCAAAAATATTCACTCATTAACTCTAAATAAAGCACACAAAAAACTCAGAAACAAAAGAAAATAAATAAAGCAAAAAAAACAAAAAAGTAAATAAAAAATAGGCCTCCTACTAGGCCAACACGACGTGCATACGACTAGAAACCTAACATCTAGTTGGGCCAGGATGCAGGCCCATCAGGCCGAGTAGGCCCAACAGAGTCGCATAGGTTCATTAGGCCCACACAGGCCTGCTTAGAGAGGAACTCAAGAGAGAAGCCGTGGCAGGGCTTATAAGCTGGTGCGGGCGCCCCTCGCTTGGCAAGGTGGGACTAAACTTGCCCTGCATCGCGCTTGCGCGAACAATAGCCTTTAGTCACAGTTGGTGGCTCCAACCGCGACTAAAGTTGAATTTCCTCTAGTCCAAGCGGCAGGAAGCCAAACCTTTAGTCGCGGTTGGTGGCTCCAACCGCGACTAAAGGTGGCCTTTAGTCGCGGTTGGAGCCACTAACCGCGACTAAAGGCTCTCATATATATAACGGCCCTTACAAAAAATTCACCATCCTCTCTATTCTCTCGATGCCAAACACAGACGACAATGACAGGCTGTTGCGCGCCACCTCCTGCCCTGTTCGACGCCGTCGCCGCCTCTGACGCCGGCCGCCCGCGCTGCCCCTAATGCCGCCGCTCGTTGCCGCCCCCAACGTCGCCGCCCCATCGCGACGTCGTCGTCGACTCGCCGTCGCCCTCGCCTCTCGTCGTCGCCGCCCCGATCCCCTCGACCTCGCGCATTGTTGTCGTCGTCGTCGCAGTCGCCCCTACCGTCGAATCGCCTCGCCTCGCCGGTTGTTGCCCCACTGTGAGCCCCTTTCCTCCTTCTCCCCCTCTCCCTCACCTCCTGCCGCCATGGCTGCGCCGGCCCCTCCCCGATCTAGCCCGCACACACACACACATGCATGCATGAACACACACACACACATTTTTATTTCGTGTTTTCTAGTTTTTTATACTTGTAGTTATATAAATGTTAGATGAAATGTTAGATATATAAATGTTAGATGAATGTTTTTTAGTTTTTAATACTTTTAGTTATAGCTAGATAAATGTTAGATATAAAAAAGATATAGAAATGTTTTTATACTTTTTATTGCTATATAAATTTTAGATATAAAAAAGATATAGAAATGTTAGATGAATGTTAGATTGCAATTAGTATATGTATGTATACAATAGATTATTCTCTTAGTCCTTTAAGGGATTTAGAAATGCTCCCATTATGGACGTGTACAAGTTGATCCAATTTTTTCCTGATCTCATGCATCTACCCTTCTATATGTCATGTTTTGTCTAGCTAGTGTAAAAGGATTAAGAAAACCATGGCTTTATCATTAGCCGGAAGTAACAGACACATGATGGTACGAGAAGCTGTCCAAAGTTATTTTGGAACGGAGTGCCAGATAGGATAATTAACTTTTTGGTACGAAGTTCAGCAAAAAGGCCTTCCAAATAGCGATATTCAGAAGGCTCTTGCTGAACTTTGTACCAAAAAGCTAATTATCCTATCCGAGACTCCGTTCCAAAACAACTTTGGACAACTTCATACCATCATGCGCCTGTTAGTTCCGGCTAATGATGAAGCCATGGTTTTCTTCCTTTGACACTAGCTAGACAACGTGACATATAGAAGGGTAGATGATATCAGGAAAAATATGGACCATTTTCTGCACATCCAGAATGACGCCATTTTGTTAAATCCCTTAAAGGTTAAGAGAATCCATTATGATTCTGAAGGTTCCTCGTCTATAAGAAATCACAATCAAGCATTTAAAAATGTTAAATTTGTATAGAATTTGTTCTCGACATCAACGATGCCCGGCCCCCATCCTCATCGTTGACTCGTTTGCGACGACGTCCTGCTTCAGAGGCGCCATGTCCGGGACTGGGCTCCGCCGGGCTGACACTAGGAGGTGCTAGCTTTAGGGGCGCGCATCTTGGTGAGGAACCCGGGCCCCGTCGTCGACTCGGAGCTTCTTTGGTGGCGTTTGCGTGGGCCACTTTCGGTGCGGAGGCACCCAGCCCCGCTGGAGGTGGTACGTCGCCATGTCAGAGAGGAGGACGAGCACATCCGTTGCTATATGGATGCGTTGGACGTCAGGTTCTCCAATACCTGGCAGGTTCTTTAGGGATCTCACCCGAGCTATGATCCTATCGTAGTTCCTTCTCTTTGGGTGTCCACCGCCTACGCCGCTAGACGTCAACTACATATGTATTAGTGATATTATATAATAATATTCGAGATGCTTTAGTGATAATACTCGAGATGTATTCGATATTATATTCGTTAATATTCGAGACGATTTATTCGAGATTATATTTGATGATGCATATTATATGAATTATTCGAGATGCATATTATGTACTATGATTCAGTTTTTCCTTATTGATTGCATGCATTCTAATTTGAATACTAAATTGTTTAATATTTCTTCTGGGTTAGTTAAATAAAAGCTATGGACAATACCGACAGAGAAGGAGAAGAGGCTTTGTTCGACATCGTACGCTCCCCGAGCCCAGAGCATGAACCTGAAGATGATGACGACTTGCAATATCTGAACAATTCCGGTGAGGGTTGTATGATATTTGATGAAGACGAACGAATAGATGAAGTCAACAACGATGTTGACGAAGAAAATGTTCTTCAAATAACAAAGACTGGTGAGGTATATTTATTATATAAGCCATCTGGTGATCATTACATGTCTTTATTGAGTTGTATGTATTAACGAATTGATCTTTCTTCTTTTAGGCCTCCGGATCAAGCAGATCTTCTACAAGCGACAGGGTAGTTTGAGGCCCGGCCAGAAAGTTGGACCCTCGCGTAAAGTTCAACATCGATTCCATCAAAACATCAACTAGCGAACCGCTTGAACCTAGGAAAAATGCGACCAAGTTCAAGAATCAATGCGGGGTTATAGTTAGGGACCCAATCCCGATCTCCGTTCAAGAATGGAAAAAGCCAGCAAAGGGAGATCGAACAGGACTACTTTTTTAAATGAAAGAACAAAAGATGTGCTTTGGACCGAGATGATGTCACACTACCAGATAATTTGACAGATGCAGACCTGAAGAAAGTCAGAAATATGCTCTTAAAAAGATGGCGATTGCATTCAACACCTTCAAGAAAAATGCATGGGCTGCGTATGTCAAAGCAAACAAGAAGACTCCAAAATTCAAGGGAGAACTGGTGAAGGCAAAAGATCACTGGGACAATTTCGTGAAGTTCAAGGAATCAGAACTAGCTAAGGAACGGTCGAGAAAAAACAAGATTAATGCTGCAAAAAAGAAGTGGCACCATACTCTGGGGCCAGGTGGCTACCACGTGGCCCTGCCTAAGTGGGATCAATTCAAACACGAGATGATTAGTGCAAGGGTCACTCCAGTTACATTGACCTGGCCCCCAGGTGCATGACATGGTTTTATGCGCATGGGGGGAAGTTGGACCCAAAGACACGGGATATTATGGTGAAGGCAAGTCTTAAACGAGTGACAGACGAAATACTAATAAAAATAGAAAGCTCGAATGGGGGTGTTCAGGCCCAACAGAGAGGACGACGAGCTTACGCACGCCCTAAAGAATCCGGAACACCCGGGAAGAACATGAGGCAAAGGCATTGTTCCGTGGTTTGAGGGGTTTGCGGGTTGGAACAACGACTACAGAAGCCGTGCGAGAAAGAAGATGCGTGAGGAGCAGAAGAAGGAGGAGGAAGCACTCCGCCTTGAAGGCCTAGAATCAAAGCACGTGGAGTTGGAATCCAGAATCAGGCGACAACAGGAGCAGATCGTCTCACTTAGCCAGGAATGGGCTTCTCAGCGGCAGCATGACCAGATCAATCCAGCATTGGATAGCACCGTCCCATCTATGCCGAGAAGCAGCGTGGGTTCCGCCTCGGCCGATATCGATGATGCACTGCTAGCTAGATACCCTGTGGATGATATCAAAGACATGACTAACTGTGAGCTACACATGAAAGTGAAGAACTTATCCATGAAGGTGGCGGACAGCTATGCTTTAGCAAATCCCCCTGAAGCAACCTTCCATTGCAATCCCATTCCAGCTGGCTATGCTCGTGTAGGGGTTGATGAAGTGATGTTAGGATATCACGAGCTACAACTTGACATTCTTGGAGGTGACGAGGAGAGAACACTGGGAGAGGCCATACATCGTATCATTCTATGGAAAAAGGATTGCATCGTCTTTCCAAGGCCACCGACTCCTCCTCCTCCAAGTCCGCTGCCACGTCAGTCGACTCCTCCTTCTCCAAGTTCGGCACCGCATTATCCGACTCCTCCTCCAAGTCCGGCACCATGACGTTAGCATGCTTCGTCGCCTAAGCAACAGCGGAATAGAGAGGCCGCAGCTACGACGGCTAGCGGTACACCACACAAGAAATTCAAATATGGTCCAAGCCTCAAGCCTCTTCCGAAGTTGGCTTACCACCTGACTAAGGAGGAACTCGACACCGTAGTGGATGCCAAAGTGAAGGCCCATTTTGGACCGAGACCTCCCCCGCCGCCAAAGAAGAAAGTACCTGAGCATGTCTCACAACACTTTATTGACATGGCTCGACCGACTACCAATCAGAAGGACAGCGACTATGTGCGGTCTATCAAGAAGTCATATCTTGCAGGACAAAAGGAGTCGAGCTTGAGCTCCAGACAAGGAGTTAGCAAAAAAGCGGGAAAACTGTTCCCGAGGTGGGAGAACAGGCAGTGCAATCAACCCCCCCCCCCCCCGCTCATTGTACAAACAACTGTTAGTACCGCCAATCGGCTGGTAGTAACCGACGATCATAGAAGGCAGGCTCAAGAGGCCGGTGTCATTGTTGAACAACTCCTAGGCCTTAAGGAAATACCCAGGCTTAAAAATGCGGAACTAAAATATCAATATGCCCACGGCAAACCTCTGGTCAAGCCTGACAATGTCAAGCTTCTACCAACGATATTGTACAATTTGCATACGTGGTACATGCAAGAAACAACAAATACCAATCAAGAGTCCCTCATGGTGAGAGTCAACAAGAAGCATTACTTCCATAAAAAGATTTGTGGATTCATTATTCAGAGTTGTTTCAGTTATTCAATCAAGACGCACTCGACAAATCTTTAGTCAGTTGCTATTGTCTGTAAGTGATTCCTTTCTATAATTTAAGTCTCTAGCTAGATGTGCTCCTGTTCATTACCTGTAATTATCCTCACTATATTCTTTTTTGTGGTATTGTGCAGAATGAAGATGTATGAAATGAAACAAGCTAGACGCTATGGGATTGGGTTCATTGACCCAAATATGGCTAATCAAAAGATATGGGAAACTAAACATTCGAGAAAAGACACACAGAGACTCCTGCTAGAGTTTTTGAAGCATCTAAACACCCAACCAGAAATACTACTTCCTTACAACTTTGGGTGAGTGTTACTATATCTTGTACTACAAATTCTATTTTTTCCTTACTAGATGTTAATAAGTGTAGTTGATGAGTTATGCACATGTTCGCTTAATTATACAAAATGTGTGCGCATGCAGTTATCATTGTATCTTGTTAATCATTGAAGTTGACAGGGGAAAAGTTGAAGTACTGGACTCACTATATAAGGATCCATCCGAATACGCAACCATGAGGGGGATGGTCGACAGGTTATTTCAATCATTATCGCACTATGTTGGCCTCTTTACTTCATTTCTTGATATCAACTAGTTAACAACTCCTTTATTCATTTTCTTTGCTGGCGGGCAAGGCTTGAGACAAGTTCATCAAACAGGTCCCAGGTGACTGGGCACAAAAGCTGACATGGGTGCGATCCAAGGTAATTAAGTAGTACGAGCTAGCTACGTGTGTGCATCTCTTTAATTCTAGTTTCAATATCATTATCATGCTTGATTAATTATTACCTGATTGAATTTTATTCTCGTAAAGTGCATGAGGCAAGAGCAGGGGGATAGTTTATGCGCATACTACGTTTGCGAGAATATTCGCATGATCATGTCTGAAAGGAGCAGAAATGAAAGAAACCTTTGGGTACGTTTGCCAGAACACTATCCATAATTTTTTATTATGATCTACCTAATATATGTACACACAACTAATATATTCATCTTGATCTCCTTCTTATAGCTGACGAAGATGTGGGGCCAGCTCCTACCAACGGCTCTCTTACGAGCAATTCAAGAGGAAATAGCTAGATTTCTGGTCGACCAGGTCTTAGATCCCAAAGGAGAATACCATTACAAGATCAAGAAGTAATGCCTGCATATGTAGTGATCCACAAATTGTGGGACAAATTGTATATATATATATATATGTATGTATGTGAATGGTTGTCGTATGAGAAAGTCGATGATATATATATATGATCGGTTTTACGAGAAATTCTATTTATATATATATGCACAATGTGTACAGTATGTAGTGGCGTAATATATGTTTGAAATGAAAAATAATTAAATGGAAAACACAAAATTAAAAAGGAAAAATAAACCATAATTAATTCATAAACCCCTAAAGGATTAAAAGGAAAATAAACCAAAATTAAAATAATTAAATACTTTTAGTCTCGGTTGGTGTTACCAATCGGGACTAAAGGTCCCCCAGCCCACGACACTGACAGGTGCCACGTGGTGGGCCTTTGGTGCCGGGCCATGTTGAACCGGGACTAAAGCACGGTGGCCATTAGTCCCCACCCTTTAGTGCCGGTTTGAGAACCGACACTAAAGGCCCTTACGAACCGGCAATATAGGCCGATTCTGCACTAGTGAACCCTGGATACTTGGTAGATAAGAAGGCTGGCAACGCCGATAGAAGTATGTTTAATATACATATAATTGATGTGTTCCTTGTTAATACTCCTAGTATCACATGTGTCTTAGATACCTGTTTGATTGCTAATGTTAGTAACTCGAAGTAAAATCTATAGAATAAACGGAGACTAGCTAAGGGTGAGGTGACGATGTGTGTTGGAAGTGTTTTCCAAGGTTGATGTGATCACCATCACACGCTCTCTCTCTACCCTCGGGATTAGTGATGAACCTAAATAAATGTTATTTGGTGTTCGTGTTGAGCATGAACGTGATTAGATCGTGTTTATTGCAATATAGTTATTCATTTAAGTTAGAGAATAATGGTTATTCTGATTACATGAATAATACTTTCAAAGGTCATGCACCCAATGAGAACGGTTTATTGAATCTTGATCGTAGTAATACACATGTTCATAACATTGATGCCCAAAGATACAAAGTTAATAATGATAGTACCACATACTTGTGGCAGTGCCGCTAAATGTCATATTGGTGCAAAGCGCATGAAGAAACTCCATGCTGATGGATCCTTTGACTCACTCGATTTCGAATTGGTTGAGACATGCGAACCATGCCTCTTGGGCAAGATGACTAAGACCTCGTTTTCTAGTACGATGGAGCGGGCTAGTGGCTTATTGGAATTGATACATGTTGATGTATGTAGTCCAATGAGTGTTGAAACACATAGTGGATATCGTTATTTTCTTACCTTCACTAATAATTTGAGTAAATATGGGGATATTTACTTAATGAAACACAAGTTTGAAACGTTTGAAAGGTTCAAGCAGTTTCAGAGTGAAGTTGAAGATTATCGTGACAAGAAGATAAAATGTCTACGATATGATCGTGGAAGTGAATATTTGAGTTACGAGTTTGGTATACAACTTAAGACAATGTGGAAATTGTTTCACAGCTCACACTGCGTGGAACACCATAGTGTGATGGTGTGTCTGAACGTCATAGTCATGCTCTATTGGATATGGTGCGTACTATGATGCCTCTTATCATTTTGCCACTATCATTATGGGATTATGCATTATAGACAAATCCATTCAGTTTATTAGGGCACCATCTAAGTCCGTTGAGATGACACCATATGAATTATGGCTTGGCAGAAACCTAAGCTATCATTTATTAATGTTTGGGGCTGCAACGTTTATGTGAAAAATTGTTTTCACCTAATAAGCTCGAACCCAAAGCGGACAAATGCATCTTCATAGAATACCCTAACGTAACAGTTGGGTAAACCTTCTATCTTAGATCCAAGCACAACGTGTTTGTTGCTAAAATGGGTCCTTTCTCGAGAAAAAGTTTCTCTAGAAATAATTGAGTGGGAGGTAGCTAGAACTTGATGAGGTTGTTCAACCTTTGTTTAAACTAGAGAGTAGCACGGCACAAAAAATTGTTTTTGTGGAGCCTATGCTAGTTGAAGAGGAAGTTAATAATGATGATCATGAAGCTTCGGATCAAGTTACTTTGAACCTCGTAGGTCGACAAGGATGTGTACTGCTCCTGAGTGGTACGACAACCATGTCTTAGAGGTCATGTTATTGGACAACGATGATGTTGGAAATATGCCCTAGAGGCAATAATAAATTAGTTATTATCATATTTCCTTGTTCATGATAATCGTTTATTATCCATGCTATAATTGTATTGATCGGAGACTTAAATGCATGTGTGGATACATAGACAAAACCATGTCCCTAGTATGCCTCTAATGGACTAGCTCGTTGATCAAAGGATGGTTAAGGTTTCCTAGCCATGGACATGAGATGTCATTTGATAACGGGATCACATCATTAGGAGAATGATGTGATGGATAAGACCCAAACTACAAACATAGCATATGATCGTGTCAGTTTATTGCTACTGTTTTCTGCATGTCAAGTATATGTTCCTATGACCATGAGATCATGCAACTCACGGATATCGGAGGAGTGCCTTGTGTGTATCAAACATCGCAACGTAACTGGGTGACTATAAAGGTGCTCTACAGGTATCTCCGATGGTGTTTGTTGAGTTGGCATGGATCGAGACTGGGATTTGTTACTCCGTGTGACGGAGAGGTATCTCAGGGCCCACTCGGTAATACAACATCACAACAAGCCTTGCAAGCAATGTGGCTAAGTGTTAGTCACGGGATCTTGTATTACGGAACGAGTAAAGAGACTTGCCAGTAACGAGGTTGAACTAGGTATGGAGATACCGACGATCGAATCTCGGGCAAGTAACATACCGAAGAACAAAGGGGACGTTATACGGGATTAACTAAATCCTTGACATAGAGGTTCGACCGAAAAAGATCTTCGTAGAATATGTAGGAACCAATGTGGATGTCCAGGTCCCTCCATTGGTTATTGACCGTAGAGGTGTCTCGGTCATGTCTACATAGTTCTCGAACCCGCAGGGTCTGCACACTTAAGGTTCGGTGACGTTTCGGTAGTGTAGAGTTATGTATGGTGGTGACCGAAGTTTGTTCGGAGTCCCGGATGAGATCCCGGACATCACGAGGAGCTCCGGAATGGTCCGGAGGTAAAGATTCATATATAGGAAGTCCCAGTTTGGTTTCCGGAAAAGTTTCGGGCTCATCGGTAGTGTACCGGGAGTGCCGGTAGTGTACCGGGAGTGCCGGTAGTGTACCGGGAGGCCTCCGGGAGGGGTATTTCGACCCCAAGAGGTCCATGGGCTGTGGGAGAATAATAACCAGCCCTTAGTGGGCTGGGAAAACAGCCACAAAGGCCCATGGCGCAGGAGAGAAAGTCCTAAAGCAAAAAGTGGAAAATCAGCCAATAGGAGGCAATCCTACTCCAACTAGGATTGGAGGTGAAGTAGGATTTCTTCCCACCTCCTATTTCGGCCGACCCAAAGGCCTTGGCTGCCTCTCCTCTCCTCTCCTCCTATATATACTAGTGGATTGGGTGGTTTTTGGACAGAATTTCCGGCCACGTGCTACCCGTTTCACCGGTGCACAGTTTCTCCTCTAGATCGGTTTTCCGCAGCGCTTAGGCGAAGCCCTGCCGGAATTGCTCCACCACCATCACCGGAGCGCCGTCACGCTGCCGGTGAACTCTCTCTCCTATCCACCTCCTCTTGCTGGATCAAGACGGTGGAGATCGTCATCAAGCTGCACGTGTGCTGAACGCGGAGGTGCCGTCCGTTCGGCGCTAGATCGGAAGGACCGTGATCGAGATCGCGAGACGGTTCGTGATGAGATCGTGGAACGGATCGTGATGAGTTCGCGGGACAGATCGTGATCAAGATCGTGAGACGGATCGTGATGAGATCGCGGGACGGATCGTGATGAGTTCACGGGACGTATCGTGATTGGATCGCGGGACGGATCGTGATGAGATCGCGGGACGCTCGGCGATTTGGATCGCGAAGATGTTCGACTACACCAACCGCGTTTCTTAACGCTTCCCGCTTAGCGATCTACAAGGGTATGTAGATCCACTCTCCCTCTCGTAGATGCTCATCACCATGGATAGGTTTGCGTGTGCGTAGGAAAATTTTTGTTTCCCATGCGACGTTCCCCAACAGTGGCATCATGAGCTAGGTTGATGGTTCGATGAGATCTCGAGTAGAACACAAAAGGTTTGTGGGCGTTGATGCTTAGATTGCTTCCTCCCTTGGTCGTATTTTGGTTCAGCGGGATTGTGAGATGAAGCGGCCCGGACCAACATTACTCGTACGCTTACGAGAGACCGGTTCCCTCGACGCAACTTGTTGCCTAGATGGCTTGCGGGTGACAGTTTCTCTCACTTTAGTTGGATCGGATTCGACAAAGGCGGTCCTTGAGAAGGTTGAAAAGCAAACTAGTGTATCACCGTTGTGGTTTATGCGTAGGTGAGAATCGTTCTTGCTAGATACCCATAGCAGCCACGTAAAACATGCAACAACAATTAGAGGACGTCTAACTTGTTTTTGCAGGGTATGTTGTGATGTGATATGGCCAATTACATGATGAGATATATGTGATGTATGAGATGATCATGTGATGTATAGAATTTCACGACTTGCATGTCGTTGAGTACGGCAACCGGCAGGAGCCATAGGGTTGTCTTTAATTATTGTATGACCTGCGTGTCAATCATTAAGCGCTATGTAATGCTTTACTTTATCGCTAAGCAGTAGCAATAGAAGTAGAAGCAGGGCTGGCGCCACAACCCCAATGGCAACACATTGATGGAGATCAAGATGATGGAGATCATGGTGTTGTGCCGGTGACGATGGAGATCATGCCGGTGTTTCGAAGATGGAGGAGATCTTAAACACAAGTTCATGGCCATATCATGTCACTTATGAATTGCATGAGATGTTAATCCTTTTATGCACCTTGTTTTGCTTAGTACGGCGGTAGCATTATAAGGTGATCCCTCACTTGAATTTCAAGATGAACTGTGTTCTCCCCGAGTGTGCACCGTTGCGAAAGTTCGTCGTGTTGAGACACCACGTGATGATCGGGTGTGATAGACTCTACGTTCACATACAACGGGTGCAAGCCAGATTTGCACGCGCAGAACACTCGGGTTAAACTTGACGAGCCTAGCATGTACAGACATGGCCTCGGAACACGAGAGACCGAAAGGTCGAACATGAGTCATATAGTAGATATGATCAACATAATGATGTTCACCATTGCAGCCACCTCAACTCACGTGATGATCGGACTTGAGTTGGTGAATTTGGATCATGTATCACTCGAATGATCGGAGGGATGTCAATTTGAGTGGGAGTTCTTAAATAATATGATTAATTGAACTCATTATCATGAACATAGTCAAAGTGTCTTTGCAAATTATGTTGTAGATTACTAGCTCGCGTTGTGGCTCCCTTGTATTTTTATATGTTCCTAGAGAAATAGAATTGAAAGATGTTGGTAGCAATATTGCGGACTGGGTCCGTGATCTGAGGATTGTCCTCATTGCTGCACAGAAGGCTTATGTCCTTAATGCACCGCTCGGTGCGCCACCCCCTCTAGCGTCGTCTATAGATGTTGTGAACATCTGACAGGCACGTTTCGATGACTACTTGATAGTTTTGTGCGTCATGCATTACGGCTTAGAATTGAGGCTCCGAAACGTTTTGAACGTCACGGAACATATGAGATGTTCTAGGGGCAGAGATTGTGATCTCAGGCTCGTGCCTGTGTTGCGAGATATGAGATCTCCAACAAGATTCTTTGCCTGTAAGATGAAGGAGAATAGCTCAATCGTTGAGCATGTACTCAGATTGTCTGGGTACTACAATCGCTTGAATCAAGTGGGAGTTGATCTTCCAGATAAGATAGTGATTGATATAGTTCTCCAAGTCACTGTCACTAAAGCTACTAGAACTTAAGTGATGAACTATAATACACCAGGGATAGAAGTATTGATCCCTGAGCTGTTCGCGATGTTTGACACCGCGAAGGTAGAAATCAAGAAGGAGCGTCAAGTGTTGATGGTTAATCAAACCACTAGTTTCGAAAAGGGCAAGATCAAGGAGGGAAACTTCATGGATAGCAAGTCAGTTGCTGCTCCAGTGAAGCAACCCAAAGTTGAACTCAAACCCGAGACTAAGTGCTTCTATTATGAGGTGAGAGGTCGCTGAAGCGGAACAACCCTAGATACTTGGTAGATAAGAAGGCTGGCAACATTGATAGAAGTATATTTGATATACGAGTTACTAATGTGTACCTTGCTAGTACTCTTAGTAGCACCTGGGTATTGGATACCGGTTCGGTTGCTAAATGTTAGTAACTCGAAATAAAAGCTACGGAATAAACGGAGAACTAGCTAAGGGTGAGGTGACGATATGTGTTGGAAGTGTTTCCAAGGTTGATGTGATCAACATCGCACGCTCTCTCTACCTTCAGGATTAGTGACGAACCTAAATAAATGTTATTTGGTGTTTTGCGTTGAGCATGAACATGATTAGATCATGTTTATTGCAATACGGTTATTCATTTAAGTTAGAGAATAATGGTTATTCTGTTTACATGAATAATACCTTCAATGGTCATGCACCCAGCGAGAATGGTTTGTTGAAATCTTGATCGTAGTATTACACATGTTCATAACATTGATGTCAAAAGATACAAAGTTAATAATGATAGTACCACATACTTGTGGCACTGCCGCTAAATGTCATATTGGTATAAAGCGCATGTAGAAACTCCATGCTGATGGATATTTGGACTCATTCGATTTCGAATCGGTTGAGACATGCGAACCATGCCTCTTGGGCAAGATGACTAAAGGACCCCGTTGGATGGAGCGGGCAAGTGATTCATTGGAAATGATACATGTTGATGTATGCAATCTAGTGAGTCTTGTAGTGTGCAGTGGATATCGTTATTTTCTTACCTTCACTGATGATTTGAGTAGATATAGTGTATATTTACTTAATGAAACACAAGTCTGAATCGTTTGAAAGGTTCAAGCAAATTCAGAGTGAAGTTTAAAGATCATCGTGACAAGAAGATAAAAATGACTGCGATATGATCGTGGAGGTGAATATCTGAGTCACGAGTTTGGCATACAACTTAAGACAATGTGAAAGTTGTTTCACAACTAAACGCCACCTGGAACACCATAGTGTGATGGTGTGTCCGAACATCATAGTTATGCTCTATTGGACATGGTGCGTGCTATGATGTCTCTTGTCGTTTTACTACTATAATTTTGGGGTTATGCATTAGAGACAACTACATTCACTTTAAATAGGGCACCATCTAAATCCGTTGAGATGACACCATATGAATTATGGTTTGATAGAAACCTAAGCTGTCGTTTCTTAATACTTGGGGCTGCGGCACTTGTGTGAAAAATGTTTTCACCTAATGAGGTCGAACCCAAGGCGGACAAATGCATCTTCATAGAATACCCTAAGATCAGTTGGGTGAACCTTCTATCTCAGATCCGAGTGCAAAGTGGTTGTTACTAAAACGGATCCTTTCTCGAGGAAAGGTTTCTCTCGAAAGAATTGAGTGGGAGGAAGATAGAACTTGATGAGGTTGTTAAACCTTTGTTCAACCAGAGAGTAGCGCAGCGCAGAAAGATGTTTCTGTGAAGCCTACGTTAGTTGAAGAGGAAGTTAATGATGATGATCATGAAGCTTCAGGATCAAGTTACTATCGAACTTCGTGGGTCGACAAGGATGTGTACTGCTCCTAAGCGGTACGACAACCCTGTCTTCGAGGTCATGTTGTTGGACAGCGATGAACCTACGAGCTATGGAGAAGCGATGATGGGCCCGGATTCCGACAAATGGTTAGAGACCATGAAATCCGAGATAGGATCCATTTATGAAAACCAAGTATAGACTTTGGTAGACTTGCTCGTTAGACGGCAGGTCGTTGAGTACAAATGGACCTTTAGAATGAAGACAGACACTGATGGTGAATGTCACCATTTGTAAAGCTCGACTTGTTGCAAAGTTGTTTGTGACAAGTTCAAGGAGTTGACTGCGAGGAGGCTTTCTCACTCGTAGCGATGCTAAAAGTCTGTTGGAATTATGTTAGCAGTTGCTGCATTTTCAATTACGAAATCTGGCAGATGGATGTCAAAACGTCGTTTCCTTAACGGTTTACTTAAGGAAAGGTTGTATGTGATACAACCAGAAGGTTTTGTCAGTCCTAAGGATGCTAAAAGATGAGAGAGCTTCAGTGATCCTTCTATGGACTGAAGCAAGCATCTCGGAGTTGGAATATACACTTTGATGAGGTGATCAAAGTTTTTGTAGTTTATACAAAGTTTACGAGAAACTTGTATTTGCAATAAAGTGAATGGGAGCACTATAGAGTTTCTGATAAGTATATGTGGTTGACATATTGTTGATCGGAAATAATGTAGAATTTCTGGAAGGCATAAAAGGTTGTTTGAAAAGTGTTTTTCAAATGAAGACCTGGATAAAGCTACCTAATTGTTGAGCATCAAAATCTATAGAGATAGATCAAGATGCTTGATGAAACTTTCAATGAGTGCATACCTTGACAAGATTTTGAAAGAGTTCAAAATGGATCAGCCAGAGAAATAGTTCTCGTCTGATTTGTAAGGTGTGAAGTTGAGTGAGACTCAAAGCTCGACAACGGCAGAAGAAAGAGAAAGGATGAATGTCGTCCCCTATGCCTTAGCCATAGGCTCTATATTATGCCATGCTGTGTACCGCACCTATGTGTGCCTTGCCACGAGTCTGTCAGGGGGTACAAGAGTGGTCCAGGAGTGGATCACTGGACAGCGGTCGGAATTATCCTTAGTAACCAGAGGACTAAGGAAATGTTTCTTGATTATGGAGGTGATAAAGAGTTCGTCGTAAAGAGTTACGTCGATGCAAGCTTTAACACCTATCCAGATGACTAGTAGTAGCAATCTGGATACGTATAGTGGAGCAGCCATTTGGAAATAGTACCAAGTGGAGTGTGGTAGCAGTGTTTACGGTTTGACATAGAGATTTGCAAAGTACACACGGATCTGAATATCGCAGACCCGTTGACTATAAGACCTCTCTCACATGCAAAGCATGATCGAGCCCCAAAACTCATTGGGTGTTAGATTCATAACAATGCGAATCACATGGTGATGTGAACTAGATTATTGACTCTAGTGCAAGTGGGAGACTGTTGGAAATATGCCCTAGAGGCAATAATAAATTAGTTATTATCATATTTCCTTGTTCATGATAATCGTTTATTATCCATGCTATAATTGTATTGATCGGAGACTTAAATGCATGTGTGGATACATAGACAAAACCATGTCCCTAGTATGCCTCTAATGGACTAGCTCGTTGATCAAAGGATGGTTAAGGTTTCCTAGCCATGGACATGAGATGTCATTTGATAACGGGATCACATCATTAGGAGAATGATGTGATGGATAAGACCCAAACTACAAACATAGCATATGATCGTGTCAGTTTATTGCTACTGTTTTCTGCATGTCAAGTATATGTTCCTATGACCATGAGATCATGCAACTCACGGATATCGGAGGAGTGCCTTGTGTGTATCAAACATCGCAACGTAACTGGGTGACTATAAAGGTGCTCTACAGGTATCTCCGATGGTGTTTGTTGAGTTGGCATGGATCGAGACTGGGATTTGTTACTCCGTGTGACGGAGAGGTATCTCAGGGCCCACTCGGTAATACAACATCACAACAAGCCTTGCAAGCAATGTGGCTAAGTGTTAGTCACGGGATCTTGTATTACGGAACGAGTAAAGAGACTTGCCAGTAACGAGGTTGAACTAGGTATGGAGATACCGACGATCGAATCTCGGGCAAGTAACATACCGAAGAACAAAGGGGACGTTATACGGGATTAACTAAATCCTTGACATAGAGGTTCGACCGAAAAAGATCTTCGTAGAATATGTAGGAACCAATGTGGATGTCCAGGTCCCTCCATTGGTTATTGACCGTAGAGGTGTCTCGGTCATGTCTACATAGTTCTCGAACCCGCAGGGTCTGCACACTTAAGGTTCGGTGACGTTTCGGTAGTGTAGAGTTATGTATGGTGGTGACCGAAGTTTGTTCGGAGTCCCGGATGAGATCCCGGACATCACGAGGAGCTCCGGAATGGTCCGGAGGTAAAGATTCATATATAGGAAGTCCCAGTTTGGTTTCCGGAAAAGTTTCGGGCTCATCGGTAGTGTACCGGGAGTGCCGGTAGTGTACCGGGAGTGCCGGTAGTGTACCGGGAGGCCTCCGGGAGGGGTATTTCGACCCCAAGAGGTCCATGGGCTGTGGGAGAATAATAACCAGCCCTTAGTGGGCTGGGAAAACAGCCACAAAGGCCCATGGCGCAGGAGAGAAAGTCCTAAAGCAAAAAGTGGAAAATCAGCCAATAGGAGGCAATCCTACTCCAACTAGGATTGGAGGTGAAGTAGGATTTCTTCCCACCTCCTATTTCGGCCGACCCAAAGGCCTTGGCTGCCTCTCCTCTCCTCTCCTCCTATATATACTAGTGGATTGGGTGGTTTTTGGACAGAATTTCCGGCCACGTGCTACCCGTTTCACCGGTGCACAGTTTCTCCTCTAGATCGGTTTTCCGCAGCGCTTAGGCGAAGCCCTGCCGGAATTGCTCCACCACCATCACCGGAGCGCCGTCACGCTGCCGGTGAACTCTCTCTCCTATCCACCTCCTCTTGCTGGATCAAGACGGTGGAGATCGTCATCAAGCTGCACGTGTGCTGAACGCGGAGGTGCCGTCCGTTCGGCGCTAGATCGGAAGGACCGTGATCGAGATCGCGAGACGGTTCGTGATGAGATCGTGGAACGGATCGTGATGAGTTCGCGGGACAGATCGTGATCAAGATCGTGAGACGGATCGTGATGAGATCGCGGGACGGATCGTGATGAGTTCACGGGACGTATCGTGATTGGATCGCGGGACGGATCGTGATGAGATCGCGGGACGCTCGGCGATTTGGATCGCGAAGATGTTCGACTACACCAACCGCGTTTCTTAACGCTTCCCGCTTAGCGATCTACAAGGGTATGTAGATCCACTCTCCCTCTCGTAGATGCTCATCACCATGGATAGGTTTGCGTGTGCGTAGGAAAATTTTTGTTTCCCATGCGACGTTCCCCAACAGATGAACCTACGAACTATGGAGAAGCGATGATGGGCCCGGGTTCCAACAAATGGATAGAGGCCATGAAATCCGAGAAAGGATCCATGTATGAAAATCAAGTATGGACTTTGGTAGACTTGCCCGTTGACGGCAGGTCATTGAGTACAAATGGACCTTTAAGATCAAGACAGACACTGATGGTGAATGTCACCATTTATAAAGCTCAACTTGTCGCAAAGAAGTTTCAGCCAAGTTCAAGGAGTTGACTACGACGAGACATTCTCACCCGTACCGATGCTAACAGTCTGTTGGAGTTATGTTAGCACTTGCTGCATTTTTCAATTATGAAATCTGGCATATGGATGTCAAAACATCGTTTCTTTAACGGTTTACTTGAGGAAAGGTTGTATGTGACACAACTAGAAGGTTTTTTCAGTCCTAAGGATGCTAAAAGGTGTGCAAGCTCCAGCAATCCTTCTATGGGCTAGAGCAAGCATCTCGGAGTTGGAATATACGCTTTGATGAGGTGATAAAAGTTTTTGGGTTAATACAAAATTTACGAGAGACTTGTACTTACAAGAAAGTGAGTGGGAGCACTATAGAATTTCTAATGAGTATATGTGGTTGACATGTTATTGATCGGAAATGATGTAGAATTTCTAGAAAGCATAAACGGTTTTTTGAAAATAGTTTTTCAAAGGAAGACCTGGATAAAGCTACCTAATTGTTGGGCATTAAGATCTATAAGAGATAGATCAAGATGCTTGATGAGACTTTCAATGAGTACATACCTAGACAAGATTTTGAAAGAGTTCAAAATGGATCAGTCAAAGGAGTTCTTGCCTGGTTTGTAAGTTGTTGAGTTGAGTGAGACTCAAAGCTCGACCACGGCAGAAGAAAGAGAAAGGATGAAGGTCGTCCCCTATGCTTTATCCATAGGCTCTATATAGTATGCCATGCTATGCACCGCACCTGTGTGTGCCTTGCCATGAGTGTGTCAAGGGGTACAAGAGTGATCCAGGAGCAGATCACTGGACATCGGTCAAAAATATCCTTAGTAACTAGAGGACTAAGGAAATATTTCTCGATTATGGAGGTGATAAAGAGTTCATCATAAAGGGTTACGTCGATGCAAGCTTTTACACCAATCCGGATGAATCTTAGTAGCAATCCGGATATGTATAGTGGAGTGGACATTTGGAATAGCTCCAAGTGGAGCATGGTAGCAGTATCTACAGTATGACATAGAGATTTGCAAAGTACATACGGATCCGAATGTCGCAGACCCGTTGACTAAAACCTCTTTCACATGCAAAACATGATCGAATCCCAGAACTCATTGGGTGTGAGTTCATAAAAATCACATAGCGATGTGAGCTAGATTATTGACTCTAGTGCAAGTGGGAGAATGTTTTAAATATGCCCTAGAGGCAACAATAAATTAGTTATTATCATATTTCCTTGTTCATGATAATCATTTATTATCCATGCTAGAATTGTATTGACCGGAAACTCAGATACATGTGTGGATACATAGACAACACCATGTCCCTAGTGTGCCTCTAATAGACTAGCACGTTGACCAAAGATGGTTAAGGTTTCCTAAACATGGACATGATATGTCATTTGATAATGGGATCAAATCATTAGGAGACTGATGTGATGGACAAGACCCAAACTATAAACGTAGCATATGATCGTGTCAGTTTATTGCTACTGTTTTCTGCATGTCAAGTATCTGTTCCTATGACCGTGAGATCATGTAACTCACTGACATCGGAGGAGTACCTTGTGTGTATACAACGTCGCAACGTAACTAGGTGACTATAAAGGTGCTCTACAGGTATCTTCGAGGGTGTCTGTTGGGTTGGCATGGATCAAGACTGGGATTTGTTACTCCGTGTGACGCAGAGGTATCTCAGGGCCCACTCGGTAATACAACATCACAATAAGCCTTGCAAGCAATGTGACTAAGTCTTAGCCATGGCATCTTGTATTATGGAACGAGTAAAGAGACTTTCCGGTAACGAGATTGAACTAGGTATAGAGATACCGACGATCGAATCTCGGGCAAGTAACATACCGAAGAACAAAGGGAACAACATACAGGATTAACTGAATCCTTGACATAGAGGTTCAACAGATAAATATCTTCATAGAATATGTAGGAGCCAATATGGGCATCCAGGTCCCGCTATTGGTTATTGACCATAGAGATGTCTCGGTCATGTCTACATAGTTCTCGAACCCGCAGGGTCTGCACACTTAAGGTTCGGTGATGTTTTGGTAGTATAGAGTTATGTATGGTGGTGACCGAAGGTTGTTCGGAGTCTCATATGAGATCCCGGACATCACGAGGAGCTCCGGAATGGTCCGGAGGTAAAGATTGATATATAGGAAGTCCTGTTTTGGTCACCAGAAAGTTTCGGGTACTTCGGTAGTGCACCGGGAGTGCCGGGAGGGTCCCGGGGGACCATTGGGAGGGGTGTCACACCCAGAGGGTCCTCATGGGATGTGGGAGGAGACAAACCATCCCCTAGTGGGATGGCCTAAGCCTCCACTAAATCCCATGAGGTTTCAGAAGGAAAAAACCCAAGGTGGAAAGAGTTTCCAAGTGGGAAGGAGGAGTCCTAATCCTACTAGGATTGGAGGAGGACTCCTCCTCTCCTCCTTGTAGCAAAGTCAAAGGGGCCAGCCCTAGGGAGCCTCCCTCCATACCCTCCTCCTATATATAATGGAGGGAGAGAGGGAAAAAGCACTCAACCAAAAAGGCCATAGTGCAGCCCTCTCTCCTGATAGACTAGTTCCTCTAGTTTTCAGTAACGCTTAGGCGAAGCCCTGCTGAAATAGTTTCACCACCATCGCCGCCGCATCGTCGTGCTACTGGAGAACTATTCTACCTCTCCGCTCCCTCTTGCTGGATCAAGAAGGCGGAGATCGTCATCGAGCTTTAGGTGTGCTAAACGCGGAGGTGTCGTCCGTTCGGTGCTAGATCGGAAGGATCGTCATCAGGATCGCGAGACGATTCGTGATTTGATTGCGGGACGGATAGTGATGGGATCGTGGGACAGATCATGATTGGATTGCAAGATGGATCATGATGGGATCGTGGGATGCTCGGCGATTTGGATCGCGAAGACGTTCGACTACATCAACCGCGTTTCTTAACGCTTCCCGCTTAGCGATCTACAAGGGTATGTAGATCCACTCTCCCTCTCATATATTCTCATCACCATGGATAGATCTTGCGTATGCGTAGGAATTTTTTTTGTTTCCCATGCAAGGTTCCCCAACATGAAGTCACCATCAAGAACAAGTACCCAATTCCCCGCATCAATGATCTTTTCGATCAATTGGTGGGAGCCAAGGTGTTCTGAAAGATCGACTTGACATTCAGTTACTTCCAACTGAAGATTAGAGATGCAAACATACCTAAGACGACTTTCACCACCAGGTATGGATTGTATGAGCACGCGGTCATGTCCTTTGGAGTAACGAATGCCCCAGCATACTTCATGAACATGATGAAGAAGGTATTCATGGAGTATTTGGACAAGTTTGTGGTCGTGTTTATCGATGACATACTGATTTACTCGAGGGATGAAGAAGAACATGCACAACACCTGGGAATGGTTTTGCAGAAGTTGAGGGAACACCAACTATACGTCAAATTCACCAAGTGCGAGTTTTGGCTGAAGGATGTGGGATCCATCAAAGGTGTCCGCGGTTACTAACACCATCTATAAATTTTTATTGTTTCATGCAATTACATCATCAATCTTGGATACTTTATATGCAATTTTATGTTATTTTATATCATTTTTTGGGTCCAACCTATTAACCCAGTGCCTAGTGCCAATTCGTGTTTTTGAAAGTTTTTCGACTTTTCAGAAAATCGATACCAAACGGAGCCCAAATTTGATGAAACTTGATGGGGGTTATTTTTGGACATAACCAAACCCTGGAAGCTTCGGGAGGTGGCGAGAAGACCCACGAGGGAGACACGATCTCATAGGGCGCGCCCCTGAGCTCATGGGCCCCTCGCAACTCCTCCTGACCTAATTAATCTTATATATATATCTTCAATTACCCCCAAAACCAATAGAGAGATACCTGAAATAATTTTTTTGCTGTCGCAAGCCTATGTTCTTCTGCGATCCCATCTAGAGACCATTTACGATACTCTGCTATAGGGGGAATCCATCACATAGGCCATCTACATCAACCTTGCTGCCTCCATGATGATGTGTGAGTAGTTCACCACAAACCTATGAGGCCATAGTAAGTAACTAGATAGCTTATTCTCTCTCTCTCTCTTTCTCTCTCTCTCTCTCTCTCTCTCTCTCTTTGATCTTCAAAACAGAGTTCTTCGCGATTCCGGCGTTGATATATCCCATGTAATCTTCTCTTGCTGTGTGTTTGTTGGGATCTGATGAATTGTGGGTTTATGATAAGATTATTCATTGGAAGTAATTGAGTCTTTTCCAAACTTTTTTATGCATGATTGTTATAGCTTTGTATTTTTCTTCGATCTATCCATTTGTTTTGGCCACCTAGATTGATTTATCTTCAACGGATGAGCGCATTGTAGTGGGTTCAATCTTGCGGTGCCCTATATCCCAGTGACAGAAGGGGACAAGACAAATATTGTATTGTTGCCATTAAGGATAAAGCGACGGGGACTGAACATATTGCTTGTCTTATTTTGCCTACATCATGTCATCTTGCTTAATGCATCACTCTCACTACGAAAAATAAACCACTTCCGTGATGATACGTGTTTGTCAGAGTAGGTCACATTTTCTGTCATGTATGTACATCCATGACAATTTTATGACACAATGAAGATAGTGATACCCGTGTTGTCATAAAAGTGTTCCATGACTATACTCAAATTATCATCATGGAAGTGTCGACTTCCATGACGATAAATGACGCATCATAGAAGTGATTGTGTTAAGGGTAACCGACACGTGACATCCATCGTAATGGGTCACCGTTAAGCTATCACGTGACAGTTTTGGATCCGATAGCAGCTAACAACCCAACCGAATGATGATTTTCCACGTATCATTTTCTCATTCGCCAAAGGAACCACACGTCGGTTCTACATTGCGACAGATGTCAACCACCCATTGGACGAGAGGAGCCTATGATACGTCGACACGTGATACGGCCCAACAAAAGGCCCATTTAGTGTAAATGGGTTGGCCCAATAACTGTTTGCTTGCACATGGCCCAATAACATTAACTCCGACGTCTCTTTCTCTCTTTCTCTCTCTCTCTCTCTCTCGTCACAAGGATTGTTGGGTGTGTTTTTGGCGATTCCAACAACCATGCGTTAATTTTGACGAAACCTTCTCCAATGTAGTTAAACCAAGCACTGTTCACATCGTTCTTAGCTTAGGAGTCTCTTTCTCCTAGCATATCCACTAACTAGATATGAAAAATGCCTCTCTTCATGGATTACTCAACGAGACTATGTACTGCCACCAGCCACGGGGTTTCTCCAACCCTTCTTTCCCTCCCACCAGCCTCAAACCTGGTTCCAACGCTTCTCCTCTTTCCTTCACAAGATCGATTTTCTTCCGTCACACTTTGATTCTTCCCTAATTATTTTGAAATCGACAAATCATGTTGCGTCCTTACCCCTTTATGTTGATTGTGTTGATCACATCCCCTCACCCTTTTCTTCACCGCATCATCACCTCCTTGCACAAGGAATTCTCAATGGCAGACCTTGGTCCTCTTCGTCACTTTCCTGGCATAGTCATCACTCGCTCTTGATCAGGTATGTTTCTCTCCCAACGGCTAGACACAATGTTCCTCTTTCCAAAGCCAGCATGCTTGACTGTCATCCCTCCCGCACCCCTAGTGAAAATGGTTCCAATCTTTCTTCTAATGGTGCTCCTATTCCCGACAATATATTTTATCGTATTCTCATTGCGCCCTTTAATATATGGCGCTCACTATATGTGAACATGCATACTATGTCCAGCAAGGTTGCCTATACATGCATGACCCTCGCCTTCATCATTTGTACCATATCAAACACATTTTCCGCTATATCAAAGGCACCCTTGATCATGGTATCTCCATCACTCCATCTGCTCCCACCTCACTCACAACGTGTTCACATGCAAACTTGGTAGGATGTCCGGATACTCGTCGATCCATTTCGGGTTATTGTGTTTAGTTGGGTGATAATTTGATTTCATGGGATTCAAAGATGCATTTAACAGTTTCTAGGCCCTTTGCGGAACATGAGTATCGCTCCGTCACTCATGCCATCGCTAAAATGGTATGGCTTCGTCAACTGCTATGCGGGTTGTATCTACCCCTTCATCAAGCTACCATTTGTCTACTGTGATAACATGTCATTTAACCTTGTACAACATTGTAGAACTAAGCACACAGAGATAGATATTCGTCTCGCTAGGGAAAAGGTAGCTATAGGTGAGGTATGTGTAATGCATGTTACTTCTATTGTAGAGTTTCCTCACATCTTCACAAAAGGACTCCCACCTGGCCGCTTTCATCGACACTGTATCAACGACGTCGAGCTCACCATTGGCACCTCTTCCCCACGATCGGCACACTATTTCTCCCCATGTCCTGGGTTTCTATTATGAGCAACAACTTTATATGTATCCGGTGATGTAATTTTGTACTAAATTAAGCAAACCACTATATCATTCTTCACTAGGCATCATTTTTTGCACTAAAACAAGAGGGGGTTTGATAGTTAACGATTCAATACTATTTACGTGAAATACCAACCACTGCACCTTTGCTTCACAATAATCTAGTAAATGCTGCAAGTGATTCTATGTGTTTCAACTGTTTTTTTCGTGAGAGTGTTTCAACTGTATTTACTTTTGCATTTTTAGCTTCTTCCAACTGTGTTGTGTTTCAACTTCATGTTCCATCACATGTTTCAACAGAACGGCATTTCTCCACTATATTTTCAACTACACCCTTTCAACTGCATCTCAATATCTCATATGTTTTTTAGGGTAACTTTTGCCTAGGTTGTGGAACGGATGGTTGCTTCTGTACCGCATGTACTGCCCTCCACTCATGCATGTGAGCTACCACCGTAGCTATGATTTCATGTGTGGCTGCGATGCGTTTCCCATCCCTTGCCTCATTCCGAGCCAGCCACAAACCATATGTGCCCTGTATCATCGCCTCTCTCTCTTTGCCGGACGCAGCAGAGAACCAGTTCAAAATCCAGCTAGCTAGAGCACTCTGGGAGCCGACTTGACATGGTGGGATCGCCACCGAAACTCTCATCTCCGAGTGAAGAAGCTGCCAAAATTGTACCGAATGCTGACATGCCCAAAATCTGTGATAGATCGTTTCCTTTCCTCCGCATGCAACACAAAAAAACTCCGGCTTTAATCCGACGACAATGAAGTTTGGCTCCGACAGCCAAGCCATTTTTAATAATTCGCCACATGTGTATTCTGGCCTTGGCTGGCACTTGTGTTTCCCACAACGCCATGAACCCCCGGTGTTTTGTGACTGAGCTAGAGGCCTCCGGTTGTCCGGACCTCGCTCTTAACATGGCCATCCTCAGATGATATGCAGATTTCACCGTGAAGCATCCATTCTTCGTGAAGTTCCACGCAAGATAATCATGTCGGCCCGGTCCACCCACCGCGATCTGCTGAATGTCCTGGACGTCATCCGGTGTGAACATAGCACTAAGCCGTCCCGTGTTCCAGCTCTTGCCATCCGGGTTTAGTAGGTGGGCGACCCTCGTGACCCCCGGCATGTACACTTGTCCCAATGGCTTCATACTGCTGCTGCATGGGATCCAATTTGCATGATGTATCCACACTTGTGAACCATCTCCAATACGCCAAATGAGTCCCTCCCGAAGAAGATCTCTCCCATGCAGAATACTCCGGAATGTGTACGACGCCGTGCTCGAACATGTTGGTGTTAGAATCATGTCCTCGCTGAAATACCGGGCCTTGAGGACCCTGGCACACAGAGAAGAAGGGGTCTGCAGAATCCGCCACGCCAGCTTCGCTAGTAATGCTTGATTGAAAGCTTCGGGATCTCGAAAACCAAGTCCTCCCTCTCTTTTTGTTGTGTACATTTTTTGCCAAGAAATCCAGTGTACTTTCCTCTCCCCATCCGCCATGCCCCACCAGAATATTGAAGAAATTGAAGTCAGGTTCCCGCACATTTTCTATGTAAGGAGAAAGCAGCTCATGGTGAAAGTAGGTACCGCTTGAAGACCTGATTTGACGAGCACCTCTCTAGCAGCCTTAGACAGACCCTATCCCTTCCATCCACTAACTTCTCCTTTAGAGCTCTCGGTAACATATCTGAAAGTGCCATCTTTCGATCTCCCAACCAGTGTTGGAAGACCCAAATATCTCTCACTTAGGGCTTCAGACTGGACACCCAAAGCAGTTTTTAACTCTACCTTCTTGTCATCTTGGCATCTATTTCCAAAGAAGATAGACGATTTTTGTAAATTCACATGCTGACCCGACACCACCTCATACTGCGTCAATATGTCCGTGAGAGCCTCCATATTCCCTATAGACCCCTCGAGGAAGACAATACTATCATCAGCAAAGAGAAGGTGTGTAACATGGGGACAGTGCTCCCAAAGTTCACCCCTCTAATTTTATTTTCACTTTGTGCCTTCTTTAGCAGAGCGGAGAATCCCTCAACACGGAAAAGAAACAGGTAGGGAGACAGCAGATCACCATGTCGTAAACCCCTAGATGGAAAGAAGCACCTTGAGTATGCACCATTTAGTTTAACACGGAAGCTCGTTGTAGTCACACACCTCATGATCATAGTGATCCGTTCTGGTGTAAAACCAAATCGTCCCAACATATGCTCCAAGAAAATCCACTCTACTCTATCGTAGGCTTGCATCATATCTAGTTTCATTGCACACAAAACCTGCTTCCTCTTCCTTGTTCTGATTGCATGCACACACTCGTAAGCTACCAAAACATTGTCAGTGATAAGACACCCAGGCACAAAAGCACTCTGCTCCTCGGATATTAGGATTGGGAGGATACGCTTCAGTCTATTCGCCAACACTTTCGTAGCGATCTTGTATAGAACATTGCAGAGGCTGATCGGTCTAAATTGGGAAAGGAACTCCGGCGAATTGATCTTGGGAATCATGACAATAACTGTAGCATTAAACGTGTCAAGGGCTGCTTCCCCACTCAGAAAATCTCTCACGGCCCTACACACATCCTCCCGAACCAACGACCAGTGTCGTTGATAAAAAAGGGCCGGTAGCCTATCCGGTCCTGGGGCCTTCGTCGGACCCATTTGAAAAAATGTTGTTTCTATCTCCTCATCAGATATTGGGGATACCAGTGTCGCGTTCATGTCAGCAGTGACCACACTAGCAATATTCTGCAAAAACCCATTAGCATCCCTCGATCCCTCGAACATGAAGAGATTTTCATAATAGCTTGCAGCCATCTCACGCATCTCCTCATTAATCATACACTTTGTACCATCATCACGTCTAAGAACCTTGACAGTATTTTTTACGTTTACGGTGTGAGGCTCTGTTCTGAAAGTATTTCTTATTTTGATCTCCTGCGCGCAGCCAATCAACTCTCGATCGCTGCCTATACATAATTTCTTCCCTTGCATAGATCTCCCTTAACTCTTCTTCTAGTTCCCGGACCTCCAAAGAGCAACCCATAGATAACGCCCTGTTTTTCGTGTCAAGGATCTGCGTCTTCAATTTGGCTATCTTCTTGCGTACAGAGCCAAACACCTCCCACGCCCAGCGTTGGATCAAGCCTGTCACCCGGCCCAGCCGCTGCCAGGTTGCTGCAAGGCCCTGATCGCCCGTAGCAGCCGCCTCCCAGACTTCAGCTAGCATCTCCTCGTACTTCTCATGCCTCGTCCAAGCTTCTTCCAACCGGAACTGGCTTGCACCTTGCTTATCAGCGTGTGGAGACATCTCCAACACCCTAATAAGCAAATCTTGATGATCTGACTCCTCAGTGAGTATATGTTCAACATTTGTTGCTGGAAACATCTCTAGAAAACCATCATTGCAAGTTGCTTTATCAAGGCGCACTTGTATGTTTGCATCACCATCTCGCTTGTTGTCCCAAGTGTAGGGGTACCCCGAGAATCCCAAGTCCGCGAGACCACATTCTGCCACACAGTCTCGGAAATCCTCCATCTGCAAAAAACTCCTTGGGTTACCTCCTCGTTGGTCAGTTTGAAAGAGCGCCTCATTATAATCTCCAACACAAATCCATGGTAGGTTATCTTGAGCGCGCAAGTATCGTAAAGCATCCCAAGATTTCTTGCATAGCTCCGTCCTCGGCTCCCCATAGAATCCAGTGATCCTATAGGTTTTGTCGTTGAAGACCACCTCCATATCAAGAAAGTACTGACACCACGGGCGCACTGTGACTTGAACGTGATCTCTTCACCAAATAGCTAATCCTCCACTTTGACCTACACTATCCACCGCCACCCATTTCTGAAACCCAGGCTCCACTTGAGTCTCTCCAGTACCCGAGTCTTCTTCTTCATCTCACAAAGGAAAACCACCGCTGGGTTGTAGGACCTTACCAGGTCACGCAATTCTCCAATTGTTGAGTCCAACCCCAGTCCTCGACAGTTCCAGGCCAGGATATTCATGGCATCCGGCGGCCCCGTTCCTCGGGGTCCACCGATTTCTCGTTGATCTCAGAGATGCGATCAAACACTGAAGACGTCTTCTGTCTCGTATCGCGAATGAACTCATCATGTGAAGTTTGTTTGTCAGGGTCGTTTTTTGCTACCCAATATTGCCTCGGCCCCCTCTTGCGGCCGCCATGATCATACCTTGGGTTATTCCTGTCGTGATGTACTTCCCTGTATTCCTGTCGTGGCTTATGGACATAATGGCCCTTAGTCCATCTCCTGCTGCTATCACCAGCTGAATCAAACCTAGACGGTTGTCCAATTCTTTCATTACCTGAGAAATATTGTCCCACATGCCTCCTATCTCTCTCCACTCCTCTTGATCTGGTAGTGTAACACTGACGTTGGTTATCATGTAGCTTGTTTCTTAGGTCATGCTCCTTCTTTTGTTCCAGGCCTTTCCGCAAATCAAATTCTCTTGCACCAGCTAAGCTTGACCTGTCCTTTAAGGGGCTATTCACATCTCCTTTCTCTAGCCGTGACCCACCGCCAGTGCGTTGGTCAGCTGACTTCAAAAATTCATCATGCAGATTACGCTTTGTCGAAACATCTCTTTTCTCTTTATTTTGATGTCCCCGGTCGCTCTCGTCGGATCGTCCAGTCCCCCAACTGTTGCTACTGCTGAGTGATGGGCCAAAAGACTCCTCCTTGTCATTGCTCTTCCTGCCAGGGGACGCCCTCAGCCAGCCCCCCCACTATGCCATCGAATCTAGCGGTGGATCACAAATTCCACCCACGTGCACTAGACGTCCACATTCAAAGTAGAAGTGTGGTACCTTCTCATAATGAAAATCAAACCAAGTTCTAGATTTCTCATCACGTGAGGTCTTTAGATAAAAAACCCTTATCAGCGGCTCGAAAACTGAAATCCTCGCTCGAACCCTAAGGTTGCTTCCCAGAGCGACACCATCTTTGTCACAGTCCACCTGTTGGAAATATGCCCTAGAGGCAATAATTAATTAGTTATTATCATATTTCCTAGTTCATGATAATCATTTATTATCCATGCTATAATTGTGTTGATCGGAAACTCAGATACATGTGTGGACACATAGACAACACCATGTCCCTAGTATGCCTCTAATAGACTAGCTCGTTGATCAAAGATGGCTATGGTTTCCTAGTCATGGGCATGAGATGTCATTTGGTAACGGGATCACATCAGTAGGAGATTGATGTGATGGACAGGACCCAAACTACAAACGTAGCATATGATCGTGCCAGTTTATTGCTACTGTTTTCTGCATGTCAAGTATATCTTCCTATGACCATGAGATCATGCAACTCACTGACACCGGAGGAGTACCTTGTGTGTATCAAACGTTGCAACGTAACTGGGTGACTATAAAGGTGCTCTACAGGTATCTCTGAGGGTGACTGTTGGGTTGGCATGGATAAAGACTGGGATTTGTTACTCCGTGTGACGGAGAGGTATGTCAGGGCCCAGTCGGTAATACAACATCACAATAAGCCTTGCAAGTAATGTGACTAAGTGTTAGTCATGGGATCTTGTATTATGGAACGAGTAAATAGACTTGCCAGTAACGAGGTTGAACTAGGTATGGAGATACCGACGATCGAATCTCGGGCAAGTAACATACCGAAGAACAAAGGGAACATCATACGGGGTTAACTGAATCCTTGACATAAAGGTTCGACCGATAAAGATCTTCGTAGAATATGTAGGAACCAATATGGACATCTAGGTCCTGCTATTGGTTATTGACTATAGATGTGTCTTGGTCATGTCTACATAGTTCTCGAACCTGCAGCGTCTGCACACTTAAGGTTCGGTGACGTTTCGGTAGTATAGAGTTATGTATGGTGGTGACTGAAGGTTGTTCTGAGTCCCATATGAGATCCTGGACGTCACGAGGAGCTCCAAAATGGTCCGGAGGTAAAGATTCATATATAGGAAGTCCTGTTTTGGTCGCCGGAAAGGTTTTGGGCTAATCGATAGTGTACCGGGAGTATCGGTAGTGTACTGGGAGACCATCGGGAGGGGTATTTCGACCCAAGAGGCTACATGGTCTGTGGGAGAGTAAATACCAGCCCTTAGTGGGCTGGTGGAAGTCCCACACAAGGCCCATGTGGCTGGGAAGAAAAGCCCAAAGAGAAAAAGGTGGAAAAAGGCAAAAAAGGCAAAAAAATAAGGAGGAGTCCTAGTCCTACTAGGATTGGAGGAGGAATCCTCCAATCCTCCTTGGTTCGGCCGACCCAAGGGCTGGATCCTTGGTAGCCAAGCCTCCTCCTCTCTTCCTCCTATATATACTAGAGGTTTTAAGGGTTTTGGCACTAGATTTTCAGCCACGTGCTACCCGTTCTTGCAGTTCATAGTTTCTCCTCTAGATCGGATTTCTGCAGTGCTTAGGCGAAGCCCTGCCGGAATAGCTCCACCACCATTGCCGGAGCACCGTCATGCTGCTGGAGAACTCTTCTACCTCTCCGCTCCCTCTTGCTGGATCAAGAAGGCAAAGATCGTCATCAAGCTATACGTGTGCTGAACGCGGAGGTGTCGACCGTTCGGCACTAGATCGGAAGGACCGTGATCAAGATCGCGAGAAGGATCATGATGAGATCGCGGGACGGATCGTGATGACTTCGCGGGATGGATCGTCATGAGATCGCAGGATGGATCATGATGAGATCGCGGGATGCTCGGCGATTTGGATCGCGAAGACGTTCGACTACACCAACCGCGTTTCTTAACGCTTCCCGCTTAGCGATCTACAAGGGTATGTAGATCCACTCTCCCTCTCGTAGATGCTCATCACCATGGATAGATCTTGCGTGTGCGTAGGAAATTTTTTGTTTCCCATGCAACGTTCCCCAACAGTGGCATCATGAGCTAGGTCTATGTGTAGATGAAATGTCGAGTACAACACAAAGAGTTTGTGGGGGTTGATGCATAGATTGCTTCCTCCCTTGGTCGTGTTTTGGTTCAACGGTATTGTCAGGTGAAGCGGCCCGAACCAACATTACTCGTATGCTTACGAGAGACCGGTTCCCTCAACCGCAACTTGTTGCATAGATGGCTTGCGGGTGCCAGTTTCTCTCACGTTAGTTGAATTGGATTCGACAAAGGCGGTCCTTGAGAAGGTTGAAAAGCAACTGGTGTATCACCGTTGTGGTTTTTGCGCAGATGAGAATTGTTCTTGCTAGATACCCGTAGCAGCCACGTAAAACATGCAACAACAATTAGAGGACGTCTAACTTGTTTTTGCAGGGTATGTTGTGATGTGATATGGCCAATTACATGATGTGATATATGTGATGTATGAGATGATCATGTGTTGTATAGAATATCACGACTTGCATGTCGATGAGTATGGCAACCGGCAGGAGCCATAGGGTTGTCTTCAAATATTGTATGACCTACGTGTCAATCATTAAGCGCTATGTAATGCTTTACTTTATCGCTAAACGGTAGCAATAGTAGTACAAGCATGATGGGCGTGCCAACCCCGATGGCGACATGTTGATGGAGATCAAAATGATGGAGATCAAGATGATGGAGATCATGGTGTCGTGCCGGTGACGATGGAGATCATGCCAGTGCTTTCAAGATGGAGATCAAAAGCACAAGTTCATGGCCATATCATGTCACTTATGATTTGCATGTGATGTTAATCCTTTTATGCACCTTGTTTTGCTTAGGACGACGTTAGAATTATAAGGTGATCCCTCACATAAATTTCAAGATGAATTGTGTTCTCCCTGAGTGTGCACTGTTGCGAAAGTTCGTCGTGTTGAGACACCACGTGATGATCGGGTGTGATAGACTCTACGTTCACATACAACGGGTGCAAGCCAGTGTTGCACATGCAGAACACTCGGGTTAAACTTGACGAGCCTAGCATGTACATACATGGCCTCGGAACATAAGAGACCGAAAGGTCGAACATGAGTCATATAGCAGATATGATCAACACGATGATGTTCACCATTGAAACCACCTCAACTCACGTGATGATCGGACTTGAGTTGGTGAATTTGGATCATGTATCACTCGAATGACTGGAGGGATGTCAATTTGAGTGGGAGTTCTTAAGTAATATGATTAATTGAACTCATTATCATGAACATAGTCAGTAGTGTCTTTGCAAACTGTGTTGTAGATTACTAGCTCATGTTGTAGCTTCCTTGAAAGATGATGGTAGCCATATTGAAAGATGATGGTAGCCATATTGCGGACTGGCTCCATGATCTGAGGATTGTCCTCGTTGCTGCACAGAAGGCTTATGTCCTTAATGCACCGCTCAGTGCGCCAACCCCTCTAGCGTCGTCTGTAGATGTTGTGAACATCTGACAGGCACGTTCTGATGACTACTTAGTTTAGTGCGTCATGCATTATGTAACATCCCAAACTTTGGAATGTTATAATAAATATAGAATGATTGTTTGTTTGCTTGAATGATTGAAAGTGAGTGAAATTTGAAACTTTTTGAAAGTTTGATGAGAGGGAATGAAATGACTTTCCCAAAATTTTCAATCTGCATTTTGATCACCAGGAATTCAAATTCATTTCATCACAAAACCCTAGAGTGAAGATGATATGACTTCTTCCATTTAAAGAAATAAAAAGGGATTTGAAAATGATTTGAATTTCCATTTTGAAAATATTTCAAATTCAGAAAACTTTATGCAACTCAATGATTTTCATGAGAGAAGATAAAATGACTTCTTCAAATTATATGAAATATGAGTTGGAAGTTTAAAATAAATCTTTGAATAGTGAATGTGAAAATCTCTGGATTTTCTTTTGGAATCATTTCATATTTGGTTCCTATTCCAATTTTCAAAGTATTCAAACCCCTGACAAAAATTTGAGAGGAGTAACATGACACTCCACACCAGGGACTTCTTGGTGATTTATTTGAATAATAAAAACCAGGGGTTATTCTGAAAAATATTTGCAAAGGGATTTAAAAGCAAAAGGGCAATTTCTGAAAATAATATTTTTTCCAAAGTATTCAAATGCCAGAATAAAAATGTCCATTAAATGGAATTTATTATTCTGTTTATTTTGATATAAAATTTGACTATATTTGGAATTTATTCGAATGCATTGAACAAGTTTTATGGCTCTGGTAAAATCATAAATAGAAAACGGTAACGGTTTTATAATAAAACGGCCAGCCCATCAGCATTAAATGCCGAAACCGTTACCGGTCGGTCGCCCGCTGACTACGCTCGCCCTCTCTCTCTCGCTGACACCCTGGCCCCACGCGCCCGATCGAAACCGTCGCCGGTCGCCTTCCTCCTCCCACGCACCCGACGCCGTCGTCGGTTTCCCTCGCCGCGGACCCCCTCCCTCCTTACTCCCCCGACCCCTCTGGGCCCCTATAAATAGCCCTCACCCTCCTCTCTCCATTCCCCCTGTTTTCCCCTTCTCCCGTGCACCACCCTCACCGGAATCTCTCGCCGGAGATACCCACAGCCGCCACGCCATTGTTGCTCCCCTACTCCACCCTGCCTTCCCCGAGCGCCACTGAGCCCTCTACCCAACTCCTCTCGCCCGTGCGCACCTTCCCCACCCTTCTGCTTCACCGGAGACCCACCAGAACGGTGCAATCATCACCTCGCCGGAGCCCCACCTCCATCGAGCCGCCTCGGAGCTCCTGCCCGTCGACTCCGACGCCCCCGAGCCTCACCGACGCCACCATCGACATCACCATTCTCCCCTGCATCGAACGGAGCCAACGCCGTCGCCGGATACCCCCTGGAGCTGACGCACACTCCGATCCCGAGTCGTCGCCGTCACCGTCGCCGTCGCCGGACTTCACCCCGCCGCGGTGAGCCTCCCTCTCCGTCCCCACCGTCGGATCCAGATGAACGGTTTAGATTAGAAGGAATAAATCCCCGAACCGTTTTCTGCTAAGGTTTGGTCGACCGCCCGTAACACCCGCGCGCGCACCCCTTTATCCAATCAAGAAGCGACATGTGTACCCCCTGACCGATAGAAACACATTTTCTTTTCTGTTTTAAATTTCTGTTTCCAGAATAAGTTCTGATTTTATTTCCTTTATATCTTTTAAACCGTTTAATGTTTTTAAATGATTCTTTTTGTATAGTGTCACAAATTTCATCTAGTTTCTGTGGATATCAAATTTGGCTATGTTTGAACATTTAAATTTGAATTTGAACAGATTTGATTTAAATTTTGTTTTCTGAATATCTTGAGTTCTAAAATGAATTTTTGAATGATTCTTTTTCCTACTTGTCACTAGTGATCATAGCTATCATTTGGTAGAGTTTGAGAATTTTTATAATAATTTTAAATAGTATTTTCAAACCAAACAGAATATGTTTAGTTTCATATTAGTTTATTTATATTGATTTACTTTGTTTTATTTTTGAAAATCTGAATATGATTTATATTAAGTTTCAGATTTCATTTAGTTTTGTTGTTCCAAACCTTAGTAATTTACTTGCTGTTAACAAAAGTTAATTTGTTTAGTTTATAAATTTTGTTGTAGGGATCTATACCCTCTTTCAAATACGTATAGTTTATTTAAAACAAATTAGTTAGTACTAGTACTTTTAACTAAAGTTTTATATAATTAGATTCTGTTTTCAAATAAAATTTGTAGTAATTCCTTTCTGTTAAGTAATGTTTTGTTAATAAAATAATTTAGTTTTGCTCTATTATGATAGGAAAACTATATCCTTAATCATTAGGTAATGTCTTATAAAAAAATTTAGTTTTTCATAGAAATTATTTTCACAAAGTTTTAGATGACTTAATTCTGTTTTATAATAAAGATTTATTTAATTACTTTATGTTAACTAAGTTGTTTCATAATTTGTTTTCTCTTAGTTTATGGTTGTGCTTGTAGTTAAGTTCATTAGGCAAACACTTATGTTGTTTAGAATATTGTTTGCATAGTTTTACTTGTTCTTCAAAAGTAACTCATTTTGCTAACAAAATATTTACTAAAATCCTTTTATTATATTTTACTTTGTTTTGGGTTTTGTGTTACTTTTGAATTTGTTGGAGTTTTGTGTTTCAACTTTGTCTTAAGTATTTCTTTCATCAACCTTGTTGATTTTGTTTCTTGTGTTACCTTGTGATTGTTAGAATTGATTGCTAGTATGATTGCTTATATGTATGCAAAGCTTGATTATAGATTTCATCGGAGAGTGACGAATAGTCTATCAAGTTATTTCTGAGAGCGATCTTTCTCTTCATCAACAGTACAGGCAAGTTCACCTTGACCATCTATTTCATACCTATGTTTTTATTGCATGTAGTGACATCATTCAACATATCCCTCCCGTAGTGTTATTGAAATTCTTGTAGTTGAGTAGAATGCATGAGGTAGGAACCCACCACTGGTTACTAAAGCCCCGGGAACGCTAGTTAGTGCAATGCTATGCTAAAGTAGACGGGGTCTGGTATGAGTGTTCGTGAGTGGTGTGAAGAAGGACTCCACGTCAAAACGACGACTTCATGAAGACATCTTCAAGTCCTGCATCTTCAAGACCTCAAGACTTCAAGACTCGATAAGACAAGTTTTCAATACACACTACTGGGTGAAGGATGGTTGATTGGGCATCCCTGGAGAAACCAGTGGATGGCCGGGATGCATGGAGAAGCGCCATGACATCTTGCGGAAAGCTTCACTCAGACTCAAAGAGAAGGATGAATACTTCATGCCCGGAAGCTTACCTGTGTAGCCACAAGTCATTATGGGCTCTGGCTTGGTTGATCTTTGTTGTGACTCTGCTGGGCAGTGCTACGAGATGTAGTCGACGTTAGGATTGGGATGGGCACTGTCGGACAGTCAGGGAAGCACTCTGAAAGACCATGTTTCTTTCATCCTGTTCTCAAACACCAGGCAGTGCGAGGACTTACCAGGAGGGAAAGAATCTTGTGGGTAAAGTACACGACACTCTGCAGAGTTAAACCTAATCGATTAGCCGTGTCCCCGGTTACGGACAATTTGAGCTTCTAGACTTGGATCTATCTCTGAACTCTCAACACTGGACTGATAACTAATTGTGGGCAACTTATGATACTTATGGGCATTGAGACATTGGTTGGCGGAACCATGTCATGATAGGTAACTCTATAGTGAAATTCCTGATATTCTTTTTGTTGTAGGAAAATAAAATCAGCTTTTACGCAAAAACTCAGACACAGAGCCACAAAGCCTTTGCATATAGAATAGTCTTTATTCTTCTATTCTTCTATGGTGATCTTGCCAGCATATTCAAAATGCTGACCTACACGGCTGCAACGTCTTATGTTGCAGATACTCTTCTACGACGGGTAAAAGTACGATTCGGGGTTACGGTCCGCACTCAACTTGCCGTTGGTGTTATTGGGACTCCACTCCCGTTGACTGTATCCGCTGCTATTTTAAGGTATATATCAGTTTTACGCTATTTACATGTGATTGCACTTTGATATATACATTGATGTACTGTGTGTGCCAGCATACTGATCCAGGGATGGCACAGAAAACACAGAGGCTTGACTCATTTTGAGTCGGGTCGCTACACATTATGGCTTAGAATTAAGACTCCGAAACGTTTTGAACGTCACGGAACATATGAGATGTTCTAAGGGCTGAAATTAGGATCTCAGGCTCGTGTCCGTGTTGTGAGATATGAGATCTCCAACAAGATTCTTTGCCTACAAGATGAAAGAGAATAGCTCAATCGTTGAGCACGTGCTCAGATTGTCTGGGTGCTACAATCTCTTGAATCGAGTGGGAGTTGATCTTCCAGATAAGATAGTGATTAATATAGTTCTCCAAGTCACTGTCACTAAAGCTACTAGAACTTGGTGATGAACTATAAAATGCCAGGGATAGAAATAATGATCCCTGAGCTATTCGCGATGTTTGACACCGTGAAGGTAGAAATCAAGAAGGAGTGTCAAGTGTTGATGGTTAGTCAAACCACTAGTTTCGAGAAGGGCAAGAGCAAGGAGGGAAACTTGATGGATAGCAAGTCAGTTGCTGCTCCAGTGAAGCAACCCAAAGTTGAACCCAAACCCGAGACTAAGTGCTTCGATTATGAGGAGAGCGGTCGCTGAAGTGGAACAACCCTAGATACTTGGTAGATAAGAAGGCTGGCAACGTCGACAGAAGTATATTTGATATACATGTTAATGATGTGTACCTTGTGAGTACTCCTAGTAGCACCTGGGTATTGGATACTGGTTCGGTTGCTAAATGTTAGTAACTCGAAATAAAATCTATGGAATAAACGGAGAACTAGCTAAGGGTGAGGTGACGATGTGTGTTGGAAATGTTTCCAAGGTTGATGTGATCAACATCGCACGCTCTCTCTACCTTCAGGATTAGTGACAAACCTAAATAAATGTTATTTGGTGTTTTGCATTGAGCATGAACGTGATTAGATCGTGTTTATTGCAACACGGTTATTCATTTAAGTTAGAGAATAATGGTTATTCTGTATACATGGATAATACCTTCAATGGTCATGCACCCAGTGAGAATGGTTTGTTGAATCTTGATCGTAGTAATACACATGTTCATAACATTGATGCCAAAAGATACAAAGTTAATAATGATAGTACCACATACCTGTGGCACTGCCGCTAAATGCCATATTGGTCTAAAGCGCATGAAGAAACTCCATGCTGATGGATCTTTGGACTCATTCGATTTCGAATCGGTTGAGACATGCGGACCATACCTCTTGGGCAAGATGACGAAGGACCCCGTTTCCAGATGGATCGAGCGAGCAAGTGATTTATTGGAAATGATACATGTTGATTTATGCAATCCAATGAGTCTTGTAGCGTGTGGTGGATATCGTTATTTTCGTACCTTCACTGATGATTTGAGTAGATATAGGGTATATTTACTTAATGAAACACAAGTCTGAATCGTTTGAAAGGTTCAAGCAAATTCAGAGTGAAGTTTAAGATCATCATGACAAGAAGATAAAAATGTCTGCGATATGATCGTGGAGGTAAATATCTGAGTTACGAGTTTGGCATACAACTTTAAACAATGTGAAAGTTGTTTCACAACTCACGCCACCTGGAACACCATAGTGTGATGGTGTGTTCGGACGTCATAGTCATGCTCTATTGAAAATGGTGCTTGCTATGATGTCCCTTATCATTTTGCTACTGTAATTTTGGGGTTATGCATTAGAGACAACTACATTCACTTTAGATAGGTCACCATCTAAATCCGTTGAGATGACACCATGTGAATTATGGTTTGATAGAAACCTAAGTTGTCATTTCTTAATGTTTGGGGCTGCAACACTTATGTGAAAAAGGTTTTCACCTAATGAGCTCGAACCCAAAGCGGACAAATGCATCTTCATAGAATACCCTAAAGACAGTTGGGTAAACCTTCTATCTCAGATCCAAGCATAAAGTGTTTGTTGCTAAAACTGGGTCCTTTCTCGAGAAAGAGTTTGTCTTGAAAGAATTGAGTGGGAGCAAGATAGAACTTGATGAGGTTGTTGAACCTTTGTTCAACCAGAGAGTAGCGCAGCGCATGAATTTGTTTCTATGAAGCCTACGTTAGTTGAAGAGGAAGTTAATGATGATGATCATGAAGCTTCGGATCAAGTTACTATCGAACCTCGTAGGTCGACAAGGATGTGTACTGCTCCTGAGCGGTACGACAACCCTATCTTGGAAGTCATGTTGTTGGACAACGATGAACCTACGAGCTGTGGAGAAGCAATGATGGGCCCGGATTCCAATAAATGGTTAGAGGCCATGAAATCCGAGAAAGGATCCATGTATGAAAACCAAGTATAGACTTTGGTAGACTTGCTCGTTGGACGGCAGGTCGTTGAGTACAAATGGATGTTTAAAATGAAGACAAACGCTCATGGTAAATGTCACCATTTGTAAAGCTCGACTTGTTGCAAAGAAGTTTATGACAAGTTCAAGGAGTTGTCTACGATGAGACTTTCTCACTCGTAGTGATGCTAAAGTCTGTTGGAATTATGTTAGCAGTTGCTGCATTTTCAATTATGAAATCTGGCAGATGGATATCAAAACATAGTTTCCTTAACGGTTTACTTGATGAAAGGTTGGATGTGATACAACCAGAAGGTTTTGTCAGTCCTAAGGATGCTAAAAGGTGTGCAAGCTTCGGTGATTCTTCTATGAACTGAAGCAAGCATCTCGGAGTTGGAATATACACTTTGATGAGGTGATCAAAGTTTTTGAGTCTATACAAAGTTTACGAGAATCTTGTATTTACAATAAAGTGAGTGGGAACACTATAGAATTTCTGATAAGTATATGTGGATGACATATTGTTGATCGGAAATGATGTAGAATTTCTGGAAAGCATAAACGGTTGTTTGAAAAGATTTTTTTTCAAAGGAAGACCTGGATAAAGCTACCTAATTGTTGAGCATCAAGATCTATAGAGATAGATCAAGATGCTTGATGAGACTTTCAATGAGTACATACCTTGACAAGATTTTGAAAGAGTTCAAAATGGATCAGTCAGAGAAAGAGTTCTCGCGTGATTTGCGAGGTGTGAAGTTGAATGAGACTCAAAGCTCGACAACGGCAGAAGAAAGAGAAAGGACGAATGTCGTCCCCTATGCCTTAGCCACAGGCTCTGTATAGTATGCCATGTTGTGTACCGCACCTATGTGTGCCTTGCCATGAGTCCGTCAAGGGGTACAAGAGTGATCCAGAAGTGGATCACTGGACAACGGTCAATATTATCCTTAGTGACTAAAAGATTAAGGAAACGTTTCTCGATTATGGAGGTGATAAAGGGTTCGTCTTAAAGAGTTACGTAGATGTAAGCTTTAACACTAATCCGGATGACTCTTAGTAGCAATCCGGATACGTATAGTGGAGTAACCATTTGGAATAGTACCAAGTGGAGTGTGGTAGCAGTGTTTACAGTTTGACATAGAGATTTGCAAAGTACATACGGATCTGAATGTCGCAGACTCGTTGACTATAAGACCTCTCTCACATGCAAAGCATGATCGAGCCCCAGCACTCAGTGGGTGTTAGATTCATAACAATCTGAATCACATGGTGATGTGAACTAGATTATTGACTCTAGTGCAAGTGGGAGACTGTTGGAAATATGCCCTAGAGGCAATAATTAATTAGTTATTATCATATTTCCTTGTTCATGATAATCGTTTATTATCCATGCTATAATTGTGTTGATCGGAAACTCAGATAAATGTGTGGATACATAGACAACACCATGTCCCTAGTATGCCTCTAATAGACTAGCTCGTTGATCAAAGATGGCTATGGTTTCCTAGTCATGGACATGAGATGTCATTTGGTAACGGGATCACATCATTAGGAGAATGATGTGATGGACAAGACCCAAACTACAAACGTAGCATATGATCGTGTCAGTTTATTGCTACTGTTTTCTGCATGTCAAATATATGTTCCTATGACCATGAGATCATGCAACTCATTGACACCGGAGGAGTACCTTGTGTGTATCAAACGTCGCAACGTAACTGGGTGACTATAAAGGTGCTCTACAGGTATCTCCGAGGGTGTCTGTTGGGTTGGCATGGATCAAGACTGGGATTTGTTACTCCGTGTGACGGAGAGGTATCTCAGGGCCCACTCGGTAATACAACATCACAATAAGCCTTGCAAGAAATGTGACTAAGTGTTAGTCACGGGATCTTGTATTACGGAACGAGTAAAGAGACTTGCTAGTAACGAGGTTGAACTAGGTATGGAGATACCGACGATCGAATCTCGGGCAAGTAACATACCGAAGAACAAAGGGAACATCATACGGGATTAACTGAATCCTTGACATAAAGGTTCGACCGATAAAGATCTTCATAGAATATGTAGGAGCCAATATGGGCATCCAGGTCCCGCTATTGGTTATTGACCGTAGAGGTGTCTCGGTCATGTCTACATAGTTCTCGAACCCACATGGTCTGCACACTTAAGGTTCGGTGACGTTTCGGTAGTATAGAGTTATGTATGGTGGTGACCGAAGGTTGTTCGGAGTCCCGTATGAGATCCCGGACATCACGAGGAGATCCGTAATGGTCCGGAGGTAAAGATTGATATAGGAAGTCCTGTTTTGGTCGCCGAAAAGGTTTCGGGCTCATCGGTAGTGTATCGGGAGTGCCGGTAGTGTACTGGGAGACCATCGGGAGGGGTATTTCGACCCAAGAGGCTACATGGGCTGTGGGAGAGTAAATACCAGCCCTTAGTGGGCTGGTGGAAGTCCCACACAAGGCCCATGCGGCTGGGAAGAAAAGCCCAAAGAGAAAAAGGTGGGAAAAAGGCAAAAAAGGCAAAAATAAGGAGGAGTGCTAGTCCTACTAGGATTGGAGGAGGAATCCTCCAATCCTCCTTGGTTCGGCTGACCCAAGGGCTGGCTCCTTGGGAGCCAAGCCTCCTCCTCTCTTCCTCCTATATATACTAGAGGTTTTAGGGTTTTTGGCACTAAATTTTCAGCCACGTGCTACCCGTTCCTCCACTGCATAGTTTCTCCTCTAGATCGGATTTCTGCAGTGCTTAGGCGAAGCCCTGCCGGAATAGTCCACCATCATCGCCGGAGCGTCGTCATGCTGCCGGAGAACTCTTCTACCTCTCCGCTCCCTCTTGCTGGATGAAGAAGGCGGAGATCGTCATCAAGTTGTACGTGTGCTAAACGCGGAGGTGCCGTCCGTTCGGCGCTAGATCGGAAGGACCGTGATCAAGATCGCGAGACTGATCATGATGAGATCGGGGGACGGATCGTGATGAGTTCGCGGGACGGATCGTGATGAGATCGCGGGACGGACCGTGATGAGATCGCGCGATGCTCGGCGATTTGGATCGCGAAGACGTTCGACTACACCAACCGCGTTTCTTAACGCTTCCCGCTTAGCGATCTACAAGGATATGTAGATCCACTCTCCCTCTCGTAGATTCTCATCACCATGGATAGATCTTGCGTGTGCGTAGGAAATTTTTTGTTTCCCATGCAACGTTCCCCAACACCACCTTCACAATCGACCCCAACCAATCTCCTAGGGCCTTTCCAAACTTTTCCGTCCTCTTATCTGGGGGGAGGTCGTCAACTCGGACCCAGACGTCCATAGTATCAAAGACCATCTTTGACGGCCTCTTGTTGCCATCGTACTCCTTTAGAATGAGCACACTAAAATCATACTGCCACGGCCCATTGTTCATTGCATGTTTCCAATCCCCCTCACTTCCAAAGTGTACTTCGAAAACGTTAGATCCCAAGTCTTTGAATCTTGCCTCTCGATGCAGTCCCCAGGCCCTCGTCATTGTTCTCTCGAGTGCGCTCTTGATCATTGGCCTATTCGAGCAAACCTTGCCCACAACCGACCACCTTGAGTTCTTGGGGAGCACCTCCTTTGCATCATCAAAAACCAAGCCCTCGACTTGTTTATCCATCAACACCATACCTCTCATCCTTGCAGAGAGACTCGATGTTGGATCCGGAGTCTTGCTCTCTATCGGTGAGTTGGAGGATCCCCTATTTGTTGTATCCCCTGCCTTGCGCGGCCGCAGAGTCTTCGCTTCCCCCCCCCCAACGCGTCGCAGCCATGCCCTTGTATCCCGACGCACCAGACACAGTCACCATGGCGTGGTTTCTTCCTGATTTGTGGATCCCGGCACCACAGATGGTAGTTTCGGCGTAGCTGCCGCCTTCTTCTCATGCGCCGACCCCCCCCCCCCCCCCGTCCTTGCAGACGAGGAGCCCGTCCCTTGTTGTGCCGCCGCCTTTGTAGATGCCTTCGTCTCCAGCCCCTTCATCGGTCTCCCAGATGCGTTTCCGCCATTAGCATCGCCCCTAGCGGAAAAGAAAACACCGCCGGTCAGGGTCCAGGGCAGCGCCGTCGCCTCCCCAGCCCCCACCGCAATCTCTCTCACCCCCGCAGCAAAACCCTAACCCTAGCACCGGAGCACAATCGCCATGCAATCGCCTCCTGTCGCCTTAGAGTTTTGCTACGTGGTGGACCCTTCCCCCTGGTAATATCTCATATGTTGATGGTCGTGTTTTCTGCCTTTTTTAGGGGGTATTTTGGTCGTGGAAATTCCAGTGCACAAAGATGCTAATTGCCAAATTGTGAAGCACGAACTGGGCCTGTAGTACTACGAGAGGCTTTCGAGTGCAGGTCGTCTTATCAGTCCACGATCCTATGTGCTCTGATCCGATCAGTAAAAAAGATCGCGCTTGGGCTCGCAAATTGCCGCGCGACGCGTGCTGCTGCGGGTCTTAACCATGGTTAGCTCCTGACCGCACCACCCCCTCCACCTAACCCAACCCAAGCGCCGAGCCGGAACTGGGCCCCGCCTGTCTCTCTCTGCCCCCCTCTCCCCTTTATTAAACGCACACGGAAATGCATCACGCAGTGTTGGGGAAACAGAAAGGAAACCCGGAAAAGAAAACAGAGCAGGACTCCACTCCACACTCCACTCTCCCCCCTCCCCCCCTCTCTCTTTCTTGGATCGTAAGGAACCGCGGAAGAAATCCATCCGCGGCGATCGTGGAGGGCTCATTTTGATCGGCGTTGGTTTCCCAAGGCGGAGACGAGGGTACATGGTGGTCATCATGGATCGATGCGTGGACGGGAGGACGGGGAGGGACCAGCAGTGGAGGCGACCGTGCCCTTCCGCCCGCTCTTTGCTCTTCTTCTCGCAGTAACCGGGGAAGGTGGTGGCGGTGGTGCCGGTGCCCTCTGAATTTCTGTAGAACTCGCCATGAAGCGGCCCGGCGGCGGAAACCCCTCTTCCCTCCACCAGATGGCCAGTCCCAGTGGTAAATTGCAAAGCGCTCTTTCTTTCTTTCTTGTGGGAATTTGTTCTGTTGAGGTGGAAATCTGAGTCTCTGTGTACGTGTTTGATTAGATATGGATTACGGCGTGGTCGGGATGGACGCGGATGGGGACGCGGAGGAGGAGATGATGGCGTGCGGCGGCGGCGGCGGCGGCGGGGGAGGGGAGAAGAAGCGGCGGCTGAGCGCGGAGCAGGTGCGCGCCCTGGAGCGGAGCTTCGAGGTGGAGAACAAGCTGGAGCCGGAGCGCAAGGCAAGGCTGGCGCGCGACCTCGGCCTGCAGCCGCGCCAGGTCGCCGTCTGGTTCCAGAACCGCCGGGCGCGCTGGAAGACCAAGCAGCTCGAGCGCGACTACAACGCGCTGCGCCACTCGTACGACGCGCTCCGCCTCGACCACGACGCGCTGCGCCGCGACAAGGAAGCCCTCCTCGCCGAGGTTCGTGCCCGCTTAAAATTTCGCTGCTGTTTAGTAGAGTACTGTACGCGCGCAATGGCTGACGCTCGTTGCTGGCGCGCCTCGTGTGATTCAGATCAAGGATCTGAAGGGGAAGCTGGGGGACGAGGAGGCCGCGGCCAGCTTCACGTCGGTGAAGGAGGAGCCGGCGGCGTCCGACGGCCCGCCGCCCGCGGGCATGGGGTCATCCGACAGCGACTCCAGCGGGGTGCTGAATGACACGGACGCGACCGGCGCCACGCCAGCAGAGGAGGCCCCGGCTCCGGAGATGGTGGCGCTGCTCGGCGCCGGCGGGACGGTGGCGGGGCACGGGCAGATGTTCTTGCCGGGGAATTTCCTGAAGGTGGAGGAGGACGAGACGGGGTTCCTGGACGACGAGGAGCCGTGCGGGGGCTTCTTCGCCGACGAGCCGCCGCTGGCGTGGTGGACCGAGCCCGCGGATCCGTGGAAATGAGGCGCGGCAGAGACTCTCGGTGGGAGACGACACCTTGCGCGGGGAATAAAAGATTAGTGAAGAAAGCAGGGGCTTTTCTGAAATTTTTGTAAATCTCGTTTTTATCCAGTCCTTTTCTGTCAAACCCTCGCCGTCGCTAGGCAGCCATCAGCAATAGTACTACTACTACCACTAGAGCCATTTCCGCCCCTGCTCTTTCAACTATTTCGGTTTTCTTCCCATAAACCCTTGCTTTTAGCTGACAATTGGTTAAGCTGGACTCAAGTGTAAAACGCAGCCCCCACGAGAACGAGATAGGGACAATGCGAAAAGGACAGTGTGGAGCGAGCAGTGAAGAGGAAGGAAGGGAGGGAGCAGCAAGCAACCAGCAACGGGAGGCCACGGAACAGCGTCGCTGTTGGGTGGGGGCCCCGCAGGCCACGTGAAGCGCAGGCATTGGGCCTCCCATTGACCGGGCTGGCTAGCTTGATGGCAGCAGCGGAGTCGTAACCGACAGCCATCCGCCCCGCGACGCCAACGTGCCTGGCCCAGCCCGCGCCCCCTTCGTCCACGGCGGGCCTCCCCCGCGAGAGCGACCGTCGACGGCAACCTGTGCGCGCGCTCCCCCGTCGTCGCCGGCTCGAATCGAGGAGCTCTGCGGCGGTCGCGCTTTCCTTGCTATTCTCGTAGCAGCTGCTGTTGTACCGCCGCCGAGCCAGATGCAGCGTACGTAGTGGCGGTAGTACAAGAATGAACGAAAGAAATCATGAGGAGATCCAAGCGCAGCTCCCTCATGATGCCGAGCCTTTTGGAGGCTATAGGATAGCCCCCTTGCGCCGGGAGATTCTGTGGGCGGGTGCGTCGCCGTGTCAATCGAGTGCGTTTTGGAGGATCTGATGACCGTGATGATGGGCAATCAGGTGCTCGATCCCTCCGGTGGTGGTAGTGGTAGACCCTGGCTCGGGGCACGGAGGAAAGATCGTCGGAGCCGTGGCCGCCGTGCCCGTGCGGAATATTCTGTCGGAATGATTACCGGCACCGGGTTAAATAAGACCCGCGGCGTGCTGTGCTTACCCACTTGTAACGGAGCTGCCCCCTTCACTTGGAACGCTTAAAGCACCTGAACCTCGAAGCAGATGATTCAATCCTCGCTGCTCAACTGTCGAAATTCTATTCTGTTTTTTCGTAACGATGTTTACAGTGTGGTGAGAGGATGGACAGCTTCAGGTGCTCTTGGCGCATCTGACTAGCTGTCACGCACTGTTGGACGATTCCGATGAGAATCCATGCCGTTTCGTTTTGCCTTTATCTACGGGGACATGAATTTGATATGCGAACGAGACAAATGGATCGAGATTGAGGTGTCTTGCAGGTGGTGAAACCGTGAATCCATGGATCCAGACAAACGCAAACCTATGGTCCAGAGGTAATTGGCGGGCGACAGCTTGCAATCAACGGTGGCCGATGACCGGGTCAGTGTGCATGTATTGCCTGTACCTGCTGGTGATCAATGCAAACACCTACGGGTGCAAAAGGGAACGACAGCAACCTACAGGACCAAAATTCCCAGCAATTACGTTGAGTATGGCATATGTGACACAAGAGACTATGAGATACTATAAACTGGAGGTGGTTCTTGGGAGCGTCTGTAACTTGAATGGAAACGTTGGGGCTGATGTTGATGGGCTTGTGATATATTTAGAAGAGAAATTGTCCTACCACTACATGACATGCATGTAGTTGCTCTTATATCCACATCACTCAAAGTTGATTTGGCCCCTTGTCTAATATTCGTCGCCTATCATGTATCAAAATTCGTCAACCGTTTCATCCCTACGATTTTGTGGCTACGAGCTGACGACGGCAATGCCCCCGATGAGTATGATGGTTGACGATATCTGCACTACAGACTCGCTGGCTGGAAACTGAGCCTGGAAGGAACATAATGAAAATTAACAGCCCCCTGTTCGTCAACTATTCTGTTCCTACTGTAATAAGGAAAAAAAATTAAAGCATTTTGCTCATACTGCACTGCACTGTCTGCTCTGGATCACGGGAAATACATCCTGTGTGAGAAGTGTGGTGGATCGAGCCAGATGGGCTAGTGGCCAATTCAGTCAGGCCGTGTAAACGATGAAATTTTGATCCACCGTCTTCCTCAGAAAAAAGTCCGGCCTTAGAGTATCTCTAGCAGATCCCGTATAATGTCGATCCGCAAAACTCATTTACAAATCGCAGAAAACGGTTTTGCGGGCTGACACGGGTTGCAGCCGAGCAGACCCTGCAAAGCGGATTCGTTTGCGGGGTTTGCTCGGCCGCAGTGTTGGAAATATGGCCTAGAGGCAATAATAAATTAGTTATTATCATATTTCCTTATTCATGATAATCGTTTATTATCCATGCTGTAATTGTATTGATCGGAGACTTAGATGCATGTGTGGATACATAGACAAAACCATGTCCCTATGTTGCCTCTAATAGACTAGCTCGCTGATCAAAAGATGGTTAAGGTTTCCTAACCATGGACATGAGATGTCATTTGATAACGAGATCACATCATTAGGAGAATGATGTGATGGACAAGACCCAAACTGCAAACGTAGCATATGATCGTGTCAGTTTATTGCTACTGTTTTCCGCATGTCAAGTATGTGTTCCTATGACCATGGGATCATGCAACTCACAGATATCGGAGGAGTGCTTGTGTGTATCAAACGTCGCAACGTAACTGGGTGACTATAAAGGTGCTCTACAGGTATCTCCGATGGTGTCTGTTGAGTTGGCATGGATCGAGACTGGGATTTGTTACTCCGTGTGACGGAGAGGTATCTCGGGGCCCACTCGGTAATGCAACATCACAATAAGCCTTGCAAGCAATGTGACTAATTGTTAGTTGCGGGATCTTGTATTACGGAACGAGTAAAGAGACTTGTCGGTAACGAGGTCGAACTAGGTATGGAGATACCGACGATCGAATCTCGGGCAAGTAACATACCGAAGAACAAAGGGAACGTTATACGGGATTAACTGAATCCTTGACATAGAGGTTCGACCGATAAAGATCTTCGTAGAATATGTGGGAACCAATGTGGACGTCTAGGTCCCGCCATTGGTTATTGACCGTAGAGGTGTCTCGGTCATGTCTACATAGTTCTCGAACCCGTAGGGTCTGCACACTTAAGGTTCGGTGACGTTTCGGTAGTGTAGAGTTATGTATGGTGGTGACCGAAGTTTGTTCGGAGTCCCGGATGAGATCCCGGACGTCACGAGGAGCTCCGGAATGGTCCGGAGGTAAAGATTCATATATAGGAAGTCCCAGTTTGGTTTCCGGAAAAGTTTCGGGCTCATCGGTAGTGTACCAGGAGTGCCGGTAGTGTACCGGGAGGCCTCCGGGAGGGATATTTCGACCCCAAGAGGTCCATGGGATGTGGGAGAATAATAACCAGCCCTTAGTGGGCTGGGAAAACAGCCACAAAGGCCCATGGTGCAGGAGAGAAAGTCCTAAAGCAAAAAGTGGAAAATCAGCCAATAGGAGGCAATCCTACTCCAACTAGGATTGAAGGTGAAGTAGGATTGCTTCCCACCTCCTATTTCGGCCGACCCAAAGGCCTTGGCTGCCTCTACTCTCCTCTCCTCCTATATATACTAGTGGATTGGGTGGTTTTTGGACAGAATTTCCGGCCACGTGCTACCCGTTACACCGGTGCATAGTTTCTCCTCTAGATCGGTTTTCTGCAGCGCTTAGGCGAAGCCCTGTCGGAATTGCTCCACCACCATCACCGGAGCACCGTCACGCTGCCGGTGAAATCTCTCTCCTCTCCACCTCCTCTCGCTGGATCGAGACGGTGGAGATCGTCATCAAGCTGCACGTGTGCTGAACGCGGAGGTGTCGTCTGTTCGGCGCTAGATCGGAAGGACCGTGATCGAGATCGCGAGACGGTTCATGATGTGATCACGGAACGGATCGTGATGAGTTCGCGGGACAGATCATGATCAAGATTGTGAGACGGATCGTGATGAGTTCGCGGGACGAATCATGATGTGTTCGCCGGACGGTTCGTGATTGGATCGTGGGACGCTTGGCGATTTGGATCGCGAAGAAGTTCGACTACACCAACCGCATTTCTTCACGCTTCCCGCTTAGCGATCTACAAGGGTACGTAGATCCACTCTCCCTCTCGTAGATGCTCATCACCATGGATAGGTTTGCGTGTGCGTAGGAAATTTTTTGTTTCCCATGCAACGTTCCCCAACAGTGGTATCGGAGCTAGGTTGATGGTTCGATGAGATCTCGAGTAGAACACAAAAGGTTTGTGGGCGTTGATGCTTAGATTGCTTCCTCCCTTGGTCGGATTTTGGTTCAGCGGGATTGTGAGATGAAGCGGCCCGGACCAACATTACTCGTACGCTTACGAGAGACCGGTTCCCTCGACGCAACTTGTTGCTTAGATGGCTTGCGGGTGACAGTTTCTCTCACTTTAGTTGGATCGGATCCGACAAAGGCGGTCCTTGAGAAGGTTGAAAAGCAATCTATGTATCACCGTTGTGGTTTATGCATAGGTGAGAATCGTTCTTGCTAGATACCCGTAGCAGCCACGTAAAACATGCAACAACAATTAGAGGACGTGTAACTTGTTTTTGCAGGGTATGTTGTGATGTGATATGGCCAATTACATGATGAGATATATATGATGTATGAGATGATCATGTGATGTATAGAATTTCACGACTTGCATGTCGTTGAGTACGGCAACCGGCAGGAGCCATAGGGTTGTCTTTAATTATTGTATGACATGCGTGTCAATCATTAAGCACTATGTAATGCTTTACTTTATCGCTAAGCGGTAGAAATAGAAGTAGAAGCAGGGCTGGCGCCACAACCCCAATGGCAACACATTGATGGAGATCAAGATGATGGAGATCATGGTGTTGTGCCGGTGACGATGGAGATCATGCCGGTGTTTCGAAGATGGAGATCTTAAACACAAGTTCATGGCCATATCATGTCACTTATGAATTGCATGAGATGTTAATCCTTTTATGCACCTTGTTTTGCTTAGTAGGGCGGTAGCATTATAAGGTGATCCCTCACTTGAATTTCAAGATGAACTGTGTTCTCCCCGAGTGTGCACCGTTGCGAAAGTTCGTCGTGTTGAGACACCACGTGATGATCGGGTGTGATAGACTCTACGTTCACATACAACGGGTGCAAGCCAGATTTGCACGCGCAGAACACTCGAGTTAAACTTGACAAGCCTAGCATGTATAGACATGGCCTCGGAACACGAGAGACCGAAAGGTCGAACATGAGTCATATAGTAGATATGATCAACATAATGATGTTCACCATTGCAGCCACCTCAACTCACGTGATGATCGGACTTGAGTTGGTGAATTTGGATCATGTATCACTCGAATGATCGGAGGGATGTCAATTTGAGTGGGAGTTCTTAAGTAATATGATTAATTGAACTCATTATCATGAACATAGTCAAAGTGTCTTTGCAAATTATGTTGTAGATTACTAGCTCGCGTTGTAGCTCCCTTAAATTTTTATATGTTCCTAGAGAAATAGAGTTGAAAGATGTTGGTAGCAATATTGCGGACTGGGTCCGTGATCTGAGGATTGTCCTCATTGCTGCACAGAAGGCTTATGTCCTTAATGCACCGCTCGGTGCGCCACCCCCTCTAGCGTCGTCTATAGATGCTGTGAACATCTAACAGGCACGTTTCGATGACTACTTGATAGTTTAGTGCGTCATGCATTACGGCTTAGAATTGAGGCTCCGAAACGTTTTGAACGACACGGAACATATGAGATGTTCTAGGAGCAGAGATTGTGATCTCAGGCTCGTGCCTGTGTTGCGAGATATGAGATCTCCAACAAGATTCTTTGCATGTAAGATGAAGGAGAATAGCTCAATCGTTGAGCATGTACTCAGATTGTCTGGGTACTACAATCACTTGAATCAAGTGGGAGTTGATCTTCCAGATAAGATAGTGATTGATATAGTTCTCCAAGTCACTGACACTAAAGCTACTAGAACTTAGTGATGAACTATAATACACCAGGGATAGAAGTATTGATCCCTGAGCTGTTCGCGATGTTTGACACCGCGAAGGTAGAAATCAAGAAGGAGCGTCAAGTGTTGATGGTTAATCAAACCACTAGTTTCGAAAAGGGCAAGAGCAAGGAGGGAAACTTCATGGATAGCAAGTCAGTTGCTGCTCCAGTGAAGCAACCCAAAGTTGAACTCAAACCCGAGACTAAGTGCTTCTATTATGAGGTGAGAGGTCGCTGAAGCGGAACAACCCTAGATACTTGGTAGATAAGAAGGCTGGCAACATCGATAGAAGTATATTTGATATACGAGTTATTGATGTGTACCTTGCTAGTACTCCTAGTAGCACCTGGGTATTGGATACCGGTTCGGTTGCTAAATGTTAGTAACTCGAAATAAAAGCTACGAAATAAACGGAGAATTAGCTAAGGGTGAGGTGACGATGTGTGTTGGAAATGTTTCCAAGGTTGATGTGATCAACATCGCACGCTCTCTCTACCTTCAGGATTAGTGACGAACCTAAATAAATGTTATTTGGTGTTTTGCGTTGAGCATGAACATGATTAGATCATGTTTGTTGCAATACGGTTATTCATTTAAGTCAGAGAATAATAGTTATTCTGTTTACATGAATAATACCTTCAATGGTCATGCACCTAGTGAGAATGGTTTGTTGAAATCTTGGTCGTAGTAATACACATGTTCATAACATTGATGTCAAAAGATACAAAGTTAAATAATGATAGTACCACATACTTGTGGCACTGCCGCTAAATGTCATATTGGTATAAAGCGCATGAAGAAACTCCATGTTGATGGATATTTGGACTCATTCGATTTCGAATCGGTTGAGACGTGCGAACCATGCCTCTTGGGCAAGATGACTAAAGGACCCCGTTGGATGGAGCGGGCAAGTGATTCATTGGAAATGATACATGTTGATGTATGCAATCTAGTGAGTCTTGTAGCGTGCAGTGGATATCGTTATTTTCTTACCTTCACTGATGATTTGAGTAGATATAGTGTATATTTACTTAATGAAACACAAGTCTGAATCATTTGAAAGGTTCAAGCAAATTCAGAGTGAAGTTTAAAGATCATCGTGACAAGAAGATAAAAGTGACCGCGATATGATCGTGGAGGTGAATATCTGAGTTACGAGTTTGGCATACAACTTAAGACAATGTGAAATTTGTTTCACAACTAACGCCACCTGGAACACCATAGTGTGATGGTGTGTCTGAACATCATAGTCATGCTCTATTGATATAGTGCATACTGTGATGTCTCTTATCGTTTTACTACTATAATTTTTGGGGTTATGCATTAGAGACAACTACATTCACTTTAAATAGGGCACCATCTAAATCCGTTGAGATGACACCGTGTGAATTATGGTTTGATAGAAACCTAAGCTGTCATTTCTTAATATTTGGGGTTGTGACACTTGTGTAGAAAATGTTTTCACCTAATGAGGTCGAACCCAAGGCGGAGAAATGCATCTTCATAGAATACCCTAATCAGTTGGGTGAACCTTCAATCTCAGATCCTAGTGCAAAGTGTTTGTTGCTTAAACGGATCCTTTCTCGAGGAAATGTTTCTCGCGAAAGAATTGAGTGGGAGGAAGATAGAACTTGATGAGGTTGTTAAACCTTTGTTCAACCAGAGAGTAGAGCAGCGCAGAAAGATGTTTCTGTGAAGCCTGCGTTAGTTGAAGAGGAAGTTAATGATGATGATCATGAAGCTTCAGGATCAAGTTACTATCAAACTTCGCAGGTCGACAAGGATGTGTACTGCTCCTAAGTGGTACGACAACTCTGTCTTGGAGATCATGTTGTTGGACAACGATGAACCTACGAGCTATGGAGAAGCGATGATGGGCCCGGATTCCGACAAATGGTTGGAGGCCATGAAATCCGAGATAGGATCCATGTATGAAAACCAAGTATAGACTTTGGTCGACTTGCTCGTTAGACGGCAGGTCATTGAGTACAAATGGACCTTTAGAATGAAGACAGACACTGATGGTGAATGTCACCATTTGTAAATCTCGACTTGTTGCAAAGTTGTTTGTGACAAGTTCAAGGAGTTGACTGCGATGAGGCTTTCTCACTCGTAGCGATGCTAAAAGTCTGTTGGAATTATGTTAGCAGTTGCTGCATTTTCAATTATGAAATCTGGCAGATGGATGTCAAAATATCGTTTCCTTAACGATTTACTTAAGGAAAGGTTGTATGTGATACAACCAGAAGGTTTTGTCAGTCCTAAGGATGCTAAAAGATGTGCAAGCTTCAGTGATCCTTCTATGGACTGAAGCAAGCATCTCGGAGTTGGAATATACACTTTGATGAGGTGATCAAAGTTTTTGTAGTTTATACAAAGTTTACGAGAAACTTGTATTTGTAATAAAGTGAGTGGGAGCACTATGGAGTTTCTGATAAGTATATGTGGTTGACATATTGTTGATCAGAAATAATGTAGAGTTTCTGGAAAGCATAAAACGGTCATTTGGAAAGTGATTTTCAAAGGAAGACCTGGATGAAGCTACCTAATTGTTGAGCATCAAAATCTATGGAGATAGATCAAGATGCTCGATGAGACTTTCAATGAGTGCATACCTTGACAAGATTTTGAAAGAGTTCAAAATGGATCAGTCAGAGAAAGAGTTCTCGCCTGATTTGTAAGGTGTGAAAGTTGAGTGAGACTCAAAGCTCAACAACGGCAGAAGAAAGAGAAAGGACGAACGTCGTCCCCTATGCCTTAGCCATAGGCTCTATATTATGCCATGCTGTGTACCGCACCTGTGTGTGCCTTGCCATGAGTTTGTCAAGGGGTACAAGAGTGGTCCAGGAGTGGATCACTAGACAGTGGTCGGAATTATCCTTAGTAACCAGAGGACTAAGAAAATGTTTCTTGATTATGGAGGTGATAAAGAGTTCGTCGTAAGGAGTTACGTCGATACAAGCTTTAACACTAATCCGGATGACTCGTAGTAGCAATCTGGATACGTATAGTGGAGCAGCCATTTGGAATAGTACCGAGCGGAGTGTGGTAGCAGTGTTTACAGTTTGACATAGGTATTTGCAAAGTGCACACAGATCTGAATGTTACAAACCCGTTGACTATAAGACCTCTCTCACATGCAAAGCATGATCGAGCCCCAGAACTCGTCGGGTGTTAGATTCATAACAATGCGAATCACATGGTGATGTGAACTAGATTATTGACTCTAGTGCAAGTGGGAGACTGTTGGAAATATGCCCTAGAGGCAATAATAAATTAGTTATTATCATATTTCCTTGTTCATGATAATCGTTTATTATCCATGTTGTAATTGTATTGATCGGAGACTTAGATGCATGTGTGGATACATAGACAAAACCATGTCCCTAGTATGCCTCTAATAGACTAGCTCGCTAATCAAAAGATGGTTAAGGTTTCCTAGCCATGGACATGAGATGTCATTTGATAACGGGGTCACATCATTAGGAGAATGATGTGATGGACAAGACCCAAACTGCAAACGTAGCATATGATCGTGTCAGTTTATTGCTACTGTTTTCCGCATGTCAAGTATGTGTTCCTATGACCATGAGATCATGCAACTCACAGATATCGGAGGAGTGCCTTGTGTGTATCAAACGTCGCAACGTAACTGGGTGACTATAAAGGTGCTCTACAGGTATCTCCGATGGTGTCTGTTGAGTTGGCATGGATCGAGACTGGGATTTGTTACTCCGTGTGACGGAGAGGTATCTCGGGGCCCACTCGGTAATGCAACATCACAATAAGCCTTGCAAGCAATGTGACTAATTGTTAGTTGCGGGATCTTGTATTACGAAACGAGTAAATAGACTTGCCGGTAACGAGGTTGAACTAGGTATGGAGATACCGACGATCGAATCTCGGGCAAGTAACATACCGAAGTACAAAGGGAACGTTATACGGGATTAACTGAATCCTTGACATAGAGGTTCGACCGATAAAGATCTTCATAGAATATGTAGGAACCAATGTGGACGTCCAGGTCCCGCCATTGGTTATTGACCGTAGAGGTGTCTCGGTCATGTCTACATAGTTCTCGAACCCGCAGGGTCTGCACACTCAAGGTTCGGTGATGTTTCGGTAGTGTAGAGTTATGTATGGTGGTGACCGAAGTTTGTTCGGAGTCTCGGATGAGATCCCGGACGTCAGGAGGAGCTCCGGAATGGTCCGGAGGTAAAGATTCATATATAGGAAGTCCCAGTTTGGTTTCCGGAAAAGTTTCGGGCTCATCGGTAGTGTACCGGGAGTGTCGGTAGTGTACCGGGAGTGCCGGTAGTGTACCGGGAGGCCTCCGGGAGGGGTATTTCGACCCCAAGAGGTCCATGGGCTGTGGGAGAATAATAACCAGCCCTTAGTGGGCTGGGAAAACAGCCACAAAGGCCCATGGCGCAGGAGAGAAAGTCCTAAAGCAAAAAGTGAAAAATCAGCCAATAGGAGTCAATCCTACTCCAACTAGGATTGGAGGTGAAGTAGGATTGCTTCCCACCTCCTATTTCGGCCGACCCAAAGGCCTTGGCTGCCTCTCCTCTCCTCTCCTCCTATATATACTAGTGGATTGGGTGGTTTTTGGACAGAATTTCCGGCCACGTGCTACCCGATACACCGGTGCATAGTTTCTCCTCTAGATCGGTTTTCTGCAGCGCTTAGGCGAAGCCCTGCCGGAATTGCTCCACCACCATCACCGGAGCGCCGTCACGCTGCCGGTGAACTCTCTCTCCTCTCCACCTCCTCTTGCTGGATTGAGACGGTGGAGATCGTCATCAAGTTGCACGTGTGCTGAACGCGGAGGTGCCGTCCGTTCGGTGCTAGATCGGAAGGACCGTGATCGAGATCGCGAGACGGTTTGTGATGTGATCATGGAACGGATCGTGATGAGTTCGCGGGACAGACCGTGATCAAGATTGTGAGACGGATCGTGATGAGTTCGCGGGACGAATCATGATGTGTTCGCGGGACGGTTTGTGATTGGATCGCGGGACGCTTGGCGATTTGGATCGCGAAGAAGTTCGATTACACCAACCGCGTTTCTTAACGCTTCCCGCTTAGCGATCTACAAGGGTACATAGATCCACTCTCCCTCTCGTAGATGCTCATCACCATGGATATGTTTGCGTGTGCGTAGGAAATTTTTTGTTTCCCATGCGACGTTCCCCAACACGCAACTCGTGCCAGCCCCGCTAATCGAAAACCCTAGATTAGTCAATTTGATAGCGATTCCGGTCATTGAGTTTAAATTCAAAAAATAAACATAGTTCGCGTGCAAATAAAAGCATAGTTTTCTATGACAAACGCAAAAGGACTTCATGCAAGAACAACGACCACGTCCATCATCATCTTGGTCGCTTTTTCATCTGTCGTCATGACCTTTATTCCGCACTGCCATCGATGCCATCGCCGACAATTGTTCCAACTCTAGCATCGATACCATCGCCGGCATTGGTTCCAACTCTGCACCACCAGCGAAGCAAGTAGAAGAAATCGAAGAAGCATACCTTTCGGCCATTTTATCAGACACCTTGATTGTGGTAGAAGTAACTCCTTCAAGGGTATCATCGTGTTACCTATTGCCGGGGCGGAATGAGAGGATGAAGTCCCCGACCTTTTCGTATGAACCTTCTTGCGCTTCACGCCCGAAACCTTGCTCTTCTTCTGTGGAGGCGGCCGGGCAGATCGCTCGGCGCTGACGATGGGCGCGCATGGCTTCCCGGTGGGGCCCGCCGGATTCCCGCCCTGGATGACAAAGTTGCCCTGCCGCTTGCGGACATGCGCGGTGGTGCCTGAAGCGACGGCGTGGGCGACTTGGCCAGCGACGAGATCTGCCGGAGGTATTCGCGCATGCGCGGGGCATCGACAGCTGGGAGGCTTCCATGGCGGCGAAGAATGACCGGGGAAAATGGACCGAAGCGGACGGAGACGGGGCAATGGCGGCGAAGGGGGTTGGAAGCGAGTACAGACGCGCGGAAATTTCACTCCCGCCAAATCTAGCTGCGGATAGGGGGCGAGTTCGGGTCGGCCTCCCATCCCATGAGTTTAGAGGTTGAGGCCAAACTTTTTCGCATCCCCCAATTTTTTTCAGGTCGCGGTTCGATACGGGATCTTATCATGCAAGTTTTTTTATGTAGACCCATATTTTAACGGTTGTTTCACGAGTCGGGGTTATACGGTCTGCTAGAAAGTCCTATAAGCTAGCGGCAAACCCACTATCACAAGGAACCGCTCGGCGAGGGGGCAGACCACGAAGCAACGAATTGAGGAGCACAGGGAGCGGCATCACTCCCAGAAATGTTAGTTTTGTATTTAATTTTTTGATATGTAGTAGAAAATAATGTTTCAAATGTACATTACATGAAAAATATACATCAACAAGGAAAACGATACAATTAACACATGAAAAAAGTCAATCAAAAAGGTTCTAAAACCGAAAAGAAACCAAAGGAAATACATAAAAAGAAAGAACAAACCAAATAAAACAAGAGAAAAAGAAAGAGAAATGAAGAAAACCAACTAAATTAAATGAAACCGAAAAAATAAAAATAAAACCGAAGAAAAACTGTAAAAGCCGAGAAAGACAAATAAAACATCTGAAAACAAAAATAAAACTAATAAAAAACAAAAACAACAAATGTTATTACCAAGCAAAAGAAAAACCATAAGAAAACCAGTGAGAAAACAAAAAGAACCATGCAAACCCATAATAAACTAGAGCGACGCAAACCTACAACGAGGAAACCTACAGCAAGCGAATCCTACGCTAATGAGCCGGCCTGCTCTCATTGCGCCATCTTTCGTGGAGGCTCTGACGCGAAATTACTAGTTAGCGAATATATCTTTTAACGATTATTTTCATTCTTCAGGTTGCGACAATCGGCGTATTGTATGCGTGTCATTTGTCGAAAGTTTTTTTTTCATAGATCCGTATTTTAAAAATGTTTTATCTCCTAAACCGTGCGTTCAAATCTCGAACAGTTTTCACCGTTGGCTTTCTCATGTCAGGATCTACAAAACTAGATTCCATGTTGATAGGTTTTGACGATTTTTTTTCACGAAAAAACCGGACGAAAAACCCGTGCCTCACGCGATAGGAAAAAAAACAGAAAAAACGTTTTTTTCCTTTCCGAGAGGCACGGGCCGTGCCTCTCGCGAAGGCAAAACCGTGCCTCTCACACAAGCAAAATCGTGCCTCTCGCAAAAAAAAGACAAGCAGAAAACGCGTTTTTTGTTCCCTTTCGGGAGATGCACGGTCGTGCCTCTTGCGATAACAAAACCGTGCCTCTTGTGAAAGCAAAACCGTGCCTCTCGCGAAATAAAGAGAAAAATATGCATTTTTTTCCTTTCGAAAGAGGCACGACCGTGACTCTCGTGATAGCAAAACCGTGCCTCTCGTGGAAGCAAAATCGTGACTCTCGCAAAAAAAAAGAGTAAAAACATGTTTTTTTCCCTTTCAGGAGAGGCACGGCCGTGCCTATCGAGATAGAAAACCGTGTCTCTCGCAAAAGCAAAACCATGCCTCTCGCGAGAACAAAAGGAGAGCAGAAAACACGTTTTTTTCTTTTCGAGAGTCACGGCCGTGCCTCTCGCGAAGCAAAATCGTACCTTTCGCGAAAGCAAAACCGTGCATCTCGCAAAAAAAACAGAAAACGTGTTATTTCGTTTTTTTGAAACTATTTCATCCGAAAGCTACGAAAGACCGGTGGAAAACCGTAACACCAAAAAAATCCAGAAAAAACCCACTCCAAAAAGACGAAAACGCGTGCGAAAAAAATTCTGAAGGGAACGCTCAGAACGCGACACGTGGCGGCGACTGAAAACGCGCCAAGTGGCGGCGCGTGAAAACGATCGCTGGAATGCTTGTGAGGGAGCGCTCGCTGACTAGTTGCTCCCCTCTTGACGCGTAGGTTACTCGAAAGCGGACGTAGTGCATACCCCACCTCGCACGCGGGTGTACGTATGAGCCGGCCCATTTTCTGTTTTCTTTCCTTTTTGTGGTTTCCTTTTATTCCATTTTATTTTCAATTTTCTTTTGTATTTTTCTCTTTTTTCTAACTTACTTTTTTACTTTATTTGCAAATTTTACTTTAATATTCGTGATATATCCTTGTTCATTGAATTTAAAAAAATTCATCAATAAAAAATCAAATTCATTTTTTTCATCAGATTTCGAAACTGTTCATTAAATTCGAAATTTGTTCATCAGTTTTCAAAAAACAAATATCAGTTTTAAAGTTCGTTCACTGAATTAAAAAAAAATCATCCTTTTTTCAATAAACAATTACTTCAATTAAAAAAAAATTGTCATCGAATTCAAAAGTTGTTCATCAAGTACAATCATTTTTCAACATTACTCAAAAATGGTCATAATTTTTTTACATCAAAATATGAAATGTTTATTTAAATTCATAAAATGTTCATTATTTTGAAATCACAAATAATTTTTAAAATAAAAAAACTAGTTTTTTCTTAAATTTATGAACATCTTTTGAATTCACGAGCATTTGCTCAATACACGATTTTTTCGAAAATCATATAGTTTTTAAGATTTCTGAATATTTCTCTAGAAATTAAATTTTATAAAATGTTTCGTGCTTTTTAAAATTACGAATTACTTAAAAAAGGAAAAAATGAAACATGAAACAAACAAAAAAGAAAAGAAATAAACAAACGGGGCCTTCATGTCCCGTTCATGGGCAGGACCACTAGGGGCGCACGGGAAGGAGGCAATGCTCGCTGGCATGTTGGCCATCGCCTGACTCGCCCAATAGAAGCACCCCTCTTCGTCGAGATCATTAATGAAAGAATATTTATTTCAAAGGTCACTTTTCTTTCTTTGGTTGCAATAAATGACACACTGCATGTGTGTCATTTGTCGTAATCTTTTTTGTTTTTCATAGATCCTTTATTTCAAAATGTTTTATCGTTTAAACCGTGTATTCTAATCTCAAACCATTTCACCGTTGGATTTCTCATGGTAAAATCTTCAAAACTAAATCATATGTTCATAAGTTTTGATGATTTTAACTACAGAAAAAACCATGGCTCTCGCGAAAAAAAAGAAAACGTATTTTTTTCTTTTTCCGAGAGGCATGGCCATGGCTCTTGCGGAAGCAAAACGTGCCTCTCGAGCAAGGAAAAAAAAGAAAATGAGTTATTTTTTTCCTGTTTCCGTGAGGCATGACCGTGCCTCTCGCGGAAGCAAAATTGTGTCTCTCGAGAAAGGAAAAAAAGAAAACATTTTTTTTTGTTTCTAAGTGGCACGGCCGTACCTCTCGCGAAAGCAAATCCGTGCCTCTTACAGAAACAGAATCGGATGTCTCGAGAAAGGGAAAAACGCATCTTTTTTTTGTTTCCCCGTGCCTCTCGTGAAAGAAAATATGCGTCTCTCAAGGAAAACAAACTGTTTTGTTTTTTGGAAAAATATCGGTGAAAAACCGAAACACCGAAAAAAGTCAGAACAAAAACCATCTAAAATGCTGAAAATGCGTGAAAAAATGAAAAAATCCAAAGAAAACGCCCAGAGTAACGACTGAGAACACGCCATATATCGATGCTTGAGAATGACCCTTCAAAGGTTCCCGAAAGTGTCTTCTCGATTAGTTGCTCTCGCGCGTCGTATATGCGAAAATAGCTCTCGCGGCTATTTATCACCTTTGTCACATGCTTAAGTCTCGCCTGTTGCGGCACGACTAGGCCAGCATAGTACGGTAGCTGCCAGTCGTGTTTTTTTTTCATGTGATGCCTTTCGAGCAGATTCTTTTATCATTTTCTCTACTATTTGCATCAGTTCTTTTCAGGTTCTTACCAAGTTTTCTTTGGCTTTTCCTTTTTCTTTTTGTTTTTCAATGATTTTCTCTATTTCTTTCTTAGGTTTTCAACGGGTTTTCTTCTTCTATTTTTAACACGTGTCTAATTTTTCATGCACATTACTCCCTCCGATCCTAAATATAAGTCTTTTAAGAATTTCCACTAATAGACTACATACGGATGTATATAACATACTTTAGAGTGTAGATTCACTCATTTTGTTTCGTATGTAGTCCCCTTGTAGAATCTCTTAAAAGACTTATATTTAAAAACAGAGAAAGTATATAATTTCTGTAGACACCAGGAATATTTATTATACGTATTTTTAATACATGATTGATATTTTTTCTAGGTATATACTTTGATGTCTAGTTTTTGTATACAAATTGTACATCTTTTGTATACAACTAAAATATTTTCTAAACTGGTTTAAAATTTTGCAATTACATGATTGACATTTTTCCAAATACATGATATTGAATACTAGTTAAACCTTTCTCAAATACACATTCAAACGTATTTTTGGCCGATATAGTTTTCTTTAGAAACTATGTGACATTTTTTCATTGTATGTACATTTTTTCAAAATCTTACAAATAAATATTGAAATGCAGGAACCTTTTAAAATTTTAACATATTTTTGTAATTGTACTTCCTCCAATCGATTATCTTCAATATTTCTAAATACGAATGTATCTAACACTAAAACGTGTCTAGATACGTTCGTATCTAGACAAATCTAAGATAAGTAATATGGATAGAGGGAGTATCAAACATTTTTTATGAATTGCTCGTAAATTTATTTTACAGTATATAACATTTAAAAATATATCATGTACATGTTTCGAAATGACCGCAGGAACATTTTTAAGTGTCACATACATTTTTTTAACAGTACGAGCATTTTCTAAAATTTGAGCAAACATCTTTTTACAACACATAAACATTTTTAAGGGGGAAATGTATCTGCCAAACGCATTAAAATTGAAAACAATCTGTCTATTGTTTGACGTGGATCGCAGCACCGTGAGCAGCCCCTCTAGATCTGATCGATCTACTACGCCAGCATAGCGCACATCGTCCTTGCACGAATATATAAACATTGTATAATGTCCTAGAAAGTTATAGACACTGTATAAACATTTTTGAAAGTCTCACAAACAAATTTTCAAATGAGGGAACATTTTTAAAATGCAACAATATTGTTTCTGAACATATTTTGAATACTTAGACCATTTTCAAATATAAATTTGAAATACATGTTTGAATGATATGCTTTTCTTGAGAAACTATGCGGCATTTTTTCATTGTATGGACAACTTTAAAAAATCGCACAAACAAATTTTGAAATGCCAGAACATTTTTTTAAAGTCCATTTTACTACCCTAAGGAAACTTGATGGTTCGCTTTAGCCCCCTAATTTTTTTAGTTCCCTTACCCACTTCAACTATCCCATACCGTGCAAAAATCGTCATAGATGGGTTCCTTGGTGGTTTGCTGACGTGGACGAGGTCAAAACGGTATTTGACTAGTGGGGCCCAATAGTTAGCACAACCTAGAGCCCCTCTACTTTCTAGCTTTGAACAGAAAGACGCGTGCGTAGTCACCGCACGCGTGCACGCATCCCATGCCCACTGCTTGCCGACGGCTAGCCGAGGAGGGGATAAGGCTCCCCCAAGTTGTCTTCGGTTCTCCTCTCTTAAAAGTATCAATTGCCATAAGGCCACTCGATTTCATGCCACCGTAGTATTCATCTTCAGCCCCGACGAGGGTCGCCATAGCTGGAGCGAAGAAGATCTCGCGGACTGGGCCGACGCGATAGAGCTGATGTTGAGGAGCTAGGATGAGGCGGTTGTGGCCCATGTGGGCGCTTGATCTACATGAGGTAAGCATTGTCGAGGTGGGGGAGCTTGCACAACGGTGGTTGCATGGTCCTGGCTGGACCCGAAGCAGGCAGCCGACAGGGACGGGCGCTGGGGATCCAGGTGGAGGGCTCTTGAGGCCAACGATGATGGTGGTCTTCGGTGGCCACGGGGAAAACAGGGCGGCAACCGTGTGTAGGATCGAAAGTAGTGCTAAAGGAGGGGTGATTAGACTACTTAACCAATTAAAAATCTACCTTTTCCCAATTTTAAGTGTTGGCAGATTTTAGCATTCATAGTAAGTCAAGTACACCCTACACATGCATGTCTACGAGTATTGGAGTGGAAAGGAAAGACAATCATGTAAGTAGAGGAAGGGTAGGAAGATCAAACGCAATTTGAAGACTTGAAGACGCGATGATTTTTCCCGTGGTTCCGATAGGTGGTGCTCTCATACGTCCACGTTTATGGAGTCTTCAACCCACGGAGGGTAACGGCCGCGAGAGTCCACGGAGGGCTCTACCCACGAAGGGTTCCACGAAGAAGAAACCTTGATATACCATGATGGCCTACGTCCACGGAGGACTAGCCTAACTTGGGGTAGATCTTCATGAAATAGGCGATCTCCTTGCCCTTACAAACTTCTTGGTTCACTCCACAACACGAAGTACAAGGCTCCCAAGCGACACCTAACCAATCTAGGAGGCACCACCCTCCAAAAGGTAATAGGCTTGATAATGTCGATGAACTCCTTGCTCTTGTGCTTCAAGCTGATAGACTCCTCAACACACAATCACTCTCTCACAGATTTGGCTATGGTGGAAGAGGTTGATTGGGTGGAAAGCAACTTGGGGAGGCTAGAGATCAAGGTTTATATGGTTTCAATGGAATGGCATGATCTTAAGACATGAGTAGGTGGCTCTCTCTCAGAAAATCAGTAGGTATGAGTGGGGAACTGTTCTGAGTGCTTAACTTGCGAGTGAGTGGTGGTGGAGGGGTATATATAGGCATCTCCAAAAATCCAACCATTACACCTAATAAGTCAGACTCGGTGACACCGATGTGTTAATCTTGGTGGTACCGAGTTGCCTGAAAGGTAGCAACTTTTGAATCTCGGTGAGACCGATACATAAAACTCGGTTGCACCGATAAGGTGACCAACGGTCAGATTGCCAAACTCGGTGACGCCGATTCAACAAACTCGGTCGGACCGATTTTTTGAATTTGCATAACAGGAAGTTGGAAACCCGAACTCGGTGGCACCGAAATGTAATCGGTTGCACCGAAGAGCTAGGGTTTGGCCGAGTCTGTGTGAGGCTGGGAATCAGTGGCACCAAGTGGAAAGTGTTGGATGCACCAATTTTGGATATTTGACATTGGACAGACTTTTGTGGAAGAGCTTGTGGGTGTATGTGGTGACTACCACTTGTGCACATATGAGCATTTTGTTCACCAAGAGTACCTTACCCCCTTTTAATAGTATTGGCTTTCCTATGGACACAAAGTGATTTCTCACAAAGTAAAATGTAGAGTCCTCTTTGCTTGAAGCTTTGCCAATCTATTGTTGGTAATATGCCCTAGAGGTAATAATAAATTAGTTATTATCATATTTCCCTGTTCATGATAATTGTTTATTATCCATGCTAGAATAGTATTGATCGAAAACTTAGATACATGTGTGGATACATAGACAACACCATGTCCCTAGTATGCCTCTAATAGACTAGCTCGTTGATCAAATATGGTTAAGGTTTCCTAGCCATGGAGATGAGATGTCATTTGATAATGGGATCACATCATTAGGAGAATGATGTGATGGACAAGACCCAAATTATAAACGTAGGATATGATCATGTCAATTTATTGCTACAATTTTCAGCATGTCAAGTATCTGTTCCTATGACCATGAGATCATGCAACACACTGACACCGGAGCAGTACCTTGTGTGTATCCAATGCCACAATGTAAATGGGTGACTATAAAGGTGCTCTACAAGTATCTCCGAGGGTGTATGTTGGGTTGGCATGGATCAAGACTGGGATTTGTTACTCCGTGTGACGGAGAGGTATCTTAGGGTCCACTCGGTAATATAACATCACAACAAGCCTTGCAGGCAATGTGACTAAGTGTTAGCCACGGGATCTTGTATTACGTAATGAGTAAAGAGACTTGCCGGTAACGAGATTGAACTAGGTATGGGGATACCAACGATCGAATCTCGGGCAGGTAACATATCGAAGGACAAAGGGAACAACATACATGATTAACTGAATCCCTGACATAGAGGTTCAACCGATAAAGATCTTCGTAGAATATGTAGGAACCAATATGGGCCCAGGTCCTGTTATTGGTTATTGACCATAGAGGTGTCTCGGTCATGTCTACATAGTTCTCGAACCCGTAGGGTCTGCACACTTAAGGATCAGTGACGTTTCGGTAGTATAGTGTTATGTATGGTGGTGACCGAAGGTTGTTCGGAGTCCCGGATGAGATCCCGGGTGTCACGAGGAGCTTCGGAATGGTTCGGAGGTAAATATTGATATATAGGAAGTCATGTCTTGGTCACCGGAAAAGTTTCGGGCTCATCGATAGTGTACCGGGAGTGTCGGGAGGGTACCGGGGGACCATTAGGAGGGGTATCTCGACCCAAGAGGCTACATGGGCTGTGGGAGGAGGTAAAACAGATCCTGGTGGGCTGGAAGAAGCCTCCTCTAAGGGCCCATGCGACTGGTGGATTGAGAAGGAAAAAACATAAGGTGGAAAGAGTTTCCAAGTGGGAAGGAGGAGTCCTAATCCTACTAGGATTGGAGGAGGACTCCTCCTCTCCTCCTTGCGCCAAGCCAAGGGCTGTCCCCTTGTGCGCCAAGACTCCTCCCTCCCTCCTATATATACTAGAGGTTTTTAGGGTTTTGAGACAAAGAAAAACAACCACGTGCTACCTCTCCTCTAGATCGCAGTTTCTCCTCTAGATCGGTTTCAGCGGTGCTTAGGCGAAGCCCTCCTGGAATAGCTCCACCACCATCGCCGCAATGCCATCGCGCTTCCGGAGAACTCATCTACCTCTCCACTCCTTCTTGATGGATCAAGAAGACGGAGATCTTCATCGAGCTGTACGTGTGCTGAACGCGGAGGTGTCGTCCGTTCGGCGCTAGATCGGAAGGACCGTGATCAAGATCGCGAGACGATTCATGATTTGATCGCGGGAAGGATCATGATTGGATCGTGATGGGATCGCAGGACGCTCGTCGATTTGGATCGCGAAGACATTTGACTACATCAACCGTGTTTCTTAACGCTTCCCGCTTAGCGATCTACAAGGCTATGTAGATCTACTCTCCCTCTCATAGATGCTCATCACCATGGGTAGATATTGCTTGTGCATAGAAATTTTTTTGTTTCCCATGCAACGTTGCCCAACAGTGGCATCATGAGCTAGTTCTATGTGTAGATGAGATCTCGAGTAGAACACAAAGGAGTTTGTGGGCGTTGATGCTTAGATTGCTTCCTCCCTTGGTCGTGTTTTGGTTCAGCGGTATTGTGGGATGAAGCGTCCTCGACCAACCTTACTCCTACGCTTACGAGAGACCGGTTTCATCGACTAACGTGTAACTTCGTTGCACAAAGATGGCTGGCAAGTGTCTGTTTCTCCTACTTTAGTTGGATCGGATTCGACAAAGGCGGTCCTTGAGAAGGTTGAAAAGCAACTTATGTATCACCGTTGTGGTTTTTGCGTAGGTGAGAATTTTTATTGCTAGATACCCATAGCAGCCACGTAAAACTTGCAACAACAATTAGAGGACGTCTAACTTGTTTTTGCAGGGTATGTTGTGATGTGATATGTCCAATTACATGATGAGATATATGTGATGTATGAGATGATCATGTATTGTATAGAATATCACGACTTGCATGTCGATGAGTACGGCAACCGGCAGGAGCCATAGGGTTGTCTTTAATTATTGTATGACCTGTGTGTCAATCATTAAGCGCTATGTAATGCTTTACTTTATCGCTGAACGGTAGCAATAGTAGTAGAAGCATGTTGGGCGCGACAACCCCGATGGCCACACGTTGATGGAGATCAAGATGATGGAGATCATGGTGTCATGCCGGTGACGATGGAGATCATGCCCGTGCTTTGGAGATAGAGATCAAAAGCACAAGTTCATGGCCATACCATGCCACTTATGATTTGCATGTGATGTTAATCCTTTTATGCACCTTGTTTTTCTTAGGACGACGGTAGCATTATAAGGTGATCCCTCACTAAAATTTCAAGATCAATTGTGTTCTCCCCGAGTGTGCACCATTGCGAAAGTTTGTCTTGTCGAGACACCACATGATGATCGGGTGTGATAGACTCTATGTTCGCATACAACGGGTGCAAGCCAGTGTTGCACATGCAGAACACTCAGGTTAAACTTGACAAGCCTAGCATGTACAGACATGGCCTCGTAACACAAGAGACCGAAAGGTCAAACATGAGTCATATAGTAGATATGATCAACATGATGATGTTCACCATTGAAACCACCTCAACTCATGTGATGATTGGACTTGTGTTGGTGAATTTGGATCATGTATCACTCGAATGACCGAAGGGATGTCAATTTGAGTGGGAGTTCTTAAGTAATATGATTAATTGAACTCATTATCATGAACATAGTCAGTAGTGTCTTTGCAAATTATGTTGTAGCTCACGCCGTAGCTCCCTTGATTTTTTACATGTTCCTAGAGAAATAGGGTTGAAATATGATGGTAGCAATATTGCGGATTGGGTCCATGATCTGAGGATTGTCCTCATTGCTGCACAAAAAGTTTATGTCCTTAATGCACCGCTCAGTGCGCCACCCCCTCTAGCATCGTCTGTAGATGTTGTGAACGTCTGACATGCACGTTTTGATGACTACTTGATAGTTTAGTGTGTCATGCATTATGGCTTAGAATTGAGGCTCCAAAACATTTTGAACATCACAGAACATATGAGATGTTCTAAGAGCTAAAATTGGGATCTCAGGCTCGTGCCCGTGTTGTGATATATGAGATCTCCAACAAGATTCTTTGCCTACAAGGAGAATTGCTCAATTGTTGAGCATGTGCTCAGATTGTCTGGGTGCTAAAATCGCTTGAATCGAGTGGGAGTTGATCTTCCAGATAAGATAGTGATTGGTATAGTTCTCTGAGCATCAAGTGTTGATGGTTAGTAAAACCACTAGTTTCGAAAAGGGAAAGGGTAAGGAGGGAAACTTCATGGATGGCAAGTCAGTTGCTGCTCTAGTGAAGCAACCCAAAGTTGAACCCAAACTCGAGACTAAGTGCTTCTATTATGAGGAGAGTGGTCGCTGAAGCGGAACAACCCTAGATACCTGGTAGTTAAGAAGGCTGGCAACATCGACAGAAGTATATTTGATATACGTGTTATTGATGTGTACCTTGCTAGTACTCCTAGTAGCACCTGGGTATTGGATACCGGTTCAATTGCTAAATGTTAGTAACTCGAAATAAAAGCTACGGAATAAACGGAGACTAGCTAAGTGTGAGGTGACGATGTGTGTTCGAAATGTTTCCAAGGTTGATGTGATCAACATCGCACGCTCTCCGTACCTTCAGGATTAGTGACAAACCGAAATAAATGTTATTTGGTGTTTGCGTTAAGAATGAACATGATTATATCATGTTTATTGCAATACAATTATTTATTTAAGTGAGAGAATAATGGTTATTCTGTTTACATGAATAATACCTTCTATGGTCATGCACCCAGTGAGAATGGTTTGTTGAATCTTGACCGTAGTAATACACATGTTCATAACATTGATGCCAAAACATGCAAAGTTAATAATGATAGTACCACATACCTGTGGCACTACCGCTAAATGTCATATTGGTATAAATCGTATGAAGAAACTCCATGCTGATGGATCTTTGGACTCATTCGGTTTCGAATCGGTTGAGACATGCGGACCATGCCTCTTGGCCAAGATGATTAAAGACCCCTTTTTCAGTATGATGGAGCGGTCTAGTAAATTATTGGAAATAATACATGTTGATGTATGCGATCCAATGAGTACTGTAGCGTGTAGTGGATATCGTTATTTTGCTTACCTTCACTGATGATTTGAGTATATATGAGTATATTTGCTTAATGAAACACTGTTGACACCTGATTTTGGCACGGTGAAAAATGCAATAAAGATGGACTCAAACAAAAGGGTTTTTTCTACGAGAAAGTTCATATTGCCAGGTGAAACAACCTTGATGTTTAGGCCATCACCATTCGGCATCATTTCGAAGGCCAAATCGCACTTGGATTGTCATGTAGATGTTCTGAGTGCTTTTTGGTCCATTACGCCTCCAAGACAACCTCGGACGACGGAATTTTCTACATGGATTGTCTTCGCCTCGTCGAGCTGATCGATTTTGATATATAAATCTTCTCAATCCGAGGTCGTATGCGACCTGGATAGGCAAAAAACCCAGCCTGAGGTTTAACTCGGGATTTCCGAGTGAAAGTTTGCCGACCGAAGGAAACGCATCGAGTGAAAAGTTTCCCGTCTAGCCGAGTGAAAATCACCGTCGAGTGATAGTTTCGTCCCGAGTGCAATTATCGCCCGAGCGGAAATCACCGTCGAGTGATGGTTTTGGCCCGAGTGCAATTGCCGTCCGAGTGAAAATCACCATCAAGTGACAGTTTCGGTCGAGTGAAAGTTCAAAATGGCCTCGGATGGATAAGTGTCCAACATTAAAGTTGTTCGTAAGGTCGAAACGGTCAACTTTTCTTTTAAGGTCATTATCATCTGAGGTAGTATACGGCCTGCAGAGACACTACAACACTCGGAGAACCCAGTCTGCTACGTGTCCGAGTCTGATTCGAAGTTAAAGATAACCTCGTGGATTATTTGACATGACTTTATTTGGGAAAGTGATCAACATATGGATTGTTGGACTCGTCGAGGCACAAAAAATTGATGTTTGGACCATCTCCGTTAGAGGTCATATGCAGATTCCACGGCCCACGCAAGAAGTAAGACAGAAGATTGGGCCAGATTTGGGCTGAATCCGAGTGGAATTAGAACTAGGACTCTAGGACGTGAATTGATGTAATTTTCTTGTAAGGAAAGCCTAAATGAATCCTTTGCTTGTACGGGAAGTCCAGCCGCCTCTTATATATGTTGGGGGTGACGGCCGATTGAACAACACACAATCGAACAAATCAATCTATACTACTTTTTCATCTACGTTCTTCGTTTTTCTCTCGTTCTTCGCTGTTCTTCGTGTTTGAGAGCTGTGAATCCCGAGGATCTAGGGGCGAGCGAATCGACCTAGGGCATCCCATAGCCACCACACTCCCTGACGGGGTCCCTCCCGGGTGTGCGGGGTTTTGGGTCTACAAAAGCGTCCGCCGACTGTCTTGCGTATCGCGTTGCCGGACGGACCTCTTTCGACGTGAGCTGTGGTGCATCACCCCCAGCGTCGAGGGTACACAGTGACGTGTTCGTGTGTCAACACCCTTTTTTGGCGACTCCACTGGGGACCAAATATCAATCATCCTCATCAACCATCATGTCTGATCTTCCCAAGCCATTTGAGATAGATGCCGATAACATCATTAAACCCAAGCTCGATGAAATATCGGTTGATCATCGCCAAGCTTATGAGGAGTACAAGAAGGCACGTGAAGAGAAGGAGTTGCAGGAATTCCTTGAAAACTTCAAGAAAGATCGCCAAGGCAATATCACTCCGATTGGAGAAATCAAGTTCCCTCCTCTTCAAGCCGAGCAGGTTAAACCTCCTGTAAGTACTACCTTTTCTCCCGAGCAGTGGGCTGAGATTGAGAGTCGTATTGCCGATGGTAATAATTTGGTCTATCAAACTTTCATAGAAAATACCAATGCACAAAAAAATATGCCTCAATCGTCTAGTGGTAATATTGGTGTGGCTGCTAGTGTAGGAAACCCTAATCTGTCTTTACCTCTTTCATCGGCACCTCCCATGCCGACGAATTACTATCCCACCCACACCAATCAAATTGTGGCTACACCCTCTACTTCCATCATGAGCATGCCAAGTTCGGTACCTATGCCGAACCCGGCTGTACCTGTAGGTGCAAGCACTCGGCCACAACTAAACTACAGTTCGACATATGTGCCACAGTTCCTGCCGACTGCAAGTAATTCTACTCCTCCCATCCCACAACAACAAGCTTCACCATCTATTGCGGATGATACTTAGAGAGAATTTTGGAGTTGAGTTACCTCGGAATCTGATTTACCAAAAACCGTACCCCGAGTATTTTGACGCTATCCAGTGCCCTCCGGGATATAAAATTCTAGATTTTTTTAAGTTCAATGGAGAAGGCACAAAAACCACATGGGAGCATATTAGTCAATACTTAGCACAACTGGGTGAAGCAGGCTCGCTGAATGAACTGAAAGTTCACTTGTTTCCTTTATCGTTAACTGGTACTACATTTTCATGGTTTTCTTCTCTACCACATGGTTCTATCCGTGTGTGGTCGTAGCTGGAACAGAAATTTCATGATCACTTTTATAGCGGCGACAACGAACTTAAATTATCACATCTTACATCGGTTAAGCAAAAAAAAATGATGAATCGGTCTCCGATTACGTCAAGAGGTTTAGAGATACAAAGAACCGGTGCTATAGTTTGGTGATAACCGAGAGGGACTTGGCTGACCTTGTGCTTAGTGGTTTGAAAACTCACATTAGGGAAAAGCTAGAAGGCTATGAGTTCTTAAGAGTCAACCAGGTCCTGCAAAAGGCTTTGGCTCAGGAGAGCCGGAGCAAAGATCTCAAAGAGGTGCATAGATACAAAACTGATCGTACTAAGATGAATATGGTTGAGTATGGTAGTGATCACTCGGATGATGAAGGTGATATGTATGCTGCCGAATTTGTTTCGCCGTCTAAGGCCAAACCATTTACTTGCAATGATCTGAAACCGATTCATAAGAATCATGACGAAGAGATGAAGTTTACTTTTAACATTGCTAAGTGTGACAAAATATTTGATGCTTTGCTGCAAGCTAAGATCATTAGGATATCTCACACTTTACCGTCGATTGAAGAGTTGAAACGGTGTGCTTATTGCAAGTATCATAATTCTTTTTCTCATGCTACTAATGATTGCAATGTTTTCTGACGACAGATACAATCGGCCATTAATGACGGATGATTGAACTTTTCTGAGATGCAAGTTGGTAAGAAGCCCTTCCCAATGAACACCTTGGATTTGGAGGGGAAAAGGTTGCTCATTCGGCCAGAGGTAGCCGAATCTGCTAATAAAACTAATGTCATTATTGGTGAGCCTAGGAAAAGCAAGGATGACAACAAGGTCTTGGGGAGGCAGGTTGTGCTTGATAAGCAACCCGATGGCAAGGAAGTAATCAAGATCACCATCAAGAATCCTGTACTCGGGGGGCAACAACAAGTGCAACAAGACACTCGTATTAAGTTTGTTAAACCCAAGATTCCATAAGTTGGCAAGTGGAAGAGGAACGAAGCCAAGGTACATCGTAAGCGAGTCAAGCCAACTTTTGATATGCTGTTATCCAAATATGCAAATCAGTCGACTGGTTCTAGCTCTAATCGGTCATCATACCTGAAGCGACCAAGGTCACCATCAACTGATATGTTCAGTCAGCATGCAAAACCGACTGGATCAAGGATGTCGCTTCCACAAGAACAACGACAAGCTGTTTGGGATTGACTTGGATGCTCGTATGAAAGCCGACTGAACACGGGTGTCCATTACTCGGTTGGTCAAAATATGCCTCCGAGTGGAAACTATCTGAGTGTAAGAATGCACTCGGGCGGAAGTTATCTGAGTGAAAGAATACGGTTGAGTGGATACTACGCAGTCGAACGTCCGAGTAAAAGGGTGCGCCCGAGTGAAAGCTTCGTAGGCCAGAAGAGTCGACAAGAGTGGCACGTCAAGCTGCCGAGTGTTGCAACAGTGGAGTTGGGGAAAGGCAAGGAAAATATCAATGCTGACTCACTCGTCTTGGGCAGTAAAACATTCACCACGCAACAGTCGACTATGCGTAGCAACCCAAATGAGCCGATACTTGTTATCGCGCCAAAGCACTCGACCAATGATCATGAAGCAAGTACCAACCAAGTAAAGCCAGTTGATCCTAAATACACTCGACCAAAGTGGTGTCCTCTAGGGCTAACAAAGACACAAAAGAGGAAATTATAGAGGTTGAGGAATCAAGAGATGGCAGAACAAGAAGCTGAGAAGAAGAGGGACGAGTTGTTCAATGTCACTCGGCCCATGATACTAGCGAAGCAGGTGTGGAAGCCCAAACCAGTGCAAAACATAGTGGATTCTACATCTACCACGGTAGCAATTACACCATCAAAAGAGGACGATGTAGCTGTGACAACGTCTCAGTCGCTTGTTACTTCTCCTTCACTCGGAAAGAACTCAGATTCGGTGGACGCGCGCGAGGAGGAAGATGATCTGTTGGACTATGAGTCTACACCGGTTCATGAAGGTATGGATATCAATATGGTGTATTACTTACCCGCTGAATTCCGTGTTGTAGATGAAGAAGGGGAAGTGGCTCAGCTGAATTTTGGGCCCAGAAATGCAATATTCGAGAAGCCAAAAGAACCAGTGACGCACTTGAAACCATTGTATCTCATAGGTCATATCAATGGATCACCACTCACTCGGATGCTTGTTGATGGTGGTGCTGTGGTGAATCGCATGCCCTATTCGGTCTTCAAGAAATTGGGTTTGCACGACGATGAATTGATCAAGACCAATATGGTGCTTAATGGGTTTGAAGGCAAAGAGAAATCTGAAGCCAAAGGCGTGATGTATGTGGAGCTTACAATCGGGAGCAAAACTTTGGCTACTGCATTCTTTGTTGCTGAGGTGCAAGGTAACTACAACGTCATACTAGGCCATGATTGGGTTCATGGAAACCAGTGCGTACCATCTACCATGCACCAGTTTTTGATCCAATGGGTTGATGATGAGGTAGAAGTCATTCATGCGGATAACTCGGCTTGTGTTGCTTTGGCCGATGCATCGGTGGATTGGCAACATCCCAATGCTACTTGCTTGACAGGACGCGACTTATCAGAGTTTGATTTCCTTAGCACAACAAAGAATGGCTTTGTGCCCGTCTCTTTAAAGCCGATTAGTGGCAATCGGCTCCAAGGTATGATATGTTTAAATGGATTCTAATTCCGAGTGGTTGCAGAAACATCTTGCAGAATATCAGTCTAGTGAGAACGATATGTATGAATCTGTAGAGGAGTTGGATGACATGGATAAATTAGGACAGGGTTTTCAGTCGGCAGATCCATTAGAAGAAATAGATATAGGGGATGGTTCAGTTCCTAGGCCAACGTTTGTAAACAAGAATTTGAAAGACGATCATAAAGCTGAGTTGATCGGGCTATTGAAAGAATATGTTTGTTGCTTTGCATGGGAATATCATGAGATGCCAGGTTTAAGCCGAGAGCTAGTGGAGCATCGGTTACCTACAAAGGCCGGTTTTAGACCTTACAAACAATCGGTCAGAAAGTTTAATCCAAAAACATATGACCGGATCAAGGAGGAGATCGGTCGATTGCTCAAAGCTAATTTCATTCGGCCTTGCAGGTATGCCGAGTGCATCTCTAACATTGTGCTGGTGGAGAAGAAAGGATCCGGCAAGATAAGGGTGTGCATTGATTTCAGAGATTTGAATAGAGCTACACCCAAAGATGAGTACCCCATGCCAATAGCCGACATGCTTATTAATGATGCTTCTGGACATAAAGTTATTAGCTTTCTTGATGGTAATGCGGGTTATAATCAAATTTTTATGGCCGAAGAGGACATGTCCAAGACAGCCTTTCGTTGCCCTGGTTTCCTTGGTTTATTCGAGTGGACAGTGATGACATTCGGATTAAAAAATGCGGGTGCCACATATCAAAGGGCTATGAATTTAATTTTCCATGATTTACTCAGAATTATACTTGAGGTCTATATTGATGATATTGTTGTAAAATCGGATGCTTTTAAGTCTCATTTGGACGATTTGCGTTTAGCTTTTGAAAGAATGAAAAAATATGGACTGAAGATGAATCCTTTGAAGTGTGCATTCGGCGTGTCGGCTGGAAAGTTTTTGGGTTTCATTATTCATGAGAATGACGTAGAAATTGATCCCAAGAAGATAGAAGCTATACAAAAAGTGGAGGCTCCAACATGCAAGAGGGATATGAAAAAATTCCTTGGCAAGGTCAATTATTTGAGAAGGTTCATAGCTAATTTGTCAGGGAAGGTTGATGCGTTCACTCCTATCCTTTGGTTAAAGAATGATGCTGATTTTACTTGGGGGGCAAAACAGCAAAAGGCATTCGACATGATCAAGACTTATTTGAGCACTCCTCCGGTGATGAAAGCACCCAAACATAAAGAACCCTTTAGGCTTTACATTGCGACAGAGGAAGGTGTTATTGGTGCTGTATTGACTCAACAAACCAAAGGAAGAGAACATACTATTACATATTTGAGTCGACGCTTATTGGATGCTGAGACAAGGTATACATTTATTGAAAAGTTATGCCTCTGTTTATATTATGCTTGCACAAAACTAAGACATTACCTTGTGCCGAGTGCCTGCATAGTAGCTTGTCAAACCGATGTCATTAAATACATGTTGCATAGGCCAATTCTTAGTGGTAGGATTGGCAAGTGGGCTTATGCTTTAATTGAGTATGATTTGGCTTATGAATCTCTAAAATCCATGAAAGGCCAAATTGTTGCTAATTTTATTGTTGAGCATCGGATTAATGACAAGCATGATGTTAATATAAACCTTGTCTCATTAGTGCCATGGAGGTTATATTTTGATGGTTCAGTTTGTAGCAATGGCCAAGGTGTTGGTATTGTTTATATATCTCCTTATGGTACTATTTTTCAAGCCTCATGCCGACTGGAATATTTTTGTACAAATAATCAAGCCGAATATGAAGCATTGTTATTCGGTTTAGAGATGTTGCTCGTTATAGGTGCTACACATGTTGAGGCTTTTGGTGATTCGTTATTAGTAGTGCAGCAAGTGTCCAAAATCTTTCAATGTTTAGACGAATCACTTAATGTTTATCTTGATAAGTGTCTAGATGCGATTTCTTCTTTGGATTATTTTAGCATTGCTCATATATCTAGACATGACAATTGGAGAGCAAATGAGTTAGCACAACAAGCATCCGTCTATCATATTGATCATGGCATGTTTCATATTCATCAAAAGCCGATGTCTTGTCTTGCTAATGTGGGAGAGGCCGAATTAGAGCCTACTGATTCGGCCACTAACAATAAATCTAGTACAGGTGAAAATCATGACTGGAGGAAGCCCATTATTGATTACTTGTGCAATCCAAGTGAAAGGGTGGACAGGGCTATTCGGCGGATGGCTTTCAAATATATGATGAGAGATGATGGTCTTTATCGCCGAACAGTTGAAGATGTTCTTTTAAAGTGTTTGGACGAAGACCAAGCAAGGGTTGCTATGGGAGAGGTACATGAAGGCATTTGTGGTACTCATCAGTCGGCACCCAAATTGAAATGGCTCTTGCGGCGTGCTGGATTTTATTGGCCGACTATGATGAATGATTGCTTCAGGTATTATAAAGGGTGCGAAGCTTGTCAAAAATTTGGTGATATTCAGTTGGCTCCTGCTGCTATGTTGCATCCTATTATCAAGCTGTGGCCTTTTAGGGGATGGGGTTTAGACTTCATTGGACAGATTCATCCATCTTCTTCGAAGGGGCATCGGTTCGTGTTGGTGGCAACCGATTCTTTCACTAAATGGTCTGAAGCAATACCTCTCAAGAACATGACACATACGGAGGTAATTCGATTCATAACCGAGCACATTATTCATAGATTCGGCATTCCTCAAACATTAACTACAGATCAAGGTTCATCTTTCATGTCACATCAAGTTAGAGAATTTTCCGAATCGTACAACATAAAGTTGCTCAATTCATCTCCGTATTATGCCCAAGCTAATGGACAAGCTGAGTCTAGCAACAAAATATTGATTAAATTCATCAAGAAGAAGATTGAGGATAATCCAAGAAAATGGCATGAGTTGTTGTCTAAGGCTTTGTGGGCACATAGGATCTCGAGGCATGGTGTACAAAGGTAACTCCGTATGAGCTAGTATACGGGCAAGAGGTTGTTTTACCAGTGGAGGTAAATTTGAGTGCTTTGAGAATAGCCAAACAAAATGATTTATCGGAAGTGGACTTTTATGATTTGATGATGGACAATATTGACGAGGTTGCTGATAAACGTTTGGATGCATTAAAGGCCATAGAGAAGGACAAATTGAGGGTAGCAAGAGCTTACAATAAAAAGGTCAAGTTAAAAAAATTCAGGTTGGCGATCTTGTGTGGAAAGTGATTCTGCCGATTGGTTCTAGAGATAGAAAATTTGGGAAGTGGTCTCCAAACTGGGAAGGTCCTTTCAGGATTGCAAGAATAGTTCCTAGATATTCATATTTAGTGGAATCCATACAAGGAGTATTATTACCTCGAGCTCTCAATGGCAGATATCTAAAGAAGTACCACCCAAGTGTGTGGCAAGAAGCCTAATTAGGTGATGGCCGATATATGATTACCGCCCTTAGCATAAACATAGCCGATACATAATTATCGCCCTGAGGAATATACATGGCCGATGGAGTGTTGACATCGTCCTTAGAACAAACATAGTGCAAATTATTTTTCGGTATACTAGCTTTGTCGAAAAACAGGGGGGCATGTGTTGACACCTGATTTTGGCACGATGCAAAATGCAATAAAGATGGACTCAAACGAAAGGGTTTTTTCTACGAGAAAGTTCATATTGCCAGGTGAAACAACCTTGATGTTTAGGCCATCACCATTCGTCATCATTTCGAAGGCCAAATCACACTTGGATTGTCATGTAGATGTTCTGAGTGCTTTTTGGTCCATTACGCGTCCAAGACAACCTTAGATGAAGGAATGTTCTACATGGATTGTCTTCGCCTCGTCGAGCTGATCAATTTTGATATATAAATATTCTCAATCTGAGGTCGTATGCGACCTGGAGAGGCAAAACAAAATCAGCCTGAGGTTTCACTCGGGATTTCCGAGTGAAAGTTTGCCGACTGAAGGAAACGCGTCGAGTGAAAAGGTTCCCGTCCGGACGAGTGAAAATCACCATCGAATGATAGTTTCAGCCCGAGTGCAATTATCGTCCGAGTGGAAATCACCGTCGAGTGATGGTTTCGGCCCGAGTGCAATTGCCGTCCGAGTGAAAATCACCATCGAGTGACAGTTTCGGTCGAGTGAAAGTTCAAAATTTCCTCGAATGGAAAAGTATTCAACATGAAAGTTGTTCGTAAGGTCGAAACAGTCAACTTTTATTTTAAGGTTATTATCATCTGAGATAGTATACAGCCTACAGAGACACTACAACACTCGGACAACCCAGTCTGCTACGTGACCGAGTCCGATTCGAAGTTAAACATGACCTCGTGGAGTATTCGAGATGACTTTATTTCGGAAAGCGATCAACATGTGGATTGTTGGCCTCGGCGAGGCACACAAAATTTATGTTTGTACCGTCTCCATCAGAGGTCATATGCAGATTCCACGACCCACGCAAGAAGACAAAAGATTGGGCCAGATTTGGGCTGAATCCGAGTGGAATTAGAATTAGGACCCTAGGACGTGAATTGATGTAATTTTCTAGGGGCGAGCGAATTGACCTAGTGCAGCCCATAGTCGCCACACTCCCTGACAGGGTCCCTCCCGGGTGTGCGGGGTTTCGGGTCTACAAAAGCGTTCGCCGACTGTCTTGCGTATCGTGCTACCGGACGAACCTCCTTCGACGTGAGTTGCGGTGCATCACCCCCTGCGTCGAGGGTACACAGTGACGTGTTCGTGTGTCAACAAACACAAGTCTGAAACGTTTGAAAGTTTCAAACAAATTCAGAGTGAAGTTTAAGATCATCGTGACAAGAAGATAAAAAAATGTCTACGATATAATCGTGGAGGTGAATATCTGAGTTACGAGTTTGGCATACAACTTTAGACGATGTGAAAGTTGTTTCACAACTCATGCCACCTAGAACACCATAGTGTGATGGTGTGTCCGAACGTCGTAGTCGTGCTCTATAGGATATGGTGCGAACTATGATGTCTCTTATCAATTTGCCACTATCGTTTTGGGGTTATGCATTAGAGACAACTACATTCACTTTAAATAGGGCACCATCTAAATCCGTTGAGATGACACCGTATGAATTATGGTTTTATAGAAACCTAAGCTGTCATTTCTTAATGTTTGGGGCTGCGACGCTTATGTGAAAAAGGGGTTTCACCTAATGAGCTCGAACCCAAAGCAGACAAATGCATCTTCATGGAATACCCTACGAATAGTTGGGTATACCTTCTATCTTAGATCCGAGTACAAAGTGTTTGTTGCTAAAACTGGGTCCTTTCTCAAGAAAGAGTTTCTCTCGAAAGAATTGAGTGGGAGGAAGATCAAACTTGATAAGGTTGTTGAACCTTTGCTTCAACTAGAGAGTAGTGCAGCGTAAAAAGATGTTTTCTGTGGAGCCTACGTCAGTTGAAGAGGAAGTTGATGATGATGATCATGAAACTTTGGATCAGGTTACTATTGAACCTCGTAGGTCGACAAGGGCACGTATTGCTCCTGAGTGGTACGGTAACCATGTCTTAGAGGTCATGTTATTGGACAACGATGAGCCTACGAGCTATGGAGAAGCGATGATGGGCCCGGATTCTAACAAATGGCTAGGAGCCATGAAATCCGAGAAAGGATCCATGTATGAAAACCAAGTACGAACTTTGGTAGACTTGCTTGTTGAACGACAGGTCGTTGAGTACAAATGGATTTTTAAAATGAAGACATACGCTGATGGTGAATGTCACCATTTATAAAGCTCGACTTGTCGCAAAGAAGTTTACGCCAAGTTCAAGGAGTTGACTACGATGAGACTTTCTCACCCGTAGAAATGCTAAAAGTCTGTTGGAATTATGTTAGTAGTTGCTGCATTTTTTCAATTATGAAATCTCGCAGATGGATGTCAAAACATCGATTACTTCCTTGAGGAAAGGTTGTATGAGATACAACCAGAAGGTTTTGTCAGCCGTAAGGATGCTAAAAGGTTTGCAAGCTCCAGTGATCCTTCTATGGACTGGAGCAAGCATCTATGAGTTGGAATATACACTTTGATAAGGTGATCAAAGTTTTTGGGTTTATACAAAGTTTGTGAGAAACTTGTATTTACAAGAAAGTGAGTGGGAGCACTATAGAATTTCTTGTGAGTATATGTGGTTGACATATTATTGATCGGAAATGATGTAGAATTCCTGGAAAGCATAAATGGTTGTTTGAAAAGGGTTTTTCAAAGGAAGACCTGGATAAAGCTACCTAATTGTTGGACATCAAGATCTATAGAGATAGATCAAGATGCTTGACGAGACTTTCAATGAGTACATGCCTTGACAAGATTTTGAAAGAGTTCAAAATGGATCAGTCAAAGAAGGATTTCTTGCCTGATTTATAAGGTGTGAAGTTGAGTAAGACTCAAAGCTCGACCACGGCAGAAGAAAGAGAAAGGACGAAGATCGTCCCCTGTGCCTTATCCATAGGCTCTGTATAGTATGCCATGCTATGTACCGCACCTGTGTGTGCCTTGCCATGAGTCCGTCAAGGGGTACAAAAGTGATCCAGGAGTGGATCACTGGACGACGGTCAAAATTATCCTTAGTAACTAGAGGACTAAGGAGATGTTTATCGATTATGGAGGTGATAAAGAGTTCGTCGTAAAGAGTTAAATTGATGCAAGCTTTAAGACCAATCTGGATGACTCTTAGTAGCAATCCGGATACGTATAGTGGAGCAGCCATTTGGGATAGGTCCAAGTGCAGTGTGGTAGCAGTGTTTACAGTATGACATAGAGATTTGCAAAGCACACACGGATCAAAATGTCGCAGACCCGTTGACTAAAAGACCTCTCTCACATGCAAAGCATGATCGAGCCCCAGAACTCATTGGTTGTTAAATTCATAACAATGTTAATCACATGGTGATGTGAACTAGATTATTGACTCTAGTGCGAGTGGGAGACTATTGGAAATATGCCCTAGAGGCAATAATTAATTAGTTATTATCATATTTCCCTGTTCATGATAATCGTTTATTATCCATGCTAGAATTGTATTGATCGGAAACTCAGATACATATGTTGATACATAGACAACACCATGTCCCTAGTATGCCTCTAATAGACTAGCTCGTTGATCAAAGATGGCTATGGTTTCCTAGTCATGGACATGATATGTCATTTGATCACGGGATCACATCATTAGGAGAATGATGTGATGGACAAGACCCAAAGTACAAACGTAGTATATGATCGTGTCAGTTTATTGCTACATTTTTCTGCATGTCAAGTATCTGTTCCTATGACCTTGAGATCATGAAATCATTGACATCGGAGGAGTGTGTGTCAAACGTCGCAACGTAACTGGGTGACTATAAAGGTGCTCTATAGGTATCTCCGAGGGTGTGTGTTGGGTTGGCATGGATCAAGACTGGGATTTGTTACTCCGTGTGATGGAGAGGTATCTCAAGGCACACTCGGTAATACAACATCACAACAAGCCTTGCAAGCAATGTGACTAAGTGTTAGCCACGGGATCTTGTATTACGTAACGAGTAAAGAGACGTGCCGGTAACAAGATTGAACTAGGTATGAAGATACCGACGATCGAATCTCGGGCAGGTAACATACTGAAGGACAAAGGGAACAACATACGGGATTAACTGGATCCTTGACATAGAGGTTCAACCGATAAAGATCTTCGTAGAATATCTAGGAACCAATATGGGCATCCATGTCCCGCTATTGGTTATTGACCGTAGAGGTGTCTCAGTCATGTCTACATAGTTCTCGAACCCAGAGGGTCTGCACACCTAAGGTTCAATGACGTTTCAGTAGCATAGAGTTATGTATGGTGGTGACCGAAGGTTGTCCGAAGTCCCGGATGAGATCCCGGACATCATGAGGAGCTCCGGAATGGTCTGGAGAATATTGATATAGGAAGTCCTGTTTTGGTCACCGGAAAAGTTTCGGGCTCATCGGTAGGGTCCCGAGAGCGCCGGGAGGGTACCGGAGGACCATCGGGAGGGGTATCTCGACCCAAGAGGCTACATGGGCTGTGGGAGGAGGTAAAACAGCCCTTGGTGGGATGGCCGAAGACTCCTCTAAGGGCCCATGCGGAGGACCATCAGGAGGGGTATCTCGACCCAAGAGGCTACATGGGCTGTGGGAGGAGGTAAAACAGCCCCTGGAATGGATTGAGAAGGAAAAAACATAAGGTGGAAAGAGTTTCCAAGTGGGAAGGAGGAGTCCTAATCCTACTAGGATTGGAGGAGGACTCCTCCTCTCCTCCTTGCGCCAAGCCAAGGGATGGACCCTTGTGCCCAAGACTCCTCCCTCCCTCATCCTATATATACTAGAGGTTTTGAGGGTTTTGAGACACAGAAAATAGCCACGTGCTACCTCTCCTCTAGATCGTAGTTTCTCCTCTAGATCGGTTTCAGTGGAGCTTAGGCGAAGCCTTGCTGGAATAGCTCCACCACCATCGCCATAATGCCGTCGCGCTGCCCGAGAACTCATCTACCTCTCTGCTCCTTCTTGTTGGATCAAGAAGGCGGAGATCATCATCGAGCTATACATGTGCTGAACGCGGAGGTGTCGTCCGTTCAACGCTAGATCGGAAGGACCGTGACCAAGATCGCGAGACGATTCGTGATTTGATTGTGGGATGGATCATGATGGGACCGCAAGACGGATCGTGATTGGATCGCGAGATGGATCGTGATGGGATCGCGGGATGCTCGGCGATTTGGATCGTGAAGACGTTCGACTACATCAACCGCGTTTCTTAATGCTTCCCGCTTAGCGATCTACAAGGGTATGTAGATCTACTCTCCCTCTCGTAGATGCTCATAACCATGGATAGATCTTGCGTGTGCGTAGGAATTTTTTTGTTTCCCATGCAACATTCCCCAACATCTATTTCCTTGCATCTTGGGGTATTCCACAATCCTTTTGCCAACCCATCATTGAACTTTTCCTGAAACATGCTTAGTGGAAACATTAGTTCAATGACATGTATGTTGTTATTAATTACCAAAACCACCAAGGGAGCAAATGTGCTTTCAATCTCCCCCTTTTTGGTAATTTATGACAACATATAGGTCAAAGCTTCGACATATTATATAATCAATGAATATAATCGTCGCTTTGAGAAGTATGTGATAAGCAAGAGCTCCCCCTAAATTTGTGCATTATTTTAAAATTTGTGTTTGAATGCAAATGCACAATCTATTAGGTACATGGGTCACTTCTTCCATGTCACATACATCTTGGTGGTGTGCGAGAGTAATAAGAGTTAACAACATAGCACAACACATCAAGGAAAGTGAATGATCATCTCATAACCATCAAAAGGATAGGAAATAGTAGCAACACACATTAAAGCGTATGATCAGACACAAACAAAAGTATATCACATCCAAACCAAAAGATCAAATGTTTTGTAAAACAGCAATAAAAACCAGACACTCTCTCATTCGAAGCCTAAAGATCTATATAAAACTTCTCCCCCTTTGGAAACTAGTTACGAAAAAGTTTGAAGAGATATAGCTAATCGTCCTTCTGCGACTGATCTCCTCCGGTGGTCGATGTCGGAGTCGAGAGAAATGCGTCGGCGAAGAACTCCGCTGATGTCTTGGACGGAGTTGGTGTAGAAATGGGAGGCACTGGAGGAGCTGATGGAGCTGAAGTCACTGTAGCTAGAGTAGAAAATGAAGGTCTCGTCTCCAGAGCCGGTAGTGTAGGTGTCCTGGCCTGTGTCCTGAACTGGGAAGTCATCCCGACAGGTGCACTATCCTCCTCATCATCAGAAGAATCAGACTCTGAAGAGGTGTGATGGATAGGAGCTTCATCTATTTCCTTCTTGAGCTCATTGACGGTCTTGGTCAGCTCATCCACCTTGTCATTAAGAGTTTTCACTCTATCCTCAACGATGTTCACAAGGCTCTCCTGTCTATCCAGTATGCTTTTGATGTCCTTATTCATGTCCATGATAGTAGAGATCAAGAGATCCATCTGCTTGTTCCTGGATCTAGGGACCTGACCACTAGTGGCTCTAGCTGCCTCTGCCTCTGCCTAAGCTACAGCTGATGTGGGATGGTCTGAGTCCATCAACACAACATTGTCCTCGAAGTCTGGGTGTAGTGGCAAGTGGGGACTATCTAGAGCAAAGATGTGCTTCTCAAGTTTGGAGGTGATGAGCATCTGAATGTAGGGTGCATAGCAGCATGAGCGCTTCTGATCAACAGCAACCCTCTTCACAGTCTCTACTATCAAGTCCATCACTCGTATCATAGTATGTCTATCAAGATCGATCAGCATGTTGATTGAATGGCCTCGAATCATCTTCTCATCTCCAAACTTAGGCATCAATGTATGCCTCAAGATGGTGTTCATGGTATGGAGGCTAGCCTGGAGGAAGTAAATAGATCCTAACTTGTGTGATTTCAAGTTAGCAGCAGGTATAGCATTGTACATATCCTTCATAGCATCATGGCTCTCCTTGGATTCAGAGTAGACATCCAAGTCACCATCTTGCACCTCTGGGACTCCTAAGATGGTACCCATTCATCAACTAAACACTCATACCTTGCTCCTTCTATCATCCACACTATCCTGCCATCTCCATAGAAGTGAGTAGTGGAGTAGAATTGCATAATCATCACGTCATTCCAAGCAGTAAACTCTTTGCCAACAAACTCATCTAGGCCAATGGAGTGAAATTTGTCTTGAACACATGGGAAATAGTTCTCATTAGCCTTGATGTACTTCCAGTCAACGTATCTCATATCACTGACAGCTGGACTCTTATCAAGCAAGATTGTCTCATAGAAATCTTGTTGTTCCTTGGTGTAGAACCTATAGTCCACCATAGTTTTTCTCCTCTAGGCATATGGATCAATAGCTCTCCATGCACTCAAACCATAATCCTTCCTCTTCTTCATATCCTCAGCAATTGGCTGGCTGGCATTGTGTTTAGAAAGGTGAGGTCAAGGCTTCATCAAAGCAGAGATAGCATCATCATCAGCTTCTCTCAAAGTATATCCTTTGTTCTTTTCAACAGTTGGAATGTCTCTGGTAGTCGTCTTAGACTTCACTGCAGCAACCTTCTTAGGTGCAGACTTGGTGCTCTTGGAGGGACCTGGCTTTGGCATAGCATCTACCAACAACTTCTTCTACTTCTTCTTGGAAGGGGCCTTGACAACATGCTCTTCCTCCTCCTCCTCAGCAGCACCAGCAGCCTCCTCTAGATCCTCATACATCGAGGTAGGCCTGTCAACAACATGAATGATCCTCTTCCTAGCCTTCTTCTCTCCTGCCTTCTTAGGCAATGACTTCCTTGGGGGCTCAATAGTCATGGTAGCCCCAACACTCTCACGTGCTCTCATTGTCTCTAGAGGTGCATAAGTCTTGTTGACCACCCTCCTGGATGAGGTGGCCTCATTGGCTGACTTCTCTTGCTTCTTAGCAAGAACCTCCTCTGGCACAAAATCCGAATCATCTTCATCAGAATTTAGTCTCTTCTTGGTCCTTGTAGCAGCCTTAGGCAACCCATGAGAACTAGGGGTGCCTGGATATGAAAAAGAGCTGGACCCAGGGCTAGTGCCTAAACTCATGTCAATGTTCTGCTCCTGCAAGTACTAGCTATCCTCTGAACCTGACATATCTGACCCTGTGAATAGAATCGAGAAGAGTGGAATAGGATAAGTCATCACAAAATGCAGAGTTTTGGAAAGTTTGAACAAAATATTTTCAAGGTTTGTATTCTGTCACATGAAAATCGGTACAGCCGAAGCAAAAATTTCATTGCTACCAAGACCAACTTTCTCATTACCAGAAACTTGACACTCCTTTCGATGAGACCGAAAAGGAGTACTCGGTTTCACCGAGATAGTTCTCAGTAGCACAGCGGGCAAATCAGTGACACCGATTTGTTTGCTTTGGTTCCACCGAGTTTCATCGGGCGGACAACAAACCCTAGAAAATCAATCGTTCGCTATCTAAAGGAATTTTCTTGTGGATAGAAGGATCTCAAACAGTGGCTAGACAAAGAAGAAACCCTAATGCACATAAATCAGAAGGTGGAGCGCAAGAAGGGGCCAGATCCATACCCTAACTTGGTGATGGATCCGCTACGGTGGCGACGATAGTGCAGAGTTCATCGACGGTGGCAATTCCCAGCGGCGGAGACGCTCGGAGAGGCAAGGCGATGACCAGGGGTCTTTGAAACGGAATCTTAGGGTTTTGGGGCACGATGATTGAAGATTGAATTTCAAAGCGTTGGGTCCACAACATATATACCCTTCACTGTCGGTGATAACGATTCCAAATTTTCGGTGTCACCGAGTTTCTCAACTGTCAGTGGACAGGGAAACTCGGTGTAACCGAGAATATGGAATCGGTAGTACCGAGATTGAAAACTAGATCAACCCTAGGCATTCGGTGAGACCGAGATTTGTGAGTTGGTTCCACTGAGATGCACTTAGGAGGTTTTAATGGCCAGTCCTTTGTCGATACGGAACTCCGAGTGCTCCTCACACAGAGAGATCGAAAAGTACTTGCTCAAATTTTGTGATGCGGCATGAATAGAACATGAGGTGAGAAATCATAGATAGCTAGAGGAGTGGTCCTAGGCATTCTTGTATATCCAATTGGCAAATGAAAAATCAAAAGCCAAATAGCAACAATTGGATATCCTCGAATGAGTAAATAATTGCAGACCAACATGCTCACACAACAAGATGTCAAATGAAAACATGGCAAACATGCACAAACACACTAGCATCTAACAAGCACTTTTTCGATGACGGAGTCATCTATATATGAGTATATTAACTTAGGAGCTAGGTAAGAATACTTGATCATAGGTCATACTCATCGTTTAAGCACAAGTGAGGTTACTGTTGGGAGACGTAGTAGTAAATCAAAAAAATTCCTACGTGTTCACCAAGATTCATCTATGGAGAAACCAGCAACGAGTGGGGAGAGTGCATCTTCATACCTTTGAACATCACAAAGCGGAAGCGTTACTAGAACGCGGTTGGCGGAGTCATACTCGCAGCGATTCAGATCGCGGTGGAATCCGATCTAAGCGCCGAACTACGACGCCTCCGCGTTCAACACATGTGCAGACCGGTGAAGTCTCCTAAGCCTTGATCCAGCAAGGAGGAAGGAGAGGTTGAGGGAGAGCTTCGGCAGCATGACGGCATGGTGACGGTGGAGCTGCATGGCACTCTAGCAGGGCTTCGCCAAGCACTACGGATGACGAGGAGTAGGAGGAGTAGGGTTGCGCCGAGGGAGAGAGAGATGTGTGTCTCTGGCAGCCCCAAACCCTCCACTATATATAGGAGGAGGAGGAGGGGGGGCGCAGCCCCTAGGGTTCCCACCCTAGGGCTGCGGCCGACCCTAGATGGCCATCTAGCCGGCGGCCAGAGAGGGAGAGGGGAGGGGCGGCGCCCTAGGTGGGCCTTAGGCCCATCTAGGCTAGGGTTCGCCCCCTCTCCTCTTGTGCTGTGCCTTGGTCCCTTGTGGGGGGCGCACCATCGCACCTAGGGGCTGGTTCCCTCCCACTTGTGGCCCATGCAGCCCTCTGGTGCTGGTGGCCCCACTTGGTGGACCCCCGGAACCCTTTCGATGGTCCCGGTATGCTACCGGTGATGCCCGAAACACTTCCGGTGACCAAAACCTCACTTCCTATATATGAATCTTTACCTCTTGACCATTCCAAAACTCCTCGTGATGTCCGGGATCTCAACTGGGACTCCGAACAACCTTCGGTAACCACGTTAACTATTTCCCTATAGCCCTAGCGTCATCGAACATTAAGTGTGTAGACCCTACGGGTTCGGGAGGCACGTAGACATGACCGAGACACCTCTCCTGTCAATAACCAACAGTGGGATCTGGATACCCATGTTGGCTCCCACATGCTCCATGATGATCTCATCGGATGAACCATAATGTCGGGGATTCAATCAATCCCGTATACAATTCCCTTTGTCTACCGGTATGATACTTGCCCGAGATTCGATCGTCGGTATCCCTATACCTTGTTCAATCTCGTTATCGGAAAGTCTCTTTATTCATTCCGTAACACATCATCCCGTGGCTAACTCCTTAGTCACACTAAGCTCATTATGATGATGTCTTACCGAGTGGGCCCAGAGATACCTCTCCATCACACGGAGTGACAAATCCCAGTCTCGATTCGTGCCAACCCAACAGACACTTTTGGAGATACCCGTAGTGTACCTTTATAGCCACCCAGTTAAGTTGTGATGTTTGGCACACCCAAAGTATTCCTACGGTATCCGGGAGTTTTACAATCTCATGGTCTAAGGAAACGGTACTTGACATTAGAAAAGCTTTAGCAGACGAACTAAATGATCTCGTGCTATGCTTAGGATTGGGTCTTGTCCATCACATCATTCTCCTAATGATGTGATCCCGTTATTAATGACATCCAATGTCCATGGTCATGAAACCGTGACCATCTATTGATAAACGAGCTAGCCAACTAGAGGCTTACTAGGGACATGTTGTGGTCTATGTATTCACACATGTATTACGGTTTCCGGTTAACACAATTATAGCATGAACAATAGAAAAATATCATGAACAAGGAAATACAATAATAACCATTTTATTATTGCCTCTAGGGAATATTTCCAACAGTCTCCCACTTGCACTAGAGTTAGTAATCTAGTTACATTGTGATGTATCGAACACCCATAGAGTTCTGGTGTTGATCATGTTTTGGTCATGAGAGAGGTTTAGTCAATGGATCTACGACATTCAGATCCATATGTACTTTACAAATATCTATATCTCCTTCCTGAATGTAATCACGAAAGGAGTTGAAGCGACGTTTGATGTGTCTTGTCTTCTTGTGAAACCTGGGCTCCTTGGCAAGGGCAATAGCTCAAGTGTTGTCCTCATCGGGCCCAACGCATTGGGAATCACTCCTAGGTCGGTTATGAACTCCTTCATACAGACTCCTTCCTTTGCTACTTCCGAAGCAGCTATGTACTCCGCTTCACATGTAGATGCCGCCACGACGCTTTGCTTGCTGCTGCACCAGCCGACTGCCCCTCCATTCAAAATATACATGTATCCAGTTTGTGACTTCGAGTCATCCGGATCTGTGTTGAAGCTAGCATCGACGTAACCCTTTACGACGAGCTCTTCGGCACCTCCATATACGAGAAACATGTCCTTGCTCCTTTTCAGGTACTTCGTGATATTCTTGACCGCTGTCCAGTGTTCCGCTCCGGGATCACTTTGGTACCTCCCTACCATACTTATGGCAAGGTTCGCATCAGGTTTGGTACACAGCATGGCATACATAATAGAGCCTATGGCTGAAGCATAGGGGATGACACTCATCTCTTCTCTATACTTTGCCATGGTCGGGCATTGAGTCGTACTCAACCTCACACCCTGTAACACAGGCAAGAACCCCTTCTTGGACTGATCCATATTGAACTTCTTCAATATCTTGTCAAGGTATGTGCTCTGTGAAAGACCTATGAGGCGTCTCGATCTATCTCTATAGATCTTGATGCCTAATAGGTAAGCAGCTTCTCCAAGGTGCTTCATTGAAAAACACTTATTCAAGTAGGCCTTTACGCTTTCCAAAAGTTCTATATCATTTCCCATCAACAATATGTCATCCACATATAATATGAGAAATGCTACAGAGCTCCCACTCACTTTCTTGTAAATACAGGGTTCTCCATAAACCTGTATAAACCCAAACGCTTTAATCACCTCATTAAAGAGAATGTTCCAAATCCGAGATGCTTGCACCAGCCCATAGATGGACCGCTGGAGCTTGCATACCTTGTTAGCATACTTAGGATCGACAAAACCTTCCGGCTGCATCATATACAGTTCTTCCTTAAGGAAGCCATGGAGGAATGCCATTTTGACGTCCATTTGCCAGATCTCATAATCATAAAATGCGGCGATTGCTAACCTGATTCGGACAGACTTCTGCATCGCTACAGGTGAGAAAGTCTCATCATAGTCAACTCCTTGAACTTGTCGATAACCCTTAGCGACAAGCCGAGCTTTATAGACAGTCACATTACCATCCGCGTTAGTCTTCTTCTTAAAGATCCATTTATTTTCTATGGCTAGCTTATCATCAGGCAAGTCCACCAAAGTCCATACTTTGTTCTTATACATGGATCCTATCTCGGATTTCATGGCTTGAAGATATTTGTTGGAATCTGGGCCCGCCATTGCTTCTTCATAGTTCAAAGGTTCACCGTTGTCCAACAACATGATTTCCAGGACAGGGTTGCCGTACCACTCTGGTGCGGAACGTGTCGTAGTGGACCTTCGAATAGCAACTTGATATGAAGTTTCATGATCATCATCATTAACTTCCTCTCCAGCCGGTGCAGGTTCCATAGAAACAACTTACCGTGCTGCGCTACTCTCTGGTTTGAGTGGAGGTACAATTACCTCATCAAGTTCTGTTTTTCTCCCACTTACTTCTTTCGAGAGAAACTCTTTCTCTAGAAAGGATCCATTCTTGGAAACAAAGACTTTGCCTTCGGATCTGAGGTAGAAGGTATACCCAATAGTTTCTTCGGGGCATCCTATGAAGACGCACTTTTCTGCTTTGGGTTCGAGCTTCTCAGGTTGAAGTTTCTTCACATAAGCATCGCATCCCCAAACTTTCAGAAACGACATCTTAGGTTTCTTTCCCAAACATAATTCATACAGTGTCGTCTCAACGGACTTAGACGGTGCCCTATTTAAAGTGAATGCGGCAGTCTCTAATGCATATCCCCAAAATGATAGCGGTAAGTCGGTAAGAGACATCATAGATCGCACCATATCCAATAGAGTGCGATTACGACATTTAGACACACCATTTCGCTGAGGTGTGCCATGCGTCGTGAGTTGTGAAACAATTCCACATTTTCTTAGGTGCGTGCCAAACTCGTGACTCAAATATTCTCCGCCATAAACAGATCATAGGCACTTTATTTTCCTGTCACGTTGATTCTCTACCTCACTCTGAAATTCCTTGAACTTTTGAAAGGTTTCAGACTTGTGTTTCATTAAGTAGACATACCCATATCTACTTAAGTCATCAGTGAGGGTGAGAACATAACAGTAGCCACCGCGAGCCTCAACGCTAATTGGACTGCATACATCGGTATGTATTATCTCCAACAAGTCAGTTGCTCGCACCATTGTTTCGGAGAACGGAGTCCTTGTCATGTTGCCCATGAGGCATGGTTCACACGTGTCAAATGATTCAAAATCAAGAGACTCCAAGAGTCCATTAGCATGGAGTTTCTTCATGCGTTTGGCACCAATATGACCAAGGCGACAGTGCCACATGTAAGTGGTACTATCGTTATCAATCTTACATCTTTTGATACTCACACTATGGACATGTGTAACATCACGTTCGAGATTCATCAAAAATAAACCATTGACCAGCGGGGCATGATCATAAAACATTTCTCTCATATAAATAGAACAACCATTATTCTCAGATTTAAATGAGTAGCCATCTCGCATCAAACGAGATCCAGATACAATGTTCATGCTCAAAGCTAGTACTAAATAACAATTATTGAGGTTTAAAACTAATCCCGAAGTTAGATGTAGAGGTAGCATGCTGACGGCGATCACATCGACCTTGGAACCATTCCCGACGCGCATTGTCACCTCGTCCTTTGCCAGCCTCCGCTTATTCTGCAGCTCCTGCTTGGAGTTACAAATGTGAGCAACTGCACCAGTATCAAATGCCCAGGAGCTACTACAAGCGCTGGTAAGGTACACATCAATAACAAGTATATCACATATACCTTTAATGTTGCTGGCCTTCTTATCCGCTAAGTACTTGAGGCAGTTCCGCTTCCAGTGACTGGTACCCTTGCAATAAAAGCACTCAGTCTCAGGCTTGGATCCATTCTTGTTCTTCTTTCCGGCAACTTGCTTACCGGGTGCGGCAACTGCTTTGCCGTCCTTCTTGAAGTTCTTTTTACCCTTCCCTTTCTTGAAACTAGTGGTCTTATTCACCATCAACACTTGATGCTCCTTTTTGATCTTGACCTCTGCTGATTTCAGCATCGAGTACAACTCAGGAATGGACTTCTCCATCCCCTGCATGTTATAGTTCATCACAAAGCTCTTGAAGCTAGGTGGGAGCGACTGGAGGATTCTGTCAATAACCGAGTCATCCGGAAGATTAACTCCCAGTTGAGACAAGCGGTTGTGCAACCCAGACATTTTGAGTATGTGCTCGCTGACAGAACTATTCTCCTCCATCTTACAACTGAAGAACTTGTTAGAGACATCATATCTCTCGACCCGTGCATGATCTTGGAAAACCAATTTCAGCTCTTGGAACATCTCACATGCTCCATGTTGCTCAAAACAATTTTTGGAGCCCCGGTTCTAAACTGTAAAGCATGCCGCACTGAACCAGGGAGTAATCATCACAGCGTGACCGCCAGGCATTCATAACATCCTGAGCCGCTGGGAAAATGGGTGCGTCACCTAGCGGTGCATCAAGGACATATAATCTTTTGGAAGCTATGAGGATGATCCTCAAGCCACGGACCTAGTCCGCATAGTTGCTTCCATCATCTTTCAGCTTGGTTTTCTCTAGGAACGCATTGAAGTTGAGGGCAACATTAGCGTTGGCCATTGGATCTACAATATAGATTGTGAAGACAATTTTTTAGACTAAGTTCATGAAAATTAAGTTCACATAATCAAATTATTTAATGAACTCCCACTTAGATAGACATCTCTCTAGTCATCCAAGTGACACATGATCCATGTCAACTAGCCCGTGTCCGATCATCATGTGAGACAGACTAGTCATCAATGGTGAACATCTCCATGTTGATTGTATCTTCTATACGACTCATGTTCGACCTTTCGGTCTTTCGTGTTACGAGGCCATGTCTGTACATGCCAGGCTCGTCAAGTCAACCTAAGTGTATTGCGTGTGTAAATCTGGCTTACACCTGTTGTATGCGAATGTTAGAACCTATCACACCCGATCATCACGTGGTGCTTCGGAACAACGATCCTTAGCAATGGTTCCAGTTAGGGTGAACACATTTCTTGAAATTTTAGTGAGAGATCATCTTATTTAGCTACCGTCGTTCTAAGCAAATAAGATGTAAACTTGATAAACATCACATGCAATCAATATAGTGACATGATATGGCCAATATCATCTTGCTCCTTTGATCTCCATCTTCGGGGCACCATGATCATCACTGTCACCGGCACAACACCATAATCTCCATCATCATGATCTCCATCATCGTGACTTCATGAAGTTGTCTCACCAACTATTACTTCTACTACTATGGCTAACGACTAGCAATAAAGTAAAGTAATTACATGGAGTTTATGATTGACACGCAGGTCATACAATAAAATAAGACAACTCCTATGGCTCCTGCCGGTTGTCATACTCATCGACATGCAAGTCATGAATCCTATTACAAGAACATGATCAATCTCATACATCACAATGCATCGCATCGCATCCTTTGGCCATATCACATCACAAGGCATATGCTGCAAAAACAAGTTAGACGTCCTCTAATTTGTTGTTGCAAGTATTTACGTGGCTGCTATAGGTTTCTAGCAAGAACGTTTCTTACCCACGCAAAAACCACAACGTGATATGCCAATTGCTATTTACCCTTCATAAGGACCCTCTTCATCGAATCCGATCCAACTAGAGTGGGAGAGACAGACACTCGCTAGCCACCTTATGCAACAAGTGCATGTCAGGCGGTGGAACCGGTCTCACGTAAGCGTATGTGTAAAGTTGCTCCGGGCCGCTTCATCCCACAATACCACCGAATCAAGATAAGACTAGTAACAGCAAGCAAATTAATAAGATCGACGCCCACAACAACTTGTGTTCTACTCGTGCATAGATTCTACGCATAGACCTAGCTCATGATGCCACTGTTGGGAGACGTACTAGTAAATCAAATTTTTTCCTACGTGTTCACCAAGATCCATCTATGGAGAAACCAGCAACAAGTGGGGAGAGTGCATATTCATACCTTTGAAGATCGCAAAGCGGAAGCATTACTAGAACGTGGTTGGTGGAGTCGTACTCGCAGCGATTCAGATCGCGGTGGAATCCGATCTAAGCGCCGAACAACGGCGCCTCAATGTTCAACACACGTGCAGCCCGGTGACATCTCCTACGCCTTGATCAAGCAAGGAGGAAGGAGAGGTTGAGGGAGATCTCCGGCAGCACAACAACGTGGTGACGGTGGAGTTGCGTGGCACTCCAGCAGGGCTTCGCCAAGCACTACGGAGGACGAGGAGTAGGAGGAGTAGGGCTGCGCCGAGGGAGCGAGAGATGCGTGTCTCTCGTAGCCCCAAACCCTCCACTATATATAGGAGGAGGAGGAGGAGGGAGGGCGCAGCCCCTAGGGTTCCCACCCTAGGTGTGTGGCCGACCCTAGATGGCCATCTGGCCGGCGGCCATAGAGGGAGAGGGGAGGGGCGGCGCCTTAGGTGGGCCTTAGGCCCATCTAGGCTAGGCTTTGCCCCCCTCTCCTCTTGTGCTGCGCCTTGGGACCTCGTGGGGGGTGCACCATCCCACCTAGGGGCTGGTTCCCTCCCACTTGCGACCCATGCAGCCCTCTGGTGCTGGTGGCCCCACTTGGTGGACCCCCGAAACCCTTCCGGTGGTCCCGGTACGCTACCGGTGATGCCCGAAACACTTCCGATGACCACAAATGCACTTCCTATATATGAATCTTTACCTCCAGACCATTCGGGAACTCCTCGTGACGTCCGAGATCTCATCTGGGACTCCAAAAAACCTTCGGTAACCACGTACACTATTTCCCTATAACCCTAGCGTCATCGAACCTTAAGTGTGTAGACCCTACGGGTTCGAGAGGCACGTAGACATGACCGAGACACCTCTACGGTCAATAACCAACATCGGGATCTGGATATGCCTGTTGGCTCCCACATGCTCCACGATTATCTCATCGGATGAACCACGATGTCGGGGATTCAATCAATCCCATATACAATTCCCTTTGTCTACTGGTATGATACTGGCCCGAGATTCGATCGTCGGTATCCCTATACCTTGTTCAATCTCGTTACCGGCAAGTCTCTTTACTCATTTTGTAACACATCATCCCGTGGCTAACTCCTTAGTCACATTGATCTCATTATGATGATGTCTTACCGAGTGGGCCCAAAGATACCTCTCCGTCACACGGAGTGACAAATCCCAGTCTCGATTCGTGGCAACCCAACAGACACTTTCGGAGATACCCGTAGTGTACCTTTATAGCCACCCAGTTACGTTGTGACATTTGACACACCCAAAGTATTCCTACGGTATCCGGGAGTTGCACAATCTCATGGTCTAAGGAAACGATACTTGACATTAGAAAAGCTTTAGCAAACGAACTACACGATCTTGTGCTATGCTTAGGATTGGGTCTTGTCCATCACATCATTCTCCTAATGATGTGATCCCGTTATATATGACATCCAATGTCCATGGTCATGAAACCGCGACCATCTATTGATCAACGAGCTCGCCAACTAGAGGCTCACTAGGGACATGTTGTGGTCTATGTATTCACACATGTATTACGGTTTCCGGTTAACACAATTATAGCATGAACAATAGACAATTATCATGAACACGTTCCTCTAGGGTATATTTCCAATAGTTACCACTTTTACATAAGGCATTTAATGTTGTCACATACTGTGAGATGCTTTGACTCAAGTCTTAGAGTAAAGCTCCCCTTTATGTGACATCCCCCATAGGAGGGATAAACTAACCTTGGGTTTTGTCGATGAAGACTTCATGTAGGTGAATTAGTGGTGGATGCTCAAAGTTGATGAAGATCATCATGAGTTGGTAGCATCCTTGTTCTTTCCTTACTCTTCTCACCTACATGGGTTAGTCCCAACACACAAGAGACAAATACAAGGATATATATGGACATGGAGTGCAAAGCATATATGATGACGTCCATTGATTTGTTGATTACCTTGTCTCTTGCTTACCTTTGAGGGAATGTGTGACTCCTTGAGCTATTGCATGATGTTGATGTTGATTGCAACTAGTCCTTGCCAATAATGAATATGAGTGGATTTCATTGGCGGAGTCACCCCTCAAGAACTTCTCTAGTTCTTCTTCTTGGGGACCCACATCAAGTTGATGGGGATCCTTGGTGTTGAAGTAGCACTTGTAGAAGTTGAGCTTATAGTAGCCTTGGGAACCCATTTCACCAAAGCTTGGGATTCATCTTCATATGAGTCAATGTCCTCTTGAAGCTTGTTCTTGCCCTTGAGCTTGGGGTCTTGTGGTGGAAGGTCGTCTTTAGCTTTTGTTTCCTTGGGGAGAGTATTTTCATACTTCTCCTTTTGAGGAACAAACTTGGGATGGGGGTATTGACCTTCTTCCCATTCAACTCCATTAGCGTTGAAGTACCCAACACCACGATTCTTCCGGTATCCTTCGTACTTGCGTACAATCTCCTCAAATTGTTTGCACCATTCAAGACTCTTGTAGATACCTTTATCTATAATCCCTTTCAAAAGTTCATTTTCTTGCTCAAGTGTAACTTGGCTAAGAGAAGAGTTAGTGAGATCAATAGAACTACTAGAAGTAATATCATTGGATTTATCATTTTTATTGCTATTACTTGAAGAACCTTTCTTTCCTTTGTTACTAGTTTGCTTAGTCTTAACTTGTGGCGTGAACGTAGACAAGAGAAGTTGCTTGTCTAGATAAGAGGAAGTCTTCTTTCGAAGATCGTCATTGATAGCTTTAAGGAACTTGTCGTGGATTTGTCACGACAGATGTCCGGGTGAACGGACTTAGTTTCAAGGCGGTCGCAACTATGTGGCGGCTTGAGAGGGGTTGTCGGAATCGAGAGACGCGAGTTTTACCCAGGTTCGGCCCCTCCGATGGAGGTAAAATCCTACGTCCTGCTTGTCTGGTATTGATGATGAGGAAGATCTCTCGGTTACAAGGGTGCTAATCGCTACCTCTAATGTCGAGAGCTTTTAATCTCTCTATCTCTAATGACCCGTGTCTCTCTAAACTTGAGAACTTCTCCTTCTAGCGGTGCTCTACCCCTCCTTATATAAGTGGAGAGGGTAGGTTTACAAATAGAGTCCTACTCCTAGTAGGACTAGGACTAGTCTTCCATGAATCCTAATCCGGGTCTTATTTCTCTTGTAAGGGAATCCTCTCTCCTTTGGGCCTTCTCTTGTGAGCCTCCTGGCAACGGCTTACACGCCCTGCCTTGGGCCTTGTCGCTCATATGATCCGCACGTCGGGTTACCAATGAATCCTCAAGTCTCGATCGGGTCTTGAGTGAGCCGCCAAGTCCTGTCCGGGTCATATTTCCGACGGGGTAATACTGCGGGGCATATCCCCAACATTAGCCCCCAAGTTAGCTTGATTTTATTCATGGTAACCTCCTAGAATAATAATAGTAAATATGTTAAGTGCGGCTTGCTCCCTTGGCTGGCTTATGAAGTGGCTCCTCAGAAATTCGAGTCTTTTCTCCATATGAATTAGTCGTTGATACGTCTCCAACGTATCTATAATTTTTGATTGTTCCACGCTGTTATATTATCAATCTTGGATGTTTTATAATCATTTTATAGTCATTTTATATCATTTTTTGGTACTAACCTATTGACATAGTGCCAAGTGCGAGTTGCTGTTTTTTCCATGTTTTTTACATCGCAGAAAATCAATACCAGACGAAGTCCAAATGCCACAAAACTTCACGATGATTTTTTATGGGCTAGAAGGAACACAATGGGCCCTGGCTGCGCTTGGTGGGTGCCCCGAGGGAGGCACAACCTACCAGGGCATGCCAGGAGGCCCAGGCGTGCCCTGGTGGGTTGTGCCCACCTCGAGTGCCCCCCTGGACCGCCTCTTTGCACTATAAATTCCCAAATATTCCGAAACCCTTCAGGGTTAACCTAGATCAGAAGTACCTCCGCTGCAAGGCTCTGTAGCCACCAAAAACCAATCTAGACCCTGTTACGGCATCCTACCGAAGGGGGAATCATCTCCGATGGCCATCTTCATCATCCCGGTGGCCACCACGATGAGGAGGGAGTGGTCCACCCTTGGGGCCGAGGGTTTGTACCAGTAGCTATGTGTTTAATCTCTCTCTCTCTCATGATCTATATCATGGGCTTTGTTAATATACATGGATCATATGATGTTTCTCCCCTCTATACTCTTATTGTGATGAACTGAATCTTTACCCTTTGAAGTTTTGTTATGTCGGATTGAATATTCAGATTTGGGAACACATGATGTATGTCTTGCGGTATGAATACTTGAGGTGACATTGGGGTATCTTATTGGTTCACTTGATATATGTTATGGCACTCAACTTGCGGATTCCCGCGGTGATATTGGGGTAATCTATGCATAGGGGTTGATGCACGTTTTTATTATATTTTCTCCGATAGAAACTTATGGGACCCTTTGTAGTTCTTTGTGTGGATTGATTATTATGAATATGAATTTGCTTTGGTGTTATTTTAGTACGAAGTCTTGATTAGATCGATCGGAAAGAATAGCTTGTGTTATTTTAGTATGAACTCTAGGATAGATCGAATGGAAAGAATAGCTTTGAGGTGGTTTCGTACCCTACAAACAATTTCTATCTTATGTTCTCCGCTAATCGGAACTCGAGAGTGATTCTTTATTCCACTTTGAGGGATAATCATATGATCCAACTATGTTAGCACTGTTGAGAAATTGCACTAGCGAAAGTATGGACCCTAGGCCTTGTTTTCAAGCATTGCAATACCATTTTTGTGCCCGTTTACTATTTTCAACTTTGCTGTTTTCATTTATTCAGATTATAAAAATATGTTTCTACCATCCATATTACACGTTTATCACCATCTCTTCGCCGAACTAGTGCACCTATACAATTTTCCATTGTATTGGGTGTGTTGGGGACACAAGAGATTTCTTGTATTTGGTTGCAGGGTCGTTTGAGAGAGACCATCTTCATCCTACACCTCTCATGGATTGATAAACCTTAGGTCATGCACTTGAGGGAAAATTGCTACTGTCCTACAAAACTCTGTGCTTGGAGGCCCAACACGTGTCTACAAGAATAAAGTTGCGTAGTAGACATCAAGCTCTTTTCTAGCGCCGTTGCTGGGGAGGTGAGTGCATGAAGGTATATCTTTAGATCTTGCAATCGAATCTTTTAGTTTATTATTTTATCACTAGTTTGGTTTATTAAAGAAAACTACAAAAAAATGGAATTGAGGTTTTATCATATTATTGATCATCTTTATAATATCTTTCTTGAAAATGATGGATCGGAAAATTGTGCTCAAGTGTTAGAAGAAGAAGTTATTAACATGTTTGGCCCTAAATATTTGAATGATGAGCATGATAGTGATATTGTTAGTATGAATTCTCTGAATATTCATGATTCTAATGATATGCAAAGCCACAAGCTTGGGGATGCTATGTTTAATGAAGAAGATATTTTTAGTCCCCCAAGTTTTGATGAGCAAAACTATTATGATTATGACATGTCTCCTATATATGATGATTATTATGACACACGTATGATATAAAGAGTAATGATAACCATGAAACTTGTCATCATGATTTTAGTTTTCAATTGGATTATGCTTCACATGATAGTTACTTTGTTGAGTTTACTCCCACTATTAGTCATGAGAAGAAATTTTCTTGTGTGGAGAGTAGTAAAATTTCTATGCTTGTAGATCATGAAAATAATGATTGATGTGTTGGTTATATTGTGGAATTCCTTCATGATTCTACTGGAAATTATTATGAGGGAGGAACATATGCTTGTAGGAATTGCAATAATATCAAGTTTTCTCTCTATGTGTTCAAAGTTTTGAAGTTATGCTTGTTTTGCCTTCCTATGCTGATGATTCTTGTTCCCATAAATTGTTTGCTCACAAAAGACCTATGCATAGGAAGTGGTTTAGACTTAAATGTGCTTGTCATGAGACTCATGATGCTCTTTTGCATTTTTCAATTACTATTCCTATATGAGCATCATTGAAATCATCATGCCTAGCTAAAAGGCATTAGAGAAAAGCGCTTGTTGGGATACAACCCAACACTTTTACCTACTGTTTTTGTGTGTTCACATGATTAAGCTACTGTAGTAATCATGTTTTATTGCTTTTGATTCAATAAAGTACCAAGTAAAGCCTTTGGGATCATGTGGGGTGATAATTGATTTGATCTTGCTGAAAAACAGAAACTTTTGCGCTCACGAAAATAATTCTAATTTTTAAAAGAAGAGCGATTTTGAGTTGATTATTTTTCCAGAATATTAATATACAATTTTTTCACGTGTTAATAATTGTTCAGAATTTTTAGGGTAGCATAAGTATGGTTGGAGTACAGATTACTACAGACTGTTCTGTTTTTGACAGATTCTGTTTTCAATGCATAGTTTGCTTGTTTTCTAGTTTCTATGGCTTATATTTATCAATATAAATTGTGGAAATGATATGGTACTGTAGTAATTGTGTGAGAAAAATTATGGATCTTGTCTTGACAGTACCAAAGTGAAATGGTTTGCTCTTTATCATACTAACCCATCTCACGAAGTTCCGTTAAGTTTTGTGTGATTGAAGTTTTCAAGTTTTGGGTGAGATGTCGATATGAGGAGAATGAGGAGTGATAAGGCCCTAATATTGGGTATTAACAAGGCAACCCCAAGGTAACATTCAAGTAATATCCAAGCAACTAAGCTTGGTGATGCCCAGGAAGGAATCCCCTCTATCGTCTCCAACATTATCGGTAACCTTACTTGGAGCTATGTTTTCATTCGTCACATGATATGTGTTTTACTTGGAGCATCAATTTATTTTGTTAGTATTTTTTTTCTGTTATTTATAATAATATTTTGCATCGTTTATTCAATAAAAATGTCAAGGATAGCCCTCACCATGCTTATTTTGCAAGTATACATGTTGCTATTTCAAAACAGAAAGTTTACCGCTGTTGCAAAAATTCCCTAGAATAGTCAGAATGTGATAAAATGTTGAATTTTTTTGAATAATAATCTCTGATAATTTTCTACAGTGTGGTAAATTTTCATAACATTTGTATTTTAAGAAGTATTGATACTCTTGCATTCTTTACAGACTGTACTGTTTTGGCAGATTGCTGTTATGTTTGCATTGTTTGCATATGTTTGCTCGTTTAATGATTCTATTTGAGGATAGGAGTATTAAATATGAATAGGCATTTAGTATGAAATGTTGAATAATAATTTTAGTGAATTTCTACAGTATATAATGATAAGGTTTTTGCATTGGTTTATACTAACTTATCTCATGAGTCCTTGTTGAGTTTTGCGTGGATGAAGCTTTTGAGATTTAGGAAAACCGTGACATGAGAAGAATTAAGGAGACAAAAAATCTCAATATTGGGGATTAACAAGGCATCCCAAGATAATATTCAAGAAGTCTCAAGCATCTAAGCTTGGGGATGCTCCGGTAGGCATCCCACCTTTCTTCTTCAACAATTATCGGTTAGTATCGGTTGAGCCTAAGTTTTTGCTTCTTCACATGAGTTGTGCTATTTTTAGAATGTCATTTTAGTCTTGTTTTACTTGATGTTTTAATAAAATAATTAGATCTTAAAGTTTAAAATAAAATAGAGTCCTCAAATAGTCGCCATGGAGGCTAAGTAAGCGACATTCACATCCTGTCAACGATGCTCTTTTCAATGGACTTGCTCTAGTGCTTCACTTATATCTTTTTGAGCATGGTGTGCTTAGTATTTTTCAAGAAATTATCTATTTCTTCACTTAAATTAATTTGAGATAAATAAGAAAAATTATGCTCTTGATCTTCACTTATATTTGTTTGAGCTTATGAAAAGAACCACATGAAAATTAGTCCCAAAGTGATAGATATCCAAGAAGGATATAATAAAAACTTTCATGAAGATCATTGGACAAAATAAACTTGATTCTTAGTAATAGTTTTGAGATATGATGATGTGATATGTGAGTTATGTTGATGAGTAATTATGCTTTAGTAAGAATATTGGTGTTAAGGTTTGTGATTCCCTATGCAAGTACGAAAGTCAATAGTCATGCAATGAAATTATATCCTACTTGTGGTGCATTATTCGGTGTTATTTATGCTTAATGCTTGCTTATGATATTATTTGTTTCTTGGTTGGTGGCTTCTGAATCTTTTGCGATCCTTCATTTTGCACCAAGTATGAGCTCTACTTGTGCATCCAAATCCTTAAACCCAGTTTTTGCCACATGAGTCCACTATACCTACCTATATGCGATATTTCCGTGCTATTCTAAGAAAATTTGTATGTGCCATCTCTAATTTTCAAAATAAACTTCTCTTTTGTGTGTTTGTTTCGCTCGCGGAGCGGTGAGGGGTGGCTAATATTTTCCATGCTAGATGTGTTATTCTCACGATGAGTGTTTATTCACTTGTCATTGCACGAGAGTAAGGCAAAGGTATTAGGGATGCCTAGTCCCGAAATGCAAAAATGAATTTACTTTATGTTGTCAAATAATAAATTCCTTGGAAAGTGTTGGTATGGAGGGCACCCGTGGATACGGTTAGCCATGGAAAGTGAAAGTATGGTGGAAAAAGGAATAAACTTTATTTTCTGTTTGGGAACCGCCTATGATATATCTAGCATGGAAAGTGTTGGGAACTCAAAGCCATTTTCGTTGGTGGGATGGATACACCTCCCAAAATGTTTTTATCTTTAGGTTTTTCGCTTTGAGCTCTAGCACCTCTACAAATCCCTACTTCCCTCAGCGAAGAGCCTTTCTTTTACTTTATGCAATTTTTATTTTTGAATTTGAGTCTCCATCTTCTCTTACCAAAGCACCAACTAGGAGGCAATATGATCGTACTTCAGTATTGGGTGTAGCTAATATTTGAGTGTGTTTCATGCATGGATCAATGTTTGAGCATGATGGGCTAGGGATAACTTATTTTAGCATTGATATTTTGAAAGACATGGTTGCTTGTTGATATGCTTGAGTATCTAAATTATTATGTCAAAACTAGACTATTGCTTTGAACATTTAAAAGTCCAAATGTCCATGCTATAAGGAAAAGAATATACTATGACATGTTAGGCGGCATTCCACATCAAAAATTCTGTTTTTATCACTTACCTACTCGAGGACGAGTAGGAGTTAAGCTTGGGGATGCTAATACGTCTCCAACGTATCTATAATTTTGATTGTTCCATGCTGTTATATTATCAATCTTGGATGTTTTATAATCATTTATAGTCATTTTATATCATTTTTTGGTACTAACCTATTGACATAGTGCCAAGTGCCAGTTGCTGTTTTTCCATGTTTTTTACATCGCAGAAAATCAATACCAGACGAAGTCCAAATGCCACGAAACTTCATGATGATTTTTATGGGCTAGAAGGAACACAATGGGCCCTGGCTGCGCCAGGGGGGTGCCCTGAGGGAGGCATAACCCACCAGGGCGTGCCAGGAGGCCCAGGCATGTCCTGGTGGGTTGTGCCCACCTCGGGTGCCCCTTGGACCGCCTCTTTGCACTATAAATTCCCAAATATTCCGAAACCCTTCGGGGTTAACCTAGATCAGAAGTTCCACCACCGCAAGGCTCTATAGCCACCGAAAACCAATCTAGACCCCATTCCGGCACCCTGCCGAAGGGGGGAATCATCTTCGGTGGCCATCTTCATCATCCCGGCGGCCACCACAATGAGGAGGGACTAGTCCACCCTCGGGGCTGAGGGTTTGTACCAGTAGCTATGTGTTTAATCTCTCTCTTTCTCTCTCTCGTGATCTATATCATGGGCTTTGTTAATATAGATGGATCATATGATGTTTCTCCCCTCAATACTATTATTGTGATGAATTGAATCTTTACCCTTTGAAGTTTTGTTATGCCAGATTGAATGTTCAGATTTGGGAACACATGATGTATGTCTTGCGGTATGAATACTTAAGGTGACATTGGGGTATCTTATTGGTTCACTTGATATATGTTATGGCACTCAACTTGCGGATTCCCACGGTGATATTGGGGTAATCTATGCATATGGGTTGATGCACGTTTTTATTATCTTTTCTCTGATAGAAACTTTGGGGACCCTTTGTAGTTCTTTCTTTGGATTGAGTATTATGCATATGAATTTGCGTTGCTGTTATTTCAGTATGAACTCTTGATTAGATCGATCGGAAAGAATAGCTTGCGTTATTTTAGTACGAACTCTAGGATAGATCGAACAGAAAGAATAGGTTTGAGGTGGTTTCATACCCTACAAACAATTTCTATCTTATGTTCTCCGCTAATAGGAACTCGGGAGTGATTATTTATTGCACTTTGAGGGATAATCATATGATCCAACTATGTTAGCACTGTTGAGAAATTGCACTAGCGAAAGTACGGACCCTAGGCCTTATTTTCAAGCATTGCAATACCGTTTTTGTGCCCGTTTACTATTTGCTACCTTGATGTTTTCATTTATTCAGATTATAAAAATATATTTCTACCATCCATATTACACATTTATCACCATCTCTTCGTCGAACTAGTGCACCTATACAATTTGCCATTGTATTGGGTGTGTTGGGGACAGAAGAGATTTCTTGTATTTGGTTGCAGGGTCATTTGAGAGAGACCATCTTCATCCTACACCTCTCACGGATTGATAAACCTTAGGTCATTCACTTGAGGGAAAATTGCTACCGTCCTACAAAACTCTGCGCTTGGAGGCCCAACACGCGTCTACAAGAATAAAGTTGCGTAGTAGACATCAGTCGTCTTGAAAATCGTCTTGCTTGTCAGTGTCCTTTGAAAAATATTGGGAATAGAATACCCATATGCCATTGAGTTGGCTTCCAATACTTTGGCTTACTGAAAATCTTGAAAATAAGAAATCCTCATGACATAGATTCAGACTTCCATTATTGTGAAGCAGGGCGGCTTATATAAACTCTGGTGGGTTATGATATTTTGATAACACCGGGTCATGAATGTTGGTGACGCCGGGTCTAATGACTGAACTCCACAATTAAAATATTAAAAATTCTCCTCAAACTTTTGATATGTCCATATTACCTGTAGCCCCCAAGCTCCGAGATTATCCATGATGACTTGGTGCTTTGCAATAATATATTGGACTGTGTAGCCCCCAAGTGCCGGGTTGTCCTGCCTACAGCAACTTGGGACTTATAACTGTCGCGTACCTTATGAAACTTCATCAGGTGTAGCCCCCAAGTGCCAGCTCATCAGAATGTGATGTGCCGGGTCTTCAATTTGAACCTCTTAATCTGTCAAACAGCTGAGTACTGTAGCCCCCAAGTGTCGGGTCGCATGCCTGCAGCGACTTGGGACTTTGGAATTTTTGACCTGATCAGTGTAGCCCCCCAAGTGCCGGGTCAGTAAGAATTACTGGGCTGGGACTTAGAAAAATATAGAAAGGCCAGCTCATCTCTTTGATATAATAGGGTCTTGCTGACAATGTAATGATTTGAAAACGGCTTGCATTAGTCCCTAAGTGCCGTGGTGCGTGCTTCCAGCGACATGGGACTTTGCATAATTGATATAAAACTGGACTTTGAATAATGTAGCCCCCAAGCGTCGGGTCATTTGCCTGTAGCGACTTGAGACTATGTAAGAATCATGACTCACCACAATTTGTTGAATGATTCCTTGACCGTAGTTGTAATGTGGAGTGAATATCCTAAAATAATTCCTTTCTTTCTGAAATGATATCCCTGCTCGTGGTTGCGGTGCAACCCGACAAATATATGTTTTGAGAAATCCATAAGTATTGTAGATTACTACAGAGCACAATTGAAGAAACCCGAGAACCGGTCAATTAGATGACACATCATTATATCTGATAGGGCGGCTCTTCAAGAATGATCGACTTTCCAATCTGGTTTGAAGAAACCCCAATCACTTACTACTGTTTATGATAAACCATGATGAAGATCCATCCATTTTGGCTATCAAAGATCTATTTGTTTCTGCAGAAGTTCTTTCATCATACTTAACGGCGGTTCATCTTAAGAGAGAATACCTGCAAAAATAATCAAGACAGAATATATTCTGCATTGCTGTAAGGGCAGCTTGAAAAAGCACAACTCGGAGATGTTAAAATCTTTCATAGCCTTGCTCCTTCTTTCATAATCTTGCTCTGGCCCGACTTACAACATGAATGCAATGTATGATGCAATATATAATGCAATGTATGATGCAATATGTGATGTAATGCATGATGGTCTTGCTTTCCCCTTATTTTTTGTTTTTTGAAAACTCATATTCTGGCCCGTCTGAGGGGGAACTGTTGCTTTGAACCACTTAACAGTGCAGGGTCTCTAACGAGAGTGACCGCCAATCTTGCACGACTTAGGGTCTCTAGGAGAGATTAACTGTTAAGGGCGCAACAGACCAGAATTTATTATGGGGTGAGTGCCCCGGGGCCCATAAGCTACTTCTCACGTGACATAAACCCGTCGTTTGAACCTTAAACAACGTCACACGTTAAGAGTACGACGGGCCACTCGGCAGAGAGTACGTAGCAGATGAGAGAGAGAGCTTCCCTCGCCGCTGTATGAGGCCCTCGGAGGGGGTGAGTTGACAGCTCGCTGCACCCCTGGACGAGCGACTGCTACATACAGGCAGGTTAAACCCTACCAAGAGTGGGGGGCATCCTTCACCCACTCTGGCGCCTTGCTCTGGTCCATGACCCGTCTTGCATCGTGGTACCTATGTTTGAACGGCTCGCATCCTGGCGGCTCATCCTCTTTGGCTCCCATGGCACCCATGTTTGAACGGCTCGCATCATGGCGGCTCGTCCTCTTGAGAGACTTGGCACCCATGTTTGAATGGCTCGCATCATGGCGACTCGCCCTCTTGAGCAACTTGAGATCTTTCACTGATAAGGTAAGGCACCCATGTTTGAATGGCTTGCAATGTGGCGGCTCATCCTCTTGAGTGACCTTAAGCCTTTCGCCATCTTGCACGCCACCATCGCGTGGTCCGCTGATTTGTAAGCCGCCATCTTGCAGACTGCCATTTTGCAAGTCATCACATAATGGTGCTATTTGGGCCGAAGAGCCGGTCAAAAAGGGTGAGCAAGCTAAACTTGGCGGGTTGGAAGCCCCCAAGTGACCATACAGAAGTATCCACCTTTGCACAACCTGAAATACATAAACAGCAGAAACTCCAAGTTACTTTATGATGATCAAATAAATCAGGATACCCATGTTTGAACGGTGCATCATGGCGACTCATCCTCTTGAGCAACTTTTAATTCTTCCGCTAATAATGTAATAGCCCCCAGAATTGGGTTTTCTCTTGCAAAGACCCGGGGTTCTCTTTGAAAAACAACTAAATGTGTCTCGCCATGTCTGTAGCCCCAGAGTCTTAAGTTGGCTCAAAGAGGCGGCTTGAGAATCTCCACTGAAAGTTGAGGTTGACCGTGGCGGGTTATAGATGATTCTGTATGAGTTGTTTCAATGATCCGGTCGACGGTTCGTCCCGTCTGGTTGTTCAAGTGAACCAAAGTGTAGTGGCGGCGACTTGTGCGCCTGTTCGTTGGGCGGCTCATATCGACGAGCACCGCGCTAATATGTTGATGTAGATCAGACTGTGGGCGGCGTCTTGCACATGTCCGTTGGGCGGCTCATATAGGCGAGCCCGACACTATTATGCCAATGTACATTGGACCGCAGGGCGGTGATTTAGAACCATCCATTGGGCGGCTCGTACTGGTGTATGCGGCCACCGACGTGTTGATGTGGACATAAAAGTCAGCCATGGCATTGTAAGCCGGTTCGTCCGCGAGAAACGGCCACAACGTTGTAGACCGGCACGGTCGCGAGAGACGGCCGTGGCGTTGTAGGCTAGTACGACATGCGAGTCGCCGGTGGCGTTGTAAGCCGGCAAGAATGGCAAGTCGGCCATGGCGTTTGTTGGTGAAGACCATACCGCGAATGCGGCGGCTTGCCACATCCATTGGGTGGCTCATACTGGCGGGTGAGCGGGTGCGGTATCGACGAGTTGATGTAGACCGTCCGCATGAACGGCAGGTTGTATGCATCCGCGCAGTAACTCATCACAGTACATACGCTGACGCAATCCTCCGATGAAGGTGCGCGAGGAACGAACCATGTTCTGTCCATGAGCTTAATGGACCTGCGTACATAATAGCATAGTTCTGAGGTAAAACCTTTCAATGATACTTAATTATACTAAATGATAGTTAGAAAAATATCACCTTATTTTTTCTGTTGAAAGAAATACGAACACCGATGCTGAGCTTCAGAAGAAAATAACAGAAAGGTGTCCGTAGTTAACTCAGGTCAGGGTGGATGTGCCCTCTGTTTATCTCTTTCTTTTATCCAACACAGGAATCATGAAGCGGGCGGCTGAGCACGAGCCGGCGACCGATATGCAGGAGTAGGAGCTAGGTGACGGTGACTGACAACCACGGCACAAAATGGCGTCTCGTCGAGCGGGAGCGGAGAGGCGGCAAGGTGGGTGAGGTGAACCGGCACCGGCTCACACGAGGCCTGCACGGGGGCGGCCCGATGGCGACGAAGAGGCGGCTCAAGGCGGCGCGCGGGCGCGGTGGCTAGTGGGGAGTGGCGGCAGTGGCGACTCTCAGCAATGGCAGGTGCGATGGGAGCGGCCGTGTGACAGAGGTGGAGGCATGTGACGATGGCTGGGCGGAGGCCCGGCGAATCAAGGCCGGCGCATTAGGGTGAGGCCGGCTCAAGGCAAGGCGAAGGTAATCCAGCTCGAAACGGCAGAGGCAAACGCAAAGCAAGGCGAAGCCACGATGGCTCAGACGCGAGCATCCGAGGCCAGCTCAGATGCGAGGCGATGTGAATCCATGACGGCTCAGACGCGAGGTATCCGAGGCTGGCTCAGATGAGTGGCCGCGGCGGCTCGGCGCCTGGCTTGGAACTCATGGTCGTTCCGTTCTTTGTATCATGGTCTACTCCTATTTCTTGATTTTCATGTAGTAATATTCATGCAGTGCAAAAATATACCAGTATTTGAATTTGTTTGCTGCTGTTAGACCGGAAACAACATAGAGCAGTAGTCGCACACGGTCAGCCAAATCACGATCCAATCTTGAAGTGGCCTTCCACCTTGTTTTACTCACGTGCAAGATTATGCAACTTGGAAAATAACTAGCAACTTTTCCCTGATGGCCTTTACGTGGCCTAGTGAGTTTGTACTAGAGTAGTACTTATCCATTGGGTTTCAGTCTCCAAGCGAAGGAACCAACGTCTGGTCAAACTTTTTGAATCATAGTGGAACACAACTGCCTCGGAACTTGTGATCCCTTGAACCAGTTTGAAGTAGGAACAACGGCAGATTAGACCCACGCGTGACGTTGCGTATGTTTGCTAGCACAACTAGAAGAAATCGGTAATTAATCCATAGCTTCCAGACTTCCTGTCAATCTCAGATGCAGCCGTGCACGATGAAAATCTTGTCGGCCTTGGAGAGTTTCGGGATGACGGTAGCGGAATAGTCCGCAACCCTAATTTTTTTAGATTTGATCTAATCTCATACCGTCGGCTCTGCCCAGTGTTGTTCTGTGTCGGATCTTTCCATGCCCTAGTTCCATGCTGGTTCGTCTTCATCTGGTAAATCGCAAGCTTCTCAATCCCTGAAGGACTCCCTCCAAGAACACAACACCACCATGCGAACGCCCCACAGCGGGCGCCAACTGTCATGGATTTGTCACGACAAATGTCTGGGTGAACGGACGTAGGTTCGAGGTGGTTGCAACTATATGGCGGCTTGAGAGGGGTTGGTCGGAATGGAGAGACACGAGTTTTACCCATGTTCGACCGCTCCGATGGAGGTAAAAGCCTACATCCTGCTTGTGTGGTATTGATGATGAGGAAGATCTCTTGGATACAAGGGTGCTAATCTCTACCTCTAATATCGAGAGCCTCTAATCTGTCTATCTCTAATGACCTGTGTCTCTCTAAACTTGAGAACTTATCTTTCTAGGGGTGCTCTACCCCTCCTTATATAAGTGGAGAGGGTAGGTTTACAAATAGAGTCCTACTGCTAGTAGGACTAGGACTAGTCTTCCATGAATCCTAATTCGGGTCTTGTTTCTCTTGTAAGGGAATCCTCTCTCCTTTGGGCCTTCTCCTGTGAGCCAACTGGCACCGGCTTACATGCCAGGCCTTGGGACTTGTTGATTGTCTGACCCGCATGTCGGGTTACCAATGAATCGTCAAGTCTCGACCGGGTCTCCAGTGAGCCGCCAAGTCCTGGCCGGGTCATATTTCCAGCCGGGTTATACTGCGGGGCATATCCCCGACAGAACTCATGCTCTTGCTCCAATTGAGCTTCTCGAAGCGGAGCTTCTCATGTGTCCTTACAAGCTCTCTATGATTTTGTAGACTAGACTCGTGACCTAACTTAAGAGTGTTTAGTTCTTGTCTTAGTCGTTCTATTTTCAACTTATCATCATCGCACAACTTATCTAGATTAGAATGAGTACTAGCAAGTTCATTTTGACTAACATTACTAGATTTGTCAAATAGCAAGTCATCTTCAAGTAACAAGTCTGTTGGAAATATGCCCTACAGGCAATAATAAATTGGTTATTTTCATATTTCCTTGTTCATGATAATCGTTTATTATCCATGCTATAATTGTATTAATCGGAAACTCAGATACATGTGTGGATACATAGACAACACCATGTCCCTAGTATGCCTCTAATAGACTAGCTCGTTGATCAAAGATGGCTATGGTTTCCTAGTCATGGACATGAGATGTCATTTGATAACGGGATCACATCATTAGGAGAATGATGTGATGGACAAGAACCAAACTACAAACGTAGCATATGATCGTGTCAATTTATTGCTACAGTTTTCTGCATGTCAAGTATTTGTTCCTATGACCATGAGATCATGCAACTCACTGACACTGGAGGAGTGCCTTATGTGTATCAAACATCGCAACATAACTAGGTGTCTATAAAGGTACTCTATAGGTATCTTCGAGGGTGTTTGTTGGGTTGACATGGATCAAGATTGGGATTTGTTACTCCGTGTGACAGAGAGGTATCTTAGGGCCCACTCGATAATACAACATCACAACAAGCCTTGCAAGCAATGTGACTAAGTGTTAGTCACGGGATCTTGTGTTACGGAACAAGTAAAAAGACTTCCCAGTAACGAGGTTGAACTAGGTATGGAGATACCGACGATCGAATCTCAGTCCAGTAACATACCGAAGTACAAAGGGAACATCATACGGGATTAACTGAATCCTTGACATAGAGGTTCAACCGATAAAGATCTTCGTAGAATATGTACGAACCAATATGGGCATCCAGGTCCCTCTATTGTTTATTGACTATGGAGGTGTCTCGGTCATGTCTACATAGTTCTCGAACCCACAGGGTCTGCACACTTAAGGTTCAATGACGTTTCGGTAGTATAGAGTTATGTATGGTGGTGACTGAAGGTTGTTAGGAGACCCGAATGAGATCCCGGAAGTCACGAGGATCTCCGGAATGGTCCGGAGGTAAAGATTGATATATAGGAAGTCCTGTTTTGGTCGCCGAAAAAGTTTCGGGCTCATCGGTAGTGTATCGGGAGTGCCGGTAGTGTACCGGGGGACCATCGGGAGGGGTATTTCGACCCAAGAGGCTACATGGGTTGTGGGAGGATGAATACCAGCCCTTAGTGGGCTGGTGGAAGTCCCACAAAGGGCCCATGCGGCTGGGAAGAAAAGCCCAAAGAGAAAAAGGTGGAAAAAAAGGCAAAAAGGCTAAATAAGGAAGGAGTCCTATTCCTACTCGGATTGGAGGAGGATTCCTCCTCTCCTCCTTGCGCAAGAGGCCAAAGGGCTGGCCCTTGTGCGCCAGCCTCCTCCCTCTCTCCTCCTATATATAGTAGAGGTTTTGAGGGCTTTGAGACACAGAGAAACAGCCACGTGCTGCCTCTCCTCTAGATCGTAGTTTCTCCTCTAGACCGGTTCTCAGCGGTGCTTAGGCGAAGCCCTACTGGAATTTCTCCACCACCATCACCGCAACACCGTCGCGCTGCTGGAGAACTCATCTACGTCTCTGCTCCCTCTTGCTGGACAAAGAAGGCGGAGATCATCATCGGCACTAGATCGGAAGGACCGTGATCAAGATCGCGAGACGGATCGTGATGAGATCGCGGGACGGATCGTGATGAGTTCGCGGGACGGATCGTGATTGGATCGCGGGACGGATTGTGATAAGATCACGGGACGCTCGGCGATTTGGATTGCGAAGACGTTCGACTACACCAACCGCGTTTCTTAACGCTTCCCGCTTAGCGATCTACAAGGGTATATAGATCCACTCTCCCTCTCGTAGATGCTCATCACCATGGATAGATCTTGCGTGTTCATAGGATTTTTTTTGTTTCCCATGCAACGTTCCCCAACATTGGCATCATGAGCTAGGTCTATGTGTAGATGAGATCTCGAGTAGAACACAAAGAGTTTGTGGGCATTGATGCTTAGATTGCTTCCTCCCTTGGTCGTGTTTTGGTTCAGCGGTATTGTGGGATGAAGCAACACAGACCAACCTTACTCGTATGCTTATGAGAGACCGGTTCCATCGACTGACGTGTAACTTCGTTGCACAAAGATGGCTGGCGGGTGTCTGTTTCTCCTACTTTAGTTGGATCGGATTCGACAAAGGGGGTCCTTGAGAAGGTTGAAAAGCACCTTATGTATCACCGTTGTAGTTTTGTGTAGGTGAGAATTGTTCTTGATAGATACCCGTAGCACCCACGTAAAACATGCAACAACAATTAGAGGACATTTAACTTGTTTTTGCAGGGTATATTGTGATGTGATATGGCCAATTACATGATGAGATATATGTGATGTATGAGATGATCATGTGTTGTATAGAATATCACGACTTGCATGTCGATGAGTACGACAACTGGGCAGGAGCCATAGGGTTGTCTTTAATTATTGTATGACCTGCGTGTCAATCATTAAGCGTTATGTAATGCTTTAATTTATCGCTAAACGGTAGCAATAGTAGTAGAAGTATGGTGGGCGCGACAACCCCAATGGCGACACGTTGATGGAGATCAAGATGATGGAGATCATGGTGTCATGCCGGTGACGGTGGAGATCATGCCAGTGCTTTCAAGATGGAGATCAAAAGCACAATTTCATGGCCATATCATGTCACTTATGAATTGCATGTGATATTAATCCTTTTATGCACCTTGTATTGCTTAGGACGATGGTAGCTTTATAAGGTGATCCCTCACTTAATTTGAAGATAAATTGTGTTCTCCCCGAGTGTGCACCATTGCGAAAGTACGTCGTGTCGAGACAGCACGTGATGATCGGGTGTGATAGACTCTATGTTCACATACAACAGGTGCAAACCAGTGTTGCACATGCAGAACACTCGGGTTAAACTTGACGAGCCTAGCATGTACAGACATGGCCTCGGAACACAAGAGACCGAAAGGTCGAACATGAGTCATATAGTAGATATGATCAACATGATGATGGTCACCATTGAAACCACCTCAACTCACGTGATGATCGGACTTGAGTTGGTGAATTTGGATCATGTATCACTCGAATGACCAGAGGGATGACAATTTAAGTGGGAGTTCTTCAGTAATATGATTAATTGAACTCATTATCATGAACATAGTCAGTAGTGTCTTTGCAAATTATGTTGTAGATTACTTGCTCGTGCTGTAGCTCCCTTGAATTTTTATATGTTCCTAGAGAAATAGAGTTGAAAGATGATGGTAGCAATATTCCGGACTGGGTCCGTGATCTGAGGATTGTCCTCATTGCTGCACAGAAGGCTTATGTCCTTAATGCACCGCTCGGTGCGCCAACCCTCTAGCATCGTGTGTAGATGTTGTGAACATCTGACAGGCACGTTCTGATGACTACTTGATAGTTTAGTGCGTCATTTATTACGGCTTAGAATTGAGGCTCCGAAATGTTTTGAATGTCATGGAACATATGAGATGTTCTAAGAGCTAAAATTAGGATCTCAGGCTCGTGCCCGTGTTGCGAGATATGAGATCTTCAACAAGATTCTTTGCCTGCAAGATGAGAGAGAATAGCTCAATCATTAAGCATGTGCTCAGATTGTCTTGGTGCTAAAATCGCTTGAATCGAGTGTGAGTTGATCTTCCAGATAAGATAGTGATTGATATAGTTCTCCAAATCACTGTCACTAAGCTACTAGAACTTGGTGATGAACTATAAAATGCCAGGGATAGAAATAATGATCCCTGAGCTGTTCGCGATGTTTGACACCACAAAGGTAGAAATCAAGAAGGAGCGTCAAGTGTTGATGGTTAGTCAAACCACTAGTTTCGGGAAGGGAAAGAGCAAGGAGGGAAACTTCATGGATAGCAAGTCAGTTGCTGCTCTAGTGAAGCAACCCAAAGTTGAACCCAAACCCAAGACTAAGTGCTTCGATTATGAGGAGAGCGGTCGCTGAAGCGGAACAACTCTAGATACTTGGTAGATAATAAGGCTAGCAACGTTGACAGAAGTATATTTGATATACGTGTTAATGATGTGTACCTTGCGAGTACTCATAGTAGCACCTGGGTATTGGATACCAGTTCGGTTGCTAAATGTTAGTAACTCGAAATAAAAGCTACGGAATAAACGGAGAACTAGCTAAGGGTGAGGTGACGATGTGTGTTGGAAATCTTTCCATGGTTGATGTGATCAACATCGCACACTCTCTCTACCTTCGAGATTAGTGACGAACCTAAATAAATGTTATTTGGTGTTTTGCGTTGAGCATGAACGTGATTAGATCGTGTTTATTGCAACACGGTTAGTCATTTAAGTTAGAGAATAATGGTTATTCTGTTTACATGAATGATACCTTCAATGGTCATGCACCCAGTGAGAATGGTTTGTTGAATCTTGATCGTAGTAATACACATATTCATAACATCGATGCCAAAAGATACAAAGTTAATAATGATAGTACCACATACTTATGGCACTGCCGCTAAATGTCATGTTGGTATAAAGCGCATGAAGAAACTCCATGCTTATGGATCTTTGGACTCATTCGATTTCGAATCGGTTGAGACTTGTGAACCGTGCCTCTTGGGCAAGATGACTAAGGACCCCGTTTTCCAGATTGATGGAGCGGGCAAGTGATTTATTGGAAATGATACATGTAGATGTATGCAATACAATGAGTCTTGTTGCGTGCGGTGGATATCGTTATTTTCTTACCTTCACTGATAATTTGAGTAGATATAGTGTATATTTACTTAATGAAACACAAGTATGAATCGTTTGAAAGGTTCAAGCAAATTCAGAGTGAATTTTAAGATCATCGTGACAAGAAGATAAAAAAATGTCTGCGATATGATTGTGGAGGTGAATATCCGAGTTACGACTTTGGCATACAACTTTAGACAATGTGAAAGTTGTTTCACAACTCACGCCACCTGGAACACCATAGTGCGATGGTGTGTCTGAACGTCATAGTCGTGCTCTATTGGATATGGTGCGTGCTATGATGTCTCTTATCGTTTTGCCACTATCGTTTTTGGGGTTATGCATTAGAGACAACTACATTCACTTTAAAAGGGGCACCATATAAATCCGTTGAGATGACATCATGTGGTTTGGTAGAAACCTAAAGTTGTCATTTCTTAGAGTTTTGGAATGCGACACTTATGTCTGATAAGCTCGAACCCAAAGCGGACAAATGCATGTTCATAGAATACCCTAAGAACGGTTGGGTGAACCTTCTACCTCAGATCCAAGCATAAAGTGTTTGTTGCTAAAACTGGGTCCTTTCTCGAGGAAAAGTTTCTCTCGAAAGAATTGAGTGGGAGGAAGATAGAACTTGATGAGGTTGTTGAACCTTTTGTTTCAACCAGAGAGTAGCGCAGCACAGAAAGATGTTTTCTATGGAGCCTACGTTAGTTGAAAAGAAGTTAATGATAATGATCATGAAACTTCGGATCAAGTTACTATCAAACCTCGTAGGTCAACAAGGACACGTACTACTCCTGAGTGGTATGGCAACCATGTATTAGAGGTCATGTTGTTGGACAACGATGAACCTACGAACTATGGAGAAGCAATGATGGGCCCGGATTCCGACAAATGGTTAGAGCCATGAAATCCGAGATAGGATCGATGTATGAAAACCAAGTATAGACTTTGGTAGACTTGCTCGTTAGATGGCAGGTCGTTGAGTACAAATGGATCTTTAAAATGAAGACATACACTGATAGTAAATGTCACCATTTGTAAAGCTCGACTTGTTGCAAAGAAGTTTATGACAAGTTCAAGGAGTTGACTGCGATGAGACTTTCTCACTCATAGCGATGCTAAAGTCTGTTGGAATTATGTTAGCAGTTGCTACATTTTTCAATTATGAAATCTGGCAGATTGATGTCAAAACATCGTTTCCTTAACGGTTTACTTGAGGAAAGGTTGTATGTGATACAACCAAAAGGTTTTGTCAGTCCTAAGGATGCTAAAAGGTGTGCAAGCTTCAGTGATCCTTCTATGGACTGAAGCAAGCATCTCGGAGTTGGAATATACACTTTGATGAGGTGATCAAAGTTTTTGAGTGTATACAAAGTTTATGAGAAACTTGTATTTACAATAAAGTGAGTGGGAGCATTATAGAGTTTCTGATAAGCATATGTGGTTGACATATTGTTGATCGGAAATGGTATAGAATTTTTGGAAAGCATGAACGGTTGTTTGAAAAGAGTTTTTCAAAGGAAGCCCTGGATAAAGCTACCTAATTGTTGAGCATCAAGATCTATAGAGATAGATCAAGATACTTGATGATTCTTTCAATGAGTACATATCTTGACAAGTTTTTGATAGAGTTCAAAATGGATCAGTCAGAGAAAGAGGTCTTGCCTGATTTGTAAGGTGTGGAGTTGAGTAAGACTCAAAGCTCGACCATGGCAGAAGAAAGAGAAAGGACAAATGTCGTCCCCTATGCCTTAGCCATAGGCTCTATATTATGCCATGCTGTGTACCGCACCTGGTGTGTGCCTTGCCATGAGTCTGTCAAGGGGTACAAGAGTGATCCAGGAGTGGATCGCTGGACAGCGGTCAAAATTATCCTTAGTAACTAGAGGACTAAGGAGATGTTTCTCGATTATGGAGGTGATAAAGAGTTCGTCATCAAGAGTTACGTTGATGCAAGCTTTAACACCAATCCGAATGACTCTTAGTGGCAATTCCGGATACGTATAGTGGAGTAGCCATTTGGAATGGCTCCAAGTGGAGTGTGGTACCAGTGTCTACAGTATGACATAGAAATTTGCAAAGTACACACGGATCTGAATGTCACAGACCCATTGACTAAAATACCTGTCTCACATGCAAAGCATGAGCGAGCCCCAGAACTCATTGGGTGTTAGATTCATAACAATGCAAATCACATGGTGATGTGAACTTGATTGTTGGCTCTAGTGCAAGTGGGAGACTTGTTGGAAATATGCCCTAGAGGCAATAATATATTGGTTATTATCATATTTCCTTGTTCATGATAATCATTTATTATCCATGCTATAATTGTATTAATCGGAAACTCATATACATGTGTGGATACATAGACAACACCATGTCCCTAGTATGCCTCTAATAGACTAGCTCGTTGATCAAAGATGGCTATGGTTTCCTAGTCATGGACATGAGATGTCATTTTACAACGGGATCACATCATTAGGAGATTGATGTGATGGGAAAGACCCAAACTACAAACGTAGCATATGATCGTGTCAGTTTATTGCTACTGTTTTCTGCATGTCAAGTATCTGTTCCTATGACCGTGAGATCATGCAACTCACTGACACCGGAGGAGTGCCTTGTGTGTATCAAATGTCGCAACGTAACTAGGTGACTATAAAGGTACTCTACAGGTATCTCCGAGGGTGTCTGTCGGGTTGGCATGGATCAAGATTGGGATTTGTTACTCCGTGTGATGGAGACGTATCTTAGGACCCACTCGGTAATACAACATCACAACAAGCCTTGCAAGCAATGCGACTAAGTGTTAGTCACGGGATCTTGTATTACGAAATGAGTAAAAAGACTTGCCGGTAATGAGGTTGAACTAGGTATGGAGATACCGACGATCGAATCTTGGGCAAGTAACATACCGAAGAACAAAGGGAACATCATACAAGATTAACTGAATCCTTGACATAGAGGTTTGACCGATAAAGATCTTCATAGAATATGTAGGAACCAATATGGGCATCCAGTCCCGCTATTGGTTATTGACCGTGGAGGTGTCTCGGTCATGTATACATAGTTCTCGAACCCGCAGGGTCTGCACACTTAAGGTTTGGTGACATTTCGGTAGTATAGAGTTATGTATGGTGATGACCGAATGTTGTTAGGAGTCCCGGATGAGATCCCAGACATCATGAGGAGCTCTGGAATGGTCTGGCGGTAAAGATTGATATATAGGAAGTCCTGTTTTGGTCGCCGGAAAAGTTTCGGGCTCATCGGTAGTGTACCGGGAGTGCTGGCAGTGTACCAGGGGACCATCGGGAGGGGTATTTCGACCCAAGAGGCTACATGGGCTGTGGGAGGATGAATACCAGCCCCTAGTGGGCTGGTGGAAGTCCCACAAAGGGCCCATGCAGCTGGGAAGAAAATCCCAAAGAGAAAAAGGTGAAAAAGGCAAAAAGGCTAAATAAGGAAGGAGTCCTAGTCCTACTAGGATTGGGGGAGGATTCCTCATCTCCTCCTTGCGCAAGAGGCCAAAGGGCTGGCCCTTGTGCACCAGCCTCCTCCCTCCCTCCTCCTATATATAGTAGAGGTTTTGAGGGTTTTGAGACACAGAAAAACAGCCACATGTTGCCTCTCCTCTAGATCGTAGTTTCTCCTCTAGATCGGTTTTCAGTGGTGCTTAGGCGAAGCCTTGCTGGAATTCCTCCACCACCATTGTCGCAATGCCGTTGCACTGCTGGAGAACTCGTCTACCTCTGTGCTCCCTCTCACTGGATCAAGAAGGCGGAGATCGTCATCGAGTTGTACGTGTGCTAAAGAGGTGCCATTCGTTCGACGCTAGATCGGAAGGACCGTGATCAAGATCGCGAGACGGATCGTGATGAGATTGCGGGATGGATCGTGATGAGTTCACGGGACGGATCGTGATTGGATCATGGGATGGATCGTGATGAGATCGCGGGATGCTCGGAGATTTGGATTGCGAAGACGTTCGATTACACCAACCGTGTTTCTTAACGCTTCCTGCTTAGCGATCTACAAGGGTATGTAGATCCACTTTCCCTCTCATAGATGCTCATCACCATGGATAGATCTTGCATGTGCGTAGGAAACTTTTTGTTTCCCATGCAACGTTCCCCAACAAAGTCATCCTCATCACTATTGGAATCAAGATACTCGAGGTGTGATACCTTGGAGCCTTTAGCCATGAAGCAACATCCACTCCCTTCATTTGGTGCATCAAATATGTCGTAGGAGTCGGTTGTCGCTAGTGCAAGTCCGTCAACACCTTCGTCTTGACTATAGTCGGAGTTGGAGTGATAGGTTCTCTTGGATTGGTTGTCGGATTCGGAGCCGGAAACCCATTCACCAGCATGAGCTTGATGTTTTCTTCTTGAGTAGCTCTTGGTGTACTTGTCCTTCTTCTCTCAGTCCCTACTTCTCCTTGAGGGTCTTCATTCATAATGATCATCCCTACTCCTTCTCTCTCTTCAAGGTGACTCGTCTCTTGAGCTTCGTCTTCTTGGTGACTCTTCTTTCCTTTTGTAAGGAGACGTGCACTCATTGGAGTAGTGTCCGGGCTTCCCACAATTGTAGCAGTTTCGGTCACGACTTGACGAATGCTTCTCTTCATATCTTGAGTTGGAGCTTTGATCCTTGCTTCTATTATTATAGTACTTGTTGAATTTCTTGACCATGAGGCTTATCTCTTCATTCGTGACAAGGTTGTCGCTTGAAGTTGTGGGAGCATCACTTGTGGCTTTGTAAGCACCGCTAGACTTATGGTGAAGCTCTTCCTTGTCCTTTAGTGTCATCTCATGAGCAACAATCCTTCCAATCACTTCCGTTGGCTTGAGATGTTTGTAGTTGGGCATCATTTGGATCAATGTGCATACGGTGTCATATCGATCATCCAAAGCTCGACGTATCTTCTTGATGATGAATTTGTCAGTCATTTCCTCGCTTCCTAAGCCGGAAATCTCATTTGTGATGAGAGCTAGCCTAGAGTACATCTCAATGACTCCTTCACCATCCTTCATCTTGAACTTGTCAAGCCGACTTTGAAGAACATCCAACTTGGATTCTCTCACAGATTCGGTACCTTCATGCATATCAACCAAAGTATCCCAAATCTCTTTCGCATTCTCAAGATGGCTGATTTTGTTGAATTCTTCGGGGCATAGGTAGTTGAAGAGAATGTCACATGCTTGAGCATTGAGTTGCAACATCTTCAATACATCCGTAGTCGCTTCACATTCCGCTTCCCTTCCATCCGCAAAGAATTCACCTTGCAATCCAACACGAACAACAACCCAAACGGCGGGGTTATGACCAAGTAGATGCATTTTCATTTTGTGCTTCCTACTAGCAAAATTAGTGCCATCAAAGTATGGACCTCTATGGTGATAACTTCCCTCACTATACGCCATACGCTCCTACGTTGTGTAACCAATGCAATGGAGACCAAAGCTCTGATACCACTTGTAGGATCAAAAGTAGTGCTAGAGGGGGGTGATTAGACTACTTGACCAATTAAAAATCTACTTTTTCCCAATTTTAAGTGTTGGCAGATTTTAGCATTCATAGTAAGTCAAGTACACCCTACACAAGCATGTCTATGAGTATTGCAGCGGAAAGTAAAGACAAGCATGTAAGTAGAGGAAGGATAGGAAGATCAAATGCAATTTGAAGACACAATGATTTTCCCGTGGTTTCGATAGGTGGTGCTATCGTACGTCCACATTCATGGAGTCTTCAACCCATGGAGGGTAATGGACGCAAGAGTCCATGGAGGGCTCTACCCATGGAGGGTTCCATGAAGAAGCAACCTTGACTATACCATGATGGCCTATGTCCATGGAGGACTAGCCTAACTCAGGGTAGATCTTCACGAAGTAGGTGATCTCCTTGCCCTTACAAACTTCTTGGTTCACTCGACAACACGAAGTAGGAGGTTCCCAAGCGACACCTAACCAATCTAGGAGGCACCACCCTCCAAAAGGTAATAGACTCGAAAATGTCGATGAACTCCTTGCTCTTGTGCTTCAAGATGATAGACTCCTCAACACACAATCACTCTCTCACAGATTTGGCTATGGTGGAAGAGGTTGATTGTGTGGAAAGCAACTTGGGGAGGATAGAGATCAAGATTCATATGGTTGGAATGGAATGTCATGATCTCAACACATGAGTAGGTGGCTCTCTCTCAGAAAATCAGTAGGTATTAGTGGGGAACTATTCTGAGTGCTTCTCTTATGAGTGGGTGGTGGTGGAGGGGTATATATAGACATCTCCAAAAATCCAAACGTTACACCTAGTAAGTTAGACTCACTGACACTGATGTGTTAATCTCGATGGTACCGAGTTGCCTCAAAGGTAGCAACTTTTGAATCTCAGTGAGACCGATACATAAAACTCGGTCGCACTGATAAGGTGACCAACGGTTAGATTGCAAAATCGGTGACGCCAATTCAACAAACTCGGTTGGACCGATTTTGTGAATTTGCATAATAGGAAGTTGGCAACCCAAACTCGGTGGCACCAAAATGGAATTGGTTGCACTGAAGAGCTAGGGTTTGGCCGAGTCTGTCTGAGGCTGAGAATCGGTGGCACCACTTGGAAAGTATTGGTTGCATCGATTTTGGATATTTGGCTTTGGACAGACTTTTGTGGAATAGCTTGTGGGTGTATGTCGTGACTATCACTTGTGCACGTATGAGCATTTTGTTCACCAACAGTACCTTACACCCTTTTGATAGTATTGGCTTTCCTATGGACTCAAAGTGATTTCTCACAAAGTAAAATGTAGAGTCCACTTTGCTTGAAGCTTTGCCAATCTATTTGCTTGCATCTTGGGGTATTCCACAATCCTTTTGCCAACCCATCATTGAACTTTTCCTAAAACATGCTTAGTGGAAACATTAGTTCAATGACATATATGTTGTTATTAATTACCAAAACCACCAAGGGAGCAAATGTGCTTTCACCGTGGCAGTTAGAGAAAGGAGATAAATAGAGGGGAATGAAGGAGCACAACAGGTAGAGGGAGGTGTCCAGGTCTGGTGAATCTCCGCGACAAGGGAGGCCCACCCGTAAGTCCAAACTGTCGGTGACCAGTGACACATAAACAACTATTGAAGGCAAACCACTAAGGGACTGATTTGGACTGGTATGGGTTTTTTAGGCAATAAAGGGGGCAGAAATATAGATCGGGGGTTATGTGAATCACCAACTTTTTTAGGGTAGTAAAATGTGTTTTTTTGTTTTCAAAGTGTAACATACACTTTTTAATTTTACAAAATATTTTTTGAATTACATGACTATTTATATTACATATATAACATTTAAAAATACCACGTATGAAAATGATTGTTATTAACTAGAGTGGTGTGTGTGAAGAGGAGACTTTTATGAAAGACTTCAAAACTGGCTAAGTCTTTGAAGATGCGGAAGCAAAAGGAGTGAAAAACAATACTAGTGAGAAGTAACAATAAGCTAAGCATGCGAACACGATCGTAGTAAATGTAGAAGGCTGAAGTAAAAAAGAACATAGGGTAGAATGTCTTCAGGGAAAGTTTTCACGCATAGAAGCAAGCAAAGTCTTCACAATATACAACGAAAGTAAAGTAGTGAATGCACAAAATAGGTTGCTCGGTGAAAATTCAAGATTTATTGGACCAATTTCAGTTGTTCTGGCAACCGTACGTTTGCTTGGAGAGGTTGTTGTGGCACCTCGAGCTAAGGTCACTTAGAACTCGCCCAATCACACGTGGTAAGTTTTCAAGGTAGACTTACAAAACCTTCACAAACTCATTCATCGGCAATTCACAATGGCTCTTGGATGCTCAAAACATGATGCTGACCATTTGGAAGATCAAAATCTTCAAGTTTAGTAAGTCTTCGATTCTATCTGAACATAATGTCTTCAGTGATGCTTGGTCACTTTGGGCTCTGGTTGTTGGGGGGGGGGTTCCTCGCAGGAATACTCGCAAATAGTTCAAAGATGGGTTGATCTAAAACCACAACAATCATATAATAACTCGAAGTAGCCACCAACCTATAGTGGAGTGGTGGCTACTTATAACCAGGGTAGCAACCCGACATGATATGACTGAAATGACCCTAGGTCAATGGCCAACCGCACGTGTCCAAATGATCAGATTTTAAACACAAGCGACAACTTTACTTGGGCTACAAGGAAAGCCGACTCAACTACCCAGATCGGTTTTCCAATGTCTTCGCTCGAAGACTTAGGTTTGGGTTGAGCATCATGTCAAACACTGCCTTTGTTTGCCTCAACCCCAAGACTTAGGTTTAGGTTTAGGTTTAGTAGTACAGTGGTTCCTAGGACTCAATAAATATGAGAATGAAACTGCCAAAAGACAATATTTCGCATTCCAAAGTCCTCAAGCTATTTCTTCCCAGGACACCAAAGCCGTCAATGTGTTCAGACATTTTTAGGGGGCGTCTGTCGGTGTCAAAACCGGCGGATCTTGGGTAGGGGGTCCCGAGCTGTGGACCTGGGATCGATGGGTAATGGGAGACTAAGGAGACGATGTTTACCCAGGTTTGAGCCCTCTTGAGGAGGTAAAACCCTATGTCCTGCTTGATTGTATTGATGTGAATGAGGATTACAGAGTTGATCTACCTCCAGATCGAATGAGCTAAACCCTAGATGAGTTAACCTGCCTCTATGAACTAAACCCTCTGGTTTATATATACACGAGGTGTATCTAGGGTTACACATGACAAGCTTCAAACCGGGGATAGATACGCTGATCTTATCTTCCAGACTTGGAGGACAAACCAAGTCTTCAGAGCTTTCCTTATTGAAAACGGGGTCGCCTAATAATCCGTCCTTCCCGCAGTAGCCACAAAGCGACCCACCAAGCCGTCCCATGAGAGATGAGCCAACGGCCTGAGGACCACTTAGTCCTGGACTCCCTCAGTAGCCCCGAGCTAGCCTCCAACGTCGGGGTTCATGACATCTAACAACTTCATGCATTCAAAGTCTCCGGCTTGCGGGGTGAGTTCTTTTCCTCCCCTTTATGTTTGGCTGGTTCCAACTTGGTCACCGATGACACCCTGTTTTCGGAACAACATACGTTGCTTAGCCTCGAAGGCCAAATGCTTGAGAGTGAATAGTGCCTCAACTGACAACCTTTCTAGTGAAAGGTCAAGATAGGCTATGACCACTAAGCCGGTTATGAAAACTCGATTTGCGGTTCGAGGCCGCTTTTCCATTGGCACATCTCATCAATGTGAAGATCGTGCTTCATTTTTTATGGGATACAATTAATGATCTGGGTTATCCCACGCGCATATAACAACACGATTATCTCGGGAAGTGACAAGGCCTACGACATAGTAGAGGGGCCCCTGCTATTACGGCACCCCATAAAAGGGAGAAAAATCCCCAAAGACTCCACACGCGTCCCAGATTCAATTTCTCCTTCTACGTCCCAAGCTCCAAGTGCCCAGATCCATTCCTTCTCTCGTCCTCTCCTAGACGCTCTCCCCAAGGTCAACCATGGCCAGCTCGGGCTCCCAGGCCAAGTGGGAGGCCTCCTGCGTCACCGACAATAACATTTGGGAGTTGAAGCTTGCCGTCTACCTTTCGCCCGATATCGCCCACCATGCTCCAGAGGTAGGCCAGGTGGTGCCTACACCAAAGCCAAACGAGAGGGTGGTATTCATTCCCCATTTCATCCGGGGACTAGGCTTTTTGCTTCACCCCTTCGTCAGGGGCTTAATGTTCTTCTACGGGTTAGACTTTCATGATCTCCCCCTTGAACTCCTTCATGCATATCTCGGCCTTCATCATCATTTGTGAGGCCTTCCTGTGGTCCAGCCGCTCTTCGGCCTATGGCTTAATATTTTCAACATCAAGTCGAATATAGTCAACAGCCAACACGCCAATTGTGGAGGGGCAGTGATTAGCAAACTCCCGAGGGTTGAGTGGCCAGAAGGTACCTTCATCGACACTCTCAAGGTTTGGAAGAAAGAATGGTTCTACATCACTGAACCACGACGCACAGACTGGACGATGCCCTTCGAGTTCAGATCCGGACCCCCCGTGAGGCTAACCTCGTGGGTCAAGAAAGGCCTCGACTGGGGATCGGCCGTGGAGGTTAAGTCGCCATAGAAGCACATCTCGCAGATGGTAGAGGTGAAAATTGAGATGACCAACGTGGTCCAGATCATGCTCCGCCACCGCCTCCTCCCTTGCCAGCACTGGCACACTCCAATGTGGTCTTACAAGCTCGATGACCCTGCCACCGTGCACCAATTTTATCACACTACCCACAAGAAGCTGTGGAAGGTGTTGTTCAAGCCCCAGAAGGAGTGGTCGATTGAGGAGGAAGACGTCGGCCTAGACGCAGAAACCGTTCCTACAAAGGTACGACAAAGCTTCTATTTTTATTCTCGAGCTCTACCTTTTATTAAGGAACTTAACCCCTTCTTCCTTATCTTCACAGAGCTGGCTGGACAAGGCCATGAGGATTAGTGGCCCAACCCCGTGCCCGAGGACCCCAGGTTGGCCCTACTGACGATGATACTGGTCGTGGTGCCATACTTGGTGCCGGAGAAGAAGGAGAAGAAAAAGAAAGGCAAAAAGAAAGAGGCCCGAGAGGTCCTTCACCCAAGAGGTCCACCAGACACTAAGTCTAGGGAGACCCAGAGCTCTTCCGCTCACGAGGAAGAGCGCGTAGAGGATGGGGGGGGAGATTGATTCCGCCCAAACAAGGAAGAGGGCGGCGTCAGACGATGCTGAGGAGGATCTACCTCCTCCTGCCTCGAAGAGGCCCTGCAGGACCAAAGTGGTCCTTCCCAATGATAGCCCAGGATCGATGAGGAGTCTGAGGCTTGCGAAAGGGTTCCCCGAAGGAACCCCAGGGTCAAGCCACCAGCCCAAAGGTACTTAATCCGAACACCTTCTAGTATATTCATACCGAGTTTCCTATTAACCGGATGAATGCCTTCCATATTGCTGGCCTGCACTTGACCTCCCAACCGTTCCGGTCTCAGAGGGAGATTCTTCGCCCGCCGAGCTAGCGATGAATGGGACTGTGTCACACACCACTCCCCCTCAGGCCGCTCAGGAGGTTGTGGAGGTGTTATCCCGCTAGACCCCTCATGGGTCGAACACTAGGGGCGATGATGTTATGCCCGAGGTTCATACCTCGGCCATCGAAGACTAGGAGGTCGAAACCCTCCTGGCGAGAAAAGAGGGGGCGATGATTCATCTGAGATCCCACTGAAGACGGCTCTAGAGACCTCTATGCCTCCGATGTCGTCAACCCTGCCTTCCCAAGAAGGGAGAGAAAAAGTGCCACCACTGGTGTCACCCACAACAGAGCGGACCACAACTGGGTGGACATCCCCGATGGAGGAGGCTTTTTCTAGCTCCTTCATCACTGAAGATCATCGCAGCCTTATGGGTGCGGTTTTACAAGGTATTCAGTCTGTTGATAGCGGACTGAGGGAGGCGTTCAACGGTCTCTTGACAAGCTTCAAGGTAAGACATGTAATATTCTTTTCACAAGGTGAAGTTAATTTGTAAGGTTATGCATTCCTTATAGGTATAGCAGCCCCCGAGCCATTGGTAAGTTTGAAAAACTCACCCGGCGTCAACTAACTTAAAATCAAGAATAAATGTGAAAGCAATTCGTGGCCTCGAAATTCTAACAGTTTTAGAGACGATTTAGCGGAGGGTCTAAAACTGTCAGCTCGGGAGTCTGTTTCACATAAGCTGTTTCATAGACCTCATCTTCAACAATGGCCACCAATGCCGTGGAATAGGCCAAGCTGGACCGAAAGCTCAAGAGCTCCGATGAGGAGCTTGACTGCCTGAACAAACGGTTTGACGAAATGCAAAGTAAGTTTGGGTTATACTGCTTGGACCCTTGTTTTCCTCATTAATTGAGGTTTTCAGGCTTTTGTTCCTAAGATCTGATTTCCCATTATGTCTACAATAGTAAATGCGGAGGTTGAGAACCTCAAGGCCGAGTTGAAGAGGGCCAAGCAGGAGGCTGCGGACCAGAAGACGGTGGCCGATCGAGCGGCTGCCGAATTGTCGTCGATGAAGATTGTTAGCGAGAAGCACGAAGCTTGAGTGGCCGAGGTGTGGTAGGAGCTCCAGGATGCCACCACTAAGTGTGAGGCCTTTGAGCAGAAGACCAAGGACCAAGAAGCCGAGTTATCCTCGCTGTGTTCCAAAGTCAAAGCGGAGCGGGTAGATAGGAGGTTCTATGAAGAAGAGCTCCACCAAGTCAGGATGATCGCGGATGGTAAGTCATACTTACTGCAATGTGCCTTTGGTGGTAACAGGTTTGCCTTGCTCACACGGGTGTGGCGTTCCTGAGGCGCTTTTACGGATCTCCCGGGGAGTGCTGCGGATGCGGCTAGGCACTTTGTGACTCGAGATGGGGATGTTGAGCCGAGGCTGGTCTGGGTGCAATTTCAGTCCCCCGAGGCTCGTCCCCTCCTCAGCTATCAAATGAAACATCTAATGGAGTTGCATACGATGGCAAAGCCAGCCATGAAGGACCTTCGCATCTGGCTGTGGCCAACAGAGCCACTCCCGAGCAATTATTTTGGCTTGGTGCAAAAGTTATGTGACGCCACGCCCTGGATCGAAGTCCTGAAGTGCTCCGTATGCATTGAGGGAGTTCGGATGGCCTTTGCAAGGATGATAATGCATTGGCCAAGGGTGAAGCCGTCCGAGATGGCTACATCACCCCTGCCTCCTTGGACAGAGCATAGGCGCCCCGAGCTTTACTTCCCCGCCGCGATGGATGGTGCTCGGGCGATAGAGTCCCAATGCTCCAAAGATGTAATTTATGAGTGAGCGCACTATCGTGTGCCGTATGACTATATCGCTTTATAATACGTGTGCCCAATGTATCGTGTTTTTTAATTATTTTGACTCATGTGTGGCCGTTTGAACTGAAAGTTACCAGTCATTGGCTTCAACCCTCATCTAGATACTACAAGAGGTATTTTGACCTCAGCATTGTGACCCTTAGCCAATGTATCGGTGCCCGGAGGCGGTAGTGTGTGAGGAGAACAAGGCAATTGGACTATGTGGCTTTAGTGCTTTTACTTAGCCTTAGGAGCTTAACTGCGGGGCTGGTGACTACCCCCAGTATATTGTGATAGTCAGATTAACCGAGGTTGAAACCATTATCACATGGTTTATGAAGGTACAAACCCCTCGTATAACACGAAATAACCTCCATCGATTCTTAGCTTGACAAGTAGGCTCGGATCGCATACCAGTTCTCGTTTATTATGATAGTCAGTTTTCGGCTTTCTCCACCGAGGTATTTGACCAGGTGAGCTAGAAATACAATCGCAGTGGTTCTCCCTTTACCCTTTTATCTGAACTAGCAGAATGTAAGAGGGCAAACAGAGGAGCCGGGCAACCCAACTATTGACCCAAGACATAATTTGGAACCGATTCATATAACATAATAACCAAGACACCGAACACACAAAAAATAGTGATGAGGTGATGCTTGGGGCAAGATTTATAGTGAAGCACCTGTTCTACTAGCCGGTCGCATCTAACATGTACCGAACAGTTTTTCCTTTGGTGCCAGTGAGTGGAAAACAATTTACGTAACATAAAATACTGCAAAAAGGCCATGAAGGATAATCTTTATTTGTGTTGAATTTGTATAATTCATAATGCCAAGGCAACTGTCACATGTATTTTTTGCTTTAAAAACAAACTTTACAAAGGAGAGGTTTACCCAGGGTCTTCGATGGGTGGCTTTACGTCCTCCATGTGCCCTGTTGCGCATCTGCTCCCTTGCTCTCGAGGGGGGAGGTGCTCCTTTAAAGGTGATTACTATCGCGAACGAACCTTGGAGAGGGGGTCTTGATAAGTCGCCGTAATATGGGTAAGCATTATGCTTGGAAGATCCTGGATGGTACCCGCTATTTTTCCGAAGACACGTTTTGATGGTATTTCAGTCGAGCCGAACAACTGGTCTTTGGTAGCGGGTCCTCACAGCTGCCCATGGTATTTTGAGCGCAAAATTGTGCCTTCTAGGAACATACCTTACTGGTAGTAGGGTCGTGCTGTGAGGAGCGTATCCCTATTTGTGTTGAGTAGGGGATTGCTCCAAGATATCAGGTTGAGCTTGGGCTCGCTTGCTCGCTTGTCACGCCTTGATGGCTGATTGGGGCCTCAGCATTTCGTTGCCGTACTGGCATTCAGGTGCCAAGGCGGCAGTGTGTTCCTTAGTTTGGAGGGCGCACTCTGTATTGCCGTTGACAGTGATGACCCCCTTGGATTCGTGCATCTTGAGCTTTAGATATGCCTAATGGGGAACAACGTTTAAGCGGGCAAATGTTGTACGGCCGAGCAGTGTGTGATAGCCGCTGCGAAAAGGGACAATGTCGAAAATTAAGTCTTCTCTACGGAAGTTGTCGGGCGAGCCAAACACTACTTCCAAAGTTACCATGCCTGAGCAACGGGCTTCGACACCTAGGATTACTCCTTTAAAGGTAGTGTTTCTGGGTTTGATCCTTGACGGATCTATGCCCATCTTTTTCACTGTGTGTGAGTAAATCAAGTTAAGGCTACTTCCTCCGTCCATGAGGACTCTAGTGAGGTGGTACCCATCGATGATGAGGTCTAAGACAATGGCTGCCGAACCTCCATGATGGATACTAGTCGGATGATCCGTACGGTTGAAGGTGATCGGGCAAGCTGACCATGGGTTGAAGTTTGGGGCTATGGGCTCTATGGCATAGACCTCCCGAAGGGCATGCTTCCTCTCCCTTTTGGTTATATGTGTGACGTATATCATGTTCACAATTTTTACCTCGGGAGGGAATTGCTTCTGTCCTCCATTGTTTGGACCATTAGGCTCTTCGTCATCCTTGCCGCATGGGCCCTTGCCTTGCTCCTCGGCTGCAAGTTTACTGGCCTGCCTAAATACCCAATAGTTACGATTGCTATGGGTGGTGGGCTTGTCTTGGGTGTCGTGGATCTGGCAGGGCGTTTCCATGATTTTTTCCAATGTGGTAGGTCCGTCTCTATTTCCTTTAGAAGGTTTCTTCCGTTGTCCGAATCTTGATCTGCGGAAATCGACAATTACGACCATGTCCACAGTGTCACCATTTTTGTGGTAGTGCTTGTTCTTGTTGTGTCGTGGTTTCCCGTTTCCATCCCGAACTTCGGAGGTGTCGGGGTCTTCGGGGTTGTGGCCGCGATGAGCTAGCCAATTGTCCTCGCTCACGCAAAAGCGGATCATGAGTGAAATAAGGGTGGACATTGTCCTTGGCTTGTCTTGGCCAAGCTGACGAGCTATTCCCGGATGTTATGCCTGAAAGAGGCTATTGCCTCGGCGTCCGAACAATCAACGATATGGTTCTTGTTAGTCAGGAACTGATTCAAAAATTGCCTGGCCAATTCGCCAACTTTTTGGACAACGTTGCTCAAGTTGGAGGAGTCCGGGGGCCGGACTTTACGGCCGTGTAAATTAGATCGGAAGGCATCCTCGAGCTCTTCCCAGCTCCCAATGGAGTTCCCGGGGAGACTGTTTAACCGGTGTCGAGCTGGTCCTTTAATCTTTAGCGATAAGTACTTGATGGTGTGGAGATCATCTCCCTGGCCATATGAATGTCGAGAAGGAAGTATTCAATCCACACGGTGGGGTCTATTGTCCCGGCATATTGTTCTATATTTACGGGTTTAAACACTTCGAGGAATTGATGCTGCATAACCTCGTCTGTGAAGCACAGTGGGTGGGCAGCGCCTCTGATCCGGGCTACGTTATGCCGGAAATCGGCTGTTCTTTGGGCCCGGTATGGCTCCCGACCTCTATTACTGCGGTTAAGCCAAGGTTGGTGTCCATCCCGTCTAGCAGGGGAGTACCCTCTAGATCCCTAGATGGATCTAGTGTGACCTGCTCTATAGTCCAGGTCCTGCCATAAGTCATGTCGATCCTTAGACTGTGCTGGTTCCTTTCCTCTCCTCCGTGGTAGCACAGGTATGTACTTGGCCTCTATAGTCGTTCTGTCTTGTCCCCGAGGGGGGCAGTCTGGCAGGTCATACTGAGTGCGCCTCGGAGATACAGGCTCAAAGGCCTCGTCATTGAATTGCGGCAGCAGACGCCGGTGCGAGTAGCTTTTGTTTATATCCCGATGCTTAGTGTCGTACCCTTCTTCGGCTGCCAGGACCTCTGTCCATCTATTGTTGGGGATATCTGTAACATCCCAAAATTCTAAATTTTGGAATGTTATATTAAATAAATAAGTGTGATTGTTTGCTTGAATGTTGTGTGATTGATTGTGTGAAATTGAGTGGAATTTTGAAACTTCTGAAATTTTAATGAGAGGGAATAACATGACTTTCCCAAAATTTCTATTTCGAATCCCTATTCAATTTTGAGTTCGAATATTTTCAAAAACCCTCTTATAAAAAAATTCAAATGAGAGGAGGTAAATGACACTCAAAAATCAGATATAATGTTTTGATTCAACTTTTAAAATAAAAACTATTTGCCATTTATTTGAAATTCAAGTTCTTTTTCATTTTGGAGTTATTGCAAAAAAATAATAATTTTTTTAAGTATTTTATTCGGCCTTGAAAATATGTTCATCTTTTAGGAAATATTTTTCTGAAAATTTTGATATATAATATGCCTATATAAAATGTTTTTCTATTTTTTCTATTTGCTTTTATTTGTTGTATCTTTGAAAAAAAACACAAAACACTATTCACATCAAAACACTGTTCATCCGAAAAAAACTGGACAGCGCCCATGTGTGCTACCGGAACCAGCTCATGCGGTGCCCTTCCTCTTTTCTTTCAATTTTAATCCACTTCTAGTCTATTCATTTTGTCTCACCTCGCTTAACATTAGACCTTTGAACCTCCTTTCTACCTATAAATATAGACCCATAGGTGAACCCAAAAATCATCTACTCGGGTTAAACCAATCTTTTAGTTTGACTAGGTTTATTAAATAAAAATATTTTCTTCTCTCCGGCGGGATTTCTGGAAGTCGTCTTCTTTTTGGATTTATATCTTCTCTGCATTCTAAAGGTATTCTCTTCGTATTTTCTTTTATACTCGTGTAGTTTAATATCCCTAGACTAGTATTTCTATACTAGTATACAGTAATTCGATTATTAGTTAGTCTCCGTATTTACACATTACTATTAGAATTCTTTTAGACATAACACTTTTTCTTCCGTAAAACATCCTTACCCTGATTTTTCAAATGGCCATAACTTTTAACTCATTCACTCAAATTAGATGAAACCAACGCCTAGGTTTTCGTCTTGACCTCACCTATCCAATCAACATATCATGTCAACTTTTTTCAAATTTTCAAATTTCGAAATTTATTCAGATTTATATTCAAACTTATTTTGATAATATCTTTTTATTCGTAGCTCCGTTTCCGATGAATCCAATTGCGTCGGATCCGTATCGAAGTAATCTTTCCGTTCATATCATTAGTGTTATCGTTTCACCATATAATTTTGATCTTGCTCATACTTCTCTATTAGTCCCCAAAATGTGTTCACACACCGTACTAAGCTAATTCAATGCCATATTGAATTGCTTATAACTTTTGATTCGTCATTTTGAACCTAGTAATTCTTTTTTCTACACATTCATATTGATTTCCCATATATAGTAACATCATTAGTTTCAATCTTTGAACCTTTCAAATTTGAGCAATTCAATTCGAATCTGAACCTTTATTTGATCATATCTTGCAAAGTGTAACACCGTTTCAATTGATTCCTTTTGCCCCTAAATACTCGTGTCATATATTTCTATTCATAAGCATCGTACTTCGGTTCAACTTCTTTTGACCTTTGTGAATTCAGATTCAATTCATACTTGAATTTACAATTCTTTTCACACTTAAATTCGCTATAACTTGTGTTGTAGTGCTCCATTTCAATTAAATTCTTTCCGCAAATAAATTCTTATGTCTTATACTATTTGTCAACCAACAATCATGTTGTTCTCCCATACTTCGGATCGTCTTCCGTAGTCCCTCCAACCTAAGCTTATATAGCAATAGTTCATCATCCATTAACTCTTTCGAGTTGATTCCTCCACTTTCACTTTACAACACAGCTAGAACCTATCTTTTCTTATTTAACCTTAGTATGTTGTTATTTTCGCACCAAGACATGTTTTGTTCTTGCGTTTTTTCGGTTCTTTGTTTTGGCATGAATATTTATTGAATGTTATTTGCTCACGATAGATTTCTCGGAGTGTGACGAGTAGAATTATCCAGATTGTGAGAGCACCTATCTTCATCAAGTAATACCAGGAAAGTTCACATTGACCATGTTATTACCTATGTTTTTCAAGTTGCGTTAGTTCAACCTTCCACCCATTGCATGCAAAGTAGGTGCTTGGAAACTTGGTTACTTGAGTAGTATCATGTGGTAGGCCACCCAAATATCCTTGTTACTTTGGCCGGAATGTTATTTTATTTTTCTATGCTTTTTAGTAGACGGGTTTTTCGTTGAGTGTCTACCATGAGAGTTGTGAGACTTAATTGATGATGAAGACCTCAAGACTCCAAGTAATATTTTCAAGACCTGATGATGCAATATACCTCTGGGTGGATGATGGTTGAACGGCGCCCTGGAGAAGCCAGTGGTTAGCCTAGGTGTTGCTGGAGAAGTGCCAGTATTCACGCGGAAAGGTCCACCCAGGAATAAAGAGATGGATGGATGCTTCAAGACCCAAGGCTTACCTGCATAGCCACAAGCCATTATGGGCTCTGGCTTGGTTGGATATTGTGGTGACCCTGGACAGGCGGTGCTACGATATGTAGAAGAACGGTAGGAAAGGATGGGCACCGACAGAGTCTCAGAGGAATCCCTTAGAAGACCATGTTTTGATCATCTGTTCCTCAAACACCCTGAAGTGCGAGGAATCCAACGGAGGCGATCAAATCTTGTGGGGAACGTGTGCAAAACTCTGCAGAGTACTCAAACCTAATCGATTAGCCGTGTCCACGGTCATGGACAACTTGAGCCAAAGGAACTGAAACTATCTCAAATTCTCAACACCAAGAATTATAATGATGTGGGTATTAATGACAACTTGGGTATGAGAATTAGTTGGTGGAACCATCTCATTAATCAACCAACATTGTAGTAATAACTTCTGTTTTGCCCTCTCTTGTTGTAGGAAGATTTTGCTTTACGCAAAACTTGAACTTATAGCCCCACCTGCCATATATGCATATAGTATAGATGATTATTTTTCACCCCCACTTTTGTGACTTGCCGACATATTCAAAATCCTGACCTACACGGCTGCAATGTCTCATGTTGCAGATACTCTTGGTCGACGAGTAAGAGTATGATTCAGGGTTACGGTCTACACTCAACCTGCCGTTGGTGTTTATTGGGACTCCACTCCCGTTGGCTGTTTCCGCTGAGATTATAAGGTATATATCAGTTTTACGTTAATTACATGTGATTGCACTTTGATATATACATTGATGTACTGTGTGTGCCAGCATACTGATCCAGGAATGGCATAGAACACATAGAGGCTTGGCCTTTCCAGGTCGGGTCGCTACAATATCCTATTGGGCTCTGAGCTACTACTACTTTGCTTTTAGGCTTCGGGCAGTGGCTATGAGCTGTTACCTGAACTGTTCCTGATCTTAAGGGTCTTTGGGGATGGTGAAGTCTTCGTCTTTGAAGCTGTCCTCCTCATTGACTGGGGGAGGTAGTTGTCATCCTCGGAATCATTGAGGTCCTTGGGGTCACGCTGATCCTTGGGCCTCTCCGGGTCCTCTTGTGGTTCCTCGGGGGCTTTGAGGTCGTCGAGGTCTTCCGGGTTGTCGTTTTTCGCGGTGCCCATGATGGCTTCCCTTCCCTTCTTCACCTTCGATCACTTGTGCTGTTTCCGATGTTTTGATGGCTCCTCACCAGATTTGTCGCCCTTCTTCTTAGGGGTGTGGTCATCCTTGTCATCGGGGGTGTCCACCATATAGACGTCGTAGGTGGAGGTGGTTGTCCACCGCCTAGTATTGATAGGGGCGGGGGCGTTGACCTCTTCCTCCATGTCCTCTGCCTCTTTGGAGGCATAATCTAGCATATCGGTTAAGTCTTCGACAATGGCTACCAAGTGGGTGGTGGGTGGGTTGTGAAATTACTCATGACCTGCCTTCAGACCGCTCTGAACATAGGTCGAGGTTACATCATCCACGATTTTCATTGACTGGATCCGGTCAAGTGCCTCGTTTAATAGCGAGAGGTTGATCGGGTCAATCTTTTCAGGGCTTTCAGAGCTGACCTCCGGACATCCCAAATATGGAGTATATTTGATAAGAGTTGAACCTTGATGCTCGAGCGCTATAACCGGATCCGAGCATAAGGTCGGGTCTTCGACGAAAGCGGAGCCGAGAGCGGGGGCGAGCAGGGGACCCGAAGTTAAAGCTTCGGGACTTTCGGGATCATCAGACCAGATCAAGAGCCCAGTAGGGAACAGACCACCCTAGGAGTCGGTGAGAATTCTAGATTTCCGAACCTGATCTCTTGATCGAGGGCGAAGCTTCCGATCTGGCCAAGATGGCTGATCGGGTCAGCAGATAGCATAATGCTACCGAACGCAAAAATCTACCTAGGGATGAAGGTGTCCCAGTTGCAGGCTTGATCACGGATGATTAGGCGGGCCATAAACCCTCTAGCTATCTCACATCAGGACTCTCAACGAAAGCACCAATGTCGGTATCAAAACCGGTGGATCTCGGGTAGGGGGTCTGATAACCCACAAGTATAGGGGATCGCAACAGTTTTCGAGGGTAGAGTATTCAACCCAAATTTATAGATTCGACACAAGGGGAGCCAAAGAATACTTGAGAGTATTAGTAGTTGAGTTGTCAATTCAACCACACTTGGAGATAAATATCTGCAGCAAAGTGATAAGTAGCACAGTAATATGATAGGTTTGATAGTATTAGCAATAGTAACAGTAGCGGTAATAGTAGCAGTGATAGTTTTGTAGCAAGTGCAATAGTAACAACAGTAGTGGTAACTTAGCAAGGACAATAAGTGGAAAGCTCGTAGGCACTGAATCAAAGTATTCGTTGGATGATATTCATCATGTAATAGTCATAACCTAGGGCGATACAGAACTAGCTCCAGTTCATCAATGTATTGTAGGCATGTATTCCGTATATGTCATACGTGCTTATGGAAAAGAACTTGCATGACATCTTTTGTCCTACCCTCCTGTGGTAGCGGGGTCTATAAAGAAACTAAGGGATATTAAGGCATCCTTTTAACAGAAAACCGGAATAAAGCATTAGCACTTACTGAATACATGAACTCCTCAAACTACGGTCATCACCATGAAGTATCCCAAATATTATCACTATGGGGTTGACGGATCATAACACGTAATAGGTGCATATGACCAGGCGAGATCGGATCAACAACATAGATATAATGATGATAACATAAATGGTTCAGATCTGAAATCATGGCACTCGGGCCCTAGTGACAAGCATTATGCATGCCAAAGTCATAGCAACATCAATCTCAGAACATAATGGATACTAGGGATCAAGCCCTAACAAAACTAACTCGATTACATGATGAATCTCATCCAACTCCTCAACGACCAGCAAGCCTATGAAGGAATTACTCACTCCCGGTGGGGAACATCATGGAATTGGCGATGGAGAAAGGTTGGTGATGACGAAGATCGAAGATTCCCCTCTCCGGAGCCCCAAACGGACTCCAGATCTGGCCTCCCAATGAAGAACATGAGGTGGCAGCGGCTCCATCTCGTGAAATGCGATAATTCTTTTTATCCTATTTTTTTCTCCAAATTTAGGAATTTATAGTGGAGGAAATATTTCATTCCTCACTCTTTTTCCCTTGTTTTTTATATTCTGCAAAATAAATCTCCTGAAAGTTTCGTTCCATTCTGAGAACTTTTATTTCTGCACAAAAACAGCACCATGGCAATTCTGCTTAAAACAACGTCAGTCCGGGTTAGTTCCATTCAAATCATGCAAATTAGAGTCGGCAAACGAGTGAGGAAAGGTAGATACATTGGAGACGTATTAGGGTCCCGAGCTGTGGACCTAGCATCGATGGGTAACAGGGGATGAAGGAGATGATGTTTCCCTAGATCCGGGTCCTCTTGAGGATATAAAACCCTACATCCTTCTTGATTGTATTAATGTGAATGAGGATTACAGAGTTGATCTATCTCGATATCGATTGAGTTAAAACCCTAGATGAGTCAACTTGCCTCTACGAACTAAACCCTCTGGTTTATATATACACCAGGGGTATCTAGGGTTACACATGAAAAGCTTCAAACCGGGGATAGATACGCCGATCTTATCTTCAAGACTTGGAGGACACACCAAGTCTTTGGAGCTTTCGTTCTTGAACATGGGGTCACCTTATAAACCGGCCTTCCCGCAATAGCCATGGAGCGGCCCACCAAGCTGGCCCATGAGAGATTAGCCGATGACCCGAGGACCCCTTAGTCCCGGACTCCCTCAGCGTCTATGATGGTTAAACAAAAAATGCAAGAACTTTTATTTGTGTTATCCCATGTACACCCACAAAGACATTAGTCCCTTAACCAAGTTTGCCATCAATACACCAAACAAACAAGGGGTTGCACTAGATGCAGTTAGTCCCATTTTTGGTGAATGATACATGTTGGTTAAAGTTCTCAACGAGAATAATAATATTTGAAGTAAGACTTGGAGAATTTGATTCCAGGATATAGAAAGAACTCCCCTGAATATGTACATATAAATAATTTGCTCTGAATGCAAATGCACATGGCGTGTTTCGATTGTGGAGAACTCCCCTTATATACCAGAATCCAATCATAGTGCATTTTAACAGATAATATGAAAAATATGATATGCACAATGAGAAATGTGCGTTTGCGGAATGTCTTCGTGCGCATAAGATTAAGAAGCAAATAAAGCGTGAAGCAATAGCAGTAGTAGAAATGCACATGTCCATCACGACTTAAGTTTTACAAGCCAATTACAATAAATCAACATGGAGAACGAGAGTTGTAAACTTAACGGCAGATAGCACCCTGCCTATAAGCCCATTTAAAGACTATTAACTCGAATTCTTCTTCCACTTTGTCATCAAATGACCAAAAGGCTTAAAAATTGAGCATCTACACGTCCCTTGGAGAAGATGATGATGAAGGCCGAACATCCTAGGTGACGCTTGAGCTGGGAAGTGCAACAGGCGTTGAAGACGAGTCGTGGCTCAGAGCTGGTGCAGGCGGTGAAGTCACATGAGCTTCATCATCGATGGAGAATCAGGCACCGAAGGAGCTGTTGAAGAATAATTTGAAGGCAGCAACGATGTTATGCGACGCCATTGGGTAGTAGTTGGAGGTATAGTGGTCAGCTACTCCTAGGCGCACCCCCAAAATGCATCGCAAAAGGGTTTGACTCCTTCACCATCTTGATCTGCTGGAACCTTTGGAAGCAGCGAATCGGGAGGATGTTTTCTAGATCAGGTTTCCTAATGAATGGGTTGCCGCCGATCAAATTCTACAATAGCTCACACTATGATCTACGGTAGGAGCCCAGGAGGGAGAGGAGTTGAACACTTAGAGCATCTACAACCGGCCTTGGAAAATTAAGCCAAATGTATGTCTGCAGACGCGCCCACGAACGCATCCGGACATCCCCTCATATCTCGTGCCCGGCAGCCACAAACCTCAAATTTGGACTCTTGATTACAAATCCATGCATGTCAATCATACATGCCAATGCCACACGTAAATAAAAATGTTGCTGGCTTCTGGGCCCTCGATGATGTCCGCAGCGGCGAGTACGAGAGAGAGGTCTCTTGTGCCCGGTGGTGGACCCAGGATTGGTGATGCCCCACGTGAGAAACTAAGGGCTACAAACTACCCAGAAAAAACTCCAGTTTCAAGGCATACAAAAGTAAATCTATGTTGTATAACTAATAAGAAACCAAACATAATATTCAATGACAACATTTGTTCCATGATGGGTCAAGTAATAAAGCAAATAAAAATTAGAAGACAATATGTATCATAGATAGATGGTACAAAAAATTGATACCAAATCAAAGGATTGGTTGATCTAAGCCTCCCATGACTACATCTTCAATAACGCAAGAATCTAGAACTTCAATCATCAATTTTGAAATGCAAATCAGTGCATAATATAGCACGTAAATCTAGTTAACAATAGATGCAAAATGTGAAAACTTACGTCTAGGACGAGGCAAAACGCCTTTACGTGTGCTATAACCTTGAAATCACTCGATGATAATTGATTCTTCAATACTAACAAATGTATCTCGCTCGATGTAACATACATTTTATGATTCATCCACCCATCACCCATTTGTCTTCAATACTAACAAATACATCTCACTCGTTGGGCAAAACAATGTATATAATGAGCATATGGATTTATTTCAATGTTATATTCCAACCCGCCATGATCCATTCATATGTGTGATTAGTTGTTTGGCAAGGACCCATACTAATTTTCTCCCTTCTAGAAATATATTTAATGTCTGCATCTAAATTCTCAAATAGTATTCTCTTATTGGGGTCAGATTCAACATCATCGAGTTTGATTTCAGCTCTAACATTAGGGATATTATCAGTTGTTTGAGTTGAGGGAAGATATGTGCTTTTTATCGATCCAATATTGGAACAAGAAAGGGTATCTGATACGTCCCAAACATATCTACTTTTCGTAAACTTTTGCTATTGTTTGGACTCTAATTTGCATCGTTTGAATAGAACTAACTTGGACTGACGTTGTTTTCAATAGAACTACCATGGTGTTGTTTTTGTGTAGAAATAAAAGTTCTCGGAGTGAGCTGAAAATTTATGGAAAATTATGTTGGAATTAATAAAAAATACTGGCGTCAAAATCCACCGGACGGGGGCCACACAGGAGTCACAAGCCTGGAGGGCACGCCCTCCGAGCTTGTGGGCCCCTCGTGGCTCCGGCTGACCTAATTCCAATGCTATAAGTTCCATTTCGTTGGGTAAAAATCATAGAAAAACTTTCATCGCGTTTTACGAGAGGGAGCCGTCGCCACCTCCTATTCTTGCTCGGGAGGGTTGACCTGGAGTCCATTTGGGCCTTCGGGGAGGGGACCCGTCGCTGTCGTCATGACTAACCCTTCTCCATAAATAATTTCATGATGATCACCACCGGGAGTGAGTAATTCCTTTGTAGGCTTACTGGACAGTGATGGGATTGGATGAGATTTGTCATGTAATCGAGGTTTTTTGATAGGCTTGATTCTTGGTATCCATTATGTTCTGAGATTGATGTTGAAATAACTTTGCTATGCTTAATGCTTGTCACTAGGGCCCGTGTGCCATGATTCCAGATCTAAACCGTGCCATGCTTTCAGATCTAAACCTATTATGTTTTCATGAATATGAGAGTGTTTTGGATCCTAGCTTGCAAGTTGTATGCACCTATTATGTGTTATGATTCGTAGACCCCAAGGTGACAATAATTGGGATCATCTCCGGCGATGACCGTAGTTTGAGGAGTTCATGTATTCACCATGTGTTAATGCTTTGTTTTGGTTATATATTAAAAGGAGGCCTTAATACCCCTTAGATTTCCTTATGGACCCCGCTACCATGGGAGGGTAGGATAAAACATGTCATGCAAGTTCTTACTATAAGCACATATGACTATATACGAAATACATGCCTACATTATATTGATGAATTGGAGCTAGTTCCGTGTCGCTCTAGTGTGTAACCGTTATATGATGAATGTTATCCAATATACTTATCCATCACCGATCCAATGCCTACACATTCGCATATTGATCTTCGCTAAGTTACTATTGCTGCTACTGCCATTACAATCACTACTATTATTGTTCCTCTTACTATTATTACTATGCTACTAACAACTTTGTTGCGGAAAGAAATTCTAGGCATGGTTGAATTGACAACTCAACTGCTAAGACCCATAAATAACCTTTGGCTCACCTTGTGTCAAATCAATAAATATGGGTAAAATACTACCCTCAAAGACAGTTGTGATCCCTAAACTTATGGTTTATCAGTATCCTGCACCTATTTCCACAGAGGTGACCCTGTGTATCAAACCCATGAGAGGAAGATCCCCTTGAAGCAATGGTCTCTAGCAAGCTTTTCCGAAAGTGTCAAATCCAGATTTTGATCGGATCAGCAAGCAAATTGTGATTCAAACACTCATAATAAAAAGAAGGTACGTGGATGAGGTCTTAATGCTTACAACCATGTATTTGCGTTGGGATGAAAAAATGATATTACTTTGTTCTCGAAAAGTCACCCATCAAGAGGTGCTTGCTTCATATCAGAGTGGGGTGCGTGTCCAAATAACATCTTGACCGGCACGAGTCTTGATCAAGAATCAATTGTACCACCGAAGGTCCTATCCGTCTCGCGGGGTTGCCCCAATAATTAAGATAATAATATCAGACAAAAGCATTGGGTGTTGAATGAGTACACCTCATGAATCCCTAAGGATATGATACATGTTACCCTACTAAACCTTATTGTCACCGGTGTTCAATATAACACTTCACTATCTCCTTGCTCCTAGCCTCACCGAAGCTCAATCTTCATGATCCTGGGTACCTGCAGGGATGAAGATCACGTACAAGACAAGATACACTTCACAAAACAATTTTATTTCACACATACGAGACATTGTCTCAAAAACATGCATTGACCCCGTCAACAAATACCTTGGGTTCCAAGGCTCATGCATCACTGAACTACTCACACATGGAGATCAAATCACGACAGGAAAACACTGAAGAACACATCTTGGGATTGATTGATTGCAATATGTGTTACAATGGATTCCTTGTGCGATGCACGACTAAAAGTATGAACTAGATGAGAGAGCACTATGATGGTGGAGATGGTATGGAGATGAAAATGGCGGCGACTAGGGTTTGTGGATGATGAAGATGATGAAGAGGTTCTAAATGTGCTCGACGCTGTTATGTTGACATTTCGACAGGGCCCCCTTTATAAAAGTTGTTTAGGTGGACGACTTGCCTCGATTTCCATGCCAAACAACCGCTCATGCGATCACGTGTGATCACATGGAATGCCGTCTTTCACTCTAGATGGCCTCTGGTGCCTCATGGTGATTGATTCTTCCTCCATTTTCCTTCCTTTCCACTCTCCCATGTGATGTGTTCCCTTTGTAGCCCATTTCCCATGGAAAAACATTAAAGAGAGGATTTGTGGAGTCATGTGCATTAATTAGTCATTGGTGGCAATATCAGAGCGAATATCTCTCTTTTATTGAAATGTCTCAGTTTAACAAGGTTGAAATGAGTGTAAAAATATCACTCATCAACTCGCCCAAGCTTAAACTTGATCGTCCTCTAGCAACATAGAGAGAAATCCGAAGCATAAGGAACTCAGTTCTTTAAACCGAAGTAACAAGAAGGTTTTGGTTCACTTATGATGAGTATGCCTAGATAGCCCTCCACTTCTTGACCTGAAAATTTAAAATAGATATAGCGGTGGCATGGTTATAATGCAAGTGTTATTGAAGCAAAGATAACCAATAGAAAGTTTCCGATCTACTATATGAAACAACTTTGCAACACTTCATTTCATTTAATCTATAAAACACTTGCTTTCCGGGAATGCACGGAAGAGTTTCTTTAGATAGAGCCATGAAAACATAAATAGAAAGCATGTATTAAAATATGATAATCAAGTGCTGAGCAAACTCACAATTGTCTCCTCCTCTAGGCTCTTAAATACTTTGTTTCAATCATTGTTTGCTAGAACTTTGATTGTCACATGAAGGATATTAGGCCAAATAAGTGATCATGCATAGGTTTTCGCTGTGGCTTAATGTTTGGGAACTATGGACCGTTAGCAATAATGTCTCTTTTGAGCTCTTTTGGTCAGTCCCCTTTATTTATCACATACATACCCATACAAGAGAAAGCCAAATAATATTCGTTTGTAGTGTTGCCACTATGTACTGTAACACACTCATTACCGAAACCCAAGCTATCGCTCTTGGAGGATCATTCATTGGCGAATGGAGTCCTCAACATAACATAAAGAAGGGTGATGAAACCACATTTTCACTCGTAAACGCATATATAGTAGCAAAGGCCATGGCACCAGCCGGAGTCTGTAACACCATGTTGAGAGATACAACACAATTTTTTGGCATAATCTCACCCACCTTTCAACTAAGCTCCTTTAAACAATTTAATCCACAAGTGCTATCTAGTCTATTAATATTACCAACATGGGGTTGAGCATGTTGAACATCACTTCCACTACAATTTCTCAACTCCCAGGTCTTGAGAGACTTTGTCTTGTGCATAGTTATTCTTGATTAGTATTGTTTCAATTTAAAACCATCCCATGACAAGTCTTAGTTGTCTAAATTAAAGAATACAAACACTACAAAATTATTTTAGCTACTAGAGCAAAGCCTTTGTATCAACTATCTAGACATACTCCCATCTGCACATATCACACATACAACAACTACATATACTCTAAGTATCCAAGTGCAAAAGATGGGGATTCGTAGGACATACCTTCACGGTTGCAAATTTACACACTTCCATTGCTTACTATTGCATTCCTTGTTCTCCAGCATAGATCCACTCCTGTGAAAATAAAGCAACCGAACTCCAAGGGGCTAAATGAAGAACAAGAGAAAAGCAAAGCTTATTCTATTGTTTGGTTTTGGGATTTTGAAAACAAACTTGCAACCGAAAAAATCGCAAGGGAAAATAAAAATAAAAAGCAAAGTGTTGGAACAAACCAACACAAGTGTTTTGAAGCTCCTCGATCTTAAGTACAACCTCATTACAATTTATTCAAATACTGCCACATCTTGATGTAGAAGTGGTGATAACCTCCCCCAAGCTTAGGCTTTTGCAAGCCCAAACCGGTGAGATGGCGGTTGGTTAGTAGCCCACTCCTGCCTCCAGTTGGAGAATTTCATGTTCATATAGGTAGACGTGCCTCTAGGGACAATGCGAGGTTGCTCATATCATGGATAGAGCTCTAAAGGTTGTTGAGGTCCGTGTAGGTGGTGTAGTCTTGTTGAGGCTGCTCCTCTACTTCGTCGGTGGTGAGTTCTTATTCATCTACTTGTTTTGATTCTTGCCTTTCTTGGTAAAAATTTGCATCTCCTACCTATGCAACATAATTGAATTGTCTATTCTTGATGGAGAACAGTTAGTCATAGGTGTGGGTAACAAGTACGCCACTCTAGGAATTCTAATGAGACGGTGACCTTATGAACTACTACCATACAAGCGATAGTAAGAACACAAATGTTAACAAGAGTATTACCGACAATGGGGTGAAGATGATTGTAGTTGAGACCAAGGGAGTTGGCCAACATGGTGATCACTCCTCCACACACGATATATCCTTGTGCATGATTAGCTTGATGCAGGAGGTCTAGCAATAGTATTGCCCCGAAGTTGGGAAAAGTACCAACGTCCAGGTTTGCTACTTTCCCAAGAGCTAGCATGTTCTCATCATTCACCTTAGAAACTTCTCCCCATGCCTACAACGAGTTAGTGATAATATAGTATAAATAACATATAGCAGGACTTTCGATGCAACTGTTTTTTTTTTGCCTGGAGCCATGACAACTCATCAGGTAAAAGGATTGCCTTGGGTGCGGCTCAAAGAATCATAAACATATCTAAAATCATCATCATTGTTAGCAAAGCCAAAGTGGTTACACCACTCATCAAGAGTGATGTCAAAGTCTTGATCAAGGAGACGGAAAGTGATCATCTCCTCCTCTTGTTCACTTCGCATAAGACCAGCATTATGCGAGAGAGTAGTAAGAAACTCAAGCATCAATCGTTCATAAGTCCAACATCCATGATGAACAAAATGATGCAACCCGGTGTTATGACAAAGCAAATTAAAATCATGAGCTTGGCAAGAGTATTCGCACAAGCACATTTGGTTGATTTGATCTTCCTTGTGGTGAGCTTCTAGAACTTCTTCCTTGCTCCACGACCGATGAAGACGATCCCCCGAGTTGAAACTTGTTGCGGTTGTGCGGTGGATGAACTCGAACCACCGCATACGCAAGAAGACCTGCATGTAAACATCTATAAAACATTTTTTCAATACAATACAATTAAACAATAATGATCCTACAATACTCACAACATCATACTCCTCTAAAAATATTAACAAATCCATTCCAAAGTCAAGTTTGAATAAAAATATGCATATCCTAGAATACAAAGCTAAGCACGTAGAACATGGATTCGCGAAAAAATTGGGGATGAGAGGAGAAATGTATTGTAGGTCGATCAAACAGAAGGATTTGAACTGGAAACTTGTGAGTAGAGATATGGGACAAAGTATGCTAGGGTTGATGACCCACGAGTATAGGGGGTCAATCATAGTCCTTTCGATAAGTAAGAGTGTTGAAACCAACGAAGAGCAGAAGGAAATGGCAAGCAATTTTCAGCAAGGTATTCTCTCCAAGTGCTAGAATTGACAGCGATAGATAATTTTGTAGCAAGATAATTCGTAACAAGTGACAAGTAAAAAAAAGTAACAAGTGTGCAGCAAGCTATCCCATATTTTTTTGTAGCGAAGGACGGGACTTAAAGTTCTCTTATATGAAGCAACACGATCTCAAGGACACATGGGAATTTCCGTCTAGACATGTTCATCATGTTGAGTTGATTTTTGTTCGTTACTTTGATAATTTGATATGTGGGTGGACCGATGATTAGGTGTTGTTCTTACTTGAACAAACAACCTACTTATGATTACCCCCTCTCACAAGCATCCACAACTACAAAATAATAATTAAGATAAATCTAACCATAGCATGAATAGATCCAAATCAGCCACTTATGGAATAACACATAAACTAGGATTTAAGCTTCTGTCACTCTCGCAACCCATCATCTACTTATTACTCCACAATGCCTTCCCTTAGGCCCAAAGTATGGTGAAGTGTCATGTAGTCGACGTTCACATGACACCACTAAAGGAAGCAACAACATACATATCATCAAAATATCGAACGAATACCAACTTCACATGATTACTTATAACAAGACTTCTCCCATGTCCTCGAGAACAAAAGTAACTACTCACAAGTCATCACCATGTTCAAGATAATATGTGTAATGAATATGATAAAGGATCTGAACATGTTATCTTCCACCAAGTAAACCAACAAGCATCAACTACAAGATGTAATCAACACTACTAGCACCCCAGGTACCAATTTGAGGTTTTGAGACAAAGATTGAATACAAGAGATGAACTAGGGAGTGAGATAAGATGGCGTCGGTTAAGATGTTGATGAAAATTGGTCCTCCCATTAAGGAGGAAGAGTTGGTGATGATGATGGGTTTGATTTCCCCATTCCGAAGGGAAGTTTCCCCGGCAAAATCGCTTTGCTGAAGAGCAAAAGGGCTCCTGCCCAAATTTCCGCCTTGAGACGACAGTGCTTCATCCCCAAAGTATCCTCCATATTTTTAGGTCAAAACCCTTCGTATAGCAGACAAGGGGCACTGGAGCTTGCCTACGGGCCTCCCAAGCCATAAGGACACGCCCAGGGAGGGTGGTCGCACCCTATTGGCTTGGGAGCAAGAGGTGGCCCCCTTTGTTATTTCTTTTCTCCAATAATTCTTATATATTCAATAAAAATCCTTGGGGTGTTTTAGGTCATTTGGAGTCCAGAAAAATTCCAGCTTTTTCCATGGCTTTCAGGTCTAGAATTCTAGTTTGCGTTTCTGTATTTGTGTAGATCTTGCAAATTAAGAGACAAAAGTCATTAGAATTGTATCATAAAATGGAATAATGACCAATAAAAATACAAAATTTCAATACGAAATCATGATGCAAATGGACGTATCAACTTCCCAAGCTTAGACCTCGCTTGTCCTCAAGCGAGAGCCGAACTCGATAATAAGGACCACATGATTCAAAGATAGAGGTGCTGATAAAAACAAAATACGGACATGCGAGCATCATGAATATTACCATAGAAGCAATTTTTCATTATCTAAGTTCTCATAAACAAGTAACAATCTATCTACAAGTATTGAAGAATGGAGCATAAACTTTGTTGAAAACTAACAAACTATGTTCTTAGTCACTGAGACAATCAAAATTCATCATATTTCATAGAAGAGTCCATGTAAGAGCTTTCATTTTAGCAAGTTCACAAAGTCAACTATCATTTAGTCTTCTATGATTGCCGACACTCAATGCATATTTTTGGAGCAAACGTTTCCGTCAAACACATAGGAAGATAGGGGTTTAATTGTTTTCGCCACCCAACTTATTTACCTCAAGGATATTGTCAACAATAATTTCTCATGACCATCTAAGTCCAACTGGATATATATGCCTAGATATTTCCCCAACACATGATGGTTGCCAACTAAAGAATTACTAGATTGGAATAGGGATAATCATTATTGACTCTTGCATAAAAGCAAATACACGAAAGTAAAAGATAGGCCCTTCGCAAAGGGAAGCAGAGGTTGTCATGCACTTTTTATTTTTGGATGTGCAAGCTCTTAATGTAAAGGAATGTCACTTTATATTGCCCCTTGTGATAGCAACCTTTATTATGCAGTCCATCACTTTTATTTCTTTGCCATCACAAGATCGTGCAAACTTTATTTCCCCTTACAATAAAATATCATACAAATTTAGGAGCAATTTTATTGCTTTATGCACCGATGAAAATTTACTTGAAGGATCTCATTCAACCCATAGGTAGATATGGTGTACTCTCACGACAAGAAACTGAGTTTAAGGGTTATGGATTCACAAGTAGTATCTCTACTTGGTGCAAATTTTTGGGCTAGCAAAATATCCTAGACAAGCACCACATGTTAGAGGATCCATGCCAATATAACTTATATGTTAATGTAACAAACATAACTCGTTACGCTGTCTTCCTTGTCCAACATCAACTATTCGATCATGTCGAAAATATTTGATGGGGGCTCACAATCATCAAAGATGTGCAAGATAGTATATTTGTATGTGAATCTCCTCTCATCTTTCATAATTTTTCATGGATTGTATCAATGACTAACGCTATGTTTGTTAACCCCCAGAAACTTTTATCAAGCACACTCCTTTTTATGTGGAATTTTTACTCCCCATGGGATTAACATATGATATTTCTATTTTTTTCTATTTCATTGCTACGATTGATGCACGAGCGTAAAGCAAGCAAACTTAAACTAATCTTTGTTATATAACTCTCACACTCAATTATAGGGATAGATAGATAACAAAGCAAGCACTCTAAGCAAAACAATATCAAACTTTTATTCTTCTGGATCATGAAATAGCTAAGGATCGAACTAAGATAGATGATATTGTAAATGTGATGGTGATACCATACCGAGAGCTAGAGGTGGTGCCCATACCCATGCACTCAAGTGTCCTTCTTGGGTGATGGCGGTGATGAAGTAGTGGGCTTGTCCTTTAAAAAATATTTCAAATTATCGATTATCCTGCAAAGGGCCTGATTCTACTGTTCTAGCAAAAATTCATGGCTAATTCTTTGTTATGAGCACAGATGGATTCCATAACATTCAATGCATCAATTTCAGGTAAAGAGATATCATCAAGAAGAGGTAATGGCATATCTCTCTCTCGTTTGTATCCTCAAAGAGGTGACTAGCAGAATCTCTTTTGAAACCTTCCGCTTCTTTATCCTTCCTCATAGCATCCTTTGGAGCCTCTAGTTCATCCTCTTTTCCGATAGACAACTCATACTAAACTTCGCTATAAGGGCGTTTTCCCGGTGAAGGTCAGACTATGTGATGCTTCTTGCGGAGAATCGGGGGAGCCATATGCGCTTCACCGAATTAGGGGACCTGATAGAAAAATAGTCTGAAACAAGAACAGAGGAGAAACTTGTGATATGGTGGTCAAAACAAATGGGGGTATATATAATGATTCTTTTGTAGGTCAGAATACTAGTCCCGGAAGAAAACAGAGTCGGGGAGGCACATGAGGGGCTCCCAAGCCATCAAGGCGCACCTAGGGGGTGGTCGGGCCCTGTTGGCTTGAGACTCCCTCATGGGTACCCTCAGCTGATTTTTATTTTTGTAATTTTTCTAATATTCCAAAATGGATAGAAAATATTTTTATGATTTTTTGGAGTCGGTTTACTTACCACATCACATACCTACTCCTTTTCAGGGTTCTGGAGTGTTCCTCTCTTATGTGTTCTTCCGGTGTCATCACTTGAATAATATTAGATTCAATATTAATGGGCGTACGTGAGGTATAATGTTTATTTTTTTCCATTGACCACACTCGGATTTGTGCCTTCGGCATTGTTAATCTTAATGGCTCCAGAGCGATAAACTTCTTTGACGATATATGGTCGTTCCCATTTGGAGAGAAGTTTTCCTGCAAAAAATCTGAAATGAGAATTGTACAAAATAAGTAGATTGCTAATTTTAAATTCTTGTTTCTAGATTCTCTTGTCATGTCATCTTTTAACAACTTGGCATTTTCATAGGCTTGTGTCCTCCATTCATCTAGAGAGCTAATATCAAATGACCTCTTTTCACCGGCAAGTTTGAAGTCATAGTTACGTTCTTTAATTGCCCAATAAGCTTTATGTTCTAACTCAAGAGGTAAGTTACATGCTTTTCCATAGACCATTTTATACATAGACATTCCCATAGGATTTTATAAGCAGTTCTATAAGCCCATAATGCATCATCGAGTTTCTTAGACCAATTCTTTCTAGATCTACTAACAACCTTTTGCAAGATCAATTTTATTTCTATGTTATTAAGTTGACTTCACCACTAGACCAAGGATGATAAGGTGATGTGATTATATGGTTGACATCATATTTAGCTTGAAGTTTACGGAAAGCTTCATGAATAAAATGTGAACCACCATCAGTCATTAAATATCTACGGACTCCAAACTTTGGGTAGATAACATCTTTAAGCATTTTAATAGAAGTGTTGTGATCAACACTACTAGTTGGAATAGCTTCTACCCACTTAGTAACGTAACCAAAAAATACTAAAATATGAGTATACCCATTAGAGGAAGGAAAAGGTCCCATGTAATCAAAACACCAAACATCAAATGGTTCAATGACAAGTGAACAATTCATAGGCATTTCCCGACGTCTACCAATGTTACCAATTCTTTTACATTCATCACAAGAGAGGACAAACTTACGAGCATCTTTGAAAAGAGTAGGCGAATAAAACCAGAGTACCTTATGTGCAGTTCTATATTCCGCATAGTGCCCTCAGTATGACTCGGAATGACACTTCCATTGGATTTTTTTCTGGTTCATGCTCAGGTACATAATTTCTAATAACACCATCTACTCCTTTATAAAGATGTGGGTCGTCCCAAAAGTAATTTCTTAAATCAAAGAAGAACCTTTTCTTTTGTTGGTATGTGAAACTAGTTGGTATATATTTAGCAACAATGTAATTGGCATAATATGCATACCAAGAAGTATTACATGAAACATTTATAATAGTTAATTGCTCATCTGGAAAACTATCATCAATAGGCAATGGGTCACTAGGAACATTTTCCATCCTAGACAAGTTATCTGGTACATGATTCTCATCTCTCTTTCTATCAACAATTTGCAAATCAGACTCTTGAAGTAAAATCATTCACCTAATTGGTCTAGGCTTAGCATCTTTATTTTCCATCAAATATTTAATAGCAGCATGATAAGTGTAAATAGTAACCTTGGAATCAACAATATAAGTTCTAAACTTATCACATGCAAACACAACTGCTAAAAAATCATTCTCAGTAGTAGCATAATTTCTTTGAGCACTGTCTAGAGTCTTACTAGCATAATGAATAACATTCAATTTCTTGTCTAATCTTTGCCCTAGAACAACACCAAGAACATAATCACTAGCATCATACATAATTTCAAATGGTAAGTTGCAATCAGTTGGCTGAACAATAGGTGCAGAAATTAAGGCTTTGTTAAGTATTTCAAAGGCTTCTGCACAATCATCATAAAAATAAAGAGAATATCTTTCTAAAGAAGATTAGTTAGAGGCCTAGAAATTTAGAAATATTTAATGAAACGCCTATAGAAATCAGCATGATCAAGGGAACTTCTTATACCATTTACATATTTACGAAATGACATTTTCTCTATTGCATCAACTTTAGCTTTGTCTACCTGAATACCTTGTTCAATTTTTTTATGCCCAAGTACTATACCTTCATTCACCATAAAGTGTCACTTCTCCCAATTCAAGATGAGATTAGTTTCTTCACATCTTTGCAAAACTCAATCAAGGTTTCTTAAGCAATCACCAAAAGAAGTCCCATAAACGAAAAAATCATCCATGAATACCTCAATAATATTTTCACAAAAATCAGAGAATATAGCAGTCATACATCTTTGAAAGGTAGGAGGTGCATTACATAAACCAAAAGGCATACGTCTGTAAGCATGTGTTCCAAACGGGCAAGTGAACATAGTTTTCTCTTGATCTTCTTTTGTTAAAGGTATTTGAGGAAAGCCATAATATCCATCAAGGAAACAAAAGTGTGTATGTTTAGAAAAAGGTCAAAAATAGCCTATTGGGGTTCAGTTGGCGAGAAAAGCCTTCTCCCTAATATTTCTAAATTTGATCAATAACAGGGAAGGGTACTAATCTTTTCTAGTGGCTTAGTTTAATCTCTTGAAATCAATTACCATCCTATAACAATTACAATCCTTTTTGGGATAAGTTCATTTTTATCATTAGGAACAACGATTATACCTCCTTTCTTAGGAACACAATGAACAAGACTTACCCATCTACTATCTGTTATGGGATAGATTATACCTACCTCTAGAAGCTTTAATATTTCAATTCTTACCACTTCCTTCATTTTAGGATTCATATGGTGTTGATGATCTACGACAGGTTTAGCATTTGGTTCCATATAAACCTTATGCTGACATAGAGTGGGACTAATGCCCTTAAGATCGTCAAGAGTATATCCAATAGAAGGTTGGTGCTTCCTCGGAGTTTTATGTAATCTCTTTTTTTCATGCTTTGACAGGTTAGCACTAATAATAACATGATATATCTTCTTTTCATCAAGATAAGCATATTTCAATGTATCATGTAATTTCTTTAACTCAAACACGGGATCTCCCTTAGGTGGGGGAGGATCTCCTAGAATGTCAACATGCAAGTTGTGTTTAATAATAGGTGTTTCCCTAGATAATATTTCATCTATTTCATTTCTTTCATTCATATGCATATCATTTTCATGGTCTAGCAAATATTGTTCTAACAGATCAGTAGGAGGCACGACAATAGAAGCAAGACCAATAATTTCATTAGATAACTCTTTCTCATGTGGTTGTCTACCGAACTTAGAGAAATTGAATTAATGAGATGCATCACCAAAACTCACTTTGACCTTTTTATGTAACACAATTAATTTCAGCATTAACAGTATTCAAGAAATCTCTACCAAATATAATGGGATAAAAAATATCTTATAGTGTACCGAGTACTAAGAAATCAGTAGGGTATTTGATTTTTCCGCACAAGACTTCAACATCTCTAATAATCCCCAATGGTGAAATAGTATCTCTATTTGCAAGTTTAATAGTAACATCGATGTCTTCCATCTCAGAGGGTGCTATTTCATTCATAATTTCTTGATATAAAGTAAAAGGAATAGCACTCACACTAGCACCCATGCCATACAAACCATGATATAAATGATCTCCAATTTTCACAGAAACAACATGCATGCCAATAGCGGGTTTATTCTTATCTAGCACATCATGTTCGTTTCTAACAGGTTTTGCCATTCTAGCAGCCTCATCGCAAAAGTAAATAACCTACCCATCATATTGTCAACCAAGAGATCTTTAACCATAGCAATATTAGGTTCTACATTTATTTGTTCATAAGGTTTGGGTGTTCTAACATTGCTTTTATTAACCACAATTGTAGCCTTAGCATGCTCCTTAAGCCTAATAGGAAAAGGTGGTTTCCGAATGTAAGTAATGGGCACAACTGGATCAACATTGGAAATAATAGTTTCATATTTAACAGTAATAGGTTCCTCTAAAAATTCTTAAATGGGTGGATGGTATTTAAACCACTTATCATTAGGGAGATCAACATGTGTAGCAAATGATTCACAGAAAGAAGCTACTATCTCAGAGTTAAGACATATTTATTGCTACACTTATGAAAAGTATCAGTTCCCATAAAAGATTTAACAGAATCAAACTCAAGTTTCATACCTGACTCTTTACCCCCATCAAGCTCCCAATCTTCAGAGTTTAATTTAATTCTTTCTAGAATATCCCATTTGAATTCAATAGTTCTCTTCATGAAGGAACTAGTAGAAGAAGAATCAAGCATTAATTGATCATCATAACAAAGTCAAGCACAACAGATTTGTAGTATTATTTCTCTTGAGAGCTCATGACTGGGGTAAGTGTGCAACATATATTTAAGCCTCCCCAAGCTTGAGAAATGCTTTCTCCTTCACGAGGCCAATATATATATATATATATATATATATATATATATAATTCCTATCACAATGAACTAGCTAGATGCATAGGATAAAACTTCTGGTGAAATTCTAGCTTCAACCGATTCTAGACCCATGTTCCAGCATCATCCAATAGCCTATACCAAATCAATGCCTTTCCCTCCAAAGATAAAGGGAATATCTTCTTGTTGACTTTATCCTCGGATAAACCTGCAAGCTTAAATAATCCATGAATCTCATCTATATATATATCAAGCGCAAATCAGGATGAGTTCTTTCGTCTCTTGCATAAGGATTAGCTAGCAGTTTCTCTAACATACCCGAAGAAATCTCATAATGTATATTTTGAGAAAGTTCAGTAGGTTGGGGAGCGGCCTTTGCCACTTCCATTCGAGGTGAAGATACCTCGAAAAAACCTCTCAAAGGATTATCATCCATAGTAACAAGCAATGGTAAATTTCGGCACATACCAAAAATGTTTCCTTACCAAATTCCGCTCACCAAAGGCGCTTCAGTCCCTAGCAATGGAGCCAGAAAAGATTATTGATGACCCACAAATATAGGGGATCAATCGTAGTCCTTTCAATAAGTAAGAGTGTCGAACGCAACGAAGAGCAGAAGGAAATGACAAGCAGTTTTCAGCAAGGTATTCTCTGTAAGTGTAGTAAGTGACAATGATCGATAGTTTTGTAGCAAGATAATTCATAACAAGCGACAATTAACAAAAGTAACAAGTGTGCATCAAGGTATACAAATCCTTTTTGTAGCAAAGGAAAGGCCTAAAAGTTCTCTTATATGAAGCAAAGTGCTCACGAGGACACATGTGAATTTCCGTCTAGCCATGTTCATCATATTGAGTTGATCCGTGGTCGTTACTTTGATATCTTGATATGTGGGTGGGCTGGTGCTTAGGTGTGGTTCTTACTTGAACAAACAACCTACTTATGATTACCCTGATAACCCACAAGTATAGGGGATCACGACAGTCCTCATGGGTAGTATTTCACCCTAGTTTATTGGTTCGACATAAGGGGAGTCAAAGAATATTTATTGGCCTTGAAAGTTGAGTTGTCAGTTCAACCGCACTTGGGATATCTCTATGAAACAAACGTTTAGTAGCAGGAAAATAGTAGTAGCAAAAGTAACAACAATAGTGACATCAACAATTTTGTAGCAGGTGTGACGGTAACAACAATAGTAGTAACTTAGCAAGATTCAGTATATGTAAAGTGTAGACACGTGGATCAGTGATGGATAATGATTTATATGACATTGATTATATAAATGTTACACACTAGGGCGACACAGAACTAGCTCCAATTTCATCAATATAATGTAGGCATGTAGTCCGTATATAATCATACGTGCTTGCGATAAGAACTTGCATGGCATCTTTTGTCCTACCCTCCCGTGGCAGTGGGGTCCTATTGGAAACAAAGGGATATTAAGGCCTCCTTTTAATAGAGAACCGGAACAAAGCATTAACACATGGTGAATACATGAACTCCTCAAACTACGGAATCACCGGAAATAATCCCAATTATTGTCACCTTGGGGTATACGGATCATGACACATAATAGGTGCATAGAACTTGCAAGATAGGATCCAAATCACTCTTATATTCATGAAAACATAATAGGTTCGGATCTGAAATCATGGCACTCGGGCCCTAGTGACAAGCACTAAGCATAGCAAAGTCATAGCAACATCAATCTCAGAACATAGTACCAGGGATCAAGCCCTATCAAACTTAACTCGATTACATGATCAATCTCATCGAATCCCACCACCGTCCAGCAAGCCTAAAAAGGAATTACTCACTCCCGGTGGTGAGCATCATGGCGGTGTTGATGGATAAGGGTTGATGAGGATGACGACGATGATTTCCCCTCTCTGGAGCCCAAAACAGGCTCCAGATCAGCCCTCCGAAGGAAGAACAACACGTGGCGGTGGCTCTGTCTCGTGAAACGCGATGAAAACTTCTCCCTAAATTTTTCTCGGAAGATGTCAATTTATAGAACTGAAATTAGGGTCGGAGGAGCCTCTAGGGCCCCACAAGCCATCATGACACGACCTAGGGGGGCGCCCTGATGTGTGGTGGCCCCCTGGCACACGCCCTCTGTCAGCTCTTTGCTCCATAATTCATGATAATTCTCAAAAATAATTAACAAAAAGTTTTGTCCAATTCCGAGAACTTTTATTTCTGCACAAAAATAACACCAAGGTGGTTTTGCTAAAAACAACGTTAGTCCGGGTTTCATTCAAATCATGCAAATTAGAAGTCAAAACAAGTGCAAAAGTATTTGGAAAAGTAGGTACGTTGGAGACGTATCAACCCCCGCAAGCTTAACTCATTGCTTGTCCTCAAGCAATTCATTTGATAAACTGAAAGTGATAAACAGAACTTTTACAAACTCTTTTGTTCTTGTTGTTATACACATGCTTAGCTAGTGCTAAAGTTTTCAGCATAAATCATAAATAAGCACATTCATGACAACAACTAGATATTATGTTAACTCGTGTCAATACATAACTTGCTAGAAAGTAATAATAAAATATCAAGTATGTCAACAATTTGTCAAAACAATCATAATATAATACGTTGACATGGTATTTCGCTAGCCCTTTCTGAGACCGCAAAACATAAATGCAGAGCACCTCTGAGATCCAAGCAGCGAGTAAACATTATAATTCAGAGTAGAAAAGATCTAGCCATGCTCATATCCAACATTAAATAGACTCAATGCATAAAAATGACAAAAGTTCTCTAAGGTTTGGTGCTTTTAATTAGAGGATGATGACTTGGCATAAAAGTAAATAGATAGGCCCTTCGTAGAGGGAAGCATTGATTTTCGGAGGTGCCAGAGCTCGAACCTTAAAACAAGAGTGAAGGTATAATTTTTAGGTGGTGCACTTTTCTTGTCAATGTTAAGGCAGATGTTTTTAATATCTTCCATGCTAAACTCATTATTGGCGGTTCTCAAACAAAATAGTAAAGTTTACTCCTATCCACCATCCATACACAGACCATGGCTGCCCGAATCCACGGATATCTGCCAACAGACAATTGTCCTAAGGAGTTTTGTTTAATTTATTTTGATTATGCAGGACTAGACATCCTTTTTACTATCCTCTCTCGTGCAATGATAGCGAATAAACAACCATCCTGAGAATAACTCGCTTAACATGGAAAAATATTGACCACCTCGTCGCTCCATGAGCGAGATGGGTGCCCAAAATGGATGTCTATTTGAATATTTAGAGATGGCCCATGCAAATTTACTTGGAACAGCAGGGTAATACCGCGTATAGGTAGGTATGGTAGACTCATGTGGAATAACTTGGTTTAAGGGTTTTGGATGCACAAGCAGCATTCCCGCTTAGTACAACTGAAGAGTAGCAATAGATTGAGAAGCAACCGGCTAGAGAGCAACAACGGTCATAAACATGCATTGTGAATAATTAACGTTGGACGTAGCATGAGTAGGATATGAACACTCTGAATTTAAACATCATGAAGGTCGCATTGGTTTTGATTCAACTACATGTTTGCACATGGGCCAAGTCAAACTGCTTGAATTACTCAGAGGGAGATACCATACTACCATAGCACATTATAACCATTTTAATGCATGTTGACATACAAGATAAATTATTATTAGCCCCCAACTATTTAGGCATGGCATGAGAAGCTATAATCCATAATTTTCATCATAAACATGTTTACTCATGATATACTGAATCAAGATCAAACTGGCTAAACATATTTACAAAAACAAAAAACAAGAAGAGTTCATACCAACTTCCTTTGCCACTATCACTTCATCAAATATTGTCGTTATTGCCTTTCACTTGCATGATCGAATGATATGATAATAATAATAGTGCAAGAATGTCGTGGACTGAGCTGGAATCTCCAAGGTAGTTTAGACAAAAGGGGAAGACAAGGTAAAATTGGCTCTCTATTAGATCAATAATAAAGCATATGAGCCACTCAACATTTTCATCGTGGTCTTCTCCTTTCAAAGATTCAACAAAAAGAAAAGAAATTCATAGAAACACACCAAAATATTTTTGGAGTTTTTGATTTTCTCAAGCAAGGAAAGAACTAAGGGAAAACAAGAACGAGAAAACCCATTTACATGGGAAAGCTCCCAACATGCAAAGGAAATATTTTTGGGGTTTTCTTTTTAGTTCTACAACTAAAGAAATGAGGAAATTAAAAACCGAAAAGAAGTGAGAAATATTTTTGTATTTTCAAACTTTTTCAAACACACAAGAAGAAAATGGAAAAATAAAGCTATTTTTTGGATTTTCAAAGTTTTTCAAACACACAAGAAGAAAACGGAAAAATAAAGCTAGCTTGGATATACAATGAAAGAGGATGAATACCGACAATTTATATGAAGTGTGCAAACATGAATGTAATGTCAGTGAGAAATGCGTACTCCCCCAAGCTTAGGATTTTGCCTAGCTTGGTGATCACTACTGATAATAGTCGTCAAGTCCTGAAAAGTGTTTCTGCTAAGGTACCCGAGCATCCCATGCTTGGGCCTCGGCCTCCGCAGCAGCCATCTCATTTCGGTAAGCAATGAATTCCTCTGGCATTATTCTCAATCCATTCCTGGCATGCAAGTTAAACAAAGAAGGTGCAGACAAGGGAATAATATCACAAGTATTCTCGCTAAACACTAGGCTGTAATGAAGGTGTTGCGGCAGTTTAGGTTTCTCAAGAAATTGTTGTTCCTCCATGGATTGGTGATCGAGATACACCTTGGGCAACAAGTAATCAGTAGGGCGTATAGCAACCTCAAAACACTTTGCCAAGCACGTGGCATAAATACCACCATGAACCTTGCCTTCGGTTCGGTTAAGATGTAATCGGTGCGCAACAATAGCTCCTATGTTGTAAGTATTATCACCATAAAGTGCGCGGAATAGAATATCAAGGGTGGGGGTACTGAGGCCACCACCCTGCTCCATAGCAGTTATGCATTTTCCTATAAACACAGAGAAATAGTGCACATACAAAAAATGCAAACTAGTGGTTCTGGCGTGTGATACGCCCCTGGTCTCTCCCACAGTTAAGGTGAGGAGGAAGTCCTCAAAGTCCTCAGGTTTAGGTTCACACATTCCCCCGTTAGAGGGAAACAAACATATCTCACAAAATTCATGTAGAGGCAATTCATAGTTCGTGGCATAAAGAGCGAAGCGTACTATGGGAGCAACAGGCGTATTTATGAAGTGAAAGTTTTGCATGAAGGAATTAGTGAGGAGGTAACATAACTGAGGGAAATACTTACCCACTTTGTGATGTGATAACCCGTTCCTCTTCATGGAAAACCTAGCGCAGATCACAAGTATCAGCGGGCGACGACCCATGATGTCGCGATAGCTTAGGCTTCGTCAGGTCGGTGGAAAAGGCCAGAAGGGGCGATTGCATCTCGTTCATGCGGCAAACGAGTGAGGGTTGTGAGCAGTGTTCATGCGGGTGAGTCTGCGTGGGCTTCGAATTCGGTTGCACCCCAGGTCAAAGTTTCTTTTTTTTCAATATAGGCCGAGATTTTTTTCCACGCCCGAGACAATGGAGTGGGCTGCATGGCACGCAAATCCTCTCATGGTTGTGTTGGTCTTGGCGGCAGCGAGACTTCGAACGGTTATGAAGCAAGGCTGGCGGTTGAGCAGTGAGACATCCGACGTGGAGGAGAAAAAAGAGGAGAGGGCAAATTGATCTGGTAGGTTGAGGAGATGTATTTGATGCAATTTATGGGTAGACCTATCTAGTCCGATGTGATGGAATTGCCTGGGCATCCTATATCCACCCCATATTTGGGCCGGATATAAGGGATGTCGGTCAGCCTGAGCGTTTGTTACCCGTTTGAGGCACCTGTCTGAATCATTATGGGCACGTTTGGTTGCCTAGAGTGAATAGTACCTGCATTTGGTTCCCATCTTGAGCCGACCATTTTGAGCAAAAACAGGCAACAAACCAACATCTACATGTTTTTGGTTGTCTGCATTGCATCAAAGGTCACATGAGGGCTGGTTGTTTGGTTGCACACATTTGTGCTTAAGGGGTGAGAAGATACAAACCACAGTTGTTTGGATGCATACACATTTGTGTTCTGCTCACCCTATTCAAATGTGGTGGCCTTACCACCACATTATGCACAACAACAATAAGAACACTAACAACAACTAGACAAGGAAGTTAACATTAGTAAATAGTAGAAAAGAAGCAGGTAAACAACACATAAACCATACTGCTAACTAACTAGCATGCATATTCCTAACAAAAGATAGTTTTAAGACAACAAGGGCATCCCATGCCCCTTGCTTCAACACAAGGTGTTGAACCCTGGCAAAATATTAACATGTTCCCAGCAATGTCTCAGATCACCACCGCAAACTAACTACAAGTTCATCGTAACAATATGTTGAGAGGGCGAAAGCAACGTGACCGATGCAGCTGTGCCTGCTGCAACGCACCCTGCACCCAATGGAGCTGTCGTGGTTGTATACTTGTGTAGGATCAGAAGTAGTGCTAGAGGGGGTGATTATATTACTTGACCAATTAAAAATCTACTTTTTCCTAATTTTAAGTGTCGGAAGATTTTAACATTCATAGCAAGTCAAGTACACCCTACACATGCATGTCTACGAGTATAGCAGCAAAAAGTAAAGCCAAGCATGTAAGTAAAGGAAGGGTAGGAAGGTCAAACGAAATTGGAGACAATAATTTTTCCTGTGGTTCCGATAGGTGGTGCTATCGTACATCCATGTTTATGGAGTCTTCAACCCGCGGAGGGTAACGGTCGCGAGAGTGCATGAAGGGCTCTACCCACGGAGGGTTCTACGAAGTAGCAACCTTGAATATACCATGATGGCCTACGTCCACGGAGGACAAGCATAACTCGGGGTAGATCTTCACGAAGTAGGCGATCTTCTTGCCTTTACAAACTTCTTGGTTCACTCCACAACACGAAGTAGGAGGCTCCCAAGCGATATCTAACCAATCTAGGAGGCACCACCCTCCAAAAGGTAATAGGCTCGATAGTGTCGATGAACTCCTTGCCCTTGTGCTTCAAGATGATAGACTCCTCAACACACAATCACTCTCTCACGGATTTGGCTTTGGTAGAAGATATTGATTGGGTGGAAGGCAACTTGGGGAGGCTAGAGATCAAGATTCATATGGTTGGAATGGAATGGCATGATCTCAACACATGAGTAGGTGGCTCTCTCTCAGAAAATCAGTAGGTATGAGTGGGGAACTGTTCTGAGTGCTTCTTTTGTGAGTGAGTGGTGGTGGAGGGGTATATATAGGCATCTCCAAAAATCCAACCGTTACACCTAATAAGTCAGACTCAGTGACACCGATGTGTTAATCTCGATGGTACCTAGTTGCCTGAAAGGTAGCAACTTTTGAATCTCGGCGAGACCGATATATAAAACTTGGTTTCACCGATAAGGTCACCAACGGTCAGATTGCCAAACTCAGTGATGCCGATTCAACAAACTCGGCGGTACCAATTTTGTGAATTTGCGTAATAGGAAGTTGGCAACCCAAACTTGGTGGCACCGAAGGGCTAGGGTTTGGCTGAGTCTGAGAATCGGTGGCACCGAGTGGAAAGTGTTGGTTGCACCGATTTTGGATATTTGGCTTCGGACAAACTTTTGTGGAAGATCTTGTGGGTGTATGTGGTGACTATCACTTGTGCACGTATGAGCATTTTGTTCACCAGTAGTACCTTACCCCCTTTTGATAGTATTGGCTTTCCTATGGAGTCAAAGTGATTTATCACAAAGTAAAATGTAGAGTCCTATTGCTTGAAGCTTTGCCAATCTATTTCCTTGCATCTTGGGGTATTCCACAATCGTTTTGCCAACACACCATTGAACTTTTCCTGAAACATGCTTAGTGGAAACATTAGTTCACTGACATATATGTTGTTATTAACTACCAAAACCACCAAGGGAGCAAATGTGCTTTCACTCTCCCCCTTTTTGGTAATTGATAACAACATATAGATCAAAGCTTCGACATAGAATATAATCAATGAATATACTCATCGCTTTGAGAAGTATGTGATAAGCAAGAGCTCCCCCTAAATTTGTGCATTATTTTTAAATTTGAGTTTGAATGCAAATGCACAATCGACTAGGTACATGGGGCACTTCTTCCATGTCACATACAACTTGGTCGTGTGCGAGAGTAAATAAGAGTTAATATCATAGCACAACACATCAAGCAAAGTGAATGATCATCTCATAACCATCAAAAGGATAGGAAATAGTAGCAACACACATTAAAGCATATGATCAAACACAACCAAGAGTATAACACATCCAAATTAAGAGACCAAATGTTTTTAAAATAGCAATAAAAACCAACTGCTCTCTCACTCGAAGCCTAAAAGCTAATCGTTCTTCTGCGGGTTATCTTCTCCGATGGTCGATGTTGGAGTCGAGAGAACAACATCGGCGAAGACCTCTACTGATGTCCTGGACAGAGTCAGAGTAGCAACTGGAGGCACTGGAGGAGCTGATGGAGCTGAAGTCATAGTAGCTGGAGAAGAAGATGAATGTCTCGTCTTCGGAGCTGGCACTGTAGGTGTCCTAGCTCGTGTCCTGAACTAGGCAGTTATCCTGACAGGTGCACTATCCTCATCATCAGAAGAAGAATCAGATTCCGAAGCGGTGCGACAGATAGGAGCTTCATCTACTTCCTTCTTGAGTTCGTTGACAGTCTTGGTCAGCCCATCCACCTTGTCATTGAGAGTCTTCACTCTATCCTCAAAGATGTTTACAAGGCTTTCCTATCTATATAGTATGCTTTTGATGTCCTTCTTCATGTTCATGACTGTAGAGATCAAGAGATCCATCTGCTCGTTCCTGGATCTAGGGACTTGAGCACTGGTGGCTCTAGCTGCCTCTGCCTCTGCCTGAGCTATAGCTGATGTGGGATGGTCTGGGTCCATGTAACAGCCCGGGACCGACGCTCCAGAAGATTCGCCTTTTATTTCCATTGTTATCGTGTGATTCGTTTGGTCGTCGCATTATTCATTGCATCATTTGCATCATCTGTATAGCATCGTCAGTCGTTTTCAAAAACTTGCATCCGTTCGTAGTTGTCGGTTCTCTCTGTTCTTGTCATTGCCCGTTTTGAGACCAACCACACATGCACGTGCCCGCGACATTGATAAAATAATGTTTTTAAAGTGCGTATAAAACTTTCTCGGATTGGGTTGAAAGTTGGTGTGCGGTCTTGTTTTATTGTAGGTAGACCACTTGCCAAATTTCGTCGCAATCAGAGGTCGTTTGATATCCCAACGGTTGCCCGTAACGACACCGTCATCGGGTTTATTATCAGATGTTTTCGGTGTTTCAAATTCGTGTCACGGGCCACAAATCTTTCTCTCATCCTCACCTAGCCCAACTACACATCCCACTATCCCAACTTAGCCCCCCTCAATTCGTGGTCATCGGATCGTGATAGGACAGACAAGGTCCAACCCCCAACCCTAGTGCCATTCCCTATTAAAAACCCCATAGAGAGAGCCCCCTCATTCTCTAGGGTTTCCTCCTAGCTAGTTTTGCAGCCACCCCCCTAGAAAAACCCACCCTCTAGCCCCTCATCCCTCCAATCCCGAAATCCACTCCCCCTCCATTTTCAGCAGTCAGATCCGCAATTAGAGGCCAGGAATTCGTCCTTGCAGCCTACCGGACATGTCGCAGCCAAACCAGACACGTCTGGCGCCACACAGCCTCGCAGCCCGAGCGTCCCCGCGCCCGACCTCCCGCCGCATGCCCCGCGCCTCCAACCTTGCTGCCAATCCGACTGCCAGAGCCCCAAGGCCAGTGACCACCGGGTCAAGCCCTGTGCCGCCCCTCTCCTCCTTCTTCCTTCTCCTTCTCTCTCTAACCTCTCCTTCTCACTGCTCCCACTCTCTCCCGCAGGAGCTTCCATCGTGGCGCCACCCTAGAAGCTCGACGCCGGTTGATGCCTCGACGCCAGCAACCGGCAAGATCCACCAAATCCCGCTGTGCCTGCCCGTCCCCGGCCGGATCTGCATTGCTGGAGGCCTGCCCTCGCTCTGAAGCCGCCGGACCGCCGCCTCCATGACCCCGTCGGCCTCCTGGTCGGGCTCGAGCGGATGAGGGAGATGACTCCCTAGCACCCCGTTGACCGCCCTCATGGGCCAGCGCCAAGGTAGGCCCAGCTCGTCCAAATCCTCCCCGTCAGCGCACGTGGGCCGTGCCGCCCCACTAAGGCCTGCGCCCCTCGCTCCACCGAATGGGCCAAGCCCGCTAGGTGAGCGCTCCGCCCTCCTATCCCTCGCCCTAGGCAACATATTGTATGTTACGCCCATATGCAATGTTGGGCCTCTGTGCAGTTTCGGCCCAGCCTATGTTTTTTTCCGTTCCGCAAATTTTTCTATTATTCCAGGAATTACAGATTCGCGTAAAACCCCCTGTTGCTCATGCATTTAATATCTCTTCAACCATGTACCATATGTAAAAAATTTATACATGTAAAATGACTAGAATTTCGTGTGGATTCAGAATAACCAACTTTCACACATGTTTAAAATGTTTAACTTGTTGTTTTCATGTAATTTGCATAAATGCCATGTAAAATGAATTGTTTAATTACTTTTAAACCGTAGCTCCGATGCAAATGTTTTATATATGTAACTTGACTAGAAAAACGTGTAGAATCTCATGCCACACTCTATTTCATGTTTAATAAATATAAAATTGTGTTAGTACAGATCTGTACCAAATTCATAATTAACATATGGGGTCATTTCGGAAGTACTATAAGTTGTTTCCGGCCTCATTTAAGATGCCTAGATAGATAGTTTACTTATGCTTCACCTCTTTACATGTTTAACAACATTTAATATTGATGAGTACCTAAAAGGGAGTGAACTAAATAATTTGAACGTGGAGTATCGTCAATATGAAACTCATTGTTGCATATTAAACCGGACATGCATCATATTTGGTTGCGCATCATGTCATGCATATGTTTGTGGTGTTTACCGTGAGTGGATTGTTGTTTTCAGATTGTTCCTTCTCGATAGAGTTCCGAAAGCGTTCGGAGTGTGAGGATTCGTTCAACTATGTTGGATCGTCTTCTTCATGGACTCGTTCTTCTTCAAACGGGATCTTAGGCAAGATGACACATTTCCTGGGATACCACTACTATCATTGTCATGCTAGTTGTCCCGCTTTTATCATTATGTCTCATTACCTACCACTTGTATGTCTGAAAGCACAACGTGCTCCCTTGGTGGTTTTGATAATCCATGACAACATACATTATCTCTTGGACTAACAGTTCTATCTAGTGTATTTTAGATAATAGTCCATGGAGAGTTGAGTTGGCAAAAGGATTGTGGAGATTGTGGAACTACCCCAAGATGCAAGGAAATAGGTTGGCCAAGCTTCAAGCAAGATGAATCTACATTTTACATTTGTGAGAAAACACTTTGAGTCCGTAGGAAAGCTAATACTATTAAAAGGGGGTAAGGTTTTGTTGGTGAACAATATGCTCAAACATGCACAAGTGATAGTCACCAAAACATCTACAAACTCTCCCACTGAAGTCTATTCAAAGCCATATATGCAAAATCGATGCAACCATAATTCCTATTCTGGTGCCACCGATTCCAAACCCTAGACAGACTCAGCCAAACCCTAACACTTCGGTGCAGCCGACATTGCTCTCGGTGCCATCGAGTGGGGTTGCCAAGTTTCTGTTACGCAAGTTCGCATTTTCGGTCCGTCCAAAAATGGTGAATCAGCATCACCGAGTTTGGCAAATCTGACCGTTGGTCACCTTGTCGGTGCAACTGACATTCCTATATCGGTCTCACCGAGATTCAAAAGTTGCCACCTTTTGGTCACTTTGGTACCACCGAGATTTACACATCGGTGTCACCGAGTTGGTCATTTTGTGTGTAACGGTTGGATTTTTGGGGATGCCTATATATACCCCTTCACCATCACCCACTCGATAGAAAAGCACTCAGAACTATTCCATACCTATCCTACTCAGTTTTTGAGAGAGAGCCACCTACCCTTGTGTTGAGGTCAAGATCTTCCACTACAACTATATGGATCTTGATGTCTAGCATCCCCAAGTTGCTTTCCACCAATCCCATCTCTTCTGCCAAGCCAAATCTGTGAGAGAGTGATTGTGTATTGAGGAGTCTATCATCTTGAAGCACAAGAGCAGAGTTCATTGTCGTTACCGAGCCTATTACCTTTTGGAGGGTGGTGCCTCCTAGATTGGTTAGGTGTCGCTTGGGAGCCTCCTACTTCGTGTTGTGGAGTGAACCAAGAAGTTTCTAAGGGCAAGGAGATTGCCTACTTCGTGAAGATCTACCCATAGTGAGGCTAGTCCTTCGTGGACGGAAGCCATATGGAATAGTCAAGGTTGCTACTTCGTGGACCCTTATGGGTGTAGCCCTCCGTGGACTCTCATGGCTGTTACCCTCCGTGGGTTGAAGACTCCATAAACGTGGACGTATGGTAGCACCACCTATCGGAAGCATGGGAAAAAATCATGCGTCTCCTATTGTGTTTGATCTTCCTATCCCATCTCTTTACTTACATGTGCAATGTCTTTACTTTCCACTGTCATACTTGTATACATGCATGTGTAGGGATGTTAGACTTTCTAGACTTCCTAAAATAGTTAAAATCTACCAACCAATTAACTTGGGAAAAGGTTAGGATTTAAATTACTGCTTATAGTCTATTCACCCCCCCCTCTAGAGATCCCACTCTCGATCCTACAAGTGGTATCAGAGCCTTGGTCTCCATTGCTTCGGTTTAATCACCATGGAGGAAGATGGATGTGTCTAGAGTAGAGAGGTTGAGTTGTAGGGTGCCAATTCTTGATGGAGAGTAATATAGTCAATGGAAGGATGCCATGATTGATCTATTTAATAGATTCTATTTGACAAAATATATTGAAAAACCCCTATGTGCTCCCTATTGATGAATTGCATCCCACACATGAAGAGGAAATCAACATGCTTGGTAACCTAAGAACTGTCAATCTCATTGTTAGAGGCTTTCCAAGATTCGTGCTTTCTCAATTGAAGAACTTTGCATGTGCCTATACCTTGTGGACTGACTTGGAGAAACGATATCCAAATCTTTATTTAGGAAATCGTGATGAAATTCTTCATAAAATTGTTGCTTTTCACAAAATGAAGCCTAGTGATCCAAACTTTGATAAATGCCTATTTGAGCTCTGTGATCTTATGCATGCTAAAGGAGATGTCACCACTATAAACAACAATACCTTTGAAGCCATTCGCATTCATAAACTTGAACATTGTCATGATCACTATTCTAACGAATTGCTTGTTCTTTATGATGAGGATTTCCCACTTGATGATGACAATGTGGAACATGGCTACTATGAAGAAGATGAGTTGTTCGACATCGAGCATGAGAAGATCATGAAGAATCCGAGTCTAATGGCAAACTTTAAGGATTACATGTCCAGAGGAAAAGAGTGGATTCTTGACAGTGGATGTACTGATCATATGACTGGTGATAAAGACATGTTTCAAGAGATCACGCCTAATCAAGGTCCTTGACGGTACGTGACCTTTGGAGAAAACTCTAAGCATAAGGTACTTTCCCTTGGTATAGTGGCCATATCCCATGATAGCTCTATTCAAAATGTTATGCTTGTTGAATCTCTTGGCTACAATCTTCTTTCTGGATGTAGGCTTGCCGACTTCGGTTTCAATGTGTTATTCACGAAAGTAGATTGCCAAGTGTTTCGTCAAGATAATCATAAAATGGTCTTTACCGGTTTCTGTAGAGGTGATCTATACATTGTTGATTTCACTAAAAGAACCAAGCCTCGCACTTGTTTAATTGCAAAATCTTCTAAAGGTTGGCTTCGGCATAGAAGACTTGGACATGTATGCATGCGCAATCTAGATAAGCTAATCAAAGGTGATCATATACTTGGTCTTAAAGATGTTATCTTTGACAAAGATAGACTTTGTAGTGCTTGTCAAGCTGTAAAGCAAGTAGGTGGAAGTCATCCCGTTAAGAATATCATGACTACTAGGAGACCACTCGAGTTACTTCCCATGGATCTTTTTGGTCCCAATGCTTACAAGAGTCTCGGTGAAAATTCCTATGGTCTAGTTATAGTTGATGATTTTTCCAGATTTACGTGGGTATTCTTTCTTGATGATAAGTCGCAGGTTCAAAAGATCTTCAAGAACTTCACTCGCAAAGCGCAAAATCAGTTTGAAGTGAAGATCAAGAAGGTTCGGAGCGATAACGGATCGGAGTTCAAGAACACCCATGTGGATACCTTTCTTGACGAAGAAGGTGTCTCACATGAGTTCTCGGCTACATACACACCTCAACAAAATGGAGTTGTTGAGAGGAAGAACCGGAAACTCATTGAGATGGCAAGAATGATGCTTGACGAATACAAGACGCCAAGACACTTTTGGGCAGAAGCCATTGAAACGGCATGTCATGCCAAAAACCGACTGTACTTGCACAAGCTTTTCGGTAAAATTGCATACGAGCTACTCACTGGTAACAAACCCCAAGTCGGATACTTTTGGGTATTTGGCTCAAAGTGCTACATTCTTGACAAGCATTGTCGTACTAAATTTGCTCCTAAATCTCATGAAGGATACCTACTTGGTTACGGATCGAACTCTCACACTTACCATGTCTACAACAACTTCACTCGAAAAGTTGAAGAGACGGTAGATGTGAAGTTTGATAAATCTAATGGTTCGCAAGTGGAACAAATGCCAAATGATGTAGGTGATAAGGATCCTTCGGAAGCCATTCTAGATCTACCCATCAGCAAGATTTGGCCCATGGAGGTGAAGGAAAGTACTTTGTCAACTAAGTGGAAGCCCCTACTTTCATGTCAAGGTGAACCTCAACACGACATGGAGGCATCCACAAGTGGTACACGACAAGATGATGAAGAAGAGGAAGTGCATCATGAGGATCCACCACAACCACCTTCACCACCACCTCCAGGAAACGACACCTTCAACAAGAACGAAAATGAATGAGATGATGATGAACAAGAGGAAGCTCCACCACCCAACAACCAGAAGCTGACCCAAGTTCGAGCTCAAGTGACCAATAACCACCCCCTAAACCAAATCTTTGGTGATATACAAATAGGGAGACTCACTCGCTCTAAAACCCGTCTAGCTAACTTTTGTGAGCATTATTCTTTCATCTCTAGCATTGAGACATTGAAGGTAGAACAAGCTCTTGAAGACGCGGATTGGGTGAACGCTATGCATGAAGAACTTCACAACTTTGAAAGGAACAAAGTGTGGACACTCGTGGAGAAGCCCGAAGATGAACACAACATCATCAGAACCAAATGGGTGTTTCGGAACAAACAAGACCAAGACGGTCAAGTCCTGCGCAACAAGGCTCGTCTCGTAGGCCAAGGATATATGCAAGTCAAAGGTATGGACTACGGTGAGACTTATGCCCCCGTTGCTAGACTTGAAGCTATTCGTATTCTTCTTGCTTATGCAAATCACCACGATATCACGCTTTATCAAATGGACATCAAAAGTGCATTTTTAAATGGTGAAATTGGAGAAGAAGTTTATGTTAAGCAACCACCTGGTTTTGTGAATCCTAAGAAACCTAATCATGTTTACAAGCTTCGGAAAGCTCTTTATGGTCTCAATCAAGCCCCTCGTGCTTGGTATGAATGCTTAACAAAATTTCTCATCGAAAAAGGTTTTGAAATTGGTAAAATTGATGCAACCTTGTTCACTAAGAGAGTTAATGGAGAATTATTTGTGTGCCAAATCTATGTGGATGATATTATCTTTGGTTCCACTAACCCTCAATTTTGTGACAGATTTGGAAGGTTGATGTCCAAGAAGTATGATATGTCTATGATGTGTGAGCTGAAATTCTTTCTTGGATTGCAAATCAAACAATCAAGAGAAGGAACTTTCATCTCTCAAACTAAGTATACCAAGGACTTGATCAAGAAATTCAACATGCAGGATTGCAAAGGTATGAAAACTCCTATGCCCACTAGTGGACATGTTGACCTTACTAGGGGGGATGAACTGGTTGATCAAAACGTTTATCGATCTATGATTGGTTCATTGTTATATCTATGTGCATCTCATACCGATATTATTCTTAGTGTTTGCATGTGTGCTATATATCAAGCTGCACCTAAAGAGTGTCATCTTTTGGCCGTGATACGTATTGTGAGATACTTGATACAACCACCAAACTTTGGCATTTGGTATCCCAAGGGATCTTCTTTTAATCTTGTTGGCTATTCTGATTCGGACTATGCCGGTGACAAGGTTGATAGAAAGTCCACCTCGGGTACTTGTCAATTTTTAGGTATATCCCTTGTGTCTTGGTCCTCCAGGAAACAAAACTCGGTATCTCTATCTACTGCCAAAGCTGAGTATATTGTTGCTGGATCTTGTTATGCGCAATTACTATGTATGACACAAATGCTTAAGGATTATGGAATTTATGTGAAAAATGTCCCATTACTTTGTGAAAATGAAAGTGCTATTAAAATTGGACATAATCCCGTGCAACATTCTCGAACCAAGCATATTCAAGTTCGACATCATTTCATTCGTGATCATGTTGCCAAAGGAGATATCAATCTTAAGCATGTTCGTACTAACAAACAATTGGTCGATATCTTCACCAAGCCACTTGACAAGAAAACATTTTGTCATTTGAGGAGCGAGTTGAACATCATTGATGCTTCAAACTTGAGCTAAACTCACTCAATTGCAAGCAAGGGTGTTGGGGATATAACCCCATGGTGAGACCCGCCCTGGAGGGCTCCGGGTTAAACCGGACGGCTCGTAGCCAGCCCAAGAGTGAGCCGTCAGGACTGGAGGGTCCAACAAGCATAGTGTCTCACAAGATGGGCCGGCGGGGTGGCCCGGATGAGAAGACTCGGGCGTGTAAAGCCGCCTGGGGACAACTTGGTTAGGATAGGCAAGAGAAGATAGAGGCAGACTCGGACGTGTAATGAGAGTCGGCCACAACTTGTATGACCCGTGGTCTTGACCTCGATATATAAAGGCAAGACCCGGGGCAACTTAGAGGTCAGGTTATCGAGAGCTAGGTCAAGCTTTAGCTCCCTTGTAATCGATACAACAAGCAATACAAACACAAGCAGGACGTAGGCTATTACCTCACCTTGAGGGGCCGAACCTGGGTAAACTCGTGTCCTTCGTCCCTGTAGACACCTTTGAGTCCATCACGTGAGCGATGGCCTCGAATCCAAGTCTGTTAACCCGTACATCTGCCGTGATAAATCCACGACAGTTGGCGCCCACCGTGGGGCTGACGCTTGGTGGTGTTGAGTTCTCGAAGGGCTCTCTCCCAGGGCTCGAATGATACATGGTCGGAAGGATCAACAAGAGTCGCCGTGGCCGGTTCTACATCGACGATGCCGGCTGGGGGCTTGATGCAGAGTCCGTGCAGTATGGATTCCGGGTTCCATTCGGCGGGATCCACGTCTTCATCGGAAGGGTTGACGGATCTACACCCGGGCCGGACGTCTGCACCGACATCATCGAGTCGGCTCGGCATCTGCGACCTACGTGTAACATGCATCCTGCCCGTGCTAATCCGGGTCAGAAGCATGTCTTCGTAGGCTTCACTCAAGGTACAGATCTGGAAGCTTCTGGATCACAGGAAACTCTCGTCTATTCAGAGAACGAATCTTCAAGTGGAGAAACGGAGTCGGTGTACCAGCTCCGCAACAGCGGCCTTGGGAGCTACGACGACGTTTGCCTTGAGTCAGATCGCTCTGAGTCGGATGATCTTGAGTTGCCGGTTCATGCTACCGTGTTCATGGCGGGGTCAGCGCCAGGCACGAGTAGTATAGCGGCAGGAGCCGCCACCTCACGTGATAACCCCACACCGCCGGCTCAAGTTCTTGTGGAGCTGATGGATGAGCTCGCGGCTTTAATGGCCATGGAGGTCACACCAGATAATCAAGAAGCTTGGAAATTAGAGATAGCAAGGATCAAAGGCCGGATGACAGAGGAACAGCAAAGGATGGCTGAGCTGAGGATCCAGATGGAGGAAGAGGCAGAACGTATCAAGGCAGATGCTTTCCGTCTAGGGCTGGAGCAAGTATCAGCGGTAGCGGTACATCGAAGGAGGCACCAATCCCGTCTACCAGAGCGCTATGAAGCAAGGAACCTCTTCGATACTCCTCCTGGCACGAGGCGAGTAACGGACGCGCCCGAAAGCCGCCCGACGGAGCGACCAGCGACTCATCCGGCCCGGTGTAACCAAGCTTCACCCGGTGGCTTTCCGATGCCGGCGGGTCATTATTCTAACCCGGCCGAGAATATGGTGGCAGTGTCCACCCGGCTTGAGAAAAATTCCTATCCCGGATGAAGCACCCTTTGCAGAGGATGTGCGGAACGCCATTGGGTACCTGCAGACGGTCGTGGCCCAGCAGGAGAAATATACTCACAGCCGAAGCCATGTTCATTCAACCCCTCTTCCTAGCCGCAGCTTTAGCCGGTGCTACGAATCACCAGCAGGTTCCAGCAGCAATCGGCACAGAGAGATTCCGACGAGTCACCGGCCGGGTAGAGACACGGCAGCATTTGTAAACCATGCAGGAAGCCCACAAGAGGCGCCAGCTAGGCTGGCTTACCAGGAGCTTGTGCCCTATGTTTTGGTAGGGGCAGGAGTAAACTCCAGGACGGGAGGGCTGCCGTGTTTGTCGCCGGCTGTACGGAGTGAACGGCTGCCAAGAGACTTCAAAGGGCCCCGCAAGGTCCCAAATTATACCGCTGATTTACCCCCGGAGGCCTCGGTGGAGATTTATGAACTGGCCATGGAGATGCTGGAGGTCAGTGAGGCGGTTTATGCCAAGTATTTCATCATGATGCTTGAAGGCCCGGCTCGCACGTGGCTAAAGGGGTTACCGCCTAATACCATCAATTCATGGGTGGAGCTCCGGGCCCGGTTCATTAAAACCTTTCAAGGAATGTGCAAGCAGCCGATGACCATTCTGGATCTTGATCACTATCATGGATTTATCACGGCAGATGTCCGGGTGACCGAACTTGGATTCGAGGCCATCACTAATGTGATGGACTCAAAGGGGTTGATTGGGACGAAGGACAAGGGTTTACCCAGGTTTGGCCCCTCAAGTCGAGGTAATAGCCTACGTCCTGCTTGTGCTTGTATTGCTTGTTGTATCGATTACAAGGGAGCTAAAGCTTGATCAAGTTCTCGATAACCCGATCTCTAAGTCGCCCCGGGTCTGCCTTTATACAAGAGGTCAGGACCACGGGTCTTTACAATTGTCTAACCGAGTCTTATTCTATCTTCTTGTCCAAACTGTCTGTGAGCGGCTTGCACGCCCGGGTCTCCTTAGTCCGGGCCACCTTGCGGCCCACACCATGAGCCGTCTATCTTCATGGGCCGTTATCTTTACGGCTCACCCTTGGGCTGGCTCATGAGCCATCAACATGACCCGGAGCCTTCAAGGGCGGGCCATATTGCGGGGTTATATCCCCAACATTAGGCCCCAAGTTGAATTGAGCTTGCTCACTTCATCCTTATCTTCTGCTCTTTGGTGAGTCGCCCGATGATGACCCGTCGTGACGTCACGAGATCTGCTGACGTATCACCGAATCTTTTATTAAATGGTCAGCCCAAAAATCGAGGCATCCGCCTCGGTCAAATGGTTTCTGTCGCCTAAATTTTCACGCCTGCCTTGTCTTCTCTTTAAATAAGACCTGTTGCGGGGGGATTCTTTCCTTCTCCCGCTCTCCCTTCGTCTTCTTCCCTTCATCGTCTCTGCTCCAGCGCTCCCTGCTCTGGCGCCGTCTGCTCATCGTCGTCAACCAGGCCGCTGCATCAACCCGAGTTGTACCAGAGTCTCTTCCGTGTCCATCGCTCCGTCATCGGTAAGTCCAAGCTCCCCTAGATGCATTGCCGCCATAGTAGGGTTCGCGGGAAGCTCCGCCGCCACCGCTCGGGCTCCTCCACAGCCACCGTTAGGGTATTCCGACACCGACGACGTCTTTAACGCGCGTCCCCGCCGCGCCGCCGCGTACAAGGCAGCCATGCGCAATGCGCGGACCGTCGCAGTTCTGTTTCATTCTTCTCTGTTCTGCCTGTTCTTCGCTAGGTCTAGAAATAAGAACGTATTTTCCTGTTTTTGTAGATCCATAATTGCAACGGTAGTTTGTGAAACCTGTTTTGCAGGACTTAGCCGATTTTCGCTCCTCCTTTCTTTTGTTGAACCGCCAGACCTCTCCAGCTCTCATCAGCCGGACTATGGTGTAATATTTGTAGAGCCCTTAAAATTGTAAGCCGTCACAGATATTGCTTGCTCTTAACTCGCCGCATATTTAGTTTTGCACAGTCATTAAGCCGCCGCCATGTCCCGCGCTTCCAACTCATGCAACTGGGTCGGATCTAGCATCACAGAAGGGTACTTAACGGATTTTGTTGATGCGGGCACTCTTCCTTCCAAGGAGAACCTTCACTGGCGGGTTCCAGGTGACGAGACTCGGCCCTCTCCCCAAAAAGGAGAGGTAGTAGTTTTCTCTGACCATATCGAGCGAGGGTTCGTGCCGCCCGGCTCTAAATTCTTCCACGACGTTCTCCATTTGTACAAGCTTCACCCTCAAGACTTGGCCCCCAACTCTGTTTCAAACATATGCAATTTCCAAGTGCTCTGTGAAGTCTACCTGCAAATCAAGCCGTCTGTGGGGTTGTTTCGAGAGTTCTTCTATGCCAACCGCCAAACCGAAATGAAACGCGGTCCGAGTCTGGAACTTGGCGGTATTTCCATTCAACGACGTAGAGACATCATCTTTCCGGCTACGCAGATGCCGAGTTATCCAAAGGATTGGAACAAGACTTGGTTCTACTGCAAGGACACCTCTCCTGAAGATGAGCGTCCATTGCCGGGTTATCGTCCCTCCCGGCTCAAGACAGATTCAGAGCTTCCTGGCCGGCTCTCAGTTTCAGAGCGTGCCAGGTATGAGCCGGCTCACGCCAAGATCAAGGCACTTATGGCCAACGGTTTGACCGGACTGGATTTGATTCGCTGCTGGATTTCATGGCGGATCATGTCGTTAAGCCATAGAAGCCGGCTTATGTGTGAATACGAAGGCAAGTATGACAGCTCCTTGTGCTTCAGTCAATCAACCCTGATAGAGGATGACATCACCACTATCATCTGGAGCCTTGTTCATGAAGCCTCTGGCTAATGAAGCGCCATTGGCCTGGCGCCTTTTAGCGTTAACAATCCGGCTCCAGATGTAAGTCAATTTCTTTCCATCCGTCTCTTGGATTTTTGTTTGTACCTTGCTAATCTATTACTCTTCCCTGGTTTATCTTCGCAGGCCGACTCTGATTTCTGGAAGAAGGAGTACGTCCCTCCTCCGAAGAAGCTCAGGAAGAAGGCCCCAGCCAAGAAGCCAAAGAAAGACGCCCTGCGAGAGGAGTGGTTCGACCCGCCACAGTCATCCAGCTCAGAGGTAAAAATTTAGTTGTTTGCTTGATTCTTTGCCTTCCTGTTTTACTAATGCTTGTTTTACTCGCAGGATGAAGTGGATACCAGCCACGCCAATGCCCCTGAGGTAAACTATGTCTCTTCCGGCTCAAAATATTTTGTCGCCCAAAAGCCGCGGCGGGTTGCCAGAAAAGTTCCTCTTTCTCATCCCCTCGCTTACCTGGCTCCTGATTTTCTTTTGAAAAAGCAACAACAGGCTGAATGTTGCCAGACCCGGAGCGTCAGCTCTAGTGAGCTTATGTCCGGCTTGCCGAACTCACCGGCTCCGAAGAAACGCCCTGTTGAGGTATGTGTTCCTGTTTGATTCATTTCTCTTTATAACCTTACTACCGTCTCATCCTTCTTGAATTTCATGTCAGAAGTCGCCCTCCTCCGGCGACTCTTCGGTGACCGTTCTGCCGCCTCCGAAGATCAACCCGCTGTAAGTGTCTTTCCACTATAATATCCGGTTCTTTGTACGGTAGTAATATCCTTTGGATTCTCACTTTTCTATCTTGCAGTGCTCAAGCGAAGCGTCAGAAGACCAACAAGCCCTCCCCCAGTCCTGTCGCTCAAGAGCCAGAGCAAGAACAACCGGAGGAGCCACAACCGGATGTAGATCCGCCAATTGTCTCCACTGAGCCAGCTGCTGAAGATATCATCCCGGAGAGCCCTCTAAGGGGTCCTTCAAAACCGCCAAGTCCTGCCAAGGCCACTGCAACTCCGGAGGTTGTGATCACCGGCTCTGCTCCCAAGTCCCCTCCGGCTCATGTGTTGACCAGGCATAAAGAGTCTACCGAGGCCTCCAAGAAGCTAGATTTCGACTCTTCCTTTGAGAAGATGACGACTAAAGAACTCCACGCCGGGTATATAAACCGGCTTACCACCAGCCGGGATCTGGAGCTTTGGCTAGTCACTTTGATGAAAACAAAATATGAGGTATTCCTCTTGCTGCTATAACCTTACTTAGCCCCCAAGGGCCAGTTCAATCTAGTTAAGAGGTGAACCGGGTCTTTCCTGATCCTCTGTAGAAAATCCAAAGCCTTTGTCCCCAAGGGCCGGCTCAATTTGTTAGAGTTGAGTCGGATCTTCACTATAGATAACATGAACAGCCAATCGTAGCCCCCAAGGGCCGACTCAAACTTGATAACGTTGAGTCGGAGCTTTCATTATAAGTAAATTTGAAGAGCCATATCGTAGCCCCCATGTTCTGGATTAACTTTGATGAAGATGAGCCGGAACTGTGTTGTATGCTCGAAGATCAAATATACATTAGCCCCCAAGTGTCAAACATATTGCTTGCAATCTGCTTAAGACTTGCATAATTTTGTCTTTAACCTTCATTATTTGATATGACTTCCATTCTAGCGACTTATCCTGTATTTTGATGTGTCATAGGAAGCTTTAAGCGAAGCCGGGTCGCAATTGATGGACCTGAAGACCAACTTGGCGGCTCAACAAGAAGCCCGCAGCGTCGCCGATGAAAAGTGCCAACTTCTCTCTGAAGAGCTAGCCACAATCAAGGCCGATTTTTCCGCCCTTAAGGAGTCAACCGAATCTGAGAAGACCGCCTTGACCCAACGGGCGGATGATGCCGACCAGCGGCTGATAGCTGTGGTGGATGAACTCCAAGGCTTGAAGCGCCACATAAGCAAAATGTCAGCCGCCCTCTTTGGTAAGATTCTGACAACTTTGTGTTTCAAATAGTTTCATCTTTACTTAGACTGGTGACTCATCTGAATTGTTTCGGTTTATACACGTCCTAGGAGCCGGCAGTTGGCTTCTGATAGCCTGCTGCCGCTAAAGGCCATATATACCTTAACTAAGCAGTTGTACTGTGGTGCAATCTGCACTATCAAGGCCATGCAATATAAGGATAAAATTCTGGCGACTCTCAGGGGTGTCTTAGAGCTCTTCTCCACCATGTCGAAACAGATCGCGGAACTCAAGAAATCAGCCGCCCGCCAAGGGGCCATTGCGGGCATCAGCCGGGCTTTGGCCTTTTCTCCGGGCCTAACAGCCGCCGAGATGATGGAGGGATTCCCTTCAAGAAAAGATGCCGGCTTGGAGTTTACTAACGCTGACTACAGCTGGTGCATGAAGGAGTCCCGGGTGTTAGCTTCTGCCTTGGCGGAGGAGGTTGATCTGTCAACTTATCAAGTAGTGTACGACCCGGAGCAGAAGAGAGTCCGGGGTCCTCTGTACGAGTGCAAAGATTTGACGCCTACTTGGAGTAAGGACCTCTTTGCTCCAGATCTTGACCCGTCACCCTTTTTTGAGGGCTCTTTTGCAGCTCTAATGAACTGCAATTGGGATTTGGACAACCTCTAGACCAAGGCCCCAGAAGAGCCGGCACAAGATGACCCGTCAGCTAACTAGCTGCTGCTTTAAGATCTTGTATTAGCTTAACCCGCCGTGTGATGACTGAAAAAAACTTTGTCTGAAATTTTGATCTCCTCTCGGAGTGTAATAGCTAGATGAAAACTTGTTTGAAATTTGTCTTATAAGATGATCCGGCTTTTGGTCTGCCATTTGTCTTTGTATGCTTTGAGTTATTTACAGTTGCCTTGTCATCATATAAGACACCTGCAGCCAAGATTAGGTAAGCCACACCCGGAGGTGGTGACTCCCTCTTTGATAATTATGGCTAATCTGGTTAGCCAGAAATGGCATAAAGCCTGGTCGATAAGGCATTTAGAAGATACACCCGGAGGTAACAATATGGCGTAAACGCCGGCGGATAAGCATTAGAAGTTGTACCCGAAGGTAAGAAGCCGCCCTCGCCGTGGCTAATTTTTCCTTAGCCGGATTTTTATGAGAACAGTTAATAGGCGATAGAAGCTATACCCGAAGGTAAGAAGCCGCCATTCACCGCAGCTAAGTTACCTTAGCTATTTTTACGTGGCCGTACGCCGGCTAATAGGCATTAGAAGCTTTACCCGGAGGCAGAAAGCCGCCGTTCGCGGGTCATGAGACGTTAGCTACCTGTCGGTAAAAAACCTCTCATAACCACGGCTAAAATAGTTAGCTGGAGATGGCATAAAGCGAGCTGATAGGGTGTTAGAAGCGATACCCGTCGGTAAGAAGCCCCTCTCAGCAATTACGACATAACCCGCCGGCGGATAGGTGTTAGAAGCTGCACCCGAAGGCGAGAAGCCGCCCTCGCCACGACTAATTACCTGAGTTGGTTTTTTTTTGTGGCAAAATGCCAGCTTAATAGGTGTCTACCACCGTTCAGCAATACGACGCAAAGCACCAGCGGATAGGCGTTAGAAGCTGCACCCGAAGGCGAGAAGTCGCCCTCGCCGCGACTCATTGTCTTGAGCCGGATTTTGTGGCATAACGCCTGGCTAATAGGCATCTACTGTCGTTTGCCGACCTTAGTTGATGCATCAACCGAAATATTGCTTAATCTTCTCTTGTACGAGGATGCATGAAATAGCAGAGGCTTCCTTGTTTATTCATATAACTGCGATATGTACAATGATAGTGTACAATGGTAGATCTTTACACCCTTAGGTGAAATAAGGTCGGAGATGCGTGATGTTCCATGGCCGACGGGTCTCTTGACCCACCATATCTAAGTCGTCTCGGACATCGACGAGCTAATGTGACCCATTGTTGAGATTTCTGCTGACCACAAAGGGTCCTTCCCATGGAGGTGATAGTTTATGCATATTTGTCTGGTCCTGATTCAACCGGAGCACCAAGTCCCCCTCCTGGAACATCCGGGTCTTGACCCTGCAGCTATGATAGCGGCGCAGGTCTTGTTGATAAATTTTTGATTGGGCTGCTGCTAACTCTCGCGCCTCTTCCAAAGCATCCAATGCATCTCGGCGCGTCGTCTCGTTGTTCGTCTCAACGTAAGCCGCCACCCTTGGCGAGTCATGTCGGATGTCGCTCGGTAAGACGGCTTCAGCGCCGTACACCATAAAGAAGGACATGAAACCCGTGGACCTGTTAGGGGTGGTTCTGATGCTCCATAAGACAGAAGGTAATTCTTCAACCCAACACCCGGGCGTTCGCTGCAAAGGAACCATAAGTCGCGGCATAATTCCTCTTAGAATTTCCTGATTGGCGCGCTCTGCCTGACCGTTGGACTGTGGAGGTGCCACGGCTGAAATATCAAGCCGGATATGTTCTTCATCACAGAATTTCTTCATAGCCCCCTTGGATAGATTTGTACCATTATCAGTGATGATGCTGTGCGGGTAACCAAAGCGGTAGATTATCTTTTTGATAAATAGAACTGCTATAGCTGCTTCACATTTGCTGACCGGCTCTGCCTCTACCCACTTGGTAAATTTATCAACCGCTACCAGGAGGTGCGTTTTCTTGTCCTTGGACCTCTTGAAAGGCCCTACCATGTCCAGCCCCCAGACCGCAAACGGCCAAGTGATTGGTATCATCCTTAATTCTTGAGCCGGAACATGAGCACGCCGGCTAAATTTCTGATAGCCATCGCACTTACGGACTAATCCTCCGCATCTTTGTGAGCCGTCAACCAGAAGAACCCGTGCCGAAAAGCCTTGGCCACCAAAGATTTTGAGCCGGCATGGTGTCCACAATCTCCAGCGTGGATTTCACTCAAGATCTGCCGGCCCTCCTCTGGTGAAACACAACGTTGAAAAACCCCTGTTACACTGCATTTATGCAACTCACCGTTAACTATCGTCATGGACTTAGAACGGCGGGTGATCTTTCTAGCCAGATCTTCATCCTTTGGTAACTCGCCCTGGGTTAAATAGTCCAAATAAGGAATAGTCCAATCTGGGATAACATGTAGAGCCACCACCAATTCTGCCTCCCGGTCAAGAATAGCCAAATCCTCCTCTAAAGGTATCTTGACAGTAGGATGATATAAGACGTCCAGAAAGACATTAGGCGGCACCGGCTTACGTTGGGAACCTAGCCGTGATAAAGTATCAGCCGCCTCGTTCTTGCGACGATCAATGTGATCTACCTGATACCCTTTGAAGTGACCCGCAATAATATCAACCGCCTGCCTATAAGCCACCATCCGTGGGTCTTTGGAGTCCCAAGTGCCAGAAACTTGCTGAGCTACTAGATCTGAGTCGCCCAAACACCTGACCCGGCTCAAATTCATATATTTGGCTAATCTAAGACCATGAAGCAAAGCCTCGTACTCAGCCGCATTGTTAGTGCAAGGGAACATCAGCCGGAGCACATAACAAAACTTGTCACCCTTTAGGGATGTCAGGACAACCCCTGCTCCAGACCCCTCTAACTGCTTGGATCCATCAAAGTGTATAGTCCAGTATGTATTATCTGGCTTTTCTTCGGGAGCTTGGCACTCTGTCCAATCATTGATGAAATCCACCAAAGCTTGGGATTTGATCATCGTGCGAGGAACATACTGTACATTAAGAGGTCCCATCTCTAAGGCCCATTTGGCAATCCTCCCTGTGGCTTGTCTGTTCTGGACAATATCTCCCAACGGAGCAGAACTGACCACGGTTACCTGGTGCCCTAGAAAGTAGTGCTTTAACTTGCTTTTGGCCATAAAAACCCTGTATACCAGCTTCTGCCAATGCGGATATCTCTGCTTAGATTATGTCAGGACCTCACTGATATAATAAACCGGCCTTTGCATGGGATACTCCTTCCCAGCCTCCTTGTGCTCGACCACAATTGCGACGCTGACTGCCCAATGGTTAGCCGCCACATAAAGGAGCAATGGTTCTTTCTCAGCCGGAGCGGCTAACATTGGCGGCTCAACGAGCTGTTTCTTAAGCGCCTCAAGTGCTTCACCCGCCGCCTTGCTCCAGGCAAACATGTCTGTCTTTTTCATCATCTGATATAAAGGGATAGCTTTCTCTCCAAGATGGCTTATCAACCGGCTCAACGTAGCAATCCGCCCTGCTAAGCGTTGAACATCGTTAATGCAAGTCGGCTCTCTTAGAGAAGTAATAGCTTTGATTTTTTCCGGGTTAGCCTCGATGCCACGCTCAGAGACCAAGAAACCCAAAAGCTTCCCTGCTGGAACACCAAAGACACACTTGGTCGGGTTAAGCATCATCTTGTAGACCGGGAGATTGTCAAAGGTTTCCCTTAGATCCTCCAAAAGAGTTTCCTTCTTTCTGGATTTGACCACGATGTCATCTACATAAGCATGAACATTACGGCCAATTTGATTGTGAAGGCAATACTGCAAGCATCGTTGATAAGTTGTCTGTGCACTCTTGAGCCCGAAAGGCATAGAGACATAACAGAACACCCCAAAGGGTGTAATAAACGCCGTCTTCTCCAAGTCTTTCACTGCCATCTTGATCTGATGATAACCTGAGTAAGCATCCAGGAAGCATAAACTTTCACATCCGGCTATAGCATCAATGATCTGATCAATTCGAGGGAGGGCAAAAGGATCAGCCAGACAAGCCTTGTTAAGGTCCGTGCAGTCCACACACATACACCAGGTGCCGTTCTTTTTGAGCACCAGCATTGGGTTAGCCAACCATTCCGGGTGAAAAACTTCAACAATAAAGCCAGCAGCCAAGAGCCGGGCAACTTCTTCCCGAATAGCCTTGCGCCTCTCCTCATTGAACCATGCAGGAACTGTTTGATCGGTTTAAACTTTGGATCCACATTAAGGTTGTGCTCAGCGAATTCTCTCGGTACACCCGGCATATCAGAAGGTTTCCATGCAAAGATGTCCCGATTCTCATGGATGAATTCGATGAGCGCGCTTTCCTATTTGGGATCCATATGAGCTCCAAGGATGAACTGCTTAGATGAGTTGCCCGGATTGAAATCTACTGCCTTGGTATCATCCACTGAAAATTTGAGGGGCGGCTCAACCTTCGTGGTGGGCTTTTTTAGGGGGGTCATATCCTCCGAATCAACATTCTCCTTATAAAACTTAAACTCCTCCTGAGCGCAACTGGACTCTGCGTAAGCTGCTCCCCTTCTTCACACTCAATAGCCGTGTTCCGGTTACCATGAACGGTGATGGTACCGTTTAAGCCGGGCATCTTGAGCTGCAAGTAAATATAGCAGGGTCAGGCCATGAACTTGGCATAAGCCGGCCGTCCAAACAAGTCATGATAAGGGCTCTTGATTTTAACTACCTCAAACTATAAGGACTCCACTCTGTAGTTGTATTCATCGCCAAAAGCCACTTACAAAGAAATCTTGCCCACCGGATGCGCCGACTTACCCAGCACCACACCATGAAAAACAGTGGACGAAGGTTTTAAGTCCTTATCAAGCAACTTCATCCGCCGGAAGGTGTCATAGTAAAGGATGTTTATGTTGCTGCCGCCGTCCATGAGCACCTTGTTCAACATATATCCACCTACCTGGGGGGCACAACCAAAGCCAGCCGCCCCGAGCCATCAACGTGTGGCGGGTGATCTTCACGGCTCCATGTTATGTCATATTCAGACCACTTCAGATACTGTGGAAGAGCCGGCGTAACCGCATTGACTGCCCGTTTACGCAACTTCTGGTCCCGTCTATTGAGGCTAGTCGTGAAGACGTGGTATTGCCCGGAGCTGAGCTGCTTCGGATTACTCTGAAAGCCGGACTGATTCCGTTGTTGCTGTAGTTGTTGATTATTATTACCAGAATGCGGCTGCTGTCCCCCGTGATTATCCTGACCCAGATGACCGGATGCTAAACCGCTAGAGCCAAAACTGGCTCCTGACCCGCCAGAACCAAATCCAGCTCCTGACCCGTCACGTCCTGGGCCGCCTGGCGGGCCGCCCCCGCGATGGTTAGGTTGTGTGACATACCGCTTGAACTTCTGCATAAAAGAACAACTCTCCCATGTATGATTTGCCGGCCTATCAGGCACACTGTGATTTAGACAAGGTCCCTTAAGCATCTCTTCCATGTTCGAGGAAAAGTTATCCCTGCTCGAGGGCGGCCCAAACCTCTTGTTGCCCTTGGGGTGATTTTGCTGGGCATTTGTGTTGGCCACCAGCTCTGACCCGGCCTCTGGATTCTTACATTTACTCTGGTTACCATTGTTCACTGTGCCCTTGCCTTGGTTGCCCTTCTTGCCTTGACTAGCCTTTTCCTCATCAGAACCCGGATCCTTCATGTTGTCTGAGTCGGCGTACTTTGTGAGAGCCGTCATGAGCTCTCCCATGTCCTGACACATACGCTTGAGCCGGCCAAGTTTCTGCTTTATAGGAACAAAATGGCAATTCTTCTCTAAAATCAACACCGCTTGAGCCGCCGTGATCTGCTTTGATGAGTGAATAATTGTCGAGACCCGTTGTACCCAATGATGAGCCGACTCGCTTTCCTATTGGACACAATGATCAAGATCCACAATGGTCATAGGCTGCTTGCACGTCCCTTGAAAGTTTTTGATGAACCGAGCCCTGAGCTCCACCCATGAATTGATGGTATTAGGTGGCAACCCTTTTAGCCATGTACGAACCGGGCCTTCAAGCATCATGATGAAATATTTGGCACAAACCGCCTCACTAACATCTAGCATCTCCATGGCCAGCTCATAGCTTTCCACCCAGGCCTCTGGGGGTAAATCAGCAGTGTAATTTGGACCTTGCAGGGACCTTTAAAGTCTTTCAGCAACCGCTCGCTCCGGAGAGCCGGCGATAGACACGGCAGCCCCCCCCCCCCGTCCTGGGGATTACACCTGCCCCTAAGGAAACGGAAGGCCCGGACTCTTGGTAAGCCGGCCTAGCTAGTGCCTCTTGTGGGCTTCCCGCATGGTCTACACGTGCCTGTGTATCTCTTCGCGGTCGGTGACCCGTTGGAATTTCTCTGTGATGGTTACTTCTGGAACCTGCTAGTGACTCGTAGCGCCGGCTAAAGCTGCGGCTGGGAAGAGGGGTTGAATGGACGCGGCTCCAGCTGTGAGCGTACCTCTCTTGCTGGGCCATGGCCGTCTGCCAGTACCCGATGGTGTTCCACACATCCTCCGCAAAGGGTGCTTCATCCGGGATAGGGATCGTCTCAAGCCGGGTGGCAGCTGCTACCATATTCTCGGCCGGGTTAGAATAATGACCCGCCGGCGTTGGAAAGCCCCTAGGTGAAGTTGGGTTAGGTCGGGCCGGATGAGTCGCTGGCCGTTCCGTTGGGCGGCTCTCGGGCGCGCCCGCGGCTCGCCCCATGTCGGGGGTATTAAAGAGGTTCCTTGCTTCATAACGCTCTGGTAGACGGGACTGATGCCTCCTCCTGTGTACCGCTGCTGCTGACCTTTGCTCCAGCCCTAGACGGAAAGCAACTGTCTTGATACGCTTTGCTTCTTCTTCCATCTGGACCTTCAGCTCAGCCATCCTTTGTCGTTCCTCTGCCATCCGGCCCTTGATCCGTGCAATCTCTATATTCCGAGCTGCTTGATTATCTGGTGTCATTTCAGTGGCCATGAGACCCGCAAGCTCATCCATCAGCTCCACAAGAACTTGAGCCGCCGGCGGCGGGCTATCACCCGAAGCGGTGGCTCCCACGGCTGTACTACCAGCGGCTGGGGCTGATCCTGCCATGAACACCGCCGCATGAACCGGAGGTTTTAAAGCATCCGACTCAAAACCATCCGACTCAGAGTATGCATTGTCACAGCCCCCAAGGCCACCGTTACGGAGCTAGTACATTGATTCTGTTTCTCCACTTGAAGATTCATCTTCTGAATAAACAAGGGTTTCCTGTGACCCGGAAGCTTCCAGATCCCTACCTTGCATGAAGCCTACGAAGACATGCTTCTGACCCGGATTGGCATGAACAGGCCGCATGTTACTTGCAGATTGGAGACGCCGAGCCGGCTCGATGATGTTGGTGCAGATGTCTGGCCCGGGTGTAGATCTATCAGCCTTTCCGATGAAAACATGGATCCCGCCGAACGGGACCCGGAATCCCTACTCCACGGACTCAGCATCAAGCCCCCAGCCAGCATCGTTGATGTAGAACCGGCCACGACGACTCTTGCTCATCCTTCCGACCATGTATCCCTCGAGCTCTGGGAGAGAGCCCTTTGAGGACTCAACACCACAGGGCGCAAGCCCCACGGTGGGCGCCAACTGTCGTGGATTTATCATGGCAGATGTCCGGGTGACCAGACTTGGATTCGAGGCCATCGCTAATGTGATGGACTCAAAGGGGTTGATTGGGATGAAGGACACGGGTTTACCCAGGTTCGGCCCCTCAAGTCGAGGTAATAGCCTACGTCCTGCTTGTGCTTGTATTGCTTGTTGTATCGATTACAAGGGAGCTAAAGCTTGATCTAGTTCTCGATAACCCGATCTCTAAGTCGCCCCGGGTCTGCCTTTATATAAGAGGTCAGGACCACGGTCTTTACAATTGTCTAACTGAGTCTTACCCTATCTTCTTGTCCAAACTGTCCCCGAGCGGCTTGCACGCCCAGGTCTTCTCAGTCTGGGCCACCTTGGGGCCCACACCTTGAGCCGTCTATCTTCATGGGCCGTTAGCTTTACGGCTCACCCTTGGGCCGGCTCACGAGCCATCAACATGACCCGGAGCCTTCAAGGGAGGGTCATATTGCGGGGTTACATCCCCAACAATCACTGTGTCCAACAGGAGAACGAGTCAGCCCATCATTGGGTACGGTGGGTCTCGACAATCATCCACTCCTCGGAACAGATCACGGCGGCCCAGGCGGTACTGATCTTGGAGAAGAACTGCCATTTTGTTCCTCTGAAACAAAAACTCGGCCGGCTCAAACGTACGTGCCAGGACATGGGAGAGCTCATGACGGCTCTCACGAAATATGCTGACTCTGACAGTACGAAAGATTCGAGTTCTGATGATGAGAAAGCTGGCCAAGGTAAGAAAGGAAATCAAGGCAAGGGTGCGGCAAACAATGGTATCCAGAGGAAACGTAAGAATCCAGAGGTCGGGTCAGAGCTGGTGGCTAATACAAACACCCAACAGAATTACCCCAAAGGCAATAGGAGGTCTAGACCGCCCTTTGGCAGGGATAGCTCTTCCTCGAACATGGAGGAGTTACTTAAGCGACCTTGTCCAAATCACAGTCTGCCTGATAAGTCGGCAAACCACACATGGGGGATTGCAATTTCATGCGGAAGTACAAGCGGTATTTCACACAACCTAACAATCGAGATGGTGGTCCGCCAGGCGGCTCAGGACATGGCGGGTCAGGAGCTGGTTTTGGTTCTGGCAGCTCAGGGTCCGATCATTCGGTCCATCGTCATCCGGGTCAAGATAGTGGGACAACAGCCGCATTCTCGTAACAATAATCAGCAACAACAGCGTAATCAGTCCGACTTTCAGAGTAATCTGAAGCAGCTCAGTTCCGGGCAGTACCACGTTTTCACGACCGGTCTCAACAAATGGGACCAGAAGTTGTGAAAGCGGGCAGTTAATGCGGTTACACCGGCTCTTCCGCAGTACTTAAAGTGGTCTGAATATGACATAACTTGGAGCCGAGAAGATCACCCGCCGCGTGTCGATGACCCGGGGCGGCTGGCTTTAGTTGTAGCCCCCCAGGTGGGCGGGTATATGGTGAACAAGGTGCTTATGGATGGCGGCGGCAGCATAAACATCCTTTACTATGACACTTTCCGGCGAATGAAGTTGCTTGACAAGGATTTAAAACCTTCATCCACCGTCTGTCATGGTGTGGTTCCGGGTAAGTCGGCGCGTCCGGTGGGTAGGATTTCGTTGGAAGTGGCTTTTGGCGATGAGTGCAATTACAGGGTTGAATCCTTGTGGTACGAAGTGGTCAAGATCAAGAGTCTGTAGCATGTGATATTTGGACGGCCGGCTTATGCTAAGTTCATGGCCAGACCCTGCTATGTTTACTTACAGCTCAAGATGCCCGGCTTAAACGGTACCATTACCGTTCATGGTAATAGAAATATGGCTATTGAGTGTGAAGAAGGAGACGCGGCTTACGCAGAGTCCAGTTGCGCTCAGGAGGAGCTTAAGTTCTATAAAGATAATGTTGATCTGGAGGATATGACCCCGCCGAAAAAGCCCACCACAGAGGTTTAGCCGCCCCTCAAGTTTTCAGCGAATGATACGAAGACAGTAGATTTCACTCTGGGCGACTCATCTAAGCAGTTCATCATTGGATCTCACATGGATCCCAAATAGGAAAGCGCGCTCATCGAATTCATCCGTGAGAATCGGGACATCTTCGCATGGAAACCTTCTAACATGCCGGGTGTACCGAGAGAGTTCGCTGAGCACAACCTTAATGTGGATCCAAAGTTTAAGCCGATTAAACAGTTTTTGTGGTGGTTCAATGAGGAGAGGTGCAATGCTATTGGGGAAGAAGTTGCCCGGCTCTTGGCAGCAGGTTTTATCATTGAAGTTTTTCACCCGGAATGGTTGGCTAACTCGGTGCTCGTGCTAAAAAAGAATGACACATGGCGTATGTGTGTGGACTACACGGACCTTAACAAGGCCTGTCCGGCTGATCCATTTGCTCTCCCTCGTATTGATCAGATCATTGATGCTACGGCGGGGTGTGAAAGTTTGTGCTTCCTGGATGCATACTCAGGTTATCATCAAATCAAGATGGCGGTTTAAGACCAGGAGAAGACGGCTTTTATCACACCCTTTGGGGCGTTCTGTTATGTCTCTATGCCCTTCGGGCTCAAAAGTGCCCAAGCGACTTACCAGCGATGCGTGCAGAACTGCCTTCACGGTCAGATTGGCCAAAATGTTCATGCTTATGTAGATGACATCGTGGTCAAATCCAGAAAGAAGGAGACTCTCTTAGAGGATTTAAAGGAAACTTTTCATAATCTCTGGGTCTACAAGATGATGCTTAACCCGACCAAGTGTGTCTTTGGTGTTCCGGCGGGCAAGCTTTTGGGTTTCCTGGTCTCTGAGCGTGGTATCGAGGCTAACCCGGACAAAATCAAGGCTATTACCTCTCTGGGAGCCGATTTGTATTAATGATGTTCAGCACTCAGCAGGGCGGATTGCTGCGTTGAGCCGGTTCATAAGCCGTCTTGGAGAGAAGGCTATTCCTTTATATCAAATGACGAAGAAGACAGACAAATTTGTCTCGAGTAAAGCGGCGGGTGAAGCACTTGAGGCGCTTAAAAAACAGCTCACTGAGCCGCCAGTGCTGGCCGCTCCGGCTGAAAAAGAACCATTACTCCTTTATGTGGCGGCTAATAACCGGGCAGTGAGTGCTGCAATCGTGGTCGAGCGCAAGGAGGCTGGAAAGGAGTATCCAGTGCAAAGACCGGTTTATTATATCAGTGAGGTCCTGACAGAGTCTAAGCAAAGGTATTCACATTCTAAAGAGAGGTATCCTTGCAGTAGAACCAAGTCTTGTTCCAGTCCTTTGGATGACTCGGCATCTACATGGCTGGAAAAGTAATATCCCTACGCCGTTGGATGGAGATCCCGCCAAGCTCTAGACTCGGACCGGCTTTCATCTCAGTTTGCCGGTTGGCATAGAAAAACTCTCAAAATAACCCCACAGATGGCTTGGCTTGCAGATAGACTTCACAAAGCACTTGAAAATTGCATATATTTGAGACGGAGTTAGGGGCCAAGTCTTGGGGGTGAAGCTTGTAAAAGTGAAGGACGTCACGGAAGAATTTCGAGCCAGGAGGCACGAATTCTCGTTCGATATGATCAGAGAAGACCACTACTTCACCTTGTTGAGGAGTGGGCCGCGTCTCATCACCCGGGGCCCACCAATTAAGGACCTCCTTGGAAGGAAGGGTACCCACATGAACAAAATCCAATAAGTATTCCTCCGTGATGCAAGACCCGACCCAGTTGCACGAGTTGGAGGCGCAAGACATGCTGGCGGCTTAAAGACTGTGCAAATTAAAAAGTACGGCGAGTCAAGAGAAAAACAAATACTTACGACGGCTTAAAAATTTAAGGGTTCTACAAATAATATGCCATGGTCCGGCTGATGAGAGCCGGAGGGGCCTGGCGAGTCAACAAAGAAAAGAGGAGGAGCGAAAATCGGCTAAGTCCCAGGAAACAGATTTCATAAAGTTCAGCTAAAATAACAGATCTGCAAAAGCAGGAAAAATGCCTCTATTTTCATACCTAAGGACGAACGGGCAAGGTGGACGAAACCTAAAATGGCAGGCTGAGTAGGGACCGATCTATGTGTTATTACTCACTGCCTATTACACAGCGGCGCCGCGAGGTCGGGCGACTGTCCGGAGTTCATACGCTGGGCACGGCCGGTGGCAATGGAGTTCGAGTTCTAAGCAGCGACAGCGGCAAAGTTTTATAGGAACCCTACCAGAGACGGTTATGGATCTAAGGGGAGAAGACTTACCGGCGATGGAGAGGGGAGCGCGAGATGAACTTTGGTTCGCAACAGGTTGATGCAACGGCCAGTTGACGCCGGGACGGAGACGGCACCGGAGCAAGAGCGGAAGTATCGGAGAGAAAGAAGATGACGACGCGAGCGGGAGAAAGGAAATGCCGCCCAAAGTGGTCCTATTTAAAAGGAAAATGGGGCAGGCACGAAAATCTAGGCGACACAAACAGTCCGACCGAGGCGGATGCCTAGATCTTTGGGCTAACCATTTAATGGAAGGATTTGGCGGTGCATCAGCAAATCTTTTCTGCAGAGTCCACGCAACGTCACGGTGGGTCATTACCGGGCAACTCGCCAAGGAATAGAAGAGAAGGATGAAATGAGCAAGCTCAAATCAACCTCGGGCCTAATGTTGGGGATATAACCCCATGGTGCGACCCGCCCTGGAGGGCTCCGGGTTAAACCGGATGGCTCGTAGCCATCCCAAGAGTGAGCTGTCAGGACTGGAGGGCCCAACAAGCATAGCGTCTCACAAGATGGGCCGGCAGGGTGGCCCGGATGAGAAGATTCGGGCGTGTAAAGCCGCCCGGGGACAACTTGGTTAGGATAGGCAAGAGAAGATAGAGGCAGACTCGGACGTGTAATGAGAGTCGGCCACAACTTGTATGACCCATGGTCCTGACCTCGGTATATAAAGGCAAGACCCGAGGCGACTTAGAGGTCAGGTTATCGAGAGCTAGGTCAAGCTTTAGCTCCCTTGTAATCGATACAACAAGCAATACAAACACAAGCAGGACGTAGGGTATTACCTCATCTTGAGGGGCCGAACCTGGGTAAACTCGTGTCCTTCGTCCCTGTCAACCCCTTTGAGTCCATCACGTGAGCGATGACCTCGAATCCAAGTCCGTTACCCCGGACATCTGCCGTGATAAATCCACGACAAAGGGCATGAGCTTTCTTGTTATTTCCATGTTCCCGTAACTTGTTATCATATGCCATAGAATTCTATGCTCCCTTGTATTGCATCTAACTTTTTGTAGGTACTTGGAGGAACTTCATTCCACAAGATTGGCATCAACTCCAATCATAAGCAATCTTGTCATTACCAAGTATCCACAACCCCTCTTGATGATGGAAAGAAGAAGACAATAAAAATATATCCTTGACATATACTTGATCTAAGTTGCAAAATCTATAAGTTATATCATGTCAATAGGATATATCCATTGTTCTTCCTTGCATGACTAACCTTTGTAGGTGACTAGTGTACTAGAATGAGAAGGATTGCTCCAAATTCAAGATGATCTTCATCAACCTCGAGCATCCTCAACAAGTTCACCTATGAGCAACGTCATCAACATCACTCAAAGGTACGTGCTCATATCCTTGAAAAGGCCTTACTCCAAGACATGGACTAAAGCAACTCAAGTGATATGAAGACATCAAAATGCTTAATCGAAAAATGGTAACCCCATTTTGAGCTTACACGATGAGTATGACCTATGATCAAGTATTCTTGCTTGGCTCCTAAGTCAATATACTCTAATATAGGTGACCTAGTCACCGCCCATCATTTAGTTAAGTTTCTCACGTGGATTGATCTCTATTTGCATGATCTATCGTAACGACTCAAATCTTATCTAACTGATGTTCTTTGTAAATTTTCTTTTGCATTTTCTTCTTGAAACTATTTCATTGTCTCTATGAAAACAGAAACTTGGTTTCTCATTCGGAGTCATCGATATAGATAACCCGGTTCTACCGAATCTGTAGATGATCTGGACTACACAATCTCGGTACCATCGATTTATTTATCCCGGAAACACCGATTTTCTTTGCTTTCGAAATCTGTGCTTCTTTAATATTGTTTATTTGTTTCTGCTCTTGTGATATTCTTGTTCCTTCGATGACCCATTCAGTTAAAAATATAAATATATATATTTAAGGGGAGAAGAACAAACAACACTTTGGAGGAGAAATTCTTTATTCAAGGATCCCTAGCTCCAAGGAGAACAAAACTAAAATTTGCCAAAGTTAGAGAAGTTACATTCAATGATTCCCTTAGTCTTTCAATGACCCTTGTTCTCTAGGATCCCTTCCTTGTCAGTGATCCCTGTCAGTACTCCCAAGTTTAACCTTTTTGGTATTTTATGCCAAAGGGGGAGAATATCAAAGCTTCGTGCTAAAGGGAGAGTTACATGCTTATGCAAAGGGGGAGATATGATTTAGGGGGAGAGGAAAATATCAAAAGCTCACACTTATAGAAACAAGGGGAGAATAACAATGTAGGGGGAGAAAACGAGAAAACTATATTTTTGGCAAAAAGTCTAAAGTGAACATAGGAGAATCTTTTCTCACCTTATCCAATCCCAATATCTACATGCTAAGGTTCAGGGGGAGAGGATGTACTACCACTTTCATATCAAAGAGGAGAAAAGATATAATAGATTAATACCAAGATATGGAGCCTATTCGTTGAGTTCTATTGCTTTTGTTTAGTAGAGTACTCTTGTGTTTCCTAACACTGTTTTCTCAAGTGTGTCTCTACTACTAGAATGCTCAAGAACTCAAGGTAAGTATATGCATCATATCTTTGATCAACATGATCTCTTGCTTCTTGCACATATTGTTTGCAAGAGTGAAGTCTTGATCAAGGATATACATTTCATTCACATATATTGATGCATATAGCCAAGGCACACATGACTCTTATATCCCTTTCATCCATATGTGTGTCCATGCATTCCAAAGCAACTATCCTTTAAAGGACTGCACACATTTATGGGGAGCAAATCTAGGTCATGTGTTTCTCAAAGTCTTCATTGCATCCATGCATATCTTTAATTGAAGCTTTGATTGTATGTTGTCATCAATTACCAAAAAGGGGGAGATTGAAAGCACAACATGCTCCCTTGGTGGTTTTGATAATTCATGACAACATACATTGTCTCTTGGATTAACAATTATATCTAGTGTATTTTAGATAATAGTCCATGGAGAGTTGAGTTGGCAAAAGATTGTGGAGATTGTGGAACAACCCCAAGATGCAAGGAAATAGGTTGGATAAGCTTCAAGCAAGAGGACTCTACATTTTACATTTGTGACAAATCACTTTGAGTCCATAGAAAAGCCAATACTATTAGAACGGGGTAAGGTTTTGTTGGTGAACAATATGCTCAAACGTGCACAAGTGATAGTCACCAAAACATCCACAAACTCTCCCACCAAAGTCTGTTCAAAGCCATATATGCAAAATCGGTGCAACCAACATTCCTATTCCAGTGCCACTGATTCCAAACCCTAGACAGACTCAGCCAAACCCTAACACTTCGGTGCAGCTGACACTACTCTCGGTGCCATCGAGTTGGGTTGCCAAGTTTCTGTTACGCAAGTTCACATTTTCAGTCCGTCCGAAGATGGTGAATCGGCATCACCGAGTTTGGCAAATCTGACCATTGGTCACCTTGTCGGTGCAACTGAGATTCCTATATCGGTCTCATCGAGATTCAAAACTTGCCACCTTTTGGTCACTTCGGTACCATCGAGATTTACACATCGGTGTCACCGAGTTGGTCATTTTGTGTGTAAGGGTTGGATTTTTGGGGATGCCTATATATACCCCTTCACCACCACCCACTCGGTAGAAAAGCACTTAGAACTATTCCATACCTATCCTACTCAGTTTTCTGAGAGAGAGCCACCTACCCTTGTGTTGAGGTCAAGATCTTCCACTCCAACTATATGGATCTTGTAGGGGATATACCCCGTGGTGTGACCCAAGAGACAGTTATAACCCGGTGATAATTTTGGCCCGGTTGTAAGTCCTCGGATGAGTCCTGAAGATGAGTCCCCGGTTGTAAGTCCCTGGATGAGTCCTGAAGATGAGTCCCCGGATGTAAGTCCCTGGGTGAGTCTTGAAGATGAGTCTCCGGTTGTAAGTCCCCGGACGAGTCCTGAAGATGAGTCTCCGGTTGTAAGTCCCCGGATGAGTCTCTGAAGATGACTCTCTGTTTGTAAGTCCTTGAAGATGAGTCCCCGGTTCTAAGCCGCCGGGTGTAAGCCGCCCGACTCTAAGCCGCCCGAGACTTAGAAGCCCATGAAGAGAAGCCCACACTGGGAAGTCATAGTAGATATGTCGGGACCCCGATCCTAGGTTATATGATTCCATACTGTAACAAGCCACATCACTTTGCGGCCTCATGCACGGTACTCCACGGCTGCCACCTTACCTTGGCCGGGACCGTTTGCGTCTTTTGGCTCACGTATGTGAACATGTCGCTGGCAATCACACAACAAGGAACCCGGGCCGACATGACTAGTCATAGAACCCAAGTAGCACATCCGTACGGAAACAGGCATACATAACCCAACAATGCAGGTGTCGGCCCCAAGCGTGTGTAGGCGAGTCATAGCAAGTTACAAGGACTCCATTACACTGCGAGACATTTCCCCGAAGGGACAGACACAGCAGCAAAGAAGGATACATGCCGGTCAATTAATGTGTCCGGAGCAGTAGCAAGCTACCATGGCTCGGTGGAAGCACAAAGAGGCAGTTTCCCGTAAAGAGTACTACTAAAGGCACACAACTAGGTGTCAGATCCCATACATACCGTTGCACGTCACACGTACGCACGACATGCCCGATATGCATAGATACAACCATGGCATCACAACATAACCATACAATAACATGACTTTTATTTAAGAGGCTCAGACGAGCCTTGCATAATATGTTCATACAGACAGGGGTCACATGACCCGACACTCAAGTCATACAAACATAGTCATACAAGCCAGCGGAAACTTAAGCTGTCTGAGTACAGACGGCAAAATATAAAAGAGGCACAAGGCCTGACTATCTACAGCCCACCACACGGGCAAGATCGTAGCTGGGACACCAACTATTCGGCATCGTTAACGTCTAGATAGAACCCACCTGATGGGTCCTGGTTTTCTTCTGCAACATTAATTAAGCAAGGATGAGTACAATCGTACTCAGCAAGTCTTTAAAACAGACCTAGTCTAGTTATGCTCATGTATCAACAAAGGGGTGGTAGAGTTTATGCAGGAGGCCAGCTTTGACTCATGGCTAACCTACACTACTCAATTTTAAACTCTTTGTTACAATTTTAGTTATCGCACACGAGTCCACTACCTCCATCACAATACACTACCATGGATTCACCTTCCCCTTCCGGAAGAGTGCCAACCACGGTACTCACACTTGTCTTGAGATTTTTAGAGGTATTCATTTGATTATCTATGAACAGCATAAGTTCTCAAAGTAGTCCATATCCGAGGACGCGGCTATTCGAATAGTTTCATAACCCTGTAGGGGTGTACTTCTTCACACACGCTCTCGCCACTTATCGCTGTGTGCCATAAACCATGCACCTCGGCAACCTTCAAGCAGATGCCCAGCGAGGGAGTCGGCCACGACCATCAATCACATAAGACCTCTAGTCCAGGCTACCGCCTATCTAAGACTGACCCGCATGGATGTCCGGCCGAAGTTTCCACTACGGTCCCAAACGATGTGCGCAGGGTTCCCAAGCCCACCATTCGGGTGACCCTTGGTACACCGTGCCACTGCCTACCACATCGTAACCCACCCCGAGGGTCAGCGCTACGCACGGCCTCTAGCATGCTATAAACACCAGAAACTACTTGCAATACCTGGACCAAAGACTAAGCGACTGATGAGTCGAGAGGGTCAGTTAAGTATCCCAATGTGTGGTAGTATCTAGTCTTGGATCACAAACACGGAACCCAGTTCCTAAGAACGGTCCCAATGAGACAACCCACTATGTACTCCTACATAGCCTCTCATTGCTACCTTTACCAAATCGTATTCATTATAAGCTCATCACATCGGACAACACTGTTTCACTCAGTTCATCACCCAGATGAATCCGACTTGACACAACTCTAAGCATAGCAAGCATAGCAGGCAAAGTAAGCTAAGCACATCATGGCACAAGCATCTACCAGGTATGCTAGGTTGCAAGGTTTAGCTATTTACTGTGACAAGATCAGGTCATGCATAAGAATAGGATCATCTACCGTGTATAACTGACATGTGATCGTTTGTCCTAATGCAATAAATGAGAGCAGGAGCGAGAGAGTGGGATGTTATCGGAATGATCAATGAGGTTGCTTGCCTTGCTGGGTTGCGGAAGAGTTCTCTCCTTCGTCAGGGTACGGAGTAGTATCCTCCGAATTAGGGCCTACCGCAACGCAGATAAAAACAATCAATACAAGCAGATGCAACAATATGATGCATGAACATGGCATGATAGTATGCATGGATGAGCTAATGTATCTAGTGTTCATGTCAATTTGAAATGTATTTGAATATAGGTTCAAAGTTGTTCTCATTTCAAATTCCATATATTGACCTAATGTTAAAATGTCCATGTTCACCTATTTAGGTTGCTCTAACATGCATGAGAATAGAAGCATTGGATTCATTGGATTTTTCTGATAAATTTTCATATATAAATTATTTTCATCTGAGTTACAGATTAATTTATATGATTTTTCAAAGTTTTAAATAATTTTTGGAATTATGGTTAAATAGGAAATTGACTTATGACATCAGCCTGATGTCATCATGATGTCAGCTGGTCATCAGACCCGGCCAGGATCAAACCTGACATGTGGGGTCCACATGTCAGTGTCTGATTAGCTTAGTTAACTAAATTAAACTAATCTTAATCATTAACAATCCCTGGGCCCACATGTCATAGACTAATTAGCTTAATTATTTTAATTAATTGTTTTCTTTAAACTAACCAGGGTTAACCAGGGGGTGGCCCCACCTGTCAGGGTCAACTCCCGTGGTCAAAACGACTAGAGCCACCGGCAACGAGCCGCTGGCGAGGCCCGAGGCGACGGAGAGGCTCGAAAATGGCCCTCCGGTGACCATTCGGGAGGCGGAGACCAGGAATGGGCAGCTGGGGGACGCGCATGTCCATCTAGGGTAACGGGAGGACGCGGAGACGCCGGAGTCGACGGCCACGGCAACTTTGGCGGCGACCGGAGTTCGGCAAAGGCGGGGATGGCAGCTAGCGGGCGAAGAGGTCCATGGGGAGAGAGGGGAAAGCACGGGGAGCTCACAATGAGTCGGTCAGGCTGGTCAGCGGGCTCGGGGACGACCGGGTGGCACGAATCGACGAAGGCGTCCGGCGACCGGAGTCGGAGAAGATGGAGCGGACGGCGTCTTTGGGGCTTCCCGGCGCGATTCCTCTAGCGGGCACGGGCAGCTTGACGCCGCGGAGCTTTTGGACTGACTGGGGAGGGCGAGGGGTGGCCGGTGGCTACAGGGCAACGGCTGCGGTGCTCTCGGTCCGGGAGGAAGGGAGGCGGAGAGGAGAGGGGAGAATGCGCGAGAGAGGAGGGAGCCGGCTCGATCCGGATGTCTCTGGCGAGGTCATCCACGAGGCCTCGCTGGCCGGAGAGAGACGGGCAGGCAGGGAGGAGGTGGAGGCCTCCCGGCGCCGCGCGGCACTTCGCCTCTGCCTACTGGCAGAGGTTGAAGATGACCGCTTGGCCCTGGTGGGCTGGGCCGTCTCCTTCTCTGGGCCAGGTAAGCCTCTTCTGGCTTTTCTCTCTTTTTTTAATTCTATTTTCTGCTTTCTAACATTTGTTTTATTTCTTTGCAGGTCCAAATAACTTTTCAAAATGACCCACATATTTTCTAAATTGAAGTTTGAATATTCCAAACTTATGATAACAGTTTCAGATTATTTTGAAAACAGTGATAATGATATTTGCTTTATTTATCATTTTGTAGGGACTTAAACCATTAATTCAAATTATTTTAAATGTTCAAATAATTCAAATGTCCCCTGGTATATCCATGTCCCTAATTATCAGGCATAGGGGACATTTTTTATGGGCATTTTGGATTTGTTGAAATTTCATTTATCTGGAATTTCTTTAATTCATGAATGCTTGGGGTTTCTTTTCTTTCTCCCCATTTCATATTGATGCAATGATGATGATGATGATGTAAACACATTGCTATCCTATGACACTTGCTAGGGTTGTGACAAGATAAGTCTCAATCCAACTTAGACTCTACATGTAAGCCGCCCCTTCAACTTATATAAGGAGGGGCGGATCACCCCGAGAGGGTCAAGTTTTTTAGATGTCTCAATAGACAGGTCTTAGATAGACAAGAGATTAGAGACTCTCGTGATTAGAGGTAGCAAAACAGCACCCTTGTAACCGAGAGATCTCCTTCATCATCAATACCAGACAAGCAGGACATAGGCTTTTACCTCCATCGGAGGGGCCAAACCTGGGTAAACTCGCGTCTCTCGATTCCGATCAACCCCTTCAAGCCGCCACATAGTTGCACTTCTGCCCGAATCTAAGTTCGTTCACCCGGACATCTGCCGTGACAAATCCATGACAGTTGGCGCCCACCGTGGGGCACGCACGGTGGTTTTGTGTTCTTGGAGGGAGCTCTCCTAGCGATCGAGAAATTTGCGATTCGTCGGATAAAAGAAGAGCGACAGGAAAAGATCAACGTCTACTTGGACTTCATCATTTGAGATTAAAAATAAAAATAGTCTCAGGGACGACATGAATCAGGACGTCAGTACACGTCCATGTGTGGAATCCGGCGGCTTGCTCGCATGATCAAGATTGAAAACAAAACATTATTTTGCAACAATATCAGATGAACTCTAAAAGTCGGGCGATCAGATCCTATTGCTACGGCACCGCGAGCAGTTGTTCGATCCGGCGTGGTGTTTGTTGCTCCATGTAGAGTTCAAATCCTGGAAGAACTTCTGTTGCTGTTTTTTACGTAGAAGACAAATCAACTCCAAAGTACTTCCACTAGTACGTCAAACAAAAGTCAAATCAGGAGCAACTGGTACTACTAGTTTGGGTCACGCACGGACACAGGAAGCTGAGTCAAGGAAAAAGCTTGGCAAACCGCCACCGAGCCAGTCTCCGCTGCTGGTGAGGTCACCTCGAGTCGGCTAGCTCCTGTCATTGACTCGCCTCCACGGCGCCTCGAGCTTGACTCACCCTGCTCCATGCCATGTCCTCCCAGCAGCTGTGGCAGACGCCGCTCCAGCACGCCTCCGTAGGCAATCGTGTCAGGTCACTGAGGTGGCCCACGTCCACGCCTCACCCTAACCAACGCACTTGCACGCCCGCGCAAGTAGCCTTGCTGGCTCGATTCCCCTTGCCCGCTCGCTGTTCAAGCCGCCGCAAGAATAGCTTTGAGCTGGCCCTTGCTTCCTCCCCGTCCGGCGCCTACTCGCGCGTCTACGCGGTCTCGAGCCAGCCGTAGCGCCCACCCGCCTCAGCTCCGCCTCGACTCACCATGGCTGCTCACCTCACCTCGCCAGCCGCCATTGCACCCGCCAGCCCTGTCGCTGACTCGCTGTGCCACCGGGTCGGCCGGCTGTTGTCGTGACCTGTCACCACCTCTGTCGCGCTTCTCCCTAAACCGCCCTCAACCGTGGCCTCACTCCCCCGCTCTGCCCGCCGGGTCAGCACGAACGCTAGCCGTTGCCTCCACTCGCTCGCCGAGCCGCACAACAGTTTGGCACGCACGCCGGTCGCTCACCTCTGCCACCAAATCGCCGCGCCAGCTCTGCCTTGCCAACAACGTCGTCCCAACTCCGGCTCGCGCGCGCTCACGCTCGCGATGACCCGACCACGTTGCCTGGCCTTTAGCTAGCCACCCGCCTCGCTCGCGACACTGCGAGCTGGTCTCCTACCTCCACTGGCGTTGCACTCTCTACCCCGAGTCGCCTCTGCTCAACGCGGCCTCCTCTCATGCACCTCGCCACTCCTCCGCTCCAGCTCCTTGAGCCGCTGCACACCCGGATCCTCAGTCGTGAGCCGCCATGTGCCGGCGGTGTGTAGACAGAACACGCAAGCCTCGCCGGATCAATTCAGAGCCAGCCACAGCAAAACCAGCTAAAAAGACTCACGCGGAGCGAATCTCGTTTCCCATGCTTGGAGAGTGCAACACGAAATTTGCCTTTTTTCTGCTCATGTGCACCAGAAAACAAGGCGATATCCAGACGTGGAGGAAAGAAGACGAGCTATGGCTGATTCATACACTGTGGAGTATTATTACTACTAGACTGACTCCAACTCAAAAGCAGTCTACCGAGAGTGTTAAGATGTAGCGACCCGACTCAAAACAAGTCAAGCCTTTGTGTGTTCTGTGCCATCCCTGGATTAGTATGCTGGCACACACAGTACATCAATGTATATATCAAAGTGCAATCACATGTAATTAACGTAAAACTGATATATACCTTAAAATCTTAGCGGAAACAGTCAACGGGAGTGGAGTCCCAATAACACCAACGGCAGGTTGAGTGCAGACCGTAACCCTGAATCGTACTCTTACCCGTTGTAGAGCTTATATGCAACATAAGATGTTGCAGTCGTGTAGGTCAGTACATTGAATGTATCAGCAAGATCACCATAGTAGACAGAAGATAAAAACTATTCTATATGCAGTAAGGCTTTGTGGCTCTGTGTCTGAGTTTTTGCATAAAAGCTAATTTTATTTTATTTTCCTACAACAAAGGAATATCAGGAGTTTTAACTATAGAGTTACGTAACATGACATGGTTCCGCCAACCGATGTCTTAATGCCCACAAGTATCACAAGTTGCCCACAATTAATTATCAGTCCAGTGTTGAGAGTTCAGATATAGATCCAAGTCCAGAGACTCAAATTGTCCGTAACCAGGGACACGGCTAATCGATTAGGTTTAACTCTGTAGAGTGTTGTGTACTTTACCCACAAGATTCGTTCCCTCCTGGTAAGTCATCGCACTACCGGGTGTTTGAGAATAGGACGAACGAAACATGGTCTTCCAAAGTGTTTTCCTGACTACTGTCAGTGCCAATCCAATCCTAACGTCGACTACATCTCGTAGCACTGCCCAGCCAGAGTCACAACAAAGATCAACCAAGCCCGAGCACATAATGACTTGTGGCTACACAGGTAAGCTTCCGGGCATGAAGTATTCATCCGTCTCTTTGAGTCTCGGTGAAGCTTTCCGCAAGATGTCATGGCGCTTCTCCATGCATCCCGGCCATCCACTGGTTACTCCAAGGATGCCCAATCAACCATCCTTCACCCAGTAGTGTGTATTGAAAACTTGTTTCTCCAGTCTCAAAGTTTTGAGGTCTGAAAGATGCAGGACTTGAAGATGCCTTCATGAAGTTGTCGTCTCGACGTAGAGTCCTCCTTCTCACACCACTCACGATCACTCATACCAAGCCCCGTCTACTTTAGCATAGCATTAAAATAACTAACATTCCTGGAGCTTTAGTAACAAGCGGTGGGTTCCTACCTCATGCATTCTACTTGACTACAAGAATTTTCAATAACACTACTGGAGGGATTTGTTGAATGATATCGCTACATGCAATAAAACATAGGTATGAAATAGATGGTTAAAGTGAACTTGCATGTACTGTTGATGAAGAAAAAATGTCGCTCTTAGAAATATAATCAAACATTTCATTGATATAAGCAATTATACTATCAATCAATTCTACAATCAAAAGTAACACAAAACCAAAAGCCACAAGGTTGTGATGAAGGAAATACCTAAGACAAAACTCAAAACAAGAAAACTTCATCAACACAACCAAGGGTTGGTTTTTCTCTACAAAAGGTCCTATTTTCAAAGGTAACAAAACAAAAACAAACGAAATATAACAATTGTATTTTTTTATAAATATTTTACTTAGCAAAAAGAATTACTTTTGAAGAACAAGTAAGAACTAAGAAAACAATACTCTAAACAACATAAGTTTTTGCCTAACAACTTAACAACCAGAAGAACAATAAAATATTAAAATAACAGAAAAAAATATAATAACTAAGTTAACAGAAAGTATATTTTATAAAACTATTTTATTAAAGATATTTTCAATTAGCAAAATCCAACTAGCAATGGAAATCAATTACAAGTTATAATTAAACTAGAATTGATTCCATGCAAGTAATACTAATAAGTAACATAGAATAACTTGGTTGAAATATTAATTCTAACTAACAGAAAAAAAAAATGTAAAACTTGTCAACTAATATAAAAGAAAATAAATTAAAACAATTTAAAACAAAAGAAATATAAATGAACCTAAAAAGAACTAAAACAGAATCTATTTTGTTAAAATACTAATTTAAAATATTCTAAAAATTCTAAAATTATACCTACTGTTAAATAAAGTCGCTAGTGACAAGTAGTGACAAGTAGCAAAAAGAATCAACTTAAAATATATTTTTAAACTCAAGATATTCAGAAAATAAGATTTAAATCAAATTTGTTTTGATCCAGGCGATCCAGGCGAGCAGGGCGATCACGCGGATGGTCTTGGCATCGACGGAGGTGGTCGTACGCGTCGATGGCGAGCTCGGAGGCGGCGGCGGTGCTCGGGTGTCGACGGGGAAAGGGGATCTGGTGGGTGTGGGGCTCGGGCGAGGGCACTAGGAGGTGCGCGCAAGCGAGGGGGAGCGGTTGGTGGTGAGTGTGGTGGCTCGGGAGGTCGGAGTGGAGAGGCAGGAGAGCAATGGCGCGGCGGCGGCGCTCGGGCTCCAGTGAGAAATGGCGGCGAGGAGAGACGTTGGGCAGAGGGAGAAACGGGCGGAATGGGTAGACGGGGCCTCAAGCTTTATAGGGGCGGCTCGGGGTCGTAGAAATGGAAGGTGAGGGAGATCCGGGATCCGGTGGTCACTGGCGTTGCAAAGGAAGGAGGGAGGGAGGAGATGACCGCGGCGATATTTTCGGTCGGTCGGTGGGACCGGCGCGTCAGAGAGAGAGAGGGAGAGAGGGTGGCGTCGGTGGCCGGTTCGAAGGAGCTGGGCCGCCGTGGACTTTCCTAATAAAAATTGTTTTCCTTTTACAAAATGATAGAGAATGAAACTAACTTTATGGCAATCAATGCATTTCCAAAAATGAAGATATATATCGAAATGACCAGGGGAATTAATGCAATTTAATGAACATTTTTTCACGGACAAAATAAGTACTTCAAAAAAATATTTTTCAGAAAAATGCCTAATTTGATTTTAATTCTTTTTGCAATAAACTTTCAAATAACCCCCTGGGTTTTTATGGTTCAAAACTTCACAAAAATAACCCTGGTGTGGAGTGTCATGTTACTCCTCTCAAAAATCTTGTCAAGGGTATTTGAATTCTTTCATACTTTAAAATGGAACCAGATATGAAATGAATTCCAAAAAAGAATAATTCAAAGATTTTCAAATCCACTTTTCAAATTCCTTGTTTATGAAGAAGTCATGTTATGTTCTCTCAATGATTTGAAATGGAATTAAATTTTGAATTCAAATCACAAAAGGGGAAAGTCATTTTATTCCCTCTCATTCAAAAGTTTTCAAAAAGTTTCAAATTTCACTCAATTCAATCACTCAAGCAAACAAACACTCATTCTATTATTTATTATAACATTCCAAAATTTGGGATGTTACAAACCTACCACACTTAAAATGAATCTCGTCCTTGAGATTCGAAGAGGCTAGAAAGAAAGGGTTGGGTTTGGGGTCTTCTAACAAATCCATTGTCCTGTAAGTGTGGGGTCTACCACACTTAAAATGAGAGTTACTGGTCCCTCAAAATCATGGCAATCGTGTGGTGCATCTGTCTGTCCACATTCTTCACAGTAACTTCCTTGGTGACGATCTTCCGTTATATCAAATCTTGTGTTCTCATAACAAATTGTATTTCCTCCGATACTGGGTCTTCTTAGCTGATAAGTCTCGTGATCATTCTAAATAACTTATCGAAGATCTCATGGTGGTGTACAATTTGTGGTTATCCTACAGTGAAATGGTTCTTGGCTTCATTCCTCACCATAAAATTCCTACATGTGACTGCAACTGCCATGTACAAGGGGTTTTCTTCATACCATTCTAAGGCTTAAACAAAAGCTTCAAAAGAACGTCGTATCTTTACTATGGGTAAGTCACTCAGATTTACCATTCCGAATAGCAAGAGAATGATAAGAGTAAGTCATCATGGTGATCAATCCATGCCACACTGAAATCATTACCTTGTATAAGGTTTAGTTAATCTCGTATTCTACACTTGGGCTTCCTCACAAGCATTGCAAAAATTCCTCTTGGCAACGAACGAAGTTCGGATAAATCCATTGATTCTGCAAGCTGAACAAACATCTATCGTTCCTTCACAACTCTCAGGTTATCGTATACTCCTTAGAAAACATTTTCTGATCCAATCACAACTTCTTGCTTCATGATCTTGGGGTAACCTTCATGAAACCATGAGATCCATCCTTGATACACGTTCTATCCTTTGAATATGTTTTTCCTTTCCATTGGTCTCTTTACCAATAGAGGTTTTGGTACATCATATTCAAATCCAAGGTATACTATTTCAGGTGTTGCCATCCACATAGCTGGATACGTTTCCACATTCTCTTCACCTGTATTCACTTATCCAAACTCCTTAACAAGAATGGTACTTTCTTTATTCATTGGTCCCTGTGGTTACTACCACACTTAAAATGAAATGTACACATGCATGCATAGACCATCTTTTCTCATATCCTCGAAAATGGTCAGAGATCTTTGTTCATAGAGTAACAGCTCATGTAATTCAACACAAGAGAATCATGACACCATAAATTCCATTGACTCATGAATTTATTACAAACTCTGAGACTTCCGTTACAAAATAATCTCATGAAAACATGAGTGCTTCATGATACAGTTATTGCCATCTTAACTACTCCATTCTAGCTTTCTTCTCATATTCAATCCTTTGTTACATCCTCAATCACTTCTTAAAACTCCTAAAAGTACTTTATTACAAATGCTGCCATCCACATAGTTAAGCATGGTCCAGCATCACTCCCAACTTTATTCATTTATCCCTCCTTGGAGATATTTTAGTACCACTGGAACTTTGCGATGTGCTCCTTGAAATCATCCATATTTTGCTTGATCAGGGTGGACATGAGCTTCATCTCCATCATCTCTGTATGCACCTCCTGCAGGTATTCCTGAGTATGACGGAGTCTTGCTTCAAGTATTTCTCCAATCTGACGTATGGCTTCCATGGCAGCTTCGTGAACAACGTCAAAGAAAGTTGCTCGTGGTACACGAGATATGTAAAAGTATTGTCCCATAGTCTTTGGGCAAACTCCTTTCACACGGTGGAGGTGTACCTCCACATACCAGAGTTCCACTCCATTTTCCATGAATGGGTAGCCTTTGTAGACTGCATCTCCTTCAAGGTGGATGTGCTTCATCATATCCTTCAACATCCTTGGGTAATCATGATCACTAGTCAGGGTCATGGTCATCTCCGGGCCCTTGAGAAAAGACTCATAAAGGGTGGTCATCTGCAGGTGTCAGAAAAGGGTACTCAGAATAACATATGTTCATTCTAGGGTAAGCATCCATATCATCCAAACCAAGCTTCTATTACATTTACCCTATTCTATTATATCCTTGAACTTTAGCAAAAATCCTAGTTTATGCATCCACAACTCATTTCCATCCATGTTTTGTATCCATACTTCTACCTCCAGCTAGGTCATCGATCCAGAATACACGAGTCCAGCTTCATTCATCTTCTATTGGGTTCAAGGTTTGGGGATGAGATGGGTAAGAGAGAGAGAGAGAGAGAAGGGATACAAACAACTCAAAGACACAAACATCAAACTCAAGTCCACACATTCATAAAGTTCAATCAAACTATAGTATCGCCACCCACATAAGGTTGGTATGGTCGATCACTCAAATCGTAAAAACGTTTATCCTTTATTCTCTCATGGTGGGGTTACTACTAAGCTAGTCTATATCATGTCTTCGTCTTCAGTGTGCTTCTTCTGGTCATGCTTGATATTCTCAAGTTCTTCCACCATATTTTCCCTGTTGATGCGGAGTTTCCGGTGTCGTCCTTGTAGTTCCAGGAGTCGATTCTTGAGCTTCTGAATTTCAACATCTCTAGCATGAGCCATGGCCTGACTATTCTTCAAGTCTTGATGAAGCTTCTAAATCTCGGGATCATGTTTCTTCAGATTGACTACCTTCAGCTTCTCGTTCTTGAGGCTCTCACGAAGTGCTTCGCTCTCAAATAACTCTGAGAGAAGGTCCATTTGAAGGTTCTTGATGTAGTGCTCTAGTTCATGATTGTACACAAGTACGGGTGAAAACTTCATCTTTTGTTCGTCGGTCAGGTCGATGAGTGCTCCATCAGGCTTCTGCCATCCAAGCCTTCCAAAGTAGTGGTTTCACAACTCAATACGATGACGATAGCTCAGACGTGCGATGGCATGATGGACAGCAGTGTTCATGCCCATCTCACATTCATGGCTCAATGTGCCATAGTTGATGTCTTTAGTCTTGGGGTCTTCTTCACGTCCAAAAACCTTAGTTTTGATGCCCCAGAATCCAGACTTCCTCTTAGTCGCCTTGATCTCAGGTATCGGTAGCTTCACCATCTGCACTAGCTCCATGAGGAATGAGCCTCCGAGAACATCTTCATAGTCCTCTCTTTTGTTCAGGGTGTAGTTCTCCATCTATAGTTTGAAATAGGGAGGGTTCAGTAAAAGAATTTAGAAGTTACGAGAGTAGTGAAAACAAAATTTGTTCCTATCAAGGTCTTCCTATTTCTAATCCATTTCCTAGGGTCACGTCCTACAGTCAACATGTGCTCTGATACCATTTCTGTAGCGACCCGACTCAAAACGAGTCAAGCCTCTGTGTGTTCTGTCCCATCCCTGGATCAGTATGCTGGCACACACAGTACATCAATGTATATATCAAAGTGCAATCACATGTAATTAACGTAAAACTGATATATACCTTAAAATCTCAGTGGAAACAGTCAACGGGAGTGGAGTCCCAATAACACCAACGGCAGGTTGAGTGCAGACCGTAACCCTGAATCGTACTCTTACCCGTTGTAGAGCTTATCTGCAACATAAGACGTTGTAGCCGTGTAGGTCAGTACATTGAATGTATCAGCAAGATCACCATAGTAGACAGAAGATAAAAACTATTCTAAATGCAGTAAGGCTTTGTGGCTCTGTGTCTGAGTTTTTGCATAAAAGCTGATTTTATTTTATTTTCCTACAACAAAGGAATATCAGGAGTTTTCACTATAGAGTTACCTAACATGACATGGTTCCGCCAGCTGATGTCTTAATGCCCACAAATATCACAAGTTGCCCACAATTAATTATTAGTCCAATGTTGAGAGTTCAGAGATAGATCCAAGTCCATAGGCTCAAATTGTCCGTAACCGGGGACACGGCTAATCGATTAGGTTTAACTCTGCAGAGTGTTGTGTACTTTACCCACAAGATTTGTTCCCTCCCGGTAAGTCCTCGCACTGCCGGGTGTTTGAGAACAGGACGAATGAAACATGGTCTTTCAAAGTGTTTCCCTGACTACTATCAGTGCCCATCCAATCCTAACGTCGACTACATCTCATAGCACTGCCCAGCCAGAGTCACAACAAAGATCAACCAAGCCAGAGCCCATAATGACTTGTGGCTACACAGGTAAGTTTCCGGACATGAAGTATTCATCCGTCTCTTTGAGTCTAGGTGAAGCTTTCCGCAAGATGTCATGGCGCTTCTCCATGCATCCCGGCCATCCACTGGTTACTCCAGGGATGCCCAATCAACCATCCTTCACCCAATAGTGTGTATTGAAAACTTGTTTCTCGAGTCTCGAAGTCTTGAGGTCTTGAAGATGCAGGACTTGAAGATCCCTTCATGAAGTTGTCATCTTGACGTTGAGTCCTCCTTCTCACACCTCTCACGAACACTCATACCAAACCCCATCTACTTTAGCATAGCATTAAAATAACTAATGTTCCCGGGGCTTTAGTAACAAGTGGTGGGTTCCTACCTCATGCATTCTACTTGACTACAAGAATTTTCAATAACACTACTGGAGGTATTTGTTGAATGATATCGCTACATGCAATAAAACATAGGTATGAAATAGATGGTCAAAGTGAACTTGCCTGTACTGTTGATGAAGAAAAAATGTCGCTCTCAGAAATACTTGATAGGCTATTCGTCACTCTCCGATGAAAATATATATAATCAAACATTTCATTCATATAAGCAATTATACTAGCAATTAATTCTACAATCAAAAGTAACACAAAACCAAAAGAACCAAGGTTGTGATGAAGGAAATACTTAAGACAAAACTCAAAACAACAAAACTTCCTCAACACAACCAAGGGTTGGTTTTTCTCTACAAAAGGTCCTATTTTCAAAGGTAACAAAACAAAAACAAAGCAAATATAACAAAAGTATTTTTTTCATAAATATTTTACTTAGCAAAAAGAATTACTTTTGAAGAACAAGTAAGAACTAAGAAAACAATACTCTAAACAACATAAGTTTTTGCCTAATAACTTAACAACAAGAAGAACAATAAAATATTAAAATAACAGAAAACAAAATATATAATAACTAAGTTAACAGAAAGTATATTTTATAAAACTATTTTATTAAAGATATTTTCAATTAGCAAAATCCAACTAGCAATGGAAATCAATTACAAGTTATAATTAAACTAGAATTGATTCCGTGCAAGTAATACTAATAAGTGACATAGAATAACTTGGTTGAAATATTAATTCTAACTAACAGAAAAAAATGTAAAACTTGTCAACTAATATAAAACAAAATAAATTAAAACAATTTAAAACAAAAGAAATATAAATAAACCTAAGAAGAACTAAATCGGAATCTGTTTTGTTAAAAATACTAATTTAAAATATTCTAGAAATTCAAAATTATACCTATTGTTAAATAAAGTCACTAGTGACAAGTAGTGACAAGTAGCAAAAAGAATCAACTTAAAATCTATTTTGAAACTCAAGATATTCAGAAAATAAGATTTAAATCAAATATGTTTGAATTCAAATTTAAATTATTCAAATATAGTCAAACTTGATATCTATAGAAACTAGATAAAATTTGTGACAAGATGCAAAAGCAATCAATTAAAAACAATTAAAAAATTAAAAGGTATAAAGAAAACAAAAACAAGACTATTCTGTTTTAAAAACAGAAAACAGAAAAAAAAGAAAAAATCTAACTAACGGACAGGGTGCTACGTGGCGTTCTCTGATTGGCTAAAGGGTGTGCTCTGCGGCGGCTAACGAGCAAACGGCTATCAACTAAACAAAACGATTCGGCCTACTTAAAAATGAGTAAAACCGGCCGGTTTAATGGAGCTTAACCGGATCTAACGAACCGGTACGATGGGGATCTAATCCTAGCCATCGACGGAGATCAAATGGAGGGGAGCTCACCAAGGTGGTGGACGGCAGCGAGCTCGTCGGGCGTTGACAGTGGCGGCGCTCCGGTGGTCTTCGGTGTCGGGGAAGGGGTCCAGTTGATCCAGGCGAGCAGGGCGATCACGCGGATGGTCTTGGCGTCGACGGAGGTGGTCGTACACGTCGGCGGCGAGCTCGGAGGCGGCGGCGGTGCTCAGGTGTCGACGGGGAAAAGGGCTCCGGTGGGTGTGGGGCTCGGGCGAGGGCACTGGGAGGTGCGCGCGAGCGAGGGGAAGCGGTTGGTGGTGAGTGCGGTGGCTCGGGAGGTCGGAGTGGAGCGGCAGGAGAGCAATGGCGCGGCGGCGGCGCTCGGGCTCCTGTGAGAAATGGTGGCGAGGAGAGACGTTGGGCAGAGGGGGGAACGGGCGGAATGGGTATAGGGGGCCACGGACCTTATAGGGGGTGGCTCGGGGTCGTAGAAATGGAAGGGGAGGGAGATCGGGGATTCGGTGGTCGCCGGCGTTGGAAAGGAAGGAGGGAGGGAGGAGATGACCGCGATGAGATTTTCGGTCGGTCGATGGGACCGGTGTGTCAGAGAGAGATGGAGAGAGGGTAGCGTCGGTGGCCGGTTCAAAGGTGGTGGGCCGCGGTGGACTTTCCTAATAAAAATTGTTTTCCTTTTATAAAATGACAGAGAAGGAAACTAAGTTTATGGAAATCAATACGTTCCCAAAAATGAAGATTTATATATCATAACGACCAGGGCAGTTAATGCAATTTAATGAACATTTTTCCACGGCCAAACTAAATACTTCGAAAAAATATTTTTCAGAAAAATGCCTAATTTGATTTTAATTCTTTTTGCAATAAACTTTCAAATAACCCCCTAGGTTTTTATGGTTCAAAACTTCACAAAAATAACCCTGGTGTGGAGTGTCATGTTACTCCTCTCAGAAATCTTGTCAAGGGTATTTGAATTCTTTCAAACTTTAAAATGGAACCAAATATAGAATGAATTCCAAAAAAGAATAATTCAGAGATTTTCAAATCAACTTTTCAAATTCCTTGTTTATGAAGAAGTCATGTTATCTTCTCTCACTGATTTGAAATGGAATTAAATTTTGAATTCAAATCACAAAAGGGGAAAGTCATTTTATTCTCTCTCATTCAAAAGTTTTCAAAAAGTTTCAAATTTCACTCAATTCAATCACTCAAGCAAACAAACACTCATTCTATTATTTATTATAACATTCCAAAATTTGGGATGTTACATAAGAGTTTCTGCTGCAGATTTAATCCACATAGCACACGTGGTTCTCCAGATACCTCAATCAATTTTTAACCTACACCGGGTCATAAAAAAATACATCAGATGATATCCATCCGTCCTGTTCCATTAATACATAGTATGACTTTCTATGAAAGTAATTACTTTTTGCAATATTTTGAAATTGCAGGACAATGGTTCACTACAAAGGTGACCTAATATTGTGGATATGGAGCTCGCATCAAACATTATTGTGAGCCATCATCCATCTCTGGCCAGCAATATTTTGTACGTAGAGCAATTATTCATGAGTGAGGTGGTATTATACCGTGGAGATATAGATGGGCCAACATCATTCTGCACCGGTGTTCATCCATGTCGTGCTGCACTGGCTTGCAAACGCCGTGGCCGTCTCTCATGACTGCACCGGCTTACAACGCTGCGACGGACTTCTACGTCTACATCAACACACCGGAGCTATCCATACAAACTGCCCAACGGATGCGCGCAAGACGTCGCCCACAATCTAATCTACATCAACATATCGGTGCGATGCTCGCTGTACAAGCCGGCCAACGGACGCATGCAAGATGCAACCCACAGTTTGATTTACATCCAACGTATCGGTGTAGTGCTCGTTAATACGAGCCGCCCAATGGATAGGCGCGCAAATCTCCGCTATTATAGTTTGGTTCACTTAAACAACCAGCCGGGACGAACCATCGACCAGATTATTGAAACAAAACGGGATCATCTATAACCCGCCATGGCCAACCTCAACTATCAGTAGGAATTCTCAAGCCGCCTCTTCGAGTCAACTTAAGACTCGGGGGCTACAGACATGGCGAGACACATTTGGTCATTTTTCAAGAGACCCCGGGTCTTTGCAGGAGAAAACCCAATCCTGGGGGCTATTAAATTATTGGTGGAAGATTAAAATTTTCCCAAGAGGACGAACCGCCGTGATGCACCATTCAAACATGGGTGCCCGGATTTATTGGATCATCATAAAGTCACTTGGAGCTTCTGCCGTTTCTTCATACAAGATGGTTGTTTACAAGATGGCGACTTACAAGATGGTGCACAAGTTGATATCATCGACAAGGTCACTAGGGGGCTTCCAACCCTCCGGGTTTAGCTTATCACACCCTATTGATCGACTCTTAAGCCAAATAGTTGACTCTGTCAACATGATCGTCCAGGGGGCTTCCAACCCACCGGGTTTAGCTTATCACACCCTATCGATCGGCTCTTAAGCCAAACAGTTGACTCCATCAACAAAGGTCATTTGGGGGCTTCCAAACCACCGGGTTTAGCTTACACACCCTCTTGATCGGCCCTTAAGCCAAACAGGGTTAAACCTGCCTGTAAGCTGATGTTGCTCCGCTAGGTGACCCGTCGAACTCTTACCGGTTAATCTCGCTTAGAGACCCTGAGCCAGCTCAAAGAAATTGATGGCCAATCTCGATAGAGACCCTGTACTGGTTTAAGGTTATAACGGCAGCTCTTGTCACGAGAGGGTCGGCTTACGGAAAGCAAGGATAAACTCTCCCATCTACTGCCGACTCTCCGCTATGTGGCCCATTCATACTCTTAGACAGTTAATATTTTAAAGACCCTGCACTGTTTAAGGTTAAAATGATGGATTTATGTCACGTGAGAGGCAGTTTATGGGCTACCAGGGTACTCATGCCCTGCCGAGTCTCTTCTGGGACATCACACTTCCTGTCAGTTAATCTCGCTTAGAGACCCTGAGCCGCTCAAAGAAATTGACGGCCAATCTTGATAGAGACCCTGTACTGCTAAGGAGTTTTAAGTGGCGAGTCCACCCAGAAGAACCGGCACATGAGTTGTTCAAAAAGTTTCAAAAAAACAAATCAAGACAGATATAACATCTCCGGGTTGTGCTTTTTTAAGCCTCCCTTACAATAATACAGAATATATTTTGTCTTGTTTGTTTTTGCAGGTCTTATCCCTTAAGATGGACCATCGTTAAAGTATGATGAAAAAATTCTACAAAGAGCAAATGGATCTTTAATAGCCAACTTGGATGGATCTTCATGGTTTATCATAACTAGTACTAAATGATTGGTGTTTTCAAACCAGCTCGGAGAATTCATTATTTTTCAAGAGCCGCCTATCAGATATAATGTCGTGTCATCTAATTGACCGATTCTCAGATTTCTTCAATTGTGTTCTGTAGTAATCTACAACACTCATGGATTTCTCCAATATATATTTGTCGGGTTGCATTGCAACCATGAGCAGGGATTTCATGCCAAAGACAAAGGAATTATTCCAGGATATTCATAACGGGTTATAGTACAACCACGGTCAAAGATTCATTCAACAAATTGTGGTGAGTCATATTATTCTTACATAGTCCCAAATCGCCGCAGGCAGATGACTCGGCACTTGGGGGCTACATTATTCAAGTCCAGTCTATATCAAATATGCAAGTCCCATGTTGCTACAAGCATGCACCATGGCACTTGGGGGCTAATGCAAGCCGGTTTTCAAATCATTACATTGTCAGCAAGACCATGTTATCTCAAGGAGATGAGCCGGCCTTTCTACATTTTTCTAAGTCTGAGCCCAGCAATTCTTACTAACCCGGCACTTGGGGGCTACACCATTCAAAATCAAACTTTCTAAAAGTCCCAAGTCGCTATAGGCATGCGACCCGACACTTGGTGGCTACAGTATTCAGTTGTTTAACAGATTATGAGGTTCAAATTGAAGACCCGGTGCATCACATTCTGATGAGCCGGCCCTTGGGGGCTACACCTGCTGAAGTTTCATAAGGTATAAGACAGTTATAAGTCCTAGGCTGCTGCAGGCAAGACAACCCAGCACTTGGGGGCTACACAGTCCAAAATATTATTGCAAAGCACCAAGTTATCATGGATAGTCTCGGAGCTTGGGGGCTATAGGTAATATGGACATATCAAAAACTTGATGTTAATTATGGAGTTCAGTTGTTAGACCCGGCATCACCAACATTCATAACACGATGTTATCAGAAGATCATAACCCGCCGGAGTTTATATAAACCGCGCTACTTCACAACAATGGAAGTTCGGATCTACATCATGAGGATTTCTTATTTTTCATTAAGCTAAAATATTGGAACCCGACTCAATGGCATATGGGTATTCTATTCCCAATATTTTTTCAAAAGGACACTGACAACCAAGACGATTCTCAAGACGACTCATTCATATGCAGAAAGATCCGAAATTCTGAGAAGCCACTTCATAAGCCGGCCAAAGGGCAAGCCGGCCATTTAACATATTTACTATTCTCATTTCAGGAGGTTACCATGAATAAATTCAAGCTAACCTAGGGGCTAATGTTGGGGATATACCCCACGGTATGACCCGGGAGACAGTTATAACCCGGTGATAGTTATGACCCGGTTGTAAGTCCCGGATGAGTCCTGAAGATGAGTCCTCGGTTGTAAGTCCCCAGATGAGTCCTGAAGATGAGTCCCCGGTTGTAAGTCCCTGGATGAGTCTCAAAGATGAGTCTTCAGTTGTAAGTCACCGGATGAGTCCTGAAGATGAGTCTCTGGTTGTAAGTCCCCGGATGAGTCCCTGAAGATGACTCTCCAGTTGTAAGTCCCTGAAGATGAGTCCCCGGTTCTAAGCCGCTCGGGACTCATAAGCCCATGAAGATAATCCCACGATGGGAAGTCATAGTAGATAAGTCTCAATTCGACTTAGACTCTACATGTAAGCCGCCCCTTCAACTTATATAAGGAGGGGCGGGTCACCCCGAGAGGGACAAGTTTTTTAGACGTCTTAATAGATAGGTCTTAGATAGACAAGAGATTAGAGACTCTCTTGATTAGAGGTAGCAAAACAACACCCTTGTAACCGAGATATCTCCTTCATCATCAATACCAAACAAGCAGGACGTAGGCTTTTACCTCCATCGGAGGGGCCGAACCTGGGTAAACTCGTGTCTCTCGATTCCAATCAACCCTTCAAGCCGCCACATAGTTGCTTTTCTGCCTCGAACCTAAGTCCGTTCACCTGGACATCTGCCGTGACAAATCCACGACAGATCTTGATTTCTAGCCTCCCCAAGTTGCTTTCCACCAAATCCATCTCTTCTACCAAGCCAAATCTGTGAGAGAGTGATTGTGTATTGAGGAGTCTATCATCTTGAAGCACAAGAGCAAGGAGTTCATCCTCATTATTGAGCCTATTACCTTTTGGAGGGTGGTGCCTCCTAGATTGGTTAGGTGTCGCTTTGCAGCCTCCTACTTCGTGTTGTGGAGTGAACCAATAAGTTTGTAAGGGCAAGGAGATCGCCTACTTCGTGAAGATCTACCCATAGTGAGGCTAGTCCTTCGTGGACGGAAGCCATATGGAATAGTCAAGGTTGCTACTTCGTGGACCCATATGGGTGGAGCCCTCCGTGGACTCTCGCGACTATTACCCTCCGTGGGTTGAAGACTCCATAAACGTGGACGTACGATAGCACCACCTATCGGAACCACGGGAAAAATTCATGTGTCTCCAATTGTGTTTGATCTTCCTATTCCATACCTTTACTTAGATGTGCAATGTCTTTACTTTCCGCTGCCATACTTGTAGACATGCATGTGTAGGGCTATTACACTTGCTACACTTGCTAAAATAGTTAAAATCTGCCAACCATTTAACTTGGGAAAGGTTAGGATTTAAATTACTGCTTGTAGTCTATTCACCCCCTCTAGACATCCCACTCTTGATCCTACAATGTCAAGCCTCCCAACATTGCCATGATAAGCCTCTAACCCCTTCACATCCCAGCAAACCTTTGTTTGGCTATGTTACCGCTTACTCAGCCCTTCTTATAGCGTTTCTAGCTGCAGGTGCAATTGCTTCCATGTGTCAACATGGACATTCTTTTTTTTATCACGATATTATTGCTATTTAATTTAATGCACATATATACTTGGTAAAGGGTGGAAGGCTTGGCCTTTTGCTCGGTGTTTTGTTCCACTCTTGCCGCCCCTAGTTACTTGTGAACCGGTGTTATGTTCCATAATTGAGCGCTCCTAACATGCTCGGGGTTGTTATGGGGACCCCCTTAATTTTTGTTTGAGGATAAAGCTTGTCTGGCAAGGCCCAACATAGGTACTACATTTGCCTAATAACTAATAACAATGCATAGGGACCCGCCGGCACCCGCGGATAATTTAATCAACCCCCGGACCAGTGCTCTTCATGAGTGTTGGTCCAAACTAGAGTCGTGCGCGAGGCCAACCCGGGGCAACTCGGGTGATTTCTATCAGGCCACTGTACGCTGCGCTCATCTGGTCGTGTCCTGAGAACGAGATACGCGGCTCCTATCGGGTTCGTGGACATGTCGGGCGGCCTTGCTAGATTTGTTTTACCTTTCTCAAACGTCTTGAGTGAGGAATTGCGAAAATACATCGGGCTATCTCGAGGTTGCGGATTTCCTGTGGAATTGCCTAGGAAGATCACGAGATCCGTGGTCGAGGTTATTCCCGCTGCGTGTGGTTAATTTGTGATGGATGAGTTGGAGCACCCCTGCAGGGTTAAATCTTTCAAAAATCCATGCCCGCGGCCATGTGGCAAACTTGGAAACTTTGTTTAACACCCGGTCATAGCAAAATTGAAGTAAACTCTAATAAAATACACCGACTGTGCGTGTAACCGTGACTGTCTCTTCTCGTGAGTCCTTCTCCGAGAGAGAACATGGTGGGGTTATGTTTGACGTAAGTAGGTGTTCAGGATCATTTAGTGATCATTTCTAGTTCATGCCCGTTATGCGTAGACCACCATACTTCACTTTCTGTATTCGTAAGTTATCGACTCGAATAAATGCTTAGCCGCTTGCTGCAGCCTCACCACTTAACCATACCTCACCCATTACGATTTAATAGTCTTGATACCCTTGAGAATGAGATTGCTGAGTCCCTGTGGCTCACAGATTACTACCACACCAGTTGCAGGTATAGGTAATTTGATGCTTGAATGTGAGAGCGATGCTTGTTTGTTTGGAGTTCTTCTTCTTCATCGATCTAGGATGGGTTCCATGCGGCAGCCTGGGATAGCAAGGATGGATGTAATTTTATCGTTTGATTTCGTCTGTAGTCGGACCCTTCTCTTCTATATGATGTTTGAATATGTTGTTGTATTGATGTGATCTTGTTGTAGCTTGTGGCGAGTGTAAGCCAATTCCATATACTCATCTCTTCTGTACATGTACTTGTAATGATATCCATTCTTGCAACACGACAAGATGCGCTCCTATCCCTGTCGAGGCCCTCGAGCCAAAATAAGTATAGGGTCACATCTTTGGCGTGAAAAGTTGGTATCAGAGCCTGTACCGACCTAGGAGCCCCCTTGATTGATCGAACTTGGCCGAGTCGAGTCTAGTGAAAAACTATTTTGAGTGTAGTTATATCGGAGAGTAGGATTCTTTTTACTCCTCTTCTATGCTCTGGTGAGGAATTACGACTTAGGAATTTTGATTCTACCCTCTTCTCACTCAATTTTTTTAGGATCACACGGGTATTTTGGAATCTCTATGATGTCGATGTGACGGAGTTCTATACTTGGTGCCTCCTGTTATCGAGGAGTAGAGCTCCAAGGGATTCCTGGCACATCGTTATCGTTCAGTTTCCTTAGTATCTCAGGACGGAGGATGTTCGAAATTGCTTCAATACTAGTAGTGGCGAGAGGAGTCCGGCATCCCCAGTACTGGTGGAGAGAGTTTGGATGTACTGCCATTCTTAGTATTGTTGTGTTTTCGAGGGTCCGAGGTAGATGAGTTTCTGAGACCTCTGGTTATGTGTTGACGAATGTGTTACACTAGAGCGTAGTATTACTGTTAGGAGTTGAGTGATGGATTTTGCTCCTTGTATCCGTGGACTCGATTGCATAACCGGAAAGTTTCAGGAGTTCTTAGGTGGGAATTCAAGTAGTTACCTAGGCTATATTTCAACAAATATGTGATGTGAGGTTGGGGTTTGACTTCTAGTGGATTCGTTTGTTCACGGTCGTTCTTACAGAGGATAGTCTCGATATATGTCATCAGATACGCTTCATCAAGCCTTGCAGTTCGCTATGCCTAGGGAGAATATTCTAGCATCATTTCAATATGAAAATCCAATGTACGACTGAGCCCGTGCGAACATTACCACGAAAATATCGAGCGGAATGTCTGTCATGAATTTGTTCTGGCTTGTTTCGTAAGCCCCATCCTCTGTTTTGCTTTGGATATGGTAATTCGAGTTGCTTCGATGTCAAGTGGAGATTTCATATCTTTCCTAAGTGTTCTCATATGTCTGCGGGATTGCTAATTCTTTTGCTCAATCAAGTTGTCATATCAATTCTTTTCCTACCGGTGTGCTTCTCTTCAAGATAATTCGATCATCTCCAATATTTGCAAGGTCAATCCTCTTATTCCTTCCCGGAGTTGATTTCATCAGTTCCACATTGTCTTTGTCTTTCCCCACCTTCCGCCCTTTTTCTCCAATAATTAAATTCTCAGCCAAGTGCATTTTCTATTCATGTGATGCTTCCGCTATCTTTTCTCTCGTATTGTTGACGATGATCCCTTGTGAAGATTCTCAGGAGTTTCAATTTAAAGATATATCCTCATATTCCATATTCTCATTGTTATTCTTCTCCAGTGGATTCAATTCAAGATCTCGGTGTTCTTCATATCCTTTTAAATCGCTAAATGCTTCCCATGTCAGAAATTCTGTCAAAGTATCTCTTGTTTTTCGTCTCTCTTTGTTCTATTCGGAGTACTGAAGATATCTCAGAAGATTCATGTTTTCTTTCAATCCTTCCCAATTATTTCGAGGTTCTCACTTCATCAAGTTCGTAATTTGTACCAGTGCAATCTCTCTTTTAATCAATCGTTTCAACGGAGTTTTCTTTGAGTGGGCCCATAACCCACAAGTTTCCCCAGGATCTTACCTGGCTCTTCTATTCTTTCCGGAGATGTCCTGAAGTTCTTTTCATATGATGTAAGAATGATTTTCATCAGTCATGTTCCTTCTCCATAATTCATGGTAATTCATTATTCTGGAGTGTCTCAATAATTTCGGAGTGTCTCAATAATTCATAGTGTTGCTTCTCGTTATTATTCTCAATATTGAAGACCGAAGGAGAGTTTCTTTTAATCTTGGTCCATTCTCTTCAAGATTTGTCATCTCATCTTGATGCTTTCCTCTCAAATTGTTTCCATTCATGAGAAATTTCTCCAATATCTATCTGGTGCATTCAGAGTTGTTTTCATTTCTCGATCCTCCGAAGGCCATCATTTCAGAAGATTTCTTCGTTCTCAGCTTTCAGCTTTCGTTCTCAAATTCTTCTCAATTGTTGTCTGTTCGTTCGTCTCTCAATTATTCTGGTGATTCATTCAAATCTTCTATCAGGCGGATCATGATCTCTTCATTCTCTTGTATCTCCATTCAATCATGGCATCCTCATTTGTTTCAAATTCGTACTGGTGTTTCGGGGAAGACCTCTTCAAGTTTGTGCCATATCTTTCTCTCCAATCTTTTCAAGAAGAATAAGCGGTATGCTAAATCCATTGCTTGTCATCAATTTAATTTGATGAAGTATAGGCATATCATAATTCTTATTTTTTCATCCAGGTGATTTCAATCCTTCTTCCGTAGTTGTTCATGATACCAAATTCCTTATCCCAAGTGGTCATCTTTCTTTTCCGGAGTTCCTAGTTTTGCTCAAGTCTCTTGTCCCGGAGCATCATCTAAATCATTGAAGGCCCCAATCTTGTTCTTTTGCAACCTTCACTTCTTTTCTATCATCCTTTCATTCTGGTGTTCTTCAAGAGGTCCTTCATGGTGGTTCTTCAAGGAGTTAATTCTTTCTTGAAGTACTCATCAAGATTCTTGTTGGAGGTGCTCAAGTGTTCTTTATCTTGGATTTCTAAGTTCAATTCCTTCTCATTGTCTTTTGATATGGTGTTATTGAATTCTTGATTATGAGGTGCCTCGAAAGAAAAAATCGTCAAGAATGAGATAAGTAAACCCATCATGTCTTCTCGGAGTTATCTTGGGTTGAATTTCACCTAAAGCAATTCCTAAGGATTGTTGCTATCATGGTGTCATAAATGATCCAAGTTTTCTCCTCCTCTTCTAGGTGAAAGAAGTTTTTCATATCTTGTTTCTCTCAAGCAATCAATTGTTTCTGTTGTGGCAGGTTGTCACCTTAAATTTTGAGATGTTTTCCATAAGCCCATAACAAGCTATTATTTTTGTTGTGGATTCCCCATCAGCTCCGTTCTATCCTTCCTTCCAAGGGTGCTTTCAATTCAGTTGTGGTAGAAATATGTCATTTTGTTCTCCATTCCTTCCATTCCAATGATCTAGTTTCTATTTGTCTGATCCGGAGGTGCTGTCTTCGATTCATCAACTCGATTTATCAAGATAATATTATTTTGCTCATCCATTTAACCGAGTGCTGTGAAATCTTTTCATGATCCTTCCATCTTATGAAGTTTTGATTCTGATCCAACCAAAGTTTGGTGTCTCTCTTTCAATTTCTTTTCATCATATCAAATTTTGCCTCTCTTTCCAACTGAAGCGCTGCCTAAATTTCTTGTGCATTTTTCCTTGTTCCTTGTGCATCTTTCATCTCGTTGAAACCTTCTATGATCATTGGTTTCACTCATTTGTCAAAGAAGCAACAAAGTTTTACCTCTTGCTCTTTCTCTTCCCCTTCTCGTTCTAGATCTCAGGAGGAGATCCTCGTGTAGTGGAGGAGAGTTGTAACAGCCCGGGACCGATGCTCCAGAAGATCCCCCTTTTATTTCCATTGTTGTCGTGTGATTCGTTTGGTCGCGCATTCTTCATTGCATCATTCGCATCATCTGCATAGCATCGTCACTTGTTTTCAAAAACTTGCATCCGTTCGTAGTTGACGGTTCTCTCGGTTCTTGCTGTTGCCCATTTCGAGACCAACCACACATGCATGCCCCCGCAACATTGATAAAATATTGTTTTTAATGTGCATATGAAACTTTCTCGGATTGGGTTGAAAGTTGGCGTGCGGTCTTGTTTTATTGTAGGTAGACCGCCTGCCAAATTTTTTCACAATTAGAGGTCGTTTGATATCCCAATGGTCGCCCGTAGCGACACCATCATAGGGTTTATTTTCGGATGTTTTCGGTGTTTCAAATTGCGTCACGGGCCACAATTCTTTATCTCATCCCCACCTAGCCCAACTACACAGCCCACTAGCCCAACTTAGCCCCCCTCCGTTCATGGTCATCAGATCGTGATCAGATGGACAAGGTCCAACCCCCAACCCTAGTGCCATTCTTTATTTAGACCCCCATGGAGAGAGCCCCCCTCACTCTCTAGGGTTTCTCCATAGCTAGTTTTGCACACAGCCCCTAGAAAACCCCACCTTCTAGACCCTCATCCCTCCAATCCCGAAATCCACTCCTCCCCCTCCATTATAAGCCCTCAAATCCGCAATTAGAGGCCAGGAATTCGTCCGTGCAGCCTACCGGACATGTCCACGGCCAAACCGGACACATCCGGTGACCATAGAGCCTCGCAGCCCGAGCGTCCCCGTGCCCGACCTCCTGTAGCGCGCCCCGCGCCTCCAACGCCTCCGCCACTCCGGCCACCGGAGCCCCGACGCCGGCGACCACCGGGTCAAGCCCTGCGCTGCCCCTCTCCTCCTTGTCCCTTATCCTTATCTCTCTAACCTCTCCTCTCTCTGCTCCCTCTCTCTCCCACAGGAGCTTCCATCATGGCGCCGCCCTAGAAGCTCGATGCCGGCTGGTGCCCCACCGCTAGCAACCGGCGAGATCCATCGGATCCCGCTGCGCCTGCCCGTCCCCGGCCGGATCTGCGTCGGAGGAGGCCCGCCCTCGTTCTAATGCCACCAGACCGCCACCTCCATGACCCCGCCGGACTCCTCCTCGGGCTCGAGCGGACGAGGGAGATGACGCCCAGTGCCCCGTTGACCGCCCTCGCGTGCCAACGCCAAGGCAGGCCCAGCTCGTCCAAGGCCTCCCCGTCAGCGCGTGTGGGCCGCGCCGCCCCGCAAGGCCTGTGCCCCCCCCCCCCCGCTCCACCTACAGTGTTGGGCCTCTGTGCAGTTTCGGCCCAGCCTGTGTTTTTTTCCGTTCGGCGAATTTGTCTATTATTCCAGGAATTACAGATTCGCGTAAAACTCCCTATTGATCATGCATTTAATATCTCATCAATCGTGCACCATATGTAAAAAAATTATACATGTAAAATGACTAGAATTTTGTGTAGATTCACAATAACCAACTTACACACATGTTTAAAATGTTTAACTTGCTGTTTTCATGTAATTTGCGTAAATGCCATGTAAAATGAATTGTTTAATAACTTTTAAACCGTAGCTCCGATGCAAATGTTTTATATATGTAACTTGACTAGAAAAAGGTGTAGAATCTCATGCCACACTCTATTTACATGTTTAATAAATATAAAATTGTGTTAGGACAGATCTGTACCAAATTCATAATTAACATATGGGGTCATTTCGGTAATACTATAAGTTGTTTTCGGCCTCATTAAGATGCCTAGATAGATAGTTTACTTATGCTTCACCTCTTTTCATGTTTAACAACATTTAATATTGATGAGTACCTAAATGGGAGTGAACTAAATGATTTGAACGTGGAGTTTCGTCAATATGCAACTCGTTGTTGCATATTGAACTTCACTTAACGTGTAGTAGTTGGTTGTTGTTCTTTCCATGCCATGCCATACGTTGCATATTAAATCGGACATGCATCATATTTGGTTGCGCATCATGTCATGCATATGTTGTGGTGTTTACCATGTGTTGATTGTTGTTTTCGGATTGTTCCTTCTCGATAGAGTTCCGAAAGCGTTCAGAGTGTGAGGATTCGTTCGACTATGTTGGATCGTCTTCTTCATGGACTCGTTCTTCTTCCAAGAGGGATCTCAGGCAAGATGACACATTTCCTTGGATACCACTACTATTATTGCCATGCTAGTTGTCCCGCTTTTATCGTTTTGTCTCGTTACCTACCACTTGTATGTGAAGCCTCCCAACATTGCCATGATAAGCCTCTAACCCCTCCACATCCCAGCAAACCTTTGTTTGGCTATGTTACCGCTTGCTCAGCCCTTCTTATAGCGTTTCTAGCTGCAGGTGCAATTGCTTCCATGTGTCAACATGGACATTCTTTTGTTATCACAATACTATTGCTATTTAATTTAATACACATATATCCTTGGTAAAGGGTGGAAGGCTTGGCCTTTTGCTCGGTGTTTTGTTCCACTCTTGCCGCCCCTAGTTACTTGTGAACCAGTGTTATGTTCCATAATTGAGCGCTCCTAACATGCTCGGGTCTAATATGGGGACCCCCTTGATTTTCATTTTAGGATAAAGCTTGTCTGGCAAGGCCCAACATTGGTACTACATTTGCCTAATAACTAATAAAAATGCATAGGGACCCACCGGCACCCGCGGATAATTTAATCAACCCCCGGGCCAGTGTTCTTCATGAGTGTTGGTCCAAACTAGAGTCTTGTGCGGGGCCAACCCGGGGCAACTCGGGTGATTTCTATCAGGCCACTGTATGGTGCACTCATCTGGTCATGTCCTGAGAACGAGATATACGCTCCTATCAGGTTGGTCGACACGCCGGGCGGCCTTGTTGGATTTGTTTTACCTTTCTCGAACGTCTTGAGTGAGGAATTTCGAAAATGCTTCGGGCTATCTCGAGGTTGCAGATTTCCTGTGGAATTGCCTAGGAAGATCACGAGATCCGTGGTCGAGGTTATTATCGTTGCATGTGGTTAATTTGTGATGCATGAGTTGGAGCACCCCTGCAGGTTAAATCTTTCGGAAAGCCGTGCCCGTAGTTATGTGGAAAACTTGGAAACTTTGTTTAACACCCGGTCATAGCAAACTTGAAGTAAACTCTAATAAAATACACCAACTGTGTGCGTAACCATGACTGACTCTTCTTATGAGTCCTTATCCGAGAGAGAACACGGTGGGGTTATGTTTAACGTAAGTAGGTGTTTAGGATCATTTAGTGATCATTTCTAGTTCACGTCTGTTATGCATAGACCACCATACTTTACTTTATGTATTCGTAATTTATCCACTCAAATAAATGCTTAGCCGCTTGCTGCAGCCTCACCACTTAACCATACCTCGCCCATTAAGCTTTAATAGTCTTGATACCCTTGGAAATGAGATTGTTGAGTCCCTGTGGCTCATAGATTAGTACCACACCAGTTGCAGGTACAGGTAATTTGATGGTTGAACGTGAGAGCGATGATTGTTTGTTTGGAGTTCTTCTTCATCGATTTAGGATGGGTTCCAGGCGGCAGCCTGGGATAGCAAGGATGGATGTCATTTTATCGTTTGATTTCGTCCGTAGTCGGACCCTGCTCTTTTGTATGATGTTTGAATATGTTGTTGTATTGATGTGATCTTGTTGTAGCTTGTGGCGAGTGTAAGCCAATTCCATATACTCATCTCTTCCGTACATGTACTTGTAATGATATCCATTCTTGCAACACAACGAGATGCGCTCCTATCCCTGTCGAGGCCCTCGAGCCAAAATAAGGATAGGGTCGTATCTTGGGCGTGATAGTCCATCACCACAACATTGTCCTCAAAGTCTGGGTTTAGGGGCAAGTGGGGTTTGTCTAGAGCAAAGATGTGCTTCTCAAATTTGGAGTTGATGAGCATTTGAATATAGGGTGCATAGTAGCATGAGTGCTTCTAATCAGTAGCAACCCTCTTCATAGTCTCTATTATCAAGTCCATCACTCGTATCATGGTATGTCTATCAAGATGGATCAGCATGTTGACTGAATGGCCTCGGATCATCTTCTCATCTCCAGACTTAGACATCAATGTATGCCTCAAGATGGTGTTCATGGTAGGGAGGCTAGCTTGGAGGAAGTAAATATATCCTAACTTGTGTGATTTCAAGTTAGCAGCAGGGATAGCATTGTACATATCCTTGATAGCATCATGGCTCTCCTTGGATTCAGAGTAGACATCCAAGTCACCACATTGCACCTCTGGGACTCCTAAGATGGTAGCCCATTCATCAATTGAAGACTCGTATCTTGCTCCTTCTGTCATCCAAACTATCATGTCATCTCCAAAGAAGTGAGCAGTAGAGTAGAATTGCATAATCATCTTGTCATTCCATGAAGTGAACTCTTTGCCAACAAACTCATCTAGGCCAATGCAATGAAAGTTGTCTTGAACATTAGGAAAGTAATCTTCACTTGCCTTGTTGTACTTTCAGTCAACGTATCTCATATCACTGATAGCTGGACTCTTGTCAAGCAAGATTGTCTCATAGAAATCTGGTTGTTCCTTGGTGTAGAACCTATAGTCCATAGCTGCTTTTCTCCTCTAGGCATATGGATCAATAGCTCTTCATGCGCTCAAACCAGAATCCTTCCTTTTCTTCATGTCTTCAGCAAGTGGATGACTGGCATTGTGTTCAGGAAGGTGAGATCTAAGCATCGTCAAAGCAGTCACATCATCATCATCAGCTTCTCTAAAAGTAGATCCTTTGTTCTTCTCAGCAGCTGGAATGTCTCTGGTAGTCCTCTTGGACTTCTCTACATCAGCTTTCTTGGGTGCAGACTTGGTGCTCTTAGAGGGACTTGGCTTTTGCATAGCATTTGCCAACAACTTCTTATGCTTCTTCTTGGGAGGGGCCTTGACAACATGCTCTTCATCCTCCTCCTCCTCAGCAGCAGCACCAGCCTCCTCCTCTGGATCCTCATACATTGAGGTAGGCCCGCCAACAACGCGAATGATCCGCTTCTTGGCCTTCTTCTCTCCTACCTTCTTAGGCATAGACTTCCTTGGGGGATCAATTGTGATGGTAGCCCTAGCACTCTCAGTTGCTCTCATAGTGTCTCGAGGTGCATATGTCTTGCTGACCACCCTCCTGGATGAGGTGGCCTCATTGGCTGACTTCTTGGTAAATTCTCTTGCTTTTTAGTGAGAACCTCCTATGGCACAAAATCTGAATCCTCCTCATCTAAATTCAGTCTTTTCCTGGTCCTTGTAGCAGCTTTCGGCAACCCATGAGAACTAGGGGTGTCTGGATCTGAAAAAGAGTTGGACTCAGGTCTAGTGCCTGAACTCATGTCAATGTTTTGCTCCTACAAGTGTTCTGGCTATCCTCTGAACCTGACATACTGACCCTATGAATAGAGCATAGAAGAGAGGAATAGGATAAGTCATCACAAAATGTAGAGTTTTTGAAAGTTTGAACAAAAGATTCTCAAGGTTTGCATTTTGTCACATGAAAACCGGTACAGCCGAAGCAAAAATTTTGGTGCTACTGAGACTGACTTTCTCATTAACAGAAACTTGGCACTCCTTTCAGTGAGATCAAAAAGGAGTACTCCATTTTAGTGAGATAGTTCTCAGCAGTACAGAGGGAAAATCGGTGACACCGATTTGTTCGCTTCGGTTCCACCGAGTTTCATCAGGCGGACGATAAACCCTAGAAAATCAATTGTTCGCTATCTAGTGGAAGTTTCTCGTGGATGGATGATACATCTCCAACTTATCTACTTTTCCAAACTCTTTTGCCCTTGTTTTGGACTCTAATTTGCATGATTTGAATGGAACTAACCCGGACTGACGCTGTTTCAGCAGAATCGCCTTGGTGTTATTTTTGTGCAGAAATAAAAGTTCTCGGATTGACCTAAAAATTTATGGAGAATATTTTTGTAATTAATAAAAAATATTGGCGAAAGAATCAACTGCAGGGGGGCCACCACCTGGCCACAAGCCTGGTGGGCATGCCCAAACCCCTAAGGCACGCCCCTGTGGCTTGAGGGGCCCCTGACGCTCCTCCGACCTCGTTTCCACTTCTATATATTTCTATTCGGGGAGGGAAAAAATCAAGGAGAAGAGTTCTTCGTGTTTCACGATATGGAGCAGCTGCCACCTCCTGTTCTTCCTCGGGAGACCAGATCTAGAGTCCGTTTTGGGCTCCGGAGAGGGGAAATCGACGTCTTAGTCATCGCCAACCATCCTTCATCACCAATTCCATAATGCTCTCCACTGTTCGTGAGTAATCTCATCATAGGATTTCTGGATGGTGATGGGTTCGATGAGATTTATCATGTAATCGAGTTAGTTTTGTTAGGATTTGATCCCTAGTATCCACTATGTTCTGAGATTGATGTTGCTATGACTTTGCTATGCTTAATGCTTGTCACTAGGGCCCAAGTGCCATGATTTCAGATCTGAACCTATTATGTTTTCATGAATATGTATGTGTTCTTTATCCTATCTTGCAAGTTGTAGACACCTATTACGAGTTATGATCCGCATCCCCCAGGGTGACAATAACTGGGATCCTTTCCGATGATTACCGTAGTTTGAGGAGTTCATGTATTCACTAAGTGCTAATGCTTTGGTCCGGTTCTCTATTAAAAGGAGGCCTTAATGTCTCTTAGTTTCCAATAGGACCCCGCTGCCATGGGAGGGTAGGACAAAAGATGTCATGCAAGTTCTTTTCCATAAGCACGTATGATTATATATGGAATACATGCCTACATTATATTGATGAATTGGAGCTAGTTCTGTGTCACCCTATGTTATAACTGTTGCATGATGAATGCCATCCGACATAATTATCCATCACTCATCCATTGCCTATGAGCTTTCCATATATTGATCTTTGCTAAGTTACTTTTCCGTTGCTACTGTTAAAAACACTACAAAACTACTACTATCACTTTTGCCACCGTTACCGTTACTTCCATACTACTTTGCTACTGAATACTTTGTTGCAGATATTAAGTCTTTCAGGTGTGGTTGAATTGATAACTCAGCTACTAATACTCGAGAATATTCTTTGGCTCCCCTTGTGTCGAATCAATAAATTTGGGTTGAATACTCTACCCTCGAAAACTGTTGCGATCCCCTATACTTGGGGGTTATCAAGACCTTTTTCTGGCGTCGTTGCCGGGGAGCATAGCTCTATTCTCTGAGTCACTTGGGATATATATTTGTTGATCACTATGGGTAATCTTAAAGATCCAAAAACCAAGATCTACCTCTCAACTACGAGGACAGGTAAGGAATTTCCATCTAGCTATGCACTTGATTTGCCTTCTGTTGTGAGTAAATTTGTGACACCACCACCTGCTAGTAATTCTGATATGTTGCAAGTAATTGATAATGCTACTTCTGCTATGCATGATGCTTATGATGATATTTTGATTGATGATACTGTGCCACTGAGTGAATTTCTTGATGAACAAATTGCTAGAGCCAATGCTGAAACTGACAATATTTTTGAATCTGATGAAATTATTAAAACTAAACACTATGATACACCTTCTAGACCTAGCTCTCCTACATATGAATTGCCTGATATACCTGAGGGTTATGTTATGGAAGGAGAGGTAGCTAGGGACTTTCTTGCTTGTAAGGATAGAGATGATCTTAAGAAATTGCTTCGCAAGTGGAAGGAAAAATCTTTGAATGCTCGAATGCAATATGATCCTAAGTTTGCTACTTCACCTATCTTTGTTACTGATAAGGATTATGAATTCTCTATCGATCCTGAGTTAATTACCTTGGTTGAATCTGATCCTTTCCATGATTATGAATCTGAAACTGTTGTGGCACATCTTACCAAATTGAATGATATAGCCACCGTATTACTCATGAGGAAAAGATTTGCTATTACTATATTCTTAAGTTGTTTCCTTTCTCATTAAAGGGTGATGCTAAGATATGGTTTAATTCTCTTGCTCCTGGTTGTGTGTGTAGTCCCCAGGACATGATTTATTACTTCTCTAAAAAATATTTTCCTGTCCATAAGAAACAAGCTGCCTTGCAGGAAATATTTAACTTTGTGCAAATTGAAGAAGAGAGTATCCCACAAGCTTGGGGGAGGCTTCTCCAATTACTAAATGCTTTGCCGAATCATCCTCTCAAGAAAAATGAAATACTTGATATCTTTTATAATGGACTAATCGATGCTTCTAGGGACCACCTAGATAGTTGCGTTGGTTGTGTTTTTAGGGAACGAACTATTGAACAAGATGAATTACTATTGAATAATATATTGAGCAATGATAATGATTGGACTATTCCTAAACCACCTTCAAAGCCAACTCTGAAGAAAAGAGGTATTCTATTCCTCGGTCTTGAAGATATGCAAGAGACAAAGAAATCTATGAAAGAAAAGGGTATTAAGGCTGAAGATGTTATGAATCTACCACCTATTGAAGAAATACATGGTCTTGATAACCCGACACAGGTAGTAGAGGTAAATTCTCTCCGTAGATTTGATGAAAGAGATATTCCTTATAATAAGTCTGCTAGCCAATGCTTGGATGAATTTTATAATTGTATAATCAAGCAAGAAAATTTTAATGCTTATGTTAGTAGACAATTGAAATATAATGCTTACATGCTTGATCGCTTGGGTGATTATCTGAGTAGAACTGTCAATGACCTTAAGCTTATTAGTAAACATGCTTCCATGGTAACCACTAAAGTAGATCAAGTACTTATGGCTCAAAATGATTTGCTTAATGAGATGAATAGTGAAGACAATGATCATTCTATTAAAGTTGTGACTAGAGGAGGTAGAATGACTCAAGAACCTTTGTATCATGAGGGCCATCCTAAGAGAATTGAGCAAGATTCTCAGAGAGTTAATGCTGATGCACCTATCCGTTCCAATAAGAGTAGGAAAAATAATGATGATAGTACTTTGCATGCTGCTAGTGAACTTGTTATAGATATATCTGAGAATACAAATGATATTTCTATTTCTGATGATGAGACACAGTCTGGTGATGAACATGAGCCTAGTGTTAACATTAATAATGATGTTCATGCTCAACCCAGTAATGATAAAGATTTGGAGATTGAACCCGCTGATGATCTTGATAACCCACAACCTAAGAATAAAAGATATGATAAAAGAGACTTCATTGCTAGGAAACATGGTAGAGAAAGAGAACCATGGGTCCAGAAACCCATGCCCTTTCCTCCTAAACCATCCCAGAAAAAGGATGATGAGGATTTTGAGCGGTTTGCTGAAATGCTTAGACCTGTTGTTGTGGGAACGAGTCTGATAGTAGAAGTTAGGGGTACGAAAGGAGAGGGCAGAGTCCTAGCTATGGCGAGGATGTACACACGGATGGATGAGTTCAGGCCCCTCTCGTGGAGGTAACAGCCCTACGTCTCAGTGCTCGGGAGATTTTGTCGTGTGGAGAGTGTAAGTTATAGAGGTTGCGAACCCTTGTGCCAGAGGGGAGGGCGGCTTATATAGAGTTCGATGCCCCTCATAAGTGCGAGACATCCAAGGGTTCGATCATGGGTATAAAGACGAGCGTTACTGGTAACGTACATCATAATTGATATTAATGACGACTGGCCTAACGCCTGCCTGCTGGCCTCCCTGGGGTGGCTCCTGGTCTTCTGGCATCGACTGGAAGTGAGGTCTTCCAAGTGATAGGTTACTTCCGAGTGAAGGGATAAGCTTCCGAGTGGATGAATGTCGAGTGACTTAAGCACTATGGTGAATCCAGTCGGAATCCTTATTGTAATATTCAAGTCCTTCAATATAGTGCCCTTGGGTAGGGTATGTGGGTCAGGCCTATGACCCTAACCTAGGTACTTATCCTCGTCATTAGCCCCCGAATGGATCAGGGTTCGAGAGGTGAAGGGGGTATTGATGCCAGTTCAGGGAAACAAATCTTCCGAATGAATTTCGGAGCTTCAACAAAACTTGCGTCGATTGAACTCTTAGTCATTCGCCCGGATCAATTCGGTCTTGAAAGTGTCCGAGTGAATTCTCCATGTCAATTTTGTTTCGAGTGACCTGAAGGAATCTTTGGACGCAATGGGTCGCCCTGTCAGGCCCGGATCTTGCGGGATACAAAAATTTGGGAAGCGCGCGCGTCTGCGATGATGACGCCACGACTGGGGCGAGTGGGGACATGACACCTCGATTCTCGCGTCACTCATTTTTCCACGTACTGGGCGACGTCTACAGTCAGGATATGCGGGGATCTAGCAGGCCCACAAATCAGTGAGACACTCGACGAGGTATAAATCCCGAAGCGCCGCGGTCTATACAGTACATTTCCCCCAAATCTCCTCTCTTCCTCTGCCTCCCATGCTTCCAACACACCACTCTGCTTTGCTCCGATGAGCCCCACCGCCACGATGATGAAGGGAACGACCGAGAAGCTGGAGCGTGCCAAGAAGGGGGCCGTGAAGGGCAAGGCCAAGAAGCCATCGACCGCGCGGTTCACCGTGCCGCCGGGGTGGATACAAGGGGATTTTCTCCCGTCGATGATCACCGTCGTGGATGTCAAGAATCTCGTCGTTGACAGGCTCGTGGCTGAGGGTGGCTGGAGGCTGTCGGAGGGGGAGCCCGAGCTAGAGCCGCGCGAGGGGGGGCGGGTCCTTCTCCTTACTCATGTCGAAAGAGGTTTATCCATGCCTCCCCATCCATTTTTTCGAGGGTTTTTGAAGTTCTTAGGAGCTCAGCTCCATCACTTTCCTCCGAATGACATTTCCTGCTTGTCTGCTTTCATCACTCTGTGTGAGTGCTTCTTGGTTGTTCTCCCCACTAGGGTTTGTTCAAACACATTTTCACCATCAGATCTTAGTCGGTCAAAAAGGCCCACCCTAAGGATGGTAAAACTCATGTAGTCCAACTGTGTGGGGGTTTAGGAATCCAAAAGAGAGCCCGGAGTTCTTTTCCTTCTATGACTTTCCCTAAGTCGGTTAGAAGTTGGCAGTCAACATGCTTTTATTGCAAGGATATAGCTTCTCCCAATATGTCGACTGGTCTTTCCCCATTCACATTAGATTGTCCTGCCGTTCCCAAGTCCCTGAAAGTGTCGGAGGGAGAGAAAGTCCAAGTGGGAATCCTGGTGGACACCATAGTGAACCTTATCCATGGCGGAGTGACTGGTATGGATCTCTTGGAGACATTCCTCGGTCGACGGATCCAGCCGCTCCAAGCAAGGGACCACACTATGTGGCATTATGCAGGCCTCGAGGACTCGACCCAGACGCACCCGGAGGAGGTTTCACAGAAAACTGTCGAGCAATGGCTTCGAAGCATCACAGGCGCTTGCGATAACCCCCGAGGGGGCAAGAGGATCCACCCTTACTCTGCTGAGAACCTATTGAAGAATCTAGTAAACTTTGCATTGTCGATTGTCATATTATTTTGTCGAATGATTGATTGATATGTCGACTGACTTCATTGTTTGAATCCTGTAGGAGTGGACGCACATGCACTCGCTCGTGCCCAACAAGAATCAGCCTGAAGATGGTGGGGAGAGTGAGGGTGGCAGCGTGGATGCCGACTATGTGGATGACAATGAAGATGAAAATGAAGCCTCTAGCGAGAATGAGGAAGAAGTTGAGTCTCCTCCACGCACCGAACATCGCTCCAACTGGTGTTAGGACCCTGCGGATGCCGTGGGTAAGACCTTGGTTTCGAGTGAGAGGAACCCGAAACAGGACCGGACCACGACAGTCGAGTCCAGTGAACGAGCCGCGAAGCAGCCCAAGCCCAACACAGCGAAACCTCGCAAAGCTCTGCCCCGCATGAAGATGGTTGTGCCGTCGTCTCAACGTAAGTGTTTCCTTTCGTCTTTCACTGTCGACTGTGACTTCAAGTTCTTGCTGACCGAGTGGAATTTGGTCTACTAGTGCCGCTACCTCAGTGACGTCGCCTCCATGGGACGGAGAGGAGCAAATGGAAGTGGATACAGCTAATGCGGCCACTTCCCAAAGAGGTAAACAAATCTTCACTCAGCTCTATTTCTTGAACATGATTCGTTGATTGCAAGGGTTAACATTGACGATCGGTATTTGCAGAGATCATTCAACTAGAAGATGACGAAGAACAACCTCGGGGTACGGGGGGTGAAGGCGAGACCTTAGGCACCCTGCGCGTGCGCGCCCGAAGAACACCGTCAGCACATACGCCACAATGGTCGACTGCTGGATCATCCCAGGGGATAGGCGACTCGTCACGAGCCAGGACTGAACTCGTGATTCCTCTGTCGAGTGCTCCACAAGCCGCTTCAATCATTGTGGCATCAACTCCAATCGAACAGCCTTAGACTACCCCGACTACTCTAGCCGCACCATCACTACAGCCGGTGACTGCCTTTCCTCTACACCATGTCCCGGAAGATCAAACTGGGGCCACGAAGGAGGCCATGATCCAGGCGGAGCAAATAATGCTACGCACCAAGGAGGCGTATGAGGCCAGCAAGCTGGCTTATGATGTCAGTGCAGCGCTTCGTACCAACATCCAAGTAAGTGCGATTGTAAGTGCATTTCCGATTGAATTCATGTCTTCTTTGACTGTACACCCATTGGGTGTATTTGTTCCATTGAACATTTGTAAGTTCTCTACTCGAATAGATCAGGTCTTAGTCGAGTGAATTTCGGTCCAGTGGGGGCACGCTTAGTGTACCCACTGGGTGTAGTCCCCAAGACCGCTATCAAATGAGAAAGACATCGGCAAGGGTCTTAGAAACAGACGATTTTCATATGCTTGCACATGGTGTTTTTTGTTCTGCCACTCGACAGATCGAGTGTTGGCAGGTCTAGTGGGGGAACGCTAAGTGCACCCACTGGGTTTAGTCTGCGAGACCGCCGTCGAGTGCTTGCACTGGCGGGGGTCTGATAGAGATCATGTTGTACTTGGACAGGGAAGACCTTGTCGAGTGTTTTTAGTCGTACCACTCTGAAGCTACCTTGTAGGTTTTATGGACATCATTTCATCAACCATGATATGACGCTACTTTAGAGGTGCGGGGTGGGGTGGTGGTCCCTTTAAGGGCTACTCGATGGATCAAGTGTTAGCAGGTCCAGTGGGGGCACACTGAGTGCACCCACTGGGTGTAGTCCCCGAGACCGCCGTCGAGTGCTTGCACTAGCGGGGGTCTAAAAGAGACCATCCTGTGGATGGACAGGGCAGACCCTGTCGACTGATTTAACAACTAGTGGGGGCACGCTGAGTGTACCCATTGGATGTAGTCCCCAAGGCTACTGATTGATCATTGACGATGAGCAGTAGCCTTAAGAACTTGAACTCAGGGTTCTTTGGCGTACGCGAAGTACGTTTGCCACTCGACGTGTTGAGTGGACTCTTTTCCTTTAGTTCTTCTTCTCCGGAACGCAGGTTTCATGGACATAATTTCATCAACCATGATATGACTCTATTTCAAGGGAGGGGTGGGGCGGGCGCCGCCATCTAGTCGACTGTTCTTAACATTCTTCACTCGGAAGTGGAGGAATTTCCATGCCGACTGAACTTGTTTTTTGTTGATTTCAGAGAGCTTGCGAACTTGGCACCCAGTACAAGGACCTGGAGGAGGAAAGGAACCAGCTGCGACTGGATCTGGGGGTCTCAAGGAACAGCTACGACTGGCCTAATGCCTGCCTGCTGGCCTCCCTGGGGTGGCTCCTGGTCTTCTGGCGTCGACTGGAAGTGAGGTCTTCCGAGTGACAGGTTACTGCCGAGTGAAGGGATAAGCTTCCGAGTGGATGAATGTCGAGTGACTTAAGCACTATGGTGAATCCAGTCGGAATCCTTATTGTAATATTCAAGTCCTTCAATATAGTGCCCTTGGGTAGGGTATGTGGGTCAGGCCTATGACCCTACCCCAGGTACTTATCCTCATCACTTGTCTTTTTGCGTATGCGCTTGACTGATATTCTAAAAATGCCTCCTTATGCTAAGTATATGAAAGATATTGTGACAAATAAAAGAAAGATACCGGAAGCTGAGATTTCCACCATGCTTGCTAATTATACTTTTAAAGGTGGAATACCTAAGAAACTAGGAGATCCCGGAGTACCTACTATACCATGCTCTATTAAAGGAAATTATGTTAAAACTGCTTTATGTGATATTGGAGCTGGTGTTAGTGTTATGTCTTTATCTTTATACCATAGGCTTGATTTGAATAAGTTGACACCTATTGAAATCTCTTTGCAAGTGGCTGATAAATCAACTGGTCTGCCTATCGGTCTTTGTGAGGATGTACCTGTCGTAGTTGCAAATGCTACTATCTTGACGGACTTTGTTATTCTTGATATTCCCGAAGACGACAGTATGTCGATCATCCTTGGTAGACCCTTTTTGAATACTGCAGGGGCTGTTATTGATTGCACCAAGGGAAATGTCACTTTTCATATTAATGGTAATGAGCATACGGTACACTTTCCATAGAAACAACCTCAAGTTCATAGTATCAACTCTATTGAAAAAATTCCAACGATTATTATTGGAGACTTTGAGTTCCCTCTTCCTATTATCAAGAAGAAATACAATATACTTATTGTTGGGGAAATGCATATCCCCATTGAGGTAACTTAGTGTTATTTGAAAATTCTTCAGTTTCATGTTATTCGAAAGAAGTTTGTTAATAAGACTTGATCAACCTTATTGATGGATTCCTTTTGATGAGCATGAGATGGATGAATTTAGAAAGCACAACTTCCTGTACCTAACTTTTACTTTCTGTTACCTAGATGAAATCAAGTAAAAATGCTATTATTTCTCTGTTTTCTGAGTTTCCTATGCAATAAAAAAGTGACCTGAAAATAAAAGTTCTTCAAATGTCCTGAAAATGGAGTATGATTTTTTTCCGGAATATTTAAGAATTTTTGGCACTGAGTATGCATCAGGGGGCCGCACCAGTGGGCCACAAGCCTGCAGGGCGTGCCCTGGTGGCTTGTGGGTCCCACGTGGCCCTCCTCCATTTATTCCAGCACCCATTCACTTCATCTTTCTCCAGAAAAAATCCCACCATTGCTCAAATCCATGTTCTAGCTCATCTTGCTGCCATTTTCGATCTCCTTGCTCAAAGCTCCATTTGCGAAACTATTTTAGGGGATTACTCATCGGTATGTGACTCCTCCAATGGTCCAATTAGTTTTTGTTTTAGTGCCTTTTATATTGCAAATTTTGCTGTTGTGGTGACCTTGTTTCTAAGCTTGCATGTCAAATTTGTATGGTCCCAAGTAGTTTTGATGCATGATATAGTCTCTAAGCACTTGAGGGAGTAGTTGCTATGAGTTTTGTTGAGTTTTGTTCTCCTTTATTTTGATTCACTAAAAATTTCAGAGATTTTTCAGAGAAAGAAAATATGTTGAGGAGAATGTACCAAGCTGGTTCCTCGAGCAAGAAAACTCCGAGACTCGCGTTACGTGAGCCTGATTTTGAACCACCGAGGGAAGCTCGAGTGCTGCCTTGTGAATGGCCGTTGGATCAATTCATGGACAACGTCGGGTTCAAGGAAGAGTTTTATGCATACATAAGGAATGCTGGCCTTGAGGATTTTATTTCAGACCGATGCAAGCAATATTATCAACTCACTGATTCTTTTGTGCTGGGGTTTGAATTTGATGCATGCAAAATTCCACAGTGGGGTAGCCGTAGCGATCCTCATAAAAATGTATATAACGATTTCCTTGCTAGCATTATAGCGGGAGAAACTAGAATCATTACACAAGCTACTTTGGAGAGCATTCACTTTCCAACTATACATTATTTTGCTCTCTTCATAGCTAGATGTATTAACGGTAAACATGAGCATAGCCACCTTTGCGTGCCTGATCTGAGTATTCTTAAGAGTGTTGTAATGGTAGATAGACTATATAACTTGGGGGCTATTATTGCTAGGAGGTTACATCATAATGCTAAGGATGGTGATTTCTTTTGTGGAATTTATGCCACCCGTGTAGCTAAGTATCTTGGGGTACCCATAAGAGAGAATGATATTGATTTACCCTTTGCTTTTCTTGATTATGAGGCTTTGGTGTGCTACCAGTTTCTTGAAAGGAACGAACAATCCCTCCAGTACCGACTATTTTTTGTCAGACAACATGTTGTCCATGTTACCCTTCCTATTCCTGCCTTCTTTAACTTTCAGGAAAAACAGAGATACTTTATAACTAGAGAGGAGGCAAACGAGTACGAGAGGAACGCGGAATCAGCTCGCCTTCATGCTGCAGTCGTTCAGGTAGCAGCTGCCGCATCCCACTACAACCCCAACTATGACTTCAGATATTATCCGGGCCAGCCATGGCCCTAGACCAACTTAGGACAAAAGCCTAAGCTTGGGGGAGTACGTATTTCTCACCGACGTTACATTCATGTTCACACACTCATTTCAGTTGTCGGTGTTCATACTTTTTCATTGTACTATCCATGGTAGTTTATTTCTTCTTTATGCTTTCTTCTTGTGTGTTTGATTAATCTTTAAGAAAAACCAAAAAACAAAGAATTTAGTTCTAGCTTTACCTTCTAGTTTGTTTTAGTTGTAGCATTAAAAGAAAACCCAAAAAGATTTCTCGTTCTTCTTTTGCTTGTTGGGAGTTTTCCCATGTAAATAATTTTCCTTTCTTTTCTTTGGGTCATAAGGAGAAGACCATGATGACATGTTGAGTGGCTCTCATATGCATTATTGTTTATCTTATATAGAGCCCATATTTCTTTGCCTTCCCTTTTGAGTTATTGTTTGCAGATTCCAGCTTACTCCAATGCATGTGCACTCTTATTATTACTCACACCATTCGGTCGTGCAAGTGAAAGGCAATAATGACGATATATGATGAACTGACTAAGATGGAGGAAGGCTGGTATGAACTCGACCTATCTTACTTTTGTAAATATGATTATCTCGTCGTTCTTAATTCAGCCCATTATAGATGAAACATGTTTGCAATGACAATTAGAGATTATAGTTGCTCATACCATGCTTAACCGGATAAGAGTGGATAATGGTTTTTCTTGAGCGCCAACAAGCATATTAAAATGGTTGTGATGTAGTATGATAGAATGGTATCCTCCTTTGAATGATTCAAGTGGCTTGACTTGGCACATGTTCACGCATGTAGTTGAAACAAATCAACATGGCCTCCACGATATTTATGTTCATAGTGAATTATATCCTACTCATGCTTGCATTCAATGTTGGTTAATCTCAAAGCATGTTGATGACTGTGTCGCTCTCTAGTTGGTCGCTCCCCAGTCTTTTGCTAGCCTTCACTTGTACTAAGCGGGAATACTGTTTGTGCATCCAATCTCTCAAACCCAAAGTTGTTTCATAGAGAGTCCACCATATCTACCTATATGCGGTATTTACCTATCGTTCCAAGTAAATTTGCATGTGCCAAACTTTAAACCTTCAAATAAACATTATGTTTTGTATGCCCAAATCGCTCATGTGGCGGCCGGGGCTGTCACTATCTTCCATGCTAGGTGGGTTATTCTCACGATATGTGTTGATTCACTATCATTCACGAGAAAGTGGCTGGTAATCGGGATGCCCAGTTCCATGCTCGAAATAAAAAGCAAAATATAAACAAAACTCCCCCAGGACTGTGTTTGTATGGACGGTACCCGTGGATTCGGCTCGCCGTGGAGTGTGACTGATTGGTGGAGGGGGAGTAAAAACTTTACTATTCTGTTTGGGAACCGCCTATAATGTATCTAGCATGGAAGATATTGAAAACCTCTTGGTCATTATGTGAGCAATGAAAGCATACCGCTCAAAAATCATTACTTACCTCTGTTTTAAAAACTTGAGCTCTGGCACCTCTGCAAATCAATGCTTCCCTCTGCGAAGGGCCTTTCCATTTACTTTATTGTTGAGTCATCATCTTCTAATAAAAGGCACCAGTTAGAGAGCACCACCGTCATTTGTATGCTTGCTGTTAATTGATATTGAGTATGAGCATGACTGGATCTCTCTCACCATGAATTACAATGTTTAGTCAGTCCTTGTTTCCTAGAGGTGCTCTACATTTATGTTTTGCGGTCTCAGAAAGGTCTAGCGAGATACCATTATGTCATATTGTATCATGATTGTTTTGATAAAATTGTTTTCATCCGAGACTTATTATTATTGCTCGCCAGTTGATTATGCCATTGATATGAGTAAATGTGAGACCTAAATGTTATTGTGAATGTGGTTAGTCTATAATCTTTGCTGAAAATCTGAACATAAGTTAGACATATTTACAACGGCAAGATCAAACAGAGTTTGTAAAAGTTTTTCTTTATCACTTTCAGTTTATCAACTGAATTGCTTGAGGATAAGCAAAGGTTTAAGCTTGGGGGAGTTGATACATATCCAACATATCTACTTTTCCAAACTCTATTGCCCTTGTTTTGGACTCTAATTTGCATGATTTGAATGGAACTAACCCGGACTGACGCTGTTTTTCAGCAGAATCGCTTTGGTGTTATTTTTGTGCAGAAATAAAAGTTCTCGGATTGACCTGAAAATTTATGGAGAATATTTTTGGAATTAATAAAAAATATAGGCGAAAGAATCAACTACAGGGGGGCCACCACCTGGCCACAAGCCTGGTGGGCGCGCCCACCCCCCTAGGGCGTGCCCCTATGGCTTATGGGACCCCTGATGCTCCTCTGACCTCGTTTCCACTTCTATATATTCCTATTCGGGGATAAAAATCAAGGAAAAGATTTCATCGTGTTTCACGATACGGACCTGCCACCACCTCCTGTTCTTCCTTGGGAGACCAGATCTGGAGTCCGTTTTGGGCTCCGGAGAGGGGAAATCGACGCCTTTGTCATCACCAACCATCCTTCATCACCAATTCCATGATGCTCTCCACCATTCGTGAGTAATCTCATCGTAGGCTTGGTGGACAGTGATGGGTTGGATGAGATTTATCATGTAATCGAGTTAGTTTTGTTAGGGTTTGATCCCTAGTATCCACTATGTTCTGAGATTGATGTTGCTATGACTTTGCTATGCTTAATGCTTGTCACTAGGGCCCGAGTGCCATGATTTCAGATCTGAACCTATTATGTTTTCATGAATATATATGTTCTCTTTATTCTATCTTGCAAGTTGTAGACAACTATTACGAGTTATGATCCGCATCCCCCAGGGTGACAATAACTGGGATTCTTTCCGGTGATTACCGTAGTTTGAGGAGTTCATGTATTCACTAAGTGCTAATGCTTTGGTCTAGTTCTCTATTAGAAGGAGACCTTAATATCCCTTAGTTTCCAATAGGACCCCGCTACCATGGGAGGGTAGGACAAAAGATGTCATGCAAGTACTCTCCTAGGTGATAATTTCCCTCACTAGACGTCAAACTCTCCTAGGTTGTGAAACCAATGCAATGGAAACCAAAGCTCTGATACCACTTGTAGGATCGAAAGTAGTGCTAGAGGGGGGTGATTAGATTACTTGAACAAATAAAAATCTACTTTTTCCCAATTTAAGTGTAGGTAGATTTTAACATTCATAGCAAGTCAAGTACACCCTAGACATGCATGTCTACAAGTATAGCAGCGGAAAGTAAAGACAAGCATGTAAGTAAAGGAAGGGTAGGAAGGTCAAACGCAATTGGAGACACAATTATTTTTTCCGTGGTTCCGATAGGTGGTGCTATCGTACGTCCATGTTTATGGAGTCTTCAACCCACGAAGGGTAACTGTCGCGAGAGTCCACGGAGGGCTCTACCCACGGAGGGTTCCACGAAGTAGCTGTTGGGAACGTTGCATGGGAAACAAACATTTTCCTAAGCACACGCAAGATCTATCCATGGTGATGAGCATCTATGAGAGGGATAGTGGATCTACATACCCTTGTAGATCGCTAAGCCTTTTTGCCTTCTCCTCCACTCCTAGTAGGATTAGGACTCCTTCCTTATCTTAGCCTTTTTGCCTTTTTCCACCTTTTTCCTTTTGGGCTTTTCTTCCCAGCCGCATGGGCCTTGTGTGGGACTTCCACAAGACCATAAAGGGATGGTATTCATCCTCCCACAGCCCATGTATCTCTTGGGTCGAAATACCCCTCCCGATGGTTTCCCGGTACACTACCGGCACTCCCGGTACACTACCGATGAGCCCGAAACTTTTCCGGCGACCAAAATAGGACTTCCTATATATGAATCTTTACCTCCGGACCATTCCGTAGCTCCTCATGATGTCCGGGATCTCATCTGGGACTCCGAACAACCTTCGGTCACCACCATACATAACTCTATACTACCAAAACGTCACCAAACCTTAAGTGTGCAGACCCTGCGGGTTCGAGAACTATGTAGACATGACCGAGACACCTCTATGGTCAATAACCAATAGCGGGACCTGGATGCCCATATTGGTTCCTACATATTCTACAAAGATCTTTATCGGTCGAACCTCTATGTCAAGGATTCAGTTAATCCTGTATGATGTTCCCTTTCTTCTTCGGTATGTTACTTGCCCGAGATTCTATCATCGGTATCTCCATACCTAGTTCAACCTCGTTACCGGCAAGTCTCTTTACTCGTTCCGTAATACAAGATCCCGTGACTAACACTTAGTCACATTGCTTGCAAGGCTTGTTGTGATGTTGTATTACCGAGTGGGCCCTGAGATACCTCTCCGTCACACGGAGTAACAAATCCTAGTCTTGATCCATGCCAACTCAATAGACACCCTCGGAGATACCTATAGAGTACCTTTATAGTCACCCAGTTACATTGCAACGTTTGATACACACAAGGCACTCCTCCGGTGTCAGTGAGTTGCATGATCTCATGGTCATAGGAATATATACTTGACATGCAAAAAACAGTAGCAATAAACTGACATGATCATATGCTACGTTTGTAGTTTGGGTCTTGTCCATCCCATCATTCTCCTAATGATGTGACCCTGTTATCAAATGAGATCTCATGTCAATGGCTAGGAAACCTTAACCTTTTTTGATCAACGAGCCAGTCTATTAGAGGCATACTAGGGACATGGTTTTGTCTATGTATCCACACATGCATCTAAGTCTCCGATCAATACAATTATAGCATGGATAATAAACGATTATCATGAACAAGGAAATATGATAATAACTAATTTATTATTGCCTCTAGGGCATATTTCCAACAGTCTCCCACTTGCACTAGAGTCAATAATCTAGTTCACATCACCATGTGATTTGCATTGTTATGAATCTAACACCCAATGAGTTCTGGGGCTCGATCATGCTTTGTATGTGAGAGAGGTCTTATAGTCAACAGGTTTGCGACATTCAGATCCGTGTGTACTTTGGAAATTTCTATGTCAAACCGTAAACACTGCTACCACACTCCACTTGGTACTATTCCAAATGGCTGCTCCACTATATGTATCCAGATTGCTACTACGAGTCTTTACGACGAACTCTTTACGACGTTGTTAAAGCTTGCATCGACGTGACTCTTTACGACGGACTCTTTATCACCTCCATAATCGAGAAACATCTCCTTAGTCTTTTAGTTACTAAGGATAATCTTGACCGTTGTCCAGTGCTCCATTCCAGGATCACTTTGAAACCTTCCGGCCATACTTATGGCAAGGCTGACATCGGGTCTTGTGCACAGCATTGCATACAAGATAGAGCCTATGGCTGAAGCATAGGGGATGACACTCATCTTTTCTCTATCTTCTGCAGTCACTGGGCATTGAGTCTTACTCAACTTTATACCTTACAAAGCAGGCGAGAACACTTCTCTCTGACTAATCCATTTTGAACTCTTTCAAAATCTTGTCAAGGTATGTACTCATTGAAAGTCTTATCAAACATCTTGATCTATCTTTATAGATCTTGATGCTCAACAATTAGGTAGCTTTATCCAGGTCTTCCTTTGAAAATTTCTTTTCAAACAACCGTTTATGCTCTCCAGAAATTCTACATCATTTCTGAATAGCAATATGTCATCCACATATACTTATCAGAAACTCTATAGTGCTCCCACTCACTTTATTGCAAATACAAGTTTCTCGTAAACTTTGTATAGACTCAAAAACTTTGATCACCTCATCAAAGTGTATATTCCAACTCCGAGATGCTTGCTTCAGTTCATAGAAGAATCACTGAAGCTTGCACACCTTTTAGCATCCTTAGGACTGACAAAACCTTCTGGTTGTATCTCATACAACCTTTCCTTAAGGAAGGAAACAATGTTTTGGCATCCATCTGCCAGATTTCATAATTAAAAATGCAGCAACTGCTAACATAATTCCAACAGACTTTAGCATCGCTACGAGCGAGAAAGTCTCATCGTAGTCAACTCCTTGAACTTGTCATAAACTTCTTTGCAACAAGCCGAGCTTTACAAATGGTGACATTTACCATGAGCGTCTATCTTCATTTTAAACATCCATTTATACTCAACGACTTGCCATCCAACGAGCAAGTCTACCAAACTCTATACTTGGTTTTCATACATGGATCCTTTCTCGGATTTCATGGCCTCTAACCATTTGTCGGAATCCGGGCCCATCATCGGTCTCCATAGCTCGTAGGTTCATCGTTGTCCAACAACATGATCTCCAAGACAGGGTTGTCGTACCGCTCAGGAGCAGTACACGTCCTTGTCGACCTACGAGGTTTGATAATAACTTGATTCGAAGCTTCATGATCATCATCATTAACTTCCTCTTCAACTAACGTAGGCTTCACAGAGACAACTTCCTGCACTACGCTACTCTCTGGTTGAACAAAGGTTCAACAACCTCATCAAGTTCTATCTTCCTCCCACTCAATTCTTTCGAGAGAAACTCTTTCTCGAGAAAGGACCCAGTTTTAGCAACAAACATTTTATGTTTGGATCTGAGATAGAAGGTTTACCCAACTGTCTTTAGGGTATTCTATGAAGATGCATTTGTCAGCTTTGGGTTCGAGCTCATTAGGTGAAAACCCTTTTTACGTAAGTGTTGCAGCCCCAAACATTAAGAAATGACAGCTTTAGGTTTCTATCAAACCATAATTCACACGATGTCATCTCAACGGATTTAGATGGTGCCCTATCTAAAGTGAATGTAGTTGTCTCTAATGCATAACCCCAAAATGATAGTGGTAAAAGGATAAGAGACATCATAATTCGCACCATATCCAATAGAGCACGACTATGACGTTCGGACACACCATCACACTATGGTGTTCCAGGTGGCATGAGTTGTGAAACAACTTTCACATTATCTAAAGTAGTATGCCAAACTCGCAACTCAGATATTCATCTCAACGATCATATCGTAGACATTTTTATCTTCTTGTCACGATGATCTTAAACTTCACTCTGAATTTGCTTGAACCTTTCAAACGATTCAGACTTGTGTTTCATTAAGCAAATATACACTATATCTACTCAAATCATCAGTGAAGGTAAGAAAATAACGATATCCACCGCATGCTACAAGACTCATTGGATTGCATACATCAACATGTATCATTTCCAATAAATCACTTGCCCGCTCCATCAAACCAGAAAAACGGGGTCCTTAGTCATCTTGCCCAAGAGGCATGGTTCGCATGTCTCAACCGATTCAAAATCGAATGAGTCCAAAGATCCATCAGCATGGAGTTTCTTCATGCGCTTTATACCAATATGACATTTAGCGGTAGTGCCACAAGTATGTGGTACCATCATTATTAACTTTGTATCTTTTGGCATCAATGTTATGAACATGAGTATTACTACGATCAAGATTCAACAAACCATTCTTACTGGGTGCATGACCATTGAAGGTATTATTCATGTAAACAGAATAACCATTATTCTTTAACTTAAATGAATAACCGTGTTGTAATAAACACGATCCAATCACGTTCATGCTCAACGCAAAACACCAAATAACATTTATTTAGGTTTTTCACTAATCCCGAAGGTAGAGAGAGCGTGCGATGTTGATCACATCAACCTTAGAAACATTTCCAACACACATCGTCACCTCACACTTAGCTAGTATCCTTTATTCCGTAGCTTTTACTTCGAGTTACTAACATTTAGCAACCAAACCGGTATCCAATACCTAGGTGCTACTAGGAGTACTAGCAAGGTACACATCAATAACACATATATCAAATATACTTCTATCGACTTTGCCAGCCTACTTATCTACCAAGTATCTAGGGTTGTTCCGCTTCAGTGACCGTTCTCCTCATAATCGAAGCACTTAGTCTCGGGTTTGGGTTCAACTTTGGGTTGCTTCACCGGAGCAGCAACTGACTTGCTATCCATGAAGTTTCCCTCCTTGCCCTTGCCCTTCTCGAAACAAGTGGTTTTACTAACCATCAACACTTGATGCTCCTTCTTGATTTCTACCTTCGCGGTGTCAAACATCGCGAACAGCTCAGGGAACATTATTTCTATCCCTGGCGTTTATAGTTCATCACCAAGTTCTAGTAGCTTAGTGACAATGACTTGGAGAACAATATCAATCACTATCTTATCTGGAAGATCAACTCCCACTTGATTCAAGCGATTGTAGCACCCAGACAATCTGAGCATATGCTCAACGATTGAGCTATTCTCCTTCATCTTACAGGCAAAGAATCTTGTTGGAGATCTCATATCTCGCAACACGGGCACGAGCCTCAGATTCTAATTTCAGCTCTTAGAACATCTCATATGTTCCATGACGTTCAAAACGTTTTGGAGCCTCAATTCTAAGTTGTAATGCATGACGCACTAAACTATCAAGTAGTTATCATAATGTGCCTGTCAGATGTTCACAACATCTACAAACAACGCTAGAGGGGTTGGCGCACCGAGCGGTGCATTAAGGGCATAAGCCTTCTGTGTAGCAAGGAGGACGATCCTCAGATCACACAGCCAGTCCGCAATATTGCTACCATCATCTTTCAACTCTATTTCTCTAGGAACATATAAAAATTCAAGGGAGCTACAGCACGAGCTTAGTAATCTACACCATAATTTCGCAAAGACACTACTGACTATGTTCATGATAATGAGTTCAATTAATCATATTACTTAAGAACTCCCACTCAAATTGACATCCCTCCGGTCATCCGAGTAATACATGATCCAAATTCACCAACTCAAGTCCGATCATCACGTGAGTTGAGGTGGTTACAATGGTGAACATCATCATGTTGATCATATCTACTATATGACTCATGTTCGACCTTTCAGTCTCTTGTGTTCCGAGGCCATGTCTGTACATGCTAGGCTCGTCAAGTTTAACCCGAGTGTTCTGCATGTGCAACACTGGCTTGCACCCGTTGTATGTGAACGTAGAGTCTATCGCACCTGATCGTCACGTGGTGTCTCGACACGACGAACTTTCGTAACGGTGCACACTCGGGGAGAACACAATTTATCTTGAAATTAAGTGAGGGATCACCTTATAATGCTACCGTCGTCCTAAGCAAAACAAGGCATAAAAGGATTAACATCACATGCAAATCATAAGTGACATGATATGGCCATGAACTTGTGCTTTGATCTCCATCTTGAAAGCATCGGCATGATCTCCATCGTCACCGGCAAGACACCATCATCTCCATCATCTTGATCTCCATCAACGTGTCGCCATCGGGGTTGTCGCACCCAACATGCTTCTACTACTATTGCTACCGTTTAGCGATAAAGTAAAGCACTACATAGCGCTTAATGATTGACACGCAGGTCATACAATAATTAAAAACAACCCTATGGCTCCTGCCGGTTGCCGTACTCATCGACATGCAAGTCGTGATAATCTATACATCACATGATCATCTCATACATCACATATATCACATCATGTAATTGGCCATATCACATCACAACATACCCTGCAAAAACAAGTTAGACGTCCTCTAATTGTTGTTGCATGTTTTACGTGGCTGCTACGGGTATCTAGAAAGAACAAATCTCATCTACGCAAAAACCACAACGGTGATACACTAGTTGCTTTTCAACCTTCTCAAGGACCGCCTTTGTCGAATCCGATCCAACTAAAGTGAGAGAAACTAGCACCCGCAAGCCATCTATGCAACAAGTTGCAGTCGAGGGAAACGGTCTCTCGTAAGCGTACGAGTAATGTTGGTCCGGGCCGCTTCATCTCACAATACCGCTGAACCAAAATCCAACCAAGGGAGGAAGCAATCTAAGCATCAACACCCACAAACTCTTTGTGTTCTACTCAAGATCTCATCTACACATAAACCTGGCTCCGATACCACTGTTGGGAACGTTGCATGGGAAACAAAAAATTTCCTACGCACACGCAAGATCTATCCATGGTGATGAGCATCTACGAGAGGGAGAGTGGATCTACATACCCTTGTAGATCGCTAAGCGGGAAGCGTTAAGAAACGCGGTTGGTGTAGTCGAACGTCTTCGCGATCCAAATCGCCGAGCGTCCCGCGATCTCATCACGATCCGTCCCGCGATCAAATCACGATCCGTCCCGCGATCCAATCACGATCCGTCCTGCGAAGCGATCTCATCATGATTCGTCCCGCGATCTCATCATGATCCGTCCCGTGAACTCATCACGATCCGTCCCGCGAACTCATCATGAACCTTCTCGCGATCTTGATCACGGTCCTTTCGATCTAGCGCCGAACGGACGGCACCTCCGCGTTCAGCACACGTGCAGCTTGATGACGATCTCCACCGTATTGATCCAGCAAGTGGAAGTGGAGAGGAAGAAGAGTTCACCGGCAGCGTGACGGCGCTCCGGCGATGGTGGTGGAGCAATTCCGACAGGGCTTCGCCTAAGCACTGCGGAAATCCGATCTAGAGGAGCACCGGTGGAACGGGTAGCACGTGGCCATAAAATTAGGTGCAAAACACCCAATCCCACCAGTATATATAGGAGGGAGGGAGGAGCAGGGCTGGCGCAAGGGCCAAGGCCCCATAGGGTCGGCCGAATCCACTAGGATTGGAGGACTCTCCTCCAATCCTAGTAAGACTAGGATTCGTCCCCTTTTTTTCCTTTTTTCACCTTTTCCTATTGGGTTTTCTTCTCTAGCCACATGGGCCTTGTGTGGGAGTTTCCACTAGCCCACTAAGGGCTGATATTCACTCTCCCACAGCCCATGAAGCCTCTTGGGTCGAAATACCTCTCCCGATGGTCCCCCGGTACACTACCGGCACTCCCGATACACTACCGATGAGCCCAAAACTTTTCCGGCGACCAAAATAGGACTTCCTATATATGAATCTTTACCTACGGACCATTTCGGAGCTCCTCGTGACGTCCGGATCTCATCCGGGACTCCGAACAACCTTCGGTCACCACCATACATAACTCTATACTACCGAAACGTCACCAAACCTTAAGTGTGCAGACCCTGCGGGTTCGAGAACTATGTAGACATGACCAAGACACCTCTATGGTCAATAACCAATAGCGGGACCTGGATGCCCATATTGGTTCCTACATATTCTACGAAGATGTTTATCGGTCGAACCTCTATGTCAAGGATTCAGTTAATCCCGTATGATGTTCCCTTTGTTCTTTGGTATGTTACTTGCCCGAGATTCTATCGTCGGTATCTCCATACCTAGTTCAACCTCATTACCGGCAAGTCTCTTTACTCGTTCTGTAATACAAGATCCCGTGACTAACACTTAGTCACATTGCTTGCAAGGCTTGTTGTGATGTTGTATTATCGAGTGGGCCGTGAGATACCTCTCCGTCACACGGAGTAACAAATCCCAGTCTTGATCCATGCCAACTCAACAGACACCCTCGGAGATACCTATAGAGTACCTTTATAGTCACCCAGTTGCGTTATGATGTTTGATACACACAAGGCACTCCTCCGGTGTTAGTGAGTTGCATGATCTCATGGTCATAGGAACATATACTTGACATGCAGAAAACAGTAGCAATAAACTGACACGATCATATGCTACGTTTGTAGTTTGGGTCTTGTCCATCCCATCATTCTCCTAATGATGTGACCCCGTTATCAAATGACATCTCATGTCAATGGCTAGGAAACCTTAACCATCTTTGATCAACGAGCCAGTCTATTAGAGGCATACTAGGGACATGGTTTTGTCTATGTATCCACACATGCATCTAAGTCTCCGATCAATACAATTATAGCATGGATAATAAATGATTATCATGAACAAGGAAATATGATAATAACTAATTTATTATTGCCTCTAGGGCATATTTCCAACAGTAGCAACCTTGACTATACCATGATGGCCTACGTCCACGGAGGACTAGCCTAACTCGGAGTAGGTCTTCACGAAGTAGGCGATCTCCTTGCCTTTACAAACTTCTTGGTTCACTCCACAACACGAAGTAGGAGGCTCCCAAGCGACACCTAACTAATCTAGGAGGCACCACCCCCCAAAAGGTAATAGGTTAGGTAGTGTCGATGAACTCCTTGCTCTTGTGCTTCAAGATGATAGACTCCTCAACACACAATCACTCTCTCACAGATTTGGCTTTGGTAGAAGAGATTGATTGGGTGGAAAGCAACTTGGGGAGGCTAGAGATCAAGATTCATATGGCTGGAATGGAATGGCATGATCTCAACACATGAGTAGGTGGCTCTCTCTCTCAGAAAATCAGTAGGTATGAGTGGGGAACTGTTCTGAGTGCTTCTTTTGCGAGTGAGTGGTGGTGGAGGGGTATATATAGGCATCTCCAAAAATCCAACCATTACACCTAATAAGTCAGACTCGGTGACACCTATGTGTTAATCTCGATGGTACCGAGTTACCTCAAAGGTAACAACTTTTGAATCTCGGTGAGACCGATATATAAAACTCGGTTGCACCGATAAGGTGACCAATGGTCATATTGCCAAACTTGGTGATGCCGATTCAATAAACTTGGTGGTACCGATTTTGTGAATTTGCATAACAGGAAGTTGGCAACCCAAACTCGGTGGCACCGAAATGGAATCGGTTGCACCGAAGGGCTAGGGTTTGGCTAAGTCCGAGAATCGGTGGCACCGAGTGGTAAGTGTTGGTTGCACTGATTTTGGATATTTGGCTTTGGACAGACTTCTGTGGAAGAGCTTGTGGGTGTATGTGGTGAATATCATGTTTGCACTGATGATCATTTTGTTCACCAATAGTAACTTACCCCCTTTTGATAGTATTGGCTTTCCTATGGACTCAAAGTGATTTCTCACAAAGTAAAATGTAGAGTCCTCTTGCTTGAAGCTTTGCCAATCTATTTCCTTGCATCTTGGGGTATTCCACAACCCTTTTACCAACCCATCATTGAACTTTTCCTAAAACATGCTTAGTGGAAACATTAGTTCAATGACATATATGTTGTTGTTAATTACCAAAACAACCAAGGGAGCAAATGTGCTTTCAACTTGCACCTTGAGGCATATGCCAAAGATGCGCAGCACAATGAGGTCGCCGGGGACGATCATGTGGCGGGTACAGAAGTACTCCCAGCCCATGTCAAGGACCATCCGGCCCTCGAAGTTCTGGACCTGAACCTAGAACTCGCACCACTTGTTGGCCGAGAGCCTCACCATGCGCGAGAGCTTCACCATCAGCCACTCCTTCGTCACCTCCACAAACTTGGGAGGGATGATGAGCATGGAGAGGTCCTCCTTCTCCCCGATTTGCACGTAGAAGCAAAGAGGCTCTCGGGCCCATCCTCGTGGCCGGTCCGAGGAGCTTGTCCCCTTGAACGAGGTTGCCTCATGAAGGCGACCCTACTAGGCAGGTTCACTACCTTGAGCCAGCGGTTCGTGTGGATGAAGTCCACGGCGGCCTCGGCGCTGGTGATGACAGGGGCTCCTCCTACGACCCTATCTCACTCCGTCTTCATAACGTTGTGAGGTAAGAAGGCATCCATTAGTAACATGGGCATTGGTCCTACCTAAAGTAGAAAATACCTTGGTCCTACCTAACACAAATACCATGCACATAGCGAACACATCAAGAACCCTAAGCATCAAACACAAAAACAACCCTAAGCATCAAACACAACAAGAACATGAACATCAAACACAACACGAACCCTAAGCATCATTAACCTTGTCATGAAAGTATTGTACATCATGAGCACTAAAGCAGTAAGCACTAAGCAAGTACCCTAAACATCAAACACAACTAGAACATGAACATGGAACACAACAAGAACCATAAGCATCATCAACCTAAACATCAAGCACTAAGCATGAACATGAAACACACACCAAGAACACTACTATCATGCCTATGAATATTGCAGAGAAAAAGGGATCGAATCCTATCTATTCGAGTCGATTGGAATCGAATTGAGTCGAATCGAATCCAATACAATGCATGCTAATGATGAAAACCTTTTTGAAAGCCCATCCTTTTGTCTCAGTAGAGTCTTTCAGTGGCATGTTTAAGTCCTCTTCCCCATTACTTAGAAAAAGTGAGCCACCGGTTCAGGTACAAGATACTATCATTACCGCGTGGACAATTAGACAGATCGAGCAGGTTTCCATGAAGAAGATCTTGTTTAGGATCTTCTATTCGATACTGGTAGGAGATGAACCCGACTCGGTATCCTTAAAAAAAGAGTGGAAGCAGAACCAAGTCAAGATCATATGGGTCGCCCCTTCTTCTACACATCTACAAGCAAAGATGGGGTTTCGTTCTTACTGGAGCGACTAGAGTGTACGCCGGACAGGGAGAAACCCCAGGCGGGAAGAGGATAGCCGATGAAGAGGAGGAGGAGGAGGAGGAGGAGCTGCCAATGTCAACGGCCATCGGCCTTGGCCCGATGCTCGTGGCCACGCGTGCGGTCGAGGAGGAGGGCACCGACATCCATGGAACAAACCCTCACACGGGGAGGGGGCGCACCAACATGTGTCTCGACCGACGGCGAGGTCGTCGCACCCTCCAGTGGCGCAACCGAACCCAGGACCACAAGGTCCGGAATCGGCGGTGGAGTCGGAGCAGCCGACATTGCCCGGACGTGGCCGCCTGGTGCACATCGGAGACGACGCCCACAAAGCCCGCATCAGGTCCACCCCGGAGTTCGCCAAGCCAGCAACCCATCGCTCATGGATGCAGTTCTGGCCAACGCTGATGGGGTTTAGCGGACGGCGCGGCGGCGGGCGACTCATCGGAGCAGAGGAGAGGAGAGGAGAGCAGGGGGCGGTGAGAGGAGTGAGAGGGAGTTGTGTCAATGGAGTAGCGGGCGTTGACATGAGAGGGAGAGAGAGTTATGAGACATCCCGTCCGTCTCTCGCGCTCCCTGAGGCGTGCAACGAAGAGCCACGCGTGGGTGCATTCCGCCTGGGTATGGAGAAACTGTTGATTCGGCAGTAGCTCATGGGCCAGGTTTGAGGGTGTTTTAAACTTCGCGCCATGAAGGCCTAATAGTGAATGCAGGTAACCAAACAACTCAATTTCTTTTCGCGCGGGCCTGATAGGGCCTTATGCAGGCAACCAAACGCGTCCTATATTTTTTACCAATTACTGACCGGACCGTTCGACGAGACGTTTGAGACGGATTTGAAGCGCTCCGTCGTAGATGCTCTTTAGACGAGTGTGGAGTCGAACACTGGATGTAGTACTACCTTCATCCTGGTTTACTAGTGACATGTTTTGACATTTTGCTAGTTAAATATATAGTCGAACTTTAATTCAAAATACAATAAGGACTAATAAATTCAGACGGATGTAGTACTAGCCATCGTTTGTAATTCTTGTAAAACAAAAGGACACCCGAGTACTGCAGAACCTACAGAATAACCACGAGCAAACCCGACTCACGCACTAATTACCGGTCGCGCAGCACGGGACCAGAACCAAACCCAGGCAGAGGCAGTAAAGTTAACCGGGAGTTGAGGGAATCGTTGCCGTAAAGCCGCCGCCGGTCAGCTCAGCTCAGCTCAGCTAATCCTGGCCTGATCTCCACGTCGCAGCAGCCTTTTAAAGCCCTCTCATCAGAGATTCCCAGCCTAACCCGATTTGTTAATGACCCCGGAGTCCAGCACCGCGGCGCCACGCCAGCCTGTTCCAAGCGAGCGAGCCAAAGATTTGAGCGCAGCTGGGCTGGGTGCCGAATGATTGCACGGGCAGCCAGCCACCTGCTGCAAGGCTGCAAGGCTGCACCCACCGACCAGAGAGAGGCAGGGCAGAGGATACTCGCTGTGTTTTCTTACCGCTGAATGAATCCACGCTCGGGCAGAATGATGGTTTCTACTTTAATCGACCACAGAGAGTTTCTTTTGATTTCTTATAAAGCTAAAGAAGTGGATTAGTCAGGCAGCAGCCCATGGGCTTCAGAGCAGGTGCATATTCTCCGATTCTCTCCTTTTGTTATTAATTAAAAAAACGCGGACGAGTGTGAGGCAGTTGTGGTGGTTACAGGAACTTGAATATCCGTCGCTGACTGCGAGAGTTAGTACTAATAAAGAGAAAAAGGTGGAAGAGCCTTCCTTCACCAAACCTGACGAGACATAAATAAAGAACAAACAAGAAATACCTGCCCAGACACCTCCACCGGCACTGCAATGCAAGCGAACAGCAGTGCAGAAACGTTGATAAAATTATGAAACTACCAACGTCAAACTAGCGCGTACGTTGAGCGAGTCCACTCAAGACTGAGCGAGGAGGCATCATCGGTGGGTTCACAACTGAATTTCACGCCGTTCCCTGGATCGCCGCTGTCGCTGGCCCTCGGATCGGATGGAGATCCATACCGGATCGACTCGAAGGGATTAAACATGTGTCTGACAGAACGAGTCGCAGGGTCAATTCCCCGTGCCGCTTGGGTCCAAATCTTCTGCGTTTTCTGCTCGTCAGTGCGTATCCTTTTCGCTTTCACTCCGGTCAACCGCCGGCACTTTCTCAACCGTGACATGGATTCCACACACACTGCCCACACTGACTTGTACTCCACGCAGAACTCGACGAAATGGGCCTAGAGTCGGTAGTACACTGTACATGACTGTGGAGTGACAGAAGGTAAGCCATCATCAATAAACAAAGAGCTTAGGTCATTGACCCATCAGAGCCCAATTAGCAATAACTGCGGCAGATGACAGCGTTTCCGCAGTAATAACAGCTCACCACCGTGTACTCCTCTACTGTTTTTTATCCCTTCTCTTCTGGAACGAACTCCCCCTTTTATCACTCTCTCTCACATTCTCTCTCCCCCACCGTCGCCATCCCACCGCCTCGTCCGCCCGTTCGCCGCCCGAATCCAAAGGACAGCGGGGAGGTACAGACAGACCGGACAGGGAGGGGGCGAGCGCCCTCGCCTCCCCGCCCCGCCCCGCCGGAGATGGCCGACGGCGAGCCCTCCGGCGCGTACAGGGAGTTCAAGGCGCTGGTGGAGGCGGCGGACCGCAAGTTCGCGCGCGCGCGCGACCTGCCGCTCTACGGCGGCGGGGACCACCACAGCCGGAAGGCCTTCAAGGCCTACACGCGCCTCTGGCGCCTGCAGCAGGACCGCCGCCGGGACCTCGTCGCCGCGGGCCTCCGCCGCTGGGAGATCGGCGAGGTTGCCTCGCGGATCGGCCAACTCTACTACGCGCGCTACCTCCGCACCGCCGAGTCGCGCTCGCTCGTCGGCGCATACGTCTTCTACGAGGCCATCTACAGCCGCGGCTACTTCGCGGCCCCCGCCCCCGCCAACGCCAACGCCTCCTCGGGGGGCGGCGCCAAGCACCAGGGCCTCCTGATCCGGTACAAGGAGCTGCGCTTCATCGCCCGCTTCCTCGTCGTCGCCATGCTCATGCGCCGGGCCGAGGCGGTGGACCACCTCGTCGCCCGCCTCCGCTCGCTCGTCCAGGAATCCAAGTCGGCCTATCCCGTAAGAAGCTTTTCTCCTGCGTGTGCTTTGGATTGGGGGAGCCCCAGTTAAATGACGCGTTTAGGTCTTCTTTTTCTGGTTATAACTTTGGGAAGCACGACATGGTTGTCCTCTTCATTATTGAACGAATGTACTATGTTTTCTTCTTCTTAACAACTTGGTGTTCATCACTTGTTTTGCCAGAAGTTTTTGCTATTCAACCCGAGTGTTAATTTTGTGGAATTCAGTTTGAGTTACTGCGTCAATCCTCTTTGGTTGCGTGTCACTTATGCTGCTCCTCTTTTTTTTTTTTTGTTGTTGCTTCACGCCCCTCTGTTGTTTAGTTACAGAAGAGCATAAGTTTCCCTCTGTATTCATGTACTAGTAGATTTGAGTATTGTGGAGGGTTGCTGTTCATGGAAAGAGAGGGTTCGAGCGGATTCTTCTTTTCTTGTCGCGTGTTTGAGTCGGTGGTGATCTGAGCTTCTCAAGCAAATATGTTCTCACCCTTAGGATTTATATATTTTTTATTGTGTGCGGATGATGGTTGGATTTCACCACCTGCTAAATTCAAGACATCAACCAATGAACCTATTAGGGGTACATATTAGAACCGAGCAACACATCAATGAACCTATCCATAAGTAGCGAGTAATGAATATTTTATTGCAATGCTACATGAAGGCTTTGGATTGTGCAACTTATCGTGGTGTACTTTTTTGTGTGTGTTTCACCCACTTATTTCTTTACCATTTCAGTACACCAGGACATTTTAAGCCTGTTTTGCTTATAATTTTGTTCTTCCTTACAACGTGACCTCTTCTTAGAAAACCAACTTCAAGGAATGGAAACAAGTGCTTCAAGAGCTTGAGAGATTCTTGAAAGCTGATGGAGCATACAAGGGATCTAGATCACTTAGATATGACAACTTGTTTGATTCTTATGCATCAAACCTTGCATCAATAGCAAGATTCCATTCGAAAAGAGTACTGAAACTGAAGGAAGCTGTATTGACAAGTTACCGCCGAAATGAGGTTACTAATATTACCCCTTCATAAATAATGTTTCTATTCCTGTAGTTATCACTTGTTTTGATACTATGCTGATCAGCTCCCTCACATAATGTCGTTGTATGTACTGCAGGTCAAGTTCACAGAGCTAACTTTGGACGCTTTCAGAATGCTACAGTCTTTAGAATGGGAGCCCACGGGGTCTTATCAGATAGCTGTTAAAGAACTTACAGAAAATGGCACTATGAGTGATCAGAGTGGACCCTCTGGTCTGATCGATATTCACCTTTCTACAGAGATCTCTGATGGAAATCTTCCTTCAAATCCTCAAAGAGCAATCATATATCACCCTACAGTCTCTCATCTTATGGCGGTAGGCCCCTTCTCAAAATTGCTTCGTCCCCCTTTAAAGTTGAAGTTTTGCATAATCGCGTATGATTTTCTGGGGAAATTCCTGTCTTGAAAACAGCATTAAACAATGCTGCATGCTGACCATTTGACAGACTGGATGCTGATAACATGGTTGATGTTTGTGATTTGGTTAGTGAAATAATACTGTGTAGACTTGTTTCTATGGTCCACAAATATCATGCATCAGTGGGTGAATCAACAACAGAAGCGATATAGTATCATATTATTGATATGAAATAAAGTTACGATAAATTCTATTAAACTGAGGATCAGTTAGGTAGAATCGTTTAAAAATAGTTAGTAGAACCAGAGGATTTCCTGCATTCTTGCTGCAACAAAGTTGCCAGGCCAGCCTTGCTATGAGCTTGATGTGGTCATACTTTCTTAGGCTGCCTTTGCACATATTCAATGCTGGGATACATGCATTTTGTGGTATGCTCACTATGTTGTATTACTGGCTGAGTAGTCATTATAAGATTTTTCAGCTCTCTGATGTTGCAGTTCTGCTTACCAACGTGGTTATTTGTTGCAACCCAAATAACCCATGGAGATATATTTAAATGAATTCTCAGTTTAAAGTTCACTGGATTTGCTAGTGTGCATAGGCGTGTATACCTTTTCTCCCTTTTACAACAGTCGGATGAAAGTTGAATTGAATATCCGAGTTTTGAGTACATGCATTCAAAAAAGGCACGTTTATTTGCCCCATAGCACGCCCACGAATAATATTGTCTGTAGAAGGCATCTCCTTGTAAATAGGCATAGTGATGTTATGGATGTTAGCAGAACTGAACATCAATTTTTGAGCACAGGCACTGCCAAATTGGCAAATTGCACATTAAGATGTTCAGACCTTCCTATAAATTGGTAATAAGTTACTAATAATTTATGTGGGTAATATGTTACTAGATCTTCAGACTTCAGAGACCCCTCGAGTCACATGGACAGATGCAGCATATAATGTCAATCCACATTGTTCTCTCTTCTCTATTTGTGCCACCAGATTCCTCAGTGTTAAATCCAGTTCATGAATGGTAATTGCAGGTTCTTGCTACAATCTGTGAGGAGCTCTCTCAAGATAGCATTTTGCTCATTTATATATCAGCATCAGGTTCCTTTTGTATTTAACATTGCAATTTATGTTGCACTCTTGTTTTGATTAGGTTTCCCTTCTAACTTCCAACATTATCCTTCCAGGCTTTGCTGATCAGAACGCATATCAAAAGTATGCATCTAGCTCCTCATCACGCTCAAGGCCTGCTTCTGCTTTCTCAATCGATAAGCCAAATTCGCATACTGGTTCAGATGATCATGTATGGCTTGGTCCTCGTGGAAATGGTGGTATGCTCCACGTTCTCATATAACTGTGGAACTTTATGCGTATGTCGCATTACAATGTTACTTATCAATTAAGTCCACTATTTATGGTTTGTTAGTTTGGTGGGCAACTAGATTATGAAACAATATCTGATTTTTATGAGGATGGATAGCCTGAGTTTTCTCACATTGTCGGATTCTCATTTTTCCAGGTCCAAACAATCTATATCCAGAAGATCTGATACCATTCACAAGATACCCACTTTTCCTTGTAATTGACAGTGAAAATAGCCATGCATTCAAGGCAGGTTTGTCAGAACTTATTCTTGGCTTGGTAGAAAAATTGTTACCATGACGCATGGGCCTTTAGTTGTTTCTTAGCTACCAGATTATATGTATGCATCTTTTTCTTTTTTTTAGTTCAAATTATCATGGATTGTATTTATTGAATCTGAATGGTCAGACATTCTCATTTGCTTCTTAAGTGGAAGCATCTCTGTAGTTGGTAGTATCGTCCAGTGGGGTCAGCAGATTCAATGTCTCCTTGATCTTTAAACCACTAAAAAAAGATTAAGCTGCTTATCAGCCTGTTAATTGGTCATCACTGATGATAAGGGATCATGTATATAACATATCGTGAGAACTGAGAAGCTTGGGCTCTAGTTGTAGTGAACTCGGTTCTATAGTATTATAACCATACCTGCTTTCATACAGAAGACATCCAAACTTGCCCTTGTTAGTAGCCTGTATGTAAAGCCAACCTGTTGATTCTTTATCTTTTTGGCCTACTTGTTTTCCTTGCACATAGTTATATTGCATTTGATTGGTAAAGTTTCTGGAATAGGTTCTCTATAGCAGCTCATTTTATCTCATGAAGTCATTACAATTGATGAGGATTTCTTATCTTAATTTCTTGAAGTGGTTCTTTCGCCATTCTTTTTGTGGTAATAATGCAGAAAGAAATTTCTAGAATGAATTATCATTTGCTTGTATAATCGCCAGGCCATACATAATGCAGAGAAGGGAGAACCAGCTGCCTTACTTCTTTCTCCTAGGATTGCATCGGCCATGCCTGGTGTGGAATCTATGGGCAATGGAGGCCAATTTACATATTTTCTAACTGCCCCGATGCAAGCGTTCTGCCAATTAGCTGGAATAACTTCTGACATTGACAGCGTATGTTCTTCTATTTTTTGAGTTGAGTGGGTATTTTTTCGACTGTCTGATCTCTTTGGGCTTGTTTTCAGGATACATATGCTAATGCGGAGAACATACTTTTCTCTGCTTTGGAACAGTATGAAGAAATCCTCAGCACGTCTGTTGGATTGAACATTGTCTGGGGTCAAATTTTACCTGATCCATTTCTCAGGCGCCTGATTCTCAGGTACACTAGACAGACAGTATAACATGTAAACGTATCTTGACACATGAACTGGTTATCCATATTGTTTGCATGCACCCTCTTTTCACGGGAGAGAAGAACAAGTTTGCATTTGAAATTCATCACACTACTACTATTTTCTGTATTAATAAAGAGTTAAATGGTGCTGACTGCACCGTAAGTATGAAATCAGTAATTTAACATGACCTGATAGGAAGTGGCTTGTCTATTTGTAGTTTTTTCTGTAAGTCGCATCAGCTGCATTCACGCTACTCCCTGCGCATCTCAACGTGCAAGTTATTTGGGCTTCAAAAATGCAGTGACTATCAGCACTGCATTTTGTTTAGGTTTGTGTAGGGATCAGGGAACAGTTACCGTGTAGTACCAGCTAAGTTCAATCCTGGTAATATGGTTGGCTTGTTAGATAATATTTTATCGCATATCTTATGTTTTACTTATTTTTTGTTTCTCAAAAAAAGATTCCATTGTATCTTAGAGGACATTTATTTGTCCTGCACACCAGACACTGTTGATTCTATATGTCAAATGTTAATATTCTTCTTATCTGTCGTCAGGTTTATTTTCTGTCGAGCAGTCTTCTTCTATTTTCATCCTGAGGAGCACAGTGAACATCTACCAACCTGCTTACCCAGTCTTCCCGAGTCGGTCTCTCCAAAAGCTAAAGCCATCAAGGCTCCCATCCTTCTGCTCGCAGAAAACCTTGTCGTCAGCAATCGGTTTCATTTTGGCAACAGGACATAATGATCAAGTGCAATAACACAGGCTTTCTGTAGATACCTCCTTGGTAAATATGGTCCAGATATTTGTTGATTGTTTAGCATTTATACAGCCAGTGAAGGATGAGTCGGTGTCAGCAAGCTATAGCCGTCTGCAGCCTGTGAGGTGAATGATGATAATAGGATGGTTTTGTGTGCTGCTTCATCTCCGTTGCGCATCTGTAAAAGTTTGTTTAGGTGTTTGCTTTGCTTTGCTCTAGGCAGTGTAGGGTTTCTCGTTCCTTCTCTTTCGACTTGTGTCAAGAGAGGGCAGTTTGTAAGCTGAAAGAGGCATTTTTTTAGTGCTCTAGAAGGCAGATTGTTTTTTTAGGTTTAGCTTAACATGTTGAAAGTATTTTAGCTCCATGTTTTGCATTGTTTTCCGCCTGCCTTGTGCTCCTAATCGTTTGCAATTGGTGTTTGCCTTCCTTGAGGGGTTCCGCTTACCTGTCCAGTTTGTCTATTGTCTTTTTATTGGGTAACATTGGACTACGTTGGGTCATACGAATTTTGGAAAATTCAAGTAAACAGATGAATTGCTGCATCTTGAGCAGGTGCTGCTGCATACCAATTGCCACATTTGCTGTTCAACTGCCTTGTCTGATTATGACACTTGTGCCTCTGTCTGGCCGTTAGTGGGCTATGCGAGAGGCACTGTGAGCTTGCGTGGATGGGCCAGCCCATTGTTGTACAATTGCATACAGTCGCGAGTTGCATCGTGGCTCTTTACGCAGTAGGCTGGCTCGTTTATTGCACATTTTAAAATATTATAAATTATATAAAAAATGTTTGCCAAGTTTCAAAAAAATGGGCGTACCATTTGAAAAGCGTATAGCAATTTTCTTTGGAAAATCACATGCTTCAAAACATGTTCGTGGCATTTAAATATCCAGTAAGATATATGTTGCATAGTTTTAGAAACTGTTTTGTACAATTCAAAAAATTATACGATACATTTCCAAAAAAATTCATGCATTTCAAACATGACTGACAATTTAAAAAAAGATTACATAGAATGTAAGAAATGTTTGCGCAGTTCAGAAAATGTTCCGATCATTTTAAAATAGGTTTCAACGTGTATTTGATAAATTTCCATGAACTCAAAAAAATGTTAAAAACTTTAATCATGTATTTAAAAAATGTTTAACATGTCATATAAAAAATGTTCTAGATGTGTGCAATAAATGTACAATACATATGAAAAAAAAATTGAAATCAAAACATATATTCAACAAATATAATCATGTATTGGAAAAATATTAAACATGTGTAAATGATGTATCTGGTGTATGAAAAGAAAAGGAAAATAGGAAAAAAAGGCAAATCAAACCGGAAAAACTAATAAAATAAAAACCAATGAAATACGATGCAACTAGTGAAAACTCATAACAAGAAGAGAAATAAACAACAACTAGAGCCGCTAAAGTACTTAGCCGGTCGAAAGGCGAGACCGAGTTATTCTTGGTACATGCAAGAAATAGCTCTCGCGTTCGTTAACATCCGGAACTGGTGAGGCGCTGTAATACGTTTCTAAGCTCCCAAATCTTTTGCGTCAAATTGGCCCCGGTTCGCACATGACGCCCCTTGACTGGGCCGGCCAATATACGAGGCGGCGTTGACTGTAGCATTCTAAACTATTTTAAAAATTAGATTTTTTCCAAAAAAATATACATTTTTGACTATTTAACGTGTTCCAAGAAAAACAATTCACAAGCATTTTGTGAAACACAAGAGCATTTTTTAAAAACTGAAGTTTTTTTGAGCATTTTCTGATTTTTGTTTTGAAATTTGCTAGCATTTTTTGAAAGGACGATCATTTTTGTTAAGAAGTATTTTTTTTAAAGCACATTTTTTTAACAAATTGAACAAATTTCCTACCTTTGTCAAAAAATTTAGAAAAAGGGAAAATAAAAACACGAAATAAAATTGTAAAGGAGAAGAAAAAAATCAGCCAGGAAAACCAAGAGAACCGAGTAGGAACCTTCCTAAAAATGAAATCCCTATACACGCTAAATAATAAAATGGGCCGGCCTAGATTCGATCCCTCGGTTGCTCGATATGTGCGAAATACCAACAATTTGACACAGTTTGCTTCATATAGAATTTGCCATTTTTCTTTGAATGTAGGAGTATAGATTCCAATTTATATATCAAGAAACCGATAAATATATATTGAAGTTTCATAGTGATTTATTGGTGGATTTGGAAAACACATAAACGGTAGAAAGTTGGTTATGGCAAAGATAACTTTTTTTTAAAAGACTTCCAATCTATTCACCATCTACGATGGCACTACAGAGAAGATGAGAAGTAATAAAAATTATATTCACGTTCGAGGACAACATAACAACGACTGCAAGCACTTGAGCGAGTTCAAGGCATGCCGCAGTCATCATTCACCCCTCACCGGAGCTGGGCATACTGCTGCTCCGTAGAAGTTGTTGGATTTCCCCGAAGAGCGATATAACACAACACGTCAACAACAAAAAGTATTTCCCACAGTTAAGAACCAAGGCCTAACCGAATCTATAGGAGTATACAAGTTATTTGCACACAAATGAAATAAATGATTGCACCCAACTTGGCAGGGGGTTGTTAACCCCCTTGTCTTGCTGGTTGCAAGATTAAAAGCAAATGGTGATTGATTGTGATATGGCAAAATGGCAAAATAGTAAAAGAGCAATAGAACAATGCAAGTATTAATGGAGAATGGACCCAGGGACCATAGGTTCACTAGTGACTTATCTCCCGAAATTAGATAATGACATGATAAACAAATTGTTGTTGGGAAATTAACATATAAGCAACATTCATAACTATGATAATTCATGACATAATCTTGTATAGGCATCACATCCGTGACAAGTAGACCGTAATCCAACTGCATCTACTACTATCACTCCACCATGAAACCGTTTTCCAACATGCATCTCAAGTTATTAAGCTTAATGAAAAACGGAGTAACGGAATAAGCAATATGACATGATATAGACAGAAAAACCCTAGCAATAAGATCAATTAGTAGCAACAACACATCACGTCCCTTAGCCTATTCTTTCACTGGGATATAGGTGTTGGGTAACGCAGCAGAAAACAAAAATTTCCGGTATAGCGAGCACGCCCAGGACCACTATGGAGACTGCATACAAGGTTTGATCTGATCCGTACCGACTCGAAGCGCAGCGGAAGTAGAGTCGATGACGAACGGCGGTGCAGATCCCCGCAGCTAGGATTTTACAACCTCCCAACCGTGAGGATGTATACCCTCATCTGCCCTGCGGACAGCCCTCCGAGAGGCGGTCGCATAGCCCCCCGGATGGTGTCGCGGACAGCCCTTCGGGAGGACCTCCGAAACTCGGACTGTCACTCGGACAGCCCTTCGGGAGGACCTCCAAAACTTGGACGGTCACACAGACAGCCCTTCGGGAGGCACTCTCGAACTAAGACCGAAACTACGATCTCTCTACAGAGCTGCACACATACGGTGTCATCTATCCGGCAGGGCTTCGCCGTCCAGAACTAGTTCCTGCCGGAACCCAGACAGCCTTTTGGCTCTACGAAACTATTTCGCTGGGAGGGAGAGAGAGAGAGCTTGCAAAGCAAAGCATGTGTATGAGAGCACAAGGATGAAGAAATGGCAGCCCACATCTCCTCTATTTATAGGAAAACCAAGGGGTAGGGTGGTTTTACAATAAAACCCAAAATGCACATGAATGAAGTCCTTCCACAAGGGCATAAAAGTGAAACCAAGGAACAAGAGGGACTCCATGAAGGAGTCCACCATGTGGCCGGCCACACCCTCATGTGGGGCCCCAAAAATGGCTCCAATCCATCCATGTCATCCCCAAGATCTTTTGGAGCAAAGCCCCAAAAGGTGGCTTTCCATAAAGTAGTCCAAAAAGCACTTTCACTATTCACGGCGACATTTTCAGCGTCCGTTCGAACTAAAAATATTTATGTGGGCTTAGAACATTTCTAGCACCCACTAAAATAATTTTCAATACGATCCGGAACAATTCCGGAATAGTGATTTTCATCTGCGAAAAGCATCTGAAGCGGTTCCGGCAGCTCCGGAACATTTCCGGTTATTCTTCCGGAAAATTCCCAGAAGTTTCCAGAATGATTCTGGCACCCTCCAAGAATTATCAGGCATGTGCCAAAACCAATTTGACTTTATGGTATCCTCTGAAACAACTTTTCAGTTTCACCGAAACTGTTCCGGTGACCTGTCTACGGAACTTTTCTACTGTCCGAAACTTTTCCGGTGTCCGAAACTTTTCGGTGATTTTCTCTCAGACTCCCTGTCTAGTATTCAACAGATAGATGACCCTTAAGCGTGTGACCCTATAGGTTCGGTGAAGCATAGACATGACCCGGAACCCCTTCCGATCAATGATCAACATCGGAGCCGTGGACACCCATATCGATCCCTATACCCACACGAATAAATATTCGAGTGAACCTCCAGTTGACGTGTGCTATTCCTGTTGCTTCAAGATATGTTACAAATACCCGAGGTGAGACATGTTGGCATCCTCGTGGATCAACAACTTGTCCACTATGCTAGTTACCTCGTTAACGGTATTGTTCTCTTTTCTCGTTCCCGTGTTCCGGCATCCCCGTGATCAAATCACAAAGTGTCTGGCCAGACGATGATGGATACCGTAACACCGAGAGGGCCCAGAGATATCTCTCCATCGTCGGAGGAGCAAATCCCAATCTTGAGCTATCAAGTTACTTCACATACTTTTCCATGAATCCGTAAGCCGCCGTAATAGCCACCCATTTACGGATGACGTTTAACAAACCCCAAAGTTCATGAAGCAAGCATGAAGAAACTCGATACTCTCATGGTCTAAGGAATTATGCAAACATTAAGTTCTCTGTGTTGTTAACCATTAACTTATGACGAATGTATCTCATAGCATAACAATAATTTGGGTCGATTCAACACAAATGTTCTTCTAACATTGTGCCCTCAAAATTGTCGGCATAGCCATGCCCATGATCAGGAAAACAGGATCATCATGCAATACTTGAGCCAGTCTTAGAGGCCAGACTAGGAATACATTTTACCATTTATTATCCCACACGTGCACATGAGTTTCCCTCCAAGCCTCGTTTTATTTGTAGACTCAAGAATCATTGCAGTTATAGCATGGAACATAAACATAATTATGAACAGGGAGATAATCAATAACATTTATTATTGCCTCTAGGGCATATCTCCTACAGACTCCCACTTGCACTAGAGTCAATAATCTAGTCAATGCTAATGCACTTTACACCTATGGCATACTGGTGTAAAATATGCTTCGCTTGTGGTATAGCCTGATGTCCAACGGATCTGACAACTTCAGCTCCGTGTGTAACTATGCATATCCTCGCGTTTTCACGCTATCACAAAATTCGTATTTTGTGTGAACTTGGCTTTTCATATGTGTGAATCATTGGTCGAAACCCGATTCCTCAGACTGAGCTATGGAGCAACTATCTGCAATAGTGTCTCATAGACCAAAACCATTTTGGAACCATACTAAGTTCATGAATGAACTATATGATTCAACAACTTCTTTGTCGCTTCCAAAGCGTCAACATACTTAGCCTTTGTTATAGAATTCGCCACAGTATCTTGTTTGGAACAATTTCCAACTACCGTGCCACCATATTGTGTATTACACAAAACCCTTAACTTAAATCGAAAATCGCATGGAGCATTGATTGAGACTGTATTGATGTAATTTCTTACAACGAGCACTTCATAATCTCTTCTTGCGAGAAACATGTCATCAGCACTACTCTAGTACTTAATGACATCTTTCACTATTGTCCCATGATCAGTGCTTTGATCACTTTGGTATCTATACTCGCAACAACTTGGGAGTATCGGACATATCTGGTTGCTTTACATACCATGGAATACATGATTAATCCAAACACAAGAGTGTGTGGAATCTCCATCATGTATTTCATTCATCAGTGTTTTGGGACACTGAGTCTTGCAAAAACTCTTTCCATGTGACTTCGGCAAGAATCACTCCTTGGCGTTTTAAATGCTAAAAGGTTTTAGCACCTTGTCAATATGTATTCATTGCTTAGCTCCATTAGGTAAATCTATCTCCATAGATCATCATGCCTAATATTGAGGCTATTTAGCCTAAGCACTTCATGGAAAAAACTATTTTCAAATGAAGTCCTAATTCGTGTCAAGAAATTTATTTCCAATTAACAATGTGTCAATTACACAAGGTTTTTAGAAATAGTATTATGCTCTCACTTACTTTCTTGAATCACAAGCATCTTCGATACCCATTTGATGAAGTCAAACCCCTTTGACCATTCCATCAAAAACGAAGATTCCAACTCCACTTTGCTCTCTTCTGTCCATCGCTGGAACTCTGAAGTTTGCATACTTACTAGCATCCTCTGGATCGACAAATTACTTTGGACTGTATCACATACAAGTCCTAGGTTTCATTTACATCAGATGGAAATCCTTTTGTCGTCCATGTTTCATATCTCATGATTGATATATGTATTAATTGCTAGTTTAACCTGAACCGACCTTAAGCATCGCTACGATGAAACAACCTCATCGTAGCCAACTCCTTGAACTTGTTATTTCAACAAGTCGAGCTTTATGGATAAAACATTTTTATCCGTATCAGTTTTTAGTTCCATAAATATTCGTTAGACTCTAAGTCCTCTGAAAGGTGTATCAAGGTTTTAATCTTGAATCACATATATGGAAACTATCTCAGATTGTATTGGCATTTAGCCAATCCCAGAGTCAGGGCCCATAAATGCTTCCTTGTGTATTGTAGGTATACTGTTGTCCAACAACAATATCTCCTTTGCGCACCTGATAGGTTTGCACGAGCTTTGCCTATGTGGTTCAGCTGCACGTTCGACCGAAGTCCATACATTTTATTGTAGAGACTTACGTATCAGTCGTAGTAGGAAACAACGGAATCACTTCCAGGGTTTCTTTCCTTTGAACTGATGACGAAGATACTGGTTATCTCATCGAGTTGCACTGTCCTCCCACTCACCTTTTGTAAGAACTATTCTCTTTAAAAGCATACCGTTTTGTGGCAAAACCCTTTGCCTCGGTATAGTGGTGGGGGAATACCCAATGACTTGGGATAACCATACAAAGTAGCACTTGTCTGATTTGGAATAGGTTTGTAACCTTTTACACAAGCCCCATATTCCAAATGTTAAGAAAAGATATAACATGGTTGGGCGTACCATACCATGGCGTCATTTCAACAGACCTAATGGATCTCTTTTCAGTGTAAAAGCCGCAGTCTCTAAAGCATCACTCTATAAAAGGGATAATGGCAAATCTATTTATGTCATCTTTGATCTTACCATGCCATAAATGGTTCGATTACATCTTCACGGACTTTCCACTTTGGAGTAGTGTTCCGGGAGGTGCAAGTTATGAAACTCTTTTCACAACTCATCAGACATTCGCTAAACTTGTAACTCAAATATTCCTTTCCGCAATCAAATTGCAGAAACATAATTTTCTTGGTACAATAACTTCTACTTCAATTTTTAAAACCTTTTGAATGATTTCAAAAGATCCAGACTTACGTCTCATCAAGTAAATATCCATATATCTACTTGAGTCATTTTTGAAGGTAGACAAATCCACTGTTTGCAACAACATTTATCGGACTACATACATCAAATGTATGATCACCGATAAGTTCTTTGCTCGTTCCTTATTGCCTGTGAACGGTATTTCAGTCACTTCACCGTTTGGAGAAAAGTTGCAAGTGTCATATGATTCAAAATCAAACGACTTCAAAATCCATCATAATGGAATTTTCCATGCGGGTTTCTCCAATGTGACCAAATGCAGTGCCACACATATGTGGTATTCTTTTAGTCTTGCGACATTTAGCGTCAGTGTTATGGATGTATCATATTTCCATCAGTATTCATAACATACATCCCATCTAGGATGGAAGCATGGCCCTTCATGTTATTCATAATACTGAACAACAATTGTTGTTTTTATGAACAAATCTTTTGCAACAAACATTGTGCAATGGGCTAGAGTGTATGAAACTCTAAAATGAACTATGAAAATAAACCCAGAGGTAATGTATTATTATCAATATTCATAACATACGTCTCATTCATAATGAAAATATGGCCCTTATGTTATTCATAACACCGAACATGAAAAGTTCTCTTGTGAACAACCTTCTTGCAAGATACCTTGTGCAAAGGGCTAGAGTGTGAAACTCTAAAATGAATTATGAAACTTAATACATAGGGAATACACCGATGGAAGGCATAGTAACATTTACTATGTTCCCTGTGTGTATCTAAGCCTCATATTTCTGGCTAGTCTTTCAGGCCATAGTAGTTCTTACATCGAGTTGCAACAGAATGCAATCGAGCGGGTATCTTTGTGACCAACTCACAGTACCCAAGAATTAATGATTAACATGTTTAACCATAATTCCCAAGAACTATATCTTTGACCAGCCTTCTATACATCAAAACCTTGTATGACATTCATACATGAGCTGGATATTCCATTCTTCTTTCCTTTTGCCATTATACTTCTAATAGTTTAACTTTCAGTATTTCTCCTACTCTCAGAAGAAGCACCCAACTTAAGAGTGGCGTTAGCCCCGGACTTCCTAGGCGTGAAAGTCTCACTAACACCCTTCGGACACTTCCTTTCTCTTTAAGTTGTTGTTTTATTCACCTTTCATCATATGACAAGCGTTCTCCTGGATCCCTCTCTTATCAGTCTAATGCATAGTAAACTCCTTTACTAATAGTTTGCAAACAAACATTGCTTTGGATATCTCATATCTTTTTAGCCTTTGTCTGTCTCTGAAAATGATTTTCAGATTCCATGAATATCACATAACTATCCAAACTTTCGAGGTTCGGGTCTCATGGAAGCAAACATATTTCACTTGATCGAAATGGAATTTTAGCTTTTGGATCGAAGGACGGGAGTCATATCATCCATAGCATTAGTGGAAGAATATCGAAAGCATGCGATAGGACAAGTCCTTCTCGGCACTCTTGAGGACAATCCTCACATTACGTTACCAACCGTAAAGTTTTAACCAGATATTTAACAACTTATTCAATTTTAATAGGGAAGGTGGAAACGCGAGCCATTATCCTACAACTATTATGCAAATCACACTTAGACATTGTTCAAAATTAATTGCACTCAGAATTAAAACAAGTTAATTCTACAGTGAGCTCCCACTCAAATCAATATCTCACATAATTGATTGTGGGTGATTCAAGATCCAAATTACAATTCAACGCCAAGGATGTATCCATCTCAAGTGACGAGAATTGCAATCGGTAGGCCAACTTGCCAATCACATCTCTATGTGACTCTTGTTCATCTTTCGATGCATGTGTTCCGAGCTCATGACTTTCATGCCTGAACGTCAAGACAACCAAGTGATCTCGCTGCGAGGTCTCAACTCACCCGCCTCACACTTCTCTAATCGTTCGTACCCATGTAACCATGTGATACCCCGAAGAGATAGGTGCCGTGACGGTGCTACACTTGGGAGAACACTAACTACTTGATATTTTGTGAGAGATCACCCTAATAAAAAGCGACTACTGCGCAATCAAGAAGGGTGCATCAAGAGGGATAAACATCTCAGGCAATTCATAATAGCATGATATGGTATAGCCCTTTCTGACGGAGAAGTCTTTCATTCCTTCGTCTTCGGCATTCGCGTCGGTGTTCACCTTTGCGAAGATTGCCACCACCTTGTTGATGCACCAAATAATATTGCTATCTCTATAGCTTAATAAAATAAGTGCATTACATAAGGTTGACACGCAGGTCATTAAAGTGCAATCATATGGCTCCAACCATCATGCCGAATCATGACACACAGGTCATGTTAATCAATTTACATCATATAGTCATCTCATACATAATCAAATTATTATGAACACTGCTATACCACATCACATGCACATGCAAACCATCCTGCAAAACCAAGTTAGACGCCTCTAATCGGTCCATGCAAAAACTTGTTTTACGTGGCTTCTAAGGTTTCGAAACAAACCGAATCTACCAACGTCCATCATCAAGTATGATAATTCAAGTTGCTAGATTAACTTTCCAGGGTGTATGAAACACGAGATAATAAAATCTCGAGCCCCATACTAAACTTCGTCATACGCGTGACCCCCGTGCAGATCACATCTGCATTGCCCTTTCGTCTGCGAAACATCCATCTTTCTCAACTATGGTGGAACCCAAAGAACTGTTAGCACTTCGTTGATCTGTCAATCAGCATACTCAGGAGCAGCATGAAAGGATCGCGGATTGCCAGAACTTTGTGAGATTCCACCATTCCGTTAAGATCAGGACTACGCAAATTCAGGGGAAGCAATAGGAACATCGGCTAACAGATTTCATCTGCTACCCGCACAAATAATTTTCAGTAATAGATCTCATCTACTACCTAATTATATTGTGCAACACCCATACATCTCCATGTATTCTAGATCGCAACCTGCATCTACGCATAGCACGGCTCTTGATGCCACTGTTGGGTAACGCAGCAGAAAACAAAAATTTCCGGTATAGCGAGCACGCCCAGGACCACTATGGAGACTGCATACAAGGTTTGATCTGATCCGTACCGACTCGAAGCGCAGCGGAAGTAGAGTCGATGACGAACGGCGGTGCAGATCCCCGCAGCTAGGATTTTACAACCTCCCAACCGCGAGGATGTATACACTCATCTGCCCTGCGGACAGCCCTCCGGGAGGCGGTCGCATAGCCCCCCGGATGGTGTCGCAGACAGCCCTTCGGGAGGACCTCCGAAACTCGGACTGTCACTCGGACAGCCCTTCGGGAGGACCTCCAAAACTTGGACGGTCACACAGACAGCCCTTCGGGAGGCACTCTCGAACTAAGACCGAAACTACGATCTCTCTACAGAGCTGCACACATACGGTGTCATCTATCCGGCAGGGCTTCGCCGTCCAGAACTAGTTCCTGCCGGAACCCAGACAGCCTTTCGGCTCTACGAAACTATTTCGCTGGGAGGGAGAGAGAGAGAGCTTGCAAATCAAAGCATGTGTATGAGAGCACAAGGATGAAGAAATGGCAGCCCACATCTCCTCTATTTATAGGAAAACCAAGGGGTAGGGTGGTTTTACAATAAAACCCAAAATGCACATGAATGAAGTCCTTCCACAAGGGCATAAAAGTGAAACCAAGGAACAAGAGGGACTCCATGAAGGAGTCCACCATGTGGCCGGCCACACCCTCATGTGGGGCCCCAAAAATGGCTCCAATCCATCCATGTCATCCCCAAGATCTTTTGGAGCAAAGCCCCAAAAGGTGGCTTTCCATAAAGTAGTCCAAAAAGCACTTTCACTATTCACGGCGACATTTTTCAGCGTCCGTTCGAACTAAAAATATTTATGTGGGCTTAGAACATTTCTAGCACCCACTAAAATAATTTTCAATACGATCCGGAACAATTCCGGAATAGTGATTTTCATCTGCGAAAAGCATGTGAAGCGGTTCCGGCAGCTCCGGAACATTTCCGGTTATTCTTTCGGAAAATTCCCAGAAGTTTCCAGAATGATTCTGGCACCCTCCAAGAATTATCAGGCATGTGCCAAAACCAATTAGACTTTATGGTATCCTCTGAAACAACTTTTCAGTTTCACCGAAACTGTTCCGATGACCTGTCTACGGAACTTTTCTACTGTCCGAAACTTTTCCGGTGTCCGAAACTTTTCGGTGATTTTCTCTCAGACTCCCTGTCTAGTATTCAACAGATAGATGACCCTTAAGCGTGTGACCCTATAGGTTCGGTGAAGCATAGACATGACCCGGAACCCCTTCCGATCAATGATCAACATCGGAGCCGTGGACACCCATATCGATCCCTATACCCACACGAATAAATATTCGAGTGAACCTCCAGTTGACGTGTGCTATTCCTGTTGCTTCAAGATATGTTACAAATACCCGAGGTGAGACATGTTGGCATCCTCATGGATCAACAACTTGTCCACTATGCTAGTTACCTCATTAACGGTATTGTTCTCTTTTCTCGTTCCCGTGTTCCGGCATCCCCGTGATCAAATCACAAAGTGTCTGGCCAGACGATGATGGATACCGTAACACCGAGAGGGCCCAGAGATATCTCTCCATCGTCGGAGGAGCAAATCCCAATCTTGAGCTATCAAGTTACTTCACATACTTTTCCATGAACCCGTAAGCCGCCGTAATAGCCACCCATTTACGGATGACGTTTAACAAACCCCAAAGTTCATGAAGCAAGCATGAAGAAACTCGATACTCTCATGGTCTAAGGAATTATGCAAACATTAACTTCTCTGTGTTATTAACCATTAACTTATGATGAATGTATCTCATAGCATAACAATAATTTGGGTCGATTCAACACAAATGTTCTTCTAACATTGTGCCCTCAAAATTGTCGGCATAGCCATGCCCATGATCAGGAAAACAGGATCATCATGCAATACTTGAGCCAGTCTTAGAGGCCAGACTAGGAATACATTTTACCATTTATTATCCCACACGTGCATATGAGTTTCCCTTCAAGCCTCGTTTTATTTGTAGACTCGAGAATCATTGCAGTTATAGCATGGAACATAAACATAATTATGAACAGGGAGATAATCAATAACATTTATTATTGCCTCTAGGGCATATCTCCTACAATAGGTCACTGTGAGGTTGAACCCAACACTATGCATCACTCCCTCCGAAAAATTACCTATCTATCTCGTCCAGAGAAGACACATAACTCAGAAAGCATGCATAGCTACTTAATCATACATCAAAGAAACTTCAAAATATTCAATTATATTCAATGAACAATCCGATCATAAATCCAGAAATCATCGGATCCCAACAAACACACCATATGAATTACATAGGATTGATCTTAGAGGATATCATTGTATTGAAGATCAAAGAGAGAGAGAGAGAGAAGAAGCCATCTAGCTACTACTATGAACCCGTAGGTCCTAAAAGAACTACTCACACATCATTATGGATGCAACAAGGTTGATGAAGAGGCCTCCCATAGGTGTATTCCCCATATGGCCCTATGACAAAGCTCTGGAACAGGGCTCCAGATGGGATCACTTCAGAACAGAGCCTTGCAGCGGCGATAATATTCTCTCAGGTTCGCTTATAAGGGTTTCGAAAATTATAGGATTTATAGTCGGAAGAATTAGGTCAAACGGAGGCTAATGAGCCCCACATGGGCAGGTGGCGTGACCAGGGAGTGTCCATGTGACTGGCTCTTGGGCCCCCTTAACCTCTCCCAAAGCTTCTAGGGTCCTTTTTTCTCCATAAAAAATCATCAAAAATTGGCGTCATATTTGAGCCTTTCCAGATATGTTTTTTCTGTGAAACCAAAAGCAAGAAAAAAACAGGAATTGACACTGGACACTAAATTAATAAGTTAGTCCAAAATAATAATAAAATGATATATAAACATGCAAAAGTGGTAATATAATAGAATTTAACAATAAAAAATTATAGATACGTTGGAGATGTATCACATACCTCGTGGGAGAAGACAATTAGGAAGTCGTCATGCTACGGTCCAATAGGACCAGTGTACAAGAAAAACAACCATCACCGATGAAGGGAAGCATGGATCGGAAGGACCAAACATGTAGACATGATCGAAGACTAGATCCAAACATATCCACCGAAGACCAGCATCTATCTAATCCCACACGATTCGACAGAGACACACTGTGCATCACACCCACCGATGATGCTACAAGTGTGAACGACACTATTCTTACTAGGGAACATCACCGTCGCCACACAACCCTAATGAAAGCGCTGAACAAAACAAGAATGAGAGTGGGGTCCCTCCCGTTGTCGAGGGGCAAGGGTACTCCGCACCTTCATGACCCAAAGGCCATCAAAGCTGAGGTGGACTGGCACGCCGCTGACACGAGGAGGGAATACCCTAGTCACCTAGGAGTCACTTCTTGGAGAGCTTTATAATATAACTAGTTTTGTTGAACCAACAATAAAAAAGCAGGTTTTAGAATCCTTGGTAATTCCATACAGAACCATGTACAACACAATATGTCTTTTCAATGTTTGCAGAACCATGTACGAAGCAAGAGTGTATGTGGGTGTGGGGTGATAAAAACAGAAGCTAGAGTTGTTTGTGATCACAACCGCGAGATCTCAATTCAAGGGCGCGCATGTCGTTCGGTAGTTTGACAAAAAGATGTGTTGTGGTGGTTACCTATCTCGTATAATATCTATAAATAAGCATGTACTAGTAGAATGCCCGTGCGTTGCTACTGTATATGTATTGCTGCATAAAAATCGATGATCATGTATCCATACGCTCACACCCCTTCACTGCACGTCAAATTATGGTGCTCACAACCCGCCGCCGCCATGCTACACTGAACACGAATACCCATACCACCCGTCTATCAATGGCTTCCCCCCCTCCCCCCCGCTCACACATGTAATGGGCGCTCCGCCCATGGAGACCACGAGTCCCACAACCAAGGCAGGTGCCCACCATCCATACCACTCTACGACCATCCAAAGACCTTGGCTTTGCCCCGAACTGTTGGGAGACGTAGTAGTAAATCAAAAAATTTCCTACGATCACCAAGATCCATCTACGGAGAAAGCATCAACGAGTAAGGGAAGAGTGCATCTTCATACCTTCGAAGATCGCAAAGCGGAAGCGTTACAAGAATGCGGTTGGTGGAGTCGTACTCGCCGCGATTCAGATCGTGGTGGATTCGGATCTAAGCGCCGAACAACGGTGCCTCCGCGTTCAACACACGTGCAACCCAGTGACGTCTCCTACGACTTGATCCAGCAAGGAGGACGGAGAGGTTGAGGGAGAGCTCCGGCAGCATGACAGCGTGGTGACGGTGGAGCTGCATGGTACTCCGGCAGGGCTTCGCCAAGCACTACGGAGGACGAGGAGGAGGAGGGGTAGGGCTGCATCGAGAGGGAGAGGAACTCGTGTGTTTGGCAGCCCCGAAACCTCCACTATATATAGGAGGAGGAGGAGGGAGGGCACAACCCTAGGGTTCCCACCCTAGGAGCCGGCGGCAGCCCCAGATGCCATCTGGTGCGACGGCCAGGAGAGGGAGTGGGAGGGGCGGCGCCCTAGGTGGGCCTAGGGCCCTTATGCCTCTAGGGTTTGCCCCCTCCCACCTCATGCTGCGCCTTGGGCCCTTGTAGGGGGCACACCAGCCCACCTAGGGGCTGGTTCCCTCCCACTTGTCGCCCATGCAACCCTCCGGTGCCGGTGGCCCCACTTGGTGGACCCCCAAAACCCTTTCGATGGTCTCGGTACGTTACCGGTGATGCCCGAAACTCTTCCGGTGACCAAAACCTCACTTCCTATATATGAATCTTTACCTCTGGACCATTTCGGAACTCCCCGTGACGTCCGGGATCTCATCCGGGACTCCAAACTACCTTCAGTAACCACGTACACTGTTTGCCTATAACCCTAGCGTCATTGAACCTTAAGTGTGTAGACCATACGGGTTCGGGAGGCATGTAGACATGACCGAGACACCTCTCCAGTCAATAAACAACAACGGGATCTAGATACCATGTTGTCTCCCACATGCTCCACGATGATCTCATCGGATGAACCAGGATGTCGGGGATTCAATCAATCCCGTATACAATTCCCTTTGTCTACCGGTATGATACTTGCCCGAGATTCGATCGTCGGTATCTCTATACCTTGTTCAATCTCGTTACCGGCAAGTCTCTTTACTCGTTCCGTAACACATCATCCCGTGGCTAACTCCTAAGTCACATTGAGCTCATTATGATGATGTCTTACCGAGTGGGCCTAGAGATACCTCTCCATCACACGGAGTGACAAATCCCAGTCTTGATTCGTGCCAACCCAACTGACACTTTCGGAGATATCCGTAGTGTACCTTTATAGCCACCCAGTTACGTTGTGACGTTTGGCACACCCAAAGTATTCCTACGGTATCCGGGAGTTGCACAATCTCATGGTCTAAGGAAACGATACTTAACATTAGAAAAGCTTTAGTAGACGAACTACACGATCTTGTGCTATGCTTAGGATTGGGTCTTGTCCATCACATCATTCTCCTAATGATGTGATCTCGTTATCAATGATATCCAATGTCCATGGTCATGAAACCGTGACCATCTATTGATCAGCGAGCTAGCTAACTAGAGGCTCACTAGGGTCATGTTGTGGTCTATGTATTCACACATGCATTACGATTTCCGGTTAATACAATTATAGCATGAACAATAGACAATTATCATGAACAAGGAAATACAATAAGAACCATTTTATTATTGCCTCTAGGGCATATTTCCAATAGTCTCCCACTTGCACTAGAGTCAATAATCTATTTACATTGTGATGTATCAAACACCCATAGAGTTCTGGTGTTGATCATGTTTCGCTCGTGAGAGAGGTTTAGTCAACGGATCTGCGACATTCAGATCCGTATGTACTTTATAAATTTCTATATCTCCTTCCTGAATGTAATCACGAATGGAGTTGAAGCGGCGCTTGATGTGTCTTGTCTTCTTGTGAAACTTGGGCTCCTTGGCAAGGGAAATAGCTCCAGTGTTATCACATAACAGATTCATCAGGACCGACGTGCTGGGAATCACTCCTACGTCCATGATGAATTCCTTCATCCAGACTCCTTCCTTTGCTGCTTCCGAAGCAGTTATGTACTCTGCTTCACATGTAGATGCTGCCATGACACTTTGCTTGCTGCTGCACTAGCTGACTGCCCCTCCGTTCAAAATATACACGTATCCGGTTTGTGATTTGGAGTCATCCGAATCTGTGTCGAAGCTAGCATCGACGTAACCCTTTACGACGAGCTCTTCGGCACCTCCATATACGAGAAACATGTCCTTGGTCCTTTTCAGGTACTTCAGGATATTCTTGACCGCTGTCCAGTGTTCCGCTCTAGGATCACTTTGGTACCTCCCTATTATACTTATGGCAAGGTTCACACACAACATGTCATACATAATAGAGCCTATGGTTGAAGCATAGGGGATGACACTCATCTCTTCTCTATCCTTTGCCGAGGTCGGGCATTGAGTCATATTCAATCTCACACCCTGTAACACATGCAAGAACCCCTTCTTGGACTGATCCATATTGAACTTCTTCAATATCTTGTCAAGGTATGTGCTTTGTGAAAGACCTATGAGGCATTTTGATCTATCTGTATAGATCTTAATGCCTAATATGTAAGCAGCTTCTCCAAGGTCCTTCATTGAAAAACACTTATTCAAGTAGGCGTTTATACTTTCCAAGAGTTCTATATCATTTCCCATCAACAATATGTCATCCACATATAATATGAGGAATTCTATAGAGCTCTCACTCACTTTCTTGTAAATACAGGGTTCTCCATAAACCTGTATAAACCCAAACGCTTTAATCACCTAATTAAAGTGAATGTTCGAACTCCGAGATGCTTGCACCAGCCCATAGATGGAGCGCTGGAGCTTGCATACCTTGTTAGCATCTTTAGGATCGACAAAACCTTCCGACTGCATCATATATAGTTCTTCCTTAAGGAAACCATTCAGGAATGCCGTTTTGACGTCCATTTGCCAGATCTCATAATCATAAAATGTAGCAACTGCTAACATGATTCGGACGGACTTCAGCATCTACAGGTGAGAAAGTCTCATCGTAGTCAACTCCTTGAACTTGTCGATAACCCTTCGCGACAAGACGAGCCTGATAGACGGTCACATTACCATCCGCGTCAGTCTTCTTCTTAAAGATCCATTTTTCTATGGCTCGCTTATCATCAGGCAAGTCCGCCAAAGTCCATACTTTGTTATCATAGATGGATCCTATCTCGGATTTCATGGCTTCAAGACATTTGTTGGTATCCGGGCCCGCCATCGCTTCTTCATAGTTCGAAGGTTCACCGTTGTCCAACAACATGATCTCCAGGACAGGGTTGCCGTAGCACTCTGGCGTGGAACGTGTCCTAGTAGACCTTCGAATAGCAACTTGATCTGAAGTTTGATGATCATCATCATTAACTTCCTCTCCAGCCGGTGCAGGGTCCACAAAAACAACTTCCTGTGCTGCGCTACTCTCCGGTTCGAGTGGGGGTACAATTACCTCATCAAGTTCTATTTTCCTCCCACTTACTTCTTTCGAGAGAAACTCTTTCTCTAGAAAGGATCCATTCTTGGCAACAAAGACTTTGCCTTCAGATCTGAGGTAGAAGGTATACCCAATAGTTTCTTTGGGGTATCCTATGAAGACGCACTTTTCCGCTTTGGGTTCGAGCTTCTCAGGTTGAAGTTTCTTCACATAAGCATCACATCCCCAAACTTTCAGAAACGACAGCTTAGGTTTCTTTCCAAACCATAGTGCATACGGTGTTGTCTCAACGGACTTAGACAGTGCCCTATTTAAAGTGAATGCGGCAGTAGCTAATGCATATCCCCAAAATGATAGTGGTAAGTCGGTAAGAGACATCATAGATCACACCATATCCAATAGAGTGCGATTACGACGTTCAACGACGTTCAGACACACCATTTCACCGAGGTGTGCCAGGCGGTGTGAGTTGCGAAACAATTCCACATTTCCTTAGGTGTGTGCCAAACTCGTGACTTAAATATTCTCCGCCACGATCAGATCGTAGGCACTTTATTTTCCTGTCACGTTGATTCTCTACCTCACTCTGAAATTCCTTGAACTTTTCAAAGGTTTCAGACTTGTGTTTCATTAAGTAGACATATCCATATCTGCTCAAGTCATCAGTGAGGGTGAGAACATAACGGTAGCCACCGCGAGCCTCGACGCTCATTGGACTGCATACATCAGTATGTATTATCTCCAACAAGTCAGTTGCTCGCTCCATTGTTCCGGAGAATGGAGTCTTGGTCATCTTGCCCATGAGGCATGGTTCGCACGTGTCAAATGATTCAAAATCAAGAGACTCCAAAAGTCCATCAGCATGGAGTTTCTTCATGCGTTTGACACCAATATGACCAAGGCGGCAGTGCCACATGTAAGTGGGACTATTGTTATCAACCTTACATCTTTTGGTACTCACACTATGGACATGTGTAACATCACGTTTGAGATTCATCAAAAATAAACCATTGACCAGCGGGGCATGACCATAAAACATTTCTCTCATATAAATAGAACAACCATTATTCTCAGATTTAAATGAGTAGCCATCTCGCATCAAACGAGATCCAGATACAATGTTCATGCTGAAAGCTGGTACTAAATAACAATTATTGAGGTTTAAAACTAATCCCGAAGGTATATGTAGAGGTAGCATGCCGAAGGCGATCACATCGACCTTGGAACCATTCTTGACGCGCATCGTTACCTCGTCCTTTGCCAGTCTCCGTTGATTCTGCAGCTCCTGCTTGGAGTTACAAATGTGAGCAACTGCATCGGTATCAAATACCCAGGAGCTACTACGAGCGCTGGTAAGGTACACATCAATAACAAGTATATCACATATACCTTTAACGTTGCCGGCCTTCTTATCCGCTAAGTACTTGGGGCAGTTCCGCTTCCAGTGACCGGCACACTTGTAATAAAAGCACTCAGTCTCAGGCTTGGGTCCATTCTTGTTCTTCTTCCCAACAACTTGCTTACCGGGCGCGGCAACTGCTTTGCCGTCCTTCTTGATGTTCTTCTTACCCTTGCCTTTCTTGAAACTAGTGGTCTTATTCACCATCAACACTTGATGCTCCTTTTTGATCTCGACCTCCGCTGATTTCAACATCGAGTACAACTCAGGAATGGACTTCTCCATACCCTGCATGTTGTAGTTCATCACAAAGCTCTTGTAGCTAGGTGGAAGCGATTGGAGGATTCTGTCAATGACAGAGTCATCAAGAAGATTAACTCCCAGCTGAGTCAAGCGGTTGTGCAACCCAAACATTTTGAGTATGTGCTCACTGATAGAACTATTTTCCTCCATCTTACAACTGAAGAACTTGTCGGAGACATCATATCTCTTGACACGGGCATGAGCTTGGAAAACAAATTTCAGCTCTTGGAACATCTCATATGCTTCGTGTTGCTCAAAACGCTTTTGGAGCCCCGGTTCTAAACTGTAAAGCATGCCGCACTGAACCATGGAGTAATTATCACAACATGACTGCCAAGCGTTCATAACATGTTGATCCGTTGGGAAAATGGGTGTGCCACCTAGCAGTGCATCAAGGACATAAAATCTCTTGGAAGCTATGAGGATGATCCTCAAGCTACGGACCCAGTCCGCATAGTTGCTTCCATCATCTTTCAGGTTGGTTTTATCTAGGAACGCGTTGAAGTTGAGGGCAACATTAGCGTTAGCCATTGGATCTACAATATAGATTGTAAAGACAATTTTAGACTAACTTCATGATAATTAAGTTCACATAATCAAATTATTTAATGAACTCCAACTTAGATAGACATCTCTCTAGTCATCCAAGTGACACATGATCCACGTCAACTAGCCCGTGTCTGATCATCACGTGAGACGGACTAGTCATCCATGGTGAACATCTCCATGTTGATCATATCTGCTATACGACTCATCTTCGACCTTTCGGTCTCCCATGTTTCGAGGCCATGTCTGCACATGCTAGGCTCGTCAAGTCAACCTAAGTGTATTGCGTGTGTAAATCCGGCTTACACCCGTTGTATGCAAACGTTAGAACCTATCACACCCGATCATCACGTGGTGCTTCGGAACAACGATCCTTAGCAACGGCGCACAGTTAGGGGGAACACATTTCTTGAAATTTTAGTAAGAGATCATCTTATTTAGCTAGTTCTAAGCAATTAAGATGTAAACATGATAAACATCACATGCAATCAATATAGTGACATGATATGGCCAATATCATCTTGCTCCTTTGATCTCCATCTTTGGGGCACCATGATCATCATTGTCACCGACACGACACCATGATCTCCATCATTGTGTCTTCATGAAGTTGTCTCGCCAACTATTACTTCTACTACTATGGCTAACGATTAGCAATAAAGTAAAGTAATTACATGGCGTTTATGATTGATACGCAGGTCAAACAATAAACTAAGACAACTCCTATGGCTCCTGCCGGTTGTCATACTCATCGACATGCAAGTCGTGAATCCTATTACAAGAACATGATCAATCTCATACATCACAATGCATCACATCACATCCTTTGGCCATATCACATCACAAGGCATATGCTGCAAAAACAAGTTAGACGTCCTCTAATTTGTTGTTGCAAGTTTTTACGTGGCTGCTATAGGTTTCTAGCAAGAACGTTTCTTACCTACGCCAAAACCACAACGTGATATGCCAATTTCTATTTACCCTTCATAAGGACCCTTTTCATCGAATCTGATCCGACTAAGGCGGGAGAGACAGACACCCGCTAGCCACCTTATGCAACAAGTGCATGTCAGGTGGTGGAACTGGTCTCACGTAAGCGTACGTGTAAAGTTGGTCCGGGCCGCTTCATCCCACAATACCGCCGTATCAAGATAAGACTAGTAATGGTAAGCAAATTAACAAGATTGACGCCCACAACAACTTGTGTTCTACTCATGCATAGATTCTACGCATAGACCTAGCTCATGATGCCACTGTTGGGAGACGTAGTAGTAAATCAAAAAATTTCCTACGATCACCAAGATCCATCTATGGAGAAACCAACAACGAGTAAGGGGAGAGTGCATCTTCATACCTTTGAAGATCACAAAGCAGAAGCGTTACGAGAACGCGGTTGGTGGAGTCGTACTCGCTGCGATTCAGATCGCGGTGGATTCCGATCTAAGCACTGAACAACGGTGCCTCCGCGTCCAACACACGTGCAGCCCGGTGATGTCTCCTACGCCTTGATCCAGCAAGGAGGAAGGAGAGGTTGAGGGAGAGCTTCGGCAGCACAACGGCATGATGACGGTGGAGCTGCGTGGTACTCCGGCAGGGCTTTGCCAAGCACTACGAAGGACAAGGAGGTGGAGGGGTAGGGTTGCGCCGAGAGGGAGAGGAACTTATGTGTTTGGCAGCCTCGAAACCTCCACTATATATAGGATAAGGAGGAGGGAGGGCACAGCCCTAGGGTTCCCACCCTAGGAGCCGGCGGCAGCTCCAGATGCCATCTGGTGCAGCGACCAGGAGAGGGAGTGGGAGGGGAGGCACCCTAGGTGGGCCTAGGGCCCATCTGCTGTTGGAAATATGCCCTAGAGGCAATAATAAATTAGTTATTATCATATTTCCTTGTTCGTGATGATCGTTTATTATCCATGCTATAAATTGTATTGATCGGAGACTTAGATGCATGTGTGGATACATAGACAAAATCATGTCCCTGGTATGCCTCTAATGGACTAGCTCGTTGATCAAAGATGGTTAAGGTTTCTTAGCCATGGACATGAGATGTCATTTGATAACGGGATCACATCATTAGGAGAATGATGTGATGGACAAGACCCAAACTACAAACGTAGCATATGATCGTGTCAGTTTATTGCTACTGTTTTCTGCATGTCAAGTATATGTTCCTATGACCATGAGATCATGAAACTCACGGACATCGGAGGAGTGCCTTGTGTGTATCAAACATCGCAATGTAACTGGGTGACTATAAAGGTGCTCTACAGGTATCTTCGAGGGTGTCTGTTGAGTTGGCATGGATCAAGACTGGGACTTGTTACTCCGTGTGACGGAGAGGTATCTCAGGGCCCACTCGGTAATGCAACATCACAATAAGCCTTGCAAGCAATTTGACTAAGTGTTAGTCATAGGATCTTGTATTACGGAACGAGTAAAGAGACTTGCCGGTAATGAGGTTGAACTAGGTATGGAGATACCGACGATCGAATCTCGGGCAAGTAACATACCGAAGAACAAAGGGAACATCATACGAGATTAACTGAATCCTTGACATAGAGGTTCGACCGATAAAGATCTTCGTAGAATATGTAGGAACCAATGTGGAAATCCAGGTCCCGCCATTGGTTATTGACCGTACAGGTGTCTCGGTCATGTCTACATAGTTCTCGAACCCGCAGGGTCTGCACACTTAAGGTTTGGTGACGTTTCAGTAGTGTAGAGTTATATATGGTGATGACCGAAGGTTGTTCGGAGTCCCGGATGAGATCCCGGACATCAAGAGGAGTTCCGTAATGGTCCGGAAACGAAGATTGATATATAGGAAGGTGGTGTTTGGACTCCGGAAAGGTTTTAGGCACTTTCGGTAGTGTACCGAGAGTGACGTATGGGTCCCGGGGGTCCACCAGTGGGGCCATCCCACCCCATGGGACAAAGTGGCGACCCACCAGCCCCACTGGGCTGGTGGAGTCGGCCAAGGTGGCCTAGGCACAGGGGAGAGAGGCCGAAACCGAATTGGGGTGGAGTCCTCCCGAAGTTCCACCTCTCGTGTGAGAGGTGGACTCCCAATTGGAGGAGGACTCCCCCTCCACCAGTTCGGCCGAAGCCAAGAGGGAGCCCTCCCCTTGGGCGCAGCCTCCTCTCCTCTCCTTGTATATATACTAGTGGATATCTAGGGTTTTGGCACTGAATTTACGGCCACGTGCTACCCGTTCCACCGGTGCTCCTCTAGATCGGATTTTCGCAGTGCTTAGGTGAAGCCCTGCCGGAATTGCTCCACCACCATCACTGGAGCACCGTCATGCTGCCGACGAACTCTTCTCCCTCTCCACTTCCTCTTGCTGGATCAAGACGGTGGAGATCATCATCAAGCTGCACGTGTGCTGAATGCGGAGGTGCCGTCCGTTCGGCGCTAGATCAGAAGGACCGTGAACAAGATCGCGAGACGGTTTGTGATGAGTTCACGGGACGGATCATGATGAGATCGCGGGACGGATCATGATGAGATCGCGGGACGGATCGTATGAGTTTGCGGGACAGATCGTGATTGGATCGCGGGACGGACCGTGATGTGATTGCGGGATGCTCGGCGATTTGGATCGCGAAGATGTTCGACTACACCAACCGCGTTTCTTAACGCTTCCCGCTTAGCGATCTACAAGGGTATGTAGATCCACTCTCCCTCTCGTAGATGCTCATCACCATGGATAGATCTTCGTGTGCGTAGGAAAAGTTTTGTTTCCCATGCAACGTTCCCCAATAGTGGCATCATGAGCTAGGTCTATGTGTAGATGAGATCTCGAGTAGAACACAAAAGGTTTGTGGGCGTTGATGCTTAGATTGCTTCCTCCCTTGGTCGGATTTTGGTTCAGCGGTATTGTGAGATGAAGCGGCCCGGACCAACATTACTCGTACGCTTATGAGAGACCGGTTCCTTCGACCGCAACTTGTTGCATAGATGGCTTGCGGGTGCCAGTTTCTCTCACTTTAGTTGGATCGGATTCGACAAAGGCGGTCCTTGAGAAGGTTGAAAAGCAACTAGTCTATCACCGTTGTGGTTTTTGCGTAGATGAGAATTGTTCTTGCTAGATACCCGTAGCAGCCACGTAAAACATGCAACAACAATTAGAGGACGTCTAACTTGTTTTTGCAGGGTATGTTGTGATATGATATGGCCAATTACATGATGTGATATATGTGATGTATGAGATGATCATGTGATGTATAGATTATCACGACTTGCATGTCGATGAGTACGGCAACCGGCATGAGCCATAGGGTTGTCTTTAATTATTGTATGACCTACGTGTCAATCATTAAGCGCTATGTAATGCTTTACTTTATCGCTAAACGGTAGCAATAGTAGTAGGAGCATGATGGGCGCGACAACCCCGATGGCGACACGTTGATGGAGATCAAGATGATGGAGATCATGGTGTCATGCCGGTGACGATGGAGATCATGCTGGTGCTTTCATGATGGAGATCAAAAGCACAAGTTCATGGCCATATCATGTCACTTATGATTTGCATGTGATTTTAATCCTTTTATGCACCTTGTTTTTCTTAGAACGACGGTAGCATTATAAGGTGACCCCTCACTTAATTTCAAGATAAATTGTGTTCTCCCCGAGTGTGCACCGTTGCGAAAGTTCGTCGTGTTGAGACACCATGTGATGATCGGGTGTGATAGACTCTACGTTCACATACAACGGGTGGAAGCCAGTGTTGCACATGCAGAACACTCGGGTTAAACTTGACGAGCCTAGCATGTACAGACATGGCCACAGAACACAAGAGACCGAAAGGTCGAACATGAGTCATATAGTAGATATGATCAACATGATGATGTTCACCATTGTAACCACCTCAACTCACGTGATGATCGGACTTGAGTTGGTGAATTTGGATCATGTATCACTCGAATGACCGGAGGGATGTCAATTTGAGTGGGAGTTCTTAAGTAATATGATTAATTGAACTCATTATCATGAACATAGTCAGTAGTGTCTTTGCAAATTATGTTGTAGATTACTTGCTCGCGCTGTAGCTCCCTTGAATTTTTGTATGTTCCTAGAGAAACAAAGTTGAAAGATGATGGTAGCAATATTGCATACTGGCTCTGTGATCTGAGGATTGTCCTCATTGCTACACAGAAGGCTTATGTCCTTAATGCACCGCTCGGTGCACCAAACCCTCTAGCGTTGTTTGTAGATGTTGTGAACATCTGACAGGCACGTTTTGATACCTACTTGATAGTTTAGTGCGTCATGCATTACAGCTTAGAATTGAGGCTCCGAAACGTTTTGAACGTCATGGAACATATGAGATGTTCTAAGAGCTGAAATTAGGATCTCAGGCTCGTGCCCGTGTTGCGAGATATGAGATCTCCAACAAGATTCTTTGCCTATAAGATGAAAGAGAATAGCTCAATCGTTGAGCGTGTGCTCAGATTGTCTGGGTGCTACAATCGCTTGAATCGAATGGGAGTTGATCTTCGAGATAAGACAGTCATTAATATAGTTCTCCAAGTCACTGTCACTAAAGCTACTAGAACTTGGTGATGAAATATAAAACGCCAAGGATAGAAATAATGATCCCTGAGCTATTCGCGATGTTTGACACCGCGAAGGTAGAAATCGAGAAGGAGCGTCAAAGTGTTGATGGTTAGTTAAAACCACTAGTTTCGAGAAGGGCAAGAGCAAGGAGGGAAACTTCATGGATAGCAAGTGAGTTGCTGCTCCAGTGAAGCAACCCAAAGTTGAACTCAAACCCGAGACTAAGTGCTTCGATTATGAGGAGAACGGTCACTGAAGCGGAACAACCCTAGATACTTGGTAGATAAGAAGGCTGGCAACGTCAACAGAAGTATATTTGATATACGTGTTATTGATGTGTACCTTGCTAGTACTCCTAGTAGCACCTGGGTATTGGATATCGGTTCGGTTGCTAAATGTTAGTAACTCAAAATAAAAGCTACGAAATAAACAGAGAACTAGCTAAGTGTGAGGTAACAATGTGTGTTGGAAATGTTTCCAAGGTTGATGTGATCAACATCGCACGCTCTCTCTACCTTCGAGATTAGTGACGAACCTAAAATAAATGTTATTTGGTGTTTTTTGCGTTGAGCATGAACGTGATTAGATCATGTTCATTGCAACATGGTTATTCATTTAAGTTAGAGAATAATGGTTATTGTATTTACATGAATAATACCTTCAATGGTCATGCATCCAGTAAGAATGGTTTGTTGAAACTTGATCGTAGTAATACACATGTTCATAACATTGATGCCAAAAAGATACAAGGTTAATAATAATAGTACCACATACTTGTGGCACTGCCGCTAAATGTCATATTGGTATGAAACTCATGAAGAAGCTCCATGCTGATGGATTTTTGGACTCATTCGATTTCGAATCGGTTGAGACATGCGAACCATGCCTCTTGGTCAAGATGATTAAGGACCCCGTTTTTTGTTTTGATGAAGCGGGCAAGTGATTTATTGGAAATGATACATGTTGATGTATGCAATCCAATGAGTCTTGTAGCGTGCGGTGGATATCGTTATTTTCTTACCTTCACTGATGATTTGAGTAGATATAGTGTATATTTACTTAATGAAAACACAAGTCTGAATCGTTTGAAAGGTTCAAGCAAATTCAGAGTGAAGTTTAAGGTCATCGTGACAAGAAGATAAATATGTTTGCGATATGATCGTGGAGGTGAATATCTATGTTACGAGTTTGGCATACGACTTTAGACAATGTGAAAGTTGTTTCACAACTCACGCCACCTGGAACACCATAATGTGATGGTGTGTCTGAATGTCATAGTCGTGCTCTATTGGATATGGTACGTGCTATGATGTCTATTATCGTATTGTTACTATAATTTTGGGGTTATGCATTAGAGACAACAACATTCACTTTAAACAGGGCACCATCTAAATCCGTTGAGATGACACCGTGTGAATTATGGTTTGATAGAAACCTAAGCTGTCATTTCTTAATGTTTGGGGCTACAACGCTTGTGTGGAAAATGTTTTCACCTAATGAGCTCGAACCCAAAGCGGACAAATGCATCTTCATAGAATACCCTAAGAACAGTTGGGTGAACCTTCTATCTCAGATCCAAGAATAAAATGTTTATTGCTAAAACTGGGTCTTTCTCGAGAAAAGGTTTCTCTTGAAAGAATTGAGTGGGAGGAGGATAGAACTTGATGAGGTTATTGAACCTCTGCTTCAACTAGAAAGTAGCGCAGCGCAGAAAGATGTTTCTGTGAAGCCTACGTCAGTTGAAGAGGAAGTTAATGATGATGATCATGAAGCTTCGGATCAAGTTACTATCGACCTACAAGGAAAATAGAACTTTATGAGGTTATTGAACCTTCACTTCAACCAAAAAGTGGCGCAACGCAGAAAGATGTTTCTATGAAGCCTACGTCAGTTGAAGAGGAAGTTAATGATGATGATCATGAAAGCTTCGGATCAAGTTACTATCAAACTTCATAGGTCGACAAGGACGTGTACTGCTACTGAGCGGTACGACAACCCTGTCTTGGAGGTCATGTTGTTGGACAACGATGAACCTACGAACTATGAAAAAGCGATGATGGGCCCGGAAACCAACACATGTTTAGAGGCCATGATGAAATCCGAGAAAGTATCCATGTATGAAAACCAAGTATAGACTTTGGTGGACTTGCTCATTGGACAGCAGGTCGTTAAGTACAAATGGATTTTTAAAATGAAGACAGACGCTCATGGTAAATGTTACCATTTGTAAAAGCTCGACTTGTTGCAAAGTAGTTTACGACAAGTTCAAAAAGTTGACTGCGATGAGACTTTCTCACTCGTAGCGATGCTAAAGTCTGTTGGAATTATGTTAGCAGTTGCTGCATTTTTTCAATTATGAAATCTGGTAGATAGATGCCAAAACATCGTTTCCTTCCTTAAGGAAAGGTTGTATGAGATACAACCAGAAGGTTTTGTTAGTCCTAAGGATGCTAAAAGGTGTGCGAGCTTCAGTGATTGTTCTATGAACCGAAGCAAGCATCTCGGAGTTGGAATATGCACTTTGATGAGGTGATCAAAGTTTTTGAGTCTATACAAAGTTTACGAGAAACTTGTATTTGCAATAAAGTGAGTGGGAGCACTATAGAGTTTCTGATAAGTATATGTGGATGACATATTGCTATTCGGAAATGATGTAGAATTTTTGGAAAGCATAAATAGGTGTTTGAAAAGAGTTTTTCAAAGGAAGACCTAGATAAAGCTACCTAATTGTTGAGCATCAAGATCTATAGAGATAGATCAAGATACTTGATGAGACTTTCAATGAGTACATACCTTGACAAGATTTTGAAAGAGTTCAAAATGGATCAGTCAGAGAAAGAGTTCTCGCCTGATTTGTAAGGTATAAAGTTGAGTAAGACTCAATGCCCAGTGACTGCAGAAGATAGAGAAAAGATGAGTGTCATCCCCTATGCTTCAGCCATAGGCTTTATCATGTATGCAATGCTGTGCACAAGACCCGATGTCAGCCTTGCCATAAGTATGGCCAGAAGGTTTCAAAGTGATCCTGGAATGGAGCACTGGATAACGGTTAAGATTATCCTTAGTAACTAAAAGACTAAGGAGATGTTTCTCCATTATGGAGGTGATAAAGAGTTCGTCATAAATAGTTACGTCGATGCAAGCTTTAACACCAATCCAGATGACTCGTAGTAGCAATCTGGATACGTATAGTGGGGCAGCCATTTGGAATAGTACCAAGTGGAGTGTGGTAGCAGTGTTTACGGTTTGACATAGAAAGTTGCAAAGTACACACGGATCTGAATGTCGCAGACCCGTTGACTATAAGACCTCTCTCACATGCAAAGCATGATCGAGCCCCAGAACTCATTGGGTGTTAGATTCATAACAATGTGAATCACATGGTGATGTGAACTAGATTATTGACTCTTGTGCAAGTGGGAGACTATTGGAAATATGCCCTAGAGGCAATAATAAATTAGTTATTATCATATTTCCTTGTTCGTGATGATCGTTTATTATCCATGCTATAAATTGTATTGATCGGAGACTTAGATGCATGTGTGGATACATAGACAAAACCATGTCCCTGGTATGCCTCTAATGGACTAGCTCGTTGATCAAAGATGGTTAAGGTTTCTTAGCCATGGACATGAGATGTCATTTGATAACGGGATCACATCATTAGGAGAATGATGTGATGGACAAGACCCAAACTACAAACGTAGCATATGATCGTGTCAGTTTATTGCTACTGTTTTCTGCATGTCAAGTATATGTTCCTATGACCATGAGATCATGCAACTCACGGACATCGGAGGAGTGCCTTGTGTGTATCAAACATCGCAATGTAACTGGGTGACTATAAAGGTGCTCTATAGGTATCTTCGAGGGTGTCTGTTGAGTTGGCATGGATCAAGACTGGGACTTGTTACTCCGTGTGACGGAGAGGTATCTCAGGGCCCACTCGGTAATGCAACATCACAATAAGCCTTGCAAGAAATGTGACTAAGTGTTAGTCACGGGATCTTGTATTACGGAACGAGTAAAGAGACTTGCCAGTAACGAGGTTGAACTAGGTATGGAGATACCGACGATCGAATCTCGGGCAAGTAACATACCGAAGAACAAAGGGAACATCATACGGGATTAACTGAATCCTTGACATAGAGGTTCGACCGATAAAGATCTTCATAGAATATGTAGGAACCAATGTGGAAATACAGGTCCCGCCATTGGTTATTGACCGTACAGGTGTCTTGGTCATATCTACATAGTTCTCGAACCTGTAGGGTCTGCACACTTAAGGTTTGGTGACGTTTCGGTAGTGTAGAGTTATATATGGTGGTGACCAAAGGTTGTTCGGAGTACCGGATGAGATCCCGGACATCAAGAGGAGTTCCGTAATGGTCCGGAAACGAAGATTGATATATAGGAAGGTGGTGTTTGGACTCCGGAAAGGTTTCGGGCACTTTCGGTAGTGTACCGGGAGTGACGTATGGGTCCCGGGGGTCCACCAGTGGGGCCATCCCACCCCATGGGACAAAGTGGAGACCCACCAGCCCCTAGTGGGCTGGTGGAGTCGGCCAAGGTGGCCTAGGCGCAGGGGAGAGAGGCCGAAACCGAATTGGGTTGGAGTCCTCCCCAAGTTCCACCTCTCGTGTGAGAGGTGGACTCCCAATTGGAGGAGGACTCCCCCTCCACCAGTTCGGCCGAAGCCAAGAGGGAGCCCTCCCCTTGGGTGCAGCCTCCTCTCCTCTACTCCTATATATACTAGTGGATATCTAGGGTTTTGGCACTGAATTACGGCCACGTGCTACCCGTTCCACCGGTGCTCCTCTAGATCGGATTTTCGCAGTGCTTAGGCGAAGCCCTGCCGGAATTGCTCCACCACCATCACCGGAGCGCCGTCATGCTGCCGATGAACTCTTCTCCCTCTCCACTTCCTCTTGCTGGATAAAGACGGTGGAGATCGTCATCAAGCTGCACGTGTGCTGAACGCGGAGGTGCCGTCCGTTTGGCGCTAGATAGGAAGGACCGTGAACAAGATCGCGAGACGGTTTGTGATGAGTTCACGGGACGGATCGTGATGAGATCGCGGGACGGATCATGATGAGTTTGCGGGACAGATCGTGATTGGATCGCGGGACGGATCGTGATGTGATCGCGGGACGCTCGGCGATTTGGATCGCGAAGATGTTCGACTACACCAACCGCGTTTCTTAACACTTCCCGCTTAGCGATCTACAAGGGTATGTAGATCCACTCTCCCTCTCGTAGATGCTCATCACCATGGATAGATCTTCGTGTGCGTAGGAAATTTTTTGTTTCCCATGCAACGTTCCCCAACATCTGCCTCTAGGGTTTGCCCCCCTCCCACCTCATGCTGCACCTTGGGACCTTGTGGGGGGTGCACCAGCCCACTTAGGGGCTGGTTACCTCCCACTTGTGGCCCATGCAGCCCTCCGGTGCCGGTGGCCCCACTTGGTGGACCCCCGGAACCCTTCCGGTGGTCTCGGTACGTTACCGGTGATGCCCGAAACTCTTCTGGTGACCAAAACCTCACTTCCTATATATGAATATTTACCTCTGGACCATTCCGGAACTCCTCGTGACGTCCGAGATCTCATCCGGGACTCCAAACTACCTTCGGTAACCATGTACACTATTTCCTTATAACCCTAGCGTCATCGAACCTTAAGTGTGTAGACCCTACGGGTTCGGGAGGCATGTAGACATGACCGGGACACCTCTCTGGTCAATAACCAACAACGGGATCTAGATACCCATGTTGTCTCCCACATTCTCCATGATGATCTCATCATATGAAACACGATGTCGGGGATTCAATCGATCCCGTATACAATTCCCTTTGTCTATCGGTATGATACTTGCCCGAGATTCGATCGTCGGTATCTCTATACCTTGTTCAATCTTATTACCGGCAAGTCTCTTTACACATTCCTTAACACATCATCCCATGGCTAACTCCTTAGTTACATTGAGCTCATTATGATGATGTCTTACCGAGTGGGCCCAGAGATACCTCTCCATCACACGGAGTGACAAATCCTAGTCTCGATTCGTGCCAACCCAACAGACACTTTCGGAGATACCCGTAGTTTACCTTTATAGGCACCCAATTACGTTGTATGTTTGTCACACCCAAAGTATTCCTACGGTATCCGAGAGTTGCACAATCTCATGGTCTAAGGAAACAATACTTGACATTAGAAAAGCTTTAGCAGACGAACTACACAATCTTGTGCTATGCTTAGGATCGGGTCTTGTCCATCACATCATTCTACTAATGATGTGATCCCATTATCAATGACATCCAATGTCCATGGTCATGAAACCATGACCATCTATTGATCAACGAGCTAGCCAACTAGAGGCTCACTAGGGTCATGTTGTGTTCTATGTATTCACACATGCATTACGGTTTCCGGTTAATACAATTATAGCATGAACAACAGACAATTATCATGAACAAGGAAATAAAGTAATAACCATTTTATTATTGCCTCTAGGGCATATTTCCAACACGAAAAACAACCCACGACCGATAGATCAGGCAATAAATTCTGTGGAACATCACAAGAACTGCACGGGCTAGTACGCGGTCAGAGAAAGGGAGAGGAGGAGGAGGACGCATCCATAAACATTGCACCCCGATATCGAGGACCGGTGGACCGACCACGGTGGAGCCACCCATGCTTCCCGTCAACCTCCTCACCAAACACACCTCTATAACACCTCACCGCATCCATTAGCACAGATCCATGCGAGGCGAATGGCGGCCGTCCGCACACTAGTGCAGCCGCGTCCTATACAAACGGTTTTACCCTCTTTCCGCGACGTAGTTTTAAACCATCACCTTGCCTGTGTGGGTGATAGGGGAGCATATCCCAGATGACACATGTAACATCCAAAATCTTGGAATGTTATAATAAATATTAGAATGAGTGTTTGTTTGCTTGAGTGATTGAATTGAGTGAAGTTTGAAACTTTTTGAAAACTTTTGAATGAGAGGGAATAAAATGACTTTCCCCTTTGTGTTTGATTTCAAATTCAATTTCCTACATTTCAAATCAGTGAGAGAATATGACATGACTTCTTCAATATAAAAAGATTTGAAAAGTGAATTTGAAAACATTTGAAATTTTCTGATATGGAGTTCCTTTCATATTTGATTTCCAATTTCAAGTTTGAAAGAATTCAAACCCTTGACAAATCTTGAGTAGAGGAACATGACCCTCCAAAACAGGGGTATTTTTGTGAAAAATTGAACCCTAAAACCCATGGGGTTATTTGAAAATTATTTGCAAAAGGAATTAAAATCAATTTAGGCATTTTCTGAAAATATGTTTTTTTAAAGTATTTATTTTGGCCGTGGAAAAATGTTCATTAAATTGCATTTATTCCCCTGGTAAATATAATATATAAGTCTTCAATTTGTGTAAATGTTTTGATTGCCATAAAGTAGTTTCCTTTCTTTGTAAATTAGAAAAAAGGAAAAAAATTGCGTATTAGGAAAGTCCACCGGCCCACTGGCACCGACGCCAGATCCGAAATTAATTTGGATCGGCCACCGAAGCTGCAAACCCCTCTTCCCTCTCTCTGTCGTGTGGGACCCACCGACCGACCATGCGATCCCCACTATCATCCCTTTCATTCCCCCCTTACCTCGCCGGTGAGATTCCACCGTGCCGGATCTCTCTCCACTTTCCTTTTCCCGAGCCCTCACAGCCTCTATATAACGCCTCTGCCTCGCCGCGCTCAATTTCCCCCCGAAACCCCACCTCCCCTCGCCAGAGCACCGCCACGCACCTCGACGGAGCTTGGCTCCCCATCGAAGCTCCCTGAGCTCGTGGCCGTCTTCCCCTTCACCCCCACACCCCACCGTCGCCACCCACGAACGCTGAAGGACCGCTGCCGCCGTTTGGACCATTCGGACACCGTCCTCGATCACCATGACGCCGTCCCCGACCACCTCTGATGCTCCACCGCAGTCGACCGTCGCCGGAGACACCCCGACCCTCTCTGTAAGCCACCGCCCCTCCCTAGACCGTCGAATCTAGATCCAACGTGTTATAAATAGATCACTTAAATCCCTGAATCGGTATCCGTTAATGCTCGGGCACCCGCTCGCTAGCTCCCGCACGCACACGGCTTCGGCCAATCACATCCTGACACGTAGGCCATTGTCCGTTAGGTTAGTTTTTCCTTTTCTGTTTTTGTTTTAGAAAAACAAAATAGTTCTTTTTTTATTTTTGTTATATCTTTTAGGATATTTAGAGTTTTTGATTGATTATTTTTGCAAAATGTCAAAAATGTTATGTAGTTTCTGTAGATATAAATTTTGACCATATTTGAATAATTTAAATTTGAATTCAAACAGATTTGATTCAAATCTTATTTTCTGAATATCTTGAGTTTAATAATAGATTTTTGGTTGATTCTTTTTGCTACTGTACATTTGTGATATTATTTATCAGTAGGAAGAATTTGGGAATTTTTAAAATAATTTAAATTAGTATTTTTAACAAAATAGATTCTGTTTTAGTTCTTTTTAGGTTTATTTCTACTTCTTTTGTTTTAAATTGTTTTAATTTATTTTTATTTTATATTAGTTGACACATTTTACTTTGTTTTATGTTAGTTAGTAGTATTATTTCAACCAAATTTATTTTTATGTTATTTATTATATTTTGATAGCATGAAATCAATCCTAGTTTCATAGTAACTTGCAAATTGATTTCATTGCTAGTTTGACTTCTTATTTGAAAATATTTTTTTACAAACTGTTTTATAAGTTTTACTTTATGTTAATTATTTGTTTTAAAATTTATTTTATTTTATTATATTAGTGTTTTCTTGTTGGTATGTTCTAGTAGTTAAAAACTTATGTTGTTCGTGAGTTGTGTCATAGTTCTAGTTGTTCTTCAAAAGTGATTCTTGTTAATAGTAAAAATACTTTCCCAGAAGACTTCTGTTGGATTTTAATTTGTTAGTGTTTTGTTGCCTTTTGAAAATAAAATCATTTGTAGGGGAAAACCACTTTTGGTTGATTTGATGAAATTTTGTTGATTTTAACTTTTGTCTTAAGTATTTCCTTCATCACAACCCTTTGGTGTTTACTCTTGTGTTATTCTTCTGTGTTAGAATTGATTGCTAGTATGATTGCTTATACGAATGCAATGTTTGACTATATAGATTTTATCGGAGAGTGACGAATAGTCTATAGAGTAAATTTCTGAGAGCAATTCTATCTTCATCAACCTTACTAGGCAAGTTCACATTAACCATGTTATTACCTATGTTTTTCAAGTTGCATTAGTTCAACCTTCCACCCATTGCATGCAAAGTAGGTAATTTGGAAATTTGGTTACTTGATGTAGTATCATGTGGTAGGCACCCCTCAACCCTTTGACACTTTGGCCCCGGGAAACGTTGATTTAATTTTGCTATGCTATTAGTAGACGGGGTAGGTTGTGTGATTCATGAGAGTTGTGAGATACATCTCCAATGTATGGATACCAGATACATCTCCAATGTATGGATACCAGATACATCTCCAATGTATCTACAATTTTTTCTTGTTCCATGCTGTTATATTATCAATCTTGGATTTTTGACAATCATTTTATATCAACTTTATATCATTTTTTGGGACTAACCTATTGACATAGTGCCAAAGTGCCAGTTGTTGTTTTTGCTTGTTTTTTTACTTTGCAGAAAATCATTACCAAACGGAGCCCAAATGCTATGGGGATTTTTGGAGAATTTTTATCGACCAGAAAAACCAATATGGGCCAAAGATCATCAGAAGAGGGGCCCCAGGGTGGCCACCCTCCACTAGGGCGCGCCAGAGGCCCATGGCACGGCCTGGTGGAGGGTGCCCACCATGGGATCCCATCAACCGAATATTAAGCCTATAAATTCCCATATTTTTGGAAAACCCAAGAGGAGTCGTCAAAACACAATTCCAGCCGCCACAAGTTCCAAAACCTCAAGATCCAATCTAACACCATCACGGAGGGGTTCATCTTCATCATAGGTGCCTCTCCGATGATGCATGAGTAGTCCACCATATACCTACGGGTCCATATGCAGTAGCGAGATGGCTTCCTCTCTCTATGATTCTCAATACAATGGTCTCTTGGAGATCTATTTGATGCAATGACTTTTGCGGTGTGTTTGTTGGGATCCGATGAATTTTGAGTTCATGATCAGTTTCTATCCATGAATATGTTTTGAGTTTTCTTTGATCTCTTATTTGCATGATTACTTATAGCCTCGTATTTCTTCATTGAATCTTTGGTTTAGTTAAGCCAACTAGATCTATTTTTCTTGCCATGGGAAGATGTGCTTTGTGATGGGTTCGATCTTGTGGTGTTCTTTCCTAGTGACAGAAGGGGCAGCAAGACATGCATGCATTGTTGCCATTAGGGATAATAAGATGGGGTCTATTCCTACATGAATAGATCTTTTCTACATCGTGTCACCGTTCTTATTGCATTACTCCGTTTCCCATGAACTTAATACAATAGATGCATGCTGGATAGCGGTCGATGTGTGGAGTAATATAAGTAGATGCAGAATTGTTTCGGTCTACTTATCTTGGACGTGATGCCTATATAATGATCATTACCTGGATATCGTCATGATTATTTGATCTTCTATCAATTTCCCAACAGTAATTTGTTCACCCACCGTGTGCTATACTCATGAGAGAAGCCACTAGTGAAACCTACGGCCCGTGGGTCTACTTATCTATTTGCCAAAAATATCATTACCTAATCTATCTTATTACCATAGAGACCTTGACAATCTCTCTTTCGTGTCGGGTTGCAAGTATTTTTTATTTGTCTACATGTGTTGTTTACGTGGGTGCGTGATCTTCCTCTATGGATTCATACCTTGGTTTCATAACCGAGGGAAATACTTACCGTTGATGTGGTGCATCATCCCTTCCTCTTTGGGTAAATACCAACGCAGTCTCAAGCCACATCAAAGGAATTTCTGGCGCCGTTTTCGGAGAGGAAGCAACCCCATCTACAAGGTACCTAATTACAAATCTCATGTCCTTGCAATTACATTATTTGCCATTTGCCTCTCATTTTCCTCTCCCCCACTTCACAAATTTGCCGTTTTCTTCACCCTCTCCTTTTCGTTTGCCTTTTTCTCGTCAGATCTCTTGTTTTCTTGCAATTTTATTTGCATAGGCATGATGCCTCAACGAAGATATTATGATGTTCCATACCCAAATATTTTGCTTGAGATTGAAAAAAGTACCAAGGAATATATGACTATGCAATTTGAACATAATAAGTATTTCACTGAGGAGCTTAAGTAACACTCTACCGCACTAGAGGCCATGACAAAACAACTTGATGATATTAGTAGAGAAGTTGCAATTCTCCAAACTAAGTATGCTCATGCTGAAAATTTTCTAGGGAAAATATCTGATGCATAAGCCACTTTAGTGAATGAAATGGCCACTAAACCAATTTCTCTAGAGGATAACAACGATGATGATCTTAAAATGATTGGTGTTTGCTCTATTTATTCCTTGTTTAGTAATGTTAAAATTGATGATAAAGGGACTGAAGAAGAGTCAACTTTAGCTAGAGGGCGTCCCAATGATTTGGAGGGTGAAAATCTTGATGAATTTTTTGATAAAAGTGGGTTTGAAGAGGACAAAACTTTAACTAGTGATGTGCCCACTATTTTTTTATTATAAAGACTTCAATTATGAGAGCTGCTCCTTGGTTGATTGTTTTTGGTAGACCGTTCTTATGCACTATAGGTGCCGTGATTTATATGAAAGAAGGCAATATTAAGTTTCAGTTTCCTCTTAGAAATGGTATGGAACACTTCCCTAGAACAAGAATTAAGCCACCATATGAATCAATCATGAGGGCCTTCTATGGAGTGAAAACCAAGGATGACAATACTTGAAACTATGCATTATGCCTAGCTAGGGGCGTAAAACGATAGCGCTTGTTGGGAGGCAACCCAATGAATACATTATTTTTATATATTCCTGTCTGTTTTTAAGTGTTTTGCAAAATTATGATTCTGTTATGATTGTGTTTTTATGTTTTATTTAGTGTTTTTGCCAAGTAATGCCTTTAGGATGATCCATATGATGAGTAGAAACAATGCTAAATCTGAAACAGAAATTTTGTTCCCAATGCACGAATTTTCATTTTTTTACCAGAACGTGATATTGAGCTCTAATTTTAACACAGTATTGCTACACAAATTATTTATGTTGTATTAATTTTTCAGAATTTTAGAGTTCCCGAAGTATGGGTAGAGTACAGCTTACTACAGACTGTTCCATCTGAAATAGATTTTGTTTTTGTCGTGGATTTGTCATGGCAGATGTCCGGATGAACGGACTTTAGGTTCGGGGCAGAAGCACAACTATGTGGCAGCTTGAAGGGGTTGGTCGGAATCGAGAGACGTGAGTTTACCCATGTTCGGCCCCTCCGATGGAGGTAAAAGCCTACGTCCTGCTTGTCTTGTATTGATGATGATGAAGACCTTTCGATTACAAGGGTACTATCTTGCTACCTCTAATCCCGGGAGCCTCTAATCTGTCTATCCTTAATCTCTTGTGTCCGTCTAAACTTGTGGACTTGTGAACCTGTCTCTCTAAGGGCGTTCTACCCCTCCTTATATAAGTGGAGAGGGTAGGTTTACAAATAGTCCTACTCCCAGTAGGACTAGGTCACGAATCCTACTCCGGGTCTTGTTTCTCTTGTCAGGGAATCCTCTCTCCTTTGGGCCTTCTCTTGTGAGCTTCCTGGCGACGGCTTACATGCCGGGTCTTGGGCCTGGTCGTCCTGCAACCCGCCTGCCGGGTCACCAATAAAACGCCATGTCTTGACCAGGTCCCCTGTAAGTCGCCAGGCCGGGTCATACCGCGGGGTATATCCCCGACATTAGCCCCCAGTTTAGCTTGAATTTATTCATGGTAACCTCCTGCAATAAGAATAGTAAATATGTTAAGTGGCCGACTTTCTCCTTTGGACGGCTTATGAAGTGGATCCTCAAAAATCCGGGCCTCTTGTTTATATGAATGAGTCGTCTTGAAAATCGTCTTGCTTGTGAGTGTCATCTGAAAAAATATCGGGAATAGAATACCCATATGCCATTAAGTCGGCTTCCAATACTTTGGCTTAATGAAAATTCTTGAAAATAATAAATCCTCATGACGTAGATCCGGACTTACATTGTTGTGAAGCAGGGCGGCTTATATAAACTCTGGCAGGTTATGATCTTTTGATAACGCTGGTCATGAATGTTGGCGACGCCGGGTCTAACAATTGAACTCCATAATTAACATATTGAAAATTCTCCTCAAAGTTTTTGATATGTCCATATTACCTGTAGCCCCCAAGCTCCGAGATTATCCATGATGACTTGGTGGTTTGCAATAATGTACTGGACTGTGTAGGCCCCTAGTGCCAGGTTGTCCTGCCTGCAACAACTTGGGACTTGTAAGTGTCTTCTATTTTATAAAGCTTTAGCTGGTGTAGCCCCCAAGGACCGGGTTGTCTTGCATGCAACAACCTGGGACTTTGAACTTAGTGTTGAATGCTTGAGAAATCTGGGTTGTCATCTACGTCGCCAGATATGGATCGAATGTCTTGAATTTCACATGTGTAGCCCCCAAGGGCCGGCTCATCAACGTGTGATGGGTCGGGTCTTTCAATTTGGACCTCATAATCTGTTTGAACAACTGAATACTGTAGCGCCCAAGTGCCGGGTCGCATGCCTGCAGTGACTTGGGACTTTGAAAAATTTGACTTGAGCGGTCTAGCCCCTAAGTGCCGGGTCAGTAAGAATTACTTGGCTGGGACTTAGAAAAATATAGAAATGCTGGCTCATCTCCTTGAGATAATAGGGTCTTGCTGACAATGTAATGATTTGAAAACCAGCTTGCATTAGCCCCCAAGTGCCATGGTGCGTGCTTGCAGCGACATGGGACTTGCATATTTGATATAAACTGGACTTGAATAGTGTAGCCCCCAAGGGCCAGGCCGCATGCCTACGGCGACTTGCAAACTTTAGCAATTTTGATCTGAACAGTGTAGCCCCCAAGTGCCAGGTCGCACACCTGCGACGACTTGGGACTGTTTGATAATAACCCATCATAATGCACCTCAGAAGTTCTCTTGAACTGATATCGATCTGATTTGAAAGAGTCCTTGATCGTGGCTGTAATATAACCCAGAATGAATATCCTGGAATAATTCCTTTGTCTTTGACATGAAATCCCTGCTCATGGTTGCGGTGCTACCCGACAAATATATATTTGATAAATCCATGAGTGTTGTAGATTACTACAGAGCACAATTGAAGAAATCCGAGAACCGGTCAATTAGATGACACGACATTATATCTGATAAGGCGGCTCTTCAAGAATAATCAACTTTCCAATCTGGCTTGATAAAACCCCAATCACTTAATACTGGTTATGATAAATCATGATGAAGATCCAGCCATGTTGGCAATTAAAGATCCATTTATTCTTGCAGAAGTTTTTCATCATACTTAATGGCGGCTCATCTTAAGAGATAAGACCTGCAAAAATAAACAAGACAAAGTATATTCTGCATTGTTGTGAGGGAGGCTTGAAAAAGCACAACCCAGAGATGTTAAATCATTCCTGACCTTGCTTTTTCGAAAACTCATATGCCGGTTCTTCTGGGTGGACTCGCTACTAAAACTCTTTAATAGTATAGAGTCTCTTATCGAGAGTGACCATCAATTTCTTTGAATGCCTCAAGGTCTCTAGGCGAGATTAACTGATAAGAGCGCAACAAACCAAAAAGAGACGCAGCAGGGCATGAGTACACTTAGGGCCCATAAGTTACCTCTCACGTGACACAAATCTGTCGTTTGAACCTTAAACAGTGTAGGGTCTTTAAAAGAGTAACTGTTTAAGAGTACGAACGAGCCACATAGCGGAGAGTTGGCAACAGATGGGTGAGTTTGTCCTCGCTTTCCGTAAGCCGACCCTCACGTGACAAGAGCCGCTGGTTTAACCTTGACCATTACAGGGTCTCTAGTGAGAATGGCTACCAAATATGTTTGAACAGCTCACGGTCTCTATCGAGATTAACTGGCAAGAGTTCGGCGGGTCACATAGCGGAGCAACATCAGCATACAGGCAGGTTTAACTCAAACTTGCGGTGGCTTAAGAGCCGATCAAGAGGGTGTGTAAGATAAACCCGGTGGGTTGGAAGCCCCCAAATGACCTTGTTGACAGAGTTAACTTTTGGGTATATAACCCGCCTTACTGTGGCTTAAGAGCCGATCAAAAGGGTGTGTAAGCTGAACCCTGGCGGGTTAGAAGCCCCCAGATGACCTTGTTGACGGAGTCAACTTTTGGGTATACAACCCGCCTTACGGTGGCTGAAGAGCCTATTCGAGAGGGTTGAAGCTTAACCCGGAAGGTTGAAAGCCCCCAAACGAACTTGTTGACGGAGTCAATGTTTTGGGTCCGCGACCCGCCTTACGATGGCTGAAGAGCCGATTCGAGAGGGTTGAAGCTTAAACCGGAAGGTTGAAAGCCCCCAAACAAACTTGTTGAAGTATCAAGATTGTTGCACCATCTTATAAGCCGCCATCTTGTAAGAAGAAATGACAGAAGCCTCCAAGTGACTTTATGATGATCCAATAAATTCAAGCACCCATGTTTGAACGGTGTATCTCGCGATTCATCCTCTTGGGAAACTTTTTAATTCTTCCGCCAATAATGTGGTAGCCCCAAGGATTGGGTTTTCTCTTGCAGAGACCCGGGGTTCTCTTTGAAAAATGACCAAATGTGTCTCGCCATGTCTGTAGCTCCCGAGTTTTAAGTTGACTCGAAGAGGCCGCTTGAGAATCTCCACTGAAGGGTGATGTTGATATTGGCGGGTTATAGATGATCCCATATGAATTGTTTCGATAATACGGTCGATGGTTTGTCCCGGCTGGTTGTTGAATTTAACCAAACTGTAGTGGTGGCGACTTGTGCGCCTGTCCGTTGGGCGGCTCGTATCGACGAGCACCGCACTAATATGTTGATGTAGATCAGACTGTGGGCGGTGTCTTGCGCGCGTCCGTTGGGCAGCTCATATAGGCGAGCCCGGCACTATTATACCAATGTAGATTGGATCGCAGGGCGGCGATTCAGAACCGTCCATTGGGTGGCTTGTACTGGTGTATGAAGCCACTGGCGTGTTGATGTAGACGTAGAAACTAGCCGCAGCATTGTAAGCCTGTGCTATTGTGGAAGACGCCACGATGTTGTAAGCCGGCACGGATGGCGAGAGACATCCATGACATTGAAAGCCGGCACGGATGGCGAGAGACGGCCACGATGTTGTAAGCCGGCGTGATCGTGAGAGATGGCCACGGCGTTGTCAGCTGGTGCAGCCGCGAGAGATGGTCGCTGCATTATAAGCCGACACGGTCGTGAGACGGATGAACACTGGTGCATAATGATGTTGGCGCGTCTCCATCTCCGCGGTATAAAGCCACTTGAATAATTGTCCTACATAAAAATATTATAGGTCAAAGTACTGCTCTCGAAGAAATTTAATATATGATAATAAAATAGACGAAACAGATAGCACATGATGTTCTTCTTTGCGTGCACCATCTCTCCCTTTGAGCTTGTTCCATTGAACCAGCCACATATACAGGGGAAAAACGAACAAGACAACAGGTAACTGGGCCTCAGGAGCCCGACGGGGTGGGCACACATGGCAAAAGCTGGTGCGGCGGCCCATAGGGATAAGAAGGGGTAAGGCATCGGCGGCTCGGTGGAGCCAGGCCGAGGCGGACGCGAGGTGCGCATGCGGCTAGGAGCCAGCGACCGCCGCGTGGAGGCGAGGGTGGAGGCAGAGCCGACCAAAGGCGATGGTGAGGCGAGGCACGCGTGCGGCTTAGAGCCGGCGGCTGGCGCGCGGATGCATAACAGCGGGGCACGACAACAGCCTGCGGGTGCGGACGAGCGGCGGCGGCTCGCAGCAGGGCGATGCTGCTTGCGAGCAGGGGATCTGGCACGGGTGGCTCATGGCAGGCACTAGAAGAGAAGGTGTGCCGGCCGGCGGCTTGGCGATGGAGGCGGCGCTCGAGGGCGACATAGGCAGCTTGGGAGGAGCAGTGCCGACCCGCGATGGTTCGGGACGGCTCAGGGCCGGGGCGGCTTCCGCGAGAAAGCAAGTCTAGCTTGATGTGGCTTGATACTGCTGCGACATCCAGCAATGCAAGGCCTATGATGCGGAGAGATGGAGGCAGAGCGGGAGAAGCAACTCGTCGGTATTGGCTGCGCTGGCTCAACACGCGGCGAAAGAAAGCGGATGCAGCAGGTGCAGTAGAAGAGTGCGTTGTATAGAGGCTCAGAGCAGTGGGCCCGACGACCGACACATTTGTAACATCCCAAATTTTGGAATGTTATAATTAATATTAGAATGATTGTTTGTTTGCTTGAGTGATTGAAATTGAGTGAAAATTTGAAACTTTTGAAAACTTTTGAATGAGAGGGAATAAAATGACTTTTCCATGAGATTTGAATTCCATTTAGAAAATATTTCAAATTCAGAAACTTTATGCAACTCAATGATTTTCATGAGAGAGGATAAAAGGACTTCTTCAAATTATATGAAATATGAGTTGGAAGTTTAAAGGAAGGATTTGAAAGTGCTTTTGGAAACCTCTGAATTATTCTTTAGGAATCCATGTCATATTTGGTTCCTATTCAAATTTGTAAGCATTCAATCCCCTTGACAAAGTTTTTGAGAGGATGTAATATGACACTCCAAACTAGGGGTATTTTTGTGAAGTTTTTGAATCATAAAACCCATGGGGTTATTTGAAAAATATTTGCAAAAATAAATAAAGCCATTTAGGCATTTTCTGAAAATAATTTTTTTAAAGTATTTAATTTGGCCGTGGAAAAATGTCCATTAAATGGCATTTATTTCCCTAATCATTTTTTGGACAGGGTTTAAATGTCTTAATGCTGTTTTTAATGCTCTGGTATTTATAAAAAAAAATCGCGCGTATTAAGACCCAGCCGGCCCAGCCCCTGATCTCTCCCCGAAAACCCCTCCCGACCGGCCGCCCGCTGACAGCGCTCCCCGCTCTCTCTCTGACCGCGGGCCACACCGCCCGATCGAAACCACCGCGCGGTCGCCTCTCTCCTCCATCTCCTCCCCAAACTATGCCAGCGACCACAGAGCCGAAAATCCCTCCCCTTCCTACTCCGACCACCCCGAGGTCCTATATAAGTCCCCCTGCCTCCCCTCGACCCGTTCCCCCACTTTCCCCCAACTCCCCGTGCCCCACGTCCTTGCAATCGCTCGCCGGAGCCGAGCGCCACCACCACGCCATTGTCATCGCATCGCACGACCTCGACCACCTCGCCACCTCCCGAGCCCACCATCCATTCTCCCACGCTCGTGCGCACCTCCCAGCGCTCTCGCCCGAGCCCCACACCCACCTGAACTACCTCCCCGTCGACCACCCGAAGGCCACCTCCGCCTCCGAGCTCACCATCGTCGACCCCGTCATCCCCGAGCCCCTCTGACGGCACCATCGTCTTCTCCGTGCTCGTGCGCATCGACCGGACCCCTTCCTCGATGCCGAAGACCACCGGAGCACCTTACCTGTCCACGCCCGAGCCGCTGCCGTCACCGGAGCCATCGTCGGACTCCACCACCACCGCTGTGAGCACCCTCCTCCGTCCGATCTCGAATGAACGACGTAGATTAGACCCAACTTACCCCGTCGGTTCTTTTGAAAAGAATCGGACGGTCTTCTTTTAGTAAATTTTAGCCGACCCATTTCTTTGTTAAGTATCGGCCGTCCGTCCATTTAGCTCCAACGCGCACACCTTTCGACCAATAGGAACCTGACACGTGTACCCCTGTCCGTTAGTTAGGAATTTTCTTTTTTTTTCTGTTCTCTGTTTTAAAACAGAATAGTTCTGTTTTTGTTTTTATCATATCTTTTATCTTTTTAGTTGTTTTAATTTGATTCTTTTTTCATTGTGTCACAAATTGTATCTAGTTTCTGTAGATACCAAGTTTGACTGTTTTTGAATATTTAAATTTGAATTTAAACAGATTTGATTTAAATTTTGTTTTCTGAATATCTTGAGTTTAGAAAGTTATTTTTAGTTGATTCCTTTTGCTACTTGTCACTAGTAATCTTAGTTATCAGTAAATAAAGTTTGAGAATTTTTTTAGGATAAATTTGATTAGGATTCTTAACCAAAACAGAATCTGTTTTAGTTTCCTATTAGTTTAATTTTTGATTTTCTTTTGGTTTAATTTGAAATCTGAATTTGATTTAACTTATGTTTTAGATTTCATTTAGTTCTGTTGTTCTAAACTTTAGTAATTTACTTGCTGATTAACAAAAGATAATTTGTTTAGTTTATGAATTTTTATTGTAGGAACCTATACCCTTTTTTGAAATAGGTATAGTTTATTAAAAACAAATTAATTAGTAATAATTCTTTTAACCAAAGTTTTAAGTAATTAGATTCTGTTTTAAAATAAAGTTTTTAGTAATTCTTTTCTATTAAGAAATGTTTTGTTAATAAAATTAGTTTAGTTTTACTCTATTGTTGTAGGAAAACTATATTATTCTTCATTAGGTAATGTTTTATAAAACAACTTAGTTTTAGTAGAAATCCTTTTCACAAAAGTTTTGTATGATTTAATCCTAGTTTATAATAAAGTTTTTATTAATTCTTTTCTGTTAACTATTAGTTTGGTTACAAAAAAAGAGTTTTGTTTTAGTAGTAGTTTAGCCACTAAAACTTAGAGTCCATTGCTTTGCTTTGTTTTGATTTGTTATGTTGCTAGTTGGTTTCTTATTTGAAAAGAATTATTTAAAATAATTAAGTTTTACTTTGTGTTAACTTAGTTGTTTTATACTTTGTTTTCTCTTATTTTAATATTTTAGTGTTTTACTTAGCAAACACTTTTGTGTTAGGGTGTTGTTTTCATAGTTTTACTTGTTCTTCAAAAGTAATTCTTTTTGCTAATAAAATATGTACTAAAATATTTTTGTTATATTTTACTTTGTTTTTATTTTTTTACTATTTGAAAATAGTTGTTGTAGAGGAGAACTACCTTAGTTGTGTGCATGAAAACTTTGTTGATTTTAACTTTGACTTAAATATTTCCCTCACCACAATTGTGTTGATGTAGTTTTGTTACTTGGAGTTTTGTCTTAAGAAATTCCTTCATCAACCTTGTTACTTTTGGTTCTTGTGTTACCTTGTGATTGTTAGTATTGATTGCTAGAAGTGTTTGCTTATGAATGCAATGTTTGATTGTATAGATTTCATCGGAGAGTGACGTATAGTTCTATCAAGTATTTTCTGAGAGCGATACTTATCTTCATCAACAGTACAGGCAAGTTCACTTTGACCATTTTGTTCATACCTATGTTTTATTGCATGTAGTGACATCATTCAACAAATCCCTCCCGTAGTGTTATTGAAATTATTGTAGTTGAGTAGAATGCATGAGGTAGGAACCCACCACTTGTTACTAAAGCCCCGGGAACGCTAGTTAGTGCAATGCTATGCTAAAGTAGACGGGGTCTGGTATGAGTGTTCGTGAGTGGTGTGAGAAGGAGGACTCCACGTCAAAACGATGACTTCATGAAGGCTTCTTCAAGACCTGCATATTCAAGACCTCAAGACTTCGAGACTCGAGAAACAAGTTTTTCAATACACACTACTGGGTGAGGGATGGTTGGAACGGCACCCCGGAGAAGCCAGTGGATTTGCCTAGGTGTTGCTGGAGATGTGCCAGTATTCACGTGGAAAGCCTCACCCAGACTCAAAGGGAAGGATGAATACTTCATGCCCGGAAGCTTACCTGTGTAGCCACAAGTCATTATGGGCTCTGGCTTGGTTGATCTTTGTTGTGACTCTGTCTAGGCAGTGCTACAAGATGTAGTCGGCGTTAGGATTGGATGGGCACTGTCAGATAGTCAGGGAAACACTCTGAAAGACCATGTTTCTTTTGTCCTGTTCTCAAACACCAGGCACTGCGAGGACTTACCAGGAGGGAAAGAATCTTGTGGGTAAAGTACACAACACTCTGCAGAGTTAAACCTAATCGATTAGCCGTGTCCCCGGTTACGGACAATTTGAGCCTCTGGACTTGGATCTATCTCTGAACTCTCAAGACTGGACTGATAACTAATTGTGGGCAACTTAATGATACCTGTGGGCATTTGGACATCGGTTGGCGGAACCATGTCATGATAGGTAACTCTATAGTGAAAACTCCTGATATTCCTTTGTTGTAGGAAAATAAAATCAGCTTTTACGCAAACACTTAGACACAGAGCCACAAAGCCTTTGCATATAGAATATTCTTTATTCTTCTGTTCTTCTATGGTGATCTTACCAGTACATTCAGTGTACTGACCTACATGGCTGCAACGTCTTATGTTGCAGATACTCTTCTACGACGGGTAAGAGTACGATTTAGGGTTATGGTCCGCACTCAACTTGCCGTTGGTGTTATTGGGACTCCACTCCCGTTGACTGTATCCGCTGCTATTTTAAGGTATATATCAGTTTTACGTTAATTACATGTGATTGCACTTTGATATATACATTGATGTACTGTGTGTGCCAGCATACTGATCCAGGGATGGCACATAACACACAGAGGCTTGACTCGTTTTGAGTCGGGTCGCTACAGACGCATGAAGGCAAAGCTACCTGAAGGAGCGGCAATGCATAGAAGTAAGGGCGGATCGAGTTGAGCAAAAGCGACTCAGGGCACGCGCGGCAAGCCGGGCGGTTAAGGCCGACACGTTGATGCAGTGGAGCAGCAAGCTGGCGGGCGGAAACGAAGGCGGTGGCTCGCGCGTGCAGACGCAGTGAGGGCGGAGCCGCAACATGATAGGGCTATCTGGCACAGAGGAAATACCGGCAGCTCGAGGAGGGCGCAGTGCCTCCGTGGTAGAGACCTGGTTCGGGGCAGGACCAACAGGTGAGGCCGAGGCAGAGACGGGCCATTGCAGAGATGATCCACAACAGGTATGGTGCGGTAGAGCCAGTTCGTGGCGCGAGTCGGAGGCCGACACTATTGAGGCGACGCCATGGTGGCTGGGTCAGAGTCCCACAAGGATCGTCTTGGAGATGGCCAGCGGCTTGGTGAAACTATGTGAGTGGTGGCGGTGGCACGCGCGCCCAGACCTTACTATTGCGGGATCGAGCAGCGGTTTGACGAGGTTGAAGGTAGCTCATCGGTGACTTAGCGGAAGCGGCTCATTGATGACTTGGAGCGGAGGCATAGAACAGCTGACTGGTGCTGGTGAGGCGAACCTCCGCAGAGGTGGCGGCTCATCGGAGCGGTAAGGCAAGTCCGAGGCAGAGCTTGAGCGCCCTGGCTAGTCCGAGGTAGAGACTGATTCCTACTTCCTTTTTCTCTTCCTTGAGTAGTACTAGCTCACGTGAATCTCTGCTGGATCAAGTAGTACTTCTTTCCATCTTATGTATTTTTTTGACTTGCGGGCTGTTATACTTGGAGTTGTATCTGATTATTACTCTTTTGCTTAGCAGAGGTGGCTGCCACCATGGCAGAGGCACCCGGATCAATAGCCAAATAGTGTTTGGTCCGTAGTTTGACTTGATGGGGGCTTGGCGATTCGCCTCCATCAGACTCGGTGAATCCATGCTGAGCAAAAACAATGACCCCCATCATGCTAACCTTCAGAATCTTCTCTAATGATCTTGCCAATCAAACTGATGAACACCATAAAATTTTCTAATCTTTATCTAGTGAACTCAACACTGATGTAGGTCCTTCCAAAAACCAACTTTTCATCATCCGAGACTTTGTGAACTTCTCGAAACCTGGGTAAGATCCCTCTAAAAACTCAACACCACCATGTGCTGGCCCCATGGTGGGCGCCAACTATCATGGATTTGTGACGACAGATGTCCGGGTGAACGGACTTTAGGTTCGGGGTAGAAGCACAACTATGTGGCGGCTTGAAGGGGTTGGTCGGAATCAAGAGACGCGAGTTTACCCAGGTTCGGCCCCTCCGATGGAGGTAAAAGCCTACGTCCTGCTTGTCTTGTATTGATGAATGTGATGACCTCTCGGTTACAAGGTACTGTCTTGCTACCTCTAATCCCGAGAGCCTCTAGTCTATCTATCTTTAATCTCTTGTGTCTATCTAAACTTGTGGACTTGTGAACCTGTCTCTCTAAGGGCGTTCTACCCCTCCTTATATAAGTGGAGAGGGTAGGTTTACAAATAGAGTCCTACTCCCTGTAGGACTAGGACTAGTCTTTCACGAATCCTACTCCGGGTCTTGTTTCTCTTGTAAGGGAATCCTCTCTCCTTTGGGCCTTCTCTTGTGAGCTAGCTGGCGACGGCTTACATGCCGGGTCTTGGTCCTGGTCATCCTGCAACCCACCTGCCGGGTCACCAATAAAACGCCATGTCTTGACCAGGTCTCCTGTAAGTCGCCAGGCCGGGTCATACCGCGGGGTATATCCCCGATAGTTTTCGTTGCATTGTGTGCTTGTTTTGATGAATCTATGGCTTGTATTGGGGTGGGTGGGTGAGTGCTATAAGTCATGGTAAAGTTAGAATACAGTAGATATAATGCAATTATAAAATATGAATGGGTTTACAACAATACCTAAAGTGGTAATTTGCGTCATTATACTAACGGATCTCATGAGAATTTTGTCAAGTTTTGTGTGATTGAAGTTTTCAAGTTTTGGGTGAGATCACGATGGATGAAGGAATAAGGAGTAAGAAGATCCTAAGCTTGGGTATGCTACATCACCCCAAGGTAATATCCAAAGAGTAACAAGCAACTAAGCTTGGGGATTCCCCGAGTGGCATCCCCTCTTTCTTCTAACAACCATCGGTATTTTACTTGGAACTATATTTTTAGTCGTCATATATCATGAGTTTTGCTTGGAGCGTCTTGTATCTTTGATTTATTTGATTTTATCCTTGCTGCACACACCTATTTGAGGGAGCCAAAATTACACTATGATTTTCTAGAATTGCTCTTTATACTTCACTTAAATCTATTGAGCAAAGGAATTGCTCTTATGCTTCACTTATATCCTTTTGAGCACGATGTGCTTTTACATGTTTGAAGAAATGCTCTCATGCTTCACTTAAATTAATTTGAGAGTTAGTAATTTTGAATAAATCCTCTCATGCTTCACTTATATTGTTTTGAGAGATGAAACTTATATGCTTATGTTCTTAACTTATATCCATGTGAGCTTATCAAAAGCAATTGCAATATATGAAACTAGTCCCAAAGTGATAGATATTCAAGAGGGATATAATAAAAACTTTAATGGAGATCATTGGACAAATTAAATTTGATTCTTTGTAATAGTTTTGAGACATGACAATAGTAATATGTGAGTTATGTTAGTGAGTAATTATGCTTAGTAAGAATATTGGTGTTAAGGTTTGTGATTCCCTACGCAAGCACGAAAGTCAATAGTTGTGCTATGAAATTACATCCTACTTATGGTGCATTATTCAGTGTTAGTTATGCTTAATGCTCTCTTATGTGATTTTTCGTTTCCTGGTTGGATGCTTCTCAATCTCTTGCTAGCCTTCACTTGTACTAAGTACAAATACTACTTGTGCATCCAAAATCCTTAAACCAGTTTTGCCATATGAGTCCACCATACCTACCTATATATGATATTTTCATGCCGTTCCAAGCAAATTTGTATGTTCCATCTCTATTTTTTCAAAATAATTTTTCCTTTTTGTGTGATCGTACCGCTCATGAAATGGTAGGGGTGACCGATATTTTTCCATGCTAGATGTGTTATTCTCAAGATGAGTGTTTATTCACTTGTCATTGCACGAGAGTATGGTGGTAATAGGGATGCCTAGTCCCAAAATGAAAAGAAAGAAAACATATATTTACTTTATGTTGTCATATAATAAATTCCTTGGAAAGTGTTGGTATGGAAGGCAACCATGGATTCGGCTAGCCATGGAAAGTGAAAGTATGGTGGAAAAAGGAATAAACTTTATTTTCTGTTTGGGAACCACCTATGATGTACCTAGCATGGAAAGATATTGAAATCTCTCAATCGTTTTCGTTGACAGGAAAGGCAAGCCACCCAAAATATTGCTTCTCTATCAATTTAAACACTTGAGTTCTGGCACCTCTACAAATCCCTAGTTCCCTCTACTAAGGGCCTATCTATTTACTTTATGCAATTTTTATTTTTCAATTTGAGTCTCCATCTTATCTTATAAAGCACCAACTAGGAGGCACTATGATCGTACTTGAGCATTAGGTGTAGCTAATATTTGAGTATGTATTGTGAATGGATCAATGATTGAGCATGATGGGATAGGGATAACTTGCTTTAGCGTTGATATTTTGAAAGACATGGTTGCTTGTTGATATGCCTGAGTATTAAAGTTTTCATGTCAAAACTAGACTATTGCTTTAAAAGTCCAAGTATCCATGCTACAAACAAAACAATATATGATGAACATGTTAGGCACCATTCCACATCAAAAATTCTGTTTTTATCATTTTCCTACTCGAGGACGAGTAGGAATTAAGCTTGGGGATGCTGATACGTCTCCAACGTATCTATAATTTTTGCTTGTTCCATGCTGTTATATTATCAATCTTGGATGTTTTACAATCATTTTATAGCAACTTTATATCATTTTTTGGGACTAACCTATTGACATAGTGCCAGCTACTATTTTGCTTCTTTTTTACTTCGTAGAAAATCGGTACCAAACGGAGCCCAAATGCTACGAGGATTTTTGGAGAATTTTTATGGACCAGAAGAGCCAAGATGGGCCAAAGATCACCAAAAGATGGGGCCCAGGGTGGCCACCCTCCACCAGGGCACGCCAAAGGCCCTAGCATGGCCTGGTGGAGGGTGCCCACCTCGAGACCCCCGTAAACCGAATATCAAGCCTATAAATTCCCATATTTGTGGAAAACCCTAAAGGAGTCTACGAAACACAATTCTAGCCGCCGCAAGTTCCAGAACCTCGAGATTGAATCTAACACCATCATAGAGGGGTTCATTTTCATCATAGGTGCCTCTTCGATATGCGTGAGTAGTCCACCGTAGACCTACGGGTCCATAGGCAGTAGCTAGATGGCTTCCTCTCTCTCTATGATTCTCAATATAACGGTCTCTTGGAGATCTATTTGATGTAATGACTTTTGCGGTGTGTTTGTTGAGATCCGATGAATTTTGAGTTCATGAGCAGTTTCTATCCATGAATATGATTTGAGTCTTCTTTGATCTCTTATTTGCATGATTACTTATAGCCTAGTATTTATTCTTTGAATCTTTGGTTCAGTTAGGCCAACTAGATCGATTTTTCTTGCCATGGGAAGAGGTGCTTTGTGATGGGTTCGATCTGGCGGTGTTCTTTCCCAGTGATAGAAGGGGCAGCAAGAAACACATCTATCGTTTCCATTGAGGATAACAAGATGGGGTCTATTCCTACATGAATAGATCTTGTCTACATCATGTTACCATTCTTATTGCAGTACGCTGTTTCCCATGGATTTAATACACTAGATGCATGCTGGATAGTGGTCGATGTGTGGACTAATAGAAGTAGATGCAGAATCACTTTGGTCTACTTATCTTGGATGTGATGCCTATATAATGATCATTGCCTGAATATCGTCATGATTATTTGATCTTCTATCAATTCCCAACAGTAATTTGTTCACCCACCATGTGCTATACTCATGAGAGAAGCCACTAGTGAAACCTACGGCCCCCGGGTCTACTTTTCCAACATATTGCTTTCCGATCTACTATTTTGCCCTTTTGTTTTAAGATCTATTAATCCAAAAAAACAATAATACCTTGCTGCACTTTTTATTTATTTATTTTAGTTTGTGTTCTTGCGAGATCTATTTGCCAAAACTATCATTACCTAATCTATCTTATTAGCGTAGAGAGCTTGACAACCTCTCTTTCGCGTTGGGTTGCAAGTATTTGTTATTTGTGTGCAGGTGCTATTTACGTGGGTGCATGATCTTCCTCTATGGATTGATACCTTGGTTTGAGGGAAATACTTACCTTTGTTGTGCTGCATCATGCCTTCATCTTTGGGGAAATACCGACGCAGTCTCAAGCCACATCAATACCTTCCTCACCTCTTGACCATACAGGTGGTTTGAGACGTAATCATCGATGAACTGCCTTGAAAAGGACTAAAAAAAACATATGCTTAAATATCTTTTTTTTTAAATTTGAAATTGTGCAAAGGGAAAAGGACAAGGTGAAAGAGATGGTACTATCCTATAGTTGACTCATGTCTTGTTCATTGTGCATACAAACATCTTGTTGTTTTTCATAGCTAGTTTCTTTATCTTAACAATCTTTCTAAGTTTCTTGATTTGACTGATATTCAAGGACACCTCATTTCCCCACATGAAAAAGGGCCGAACAGTGGGTCTAAACCTCTTACAACAAGACCTACATGTGCAAGAACAAATTATTAAAAACCTTAATATTAGAATGGTTCCTGCAATTGGACAATAATGTGCTATTAGCCAAAGGACCATTGATGTGCAAAGCACGAGGGTAAACTTCAATGTCTCCCATTGTTTACCCCTGCAACATATTTAAGATAGATATTTATCAGGTTCTAAGTGATATTTGGCATACTAACAATGAAACATGTTAATGAAAAATAAACACATTGTAGATCCAACAGATTAAGTCGAGCCACATGGAAAAGGCAATTATCTAAACCAAGCGGGCTAAGAACTATGAAATATAGCAATTGTATATGTTTCACATGTATTTAGTACATATAAATTCGATTTATTTCTCACATGCATAACAATATTTATACCTACAACAATTGAACATCACATTATAAAATTGAACTAAATAGTTACATGGTCACCACAATAAATGAATCAAACAGTTAACTAAGCACCACATTGCACAATAGAACATACTAGAAGGTCAGATTGCAACTAGCATTGCATTGGACATTTCACTGGAATTTTTAAATGAAAGGCAAGAGCAGCACATGCAACTGGTGAATCAAACATGCTTAACCGGCATAGCTAGCTGAACATATATAGGTCCTTAGTGATAAAGCTAAGAAAAACAAGCTATTCCTCATCGTCAGAGATATCGATGACGATGGCCTCCTTGAACTTGCAAGAGGGTGAGGCCTCCAGACCATGGGTGCACCTCTCATAGTGATGAGTGGTCTGATCCTGCCCCGGGACCAATATGACGGCTCTGGAGCTAAGGTAAGCACGTGCAGGTTGACAAAAAACACCTCGTAGTCTTTGTCAAATGCACCAACGGTGCCCTCGAGAAAATACCATGAGTTGTCGTTTATAGCAACCAACCACGTGGTGGCATCCGTGCGCAAGGCATCGACGGTGGCCTCGACAGTGAGGTGCTCCTCCAAGATCTGGGGGTCGACATGCATGGCAACCATCACTGACTCATCCGCGCGTGGAGCCGCGATTTGCTTCTCCGCTACCAAATGCTCATTGAGATCCTAACTATACTGCATACACCATGGCTTTCGTTGGCGATTATTTCGAGGATGGGGGTAGTGATTTGGGTGGAAGGCGTTGCATCGGCGGTCGGGCTATGTGGGATGGAGGAGTAGGGGGTGGGAGAGAGGGAGTATTGGGGAGGAATCAATTACCTGACTAGATGGACGAGGCCGAGCAGCAGGAAGGAGCGTCGTTGGCGAGGAAGCGGTGCTGCAAGCAAGTAATGAAGGTTTGGACTAGGAAAGGAATGATGAAACAAGGGAAATGTGGCTTTTGATTGGTGCCGGGGGTGAGGGAGCTAGATATTTCCACATTAGCCCAAACTTTTCGTTTGGTGCAGTTAAAAACTGGCACAGAAAGTGTCATTGGACACAATCCCTTATTCAAAATTATGTGTGATATCTAAACATCACAAATTAAGCCTATACTTTACCCCGTGTGTGATGAGCTTGAACGTGTAAATTATTCAGAAATGTTTGCGATATCTATACATCACAAACAAAGCCTGAACTTTACCCCTTGTGAGATGAGATTGAACATGCAAATTTTCGTGCCCAAGATTCCGACGTAAGATTGGATACTACATTGCACATGGTTCGTGCCAACAAATTTTGTGTGATGTACTTGAATTCCATTTTAATTTGGAAGACAAAATGGGGATATGGCGGCAAATTTTGGTCCGCATTTCCCTGGTTACAATGGTCCTCCACGTCATCGCATAATTTAACATCAATTGCTAATTTGAGTACTTCACAAAAGAGCCAACACCACAACCTGCACTTACTTAATCAAACAATTAAACATAGTTGGTTGTCCTAAACATTACTCTAACAAAATACTAACGCTCTAAACAAAGACTAATCTCCCGTCATATGCTCGTCGATGTCCACCGCATCCTCCATGACCAGCTCGCGTTCGACGACCTCCAGGGGAAGGGGCTCTATGGAATCTATCGCCACATACTCTGCAAATATCTCAGAGTCCATGTCCGTCATATCTTTGGAAAAGGCAGCCACGAGCCGGGTGTGGGCGGCTTATACGTCTACAACGTATCTATAATTTTTGATTGTTCCATGCTATTATATTGTCATTCTGGGATACTTTTTGGGTGTTTATTTACCAATTAATATTATCTTTGATCACTAACCTATTAACCCAGTGCCCTATGCTAGTTGTTGTTTTTTTGCATGTTTTTGGCTTTTCAGGTTTACAGTACCAAATGAAGTCCAATTGCCACGAAACTTTAATATGATTTTTTCTAGACCAAAAGAAGACCTGGAAGCTTCGGAAGGAGGCCGGGGGGGGGGGGGGGCACAAGGGAGATACCACACAACATGGCGCGTCCTGGGGGTGGGTCATGCCCTATTATATGGTGCCCCATGGTGTCTACTATGCAACTTTATTCTTGTAGACTCTATTGGGCCTCCAAGCACAAAGTTTTGTAGGACAATAGAAATTTCCCCTCAAGTGGATGAACTAAGGTTTATCAATCCGTGGGAGGTGTAGGATCAAGATGGTCTCTCTCAAGCAACCCTGCAATCAAATACAAGAAATCTCTTGTGTCCCCAACACACCCAATACAATGACAAATTGTATAGGTACACTAATTTGGTGAAGAGATGGTGATACAAGTGTGATATGGATAGTAGATATAGATTTTTGTATTCTGAAAATATAAAATCAGCAAAGTAACAATTAGAAAACAGCGAGCAAAACATTGTATAAATGCTTCGAAATAAGGCCTAGGGTTCATATTTTCACTAGTGAAATCTCTCAACAATACTAACATAGTTGAATCATATAATCATCCCTCAACATGCAACAAAGAATCACTCCAATGTTCCTATGTAGCGAAGAACAATAAGATGAAATTGGTGTAGGTAGTAGAACCACCTCAAAGTTATCCTTTCCGATCAATCTTTTGGGCTATTCCTATAAGTGTCACAAACAACCCTACAGTTCGTAGTAAAATAACACCAATGATACATATCAATCAACCCTAGTGTTACCTCAAGTATCATATTCAACACAATTTCAGATCTATCATATTCAATCCAACACAAAGAATTTCAAGGAGCACCCCAAGATTTCTATCGGAGAACGTGGTATCAAACGTGCAATCAACCCCTATGCACAGATCCCCAAGGTCAGAGGAATCCACAAGTTGATGCAATAACATATATCAAGTGAATCACTTGAATACCCCAATGTCACTACAGGTATCTGCATGCAAGACATACATCAAGTGTTCTCAAACCAAAATGTTCAATCCAACATAACGAGATCTCAAAGGGAAAGATTCAATTCATAACGACACGATAGCAAGGGAATAACATCATATGATTTTACTACATTAACAAAGCCCATGATACATCAAGATCGTGACATCTCAAGAACACGAGAGAGAGATAGAGATTGAACACATAGTTACTGGTACATACCCTAAGCCTTGAGGGTGAACTACTCCCTCCTCGTCATGGTCTCCACCGTGATGATGACGATGGACACCGGATGATGATTTGCCTCTCCGACAGGGTACTGGAAAGGCTCCAAATTGGTTTTTCATCAATACAGAGAGTTGCGGCTGCGGAGTGGAGATTCTCTGTTTATTTCTGGGGTTTCTAGGATTTATAGGATTTTTCAGCGTTGGAATCACGCGCAACGGAGCGACGTGGGCACCACCACATATCAAGGCATGAACCCCGAGGGCCACACCATGATGGCTTGTGGCCCAAGGGTGGCTCCCCTCCGACGGTTCTCCGCTCCAATATTGCTTATTTCCTCTAGAAAAAATCACAAAAAACTTTCCGGCGATTCCGAGAACTCTCATTTTCTGCACACAAAAAACATCACGGTAATTCTACCGAAAACAGCGTTAGTCCGGGTTAGTTCTAAATAAATCATATAAAGTGCACCAAAACCATATAAAAGTATTGTAAACATAGACAAATATGGCATGACTACTTCTTAAATTATCGATACGTTGGAGATGTACCAGCATCCCCAAGCTTAATTCCTTCTCATCCTCGAGTAGGTAAATGATAAAAGAAATAATTTATGAAGTGTGAATGCTAGCATAATGCATAATATTGATCAAGGATAATTTAAGCCAATTTTCTATCATCATAACCAGCAAGTATATCTCATAAAACTTCTCATGATCAAGTAGCAAGTTATTCACATGTTAAAGTATAGACAATAAACTTTCTTGAAAACTAGCAAACTATGTTTTGAGTCATCAAACAATCACAATTCATCTTATTTCCAGGAAGCGTCTATGTAAGAGCTTTGGTTTAGCAAATTCCACATACTCAACTATCATTTAGTATTCCATGATTGTTGACATCCAAAGCATATTTTTAGAACAAACAATTTTAGTCAAACACATAGGAAGATAGAGGCTTTAAAGCTTCACCTCCCAACTTATTTATCTCGGGCATAATGTCAACAAATAATGAATCATGATCACCTATATTCATCTATATATATGTGTCTGGATCTTTACCCACCACATGATGCTTGCCAACTAAAGAATTAATAGATTGGAATAAGAGGTTGACTCAACATGAAAAGTAAAAGATAGGCCCTTCGCAGAGGGAAGCAGGGATTTGTAGAGGTGCTAGAGCTCATTGCTTAAAATAGAGATGAATATATTTTGGGTGGTGTGCCTTTCCTATCAACGTCACAACAAGAGATTTCAATATCTTCCATGCTAATCACATTACTTGTGGTTCACAAACGGAATTGAATTTTTTACTCCCCCTCGACCATTCAAACACATTCCATTGCTGGCCGAATCCACGGTTGCCCTCCAAACAATCAACTTTCTAGGGGGAGTTTTTGTTTATTTATTTTTGTGTTATGCAGGACTGGGCATCCTTTTTACCAGCCTCTCTCGTGCAATGAAAAGTGACTAAACACTCGTCTTGAGAATAAATCGCTTAGCATGGAAGATAATGACCGCCCTGTCACTCCATGAGTGGTACGAGAACACGAAACATATGTTTCTTTGAATTTTAGATGTGGCACATGCAAATTTACTTGGAATGGTAGTGAAATACCATACATAGGTAGGTATGGTGGACTCTCATCGAAGAAACTTGGATCAAGGATCTAGATGCACAAGTAGTATCTCTACTTAGTATGAAGTTTTGGCTAGCAAAAGGATCTAAACAAGCACCACATGTTAGATAATCCACGACAATATAACTGCTATGTGAATATAAACAAACAAAACCATTGCGTTGTGTTCCTTGTCCAACGTCAACTACTTGTTCAAGTTTGAAAATATTTAATGGGGCTTCACAACCATAGAAGATGTCCAAAAAATAGTATATTTATATGTGAAACCTCTCCTCCTTCAATATTCTTTCATGAATTGTTTAAATGATCAATGTTATGTTTGCTAACTTCCAATAAATTTTAACTCTAATACTCCTAGTATGTGAAGTCACTACTCCCCATGGGACAAGCATATGAAGCATATATAATTTCATGTTTATGATATTTCATTCATTCACAATTTACTCTTAGGATATAAGTGAAGCACAAAAGCAAACCATCAAACTACTCTCAAAAGATATAAGTGAGGATCAATGAGTAGTTAAATAATTAAGTATCTATGTGAGGACTCTCTCTCAATAAAGATTTTAATATCTGAGTATTTTATTCAAAAAACAAACTAAATAAAAATGCATTCCAAGAATAACACATATCATGTGGACAAAAAAATTAGGCTCAACATAAGCTAACCGATATTTGTTGAAGAGAGCTGGGATGCGTAGCATCCCCAAGATTAGATGCTTGATACTTCTTGAAATATTTACTTGGGGTTACTTTAGTATCCCCAAGCTTGACATTTTGTATCTGTTCAATCCTCTCATATCCCGGTTTCACCTAAGTCTCAAAATCTTCATCCACACAAAACTTGAAAAGAACTCGTGAGAAAGGTTAGTGCACATAAGAATAAATCAACTCATTATGTACTGACAATGCAAGTTGAATAATAATATCCAAATACTATCTAATGTTTAATATCATTTCCAAAATTTATATGTACCAATATAAGCTATGGAAACCATAGGATAAATAGATAACAAAACTATGACAGTAATCTGTCCAAACAGAACAATGTGTAGCTATCAAATTAAACGGTATATTATCTATCTCTAAAATTTCTGAAAATTTAGTAAATGATAAAAAATCTATATGACCATACAGTGTAAAAATTTCAGTAACTTTACACATTCCTGTAAAATATGAAAATTCAAACACTACATCAAAAGTTTCTGTTTTTACACAACTCACATCAAACATGTAATTCAAGCATCCTAAAAGGCAATTATTAGAAATTTTTATCCAAAAACAAGATTATAAATAAAATATAAAATATAAAAACAAAATAAAATGATGCTCCAAGAAAAACACATATCATGTGACGAATAAAAATATAGCTCCAAGTAAGATATACCGATAATGTTGGAGACGAAAGAGTATTCCTTGGGTATTACCTTAGGGGTGCATCCCCAAGCTTAGAAGATTGAGTATTCCTTGGATATTACCTTAGGGGTGCCTCGGGAATCCCAAATATTAGTTTATTTATGCTATTTATTCACCTCATATCGGTGTCTCACCCAAATCTTGAAAACTTCAATCACACAAAACTTAATAGTACTTCGTGAGATGGGTTAGTATAATAAAGATAGATCATTCAGTTAGGTACTGTCATGGCAAGATTCATAATTGTTCTCACATAATACCTAATGTATTATAACATTACCATAATTTATATCACTGAATATAAGCCATATAAACACTTAAAACAAGCAAACTATGCATGCAAAACAGAATCTGTCAAAAACAGAACAATCTGTGAAGATCTGAATGAACACCATACTACCCTGACTCTAAAACTTCCAAAAAATTAGGACAACACAGATAATTTGCATAGAAATACTTTGTAAAAAATTCAGATTTTTTGACTCTCCAGTAAAATCAGAGAACTTCTTTACTGGAGGAAAACGTCTATGTTTTTGCACAGAATCAAACAAACAAGTATGCACACTATCCCAAAGGTTTTACTTGGAACTTTATTGGAATAAAAGTTATAATACATGATTAATACATAAAAACATAAATTAAAAGTGTTGGGTTGTCTCCCAACAAGCGCTTTTCTTTAAAGCCTTTAGCTAGTCATGATGATTCAATTGATGCTCACAAAGAAATAGTATTTGAAACATGCATAGAGATTTAACAAAACAAGTGCAACTTTAAAACTTTGAACACATAGAGATAAAACCTGATATTATTTCAATTCCTACGAGCATATGTTCCTCCCTCATAATAATTTTCAGTAGCATCATGAAGGAATTCAACAATACAAATATCACACAAAGCATTCTTTCCATGATGCACAAGCATTCAATTTTCATTACTCTCCACATCAGCAAATTCCTTTTCATCCATGGTAGTGGGAGCAAACTCAACAAAATAACTATCATGAGACACTTGCTTGACATACCCACATTCAATATTAAATCACGATGACAAGTTTCATGGTTACTATCACTCTTTATGGAATACATGTCATCATAATAATAATTATAGATAGGTGGCATGCCATCATCATAATAAATTGCTCACCAAAACTTGGGGGACTAAAAATATCATCTTCATCAAACATAGCATCCCCAAGCTTGTGGCTTTGCATATAATGAACATCATGGATATTCAGAGAATTCATACTAGAAAAATTGCAATCATGCTCATCATTCAAGGAATTCTCATTAAGTATTTGCACAAATTCTTCCTCTACCAATTGATCACAATTTTTTGAACCATCATTTTCACGAAAGACATTAAAAATACGAAACAATTGATGCAACCTAAACTCCATTTTTTGTAGTTTTCTTTTATAAAACCAAATTAGTGAAAAACAAAAAACTAAACGATTTAGTTGCAAGATCTAAAGATATACCTTCAAGAACTCACATCCTAGGCAAAGACACTAGAAAGTGAGCTTGATGTCTACTGCACAACTTTATTCTTGTAGACTCTATTGGGCCTCCAAGCGTAGAGTTTTGTAGGACAGTAGAATTTTTCCCTCAAGTGGATGATTTAAGGTTTATAGATACATGGGAAGTGTAGGATGGAGATGGTCTCTCTCAAGCAACCCTGCAATCAAATACAAGAAATCTCTTGTGTCCCCAACACAACCAATAAAATGGCAAATTGTATAGGTGCACTAGTTGGGAGAAGAGATGGTTATACAAGTGTGGTATGGATAGTAGATATAGGTTTTTGTAATATGAAAATATAAAAACATCAAGGTAAAAATTGGAAAACAACGAGAAAAACATTGTATAAATGCTTGGAAATAAGGCCTAGGGTTCATACTTTCACTAGTGCAATGTCTCAACAATGCTAACATAGTTGAATCATATAATCATCCCTCAACGTGCAAGAAAGAATCACTACAAAGTTACTATCTAGCAGAGAACAAGAAGATGAAATTGGTGTAGGTAGTTGTTGGGGATATAACCCTATGATAAGACCCGCCCAGGAGGGGCCGGGTCATACCTGGCGGCTCGCTATCAAGTGGGTCGGAAAAGGAAGGCTAGGCCGTGTGGCGGCTTGCCAAATGGGCTGAGACGGAGGACCAGAGACAGAAGATAGTGTAAGATCTAGGCGGGTAAGCCGCCCGGAGACGGCTTGCCAAAGGAGACAAGGCGGCTTAGAGACAGTACTAGACACATTGTAAGAGTCGGTTTGGGACTCATGTAACCCGGGGCCTTGACCTCGTATATAAAGGCAAGACCCGGGACGTCTTAGACAGAAACTAATCAATCGAGAGCTAGGTCAAGCGAATACACTCCCTTGTAATTGATACTCCAATCAATATACACAAAGCAGGACGTAGGCTTTTACCTCTTCTCGAGGGGCAAACCTGGGTAAACCCGTGTCTTTCGTCCCGATCAACCCCTTTGAGTCCACCGCCTTAGCGATGGCCTCGAACCTAAGTCTTCGGACATCTGCCATGATAAAACCACGACAGTTGGGGCCCACCGTGGGGCTAGAATGTGGTAGTGTTGAGTTCTCAAAGGGATCTCTCCCAAGGATTGAAGGATACGCCATTGGCTTTATGACGAAGAGTCACCATGGCAAGCTCTACATCGACGATTCAGGATGGGGGCCGGAGGCCATCTCGATCGAGTATGGGTATCGAGTTCCCATTGGCAAGATGCATGTGTTCATCGGCAAGATCGACGGATGCACACCCGGGCCGGACAACTAAGCCGACCTCGTCGAGCCGGCCCGACGCATGATACCCGCCCGTGTTCAACCCGGGCGGAAAGAGTGTTTTCGTCGGCTTTACGCAGGACAAGGAAGATTCCGTGTCAGGAGGGGAAACCTTGGCTTTCTCAGATGAAGGATTCTCCAGCGGGGATGCAGAATCAATTTACCAGCTTCATGATGGTGGGTTAGGGGGCTATGCCGATGGGGACAATATTCCGGAGCCCTACGACCCACGGAGCCGAGCCTACATGTTCATGGTAGGCTCGACGCCGGTTTTTCATGGCACGACATCCAGAGTGGCCGCAGGAGCAGCCACACCCGATGCTGAGCCTCATAAGCCGCCGACTCAAGTCTTTCTTGAACTTATGGATGAGCTAATGACCCTGATGGCCACAGAAGTGACAACCGAAAATCAAGCAAAGCGTAGTGCCGAGATTATCCGGATCAAGGGACAGATGGCTCAGGCCCAGGAGGATATCAACGCATTGCAGGTTCAGATGAATGCTGATTCAGAATGCTTGAGGGCAGAGGCTCTCTGTTTTAGCTTGGACCAGCGAGCTTCGGAGGCGATTCAGCAAAGGAGGACCCAAGTCGGTCTCCCTATTCAGCCCCGAAATCTCTTCAACACTCTTGGAGCTGGACCAAATACGCCGCTGACGGTAACCCGGGCCATGGAGGCGCCACGGCAGCCAGACCCGCCGCAAAGGAACCGACCCCGCCGCGATGCATCATGATGCCACCCGACCATTAATCTAACCCGGTGGAAAATATGATAGGCGGTTGCCAGGATTGACACCCTCCCCTTGGCCAAAGGAACGTCGTTCGCCGAAGAGGCGCGAAATGCAATTAGTCTGTTGCAGACAACGGTGGCTCAGCAAGAGAAGTATACATACAGCCGGAGTCGGGTGCACTCTATGCCGATTCATAGTCGTAGCTATAGCCGGCGCATAGAGTCGCAAGCGGTTTCCAGCAATGAGCAGAGGCGAAACCCGCCTAATGATAACACACCTGAAAGAGATGTCCAGGAGATCATGGATAGGGGTCGGGCTCAGCGAGGATCAACACCGGTGACGGGTTACCTAGAGATTCCCAAGCCAGCACCGACAACTCCCCCCGTTAGCACTTCGTCCAGGGGAGCTGGTGAGCCGTGTCTCACGGCGGATTTAAGGAATGAGCATTTTCCCAAGGACTTCAAAGGGCCACGGAAGGTGCCTAACTACACGGCTGATCTACCCCCGGAGGCCTGGATTGAAAGCTATGAGCTTGCCATGGAGATGCTGGATGTCAGTGAGGAGGTTTGTGCAAAATACTTCATCATGATGTTAAAAGGGCCGGCCCACACTTGGTTGAAGGGTTTGACACCTAACACCATCGCGTCTTGGGCTGAGTTGAAAGCACACTTTCTCAAGAATTTTAGGGGAACATGCAAGCAACCCATGATGATCGTAGATCTTGATCACTGTGTATAGCAGGAAGGTGTGTCGGACCATCATTGGGTCCGACAGGTCTCGACGGTGATCCAGTTGTCTGAGAATATTTTGGCGTCTCAAGCGGTTTTGAATTTTGGAAAGGAACTGTCACTTTTTACCCCTTAAGCAGAAGCTCAGGCGGCTGAAGCGTTCTTGTCAGGATATGGGTGAGCTCATGATGGCTCTCACCAAATATGCAGACTTGGATAGCACCAAGGACCTGGGCTCCAATGATGAGAAATCAGCTTAGGGCAAGAAGAGCAACAATGGCAAGAATCAACAACAGAACAGGGCTGGAAAAGGCAACGAGGGCAAACAGAAGAACCCGAATGGTGGGTCAGAGTTAGTGGCGAATACCAGTGCTACGAACAATCGTGCCAGGGGTAATGAAATTTTTAGGCCACTGTTTAACAAGGGTAAGGCACCTCAACCTTTTAATTTGGAAGAGGCGCTCAACAAGCCTTACTCGGTGTAGAGCCGGCCTGATAAGCTGGCAACCCATACATGGAAGGATTACAACATTATGCGACAGTTCCGCGAATACAGCCTTCATCGGCATCGTAACAATGGTAACGGTTCGTCGGGCGGCTCAGGTCCGGGCGGCTCAGGAGCCGGTTTAGGTGACCGTGGGTCAGGTTTAGGTTACTAGGGTCAAGGCAATCAAGGAGGTCATCACCAGCAGCCTGGTAATGGTGGCCAGCAGCAGAATAATCATTCAGGGTACTAGAGCAACCCGAAGCAACTTAGCGGGGGGGCAATATCATGTTTTCACCACAAGCCTTGACAAGCAGGATCAGAAGCTGCATAAGAGAGCGGTTAATGCGGCCACACCGGCTCTCTCGCGATACTTGAAGTGGTCAGAATATCCAATCACGTGGAGTCAGGAGGATCACCCACCACGGCTTGATAATCTGGGTCAGCTGGCTCTGGTGGTAGCGCCTCAGGTTGGGGGTTATAAGTTTACAAAAGTACTAATGGACTGTGGCAACAACATCAATATCTTGTACCATGACACTTTCCAGCAGATGGAGTTAATTGACAAGGCTCTTAAGCCGTCATCAACAGTTTTTCATGGGGTGGTGCCAAGTACGTCGGCCTACCCGGTGGGAAAGATTGCCCTAGAGGTGGAGTTTGGAGATGAGTATAACTACATGGTAGAGACCTTGTGGTTTGAAGTGGTTAAAATTAAGAGCCCGTATCATGCTCTGTTTGGCCGGCCGGCTATTGCAAAGTTCATGGCCAGACCTTGTTATGTCTATCTGCAGCTCAAGATGCCGCTCTCAACAGAATGGTTACAGTGCACGGTGATCGGGAGGTGGCCATTGAGTGTGAGGAAGGAGACGCGACTTATGCGGAATCAAGTTGTGTGGAGGTAGAGCTCAAGTTCTAGAAAGATAATGTTGACCCGGCAGCCATGACTCCATTGAAGAAGCCCAGTACAGAGTTTGCGGCGGATGACACCAAGCTGGTGGATTTTAATCCGAGCAACTCATCAAAACAATTCACTATCGGGGCTAACATGGACCCCGCATAGGAAAGAGCGCTCATCGAATTCATCCATGAGAATCGGGACATCTTCGCATGGAAGCCATCTAACATGCCGGGTGTACCGAGAGAATTCGCTGAGCACCACCTTAATGTGGATCCCAAGTTTAAGCCGATCAAGCAGTTCCTCTGCCGTTTCAACGAAGAGCGGCGTAAAGCAATTGGAGAAGAGGTGGCCCAACTCTTGGTTGCAGGGTTCATCGTGGAAGTATTTCACCCGGAGTGGTTAGCAGATCCCGTGCTGGTGCTTAATAAGAACGACACGTGGCGTATGTGTGTGGATTATAAAGATCTTAATAAGGCCTTTCCAATTGACCAATTTGCTCTCCCTTGTATCGACCAGATTATTGATGCAACGGTGGGTTGCGAGAGTTTATGCGTCCTGGACGCCTATTCAGGTTATCACCAGATCAAGATGGAAGTTGAAGACCAGGAGAGGACGTCATTTATAGCACCTTTGGGGGCTTTTTGCTATATGCCTTTTGGGCTTAAGAGTGCGCAGGTGACTTACCAACATTGTGTGCAAAATTGCCTTCACGGTCAAATTGGGCGCAACGTTCACGCTTACGTGGACGATATTGTGGTTAAGTCAAGAAAGAAGGAGACGTTGATCGACGACCTGAAGGAGACGTTCGACGACTTACGGGTCTACAAGATGATGCTTAACCCGACTAAGTGTGTTTTCGGAGTTCTTGCAGGTAAACTCCTGGGTTTCTTGCTTTCGGAGTGGGGGATCGAGGCTAACCCGGATAAGATAAAGGCCATTATGTCACTGGCTAAGCCGGCGAGCGTCATGATGTGCAGCGCTTGGTGGGTTGTATTGCCGCTTTAAGCCGCTTCATCAGCCGCCTGGGCGAGAAGGCTATTCCTCTGTACCAGATGATGAAAAAGACGGATGACTTTGTCGAGAGTAAGGCCACAGATGAGGCCCTTGAGGCGCTCAATAAGCAATTAGTTGAGCCACCGATTTTAGCTGCTCCAGCTGAGAAAGAGCCTTTGCTCCTCTACGTGGCGGCTAACAACAGGTCTGTCGGTGCTGCGATTGTGGTAGAGCGTAAGGAAGCAGGGAAAGAGTACCTGGTTCAGAGGCCGGTTTATTATGTTAGTGAGGTTCTCATAGAATCCAGGCAAAGGTACCCACATTGGTAGAAACTGATATACGGGGTGCTCATGGCGAACCGTAAGTTCAAGCATTATTTCCTTGGACACCACATCACTGTGGTTAGCTCTGCCCCGTTGGGTGATATAATTCAAAACAGGGAAGCCACATGCAGGATTGCTAAGTGGGGCTGAAGCTTGGGTCACTTAATCTAAAGTATGCGCCTCACATAGCTGTTAAGTCTCAGGCGTTGGTGGACTTCATAAAAGACTGGACAGAGTGTCAATCACCTGAGGAAAAGCCAGACAACACATACTAGACAATCCACTTTGATGGGTCCAAACAGTTGGAGGTATCGGGGGCTAGAGTTTTCTTAACTTCCCTCGAAAGTGATAAATTCTGTTACGTCCTGAGGCTGATGTTTCCTTGTACTAACAATGCAGCTGAATATGAAGCCTTGCTTCATGGCCTCCGTGTGGCCAAGGAGATGAACTTGAACTCGGCGACTCAGACCTCGTGACTTAGCAAGTTTCGGGCACGTGGGACTCCAAGGACCCACAGATGGTGGCTTATCGTCAGGCGGTGGATATCATTGCTGGTCATTTCAAGGGTTATCAGGTATATCATATTGATCATCGTAAGAACGAGGCGGCTGATGCATTATCACGACTGGGCTCTCAGCGTAAGCCGGTGCCGCCTAATGTTTTCGTTGATGTGATATATCACCCGTCTATTAAGCTACCTTTAGAGGAGGATCTTGCTATACCTGACCCGGAAGGACAACTGGTGGCGGTTCTACATGCTATTCCGGATTGGACGTTAGCTTACCTAGCGTACCTGCTCGCGGCGAGTTGCCTGAGGATGAGACTCTGTCACGCCGGTAATGGCGAGCTACATAAGTGCAGTGTTACCGGAGTCTTCCAGCGTTGTGTCTCTCCTGAAGAGGGCAGGGAGATTTTAAATGAAGTACACGCCGGTGATTGCGGTCATCACGCCAGCTCAAAATCCTTGGTGGCCAAGGCTTTCCGACACGGTTTCTTTTGGCTGACGGCTCATAAGGACGTAGAGGACCTGGTCGCCAAGTGTGACGGGTGTGAGAAGTTTGGAAGACGTGCTCACATGTCGGCTCAGGAATTGTGGATGATTCCAATCACTTGGCCGTTTGCGGTCTGGGTGCTTGACATGGTTGGACCTTTCAAGAGATCTAAAGATAAGAAGACCCACCTTTTGGTGGTAGTGGACAAGTTTACCAAGTGGGTGGAGGCTGAGCCGGTTAGTAAATGTGATGCAGCCATGGCGGTTCAGTTTGTCAAAAAATTGATCTACCGTTTCGGCTATCCTCATAGTATCATCACACACAATGGAACAAATCTGTCCAAGGGGGCTATGAAGGCATTCTATGAAAGTGAGCACATCCGGCTTGATGTCTCTGATGTTGCTCATCCACAATCCAATGGTCAGGAAGAGCGTGCTAACCAGGAAGTCTTGAGAGGTATCAAGCCCCGACTTATGGTTCCTTTACAACAAATGCCGGGTTGTTGGGTTGAGGAGTTACCCTTCGTCATCTGGAGCATCAATACTGCCCCCAATAGATCAACAGGCTATATGCCTTTCTTCATGGTTTACGGTGCAGAGGCCGTGCTACCAAGTGACATACGTCATGACTCACGGCGGGTGGCAGCTGACGTGGAAGCTGATAACGAGATAGCGCGTCAATACGCGTTAGATGCTTTGGATGAAGAACGTGGTCTTGCAGCAGCTCGATCGTTGATTTATCAACAAGACCCGTGTCGCTATCATAGCCGCAGGGTTAAGACCCGGACGTTCCAAGAAGGCGACTTGGTGTTACGTTTGATTCAAGATCAGACGGATGCGCACAAGCTATCTCCCCCCTAGGAAGGACCTTTTGTGGTCAGCAGAAATGTGAAGAATGAGTCGTATTATCTCATTGATGTACGAGATGAGTCACGTACTTCTAGGCAGGAGACCCACCGGCCATGGAATATCGCTCATCTATGGCCTTACTATACTTGAGTCATCGACTCCTATCTTTGTACATACATACTTCATTGTATCTATATTTTTCATATAATAAAGTTGGCATCCCTGCAAGCTGGGGCCTCTGATGTTTTTCTTTTGCATTACAGATTTTTGCAAAGATGAACACTTCTACAAGGTCACCTAGGGGCTTCCAACCCACTGGGTTTAGCTTGATCACCCTCTTGATCAGCTCTTCAGCCACAATAGTAAAACGGACAGCGGCTTACAAGTTGGCGACTTACAAGTTGGCGGTCTACAAGACGGTGGCTTACAAGATGGTGCACAAGTTTATGTCGTTGACAGGGTCGTTTGGGGGCTTCAAACCCACTAGGTTAAGCTTCAACCCTCTCGATTAGGCTTTCAACCACTGCAAGTTTGGGTCATGTACCCAAAAGTTGACTCCGTCAACAAGGTCAAAAGGGGTGCAGGTTATACCCCATTTTGATCTGCAAGTTTGGGTTATACCTGCCTGTAAGATGATGCCGCTCCAACAGGTGACCCACCAAACTTTTACCAGTTAAACACTGCTTAGAGACACTATCTGTCCAACCTACCGGAGAGTTAATCTTTCTAGGAGACCCTAAGCACTGGTTAAGGTTCAAATGGCAGATTGTATCACGTGAGGGCCTCTTAGAGATAGCGAGGATAAACTCACCCATCTGCTGCCGACTCTCCGCTATGTGGCCCGTTTGTACTCTTAAAGAGTTATTATTCTAATGACCTTGCACTATTTAAGGTTCAAACGATGGATTTATGTCACGTGAGAGGTGGCTTATGGGCCCTAGGGATACTCATGCCCTATTGCGTCTCTCTCTGGGATGTTGCGCTCTTAACAGTCAATCTCGCTAGAGACCCTGTACTGGTATCAATTCAAGCAACGAGTCCACCCAGAAGAACCGGCGTCTATGTCTCTTTCTGGGATGTTGCGCTCTTATCAGTTAATCTCACCTAGAGACTGGTATGATTTCAAGCAGCGAGTCCACCTAGAAGAACCAGTGTATGTGTCTCTTTCTGGGACGTTGCGCTCTTGTCAGTTAATCTTGTTAGAGACCATGAGCCACTCAAAGGAGTTGACGGCCACTCTCATTAGAGACCCTGCACTAGTATGTGTTCAAGCATCGAGTCCACCCAGAAGAACCATCATATGAGTTTTTGAAAACAAAAAGGAAGAAAGGACAAAATCTTAAACGATTTAAACATCTCCGCTTTATGCTTTTTTAAGACGCCCTAACAGTGACGCAGAACATGTTTCTGTCTTATTTTGTTGTTGCGGGTTTTATCTCCTAAGATGAAGTGCTATTAAGTATGGTAAAATACGTTGTGAGAAGAATGCAAGGCGGATCAAAAGTGCATAAGATAATTCCAAAGTCATGTGTGCACGATGGTATGGCTGGGGCAATCAAGTTCTGCCACGCCTATTACAAAGCTCTCCAGGAGCTCAAAAGACAAACGACTTAAAGTTTTTTGTACACTTCCAAGCCTCGGCGGCTCAGCAGGCTGGGTTACATTCAATCAAGAAGCAATAAAGTTTTAACTCGCCGGTGGGTCATCCTGCACCGGGTCTTCGAGCTCTTCGATCTGAAAGTTATCCACATCCCAGTTACAGTTAATAAGGCTTCAAACTGACCTTCCTAAAATAGAGGAGATATATCAACTTCAGGGACAAAGAGTGGCTTACGGCGTGCATGGATCAAGTCCCTGGCTTCAAAAGTTGGGCAGCGCAACCGTTGATTGTTTTCATCGTAAGCCGCCTGGTAGGGGGTTAGATCCATCTCGTCGACAAGGGTAGAGGCAAGTATCCTGGAGGCCCTTATGCATTTGACATAGTCAGCTTCAGTATAGTATGAGTCGTCATCCTTTTTGGATGGGAAGCCATTCATCATTTCCTCGGCAGTTAGCTCACGTGCAAAGGCCAAGGACCGGCTTAGAGCAGCTATTGCCCCCTTCCTGGCGGATGATCGTCTCAATTCTTCAATATGCTTGGGCAGAGTGGATAAGACCTCTATGACCCCCTTCATGAATTTGGGAACATATTTGACAGTCATCATGGCTTTGATGGTACAGAGGGCTCCACTATATAGTTGCTCAGTCAAAGTATATACTGCCTTCAACTTCATCAAACTATCAGAGCATAGCTGGCGACTTCTCTCGCCTGCAAGGAAAATTAGAAGTTATAAGCCGCCTGAAATATATTTTTGATTCGACAAGGAAATTTTCTAAGCCGTAAATACATACCAAAGATAGCGGCAGTCATCTTGGATATATGGCCCTTGAGAGTTTTCAATTCTCCTAAAGTCAGCTTAAGCTGCTCCTCGGTGTCGTTTGCGCGGTTTGACAGGGCAGCTTGTTTAGACTTGGCAATCTCCTTATAAGTGGCAAAGTCAACTTGGAGCTTCTCAAGTTTTTCAACAACCACCCGTAATTTCTCTTATGCTGTGGCTCGAGCAGTCTATTGGGTGGTAAGAATTTTCCCTTAAGTCGGCCTGCTCAGACTCGACTGCATCTAATGCCCCCTGCATTGTACAAGTAAAAGATCATAAAAGTTAAGTCGCCAAGATGAAGCAATAATGAAGCTGTTCTGATACAAGTCCCAAGCAGATTACAAGAAATATACTTGGCACTTGGGGGCTAATGTCTGTGGTTTCTCTCCAAGTCTACATGGAAATTCTGGCTCATCATTCTCATAATGACCCAGACTTGGGGGCTACACCTGGCGAGTTTTCTCAACAATAAAATTCCAGCTCATCATCCTCATAATGACTCAGATTCGGGGGCTACACTTGGATCTAATTTTCAAGTAAGTACCGGCTTATATACATATTAACCCGTAACTTGGGGGCTATAGGCTAAGTTATTTGTAGTACGACAAGATTTGAAAGACCCGGTCTGTTATTTGAAATATTAAACCGGCTCTTGGGAGCTACATAAGGGTATAAGGAAAAAGCAAGAGAAGAAGGGTACCTCATATTTTTTCTTCATTAATCCAACAAGCTTGGATTCCACGTTGCAGCTGGCAAAAAGGCGATTCAAGTAACCAGCATGCAGATCATCCGCAGTCATTTTCTTTAACACGGGGAATTCGAAATCAAGCTTCTCTGGAGAACAAGTGTCAATCTTGCTGGCGTGTTTTTTCAACACATGAGGAGTGGGATATTGGTAACCTGTCCCGGTGATGGTAACTTCGGGATCAGATGGGTCTTCGACGGCTGTTGAAGGACTGGGCAGCTTAGGGTCAGCCGTTGGACTCTCAGGAGTTGCCATGCGGCGATCCTCCTGCTCAGAAGGTGGAGGAGTGCGCTCAGGTGCATCCTTATTAACATTAGAAGGTTCAGCATGAGTGGAAGGAGAGTCCGGCTTTGGGGCGGTAGGAGGAACGATTGACCCGCTTGTCTTCCTTCATTTTTCTTGAGCCCTGGAAGTGAATAGAGTCATTACACAACACAAGGACAATATTGATATAATATACACACCAGAAGGTAAAAGGCATACTCTGGGTTGATCTTCATAGGAGGAATCTAGGAGGCAGTTGAGTCACCAGACGAAGGGGGTGACTCCTATAAAATCGAGACAATAAAGCACAAGAGTAAGGTGACAGTACAGGAGTATAAGGCGGATGTTGGACTTGGTTAAAAGAGCACCTCAGTAGGTCATTTCCGCGGAGCCGGAGAGTTTGGTAAGCCGTCCATAAGTTCTTCAGAGCCGGTGCTCCGGGTCTAACGTCGAGAGTTGAGCTGTTGCTTTTTCAAAGGAATTTAGGGATCTAAGTAAGCAAGAGGATGCGAAAAAGGAACTTTTCGGACGACCCTCCGTATTTTATCTCACGGTAAGACTTCTGAGTTAGAGGAAATGTAAGTTACCTCAGGTATGCTGGCGTGACTCGTTTTCGTCGCCTCCTATGTACAATCGTCGTTAAAAAAAAGGGGTTGCATAAAAATATAGCCAAGGGAATCAAGTTCTACCTCTGAATCGTCCAGTTCAAGCAGTTCTTGAGCTGAAGTTTTCTTCTTACGGCCACGGGCTTTCACCGCGTGAGACTTCTTATTCACGGGGGGAGTATATTTTTTCTTCCACAAGCTAGAGCTGGCCTGTATGAAGAGCCGCCAAAAGAGTTAAATGTGCCAGGTACAAACTTAAGACAGGAACACGCAGTTTTGAAAAGAAGGTCTTTCTTACATCCGGAGCTAGGTTTTTGATGCAGAAAGGTTTTAACCCGGTTGTATAGCAAGCCTCCTGGGTTTCACGGAGAAGTGCTTTGAGAGCAAAGTTGACAGCTTCTTCTGTCAGAGATGTGTGGTTGAAACAAAGAGGAGCATTCATGTCGCCTGTATATTCGCACATAAGCCGGTCGCACCGGCTTGTGGCAAGATTTTCCATGAGACCCAGCAGCAGGTTAAGTCGACTCCAGTTAAGCCGTTCGCAAGAAGGGCCTTGATTTTTGCAAAAGATGGAGCATACTTCGTTCATTTTGCGGCGGACATCCGGTCGGGAAGTTCAGTGGAAGTGTAGAGCCGGGTAGGGCGATAACCCGATAATGGATTTTCTCCTTCTAGAGAGGTGTCCTCGCAGTAAAACCAAGTTTTATTCCAATCCTTGGGGTGGCTCGGCAAGAGGGAAGCCGGATAGGGCATATCTCCCCGTCTCTAGATGGAGATGCCACCGAGCTCCAAGCTTGGTCTAGCCGCCACTTTTGTTTGGCGGTTGACGTAGAAGTAGTCACGGAAGAGGTCAACAGATGGCTCTTCTTGCAGATAAGCTTCACACAGGACTTGGAAATGTCACATGTTGGTGACAGAGTTCGGGGCAATCTCTTGAGGGTGAAGCTTGAAAAAATGGAGGACGTCTCGAAAGAATTTTGACTCGAGTGAATATGACAACCTACCCCTCCTTAAGGGTGGGGTCTAATCTCTGACCCAGGAACCCGCCAGTGAATGACATCCTGAGCCGGCAATGAGCCCGTCTTTACGAAATCAAGTAGGAATTGCTCAGTCACCCCGGAGATGACCCAATCACGGGATGAGGGTGCTCGTGATATGTTGGTGGGTCAAGCTGTGATAGAGTGCGTGATACGATGGGTCAAAAAATGTCAAACAATCAAGACGATAGAAATTAACATATCAGTGAGGTGCTAAGCCGCTGGTACACTTTATCAGAGAGCCGACAAGTGTGATGGCGGGTTAAGTGTGCAATATGATGCCAGAAATAGTGCTAAGTGCGAACAAATAGGTTTCACATGTTATTACCATAGCTACAAGATCTATAGGTGAGGAAAAATGAAATATAATTAAAACCTAGAAGAGGAGTCGTGGAAGAATAGGCAGTTGGCACACAGAGAAGAGCGGGATGTAGATCTACAATGAGCGAATATTGACTCCGTATGGATAGCCGTGATGGATTAACAACGTTGCGAGATTCAAGGGATTATTTATCAATCTACATTATGAAGAACAATCTGATGAACACCGAAGAACACTGATGGAAACCCGATGAACTCGAGGGGATTCAAGCGAGGTGATTACATATTTAACAAGGGTTGAGAGGAGTACCTTGTGGATGCAGTCGACGCGAGCAAAACTCTGGATTAACTCAGGTTGATGCAGTGGCCGGCGTTGAAGACGGCGGCGAGATCCAGTCAGGGCGGTGGAGCTCTGGAAGTACAAGCGTCAGGAGGAGGAAGAAGGCTATTGGCAGCGGAGAAAAAGAAAAAGACCCCCTCATGTCCCTATTTAAGGGATGGGATGGAAAACAGTGCGTGTGGGAATCAAGGAGGCGAAATGATGATTGACTGAAGGGGATGCCTCGATTATCGTGTCGACTGTTTAATAAGAAGATCCATTGCGAACGTCACGGAATCTTTTCGGCATACTCATAGGTGACGTCACGGCGGGTTATGAATTCTCTTCTTTCAGGTGACAAGGACGTGCGACTCGCTACCGAATGAAGTGGGATATTGACATGGACAAACTCAAATCAATCTGGGGCCTAATGTTGGGGATATAACCCCGTGGTAAGACCCGCCCAGGAGGGGTCGGGTCATACCTGGCGACTCGCTATGAAGTAGGCCAGAAGAGGAAGGCTAGGCCGTGTGGCGTCTTGCCAAATGTGCTGAGACGGAGGCCCAGAGACAGAAGATATTGTAAGACCCGGGCGGGTAAGCCGCCCGGAGACAGCTTGCCAAAGGAGTCAAGGCGGCTTAGAGACAGGACCAGACACAATGTAAGAGTCGGTTTGGGACTCGTGTAACCCGGGGCCTTGACCTCGTATATAAAGGCAAGACCCGAGGACGGCTTAGAAAGAAACCAATCAATCGCGAGCTAGGTCAAGCGAATACGCTCCCATGTAATCAATACTCCAATCAGTATACACAAAGCAGGACGTAGTGTTTTACCTCTTCCCGAGGGGCCGAACTTGGATAAATCCGTGCCTTTCGTCCCGATCAACCCCTTTGAGTCCACCACCTTAGCAATGACCTCGAACCTAAGTCTTCAGACATCTACCGTGATAAAACCACGACAGTAGTAGAACCACCTAAAAGCTATCATTTCCGATCAATCTTTTGGGCTATTCCTATAAGTTTCACAAACATCCCTAGAGTTCGTTGTAAAATGATACCAATGATACCTATCAATCGACCCTAATGTCACGTAGATACTCCAATGTCACCTCAAGTATACGTGGGTAAATTATGTGAAAATCATCAAACAATTTCAGATCTATCATATTCAATCCAACACAAAGAACTTCAAGGAGCACCCCAAGATTTATATCAAAGAACGTGGTATGAAAACGTGCAATCAACCCCTATGCATAGATCCCCAAGGTCACTGAAATCCGCAAGATGATGCAATAACATATATCAAGTGAATCACTTGAATACCCCAATGTCACTACGGGTATCTACATGCAAGACATACATCAAGTGTTCTCAAACCAAAATATTCAATCCAACATAATGAGATCCCAAAGGGAAAGATTCAGTTCATCACAACACGGTAGAAAGGGAATAACATCATATGATCGGACTATATTAACAAAGCCTGTGAAACATCAAGATTCTGACATCTCAAGAACACAAGAGAGAGAGAGAGATATTGAACATATAGCTACTGGTACATAGCCTCAGCCCCGAGGGTGAACTACTCCCTCCTCGTCATGATCTCCGCCAGGATGATGAAGATGGCCAGTGGATGATGATTTGCCTCTCCGGCTGGGTACTGGAAAGGCTCCAGATTGGTTTTTTGACGATACATATAGTTGCGGCGGCGGAGCGGAGAGTCTGTGTTTGTTTCCGGGTTTTTTGGGATTTATAGGATTTTTCAGCGTTGGAATCATGAGCAACAGAGCCACGTGGGCCCTATCACATATCTGCTTGCGACCCCCCTCCAGGGTTGCGCCCTGATGGCTTGTGGCCCAAGGGTGGCTCCCATCCGATGGTTCTTTGCTCCAATATTGCTTATTTCTTGCAAAAAAATCGCAAAAAAGTTTTGGGCGATTCCGAGAACTTTCATTTTCTGGACAAAAACAACACCACAGTAATTCTGCTGAAAATAGCGTCAGTTCGGATTAGCTCCAAATAAATCATATAAAGTGCATCAAAACCATATAAATGTATTGTAAACACAGGCAAATATGGCACGAATACTTCATAAAGTATCAATACGTTGGATACGTATCACCTCTCAAGCGTCCTTCGATGCCCCTCTCTAGCCTATAAATTCTCTAAAATCCCCAAAACCCTAAGGAGTCTCCCGAAACATTTTTTCCGCATCCGCCAAGTCTCTCTTCTGCCATGTGCCAATCTGGAGCTCTGTTCCGGTGACCTTCCAGAGGGGGATCGATCACGGAGGGCCTCTACATCATCCTTGCTGCTCCCATGGTGATGTGTGAGTAGTTCACCACACACCTATGAGTCCATAGTTAGTACCTAGATGGATATATATATATATCTTGATATTCAATACAAGGATCATCGCATCTTCGCTTTGACCTATCCGATGTAATTCTTTTGTGTGGTGTATTTGTTGGGATCCAATGAATTGTGGGTTTATGTTCAGATTATTCATGATAAAGATTGGAGTCTTCTTTGAATTCTGTGTGATATTTGCATGATCATCATAGCTTTGTAAATAGCTCCGATCTATTGATTTGCTTTGTCCAAGTAGATTGATTTATCTTCAGTGAGAGGGGTGCGTTTTAGTGGGTTCAATCTGGCAGTGCTCTATATCCCAGTGAAAGAAAGGGGCAATACATGTCTTTGTAATTTTGCCACTAAGGATAAAATGATGGGGTTAGTTCATATTAATTGATTTCTATTTGTCAACATCATGTCATCATTCTCCAAGCATTACTCTGTTTCACTTAATACACTAGATGCATGCTAGATAGCCACCGATGGGTGGAGTAATAGTAATAGGTGCAGGAAGCAGTCGGCCTATTTGCTTATGGATGTTATGCCTATATATACATGATTATTGCCGTGAATAAAGGTTGCATAACTATGAGCTTTTATATCAATTGCCAAACAGTAATTTGTCTACCCACTTTATGCTTACTATATGAGAGATGCCACTAGGGAAAACTATGCCCGCGGTCTATTCACTTATAAATTTACAAAAGATTTCAATACCTTGCATTCATTTATTATATTTATTTTCTTTTGAAATTTACAATTATCTACTCTCATCTACACATTTCATTTGCTTGAAAATAACGAGAACAAGGGGATTGACAACCCTCTTGCCGCGTTGGGTGCAAGTGTTTTGCTCTTTTGTATGCAGTTACTGAAGACGATAGTTGCTTGTTACTCCTGTTAGTTTGATAAACCTTGATTCTCTAATGAGGTAAATACTTATCCATATTGTGTTGCATCACCCGTTCCTCTTCAAGGAAAACCCAACGCAGATCACAAGTATCACGAAGGATTTCTCGCGCCATCGCTAGGAAGTTTCATCAACCAACTATCAAGTAACTTTGCACAAATTATCATTCACTTTTTCTTATTTTTATTTTGTTATATTTAGTTTGCTTCATAATTTTTTTTTTATCTTTTCTTGTTGCTACTTTACTTCTTTGCTTGTTTCGCTTGCTTGAAAGTTGCTATCATGTATGAATTTGAGAAAGTTATTGTTGGAAGTACTAGTGAATATAGTGCTAGTGACTTGGATGATGAAAGAATAAAATTTATTGACTCCACTCATGATCCTTCTACAAACCAAGTCCCTACTAGTAATACTCACACGGTTCTAAATTCGAAATTTATCATGTGGGTAGTGGGAACATTATTGGAAAGCATGTCATTCAAGAATTCTTTGAGCATTCGGTAGATGAAACAAGTTGTTATGTGGATTCTATTTCCATGCTTATATTGAAATTAGAAATAAATTTTGTGCATCTCCATCATATGCTTCAAAATATATTTTTGGGACTTCCTAGTATACACGATCCCGAGATTAAGAAAATTGCTATAAATATCCTTATGCATGAATTTGATTATATTTTGCATGAATAGAAAGATATTTTTGCCTTTTATGGAATAAAATCTGAACATCCTCCCATAGAAGTGATGCTTCATAATAGAGATGCTATGCGTAGGTTAGAAGCTAATGACTATCACAGATTTGATAGGAATATGAGGAGGAATGTCCTTTCTGAAGAATTAACACAATCCCTATTTCTCCACACTTATGATAAATTTGAATGGATTTCTAAAGTAATTAATGAAGGGTTTAGTAAGGATTCACATGAAAATAATATTACGGAACCTATTAGTGATGAAATCCATGTTCTATATGAAGACCCCTATGATGACCCCTATGATGAGGATGATGTTAGTAATGATTTTATAAATCCTTTTGAACACTTGAACAATTCAACTATTTTTGAGAAGGGTGATTTCTTAAGTATGATTTTTGAAGATCTAGTTTCAAAGGACATGAAGGGGTCCACCACTTGAAACTATGCAATAGGCCTAGCTAGGGGCATAAAACAATAACGCTAGTTGGGAGGCAACCCAATAGTTATCTTTAATTCTGCTTCTTTACTTTCTGTTTGTGTGTGATAAAATGATTATAGCCTCTGTAATTATTGTGTTTTTATGTTTAAATTTAATGTTTGTGCCAAGTAAAGCCTTTCGGATGACTTACAAGATAAGTAGAATTGATACGGTGCAAAAATAGAAACTTTAGTATTGAGTGCAGAATTTATATGAATTTACTGGAATGTCTTTTTGATCTTTATTTTTTATAAAGTATTTATATACAAATTCTTTAGCTTTTCCTAATTTTTCAGAATTTTTGGAGATACAGAAGTATAGTTTCTTTACAGATCCTTAAAGACTGCTCCGATTTAGTCATATTCTGTTTTTTGCTTGGATAGTTTGCTTGTTTTGATGGTGCTATGGGTTATGTCGGGGGGTATAGTCATGGAGAAATTAGAATACAATTACTTATCCAATAATAAAATATGAATCAATTTATAACAGAACCTAAAGTATTTGATATTTTTATTATACTAGTAGAATGCCCGTGCGTTGCCATGGGCTCTTGAAATACCTTTGCGAGTTATACAACTATAATGCATGTGAATTTTCACAGTAGAGACATTGTAACATGGACACAATTGCTTAATAATTGAAGTCTACTTCACTTGAAATCTAAATTCATAACATAAAGACAAATTAACGATGTGTCCGTGTAAAAAATTGCGCGATGATCCAACTAAATCCATTACAAATTATTAAGATCTAATGGATGCGTTTAATAAATTCTCGCACAATATCAGGAAAGTTGTCTTTAGCTTAATTCCTCGATGTTTTAGCAAGTATAATAAAAATTGCTTCCTCAACTCATACCCATCCTTCACAAGCAATATATGTAGTTAGCGGGAATATTTCACGTTGAATAGCTTAAAACGTGTAACGAACAATACTCACCATGCAAACCGGCTTGACCAGTTCTTTACCGTTCCACCAGAACATAAAATGAAAAACAAAAATGCCAGACACATCCCTACAATTTCCTAATTTTATATTATATACAATACAATGATAACAAAAAAATGTTAGGGGGCTGAATTTAGTACCCGTCTGTGCTTGTTGGAATATTAAACGGAAATAAACATTGTCATTTAGATATATCAGAATTCCAGCCGAGTTGCTTTATTTCGAGTGCTTCTTTGAATTTCCTCACAAAACCTTTTCACTTCACTACATGCCTCAAATTTTTATTCTCTGACAATTGTGATGTATGAATAGGGTCCATAATGTACACACGATGTGCCTTTTTATCGATGACATACAAGATGTATCGGTCGATGGATGCATACGGAAGATAACTATACAAGTGGTAGCAATCAGCAACAACAATAAACCATAACAAAAATAGCCAAAATACCTTACTCACCATGTTGCACGATGAGATGTTGTTGTCTATCCCAGGCCATCCATCAAACAAAGTTGCCAACGTCTGAATATTTTCCTTCTCGCAGAACTTTTGATCTCGTGTTGACTCTAGTACCATGGACTAAGTATAAAAAGAACTATTATTTAAACATGCTGATACTAATGATATTGAATGAAGAATTATGATAACTTACACAAAACACAGATCCACGTAGTGTATAGGAGGGTATGTGCGTATAGGAGGGTCTATGAACAATACCCCTCGTGACATGCGAGTATACGCATGACGATGTTGAAACTATCATTGTCCATACCTTGATCCATGCTAAATATGCCTTTAAGTTTTTTGAGGCTTAAACACATTGGATGCGGTGTCGAGTTTCGGACCCATTCCTTCCTAAAAAATGGATGGTAAGAATAATAATAATGTATACTTGAATACTAAATAATTATAAATGTAAATGATGCTTACTCCAAGAACTCAACATCATCGATCGACATGATGTAGTTGCATAGGCCGACGAGTAAATCACGTTGTCAGTGGGCATGGCAGGGATTGGAGTAGGAAATTCGTCTTTGCATATGTGAGGTGGATTATCCAGGATCTCAAAATCGGAATTAGGTAAGATTGCTTCATCGTGAGATTGATAGTATAACGAACATTCTTTTAGCTTATTAAGTTCTGAATCCAGGAAGATGACAGCTAACTTCGGTAAGTGTTTCCTTTCCTCCTGAAAAATATTTAATAATAAATTTTGATATAATATTTTGAGATTAAATAATGTGATAGTATATGAAAATGAAATATCTGGGTGAACTCATCAGATAGTGCATGTGTTGTCCAATATTCCATGTAATTTAGCATAAATAGTCTACACTGTTGGGCAACGTTGCATGGAAAAAAAATCCTACGCACACGTAGATCTATCCATGGTGATGAGCATCTACGAGAGGGAGAGTGGATCTATGTACCCTTGTAGATCGCTAAGCGGGAAGTGTTAAGAAATGCGGTTGGTGTAGTCGAACGTCTTCGCGATCCAAATCGCCGAGCATCCCACGATCCAATCACGGTCCGTCCTACGATCCAATCATGATCCGTCCCATGATCCAATCACGATCCATCCCGCGAACTTGATCACGATCCGTCCCGCGAACTTGATCACGGTCCTTCCGATCTAGCGTCGAACGGACGACACCTCCACGTTCAGCACACGTGCGGCTTGATGACGATCTTCGCCGTCTTCTTCCAGCAAGAGGGAGCAAACAGGAAGAAGAGTTCTCCGGCAGCGTGACGGCGCTCCGGCGATGGTGGTGGAGCTTTTCCGGCAGGGCTTCGCCTAAGCACTGTAGAAATCTAATCCAGAGGAGAAACTATGCACTGGAGGAACGGGCAGCACGTGGCTAAAATTCTGTGCAAAAACCCTAAAACCCACCAATATATATAGGAGGAATGAAGAAGAGGCTTGGCGCAAGGGCCAAGCCTCCTTTGGTTCGGCCGAAGTGGGGAGGAGAGGAGGACTCCTCCTCCAATCCTAGTAGGACTAGGATTCCTCCTTTTTGGCCATTTTTTCCACCTTTTCCCTTTGGGCATTTTTCCCTAGCCGCATGGGCCTTGTGTGGGACTTCCACCAGCCCACAAATGGCTGGTAATTATTCTCCCACATCTCATGAAGCCTCTTGGGTCGAAATACCCCCCCGATGGTCTCCCGGTACACTACCGGCACTCCCGGTACACTACCGATTAGCCCGAAACTTTTCGGTGACCAAAACAAGACTTCCTATATATGAATCTTTACCTTCGGACCATTCCGGAGCTCCTCGTGACGTCCAGGATCTCATCCGGGACTCCGAACAACCTTCGGTCACCACCATACATAACTCTATACTACCGAAATGTCACCAAACCCTAAGTGTGCAGACCCTACGGGTTCGAGAACTATGTAGACATGACCGAGACACCTCTACCGTCAATAACCAATAGCAGGACCTGGATGCCCATATTGGTTCCTACATATTCTACGAAGATCTTTATCGATCGAACCTCTATGTCAAGGATTCAGTTCATCCCGTATGATGTTCCCTTTGTTCTTCGATATGTTACTTGCCCGAGATTTGATCGTCGGTATCTACATACCTAGTTCAACCTCGTCACTGGCAAGTCTCTTTACTTGTTCTGTAATACAAGATCTCGTGACTAACACTTAGTCACATTGCTTGCAAGGCTTATTGTGATGTTGTATTACCGAGTGGGCCCTGAGATACCTGTCCATCACACGAAGTAACAAATCCCTGTATTGATCCATGCCAACTCAACAGACACCCTCGGAGATACCTGTAGAGCACCTTTATAGTCACCCATTTATGTTGCGAAGTTTGATACACACAAGGCACTCCTCTGGTATCCGTGAGTTGCATGATCTCATGGTCATAGGAACATATAATTGACATATAGAAAACAGTAGCAATAAGCTGACACGATCATATGCTATGTTTGTAGTTTGGGTCTTGTCCATCACATCATTCTCCTAGTGATGTGATCCAGTTATCAAATGACATCACATGTCAATGGCTAGGAAATCTTGACCATCTTTGATTAACGAGCTAGTTCACTAGAGGCATACTAGGGACCAAGTGTTGTCTATTTACCCACACATGTAATGTGTTTCCAATCAATACAATTATAGCATGGATAATAAACGATTATCATGAACAAGGAAATATAATAATAAACTCTTTATTTATTGCCTCTAGGGCATATTTGCAACATACATGACACCCTATAATATTATAAAATAATGCTTTAGATATCACCCAGATGATTCAAATAAGGTTGTAACAACTAATAGATATGATACATTATTTTACTATCAATTTTTTCTGTTACATGATATCTTCATGTTCATGAGTATACCAAACATAATAATTTTCAGTTTGTGACAAGTGCTTACCCATCCGTTTGTATTGCCTCCTTGAACTTTTCCACAACATTCCATTTTGCAACATTGAGATCGATCCATTTACGATCTTTGTTAAACTCCAAACTCTGTTCTCCAAGTTTCAAACGCTTCTCAAGTCGTAGTAACTATTTTATATGTCAAAAGATATTAGGGATTAATTCAAACAAAACAAATGTCAAGAGGACCAAAAACAATAGATAGTTACTGTAGTGGCAAGTTCACTCCGTTTTCCTGAACACCAAGTGAGTCCAATACTTAGATCTCAAGTTTTTGGCATTGCCGACTGCTAGATACCAATGTCACCATGGAATGTTAATTGGAATGAATAGCTGGTGTAAACATCATATAAGTTGGAGACATACTTAGATATAAATCATAATACAAATGGATTAGTTAAAAACAATACATCATTATATGCATGGATAATGAGGCGACACTAACCATATCTTGTTGTAGATAATTATTAACATGTTGTACGATGCGACGATATTTTGATGGGTCTATGTCTTTTTCTCCGCCTTCTTTCATCTGGACAGATATAAATGTGCTAATGATATGTACCTTTTCACCCTAACAGTCTTGTAGATGGTCATGAGCAAGCATACAATATATATAAGCATTTATCACCTGTAACTCCTCTAGAATTTATTATGTTAATAGATATTATATAAGATGCAATTGGCCTTACACCATCGTGCAAGAACATAACAACTTTAATAAGGCATTCCAAATCATCTAGTTGATAACAAGGCGTCTTCAGTGTCCATGAACTTGGTTTTCCTGGGGGCAGACATGATTGATCGAATGACTGTAATATCTCTAGGGATACAAACATAGTCTATCGTCACGATAAAAAAGCTAAATCAGTGTAAAATATGAGACAAATTAATTGAATACAAAAAGCAATATGATGAAGGAATGATCGATAATGACACGGATATAAATATCTTGTGGGATAACATTCAAATTGGCATCCCTTTTTGGTTTATTATGAGATGTCAGCAGCCCAACATCATTATGTTGTATTAAACTCGGTGAATATTCGGCCCCTTCGAGCAACGTCAGTTCAGAACCCTTGTCGATGGATTCATTTTGGACATCTCCCGAATTCATATACATGCCTCCTATATTCTATGAAAATAACAATATATAAAAATTACAGTTTATTTATTGTCACGTCGAATATACATACAAAGAAGAATTAGCTATATGCACCTCTTCTCATGTTGTCTCAGTCATGTGTGTCATTGTTACATCAGTCGGTATGTCCGGACCCATATCTTTACTACTTTAATGAACAAAATCGGAAGATTTAAACTACAAATAATATTTTATAATCCATAACATACACATATAAAATATATAATAAAAATAAATTTGGATCTAACACAACTGTTTTAGTTGACCAGGAGGAGTCTCATTCACCACTGCCACAAGGTCTAAAGCCCTTGCCACCCACATACAACATGGAGCCAACCAAAAATCCAACCATGGAGCCTTCCATCCGGGACTACCACCCCGACATCCATGCCCCTAGACACCGCCAACCATTCACTTCACGACCACAGTAGGAGAAGTGAAAGGAATCTCATTCCAGTCCTAGCTCGGCAACAACCTCCAGGTTTGGGTCCGGGCCTTCACGGTAGGAAGTGCCCAAACATGCATCCTCGGTCAGTCCTGGTGGACTGGGGGCAATAACCTAGTGACTAAAGTTGCCCGCCGCCAAGTAACTATGAAAGTCAACATGTTCATGGCCACCGGCATCGATCGTCCGACGACACAGCAGTCCGGAGAGTCCAACTCGCACCGACGTCACCAACATGTAGCAACCAAGAAGAGCAGAACACAAAGGCAATCAACGCAAACCAAGTCAAACCCCATAGCAATGCACGACCAAACGTCATCCATTACCACGAACCAGATCTGTGTGGCCTGCCAAAGACGTCAGTAACTCGGATCACTCCACCGCGAAACCACAACAACCATGCTGCCCTCGTTGCCACTTGGAGGACCACAGGCTATGCCACCATGGACTACCACTTGAACGAGCCAACCCTTACCCACCTGGAGTGAAATACTCAATATGCCTCGAGCCCATATCTGCCCTGCCCTAGCACGACCGTAGGTCAAAACCAATATATAATTGAAAAGAGGGATATTTACAAGATATAGTGTAAAGTCTAAAAAAATGTGACATTTACCAGATATAGTAAATGAGACAAAGCAGCAGTATTCGCTCCAATAGTAAGGTCTAAAGAAGGGGCTCCTACAGTTTATTGATGTGTACTCCACTCAATAAAAAGTGAGCAAAGGGAAACCATTTCTCCATGTTGTGCAAAGTATGATCCTGATGCAAGAGAATCTAAAGCAAGACGGTACTCCATTTTCGCCTAAACATCTTCCAGGAAGTGAGTAGAACCGGGTATGTTCTTCCTTCAACACTAATAACATGGCAATCTCCAAGGTATCATGCAAATAGGCGTGAATCAACAGTTGCATACCCAAAGTTAAAGCAACTAGAAGTAAATACACACATCTCATAATAATCTGTCTGACAAAAATGTGCAAATATGAAAAATAAATAAGAAAAAAAGGAATGTGCACTACATGAAAATGACTTTCAGCTTTCTTCCTGGTTGATTAAAGTGTTTTTCAACAAGATTAATACACGAGCAAGTACATAGCAAAGTAGCGCATTAATGTGCTTCATCTAATACACGAGCAAGTCTTTGTTTCCCTGAAATGTGTGAAGTGTGTAAAAAAGAATTCTTAGCAACTACTCCCTTCGTCCTGTAATATAAGAGCATTTTTTACACTAATGTAGTGTAAAAAACCCTCTTATATTATTGGACGGAGGGAGTACTTATTAAAAAGGACATAAAGACAAAATAACAAACTGTAAAGAAAAAATAGTATCATTTTTTACTAGCTGGAACTTTAAGCCTCAAATATAAATAGATATGAGGGCCAAACATGTTATCATGTACTTTGGAACACAATGAAAACATTTCATGAAGACACAATAATGATAGATATGAGGGCAGTACTTATAGATAACTTTCTCAGAACGATACCAGTTGTACAGAACATAATCTTATATCCAAGATTTATTCTAAAGGTAGATGGTTTTAAATAGCGTAAGCAAGTGCTACAACAGGTAACTATGTATGTAGGCAAAGGCACCTGCTACACAATTGAGGAATGATGATGCCCAACTGCTAGAACATACTCAGCATAAATGGAATAGCAACTGCAGGTTGGAGATAATAGATCCTGGCATTTTTGTATGTTACGAAACTCAAATAAGATAATGGTGCAAAAAAGTATAAAATACTTTTTGTATACTGGAAATCAGCTTCAAGTAATAGCTAACAAATTTCTCAAGTATTGATAGCATTACTTAGAGTTGCAGGACTTTGGGGTTTAAAATTTTGTTGGTAAAAAATGTTTCGTTAAATGGTGGATAAAAAATTTCTAGGCCACCCAACACAATATGTGAACCGTTTCTACAAATCCAAACAAAACCTAGTACTTCAATCAAACAATGTCAAAATCAAACACAGCAAGATTGATTAAATATTGTTAGTTCCAAGTGTACGAAGCCTTTGTACCAAAGCTTGCTCACCCGTCCAACTGAGTCATCTGTCTCATATCCAAACTTCTTCACAACCTACATGTAGTTGCTGAATTGATCGAAACAATACAAACAGAACCAAAAAATTCTGTTAAGTTAGGAAATAAGAACAATGTTCAGTTTATTAAAAACCATGCTTCAATTAACCAAAACAGAACCAAAACTAAGTTCAAGTGGACTCCATTCAACAAAAAGTTCATTATTGTGGTGATCATGAACTGTTCAGAAAAATAGAAAAAGTGCATGGCAATTTTGCCAAACAACGCCACAGCTAGGACACTGCTGCACACACACGGCGACAACAAGCACGCATCCACACAAAGCAGCAGGGGCACACCAAGGCACCAAGACCAAGCTACCTGGTCCAAGCACACGTGCAGAGAAGCAACGTCCACACAAGCACATTAGAAAGCAAGGACGTATGCCAGCAGCTACAAAAATCTCCACAGTTGTCCATCTCCCTCAACCTCACTCATCAACCTCTCTCCCTCTAGCATCCGTCTGAGTGTCATACTTTTCCTTTTGTAAATCATTCTCACATTGCTCCGGATCAAGACCATCTCTTCTATCCTCGACCATCCCCGCTTCCTCTCATCTTCTTGCAGATCGAGGTAGATCAAGGTATCGATCTATCCCATGTTGATTGGTTATATCAAAGGAGGCTATCGCTGATCTCGAGCTGAAGGAGAGAAGATTGGCACATGGAGGAATAAGAGGACACCAACGCACTGGAGAGGGATGGGTTGGCGGGAACATCATCCACGAAGGCGCCGCGCTTCTGAGGGGTATACCTGTGATCCCCCTCGCTCTAGGAAACACCCTTGCGGCGCTCCTCCTGCTTGTATCGTGGCCACGTCGCGCCCTACCCCGGGGTTCTGCAATGGCGGTGGCGGCGGCGTCCCACATGTAGGGGGGCTCAACCGGCCATAGTCGATGAGGGCTGATGTCATCCACCAGCCAACGGAGGAGGCAGGTAGGGCAGATTGTTTTTGTATATGGAGATTGTTGTTGTATATGGAGAGTTTTGATCTGGTCGTTGATTTGATTCAATTGTTCGATGTATAAAAGGAATGTGTTGATTTGGCTATGGTTGCATTAGAAAAACCAGATGGGAGATGGGGGAGGATGGCTCATTCAAAAAGACCGGCGGAGGAAGGAAAATTGGTGGGGGAGAGAAAATTAGTGGGGATGGGGAATCTATCGATGGAAGGGAAGGGGTAGTACGAAGCGAACGACGTATCAACTCCTCCTTTAGGAGTAGAGACTAACGGATCTCATGAGTTTTCTTAGAGTTTTGTGTGTTGAAGTTTTCAAGTTTTGGGTGTTATCACGATGGATGAAGGAATAAGGAGAGGTAAGAACCTAAGCTTGTTGATTTCCAAGGCACCCCAAGGTAATATTCTAGTAAGACTCAGTAGTCTAAGATTGGGGATGCCCCGGAAGGCATCCCCTCTTTCGTCTCAATCCATCGGCATGTCCCCTGGAGTTATATTTCTATTCATCATATGATATGAGTTTTCCTTGGAGTGTCGTTTGTTTAATTTTCTTTTTTGTTTTAGTTTCCCACAATCATTGTTTTCTGCACACACCCACTTGAGAGAGACACACTATCATCATAATTTATTAGAATACCCTTTGTGCTTCACTTATATCTTTTGAGCTTAGCAGTTGCTCTAGTACTTCTCGAACGTATCTATAATTTTTGATTGTTCCATTCTGATATATTATCATCTAGAATACTTTTTGGGCATTTGTTCACCAATTTATAATTTTTTGAGCACTAACATATTGACCAGTGCCTAGTGCCAGTTGTTGTTTTCTGCATGTTTTTTACTTTTCAGGTTTATAGTACCAAACAAAGTCCAATTGCCACGAAACTTTTTGATGTGTTTTTGGAACAAAAGAAGACCTGGAAGCTTTGGGAGGAGGCCAGGAGGTGCATGAGGGCCGCACCACACATCAGGGCGAGCACTAGGGGTCGCACCCTGATATGTGGTGCCCCCTTCAGGCGTCCCCCGATGCTCCTCTTTGTCCTATAAATTCTCTAATAATCCCAAAACCCTAAGGGAGCTCCCAAAATACTTTTTCCACCACCGCTAGTCTCTGTTCTGACAGGAGCCCATCTAGAGCTCTGTTCCGGCACCCTGTCGGAGGGCCGAAGGGGGATCGAGCATGGAGGGCCTCTTCATCAAACTTGCTTCTCTCATGATGACGTGTGAGTAGTTCACCATAGACCTATGGGTCCGTAGGTAGTACCTAGATGACAATCTCTCTCTTGTGATCTTCAATACAATGTTCATCGCATCTTTGCCTTGATCTACCCGTTGTAATCCCTTTATATGGTGTGTTTGTTGGGATCCGATAAATTGTGTGTCTATGTACAGATTATTCATGAAAAGTATTTGAGTCAAACCTGAATACTAAGATTATTATTTGCATGATCATTATAGCTTTGTAATGCTCTACAATCTATTGCGATAGTTTGGCCAACTAGATTGATATTTCTTCGGTGGGAGTGGTGCATTGTAGTAGGTTCAACCTGGCGAGTTTCTATATCCTGGTGACAGAAGGGGACAAGTTGCGTCTTTGTGTTTCTGCTACTAAGGATAAAACTACAGGGTTTATTCATTTTGATTGAGTTTACTTTGTCTAGCTCATGTCATCGTTCTCCAAGCATTACTCTGTTTTACTTAATACTCTAGATGCATGATGGATAGCGGTCGATAAGTGAAGTAATAGCAATAGGTGCAAGCAAGAGATGGATTATTTGCTTATGGACATGATTCCTATATACACAATGATCATTACCGAGAAAATCACATAACTATTTGCTTTTCTATCAATTTCCCAAAAGTAATTTGTTTACCCATGGGATGCTATTTCTATGAGAGATGCCACTAGAGAACTCTACGACCCCCAAGTCTATTCACGTATATATTCACAAACACTATTAATACCTTGCTATTATCTATTTGATTTTATTTTATTTTGCAATTTACAATTATCTACAATTATCTACACAACATACTTTCTTCCAAATAACGAGAACAAGGGGATTGACAACCCTCTTGCCGGTGTTGGTTGCAAGTTATTTGTTATTTTTTGTGCATCCACTGAAGACGGTTGAGGATTGGTATTCCTATTGGTTATATGATAGTTATATTTTGGAATTCCTTCATTATGCTCCTGAAAATTATTATGAGGGGGGAACATATACATGTAGGAATTGGACTAATATCAAGTTTCCTCCCTATGTGTTCAAAGTTTTGAAGTTATGCTTGTATTGCCTTCCTATGCTAGTTGATTCTTGCTCCCTTAAATTATTTTCTCAAAAAAAAATTCTATGGATAGGAAGTGGGTTAGGATTAAATGTGGTTTTCATATTCTTCATGATGCTCCCATTGTGTTTCAATTCTTTACTTTTATGTGAGCATCATTTAAATCATTATGCCTAGCTAGGGGCATAAAACAATAGCGCTTGTTGAGAGGCAACCTAATATTCATCTTAAGTTTTGTTTTTTACTTTCTATTATTTTGTGATAACATGATTATTGCCTATTTAATGATTATGTTTTTATGTTTTAATTAGTGTTTTTTGCCAAGTAAATCCTTTGGGATGACTCACAAGATAAGTATAAATGATGCTGAAACATAACAAAAACTTTGACTCCAATCCAAGAATTTTCATTTTTTACTGTAGACTGATAATGATCTGAATTTTTTCAAAGTATTTATATACAAATTCTCCATGTTGTCCTAATTTTTCAGAAATTTTAGAGTTACACAAGTATGGGATCTTTACAGATAGCTGCATATTGTTCTATTTTAAACAGATTATATGGTGCTCGCATAGTTTCCTTGTTTTGATTATGCTATGGATTATATTGGGGGGAATAATCCATGGAGAAGTTAGAATTTAGTACCTATTATGCAAAAATAAATTAAGAATAAATTTATAACAGTAGCTAAAGTATTCAATATGTTTCTTATACTAAGAGATCTCATGAAGTTTTGTTGAGTTTTGTGTGATTGAAGTTTTCAAGTTTTGCGTGTGATCACGATGGACCATGGAATAAGGAGTAGCAAGATCCTAAGCTTGGGGATGACCAAGGCACACCAAGGTAATACTCTAAGGAAGACTCAAGCGTCTAAGCTTGGGGATGCCCCGGAAGGCATCCCCTCTATCGTCTCAATCCATCAGTATGTCACTTGGATCTACCTTTTTATTCATCATATGATATGTGTTTTACTTGGAGCGTCGTTTGCTTTTGTTTGCTTTTACTTTCAGTTTTTCAAAATCATCATTTTTTGGACACACCCATTTGAGGGAGACACACCTTCATCATAATTTGCTAGAATACTCTATGTGCTTCACTTATATCTTTTTAGCTTGGTAGTTGATCTAGCACTTCACTTATATCTTTTTGAGCATGGTGGCATGTAGATTTTATAGAAATAATATGTTCTCGTTCTTCACTTATAACTGTTTGAGAGCTCATAAATAGTGATGGTAATTTGCATGGGTCATAAGACTAGTCCAAAAACAATAGGTATTCAATGATTGATAATCAAAACCATCATGTAGCACATATATACAAATTTGGAGTTACTGACATTAATGTGGTAATATGAAAAAGGTGTGAGTCCACAATTATTGATTTGTAGAAGTGTCAAGTTTAAGAGGTGTTAACTTGTTGTTCGTCTAAAAATTAAAGAGGCATGGTGAATATGTGTGAGCATTTCTATTCCTCGTTGAAATCCTAGTGTTGTTTCGAGACGGTGGCGCGATGGTTAACTCCTACCAACCTCCTCCCTTGGGGAATGCAAGTAGTACTTTGATTTTTGATAAAACTAATAAAACTTTGCAATAAGTATATCAGTTCTTTATGTCTAATGTGATACCATGGACATACGCATCTTCACCTCCTCATATTTGCTAGCCTCTTCTGTACCGTGCATATCCCATTCTCACCTCGAGGATCGGTGCAACTTTCACTAGTGCATCCAAACCCCCTGACATGATATGCTCTGTTACACATAAGTGTCGGGGCACGATGGACTCGATCACCTATGGGGTTGTAAGCCCCTTTGTGGCTCGACAGGGGCGAGGTCACATGCACAAAGAGCGGAGGTGGTGAGACAGCAGGGCGATCGGGGCTCTGGTGTTTTACCCAAGTTCGGTTCGCTGTGAAGTGTAAAAACCTACTCTTGCTTTGGTGGATTGATCAGAGGAACACGAAGAACACACAACGCTCTAACCCGACAAGGGTTGCCTTAGGGGGAGCTACTACGTGCGTACCCAAAGGTCCGAATCTTTAGCAAGATTGCCTTCGGACTCCTTTTGTACCTCAAAGGGCAACCACAATGGCAAAATAGACATTGTCTGATGATTAGATAGCTAATAGTTCTATCATACCTAACTATGTCGCTTAGGTCAAAATACCATAAATGCAGTATAGGTGGCATGTGGGGATGCATCCCCGGCAGGCTTCTACCACCGCCCTAGCTAACTATTACACCACATCTTGTCACGCCTCTCGACGGGTGTCAAGGGGGCATAATCCATCTTCCAATGTGTCACCAAGTGCTTAGCGAGAGCCGCTTAGCCACCTGTGAGCTCGATACTGCATTGGCAAGTGACTGGCGTTGCGATGCGGTGGAGCGGAGGCCGGGGGATGGCTTGTCGGTCTTCCTGAATGTGTACGCGCCTCGGTCCCTGATTGTCACCAAGGATGTGTTTGGTGTGCTTCGGGCTTGTCCTGGGCTGTTGCATTGATCTTGCCGGTGTTGCTTGGCCCATGCAGGTTGCTTCTGTCGGAGTCTTGGTCTTGGATACTTGTTTGGTTTGCATTTCTGTTGATGGGTTCTACAACTACTGCATGTGCATAAGTCAGGGGCACTGGGTACCCCATATCCTAGTGCACCGACAGGAACCCCGAGTCTGGCCCACATGCGCTCAGCCAGCGCCATTTGGTTAGGCCCAAAGTTTGTGCATAGGCACGCAATGAGAGGGAGTAACCGCCAACTTACTAGTCAGCACGTACCCACTACCTCTGGTCGTTTACGCCACACGCGCTGCATGCATTGCGGGAATTTGCGCGTGACTTAAAGGCCTGGGTGTGGGAGAAACTACAACACCATGGATTAGAGCAATGGGGCGGTTACCTGTTCGCCCGTGAACATGGGTAGTGGAATTGGTGGAGATGGGCGGCGGCCTTTGGGGAGGAGCAGAGCCAGCCTTCCACGCCCTCCCCTATAAATTGGGAGGTCACAATGGGCAATTATCATCCATCTCCTTTTCCTCCTTGGTCCTAAATCCACGAAGCTCGCCCTTCTTTCTCCTGTCTTCGGTCGCACCAATCACCACCATGACCAGGGGGCGAGGACGACCCCTTGCTTCCGCCATGACAACGAGAGCCTCCCATCAGGATCATGCTGCCACTTCAGGCATGGAGGTGGAGGGTGGTTCCAGCGCACAGGGTGGGAGTGCTAGAAGAGGCCGAGGCCGGCACGGGGCTGATAGCCAAGGGAGGCGGAGCGCTGCGCCCGCTCCTCCTCCACCAACGAATCCTCCTCCAGTGGCAGGACACACCAAAGGTATGGCATTAAAATTCGTCGTTAGGCTACGCGGCCCTCCCTGCAGTCGCTTACGACTCCCTCGCCCTTATACCAGGGTGATGGAGGTTGTCAAGACGCATGCGATGTGGTTGCGGGCCCACGACTACTATAAAGGCGCCGTGCGGGCAGTCGTCGAGTTTTCGGCATGCCACATCATGCTCCTCAGGCGTGGGTGGAAAACCTTCACACGTGCCCATAACTTCACTGGTGGGCATGTCCTCCGCTTCAAGTTGGTGGAGGCGGACATGCTCTCCATCAAGATATACGGGCATTCAGGCGCTCGTCTTGGCTGGTGCGAAGAGAGCTTGAGCGACGTCTTGTGGACTTCGGCTTCGTCTTCCCTTCCGATGGTTCTGCCAATCCGTGCCCTGCTAGTCCTAATGGGGCTAGGCTAGGCTTCTACTAAGTCCCTCCTTTTGTCCTTTTTCCCTTTAGTATCTTGCACCTAGGGGATAAAGTCAAATAAAGGGTTATTAAAGAGGCATCCTCTGATGTATCTTTATCCATTTTGTATTGAAAATGAATGAAAGAATGTTATTTCTCTTCCTCAAGTATTGTCCTTTCCCCCCTTGTTCGTACTGTGTAAGTATGTTTGTCCTTGTCGCATAGAATCACTTGCCAGTTCAGAACTAACCGCGAGCGCCAAAGGGGGAGTGAGCCCCCGGCAGCAGGTTGATATCGTTTCTCGGCAAGGCTCCTTGTCGGTATCGGCACAGCCCCCCAGAGCTGACGACCAACAAGATCTGGGGGATGGCTCGTCCCGACAAGGGTCTCCATTGCGTGATGGACTCCATTATTCACAGCCAAAAGGAGAGCAAGGGTTTCGTTTATGGGAGCAAACAACGGAGAACATGGGATATGCGATTAGACTTATCTTTGTAGGCAGTACCCCTTTCTGGAGTATGATGGGCCATCATCCTTGTTCCTTTGCCCTCGATCTATGTTTTCCTAGTGGTCAAACACGTAGGGCGAGAGGCCTCTGTCCTCCGAAGAGAGAGTGCGGCAACAATGATTATAGGCTCATCAATTACTCTAGCAAATCTCTAGAACTTAAAAGCGATAACATTGCAATCATAAAAATGCATAGTAATCATGCAATGCGATGATATGATGCAATGCCTAGCTTTATTATTGTTTGCATAGGGGCTGCGACTGGCTTTGTACAAAGGGTTGCATGCAAGTTTTGCAAGGCTTGTACAAAAGGTGGCTACCGGGGACTAAGCCCGACAGCTGCGCCTTATGGGTAGAACTTACGAAGGTGCTCAATATTCCATGAGTTAAGCACCTTGGTGCCATCTTCGATCTCTAGACGAACTGCGCCAGGTCTGGTGACTCGTGCTACCCGGTAAGGGCCTTCCCACTTTGGTGTCAACTTGTTGGCACGCTTGGCGGATTGAATGTGCCTAAGGACAAGGTCACCTTGCTCAAGGCTCCATGCATGGACCCTGTGGCAATGATAGCAGTGCAGGGCTTGCTTGTAGCGTGTAGCATGCACAACGGCCCGGAGACGATCTTCCTTGAGGAGCATGGCATCGTCATGATGTAGTTGCTCTTGCTCTACTTCATCGTAGGCAAGTACTTGAGTTGACCCGTATATGAGTTCCATGGGGAGCACTGCTTCTACCCCATACACTAGGGAGAAGGGTATCTGGCTGGTAGCTTGATTCAGTGTCATTCTGAGGGACCAAAGAACCACCGGTATCTCATCTATCTGGTGCTTGCCGCTTCTCCATAGTCTATCGAAAGTCCTTGTCTTGAGTCCTCGCAACACTTCATCATTCCTCCTCTCGAATTGCCCGTTGCTTCTTGGATGGGAAAAAGGAAAATGAGACCTTGCTTCCAAGGCTTTGGATGTATTGCATGAAGGCACGACTCATGAACTGGGTGCGGTTGTCGGTGATCACTCTGTTGGCCACTCCAAAATGGCACACCAATCCTTTCATGAACTTGATAGCTGATTGCACGGTCACCTTCCTCACTGGTTCCACCTTAGACCACTTTGTGAACTTGTCGATTGCTACAAACCAGAACACAAAGCCCCCGACAACATGGGGAAAGGGGCCCAAAATATTGATCACCCGGACCGAGAATGGCCAGGATAAAGGGATCGTCTGGAGAGCTTGCGCTGGTTGATGGATATTCTTGGAATGGAATTGGCACGCTTTGCACTTGGTGACCAACTCAACTCCATCTTGGAGGGCAGTGGGCCAATAGAAACCCCGTCGGAAGGCTTTTCCGGCAAGGGCCCTTTTTCCAATGTCGGAGCCTCATACGCCTCCATTAATCTCTACCAACAGCTTCAGTCCATCCTCCCAGCAGATGAACCTCAATTTCACACCGTTTGGTCATCTTCTTTAGAAGGTGTCATCGACAAGCTGGTACATCCTTGACTGATGGGCTACTTTTTCGGCTTCTTCTTGATCTTCCGACGGGGTTTCTATTGGCCCACTGCCCTCCAAGATGGAGCTGAGTTGGTCACCAAGTCCGAAGCGTGCCAATTCCATTCCAAGAATATCCATCAACCAGCGCAAGCTCTCCAGATGATCCCTTTATCCTGGCCATTCTCGGTCCGGGTGATCAATATTTTGGGCCCCTTTCCCCATGTTGTCGGGGGCTTTTGTTCTGGTTTGTAGCAATCGACAAGTTCATAAAGTGGTCTAAGGTGGAACCAGTGAGGAAGGTGACCGTGCAATCAGCTATCAAGTTCATGAAAGGATTGGTGTGCCATTTTGGAGTGGCCAACAGAGTGATCACCGACAACGGCACCCGATTCATGAGTCGTGCCTTCATGCAATACATCCAAAGCCTTGGAATCATGGTCTCCTTTTCCTTTTTCCCATCCAAGAAGCAACGGGCAATTCGATAGGAGGAATGATGAAGTGCTGCGAGGACTCAAGACAAGGACTTTCGATAGACTGTGGAGAAGCGGCAAGCACCGGATAGATGAGCTACCGGTGGTTCTTTGGTCCCTCGGAACGACACTGAATCGAGCTACCAGCCAGATACCCTTCTCCCTAGTGCATGGGGTAGAAGTAGTGCTCCCCATGGAACTCATATACGGGTCATCTCAAGTACTTGCCTACGATGAATAGAGCAAGAGCAACTACGTCATGACGATGCCATGCTCCTCAAGGAAGATCGTCTCCGGGCCGTTGTGCGTGCTACACGCTACTAGCAAGCCCTGCGCTGCTATCATTGCCACAGGGTCCATGCATAGAGCCTTGAGCAAGGTGGCCTTGTCCTTAGGCGCGTTCAATCCGCCAAGCGTGTTAACAAGTTGACACCAAAGTGGGAAGGCCCTTACCGGGTAGCATGAGTCACCAAACCTGGCGCAGTCCGTCTAGAGATCAAAGATGGCACCAAGGTGCTTAACTCATGGAATATTGAGCATCTTCGTAAGTTCTACCCGTAAGGCGCAGTTGTCGGGCTTAGTCCCCGGTAGCCACCTTTTGTACAAGCCTTGCAAAACTTGCATGCAACCCTTTGTACAAAGCCAGTCGCAGCCCCTATGCAAACAATAATAAAGCTAGGCATTGCATCATATCATCGCATTGCATGATTACTATGCATTTTTATGATTGCAATGTTATCGCTTTTAAGTTCTAGAGATTTGCTAGAGTAATTGATGAGCCTATAATCATTGTTGCCGCACTCTCTCTTCGGAGGACAGAGGCCTCTCGCCCTACGTGTTTGACCACTAGGAAAACATAGATCGAGGGCAAAGGAACAAGGATGATGGCCCATCATACTCCAGAAAGGGGTACTGCCTACAAAGATAAGTCTAATCGCATATCCCATGTTCTCCGTTGTTTGCTCCCATAAACGAAACCCTTGCTCTCCTTTTGGCTGTGAATAATGGAGTCCATCACGCAATGGAGACCCTTGTCGGGATGAGACATCTCCCAGATCCTGTTGGTCGTCAGCTCTGGGGGCATGCGCCGCTACCGACAAGGAGCCTTGCCGAGGAACGATACCAGCCTGTTGCCGGGGACTTGCTCCCCCTTTGGCGCTCGCGGTTAGTGCTGAACTGGCAAGTGATTCTATGCGACAAGGACAAACATACTTACACAGTATGAACAAGGGGGGATAGGACAATACTTGAGGAAGAGAAATAACATTCTTTCATTCATTTTCAATACAAAATGGATAAAGATTACATCAGAGGACGCCTCTTTAATAACCCTTTATTTGACTTTATCCCCTAGGAGCAAGATACTAAAGGGAAAAAGGACAAAAGGAGGGCCTTAGCAGAAGCCTAGCCTGGCCCCATTAGGACCAGCAGGGCACGGATCGGCAGGACCATCGGAAGGGAAGACGAAGCCGAAGTCCACAAGCCTGTCGGGATCCAGCTGGGGGAGAAGGCGGCGCCCAAGTCAAGAACCCCCGGCAAATTGCTCTGCCTAGGGAGTCTAGCTGACGGTGATGGTGCGATCGACGGTCAGTTGGAGCCCGAGTTGGCGTACTCCAAATTGACGACAAGGGGCTCCCTGTCTCATCTTCACCGACATTGCCCTCCTCGTCACTATAATTCTAGGAGGAGCTTTCAACGTCGCTCAAGCTCTCTTCGCACCAGCCAAGACGAGCACCTGAATGCCCGTAGATCTTGACGGAGAGCATGTCCGCCTCCACCAACTTGAAGCAGAGGACATGCCCACCAGTGAAGTTATGGGCACCTATGAAGGTTTTCCACCCATGCCTGAGGAGCATGACGTGGCACGCCGGAAACTCGACGGATGCCCGCACGACGCCTTTATAGTAGTCGTGCGCCCGCAACCACATCGCATGCGTCTTGTCAACCTCCATCACCCTGGTATAAGGGCGAGGGAGTCGTAAGCGACTGCAGGGAGGGCCGCGTAGCCTGACGACGAATTTCAGTGCCATACCTTTGGTGTGTCCTGCCACTAGAGGAGGATACGTCGACAGAGGAGGAGCGGGCGCACCGCTCCGCCTCCCCCGGCTATCAGCCCCGTGCCGGCCTCGGCCTCTTCTAGCACTCCCACCGTGTGCGCTGGAACCACCCTCCACCTCCATGCCTAAAGTGGCGGCATGATCCCGATGGGAGGCTCTCGTTGTCATGGCGGAAGCAAGGGGTCGTCCTCGCCCCCTGGTCATGGTGGTGATTGGTGCAACCGAAGATAGGATAAAGAAGGGCGAGCTTCGTGGATTTAGGACCAAGGAGGAAAAGGAGATGGACGATAATTGCCAATTGTGACCTCCCAATTTATAGGGGAGGGCGTGGAAGGCTGGCTCTCCTCCTCCCCAAAGGCCGCCGCCCGTCTCCACCAATTCCACTACCCACGTTCACGGGCGAACAGGTAACCGCCCCATTGCTCTAAACCATGGTGTTGTAGTTTCTCCCACACCCAGGCCTTTAAGTCACGCGCACTCGCTGCAAATTCCTGCAATGCATGCGGCACGTGTGGCGTAAATGACCAGAGGTAGTGGGTAAGTGCTGACTAGTAAGTTGGCGGTTACTTCCTCACATTGTGTGCCTATGCATAAACTTTGGGCCTAACCAAATGGCGCTGGTTGAGTGCGTGTGGGCCAGACCCGGGGGCTCCTGTCGGTGCACTAGGATATGGGGTACCCAGTGCCCCTGACTTATGCACATGTGGTAGTTGTAGAACCCATCAACAGAAATGCAAACCAAACAAGTATCCAAGACCAAGACTCCGACAGAAGCAACCTGCATGGGCCAAGCAACGCCGGCAAGATCAATGCAACAGCCCAGGACAAGCCCAGAGCGCACCAAGCACATCCTCGGTGCCTGTCGGGGACCAAGCCACATACACATTCAGGAAGACCGACAATCCATCCCCCCGGCAAGCGCGAGCCGATCGGTCACCGCTCCACCGCATCACAACGCCAGTCACTTACCAATGCAGTATCGAGCTCACAGGTGCCTAAGAGGCTCTCGCTAAGCACTTGGCGACACGCTGGAAGATGGATTATGCCCCCTTAATACCCGTCCAGAGGCGTGACAAGATGTGGTGCAATAGTTAGCTAGGGCGGTGGTAGAAGCCTGCCGGGGATGCATCCCCGCACGCCACCTATACTGCATTTATGGTATTTTGTCCTAAGTGCCATAGTTAGGTATGATAGCACTATTAGATATCTAATCATCAGACAATGTCTGTTTTGCCATTGTGGTTGCCCTTTGAGCTACAAAAGGAGGCCCAAGGCAATCTAGCTAAATATTCGGACCTTTGGGTATTCACGTAGCAGGTCCCCCTAAGGCAACCCTTGCCGGGTTAGAGCGTTGTGTGTTCTTCGTGTTCCTATGATCAATCTACCAAAGCAGGAGTAGGGTTTTACACTTCATAGTGAACCGAACCTAGGTAAAACACCAGCGCCCCGATCGCCCTGCTGTCTCACCACCTCCGCTCTTTGTGCATGTGACCTCGCCCCTGTCGAGCCACAAAGGGGCTTACAACCCCATAGGTGATCGAGTGCATCGTGCCCCGACACTTATATGTAATAGAGCGTATCATGTTACGGGGTTTGGATGCACCAGCAAAAGTTGCACCGATCCTCGAGGTGAGAATGGGATATGCACGGTACCGAAGAGGCTAACACTCGATCACCTATCGGGTCATAAGCCCCTTTCTAGTTTGGCAGGGGCGAGGTCACATGCACAAAGAGCGGAGGTGGTGAGACAACATGGCGATCAGTACGCTGGTGTTTTACCCAGGTTCGGGCCACTATTGTCATGCCCAAGATGTGATCCTATCCTTATTTTGGCACGAGGGCCTCGACAGGGATAGAAGCTCACCTCGTCGTGTTGCAAGAATGGATATAATTACAAGTTCATGTACATAAGAGATGGGTATATGGAATTGTCTTACACTCGCCACAAGCTACGTCAAAGTCACATCAATACAACAACATATTCAAACATCATTCAGAAGAGCAGGGTCCGGCTACAGACGAAAACAAACGACAAAATGACATCCATCCTTGCTATCCCAGGTTGCCGCCTAGAACCCATCCTATATCGATGAAGAAGAAGAAGAAGAACTCCAAATCAAAACAAGCATCATGCTCATGTCAATTCATCACATTACCTATACCTGCAACTGTTGTTGTAGTAATCTGTGAGCCACAGGGACTTGGCAATCTCACTTCTAAGGGTATCAAGACTATTAAAGCTTAATGGGTGAGGCATGGTTAAGTGGTGAGGCTGCAGCAAGCGACTAAGCATTTATTTGAGTGGCTAACTTACGAGTACAGAAATTAAAGTGTGGTGGTCTACGCATAACGGACGTGAACTAGTAATGATCACTAACTGATCCTGAACACCTGCTTACGTCAAACATAACCCCACCGTGTTCTCTCTCGGATAAGGACTCACGAGAAGAGATAATCATGGTTAAGCAACCAGTCGGTGTATTTTATTAGAGTTTACTTCAAGTTTGCTATGACCGGGTGTTAAACAAAATATCCAAGTTTGCCACATAACCGCGAGCACGGATTTTCGAAAGATTTAACCCTGCAGGGCTGCTCCAACTCGTCCATCACAAATTAACCACACGTCGCAGGAATAACCTTGACCACGGATCTCGTGATCAACCTAGGCAATTCCAAAAGAAATTCGACACCTCGAGATAGCCCGAAGAAGATCGGAATTCCTCACGCAAGACCTTCGAGAAAGGTAAAACAAGTCCAGCAAGACCACCCGACATGTCGATGAACCCGATAGGAGCCGCGTATCTCGTTCTCTGGACACGACCAGATAAGCACAGCGTACAGTGGCCTGATAGAAATCTCCCGAGTTGACCCGGGTTGGCCCCGCACATGGCTCTTGTTTGTACCAACACTCATGAGGAGCATTGGCCCGGGTTGTTGATTAATCTACAGGGTGATCATGCCCAATGCAAATTTTAGTTGTTATTAAGCAAATAGTACCAATGTTGGGCCTTGCGAGACAAGCTTTATCCTAAAACGAAAATCAAGGGGGTCCCCATAACAACCCTGAGCATGTTAGGAGCGCTCGGTTATGGAACATAACACAGGTTCACAAGTAACTAGGGGCGGCAAGAGTGGAACAAAATACCAAGCAAAAGGCCAAGCCTTCCACCCTTTACCAAGTGTATAAGTGCATTAAATTGAATAGCAATAATATTGCGATAACAAAAGAATGTCCATGTTGTCACATGGAAGCAATTGCACGTGCAGCTAGAAACGTTATAAGAAAGGGTGAGCAAGCGGTAACATAGCCAAACAAAGTTTGCTAGGAAGGTGGAGAGTTAGAGGCTTTTCATGGCAATGTTGGGAGGCTTGACAAACAAGTGGTAGGTAGCGAGACATAATGATAAAAGCAGGACAACTAGCATGGCAATGATAGTAGTGGTATCCAAGGAAATGTGTCATCTTGCCTGAGATCTCACTTGGAAGAAGAACGAGCCCATGAAGAAGACGAGCCAATGTAGTCGAACAAATCCTCACACTCCGAATGCTTTCGGAACTCTATCGAGAAGGAACAATCCGAAACAAACAATCAACACAAGATACACCACAACATATGCATGACATGATGCACAAACAAATATGATGCATGTCCGGTTTAATTATGCAAGGCATGGTAAGGCAAGAACAACAAATAGCTACTACACAAACAACTACAACATCTAGGCATTTTAAATGAGGCCCGAAGTAATATATATCATTTCTGAAACAATCCCATATGCATATTATGAATTTGGTCCAGATCTGAACTAACCATATTTTAGATTTGTTAAACAGTAGAAATATGTCACCATGTGATTCTACACATTTTTCTAGGCAAGTTACATATATAAAACATTTTTAACGGAGCTACGGTTCAAGAGTTATTAAATAATTCATTTTGGCATGGCAATTAATGGTAATTACAAGAAAACAACAAGTTAAACATTTTAAACACACGTGAGAGTTGGATATCGTGAAACTATAGAAAAGTCTAAGCACCTTACATATATTAAGTTGTTAAATCCAAGGCACAGTTAATTTGCTAAGAATTAATTCACTGTTTAATATGTTGTCACACATATCCATGCAAACGTCAAGCTTAAATATTTTTAACATGCATGAAAGTTGAATATTATTAAACTACACGAAATTCTAGTCATTTTTCATATATTAAGTTTTTACATGCGATGCACGGTTGGAGAGATATTAAATGCATGATCAATAAGGGGTTTTACGCAAAATTGTAATTCCTGGAATAATAGACAAATTCGCATTAGGGAAAAAATCCACATGGGCCGAATATCGCTAGAGCAATAGTCAACAAGGGCGCAACATAATATGCTTCGCATAGCACGGGGGATAGGGGCGCTCACCATGGGCCAAGCCCAGATGAGGAGCTGGGCCGGGGCAAGGCGGTGGCCGGCTGGGCCTTGGGTGCACAGATTTAGGGCAGCCCAGACGAGGCCCAGATGGGCCACGCGGGCGTTGATAGCGGGCGAGCGAGGTGGGGCTTCGTCCTCCCGCACGGCCATGGACGGAGGCGGCCAATTCGGGGCAGGGGTAGTCGAAGGCGAGCGGGCTGCCGAAGGGGGGTCGGGGACGGGCGGATCCGGGCTGGAGGAAGCCAGATCCAGCGGCCCGGGCAGCGGCGAGGGCCAAGGGGAGCTTCGGGCTGCTCCATGGGGACCTGCAGATCGGGAGAGAGAGAGAGCTGGTGAGGAGAGGGAGAGAAGAAGGAGAGGAAGGCAGGAGGAGAGGGGCGGCGAGGCCCGGCCTCAGGGGTTTGCCGCCGCCGGCGGCTCACCGGGGTTTCGATGACGATCAGTAGGGCGGTGCAACTAGAGGCGCGCGATGGCTGCGAGGCTGTGGGAGCGGGGCTGCTCTGTGGACGTCGGACATGTCTGATTTAACGACAGACATGTTCGGTAGGTGGGGTTTTGGGCGATTTTCAGCCCCAAATCTCAGATCTAAGGGCTAAAATTGGCTATGAAGGAGGGTTTTCGGGATCTGGAGGGTTTGGGTTAGCAGGTGATGGAGTTTTCCTAGGGGGGTGGCTGCAATTTACATGGGGGAAACCCTAAAGAGTGAGGGGGCTCTCTCCATGGGGGGTTCTATAAGGGAGGCACTAGGAGGGGTTGGACGTCGTCCGTCCGATCGCGACCCGATGAACATGAACGGAGGGAGGGGCTAGGTTGGGCTAGCGGGCTGAGATGAGATGGAAGGTGGCATCCCATGACAGAGTTTAAAACACCGAAAAAACGTTCAACGAATAAACCGATGACCGCACTACGTGCGGCGAAATTCGGCAGGCGGTCTATCTACAATATAATAAGACCGCACGCCAACTTTCAACCCAATCCGAGAATATTTTAAAGGAACTTTTAAAAACAATATTCTCCAATGCTGCGGGCGCGTGCGTGTGTGGTTGGCCTCAAAACAGGCAACAACAAGAACAGAGAGAATCGGCAACTATGAACGGATGCAAGTTTTTGAAAACGAGTGGCGATGCCATGCAGATGATGCGAATGATGCGATGATGAATGCAACACCCAAACGAAACACATACGGGAATGGAAAAAAGGGGAATCTTCTGGAGCGTCGGTCTCGGGCTGTTACAACTCTCCTCCACTAAACGAGGATCTCGTCCCGAAATCTAGAATTAGAAGGGGAAGAGAAAGAGCAAAATGTAAAATTTAGTTGCTTCTCTGACAAACAGGTGAAATCAATGATCATTGAAGGTTGGAAAGATGAAGAATGACATGAGGAACAGGCAAGAATTCACAAGAAATTTCGGCAGCACTTCGGTAGGATAGAGGGGCAAAATTTAATAAGATGGGAGAACTTGAAAAGAAAACACAACACTCAGGTCAAATGGATAAGCAAGGGAATAACAAGATCTTAATCAAACTAGATGATGGTTGAAAGAGATCAACATGACACCGCCTCCAGAAGAAAAGAATACAAATTAGATCATTGAAAGGAAAGAGCGAAGAAGAAAATAACAACTTCTACCACCATTCAACTTGAAAACCATCTTACAAGAAGAGATTTAACTGGGTTGTTGAAAAATCAACAACAAAAAGAACAAACTTGTTGTGGACTTATGGAAAAACATCTCAAAATTATGAGGTGACAACCGACCACTCACAAAACAAGGATTTCTTGGGAGCAAAAGGGATGAAAACTTCTTTCACCAAGAAGAGGAGGAGAAAACTTGGATCATTTATGACACCATGATAGAAACAATCCTTAGGAAATTCTTTAGGTGAAATCCAACCCAAGATAACTCTGAGAAAATAAGATGGGTTTACTTATCTTGTCCTTGACAATTTTTCCTTTGAGACTCCTCATAATCAAGAATTTAATAACACCATCTCAAAAGACAATGGAGAAGGAATTGAACTTAGAAATCCAAGATAAGAACACATGAGCACCTCCAACAAGAATCTTGAAGAACAATTCGAGAAGAGTTACATCTTTAATAGCCACCATAAAAACCATCGGGATGAACTCTGGAATGAAAGGATGATCGAAAATAATTGAAGGTTGCAAAAAGACAAGATTGAGGCCTTCCAATGATTTAGATGATGCTTTGGGACAAGATACTTGAGCAAAATTAGGAACTCCCGAAAAGAAAGATGACCACTTGGGATAAGGAATTTGATATCATGAACAACTCCGGAAGAAGGATTGATATCACTTGGATGAAACAAGAATAAGAATTATGATATGCCTATCCTTCATCAAGTTAAATTGATGACAAACAACGGATTTGGCATCCAACTTATCCTTTTGGAAAGGATAGGAAAGATAGATAGAGCACAAACTTGAAGAGGTCTTGAACGATACACCGGAAAGAATTAGAAACTAAAGAGGACACATGAGAATGAAGAGATCAAGATTAGCCTAATAGAAACTGAACAAGGCACCAAAATAATTGAGATACGAACAAAGGAACAACAATTGAGAAGAATTTGAGACGAAAGCTGAAAGCTTAGAACGAAGAAATCTTCTGAAATGATGGCCTTCGGAGGATCAAGAAATTAAAACAATTACAAAATGCACCGGATAGATATGGGAGGAATAACTCATGATCAAACAATTTGAGATGATAGAAACAGCCTAAAACCATGAATCTTTGGAAGAACGAACAACGATTTAAGAGAAACTCTCCTTCGGTCTTTAATGCTGAGACTGATGACGAGAAACAACACCATGAATTACTGAGATACTTCGGAATAATGAATAAGGAAAGGTTGAGCCAACGACAAAAATGATTCGAAGCGATCTTGGAAGAGGAATATGACTGATGAAAATCATTCTTGCATCCTATTTGAAACGAACTTGAGGACATCTCTGGAAGATTAGAATAGTCAGGTAGGATCCTAGGAAAAACATGTGGGTTATGGGCCCACTCACAAGAAATCACCATTGAAACAATGCTTAGAAAGAGAGATTGCACTTGTACAATTAAGAACTTGATGAGGTGAGACCCTCGAAATAATTTGGAAGGACTGAAAGAAAACAAGAATCTCCTGAGATATCTTCAGCACTCCGGAAAGAATAGAGATATGAATAAGCAAGAGAGGCTTGGATAAGAATTCCAACATGGGAGAGCAATTAGAGAATGAAAATGATATGATGAACACCAAGAACTTGAATTGAATCCACCGGAGAAGAATAACAACAAGAACTAGGAATATGAGGATAGATCTTGAAATTGAAACTCTTGAGAATCTCCACAAGAAATCACCAGATACAATACACAAGAAATGACAACGGAAGCATTGATAAAGAGAAAGGCACCTGGATGAGAATTTAATCATTGAAGAAAAAGGGTGGGAGGGTGGGAAAACAAAGAAAACTTGGAACAAATGAGACAAACTCCAGAAGAAAATATGAGGATTGGTCTTGCAAATATTGAAGAGCATAGAATTCACTTGAAGAGAAGCACCGGATAAAAAGAATTTATATGACAACTCTGGTTGAGCAAAAGAATTAGCAGTCCCACAGACATATGAGAACACATGGAAAAGATATGAAATCACCACTTGACATCGAAGCAACTCGAATTTACCATGTTCAAAACAAAACAAAGGATGAGGCTTATGAAACAAGCTAGAACAAATGCATAACAGAGATTTCTCTTGATATTTTCTTTGTAAGGTTCGCACGAGCTCGATCATAGATTGGATTGTCATATTGAAATGACGCTCGAATATGATCCCTAGGCGTAGCGAACTACAAGGCTTGACGAAGCATAAATCAAGACTGTCCTCTGTAAGAAACACCGTGAACAAACGAATCCATTAGATGTCGAACCCCAACCTCACATCATGATCTGCTGGAAGATAACCTAGGTAACTACTTGAATTCCCACCTAAGAACTTCCGAAAACTTTCTGGTTATGCAATCCGGTGTTGGGGATACTAGCAGGAAATATCTCACACAACTAACAAAGCTACACCCCAACTGTATCCATCCTTCAACACATAACCAGAGGCATCGCAAGTCCATGTAACTCGGATCCTCAAAAGGACAACGATACTAACCATGGTGGTACCCTGGACGCCTCCCAAGTACTAGGTGACTCCGACCTTATCTCACCCCGACAAGTATTGAAGCAATTCCGAACATCCTCCGTCTTGAGATACTAAGGGAACTGAACGATAACGATGTGCCAAGAATCCCCTGGAGCTCAACTCCTCGAAAGAAATCAAGTCAGACAGGAGGCACCAAGACAAAACTCCGTCACATTGGCATCATAGAGATTCCAAAATTCCCGCGTGATCCTAAATTTTTTTAGCAACAAGAGGAGTAGTAACAAAATTCCTAAGTCGTAATTCCTCACCAGAACATAGAAATGGAGTAAAAAGAATCCTACTCTCCGATATAACTAGACTCAAAACAGTTTTTCACTAGACACAACTCGGCCAAGTACGATCAATGAAGGGGGCTCCTAGGTCGGTACAGGCTCTAATACCAACTTGTCACGCCCAAGATGCGATCCTATCCTTATTTTTGCATGAGGGCCTCGACAGGGATAGAAGCGCACCTCGTCGTGTTGCAAGAATGGAAATCATTACAAGTACATATACAGAAGAGATGAGTATATGGAATTGGCTTACACTCGCCACAAGCTACATCAAAGTCATATCAATACAACAACATATTCAAACATCATTCAGAAGAGCAGGGTCCGGCTATGGACGAAAACAAATGACAAAATGACATCCATCCTTGCTATCCCAGGCTGCCGCCTGGAACCCATCCTAGATCGATGAAGAAGAAGAAGAACTCCAAATCAAAACAAGCATCGCGCTCACGTCAATTCATCGCATTACCTGTAACTGCAACTATTGTTGTAGTAATCTGTGAGCCACATGGACTTATCAATCTCATTTCCAAGGGTATCAAGACTATTAAAGCTTAATGGGTGAGGCATGGTTAAGTGGTGAGGCTGCAGCAAGCGACTAAGAATTTATTTGAGTGGCTAACTTACGAGTACAGAAATTAAAGTATGGTGCTCTACGCATAACGGACGTGAATTAGTAATGATCACTAACTGATCCTGAACACCTGCTTATGTCAAACATAACCCCACCGTGTTCTGTCTCGGATAAGGACTCACGAGAAGAGACAGTTACGCACACAGTTGGTGTATTTTATTAGAGTTTGCTTCAAGTTTGCTATGACCAGGTGTTAAACAAAATATCCAAGTTTGCCACATAACCACGGGCACGGCTTTGGAAAGATTTAACCCTATGGGGGGTGCTCCAACTCGTCCATCACATATTAACCACACGCCATGGGAATAACCTCGACCACGGATCTCGTGATCAACCTAGGCAATTCCAAAGGAAATTCGACACCTCGAGATAGCCCGAAGAAGATCAGAATTCCTCACGCAAGACCTTCGAGAAAGGTAAAACAAGTCCAGGAAGACCGCTCGACATGTCGATGAACCTGATAGGAGCTGCGTATCTCATTCTTAGGACACGACCAGATAAGCACACTGTACAGTGGCCTGATAGAAATCTCCTGAGTTGCCCTGGGTTGGCCCGACACACGGCTCTAGTTTGGACCAACACTCATGAGGAGCACTGGCCCGGGTTGATCATGCCCTATGCAAATTTTAGTTGTTATTAAGAAAATAGTACCAATGTTGGCCCTTGCGAGACAAGCTTTATCCTAAAATGAAAATCAAGGGGGTCCCCATAACAACCCTGAGCATGTTAGGAGCACTCAATTATGGAACATAACACCGGTTCACAAGTAACTAGGGGTGGCAAGAGTGGAACAAAACGCCAAGCAAAAGGCCAAGCCTTCCACCCTTTACCAAGTGTATAAGTGTGTTAAATTGAATAGCAATAATATTGTGATAACAAAAGAATGTCCATGTTGTCACATGGAAGCAATTGCACCTGCAACTAGAAATACTATAAGAAGGGCTGAGCAAGCAGTAACATAGCCAAACAAAGTTTGCTAGGAAGGTGGAGGGTTAGAGGCTTTTCATTGCAATGTTGGGAGGCTCGACAAACAAGTGGTAGATAGCGAGACATAACGATAAAAGCAGGACAACTAGCATGGCAATGATAGTAGTGGTATCCAAGGAAATATGTCATCTTGCCTGAGATCCCGCTTGGAAGAAGAACGAGTCCATGAAGAAGACGAGCCAATGTAGTCGAACGAATCCTCACACTCCGAATGCTTTCGGAACTCTATCGATAAGGAACAATCTGAAACAAACAATCAACACAATATACACCACAACATATGCATGACATGACGCACAAACAAATATGATGCATGTCCGGTTTAATTATGCAAGTCATGGCAAGGCAAGAACAACAAACAACTACTACACATTAAGTGAAGTTCAATATGCAATGAGTTGCATATTGATGAAACTCCACGTTCATATTATTTAGTTCACTCTTGTTTAGGTACTCATCAATATTAAATGTTTTTTAATATGGCAAACGGTGAAGCACAAACAACTACAACATCTAGGCATTTTAAATGAGGCCGGAAGCAATTTATATCATTTCCGAAACAATCCCATATGCATATTATGAATTTGGTCCAGATCTGAACTAACCATATTTTAGAGTTGTTAAACAGTAGAATAAATGTCACCATGTGATTCTACACATTTTTTTAGGCAAGTTACATATATAAAACATTATCAACAGAGCTACGGTTCAAAAGTTATTAAATAATTCATTTTAGCATGGCAATTAATGCTAATTACAAGAAAACAACAAATTAAACATTTTAAACACACGTGAGAGTTGGATATCATGAAACTACAGAAAAATCTAAGCTCCTTACATATATTAAGTTGTTAAATCCGAGGCACGGTTAATTTCCTAAGAATTAATTCATTGTTTAATATGTCATCACGCAAATCCATGCAAACATCAAGCTTAATTTTTTTTAACATACATGAAAGTTTAATATTATTAAACTACACGAAATTCTAGTTATTTTTTATATATTAAATTTTTACGTGCGATGCACGGTTAAAGAGATATTAAATGCATGATCAATAGGGTTTTTTACGCAAAACTATAATTCCTAGAATAATAGACAAATTCGCATTAGGGAAAAAACCACATGGGCCGAATCTGGCTAGAGCAATAGTCAAGAGGGGTGCAACATAATATGCTTCTCACATGGCGGGGGATAAGGGCGCTCACCATGGGCCAAACCCAGATGCGGAGTTGGGCCGGGGAAAGGCGATGGTCAGTTGGGCCTTGGGCGAGCAGATCTGGGGCAGTCCAGGCGAGGCCCAGCTAGCCCACGCGGGCGCTGGCAGCGGGCGAGCGAGGCGGGGCTTCGTCCTCCCGCATGGCCATGGATGAAGGAGGTCATGAGGGCAGGGGTGGTCGGAGGCGAGCGGGATGCCGGAGGGGGGTCAGGGACGGGCGGATCCGGGCTGGAGGAGGCTGGATCCGGCGGTTCGAGCGGCAGTGACGGCCGAGGCTGCTGGTGGCACAGCTTCGGGCGGCTCCATGAGGACCTGCAGAGCGGGAGAGAGAGAGAGAGCTGGTGAGGAGAGGGAGAGAAGAAGGAGAGGAAGGGAGGAGGAGAGGGGCGGCGAGGCCCGGCCTCGGGGGTTTGCCGGCTGCGGCGGCTCACCAGGGCTCCGGCGACGGTCGGTAGGGGCGGCACGGCTAGAGGCGCGCGATGGCCGCGAGGCTGCGGGAGCGTGACTTCGCTGTGGTCGCCAGACATGTCCGATTTGACTACGGACATGTCCGGTAGGTGGGGTTTTGGGCGATTTTCAGCCCCAGATCTCACATCTGAGGGCTGAAATTGGCTATGGAGGAGGGTTTTCGGGATCTGGAGGGTTTGGGTTAGCAGGTGGAGTTTTCCTGGGGGTGGCTGCAATTTACATGGGGGAAACCCTAGAGAGTGAGTGGGCTCTCTCCATGGGGGGTTATATAGGGGAGGCACTAGGAGGGGTTGGACCTCGTCCGTCCGATCGCGATCCGATGACCACGAACTAAGGGAGGGGCTAGGTTGGGATAGCGAGCTGAGATGAGAGGGAAGGTGGCAGCCTGTGGTAGAGTTTAAAACACCGAAAAAACGTCCGACAAATAAACCGATGACCGCACTGCTACGGGTATCACACGAACTCGGAATGCGACGAAATTCGGCAGGCAGTCTACCTACAATATAATAAGACCGCCTGCCAACTTTCAACGCAATCCGAGAATATTTTAAAGGCACTTTTAAAACAAATATTTTCCAATGCCCCGGGCGCGTGCGTGTGTGGTTGGCCTCGAAATAGGCAACATCAAGAACGGAGAGAACCGGCAACTACGAACGGATGCAAGTTTTTGAAAATGAGTGGCTATGCCATGCAGATGATGCGAATGATGCAATGATGAATGCAACACCCAAACGAAACACAAACGAGAATGGAAATGAAAGGGGAATCTTCTGGAGCATCGGTCCTGGGCTGCTACAACTATGAAGCATAAAACTCTACTATTGCTTTGGTGGATTGATCAGAGGAACACGAAGAACACACAACGCTCAAACATAGCAAGGTTTGCCTTCGGGGGAGTTGCTACATGAGTACAAATGTCCAAAGGTTTTAATCTTTAGCTAGGTTTCCTTGGGCCTCCTTTTGATAGCTCAAGGGGCAACCACAATAGCAAAACAGATATTGTGTGATGATTAGATAGCTACAGCGAAGTATAGGTGGCATGCGGGGATGCATCCCCGGCAGGCTTCTACCATTGATCTAACTAACATTGCATTAGTGAAAGCACATGTGCTCCCTTGGTGGTTTTGGTAATTAATAACAACATATATCTCATTGAACTAATATTTCCACTAAGCATATTTTAGCAAAAGTTCAATGATCGGTTGGCAAAAGGATTGTAGAGAAACCCCCTAGATGCAAGGAATTGGATTGGCAAAAGCTTCAAGCAAAATAACTCTACATTTTACTTTGTGAGAAATCACCTTGAGTCCATAGGAAAAGCCAATACTATTTAAAGGGGGTAAGGTGTTGTTGGTGAACAACATACTCAAACGTGCACAAGTGATGCAAACACCCACAAACTCTCCCACATATTCAATCTAAGCCATTCATGCAAATCGATGCTGCCAACTCTTTGCACTCGGTCCCACCGATTCCAAGAACCCTGCCAAACCCTAGCACATTGTTGCAACTGATCCCACTTCGGTGCAACCGAGTTCAGCTTGCCAACTTTCGGTTACCTCGATTCACAAAATCGGAAGCTCCGAGTTTTTGGATCGGCGTTACCAAGATTAAGATTCTGACTGTTGGACACCTGATCGGTACCACTAAGATTTCTATATCGGTCTCACCGAGATTCAAAAGTTGCTACCTTTGGAGCAACTCGGTACCACTGAGGTTCACACATCGGTGTCATCGAGTTGGTCACTTTAGGTGTAACATTTGGATTTTTGGAGATGCCTATATATACCCCTTCACCACCACTCACTCGAAAGAGAAGCACTAAGAAAGATCCCCATTTATCCCATCAGATTTTTTTTGAGAGAGAGAGCCACCTACTCATGTATTGAGATCAAACCATTCCATTCCAACCATGTGAATCTTGATCTCTAGCCTCCTCAAGTTTCTTTCCACCCAATCAATCTCGTCCACCAAAGCCAAATCGGTCAGAGAGTGATTGAGTGTATCATCTTGAAGCACAAGACAAGGAGTTCATCAACATTATCGAGCCTATTACCTTTTGGAGGGTGGTGGCTCCAAGATTGGTTAGGTGTCGCTTGGGAGCCTCCTACTTCGTGTTGTGGAGTGAACCAAGAAGTTTCTAAGGGCAAGGAGATCGCCTACTTCGTGAAGATCTACCCCGAGTTAGACTAGTCCTCCGTGGACGTAGGCCCTCATGGTATAGTCAAGGTTGCTTCTTCGTGGAAACCTCCATTGGTCGAGCCCTCCGTGGACTCTCGCAATTGTTACCCTCCATGGGTTGAAGACTCCATAAACGTGGATGTAGGATAGCACCACCTATCAGAACCACAGGAAAAATCTTCGTGTCTTCAAATTGCATTTGATCTTCCTACCCTTTCTTTACTACACATGCTTGTCTTTACTTTCCGTTGCTATACTCGTAGATACGCATGTGTAGGGTGTGCTTGACTTGCTATTAATACTAAAATCTGCCAACACTTCAAATTGGGAAAAGGTAGAATTTTTATTTGGTCTAGTCTAATCACCCCCTCTAGACCTACATTCGATCCTACAAGTGGTATCAGAGCATTGGTCTCCATTGCATTGGTTTCACAACCTAGGAGAGTATGGCGTCTAGTGAGGGAAATTATCACCGTAGAGATCCGTACTTTGATGGCACAAATTTTGCTACTTGGAACTGCAAAATGAAAATGCATATTCTTGGTCATAACCCCGCCATTTGGGCTATTGTTCGTGTGGGATTGCAAGGTGAATTCTTTGTGGATGGGAGGTAACCGGATCGTGAAGTGATCGCGGAAGAATTAAAGATGTTGCAATACAATGATCAAGCATGTGACATTCTCTTCAACTGCCTATGCCTTGAAGAATTCAACAAAATCATCCGCCTTGAGAATGCAAAAGAGACTTGGGATACTTTGGTTGATATGCATGAAGGTACCGTATCCGTGAAAGAATCAAAGTTGGATGTTCTTCAGAGTCAGGTTGACAAGTTCAAGATGAAGGATGGTGAAGGAGTCGTAGAGATGTACTCTAGGCTAGATCTCATCACCAATGAGTTTGTCGGCTTAGGAAGCGAAGAAATGACCGACAGATTCATCATTAGGAAGATACTTCGAGCTTTGGATGATAGATATGACACCGTGTGCACATTGATCCAAATGATGCCCAACTACAAAGATCTCAAGCCGACAGAAGTGATTGGAAGGATTGTTGCTCATGAGATGACACTCAAGGACAAGGAAGAGCTTCACAATAAGTCTATCGGTGCTTACAAAGCCACAAGTGATACTCCTACAACTTCAAGCGACAACCTTATCACAAATGAAGAGATAAGCCTCATGGTCAACAAATTTAACAAGTTCTAAAATAATAGAGGCAAAGATCGAAGCTCCGACTCAAGATATGAAGAGAAGCGTTTGCCAAGTCGTGACCGAAACTGCTACAATTGTGGGAAGCCCGGACACTACTCCAATGAGTGTATGGCTGCCTACAAAAGGAAAGAAGAGTCACCAAGAATACGAAGCTCAAGAGATGAGTCACCTCGAAGAGAGAGAAGGAGTAGAGATGATCGTTATGAATGAAGACCCTCAAGGAGAAGTAGGGACTCGGAGAAGAAGGACAAGTACACCAAGAGCTACTCAACAAGAAGACATCAAGCTCATGTTGGTGAATGGGTTTCCGTCTCCAAATCAGACAACCACTCCGAGAGAAGCTATCACTCCAACTCTGACTATAGTCAAGATGAAAGTGTTGCCGGACTTGCACTAGTGGTGACCGACTCCTACGACATATTTGATTCACCAAATGAAAGGAGTGGAAGTTGCTTCATGGCTAAAGTCACCAAGGTATCACACCCCGAGTATCTTGATTTTAATAGTGATGAGGATGCTTATTAGGATATGGTGACTTGCTATTTGACAAATCTAGTAATGTTAGTCAAGATGAACTTGTTAGTAATCACTCTAGTCAAGATAAGTCGTATGATGATGATAATTTGGAAATAGAACAACTTACTCAAGAACTAAACACTCTTAAGTTAGCTCATGAGTCTACTCTACAAGATCATAGAGAGCTTGAAAGGACACATGAGAAGCTCTGCTTCGAGAAGCTCAATTTGGAGCAAGAGCATGAATTCCTTAAAGCTATCAATGATGATCTTCAAAAGAAGGCTTCCTCTTATCTAGACAAACGCCTTCTCTTGTCTACATTCATTCCACAAGTCAAGACTAAGCAAACTAGTAACAAAGGCAAGAAACATTCTTCAACTAGTAGCAATAAAAATGATAAATCCAATGATATTGCTTCTAGTAGTTATATTGATCCCACTAACACTTCTCTTAGCCAAGTTACACTTGAGCAAGAAAATGAAATTTTGAAAGGGATTATAGAGAAAGGTATCTACAAGAGTCTTGACGGGTGTAAGCAATTTGAGGAAATTGTTCGCAAACACAGAGTTTTGGGGACCCCAACTCATAAGTCGTGATCACCGAATGCACGTGTACAGTGATCCCAGAGATCAATGCTCACGGAACACACAAAAGCTGAATAACAAGAGTCTTACATCCACATTTAGAATCTTACACAAATAAAGACCATGAAGGTCTAGACTTACATGGATAGGGCCGTGAGGGCCAAACACTTAAGCATTCAAGCAACGGAAATCTTGATCGAAAGCATGAACCCATACCATCTGCCTTAAACCTGTAGGCATTCTGATTGGGAAGCGTCCTAGTTCGCACATTTGTCACCAACGAACTCTTCATTATACTCTTGTTGTTCCATGCCTGGCCAATTAAATAACCAGTGGCAAGCCAATGAGTACTTTGAATGTACTCGCAAGCACCCATGTTGTGGAACAAGGTATAACAATGCATGATATAGCACTAATACGTATTTTGCGGAAAGCTAATTTCGAATGCAATCACATGATCAAGTAACTAGGTAGCATGCATTAACAACTGGAAGATATCCATATGAACAAGTTATAGATATCATCATTAACAAGTGGTTGAACATCTCATGCTCAATAATCACACCAAGTCACCTGTCTTCCTCAAGTGTCATCTCCATGTCATCCACATACGACCATACACACCAAGTTTTCATGAAACATCCGGACGTGGCTTAAGCACCACCACCCAACTGTCCTTGACCATGGACATGGCTATTCGAATATTTTACACTCTGTAAAGGTTGCACACTTTACCACAAGACTTGGGGAACTTCCGTCTCATCCATGACTCGCGGTATATAACATACCCGAGGTAAGCACCCGAACAATGCCTTTCCCCTGGCGATACTAAACAAAGAGTCTACTCGATTGGTACCCATCCCACATGATGTACATCACTCATAGCATCCATGCAGGGACTAATGGTGTGCTCGGTGCCTGTGAAGACAGCGCATGATCGTCCATACCGGCATGACCCCTTATCGAGAATGACCATGCCACTCCCACCACTAGTAATGCGGGCTCCTTGCTAGTACCCACCAAGGTAATCAACAGAGCCCCATCCCATAAGGGGTATCGTGGTTGCGCTTGTAAGGTTGGGATGGTCGACAAATCTTAAACCCTCCGTTTTTGAAAACACACACACTCACTTCCTCCGGTACACCACTTCTTTCTCAAGTGGTCACCCAACTCATCATCATCTCCCTCGGGCATTGGTGGCACCTAACGGGGTTTTCGAAAAGTCTTTGTAATCATTGCCTTATCTCCTTCTCCATGCATAATCCCGATCCCACTTGTGTAGCATCTACTAGCATCCTATCTACTCTCACCCGCATAACCCTCATAAGGAGGTAGGGTCATGCACGATGCAAGTATCAACAAGAAGTATCAGGGCATCCCACCCAGGTGGACACCACATCACATGATCAAATATAATGAAAGTAAAATGCTATATGACATGCAAATAAAATGGTTTCTTAACATGGTCAAAGGGCTGCTTGCCTGGCTCAACAAAGTCTTCGGGGTCTTCAAAGTCTTCGGTACCAACTTCCTTATCAACAGCGCAATCTATCGTCGTGATAAATAGCGATAAAAAATAAGCATCACCCAAAAACAGAGCACACAAAGCTACTATTAAAATGCTAACCTATTTTGATAAATACTAAAAACTATAATAAAAGTATCTTCTAGGGTTTTTCTGTGAAAACATTTTTGAAAACTAACAAACAGAGGCAAAAAGATGCCAAAAATAGATTTTGAAATAAAACATTGTATAATAAGTTTTCAATATTTTTCACAAATGGCACTATTAAATTCTATGGAATATTATAGGATTTATGGTGGAAAAATATTGGGCATTGGATTTATTTTTAGGTCTATGGAATTTTTAGAAATCAAGCAGAAAAAGAAAAAGAAAATGGTTCCTGTGCCCTGGGCCAAATGCCCAACCGCACTGGGCCAACCGGCTAGGCCGGCCCAGCTGAGCTACGGGCGTGCACGCGGCCAGGTTTGATCTTGACAAGCGGGCCCCAGCGTCAGCGAGAGAGAGGGAGAGGGAGAGGGGTGTGGGGGTGATAGGGGGTCCCACGTGTCATCTCCCACCTCTGGATAGCGGGCGGCGAAGCTCACCGGGGTGAAGGAGAGCACGGCAAGGGAAGCTGGGGGTGGGAATGGACTCAGGAGGCTGCCGTCGTTCGGGAGCTACCGGAGATGGTCGACGGGGAGGCGCAGGTCACCGGCGACGAGGTCCCGTGCCGGAGGAGTTTCGGGAGGATGTTGTTGGGGCCGTCTCATGCTACAAAATGCACGGGGGGAAGGGGGAAATGCATCAGAGGGGTGAGGGAGGAGCAGCCGAAGAAGAGGGAGGGACGAAGGGGCTCTGCACCCAGAGATCGACGACGGTAATGGCACGGAGGGATTCGGCTCGATACCGAGCTCTCGAGCACAGGGAGGTCGAGATGGGCTACCGGAGGGTGAGTGGAAGGGAGAGGAGAGATTCGGAGGGGAGAACGGGAGGCCCTTTTTATAGGCGTCCGGTGGTCCACCGAGCTCAAGTGTGCCGGCGAGCTCGGGACCAAGGCCAGGGTCGGGTTTAGGGGGCGAGGGCATGTCTGCGGTGTTCCTGGGGCTGGTCTAGGCCTAGGGGAGGGAAGGGAAAGGGAGAGGAGCGCGCGCGTGTGAGGCAGCTCACTGGCCGAGTTGGGCGGCGCTCGGCATGTGCGGAAGGAGGGAGAAAGAGGGGGAGAGAGGAGGGGGCTGACACGGTGGCATGGCATGGACGCCGAGGGGGGCAAGTGGCGAGAGGGGAGGCCCGAGGCCGCCGGAGCCATGCAGTGGGCAACGGCTATAGTGCCTGTCAGCACTGTAGCATGCTCCAAAGCATGCGTATGGCATGCCAAGGCATGCCTACGGCGTTTTGTGCGTGGACACAGGTGTCTAGGGGGTCTAGGGGCATCTAGGCTAGGGGGCAATGGAATCGGATGCCCTGGGAGGAAGATAGAATAAGAGGAGACGGGAGAGAGGGGTGTTTTACTGATGTCCAGGGGGTAGAAATGGGGTTTTCACCCCCCCAATCATGGATCTGAGGCCACTCAAGTTTTACTGGAAGTAGCTAGTCACCTTGAGAGGTTGTGGTAAAAATTTGAGAGCAAGGGGAAGAGTAGAAGTGGTGAAAACAGTGGTTTTTAGAAATGGCCAGAAGGTGTTTGATGGAGATTAGGGCAAGAAAATGGACTTATCTTCCCATAGGAATTGACAGGATCAAATGGTGATTATAAATAGGCATGATCACCAAGTTCGAGCTTGATTGAAGAAAGTTCACAATGTAGCTTTGTGAAACCCTAGAAACCAACAGAATCTGGTTTCTGTAGCTCTAGTCATGCTAAGCTAATCCCCTTGATGCACCACTTAGTGTAGCATCATTATTTGGTGATTAGAACATGTCCACAAAGTTTGGGGTCAAGGGAAGAAACTTCACAATGTAATCTTGCTCAAATTTGAATCTGGATAGGGAGGGTTTTGGAATAGTTTGATGAATCACATCAACTTGGATTGAGATGAAACTTTGCAAGATAATCACTGGTGGCAGTGTTGACTTGCTAGAAATTTCTTGGAATTTATTAAGAATATTTCTTATAGAAGTATTCCAAAAGATTGATTTGGACAGAAAGGGTTTTGAGGGGTTCTGGCCATGATTTTAATATGACCATGTGTTGAAACTCATATATACGGAAAATATATGTCCACTGAGTATCCATAATTTTTCTCAAATATTTTGAAAGCATTTAAATAATTTTTCCCTATGAAAACCATTTATGGTCTTAAGAAAAAGCCTTTAAATAAAATATTAAAATAATCTTTAAAATTTATATTTGGTGGTTTTGGGAAGTCATAAATATAGTAAGCTTCAAATAAGGCCTTTGGGAAAAAAAGATCCACCCAATTTGAGGACTTGCAGTGCAAACGTCAACTCAGGGGTTTTTGAAAACCTAATTTGAATACATCCTTTTTGGTCAAAATAACATTTGACTAAAATAGTTTTGGGCACTATTCACATGGCATGATCATTGGGCAACAAGTTTAGGTCAAGGAAGATGAATATGGAGAGGGATAGAATCTAAGAGTGCCATACACAACAACCAAACAAGCAAACAAGCAACAATTCAAAGAAGCACAAGCACTGAAAAAGTTTTAGTTGGCTCCAAATTTTGTAAATCCAAGCATAACAAGGTGACACAAACACAGGGTGTGACAAGAGTATACCTGAAGAACCATGGCATTGGCTACTTCAACGCAAATGGAGCTGAATGGGAAGAAGGTCAATACCCCAAGCCCAAGTTTGTTCCTCAAAGGGAGAAGTATGAAAATACTCTTACAAAGGAAACAAAAGCTCAACATGACCTTACACCACAAGACCACAAGCTCAAGGACAAGAACAAGCTTCAAGAGGACATTGACTCATATGAAGATGAATCCCAAGCTTTGGTGAAGTGGGTTCCCAAGTCTACTTCAAGCTCGACCTCTACAAGTTCCACTTCAACACCAAGGATCCCCATCAACTTGATGTGGGTCCCCAATAAGAATAACTAGAGAAGTTCTTGAGGGGTGACTCCGCTAATGAAATTCACTCACATTCATTATTGGCAAGAACTAGTTGCAATCTACATCAAAATTATGCAATAGTTCAAGGAGTCACACATTCCCTCAAAGGTAAGCAAGGGACAAGGTAACCAACAAATCCATGAACATCATTATGTATGCTTTGCACTCCAAGTCCATATATATCCTTGTATTTATCTCTTGTGTGTTGGGACTAACCCATGTAGGTGAGAAGAGTAAGAAACAACAAGGATGCTCCCAACCCATGGTGATCTTCATCAACCTTGAGCATCCACCACTACTTCACCTACATGAAGTGTTCATCAACAAAACCCAAGGTTAGTTTACCCCTCTCAAGGGGGATGTCACATCAAGGGGGAGCTTTACTCTAAGACTTAAGTCAAAGCATCTCACAGAATGTGACCACATTAAGAAGTTTTATGTAAAAGTGGTAACCCCACTCGTGCTTCAACGATGAGTATGACCTATGATCAAGTATTCTTACTTGGATCCTAAGTCAATATACTCATATATAGATGACTACGTCATTGCCAAAGTGCTTGATAGATGCTAGTATGTATGTGCATGTTTGCCATGGTTTCATTTGACATCTTATTGTGTGAGCATGTTGGTTTGCATTTCTTTATCCATTCGAGGACATCCAATTGTTGCTATTTGGACTTTGATTTTGTTTTTGCCAATTGGATAGACAAGAACGCCTAGGACCCTTCTATAGCTATCTATGCTTTCTCATCTCATATTCTATTCATGCCGCAACACAAAATTTGGACAGGTACTTTTAGATCTCTCTCTATGAGGAGCACCCAGAGTTCCGTATCGACCAAGGACGGGCCATTAAAACCTCCCATGTGCATCTCAGTGGAACCAATCCAAAATTCTCGGTCTCACCGAATGCCTAAGGTTGATCTGGTTTTCACCTCGGTATCACCGATTCCATTTTCTCAGTTACACCGAGTTTCCCTGTACCATGAAAGTTGAGAAACTCGGTGACACCAAAAATTTAGAACTGGTGTCACCGGCAACAAAGGGTATATAACCTGGCGGACACGACTTTTGAAATTCAACCACAAAAGTTAGTTTCCTCCAAACACTAAGCTGCCTCTCTAGGCCCCTGGTCATCACCTTTGTCTCCCCATGCGCCTATGCCTCTGGGAATCCAAGCAGCCAACGGAATCTTCGCCACCGTCACCGCCTTAGCGGATACTTCACCAAGTTAGGGTATGGATCCGGCTCTCTTTGTGCTCCCCGTCCAATTCATGCACATTAGAGTAAATTCTATCAATAATCCACTAATTGTAATCCTCTCAATCCTCTAGAAAACTCATTAGCTTAGAAAACGAGAGATGTTTAGGTCTAGCCGTCCGCAAAACCGAATCTCGGTGACACCGAGTCATAAAAATCGGCTCTACCAATTTTTGTTTTGGACTACCGAGGACAATCTTGGTGAAACCGAGTGGCAATTTTTTGTGTGACCGAAATTGCTGCCAGTTTCTGTAAAGAGTTCTCTGCGTCTTGGTGGTACCGAATTTTTGACTCAATGACACCAAAATCCCTTTTTTCTGAGAGCTATAACTAAGAATTTATTTGTTCAATCTTTGAAAAATCTCTACATTTTGTGATGACTCCACCCTTCTACTTCTCTATATTCTGTTCACATGGTTAGAGATGTCTATTTCAAAGGACAGTCAAAACAACCTCAAGGAGCTCAATGTTGACACAGATTCAGGCTCTAGTCCAGACAAGAGCTCATGTTCTTTTATGATGTTCCAAGCTCACCGGACCTGCTCATGGCAGCAACCAGAGCAAGGAGGAGGCTCAACTCACATGAGGAGGATGAAGATTTTGTCCCTGATGTAGTTCCTCCCTATTCTAGGCAGGACAATACTACCAGGCAGCCCACAAATGAGGCTACCTCTTCCAAGAAGGTGGTCAGGAAGGAGTATGCCCCCTTAGACCCCTTGAGAGAACCTAAGAGCACTAGGGGCAGCATGCCCATTGAGCCTCCCAAGAAATCCATGCCCAAGAAGGCTAGAGAGAAGAAGAGCAGAAAGAGGATAATCCATGTTGTTGGTAGGCCTACCTCTATTTTGAGGATCCAGCAGAGGCTTCTGCTAAGGGGGAGGAGGAGGAGGAAGAGCCAGCTGCAAAGGCTCCTCCCAAGAAGAAAAACAAATTGTTGTATGATGCTATGCCTAGCCAAGCAGCACCCAAGGGCAAGCCAACTGGATCCAAGAAGTCGTCTGCTCCCAAACACAAGAGGACTACCAGAGATATTCCAGCTTCTAAGAAGAACAAGGGATCTTCATCCAGAGATCCATAGGAGGGTGCTATGTCTTCCTTGATGAAGCTAAGACCACACCTTCCAGTGCATGATGCCAGCCACTTGCAAGATGGGGACATGAAGAAGAGGAAGGACCAAGGACTAAGAGATTGGAGGGCTATTGATCCATATTCATAGAGGAGGGAGACTGCTGTGGACTACATGTACCACACCAACGAACAACAAGACTTCTATGAGACTATATTGCTTGACAAGAGCCCTACTGTGAGTGATATGAGATATGTGGATTGGAAGTACATCAAGGACAATGAATATTACTTCCCGAGTGTGCAAGACAACTTTCACTGCATTGGACTTGATAACTTTGTTGGCAAGGAGTTCACAACCTGGAATGATGAGATGATCATGCAATTCTACTCCACTGCTCATTTGTATGGAGATGGTAGAATTGTGTGGCTGACTAAAGGTGCCAGGTATGAGTCTAGAGTTGATGATTGGGCTGCCATCTTAGGAGTCCCAGAGGTGGAATATGGAGATATTGATGTGTGCTCTGAGCCCAAGGCAAGCCACAATGAGATGAAGAACATGTACAAGGAGATTCCTGCTGCACATCTGAAGTCTCACAAGCTAGGATCAATATATTTCCTCCAGGCTGGTCTACGCACGATCAACACTATCTTAAGGCACACCTTGCTGCCTAAGTCTGGAGATGAGAAGATGATCAGAGGCAACTCCATCAACATGCTGCTCCATCTAGATCAACATATGAGATTCACAGTGATGGACTTGATTGTGGAGACTGTGAAGAGGATTGCTACTGATCAGAAGCGCTCATGTTGCTATGCACCCTACATCCAGCTGCTCATCAACTCTAAGTTGGAGAAGCACATCTTTGCACTTGATCTACCACATTTTCCACTCTTGCCGGAGCTCAAAGATAATGTTGTTGTGATGAACCCAGATCATCCCACATCAGCTGCAGCACAAGCACATGTTGAGGCAGCCAGAGACACTAGTGCTCAGCCGCCCATGACTAGGAGTGAGCAAATGGATCTACTCGTCAGCTTAATGCTCAGCATGCAGAAGGACATCACCAATATCCTGAAGAACCAAGAGAGCCTTGCAAGGATTATTGAAGACAAGTTTCATAGTCTCAACAACAAGGTGGATGGGCTCATAATGACTGTGAATGAGCTCAAGAAGGAAGTTGATGTTGTGCCTATCCCTCACTCTTCTGATGGTGATGAGGAGGATAGTGCACCACTCAGGACGAGCACTCAGTTCAGGACTTGGGCCAGGACTCCCCAGTGACATTTCCAGAGATGAAACCATCTTCATCAGCACTAGCTACAGCCACTTCAGCTCCACCAGTTCCTCCCGTGCTACACCAACTCCGTCCATGACATCTGAAGAAGTCTTCCCTGATGTCATTCTCTCGACTCCAACTTCAGCTACCAGAGGAGATTAGCCCCAGAAGAGCGTTTAGCTCTATACCTTTGAACTTTTTGGTAACTTGATGCCAAAGGGGGGGAGTTGTATAGATCATTAGGGCTTCGACAAAGAGAGCGTTGTTTTTTATTGCTTTTTAAAACATTTGATATCTTTTGGTTTGGATGTGTTAAACTTTGTCGATGTTTGATCATACACTTGATGTGTGTTTCTACTATTTCCTATGTTTATGATGCTTATGAGATGATCATCCACTTTGCTTGATTGTGTTGTGCTATGATATTCATTATTATTGTTCTCGAACACCACCAAGATGTATGTGACATGGAAGAAGTGCCCCATGTACCTAATCGATTGTGCATTTTCATTCAAATGCAAATTCAAAATAATGCACAAATTTAGGGGGAGGTCTTGCTTATCACATACTTCTCAAAGCAATGATTATATTCATTTATTATATCATATGTCGAAGCTTTGATCTATATGTTGTCATCAATTACTAAAAAGGGGGAGATTGAAAGCACATTTGCTCCCTTGGTGGTTTTGGTAATTAATAACAACATATATCTCATTGAAGTAATATTTCCACTAAGCATATTTCAGGAAAAGTTCAACGATGGGTTGGCAAAAAGATTGTAGAGAAACCCCTAGATGCAAGGAATTGGATTGGCAAAAGCTTCAAGCAAGAGAACCCTACATTTTACTTTGTGAGAAATCACCTTGAGTCCATAGGAAAAGCCAATACTATTTAAAGGGGGTAAGGTGATGTTGGTGAACAAGATGCTCAAACGTGCACAAGTGATAATCACCAAAAACACCCACAAACTCTCCCACATATTCTATCTAAGCCATTCATGCAAATCGGTGATGCCAACTCTTTGCACTCGGTCCCACCGATTCCAAAAACCCTGCCAAACCCTAGCACATTGGTGCAACCGATCCCAGTTTGGTGCAACTGAGTTCAGCTTGCCAACTTTCGATTACCTCGATTCACAAAATCGGAAGCTCTGATTTTTTGGACTGGCGTTACCGAGATTTGGATTCTGACTGTTGGACACCTGATCAGTACCACCGAGATTTCTATATCAGTCTCGCCGAGATTCAAGAGTTGCTACCTTTGGAGCAACTCGGTACCACCGAGGTTCACACATCGGTGTCACCGAGTTAGTCACTTTAGGTCTAACTACTGGATTTTTGGAGATGCCTATATATACCCCTTCACCACCACTCACTCGAAAGAGAAGCACTAAGAAAGATCCCCATTTATCCCATCATATTTTTTTGAGAGAGAGAGAGCCACCTACTCATGTGTTGAGATCAAACCATTCCATTCCAACCATATGAATCTTGATCTCTAGCCTCCTCAAGTTTCTTTCCAATCAATCTCGTCCACCAAAGCCAAATCTGTCAGAGAGTTATTGAGTGTTGAGGAGTCTATCATCTTGAAGAACAAGAGCAAGGAGTTCATCAACATTATCAAGCCTATTACCTTTTGGAGGGTGGTGCCCCCAAGATTGGTTAGGTGTCTCTTGGAAGCCTCCTACTTCGTGTTGTGCAATGAACCAAGAAGTTTGTAAGGGCAAGGAGAATGCCTACTTCGTGAAGATCTAGCCCGAATTAGGCTAGTCCTCCGTGGATGTAGGCCATCATGGTATAGTCAAGGTTGCTTCTTCGTGGAACCCTTAGTGGGTAGAGACCTCCGTGCACTCTCGCGACCGTTACCCTCCGAGGGTTGAAGACTCCATAAACATGGACATACTATAGCACCACCAATCAGAACCATAGGAAAAATCTTCGTGTCTCCAAATTGTGTTTGATCTTCCTACCCTTCCTTTACGACTCATGCTTGTCTTTACTTTCCGCTGCTATACTTGTGGACATGCATGTGTAGGGTGTTCTTGACTTGCTATCAATGCTAAAATCTGCCAACATTTAAAATTGGAAAAGGTAGAATTTTTATTTGGTCAAGTAGTCTAATCACCCCCCTCTAGACCTACTTTCGATCCTACAACCACATCTTGACACGCCTGTGGACGGGTGTCAAGGGGGCATAATCTGTCTTCTAGTGTGTCGCCACGTGCTTAGCGAGCTCCACTTAGTCACCTAGGAGCTCGACACTGCATCGAGAAGTGACTGACATAGCGATGCGATGGACCGGTGGCCAATTGGCTCACACTTGCTGGGGTGGGATGGCTTGCCGGGACTTCCTGAAGGTGTACCCGCCTCGGTCCCCGGCAGGCACCGGGGACGTGCTTCGCGCGCTCCGGGCTTGTCCTGGGTTGTTGCATTGATCTTGCCGGTGTTGCTTGGCCCTTGGAGGTTGCTTCTATCGGAGTCTTGTCTTGGATGCTTGTTTAGTTTGCACTTGTATTGATGGATTATCCTACTACCGCATGTGCATAAGTAAGGGGCACTGGGTACCCCATATCCTAGTGCACTGACAATAAGCCTTATTATATCTTCCTCTAAACAACCACCATACCTACCTATCATGGCATTTCCATAGCCATTTTGAGATATATTTCCATGCAAATTCCATCGTCATTTCATATGACTAGTTCCTAAGGGAGCACCCAAAATACTATTTCCGCCGCCACAAGACTCTGTTTCGATGGGAGCCCATCTAGACCTCCGTTCCGGCACCCTGTCGGAGTGGGGGGGGGTCGATCACGGAGGGCCTCTTCATCAACCTTGCTGCCCTCATGATGATATGTGAGTAGTTCACCACACACCTATGGGTCCGTAGGTAGTACCTAGATGGCAATCTCTCTCTCTCTCTCTTGATCTTGATCTTAATCTTCAATACAATGTTCATCGCATCTTTGCCTTGATCTATCCCATGTAATCCCGTTGTATGGTGCGTTTGTTGGGATATGATGAATTGTGAGTTTATGTTTAGATTATATATGAAAAGTACTTGACTCAAACCTGAATACTAAGATTCTTATTTTCATGGTCATTATAGCTTCATAATGCTCTCTAATCTATTGAGATAGTTCGGCCAACTAGATTGACATTTCTTCGGTGGTAGTGGTGCGTAGTAATAGGTTCAACCTAGCAAGTTTCTATATCCCAATGACCATAAGGGGACAAGTTGGGTCTTTGTGTTGCTGCTTCTAAAGATAAAACAATGGGGTTTATTCATATTGATTGATTTTACTTTGTCTACATCATGTCATCATTCTACAAGCATTACTCTGTTTTACTTAATACTCTAGATGCATCCTGGATAGCGATCGATGAGTGGAGTAATAGTAATAGGTGCAGGCAAGAGTCGGCCTATTTGATGATGGACATGATGCCTATATACACATGATCATTGCCATGAAAATCGCATAACTATTCGCTTTTCCATCAATTGTCCAACACTAATTTTTTACCCACCGTATGCTATTTCTACGAGGGGTGCCACTAGAGAACTCTATGCCCCCAAGTCTATTCACTTATATATATTCAAAAACACTATTACTGCCTCGCTGTTATTTATTTGCTTTTATTTTTTTGCAATTTACAATTATCTACACAACTCACTTGCTTGCAAATAACGAGATCAAGGGGATTGACAACCCTCTTGTCGGCGTTGAGTGCAAGTTGTTTGTTGTTTTTTGTGCAGCCGTTGAAGATGGTTGAGGATTGGTATTCCTATTGGTTCGATAAACCTTGGTTTCTTAACTGAGGTATATACTTACCCACATTGTGCTACGATAACCCGTTCCTCTTCATGGAAAACCCAACGCAGATCACAAGTATCAATACTTCACTTATATTTTTTAGAGCACAATGGTGTATAGATTTTATGAGAAAAAATTGCACCCTCGTTATTCACTTATATTTGTTTGATAGTTAACAAATAGTTATGGTAATTTGCATGGGTTATAAGACTAGTCAAAAAATAATAGGTATTCAATGAGTGCATAATCAAAACCACATGTAGCGCACACAAGAGAAATCATGGTTAATGATATTAATGTGGTAGTGTGAAATAGCATGAGTGCATGATCATTGGTTAATAAGAGTATCATGAATTAGAGGGTTTTAACTTGTTGCTCATCCAAATATTTTTATAGCATGGTGATCATGTGCGAGCATACATGTTCCTCATTGCAATCCTAGTGTTGTTTAGGCCGGAGGCACGCGATGGTTAACTCCTCCCAACCTCCTCCCTAGGGCAATGCGAGTAGTGCTTTGATTCGAGAGAGATAATAAAATCTTGCAATAAGTATGTGAGTTCTTTATGGCTAATGTGAATCCAGAGATATGCGCACTCTCACCTTTATATATTTGCTAGCCTCTTCGGTACCGTGCATTGCCTATTCCCACCTCGAGGATTGGTGCAACCTTTGCCGATGCATTGAAACCTCATGATATGATACGCTCTATTGCACATAAGCCTTATTACATCTTTCTAAAAACTTTCACCATACCTACCTATCATGGCATTTCCATAGCCATTCTGAGATATATTGCCATGCAACTTCTATCGTCACATCATATGACTTGTAGTTTCAATATCACATTGCTTTGCATGATCATATAAGATGAAGTAGAATCTGTGGCAAAGCTGCCCTTCATCATTATCATACATCTTACGCTTGATCATTGTACATCCTATTACATTGCCAAATGCATTCATACAGAGTCATACAGTTTTTCATGTTGAGTTATAAGTATATAAAAGTGTGATGATCGTCATTATTTGGGTACTATCTCAGTGAGGAAAGGATGATGGAGACAATGGTTCCCCAGGAGTCAGGATGAGACTCTAGACGAAAAACAAAAGAAAACGAATAAGAAAATAAAGGAGAAAATAAAATAAATGAGAGAAAAGATAGAAGGGATAGTGCTAATACAACTTATTCCACACTTGTGCCTCAAAGTGGCACCATGCATGTTCTCCATATGCTAGTGAGAAATTTTCATTATAGCACTTGGCTTGCATATTCCGATGACGGGCTTCCTCAAATGCACAAGGTCTTGATGAGCAATGAAGTTGGATGCACACTGCTTGTCCTCAAGCAATTCAGTTGATAAACGGAAAGTGATAAACAAAAACTTTTACAAACTCTGTTTAATCTTGTTGTTGTAAATAAGTCTAACTGATGTTCAGATTTTCAGCAAAGATCGTGGACTAACCACGTTCACAATAACATTTAGGTCTCACATTTACTCATATCAATGACATAATCAACTAGCAAGCAATAATAATAAATCTTGAATGACAACATGTTTTCAAAGCAATCATGATATGATATGACAAAATGGTATCTCGCTAGCCCTTTCTGAGACCACAAAACATAAATGCAGAGCACCTCCAAACAACAAGGACTGACTAGACATTTTAATTCACGGTGAAAGAGATCCATTCATGCTCATACTCAATATCAGTTAACAGCAAAGCATACAAATGACGGTGGTCCTTCTAACTGGTGCCTTTTATGAGAAGATGATGACTCAACAATAAAGTAAATGGAAAGGCCCTTCATAGAGGGAAGCATTGATTTGTAGAGGTGCCAGAGCTCGAGTTTTTTAAAACATAGATAAGTAATTGTTTTTGAGTGGTATGCTTTCATTGCTCACATAACGACCACGGGGTTTTCAACATCTTCCAAGCTAGATACATTATAGGCGGTTCCCAAACAGAATGATAAAGTTTTTACTCCCTCTCCACCAATCAGTCACACTCCACGGCGAGCCGAATCCACGGATACCATCCATACAAACACATTTCTGGGGGAGTATTGTTTAATTATATTTTGCTTTTTGTTTCGAGGATGGAACTGGGCATCCTGATTACCAACCACTTTCTCGTGAATGATAGTGAATCAACACATATCATGAGAATAACCCACCTAGCATGGCAGATACTGATAGCCCCCACTCGCGACATGAGCGATTTGGGCATACAAAACAAAATGATTATTTGAAGGTTTAGAGTTTGGCACATGCAAATTTAGTTGGAACGGTAGGTAAATATCGCATATAGGTAGGTATGGTGGACTCATATGGAACAACTTTGGGTTGAGGAATTGGATGCACAAGCAGTATTCCCGTTTAGTACAAGTGAAGGCTAGCAAAAGACTAGGGAGCGACCAACTAGAGAGCGACACAGTCATCAACATTCTTTGAGATTAACCAACGTTGAATGCAAGCATGAGTAGGATATAAATCACTATGAACATAAATATTGTGGAGGCTATGTTGATTTTGTTTCAACTACATGCAAGAACATGTGCCAAGTCGATCCATTTGAATCGTTTAGAGGAGGATACCATCCCATCATACTACATCACAACCATTTTAATATGCATGTTGGCACCCAAAACAAACCATTATCCACTCTTAGCTAATTAAGCATGGCATGAATAACTATAATCTTTAATTGTCATTGCAAATATGCTTCACCCATGATGAACTGAATTCGGAACAATGAGCTAGTCATATTTACAAACGCAATATTGGTCGAGTTCATACCAGCTTTTCACCATCTTAATATTTTCATCAAATATCGTCATTATTGCCTTTCACTTGCACGAACGAATGCTGTGGATAATAATAAGAGTGCACATGCATTGGACTAAGCTGGAATCTACAAATAATAACTCAAAGGAGAAGAAAAGGTAACATGGGCTATCTAATAGGTAAACAATAATGCATATGAGAGCCACTCGACATTTTCATTATGGTCTTCTCCTTACGACCCAAAGAAAGAAAAATCAAAACAAGAACGAGAAAAACTATTTACACGGGAAAGCTCCCAACAAGCAAAAGAAGAACGAAAAATCTTTTTGGATTTTATTTTTAATTCTACAACTAAGCAACTAGAAATAAAGCTAGAACTAATTTTTTTGTATTTTTCTCAAAGTTAATTAAACACACAAGAAGAAAGCAAGACAAGAAAATAGACTACCATGGATGGTAGAATGAAAGATTATGAACACTGGCTACTTACATGAGTGTGTGAGCATGAATGTAAAGTCGGTGAGAAATACGTACTCCCCCAAGCTTAGGCTTTTGGCCTAAGTTGGTCTATGGCCATGGCTGGCCTTGATAATATCTGAAGTCATAGTTAGGGTTGTACTGGGCTGTGGCGGCTACCGCCTGAACGACTGCAACGTGAAGGAGAGCTGATTTCGCACTCCTCTCGTACTTGTATGCCTCCTCTCTGGTTATAATGTATCTCTGTTTCTCCTGAAAGTTAAAGAAGGCAGGAGCAGAAAGGGTAACATGGAAAGCACGATGTGTGTCAAAAATTAGTCGGTATTGGAGAGATTGTTTCTTTCTTTCGAGAAACTGAAAACATACCAAAGCCTCATAATCAAGAAAAGTAGGTCGTAACTCAATATCATTTCCATGTATGGGTACCCCAAGATAATTAGCTAAACGAGTGGCATAAATCCCACCAAAGAATTATTATGCAACCTTCTAGCAATAATGGCTCCTAAGTTATATCGCCTTTCGCCCATCATTGCACTCTTAAGAATAATAAGATCGGTTGCACAAAGGTGTCTATGCTCAATTTTACCATTAATACATCTACCTATGAATAGAGCAAAATAATGTATGGCAGGAAAGTGAATGCTCCACATGATGGCATGTGTAATATGTCTAGTTTCTTCGACGGTAATGCTAGCAATAAAGTCATTATATTCAGTTTTGTGCGGATCACTATAGCTACCCCCATTGTGGAATTTTGCATGCATGATAAAAATCCTATATGTATAAGGTATATTATTTTTCAAAAAGTTCAAATAGGCCGCAAGGTTTATTACAGTTGAGCAAAAATTCAAACGTCCGCACGAAAGAATCCGTGAGTTGATAGTATTGCTTGCATTTGTCCGACATGAATTCCTCAAGGCCATCATTTCTTGTGTATGCATAGAATTCTTCCTTGAAACCTGCATCACTCATGAATTGATCCGATGGCCATTCACAAGGCCGTACTTGTGCTTCCCTCGGTGGTTCAAGGTTGGGCTCACGTATCGTGAGTCTCGGGGCCTTCTTGCTCGATGAACCCCCTTGAAACACCTTCCTCAACATTTTTTATTTTTAAAAAAATTCTGAAATTTTTAGTGACTCAAAATAAAGGTGAACAAAACTCAACAAAATGCATAGCAACTACTCCCTCAAGTGCCTAGAGGCTATATCATGCATCAAAAGTACTTGGGACCATATAAATGTGACATGCAAGCTCAACAAGAAGGTCACCACATCAGCAAAAATTTGCAATAAATAAAGCACTAGAGCAAAAACTAATTGGACCATTGGAGGAGTCACATACCGAGGAACAATCTCCCAAAACAGTTTTGCGAATGAAGATTTGCACAAGGAGATCGAAAATGGCAGCAAAATGAGCTAGAACACGGGTTTGAGCAATGGTGGGATTTTTTCTGGAGGAAGATGGAGTGAATGGATGCTGGAATAAGTGAAGGGGGGCCATGTGGGACCCACAAGCCTGCTAGGCACGACAGGGGGTGGCCGCGCCTTATGGGCTTGTGGCCCACTGGTGCAGCCATCTGCAGTGTGCTCAGTGCGAGAAATTTTTAAATATTCCAGAAAAAATCATACTCCATTTTCAGGGCATTTAAAGAACTTTTATTCTCAGGTCAGTTTTTTATTGCACGGGAAACTCAGAAAACAGAAAAATAATAGCACTCTTACTTAATTAAATCTAACTAACAGAAAATAAAAGTTGAGTACATGGAGTTGTGCTTTCTAAATTCATCCATCTCATTCTCATCAAAAGGAATCCATCAATAAGGTTGATCAAGTCTTACTAAAAAACTTCTTTTGAATAACATGAGACCGAAGAATTTTCGAACAACACTAAGTTACCTGAATGGGGATATGCATGTCCCCAACAATAAGTATATCATATTTCTTCTTGACAGTAGGAAGAGGGAATTCAAAGTTTCCGATAACTATCATTGGAATTTTTTCAGTGGAGTTGATACTGTGAACTTGAGGTTGTTTCTTCAGAAAGTGTATCGTATGCTCATTACCATTAATATGAAAAGTGACATTGCCCTTGTTGCAATCAATAATAGCCCCTACAGTATTCAAAATGGGTCTACCAAGGATGATCAACATATTGTCGTCCTCAGGAATATCAAGAATAACAAAGTTCGTTAAGATAGTAGCATTTGCAACTACGACAGGTACATCCTCACATATACCGATAGGTAGAGGAGTTGATTTATCAGCCATTTGCAAAGAGATTTTAGTAGGTGTCAAATTATTTAAATCAACTCTACGATATAAAGAGAAAGGCATAACACTAACACCACCTCCCAAATCACATAAAGTAGTTTTAACATAATTCCCTTTAATAGAGCATGGTATAGTTGGTATTCCTGGATCCCCTAATTTCTTCGGTACTCCACCCTTAAAAGTGTAATTAGCAAACATGGAGGAAATTTTAGCATCCAGTATCTTCCTTTTATTAGTCACAATATCTTTCATGTACTTAGCATAAGGAGACATTTTTAGACTATCGGTCAAGCGCATACGCAAAAAGACAGGTCTAAGCATTTCAAAAAAGCGCTTAAAGTCCTCATCATCATTTTTATTGGATGGTCTAGGAGGAAAATGCATGGGTTTCTGAATCCATGGTTCTCTTTGTTTACCATGCTTCCTAGCAATAAAATATCTTTTGTCATATCTTTTATTCTTAGGATGTGGGTTATCAAGATCAACAGCAGGTTCAATCTCCACATCATTATCATTACTAGGTTGAGTATCATCATGAACATCATCATTAATATTATCACTAGGCTCATGTTCATCACTAGATTGTGTCTCAACATCAGAAACAGAAATATCATTTGGGTTTTCATGAGTATCTAAAACAGGTTCACTAGTAGCATGCAAAGTTCTATCATCATCCTTATTCCTCTTATTACTAGTACGACTAGGTACATCAATATTACCCCTTTGAGAATATTGCTCAATTCTCTTCGGATGGCCCTCGGGATACAAAGGTTCCTGAGTCATTCTTCCACCTCTAGTCACTACTTTAACAAAATGATCATTGTTCTTACTATTCATCTCATTAAGCAAATAATTATGTGCCTTAAGTACTTCTTCTACTTGAGTAGTTACCATGGAAACATGTTTACTAATCAGTTTAAGATCATTGATAGTTCTACTCAAATAATCACCTAAGCGATCAAGCATGAAAGCATTATGTTTCAATTGTTTACTAACTTAAGCATTCAAATTTTCTTGCTTAACAACAAAATTATCAAACTCGTCCATGCAATGGCTAGTAGAGTTATTATAAGGAATATCGCTTTCATCAAATCTATGAAGAGAATTTACCTCTAGTACCGGTCTAGTGTTATCAAGACCATGTATTTCTTCAATAGGTGGTAGATTCTTAACATCTTCAGCTTTAATACCTTTTCCTTTCATAGATTTCTTTGCCTCTTGCATATCTTCAGGACTGAGAAATAGAATGCCTCTTTTCTTCGGAGTTGGCTTCGGAGGTGGTTCAGGAATAGTCCAATCATTATCATTGCTCAATATATTATTCAATAGTATTTAAGCTTGTTCAACAGTTTGTTCCCTGAAAACACAACCAGCACAACTATCTAGGTAGTCCCTAGAAGCATCAGTTAGTCCATTATAAAATATATCAAGTATTTCATTTTTCTTGAGAGGATGATCAGGCAAAGCATTAAGTAATTGGACAAGCCTCCCCCCAGCTTGTGGGAGACTCTCTTCTTCAATTTGCACGAATTTAAATATTTCCTGCAAGGCAGCTAGTTTCTTATGAGCAAGAAAATATATCTTAGAAAAGTGATATATCGTATCCTAGGGGCTACGCACACAACCAGGAGCAAGAGAGTTGAACCATATCTTAGCATCACCCTTTAACGATAAAGGAAATAACTTAAGGATATAATAGTAACGAATTTTTTCCTCATGAGTAAACAGGGTGGCTATATCATTCAGTTTAGTAAGATGAGCCACACCAGTTTTAGATTCATAACCGTGGAAAGGATCATATTCAACCAAAGGAATTAACTCAGGATCAACATAGAACTCATAATCCTTATCAGTTACAAAAATAGGTGAAGTAGCAAACTTAGGATCATATTTCATTCTAGTATTCAAAGATTTTTCTTTCCAATTGCATAGTAATTTCTTAAGATCATATCTATCATTACAAGCAAGTAGCTACCTTTCCTTACATAACATAACCCTCGGGAATATCAAGAAATTCATATCAAGGAGAGCTAGGTCTAGCAGGTGTCTCAAAGTGTTCAGTTTCAATAATTTCATCAGTTTCAGAAGTATCATAATTCTCAGCATTGACTCTAGCAATCTGTTCATCAAGAAATTCACCCAGTGGCACAGTATTATCAAGCAAAGTATCATCATAAGCATCATGCATAGCTGAAGTGGCATCATCAATTACTTGCGACATATCAGAATTACTAGCAGGTGGTGGTGTCGCAAACTTACTCATAATAGAAGGTGAATCAAGTGCAGAGCAAGAAGGCAGTTCCTTACCTCCCCTCAAAGTAGAGGGATAGATCTTGGTTTTTGGATCTTTCAGATTCTTCATAGTGATCAAAAGATATAAATCCCAATTGACTAAGAGAATAGAGCTATGCTCCCCGGCAATGGCGCCAGAAAAAGGTCTTGATAACCCGCAAGTTTAGGAGATCGCACCAGTTTTCGAGGGTAGAGTATTCAACCCAAGTTTATTGATTCGATAGAAGGGCAGCCAAAGAATATTCTCAAGTATTCTTAGTTGAGTTGTCAATTCAACCACACCCGAAAGAGTTAATATCTGCACCAAAGTATTCAGTATCAAAGTAGTATGGAAGTAACGGTAATGGTAGCAAAAGTAACAGTAGCAGTTTTGTAGTGATTGTAACAGTAGCAACGGAGAAGTAACTTAGCAAGGATCAATATGTGGAAAGCTCGTAGGCAATGGATCAGTGATGGATAATTATGCGGGATGGCATTCATCATACAACAGTTATAACATAGGGTGACACAGAACTAGATCCAATTCATCAATGTAACATAGGCATGTATTCCATATATAGTCATGCGTGCTTATGGAAAAGAACTTGCATGACATCTTTTGTCCTACCCTCCCGTGGCAGTGGGGTCCTAATGGAAACTAAGGGGTATTAAGGCCTCCTTTTAATAGAGAACCAGACCAAAGCATTAGCACTTGGTGAATACATGAACTCCTCAAACTACGGTAATCACCGGAAAGAATCCCAGTTATTGTCACCCCATGTGGATCATAACTCATAATAGCTGTCTGCTGTTAGGAACGTAACATGGGAAACAAAAAAATTCCTACATTCACACAAGACCTATCCATGGTGATGAGCATCTACGAGAGGGAGAGTGGATCTACGTACCCTTGTAGATCGCTAAGCGGGAAGCATTAAGAAATGCGGTTGGTGTAATCGAATGTCTTCATGATCCAAATCTCCGAGCATCCCGCGATCCAATCACGATCCGTCCCGATCAAGCACCGAACGGACGGCGCCTCCGCGTTCAGCACACGTACAGCTTGATGATGATATCCGCCTTCTTGATCCAGCAAGAGGGAGCAGAGAGGTAGAAGAGTTCTCTGGCAGCGAGACGGCGCCCCAGCAATGGTGGTGGGGCTATTCCGGCAGGGCTTCGCCTAAGCGCTACAGAAATCCGATCTAGAGGAGAAACTATGCACTGGAGGAACGGGTAGCACGTGGCTGAAAATCTTGTGCCAAAACCCTAAAAACCTCTAGTATATATAGGAGGAGAGGACGAGGAGGCTTGGCCCTCAAGGATCCAGCCCTAGGCTTCGGCTGAACCAAGAGGGAGGAGTCCTCCTCCTCCACTCCTAGTAGGATTAGGACTCCTTCCTTATCTTATCCCTTTTGCCTTTTTCCACCTTTTTCCTTTTGGCTTTTCTTCCTAGACGCATGGGACTTGTGTGGGACTTCCACAAGCCCATAAAGGGCTGGTATTCATCCTCCCACAGACCATGTAGCCTCTTGGGTCGAAATACCCCTCCCGATGGTTTCCCGGTACACTACCGGCACTCCCGGTACACTATCGATGAGCCTGAAACTTTTCCGGCGACCAAAATAGGACTTCCTATATATCGATCTTTACCTCCGGACCATTCCGTAGCTCCTCGTGACATCCGGGATCTCATCCGGGACTCCTAACAACCTTCGGTCACCACCATACATAACCCTATACTACTGAAACGTCACCAAACCTTAAGTGTGCAGACCCTGCGGGTTCAAGAACTATGTAGACATGACCGAGACACCTCTATGGTCAATAACCAATAGCGGGACCTGGATGTCCATATTGGTTCCTACATATTCTACGAAGATCTTTATCGGTCGAACCTCTGTGTCAAGGATTCAGTTAATCCCGTATGATGTTCCATTTGTTCTTCGGTATGTTACTTGCCCGAGATTCAATCGTCGGTATCTCCATACCTAGTTCAACCTCGTTACTGACAAGTCTCTTTACTCATTAATACAAGATCCCGTGACTAACACTTAGTCACATTGCTTGCAAGGCTTATTGTGATGTTGTATTACCGAGTGGGCCCTGAGATACCTCTCCGTCACACGGAGTAACAAATCCCAGTCTTGATCCATGCCAACCCAACAGACACCCTCGGAGATACCTGTAGAGCACCTTTATAGTCACCTAGTTACGTTGCAACGTTTGGTACACACAAGGCACTCTTCTGGTGTCTGTGAATTGCATGATCTCATGGTCATAGAAACATATACTTGACATGCAGCAAACGGTAGCAATAAACTGACACGATCATATGCTACGTTTGTAGTTTGGGTCTTGTCCATCACATCATTCTCCTAATGATGTGATCCCATTACCAAATGACATCTCATGTCCATGACTAGCAAACCATAGCCATCTTTGACCAACGAGCTAGTTCACTAGAGGCATACTAGGGACAAAGTGTTGTCTATTTACCCACACATGTAATGTGTTTCCAATCAATACAATTATAGCATGGATAATAAACGATTATCATGAACAAGGAAATATAATAATAAACACTTTATCTATTGCCTCTAGGGCATATTTCCAACAGTCTCCCACCTGCACTGAGTCAATAATCTAGTTCACATCACTATGTGATTTACATTGTAATGAATCAAACACCCATGCAGTTCTGGTGTTGATCATGTTTAGCCCTTGGAAGAGGTTTAGTCAACGGGTCTGCAACATTCAGATCAACATGCAAATATTTATGTCCTTTTCCTCGATGTAATCGCGGATGGAGTTGAAGTGTCGCTTTATGTGTTTGCTCCTCTTGTGAAACCTTGGTTCCTTGGCCAGAGCAATGGCACTAGTGTTGTCACAGAACGGGTTCATTGGATTCGGTGTACTGGGCACTACTCCAAGATCTGTCATGAACTGCTTCATCCAAACACCTTCCTTCGCTACCTCCGAGGCTGCGATGTACTCCGCTTTGCACGTAGAATCGGCTACCACTCTTTGCTTGGAACTGCACCAGCTTACCGCTCCCCCGTTGAGAATAAATACGTGTCTAGTTTGTGACTTAGAGTCATCCGGATCAGTGTCAAAGCTTGCATCGACATAACCCTTTATGACGAGCTCTTCATCACCTCCATAAACAAGAAACATTTCCTTAGTCCTTTTCAGGTACTTAAGGATATTCTTGGCCGCTGCCCAGTGCTCCATTCCAGGATCACTTTGAAACCTTCCGGCCATACTTATGGCAAGGCTAACATCGGGTCTTGTGCACAACATTGCATACGTGAGAGAGCCTATGGCTGAAGCATAGGGGATGACACTCATCTTTTCTCTATCTTCTGCAGTCACTGGGCATTGAGTCTTACTCAACTTCACACCTTGTAACACAGGCAAGAACACCTTCTTGGACTGATCTATTTTGAACTTCTTCAAAAATTTATCAGGGTATGTGCTCTGTGAAAGTGCTATTAAGCGTCTCGATCTATCTCTATAGATTTTAATGCCTAATATGAAAGCAGCTTCTCCTAGGTCCTTCATTGAAAAACTCTTGTTCAGATATTCCTTCACGCTTTCCAGCATTTGTATATTGTTTCCAATCAGCAATATGTCATCCACATATAATATTAGAAACGCTATAGAGCTCCCACTCACTTTCTTGTAAATACAAGCTTCTCCATAAACTTGTATAAACTCAAATGCTTTGATCACCTCATCAAAACGCTTATTCCAACTCCGAGATGCTTGCACCAGCCCATAAATGGATCGCTGGAGTTTGCAAACTTTGTCAGCATTCTCTGGATCGACAAAACCTTCTGGTTGCATCATATACAACTCTTCCTCAAGGAAACCGTTGAGGAACGCTGTTTTGACATCCATCTGCCAAATTTCATAGTCGAAATAAGCAGCTATTGCCAACATGATTCTGACAGACTTAAGCATCGCTATAGGTGAGGAGGTCTCATCGTAGTCAACTCCTTGAACTTGTGAAAAACCATTTGCCGCAAGTCGAGCTTTATAGACGGTGACATTACCGTCTGCATCTGTCTTCTTCTTAAAGTTCCATTTGTTTTGAATGGCCTTTCGCCCTTCAGGTAATACTTCCAAAGTCCATACTTTGTTTTCATACATGGATCCCATCTCGGATTTCATGGCGTCTAACCATTTCTCGGAATCCGGACCCATCACCGCTCCTCCATAGCTCGTAGGTTCATTGTTGTCCAACAATATGACCTCCAATACAGGGTTGCCATACCACTCAGGAGTAGTACGCGGCCTTGTCGACCTACGAGGTTCAATAGAAGCTTGATCCAAAGCTTCATGATCATCATCATTAACTTCCTCTTCAACCGTTGTAGGTTCCACAAAAACATCTTTCTGCGCTGCGCTACTTTCTGGTGGAAGTAAAAGTTCAATAACCTCATCAAGCTCTATTTTCCTCCCACTCAATTCTTTCGAGAGAAAATCTTTCTCAAGAAATGTTCCGTTCTTAGCGACAAACACTTTGCCTTCGAATCTGAGATAGAAGGTATACCTGACTGTCTCTTTCGGGTATCCTATGAAGACGCATTTCTCTGCTTTGGGTTCCAGCTTTTCAGGCTGAAGCTTTTTGACATAAGCATCACATCCCCAAACTTTAAGAAACGACAACTTTGGCCTCTTGCGAAACCATAGATCATATGGCGTCGTCTCAACGGATTTTGATGGTGCCCTATTTAAAGTGAATGCGGCTATCTCTAATGCATAACCCCAAAACGATAATGGCAAATTAGCAACAGGCATCACAGAACGCACCATATCTAATAAGGTTCGATTACGATCTTTGGACACACCATTATGCTGTGGTGTTCCAGGCGGTGTCAACTGTGAAACAATTCCACATTGTCTTAAGTGACTGCCAAACTCATAACACAGATATTCACCTCCTCGATCAGATTGCAGGAATTTAATCTTCTTGTTACGATGATTCTCAACTTCACTCTGAAATTTCTTGAACTTTTCAAACGTTTCAGACTTGTGTTTCATTAAGTAAATATACCCATATCCACTTAAGTCATCAGTAAAGGTGAGAAAATAACGATATCCACCACACACTGTAACATGCATTGGACCGCACACATCAGTATGTATGATTTCCAATAAGTCACTTGCCTGTTCCATTGTTCCAGAGAACGGTGTTTTAGTCATCTTGCCCATGAGGCATGGTTCACATGTGTCAAGTGATTCAAAATCAAGTGACTCCAAAATTCCATCAGCATGGAGCTGCCTCATGCATTTTACACCAATATGACCTAAACGGCAGTGCCACCAGAAAGTGGTACTATCATTATCAACTCTACATCTTTTGGCATCAATGTTATGAACATTTGTGTCATCACTATCATGATTCAATATGAATAAACCCCTCGCATTGGGTGCATGACCATAAAAGATATTACTCATATAAATAGAATAACCTTTATTCTCTGATTTAAATGAGTAACCGTCTCACAATAAACAAGATCCAGCAATAATGTTCATGCTTAACGCAGCCACTAAATAACAATTATTCAGGTTCATCACTAATCCCGATGGTAATCGAAGAGAGAGTGTGCCGACGGCGATCACATCAACCTTGGAACCATTTCCCACGTGCATCGTCACTTCATCCTTTGCTAGCCTTCATCTATTTCGTAGTTCCTGTTTTGAGTTGCAAATGTGAGCAACCGAACCGGTATCAAATACCCGGGCACTACAACGAGAGCTAGTAAGGTACACATCAATAACATGTATATCATATATACCTTGTTTGTCGTTGGCCGCCTCCTTGTCAGCCAGGTACTTGGGGCAGTTCCGCTTCCAGTGACCAGTTCCCTTGCAATGAAAGCACTCAGTTTCTGGCTTGGGTCCGTGCTTGGGCTTCTTTACAGGAGTGGCAACTGCTTTTCCATCCTTCTTGGTTTTACCCTTCTTGCCCTTTCCCTTGCCCTTGCCATTCTTCTTGAAACTAGTGGTTTTATTGACCATCAACACTTGATGTTCTTTCTGTATTTTAGACTTAGTGACTTTAGCATCGCAAACAGCTCGGCGACTGACTTGTTCATCCTGTGCATGTTATAGTTCATCACAAAGCTCTTGTAACTAGGTGGCAGTGATTGAAGAACTCTGTCAGTGATCGCCTCTGTCGGAAGGGCAATTCCCAACTCCGCTAGACGAGTTGAATACCCAGACATTCTGAGTATATGTTCACTGATAGACCCGTTCTCCTCCATCTTGCAAGCATAGAACTTATTAGAGGTCTCATACCTCTCGATTCGGGCATTCTTCTGAAAGATAAACTTCAACTCCTGGAACATCTCATATGCTCCATGATGTTCAAAACGTCTTTGAAGTCCTGGTTCTAAGACATACAGTATTGCACACTAAACTATTGAGTAATCTCCAGAACGTGCCTCCCAAGCGTTCTTAACGTCTTCGGATGACATGTCTTCTGGTTGGTCACCAAGTGGTGCATCAAGGACATATGATTTCCGGAAAGATGTGAGGATAATCCTCAGATTACGGGCCCAGTCAACAAAATTACTTCCATCATCTTTCAACTTAGCTTTCTCTCGGAACGCATTAAAATTCATGGGTGCTACTGCGCGAGCCATTGATCTACAACATAAATATGCAAAGGTTACTTAGACTATTGTTCAACATAATGAGTTTTAGTTAAGCAAATTACTAAAGTTCCCACTCAAATTGACATCCCTCAGGTCATCTGAGTATCACATGATCCAAATCCACCAACTCAAGTCCGATCATCACGTGAGTTGAGGTGGTTTGAATGGTGAACATCATCATGTTGATCATATCTACTATATGACTCATGTTCGACCTTTCGGTCTCTTGTGTTCCGAGGCCATGTCTGTACATGCTAGGCTCGTCAAGTTTAACCCGAGTGTTTTGCATGTGCAACACTGGCTTGCACCCGTTGTATGTGAACGTAGACTCTATCACACCCGATCATCACGTGGTGTATCGACATGACGAACTTTCGCAACAGTGCACACTCGGGGAGAACACAATTCATCTTGAAATTTAAGTGAGGGATCACCTTATAATGCTACCGTTTTCCTAAGCAAAACAAGGTGCATAAAAGGATTAACATCACATGCAAATCATAAGTGACATGATATGGCCATGAACTTGTGCTTTTGATCTCCATCTTGAAAGCACCGGCATGACCTCCATCGTCACCGGCACGACACCATGATCTTCATCATCTTGATCTCCATCAACGTGTCGCCATTGGGGTTGTCGCGCCCATCATGCTTGTACTACTATTGCTACCGTTTAGCGATAAAGTAAAGGATTACATACCGCTTAATGATTGACATGCAGGTCATACAATAATTAAAGACACCCTATGGCTCCTGCCGGTTGCCGTACTCATCAACATGCAAGTCGTGATATTCTATACAACACATGATCATCTCATACATCACATATATCACATCATGTAATTGGCCATATCACATCACACCATACCCTGCAAAAACAAGTTAGACGTCCTCTAATTGTTGTTGCATGTTTTACGTGGCTACTATGGGTATCTAGCAAGAACAATTCTCACCTACGCATAAACCACAACGGTGATACATAAGTTGCTTTTCAACCTTCTCAAGGACCGCCTTAGTCGAATCCGATCCAACTAAAGTAGGAGAAACAAACACCCGCTAGCCATCTTTGTGCAACAGAGTTAGACATCGTAGATGGAACCGGTCTCTCGTAAGCATACGAGTAAGGTTGGTCCGGGCCGCTTCATCCCACAATACCGCTGAACCAAAACACAACCAAGGGAGGAAGCAATCTAAGCATCAATGCCCACAAAATCTTTGTGTTCTCCTCGAGATCACATCTACACATAGACCTAGCTCATGATGCCACTGTTGGGGAACGTCGCATGGGAAACAAAAAAATTCCTACGTTCACACAAGACCTATCCATGGTGATGAGCATCTACGAGAGGGAGAGTGGATCTACGTACCCTTGTACATCGCTAAGCGGGAAGCGTAACAAACATGGTTGGTGTATTCGAACGTCTTCGCGATCCAAATCGCCTAGCGTCCCGCGATCCAATCATAATCCGTCCTGATCAAGCACCGAACGAATGGCACCTCCGCGTTTAGCAAATGTACAGCTTGATGACGATCTCTGCCTTCTTGATCCAGCAAGAGAGAGCAGAGAGGTAGAAGGGTTCTCCGACATCATGAAGGTGCTCCGGCGATGGTGGTGGAGCTATTCCGGCAGGGCTTCACCTAAGCGCTGCAGAAATCCGATCTAGAGGAGAAACTATGCACTGGAGGAACGGGTAGCACGTGGCTGAAAATCTTGTGCCAAAACCCTAAAAACCTCTAGTATATATAGGAGGAGAGGAGGAGGAGGCTTGGCCCTCAAGGAGTCAACCCTAGGCTTCTACCGAACCAAGAGGGAGGAGTCCTCCTCCTCCACTCCTAGTAGGATTAGGACTCCTTCCTTATCTTAGCCTTTTTGCCTTTTTCCACCTTTTTCCTGTTGGGCTTTTCTTCCCAGCCGCATGGGCCTTGTGTGGGACTTCCACCAGCTGAAAAAGGGCTGGTATTCATCCTCCCACAGCCCATGTAGCCTCTTGGGTCGAAATACCCCTCCCGATGGTTTCCCGGTACACTACTGGCACTCCCGGTACACTACCGATGAGCCTGAAACTTTTTTGGTGACCAAAATAGAACTTCCTATATATCAATATTTAGCTCTGGACCATTCCAGATCTCCTCATGATGTCCGGGATCTCATCCGGGACTCCTAACAACCTTCGGTCACCACCATACATAACTCTATACTACCAAAACGTCACCAAACATTAAGTGTGCAGACCCTGCGGGTTCGAGAACTATGTAGACATGATCGAGACACTTCTACGGTCAATAACCAATAGTGGGACCTGGATGTCCATATTGGTTCCTACATATTCTACGAAGATCTTTATCAGTCGAACCTCTATGTCAAGGATTCAGTTAATCATGTATGATGTTCCCTTTGTTCTTCGGTATGTTACTTGCCCGAGATTCGATCATTGGTACCTCCATACCTAGTTCAACCTCGTTACCGTCAAGTTTCTTTACTCGTTCTGTAATACAAGATGACGTGACTAACACTTAGTCACATTGCTTGCAAGGCTTATTGTGATGTTGTATTACCGAGTGGGCCCTGAGATACCTCTCCGTCACACGGAGTAACAAATCCTAGTCTTGATCCATGCCAACCCAACAGACACCCTCGGAGATACCTGTAGAGCACCTTTATAGTCACCCAGTTATGTTGCGACGTTTGATACACACAAGGCACTCTTCCGGTGTCCGTGAGTTGCATGATCTCATGGTCATAGAAACATATACTTGACATGCAGAAAACAGTAGCAATAAACTGACACGATCATATGCTACGTTTGTAGTTTGGGTCTTGTCCATCACATCATTCTCCTGATGAAGTGATCCCGTTACCAAATGCATCTCATGTCCATGACTAGGAAATCATAGCCATCTTTGACCAACGAGCTAGTTCACTAGAGGCATACTAGGGACAAAGTGTTGTCTATTTACCCACACATGTAATGTGTTTCCAATCAATACAATTATAGCATGGATAATAAACGATTATCATGAACAAGGAAATATAATAATAAACACTTTATTTATTGCCTCTAGGGCATATTTCCAACATCTACAACTTGCAAGATAGGATCAAGAACACATATATATGTATTCGTGAAAACATAATAGGTCCAGATCTGAAATCATGGCACTCGGGCCCTGGTGACAAGTATTAAGCATAGCAAATTCATAGCAACATCAATCTCAGAACATAATGGATACTAGGGATCAAACCCTAACAAACCTAACTCGATTACATGATAAATCTCATCCAACCCATCACCGTCTAGCAAGCCTATGATGGGATTACTCACGAACGGTGGAGAGCATCGTGGAATTGGTGATGAAGTATGGTTGGTGATGATGATGGTGTCGATTTCCCCTCTCCGGAGCTGAAAACGGACTCTAGATCTAGTCTCCCGAGGAAGAACAGGAGGTGGCGGCGGCTCTGTATCGTGAAACGCGATGAACTCTCCCCTCTGATTTTTTCTCCATGAATAGGGTTATATGGAGCTGGAGAGGAGGTCAGAGGAGCCACAAGGGCCCCACAAGCCTGCTAGGCACGGCCAGGGGGTGGCCTCGCCTAGCAGGCTTGTGGCCTGCAGGTGGCCCCCTCTGGTTTATTCTTACGCCAGTATTTTTATTGAATCCAAAAATATTCTCCGTAAATTTTCAGGACGATCCGAGAACTTTTATTTCTGCACAAAAATAAGACTAAGGCAATTCTGCTGAAAACAGTGTCAGTTCGGGTTACTTCCATTCAAATCATGCAAATTAGAGTCCAAAACAAGGGCAAAAGAGTTTGGAAAAGTGGATACAGTGGAGACGTATCACACACCCACTTAACTTAAGTTGAGCTTTCATACACTTATCGCTCTAGCGCATCCGTTGCATGTCAATCCCTACTCCTCGCATTGATATCTATTGATGGGAATCTCCATAGCTCGTTGATATGCCTAGTTAATGTGATACTTTCTTCTCCACTTTTTACCCCTTTGAAGCCTACCACCATATTTTGTTCCACCATTATGCTATATCCATGGTTCACTCTCATATATTGCGCGAGTAATATAAAGATGAAGCGTGTTAAAAAGTACGATCCAATTGCCTAACTTGACATTATGGTGCTTGACATTTGTATTTATGTGCTGAAGATAGAGCCATGCTATTCTAATATGATAAAATGAATAGGGGTGAACATTCTTTTCGGATCGTGTACTTTGAAAATTGATGATTATGTTTCTTATGTTTATAAATATTACTATGTTGATTTTTATTAAATCATCTTTTCTTAATGATCAAACCTGCAATAGATTACATGTTGGGTAGCATGTCACATCAAAAATTCTGTTTTTATCATTTACTTACTCGGGGAGAAGCAAGAATTAACCTTGGGGATGGTGATACGTCTCCAACGTATCTATAATTTTTTATTGTTCCATGCTCTATTAGGAACTCAATCTATTAAGCTCTATTAGGAACTCAATCTCCTTATCTGGTGGCATGCCTAGTAATTCTTCCAGAAATATATCTGGAAAGTCTTTTACCACAGGTACTTCCTCCTAAACAACTCCCGTGAGAGAATTTAACCGAGCACTCATACGTGTGCGTCGGGATACATACTTAATCCTCTTGTTCTCCGGGGTGGTGAGTGAAACAGACTTGCTGAGGCAATCAAGATTTCCTTCATACTTGGTCATCCAATCCATGCCTAGGATTACATCCAATCCCTGGGATTCTAAGACGATGAGGTCGGTGGGAAAAACATGGTTTCCTATATTGAGTTTCAAGGCATGGCATCCTATCCCTGCCATCATCATATCTCCTGGGGAATTGACCTTAATGGGCTGACTAAGGGTTTTGGTGGGCAAGCCATACTTATCCACAACTACCCTTGATATGAATGAATGAGTTGCACCGGAATCAAAAAGTACTGTAACAGGACGTGAATGCAATAAAAACTTACCAACCACAGTCTCGGGTTGATCATAGACTTCTTCCACGTCGAGATGGTTCACCTGGGCACGAGGAAAAAGGTTTGGATTCTTGGCTGCGGAATTGCCGTTGTTGTTGCCGTTTCCACTGCCTTGCTTGCTCTGGGAACACTCAGTAGCATAGTGCCCTGTCTTCTGACACTTGAAACAGGTAATGTGACTCAGATCCTTCTGAGCAGGAACTTGACGGTGCTGGTTGTTGTTCCCATTCCCATTGTCAGTCTTGAAATTGCCATGGTTGAGACGGTTGTTCCCATTTCCTCCATGATGGTGGCCTCCATGGTTGTGCACAGCATGAGTGTGTCTTCCAAACTTACCGGTCCCTGATCCGGTATTCCCTGAGTACGGGGAGTAGCGAAGCTTCTGATGAGCTCCAGAGTTGAACTTCCCCTGAGTGTACTTCCTCTTCCGGTTCTCAATCTGCTGTTGTTTACCTTCCAGAATAAGTGCCTTATCCACCAGCCCTTGGTAGTTGTTGAAATTAGCCACTACCAGCTGCATGCTCAACTCATCGTTGAGTCCTTCCAGAAATTTCTCTTGCTTGGCCGCATCATCGGCCACGTCTCCTGGTGCATAACGTGCCAATGTGTTGAAGTCGTCCACGTACTGGGCCACAGAGCGATTACTCTGGCGCAAGTTGCGAAACTCGCGGTTCTTCAGACTCATGGCTCCAGCTGAAACATGTGCGGTGCGGAAAGCTTGCTGGAACTGCTCCCAAGTCACATCTGCAATAGGATAAGTGGTGGTGTAGTTCTCCCACCATGAAGCTGCTTGTCCTTCAAGTTGATGTGCGGCAAATCGCACCTTCTCAGCATCAGTACATCCAGCGGTGACAAGTTCTCTCTCCATCTTACGGAGCCAGTCATCTGCCACAATGGGCTCAGTACTGCTGGAGAAAGTTGGAGGGTTCAACCTCAGAAAACGGGTGAGATTGTCAGTCTGGGGTGGATGGTGGTTGTTGTTGTTCTGGTTGTTGGTCTGATTCTGAATCAATAACTGCATCAGTGCATTCTGTTGCTGAAGGAGTTGAGTGAGTTCCGGCGGGAAAGTGAAGTCGGTCTCACGTCGTGGAGGCATCTTGTTGTTTTCAGAGGGATGAGAATTAGAATAGAACAAGGGTCAAGAAGAATTTCACTACCCATATGCAATGCAACAAACATATCACACCAAACACTCATTCATTTATTCAATCAATGTCAAACATCGAGAATACAAATCTCAAACAACTAAGCATCGACCTACGCTTTAATGATTAAAATAAAAGATACATTGGAGGGCATAACTAAGGTTCTCCTCAAAAGTGCATAGTCGTACGTCCTCCGGTGGTGCTTTCCTCATAGTCTTCATCGTCGCTGATGAAGGGTACCATGTCTCCTTCGCGATGAAGGTTTTCCCCCATGTCTAGCTGCTCCTCCAGAGTTGCGATGCGTGCATTCTGCTCATCAATCCTCTCTAGGAAGTCCTTCACTTCATGCTCGTGTTCATAGTTGGCCTCTCGCAGATCAGCTTCAAGGTCCAGCTCGCGGTTCATCAGATTCTTGATTGTCTTTGTATCAGCACGAACTCGAAGCTCCAGAGTCCTGATGTGAGTCTCCAGGGTCTGGATATATGACATGGTGGAGTCTCCAGTGGGAGGGGTTATGATGTTGCCATGAGCATCTCTGCGGCAAACCATGCTGAGTCCTGGTGAAATGGTTCCAGCTCTGTATTCCTCCTGGATACGTCCAAGGGCACGATGAATGGCCATGTCTCTTCCAAGTATCCAGCTGGGTGCCACGAACTTGAAGTCGATGGGTTTCTTCCGATTCCCAAAGGTCTTCCCTGGGATGTGCACCTCGATCTTGTAGCGTCCATCTTGGGGAAATGACATGATAGGAGTCCCGGTGATGCTCGGCAAAGCAATCCTTACGTCCTTGACGATCCTCATCAGCTCCTTACCAAAGGGCATCGTTGCGTCAGGCTGGCAAAACTCCGTGATCAACACTGGGATGAAGGTGGCCATCTATAAATTTTGAAATAATCAGAGAGGAGTCAGAAACGAATAGATGAGAGTATAAGATATTTAAAGACAAAGAGAAACAATCCTAAGGCTTTCCAATCCTAGAGGTTACGTCGTACGGTCAGCGTGTGCTCTGATACCATTTCTGTAGCGACCCGACCTGAAAGGTCAAGTCTCCGGTGTTTCCGTACCATCCCAAGATCATGCTGGTACACACACGGTACATCCATGTATATATCAAAGGGAAATCACACAGCATTATATTAATCGAAATCTCATATCGAGTCCTTTATTACAATAAAAATTACAATAAAGTGGCTAAAAGCCAACTCGTGAGAATATCTAAATCTTGCGGAAGCGTCGAAGGTAGATGAGTCCATCTGACTCCAAGGGCATCTCACTGAGCATAGAACGTGTCCTCACTCCTGGTCGGAAAAGTACTCTGCAACATGATACGTTGCAGCCGTGTAGGTCAGCATATGGAATATGCCGGCAAAGTCAGAGTAGAGGTGTGAAAATAATCAGCTAGTCTATATGCATATATGGCAGGTGGGGTGGTAAGTTGTGCGTAAAGCCAATTTTTCCTACATCAAGAAAAAGGGTTAAGCAAAACATTACTAAGTTGGTTGATTAATGAGATGGTTCCACCAACCAATTCTCATTCCCAAAATTATTAATACCCACATCATCATTATTAATTGTGTTGAGAGTTCCGGAAGTTTCAATTCCTTTGGCTCAAGTCGTCCATGACCGTGGACACGGCTAATCGATTAGGTTTAAGTACTCTGCAGAGTTTTGCACACGTTCCCCACAAGATTTGGTCGCCTTCGTTTGATTTCTCGCACTTCAGGGTGTTTGAGAAACGGATGACCAAAACATGGTCTTCCAAAGGGTTTCCCTGCGACTCTGTCGGTGCCCATCCTTTCCTACCGTTCTTCTACCTCTCGTAGCACCGCCTGTCCAGGGTCACCACGATATCCAACCAAGCCAGAGCCCATAATGACTTGTGGCTGTGCAGGTAAGCCTTGGGTTTTAAAGCATCCATCCAATTCTTTGTTCCTGGGTGGACCTTTCCGCGTGAATACTGGCCATCTCTAGCATCACCTAGGCAAATCCACTGGTTTCTCCAGGGTGCCGTTCAACCATCATCCACCCAGAGGTATGTTGAAAACTCGGAGTCTTAAATCTTGATCATTATGTAGGTCTTGAAATTATTAACTCTCTCAACTCTCATGAATCACACAACCAACCCCGTCTACTAATAGCATAGCAAAAGGTAAAACAACGTTTCCCGGGGCCAATGTGTCAAGAGGTTGAGGGGGGTACCTACCACATGATACTACTACAATGTAACCAAGTTTCCAACTAACCTATCTTGCATGCAATTGGGGAGATGGTAGAACTAATGCATATAAAACATGGGTAAACATGGTCAAAGTGACTTGCCTGATTGATGATCTTCGTACGTGAGTGACTCTAAGTAACAAGCTTCGCACTCCGGATAATCTAACGAAGCAAACAAGCACTCAATAAGCATACAACAGAATATTGTAACTCACAAACATCAACCAAGAACTAGTAAACGATCAAGACAAAACAATGCACAAATCTCAAGTAAGAAAACACACAAAGTTTTGTTTTCAAAAGGTGAGGAATGAAAACACTACTGACATAATGAAACCATTTGTAATAACAAAACAATTGTTGTCAGCAAGGAAACAATAGAATATTTTATTAATAAACAGAATATAATCAATTTAAGTTTGTTGGGAAAAGTTTAGTAAAGTTTATACAAGTTTGTGATAAACACTATATGAATCAACTATAGTTATATTAACAAAAGAATGAAAAACTAAACTTATTATTTATTTGTAAAACATGTTCTTAACAGAAAATAATTTACAATTAAATCTGTCTTAGAAAACAGAATTAAAATATACAAAACTTTGTTTGAAAACAAAACTATTACTAGTTAGTTGTTTTAATCAAATTATGCCTATTTGAAAAGAAGTTGTGATTCCTATGTTAAATAAAATTAAACTAAGCAAATTTATATTTTTATTATCAGTGAGTGAAAACACTAAATGTTTACTAACAGAACCTAATAAACAAATAAAACCAATTCTAAATCAAACTAATTAAAATTGAGTTTATAAAACTATATTATAATACTAAGCAGATTCTGTTTATAGCTAAAACACTACTCAAATATATCCTAAAAATCTTCAAACTAAGCATGAAGGTATTCCTAACTAATACCAAACAGTAGCAAAAAGATTCATATCAAAATCTATTTTCAAACTCTAGTTATTCAGATTTGAAGATTTTGAGCAAATTTGATTAAATTCAAATTTTATAGTTCAAATTTGAAATTTAAAAGTGTAGGGTGAAACTACATGAAAAATTTGAGCTATTGCAAAAAGAATCAATTCAAAACACTAAATAGATTAAAAGATATAAGCAAAACAAATTTTGAAAACATTCTGTTAATTAAAACTAAAACAGAAAAAGAAAAAAATGATTTGCGACGGTCAGGGGGCTACATGGCGCTGTCGGATTGGCTAAGGGTGGTGTGCGCTTGAGGGTTCCGGGCGGGCGACCGGTTCCTAAAGGAAAACGATTCGGATTTAATACGATCTAATCTCAGCCGTGGATCTTAGATCCAAGGGGTGGGAGTGCTCACAGGGTTAAGAGGTCGCCAGCGTCGGGGTCTCCGGCGAGTCCGGAAGCGGCGAATGCGACGGCGAGGCGCTCCGGTGGTCGGGGAAGACGGGGAAGTGGTCCGGGCGATGGCGATGGTTCTCCGGAGTCGATTGGTGGCAACGGTGGGTGGAATGGTGGACGGAATCGGTGGCTACGGTCAACGGCGAGGTCCGATGATGGTGGGAGCTCCGGCGAGCAATTGCGTAGCCTTCCGGCGAGGGACAGAGGGGGCTAGGGGGAGAATGAAGAGAGGGGCTGGCCGGTACTTATAGGGGTGCGGGGAGCGAGAGGGAGTTAAGAGAGGAGAGAGATCCGGCGAGGGGGAGGAAACGGCCGGTGTCGATCTCCGGCGCGTGCGGGGAGAAAAGAGACGACCGTTCGGGGCAACGGTCGGTCGAGGTGGGGTCCAGCGGTAGTGAGAGAGAGAGAAGTGAAAGCGCATCGGTCGGCCGGTCGGTAATGAATTCGCGAGTAACTGCCGTGGGCCGGCCCGTTTAATACCGGAAACGGTTACCGTTTCCTTTTTAATAATTTTCCAGAGACATTCAAAAGCTTTTAAAGCATTCAAATCGTCTCTAAATATAGGGGTATTATATATCAAAATTAACATAATAATAAATGCTATTTAATGAACATTTCTATTCTGTCATTTGAACACTTTGAAAAAATAATATTTTCAGAAATTGCCTAATTGTTTTTAAACCCTTTTTGCAAATATTTTCAAAATAACCCCTGGTTATTATTGTTCAAATAAACCACCAATTAGTCCCTGGTGTGGAGTGTCATGTTCCTCCTCTCTTATTTGAACTTTTAACCAAAATTTCAAATAGGTGAAAGCAACTTAGTGAAAAGTAGAAAGGACTTTCAGAAAGTCAGAAAAGGCATTTCAACTATTTCGTAAAATCAAGCAATGATGATGATGGATGCATAGCTATATTCATAACATTCCAAAATGAAATTTTGGGATGTTACAAACCTACCCACCTTAAGATGAATCTCGCCCTCGAGATTCGGGTTGGCTAGAAAATAGGTGCGGATGGTCTCTACGAAGATCTTCTTCGCGTTCCCAGGTGGCTTCTTCCTCGGTGTGGTGACTCCACAGAACTTTGCAGAACTTGATGGTCTTGCTGTGGGTAACTCTGTTGGATGTCTCGAGGATCTTGACAGGCTTCTCCTCGTAAGTCAGATCACTGTCAAGTTGTATGGCCTCTAGGGGCACGGTGTCTCGAAAAGGGATGTCAGCCATCTCAGCATGGCATTTCTTTAGCTGGGAAACATGGAACACATTATGAACTTCGGATAATCCTTCCGGCAATTCCAGTTTGTATGCAACTTCGCCTCTACATTCAAGAATTTTGTAGGGGCCTATGAATCTGGGTGCTAATTTTCCTTTAACACCAAACCTCTTGATTCCACGAAGCGGGGACACACGAAGATAAGCTCGGTCTCCCACTTTATACGTAACTTCTTTGCATTTGTTGTCAGCATAACTCTTCTGTCGAGATTGAGCTACCTTGATTCCTTCACGAATCATCTTGACTTTCTCTTCAGAATCTCGGATAAGGTCGGGACCAAAAAGTTGTCGGTCTCCAACACCATCCCACGTCAGTGGTGTTCTGCATCTCCTTCCGTATAAAGCTTCGAAAGGGGCCATCTTTAGACTGGTCTGATAACTGTTGTTGTACGAAAATTCTGCGTAAGGTAAGTTGTTATCCCAACTAGATCCATAATCTAGCGCACAAGCTCTCAACATGTCTTCCAGAATCTGGTTGACTCTCTCAGTCTGTCCATCTGTCTGCGGATGAAAGGCTGTACTGAACTCTAGCCTTGTACCCAAAGTTTCATGTAACTGATGCCAAAACTTTGAGGTAAATTGTGTTCCTCTATCTGACACGATACTCCTCGGAACTCCATGCAAACATACGATCCTGGTCATATATATCTTGGCTAGCTTAGCACTGGTATAAGTGGTTTTCACTGGAATGAAATGAGCTACCTTGGTCAAGCAATCTACCACTACCCAGATGGAATCATAACCTGAACGGGTCCTGGGCAATCCTGTGATGAAATCCATAGCAAGCTTTTCCCATTTCCACTCGGGTATCTGCAAAGGTTGGAGTAACCCTGCTGGTTTCTGATGTTCTGCCTTTACTCTCTGACAAACATCACATATTGCAACATGTTCCGCAATATCTTTCGTCATACCTGTCCACCAATAACTTTCCTTTAAATCCAGATACATCTTGGTGTTGCCTGGGTGTATCGAGTAAGGTGAATCGTGGGCTTCCAGAAGTATCAACTTCCTGTGCTCTGGGTCATTGGGCACATAGATTCGGTTCTCAAACCACAAAGTTCCGTGTTCATCCTCACGAAAACCTTTAGCTTTACCATCTTCCATTCTCTGTTTAATCTCAGCTATCTCCTTGTCCGATTTCTCGGCTTCACGAATTCTTTCGGTCAAGGTGGACTGAATTTCCAGTGTAGCACCATATCCTCTTGGAACTATCTCTAGCTTGAGCTCTCTGAGATCATCGACTAACTCTTGAGGTAATCCTCCAGCTGTGAGTGTGTTCACATAAGTTTTCCGACTCAAGGCATCGGCTACAACATTAGCCTTACCTGGATGGTAGTGTAATCTCATGTCATAGTCCTTGATTAACTCTAACCATCTCCTCTGTCTGAGGTTCAACTCTTTCTGCGTGAAGATATACTTCAGGCTCTTATGGTCGGTGTAAACATCACAACTATTTCCGATAAGAAAATGTCTCCAAGTCTTGAGTGCGTGCACTACGGCTGCTAGTTCCAAATCATGCGTGGCATAATTCAACTCATGAGGTCGTAGTTGTCTGGATGCATAGGCTACAACTTTTCCATCCTGCATAAGTACTCCTCCAAGTCCTTGACGTGAAGCATCATAGTAAACCTGGAAGTCCTTCCGAATATTGGGCAAAATCAACACTGGGGCTGTGACCAAACGTTTCTTCAACTCCTGAAAACTGGCTTCACATTCCTCAGTCCAAACATACTTAGATTCTTTCTTCAACAACTCTGTCATGGGCTTGGCAATCTTTGAGAAATTCTCAATGAATCTCCGGTAATATCCGGCAAGTCCGAGGAAACTGCGGATCTCCTTAACTGAGGTAGGGGACTTCCACTCGGTGACGGCTTCAACCTTAGTAGGGTCCACTGCTATTCCATCTCCGGAAATAACATGTCCAAGGAATCCGACTTCCGTCAGCCAAAATTCACATTTGCTGAACTTGGCATATAGTTGATGCTCTCTCAGCTTCTCCAAAACTAAACGCAAATGTTCCTTATGCTCTTCCTCATTCTTGGAGAATATCAGAATGTCATCGATGAACACCACAACAAACTTGTCTAGGTATTCCATGAATACTTTGTTCATCAAATTCATGAAGTAGGCAGGAGCATTAGTCAATCCAAAAGACATGACCGTATACTCATACAAGCCATACCTCGTGGTGAAAGCGGTTTTGGGTATATCCTGTTCACGAATTTTCAACTGGTGATACCCTGATCGAAGATCGATCTTGGAGAATACTTTGGCTCCTACGAGCTGATCAAACAAATCATTAATCATCGGCAGAGGGTACTTGTTCTTGATAGTCACCTCGTTCAAGGCACGATAATCGACTACCATTCTCAAGGTTTTATCCTTCTTCTCCACCAAAAGAACTGGGGCTCCCCAAGGTGAAGAACTGGGGCGTATATAACCTTTGTCCAATAACTCCTTAATTTGCTTCTTGATTTCCAACAGATCATTTGCGGGCATCCGATAGGGTCTCTTGGAAATTGGGGCTGTCCCTGGCTGTAGCTCTATTAGGAACTCAATCTCCCTATCTGGTGGCATGCCTAGTAATTCTTCCGGAAATACATCTGGAAAGTCTTTTACCACAGGTACTTCCTCCTAAACAACTCCCGTGAGAGAATTTAACCGAGCACTCATACGTGTGCGTCGGGATACATACTTAATCCTCTTGTTCTCCGGGGTGGTGAGTGAAACAGACTTGCTGAGGCAATCAAGATTTCCTTCATACTTGGTCATCCAATCCATGCCTAGGATTACATCCAATCCCTGGGATTCTAAGACGATGAGGTCGGTGGGAAAAACATGGTTTCCTATATTGAGTTTCAAGGCATGGCATCCTATCCCTGCCATCATCATATCTCCTGGGGAACTGACCTTAATGGGCTGACTAAGGGTTTTGGTGGGCAAGCCATACTTATCCACAACTACCCTTGATATGAATGAATGAGTTGCACCGGAATCAAAAAGTACTGTAACAGGACGTGAATGCAATAAAAACTTACCAACCACAGTCTCGGGTTGATCATAGACTTCTTCCACGTCGAGATGGTTCACCTGGGCACGAGGAAAAAGGTTTGGCTTCTTGGCTGTGGAATTGCCGTTGTTGTTGCCGTTTCCACTGCCTTGCTTGCTCTGGGAACACTCAGTAGCATAGTGCCCTGTCTTCTGACACTTGAAACAGGTAATGTGACTCAGATCCTTCTGAGCAGGAACTTGACGGTGCTGGTTGTTGTTCCCATTCCCATTGTCAGTCTTGAAATTGCCATGGTTGAGACGGTTGTTCCCATTTCCTCCATGATGGTGGCCTCCATGGTTGTGCACAGCATGAGTGTGTCTTCCAAACTTACCGGTCCCTGATCCGGTATTCCCTAAGTACGGGGAGTAGCGAAGCTTCTGATGAGCTCCAGAGTTGAACTTCCCCTGAGTGTACTTCCTCTTCCGGTTCTCAATCTGCTGCTGTTTACCTTCCAGAATAAGTGCCTTATCCACCAGCTCTTGGTAGTTGTTGAAATTAGCCACTACCAGCTGCATGCTCAACTCATCGTTGAGTCCTTCCAGAAATTTCTCTTGCTTGGCCGCATCATCGGCCACGTCTCCTGGTGCATAACGTGCCAATGTGTTGAAGTCGTCCACGTACTGGGCCACAGAGCGATTACTCTGGCGCAAGTTGCAAAACTCGCGCTTCTTCAGACTCATGGCTCCAGCTGAAACATGTGCGGTGCGGAAAGCTTGCTGGAACTGCTCCCAAGTCACATCTGCAATAGGATAAGTGGTGGTGTAGTTCTCCCACCATGAAGCTGCTTGTCCTTCAAGTTGATGTGCGGCAAATCGCACCTTCTCAGCATCAGTACATCCAGCGGTGACAAGTTCTCTCTCCATCTTACGGAGCCAGTCATCTGCCACAATGGGCTCAGTACTGCTGGAGAAAGTTGGAGGGTTCAACCTCAGAAAACGGGTGAGATTGTCAGTCTGGGGTGGATGGTGGTTGTTGTTGTTCTGGTTGTTGGTCTGATTCTGAATCAATAACTGCATCAGTGCATTCTGTTGCTGAAGGAGTTGAGTGAGTTCCGGCGGGAAAGTGAAGTCGGTCTCACGTCGTGGAGGCATCTTGTTGTTTTCAGAGGGATGAGAATTAGAATAGAACAAGGGTCAAGAAGAATTTCACTACCCATATGCAATGCAACAAACATATCACACCAAACACTCATTCATTTATTCAATCAATGTCAAACATCGAGAATACAAATCTCAAACAACTAAGCATCGACCTACGCTTTAATGATTAAAATAAAAGATACATTGGAGGGCATAACTAAGGTTCTCCTCAAAAGTGCATAGTCGTAGGTCCTCCGGTGGTGCTTTCCTCATAGTCTTCATCGTCGCTGATGAAGGGTGCCATGTCTCCTTCGGGATGAAGGTTTTCCCCCATGTCTAGCTGCTCCTCCAGAGTTGCAATGCGTGCATTCTGCTCATCAATCCTCTCTAGGAAGTCCTTCACTTCATGCTCGTGTTCATAGTTGGCCTCTCGCAGATCAGCTTCAAGGTCCAGCTCGCGGTTCATCAGATTCTTGATTGTCTTTGTATCAGCACGAACTCGAAGCTCCAGAGTCCTGATGTGAGTCTCCAGGGTCTGGATATATGACATGGTGGAGTCTCCAGTGGGAGGGGTTATGATGTTGCCATGAGCATCTCTGCGGCAAACCATGCTGAGTCCTGGTGAAATGGTTCCAGCTCTGTATTCCTCCTGGATACGTCCAAGGGCACGATGAATGGCCATGTCTCTTCCAAGTATCCAGCTGGGTGCCACGAACTTGAAGTCGATGGGTTTCTTCCGATTCCCAAAGGTCTTCCCTGGGATGTGCACCTCGATCTTGTAGCGTCCATCTTGGGGAAATGACATGATAGGAGTCCCGGTGATGCTCGGCAAAGCAATCCTTACGTCCTTGACGATCCTCATCAGCTCCTTACCAAAGGGCATCGTTGCGTCAGGCTGGCAAAACTCCGTGATCAACACTAGGATGAAGGTGGCCATCTATAAATTTTGCAATAATCGGAGAGGAGTCAGAAACGAATGGATGAGAGTATAAGATATTTAAAGACAAAGAGAAACAATCCTAAGGCTTTCCAATCCTAGAGGTTACGTCCTACGGTCAGCGTGTGCTCTGATACCATTTCTGTAGCGACCCAACCTGAAAGGTCAAGTCTCCGGTGTTTCCGTACCATCCCAAGATCATGCTGGTACACACACGGTACATCCATGTATATATCAAAGGGAAATCACACAGCATTATATTAATCGAAATCTCATATCGAGTCCTTTATTACAATAAAAATTACAATAAAGTGGCTAAAAGCCAACTCATGAGAATATCTAAATCTTGCGGAAGCGTCAAAGGTAGATGAGTCCATCTGACTCCAAGGGCATCTCACTGAGCATAGAACGTGTCCTCACTCCTGGTCGGAAAAGTACTCTGCAACATGATACGTTGCAGCCGTGTAGGTCAGCATATGGAATATGCCGGCAAAGTCACAGTAGAGGTGTGAAAATAATCAGCTAGTCTATATGCATATATGGCAGGTGGGGTGGTAAGTTGTGCGTAAAGCCAATTTTTCCTACATCAAGAAAAAGGGCTAAGCAAAACATTACTAAGTTGGTTGATTAATGAGATGGTTCCACCAACCAATTCTCATTCCCAAAATTATTAATACCCACATCATCATTATTAATTGTGTTGAGAGTTCCGGAAGTTTCAATTCCTTTGGCTCAAGTCGTCCATGACCGTGGACACGGCTAATCGATTAGGTTTAAGTACTCTGCAGAGTTTTGCACACGTTCCTCACAAGATTTGGTCACCTCCGTTTGATTTCTCGCACTTCAGGGTGTTTGAGAAACGGATGACCAAAACATGGTCTTCCAAAGGGTTTCCCTGTGACTCTGTCGGTGCCCATCCTTTCCTATCGTTCTTCTACCTCTCGTAGCACTGCCTGTCCAGGGTCACCACGATATCCAACCAAGCCAGAGCCCATAATGACTTGTGGCTGTGCAGGTAAGCCTTGGGTTTTAAAGCATCCATCCATCTCTTTGTGCCTGGGTGGACCTTTCCGCGTGAATACTGGCCATCTCCAGCATCACCTAGGCAAATCCACTGGTTTCTCCAGGGTGCCGTTCAACCATCATCCACCCAGAGGTATGTTGAAAACTCGGAGTCTTAAATCTTGATCATTATGTAGGTCTTGAAATTATTAACTCTCTCAACTCTCATGAATCACACAACCAACCCCGTCTACTAATAGCATAGCAAAAGGTAAAACAACGTTTCCCGGGGCCAATGTGTCAAGAGGTTGAGGGGGGTACCTACCACATGATACTACTACAATGTAACCAAGTTTCCAACTAACCTATCTTGCATGCAATTGGGGAGATGGTAGAACTAATGCATATAAAACATGGGTAAACATGGTCAAAGTGACTTGCCTGATTGATGATCTTCGTACGTGAGTGACTCTAAGTAACAAGCTTCGCACTCCGGATAATCTAACGAAGCAAACAAGCACTCAATAAGCATACAACAGAATATTGTAACTCACAAACATCAACCAAGAACTAGTAAACGATCAAGACAAAACAATGCACAAATCTCAAGTAAGAAAACACACAAAGTTTTGTTTTCAAAAGGTGAGGAATGAAAACACTACTGACATAATGAAACCATTTGTAATAACAAAACAATTGTTGTCAGCAAGGAAACAATAGAATATTTTATTAATAAACAGAATATAATCAATTTAAGTTTGTTGGGAAAAGTTTAGTAAAGTTTATACAAGTTTGTGATAAACACTATATGAATCAACTATAGTTATATTAACAAAAGAATGAAAAACTAAACTTATTATTTATTTGTAAAACATGTTCTTAACAGAAAATAATTTACAATTAAATCTGTCTTAGAAAACAGAATTAAAATATACAAAACTTTGTTTGAAAACAAAACTATTACTAGTTAGTTGTTTTAATCAAATTATGCCTATTTGAAAAGAAGTTGTGATTCCTATGTTAAATAAAATTAAACTAAGCAAATTTATATTTTTATTATCAGTGAGTGAAAACACTAAATGTTTACTAACAGAACCTAATAAACAAATAAAACCAATTCTAAATCAAACTAACTAAAATTGAGTTTATAAAACTATATTATAATACTAACCAGATTCTGTTTATAGCTAAAACACTACTCAAATATATCCTAAAAATCTTCAAACTAAGCATGAAGGTAGTCCTAACTAATACCAAACAGTAGCAAAAAGATTCATATCAAAATCTATTTTCAAACTCTAGTTATTCAGATTTGAAGATTTTGAGAAAATTTGATTAAATTCAAATTTTATAGTTCAAATTTGAAATTTAAAAGTACAGGGTGAAACTACATGAAAAATGTGAGCTATTGCAAAAAGAATCAATTAAAAACACTAAATAGATTAAAAGATATAAGCAAAACAAATTTTGAAAACATTCTGTTAATTAAAACAAAAACAGAAAAAGAAAAAAATGATTTGCGACGGTCAGGGGGCTACGTGGCGCTGTCGGATTGGCTAAGGGTGGTGTGCGCTCGAGGGTTCCGGGCGGGCGACCGGTTCCTAAAGGAAAACGATTCGGATTTAATACGATCTAATCTCAGCCGTGGATCTTAGATCCAAGGGGTGGGAGTGCTCACAGGGTTAAGAGGTCGTCGGCGTCGGGGTCTCCGGCGAGTCCGGAAGCGGCGAATGCGACGGCGAGGCGCTCCGGTGGTCGGGGAAGACGGGGAAGTGGTCCGGGCGACGGTGACGGTTCTCCGGAGTCGATTGGTGGCAACGGTGGGTGGAATGGTGGACGGAATCGGTGGCTACGGTCGACAGCGAGGTCCGGTGATGGTGGGAGCTCCGGCGAGCAATTGCGTAGCCTTCCGGCGAGGGACAGAGGGGGCTATGGGGAGAATGAAGAGAGGGGTTGGCCGGTACTTATAGGGGTGCGGGGAGCGAGAGGGAGTTAAGAGAGGAGAGAGATCCGGCGACGGGGAGGAAATGGCTGGCGTCGATCTCCGGCGCGTGCGGGGAGAAAAGAGACAACCGTTCGGGGCAACGGTCGGTCGAGGTGGGGTCCAGCGGCAGTGAGAGAGAGAGAAGTGAAAGCGCATCGGTCGGCCAGTCGGTAATGAATTCGCGAGTAACTGCCGTGGGCCGGCCCGTTTAATACCGGAAACGGTTACCGTTTCCTTTTTAATAATTTTCCAAAGACATTCAAAAGCTTTTAAAGCATTCAAATCGTCTCTAAATATAGGGGTATTATATATCAAAATTAACATAATAATAAATTCTATTTAATGAACATTTCTATTCTGTCATTTGAACACTTTGAAAAAATAATATTTTCAGAAATTGCCTAATTGTTTTTAAACCCTTTTTGCAAATATTTTCAAAATAACCCCTGGTTATTATTGTTCAAATAAACCACCAATTAGTCCCTGGTGTGGAGTGTCATGTTCCTCCTCTCTTATTTGAACTTTTAACCAAAATTTCAAATAGGTGAAAGCAACTTAGTGAAAAGTAGAAAGGACTTTCAGAAAGTCAGAAAAGGCATTTCAACTATTTCATAAAATCAAGCAATGATGATGATGGATGCATAGCTATATTCATAACATTCCAAAATGAAATTTTGGGATGTTACATTATATTATCATTCTAGGATACTTTTTGGGTGTGTATTTACAAATTAATATTATTTTTGAGCATTAATTTATTAACCCAGTGCTCAGTGGTAGTTGCTACTTTCTGCATGTTTTTGGCTTTTAAGGTTTACAGTACCAAACGAAGTCCAATTGCCACGAAACTTTAATATGTTTTTTCTCAACCAAAAGAAGACCTGGAAGCTTCGGAAGGAGGTCAGGGGCCCCATGAGGGAGGCACCACACAATAGGGTGCGCCCTGGGGGTGGGTCACATCCTATTATGTGGCGCCCCCTCGAGTATCCTCCGATACCCCTCTCTGGCCTATAAATTCCCTAAAATCCCAAAAACCCTAAGGAGCCCCCCGAAACACCTTTTCCACTATCACAAGTCTCTGTTCTGCCGTGTGCCCATCTGGAACCCTGTTTCGGTGCCCTGCCGGAGGGGGAGTCGATCACGAAGGGCCTCTACATCATCCTTGATGCTCCCAAGGTGATGTGTGAGTAGTTCACCATAGACCTATGGGTCCGTAGTAAGTACATAGATGGCTATCTCTGTCTCTCTTGATCTTCAATACAATGATCATCGCATTTTCACTTTGATCTATCCGATGTAATTCTTTTGTGCGATGCGTTTCTTGGGATCCGATGAATTTTGGGTTTATGTTCGGATTATTCATGATAAAAGATTGGAGTCTTATTTGAATTCTATTTTATTCTTATTTGCATGATCATCATAGCTTCGTAAATCTCTCTGATCTATTGATTTCCTTTGGCCAAGTATATTAATTAATCTTCAGTGAGAGGGGTGCGTTGTAGTGGGTTTAATCTGGCGGTGCTCTATATCCCAGTGATAGAAAGGGACAAGACATGTCTTTGTATTGTTGCCACTAAGGATAAAATGATGGGGTTAGTTCATATTAATTGAATTCTCTTTGTCTACATCATGTCATCGTTCTCCAAGCATTACTCTGTTTTACTTAATACTCTAGATGCATGCTGGATAGCGACCGATGGGTGGACTAATGGTAATAGGTGCAGGCAAGAGTCGGCCTATTTGCGTATGGACATGATGCCTATATATATGATCATTGTCATGAATAACAATTGCATAAATATGCGCTTTTCTATCAATTGCCCAACAGTAATTTGTCTACCCACCGTATGCTTACTATATGAGAGATGCCACTAGGGAAAACTATGGCCCTCGGGTCTATTCACTTATAAATTTACAAAAGTTTCAATACCTTGCTGCCATTTATTTTATTTTATTTTATTTTGCAATTTACAATTATCTACTATCATCTACACACTTCATTTGCTTGGAAGTAACGAGACCAAGGGTACTGACAACACTCTTGCCGTGTTGGGTGCAAGTGCTTGCTCTTTTGTGTGCAGTCACTGAAGATGGTAGTTGACCATTACTATTATTGGTTCGATAGATGTTGGTTCTCTACTGAGAGTAATACTTATCCATATTATGATGCATCACCCATTCCTCTTCACGAAAAACCTAACGCAAATCACAAGTATCGGCGGCTGCTGTCTGGGCGTTGGCGGCCTCCATCTCGGATAGGGAGATTGTCGATGAATGAATGGTTGCCCGAGCACTCTCGGCGAATGCCAATTCTTTGAACGTAGGTTGTCGACCGGTGTTGGAGAAGGCCGCTTCTATTTGTGCGGTGACCGGACGATCTGGGCGTGGGTAGCCTCGGCACAGGCGTGGGCAGCCGCCATCAGGGCTATGGCGGGCATCGAGGAACCGACATCTGTTGTGCCATTCTCGCCATTTGCTATCCCGATCACGGATGTTGCTGCCGCCATCTTAGCTGGAGCAGAAACCCTTTCGATGGATGCAGACGCCCTATCAAAGATTGCAGTCGTGCTCAAGTATGTTGTCAGCACGTTCATGGCTGATGCGGCCGCGCTTGGGCCGGAGTGGGTCGCCGAAGTTGCCTTCACGACACGATCCACATCCCCATCTTTCACCGGCAATGTTTGAACAGTACGATGTTCTTGGGGAGTAAGTTTGACTGTGTGGTTGACACGCCGGCTGTGGACTAAAGCTGATGAAGCTTCCGGCGTATGCCATATATGAGGATTGGCCCAAGATATTTTATACCACATCATACACGTTTTATGATCAAGAACTGTTTGTGATGTACTAGCTTTTCATATTGTTTTGAAACGAAAAATGAGGTTACAATAACATTTATCTGTAGTGAACGTGCAACTATAGCAGTGTTTGTTAAAATATGGAATTATTCAGGGTTGTTTTAGGTCTTTTTTTAAATTTAAAGAGTTCTTAGACATTTCATATGCATAGTTCAAATATGAACTATGGTTAAGCACATGCTAGAGTGCACCTGAATGGGTTGGAAAATGATATATGTGTTACTGGATACATGTTTTGGCCCCATGCAAGGAATGGGAATGAAGGTATTTTGGCTCATCCGTAGGCATTAAGAATCCATGTTTTCAAATTCCAGTAAATCCAAATATCGTTAGAAGTTCACGAAACTTTGCATGGTGTTATGTCATGGCTCATGTCTGTTGTGGTTAAAAAACGCCCAATTTGGGACAAGTTTTGGCACAAACCTCTTACAAACAGAAGATTCTAACAAGAAGCCATGTGGTTCCAATAGGGAACGTTCACCTTTTATGTGCGAAACAACATCCACTGTCTCTTCCCGACTTGAATTTATTTAACATCCACTATCTCTTCTTGCCTTGAATTTAATTATAGAGTCACCATAGAGCAACATGATTGTTGTGCTAAACTCTGGAATTTTCCAAGGTTCGTTTGGCCTTTTTATACATTAATTAAGTTTTCTGGGCATTTAATGTGCACAATTCAAATTTGAACTACAACCACAAGGTCTTGTGCATGAAAATAGGTTAAAAACATATATATTTCCCTGGATGCATTTTTAGGTCCCACGAAAGAAATGGGAATGAATTCCAAACATCTGAGCATCTTGGCTCGGCCCTAAACATTGGGAAACTTGGTTTTAAAATTCTTGTAAATCCAAACCTCGTCAGAAATTCATGAAACTTGGCCACGGTGTCAGGACCTTGCATGTTCTGTGTTGTGGTAAAACAAATCCTAGTTTTGGACAAGTTTTTGCACAAGCCTCTTACAAACCGGATATTCTCACAAGAAAGCCATGTGGTTCCGATAGGGAACGTTCACCTTTTATGTGCGAAACAACATCCATCGTCACTTCTTGCTTTGAATTTATTTATAGAGTCACCGTATAGCAACATGACTATCGTGCTAAACTATGGAATTTTAAAGGGTTTGTTTGGCTTTTTAATACATTAGTTGTGTTCTGTAGGCATTTAATGTGCATAATTCAAATTTGAACTACAACCATAAGGTCTAGTGCATGAAAATAGGTTGAAAAATCATATATGTTTCCCTGGATGCATGTTTAGGTCCCACACAAGGAATGGGAATGAATTTTCAAACATCTCAACGTCTTGACTCGGACACAAACATTGGGAAACTTGGTTTTAAATTTCCTCTAAATCAAAACCTCGTGAGAAATTCATGATTTTGTACATGGTGTCATCAGCTTGCCTGTTGTGTGTCGTGGTAAAAAAATTGCCCAATTCTGGACAAGTTTTGGCACAAACCTCTTACAAACTAAAGATTCTGAAAAGAAGTCATGTGGTTATGATAGGGAGTGTTCACCTTTTATGTAAACAATATCCGCTATGTCTTCTCACCTTCAATTTATTTATGTCGTCACCATAGAGCAACATGACCGTTGTGGTAAACTATGTAATTTTCAAGAGTTCGTTTGGCCTTTTTAATACAATAATTGAGTTTTCAAGGCATTTAATGTGCATAATTAAAATATGAACTACAATCACAAGGTCTAGCACGTGAAAATAGATTGAAAATCATATATGTTTCCCTGGATGCATGTTTAGGTCCCACGCAAGAAATGTGAATGAATTTCAAACATCTCAGTGTCTTGGATCGGCCGCAAACATTGCGAAACTTGGTTTTTAAATTCATGTAAATTCAAACCTCATCAAAAATTCATGAAACTTGGGCACGGTGTCATGACCATGCATGTTGTGTGTTGTGGCCAAAAAAATTCCAATTTCGGACAAGTTTTGACACATAAATCAAAGCTTCTCACAAGAAGTTTTGTGGTTTCGATAGGGAACATGCGTGTCACATTTGCCGGTAAAATGATATCTGATGCCTCTCTCTCCTTGTTTTTATAGAAACAACATAGAAAAATAGGTGTGAAGTGCAAAAATATAAATGAATTACGGGATCATCTGGACTTTTAATACATTAATTGATTTTTTCATCTACATAATTCAAATTCGACCTACAGTCAACATGTCTATGTTGGGCAGGGCCTCGTCATATATATAAGCACAAATAAGTTGTGGTATTTTTTGTGTCCACTTTGAGAGAAGGCGCAAACATTATCAAGAGCCAACAAAGGCATTTTGGAACAAAAGGTTGTCATGTTACAATTGCAAACGGGCGTATGATTTATAAATCGTGGATGTTCTACTAACCATTTACATGCTGGCACGCGTCGCACTCTATATTGGTTAGGAGGTATCATGGCGAAAAGTGTTTTGAGTAGACGGGAGGCGTGCGAGCAGTCCTCCACACGTTCATTGGGGAGGCATGTTCTTTGACCGTCATCGCAAACATTTCAGATTGGAAACTCGTATGCAGACCGAGGGCAATGGTTCCTTCACCACTAACCCAAGTCAAAATCGAGCGTGAAGAATTTTTTTCATTGCGTCATCGCAAACGTTTGAGTATGACGACCCGTGTGCTTAGTATAGACAATGAGTCCACATCTGTCATATTAGGTACATTGCCATTTGTCAAATTGGAAAATTTGCCATTTGTCGATCTAGTAACATTGGCACTTAATATCATTGTAACACTGGCATTTGTCCAATTTTGTAGGAACAAAATCACTATTACGATGCAATTTTGCAACAGAAATTTAGTAAACATAGATTTCATTCATAGATTAAGTAGTGGTCTTTGTACAAAACAGTTCAACTTGATAGCTGAACCGAACAAACTTTTCTCCAATTGTTGCCAACCACGTACTGAAATAGCTAGTTCAACTATATATACTAGCTAATTTAAAGTACGTGGTACAATTCAATCATATATATAGTTAGATGAACTAAACAAAATATCCCCTAAATACTACTACGAAGGGGCTCTATACTACTTCTAGGAGCCTCACCTCTGCCAAGCGTGTTCAGTAAGAGGTGGAGGAGGAGGAGCCTACTGATGATCTAGAGGAGTCGAATTTGTCACCTGCTGATGCTGCCCTCTGCCGCTCCTGATGTGACTCCTCGAAGCGGCAGGACTCGACGTAGATCTCCTCATTCCATGCCACTACTGTGGCGTCTGCTACGTCCATGATGGTGGTGAGCCTCTTTGCATGCTCGACCAGGCGCTCCTCCTCCTCATGTAGGAAGTTGATGTAATGCGCGAGGCCGCTGACACAAAAGCCGAGCGCCCGGGCCTCGACGACAACTCCTCCTCCCACCTTCGGGCAGCGGTGATAGAGCGGGTGATCGCCCCTGCAGATTACATTGGGGTCGCTTCCAAGGCGTATGATGGTGTGCTGGCAGCCAAGGCGGCCGCTGGTGGGGTGGCGACAATGGTAGCCGAGGATGGGGTGGCGTCAACGACTACGGTCGCCAACAATAGCAGCCTTTGGGCAAAGGTGGCGGAGCGTGTGGTGGGTGGCATGCACACACCCAACAAGGACACCACACGCACTACATGCTTTCGGGGATTGTGCTGCCGACGTGGTGCAGCCTCCCAACTGAAGCTGTCCTTTGGCGGAGCGACGGCAATGGACAAGTGTCGTTGACTACTGCGGGAGAAGCAAACTATAGAGAGGCTATAGGCAGGGAGGGGATGAATGCAATGCGGAGTCGCCAGCCATGAGGGTTTATACAGTAGGCGGCCAAGCATTGGGGGTTTAGGGGATTTCGGCGAGCCAGGCGGGAAGCTTGCACGGGAACCTCGTGGTTGTGCGGGAACGGGAAGGCCAAAAGAAATGTCTGCACGCTCCCGACGCGTGCACTGGAATCCTCTGGCGGCAAAGCATTGACAAGACGGGACAGAGGAGGGATAAATGAAGTACAGAAACGGTTAAGTAAAAAAAGCATTTGCATTTTATTACATAGCAAACGGCCATTTTGTACGCACCGTCGCGAACTGCTCTACTCATGAGGCGGTTGAGGCGGCTGCGACGTGCTTTGCTCGTGTCTGTGCGGGCGCGCTCTGCCGGCGTCCTCCATGTGCGTACGATCACATAGATTGGGGTAATGCATGTGGTTGCACCACACCCGGTGCCATCATGCAGTTATACGTGCGCCACCATGTAGTTAAGCGCTGCAAAAACTATCATGCAGACATGCCAAAATTCTCTTTTATTCCCACGGCCATTTACCTTCATCTCTTCCACCTTCCGATCGCGCTACACAACACAAGAGGCACACCCAAGACAAAAAATAATCTAGAGAGGACGCACATCTCTTCACCGCTTCAACCTTCCCGTGCGGATCCAACATCGACTGCCGGCGCCGAACGTTAGTTTGCCATTATTGTCAAAGTGGACACCCACATCAGGAACACGGACCTCTCGGTGGTGTACACCAATGACCCGGTCATGGTGGAGAACACCATCAACACATTGGAGCAGCTGCTTGTTGAGGATGACAAGTACAAAGTGGTCGGCTTCGACCTTGAGTACACCGCGGTCATGCCAGACATGATCATAAGGTTGCCGCCGTCCAGTTGTGTGTGCACCGTCACGTGCTCGTCTACCACTACTGCCTGGCCACAAGGCCCTGCGAGCGTTTCGCCAGGTTTGTTAACAACCCCGACTACAGGTTCGCAATGGTGGACACCACCAATGATCTAAAGGTTCTCAAGACTTCGAGCTTGTCCTGCTAGAAGCTTGTCAACATACAATGTCAGTATAGGGTCTGAGGCGGCAAGAAGAAAAATCAGAAGGACTCCCTGGTTGACCTCGGCACGGCCATCGTCGACCCCTACTACAGAGACATGAAGGTTGAGTGTGACAAGGACAAGTTTGTCTGGCACAAGCCTTGGGTGAATGAACTGGCTGAAGAACGCATCAAGTACGCGAGCAAGGGTGCATACACAAGCTACGAGATATAAAGGAGGATCGTTGACATGAGGAAGTGCCTCCTTCCTACAGACGACGAGGGATAGCCACAAGCAGAGCAGTGGTGGCAACCGTCATCAGAAGAACAATATGATTTGATGATCATCTACTTCTTGTAAATTTATATTGAGGAATGTACATGTGTTGTGTAGTCACTTATGTAATTGGATATTCAAGTTGGTTATGCAACAATGTGGTGTTCTGTAGACAGAGCATAGATGTTGTGCAAACAGAGCAAATCACATCTCATGCAATTGTTTAGCAGCAACCATCTGCCCAAAACACACACAATTTGTCAGGATTTATCATTTGGGTTATTATTGGTCTTCCCACACAATTTTAATGAATGAACTGTTTGTTGGGTATCACACATACCTTCTTATGCTAACTCGTTTGTGTTTCTACTCGATCAGCACAAATAGTTTAAACGAGTGGACTGTGTGCCATACTTCGCACACATATCTTTTTTGTTAACCGTTTGTGTTATCTTGGCTAATCACAAACAGTTGAGAACAACCAATTGTATGCCACATATCGCACACATAAGTCTTTTCTAAATCATATTTGATGGTTCTACCATTGCACACAGCTTTTGTTATTGGCGACAGAGCTATAACTATACCATTTGCGATTGATCGAGCGCACACAGTTTGGTCGAAGGGTATCTGATTAATGTCTTGTCTTTGGACCTTCCCGCAATAGTGGCACATTGATATGTCTCCAACGTATCTATAATTTTTACGTGTTCCATGTTGTTATATTATCATTCTTGGATGTTTTACCACAATTTTATTACCACTTTATATAATTTTTTGGGACTAAACTATTGACATAGTGCCAAAGTGCTAGTTGCTATTTTGCTTGTTTTTTACTTCGCAGAAAATCAATGTCAAAGGGACTCCAATCACGATGAAACTTTTTGGAGATTTTGTCTATACCAGAAGACACCCAACGGACCGAAGAAGTGTCGGGGGAGTGGGTCGAGGAGGCCACAACCCACGAGGCCATGCTAGGGGGGCCTGCCTGCGCCCTAGTGGGTTGTGCCCTACTCGGGGCCCCTCTCCACCGCCTATGACGCCTATAAATTCCCAAATATTCCAAAAACCCTAGGGGACTCGGGGAAACACAATTCCAGCCGCCGCAAGTTCCAGAACCTCGAGATCTAATCTAGTCACCATCAAGGAGGGCTTCATCTTCATCATAGGTGCCTCTCCGATGATGTGTGAGTATTCCACCATAGACCTATGGGTCCATAGGTAGCAGCTAGATGGCTTCCTCTCTCTCTCTCTTATGATTCTCAATACAATGGTCTCTTGGAGATCTGTTTGATCTAAACTTTTGCGGTGTGTTTGTTGGGATCCGATGAATTTTGAGTTCATGATCTGTTTCTATCCATGAATATTATTTGAGTCTTCTTTGATCTCTTATATGCATGATTTCTTATATCCTCGTATTTCTTCTTCGAATCTTATTTTAGTTAGGCCAACTAGATCGATTTTTCTTGCCATGGGAAGAGGTGCTTTGTGATGGGTTCGATCTTGCAGTTTTCTTTTGCAGTGACAGAAGGAGCAACAAGACACACATGTATCGTTGCTATTAAGGATAACAAGATGGGGTCTGTTCCTACATGCATAGATCTTGTCTACATTATGTCACCATTCTTATTGCTTTACTCTATTTTGCCATGAACTTAATACACTAGATGCATGATGGATAGCGGTCGATATGTGGAGTAATAGTGGTAGACGCAGGCAGGAGTCGGTCTAGTTATCTTGGACGTGATGCCCATATAATGATCATTCAATTTTCATGACTATTCAATTGTCTATCAATTGCCCAACGGTAATTTTTCAACCACCGTGCGCTATACTCATGAGAGAAGCCACTAGTGAATCCTATGACCCCCGGGTCTACTTTCACATCATATTGCTTTTCGATCTACGTTTTTGCAATCTTTGTTTTCAGATCTACAAAACCAAAAAACCAATAATATACTGCTGCATATTTACTCTTTTATTTTGTGTTCTTGAGAGATCTATCTGTCCGATCTATCATTACCTAATCGATCTTATTACCGTAGAGAGCGTGACAACCTCTCTTTCACGTAGGGTTGCAAATATTTGTTGTTTGTGTGCAGGTGTTGTTTACGTGGGTGCATGATCATCCTCTACGGATTGATACCTTGGTTTCATAACTGAGGGAAATACTTATCGTCGTTGTGTTGCATCATCCCTTCCTCTTTGGGGAAATACCGATGCAGTCTCAAGCCATGTCAAAGGAATTTCTGGCACCGTTGCCGGGGAGGAAGCAATCTCATCTACCAGGTTCCTAATCACAAATGTCATCTCCTTGTAAACATTATTTTCCATTTGTCTCTCGTTTTCCTCTCCCCTAGTTCACCAATTTGCCGCTTTATTTGCCCTCTTTTTCGTTTGACCTTTTTCTTTCTGGATCTCTTCCTTGTTTGCAATCTTGTTTGCCTAGTCGCGATGACTCGACAGAACACCCAGTTGTGTGATTTTTCCAATACTAATAACAATGATTTTATTAGTACACCTATTGCTCCTTCCGCCACTAATGCAGAGTCTTGTGATATTAATGCCACTTTGTTGAATCTTGTCATGAAAGATAAATTTGCCGGTAATCTTAATGAGGATGTCGCGTCCCATCTAAAAACGGTCGTTGAATTGTGTGATATGTAAAAGAAAACAGATGTAGACAATGATATTGTCTAGTTGAAACTATTTCTTTTTCCTTGTAGGATCGTGCAAAATTTTGGTTTTCCTCTTTGCCTCGCAATAGTATCGATTCTTGCAATAAGTGCAAGGATGCTTTTATCATTAAGTATTTTCCGCCCACAAAAATTATTTCCCTTAGGACGCAAGTCATGAAATTTAAGCAACTTGAGCATGAACATGTTTCCCAATCTTGGGAAAGAATGAAGTTGATGATAATAAATTGTCCTACACATGGTTTAAATCTTTGGATGATCATACACAATTTTATGCGGGATTGAATTTGTCTCTAGAAATCTTTTAGATTCCTCCGCGGGTGGTACTTTTATGGAGATTAATTTGGGTGAAGCTACTAAATTTCTAGATAATATCATGGCTAATTATTCTCAATGGCATACCGAAAGAGCACCTACTAGTAAAAAAGGTTAATTCGATAGAGGAAATTAGTACTTTGAGTGATAAGGTTGATGCTTTCATGAAATTGGTTGCTAGTAAAAATTCTCCTATTAATCTTAATGATGTACCTTTTTACTTTGATTGAGCAAAATAATGAATCCATAGATGTGAATTTTGTCTCGCGCCACAATTTCAATAACAATGCTTATAGAGGTAGTTTTGATCGGAGACCTTTCCCTTGAAGTTCCTCTAATAATTATGGTAATTCCTATGGTAATTATTCTTACAATAATAATAGGAACACCTCTGATCTTGAGATTAATATTAAAGAATTTATCAATGCGCAAAAGGCCTTCAATACTAGATAGAAGAAAAACTGAACAAGATTCCTGATATGTCTAGAAGCATTGATAGCATTTCTCATGATGTTGAAAATCTCAAGTTTAAAGCTTTTGTGCCTAATATTGATGAATCTATTAAATCTTTATATGTCTTTATGGATGAAAGTAAGAAAAGAACCGCTATGCTTAGAGCTAAAAAAGAACTCTTAGAGAAATTGTCTTCTAGTGATTTCCGCTATAAAAACGATGAAGATCTTAAAGTGATTGGTGTATCTTCTATGATTACTTGTTTATTAATTTAAAATTGATAACTAAGGGACTAAATAAGAGTCAACTTTAGCTAAGAGGCATCCCAATAATTTGGAGGATGGAAATTTTGATAAAAGTGGGTTTGAAGAGGTCAAAACTATAACTAGTGATGTGCCCACTATCTTGGATTGCAAAGACATTAATTATGATAGTTGTTGTTTGCTTGAATGTGTTTCTTTTCTGCAATCCATGTTGAATTCACCCCATGATTATGAGCAAAATAAAGCTTTTACTAAACATATCATTGATGCCATGATGAAATCTTTTGAAGAAAAGTTGGAGTTGGAGATTTCTATTCCTAGAAAATTGCATGATGAATGGGACCCTACCATTAAGTTCAAGATGAAAAATTATGAATGCTTTGCTTTGTGTGATTTGGGTGCTAGTGTTTCCACGATTCCAAAATCTCTATTTGATGTGCTTGGTCTTACCAACATTGAAGAATGCTCTCTTAATTTACACTTGGCGGATTTGCTATTAAAAAGCCTTTAGGAAGAATTAATTATGTTATTATTCTTGAAAATAGGAATTATTTTCCCATTGATTTTATTGTTCTTGATATTGATTGCAATCCATCTTGTCCCGTTATACTTGGTAGACCGTTTTACGCACTATAGGTGTCGTGATTGATATGAAAGAAGGCAATATTAAGTTTCAATTTCCCTTGAGAAAGGGTATGGAACACTTACCTAGAACTATAATTAGGTCACCATATGAATAAATCATGAGGGAATCCTATGGATCCAAAACCAAAGATGACAATACTTGAATCTATGCATTATGCCTAGCTAGGGGCGTTAAACGATAACGCTTGTTAGGAGGCAACCCAATGAATAAATAAATTTTTTCTTTTTGCTTTATGTTTTTGTGTGTTGACACAATTATGCTTCTGTTATTATTGTGTTTTTATGATTTATTTAGTGTTTGTGCCAAGTAAAGCCTTTAGGATATTCATAAGATGAGTAGAAACAATGTTGAATGTGAAACAGAAACTTCCCGTCCAGTATATGAAGTTTCATTTTTTACTGGAACGTGATATTGAGCTGAAATTTTAACAAAGTATTTCTATAAAAATTATCTATGTTTTCCTAATTCTTCAGATTTTTTAGAGTTACGAAAGTATGGGTAGAGTACAGATTACCACAGATTGTTCTGTCTGAAACAGATTCTGTTTTTGTTGCATTGTGTGCTTGTTTTGATGAATCTATCGTTTGTATTGCGGGTATAAGCCATGGTAAATTTAAAATACAGTAGGTAAAATTCAATAAAAAAATATGAATGAGTATGCAACAGTACCTAAAGTAGTGATTTGCTTTATTATACTAACGGATCTCATGAGAATTTTGTCAAGTTTTGGGTGATTGAAGTTTCAAGTTTTGGATGAGATCACGATGGATGAAGGAATAAGGAGTATAAAAGCCTAAGATTGGGGATGCTAACGCACCCCCAAGATATATTCAAAGAGAAACAAGCAACTAATCTTGGGAATGCCCTCGAGTGGCATCCCCTCTTTCTTCTAACAACCATCGGTATTTCACATGGAGCTATATTTTTATTCGTCACACATCATGCGTTTTGCTTGGAACGTCTTGTATCTTTGCTTGTTTTGTTTGTTAGTTTTCCCTTTGTATCCTTGCTGGACACACCTATTTAAGAGAGCCAAAATTATCCTATCATTTGTTAGAATTGCTCTATGTGCTTCACTTAAACTTTTTGAGCAAAGGAACTGCTCTAGTGCTTCACTTATATCTTGTTGAGCACGGTGTGCTTGGAAACTTTTGTAGAAATACTCCCATGCTTCACTTATATTAATTTGAGAGTTAGTAAATTTTGAAGAAATCCTTTCATGCTTCACTTATACCTTTTTGAGAGATGAAATTTTTATGCTCATGTGCTTCACTTAAATTTGTTTGAGCTTGCCAAAAAGCAACGACAATATATGAAACTAGTCCCAAGGAGGATATAATAAAAACTTTCATAAATATCATTGTACAAATTAAACTTGAATCTTTGTAATAGTTTTGAAACATGATGATAGTAATATGTGAGTCATGTTGATGAGTAATTATGCTTAGTAAGAATATTGGTGTTAAGGTTTGTGATTCCCTATGCATGCATGAAAGTCAATAGTTATGCAATGATGTGACATCCTACTTGTGGTGCATTATGCAGTGTTAGTTATGTTCAATCCTCACTTATGAGAATTTTCGTTTCTTGGTTTGGTCGCTTCCCAATCTATTCGCTAGCCTTCACTTGTACTAAGTATAAATACTACTTGTGCATCCAAAATACTTAAACAAAGTTTTGCCTTATGAGTCCACCATACCAACCTATATATGGTATTTCGATGCCGTTCCAAGAAAATTTGTATGTGCCATCTTTAAATTTTCAAAATATTTTTTCTCTTTTGTGCGCCCATACCGCTCATGAAACGGTAGGGGGTGACCGATATTTTTCATGCTAGATGTGTTATTCTCAAGATGAGTGTTTATTCACTTGTCATTGCACGAGAGTGCGACGGCAATAGGGATGCCCATTCTCGAAAAAAAAGGAAATATATTTACTTTATGTTGTCAAATAATAAATTCCTTAAAAAGTGTTGGTATGGAAGGCAACCGTGGATATGACTAGGTCTGGGCATTCGGTAGAAACCCAAAATTCGGTTTTTACCGTTCGGTTATATTGAAAATTCGGTTAGTAAAACAACAAACCAAAAATAGCAAGCTGAAACAGCAAACCAACATCTCGGTTAACCAAAACTTCAGTTCGGTATTCAGTTTTGCACCGAAAAGCCTCGCTTTAAGCATTTATGTTTTGTGTGCAGCCGTGGCACCCTCTTCTAGGCAAAAGTATCTGCCACATCTCCTCAGGCGGGTAAGGTTGGACTAAAGAACCGTTGTTTCGCTTGCTCGCATGCGCAGGCACACCCACCCACGTGAGTTGGGCCTTCTATCCTTGTAGGCCCAACATCCTTGCATGCATTTTGGCGCTTAGCAACCACATCTTGCATGAACAAACAAAGAACGAACGTGGGCGCATGACTCCTAGGATCGTGGGCATCGGCTAAAAAAATACGATCGTGGCTCGTGGGAGCGTGACTCCCTAGAGTTGTTGGCTGCGCGCATGCGCCTACTTTTCCGTTCTTTCATACCCTGAGTCCCGTGGTTCAGTTTTTCTTTGGTTAACTGGATTGAAAACCAAACCCACTAAATTCTGTTCGGTTAACGAACATGAAAACCGAATTTTTTGTGATAGTAGAAAAAACCAAAATTTCGGTTTATTCGGTTTCGGCTTCGGTCCGGTCTTTGGTTCATTGGTTTTTATGTACACCCCTAGATACAACCTACAATGAAAAGTGAAACTTTGGTGGAAAAATGAATAAATATATTTTCTGTTTGGGAACCGCCTATGATGCATCTAGTATGGAAAGATATTGAAACCTCTCAGTCGTTTTCGTTGACAGGAAAAGCATGTCACCCAAAATATTTTTCTCTCTCAATTTAAACACTTGAGGTCTGACACCTCTACAAATACTTCCCTCAGCGAAGGGCCTATCTATTTATATGCAATTTTTATTTTTGCTTCGAGTATCCATCTTATCTTATAAGAACCAACTAGGAGGTACTACGATCGTACTTGAGCATTGGGCATAGCTAATATTTGAGTGTCTTTCATGAATGGATCAATAATTGAGCATGATGGGCTAGGGATAACTTTCTTTAGTATTGATATTTTGAAAGACATGGTTGTTTGTTGACATGCTTGAGTATTGAAGTCATTATGTTAAAACTAGACTATTGCTTTGAATCATTATAAGTCCAAATGTCCATGCTATACAGAAGAAAAGAATGTGATGAACATGTTAGGCAGCTTTCCATATTAAAAATTATGTTTTTATCATTTACCTACTCGGGGACAAGTAGGAATTAAGCTTGGGGATGTTGATACGTCTCCAATGTATCTGTAAATTTTGCTTGTTCCATGTTGTTATATTATCATTCTTGGATGTTTTACCATCATTTTATTACCACTTTATATCATTTTTTGGGACTAACCTATTGACATAGTGCCAAAGTGACAGTTGTTGTTTTTGGTTGCTTTTTACTTTGCAAAAAAACAATATCAAACGGAGTCTAATCGCGACGAAACTTTTTGGAGATTTTTTCTAGACCAGAAGACACCCAATGGACCAAAGAAGTGCCAGGGGCGTGGGCCGAGGAGGCCACAACCTACCAGGTTGCGCCAGGGGGGCTGCCCACGCCCTGGTGGGTTGTGCCCTCCTCGGGCCCCCTCTCCACTGCCTATGAGCCTATAAATTCCCAAATATTCCAAAAAACTAGGGGAGTCTCCGAAACACAATTCCAGCTGTCGCAAGTTCCAAAACCTCAATATACAATCTAGACACCATCATGGAGGGGTTCATCTTCATCATAGGTGCCTCTCTGCTGACGCGTGAGTAGTCCACCATAGATCTACGTGGTCCGTATGCAGTAGCTAGATGGCTTCGTCTCTCTCTCTTATGATTCTCAATACAATGGTCTCTTGGAGATCTATTTGATGTAAACTTTTGCGGTGTGTTTGTTGGGATCCGATGAATTTTGAGTTCATGATCAATTTCTATCCATGAATATTTTTTGGGTGTTCTTTGATCTCCTATATGCATGATTTCTTATAGCCTCATATTTCTTTTTCGAATCTTTGGTTTAGTTAGGCCAACTAGATCGTTTTTTCTTGCCATGGGAAGTGGTCCTTTCTGATGGGTTCAATCTTGCAGTGTTCTTTCCCAGTGACAGAAGGGGCAGCAAGACACGCATGTATCATTGCTATTAAGGATAACGAGATGGGGTTTATTCCTACATGAATAGATCTTGTCTACATCATGTCATCGTTCTTATTGCTTTACTATGTTTTGCCATGAACTTAATACACTAGATGCTTGCTGGATAGCGGTCGATATGTGGAGTAATAGTGGTAGATGCAGGCAGGAGTCGGTCGACTTATCTTGGACGTGATGCCTATATTGCTTTCCGATTTACGTTTTTGCAATCTTTGTTTTCAGATCTACAAAACCAAAAACCCAAAAATATATTGATGCATATTTACTCTTTTATTTTGTGTTCTTGAGAGATCTATCTCTCCTATCTATCATTACCTAATCTATCTTATTACCGTAGAGAGTGTGACAACCTCTCTTTCGCGTCGGGTTGCAAGTATTTGTTGTTTGCGTGCAGGTGTTGTTTACGTGGGTGTGTGATATTCCTATACAGATTGATACCTTGATTTCATAACTGAAGGAAATACTTACCGACGCTGTGTTGCATCATCCCTTCCTCTTTGGGGAAATACCGACGCGGTCTCAAGCCACGTCACACATCAATGGAAGAGACCAAATTGACCATAGCATGTAGTCAAGAGAGCTCCCCGGAGCCAAAGTCGATAGTTCCAGATCAGATCTCGGACAACACACACCACCAAATCCATATCTCGTGAAGCCGCCACGCCGCCAGCTGATGTCCAGGTCACCACCGCTGGACCAAACGCCAACGTTTTGTCGTCGCCCCCACGCAAGCATCGCTTGCACAAGCCATTCCATGCTAGCCGGGAGGTACGAGCGAAGGGGGGAGGAGGACCCGCTAGCAACAATGTTGGTCGAGCATAATACCCGACGGCGCTTGCCGACTCTAGTGTGGGGGCATGAGAGGTGGGAGGGAGTGGGGTTGGGCAGCTGGCAGCACAGATCCATGCGAGGTCACCGACTATCGTATGCCCATCGATGGGAAATACTAAATTGACCACAACCTACAGTCAAGAGAGGTCATCGAAAGGTCACCCTACGCTGCCTCTCGTCGTCCATAAGCCGGAGCCAGAAGGTCTAGATCGAATCTCGTCTATCATGCACCACCACATCCAGATCTAACGGAGTCACCATGTTACCAGCTGATGTTTACGTCACCACCGTGCCACCTACACAGGTGGTCGTCGCCGGCCCAGACAAACGTCGAGTCGCCGCCCCCAAGCAAGCACGTCTCTGTCGCTTGCACAAGCCGTCCTGCGCCAACTGAGAGGTACGAGCGAAGGGGAGCAGAGGACGCAATGAAACTGACATCGGTCGAGCTTTGCCAAGCGTTGTGTGAGGGAGTAGGTTGGGCGACAACGAGGATCCCCCTATCTCTCGTGGAGTGACTTGGGGCGTATGAAGTATCAAGACATAAGCTAACCAATGTTCCAAGAGCATGCATGGCACATAGATGGCCATCCATACATACAACTAAAATGAAATGAAAGTGTCAGAACATAGTAGAACCGTTCATTCCCTCTCGCTCCTCCATCTCGCCCTTGTTAACCAATACTAACAATTATTGGATAAAGAAACCAATACCAATAACAAAAGCAGTCAAGAAATTCCTATGCTACACACATCAAGCAAAAAGAGTACAAACCTGGATATTGGCAAGGCGGCGGAGAGAAAAGTAGCGGTTGTGCCCCATCGTTGCTGGCCTTCATACCGAAAATGATATTTATGAGTAGAGAAAGCCATTCGAGGCTGCCACCATTGGCTACTTGGTTGTATGGCAACAAATGAGGCATGTTGTGGCCTGCCATACACGGGGAGGCTCGAGAAGATAATGTCCGACGATGTTGACTTCCTTGAGAAGATGGATGTGGCCAGGCATGAGATCGACGAGGTGAGGACCAAGGCGAGGGAGTCGGCCGACGACGTTGACCATGGTGACGCGATCCAGGCATCGGTGGTTACAAGGTCCATGTGAGTCAACTTGAGGCGGTGATACTTGTAAACTACGTTGGGATTTTGCTCAAAGAGGAGGGGATGGTGCAACAAAGCAAAGGTAAGTATTTGCCTTAGTGAGAACCAAGGTTATCGAACCAATAGGAGAACCACCCAAATTCCCGTCTTCGACGTCTACGCACAAAAGAGCAAACAGTTACACCCAGCGTGGGCAAGAGGGTTGTCAATCCCCTTGAACTCGTTACTTGCAAGCGATAAGTAGTGATAGATAGATAATTTGATAAATATAAATTGTAAATACAAATAAAGTAAATAATGGCAGTAAGGTATTTAGAGTTTTTGTAATTATATTTGTGAGGTGACCCGGGGGCCATAGTGTTCGCTATAGGATTCTCTCTTGAAGAAGGCATATGGTGCGTAAACAAATTACATTTGGGCAATTGATAAAAAACGCATAGTTATGCAATATTTATTCACGACAATGATGATGCATATAGGCATCATGTCCATAAACAAGTAGACCGACTCCTGCCTGCATCTACTATTATTACTCCACCCATCAACCGCTATCCAGCATGCATATAGAGTACAAACAGAGCAATGATTGGAGGATGATGACATGATGTAGACAAAGTAAATCAAATTAATATGAATGAACCTCATCATTTTACCTTTAGTGGCAGCAATACAATACGTGTCATGTTCCTTTCTATCACTGGGATTGACCACTGCAAGATTGAACCCACTATAACGCACCAAACCTACGAACAATGTAGTGACGTATCCTTTACTAGTAAAGATGTCGGGGCACAAAGTAACAGACATGTCATACAAAAAATGAAACAGAAAAAGGAAAATAAAATAAATGCGCCTACGTCAAATGGGTCGGCCAACTTTGATTATAGTTGTTTTGGTACTATTTGATTTGATTTGGTATGGATAGTGAAATGCAAGGAAAGTTTGGATTTAATTGAATTTTTGTGAAGATTTTATTTGAGTGAGTTAATGCAAGACATTGTTTTGAGAAAGTGCCGACTTGATTGAGTTAATGCACACGCCAAATGGGCAGGGTTAACTTGTTGTGCTTAAGAGAAATGTCACATGTAAGACGCTCGCAGACATAATATATTGTTTGCCTAGGGTTTGGTGGGAGTAAGACGCGACTACCAACTTTCCATTTAGGAGTAGAGATGATCTTTAGACAGACGGACGGGATGGACAAACAAACCAACAAACGCCATAGTGACATACCCTTTAGTAATAAAGATGTCGATCACAAAGTAATAGATAGGTCATAGAAAAAAATGAAACAGAAAAAAGAAACAAGAAAAAATAAAATAAAATGTTCTCATGCGTCAAATGGGTCGGTCAACTTTGATTACGTTGTTTTGGTAAGATTTGATTTGGTATGGATTGTAAAAGGCAAGAAAGTTTGGATTTAATTAAGATTTTGTGAAGATTTTATTTGAGTGAGTTAATGTAAGACGTCATTTTAATAATGTGCTGATTTAATTAAGTTAATGCACACGTTAAATGGGCATGTTCAAATTGATTGTGATTAAGCAAAATGTCTCATGTAAGACGCTCACAGGCGTAATATTGTGCTTGCCTACGGGTTGGTGGAAGTGAAGCGAGATTGTCAACTTTCCTTGAAGTAGAGATACTTGTTTCCATAAAAAAAACTAAACATCTATCTATAGGAGAGATGTTTAAGTAAGCAATCCATGCAAGCTTTATTCAGTGCTTAAAAGGTTTATACGTCTTCGTAACCATCTCTGTAAGCACCTTTCGTTGTCGCTAGTTAATCTTTGGAGAATCAAGCAAGAAGCAAACCTTAATGCAGCATTTGGCTATCAAAGTACCAGAGGCATCGATTTCTCTATTATTCCTCAACAATTAGCAATAAGCAGTAGCCAGACCTGAAACCATTCTTGGGTAGGCACAGAACTGCGACACGACCCCCCAAACCTATGTCAAACATATGGATCGCCCTCACACCAGAGCTCCAATGAGACGCCTACAGGCCTACCGTAGAATCAGATTCAGAAGTCCAGCACCCGGAACGGCGCGACCTGCTTCTCCAGCGGAGGTCGCCCGCCGTTGGCGACGCGGCAGTTGCGCCGGATCTCCCCCTTCCTGGGGTTCTGGAGCTCGCCCATCTTGACCATCCCCTCGATGAAGGCCCTGAAGAAGGCGTCCTGGTTCTCGCTGAACTGCCTCACCAGCCGCCGGGTGCCGTCGTTGTCGGAGAAGAGCGTCTGGTCGGAGTTCAGGAACCCGCGGAGGTGGACGAGGTCCTTGAAGTACTGGTTGTCGAAGACGACCGGGGTGGCGTCCATGCCGCCCGTGACGTTCTGGTCGCCCGTCAGGGGGCAGAGCGCGTCGAGCGCATGGCGGTAGGCCGGATCCATGTGGGGGTCGGGGCGGCCGGAGCCTGACTGGTTGTAGAGGCGGAAGACGATGGAGAAGCAGCGGGCCTCGCCGACGGAGTGCGAGCCGGAGAGCGCGACGAGGTCGGTGACGGTGAGCTTGTACCCGGCGAAGAGGCGGATGAGCGTGCTCGCGTTGGCGCGCGGGCTCGGCATGATGTTGTCCGAGTCCTCCTGGCTCGCCGTCAGACTGTCTTCGCGCCCGAGCCTCACGTCCCAATTGGGTCCACCAGTCTGTGATAAGAGGAAATAAAAAGCCAAGAGTCAAACCAAGTCAAAATATTGACTCTATTGAGTAGTAGTAGTAATCATTAATCAAAAGTTGCCAAGTTCCAGTTCAATTATTATTTTTGCCAAGTTAAACTGTTAACTCCTGCAATTTTTCAATTTCTTGATTTTTAGAAGTTTTTTTGCAAATCAGAACAAGTTTAATTTGCTTAATTCGTGCTAAAATAATGAAATCAAGAGTCATTACTCCATTAGTATTGGTGCTGTGTTGTTTTATATTCAAGCAATTTAGCTGCTTAATGAATCGATCCCTCTATGCACCTCTTCTACTCCATCAATTCTATGCTACCGAGAGCCTAACATTATAACCATGACAAACTGGAAACAGGGCCAAAATACGCATAAAACAATAGCTCCATGACCTGAACCAATCAAACACCCGGATGAATCTCAGTGAGGAGACGAACGCATGGCTGGCATAGCGACACGACACGCGCGCAAAACAACAAGGGAGCAGGCGAAGTACGAGAACGATCCCCGTTGCAGCAGCGGCAGCATTACCATCCGATACTGATCCGACAGAACGTGTGCGAGAGACAGGCAAAGGATCTCTCGTGGACCAAGGGCGCACGAGGCCCAGCCCCATGCTACGCTCCTGACGAAGGGAGGGACCGGTTTGACAGCACCGGACGGGGTACCCCTGTCGGCACGAGACGTCCAGGGTTACTATACCTGTAGCTGGGGCCGTCGGGCCTTTCGTAGGCGAGGCCACCTCGCCTGGCCGTTTCCAGCCCCGTTAAATGCATCTGCCTACCTACGAGGAGTCATGTGCAGGCGCGCCGCTGCCGCGGCACGGCAGGATGGACGCGGGGATGAGGCTGACGCCATTCCTGCCCGATTCTGGTTCAGTGTGATGGTTACGGGGAGCAAGGGGGTGCCCATGCGCCCGTCCCTGTCAAAGCAGGCCGCATCCGGTTTTCTTTGAAACGTTTACGACTCACCATTTCATCAGAAAACATTAAAAAGAGGACATTAACATGCTGCCTATGAACATTTCTGGCAAAAACTAATGCCAAATACTGCAAGTTGTTGCGGGAATAAAAGTCAGTGCGAAGATAAGCGATTCTCGATCGCTCGTTGTGCCGTCAACAGTGTGCTAAGAGCTTCGAACGAAGTGGATGTACAGGCAAATAAAAGAAGGCAAAGGAGAAGACGGTGCGTGTCAGAGACGCTGACCGCAGACAGGCGCCTCGCGGACGACGGTGACTAGTGTTGCCAATGCCAGCCGAGCACGAAATAAAATTGCTGATACGCACTGCACTGAGCACTACTGGTGGACAAAAGGGGAATTAATTAAGACCATTTTGACCCTCAGGTTTGGCTCAGTTTCTTCCCCCTTTTCCATTTTGAAAGACCGGGATTCTGGAAGCGAAACCGCCGGCAGGTCGGCCGGGGGAGCAATTAATTGCACAGGAAACGCCAGGCAGTGGAATGGAATAATGGAACCCCATGCGCATCGGCATCGTCCCCGTCTCGTCTCGTGCACGAAGAAAAACAGGGGGAATCTGCACCGCGGCTGCGGCTGCGGGGCACGGCACGGGTTACCCGGGCAGGCCGGTGCGGGGCAAGGATGCGGCGCACGTACCAGCACGACGGCGTCGCGGGCGGCCATGATGATGATGTCGGCGCAGGAGACGACGCCGGGGCACTGCTCCTCCAGGGCGCTCTTCACCTCGTCCACGACCTCGAAGGAGCGGAGGGAGTTGATGTTGGAGAGCGCCTCCTTCTCCCCCGCCATCGTCGGCGTCGCGTCCATCAGCACCGACCCGTCGCATCCCTGCCACAATTAGGAGAATCGCAGCCGAAACCGATCAGAGACAAGCTCAGACCACCACGCGGTAGCAGCAAGCAGAGCACGCGGCGCGACGGGGATCGATCGCGTACTAGGCGGCGCGCAGGGTGAGAGAACGACTCACGTTGACGAAGCAGTCGTGGAACTGGAGGCGCATGACGGAGGCGACGCTGCGGGCCTCGCGCGCGAGCGCGCGGGCCATGACGCGCCGCACGATCTCCTCCGCGCTGGGGCACGTCTTCGCGTAGTACCCGACCCTGAGCTCCTTCACGGCCGCGTCGGCTCGCGCGAACGCGAGGCACGCGGCGAGGGCGAGGAGCAGGCCGACGCGGTGCGGCGCCATGGCGACGGGCTCGGACGCGCACGCGCGCGCGAAGGGGGGAGGGAGAGAGAGAGAGAGAGAAAGAGAGGAGGCGGGTTGGGGCGTTCGATCTGGCTACGAGCGAGACTCTGCGCTGCTCTGCTCTGATCCGCCCCTGCGCGGCAGCGTACTACTAGTGGTAGTAGAGCAGGAGACAGCTCGCGAGGTCCCCGGCCGGTCGTTATATAGAAAGGCGAGGCGGCCGCTCGCTCGGTGCAGTGCAGGTAGGTGAGGTGCGGCGCGGCGGTGTGGGCGGGGCGGGGCGGGGCGGGCGGCTCGTGGGCTGGCTCTGAGCCGTCAAAAATATCCGGCGGGGCGGGGTTGGGGCTCGGTGATAGGATGGCGCGGCCGGCCGTTTGTTTGTTGGCTGTGGGGGAAAGGGGAGCATTGACCTGGACTTTTCGTCGTGCGCCTCTGCATCTCCCGATGCGTGCTGTGGTTTGGTGCCACGCGTTGAGGCTGGAGCGATCCTTCTGCTCGTAGTCATGCGATGTTTATCCTCATTGTTTTGCGCTAGCTCACTCATCGGGAGCACCGGCGCATCCATTCACATTGCAGGAGGAAGTCAAGGAGGAAGAAAACTGAGCATACAGTACTTCCTCCGTTGCTAAATACTTCGTCCGTTTCTAAATATAATTTTTTTTAATATTTTATTACAGACTATATATAAAAGCATATAAATATATTTTAAAGTGTAAATTTTAAGTAGACTATAATAAAAAATTTAAGAGCATCTACAGCCGGATCCTCTATACCCTCTTCAAACGTTCGGGCAGGCCGTCCGGTCATAAAAAATTGTTCCAGACGGGCCTCTTAAACCGGTCTCAAACGCTCGGACTGACCGACACCCCTCATTTGCAGCCCAAATATGAAACGGGTATAGGGGAGCCCGGGCGTGTCTGGACACGCTGGTCACGTCGGCCTAACGGCATGGCCCCACGCAGACTCGCCTGGAAACCCGACGGTCTAACGGCCGCCTCGACCGGTGTGGCGGTGTAAACGCCGCGTGGCGCCGTGCCGACTCCCCACCCTTATCCATAGTCGGCTATTTAAGCCGTTCGGCGCCCCCAAGCCCTAAACACATCCGCCTCCTCCCTCTCTCTGCCGCCACACAAGCCCATCAGCCTCCTCTCGCACTTCCCTTTTCGAGCAAGATGGTCCGTCGGCTCATCACCACCTACGTGCAGCTGATGGTGGAACGGCACCGGGAAATCGAGGAGGAGTACAACGCTCGCCGAGCTGCCCGCATCGCTGCTGGTCTCCCTCCGGACTCGCCGGAGACGGGGGAGGAGTTGGAGGAGAAGGAGCCAAAGGCAATGAATGAAGAGGCGCAGGAGCAGGAGGCTCCCGGCATGACCATGGCAGAGGCGGACACGGAGTTCGCCATCGTCTAATCGGACGAGATGGCGGAGCAGCATGCCATCTTGGATTCCATCCGGGATGAGGCCGAGGTGGAGGCCAACCGCCGGCTCATCCGGCAGAGGCAAACGGAGGTCGACACCCTCTTCGACGAGCTGGAGGCCGAGGAAGCCGCAGCGGATGTGGCCGCAGTGTCGGAGGGGGGCGCGGCGCCAGCGCCGGAGGGGGCGGACCCGCGGATGTCGCACATCTATTCGCCGGAGAGGACGGAGATCGTCCACATCTCCGACGAAGAGTAGATAGCTCTTCACTAGTATGTAGGTTTTATTTAGTTGTATCCTTTTATATGGATCTAAGGAAGAAATATGAGATGTCCGGATGCAAAAAACTTTATTTGAGGCATGATTAGTCAGTGTCCGCGGACACGCGCATGCACATCCGCGGACGTTTGAGAGACTGGATTTGTAAGGTCCAGTTATAGATACTCTAAAAAAACATATATTTAGAAACGAAGGGAAGACAAGTCTTTCCATATATTATACTATAAACTATATAGGAGCAAAATGAATAATGTGCATTCTAAAATATGCCCATATACATTTATATGTAAACAGTAGTTAAATCTTTAAATGACTTATATTTAAAAACGTAAAGAGTACACTTTAGTGTCCGGTGAAGAAAATCTGGAAAACAACGTGCCGGGCTTTGGACGAACCATCCCAAATAAGGCTAGATTTCCGGTCTCCCGGTCAAGGAGCGTTTACGAGGGCACAATAGCATACTTTGACTATTACTTCCTTTTGTTTCCTAATATAAGTCATTTCGGATATTTAATAGGGGACTACATAGAGAGTAAAATAAATGAATCTACACTTCAAAATATGTCTATATACATTCGTATGTATGTAATTCAATAATAAAATCTTTCAAAAAGACTTATATTTAGGAACGGAGTGAGTAGTTCACTATCTGACTTCACACAATCTTGGCATCCGAGACCTCCATCATACTGGATGTGGCTGTGGGCCACGGATCCGCAACGATAATGGATTCATCTCCCTCCACCCTCTTTCTCGAGGTCCGACAGATCTTTCGGGCCTCCACTTCCTGGACTCTGGGCGAGGCAATTTTTCGTGTTTTGATCACTTTGCGATAGATTAGCCGGATTTGATCCCGTTTTGGAAAAAAAATCGGGATCTAACCATTCCACCTATCGTCGAAGGGCATGGTGGTAGCCCAGCACACCTTACCGCCAGGGACCCCGACGGTAGGGTGACGGCAGGAGACGGACGGTAGTTGACGTGGAGAAGGGCCTACCGCCGGACACCCTAACGGTAGGGTGCCTATACCTACTGATATGTCTCCAACGTATGTATAATTTTTGATTGTTCCATTATCAATTTTGGATGTTTTACAATAATTTTATAGCAGCTTTATATCATTTTTTGGGACTAACCTATTGACATAGTGCCAAAGTGCTGGTCGCTATTTTTGCTTGTTTTTTACTTTGCAGAATATCAGTACCAAACGAAGTCCAATCAAGACAAAACGTTTTGGAGAATCTTTTTGGACCAGAAGAAGGCCAGTGGGCCAAAGAAGTAACCAGGAGGGAGCCCAGGCCACCCACAACCCATCAGGGCACGCCTGGGGCCTCTAGCGTGTCGTGATGGGTTGTGGCTGCCTCGGGGACCCCCTCCACCGACTATTAGCTCTATAAACTCCCAGATATTCAGAAAACTCTAGGAGAGTCGACGAAACACAATTCCAGTCGCCGCAAGTTTCAGAACCGCGAGATCCAATCTAACACCATCAAGGAGGAGTGCATCGTCTTCATGGGTGCCTCTCCGATGATGCGTGAGCAGGCCACCATAGGCCTACGGGTCTATAGGCAGTACCTAGATGGCTTCCTCTCTCTATTTTGATTCTCAATACAATGGTATCTTGGAGATATATTTGATGTAATGACTTTTTCCGGTGTGTTTGTTGGGATTCGATGAATTTTGAGTTCATGATCAATTTCTATCCATGAATATTATTTGAGTCTTCTTTGATCTCTTATATGCATGATTACTTATAGCCTCGTAATTTTCTTCGAATCTTTGATTTAGTTAGACCAACTAGATCGATTTTTCTTGCCATGTTAAGAGGTGCTTTGTGATGGGTTCGATCTTGTGGTGTCCTTTCCCAGTGACAGAAGGGGCAACAAGGCATGTGTGTATCGTTGCTATTAAGGATAACAAGATGGGGTCTATTCCTACATGAATAGATCTTGTCTGCATTATGTCACCGTTCTTATTGCATTACTCCATTTTTCCATGAACTTAATACACTAGATGCATGCTGGATAGCGATCGATGTGTGGAGTAATAGTAGTAGATGCAGAATCGTTTTGGTCTACTTATCTTGGACGTGATGCCTATATAATGATCATTGCCTTGGATATCGTTATGACTATTCGATTTGCTATGAATTGTCCAACAATAATTTGTTCACCCATCATGTGCTATACTCATGAGAGAAGCCATTAGTGAAACCTACGGCCCCCGGGGCTACTTTATCGACATATTGCTTACCAATCTATCTTTTTGTTGCTTTTGTTTCAGATCTATTAATCCAAAAACACAAAAAATACCTTGGTGCACTTTTTGTTTACTTCTTTTCTTTTGTGTTCTTGCGAGATCTATTTGCCCAACCTATTACAATCTAATCTATCTTTTTATCGTTGAGAACTTGACAACCTCTCTTACGCGTTGGGTTACAAGTATTTGTTTTTTGTGTGCAGGTGTTGTTTACATAGTTGCTTGATCTTCCTCCACGGATTGATACCTTGGTTTCATAACTGAGGGACATACTTATTGTCGATGTGCTGCATCATCCCTTCCTCTTTGGGGAAATACCGACGCAGTCTCGAGCCACGTCTTGCGAGGAGGAAGCGATCTCTTCAGTGTGGCAACCTGTGGGGACCCCGACTCATAAGTTGAGATCACCAAATGCACGTGTATAGTGATCCCAGATATCAATGCTCACTGAACACACAGAAGCTGAATAAGAAGAGTCTTACATCCATACTTAACGTCTTACACAAATAATGATCACGAAGGTCTTAGTCTTACATAGATAGGGCCACACGGGTCAAACACTTAAAATAGAACAAGCAGCGGAAATTTTGGTCGAAAGCATGAACCCATGCCATCTACCTTAACCTACAGGCATTCTGACTCGGAAGCATCCTAGTTTGCATGTTCGTCTCCAACGAACTCTTCAACATACTCCTGTTCTTCCATGCCTGGCCAATTAAATAACCAGTGGCAAGCCAATGAGTACTTTGAATGTACTCGCAAGCAATCCAATTGTGGAACGAGGTAACAACGATGCATGATATAGCACTAAGTAGGTAAATTTGCGGAAAGCTAATTTTGTATGTAATTGACATGATCAAATAACTACTGAACATGCATCAACAATTAGCAGATATCCAAATGAACAAGTTACAGATATCAACATAAGTAGGGGACGAACATCTCATGTTCCTTCATCACGTTAAGCCATCGGACTTAGTTCAATTCTCATGCTAAGTCATCGGACTTCGCTCAGGTGACCTCTTGTCACCACCAAACCATACTCGCACCAAGTTTCACGAAAACACCCGGACGTGGCATAAGAAACACCACCCAACTGTCCTTGACCGTGGACACAGCTATTCGAATAGTTTTACACTCTGCAGAGGTTGCACACTTTACCCACAAGACTCGGGGAACTTCCGTGTCATCCACGACTCGCGGTATGTAACATACCCGAGGTAAGCACCTGAACAATGCCTTTCCCCCGGCGATACTAAACAAAGAGTCCACTCGATTGGTACCCAGCCCTCATGATGTACATCACATGAGCCTCGCTCTAATCATACCATCCATGAGGGGACCAACGGTGTGCCCGATGCCTATGAAGACAACGAATGATCGTACATACCGATACGACCCTGTATCAAGAGTGACCACGCCACTCCTGCCACTAGTAATGCGGGCTCCTTGCCAGTACCAACCAAGGTAATCAACAAAGCCCCGTCCCATAAGGGGTATTGTGGTTGCGCATGTAAGGTTGGGACGGTCGACAAATCTTAAACCCTCCGTTTTTGAAAACACATACTCATCTTATTCCGGCACACCACTTCTTTCTCAAGTGGTCACCCATCTCATTGTCATCTCCCTCGGGCATTAGTGGCACCCGATGGGGTTTTCAAAAAGTCTTTGAAATCACCTCTTTCTTGTCATCACTATGCATAAGTCCCATCCCATTTGCGTAGCATCTATTATCAACCTAACTACTCCCACCCGCACAACCCTCATAAGGTGGTAGGGTCATGCATGATGCAAGTGTCAACGGAGAAGTACCGGAGGCATCCCACCGAAAGGGGAACACCACAACACATGATAAAATATGATGAAAGTAAAGTGCTATATGACATGCAATAAAATGGTTTTTGATCATGGTCAAAGGGTTGCTTGCCTAGCTCAACAAAGTCTCCGGGGTGTTCAAAGTCTTCGAGTCCAACTTCTTCGTCAACAGCGCAATCTATCATCACGATAAAATAACGATAAAAATAAGCAATCACACAAAACAGAGCACTCAAACTACTACCAAAAATGTCCACCTACTCTGATAAATACTAAAAGTCATACTAAAAATATTCTCTTAGGGTTTTGTTGTGAAAAAGATTTTGGAAATAAAATAACAGAGGCAAAAAGGTGCCTAAATATAGGTTTTAAAATAAATCAATACTAAAAACATATTCAAACATTTTTACAAATGGCACTATTAAATTCTAGGGATTATTTTATGAATTTAGGTGGAAGAAATATTGGCATTGGGTAAATATTTCATTCTGTGGAATTTTTGCAAAGTCCAAAGCTCATAGGTTGCTTCTGCTTCAGTGTGGTTGCTCCACTGGACCTTGAAGTACTTGATGGTGTGGCTTCGGGTGCAGTGCTCGGCTTCATCCAGAATGCGGACTGGCCTCTCACGATAAGTGAGATCTGGTTGAAGATCGATGGCTTGATGGTTGATGTCCTTGTAAAGGTCGGGGCGGTTGGGAACTTGCAGACACTTCCGGAGTTGTGATGCATGAAAGACGTTGTGCACATCCGACAGCTCGGAAGGTAGCTCCAACTGGTAGGCAACTTCTCCATGCGTGGCGGTGATCTTGAAGGGGCCGATGTATCTTGACGCGAGCTTTCCTTTAACGTGGAAACGCTTGGTTCCCTTGAGAGGCGTGACCCCGAGGTAGACATGGTCGCCGACACAGAAGTTCACTTCTCGACGGTGAGAGTCGGTGTGGCTCTTCTGTCTTGACTTGGCAGCCTCTAGACGTTCTCGGACGAGTTGAACTTGCCTTTCGGCTTCGCGGAGGATATCCGATCCAAAAATTAATCCTTCTCTGGTCTCTGACCAGTTTAGGGGAGTATGACACTTGCGTCCATACAACACCTCAAACGGTGCCATTTGAAGACTTGACTGATATCTGTTGTTGTATGAGAACTCAGCGAAGGGTAGGCAATCTTCCCACTTGGCTCCATATGCCAAAACACAAGCGCGAAGCATATCTTCGAGTATCTGATTTACTCGTTCCGTCTGCCCCCCGGCCTGAGGGTGAAAAGCAGTGCTGAAGGAGAGCTTGGTTCCCATGGCTTCTTGAAACTTCTTCTAGAATCTTGAGGTGAACTGGGTTCCTCGATCTGACACGATCTCCTTCGGAACTCCGTGAAGACTCACAATGCGGTTGATGTAGAGATTTGCGAGCTGGCTTCCATCGTAGGTGGTTCTGACGGGGATGAAGTGGGCTATCTTGGTCAGGTGATCAACAATGACCCAGATGAAGTCATGTCCCTTGTTTGACCTCGGTAAACCGATGATGAAATCCATCCCGATTTTATCCCACTTCCATTCAGGCACTTTGAGAGGTTGCAATAGCCCAACGGGTCGCTGATGCTCAGCCTTGACCCTCTGGCATATGTCACACTTAGCAACAAACGTGCCTATCTCCCGCTTCATGCCATGCCACCAGAATCTTGCCTTGAGGTCTTGATACATCTTGGTTCCTCCAGGATGGATAGAGTATGGAGTGTCATGAGCTTCTTGCAAGATCAGGTTCTTGAGCTCCTCTTTGTTGGGTACGCATATGCGATTCCCGAACCATACAACTCCGTGTTCATCCTCCGAGAATCCTGGGGCCTTACCTGCCTTGATCTTCCTCTTGATGCCTTTAATGATCTCATTCCCCTTCTGGGCTTCCTTGATATCATCCATCAAGGTAGGCTTAGCTTCAAGGTTGGCGAGGAATCCTGGTGCAACCAGTTCCAGGCTGAAGCTCTCAAGTTCTTCATACAAGGCGGGTACGTAGCCTTTCTTTAATCATAGCATTCAAGGAACAAGCCTTTCAACTTAAGGCGTCTGCTACCACGTTGGCCTTTCCGGGGTGGTATTTGACGGGGTTTATACCCCTAGGTAGGCCAAAGCAACGCGGTCTTCCCCCTTTCGCTTCGAAGAAAAACTACGTGGTCGGCTGGCCGTGGCCGGCTGGACGACGTCCAGCGTGAGCCAGTGCCGGCTGGCGCCCCGGCCGGCTGGTCAAGGAGCCGGTTGGGCCCCCGGCCGGCTGCCCATGGGCCGGCTCTTCCGTTGAAATCGGGACGGACATGCCCCGTCCCGTCCCTCTGCGGGCAGGTGTGACAACGCGACGTGACCGGCATGATAGGCGGCCTTGTGGCTACAGTGGCCGCTTACGCACCGTAGCACGTGGCTACAGTCCAACCGTCCTGGCTGCTAACCTCGGTGAGGGCGACCGGGCGGGGGAACAGTGCCGACACACCCTCGCCACTCGATTACCTGCCTCGACATGGATACAGTGCCGCCGACCATACCGGAGACTTCGGTCGGCTGGCGCTAGACGACACCCCCCAGGCGCCCCGTGCCGCGGCAGGTGGGCGAGGACCAATCATAGAGCCGGCTGGCGGGCCCCAACGGGATACGGGACCGCTCGGCCGGCGGGCCCCGCCCATGACAAGACGGTGCAAGCGGCGGGACCCTCTGGCCAGCCGGAGGGACTGCTAGCCGGGTCCCCCCACCATTGTACCTATGACATATTGTAAGAGACGGGGGGTTGGCCTATAAAACCCATCGACCCCCCATGCAACGGGGACGGACAAAATGGTCGCTCACACACTCACATAGAACTCTCATTCCCTTCTCTAGTAGCAGAGGAAGACGAGCCAGCTGCACCTTCCTCCTCCTCTAGACACGGCTCTAGGAGCATCCTTGTACACATACCATCCATCCAACTAGACCAAGCAGGACTAGGGGTGTTACCTCCCACGGAGGGCCCTCAACCTGGGTACATTGTGTGTCACCACTGCTTGTGCCCAATCTCGCACCCGGAGCCCGTCGGCGTCCTCCGGCCCCAACCACTTACGATAAGCCACCCCATGGCATGTGTCGTGAGAAAACGATGACAGTTGGCCCCCACCGTGGGTCCATACGCGACGCCGGCCGGATTCATGCTCCGGGCAGGACCCCTCGCCATTCCCCGCCGTCGCCGCTTGTCCCGGTGAGACCGTGGGGAGCTCGTGGGGCCTGCCTCAGCACGCCCTGCGGGCAACTCTGTCGGACTCACGACCGACAATGACGCACTCACCGAGCGCTTTGGCAGGCTCAGCCTCGCCAAGGCTCTGGCCGCTGACGAGTACCCCACGGGGGTGCTCATTTGCGCTGGCCCGCCCACAGCAGTGGGGCACTCGTTGCGGCTCAGCCCAGCGGGTCCCATGATTGCATGGGGGTGATGGCCATCACTTCCTCCACCATGTCCGGACGAGCGCGGGTCGCGGATACCGCTACCGCCTCCCGCGTCGGCACGTCCGACCCGCTCGGTGCGGCCCTCCGGGGCTTGAGCACTCTGATCGCCCCGATGGCAAACCCCGACATCACCGCGGCCGATCTCAAGGCGGCTCGCTGTATCCTGTTCGAGGATGCCACCGCCCTTGCTGTCACGCGGCGCCGCATGGAGGCAGCACAACGGGAGTATGCTTCCGCCTATGGACCCACCCCGGCTGGCACTGAGCCCAGCCGGTGTGGGGTTGTGCGGATCCGCGGCCGCGTGGTGGCTGAGATCCTCGGCGGCAAAATGCCTGTCTATGACACCCCCGCGGCTAACCAGCGGGCTCTCAAAGTGGCCTATGAGGAATTGGCTACCTTGGAGGGCGAAGAGCGTGCCACCTACGAGTGCCACATCAAGGAGCTCATCGATGCTGCTGACGCACGGCAGCATCTGCTCGCGACGGGCGGCACCGCCACTGAAGGCCCTCGGCCCGAGCGCGAGGGCATGAGAACTGCCAGCCACCAAGCGGCCCAGTACTCCTGCTCCCCTAGCGTTTCCGGCCGCCGGGCCTAAGCGAACAACCCCCGGCCCTCTCAGACGCCGGGGAGTGAGCAGCCGACTGTTAGCAGCCGGCGCACCAACGAGCCGCCTCAGAGCGGCCACCAACACTAAGCACCGGCATCCGGCAGTCGGCGCAGCCAGGGGCACACACCACCTCCGCGGTGTGAGTCGCAACAGTCGGCGCCACCCACCATCCGCCCAGAACTCTTGGCTCGGCTCGGACTGCGCGTCCCTCGCAGCGAGATCGACGCCCACAACCGCATCGACAAACTCGCGCAATCCGCCCTTCTCGAGGAGAAGGGCTTGATTGGTCTGGCCTGCTTCGGCCCCTGGATTCGCACCAAGCCGTTCCCAAAAGGCTTCACGGTCCCTAGGGACACCCCGAAATACAACGGGGCTGCCAAACCCGAAGACTGGCTGATCGACTACACCACCGCGGTGGGATCGCCAGGGGGAATAAGCGCGTAGCCATTCGCTACGCCCCCTTATGCTGATCGGCTCGGCCCGCACCTGACTCAACATCCTGGCGGCCAGCAGCATCAAGACTTGGACGAACTTCGAGGAGGCCTTCGTCTGCAACTTCACCGGCACCTACAAGCGGCATGGTCATCCCCGTGAACTCGCCATGTGTGTTCAGGGGCCGGACGAATCCCTCCGCGACTACCTCACCCAGTGGACCGAGCTCTGCAACTCCTGTGAGGGGGTGCACGAGGTCCAAGCCATGCAGTACTTTATCGATGGCTGCCGGGACGGCACCCCTCTCAAGCAGACGTGTGCTCCGAGCCGGCCACGCTCGCCGAGCTCATGACCAAGGTAGACAAATACGCCACGGCCGATTCGGCCATCCGAGTCAAGACGACCCCGCTCGCCAAGGCAACGACGACGCCCGCCACGACCCGACGGCTGCCGACAACCGGCAGCCGCAGAACAACAAGCGCAAGAACGACCAGCCGGATCCCCGCTACGGGAGCCGGCAGGTCAATACCGTCGAGGATCAGGAGCCGGTTGCCCAGCCTTCTGGCCAGTGTCAGCGCACCGGCAAGGCTGCCTGGCAGCCGAAGCTCACCTTAGAGAAAATGCTTGATCTCCGCTGCAAGAACCATTCAGGGGCCAAGCCCTCTACACACACGCTCCGGAAGTGTAGCTTCTCACAGCGATTGGCCTAGGGGGATGACCTTCCGGCTCCTCCCGCACCGCCAGCCCGCGTGCCGGTCCCGGCCCAAGCGGTCGCCCCAGCGCTGGCAATGGCTCCGAACGACGGTCGTCTGATCGACCAGCTCCCCAACCAGGACGGTTGCTACGTCATCTTCACCAGTGAAGAGACGGGCAAACATGCTCAACGCCGGCTCCGCCGTGAGGTGAATGCCACCATGCCGGGGACTCCCCAGTTCATGCACTGGGTCGGAGAAGCCGGTCACTTGGAGCGAGGACGATCACCCTGCCGTGATGCCAAATCCCGGCAGTTACGCCTTGGTCCTCGACCCCACCATCGCCACCAAGGAGCGAGCCTGCCACTTCTTGCGGGTGCTGATAGATGGCGGCATCAGCATCAACATTCTCTACCTCGACATGATGCATAAGCTGGGGCTGAAGATAGAAGACCTGCAGGCGAGCCGGACGGTTTTCCATGGCATTGTGACTGGGAAGTCTTGCTCCCCTGTTGGCAAGATTACGCTCGACGTCCTCTTCGGTGGACCTGGCCATTTCTGCCACGAGCCAGTGCTGTTCGAGGTCGTGGACCTCGCGAGCCCCTACCACGCGTTGTTGTGCCGGCCGGCTCTTGTCAGCTTCATGGCGGTCCCCCTTTATGCTTACCTCAAGCTCAAGATGCCGGACCAAAAGGGGATCATCACCATCAAGGGCGACTACAAGATGTCGCTCGAATGCGCTCAAGACGGCAGCCGGCTGGCCGAGGCCCTAGAGATCGTAGAGGAGAAACGGCAGCTCGACCGGCTCGTGGCCCTTGCTACCAGCCAGCCGGCCGTGCCGGCTCCACCCTCTCAATCCACCGGCGAGGCCTCCTTCCAGCCGTCTAAGGACACGAAGCAAATCTCGCTCGACCCGGCCAACCCGGCTCAGTGCGTCACCAACGGCTCCCGCCTCGACAGCAAATAGGAAGGTGAGCTCGTCGACTTCCTCCGTGAGAAAATTCCGAATGTCAAGCCGGTCAAGCAACCCTTGCGCCGCTTCTCCGAGGAGAAGCGGCGTACTATAGGCGAAGAGATCGCCCGGCCGCTTGCAGCCGGGTTCATCATGGAAATGTTCTACCCGGACTGGCTGGCCAACCCAATCCTGGTACTAAAGAAGAACAAGACCTCGCGCATGTGCATCGACTAGACTAGCCTGAACAAGGCATGTCCCAAGGAACCGTTCGCCCTGCCGCGGATCGATCAAATCATCGACTCCGCGGCCAGCTGCGACTTGCTGTCCTTCCTGGACGCCTACTCAGGCTACCACCAGATCAAGCTGGACCCGAAAGACCGGCTCAAGACCTCCTTCATCACGCCCTTCGAGGCCTGCTGCTACATCACCATGTCCTTGAGCCTGAAGAATGCTGGCGCCACCTTCCAACGATGCATGTAGAAGTGCCTCCTGCCTCAGATAGGCAGGAACGTCCACGTCCACTACGACGACATCATCGTCAAAACCAAGAAGAACTTTAGCCTCCTCGACGACCTTCGGGAGACCTTCGCGAACCTACACGAGTACAAGATGAAGCTCAACCCAGAGAAGTGTGTCTTCGGTGTCCCCGTCGGACAACTCTTGGGTTTCGTCGTGTCCTCCCGTGACATCAAAGCTAACCCTGAGAAGATCAGCGCGATCGAGCGCATGCCGAAACCGACCCGGCTCCGTGACGTCCAGAAGTTCACTGGCTGCCTCGCCTCGCTCAGCCAGTTCATCAGCCGGCTGGGGGAGAAGGCCATGCCCCTCTACGGGCTCCTTTGCAAGACGGCTCTGATCGAGCCAGGTCAAACCAAGAAGCCGGGCATGTTCGACTGGCCCGACCAGGCGAACGAGGCTTTCCACGGCCTCAAGAAGGCTCTCACCCGCGTGCCCATCCTGGCCGCGCCGGCTGAGAAGGAACCCTTGCTCGCCTAGATCGCGGCGACCACATGCGTCATCAGCGTCGTCCTGGTGGTCGAGCGATCGGAGGAGGGAAAATCCCTGTCGGTCCAGCGGCCCGTCTACTACCTCAGCGAGGTCCTCTCCGCGTCGAAGCAGAACTACCCCCACTATCAAAAGATGTGCTACGGCGTATACTTCGCCGCCAAGAAGGTCAAGCAATACTTCCAAGAGCATACCATTATCGTGGTGAGCACGACCCCGCTTGGCGAGATCATGAGCGGCCAAGACTCCACCGGCCGGATCGCCAAGTGGGTCATCGCCCTCATTGACCATGAGATTCGGTACGAGCCAAGAACCGACATCAAGTCACATGCGTTGGCGGATTTCCTCGTCGACTGGGTGGAGACGGAGTTCATCCCGCCTCCCCCAGACTCCACGCATTGGCGCATGCACTTTGACGGCTCGAAAATGAGGACCGGCCTGGGTGCCGGCATAGTCCTCTCCTCCCTGAAAGGTGATCAGCTCAAATACGCCCTATAGATCCACTTTGCCTCCTCCAACAACATGGCTGAGTACGAGGCCATCGTCCATGGCCTCCGGCTCGCCAAGGAGATCGGCATCAGGCGCATCCTTTGCTTCGGCGACTCCGACCTCGTGGTGCAGCAAGTCTCTGGTGAATGGAACGCCAGGGACGCCAACATGGCCAGCTACCGCTTCTTCGTATAACAGCTCACCGGCTCCTTTGAGGGCAGTGAGTTTCATTACGTCCCACGGGCGGACAACGAGGCGGCGGATGCGCTGGCGAAGATTGGCTCCACCCGGCAGGCCATCCCAGCCTGCGTTTCCCTCGAACGGCTGCTCAAGCCGTCAATCAAGCCTTCCCCAGAATCAAAGTCAATCTTCATGCCGGCGGGTGTCTCCGGCCCATCGACGGCCCCGGCTGCCTCTCCGGCAACTTCACCGCCGGTTCTCAAATCATCGGCCGCCAAGCAGGCTCTGATCGAGCCGGCGGCGCCCGAGGCGGCCAGCCCCGACGACACGACCGTCATGGTGATCACCAACCAGCCGGCCCTGGGGGGCGGCGAGCCAAACCCGGGGGCTGGCCAACCAGCCTCGGGGGCTCCCGAGCCGGTCCCGGGTGCTGGCAAACCGGTCCCGGGGACTGATCAACCAGTCCCGGGGGCTCCCAAGCCGGCCGCCGTCGCGGCCCCCTTGTGGGCCCAACCCATCTTAGCGTTCCTTCTGCAGGGAGAGCTACCTCCAGACGAGGCTCTGGCTAGGCAAATCCAGCGCCGGACCATGGCCTATGGCATCATCAACAACGAGCTCATCCACCGCAGCACCACCGGCGTCTTCCAGCGATGCGTCGATCCGGAAAAGGGTCTAGAGATCCTCCTCGACATTCATCAGGGCGAGTGCGAGCGTCATGCCGACTCCCGGACCCTAGTGGCCAAGGCTTTCTGCCACGGCTTCTTCTGGCCAATGGCTCTTGACGCGGCCAAGAAATTGGTCGACGAGTATGAGGGCTGCCAACGCTTCAGCGTGCAAAGCCACCTGCCGGCAACGGCCCTCCAAACCATCCCCCTCTCGTGGCCTTTCGCCGTTTGGGGGTTGGACATGGTGGGCCCATTCAAGACCACTCGAGGCGGCATGATGCACTTACTGGTGGCCATCGACAAATTCACCAAGTGGATCGAGGCGCGACCAATCAAGAAGCTGGACGACCCCGCGACCGTCCGGTTCATCGACGACATCACGGTATGATACGGCGTTTCCCACAGCATCATCACCGACAACGGCACCAACTTGCCAAGGGCGCACTCGCGCGTTTCTGCTCCAAGCAAGGAATTCGTCTCGACCTGGCCTCCGTCGCTCATCTGCAGTCCAACGGCCAGGTCGAGAGGGCAAACGGCCTCATCCTATCCGGCATCAAGCCCCGGCTCGTGACATGGCTGGTAAGGTCAACCGGCTGCTGGATTGACGAGCTGCCAGCCGTCCTTTGGAGTCTCGGGACCACCCCGAACCGGTCAACCGGCTACACTCCCTTCTTCCTCGTGTATGGGTCTAAGGCGATCATCCCCACCGACATCGAGTTCGATTTGCCTCGGGTCACCCTGTACAGGAGAGGGACGCAAAGGAGACAAGAGAATACAACGTCGATCTTCTCGAGGAAGCTCGCGAATTGGCCTTGAGCCGGACGGCGATCTACCAGTAGAAACACCGGCACTACCACAGCAAGTGGATCCGGCCACTCTCGTTCCGCGAGGGGGATCTGGTCCTCAGACGGATCCAGCGAACCGCTAGGCAGCACAAGCTGTCCTCCCCATGGGAGGGCCCGTTCATCATCAGCAAGGCTCTATGCAACAACACGTACTACCTGATAGACGCCCAGAAGCCGTAGAAGCGCAAAAGAGATACTTCCGGTGAAGAAATGGAGCGCCCATGGAACGCAGCGCTCTTGCGCCTGTTTTACTGCTGAGGAAAATCAATGTATGTATGTACACCCATCCTTTTGGGATTATGAATGCAATGGGCACCCCAAGCCGGCTCTTGGGGCGCGCCCTATTTCGTTTCTTTCAAAAGTGTTCCTCACTCCCCGGCTCCCCGGCCTGGCTCCTGGGCCCTGGGGCTAGCCGGCTGGGCCTAGAAGCGCCTCTCTAAAAAACAGATAAGTAGCATGAGCTAGCCAAACTTCCCCACCCTTACCAGCTACAGAACCGGCCCCCGACTGTTCGGCTGACAGGGCCCCGGGGCGACAAGGTTTGGCTCACACGAAAGGTCAAAACAATGGGAGACCCCTTCGGGGCCCAGCCGGACCCTCGCCGCGTCTCTACCACGCTACTTATCCCAAAAAACCCTCGCAATTACTAAGTTCTGAACCGGCTCCCCTGAGGCGGACGCCCCGACCCAGCTACAGACCGGCTCCCGGCTGTCGGGCTGGTGGGGTCAAAACCAAAGGGGAAAAGGAGTAGAAACGAAAAGAGTCGAGGCGGGCGAAAAGGGATAAGGATGAGGTGGCATGAGTCGCAAGGCAAACACAATAGAATATTCATGGCATAAACATTAACGCAAAAGTGCACCACGGACAACATTCGGTTCATTACACAAACACCCCAGTGGGTGGATTCAAGTTTTTACATGCAGGAAAAAAAAGATAAAAAAGATGCCCGGGGGCTTAGGCCACCGGCGCATCGCCAGCCGGCGTGTCGCGAGGTGGCTCGGTCCTCGCCTCGGAGGTGGTCGTAGTCTTTGGATCGGCCTCCTTGGCCTTCGAGGCAGGCTCCTCGGTCTCGGCCGTCTTGTCGCTCGAGTCGGTGCTCTCGTCGGCGACTTCGTCATCCGCCGGGCCTTGAGGGATGTCGAAGGAGTCCTCGGGCAACGACTCGCCATCCTCACCAAGGGCCGGCAGGAATTCGTCCGTGTCAACGTATGACACGAGCTCGTTGGCCCGCTGGACAAGGGCTGGCTCGCGGGCCTCCCTCTCTGCGGCCGACACGTCCCGCATGGTCACCAGTCGGCCCAGGTCCACGCCACGGTACCAAGACGTCACAAACCGGAGCGCCATCTGCGCCCCGTCTCGGGCAGCCGATGCCTTCCAGGCCTCGAGGCGGGGGACGGCGTGCTCCAGCCACTGAGCCACGCGGTCCGTTGGATCTCCCCCGTGGCCCGGCCACAGCGCGGCGATGACCTCCTTGTCGGCGGTCTTGAGCTGCTCCACGCTCCACTCGAGATGGGTCATCCGCATCTCAACGGCGATCCCAATCTTGTCCATGTCCCACGCGGCGTGCTCCTCGATGGGGCGACCGCACTCCCGAAGGTATTCCCAGTGCTCCTCAACGGCGCGCGTAGCGCTGTGATGAGTTTCCGAGAAACGCCCTGAAGGAAGGAGAAGAGAAGGAAAGAAAAACCAAGATGAAACACGAGAAACGGCAAAGGGAAGAGCAACCGGCTGGGGAAAGAGAGAGATTGACACCTACCTTCAATCGCATCGTCCATCCCAATGGCGAAGTGGAGTGCCGCCTTGCGCTCCGACTTCTGGGCCGCCTCCGAGGTGGCGAGGGAACCCTTGACCTTCTCGAGTGTCTTCTCAAGGCGAGTCACCTCGCCTTGAAGGTCGGCGGTCCTCAGGGCGGCGTCAGCCGCCTCCTTGACGGCCGCCTCCCGGGCTGCCACCTCCTTTGCCGCCTCGGCCTTGAGCCGGTCCCGGGCTGCCTCCCCATCGACCAGCAGCGCAGCCAGCTGGTCCGTCTCCTGCGCGGCCGCCTGGACGTCCCGCGTCACCCGGTCCCGTTTGGCGACAAGCCCGGTCTTCTTCCCTCGGAGGGTGGCCAGCTCGCCTGCAACACGCAACCAACGTCAGCCGATTCCCGGGGGCTATATGCCGCTCCTACAAAGTGCAACCTACCTTGCACGCGCGCCAACTCCTCCTTCAGGCGGTAGAATCCATGTTTGCCGCGGTCGTGGATGGCGACCGCTTTCGCAAAAAGCTTTTGCCGCAGAGAGGTTCCCTCCCGTCACAAGAAAGGGGGGCAAAGGTCAAGATAAGATCAAAGGAGATCCAGCCCGGCTGCCCGTTAGCCGGTCAGCCGGCCCGCATCTCGGGGGATACACCTAGTGGGTGAGCTCATGTGCCCCCACTGAAAACTCTAAGGCAAAAGTGTCGTCTTACCTCTGCATGCTGAAGGGCGGCGTCCGCCGCCTTCGCAAACCGGGCCAGCTCCTGCCGGCACCAGTCCAGGACACTGCCTAAGTGCGCGAAGGACGGGATCGGGTTGCCTGCCTGGGGGGCCGGCACGGCCGGCGCGTTCGCCAGCGCTTCCTAGTCCCGGATGGCCTCCTGCATCGACCACAGGGCCTTCCGGGCCCGACCGCCGCTGCCACCCAGGCTCTCCGCGGCTCCAGCCACCGGGGGCGGGTTGATGATGGCAAGGGGCCGGGAGTCGCCTCCCGCCGCCCCCCGCCAGGTGCCGCAGCCGCCTCCTCTCCCGGCCGCTCCGGCGCGTTGGTTGTGCCGGAAGGCACCTCCACCTCCATGGCCGCCGTCTTCGGCGGCGCCTCCGACGCTGCCTCCGGGACCGCCAGAACCTCCAGCATCTCGACCCGGGTCGGCTCCGCCACAGGTGGGGTCACCTCCGGCACCTTAGGCCGGGTCGCCTCGGGAGCTGGCTCTATCGTCGCCTCCCTCGCCTCGGTCGTTTCTTGCGCGGGCGGAGGTGCTGGCGAGTCCATGACCGTCCCCGCAGCTCGCTTGACGAGGCCTCGACATGCGGGTGGACTCCACAGCCGACTCCGACGCCCGTGGGGGGTCGGCCGACCCCCCCTCCGGTTGCTCGAGGTACCGGAGTGCGCGGCCCCTCCTCGTGTATGACAGCCCAAGTGCTGTCCCTACCTTATTTCTCATGTAACCTATTGTATGAACCTTGTGCCATGAGATTTATGATGTTTTGCAACTTTTCATCCATGTCTTGTTCTTGCATTCATGCATCATGCATCATGCATCCATCATGTTATGCCTTGTTGTGAAGTGACCATGTATGTGAGTGTTATGATTTGGTTTGAGTGTGGGTGGAGTTCTTGTGTGCATCTCCTCCTCCTTCTTCCCCTCTCTTTTCTTTTCAACAAAAAACCCATCATAATGCCTTAATCCCCATGTTAATTAATAATCCTAATTAAGTTACTATTTAAATTATTTAAAAATGTTCAAGTGCTAGCCTAGTATGTTTTAAGAGTGAGTGTGTTGGTCTTTTATTGTTTCGAGCTTTATTCATTTGCGGCATTCAAATAACAGGAGCTGTTGTTTTAAAAATATTTAAAATTATTTGTCCAAAAAATTCAAATTAATATTTTTATTAATTGGGGCATATTATTTTCTTTACAAAGGTATTTTTTTGCCCACAAACTCCTTTATTTTATCTCTGGGGTTTTCCCTTTGGCTGTGGTGTTTTAAAAAGAAAAAGGCTTTCTGTTTTGTTGGATTAAAGAGAGTGTGTGCGTGTGGGCTGTGCCCTCCCGGCCCATGCGGCCCAGCAGGTAGCTGACGGCTACCTGCCTCGTCCTCCTCCGCTAGCAGGTTCAGAGAGAGTGAGAGCGCAGGGAGCCGACGCCGTCGCCGTCAGGGGCTCACGCACGTCGAGAGCCCCCCTAGGGTTCTTCTTCCTCCTCGCCGCTGCTGCTCCCCTTCTCCCTCCTTCTTCTCCCTCCTCCTCCGCTCTTCTTCCCCTTCAGGTAAGGTTTCAGAGAGCAGGGGATTTTAGAGAGCGAGAGGTCGCCGTTATCTTCGCGCCTCCGGTGGGCCTCGTCATCGGCGGAGATGGCGTGGAGCAAGACGCCATCGGCGAAGATCCATTCCCGGTGCTGCTCCGGGAGGTCGTATTCTTCCTCCTTGCCGCCGGGTCGACGTCGGGTCTTCTTCCTCTTCGTCGCCGCCGCGTCTTCGCCTCTCCTTCCTCTCCGCACGTCAGGGTCGCCGTCATCCTCCCCTAGGTGAGCAGTCAACGCATAGCATCCTCCCCTTGTAGCTAGAGTTGTCGCCGTCGTGCTCGTGTCGCTGCCGGTCCGAAAAGCTTGTGCTTGACCTCGCTTCCGCCGCCCTCATCACAAGATGAGCAGAGGGATGGGTTCCCTATTGTGTCCATAGTCCTCGCGGTAGCTCCCTCTCGTCGCTAGTGTCGTAGTTCGCCGGAGCCGCTCACCGCCGTTGCTCTGTCACCGCAAGCCGTTCGGGTTCAGTTTCGTCAGGCATTTGTGGCATGTGTGTATAAGAGGGCAGGTGCCCCTCCTCTGTTACCAGCCACGCTTGTAGCCCAATGGTGTGGTGCGTGGGAGGCAACCAGGAGGTTGCGGGTTCGAATCCGAACCCCTCTGCATTTTATTCTGTTTTTCCTTTTTTGTTGTTTTCTTTTGTTTTTATTCCTTTGCATATATATATATATATGTGTGTGTGTGTGTGTGTGTGTGTAGATGCAACCAGCATTTGTTGGTTTTCTTTTCTGTTATAATTGAGGTCTGTATGTGTGCTTTGCACATGTATGGATATGCTTGTGTGTGTATGTGTATGTGCATGTGAGTGTGCATATATGCATGACCTTGTGTGGTGTGAGTTTATATGCATGTGATCTTGTGTGAGTGTGTGTGTGTGTGTTGCCATCTACATATGCAAATGCATATATGCATTGTGCATATATGTATGCATATGTGTGTGGATGACCACCCACACACATGAGCTTGTGTGTGAGAGTGTATGTGCCTAGTGCACTTGTGAGAGTGAGTGTGTGTATGCCTATGTGCATTATGCATATATGGGCATGTGAGTGTGTGTGTGGGTGAACACCCCCTTCTTGGGTGGTATGCTCATGAGTGTTGGTGCTCATATGCCTTGGGCATATATAGAGCATGTGTGACTGCTTGCTTGTTGTGTGTGTGTAGGGTGTATGTGTGTGTGTGTGTGGACTAGTGGGTTTCCCCACTTGATAAACCCCTTGTTGTATATATATTCATGCTTGTAGTTTGTTAGCTCATTTCCATATCCAGATAAGTTACAAATCTGGTTATGATCATTTATGCTCATGTTCAAATTAGAGTTATGATTCGCTTATGAGAATAGGTGGTAGTTTTGCTATCTTGTTTGTGCCTTGTTGTTTCACATGAACATATGAGTATGACACATGTTTTTGGGGTAGAAAGAGCCAAGGAATCCATTGGTGCATTCAGATTTCACTTTTGAGCAAGTTTATAAAACTGTCATTTTCAGCTAAGATGCTACTTTGTCATTTTTGCATGATTTAATCCTTGCTTGCTTTGGGGCATGTGCCAACATGGAAGTGCTAGTGTTTTATATCTATTATGTCATGGTATTTTTGTTTAACATGAGAATCACCCATATAAGTGGGAACCATGCTGCTAATTACCAACTTGATGTTTCTCTTTCAGCATGCTAAAGAACTACTAAGTCTGAGAATCTGCTGTTATTTTTATGCCATATAGAGTGGATGGTATCTTGTGGTGTGTTGTGAATTTGAGCATGCTTAGTGCTAGTGTTTTGGAGTATATGTTGTCTACTACTATCCTGTTAACTTTCATGCCAAGAGGTGCTCTCTAACATATTTAACTACTGCTGTCAACTTGTTACTTTATTAACTCAGATTCCAAAAAACTGTTATTTTCACCAAGTCACAGAAAACTGTTTCATATTGTCAACTTGATAGCTTCATGCTTATTGATGTGGGCCTCCTATGCAGATGGTGTAGTTGGATAAGTTGTTACATTTGTTATGTAGTTTCGGTCAATATCTTGTTTGTGGCTGTAGGGTTCCTGTAGCTCAATTTGTGGGCTGTGTAAGTTGCTATGTTGCTGTTTTCTGGCAGATTATTTGTTTTATTGTTTGGTGACTTGTGGGAGCTATACTCCATGGAATTGATTGATCTTTGAGTCTATTGTGGTTGTTTTTTCATGGACTAACCAGTGGCTACCTTGGAATGCCAAGAATTAGCCCATGGTATTGGTTGTCTTGTGTTTTGCCTTCGTACCTTGTCGTGAGCGTATCGTGAGAACCGTAACTCCGTTTCTTGCGTTCTTTATATGCATTTCTATAGATTTTGCATGATGCATCCATAATTTCCATGTACATGCATGTTTAAATAACTTAACATGAGGTTATGTCCAGATTCATTAATAAACAAACTTTGCATGTAAAACATGACTAGTTTTGGACTGCCATGTTAAATTATTGGCAAATGAATCATGCATCATCTTGGTTGTGCATTGCACCTTGGTTGGATGTTCATGGTTAATGTTTATCTTGGGTAGACGCGAGTGTTGATAATGAGTACGAGGACCTACGAGAGTACTACTACGAGGATCCCGCTACTTGTTCCACTAAAGAACCAACAGGCAAGATGATCGTACCCGGATCCCGCTACTATTTTCGCTTGCTAGTTTCTCGCTCTTATTGTTACCATTGGGCTACCTACCACTTGAGTATCAGCCTCCTAAATGCCATGAAAGCGTCTAACCCTCCACACCCTAGCAAACCTTTGATTGGCTAAGTTACCGCTGCTCAGCCCCTCTTATAGTGTTCTTAGTTGCAGGTGCAGGTTGTTCCATGTGATAACATGGATTTGGATATCACAATATTATCTGTTATTCAATTTAATGCACATATATATCTTGGTATTGGTGGAAGGCTTGGCCTTATGCTAGGTGTTTTGTTCTGCTGTTACCGCCATAGTTCTTGTTACCGGTGTTATGTTTTCCATATTTTGCTCTCCTAACACACTCGGGGTTGATATGGGGACCCCCTTGTTTATTCCGTTGAGATTAAAACTTGTCTGGCATGACCCAACATTGGTACTACATTTGCTTAACAACTTAATAAAATTTGCATAGGGCCTTGCAAACCCATGGATAATTAATCAACCCTCGGGCCAGTGCTCCTTATGAGTGTTGGTAAAAAATAGAGCACTGTGTGGGGCCAACCTTGGGCAACTTGGGAGATTTCTATCAGGCCACCGTACACTAGCTTATCCGTCGTGTCCTGAGAACGAGATACGCGGCTCTTATCGGGTTCATCGACATGTTGGGCGGTCTTGTTGGATTTGTTTTACCTTTATCGAGTGTCTTGCGTGTGGAGTCTGACTTTCTTCGGGTTTCTCGAGGTGTTGGAATTCCTTTGGAATTACCTATGATGACCATGTGGTCCGTGGTCGAGGCTATTCCCGCGGAGTGTGGTTATTTGTGATGGACTAGTTGGAGCACCCCTACAGGGTTAAATCTTTTCGAGAAGCCATGCCCGCGGTTATGTGGCAACTTGGATATTTGTTTAACACCCGGTTATAGTAAACTTGAAGAAAACTCTAATTAAAATACACCAACTATGTGGGTAACCGTGATCGTCTCTGCTCGTGAACATGATCCGATAGAGAACACGGTGGGGTTATGATTGACGTAAGTATGAGTTCAGGATCTCATAGAGATCATACTAGATTTGATCGTTCACTGTAGGCCACTCATATTTATTTTCATGTTCTGTAAGTTAGCCACCATATATGCTTAGTGCTACTGCAAACTAAACACACACCCCATCCCAACCTTTAAGCTTGAATAGTCTCGGTACCCGGGCGCTTGATTGCTGAGTCCTTGTGGCTCATAGATTACTACAACCCTCCAGGTATAGGTACAGATGAGTACGTGCAGGATGATCTTACCTAGCTCCAGTGGGAATATGCCGAGGAAAGAGGCAGGATGTACGTGACTTACCCGGATGAGTAGAGGACCATGGTCGTGATCTTTGGGATAGCGAGATAGTATCATTTGCATCTGTTTTTATCGTTTGATTTTGTCCGTAGTCGGACCCTGTGTTCATATGATGATTTGAAATCTGTGTGGAATTGTAATTTAGCAAGTGGTGAGTGTAAGCCAACTTGTATACTCATCCCTTCTATAATGTATGATGCAATGATTCTATACTTGTGAATAGCAAGATGCGCCTCTATCCCTTGCGAGGCCCTCGTGTCTTAACATGGATAGACGCGCATCTTGGGCATGACAAGTTGGTATTCAGAGCCATACGACCATAGGAGCCTTTGCTTGATCAAACTTGGCCGAGTCGAGTCTAGTAAAACTATTTTGAGTCTAGTTATATCGGAGAGTAGGATTCTTTTTACTCCTCGTCTATGCTCTGGTGAGGTATTCGACTTATGAATTTTGATTCTACTCCTCTTCTCGCTCAAATTTTTTTAGGATCATGCAGGTATTTTGGAGTCTATATGATACCAATTCGACAGGGTTCTATCTTCGTGCCTCCTGTCTGACTTGATTTCTTCCGGGGAGTCGAGCTCCAGGGAATGTTGGCACATCGTTATCATTCAGATTCCTTGATATCTCAGGACCGAGAGTGTTCGTAATTACTTCAATACTTATCGTGGTGAGATAAGGTTGGAGTCATCCAATACTGGGGAGGCGTCCGGGGTACACCATGGTTTAGTATCGTTGTGAGTTCGAGGATTCTAGTTAGATAAAGTTGCGAAAGCCTCTAGTTATGTGTTGAAGGATGGATATAGTTGGGGTGTAGGATTGCTAGTTGTGTGAGATATTTCCTCCTTGTATCCCCCACACCGGATTGCATAACCAGAAAGTTTTCGGATGTTCTTAGGTGGGAAATCTTGTAGTTATCTAGGATCATCTTCTTCAGGTGTATGTGGGCATATACATTTGTTCTGAACGCTTAGCTCAATACTTTTGTGTTATTGCAAGTGGCTTCTATTTTCTGATGATGTTATCATAACCGAAGAAGCATCCTTACTAATTTTTCAGTAGGAAGGTTGTGTTGTTATTTGTTCAATTTCTTTCAAGCATTTGATTCAGCTTTGGATTCATCCTTTCAATGAGGTGCTGATGCATTTTGTCCATCTTCAGGATGGCTCCACCAACTTGCAACAATCCGGGTCATGGTGAGGAGCAGACTGATGTTCCACCACCACCACCACCCCCGTCGCCACCACCTCCGCCTCCTCCTCCAGAAGCTTGACAAGCTATGATGGCCGCAACTAATGCAAACACTCAGATGCTGCTCAGGTTGTTGCAATAAAGGGAGCAGGGTCAGCAAGGTTTTCAAGAGAATTTTCAGAATCAACTTCAGTTTGCGACACTCAATCAGTTCCTTGCCAACCAGCCCAAGTCTTTCACCTGTTGTGAGCAGCCTCTTGATGCTGATGATTGGCTTCGTGATATGAGTAAGCATTTTGAGTGCAGCAATGTCAGGCCAGAGGACTTGGTCAGATTTGCATCATTCCAGCTCAAGGGTCAAGCAGCTGATTGGTGGTAGCAATACACGGATTCCCGGGGCGATCGTGTTGTTACTTGGGACGATTTCCGTCATGACTTCAGGGCTCATTACATTCTGACAAGCTTTCTCGAGGAGATGCGTGAGAAGTTCAGGCACCTGAAGTAGGGAAGCAAGTCTGTCCATCAGTACAACGTCGAGTTCCAGAATCTAGCCCGTTATGCTAAGCAAGATGTTCCAGATGACAAGGCTATGATCTATCATTTCAGAGGTGGTCTCAAGGATGAGCTTCTGCCAGGCCTAGTTCTTCAAGAGCCTCTGAGTTTGATCAATTCTATAACATGGCTTTGAAGGTCGAGGCAACTCAGCTCAAGTTGGAGAACTCAAAGAAGCGTTCAAGGGATTCATATTTTCTTCTTCTAGCTCTCAGAGGGTTTCCAAGCAGCAGAACTATTGGGTACCAAACCCTCCTTTTCGTCCTCCTCAGCAGCAGAAGCAGTTTGGTGGTCGTGGCTTTTCCCACCCACCCAACCCAGGATTCCAGCAGAGACCCCAGGCGCCCAAGGGAGTTCTTGTTCCTCCTCCAGGCAATGTTCGTCCGCTTTCTGAGGTGATTTGTCACAAGTGTGGTCAGAAGGGCCACTATGCAAACAAGTGCAACCAGCGGCGCCTTCCGCCTCCTCCTCCTGTCAGGCCTCCAGGCAATGCTTTGGTGAAGCATAACCCCAAGACCGCAAGAGTGAATATGGTGAATGCAGCAGAGGCAGAGGATTCTTCTCAAGTGATCATGGGTAATCTCTCAGTTAATTCTATTCCTCCAAAAGTGTTATTTGCTTCTGGAGCATCACATTCATTCATGTCTAGACCTTTTGCTATGAAGAATGATTTCTATTCCGAGATGTTGAGTAGACCTTTGGGTGTTGTTTCTCCGGGTGTGGCCATGAAAACCACCTCCATTGTTCCAGATGTTTCTATCAAGATGGGTAATTATTCTTTCTTGGCTTCTCCTTATGTTCTCGGTAATTCCGACATTGATCTCATTTTGGGCATGGACCTCCTGGCTATGAACAAAGCTCATATTGATTGCAAAGCAAAAGAATTCAAGCTGACTCATCCTTCAGAAGATGTGATTATTTTCGCGGCTCGCAATGACACAATCCCTCTCTTTGCTCTTAATGAGAAGGGTGAAATCTCGGCGATTTCTCAAATTCTGGTGGTTTGTGAGGATGAAGATGTCTTTCTAGAAGAATTGCCAGGAATGCCTCTGCACCGGCCAGTCAAGTTCGTGATTGATCTCGAGCCCAAAACTGAACCGGTCTGCAAGCGCCCATATAAACTTGGCCCCGAAGAGCTGAAAGAGTTGAAGAAGCAGCTAGCCGAGCAAGAACGTCTGGGTCTGATTAGACCAAGTTCTTCTCCATGGGGTTGTGGTGTTTTGTTTGTCAAGAAGAAAGATGGCACAAATCGTCTTTGTGTCGAATACCTTCCATTGAACAAGAAGACAATCAGAAACAAGTACCCACTTCCCAACATCAATGAGTTGTTTGAACAACTTAAAGGTGCCAAGGTTTTCTGGAAGCTTGATCTTCGCATGGGTTATCATCAGATTCGCATTCGCGAAGAAGACATTCCTAAGACCGCTTTCAGGACGAGTTTTGGCTCTTATGAGTACACCGTCATGTCGTTTGGTCTTGCTAATGCTCCTCCAACCTTCTCAAGAATGATGAATTTCATTTTCTCTCTTTTCAAGAATGAATTCATCTTGGTCTATCTGGATGATATCCTTGTGTTCTTGGAGACAGAAGATGAGCATGCAAAGCATCTCCGCCTTGTGCTTGACAAGTTAAGAGAGCATCGATTCTATGCCAAGTTTTCCAAGTGTGAGTTTTGGCTCAATGAAGTGGTGTACCTTGGGCATGTGATCTCTGTCGAGGGAATTGAAGTGCACCGAAAGTTGAGGCAATATTAAAGTGGGAACCTCCTCAGAATGTGAAGCAACTTCGGAGTTTCCTCGGGCTTGCTAGCTATTGCAGAAGATTCGTGGAGAACTTCTCTCAAATTGCTAAGCCTCTGTCCAATCTCCTTCAGAAGAGTGTCAAGTATGTTTGGTCTCCTGAGTGTCATGTGGATTTCAATACACTCAAGCAGAGACTAACTTCAGCTCCAGTTCTTATTCCTCCTGAGCTGTCCAAGCCTTTCCAAGTATTCTGTGATGCTTCTATCCAAGGTCTTGGTGGTGTTCTCATGCAAGATAAGAAGATTGTTGCTTATACCTCGCGTCAGTTGAAGCCTGCCGAGAAGAACTACCCCACTCATGATCTTGAGTTGGTGGCAGTTGTGCATGCTCTAATGACTTGGACACATTTGTTGTTGGGTAGAACAGTTGAGGTGTACACCGATCACAAGAGCATGAAGTACATTTTTACTCAACCCAATCTCAATCTTCGGCAGTCTCGTTGGGTGGAAATGCTTGAGGACTTCAATCCAAGCATTGAGTATACTCTGGGTAAAGCAAATGTCATTGCAGCCGCGCTCAGCCGTAAGGCGTATTGCAATAGTCTCATCTTGAAGCCTCTTCAGCCCGAGCTTTGTGATGCCTTTCGTAAGCTCAACCTTCAGATGATTCCGCAAGGATTTCTTGCAAATCTTCAAGTCTCTCCGACTCTGGAAGATCAGGTTTGCCAAGCGCAGCTTCTTGACGCTATGGTGAAGCAAGTGAAGAAAGGTGTGGCCAAGAGCATTCCGAAGTATAAGTGCTTTCGCGTTGATGACAAAGATACCTTGTTCTTTGAGGACCGTCTTGTGGTTCCAAAAGGTGATCTGAGAAAGGTTATCATGGACGAAGCACATAATTCTCTTCTATCCATTCATCCAGGCAGTTCAAAGATGTATTAGGATCTCAAGCAACCTTCTGGTGGACTCGCATGAAACGTGAGATTGCTCAGTTCGTGAACGAGTGTGATGTTTGTCGCAGAGTGAAGGCGGAGCATCAATGTCCACCAGGTCTTCTTCAACCTTTGCCTATCCCAGAGTGGAAATTCGATCACGTGGACATGGATTTCGTCACTAGGTTTCCCAAGTCCAAGAGAGGCAACGATGCCATCTTTGTGGTTATCGACAAGCTATCAAAAGTTGCTCATTTCCTGCCAGTCAAAGAATCTATCTCGGTAGCTCAGCTTGCAGAGTTGTATACGTCAAGGATAGTATCTTTGCATGGTATTCCTCAGCTCATCTCTTCTGACCGTGGAAGTCTCTTTACTTCTAAGTTTTGGGAGTCCTTCCAGACTGCTATGGGTACCAAGATCCGTTTCAGCACTGCGTTCCATCTGCAGATAAGTGGTCAAGTTGAGAGAGTCAATCAGATCCTTGAAGATATGCTTAGAGCCTGTGTGATTTCGTTCGGCATGAATTGGTAAGACTGCCTTCCAAATGCTGAATTATCATACAACAATAGCTTTCAAGCTAGCTCAGGCAAGGCCCCTTTCGAGATTCTCTATGGCAGAAAGTGTTGTACCCCGCTTAACTGGTCTGAAACCGGTGAGCGTAAGATATTGGGCAATGACATGATCACTAAAGCAGAAGAGATGTGCCATGTCATTCGCGAGACCCTCAAAGCAGCTCAATCCCGACAGAAGAATTATTACGATAACAAACATCGGGATGTTTCCTTTCAAGTGGATGATCTAGTCTATCTCAAAGTCTCTCCCATGAAGGGCACGCAGCGGTTTGGAATTAAAGGGAAGCTAGCTCCTCGTTTTGTTGGTCCTTTCAAAGTTGTTGGCAAGAGAGGTGGTCTTGCATATCAACTAGAGCTTCCTCCAAATTTCGCGAACGTGCACGATGTCTTCCATGTTTCTCAGCTCCGGAAATGCTTCAAGCGTCCTGAGCGAACCATTGACCTCCAAGACATCGATCTCCAAGAAGATCTTTCTTATCGTGAGCATCCAGTTGCAATTCTTGAAGAAACTGAGCGTAAGACTCGCAACAAGTCTATCAAGTTCCTCAAGGTGAAGTGGTCTCATCATTCTGACAAAGAAGCTACTTGGGAACGCGAGGGCCTTCTCCGTTCCGAATTTCCAGACTTCTTTCGTTCCTAGATCTCGGGTCGAGATCCTCTTATAGTGTGGGAGAGTTGTGACAGCCCAAGTGCCGTCCCTACCTCATTTGTCATGTAACCTATTGTATGAACCTTGTGCCAAGAGATTTATGATGTTTTGCAACTTGTCATCCATGTCTTGTTCTTGCATTCATGCATCACGCATCATGCATCCATCATGTTATGCCTTGTTGTGAAGTGACCATGTATGTGAGTGTTATGATTTGGTTTGAGTGTGGCTGGAGTTCTTGTGTGCATCTCCTCCTTCTTCCCCTCTCTTTTCTTTTCAACAAAACCCCCATCATAATGCCTTAATCCCCATGTTAATTAATAATCAGAATTAAGTTACTATTTAAATTATTTAAAAAGGTTCAAGTGCTAGCCTAATATGTTTTAAGAGTGAGTGTGTTGGTCTTTTATTGTTTTGAGCTTTATGCATTTGTGGCATTCAAATAACAGGAGTTGTTGTTTTAAAAATATTTAAAATTACTTGTCCAAAAAATTCAACTTAATATTTTTATTAAATGGGGCATATTATTTTCTTTACAAAGGTATTTTTTTGTTTGCCCAAAAACTCCGTTATTTTATCTCTGGGGTTTTCCCTTTTGCTGTGGTGTTTTAAAAAGAAAAAGGCTTTCTGTTTTGTTGGATTAAAAGAGTGTGTGCGTGTGGGTTGTGCCCTCCCGGCCCACGTGGCCTAGCAGGTAGCTAACGGCTACGTGCCTCGTCCTCCTCTGTTAGCAGGTTTAGAGAGAGTGAGAGCGCAGGGAGCCGATGCCGTCGCTGTCAGGGGCTCACGCACGTCGAGGACGGCCCCCCCTTTACCAGAGCGCATAGCCCTAGGGTTCTTCTTCCTCCTTGCGCCACCACTCCCCTTCTCCCGTCCTTCTTCTCTCTCCTCGTCCACTCTTCTTCCTCTTCAGGTAAGGTTTCAGAGAGGAGGGGATTTCAGAGCACAAGAGGTCGCCGTCGTCTACGCGCCTCCGGCGGGCCTCGTCATCGGCGGAGATGGCGTGGAGCAAGACGCCATCGCCCTCGATCCATTCCCAGTGCTAGGAGGCTCCAGGAGGTCGTCTTCTTCCTCCTCGCTGCCGGGTCGATGTCGGGTCTTCTTCCTCTTTGTCGCCGCCGCGTCTTCGCCTGTCCTTCCTCTCCGCGTGTCAGGCTCGCCGTCGTCCTCCCCTAGGTGAGAAGCCGATGCGCAGCCTCCTCCCCTTGTAGCTAGAGCCGTCGCCGTCATGCTCGTGTCGCCGCCAGTCCGAAAAGCTCATGTTTGAGCTCACTTCCGTCATCCTCGTCGCAAGATGAGCAGAGGGATGGGTTCCCTGTTGTGTCTGTAGTCCCTGTGGTAGCTCCCTCTCGCCGCTAGTGGCGTAGTTGGACGGAGCCGCTCGCCGCCCTTGCTCTGTCGCCGCAAGCCGTTCGGGTTTAGTTTCGTCAGGCATTTGTGGCATGTGTGTATAAGAGGGCAGGTGCCCCTCCTCTGTTACCAGCCGCGCTCGTAACCCAGTGGTGTGGTGCGTGGGAGGCAACCAGGAGGTTGTGGATTCGAATCCGAACCCCTCCCAATTTTTATTCCGTTTTTTCCTTTGTTGTTGTTTTATTTTGTTTTTCTTCCTTCGCATATATATATATATGTGTGTGTAGATGCAACCAACATTTGTTGGTTTTATTTTTTATTATAATTGAGGTGTGTATGTGTGCTTTGCACATGTATGGATGTGCTTGTGTGTGTATGTGTATGTGTATGTGAGTGTGCATATATGCATGACCTTGTGTGGTGTGAGTTTATATGCATGTGATCTTGTGTGAGAGTGTGTGTGTGTGTGTGTGTTGCCATCTACATATGCAAATGCATATATGCATTGTGCATGTATGTATGCATATGTGTGTGGATGACCACCCACACACATGAGCTTGTGTGTGAGAGTGTATGTGCCTAGTGCACTTGTGAGAGTGAGTGTGTGTATGCCTATGTGCATTATGCATATATGGGCATGTGAGTGTGTGTGTGGGTGAACACCCCCTTCTTGGGTGGTATGCTCATGAGTGTTGGTGCTCATATGCCTTGGGCATATATAGAGCATGTGTGAGTGCCTGCTTGTTGTGTCTGTGTAGGGTGTATGTGTGTGGGGGGGGGGGTAGTGGGTTTCCCCACATGATAAACCCCTTGTTGTATATATATTCATGCTTGTAGTTTGCTAGCTCATTTCCATCTCTAGCTAAGTTACAAATCTGGTTATGATCATTTATGCTCATGTTCAAATTAGAGTTATGATTCGCTTATGAGAATAGGTGGTAGTTTTGCTATCTTGTTTGTGCCTTGTTGTTTCACATGAACATATGAGTATGACACATGTTTTGGGGGTAGAAAGAGCCAACGAATCCATTGGTGCGTTCAGATTTCACTTTTGAGCAATTTTATAAAACTGTCATTTTCAGCTAAGATGCTACTTTGTCATTTTTGCATGATTTAATCCTTGCTTGCTTTGGGGCATGTGCCAACATGGAAGTGCTAGTGTTTTATATCTATTATGGCATGGTATTTTTGTTTAACATGAGAATCACCCATATAAGTGGGAACCATGCTGCTAATTACGAACTTGATGTTTCTGTTTCAGCATGCTAAAGAACTACCAAGTCTGAGAATCTGCTGTTATTTTTATGCCATGTAGAGTGGATGGTATCTTGTGGTGTGTTGTGAATTTGAGCATGCTCAGTGCTAGTATTTTGGAGTAGATGTTGTCTACTACTATCCTGTTAATTTTCATGCCAAGAGGTGCTCTCTAACATATTTAACTACTGTTGTCAACTTGCTACTTTATTAACTCAGATTCCAAAAAACTGTTATTTTCACCAAGTCACAGAAAACTGTTTCATATTGTCAACTTGATAGCTTCATGCTTATTGATGTGGGCCTCCTATGCAGATGGTGTAGTTGGATAAGTTGTTGCATTTGTTATGTAGTTTTGGTCAATATCTTGTTTGTGGCTGTAGGGTTCGTGTAGCTCAATTTGTGGGCTGTGTAAGTTGCTATGTTGCTGTTTTCTGGCAGATTATTTGTTTTATTGTTTGGTGACTTGTGGGAGCTATACTCCATGGAATTGATTGATCTTTGAGTCTATTGTGGTTGTTTTTTCATGGACTAACCAGTGGATACCTTGGAATGCCAAGAATTAGCCCATGGTATTGGTTGTCTTGTGTTTTTCCTTCGTACCTTGTCGTGAGCGTATCGTGAGAACCGTAACTCCGTTTCTTGCGTTCTTTATATGCATTTCTATAGATTTTGCATGATGCATCCATAATTGCCATGTACATGCATGTTTAAATAACTTAACATGAGGTTATGTCCAGATTCATTAATAAACAAACTTTGCATGTGAAACATGACTAGTTTTGGACTGCCATGTTAAATTCTTCGCAAATGAATCATGCATCATCTTGGTTGTGCATTGCACCTTGGTTGGATGTTCATGGTTACTGTTTATCTTGGATAGACGCGAGTGTTGATAATGAGTACGAGGACTTACGAGAGTACTATTACGAGGATCCCGCTACTTGTTCCACTAAAGAACCAACAGGCAAGATGATCGTACCCGGATCCCGCTACTATTTTCGCTTGCTAGTTTCTCGCTCTTATCGTTACCATTGGGCTACCTACCACTTGAGTATCAGCCTCCTAAATGCCATGAAAGCGTCTAACCCTCCACACCCTAGCAAACCTTTGATTGGCTAAGTTACCGCTGCTCAGCCCCTCTTATAGTGTTCTTAGTTGCAGGTGCAGGTTGTTCCATGTGATAACATGGATTTGGATATCACAATATTATCTGTTATTCAATTTAATGCACATATAAATCTTGGTATTGGTGGAAGGCTTGGCCTTATTCTAGGTGTTTTGTTCCGTTGGTACCGCCATAGTTCTTGTTACCGGTGTTATGTTTTCCATATTTTGCGCTCCTAACACACTCGGGGTTGATATGGGGACCCCCTTGTTTATTCCGTTGAGATTAAAACTTGTCTGGCAAGACCCAACATTGGTACTACATTTGCTTAACAACTTAATAAAATTTGCATAGGGCCTTGCAAACCCGTGGATAATTAATCAACCCTCGGGCCAGTGCTCCTTATGAGTGTTGGTCCAAAATAGAGCACTGTGCGGGGCCAACCTTGGGCAACTTGGGAGATTTCTATCAGGCCACCGTACACTAGCTTATCCGTCGTGTCCTGAGAACGAGATACACGACTCTTATTGAGTTCGTCGACACGTCGGGCGGTCTTGCTCGATTTGTTTTACCTTTATCGAGTGTCTTGCGTGTGGAGTCTGACTTTCTTCGGGTTTTCTCGAGGTGTTGGAATTCCTTTGGAATTACCTATGATGACCATGTGGTCCGTGGTCGAGGCAATTCCCGCGGAGTGTGGTTATTTGTGATGGACTAGTTGGAGCACCCCTGCAGGGTTAAATCTTTTCGAGAAGCCGTGCCCATGGTTATGTGGAACCTTGGATATTTGTTTAACACCCGGTTATAGTAAACTTGAAGTAAACTCTAACTAAAATACACCAACTGTGTGAGTAACCGTGATCGTCTCTGCTCGTGAACATGTTCCGAGAAAGAACAAGGTGGGGTTATGATTGACGTAAGTATGAGTTCAGGGTCTCATAGAGATCATACTAGATTCGATCATTCACCGTAGGCCACTCATATTTATTTTCATGTTCCGTAAGTTAGCCACCATATATGCTTAGTGCTGCTGCAAACTAAACACACACCCCATCCCAACCTTTAAGCTTGAATAGTGTTGGTACCCGAGCGCTCGATTGCTGAGTCCTTGTGGCTCACAGATTACTACAACCCTCCAGGTACAGGTACAGATGAGTACGTGCAGGATGATCTTACCCAGCTCCAGTGGGAATATGATGAGGAAAGAGACAGGATATACGTGACTTACCCGGATGAGTAGAGGACCATTGTCGTGATCTTTTGGATAGTGAGATAGTATCATTTGCATCTGTTTTTATCATTTGATTTCGTCCATAGTCGGACCCTGTCTTCATCTTGATGATTTGAACTCTGTGTGGAATTGTAATTTAGCATGTGGCGAGTGTAAGCCAACTTGTATACTCATCCCTTCTGTAATGTATGATGCAATGATTCTATACTTGCGAACGACAAGATGCGCCTCTAACCCTTGCTAGGCCCTCGTGTCTTAAAATGGATAGGCGCGCATCTTGGGCGTGACATCGCGTGCTGGACCGGGATGCTCGCGGCTCCGCGAGTCTCCTCTTTTCCTCCCGCTGGGTGGCCGCGTGCTCGCGGGTCAGCCGGCCGGCGACATCCGTCATCTCCCCCGCCGGCGCCTCATCTTGGAGCTCGATGGGGTCATTGCAGTGACCAACAACCAGTCGTTAACCGGCTCGTAAGGCGAAAGCAAAAACTCGCACAAAGACGAAGAACTTACGAGATAACAAGGGCAGGGTCCGCTTGGCGCGTGGCGGTGGCTTCCGCGTGGCCACCTTCACCCGCTTTGGGCCAGGCGGCGAGGCCGCCGGCCCCCACGTGAGCCGGTCTCTTCCCTCGGCTTGACACTTCGACCGCCGGGCCTCTAGGCGGTCGCTCCTCGCTCCTCCGGTCCCGGCGCACCGCGGGAGGAGGTCCGTCTAGAATCATCAAATCGTCATCATCATCATCGTTGTGTGTCTAGTCCCGGATGGAGGGGGCAAGAGGGAACTCACCCCTCCGCTGGGTTCCCCGGCTGCCTCCGGACCCTCTGGCCCCGCCAGGAGTGCCGGCTCGCGAATCCGCCGGCTCGTCCCCCCGAGGAGTCCACTCCTTCCTCCGGGGGGCCTCCCGTCTGGAAGTCTCGAGAGTCGGAGTCCTCGTGCTCTGCCTCAAAGATCTGCGGGTGCGGGCTGTCCGGCATGTTCTGTCGCACCAATAGCTGCGGTCAACCCTTCAACATAAGTTCTCCGGATGGCTGCCGGCTAGGGAATACCAAACGAGAAAGAACCGCCTCGATGAAAAAACTCACCAGGGGAGGCCGGTTGATGCGGTCATACGGCTCCATGCCGAAGGACCACGAGGCAGGCTTCAGCTTGAACATCGTGAGGGCATTCACCCGCTTCGCCACCTGAGCCGACGTCAGCTCGACGGTGGACTGCCGGTAGGGGTTTGTCTGGCCGGACATGTTGCAGATCCGGTGTGGCCTCATCTAGAGGGGCGACACCCGACACGAGACAAAGGCCGACACCCGACTGAGAAGACCCGGGTGTGCAAGCCGACTCACGGACGGCTTGGACAAGAAGATAGAGAGAGACTCGGTTAGCAATTGTAACAACCCGGATGTCCTGACCTCTTATATAAAGGCGGACCCGGGGCGACTTAGAGGGTAGGCAATCGAGAACTAGGTCAAGCTTTTAGCTCCTTTTAATTGATACACAAGCAATACAAACACAAGCAGGACGTAGGCTATTACCTCGATTCGAGGGGCCGAACCTGGGTAAATCTGTGTCTTTCGTCCCGACTAACCCCTTTGAGTCCACCCCATTAGCGATGGCCTCGAACCGAAGTCCGTTCACCCGAACATCTGCCGTGATAAAACCACGACAGTGGGCGCCCACCGTGGGGCTAGTGCTTGGTGGTGTTGAGTTCTCAAAGGGCTCTCTCCCAGGGCTCGAAGGATACGTGGTTGGAAGGATGAGCAAGAGTCGCCGCGGCCGGCTCTACATCGACAACGCCGGCTGGGGGCTTGATGCTGGTTTTGTGGAGTATGGATTCCGGTACCGTTCGGCGGGATCCAGGTTTTCCTTGGAAAGGTTGATGGATCTACACCCGGGCCGGACGTATGCACCAACATCGTTGAGCCGGCTCGGTGTCTCCAATCTACACGTGTTATGTAGTCTGCCCGTGCCCGTCTAGGTCAAAAGCACGTTCTCGTGGGCTTCACTCAAGGCATGGACCTAGAAGCGTCTGGGTCACAGGGAACTCTCGTTTGCTCAGAAGATGAGTCCTCCAGTGGGGAGACGGAATCAATATATCGGCTCAGCAACGGTGGCCTTGGGGGCTACTACAACAACTATTCTAAGGTAGAGGGCATTGAGACGGATGCTTTGAGCCCCCCGGTTTACGCGGCGGTGTTCATGGAAGGATCGGCTTCAGCCACCGGTGACACGGCTGCAGGAGCCACCGCAACAGGTGATAGCCTGCCGCCGCCGGCTCAGGTTCTAGTGGAATTGATGGACGAACTCACAGCTCTCATGGCCACAGAGGTAACCCCGGATAATCAAGCATCTAGGAATCTAGAGATGGCACGGATCAAGGGCCGGATGGCAGAGGAACGGCAAAGGATGGCCAAGCTGAAAGCCCAAATGGAGGAAGAAGCGGAGTGTATCAGGGCAGACGCTTTCCAACTAGAGCTGGAGCAGAGGTCAGCGGCCGCGGTGCACCGGAGGAGGCATCAATCCCGTCTACCGGAACGTTATGAAGCGAGGAACCTTTTTAACACCCCTTGTGCGGGGCGGGTTACAGGTGTGCCGAAGAGCCGCCCGATGGAGCGCCCGGTGACTCATCCACCCCAGCATAACCAAATCTCACCTAGGGCTTTTCCAACACCGGCGGGTCATTATTCTAACCTGGCTGAGAACATGGTGGCAGCGGCCGCCTATCTTGAGACGATCCCCATCCTAGATGAGGCACCCTTTGCGGAGGAGGTATGGAACGCCATTGGATATTTATAGACGGCCATGGCCCAGCAAGAGAAGTATACTCACAGCCGGAGCCGGGTTCACTCCACCCCCCTCCCCAGTCGAAGTTTTAGCCGGCGTTGAGCCGCCGGCGTGTTCTAGCAGTCACCCGCACTGGGACCACCGGAGGACAATAGGGCGGCTCTAGAAGCACAAGCCATCATGGACCAGGCGGGAGACAGGCGAGAGGCGGAGATAGCTACAACCCGTCCAGAGCCGGTGCTTTCCGTGTCAATGGGAGTAGTTAGTACCAGAGCCATAGGGGTGCCATGTTTAACTCCGGATCTGAGGAGTGAATGACTGCCAAAAGACTTTAAGGGGCCTCGAAAGGTTCCAAATTACACAACTGATCTACCCCCGGAGGCGTGGGTTGAAAGTTATGAACTGGCCATGGAGATGCTGGATGTTAGTGAGGCGGTATGCGCAAAATACTTCATCATGATGCTTGAGGGTCCGGCCCGTACATGGCTGAAAGGTCTGCCGCCTAACACGATAAGCTCATGGGCGGAGCTGAGAGCAAAGTTTATTAAGAATTTCCAGGGGACCTGTAAGCAGCCTATGACTATTGTCGATCTGGACCACTGTGTTCAACAGGAGAATGAGTCGGCCCATCATTGGGTTCGGCGGGTGTCGAGCATTATTCACTCTTCAGAGTAGATCACAGTGGCTCAAGCGGTGCTTATCTTAGAGAAGAATTGTCATTTTGTTCCATTAAAGCAGAAGCTCGGCAGGCTCAAGCGCACGTGTCAGGATATGGGAGAGCTCATGACGGCCTTGACGAAGTATGCCGACTCAGATAACACCAAGGATCCGGGTTCGGATGATGAGAAAGCCAATCAAGTGAAGAAAAACAATCAAGGAAAAGGTTTTATGAACAATGGGAATCAGAATAAGCGGAAGAGCGCTGATGGCGGATCCGAGTTAGTGGCAAATACCAACATAGGACAGAATCATTCCAAGGGGGGTGGAAAATTCAGGACAAGGAATAGGGGCCCTTTTAATTTAGAGGAGGCGCTTAGGAAGCCTTGTCCGGAGCACATCATGCCTGACAAGCCGACGTTGCATGCGTGGGGTGATTGCTTTATCATGCAGAGATTCAAAAACTAGCATTCCCAACCGCGTAATAACCAGGGCGGTGGCCCGCCCGACGGCTCAGGGGCTGGATTCGGCACCGGCGGTTCAGGAAACGGGCATCCGGGTCAGAATAACCAAGGGGGGCACCAACAGCATCCTGGCAACAACGGCAATAACAACAATCAGCAGCAGCGCAATCAGTCTGGGTTTCAGAGTAACCCGAAGCAGCTCAGTTCTGGACAATATCACGTATTCACGACCGGTCACAGTAAACGAGATGAGAAGTTGCGGAGGCGAGCGGTTAATACAGTTGCTCCGGCTCTCCCGCGATATTTGCCGTGGTCTGGATATGATATAATGTGGAGCCGGGAGGATCACCCCCACGGGTGGATGACCCGGGCCGGCTGGCTCTAGTTGTGGCCCCTCAGGTGAATGGCTATATGGTGAATAAAGTGCTCATGGACAGAGGTAGCAGCATCAACATCCTTTACTATGACACTTTCCGGCGGATGAAGTTGCTTGACAAGGATCTTAAACCTTCCTCCACCGTCTTTCATGGTGTGGTCCTGGGTGAATCAGCATACCCGGTGGGCCGGATCTCATTGGAAGTAGCTTTTGGCGATGAGAATAATTACAGGGTGGAGTCTTTGTGGTTCGAAGGGGTCAAAATCAAAAGTCCCTATAATGCACTATTTGGGAGGCTGGCTTATGCTAAATTTATGGCTAGGCCTTGCTATGTTTATTTGCAACTCAAAATGCCCGGCTTAAATGGCACAATTACCGTTCAGAGTAACAGGAAAACAACTCTTGAGTGTGAGGAAGGAGATGCGACTTATGCAGAGTCTAGTTGTGCTCAGGAGGAGCTGAAATTTTACAAAGAGAACGTTGATCTGGAGGATATGACCCCGCTAAAGAAGCCTACGACAGAAGTTGAGCCGCCACTCAAGTTTTCAGCGGATGATACCAAGGCAGTAGATTTCAGTCCGGGTGATTCATCCAAGCAGTTCATCATTGGGGCTCACATGGATCCCAAATAGGAAAGCGCGCTCATCGAATTCATCCGTGAGAATCGGGACATCTTTGCATGGAAGCCTTCTGACATGCTGGTTGTACCGAGAGAGTTCGTTGAGCACAATCTTAATGTGGATCCAAAGTTTAAGCCGATCAAACAATTTTTGCGGCGGTTCAACGAAGAGAGACGTAAAGCTATTGGGGAGGAAGTTGCTCGGCTCTTGGCCGCAGGTTTTATAGTGGAAGTTTTTCACCCGGAGTGGTTGGCTAACCCAGTGCTAGTACTAAAAAAGAACGGCACGTGGCGTATGTGCATAGATTACACCGACCTTAACAAAGCTTGCCCGGCTGACCCTTTTGCGCTCCCTCGTATCGATCAAATTATTGATGCAACAGCCGGATGCGAAAGTTTATGCTTCCTGGATGCTTATTCAGGGTATCATCAGATCAAGATGACAACAAAAGATCAGGAGAAGACATCGTTTATTACACCTTTTGGGGCGTTCTGCTACGTCTCCATGCCTTGCGCGCTCAAGAGTGCCCAGGCGACTTACCAACGTTGTGTGCAGAATTGCCTCCACAGTTAGATTGGCCGAAATGTTCATGCTTACGTAGACGACATCATGGTTAAGTCCAAGAAAAGGAAACTCCTTTAGAGGATTTGAAAGAAACCTTTGACAATCTCCGGGTCTACAAGATGATGCTTAACCCGACGAAGTGTGTCTTTGGTGTGCCAGTAGGAAAGCTTTTGGGTTTCTTGGTCTCTAAGCGGGGCATCGAGGCTAACCCAGATAAGATTAAGGCTATCACTTCTTTGGGGGAGCCGACGTGCATTAATGACATTCAGTGCCTTGCAGGACGGATTGCTGCGTTGAGCCGCTTCATAAGCCGGCTTGGGGAGAAGGCTATTCCCTTATACCAGATGATGAAGAAGACTGACAAGTTTAAATGGAGCGTAGCAGCGGCCGAAGCACTTGAAGCTCTTAAAAAGCAGTTGACTGAGCCGCCAAGGTTAGCTGCTCCGGTTGAGAAAGAGCCTTTGCTCCTTTATTTGGCGGCTAACAACAGAGCGGTCAGTGTAGCAATTGTGGTTGAGCACAAGGAGGCAGGGAAGGAGTATCCTGTGCAAAGGCCGGTTTATTACATTAGTGAAGTTTTGGCAGGGTCTAAACAGAGGTATCCGCATTGGTAGAAGTTAGTGTATGGAGTTTTTATGACCAATCGCAAGTTAAAACATTACTTTTTGGGGCACCAAATAATAGTGGTCAGTTCTGCCCCGTTGGGGGATATCATTCAAAATAGAGAGGCTATAGGGAGGATTGCCAAGTGGGCCTTAGAGCTGAGTCCTCTGGGCATCAAGTATGTTCCTCGTATAGCAATTAAGTCTCAAGCTTTGGTGGATTTCAGAAATGATTGGACTGAATGTCATGCCCCCGAAAAGAAGCCAGATAACACGTATTGGACTATACACTTTGATGGATCCAAGCAGCTAGAAGGGTCCGGGCAGGAGTTGTTCTCACCTCCCCCAAGGGTGACATGTTTTGTTATGTGCTCCGGTTAATGTTCCCTTGTACTAATAATGCAGCTGAGTATGAAGCACGGCTCCATGGTCTCAGAGTCGCTAAAGAAATGAATTTAAGCCGGGTCAGGTGTTTAGGCGACTCAGATCTGGTGGCTCAGCAAGTTTCAGGCACTTGGAACTCCAAGGATCCGCGGATGGCGGCTTATCGACAGGCGGTTGATATCATTGTCGGTCACTTCAAGGGGTACCAGGTGGATCATATTGATCATCGTAGGAATGAGGCGGCTGATGCCTTATCGTGGTTAGGTTCTCAACGAAAGCCGGTACCACCTAATGTTTTTCTGGATGTATTGCATCATCCGAATGTCAAGACACCTTCTGAGGAGGATCTGGCTATTCTTGACCCGGAGGCGGAACTGGTGGCGGCTCTGCATGCTACCCCAGACTGGACTATTCCTTATTTGGCGTATCTGACACGCGGCGAGTTGCCTCAAGAGGAGGATCTGGCCAGGAAGATCACTCGGCATTCCAAGTCTATGACGATTGTCAATGGTGAGTTACATAAGTGTAGTGTGACGGGTGTCTTTCAGCGCTGCGTCTCACCAGAGGAGGGCCGACAAATATTGAGTGAAATTCATGCTAGCGACTATGGGCATCACGCCGGGTCAAAATCTTTGGTGGCTAAAGCTTTTTGACATGGGTTTTTTTGGCTGAAGGCTCACAAGGATGCAGAAGACTTAGTCCGTAAGTGTGACGGCTGTCAGAAGTTCGGCCGGCGTGCTCACGTTCTGGCTCAAGAGTTGAGGATGATACCAATCAATTGGCCGTTTGCGGTCTAGGGGCTTGATATGGTAGGACCTTTCAAGCGATCCAAGGATAAGAAAACACACCTTCTGGTGGCGGTTGATAAATTTACTAAGTGGGTAGAGGCAGAGCTGGTCCGTAAATGTGACGCAACTACGACAGTTCAATTTGTTAAGAAACTGATTTATCGCTTTGGTTACCCACACAGTATTATAACAGAGAATGGAACAAATTTATCCAAAGGAGCTATGAAAACATTCTGTGAGAAGGAGCATATCCGGCTTGATGTTTTAGCCGTGGCACATCCACAGTCTAATGGTCAGGCAGAGTGAGCCAATCAGGAAATTTTAAGAGGTGTCAAGCCACGGCTCATGGTTCCTTTGAAACGGACACCTGGATGTTGGGTTGAGGAGTTGACTTCCGTCTTATGGAGCATCAGAACTACACCTAATAGATCTACAGGTTTTACACCTTTCTTCATGGTGTACGGTGCTGAGGCGGTTCTACCAAGTGACATCCGGCACGACTCACCAAGGGTGTCGGCTTATGTTGAGACGGACAATGAGGTAGCCCGCCAAGATGCGTTGTACATCTTGGATGAAGCACGAGAGTTAGCAGCAGCTAGGTCGGCAATTTATCAACAAGACCTGCGACGCTATCATAGCCGCAGGGTAAAGACCCGGACGTTCCAGGAAGGTGACCTGGTGCTCCGGTTGATTCAAGACCAATCTGGAATGCATAAGTTATCTCCACCATGGGAGGGGCCTTTTGTGATCATCAGGAACCTTAACAATGGGTCATATTACCTCATTGATGTCAGAGATGAGTCGGAAACCGCGGGTCAAGAGATATTGCGGCCATGGAATATCGCACATCTGCGACCATACTTTACTTAGCAGGGGTTGAAAGCCGCTATCATTGTATATATCATGTTCACATGAGTAAAAGCTAGCATCCCCGCACAAGAATGGGCCCTCTGCTCTTATGTAAAACTTTGTACAATCAAGATAAAATTTTCCGGCTCAAAAAATTTGAGTTGAAGTGATTTGTTCGCCATCAAAACGGCTGGTCTACCCTCCGACTTTATGCCCTATCAAGCGCTGTGGCAAGGAGGCTTCTTGCCTTCGGGTATAGCTTACTTCTCCCTTGCACAGCCGGCGATATGCCCAATTAAGCACTATTGCAAAGAGGCTTCTTGCCTTCGGGTATAACTTACTTCTCCTTTGCACAGCCAGCTGTCATTAAACTATTGCAAGGAGGCTTCTTGCCTCCGGATATAGCTTACTTCTCCCTTGCACAGTTGGCTTTATGCCTAGTTTGGTTACATTAAGCGTTGTTTGTTGATGGAGGCTTCTTACCTTTGGTATAGCTTACAGTACCCTAAGACAACAGCGTGTACACCAAATTCCAGTTGCTTATCAACTGCGGCCATCGAAGGGGGCTTCTTACCGACGGGTATCTCTTATCTCACCCTAATGGCCGGCTTTATGCCACTTCCGGTTACTTATTAACCGCGGTTGTCGAAGGGGGCTTCTTACCGACGGGTTCGCTTATCTCACCCTAACAACTGGCGTTTACGCCAAAATTCAGTTGCTTATCAACTGTAGCTGTTGAAAGAGGCTTCTTGCCTTCGGGTATAGCTTACTTCTCCTTTCAAACAGCCGGCTTTATGCCGTCTCAGGCTAATTATTAGCCGCGGTTGTCGATGGAGGCTTCTTGCCTTGGGGTATAGCTTACATCTCCCATCGACAGTCGACGTTCACTATACTCTTACCAGTCAATCTCGCTTAGAGACCCTGAGCCGGTTCAAGAAATTGACGGCCAATCTCGCTTAGAGACCCTGAGCCGGTTCAAGAAATTGACGGCCAATCTCGCTTAGAGACCCTAAGCCGGTTCAAGAAATTGATGGCCAATCTCGCCTAGAGACCCTGAGCCAGTTCAAATAATTGACGGCCAATCTCGACAGAGACCCTGAACTGGTATGAGTTTAACCGTTTGAATCTACGCAGAAGAGCTGTCATATGAGTTTATTGAGGAAGGAAAGATCATCATCGCATATTGTATCATGCCGGCTTATCAAAGCCAGGTCAGAGCAACGCAATTATAAGTCCCGGATTGTCGTAGGCGGACCTACCTAGCACTTGGGGGCTACACAGCCGCAATTCTGCTCAAAAGTTCCGGCTCATCAATAGCCGCAGTTGTCGATAGAGGCTTCTTACCATCAGGTATAGCTTACATTATCCTAAAGACAACTGGCTCTTTAATGACTTCGTCCGATGAGAGCCGGAGCCATGTTGCTTCGGTCGACAAAATTTAAGGTTTCAAAGAGATTGTCCGGCTCTAATATTCTGGAATAAAGGAATGGCATCTTAAAAGACAGACACCCCTCATCAGAAAATCTCAAGGTATGTCCCTGAAGAGCCGGCAACACAATAAAACACAGAGAGGTGCAAATATATATGGCCACCAAGTGGCAGAGTCATGTTTACTCTATTACAAAAGATACTCTTAGAAGGAGCAAAAGCATTGTCAACCGCCCACGGCGGGTCATTAGATAAGTCTGTGCTCAGAAAGGCTAAAAGAATACAATTCAGTTATTGGTCGGCTCATCCTGCTCCGGGTCTTCTGCTGGCTTTATCTGGAGATTGCCCAAGTCCCAATTATAGTCAGCAAGAGCAGCAAAAGACCCTTCAAGGAACGGAGACGCGTCAAGCTCACAAGGAAAGAGATCCTTACTGCGGGCGGGTGTCAGATCTTTCCACTAGTAGAGAGGCCCGCGGATTCTCTTCTCCTCTGCGTCATAAGCCCCCTGATAGGTTCTCAAGTTAGCTTCATCCGCCAGAACAGAGGCCAGATAGCGTGACTCTTTGACACACCGGGTATAATCTTCTTTGGTGAATTCTGAGTCGTCATCTCTTTTAGACGGGTAGCCATCCATCATTTCAGCTGACGTTAGCTCGGGGGTGAAGGCAAGAGCCCGACTCAATCCAGCAACGGCTCCTTGGCGGAAGGCGTACTTCTTGAGCTCTTCAATCTGCTTGGGCATCGTAGAGAAGAGTTCACGCTCTTAATCGTGAAGATGGCGCCGCAGTATAACTGTTCCGCAAAAGTAGAAATGGCCTTCAGTGGCAGAAGGCTATCAGAAGCCAACTGCCGGCTCCTGGGACCTGGATAAGTCAGATAAAGTTAATGAGTCACCGGTTTTTTCACCAGTACAAAGTAAGCAAGAAAACTTACCAAATAGGGCGGCTGACATCTTCGTGATGTGCTGTTTCGGACATTCAAGTTCCTCAGCCACAGCTGTAAGCCGCTGCACAGCGTCATCCACCCGTTTGGTTAGAGCGGCCTTTTTAGATCCAGTTGTCTCTTTTAAAGAGGTAAGCTCAGCAGTGACATTGGCCAGCTCCTCAGAGAGAAGCCAGCATTTTTCGTCAGCGATACTTCGGGCTTCTTGCTGAGCCGCCAGGTTGGCCCTCAAATCCGTCAGCTGAGACCCGGCTTCATTCAAAGCTTCCTATAATACGTCAAAATACAGGATAAGCCGCCAAAATGCAGAACGAGTGTTAAAAGCAAATACAAGTCTCAAACAGATTGCAAGAAATATATTTGACGCCTGGGGGCTAATGTATATTTGATCTTTCTAGTATGCAGTTCCGGTTCATCTCCTTCGAAGCTAATCCGGAACTTGGGGGCTACACTATGGCTCTTCAATGCACTAAAAATGGAAGCACCGACTCAACTTGATCAAGTTTGAGCCGGCCCTTGGGGGCTACGATTAGATCTTCAAGTTGTCCACATTACAGGCCCGACTCAAATATAATCTGAGACGGCTCTTGGGGGCTACGATTGGCGGTTCACTTTATTTACATTACAGGCCCGGCTCAAATATAATCTGAGACGGCCCTTGGGGGCTACGATTGGCGGTTAACTTTATTTACAGTACAAAGCTAAAGCAATTTTAAGGGAATTTGACATGACAATATCTGCAGGGTCATAGAAAGACCCGGCTCAACGATTTAGTATGTTAAGCCGACTCTTGGGGGCTAAGTAAAGATATAGTAATAAGGACAAGTACCTCATATTTTGTCTTCATGGAAGAGATCAACTGAAGTTCCAAATCCCGGCTGGTGGTAACCCGGTTTATGTACCCAGCGTGTAGCTCTTCAACGGTCATCTTCTCGCACGAAGAGTCGAAGTTCAGTTTCTTCGAGGCCTTAGATGGCTCTGTATGTTTGGTCAACACATGAGCCGGTGGCGTTTGATGACCAGACCCGGTGATAACAACATCCGGAGTGTCAGGGTCTTGGCAGGAGTCGCCGGCCTAGAAGGAGCCCTTGGAGGGCTCTCCATGATGACATCTTCAGCAGCCGGCTCCGTGGAGGCAGCCGGCGAGTTTTCTTCTGGTTGAGTTTCCTCCGGCTGTTTGGGCTCCGGTTCTTCGATAACTGGGCCAGAGGAGGGCTTGTTGGTCTTGCGACGTTTAGCTTGAGCACTACAAAAAAGAAGGATCAACAGTTGAAGATATTGCTATCATAGTAACAGCCGAATATCCAGATGCTTACAGTGGATTAATCTTGGGCAGTGGTATGATTGACTCCGAAGAGTCGCCGGAGGAAGGAGATTTGTACAAAAATAAAACAGCAAGGTGAAGACAGTATCAAGTTTACAAAGGAAAGACAAAGGAAAAGAAGAGATTTAAACCTCGGCGGGGCGTTTCTTTGGAGCCGGAGAGTTTGGCAACCCGGACATGAGCTCGGTAGAGCTGGTGCTTCGAGTCTGTCGACGCTCAATTTGCTGTTGCTTTTTTAAGAGAAAATCGGGAGCCAGATAAGCAAGAGGGTGAGAAAGAGGAACTTTTATGATAACCCGCCGTGGCTTTCGGGGGACGAAACATTCTGAGCTGGAGGAAAAGTAATTTACCTCAGGAGCATTGGCACGGCTGGTTTCCACTTCATCCTGCGAGTAAAGTAAGTGTTAAAATAGGAAGGTAAAAGATCAAGCAAGACAGTTGAAACTTTACCTCTGAGCTGGATGATGGTGGCGGGTCAAGCAAATTATCTTGCGGGGCATATTTTTTAGCCTTCTTGGTTGGGACCTTCTTCCTAGATTTCTTTGGAGGGGCAACATATTCCCTCTTCCAGAATTCTGAGTCAGCCTATAAGAATGACCCGGAGAGTGAATATCAAATCAACAAAGTGCAAACAACATCTAAGAGACGGATGTGAAGAGATTAAACTTACATCGGGAGACGGATTGTTGGCGCTAAAAGGTGGCAGGCCAATTTCGCTACATGATCCGGAAGCTTCATGGACAAGGCTCCAGATGGCGAGGATAATGTCATTCTCTATCAATGTGGATTGGCTGAAGCATAATGAGCTGTCATACTTGCCTTTATATTCGCACATGAGTCGGCTTCTATGGCTCAAAGGCATAATCCGCCACGAAATCCAGCAGCGAATCAGGTCCAGCCCGGTCAAGCCGTTGGCCATGAGAGCCTTGATTTTGGCATTGGTTGGCTCATATCTTGCGCGTTCTGAAGCTGATAGCCGGCCAGGAAGCTCTGATGTTGTTGTGAGCCGGGAAGGACGATAACCCGACAAAGGACGCTCGTTCTTAGGAGAGGTGTCCTTGCAATAGAACCAGGTCTTGTTCCAGTCCTTGGGGTGACTCGGCATCTGTGTAGCTGGAAAGATGATATCTCTACGCCGTTGGATGGATATGCCTCCAAGTTCTAGGCTCGGGCCGGCTTTCACTTCAGTTTGCCGGTTAGCATAAAAGAACTCCCGAAAGAACCCCACAGATGGCTTGATTTGAAGGTAAGATTCACAGAGCACTTGGAAATTGCATATGTTTGAGACGGAATTGGGGGCCAAGTCTTGCGGGTGAAGCTTATAACAGTGAAGGACGTCCCGAAAGAATTTTGAGCCGGGAGGCATGAACCCTCATTCAATATGGTCAGAAAAAAACCACCACTTCACCTTCTTGAGGTTTGGGCCGCGTCTCATCACCTGGGACCCGCCAGCTAATGACTTCCTTAGGAGGAAGAGTACCCGCATGAACAAAATCCGAAAAAAAGTCCTCCGTGATGCATGACCCAACCCATTTGCATGACTTGGATGCACGAGACATGTTGGCGGCTTAAGTGTTGTGCAAGATAAAAGGCACGATGAGTCGAAGCGCACGCAAATATTTTTGACGGCTTAAAAGTTTAAGGGCTCTACGGATAAAGAGGAAGCCCCGGCTGATAAGAGCCGGAGAAGCTTGGCGACTTAACAGGGAAAGGGAAGATCAAAAAATCGGCTAAGTCCTAAAAACAGATTCCGCAAGATGTTACTATATCTATGGATCTACAAAAGCAGAGAAAATAAATTTTATTCTGACCTAGCGATGAACAGCGGAGGAAAAAGAAACGAATTGGGGCCATCGTGGCCCGGGCATTATGCGCGAACGGCCCGCGTGTGGCGGCGGTGCAAGAGCGCATTCTAAAGGCGTTAGCGGCATCGAGATACACGGGCGATGGCAGTGCCGGAGCCCGAATGACGGCGGCGGAGCACCGGTGAAAACCCTACTACAACAGCAGCAATCTAGGGAGCAGGAAAGCTTACCGGAGATGGCGCGGCAGAGGCGGACGGATCTCTAGTACGTTCAGGGTGATGCAGCGGCCAAGGTTGGGGACGAAGTTCGGACAGCGCCGGAGCAAAGCTCGAAGACGCTGGGGCGGCGACGGGAAGAAGACGAAGAAGCAGAGGCACGAGCGGGAGAATGGGAAACTCCGACCCACACGGGTCATATTTAAAAGGGGGTTAAGGAAGGCGCGGAAATCCAGGCGACGACACTGTTCGACCGAGGCGGACGCCTCGATTCTTGGGATGACAGTTAAGTGAAAGTTTTGGTGACACGTCAGCAGATCTCATGACGTCACGTCGGGTCATTTCCGGGCGACTCGCCAAAAGTGGAAGAGGAGGATGAAGTGAGCAAGCTCAATTCAACCTGGGGCCTAATGTTGGGGATATGACCCACCGAAGAGGCTCCGGGTCATATTATTGGCTCGTGAACCGTCCCAAAGGTGAGCCGTAAGATTAAGCGGCCCAAGAGGATAGGCGGCTCATGGTGTGGACCGTACGACGGCCCGGACTGAGAAGACCCGGGTGTGCAAGCCGACTCATGGACGGCTTGGACAAGAAGATAGAGAGAGACTCGGTTAGCAATTGTAACAACCCGGATGTCCTGACCTCTTATATAAAGGCGGACCCGGGGCAACTTAGAGGGCAGGCAATCGAGAACTAGGTCAAGCTTTTAGCTCCTTGTAATTGCTACGCAAGCAATACAAACACAAGCAGGACGTAGGCTATTACCTCGATTCAAGGGGCCGGACCTGGGTAAATCCGTGTCTTTCGTCCCGACTAACCACTTTGACTCCACCCCATTGGCGATGGCCTCGAACCGAAGTCCGTTCACCCGGACATCTGCCATGATAAAACCACGGCACCATGCGAGGGAAGGAAAGAAATGACGACGAAGAAAGGCAGCAAGGAGGCAAGTGGGCACGGTTACCTCCGCCTCCTGTTCTTCCTCCCCTTTTATAGGGAAGGCCACGATCGGGGGACATGGGATCGTCTCCGCCCACTCCTCCCAGAAATTTCGGCACGCGTGGGTGGCCCCATGCCGTAACGGCCGCTTCGGGGCGCAGAGGATCCTGTCCTGCACCCCGAGGCCTACGAGGGCTACGCTTGGGTCCTACCGGGCTAGGCCTAGGCGACGTCCCGTCTCCCCTCGTGCGCGGGACCCGTGGCATCATTACTCGCCGCATGGTGTGCCGTGTGCTGGACTGGGTCCCAGGGCGGTGCGCTAGAACCCGAGGCGTCGGATCCAACGGCCGACCCGGCTGCCCCTTCACCTTCGAGCCGGGGGCGGCTGGTGATAAGGGTAAGCCGCCGGCTCCCCACCGTCCGCTAGACACGGTCCCCCGCCGGCTTCGGGGACTACTGACGGGGTTTATAACCCTAGGTAGGCCAAAGCAACGGGGTCTTCCCCTTTTGCTTCGAAGAAAAACTATGTGGCCGGCTGGCCGTGGCCGGCTAGAGGACGTCAAACGCGAGCTAGTGCCGGCTGGCGCCCCAGTCGACTGGTCGAGGAGCCGATTGGGCCCCCGGCGGGCTGGGCGCGTCCGGCTTCCCATGGGCCGGCTCTTCTGTTGACATTGGGATGGACATGCCCCATCACGCGGCTCTGCGCACAGGTGCGACGACGCGACGTGACCGGTACGACGGGCGGTCGTGTGGCTACAGTGGCCACTTACGCACTGCAGCGCGTGGCTACAGTCCAACTGTCTTGGCCACTGACCTCGGTGAGCGCGACCGGGCGGGGGAATAGTGCCGACACACCCTCGCCACTCAATTACCTGCCTCGGCGTGGCTATAGTGCCGCCGGCCGTACCGGAGACTTCGGCCGGCTGGTGCTAGATGACGCCCCTCAGGCGGCCCGTGCCGCGGTAGGTGGGCGAGGACCAATCACACAGCCGGTTGGCGGGCCCCAACGGGAGATGGGACCGCTCGACCGACGGGCCCCACCCATGACAAGACGAAGCAAGCGGCGAGATCCTTTGGCCAGCCAGAGAGACTGCCAGCGGGGTCCCCCCACCATTGTACTTATGACATATTGTAAGAGCCGGGGGGTTGGCCTATAAAACCCCCCGAGCCCCCATGCAATGGGGACGGACAAATTCTTGCTCACACACTCCCACAGAACTCTCATTCCCTTCTCTAGTAGCAGAGGAAGACGAGCCGGCTGCACCTTCTTCCTCCTCTAGACACGGCTCCAGGAGCATCCTTGTACACATACCCATCCATCCAACTAGACCAAGCAGGACTAGGGGTGTTACCTCCCATGGAGGGCCCTGAACCTGGGTACATCGTGTCTCACCACCGCTTGTGCCCAATCTCGCACCCGGAGCCCGTCGGCGTCCTCCGGCCCCAACCACTTACGATAAGCGACCCCATGGCATCTGTCATGAGAAAACGACGACAGTATTGAACACTAAAGTCATAATCCTCGATCAATTCCAGCCATCTTCGCTGCCTCATGTTCAACTCCCTTTGAGTGAAGATATACTTTAAACTCTTGTGGTCTGTGAATATCTCACATTGCTTCCCCAGAATTTAATATCGCCATGTCTTCAAGGCATGAACCACGGCTGCCAACTCGAGATCATGAGTTGCATAGTTCTCTTCATGAGGACGTAGCTATCTGGATAGATATGCTACGACTCTGCCTTCTTGCATCAGAACACCTCCAAGTCCGGTTCTTGGTGCATCACAATAAATCACAAACTCCTTGTGAATATCATGGGTGGCCAAAACAGGGGCTGTGGTCAATCTCTTCTTGAGCTCCTACAAACTTTCCTCGCACTTAGCTGTCCACTCGAACTTCTTGTCCTTCTTCAAAATCTAGGTCATGGGTTGGGCAATGCTTAAGAACCCTTCCACGAACTTGCGGTAATAACCCGCGAGTCCGAGGAAGCTTCTAATTTCCTTCACGGTGGTTGGGGTTTGCCACTCAGTCACGGCTTCAATCTTGGGAGGATGCACTGATAATCCTTCTGCCGTTAGCACATGACCCAAGAATCCAACTTCATGCAGCCAGAATTCACACTTGCTGAACTTGGCATAAAGCTTGTGCTCTCAAAGCTTTTCTAGTACCAATCTCAAGTGCTCCTCATGTTCCTCTTCCGACTTGGAAAAGACAAGTATGTCGTCAATGAAGACAACAACGAACTTGTCCAAGTACTCCATGAAGACCTTATTCATGAGGTACATGAAGTAGGCAGGGGCATTACTTAACCCGAATGACATGACCATGTATTCATACAGGCCATACCGGGTTACAAATGCCGTCTTTGGGATGTCTTGGGGTCTGATCTTCAGCTGGTAGTACCCATACCTGAGGTCAATTTGGAGAACACCTTGGCTCCGTTCAACTGATCAAATAGGTCTTCGATCTTGGGGAGTGGGTACTTGTTCTTTATCGTGACCTCATTGAGAGAACGGTAATCGACACAAAGTCTGATAGTTCCGTCCCTCTTTGACACAAATAGAACAGGCGATCCCCAATGAGAGGCACTAGGGTGGATAAATCCTTTTCTGAGCTGCTCTGCTAGTTTCTTCTTCAACTCATCCAACTCTTCGGATCCCATCCTGTAGGCCTTCTTATAGATGGGCCTCGATCCGGGCATAAGCTCAATGATGAACTCGATATCGCGGTCAGGAGGCATTTCGGGCAGCTCATCAGGAAACATATCCGGGTACTCACATACCACTAGCACTTGATCCAACTCAACTCCCGATAGGCAGTTAGCCTGAGGGGCTTGAGTGGAGGCAGGGTTAGGAACATACTTGACTTCCACTCCTTGGCTATTGGTCATGGTGACAATCCTGTTGTAGCGACCCGACCTATAAGGTCGAATCTCCGGTGTTTCCGTACCATCCCAAGATCATGCTGGTACACACACGGTACATCAATGTATATATCAAAGGGAAATCACACATCATTATATTAATCGAAATCTCATATCGAGTCCTTTATTACAATAAAAATTACAATAAAGTGGCTGAAGGCCAACTCATGAGAATGTCTAAATCTTGCGGAAGCGTCGAAGGTAGATGAGTCCATCTGACTCCAAGGGCATCTCACCGAGCATAGAACGTGTCCTCACTCCTGGTCGGAAAAATACTCTGCAACATGATACGTTGCAGCCGTGTAGGTCAGCATATGGAATATGCTGGCAAAGTCACAAAATAGGTGTGAAAAGATAATCATCTAGTCTACATGCTTATATGGCACGTGGGGTGGTATGTTTTTGCGTAAAGCCAATTTTTCCTACATCAAGAGAGGGCTAAGCAAAAATATTACTAAGTTGGTTGATTAATGAGATGGTTCCACCAACCAATTCTTATACCCAAATTGTTAATACCCACATCATCATATTAATTGTGTTGAGAGTTCCGGAAGTTTCAGTTCCTTTGGCTCAAGTCGTCCATGACCGTGGACACGGCTAATCAATTAGGTTTGAGTACTCTACAGAGTTTTGCACACGTTCCCCACAAGATTTGGTCGCCTCCGTTTGATTTCTCGCACTTCAGGGTGTTTGAGAAACGGATGACCAAAACATGGTCTTCCAAAGGGTTTCCCTGCGACTCTATCGGTGCCCATCCTTTCCTACCGTTCTTCTACATCTCGTAGCACCGACTGTCTAGGGTCACCACGATATCCAACCAAGCCAGAGCCCATAATGACTTGTGGCTATGCAGGTAAGCCTTGGGTCTTAAAGCATCCATCCATCTCTTTATGCCTGGGTGGACCTTTCCGCGTGAATACTGGCCATCTCCAGCATCACCTAGGCAAATCCACTGGTTTCTCCAGGGTGCTGTTCAACCATCATCCACCCAGAGGTATGTTGAAAACTCGGAGTCTTGAAGTCTTGATCATTATGTAGGTCTTGAAATTAGTAACTCTCTCAACTCTCATGAATCACACAACCAACCCCGTCTACTAATAGCATAGCAAAAAGTATAACAACGTTTCCCGGGGCCAATGTGTCAAGGGTTGAGAGGGGGTTCCTACCACATGATACTACTACAATGTAACCAAGTTTCCAACTAACCTATCTTGCATGCAATTGGGGAAGATGGTAGAACTAATGCATATAAAACATGGGTAAACATGATCAAAGTGACTTGTCTGATTGATGATCTTCGTACGTGAGTGACTCTAAGTAACAAGCTTCGCACTCCGGATAATCTAACGAAGCAAACAAGAGCACTCAATAAGCATACAACAAAATATTGTAACTCACAACCATCAACCATGAACTAGTAACCAGTCAAGACAAAACAATGCATAAAAAATCACAAGCAAGAAAAAAAAACACAAAGTTTTGTTTTCTAAAAGATGATTGATAAAACACTATTAACATAATGAAACTATTTGTAATAACAGAACAATAGTTGACAGCAAGAAAACAATACAATATTTTATTAATAACAGAATTGAATTCATTAAAGTTTGTTGGGAAAAACTTTAGTAAAGTTTTTTTAAAAGTTTTGATAAACACTATATGAAACAACTATAGTTTTACTAACAAAAGAGCAAAACAAAACTTATTATTATTTAACAAAACATGTTCTTAACAGGAAAGAATTTACAAATAAACTTGTCTTAGAAAACAAAATTAAATTATATAAAACTTTGTTGAAAGAAAACTATTACTAACTAGTTGTTTTAGTTCAAATTAAACCTATTTGAAAAATGTGTTGAGATTCCTATGTTAATAAAGAAACAAACTAAGCAAATTTATATTTTTATTAACATAATTAAAACACCTAAAGTTTAACTAACAGAACCTATTAAACAAATAAAACTAAATCTAATTTAAACCAACTAAAACTAAGTTAATTTAAACTATACTAACTAATAGGCAGAATCAGTTTATAGATAAAACACTAAGAGACAATCATCCTAAAAATTCTGAAACTAAGCATGAAGGTAGTCCTAACTAATACCAAACAGTAGCAAAAAGATTCGTATCAAAATCTATTTTCAAACTCTAGTTATTCAGATTTGAATGTTTTGAGCAAATTTGATTCAATTCAAATATTATAGTTCAAATTTGAAATTTAAAAGTACAGGGTGAAACTACATGAAAAATGTGAGATATTGCAAAAAGAATCAACTCAAAACATTAAATATATTAAAAGTTATAGCTAAAACAATTTTCTAAAACATTCTGTTTAACTAAAACTAAACAAAAAGAAGAAAATTTCTACCGGACGGCCAGGGGTGACGTGGCGCTATCCTATTGGTTGGCTAGCGCGTGTGTTGGATGGTTGCGGGCGGTCCACCGGACTGAAGAGGAAAACGATTAGGAAATTAATCCGATCCAATCTCGTGCGTCGGTTTGAGATCGTACGGCTACGGAGTAGGAGGGGGAAGCTCACAGAGAAGAGGTCGCCGGCGAGGGTTCTCCGGCGAGTCCGAGACGGCGAAGTTGTCGGTGTTGGCGCTCCGGTGGTCGAGGGAAGCAGCGGAGTGGTCCGGGCGGCGGCGCTTGACATCCGGCGTCGATTGGTGGCAACCGTGGGGCGAGGGGTGGACGGAGTCGACGGCAAGTGCGGGGAAGAGCTTCGGTTGGGGGCTGCAACTCTGGCGACGAGATGCGGCAGCCTTCCGGTGAGGTAGGAGGGAGTTTTGGGGGGAAATGGAGAGCGGGGAGTGGCCGGTACTTATAGGGGGTGCGGGGAGCGAGAGGGAGTGATGGGAGGCGGGATCTGTGGGGGGGGGGGAACGGTTGGCGACGAGGTCGTGGGGGGGGGGGGGAGGAGAGTGATGACCGAGCGAGGTCTTCGGGCGGTCGGGGTGGGGTCCGCCGCTCAGCGAGAGAGGGAAAGATGAATGCGCGTCGGTCGGCCGGCTTGTAATTAATACACGAGTAAAAGCCTGTGGGCGGGTCGGTTTAAATAAAAAAAATCCGTTACCGTTTTCTTTTAATGTTTTCCAACGACAATCAAAAGCTTTTAAAACATTAAAACCGTGGTTAAAAGTAGGAAATAAATATATCAAAATCAACAAAATAATAGATGCTATTTAATGAACATTTTTATTCTGTCATTTGAATACTTTCAAAAAATATTATTTTTAGAATTGCCTATTTGTTTTTAAATCCTTTTTGCAAATATTTTCAGAATAACTCCTGGTTATTTTTGTTCAAATAAATCACCAATTAGTCCCTGGTGTGGAGTGTCATGTTCCTCCCCTCTTATTTGAACTTTTAACCAAGACTTCAAATAGGTAAAAGCAACATATTGAAAGTAGAAAGGGGTTTCAGAAATTCAGAGAAGGCATTTCAACAATACATGTACTCAAGCAATGATGATGATAGATGCATAGCTATATTTCATAACATTCCAAAATGAAATTTTGGGATGTTACACCTGTTGGCATAGTCTAATAAGCCTTGGTGCTTGCTTAACCAATCCATGCCTAGGATCACATCCAAGCCTTCTGACTTCAGGATGATAAGATTGGCTTGGAAGTCTACCCGGTTGATATTAATCTCAACCCCCTTACAACCAAACCCAGACTTCATAACTGCTCCCGGGGTTTGTATCAACATTCGAGTACCCAGGGGTGTAGGCTTCATGCCACTCACTAGTGCAAACCTTTGGGTGACAAAAGAATGCGAAGCTCCACAATCAAACAATACTGTTGCTGGGGTTGAGATGATGAGGAACGTACCCAGTATGACGTCTGGGTTTTCCTGGGCTTCCTCTGCGGTGACGTGATTCACACATCCCTTGCCGTTGTTGGGCTGGTTGCGGGGAGCTAGGTTCCTTGGCGGTGCTCCACGGGCTTGACCTTGAGCTGGCGCATTGGGGCGTGGTGCATCTGGCTTCTTGTTGGGACACAACCTAGAGATGTGTCATGGCTGACCACATCCAACGCAAGCGACTTGCCGAGGGTTGTTGTTGAAGTTCCTGCCACCGTTGTTGTTGTTGGGTTGTTATTATAGGTTGGCCTAGGATTGGCATACTGCTGAGGCTGGTAGCTCGGATGAGGTGCAGGAGGTCTAGCCTGCTGCGGCTGATGGGTTGGCCTGGCTGGGGCTGGCTGCCATGGGCGAGGCTTCTGGTTGCTTGAGCTTCCCTTGCTTATCATCTTGCGCTTGCGAGTGTTGTTCATGGCACGACGCTTGTCTTCCAGCATGAGGGCCTTGTTCACCAGGTCAAAGAAAGTGCGACAGTCGCAGATGATGAGTTGGTATTGCAGGACCTATTGAAATCCTTCCATGAAGCGTTCCTTCTTGGCAGCCTCTATGCTGACATCTTCAGGTGCATACCTTGACAGCAGGTTGAACTTCTGTAGGTACTCCTTGACAGAGCCACTTCCTTGCTTCAGTGCTCGGAATTCTCTCTTCTTGATAACCATGATCCCAGAAGGAATATGGGCAGTGCGGAATCATTCCTTGAAGTCGTTCCATGTGATCACACGTTCTCGTTGCATGACCTTGAATCCATCCCACCAAGCTTGGGCGGTACCTCCGAGGCAGTGAGAGGCATAAAGCACCTTCTCACGATCCTCATTGCAGTTGAGCAATGCAAGGAGGTCCTCGATGGTATGGATCCAGTCATCATCATCCAATGGTTCAGCAGTCTCGGTGAAGGTCGGGAGCGAGTTCCTCATGAACTCAGACAACATGGAGCGGCCATTGCCATTCCTGCCTTGTTGCTGGTTGTTCAGGAGGGCCTGAGCCGTTTGCTGGATAGCAGCATCGTTGGCTTGGCGCTCCCCTCAGAGAACTTGGAGAAACTGGGCTATGGTCATGTTCTCCGATGGAGGTGGTGGCGGGGGAATGTTGCCTTGTTGCTGCTCCTGGTGTCCTCCAACGTCAGCAGCCCCACCAGCTCCCTGTTGCTGGCTCAAGTTGACGGCTTCAGGGTTGGTGAAGGAGCTGTTGCGGGTAGCAGTCACCATCCTGTTTGGAGCAGCCAAGTCAAACAACTGGGATTGACAAGAGGATAAGCAATAACTGCAAAGCGCACCTAAGGGGGTCGGTCAAGTGCAACTGTGTTGAAACAAAGGTCAAAATACCAACAACATATATTTGGATAGATGATGGAGTCACTTACATGTTGCCTGAGGCAACAGCGCGACTTGCATCGGAAACAAACAATAAAACAAACAACAAGCATACATGGTTTCATATGAACCATTGCACGGACTCGACTTCGCATGATGGATACATGACTGGTCCTACCCTAGGGGTTCTTGGACTCAGGTGGTGGAGTGCTCGGTCTCGTAGTCACGCTCCTCTAGGTCTTCCTCCTGTTCATCATCTGAACAGGCATCGTTCCCGGTCTAAGGGGTCGGGGAAAGAGGAGGTCCATCCCGATGACGCTTTGTAGGCGGGTCAGTGAAGATCTCACTATACTCCTTCGCACTCATGCGACGACTACGCGTAGGTGCATCACTAGCTGGGGGTACTCCTCCTCGATAGGCGACAGCTGGTCATCCCTCGAGGGCTCCATCCTTCTTGATCTTGTCTAGCTTCGTCTTGGCTTGTCGAAGTAGCTCTCGAGTGTGGTGAAGTTCTTCGCAAAGCTTCACGGACTCCTTCATCAAGTTATGAACCAGACTATCAGCGGAGAGGCTGAAGTAGGTCTGGAACCTGAGTGGTGTGCCATCTTCCTTGGTCGGAATCAGCGTCCAACTCTCGCCAAAGTTATCCTTCTTGAAGGGAAGGTAGCGAGTAGCTGGCTCGTCAGCCATCTCTGGAATGATGTCTCGAAGGTGTAGGAGTGCCTTGCGTGCAGCTATCTCGACTGCGAGTATCATGGTTTCCATCCGTGGTCCTTCAAAGAACCAACTAGTCGGGGAGTCGTTTGCCTTCATGACCACATCGACGTGGTACTCCTTCGTGACGGCATCAACCCAGTGCTCGTGGTAGAGGAAAATCGGTGGTTGGCAAAACTAGCACTTCTCTAGGCTATCCCCAAGGAGTAAGGGAAAGCCGGATGTCAGGAAGGCTTCAGGTACGATGGCCATTTACAAATGTTTGAAAGGAGAAGAGTCAGCAAAGTGTTGTGTGAAGCATAGGAGAGGTAAATAGTGTAGAATTCCTAAGTTCCAATGCTAGGTGTAGTTTTGAAAACGACCTTTATCCTATCTAACGTCCATCCTAACTAAGGGCTTCCTACAGTCAGGATGGCTCTGATACCAGCTCTGTGGGGACCCCAACTCATAAGTCGAGATCACCGAATGCACGTGTAGAGTGATCCTAGAGATCAATGCTCACTGAACATACAGAAGCTGAATAACAAGAGTCTTACATCCATACTTAACGTCTTACACAAATAATGACCACAAAGGTCTTAGTCTTACCTATATAGGGCCACACGGGCCAAACACTTAAAATAGAACAAGCAGCGGAAATCTTGGTCGAAAGCATGAACCCATGCCATCTGCCTTAACCTACAGGCATTCTGACTGGGAAGCGTCATAGTTCGCATGTTCGTCTCCAGCGAACTCTTCAACATACTCCTGTTCTTCCATGCCTGGCCAATTATATAACCAGTGGAAATCCAATGAGTACATTGAATGTACTCGAAAGCAACCCAAGTGTGGAACGAGGTAACAGCGATGCATGATATAGCACTAAGTAGGTAAATTTGCGGAAAGCTAATTTCGTATGCAATTGACATGATCAAATAACTAGTGAACATGCATCAACAATTAGCAGACATTCAAATGAACAAGTTACAAATATCAACATAAGTAGGGGACGAACATCTCATGTTCGATCATCACGTTAAGCCATCGGACTTAGTTCAATTCTCATGCTAAGTCATCGAACTTCGCTCAGGTGACCTCTTGTCACCACCAAACCATACTCACACCAAGTTTCACGAAAACACCCGGACGTGGCATAAGCAGCACCACCCAACTGTCCTTAACCGTGGACATGGCTATTCGAATAGTTTTACACTCTATAGAGGTTGCACACTTTACCCACAAGACTCGAGGAACTTCCGTGTCATCCACGACTCGTGATATGTACAATACCTGAGGTAAGCACCCGGACAATGCCTTTCCCCCGGCGATACTAAACAAAGAGTCCATTCGATTGGTACCCAGCCCTCATGATGTACATCACACGAGCCTTGCTCTAATCGTACCATCCATGAGGGGACCAACGGTGTGCCCGGTGCCTGTGAATGCAACGGATGATCGTACATACTTGTATGACCCCGTATCGAGAGTGACCACGCCACTCCCGCCACTGGTAATGCGGGCTCCTTGCTAGTACCCACCAAGGTAATCAACAAAGCCCCGTCCCATAAGGGGTATCGTGGTTACGCATGTAAGGCCGGGACGGTCGACAAATCTTAAACCCTCCGTTTTTGAAAACACATACTCATCTTATTCCGGCACACCACTTCTTTCTCAAGTGATCACCCATCTCATTGTCATCTCCCTCGGGCATTAGTGGCACCCGATGGGGTTTTCGAAAAGTCTTTGAAATCACCTCTTTCTTGTCAACACTCTGCATAAGTCCCATCCCATTTGCGTAGCATCTATTAGCAACCTAACTACTCCCACCCGCACAACCCTCATAAGGTGGTAGGGTCATGCACGATGCAAGTGTCAATGGAGAAGTACCAGAGACATCCCACCGAAAGCGGTACACCACAACACATGATCAAATACGATGAAAGTAAAGTGCTATATGACATGCAATAAAATGGTTTCTGATCATGGTCAAAGGGTTGCTTGCCTGGCTCAACAAAGTCTCCGGGGTCTTCGAAGTCTTTGAGTCCAACTTCTTCGTCAACAACGCAATCTATCATCGTGATAAAATAACGATAAAAATAAGCAATCACACAAAACAGAGCACTCAAACTAGTACCAAAAATGTCCACCTACTCTGATAAATACTAAATATCATACTAAAAATATTCTCTTAGGGTTTTGTTGTGAGCAAGATTTTGGAAATAAAATAAGAGGCAAAAAGGTGCCTAAATATAGGTTTTAAAATAAATCAGTACTAAAAACATATTCAAACATTTTTACAAATGGCACTATTAAATTCTGGGGATTATTTTATGAATTTAGTTGGAAGAAATATTGGCATTGGGTAAATATTTCATTCTGTGGAATTTTTGCAAAGTCCAATGAAAAAAAGAAAAGAAAGGAAAGGCCATTGAGACCTGGGCCAGAGGCTGGGCTGGGCCCGCTAGCCAGCCAGCCGGCCTCGCGCGCAGTTAGGTTCAAACCTGACGGGCGGGGCCTGGTCGTCAGCGGCACGAGGGGAAGGAGAGAGAGAGCGGGAGAGGGGAAGAGAGGCCGATAGGTGGGCCCCACCTGTCGAGTCCTTCTCCCTCCTTGGGAGAGGGAGGGGAAGAGATCACCGGCGGTAGCGCGGGGCATGGCGAAGGCAGGCGAGAGAGGGGATGGGCTTGGGGTCAAGTCGCCAGTCCAGGGGAGGTCGAAGGGAGACCGAAGGTGGCCGGAGTCGCCGGCGGCGACCACTCGCAGCGGAGATGCCTTTCGGAGGAGGTTGCTAAGATCGTTCCAGGCTGCAAAGAAGACGGGGATGAAGGGGAAACGCATCAGCATGGCAAGGGAGGACAAGCCGGAGAAGAAACAGGGTCGGAGGAGCTTGCTACCTGAAGATCGACGGGGAGATGGCCGCGGTGGCCCTCTGGTCGATCCTAAGCGCAGAGAGGTCGGGCGGTCCTCGGAGAGCTAAGTGGGGCTATTGGAGAGAGGAGAGAGAGACCAGAGGGGAGAGATGGGCTCGGGGGGCCCTTTTATAGGAGGCGGCAAGTCCACCGAACTTCGGTGCGCCGGCGAGGGTGAGGTTGAGGCCAGAGTCCATGGGAGAGAGAGGGGGCGAGTCAGGGGCGCTCCTAGGACTGGTCTAGGCCGAGGGGGAGGAGAGAGAGGCATGAGAGCACGTGCATGCGGGCCCCGTGGTTGGCCGGCTCGGGCGATCGCGGCACGTGCGAGGGGGGCCAGAGGAGGGGGAGAGAGGAGGGGCCCGACATAGTGGCATGGCACGGACACCGAGGCCGACCATCTAGCGAGAGGGGAGAGCCGGAGGTGGTCGGGGCCATGCAGTGGCCAGCGGCTACAGTGCCTGTCGGCACTACAGCGCGCTCTAGAGCGCGCGTTTGGCATGCCACGGCATGCCATCGGCGTCTTCTGTGTGGCCTCTCATGTCTAGGGGGATCTAGGGGATTTTTACAATAGAGGGTAGGTCATTGGATGCTCTGGTTTCCTTAGGAGAGAAGGAAGGCTGAGGGAGAGGGTGGAAAATTACTGTCCAAAGGGAAAAAATGGGGGTTTTACCCCGCTTACCCATGGAGTTTTGGCCAGGGAGAGATGCTGGAGATAGCTAGTAACTCAGAGAGGCTATGGTAAGAAGCTGGGGCCAAGGGTAAAAGGATAATAGGTGAAAATGTTGGTTTTACAAAATCACCAGAAGGTGTTTGATGAGGTTTTTGGAAATAAAGAATTACCAAATTACCGAGATTTTTACCAGGGTCAAAGGCTAGGTGAAAAAGAGATGCTCCACCAAATTTGAGCTCAAGGAGAAAAAGTTGCCAATGGAAATTTGGTGAACCCTAGAAATTGGCAGAAACTGATTTCTGTAGGTCCAATGATGCTAGGATTTAACCCTTGGTGCACCACTTAGTGTATCATCACCATTTGGCCATTAGAGCATGCCCACAAAGTTTGAGGCCAAGGGGAGACACTTCACAATGTAAAGTTGCTCAAATTTGATTTTGGACAGGAATGCTTTGGGGATGGTTTGATGAACCAAACAACTTGGATTGGGATGAAACTTTCTAACATCATCACCCATGATAGTGTTGACTTGCTAGAATTTTCCTAGAATTTGTTGAGAATATTTCTTATAGAAATATTCCAAAAGTTTGATCCAAACAGAAAGGGTTTTGAGGGTTTTTGCCTATGATCTGATCATGCCCTTGTGTTGAAACTCATATATATGGAAAATATATGTCCACTGAGTTTCTCTAAAAAATTTCAAATATTTTGAAAGCATTTAAATAATTTTTCCCTAGGAAAAACCATTTCTTGCCTTAAGAAAAAGCCTTCAAATAAAATGTGAAAATAATCTTTAAAAATAATGTTTGGTGGTGTTGAGAAGTTATAAATATAGTAGGTTTGAAATAAAGCCTTTGGGAAAGAATGTTCCAACTGATTTGAGGACTTGCAGTGCATAGCTCATTTCAGGGGGTTTTAGAAACTTAATTTAAATAAATCATTTTTGGTTATTTTTTTTGATAAAAATAGTTTTGGGCACTAATCACATGGCATGATCATTGGGTTGGATCAAGGAATATGATTATGAAGTGGAGTAGAACCTAGTAGTGCTATAAAACACAATCCACAAGCAAGCAATCGACATAGCAAGCAAGCACAAACACATAGAAAAAGTTTTAGTTGGCTCCAAATTTTATAAATCCAATCACAACAATGTGCTATAATCACATGGTGTGACACAACCTCTCGCACCGGGGAGACATCATCAAAATCTATTTGGTTCCTAATCACAAATCTCATATCCATACAATTTACATTATTTGTCATTTGCCTCTTGTTTTCCCATCCCCCACTTCGCCAATTTGTTGCTTTATTCACCTTCTTTCCCGTTTGTCTTTTTTTCTTGTCAGATCTCTTGTTTGCTTGCAATCTTGTCTGCGTAGTCACAATGACTCAAGAAAATACCAAATTATGTGATTTTTCTAGTACCAACAATAATGATTTTAGTAGCACCCCGATTGCTCCTCTCGACACTAGTGCGGAGTCTTATGATATTAATGTCGCTTTGTTGAATCTTGTCATGAAAGATCAATTCTCCGGTACTCTTAATGAGGATGTCGCATCCCATCTAAACACATTCGTAGAATTGTGTGATATGCAAAAAAAATATGTGGACAATGATATTGGGTAGTTGAAATTGTTTCCTTTCTCCTTCCGGGATCGTGCAAAAATTTGGTTTTCTTATTTGCCTCGCAATAGTATTGATTCTTGGGATAAGTGCAAGGACGCTTTTATTACTAAGTATTTTCCGCACACGAATATTATTTCCCTCCAAACTCAAATCATGAATTTTAAACAACTTGAGCATGAACATGTTGCATGATCTTTGGAAAGAATGAAATTTATGCTAAGAAATTGTCCTACTCATGGTTTAAATCTTTGGATGATCATACAATTCTTTTATACGGGGCTGAATTTTGTCTCTAGAAATCTTTTAGATTCCGTCACGGGTGGTAATTTTATAGAAATTAGTTTGGTTTATGCTACTAAATTGCTAGATAATATTATGGAAAATTATTCGCAATGGCATACTGAAAGAGCACCTACTAGTAAAAAAGTTAATTCGGTTGAAGAAATTAGTACTTTGAGTGAAAAGGTTGATGCTATTATGAATTTGGTTGCTAGTAAAAATGCTCCTATTGATCTTAATGATGTGCCTTTGTCTACTTTTATTGAGAAAAATAATAACTCCGTAGATGTAAATTTCATCTTGCAAAACAATTTCAATAACAATGCTTATATAGGTAATTTTAATCCTAGTCCTTTTCCTGCAAATTCCTTTAATAATTATGGTAATTCCTATGGTAATTCCTCTTACAATAATAATATGATCACCTCTGATCTTGAGAGTAATTTTAAAGAATTTATCAATGCTAAAAAGTCTTTCAATGCTAGGATAGAAGAAAAGTTGAATAAGATTGATGATATGTCTAGAAGCATTGATAGAATTTCCCATGATGTAGAAAATCTCAAGTTGAATCCTTTTCCACCTAAGATTAATGAATCAATTAAAGCTTTATGTGTTTCTATGGATGAAAGTATGAAAAGAACCGCTATGCTTAGAGCTAAAAGCAAATTTTTAGAAAAAGCGTTTTCTAGCAATTACTTTCATCAAAATGATGAAGATCTTAAAACAATTGGTGTTTGTTATATTGATTCCTTGATTAGTAATGTTAAAGTTGATTATAAAGGGACTGAAGAAGAGTCAACTTTATCTATAGGGCATCCAAATAATTTGGAGGGTGAAAATCTTGATGAAAAAATTGATGAAAGTGGGTTTGGAGAGGTCAAAACTTTAACTAGTGATTTGCCCACTATTTTGGATTACAGACTTTAATTATGATAGTTTCTCATTGGTTGAATGTATTTGTTTCTGCAATCCATGATAAATTCACCCCATGCTTATGAACAAAATAAAGCTTGTACTAAACAGATTGTTGATGCCATGATGAAATCCTTAGAAGAAAAGTCGGAATTAGAGATTTCAATTCCTAGATGGTGTTGTCTATGTATCCACACATGTATCTGAGTTTTTGATCAACACAATTATAGCATGGATAATAAACGATTATCATGAACAAGGAAATATGATAATAACCAATTTATTATTGCCTCTAGGGCATATTTCCAACAGTCTCCACTTGCACTAGAGTCAATAATCTAGTTCACATCACCATGTGATTCGCATTGTTATGAATCTAACACCCAATGAGTTCTGGGGCTCGATCATGCTTTGCATGTGAGAGAGGTCTTATAGTCAACGGGTCTGCGACATTCAAATCCGTGTGTACTTTGGAAATCTCTATGTCAAACTGTAAATACTGCTACCACACTCCACTTGTGTCACGCCCAAGATGCGGTCCTATCCTTATTTGGGCACGAGGGCCTCGACAGGGATAGAAGCGCATCTCGATGCGTTCACAAGAATGGATATCATTACAAGTACATGTACAGAAGAGATGAGTATATGGAATTGGCTTACACTCGCCACAAGGTACATCAGAGTCACATCAATACAATAACATCTCAAACATCATACAGAAGAGCAGGGTCCGTCTACGGACGAAATCAAATGACAAAGTGACATCCACCCTTGCTATCCCAGGCTGCCGCCTGGAACCCATCCAAGATTGAAGAAGAAGAAGAAGAAGGAGAACTCCAAGTCAAATCAAGCAACGTGCGTGCTCACGTCAAATCATCACATTACCTGCACCTTCAACTATTCTTGTAGTAATCTGTGAGCTACAGGGACTCAGCAATGTCATTTCCAAGGGTATCAAGACTATTAAAGCATAATAGGTAAGGCATGGTTAAGTGGTGAGGCTGCAGGAAGCGACTAAGCATATATTTGAGTGGCTAACTTACGAGCACAGAAAGTAAAGTGTGGTGGTCTACGCATAACGGACGTGAACTAGTAATGATCACTAACTAATCCTGAACACCTACTTATGTCAAACATAACCCCACCATGTTCTCTCTCGAATAAGGTCTCACGAGAAGAGACAGTCATGGTTACGCACACAGTTAGTGTATTTTATTTGAGTTTACTTCAAGTTTGCTATGACCGGGTGTTAAACAAAGTATCCAAGTTTGCCACATAACCGCGGGCACGGCTTCTCGAAAAGATTTAACCCTGCAGGGGTGCTCCAACTCATCCATCACAAATTAACCACACTCAGTGGGAATAACCTCAACCACGGAACTCGTGATCTTCCTAGGCAATTCCAAAGGAAATCCGACACCTCGAGATACCCCAAATAATAATCAGAGTTCCTCACTCAAGACGTTCGAGAAAGGTAAAACAAATCCAGCAAGGCTGCCCGACGTGCCGACAATCCCGATAGGATCCGCGTATCTCGTTCTCTGGGCACAAGCGGATGAGCAATGGTTACCACGCCAAACACCGAGTTGCCCCGGGTAGCGTTAATAAGCTGCTCTGGTTTGGACCAACACTCATGCAGAGCACTGGCCCGGGGGTTGATTAAATTATCCACGGGGTCCGAAAAACCCCTATGCAAGTTCATTAATTATTAAGCAAATGTAGTACCAATGTTGGACCTTGCCAGACAAGTTTTATTCTAACCCGAAAATCAAGGGGGTCCCCATAACAACCCCGAGCATGTTAGGAGCGCTCATTTATGGAACATAACACCGGTTCACAAGTAACTAGGAGCGGCAAGAGTGGAACAAAACACCGAGCAAAAGGCCAAGCCTTCCACCCTTTACCAAGTACATATGTGCATTAAATTAAATAGCAGCAATATTGTGATATAACAAAAGAATGTCCATGTTGGCACATGGAAGCAATTGCACCTACAGCTAGCAACGCTATAAGAAGGGCTGAGGAAGCGGTAACATAGCCAAACAATGTTTGCTGGGATGTGGAAGGGTTAGAGGCTTATCATGGCAATGTTGGGAGGCTTATCAAACAGGTGGTAGGTAGCGAGACATAACGATAAAAGCGAGACAACTAGCAAGGCAATGATAGTAATGGTATCCAGGGAAATGTGTCATCTTGCCTGAGATCCCGCTCGGAAGAAGACCGAGTCCATGAAGAAGACGAACCACGTAGTCGAACGAATCCTCACACTCCGAACGCTTTCGGAACTCTATCGAGAAGAAGCAATCCGAAACAAACAATCAACACAAGATACACCACAACATATGCAAAACACGATGCATAACAAATATGATGCATGTCCGGTTTAATATGCAATGCATGACAATTCACAACAATCAAATTCTACACATTAAGTGAAGTTCAATATGCAACGAGTTGCATATTGACGAAACTCCACATTCGAATTATTTAGTTCACTCCCATTAGGTACACGACAATAGTAAATGTTGTTAAACATGGCAAGAGGTGAAGCATAAGTAAACTATCTATCTAGGCATTTTACATGAGGTCGGAAACAACTTATAGTATTTCCGAAATGACCCCATATGTTAATTATGAAATTGGTCCCGATCTGAACTAACCATATTTTTTATTTTTTAGACAGCGAAATAAATGTCACCAAGTTATTCTACACATCATTCTAGTCGATTTACATATATAGAACATCTCAAACAGAGCTACGGTTCAAAAGATATGAGCAACACAAGATGCACATGACATGAATGCAAATGCATGGGAAAACAATCACAACCATCTCAAATCGTGAATGCAACAAGTTATTATGAAACTACATGAGATTCTAAGCAAGTTTCATATATGGAATGACCAAAACGGAGCTACGGCTCAACCACAATCATCAAAACAAGTTTTAATTGAAATCTGCCAAAAACAACAAGATGGCATTTTGAACACATGAAAACAACAAGTTACAATAATCTAAAATGCACAAACTAAGCATGGGGCAATAGCATACAACATCCACTTCATTTCATATTCACATATCATCATCAAAACATGCATTGATCACTTGGTAGGAAGCTCACAAGAAGGCTACTTAATAACAGTTTCAGACTTAGTGAAAATAGCAGTTTTTGACAGTGCAGTTTTTATCACGAAGGCATATTGACAGCAGTAAAACTATATGCTACAAATCATATAATGGCATGAAACTTAACAGCATGCTATAGGGCAATATCAACAACAAATAACTCCATTACAGCTACTACAAAAGAGTTCTAGATCACTAGCAAATCCCATGGCAAGACAGCAACAAAATATAACAGATTCCAGACTTAGAAATATTTTGGACCTTCAAAATAACAGATTTTTATAGCAAGTTGACAACAACAAAATAACACCCAAACATGCATATCTATGACAAGGAAAATGTCCATGGGCTAGGACTCATATCAAAGAGCAACTTTCATGTTGAAAATTATTTCATATCATGCCCGGATTAAATCATACGAAAATGACAAAAGGGCATCACGGCATAAATGATATGCATACAACATGCTCAAATGGCAAAACTAAATGCACAGATAATTTCTATGAATTATTCTACCTCGAAAACATATATAATAAGATTAGGTTCCTGTAGAAAATTAATCACAAGTAAATATGCGGGTATTAGGCCTAACCACGTTTTAGCAAAACATTAATGCAAATTAAATGCAAACATCATGACCAACATTTTTAATTTTTGATATGATTAATTTCGATGCATGGTAATTAAGTATGAAAATGCAATAATATGACAAATATGCAATAATGCAGGAAATGACATGTTAAACATATTAGGCATGGGTGCAAATGGCATTTTAATATTCTACGATCTATTCTAAGCATATTTCATATTCAAATTATATTATTACGGTGCACGGATAATTACCTACTAGCAAAATGAATTTAGGTAATACTCTGAAATAGAAAAGAAAAGAATTATGGGCCTAAAAGAAAAAAAGAAAACGCGCAGGGGCTGCTCACATTGGGCCGGATCTGGGCCTGGAGGCTGGCAGAGGAGGCTGCCTGGCTGGGCCGAGCTGGCGCTGGCCGGCCTACCAGGCGAGCGCTGGGGAGGTCAACGCGCAGAGCGCTCACGCTCGTCTTCGACCTCCCGAGCGGGAGCGAGCGAGGCCATGGCGGCGACCTGGCGAGGCAAGGCCTGAGACGGCTAGGGCGCGGGGACGAGCGGGATCCGGCGCGGGGCGGAGCGGATCGGGCCGGCAACACGGTCAGCGGCGGTGGGGCGGCCCGGACGGAGCTCGCGAGGAGCTTCACGCGGCCATGGCGAGGCGGGGCTTGCAGGGCGGCGGCACGGCTGTGCGTGGGACGGGGGCGAGCGGCGACCTGGCTAGCTGCGAGGGGAAGGCGCGGGGCGCAGGCGCAGGAAGGTTGGCTGCTGCGGCACTGTGGCGGTGAGGCCGACCGGAGGGAGGAGCTCGGGATCGGGGCTTGGCAGCCATGGAAGGAGCACGGGAAGCTCCGGTTGGACCCGGATAGGTTTTCCCGGGCCTCCAAATGGGCTCGGGCGGGCGGGCTGGAGGAGGGAGAAGGTGGGGGTTGGCTAGGGTTTGGCACACGGAACGAGGAGAGCTAGGGTGATAAATAGGTTCGGGTCTAGGATTACAGCACTGTCCGTTTTCAGACTGACGGGTGACGATCCGACATCCGGAAGCAGAAGTGGGTTACGGCGGCTGTGCGGAGGGGGGGTTACGGATAGGCTGGGTAGATGGGCTACGAGGGGAAGAGAGAGAGAGAACGGTGACCCGTGACAAGTGTTTTAAAATGCTGAAAACGTCCGACGATAAAACGATGACCTCACTGCTACGACTGTCGACGGGGTATCTAAAGAACTCGGGTCGCGACGAAATTCGACGGGCGGTCTACCTACAACATAACAAGACCGCACAACAAGTTTCAACTCGATCCGATAATATTTTTGCGCGCACTTAGAAACGGTTTTATTTTCACGGTGCCGCTGGCGCGTGCGTGTGTGGTTGGTCTCGAACGGGCAACGACAAGAACGACAAGAACCGGCGACTACAAACGGATGCAAGTTTCGAAAACGGGTGACGATGCAATGCATATGATGCGAATGGCGCGATGATGAATGCAACACATCGACGAAACACAGCCGACAATGGAAACTAAAGGGGAATCTTCTAGAAACTTCTGAAACATCGGTCTCGGGCTGTCACAACTTGGTACTATTCCAAATGGCTGCTCCACTATACGTATCCAGATTGCTACTACGAGTCATCTGGATTAGTGTTAAATCTTGCATCAACGTAACTCTTTACGACGAACTCTTTATCACCTCCGTAATCGAGAATTATCTCCTTAGTCCTTTAGTTACTAAGGATAATCTTGACCGATGTCCAGTGATCCTCTCCTGGATCACTTTTGTACCCCTTGACAGACTCATGGCAAGGCACACACCAGTTGCGGTACACAGCATGGCATAATATAGAGCCTATGGCTAAGGCATAGGGGATGACGTTCGTCCTTTCTCTTTCTTCTGCCGTTGTCGAGCTTTGAGTCTCACTCAACTTCACACGTTACAAATCAGGCGAGAACTCTTTCTCTGACTGATCCATTTTGAACTCTTTCAAAATCTTGTCAAGGTATGTACTCATTGAAAGTCTTATCAAACATCTTGATCTATCTCTATAGATGTTGATGCTCAACAATTAGGTAGCTTTATCCAAGTCTTCCTTTGAAAATCACTTTTCAAACAACCGTTTATGCTTTCCAAAAGTTCCACATTATTTCCGAATAGCAATATGTCATTCACATATACTTATTAGAAACTCTATAGTTCTCCCACTCCCTTTATTGCAGATACAAGTTTCTCATAAACTTTGTATAGACTCAAAAACTTTGATCACCTCATCAAAGTGTATATTCCAACTCCGAGATGCTTGCTTCAGTTCATAGAAGGATCACTGAAGCTTGCACACCTTTTAGCATCCTTAGGACTGACAAAACCTTCTGGTTGTATCTCATACAACCTTTCCTTGAGGAAGGAAACGATGTTTTGGCATCCATCTGCAAGATTTCATAATTGAAAAATGCAACAACTGCTAACATAATTCCAACAGACTTTAGCATCGCTACGAGTGAGAAAGTCTCATCGTAGTAAACTCCTTGAACTTGGCAGAAACTTCTTTGTGACAAGTCGAGCTTTATAAATGGTGACATTCACCATCAGCGTTTGTCTTCATCTTAAAGGTCCATTTGTACTCAACGACCTTCCGTCCAACGAGCAAGTCTACCAAAGTCTATACTTGGTTTTCATACATGTATCCCTTCTCGGATTTTATGGCCTCTAACCATTTGTCGGAATCCGGGCCTATCATCGCTTCTCCACAGCTCATAGGTTCATCGTTGTCCAACAACATGACCTCCAAGACAGGGTTGTCGTACCGCTCAGGAGCAGTACACATCCTTGTCGACCTACGAGGTTCGATAGTAACTTGATCCGAAGCTTCATGATCATCATCATTTACTTCCTCTTCAACAGACGTAGGTTCCACAGAAACATATTTTTGCGCTACGCTACTCTCTGGTTGAAACAAAGGTTCAACAACCTCATCAAGTTCTATCTTCCTCCCACTCAACTCTTTCGAGAGAAACTTTTCCTCGAGAAAGGACCTAGTTTTAGCAACAAACACTTTATGCTTGGATCTGAGATAGAAGGTTCACCCAACTGTTCTTATGGTAATCTATGAAGATGCATTTGTCCGCTTTGGGTTCGACCTCATTAGGTGAAAACATTTTTCCACACAAGCGTCGCAGCCCCAAACATTAAGAAATGACAGCTTAGGTTTCTATCAAACCATAATTCACACGGTGTCATCTCAACGGATTTAGATGGTGCCCTATTTAAAGTGAATGTAGTTGTCTCTAATGCATAACCCCAAAATTGTAGTAGCAAAACGATAAGAGACATCATAACACGCACCATATCCAATAGAGCACAACTATGACATTCGGACACACCATCACGCTATGGTGTTCCAGGTGGCGTGTGTTGTGAAACAACTTTCACATTGTCTAAAGTTGTATGCCAAACTCGTAACTCAGATATTCACCTACATGATCATATCGCAGACATTTCTTGTCATGATGATCTTAAACTTCACTCTGAATTTGCTTGAACCTTTCAAACGATTCAGACTTGTGTTTTCTTAAGTAAATATACACTATATCTACTCAAATCATCAGTGAGGGTAAGAAAATGACGATATCCACCGCACGCTACAAGACTCATTGGATTGCATACATCAACATGTATCATTTCCAATAAACCAGTTGCCCGCTCCATCAATTCGGAAAACGGGGTCCTTAGTCATCTTGCCCAAGAGGCATGGTTCGCAAGTCTCAACCGATTCAAAATCGAATGAGTCCAAAGATCCATCAGCATGGAGTTTCTTCATGCGCTTCATACCAATATGACATTTAGCGGCAGTGCCACAAGTATGTGGTACTATGATTATTAACTTTGTATCTTTTGGCTTCAATGTTATGAACATGTGTATTACTACGATCAAGATTCAACAAACCATTCTCACTGGGTGCATGACCATTGAAGGAATTATTCATGTAAATAGAATAACCTTTATTCTCTAACTTAAATGAATAACCGTGTTGCAATAAACACAATCTAATCATGTTCATGCTCAACGAAAAACACCAAATAACATTTATTTAGGTTCATCACTAATCCCGAAGGTAGAGAGAGCGTGCGATGTTGATCACATCAACCTTGGAAACATTTCCAACACACATCTCGTCACCTCACCCTTAGCTAGTTCTTCGTTCATTCTGTAGCTTTTATTTCGAGTTACTAACATTTAGTAACCAAACCGGTATCCAATACCAAGGTGCTACTAGTAGTACTAGCAAGGTACACATCAATAACACGTATATCAAATATACTTCTGTTGACGTTGCCAGCCTTCTTATCTACCAAGTATCTAGGGTTGTTCCGCTTCAGCAACTGCTCTCCTCATAATCGAAGCACTTAGTCTCGGGTTTGGGTTCAACTTTGGCTTGCTTCACTGGAGCAGCAACTAACTTGCCATCCATGAAGTTTCCCTCCTTGCCCTTGCCCTTCTCGAAACTAGTGGTTTTTACTAACCATCAACACTTGACGCTCCTTCTTGATTTCTACCTTTCGCGATGTCAAACATCGCGAATAGCTCAGGGATCATTATTTCTATCCCTGGCATTTTATAGTTCATCACCAAGTTCTAGTAGCTTAGTGATAGTGACTTGGAGAACTATATCAATCACTATCTTCTTTGGAAGATTAACTCCCACTCGATTCAAGCGATTGTAGCACCCAGACAATCTGAGCACATGCTCAACAATCGAGCTATTCTCTTTCATCTTGCAGGCAAAGAATCTTGTTGGAGATCTCATATCATGCAACACGGGCACGAGCCTGAGAACCTAATTTCAGCTCTTAGAACATCTCATATGTTCTGTGACGTTCAAAATGTTTCAGAGCCTCAATTCTAAGCCGTAGTGCATGACGCACTAAACTATCAAGTAGTCATCAGAACGTGCCTGTCAGATGTTTACAACATCTACAAACGACGCTAGAGGGGTTGGCGCACCGAGCGGTGCATTAAGGACATAAGCCTTCTGTGCAGCAATGAGGACAATCCTCAGATCACGGACCTAGTCCGCAATATTGCTACCATCATCTTTCAACTCTATTTCTCTAGGAACATATAAAATTCAAGGGAGCTACAGCGCAAGCAAGTAATCTACAACATAATTTGCAAAGACACTATTGACTATGTTCATGATAATGAGTTAAATTAATCATATTACTGAAGAATTCCCACTCAAATTGACATCCCTCCGGTCATTCGAGTGATACATGATCCAAATTCACCAACTCAAGTCCGATCATCACGTGAGTTGAGGTGGTTTCAATGGTGAACATCATCATGTTGATCATATCTACTATATGACTCATTTTCGACCTTTTGGTCTCTTTTGTTTCGAGGCCATGTCTGTACATGCTAGTCTCGTCAAGTTTAACCCGAGTGTTCTGCATGTGCAACACTGGCTTTTACCCATTGTATGTGAACGTAGAGTCTATCACACCCGATCATCACGTGGTGTCTCGACACGACGAACTTTTGCAACAGTGCACACTCGAGGAGAACACAATTCATCTTGAAATTTAATTGAGGGATCACCTTAAAATGCTACTGTCATCCTAACAAATCAAGGTGCATAAAAGGATTAACATCACATGCAAATCATAAGTGACATGATATGGCCATGAACGTGTGCTTCACTTATATCATTTTGAGCACGACGTGCTTTTACATGTTTGAAAAAAAATGCTCTCATGATACACTTATATTAATTTGAGAGTTAGTAAATTTTGAAGAAATCCTCTAATGCTTCACTTATACTATTTTAAGAGATGAAATGTTTATGCGCATGATCTTCACTTAAATCTATGTGAGCTTGTCAAAAGCAATGGCAATATATCAAACTAGTCCCAAAGTGATAGATATTCAAGAGGGATATAATAAAAAACTTTCATGAAGATCATTGGACAAATTAAACTTGATTCTTTGTAATAGTTTTGAGACATGATGATAGTAATATGTAAGTTATGTTGGTGAGTAAGTATGCTTAGTAAGAATATTGATGTTAAGGTTTGGGATTCCCTATGCAAGCACGAAAGTCAATGGTTGTGCAATGAAATTACATCCTACTTATGGTGAATTATTTGGTGTTAGTTATGCTTAATGCTTTATTATGTGAATTTTCATTTATTGGTTGGTTGCTTCTCAGTCTATTTGCTACCCTTCACTTATACTAAGTAGAAATACTACTGGTGCATCCAAAATCCTTAAACCCAGTTTTGCCACATGAGTCTACCATTCCAACCTATATGCGGTATTTCCATGCCATTCCAAGCAAATTTGTATGTGCCATCTCTAATTTTCAAAATGAATTTTCTATTTTGTGTGCTCGTACCGCTCATGAAGCGAAAAGGGGTGAGCAATACTTTTCCATGCTAGTGTTGGAAATATGCCCTAGAGGCAATAATAAAATGGTTATTATTATATTTCCTTGTTCATGATAATTGTCTATTGTTCATGCTATAATTGTATTACCCGGAAACCGTAATGCATGTGTGAATACATAGACCACAACATGTCCCTAGTGAGCCTCTAGTTGGCTAGCTCATATATCAATAGATGGTCACGGTTTCATGACCATGGACATTGGATGTCGTTGATAACGAGATCACATCATTAGGTGAATGATGCGATGGACAAGACCCAATCCTAAGCATAGCACAAGATCATGTAGTTCGTCTGATAAAGCTTTTCTAATGTCAAGTATTGTTTCCTTAGACCATGAGATTGTGCAACTCTCGGATACCATAGGAATACTTTGGGTGTGCCAAACATCACAACATAACTAGGTGTCTATAAAGGTATGCTACAGGTATCCCAAAAAGTATCTGTTGGGTTGGCACGAATCGAGACTGGGATTCGTCACTCCGTGTGACGGAGAGGTATCTTTGGGCCCACTCGGTAAGACATCATCATAATGAGCTCAATGTGACTAAAGAGTTACCCATGGGATGATGTGTTACAGAACGAGTAAAGAGACTTGCCGGTAACAAGATTGAACAAGGTATAGGGATACCGACGATCGAATCTCGGGCAAGTATCATACCGGTAGACAAAGGGAATTGTATACGGGATTGATTGAATCCCCGACATCATGGTTCATCTGATGAGATCATCGTGGAGCATGTGGGAGCCAACATGGGTATCTAGATTCCATTGTTGGTTATTGACCGGAGAGGCGTCTCGGTCATGTCTACATGCCTCCTGAACCAGTAAGGTCTACACACTTAAGGTTCGATGACGCTAGGGTTATAGGGAAATAGTGTACATGGTTACCGAAGGTTGTTCGGTGTCCCGGATGAGATCCTAGATGTCACGACGAGTTCCGAAATGGTCCGGAGGTAAAGATTCATATATAGGAAGTGAGGTTTTGGTCATCGGAAGTGTTTCGAGCATCACCGGTAACGTACCGGGACCACCGGAAGGGTTTCGGGGGTCCATCGCGTGGGGCCACCAGCACCAGAGGGCTGCGTGGGACTAAGGTGGGAGGGAACCAGCTCCTAGGTGTGCTGGTGTGCCTCCCACAAGGGCCCAAGGCACAGCAACGTGGGAGGGGGGCAAACCCTAGGGTCAGATGGGCCCTAGGCCCACCTATGGCGCCACCCCTCCTCTCTCCTCTCGTGGCCACCGCCCCAAGGGCCATCTAAGGCTGGCCGCAGCCCTAGGGTGGGAACTCTAGGGGCTGCACCCTCCCTCCTCCTCCTCCTATGTATAGTGGAGGGTTTGGGGTTGCCAAAGATACGCATCTCTCTCTCGGTGCAGCCCTACCTCTCCACCTCTTTGTCCTCTGTAGCGCTTGGCGAAGCCCGGCCAGAGTACCATGCAGCTCCACCGTCACCACACCGTCGTGCTGCCGGAGCTATCCCTCAACCTCTCCTTCCTCCTTGATGGATCAAGGCAAAGGTGACATCACCGGGCTGCACGTGTGTTGAACCTCTCTCACGAGCAAAACATGATCAACACCAGAACTCTATGGTTATTCGATACATCACAATGTAACTAGATTATTGACTCTAGTGCAAGTGGGAGACTGTTGGAAATATGCCCTAGAGGCAATAATAAAATGGTTATTATTATATTTCCTTGTTCATGATAATTGTCTATTGTTCATGCTATAATTGTATTAACCGGAAACCATAATGCATGTGTGAATACATAGACCACAACATGTCCCTAGTGAGCCTCTAGTTGGCTAGCTCGTTGATCAATAGATGGTCACGGTTTCATGGCCATGGACATTGGATGTCGTTAATAACAAGATCACATCATTAGGAGAATGATGTGATGGACAAGACCCAATCCTAAGCATACCACAAGATCGTGTAGTTCATCTGCTAAAGCTTTTCTAATGTCAAGTATCGTTTCCTTAGACCATGAGATTGTGCAACTCCCGGATACCGTAGGAATACTTTGGGTGTGCCAAACGTCACAACGTAACTGGGTGGCTATAAAGGTATGCTACGGGTATCCTCGAAAGTATCTGTTGGGTTCACACGAATCGAGACTTGGATTTGTCACTCCGTGTGACGGAGAGGTATCTCTGGGCCCACTCGGTAAGAAATCATCATAATGAGCTCAATGTGACTAAGGAGTTAGCCACGGAATGATGTGTTATGGAACGAGTAAAGAGAATTGTTGGCAACGAGATTGAACAAGGTATAGGGATACCGACGGTCGAATCTCAGGCAAGTATCATACCGGTAGACAAAGGGAATTGTATACAGGATTGATTGGATCCCCGACATCGTGGTTCATCTGATGAGATCATCGTGGAGCATGTGGGAGCCAACATCGGTATCCAGATCCCACTTTTGGTTATTGGCCGGAGAGGTGTCTCGGTCATGTCTACATGCCTCCCGAACCCGTAGGGTCTACATACTTAAGGTTCGATCACGCTAGGGTTATAGGGAAATAGTGTACGTGGTTACCGAAGGTTGTTCGGAGTCCCGGATGAGATCCAGGACATCACGAGGATTTCTGGAATGGTTTGAAGGTATATATTCATATATAGGAAGTGAGGTTTTGATCAACGGAAGTGTTTCGAGCATCACTGGTAATGTACCGTGACCACCGGAAGGGTTCCGGGGGTCCACCGTGTGGGGCCACAGGCACCAGAGGGCTGCGTGGGCGAAAGGTGGGAGGGAACCAGCTCCTAGGTGGGCTGGTGCACCTCCCACAAGGGCCCAAGGCGCAACAAGGTGGGAGGGGGCAAACCCTAGGGTCAGATGGGCCCTAGGCCCACCTAGGGTGCCGACCCTCCTCTCCCCTCTCGTGGTCGCCACCCCAAGGGCCATCTAGGGCCGTCCGCAGCCCTAGGGTGGGAACCCTAGGGGCTGCTCCCTCCATCCTCCTCCTCCTATATATAGTGGAGGGTTTGGGGCTGCCAAAGATATGCATCTCTCTCTCTCTCTCAGCGCAGCCCTACCTCTCCACCTCCTCGTCCTTCGTAGCGCTTGGCGAAGCCCTGCCGGAGTACCACGCAGCTCCACCGTCACCATGCCGTCGTGCTACCGGAGATCTCCCTCAACCTCTCCTTCCAGGCTGCACGTGTGTTGAACACGGAGGCGCCGTTGTTCGGTGCTTAGATCGGGTTCCACCGCGATCTGAATCGCTGCGAGTACGACTCCACCAACGGTGTTCTTGTAACGCTTCCGCTTTGCGATCTTCAAAGGTATGAAGATGCACTCCCCCTTTGCTCGTTGCTAGTTTCTCCATAGATTGATCTTGGTGACACGTACGAATTTTTTTGATTTACTACTACGTCTCCCGATAGCTAGATGTGTTATTCTATAGATGAGTGTTTATTCACTTGTCATTGCACGAGAGTATAGCCGTAATAGGGATTCTCGACCTTGAAATGAAAAAAATTACTTTATGTTGTCAAATGGTAAATTCCTATGAAAGTGTTGGTATGGAAGGCAACCGTGGATTCGGCTAGCCATGGAAAGTGAAAGAATGGTAGAAAAGGGAATACATTTTATTTTTTGTTTGGGGACCGCTTATGTTGTACCTAGCATGGAAAGATATTGAGAGCTCTCGGTCATTTTCATTGACAGGAAAGCCATGCTACCCAAAATAGTTTCTCTATCAATTTAAACCTTGAGCTCTGGCACCTTTACAAATACCTACTTCCCTCTAGAAGGGCCTATCTATTTACTTTATGCAATTTTTATTTTTACTTGAGTCTTCATCTTCTCTTATAAAGCACCAACTAGGGGGCACTATGATCGTACTCTAGCATTAGGTGTACCTAATATTTGATTGTGTTTCATGAATGGATCAATGTTTGAGCATGATGGGCTAGGGATAGCTTTATTTAGTGTTGATATTTTAAAAGACATGGTTGCTTGTTGATATGCTTGAGTATTAAAGTCTTTATGTCAAACCTAGACTATTGCTTTGAACCATCTAAAAGTCCAAATGTCCACGCTACAAAAGAAAAGAATAAGTGATGAACATGTTACACAACATTCCACATCAAAAAATTTGTTTTTATCATTTGCCTACTCGAGACCGAGTAGGAATTAAGCTTTGGTATGTTGATACGTCTCCAACGTATATATAATTTTTGATTGTTCCATGCTATTATATTATCATTCTTGGATGTTTTACAATCATTTTCTAGCAACTTTATATCACTTTTTGGGACTAACCTATTAACATAGTGCCAAATTGCCAGTTAGCTGTTTTTTCTTGTCTTTTACTTCATGGAATATCAGTACCAAATGGAGTCCAATCAAGACGAAACTTTTTGGAGAATTTTTTGGACTAGAAGAAAGCGAGTGGGCCAAAGAAGTAACCAAGGAGGGAGCCTAGGCAGCCCACAACCCACCAGGGCACACGGGAGGCCCCATGCGCGCCCCGATGGGTTGTGGCCACCTCGGGGACCCCTCCACCGACTATTAGCTCTATAATTTTCCAAATATCTAGAAAAGCCTATGAGAGTCGACGAAACACAATTCCAGTCGCCGCAAGTTCCCGAACCACGAGATCCAATCTAACACCATCACCAAGGGGCGCATCGTCTTCATGGGTGCCTCTCCGATGATGCGTGAGTAGTCCGCGTATCGGGGGGGTGACCCCCGGATACCCCAAGGACGGCAAGTCAGACATGGTGCCCGCCCGCCCGGGCTGACAGCTCCACTCGGTCGGCTGCTCCTGTCCGGCTGCTCCCGTCCGGCTGCTCCCGTCCGGCTGCTCCTGTCCGGCAGCTCCTGTCCGGCTGCTCCTGTCCGGCTGCTGGCTGCGGCCCGATGAAGTCAGCTCCAGGCGTCCCGTCGGACACGAGCTGACAACACTATGGCTGACGGACTGCAGAGCCGGCCATCCTGCTACAGACAGGCACTATTAGACAATAGTGCCCCACTGTTCACCCTGATGCATCATGTCACCCTGCCCCAATAGTGGCGCACTGTAGCCTGCATCATGAGTCATATCACATGTCACCTCCAACAGTGTAATCAGGCCAAGTGGGCCACCCCTTGTCCCCTGGGCCTCCCTATATAAGAGGCACCGGGTGAGCTCACCGATGGGCAAGCGAGCAAGCTGTCCAAGCTGTCCCACATTCCTCTCTTTTCCCCACTTACTCTCACACGTGAGGCCATGGAAGGGAGCAGCCAGCTCCCTCTCCCTCCTCAGATACGGCTCCAGGAGCAAGCCTGTACCAGATATACCATATATATACAGACATGCAGGACTGGGGTATTATCTCTCCGGAGAGCCCCGAACCTGGGTAAACCATTGCGTGCTATTCACATACCCATCCCGGAGCATCCACGACAGCCTTGCTCTCACCTCGATAAGCCTACCTATGGCATATGTCATCTCGCGAGACCCCCCATGAGAAAACCACGATAGTTGGCGCCCACCGTGGGGCAAGCTGCTGTTGGAACCGCGGTCCGGGCGGGATCCTCCTTGTCGTCACCGCCGCGGCGCTACCGCCGTCTCCCCGGCGGCACCTGGGGGCTCGATTCCAACACGCCCCCATGGCGGCTGCTCGGGACCGCGCGGCCCTGCCGTCGGTCTCGCCCACGACGAGTTTGCTTCGATGCACCGCCGACCTTATGGGACGATGCGTCCGTGCCGTCTCACCCGTCGTAGCTCCACCTTTGCTCCGCCCGTGCTCGTCTTTGCAAGCCCTGCTCCACCCGAGTCGCTCCTCATTGCCCCCTGGCCGAGCCCGCGCGAGCCTGCGCACAGCGCCCACGGCGGCTCCACGGTCTGCCTTCATCCACGAACGCGATGCCGCCCGAGCCCCGTCGCGTCGCAATCCAGCGCCCGGATGCGTGTACGCATCTGCCCGTGCTCCTCCAATGCCGGCTCCTCCGCCGCCCGTGTCGGCGCCCGCACCCGGGCGGCTGGCCGCCCCACGCCGATGGCTCCACCTCGCCCGCCCGCGCGCCCAACGGCCCGGTCTGGCTCCCGTCCCGCGCACCCTGGGCCTCCATCGCGCGCCGCCCAAGCCATGTGCGCCCTGCCTCCACGGCTGTTGCGCCACGCTGCCGGGCCACCACTGCGGCCGGCTACTGTCGCGCCTCCGTGCGTTGGTGTTCCGCCCGGTCCTGCTCCGGCACCGTGTGGCCGCACGCCCTGCTGCGTCTGCCCCGTGGTGTGCCGGCAGCCCGTCGCACCAACGCTTCCGGCTCCGCCCCGTGGTGCGTCGGCAGCCCGTCGCACCAGCGCTTCCGGCTTCGCCCCGTGGTGTGCCGGCAGCCCGTTGCTCCAGGACGGCTCCGCACGTCCGCGCCCCCCCCCCCCTCATGCCCGGTCCGGCTCCACCTCGCGCGTCCACGCCCGCTTCCGGGTCAAACTACTGCACCTCGGCCCGCTCCACTCCGCAACGAGGGACCCGCGCACGTCGGCCCTGCCATCCGCCCGTGCCGGCTCCCGCCCCGCGTCGTCACCTCCGGCCAAATGCTGCTCCGGGCCAGCTCCCGCCCCGCGCGCCTGGCTGCTGCGCCTGGCAGCCCAGCTCGAGCCTCGGCCGCCCCTCGGCCTCCCGCGCGCAGTTCCGCCCGCGCCTGCCCATCCTCCGTCCGGCTGCGCCCATGCGCCTCCGGCTTCTCCCGACCGGCGTCCCGCCGGCCGGCCCTGTCCTGCACCCTGCCTCATGCCGGGCCCCGCCCCATTGCGGCCGGGTCGCCCACACCCGTGGCCGGGTTGCCCTGCGCGCTGCTCCACTTGCTCCACCTCCGACCCGAACAGGCGCCTCCGGCCAGCGCCGCCTCCACCTGCCGGCGCCCCCCGCGCCCGCTTCGTCCGGCCGACCGCGGCCCGTGCTGCCTCGGCCCCCTGCTCCACCCAAGGCCTGGCCAGCTCGTGCCCTGCACGTCGTGCCGGCTCATGCGCCTCAACCGGCTGCTACCGACAATGCCTCCGGCCGGCTGTCACTCCAGGGCCCGGCGCGACCACGAGGCTCCTTGTCGGCTCGCGGCCTGGCCGGCTCCCGTGCCGCTCCGATCGCTCATGTGCGGCTGCCTCCTGGAGCAAAAAAGTGTGGGCCGGCTGCCTACTCGTGCAGAAAAATGAAAAGTGCGAGCCGACAAAAAAGTTGCATCCAGCTGCCCACAGCCGGCAGAGCTGAAAAAGAAGAAAAGAAGAAAAGAAAAAGGCCGCTCGACGCCTCCGTCCGCCCGCGACACCGCTCTGCCAATGGTGATGCCCGCCTCAACGCCTGGCCGGCTGTGCCAGGCCGGCTCGGCCGCATCCCGGCGCCGTCCGTTCGGTCGGACCCGACCTGCCAGGACCCCCCTTCGAGCACCCGAGGCTCGAAGGCTACACCCAGCGGGTGTGCCGGCGCGCTCCGCAAGCGCCGAACCACGCCGGCTGTCTTCGCCAACAACTATCTCAGTGACGTCAAAAAAAGCAATGCACCTCCTTGCTCGGAGGCTCGGAGGCTATCCCTCGACAGCGCCTCGCGCACTCCAGCCGGCGGACCCCGCGTCCACCCTCTGCAGTGCCTCACGCACACTAGTCGGCGGACCCTGCGTCCGCCCTTGGCAGCGCCTCGCGCACACCAGCCGGCGGACCCCGCGTCCCCCCTCAACAGCGCGTCGCGCACTCCAGCCGGCGGAAGCCGCGTCCGCCCTCGGCAGCGCCTCGCGCACACCAGCCGGCGAACCCCGCATCCGCCCTCGGCAGCGCCTCGCGCACACCAGCCGGTGGACCCCGCGTTCGCCCTCGGCAGCGCCTCGGGCACTCCAGCCGGCGGACCCCGCGTCCGCCCTCAGCAGCGCCTCGGGCACACAAGCCTGCGGATCTTGCGTTCGCCCTCGGCAGTGCCTCGCACACACCAGCCAGCGAACCTTGCGTCTGCCCTGGGCAGCGCCTCGCGCACACCAGCCGGCGGACCCTGCGTCCGCCCTCGGCAACGCCTCGCGCACACCAGCCGGCGGACCCCGCGTCCGGCCTCGGCAGTGCCTCGCGCACTCCAGTCGGCGGACCCCGCATCCGCCCTCGGCAGCGCCTCGCGCACTCCAACCGGCGGACCCCGCGTCCGCACTCAGTAGCGTCTCGTGCAAATCAGCCGACGGACCCCGCGTCCGCCCTCGGAAGCACCCTGTGCTCTCCAGCCGACGGACACCGCGTCCGCGCACGGCAACGCTTCGTGCGCGTCAACAGGACCACGTCGACGACAAAACCGCCTCGCCGGCACCCAACAGCAATGTGAGATCTCCACGCGCATACCCTTGCACCATACACACAAAAACAAATAACCCCGACCGGCCCTCGGGGGCCATCCCGGCATTTATTCTACACTTTACTGTTCACCCCGGCGCCGGCTAGTGTCGGCCCGGGGCTGGCCGCTTGGCCCGATACGTTCGTTCCCACGGGACGGCTTAGTAGCGTGCATGGGACCAAAGGCCCACTCTTCGTCTCAGCTACAGACCGCACCACGGCTATCCGGCTAGCAAGAGCAAAAGCTTGAGGTCACCACACGCGAAAAGCATCCGGGGAGAAAACGGCTTGGGTGACCTAGTCGCTTCATCTATGAGTATCTACTCGGTCGAGTTTGCTCCCAGAGTCCGAGTATTGTACGCTCCATTCCGTGGCCCGCTCTTCGTCTCAGCTATAGACCGGCTCCTGACTGTCTGGCTAGCAAGAGCAAAAGCCAAAGAGCGGAGAGAACGTGAAAAAGACTTAAGGGGCCTCGAGCGAAACCGAGTCGGCACCCTTCGCATAAAGCTCATGCACTACCAAAATCAAAAATTTGATATACTTGTGCTGACTTAACCTTATCTTTTGCACGATCATCCATGAGGAACCTCCTCACCCAGAGGCTCGGAGGCTACCCTTCGACAGGGCTCCGCGCCCATCAGCCGGCGGACTCTCCGTCCGACCCCGGCAGCGCCTCGCGCTCGAGAGCCAGCGGACCCCACATCCGCCTTCGGCAGGGCTCCATGCCCATCAGCCGCCGGACCCTCCGTCCGCGCCCGGCAGCGCCTCGCGGTCGACAGCCGGCAGACCCCACGTCCGCCTTCGGCAGGGCTCCACACCCATCAGCCGGCAATCCCTCCGTCCGCGCTCAGCAACGCCTCGCGCCCATCAGCTGGCGGACCCACCGTCCACGCCCGGCAACGCCTCGCGCTCGACAGCCGGTGGACCCTGCGTCCCCCTTCGGCAGGGCTCCACGCCCATCAGCGGGCGGACCTCCGTTCGCACCCGGCAATGCCTCACGCTCGATAGCCGGCGGACCCTGCTTTCGCCTTCGGCAGGGCTCCACGCCCATCAGCCGGCGGACCCTCCGTCCGCGCTCGGCAGCGCCTCGCGCTCGATAGCCGGCGGACCCCACATCTGCCTTCGGCAGGGCTTCACGCCCATTAGCCGACGGACCCTCCGTCCGCGCCCGGCAATGCCTCGCGCCCATCAGCCGACGGACACTCCGTCCGCGCCCAGCAATGCCTCGCGCCCGTCAGCCGGCGGACCCTCCGTTCGCGCCCGGCAAAGCCACGCGCTCGACAGCCGGCGGACCCCGCATCCGCCTTCGGCAGGGCTCCATGCCCATTAGCCGGCGGACCCTCCGTTCGCGCCCGGCAGCGCCTCACGCTCGACAGCCGGCGGAACCCCGTCCGCCTTCGGCAGGGCTCCACGCCCATCAGCCGGCAGACCCTCCATTCGCGCCCGGCAACGCCTCGCGCACATCAACCGGAGGACCCTCCGTCCGCGCCCGGCAACGCCTCACGCTCGACAGTCGGCGAACCCCGCGTCCGCCTTTGGCTGGGCTCCACGCCCATCAGCCGGCGGACCCTCTGTCTGCACCCGGCAACGCCTTGCGCTCGACAGCCGGCGGACCCCGCGTCCGCCTTCGATAGGGTTCCACGTCCATCAGCCGGCAGACCCTCCGTCCGCGCCCGGCAACACTTCACACTCGACAGCCGGCTGACTCCGCGTCCATGCCCGGCATCCTTGTCGTCGTCGTCTACTTCAGCAACGGCAAAGACCCTCCGCCCGACTCTTCGAGTTGCCCGGAGGCTCAGAGGCTACACCGAGTGGGTGCGCTTGCGCGCCCCCACTGGAAAAACGCCACGCCGGTTGCAGGCCCACCGCCGGCTGCCACCGGGATCCTCGACGCCGTCATCTACTCCAACAATAGCAAAGACCCTCCGCCCGACTCCTCGAGTCGCCCGGAGGCTCGAAGGCTACGCCCAGCGGGTGCGCTGGCGCGCCCCCATTGGAAGAAAGCCGCGTTGTCCTCAACCCGCAGCCGACCGTCATCGACGACTTCTGCAACAACAACAACGGCGACGAAAAACCTCCGCCCGACTCTTCGAGTCGCCTGGAGGCTCGGAGGCTACTATCGGGGGGATGACCCCCGGATACCCCAAAGACGGCGAGTCGGACAGGGTGACCGCCCGCCCGGGCTGACTGCTCCACTCGGCCGGCTGCTCCTGTCCGGCTGCTCCCGTCCGGCTGCTCCTGTCCGGCTGCTCCTGTCCGGTTGCCGGCTGCGGCCCGATGAAGTCAGCTCCAGGCGTCCCGTCGGACACGAGCTGACAACATTGTGGCTGACGGACTACAGAGTCGGCCACCCTGCTACAGACGGGCACTATTGGCCAATAGTGCCTCACTGTGCACCCTGATGCATCATGTCACCCTGCCCCAATAGTGGCGCACTGTAGCCTGCATCATGAGTCATATCACATGTCACCTCCAACCGTGTAATCAGGCCAAGTGGGCCACCCCTTGTCCCCTGGGCCTCCCTATATAAGAGGCACTAGGGGAGCTCACCGATGGGAAGCGAGCAAGATGTCCCAAGATCTCCCCCATTCCTCTCTTTTCCCCACTTACTCTCACACGTGAGGCCATGGAAGGGAGCAGCCAGCTCCCTCTCCCTCGTCAGATACAGCTCTAGGAGCAAGCCTGTACCAGATATACCATATATATACAGACATGCAGGAGTAGGGGTATTATCTCTCCGGAGAGCCCCGAACCTGGGTAAACCATTGCGTGCTATTCGCATACCCGTCCCGGATCATCCACGACAGCCTTGCTCTCACCTCGATAAGCCTACCTATGGCATCTGTCGTCTCGCGAGACCCCCTATGAGAAAACCATGACACCACCATAGACCTACGAGTCTGTAGACAGTAGATAGATGGCTTCCTCTCTCTTTTGATTCTCAATACAATGGTCTCTTGGAGATCTATTTGATATAATGACTTTTTGTGGTGTGTTTGTTGGGATCCGATGAATTTTTAGTTCATGATCAATTTCAATCCATGAATATTATTTGAGTCTTCTTTGATCTCTTATATGCATCATTACTTATAGCCTCGTATTTCTTCATCGAATCTTTGGTTTAGTTAGGCCAACTATATCGAATTTTCTTGCCATGGAAAGAGGGCTTTGTGATGAGTTTGATCTTGCATTATCCTTTTCCAGTAATAGAAGGGGCAGGAAGGCATGCATGTATCATTGCTATTAAGGATAACAAGATGGGGTATATTCCTACATGAATAGATCTTTTCTACATCATGCCACTGTTCTTACTACATTAATCCGTTTTTCCATGAACCTAATACACTAGATGCATGCTGGATAGCGGTCGATCTGTGGAGTAATAGTAGTAGATGCAGAATCGTTTCGTTCTACTTATCTTGGACGTGAGTCCTATATAATGATCATTGCCCTGGATATCTTCATGACTATTCGATCTTCTATCAATTGCCCAACAGTAATTTGTTCACCCATCACGTGCTATACTCATGAGAGAAGCCACTAGTGAAACCTACGGACCCTGGGTCTACTTTTCTGACATATTGCTTTCCGATATACCTTTTGCCGCTTTTGTTTCGAGATCTATTAATCCAAAAACCCCCAAAATACCTTGCTGCACTTTTTGTTTACTTCTTTTATTTTGTGTTCTTGTGAGATCTATTTTCCCGACCTATTACAATCTAATCTATCTTTTTATCATTGAGAACTTGACAACCTCTCTTACGCGTCAGGTTGCAAGTATTTGTTCTTTGTGTGCAGGTGTTGTTTACGTAGTTGCTTGATCTTCCTCCATGAATTGATACCGTGGTTTATTAACTGAGGGACATACTTACCGTCGGTGTGCTGCTTCATCCCTTCCTCTTTGGGGAAATACCGACATAGTCTCAAGCCACGTCACCTATCGCCAAGGACTCTGCTTGTAGCTTCTTGAGGGGATACGGTTTTGGGGTGTAATGGGTGGGCTCCCGCACCCACCCATTCACCCCAATTCATCTTCTTCCCCGAGCTCAGCCCCTCTCCCCTCTCTCTCCCCTACCCAAACGCCCACTGGACCCTACTCATTTGCTTGAGATTTAACCAGTGGATCCGGAGCATTTTCATCACACAAGGTACCTCTCCCACTCCCCATCTTTTTGGTTGGTTGAAATCATCTATTTTGGTTGGTTTGCTCACTTTCTTGCAAACCCTAGCTCTTGCTCAATTTGGGATCAAATTAATGAATACGATGCATTTAGTGCTATGTTTGTGCTTTGCATGTGTATTGTGTGTCTAGCATTGTTGGTGGTGGCTAAATCGTGTCCTAGGATTAATGGTCATGTTAGGGGTTAGGCTTTAGGATTAGGGTCAGTGTTAAGGTTATGACTATGGATTACATATGACCATGTGTTGTCTTGATTGAATGAAATGAATAGAAGTTATCTTGTATATTCCATTCACGGGATTCATAAAGTGTCCGAGTTCTTCATGAGCCAGTAAGTTAGATGCACACCTACTTAGTTTTAGTAGAGAGCTTTCATACACTTGTACCTATAGTACATAAAAATTTGCATGTGAATCCCTACTCCTCGCATCGATATTGATTGAAAGGCATATCCATGGCCTAATGGTCTGCCAAGTTCATGCAAGACTTTCTCTATTTTTGGCTTCCCTTATCAACCCCTACCATAATTCTATTACACCAAAAGTGTTCAAAGTCCATGGCTCACGCTCAGGTATTGAGTGAATTTGAAAATGTTGAATCGCGTAAAAAAGTATGATTCAAATGCTTGGTTAGGCACCGAGATGTTCATGATTTATGCTTTACATTTGGAAATTCGAGTTATACCATTGCTTATTACATGATTAAATGAGTAGGGATATTGTTCTTTGTTGTTATTTTGAAAGGCAATGATTATTTGATGGTATTCATCTATATTATCGTTTCAATATTTACTAAGTCATCGTTTACATGATAGACATTTTAGGTAGCATTCAACATCAAAAAAATTGTTTTTATGATTCATCTACTTGAGGACGAGCTGGAATTAAGCTTGGGGATGTTGATACATCTCCAACATATCTATATTTTTTTTATTTTTCATTCTATTATTTTATCAATCTTGTATGTTTTATACACCATTTTATATTGGGAACTAACATATTAACCCATTGCCAAGTGCGAGTTGTTGTTTTCTGCTTGTTTTCGCTTTTCAGAAAATCTTTACCAAATGGAGTCCAAACGGGACAAAATAATTTGATGATTTTTCTAGAGCAAAAGATACCCTAGAAGCTTAGAGGGAGTCGAGACGCCGCACGAGGAGACGACAAGCTAGGGGGGGCGCCCTTCTCCCTTGTGCTTCCCTTGTGGCTTTGATCGACCATCTCGCTGGCCTATATATTCACATATGTCCCAAAAAACCCAGAGGAGCACCCGAAACAATTTTTTCGCCGACGCAAGCCTCTATTTTTCCATGATCCCATCTGAAGGCCTTTTTTGGTACTCTGCCGGAGGGGGAATCCATCTCGGAGGCCATCTTCATCAACCTTGCTGCCGCCCTAATGATGTGTGAGTAGTTCCTACAGGAGCTACGTGTCCATAGCTGTAGCTAGATGACTCTCTCTCTCTCTCAATATAAACACTATTCTGATCACGGGTTCAACATATTATTCTGATCACGGGTTCAACTTCCTGAGTTACAGAACCTAAACTTCCCATTGTAGGAACCCGACCTTCGGGCTATCTTCGCAATCGTGTCTCTCTGCGCGAATTTTTCTGGTCAGTCGTGTTCTCTGTGACGTAAGTGTAATCTGGGAACGGGTTTTAGCAACTAAATGCCCGTTTTAAATAAGAATCTCGCTCGTTGGCGGATTTGCTCTTGGGACGTGATGAACTTGCGTCTGTTACAATTTTACTGCTTGATTTGTTGGACCTGAACTTCCCTTGGTGAGAGGTTGAACTTCCCATAACATTGGCCAAATGAGGCTTTCAATATACCGTTGGAAAGCTGTGGACACGACGGTCACGGCCTAAGTTGAATTTTTGTCAATATCTAAATGGTTTAAGAGCAGTTTTGAAAATCGTTTTTCTTCACACACAAAAACGTGAATGGTATTTTCGATTCCATTTCTAAACCGTTTATCGGAATGAGGCAAATGAGATGGCGTTCGATAGCTGCTGCAAATCCGCTCATTTCACATGTCGAACATTTTTCCAAATTCCCTATGGATTAAGAGGAATTTCAAAAATGGCGGAATATTGGAAACCGAACAGCCAGGTTCGTATTTCGGGGTTAACTTGAAAATTGCTAGTCCTATCCATGCATATGATTAGTGGTTGGAAAGCTTATGAAAATGTGCATCTTTCCATATAAAACTTTTGTTCCAAAAATGAACGCTTTAAAAGTAATTTGGAAAATGGCCAAATCTATTCCGAGTTCGTATTTTCACGTTGTTTTCTCAACGGTTTATCAGAATGAGGCAAATGATATGGCGTTGGAAAGCTTGAAGAAATGCGAAACTTTTTTATGTAGATTGGTTTTTCCAATTCTTTACGGTTTTAAGTCAATTTCGAAAATGGCCAAAAACGTTTTTTGGCCAGAATTTCTAGAAACTTCATCGGAATGGGGCAAATAATATACCGTTGAAAAAGTTGGAAAATGCGAAACTTATACATGCAGGCGGTGTTCTCTGATTACTAATCATTTTCAAGCAATTTCGAAAATGGCGAGATGACGTGTTCTACCTTTATCACGAAATAGATTCTTCGAAAATGCACCGCGTGAAGAACTTGAACTTCATCGGCACGTCTACCTAAACTTCACTCTGTTTCTTCATGTACTGTTTTTGCTCGTAGCTCTCCATCCACTCACCAGAAGTGAGCAAGTGATATATCGACGGAAAGCTGCTGTAAACACGCAACTTTCCGTCTTGATCATTTTTTTCATACTCGCGACGATTTAAAAGATTTTCATCCAAAATTCATTTAGCGTAGTAGTTGAACTTCCCGTTGTTTCCACGTTGAACTTCTGCCGCACTAGAGATCTCGAACTGCACCGAGAGGAGCACGTGAACTTCTTGCAACAAATCTTTTAGGCTTTTAGTTTTTTATTTGTTTTATTGTCATTTGAAATGCATTCCGTGTAGTAGTTGAACTTCCCGGTGTTTTCACTTTGAACTTCTACCACGTATTTTTGTTCGTAATTTCTCACCCGTTCATCGGAGTTGCACAAATGATATACCATGCCAATTACCACTCTCACAACAAGTTTTGAACTTTCCCGTGCCGAGCACCTGAACTTCTTGCAACTATTTTTTTATACTTTAACTTTCTATTCTATTTTCTGTTATGAAAACGCACACCATGCAGTACGTGAACTTCTGACAGTTATGAATTTGAACTTCTCTCTGTTTCGCATTAGTAATGAAAAAAAATTGAGTTTTTTATAGACATCGAACCGCTCTAACTTTTTTATTTGAACTTCTTTGTGTTTTTTTCGAAATGTGAAAATTGGAGTATTTATAGAAACATCAAACCTCTTCGTTATTTCTTGTTCACATAGTTCATGAGATAAAATAACTAGCACTCATGGAAAAAATGGAAAGTTCACGAGTAGCAGAGGGAGCAGGTCGACATAGCAGCAGGTGGGCGTCACTTTTTTGAGGAGTGCATGCTGCTGCAGGAAAGAAGAGCCACTGCCGGCTCCGTCGGAGAAGGTCGGGGGGGAGGTGCTGGGACACACATTCACCAGAGTCGAGGAGCTCGTGGGAGCCGGAGGAAGCCGCACTCGGGGGCTGGTGGAGGGAGACGGCCGCGACCCGGTGGGTGGCGTGCGTCACGGGGTGCTCTCGTCGATGGGACCCCGTGCGGCGGCGGCGGCAGGGATCCTGGGTGCGCGGATCCTGGGCGTCTAAAAAAATCCGCATGAAATTAATGCCTTTTTGTTCTGTTCTATAGGTTTTACAGGACTTTGTTTTAGGCTTGTTACAATTCGAACTTCCAAGGCATTATACGAGTGAATCTCCATGAAAAAGGGGAATTATATAGGTGTTTGTTATTATTTTGTATGAACCTACAGTTTTCTTCTTTCTGACTTCCTTTGGTACAACTAGTTAGTGCATTTTACTTTAATCACTCGGAGAGATGTAACACTACAAATGTTACAATGTGGAGTAAGTTTTTCATGTGTAGTTACTTCTAGATTCTCTTGTATTTTTGTATGCGTGAACATCAACTAACACATCAATTAGAGGTTAATTAGTGGTGCAAAAAAATGGCATCTTCTTTTTTGTAAGCATCAAGTGGCAAAACAACATAACAATAACCGGATCTCCTTGTTTGAAATTGCCATTTTTTCGACGGAAAGAATGCCTGAACTTCCAGGAACCACATCCTATGAACATGTTGACCATTTTTTTTAAGCACTACACGGTTCTTCTTGATGAGTATATATGAACTTCCAGCAACCTCATTTTGAAGCGCTACACAACTTTTTCCACGAACAGAATGCGTGAACTTCTAGAACCACAAAGCTTTTTCTGAACATTCTTCATTACAGTATTAAATTTTACGATTCTTGAGAACATGAACTTCAGAAGACACGCTATAACATAAATCAATCAAAGTACAGTGATTAATCAAAAAGAGATCGAACCAGCATTGTCCATAGAATGAGCAAAGGGCGGGGACGAATTTTTTCACGGTTGTGCTCGGCACTGCGTCGGTGGAAAGGTAGGTAGGTCGCCGGCAGCGGAGAAGCACAAGCGGGAGGAGGAGTCTCGGCACCTCCATGATCCAACGACTGCAGTCGATGTGGTCGGAGCCCGGGACCGCGCAGAGCAGCGACGCATGGCGCGGGATGAGCGGCGTCGCGCGAGAAATTGAACTTCTTGGCTTTTACATTCTAGGTGTGGGATAAATCTGTTTTTGTATAAACTTGGAATTGCCTTGTTAATTTAATTCGAACCTCTTTGTTTTTACACTCGTAGCAACCCCACTAGAAATATATAATATAATAATAATAATAATATTCCGGCTAAGCTCTCGCGCACGCCGTGCGTTTCCAGTGTTGGGCGTGAGCCATCTTTTGCTTGACACATGTTTACATTAATATTTTCATTTACTGTCAATTTTTTAACGGCTTCTGAAGACAGCAAGTCAGGACACACATCCACTTATCCAAAACATATATAGTCATCACCCATACTTTTTAAGGGCATGTCAAACGCCGACTCTTAAATCGTCCGCATATGTCCGGACCTGGATAAGTGACATCTATTATGTTAGGGCATTTGCAATGTGGACCTTCGAATCATCCGCATAAGTTTGGACCATGTGGCCTGGAAGTGTTGTGTCATCCAATGCAGGCATGTATCGGCCCGTAGGGCAATCCGATCCGGACACACTTTCTCCCGCAAACCGGAGATAAACAAGGTGGTTTTGCGGGCATCCGGACAACTGCCACACCCGCTATGGCGCGTTTATGCCCGGCCAGAGCAGACGCGACCTCTCATTAGCGTCCGCATTGAATTGGCGCGACAGCCGAGAGCGCCGCCCATGCCGCTTCCCGGTGCATGCGACTACTCCACATACAAACGACACCATGACCACCCGTTCCTCTCACTAGTGTCCGCATTGAAGTGACGCGCCAACCGAGAGAGCACCATCCATGCCGCTTCCCGGTGCATGCGACTACTCCGCGTTCAAGCGAAACCATGACCACCCGTTCCGTCCGTCTGTCGCCCACATTAATGACACACGGTTGCCGATGAACCTACTTCAGCGCTACGCGTTCGTCCCTCTGGCGCCCACCATTGCCATTCACCTACTATATAATCTGCAGCCCCGACCATAGATGCATGCATCCTCCTCTGAGCCTTTTCTCCTCTTCCGCACCACTCCCACCATGGCCTCCTCGCGCTCCAAAGCTCCCTGGTGTCGGTGTCAAAACCGGCGGATCTCGGGTAGGGGGTCCAAAACTATGAGACTAGGATCGATGATAGCATGAGACGAAGGGGACACGAGTTTACCCAGGTTCGGGCCCTCCTATGGAGGTAATACCCTACGTCTTGCTTGATTGTATTGATGCTGTAAAAGGTTACAGAGTTGATCTACCTAGAGATCGTATGTCTAACCCTAGATGAGTTATTCTACCTCTACCCCCTAAAACCCCCCGACTTATATAGATGTCGGGGGTGCCCTTAGCTTACACATGGTCGGTAACATGCCAAAGAGATAACTTGCCTAACTACAGCTAATAACTTGGAGAACACTTCTGGACTCCATGAAGCTTCCATCCTTGCATAGATGGTCCTCAATCCTCCGATGCGTGCCTTGAGGCCCATACAGTCCGGCCCATGAATAATGGTCGGCTATTCGAGGATCCCTTAATCCAGGCTCCCTCACCTGGGGCGGACTATTGCCTGACCAGAAGGAGATCGCTGTCATTGCTACCAGCTAGAAGGCCAGCAGGCAGTCGGAGGCCGACGACATCCCGATGGAGGATTCAGCCGAGGACAAGACAGCTACACTCTATTCGCCGGTGCATTGCACCATCACCATTGACGAGACCCGTGCCCATTACATGGACATGGAGTGGGAGGAGAAATTCTGGGAGGCGCAGACCGATGCCGCCTACATGGAGTGATAAGTCGTCGTTGTTTGAGTCCCAAGAAGGCCACCCCTCCACCCCTCCCATTGAATACATGCTTGGTGCGATAAACATCGTCAGCCGATCAGTCGCTTTGGTGGTGACGTGGAGGCGGACAACTTCACTTTCGAAGGATCCGAAGATGGAGGTTACGGGGGCGGAACCAAAACCGGACAGCGTCAAGACGGAACTAGAGAAGGCGAAACTTCAGTTCTCGGGGCTCCTGGACGGACATGAGGAACGGGCGTCAATGGTCATTTAGTTTATGTTTAGAATAGAATATATCCGAAATTATACTTCCACAGTCAGACGAGCATCGTTTTACTTGAAGTATGTCCAAAATGACAAAACGTAATCAATTTCGTGATGTGTTATATAAAATCTGTTGTGTTTATATCAAAATCCACCCGATTTACATGATTTCGTCCGGTTGGTTCATTAAATTGTTAAAATATATGCAAACAACATTTGATCGCGGCTTATGGCATCAGTGTCCATGAATGGGTGCCCCTGTTCACAGACAGATGCTCGAAAAAAATTGTTGATCCACATGGAAGGTGCCCTAACAAATTCAAAAACACGAAATGTACACTTTCAACAGGCACCACTTCCCTCAGTAAACACCGAGTACACAACATTACAAATGCAACGCTTTTGAACAACTGACAAAACAGCTTGCAGATCAATCCAATAACGCAAATGCATGCATGCATGTCCGTAGCAACCTTACAACACATATCACATGATGCATGACATGTGTGACATACATGGTCACCGTTTACCTTTGTTTCGAAGTAAACATGAAAAAACACCTGCGTGCAATAAAGCTAAAAATAAAAGTGCTTATCTAAAATATAGACGAGACCCGCCATGAATGCAATTCTTATATATAGAAGTACATATAAGCTCACTAATTCTGCTGTCTTGCATGTATACGAAATAAAAATACACAAGGATCTGCATGAAACCGCTCGCTAAAAAAAATCTGCTTCACCAGATCCCTCCTCGCAATCCAGACCGCGGCGTCGCCGACACTGGGATCCTATCCGGATCCAGATGCCAGTCGTGCGGCAGGATGGCATCGGGGTACGAGAGAGGCGCATGGTGCTGCCAGTGCCACTCCGCCTGGTGCACTGGCACGTTCACGCGTTGCCTCTGCCGGCAAGGTGTCGGCGCCGGCGGATGCGGGAGGAACTACGAGGGAAAATGGATGGCAGGGGCCTTGCCCTTGGCCTTGCTGCTGCTGGCGTCAGAGAAGAGCCCCATCTCGCTGTGGTGATGGTGGCTAGGGTTTGCCGGCGACGGGGGAGCAGAGCTTGCTAGATGTGGACGACGAGTTTGGATGAGGACGACCCCACCACAGGGTCGGCTTAAAAAAGGACGACCGCTGTCGCTGACGCGTGGGCCCGTGGTCATAAATTAAGCTGACCGTGTGGACAGCGAGTAGTTGGACGGCCGCGAGGTGGGGACGTGGCGGACACCGAGAAGGCGCGCGTGGCATCCGTTCCGCGTCCGCGCCGACGCATTTGGGGCACAAATTTGGGCCGCAAATGCATCGGCGCGGACGCGAAGCAAACGAGATTTGGGTTTGGGTCGGCGCGTTGGGCCGCCATTTTTGTCCGTGCCGACCCAAACGGACGGCGGTGGACGAAATGGGTCGTCCCATTGGAGTTGCTCTTACTTCCACTTTTGTTTGATATGTTGTAGGTAGTATCTATCACATCGGAGAGTATGTACACATAGTATGTAGTATATAAGAATATTTAGATAATATATATACTAATTTTTTGATAGTATGTATCATATTTTTACCATACTCATTTTTACGTACAAATATGTACGTGTTTCACAATATGAAAAAAACTATGAGTCAACTTTAATTTTTTTCACATGTAACACACTTTGAAGTATCTTATATATAGTATGTGAACATATCCAAAATGATAAATTAGTATATATACTATCACATGGTACTATATAAGACATGGAAGTTATCACACCTGATAGTAGGAGGTATTTTTCATATACATACATACATACATATATATATATATATATATATATATATATATATATAATCTATTCATCATTCAGGGTCTAGAATAAGTTATTCTTCACCCGAGGTAATATTACGATCGTTTCATAAATAATTACATTTCAAATGCAATTAGTTACATTTATATTGATTCACTATGTAAAGTTTGACATAAAATAAAATAAAAATATAAGTCATAAGACTAGAAAAATCACATTTTATGTATATTTTACACTATGTTTTTAGGTTTGTAAATTTACATGACATAAGTATTTTTTACGGTGACTATATTTTTTTACGATCTCTTTTTACGTATGGAATACGATAAAATTTACGGAACGTAAAATTACGATGCATTGATGTGAAAATAGAGGGGGTGAAGAATAACCATTCCTCACCCAGGGTGACGAATAGTCTATACATATATATCCTACGACCGGATGTAGTTACACCCACGTCTCATATACTATTTTGTGTTAATATATATACTACTCTATCATTTTTAGTATGTTCATATACTCTATCTAAGATACACCAAAACGAGTTACCTCAAAAAATTGTAAGGGAGCTCATACTTTTTTATTAGATTTAGGAAATACGTACATATTCGTACGTAAAAAAAAGAGTATGCTTAAAATATAATACATAGTATCTATATATCATTTGATATTCAATACAATGATTTATTAAGAGACCTATTCGATGTAATCCTTGCTGTTGGGGTTCGATGAATTGTGAGTTTATGTTCAGATTATTTATTAAAAGTAATTGATCCAATCTAAGATTTATTATGTGTGATTTCATTTATTTATATATGCTGTCAATTCTATAATTTTGTTTGGCCAAGTAGACGAGTAGATCTTTAGAGGGAGTGGTGCATAGTAGTAGGTTCAATCTTGTGATGTTCCCACTCTGTGATAGGAGGAGTAGCGAGACACGTATTTGAATGTTTGCTATTAAGGATAAAACGACGGAGTCTGAACATGTTAATTGTTCTTACTTTGTCTACATTATGTCATCTTACTCCAAGCATTACTTTATTTATATGAACTCAATACCATAGATGCATATTGGATAGCGATCGATTGGTGGAATAATAGTAGTAGGCGTCAGTGAGTTTAATGAATTACTTATCGTGGACGTAATGCCTATGTATTGTTCATGCCATGAATAACAACATAATTATTCGTTTTCCTATCAATCGCCTAACAGTAATTTATGCACCCACTGTTACGATGCTCATGAGGGAGATGCATCAAGGGAATGCTACGGCCTCCGGGTCCATCTTCCTATTACATTTATCAAAAACATATAAAGTAATTGATGTTATTTATTATCTATTTATTTATAATTATCTATCCTACACTATCATAATTAATCCTTGCAATTAACGAGTACAAGAGGATCGACAACCCTCTTGTTCGCGTTGGGTACAAGTATTTGCTTTTGTGTGTGCATGTACTGCCGATCGTTTGTTTACGTGGTTTCTTATTGGTTCGACAAACCTTGGTTATTAATTAAGGGGAATAATTTTTGCTACTTTACTACATCACCCTTCCTTTTCAAAAAAAATCCCAATGTCATCACAAGTAGCAAGCGGTGCGACGACGGGTGCAACATCTGAGGAAAGCACAAAGGGGTGGTGGAAAGTGAAAAAAAGCGGTATGAATGGGGATGTGGCAGTGATAAAAGAGAGGGAAGGAAGTTATAAGATGTCCCATCCATCTCCTGCGCTTCTCAATGCATGCAGCGAGCCACGCGTGGCTTTAGGGAATCTGGCTTGCAAAACACTGAAGATTAGGGACCAAGGGTGCTTTACGTTTCGTGCGGTCCGAGAAGCACATGCAAGCCAACAACGAAACAATCCAAATTTATCTTGCGAGGGCTTGATTGGGCTCTATGCATACGCCCTAAATGGTTGATGATACCCAACACGAAGACATGACAGATGTCTTGCGGCAAACAACTCTCTCGATCGCGATGCATGATGGCACTCCACCGTGCATCCGTGTGGCAAGGGGAGCGAAGCAGATGATGAATACGATGGTAGCTTATGTGTACGCGGCATCTTCGATACATGGCGTTGCTCGATGTGTCTGTATGCCGTGTGTGGTGCAGACTTGTACTGGTCTCTCACTTCTCAGTGAGGGGGAGAAAATACAACACAACATGTATTGGGGTATACGATGGAGCTGTAAAATCATTATGGTGGGCTAGGGCCTACCAGACCATTGTTGGGCTACCTCCGACGGCTTAATATGTTGAATTTGAACACATTGTCATCCTGCAAATGCTATACCTCGCCCAAATCACTAATTAAATAGTATCCTTTGCAAAGGTCATTCTCACAGTCCCAGGTTGTGACATGTGACACACTGCTTTTCTTTTTTTGTTGAGTCATTTATTCAAAATGTTTTATCTCTTAAACCATGCATCTAAGCCGCAAACTGTTTTTACTATTGGATTTATTATGTCGAGATCTTTAAAACTAGATCTCATGTTAATAGTTTGGGCTGAATTTTTTTGTCACGATAAAATCGGTAGAAACCGAGCCGAAAGCATGATTTCCCCACTTTCCCCCTTTTTGAGAGACACAAATGTGCCTCTCGCGGAATAAAATAAAATCATATTTTCACCTATACCTGAGGCACAATTATACCTCTCGTGGAAGTAAATTTGTGCCTTCACAAAAAGCGAATATGAGCCTCTTGCAGAAGCAAAAAAATGGGATTTTCCTCTTTCGGAGAGGCATATCCGTGCCTCTCACGAAAGCAAACTTGGGACTCCGTGAGAAGCAAATATGTTCGTCTCGCAAAAGAAAAAGAAAAGAGTTTCCTGATAACCCACAAGTATAGGGGATCCCAACAGTTTTTGAGGGTAGAGTATTCAACCAAAATTTATCGATTCGACACAAGGGGAGCCAAAGAACATTCTCGAATATTAGCTGCTGAGTTGTCAATTCAACCACACTTGAAAGACATAATATCTGCATCAAAGTATTTAGTAGCAAAGTAGTATGGAAGTAGCGGTAACGATGATAAAAGTAACATAACCAGTTTTGTGGTGATTGTAACAGTAGCAATAGAAAGTCATTTAGCAAGGATCAATATGTGAAAAGCTCGTAGGAAATGGATGAGTGATGGATAATTATGTCAGATGGCATTCATCATGCAACAATTATAACATAGGGTGACACAGAACTAGCCCCAATTCATCATTGTAATGTAGGCATTTATTCCATATATAGTCATATGTGCTTATGGAAAAGAACTTGCATGACATCTTTTGTCCTACCCTCCCGTGGCAGCGGGGTTCTAATGGAAACTAAGGGATATTAAGGCCTCCTTTTAATATAGAACCAGACCAAAGCATTAGCACTTAGTAAATAAATGAACTCCTCAAACTACGGTAATCACCGAAAAGAATCCCAGTTATTGTCACCCTGGGGGATGCGGATCATAACTCGTAATAGGTGTTTACAATTTTCAAGATAGGATCAATAACACACACACACACACACACACACACACACATATATATATATATATATATATATATATATATATATATTCATGAAAACATAATAGAGTCAGATCTGAAATCATGACACTCGGGCACTAGTGACAAGCATTAAGCATAACTAAGTCATAGCAACATCAATCTCAGAATATAGTGGGTACTAGGAATCAAACCCTAACAAAGCTAACTCGATTACATGGTAAATCTCATCCAAGCCATCACCATCCAGCAAGCTTACGATGGAATTACTCACAAACGACAGAGAGCATCATGGAATTGGTGATGAAGGATGGTTGGTGATGATGATGGCGTCGATTTCCCCTCTCCGGAGCCCAAAACGAACTCTAGATCTGGCCTCCCGAGGAAGAACAGGAGGTGGCGGCGGCGGCTTCGTACCGTGAAACATGATGGACTCTTCTCTCTAATTTTTTTCTCCGCAGATGTGAATATATGGAGTTGGAATTGAGGTCGGTGGAACTCCAGGGGGCCCACAAGCCTGCTAGGCGCGGCTAGGGGGTGGTCGCGCCCCCTGGCTTGTGGCCAATGTGTGGCCCCCCTCCGGTTGATTCTTTCGCCACTATTTTTTATTAATGTCAAAAATAATCTCCATAAATTTTCAGGTCAATCCAAGAACTTTTATTTCTGCACAAAAATAACACCAAGGCAATTCTGCTGAAAACAGCGCCAGTCCGGGTTAGTTCTATTCAAATCATGAAAAATAGAGTCCAAAACAAGGGCAAAAGAGTTTGGAAAAGTGGATACGATAGAGATGTATCTGTTGGAAATATGCCCTAGAGGCAATAATGAATTGGTTATTATCATATTTCCTTGTTCATGATAATCTTTTATTATCCATGCTATAATTGTGTTGATTGGAAACTCAGATACATGTGTGGATACATAGACAACACCATGTCCCTAGTATGCCTCTAATAGACTAGCTCGTTGATCAAAGATGGCTATGGTTTCCTAGTCATGGACATGAGATCTCATTTGATAACGGGATCACATCATTCTACAAGACCCAAACTACAAACGTAGCATATGATCATGTCAGTTTATTGCTACTGTTTTCTACATGTCAAGTATTTGTTCCTATGACCATGAGATCATGCAACTCACCGACACCGGAGGAGTACCTTGTGTGTATCAAATGTCGCAACGTAACTGGGTGACTATAAAGGTGCTCTACAGGTATCTCCGAGGGTGTCTGTTGGGTTGGCATGGATCAAGACTCGGACTTGTTACTCCGTGTGACAGAGAGGTATCTCAGGGCCCACTCAGTAATACAACATCACAATAAGCCTTGCAAGCAATGTGACTAAGTGTTAGTCATGGGATCTTGTATTACGGAACGAGTAAAGAGACTTTTCGGTAACGAGGTTGAACTAGGTATGGAGATACCGACGATCGAATCTCGGGCAAGTAACATATCGAAGAACAAAGGGAACAACATACAGGATTAACTGAATCCTTGACATAGAGGTTCGACCGATAAAGATCTCCATAAGATATGTAGGAACCAATATGGGCATCTAGGTCCCGCTATTGGTTATTGACCGTAGAGGTGTCTCGATCATGTCTACATAGTTCTCGAACCCACAGGGTCTGAACACTTAAGGTTCGGTGACGTTTTAGTAGTATAGAGTTATGTATGGTGGTGACTGAAGGTTGTTCAGAGTCCCGGATGAGATCCCGGACGTCACGAGGTGCTCTAGAATGGTCTGGAGGTAAAGATTGATATATAGGAAGTCCTGTTTTGGTCGCCAGAAAAGTTTTGGGCTCATCGGTAGTGTACTGGGAGTGCCGGTAGTGTACCGGGGGACCATCGGGACAGGTATTTCGACCCAAGAGGCTACATGGGCTATGGGAGGAGGTAAATCAGCCCCTAGTGGTATTTCCAAAGCCTCCTCTAGGGGCCCTTGCGGCTGGAGTGGTTTGAGAAGGAAAAAATCCAAAGGTGGAGAGGTGGAAAGAGTTTCCAAGTGGAAAGGAGGAATCCTACTCCTAATAGGATTGTAGTAGGACTCCTCCACCTCCAATTTCGACCAAACCTTGAGGGTTTGAGGCTGCCTCCTCCCCTCCCTCCCTCCTATATATACTAGAGGATTTAGAGGAAAAACATAACCCTAATAGCCACGTACTACCTCTCCTCTAGATCGCAGTTTCTCCTCTAGATCGATTTTCAGCGGTGCTTAGGCGAAGCCCTGCTGGAATAGCTCCACCACCATCACCACAACACTGTCGCATTGTTGGAGAACTCATCTACCTATTCGATCCCTCTTGCTAGATCAAGAAGGTGGAGATCGTCATCGAGTTGTATGTGTGCTGAATGCGGAGGTGGCGTCCGTTCGGCGCTAGATCGGAAGGACCGTGATCAAGATCGCGAGATGGATCATGATGCGATCGTGGGACGGATTGTGATGAGTTCACAGGACAATCGTAATTGGATTGTGGGACGGATCATGATGAGATCGCGGGATGCTCGGCGATTTGGATCGCGAATACGTTCGACTACACCACCCGTGTTTCTTAACGCTTCCCGCTTAGCGATCTACAAGGGTATGTAGATCCACTCTCCCTCTCGTAGATGCTCATCACCATGGATTGATCTTGCGTGTGCATAGGAAATTTTTTGTTTCCCATGGATAGAACCTACGAGCTATGGACAAGCGATGATGTTTCCAAAGTTGATGTGATCAACATCGCACGCTCTCTCTACCTTCGGGATTAGTGACAAACCTAAATAAATGTAATTTGGTGTTTGCGTTAAGCATGAACATGATTAGATCATATTTATTGCAACACAATTATTCATTTAAGTTAGAGAATAATGGTTATTCTGTTTACATGAATAAAACCTTCAATGGTCATGCACCCAGTGAGTATGGTTTGTTGAATCTTAACCGTAGTAATACACATGTTCATAACATTGATGCCAAAAGATACAAAGCTAATAATGATAGTACCACATACTTGTGGCACTGCCGCTAAATGTCATATTGGTATAAAGCGCATGAAGAAACTCCAAGTTGATGGATCTTTGGACTCATTCGATTTCGAATCGGTTGAGACATGCGAACCATGCCTCTTGGGCAAGATGACTAAGGACCCCGTTTTCCGGATTGATGGAGCGGGCAAGTGATTTATTGGAAATGATACATGTTGATGTATGCAATCCAATGAGTCTTGTAGCATGCCATGGATATCATTATTTTCTTACCTTCACTGATGATTTGAGTAGATATAGTGTATGTTTACTTAATGAAACACAAGTCTTAATCATTTGAAAAGTTCAAGCAAAGTCAGAGTGAAGTAAAATTCACTCTGAATTTGCTTAAACTTCACTCTGAATTTGCTTGAACCTTTCAAATGATTCAGACTTGTATTTCATTAAGTAAATATAGACTATATCTACTCAAATCATCAGTGAAGTTAAGAAAATGACGATATCCACCGCACGCTACAAGACTCATTGGATTGCATACATCAACATGTATCATTTCCAATAAATCACTTGCCTGGTCCATCCATCCGGAAAACGGGGTCCTTAGTCATCTTGCCGAAGAGGCATGGTTCGCATGTCTCAACCGATTCGAAATCGAATGAGTCCAAAGATCCATCAGCATGGTGTTTCTTCATGCGCTTTATACCAATATGACATTTAGCAGCAGTGCCACAAGTATGTGGTACTATCATTATTAACTTTGTATCTTTTGGCATCAATGTTATGAACATGTGTATTACTACGATCAAGATTCAACAAACCATTCTCACTGGGTGCATGACCATTGAAGGTTTTATTCATGTAAACAGAATAACCATTATTCTCTAACTTAAATGAATAACTATGTTGCAATAAACATGATCTAATCTTGTTCATGCTTAATGCAAACACCAAATTACATTTATTTAGGTTTGTCACTAATCCCGAAGGTAGAGAGAGCGTGCGATGTTGATCACATCAACTTTGGAAACATTTCCAACACACATTGTCACCTCACACTTAGCTAGTCTCTGTTTATTCCGTAGCTTTTACTTCGAGTTACTAACATTTAGCAACTGAACCGGTATCGAATACCCAGGTGCTACTAGGAGTACTAGCAAGGTACACATCAATAACACATATATCAAATATACTTCTGTCGACGTTGCCAGCCTTCTTATCTACCAAGTATCTAGGGTTGTTCTGCTTCAGCGACCGCTCTCCTCATAATAGACGCACTTAGTCTCGGGTTTGGATTCAACTTTGGGTTGCTTCACTGGAGCGGCAACTGACTTGCCATCCATGAAGTTTCCCTCCTTGCCCTTACCCTTCTCGAAACTAGTGGTTTTACTAACCATCAACACTTGACGCTCGTTCTTGATTTCTACCTTCGCGGTGTCTAACATCGCGAGCAGCTCAGGGATCATTATTGCTATCCCTGGCATTTTATAGTTCATCACCATGTTCTAGTAGCTTAGTGATAGTGACATGGAGAACTATATCAATCACTATCTTATCTGGAAGATCAACTCCCATTCGATTCAAGCGATTGTAGCACCCAGACAATCTGAGCACATGCTCAATGATTGAGTTATTCTCTTTTATCTTGCAGGCAAAGAATCTTGTTGGAGATCTCATATCTCGCAACACGGGCATGAGCCTGAGATCCTAATTTCAGCTCTTAGAACATCTCATATGTTCCGTGACGTTCAAAACGTTTCGTAGCCTCAATTCTAAGCCGTAATGCATGACGCACTAAACTATCAAGTAGTCATCAGAATGTGCCTGTCAGATGTTCACAACATCTACAGACGATGCTAGAGGGGTTGGCGCACAGAGCGGTGCATTAAGGACATAAGCCTTCGGTGCAGCAATGAGGAAAATCCTCAGATCACGGACCCAGTCCGCAATATTGCTACCATCATCTTTCAACTCTATTTCTCTAGGAACATTTAAAATTCAAGGGAGCTACAGCGCGAGCAAGTAATCCACAACATAATTTGCAAACGCACTACTAACAATGTTCATGATAATGAGTTCAATTAATCATATTACTGAAGAACTCCCACTCAAATGGACATCCCTCCGCTCATTCGAGTGATAGATGATCCAAATTCACCAACTCAAGTCCGATCATCACGTGAGTTGAGGTGGTTTCAATGGTGAACATCATCATGTTGATCATATCTACTATATGACTCATGTTTGACCTTTCGTTCTCTTGTGTTCCGAGGCCATGTCTGTACATGCTAGGCTCGTCAAGTTTAACCCGAGTGTTCTGCATGTGCAACATTGGCTTGCACCCGTTGTATGTGAACATAGAGTCTATCACACCCGATCATCACGTTGTGTCTCGACACGAAGAAGTTTCGCAACGGTGCACACTCGGGGAGAACACAATTCATCTTGAAATTTAAGTGAGGGATCACCTTATAATGCTACCGTCTTCCTAAGCAAAACAAGGTGCATAAAAGGATTAACATCACATGAAAATCATAAGTGACATGATATGTCCATGAACTTGTGCTTTTGATCTCCATCTTGAAAGCACCGACATGATCTCCATCGTCACCGGCATGACATCATGATCTTCATCATCTTGACCTCCATCAACGTGTCACCATCGGGGTTGTCGCGCCCACCATGCCTCTACTTCTATTGCTACCGTTTAGCGATAAAGTAAAGCATTACATAGCTCTTAATGATTGACACACAGGTCATACAATAATTAAAGACAACCCTATGGCTCCTGTCTGTTGCCGTACTCATCGACATGCAAGTCGTGATATTCTATACAAAACATGATCATCTCATACATCACATATATCTCATCATGTAATTGGCCATATCACATCACAACATACCCTTCAAAAACAAGTTAGACGTCCTCTAATTGTTGTTGCATGTTTTACGTGACTGCTACAAGTATTTAGCAAGAACAATTCTCACCTACGCAAAAACCACAACGGTGATACATAAGTTGCTTTTCAACCTTCTCAAGGACCGCCTTTGTCGAATCTGATCCAACTAAAGTAGGAGAAACAGGCACCCTCTAGCCATTTTTGTGTAACGAGGTTACACGTCAGTTGATGGAACCATTCTCTCGTAAGCGTACGAGTAAGGTTGGTCCCGGCCCCCTTCATCCCACAATACCGCTGAACCAAAACACGACCAAGGGAGGAAGCAATCTAAGCATCAACACCCACAAACTCTTTGTGTTCTACTCAAGATCTCATCTACACATAGACCTAGCTCATGATGCCACTATTGGGGAATGTTGCATGGGAAACAAAAAAATTCCTACACACACGCAAGATCTATCCATGGTGATGAGCATCTACGAGAGGGAGAGTGGATCTACGTACCCTTGTAGATCGCTAAGCGGGAAGCGTTAAGAAACGCAGTTGTTGTAGTCGAACGTCTTCGTGATTCAAATCGCCGAGCATCCCGCGATCTCATCATGATCCATCCCGCGATCCAATCATGATCCGTCTCGCGAGCTCATCATGATCTGTCCCATGATCTCATCATGATCCGTCTCGCGATCTTGCTCACGGTCCTTCCAATCTAGCGCCGAACGGAGGGCACCTCCGCATTCAGCACACGTATAGCTCAATGATGATCTCCACCTTCTTGATCAAGCAAGAGGGAGCAGAGAGGTAGATGAGTTCTTCGGCAGCATGACGACATTGCTGCGATGGTGGTGGAGCTATTCCAGCAGGGCTTCGCCTAAGCACCGCTGAAAACCGATCTAGAGGAGAGGTAGCACGTGGCTATTATGGTAAGCTTTTTCCTCTAAATCCTCTAGTATATATAGGAGGGAGGGAGGGGAGGAGGCAGCCTCAAACCCTCAAGGTTTAGTCGAAATTGGAGGTGGAGGAGTGCTACTCCAATCCTATTAGGAGTAGGATTCCTCCTTTCCACTTGGAAACCCTTTCCACCTCTCCACCTTTGGATTTTTTTCCTTCTCAAACCACTCTAGCCACATGGGCCCTTAGAGGAGGCTTCATCCGGCCCACCAGGGGCTGGTTTACCTCCTCCCACAGCCCATGTAGCCTCTTGGGTCGAAATACCTCTCCTGGTGGTCCCCCGGTACACTACCAGCACTCCCTGTACACTACCGATGAGCCCGAAACTTTTCCGGCGACCACAATAGGACTTCCTATATATCAATTATGGACCATTCCGGAGCTCCTCGTGATGTTCGGGATCTCATCCGGGACTCCGAACAACCTTCGGTCACCACCATACATAACTCTATACTACCAAAACGTCACTGAACCTTAAGTGTGCAGACCCTGCGGGTTCGAGAACTATGTATACATGATCGAGACACCTCTACGGTCAATAACCAACAGTGGGACCTGGATGCCCATATTGGTTCCTACATATTCTACAAAGATCTTTATCGGTCGAACCTCTATGTCAAGGATTCAGTTAATCCTGTATGTTGTTCCCTTTGTTCTTCGGTATGTTACTTGCCCGAGATTCGATCATCGATATCTCCATACCTAGTTCAACCTCGTTACCGGCAAGTCTCTTTACTCGTTCCGTAATAAAAGATCCCATGACTAACACTTAGTCACATTGCTTGCAAGGCTTATTGTGATGTTGTATTACTGAGTGGGCCCCGAGATACCTCTCTGTCACACGGAGTAACAAGTCCGAATCTTGATCCATGCCAACCCAACAAACACCCTCGGAGATACCTGTAGAGCACCTTTATAGTCACCCAGTTACGTTGCGACATTTGATAAACACAAGGTACTCCTCCGGTGTCGGTGAGTTGCATGATCTCATGGTCATAGGAACAAATACTTGACATGCAGAAAATAGTAGCAATAAACTGACACGATCATATGCTATGTTTGTAGCTTGGGTCTTGTCCATCACATCATTCTCCTAATGATGTGATCCCGTTATCAAATGACATCTCATGTCCATGACTAGGAAACCATATCCATCTTTGATCAACGAGCTAGTCTATTAGAGGCATACTAGGGACATGGTGTTGTCTATGTATCCACACTTGTATTTGAGTTTCCGATTAATACAATTATAGCATGGATAATAAACGATTATCATGAACAAGGAAATATGATAATAACCAATTTATTATTGCCTCTAGGGCATATTTCCAATAGATACATTATAGGCGGCTTCCAAACAGAATGATATCGTTTTTACTCCCCCTCCACCAATTAAACACACTCCACAGCTAGCCGAATCCACGGGTTGTTTCATTATATTTTGATTTGATTTTGAGCATGGGACTGGGCATCCTGAAGACCAGTACTTTCTCGTGAATGATAGTGAATCAACACATATTGTTATAATAACCCATCTAGCATTTAAGATACTAACTGCCCCGAGTCGCTACATGAGCGATTCGGGCATACAAAATAGAATATTATTTGAAGGTTTAGAGTTTGGCATATGCAAATTTACTTGGAACGGCAGGTGAATACCGCATATAGGTAGGTATGGTGGACTCAGATGGAACAACTTTGGGTTTAAGGAAGTGGATGCACAAGCAGTATTCCCTCTTAGTACAAGTGAAGGCTAGCAAAAGACTGGGGAGCGACCGACTAGAGAGCGACAACAGTCATGAACATGCTTAGAGATTATGATGACCCACAAGTATAGGGGATCTATCATAGTCCTTTCGATAAGTAAGAGTGTCGAACCCAACGAGGAGCAGAAGGAAATGACAAGCAGTTTCCTATAAGGTATTCTCTGCAAGCACTGAAATTATTGGTAACAGATAGTTTTGTGATGAGATAATTTGTAATGAGTAACAAGTACCATGTGTAGCAAAGGTGCAGCAAGGTATCCCAATCCTTTTTGTAGCAAAGGACATGCCTGGAAAAAATCTTATATAAAGCAAATCGCTCCCGAGGACACATGGGAATTTCTGTCAAGCTAGTTTTCATCATGCTCATTTGATTCACGTTCGTTACTTTGATAACTTGATATATGGGTGGACCGGTGCTTGGGTGCTGCCCTTACTTGGAAAAACCTCCCACTTATGATTAACCCTCCTCGCAAGCATCCTAAACTACGAAAGAAGAATTAAGATAAATCTAACCATAGCATGAAACGTGTGGATCCAAATCAGCCCCTTACGAAGCAACACATAAACTAGGGTTTAAGCTTCTGTCACTCTAACAACCCATCATCTACTTATTACTTCCCAATGCCTTCCCCTAGGCCCAATAACGGCGAAGTGTTATGTAGTCGACGTTCACATAACACCACTAGAGGAGAGAAAACATACATCTCATGAAAATATCGAACGAATACCAAAATCACATGATTACTTATAACAAGACTTATCCCATGTCCCCAGGAACAAACATAACTACTCACAAAGCATATTCATGTTCAAGATCAGAGGAGTATTAATTATTATCAAGGATCTGAACATATGATCTTCCACCAAGTAAACCAACTAGAATCAACTACAAGGAGTAATCTATACTACTAGCAACCCACAGGTACCAATCTGAGGTGTTGAGACAAAGATCTGATACAAGAGATGAACTAGGGATTGGAGAGGATATGGTACTAGTGAAGATGTTGATGTAGATTGACCCCCTCTCGATGAAAGGATCATTGGTGATGAGGATGGATTCAATTTCCCTCTCTGGGAGGGAAGTTTCCCCCGGCAAAACAACCCTGCTGGAGCTCTAGATTTGTTCTGTCCAAGTTCCACCTCGAGACGGAGGTGCTTAATCCCGAAAGCTCTCTTCTTCTTTTTTTCTAGGTCAAAACCCTTCATATAGAAGAAGATGGGAGTCGGGGGAGCCACAGGGGCCCACAAGCTTGCTAGGCGCGGCCAGGGGGTGGCCGCACCTAGCAGGCTTATGGCCTACAGGTGCCCCCCTCTAGTTGATTCTTGCACCAGTATTTTTTATTAAAACCAAAAATATTCTCCTTAAATTTTCAGGACTTTTGGAGTTGTGCAGAATAGGTATCTCAGATTTGCTCCTTTTCCAGTCCAGACTTCCAGCTGCCGGCATTCTCCCTCTTCATGTAAACCTTGTAAAATAAGAGAGAAAAGGCATAAGTATTGTACCATAACGTGTAATAACAGCCCTAATGCAATAAATATCAATATAAAATCATGTTGCAAAATGGACGTATCAACTCCCCTAAGCTTAGACCTCGCTTGCCCTCAAGCGAAAGCCAAGATCGACGAATATGTCCACATGTTTAGAGATAGAGGTGTCGATAAAATAAAATACGAACATTAGGGCATCATGATCAACTTTAGAACTGTCATACTCATTGTATGAGATTCTTTATACTAGACTAACAATTTGTTCACAAGATAAAGTATGAACCAAGAACTATATTGACAACCAACAAACTATGATCTCAGTCATTGAAGCGATTGACAATTTATCATAACATCGAAAAGAGTCAATATAAGAGCTTGTAAAGCAAATCCACATACTCGATAATATTTTGGTCTTTCAAAATTGCTAGCACTCGTGCGGTACCCACGAGATCAAAGCTTTAATTGAACACAGAGGAAGATGGGGACTTATAGTTTTGCCTCCCAACTATTCACCTCAAGGGTGATATCAACAATAATAACTCATGATCACCCACATCCGAGTGGATATCCGAGTCTAGATCGTTCCCCAACACAACGCTTGCCAAGAGAAATGAAATATAGGAATTGGTGAAAACCACCATGACTCTTGCATAAAGGTAAGTACTAAAAGGTAAAAGTAACAGATAGGCCCTTCATAGAGGGAAGGAGAGGTTGTCATGCGCATTTTGTTTTTGGATGCACAAACTCTTAGTGCAGAGGAATTCTGCGTTGTATTTCCCTTTGTGATAGTAACCTTTATTATGCAGTTTGTCGCTTTTATTTGTTTACTATCAGAAGCTCGTACAACTCTTATTTCCCTTACAATAAAATGTCACACATATTTAGGAGCAATTTTTATTTCCTTGCACCAATGACAACTTACTTGAAGGATCGTATTCAATCCGTAGGTAGGTATGGTGGACTCTCATGGCAAAACTGGATTGAGGTGTTTGGATGCACAAGTAGTATCTCTACTTACTGTGGAGGTTTTGGCTATTATGAGGTGGAAGAAAGCACGACATGTTGGAGGATCTAAAACCATATAACTTCTATCCGGAGGCAATAAAACATAACCTATTATGTTGTCTTCCTTGTCCAACATCAACTTCTTGGCATGTAATATTTAAATGAGTGGTCACAATCACAAAAGATGTCTAAGATAATATATTTATATGTGAATATCTCTTTCTTTATCAGTTCCTTTCAATTGCACCAATGACCAATTACTATGTTTGTTAACTCCCAAAAAATTTTAGTTGACATACTTTTTATATGTGAGGTCATCACTCCCATAAGATCATTATGTATACTCTTTTCTTTTGTTCTACTATTTTTTATTCATTACTTTGAAGAGCATAGTAATCTAGCAAAGCCCTCTCATCAAAACTACTTTTTATTATATAACTCTCGGACTTGCTTACGTAAGGGGGGGCAAAAATAACCCTAAAAGGTGGATCATACTAAAACTTTTATTCTACTAGATCAAAACAAAATAAAAAAGGATCGAACTAAGAAAGACAAGAAAAATGAAAAAGTAAAAAAGGTGTGATGGGATACGATACTAGGGCACCTCCCCCAAGCTTGGCACAAGCCAAGGGGAGTGCCCATACCCATGTGCTCAGGTGTCCTTCTTCGGAGGTGATGGTGGAGGAGTCGATGATGAGGATGGAAGCTTGTTCAATTTCCTCTTAAGCATGAAACTTTGTTGCCTCAGGTCATCTACTTCCTGCTCGAGATTCAATATCCTTTGACATAATTCTTATTTACTCTCCTATAGAAAACGAGAAGGAATAAATAGAACTTTGGGTTTTCTTCTTGTGTTTGCGAGGCTTGATTTCCCGAACTCCACGTGCATGCCTCCCAGTTGAGGCATAGGAGTCTCCTCTTCATCTAAGCTTTCTTCTCTGTACTTGTCTTCTTGTTCCTCCTTCGAGCCCATACCGATCTAGGTCCCCATAGAGCTTGGGATTGGCAATATAATGCAATATGTAGCTCTCCCCATCGGACTCTTGGGACGACATCTTGCTCTAAATCTGCTGCAGAAAAAACTCAAAACGAAAACATGAGGTATTGTCATGATACAAAAGTCGAAACCTTCGGGAGATTATATAATGAATTTTTGCAGGCCCGAAGGAGTATTCCACAAGAAAACGGAGTTCAGGGGGCGCACGGGGTGGGGACAAGCCCCCTAGGCGTGGCCAGGGGGTGGCCACGCCTAGCAGGCTTGTCGCCTCCCCGTGCGTCCTTCAGACTGCTTTTTATTTTCCTAATTTTTCAAATATTCCAAAACTAAATAAAATTGCTATTGGGAAACTTTTGGAGTCAGTTTACTTACCGTACCACATACCTATTCCTTTTTGGAGTCTACGTTCCGGTAAATCTCCCTAATATGCTCTTCGGGAGTTATAGTATTGATAACATTGGTTTCAACATTAATGGGAGTACCTGAGATATAATGTTTGATTCTTTGCCCGTTTACCACCTTCGAATTTGTGCCTTCGACGCTGTTGATCTTGATGGCACCAGAGCGATATACTTCCTTGACGATGTATGGTCCTTCCCATTTAGAGAAAAGTTTTGCTGCAAAAAATCTTATGCGAGAATTGTATAGCAAGACATGATCACCTACATTGAATTCAAGCTTTTGTATCCTTTTATCATGCCATCTCTTAACTTTCTCTTTAAAAACTTGGCATTCTCATAGGCCTTAGTTCTCCATTCATCAAGTGAGCTAATGTCCAATAACCTCTTCTCACCAGCAAGTTTGAAATCATAGTTGAGCTCTTTGATTGCCCAGTAAGCTTTATGATCTAGATCTAGAGGTAATTGACATGCTTTACCATAAATCATTTTATATGGAGACATACCCATAGGATTCTTGTAAGTAGTTCTATAAGCCCATAATGCATCATCAAGTTTCTTAGACCAATTCTTCCTAGATCTATTAACCATCTTTTGCAAGATCAATTTAATTTCTCTATTGCTTAATTCCACTTGACCACTAGACTGAGGATGATAAGGAGATGCAATTCTTATCATCATCCTTTCTATCAACAATATCCAAATCAAATTCTCGTAGTAGAAGAACCCACCTGATAAGTTTAGGTTTAGCACATTTCTTTTCCTTGAGATATTTAATAGCATCATGATCAATGTCAACAGTTACTTTAGAATCAACAATACAGGGTCTAAACTTATCACAAGCGAACAAAACTGCTAAAACTTCCTTTTTAGTGGTAGCATAGTTTCTTTGAGCACTGTCTAGAGTTTTGCTGGCATAATGAATAACATTTAATTTCTTATCGACTCTTTGTCCTCGAATAGCACCTATGTCATAATCACTGGCATCACACATAATTTCAAAGGGTAGGTTCTAATCAGGTGGTTGAACAACAGGTGCAGAAATCAAAGCAATCTTGAGAATTTCAAAAGCTTCTACACAATCATCATCAAAAATGAATGGAACATCTTTTTGCAAAAGATTAGTGAGAGGCCTAGAAACCTTAGAGAAATCTTTAATAAATCTCCTATAGAAACCAGCATGACCAAGAAAACTTCTTATACCTCTGATATCTATAGGACACGACATCTTTTCAATAGCATCAACTTTAGCCTTATATACTCCATTTCCTCTTTTGGAAATTTTATGTCCCAAGACAATGCCTTCATTCACCATAAAGTGGCACTTTTCCCAATTCAAGACAAGATTAGTTTCTTCACATCTCTACAAAACTCGATCAAGGTTGCTCAAACAATCATCAAAAGAAGTTCCGTAAACGGAAAAATCATCCATGAAAACCTCAACAATCCTTTCACAAAAATCAGAGAATATAGCAGTCATGCATCTTTGAAAGGTAGCAGGTGCATTGCATAAAACAAAATGCATACGTCTATAAGAAAAGGTACCAAAAGGGCAGGTAAAGGTGGTCTTCTCTTGGTCCTCTTTTGACGCCGGTATTTGAGAGAAACCAGAAGATCCATGTAGAAAGCAGAAGTGTGTGTGTTTGGATAATCTTTCTAGCATTTGATCATTAAAAGGTAGAGGGTAATGATCTTTTCTAGTAGCTTTATTAAATTTCCCAAAATCAGTTACCATTCTATAACCTATAACAATTCTTTGTAGGATCAATTCATTTTTATCATTAGGAACTACGGTAATACCTCCTTTCTTAGGGACACAATCAACGGGACTAACCCATCTACTATTAGCAATAGGGTAAATGATACCTGCCTCTAGAAGCTTTAATATTTCATTTCTTACCACTTCCTTCATTTTAGGATTCAACCGTCATTGGTGATCAACAACGGGTTTATCATCAGGCTCCATTTTAATTTTTTTTCTGACATAGAGTGGGACTAATGCCCTTAAGATCATCAAGAGTATATCCAATAGCAGCATAGTGCTTCCTCAGAGTTTTCAATAATCTCTGTTCTTCATGATCTGAAAGGTTAGCACTAAGAATAACAGGATATATCTTATTTTCATCAAGATAAGCACATTTCAAAGTATCTGGCAATTGTTTAAGCTCAAACACGGGATCACCCTTGGGTGGAGGAGGATCCCCAAGTATTTCAACAGGCAAGTTGTGTTTCAGAATAGGATGTTGATCAAAGAAAATCCAATCTATTTTGTTACTTTCATTCATATGCATATCATTTTCATTGTCTAGCAAATATTGCTCTAAAGGGTCAGTAGGAGGCACAACAATAGAGGAAAGACCTATAATTTCATCCTTACTAGGCAATTCTTTTTCATGGGGTTCCCTACGAAATTTAGAGAAATTAAACTCATGAGACGTGTTCCCAAAACTTACGGTAACTATTTCCTTCTCACAATCTATCATGGCATTAACGATATTCAAGAAGGGTCTACCAAATATAATGGGACAAAAATTATCTTGTGGGGAACCAAGAACAAGAAAATCAGTAGGATACTTTATTTTCCCACACAAGACTTCAACATCTCTAATAATCCCAACTGGTGATATAATGTCTCTATTTGCAAGCTTAATTGTAACATCAATTTCCTCTAACTCAGCTGGTGCAATATCATTCATAATCTCTTTATATAAGAAAAAGGGAATTGCACTCACACTAGCACCCATATCACATAAGCCATGATAACAATGATCACCAATTTTAACAGAAACAACAGGCATGCCGACAATGGGTCTATGTTTATCTTTAGCATCAGGTTTAGCAATTCTAGTAGCTTCATCAAAAAATTGAATAACATGCCCATCAATATTATCAACCAAGAGATCCTTAACCATAGCAATACTAGGCTCAACTTTAATTTTCTCAGGGGGAGTAGGTGTTCTAGCATAGCTCTTACAAACCACAGCTGAAGCTTTAGCATGTTCCTTGATGCTAATTGGGAAAGGTGTTTCTCAATATAAGTAGTGGGAATAATAGGATCAACATTATATGTAGTAGTTTTATCTTCAACTTTAATAGGTTCAACTACTTTCACTTCAATGGGAGGATGATATTTAAACCACTTCTCCTTGGGGATATCAACATGAGCAGCAAAAGATACACAAAAATAAGCTACTATCTCAGAGTCAAGTCCATACTTAGTGCTAAATTCACGAAAAGCATTGGTGTCTACAAAAGATTTAACACAATCAAACTTAAGGTTCATACCTGACTCCTTACCTTTGTCGAGTTCCCAACCTTCAGAGTTGCGTTTAATTCTTTCCAATAAATCCCATTTGAAGTCAATATCTTTCTTCATATAGGAACGAGCAGAAGAAGTATCAAGCATGGATTGATCATTATGAGAAAGCCGAGGATAAAAATTCTGAATAATAATTTCTCTCGAGAGCTCATGATCGGGGCATGAATATAACATTGAATTAAGCCTCCCCCAAGATTGAGCGATTCTTTCTCCTTCACGAGGCCAAAAATTATAAATATAATTCTGACCACGATGAACTAGATGCATAGGATAGAACTTTTGATGAAATTCCATCTTCAATCGGTTGTAGCTCGATGATCCAATATCATCACATAGCCTATACCATGTCAATGACTTCAAATTCAAAGATAAAGGAAATACCTTCTTCTTGGCGTGTTCCTCGGGTAGACCTGGAAGCTTAAATAATCCACAAGCTTCATCCACATAGATTAGATGCAAATCAGGATGTAGTGTTCCATCTCCTGCATAAGGATTAGCTAGCAGTTTCTCTATCATACCCGAAGGAATTTCATAATAAATTATTTCAGTAGGTTCAGTAGGTTGAGTGACAACTCTTTGTGTTTCTGGTCGAGATGAAGATACCCTGGACAAGCCCCTCAAAGGATTACTTTCCATAGTGACAAGTGACACCAAATTTCAGCACACTATATATACATTCTTCCTTACCAGATTCCACTTACCAAAGGGGCTTCACTTCCCGACAACAACGCCAGAAAAGAGTCTTGATGACCCACACATATAGGGGATCTATCGTAGTCCTTTTGATAAGTAAGATTGTCGAACCTGATGAGGAGCAGAAGGAAATGACAAGCAGTTTCCAGTAAGGTATTCTCTGCAAGCACTGAAATTATCGGTAATGGATAGTTTTGTGATAAGATAATTTGTAACGAGTAACAAGTAACAAGTGTAGAAAAGGTGCAGCAAGGTATACCAATCCTTTTTGTAGCAAAGTACAGGACTGGAAAAACTCTTATATAAAGCAAAGCGCTCCCGAGGACACATGGGAATTTCTGTCAAGCTAGTTTTCATCATGCTCATTTGATTCGCGTTCGTTACTTTGATAATTTGATATGTGCGTGGACCGGTGCTTGGGTGCTGCCCTTACTTCGACAAACCTCCCACTTATGATTAACCACCTCGCAAGCATCCGCAACTATGAAAGAAGAATTAAGATAAATCTAACCATAGCATGAAACGTGTGGAGCTAAATCTGCCCCTTACGAAGCAACGCATAAACTAGGGTTTAAGCTTCTGTCACTCTAGCAACCCATCATCTACTTATTACTCCCCAATGCCTTCCCCTATGCCCAAATAATGGTGACGTGTTATGTAGTGGACGTTCACATAACACCACCAGAGGAGAGACAACATGCATCGCTTCAAAATATCGAATGAATACCAAATTCACATGATTACGTATAACAAGAATTATCCCATGGCCTCAGAAACAAACATAACTACTCACAAAGCATATTCATGTTCAAGACCAGAGGAGTATTAATTATCATTAAGGATCTGAACATATGATATTCCACCATGTAAACCAACTAGCATCAACTACAAGGAGCAATCAACACTACTAGCAACCCACAGGTACCAATCTGAGGTTAGAGACAAAGATCGGATAAAAGAGATGAACTAGGGTTTGAAGAGGGGATGGTGTTGGTGAAGATGTTGATGGATATAGACCCCCTCTCGATGAGAGGATCGTTGGTGATGACTATGGCTTCGATTTCCCCCTCCGAGAGGGAAGTTTCCCTAGTAGAACAACCCTGCCGGAGCTCTAGATTGGTTCTATCCAAGTTCCGCCTCGAGATGGCGGCGCTTCATCTCGAAAGCTCTCTTCTGATTTTTTCCAGATCAAAACCCTTCATATAGCAAAATATGGGCGTCGGGGAGCCACAGGGGCCCCACAAGCCTGCTAGGCACGGCCAAGGGGGTGGCCGTGCCTAGCAGGCTTGTGGCCTGCAGGTGGCCCCCTCTAGTTGATTTTTGCGCTAGCATTTTTTATTAAATCCAAAAATATTCCCCGTAAATTTTGAGGACTTTTGGAGTTGTGCAGAATAGGTATCTTAGATTTGCTCCTTTTCCAGTCCAGAATTCCGGTTGTCGGCATTCTCCCTCTTGCTGTAAACCTTGTAAAATAAGAGAGAAAAGGCATAAGTATTGTACAATAATGTGTAATAACAACCCAGAATGCAATAAATATCAATATAAAATCATGGTGCAAAATGTACGTATCAATTAACCAATATTGGATGCAAGCATGAGTAGGATATAAATCACCATGAACGTAAATATCATGGAGGCTGTGTTGCTTTTGTTTCAACTACATGCGTGAACACGTGCCAAGTCAAGCCACTTGAATCATTCAAAGGAGGATACCATCCTATGATACTACATCACAACCATTTTAATATGTATCTGGGCACTCAAGACAAACCATTATCCACTCTTAGCTAATTAAGCATGGCATGAGTAACTATAATCTCTAATTGTCATTGCAAATATGTTTCACCCATAATGAGTTGAATTCAGAACGATGAGCTAATCATATTTACAAAGGAAAAATAGGTCGAGTTCATAATAGCTTTTCTCCATCTCAATATTTTCATCATATATCATCATTATTGCCTTTCACTTGCACGACCGAACGGTGTGAATAATAATAAGAGTGCACATGCATTGGACTAAGCTGGAATCTGCAAACAATAACTCAAAGGAGAAGGCAAGGTAATATGGGCTCTCTGATAGATAAACAATAATGCATATGAGAGCCACAATATTTTCATTGTGGTCTTCTCCTTACGACCCAAAGAAAGAAATTTCAAACAAGAACGAGAACAACTATTTACACGGGAAAGCTCCCAACAAGCAAAATAAGAACGATAAATCTTTTTGGGTTTTCTTTTAATGCTACAACTAAACAGACTAGAAGGTAAAGCTATAACTAATTTTTTTTTCTCAAGGTCAATTAAACTAACAAGAAGAAAGTGGAAAGAATAAATAAACTACCGTGGAAGCTAAAATGAAAAAGTATGAACACCGACTACTAAGATGAGTGTGTGAACATGAATGTAATGTCGGTGAGAAATACATACTCCCCCAAGCTTAGGCTTTTGGCCTAAGTTGTTCTAGGGACATGGCTGAAAATAACCATCTCCTGGATACTCCGGAGGGTCCTGAGGGTTCCAGTAGTTGGCGAGCTCTTGTGGATCCCACTGAAAAACTGGATCCTGATATGGATCAAGGGCTGGTGCCGGCTCGGGTGTTGGGGGTTACGACAGACCCCAATATCTGTAGATGTCCTCGGGTATAATAGTGTACCTTCCTAAATGAATATCAAACAAAGAAGAAGAAGGCAGAGTAATAATCTCACAAGTACCTTGACTAAACACTAAGTTGTATAGCAGCCTCCTATCATTATTCTTCCTAATAAAATCATGTGTTACCATACTGTCACAGTCTAAATATCTTGTAGGTAGTAGCATTTCCTCTTTCTCCTCAAGCCTAATGGGTATATTAAAGTGTTTGGCTAGACGAGATGCATAGATTCCTCTAAATATGGGGCCCTTCGAAAGGTTTAAGTTTAACCGTTGGGCCACCATAGCACCCAAACTAAAAGTTCTATCAGCAAGTAAAGCGTGGCGCAGAATGGCCAGGTCGGGAGCACTAAGCCTCCATGATACACCCATTTTGCATCATGTTTTCTTGCTGTGATTTATAATGTTTTTATGCATAATAATGCTTTTTTGATTAATTCTAATGCATTTTCTCTCTTAATTTGCAAGGAACACACAAAGAGGGAGAATTCCGACAGTTGGAAATCTGGACCTGGAAAAGCTACGTCAGGCTACCTATTCTGCACAACTCCAAACAAGTTGAAACTTCACAGAGATTTTTTATGGAATATTCAAGAATTATTGGAGCAAATAACTACCAGAGGGCCCCACCAGGTGGGCATAACCCACCTAGGCGCACCAGGGAGCCCAAGCGTGCCCTGGTGGGTTGTGCCCTCCTCGTCCCACCTCCGGTGCCCATCTTCTGGTGTATAAGTCATTTTGACCTAGAAAAAATAAGGAGAAAGCTTTCGGGACGAAGCGCCGCCGCCTCAAGGCGGAACTTGGGTAGGAGCACTTTTGCCCCTCGGCGGGGCGATTCCGCGGGGGAAACTTCCCACCCGGAGGGGGAAATCATCGTCATCATCATCACCAACAACTCTCCCATCTTGGGAAGGGCAATATTCATCAACATATTCAACAGCACCAACTCCTCTCAAACCCTAGTTCATCTCTTGAGTTCAATCTTGTTGTCGGAACTATAGATTGGTGCTTGTGGGTGACTAGTAGTGTGGATTACGTCTTGTAGTTGATCACTATATGGTTTATTTGGTGGACGATTATATGTTCAGATCCATTATGCTATTTAATACCCCTATGATCTTGAGCATGATTATTATTTGTGAGTAGTTACTTTTGTTCTTGAGGTCACAGGAGAAATCATGTTGCAAGTAATCATGTGAATTTGATATGTGTTGGCTCTTTTGATAGTATGTATGTTGTGATTCCCTTAGTGGTGTCATGTGAACGTCGACTACATGACACTTCACCATATTTGGGCCTAAGGGAATGCATTGTGGAGTAGCAATTAGATGATGGGTTGCGAGAGTGACGGAAGCTTAAACCCCAGTTTATGCGCTATTCCGTAAGGGACCAATTGGATGCAAAAATTCAATGCTATGGTTAGAATTTATTCCTAATACTTTTCTCGTAGTTGCGGATGCTTGCGGGAGGTTTAATCATAAGTAGGAGGTTTGTTCAAGTAAGAGCAGTACCTAAGAACCAGTCCACCCACATATGAAATTATCAAAGTACCGAACACGAATTAAACCAACATGATGAAAGTGACTAGATGATATTGTCGTGTACCCTCAAGAACGCATTGCTTATCATAAGAGACTGCTTTGGCCTGTCCTTTGCCTGAAAAGTATTGGGCTACCTTGCTGCACTTTTGTTAATATATTCGTTACTTGCTCGTTACAAATTATCTGGCTATCAAACTACTTCGCTACTTACAATTTCAGCATTTGTAGAAATTACCTTACTGAAAACTACTTGTCATTTCCTTCTGCTCCTCGTTGGGTTCAACACTCTTACTTATCGAAAAGAGCTGCAATTGATCCCCTATACTTGTGGGTCATCAATGCTATTTTCTGGCGTCGTTGCCGGGGAGTGAAGCGCCTTTGGTAAGGAAACATTTATATAGTGTGCTGAAATTTATTGTCACTTGTTACTATGGAAAACAATCCTTTGAGGGGTTTGTTCGGGGTATCTTCACCTCGTTCGGAACCACAATTAGCTACCCCTCAACCTACTGCACCTACTGAAAATATTGAATATGAAATTCCTTCGGGTGTGATAGAACAACTGCTAGCTAATCCTTATGCAGGAGATGGAACTGAACATCCTGATATGCACTTGATATATGTGGAACAAATTTGTGGATTGTTTAAGCTTGCAGGTTTACCTAGGGATCAAGTTATGAAAAAGGTTTTCCTTTTACCTTTGAAGGGAAAATCATTGGCACGTATAGGCCATGCGATGATATTGGATCATGGAATTGGAATCGTTTGAAATTGGAGTTGCACCAGAAATTTTATCATATGCATCTAGTTCATCTCAATCGGAATTATATATATAATTGTTGGCCTCATGAAGGAGAATGTATTGCTCTAGCTTGGGGGAGGCTTAAGTCAATGTTATATTCATGTCCCAATCATGAGCTCTCAAGAGAAATTATTATCCAGAATTATTATGCTCGGCTTTCTCATAATGATCAAACCATGCTTGACACTTCTTGTGCTGGTTCTTTTATGAAGAAGACTATTGAATTCCGGTGGGATCTTTTGGAAAGAATTAAACACAACTCTGAAGATTGGGAACTCGACGAAGGTAAAGAGGCAGGTATTAAACTTAAGTATGATTGTGTTAAATCTTTTATGGATACCGATGCTTTTCAAAAGTTTAGCACTAAATATGGACTTGACTCTGAGATAGTAGCCCCCTTTTGTGAATCATTTGCTACTCATGTTGAACTCCCTAAGGAGAAGTGGTTTAAATATCACCCACCTATTAAAAAAGAAATTAAAAAACCAGTACCAGTTAAATAAGAAACTGTACTCTATAATGTTGATCTAGTTGTTCCTTCTGCTTATATAGAGAAACCACCTTTCCCTATTAGGATAAAGGAACATGCTAAAGTTTCAACTGTGGTTAAAAAAAGCTATATTAGAACACCTAAACCTGAAGCACAAATTAAAGTAGAACCTAGCATTTCTATGGTTAAAGATCTCTTGGAAGAAGATATTGATGGGCATGTTATTTACTTTTGTGAAGAAGCTTCTAGAATTGCTAAACCTGGTAGAAAAGATAAACACAGACCTGTTGTGGGCATGCCTGTTATTTCAGTTAAAATAGGAGCTCGCTGTTATCATGGTTTATGTGACATGGGTGCTAGTGTGAGTGTTATTCCTTACACTTTATATGAAGAGATTATGAAAGACATAGCACCTGCTGAGATAGAAGAAATAGATGTTACTATTAAACTTGCTAATAGAGACACTATATCACCAATTGGGATTATTAGAGATGTTGAAGTCTTGTGTGGGAAAATGAAATACCCTACTGATTTTCTTGTTCTTGGTTTCCCACAAGATGACTTCTGTCCCATTATCTTTTGTAGACCTTTCTTGAACACAGTTAATGCTAAGATAGATTGTAAGAAACAAACTGTGGGAGTTAGCATTGGTGATGAGTCTCATGATTTTAATTTTTCCAAGTTTAGTAGAAATCATCATAGAAATAATTGCCTAGTAAGGATGAAATAATTGGTCTTGCTTCTATTGCTATACCACCTACTGATCCTTTATAACAATATTTGCTAGACCATGAAAATGATTTACATATGCATGAAAGAAATGAAATAGATAAAGTTTTCTTTGAACAATGTCCTCTACTTAAACACAATTTACCTATTGAAAATCTTGGAGGTCCTCCTCCACCTAAAGGTGATCCTGTGTTTGAATTAAAACAATTGCCAGACACTTTGAAATATGCTTATATTGACGAAAAGAAGATATATCATGTTATTATCAATGCTAATCTTTCGGAACATGAAGAAGAAAGATTATTGAAAGTTATAAGGAAGCACCGGGCTGCTATTGGATATACTCTTGATAAGTTAAAGGGCATTAGTCCCACTCTATGTCAGCACAAAATCAATATGGAACCTGATGCTAAACCAGTTGTTGATCACCAACGTCGGTTAAATCCGAAGATCAAAGAGGTGGTAAGAACGGAAATATTAATACCTCTGGAAGCAGGTATAATCTATCCTATAGCTGATAGTAGATGGGTAAGTCCTGTTCATTGTGTTCCTAAGAAAGGAGGTATTACTTCCTAATGATAAAAATGAACTTATTCCACAAAGAATTGTTACATGCTATAGAATGGTAATTGATTTTAGAAAATTAAACCAAGCAACTAGAAAAGATCATTACCCTTTGCCATTTATTGATCAAATGCTTGAAAGATTATCTAAGCACACACACTTTTGCTTCCTTGATGGATATTCTGGCTTTCACAAATACCTGTATAACAACCTGATCAAGAAAAGACCACTTTTACTTGTCCTTTTGGAACCTATGCTTATAGACGTAGGCCTTTTGGTTTATGTAATGCACCTGCTACCTTTCAAAGATGCATGATGGCTATATTCTCTGATTTTTGTGAAAAGATTGTTGAGGTTTTTATGGATGACTTCCTCTGTTTATGGGAAGTCTTTTGATGATTGTTTAAGCAATCTTGAGCGAGTTTTGCAGAGATGCGAACAAACAAATATTGTCTTGAATTAGAAGAAGTGCCACTTTATGGTTAATGAAGGCATTGTCTTGGGTCATAAAATTTCTGAAAGAGGTATTGAAGTGGACCAAGATAAAGTTGATGCAATTGAGAAAATGCCATGTCCTAAAGATATAAAAGGTATTCGTAGTTTCTTAGGTCATGTTGGTTTCTATAGGAGATTTATCAAAGACTTTTATAAAATTTCTAGGCCTCTTACTAATCTCTTGCAAAAGGATATCCCTTTTGTTTTTGATGATGACGGTCTTGAAGCCTTTGAATCACTCAAGAAAGCCTTAATTACTGCACCTATTGTTCAACCACCTGATTGGAACTTGCCTTCTGAAATTATGTGCGATGCTAGTGATTATGTTGTTGGTGCTGTTCTAGGACAAAGAGTTGATAAGAAATTTAATGTTATTCATTATGCTAGTAAAACTCTAGATAGTGCTCAAAGAAATTATGCTACTACTGAAAAAGAATTCTTAGCGGTTGTGTTTGCTTGTGACAAATTTAGACCTTATATTGTTGTTTCCAAAGTAAATGTTCACACATACCATGCTGCTATTAAATATCTTATAGAAAAGAAAGATGCTCGACCTAGACTTATTCGTTGGGTTCTCTTGTTACAAGAATTTGATTTACATATCATTGATAGAAAAGGAGCTGAGAACCCCATAGCTGATAACTTATCTAGGCTTGAAAATGTGCTTGATGAGCCACTACCTATTGATGATAGTTTTCCTGATGAGGAGTTAGCTGCAATAAATGTTGCTAATAGTACTCCTTGGTATGCTGACTATGATAATTACATTGTTGCAAAATATTTACCACCTAGCTTTACTTACCAACAAAAAAATTCTTCTATGATTTAAGACATTACTTTTGGGATGACCCACATCTTTATAAAGAAGGAGTAGATGGTATTATTAGACGTTGTACACCTGAGCATGAATAGGGACAAATCCTATAGAAATGTCACTTCGAGGCTTATGGAGGGCATCATGCTGGAGATAGAACTGCTCACAAGGTATTGCAATCTGGATTTTATTGGCCTACTCTCTTCAAGGATGTCCGTAAGTATGTCTCATCTTGCAATGAATGTCAAAGAATAGGTAATATTGGTAAGCGTCAAGAAATGCCTATGAATTATTCACTTGTTGTTGAACCATTTGATGTTTGGGGATTTGATTACATGGGACCTTTTCCTTCCTCTAATGGGTATACACATATTTTGGTTGCTGTTGATTATGTTACTAAATGGGTAGAAGATATTCCAACCAGTAGTGTTGATCACAACACCTCTATTAAAATGCTTAAGGAAGTTATTTTCCCAAGGTTTAGAGTCCCTAGATATTTAATGACTGATGGTGGTTCACACTTTATTCATGGTGCTTTCCGTAAAATGCTTGCCAAGTATGATGTTAACCATAGAATTGCATCACCCTATCATCCTCAGTCTAGTGGTCAAGTTGAACTTAGCAATAGAGAAATAAAATTAATTTTGCAAAAGACTGTCAATAGGTCCAGGAAGAATTGGTCTAAGAAATTAGATGATGCACTTTGGGCTTATAGAATAGCATATAAAAATCCTATGGGCATGTCTCCTTATAAAATGGTTTATGGAAAAGCTTGTCATTTGCCTCTTGAGTTATAACATAAAGCATTTTGGGTAGTTAAAGAGCTCAATTATGATTTCAAACTTGCTGGCGAGAAGAGGTTATTTGATATTAGCTCATTAGATGAATGGAGAACCCAAGCTTATGAAAATGCAAAATTATTCAAAGAAAAAGTCAAAAGATGGCATGACAAAAGAATTCAAAAGCGTGAGTTTAAAGTCGGAGAATATGTTCTTTTGTACAACTCCCATTTTAGATTTTTTGCAGGGAAGCTCCTCTCAAAATGGGAAGGCCCGTATGTCATCGAGGAGGTTTACCGGTCTAGTGCCATCAAAATAAATAATTCCGAAGGTACTAACCCGAAGGTTGTCAATGGACAACGAATAAAGCATTATATCTCAGATACGTCTATTAATGTTGAAAGTAATATTATCCAAACTTTGACACCGGAAGAACACATAAAAGAGTCCTTCCGAAACACTCCAGAATCGTGAAAATAAGGAGGTACGTGATACGGTAAGTAAACGGACTCCAAAAAATCCACAAAAATATTTTCTATCAGTTTTGGAATATTTTTGAGTTTTGCAAATAAAGAAACTCCCCGGAAGCGTCGCCTGGTGGGCACAAGACACTGGGGCGCGCCAGGCTTGCCTCGCGCGCCCAGGTGGGTTGTGCCCACCCGGGACACCTTCCATACTCTGTTTTTCTTCCATATTGTTGTCCTCCAAGATTATATATATATATATATACATAGTTCCCAAACCTGTTGATCACCGTATCACAGAGAAATCCTTTTTTCTCTTTTCTTGCCGTTTTCTGCGTAGTTCTGAAAATATGTCCTCCCAAGACTCCAAGGGAGAGAGCTATGTTGCTGATTTCATCGTTAACCCCAAGGCCTATGGGGATGTGGAGCATTATGGCTGGACCACGGAGGAGGAGGAGGACTATTATCCTAAGGAGAAGGACGAGACGAGCTCAGATGAGGACGAATCTCCATTACCTCAACCTAGGGATATGCATGTGGAATTTAAGAAGTCTAGCCTCCCAAGGAAACCAAAGAGGCCTAAGATTCAGTTCATACCACATAGTCTTTTGTAGAAATGCAAGCAGGATTTATGTAAGAATATACTGGAGCTATATTAGGAGGTCGGTGAATTGAAGGAGGAAAATTCCATCCTCAAGCGCAAGCTAAGGAAGAAGGTCAGGCCCTCTGCTTCATCACCACCACCATCTTCTTCACTACAAAAGCAGAATTGAGTATCGGGTATGGGCACTCCCATTGGCTTCCGCCAAGCTTGGGGGAGGTGCCCCGGTATCGTATCATCCCACTATCTTTTTGCTTTTACTTATCTTAGTTCAATATTTTGCCTAGATGAAATAAAGTTTAGTTCGATCCTTTCTTATTTGAGAGTTTGCTTAGTGATCTATCATTGTAATCGTGTGCGAGTTATATAATAAAGTTTAGTTTCAGTTTTTTCTTTCTTTACTTTCATATTGCAAATAAAAGAAAAAGGAATAAGAAAGAAATGAAAGAAAGGAAATAAATCAATAAGATCATATACTAATCCTATAGTAGGTGATGGCACCACATAAGGAAAAGTATAAGTAGGGATTTTTTTAGAGATTGACAAATATAGCTTTAGTCAATGATGCAACTCATGAAAGAATTAATAAGGGAAGAGAAGATCCACATATAAATATACTATCCTAGAAATCTTTTGTGATTGTGAGCCCTCATCAAAATATTATATGCCAAAATTGTTGACGTTGGACAAGGAAGACAACTTAATGGTTTATGTTTGTTTGTATTCACATAGAAGTTATATTGTCATAGATCCTTTAACATGTGATGCTTGCCCCCTACCTTTGCTAGCCAAAAATTCTGCACTAAGTAGAGATACTACTTGAGCATCCAAAAACCCTTAAACCCAAATCCTATTTTCAAGAGTCCACCATACCTACCTATGCATTGAGAAAGATCCTTCAAGTAAGTTGTCAACGGTGCAATAAGGCAATAAAAATTGCTTCTAAAAGTGTAAGATAATTTAGTGTAAGAGAAAATTAAGCATTGTACGAACTTGGATGACAAAGAATAAAAGCGACATACTACATAATAAAGGTTGTCATCTTAAGGGGCAATACAACGTGACGTTCTCTTGCACTAAGGGATTGAGCATACAAACAAATAAGTGCATGACAAACTCTGCTTCCCTCTGCGAATGGCCTATCTTTTACTTTTATGCGAGAGTCAAAGTTTTTATCTATGCCTTTTATTTTTCTCCTTTGGCAAGAATCATGTGGTGAGGAAAGATCTAGGCACATATGTCTAGTTGAATATAGATAGCATGAGTTATTATTGTTGACATCACCCTTGAGGTGAGGATGTTGGGAGGCAAAATTATAATCCCCTATCTTTCTATGTGTCTGGTTGAAACGTTTTTCTCATGGGTACGAGGCGAGTGTTAGCAATCATAGAAGACTATATGATGGTTGAGTATGTGGACTTGCATAAAGGCTCCGATACGTGACCCTTCCTGAAAAGATGATGAATTGTAGTTACAAAGTTGACTGAGAACATAGTTTGTTGGTTTCTAATAGAGTTTTTGCTTTATACTTCGATTGTGTGATGAACTATTACTTATTCATTAGAAGTATATGATAAAAGTCCTATGTTTAATTTTGTGGTTGTGATAATAATGAACATGATGATTCTATGTCTGTATTTTGTTTTTATCGACACCTCTCTCTCTCTGAAAGCATGTGGACATGTTTTTGATTTCGGTTTTCGTTTGAGGACAAGCGAGGTCTAAGATTGGGGGAGTTGATACGTCCGTTTTGCATCATGTTTTCTTGCTATTATTTATAATGTTTTTATCCATAATAATGCTTTTTGGAGTAATTCTAATGCCTTTTCTCTCTTCATTTGCAAGGAACACACCAAGATGGAGAATTCCGGCTGCTGGAAATCTGGACCTGGAAAAGTTATGTCAGGCTACCTATTCTGCACAACTCCAAACAAGCTGAAACTTCACAGAGATTTTTTATGGAATATTTAAGAATTATTGGACCAAATAACTACCAAGGTGGGCCCACCTGGGCGCGCCAGGAAGCCCAGGCGCGCCCTGGTGGGTTGTGCCCTCCTCGGCCCACCTCTGGTGCCCATCTTTTGGTATATAAGTCATTTTGACCTTGAAAAAATAAGGAGAAGGCTTCCGGAATGAAGCGCCACCGCCTCAAGGCGGAACTTGGGCAGGAGCACTTTTTCCCTCCGGCGGAGCGATTCCGCCGGGGGAACTTCCCTCCCGGAGGGGGAAATCATCATCATCATCATCACCAACAACTCTCCCATCTTGGGGAGGGCAATCTTCATCAACACCAACTCCTGTCAAACCCTAGTTCATCTCTTGAGTTCAATCTTGTTACCAGAACTATAGATTGGTGCTTGTGGGTGACTAGTAGTGTTGATTACGTCTTGTAGTTGACCACTATATGGTTTATTTGGTGGAAGATTATATGTTCAGATCCATTATGCTATTTAATACCCCCTCTGATCTTGAGCATGATTATTATTTGTGAGTAGTTAATTTTGTTCTTGAGCTCACGGGAGAAATCATGTTGCAAGTAATCATGTGAATTTGACATGTGTTCGATATTTTGATAGTATGCATGTTGTGATTCCCTTAGTGGTGTCATGTGAATGTCAACTCATGAAACTTCACCATATTTGGGCCTAAGGGAATGCATTTTGGAGTATAGATGATGGGTTACGAGAGTGACAGAATCTTAAACCCCCAGGTTATGCGCTATTCCGTAAGGGACCGATTGGATCCAAAAGTTTAATGCTATGGTTAGAATTTATTCTTAATACTTTTCTCGTAGTTACGGATGCTTTCCGGAGGGTTAATCATAAGTAGGAGGTTTGTTCAAGTAAGAGTAGCACCTAAGCACCGGTCCACCCACATATCAAATTATCAAAGTACCAAACACGGATTAAACTAACATGATGAAAGTGACTAGATGAAATTCCCGTGTACCCTCAAGAACGCTTTGATTATCATAAGAGACCTCTTTGGCCTCTCCTTTGCCTCAAAAGGATTGGGCTACCTTGCTGCACTTTTGTTACTATATTCGTTACTTTCTCGTTACAAATTATCTTGCTACCAAACTACTTCGCTACTTACAATTTCAACACTTGCAGACATTACCTTACTGAAAACTACATGTCCTTTCCTTCTACTCCTTGTTGGGTTAGACACTCTTACTTATAGAAAAGCACTACAATTGATGCCCTATACTTGTAGGTCATCAAGGCTATTTTCTGGCACCGTTGCCGAGGAGCGAAGCGCCTTTGGTAAGTGGAATTTGGGAAGGAAACATTTATATAGTGTGCTGAAATTTATTGTCACTTGTTACTATGGAAAACATTACTTTGAGGGGTTTCTTCGGGGTATCTTCACCTCGTCCGGAACCACAATTAGCTACCCCTCAACCTACTACACCTACTGAAAATATTGAATATGAAATTCCTTCGGGTATGATAGAACAACTGCTAGTTAATACTTATGCAGGAGATAGAACTAAACATCCTGATATGCACTTGATATATGTGGAACAAATTTGTGGATTGTTTAAGCTTGCAGGTTTACCCATGATCAATTTATGAAAAAGGTTTTCCCTTTATCTTTGAAGGGAAAATCATTGGCATGGTATAGGCTATGCGATGATATTGGATCATGGATTTGGAATCGTTTGAAATTGGAGTTCCACCCGAATTTTTATCCTATGCATCTAGTTCATCGTGATCGAAATTATATATATATTTTTTGGCCACGTGAAGGGGAAAGTATCACTCTATCTTGGGGGAGTCTTAAGTCAATGTTATATTCATGCCCCAATCCTGAGCTCTCACGAGAAATTATTATCAAGAATTTTTATGCTCGGCTTTCTCGTAATGATCAAACCATGCTTGATACTTCTTGTGCTGGTTCTTTTATTAAGATAACTATTGAATTCCGGTGGGATCTTTTGGAAAGAATTAAATGCAACTCTCGAGATTGGGAACTCGACGAAGGTAAAGAGTCAGGTATTAAACTTAAGTATGATTGTGGTAAATCTTTTATGGATATCGATGCTTTTCAAAAGTTTAGCACTAAATATGGACTTGACTGTGAGATAGTAGCCTCCTTTTGTGAATCATTTGTTACTCATGTTGAACTCCCTAAGGATAAGTGATTTCAATATCACCCACCTGTTAAAGAAGAAATTAAAAACCAGTATCAGTTAAAGAAGAAACTATACTCTATAATGTTTATCTAGTTGTTCCTTCTGCTTATATAGAGAAACCACCTTTCCCTTTTAGGATAAAGGAACATACTAAAGTTTCAACTATGCTTAACAAAATCTATATTAGAACACCAAAACCTGAGGAACATACTCATGTTGAAGTCTTGTGTGGGAAAATAAAATACCCTACTGATTTTATTGTTCTTGGTTCCCCACAAGATGACTTATGTCCCATTATCTTTGGTAGACCTTTCTTGAACACAGTTAATGCTAAGATATATTGTAAGAAACAAAATTGTGGGAGTTAGCTTTGGTGATGAGTCTTATGAATTTAATTTTTCCAAGTTTAGTAGAAATCATCGTGAAAAATAATTGCCTAGTAAGGATGAATTAATTGGTCTTGCACACATTACCTTACTGAAAACTACTTGTCATTTCCTTCTGCTCCTTGTTGGGTTCGACACTCTTAGTTATTGAAAATAGCTACAATTGATCCCCTATACTTGTGGGTCATCACTCCACTCTCCCTACGACCAACTAAACATCTCCCCACAAATAATAAATAATAGCGTATAACAAGAAAATGTAAACTAGCTGCTCTTTCCTTTGACACCCCTCTCTCTTCCCCCATAGTGGTTGCGGCAATAAAGTCCTCCATGTCTCTAGGACATGGTTCACTGATGCTGCCCTCATATGGTATTTTGCAAACATTGCAAAAAATTGTAAAGTGTCATTTTCTTAGGCACATCATACAAGTAAAACTCTACCATGGGAGGATCAAGCATGTAAGCATTATGTTTCAATTGTCTACTAAAATAGGCATTGAAATTTTCTTGCTTAACAATAAAGTTATCAAACTCATCGAAGCATTGTCTAGCAGACTTATTATAAGGAATATCACCTTCATCCAATCTATGGAAAGAATTTACCTCTACTACCTGTGTCAGGTTATCAAGACCATGTATTTCATCAATAGATGGTAGATTCTTAACATCTTCAGCTTTAATACCTTTTTCTTTCATAGATTTCTTTGCCTCTTGCATATCTTTAGGACTGAGAAATAGAATACCTCTTTTCTTCGGAGTGGGCTTTGGAGGTGGTTCTAGAATAGACCAATTATTATCATTGATCAATATATTATTCAATAGTAGTTTAGCTTGTTAAACAGTTCGTTCCCTAAAAACACAACCGACAAACCAATCTAGGTTGTCCCTAGAAGCATCGGTTAGTACATTATAAAAGATATCAAGTATTTCGTTTTTCTTGAGAGGATGATCAGGCAAAGCATTAAGTAATTGGAGAAGCCTCACCCAAGCTTGTGGGAGACTCTCTTCTTCAACTTGCACAAAGTTAAATATTTCCTGCAAGGCAGCTTGTTTCTTATGGGCAGGAAAATATTTTTTAGCGAAGTAATATATCATATCCCGGGGACTACGCACACAACAAGGAGCAAGAGAATTAAACCATATCTTAGCACCACCCTTTAATGAGAAAGGAAACCACTTAAGAATATAGTAATAACGAATTTTTTCCTCATGAGTGAATAGGGTGGCTATATCATTCAATTTAGTAAGATGTGCCACAACCATTTCAGATTCATAACCATGGAAAGGATCAGATTCAACCAAAGTAGTTAACTCAGGATCAACAGAGAATTCATAATCCTTATCAGTAACAAAGATAGGTGAAGTAGCAAACTTAGGATCATATTGCATTCTAGCATTCAAAGATTTTTCCTTCCATTTGCATAGCAATTTCTTAAGATCATCTTTATCCTTACAAGAAAGAAAGTCCCTAGCTAACTCTCCCTCCATAACATAACCTTTAAGTATATTAGGAAATTCATATCTAGGAAAGGTAGGTCTAATAGGTGTCTCATAGTGTTTAGTTTCAATAATTTCATCAGTTTCATAAATATCATTAGTTTCAGCATTGACTCTAGCAATTTGTTCATCAAGAAATTCACCAGTGGCATAGTATTATCAAGCAAAGTATCATCATAAGTATCATGCATAGCAGAAGTGGCATCATCAATTACTTGCGACATATCAGAGTCAATAGCAGGTGGTGGGGTCGCAAATTTACTCATAATAGAAGGTGAATCAAGTGTAGAGCTAGATGGCAGTTCCTTACCTCCCCTCGTAGTGGAGGGATAGATCTTGGTTTTTTTATTCTTTCTGATTCTTCATAGTGATCAAATGATATACATCCCAAGTGACTCAGAGAATAGAGCTATGCTCCCCGACAATGGTGCGAGAAAAAGGTCTTGATAACCCACAAGTATAGGGGGTCGCAACAGTTTTCGAGGGTAGAGTATTCAACCCAAATTTATTGATTAGACACAAGGGGAGCCAAATAATATTCTCGAGTGTTAGCAGCTGAGTTGTCAATTCAACCACACCTGAAAGACTTAATATCTCCAGCAAAGTATTTAGTAGCAAATTAGTATGGAAGTAGCGATAACAATGGCAAAAGTGACAGTAGTAGTTTTGTGGTGATTGTAATAGTAGCAATGGAAAAGTCACTTAGCAAGGATCAATATGTGAAAATCTCGTAGGCAATGGATCAGTGATGGATAATTATGTCATATGGCATTCATCATGCAACAATTACAACATAGGGTGACACAGAACTAGCTCCAATTCATCAATGTGATGTAGGCATCTATTCCATATATAGTCATACGTGCTTATGGAAAAGAACTTGCATGACATCTTTTGTCCTACCCTCCCAGGGCACCGGGGTCCTAATGGAAACTAAGCGATATTAAGGCCTCCTTTTAATATAGAACTGGACCAAAGCATTAGCACTTAGTGAATAAATGAACTCCTCAAACTACGGTAATCACCGGAAAGAATCCCAGTTATTGTCACCCTGGGGGATGCAGATCATAACTCGTAATAGGTGTCTACAACTTGCAAGATAGGATCATGAAACCATAATAGGTTCAAATCTGAAATCATGGCACTCGGGCCCTAGTGACTAGCATTAAGCATAGCAAAGTCATAGCAACATCAATCTCAGAACATAGTGGGTACTAGGGATCAAACCCTAACAAAACTAACTCGATTACATGGTAAATCTCATCCAACCTATCACCATCCATCAAGCTTATGATGGAATTACTCTCAAACGGTATGCAACATCGTGCAATTGGTGATTAAGGATGGTTGGTGATGATGATGGCGTCGATTTCCCTCTCCGGAGCCCAGAACGGACTCTAGATTTGCCCTCCCGAGGAAGAACAAGAGCTGGCGGCGGCTTCATATCGTGAAACGCGATGAACTCTTCTCTCTGATATTTATCTCCGCGGTAGTGAATATATGGAGTTGGAATTGAGGTTGGTGGAGCTCTAGGGGGGCCACAAGCCTACTAGGCGTGGCTAGGGGGTGGTCGCGCCCCTGGCTTGTGGCCAATGGGCGCCCCCCTCCGGTTCATTATTTCACCAGTATTTTTTATAAATTCCAAATATAATCTCCGTAAATTTTTAGGTCAATCCGAGAATTTTCATTTGTGCACAAAAATAACACCAAGGCAATTCTGTTGAAAAAACACCAGTCCAGGTTAGTTCCATTCAAATCATGCAAATTAGAGTCCAAAACAAGGGCAAAAGAGTTTGGAAAAGTGGATACGATGGAGATGTATCAACCCCCCCCCCCAAGCTTAACCCATTGCTTGTCCTCAAGCAATTCAGTTGATAAACTGAAAGTCATAAAGAAAAACTTTTGTAAATTCTGTTTGATCTTGTTGTTGTAAATATGTCTAACTGATGTTCAGATTTTCAGCAAAGATTATAGACTCACCATGTTCACAATAACATTTAGGTCTCACACTTACTCATATCAATGACATAGTCAAGTAGTAAGCAATAATAATAACTCTCGGATGACAACAATTTTATCAAAACAATCATGGTACAGTTTGATATAATGGTATCTCGCTAGCTCTTTCTGAGACCGCAAAACATAAATGCAGAGCACCCCTGAAGAACAAGGACTGACTGGACATTGTAATTCATGGTAAAAGAGATCTAGTCACACTCAGACTCAATATCAATTAATAGCAAAGCATACAAATGACGGTGGTGCTCTCTAACTAGTCCTTTTATAAGAGGAGGATGACTCAATAGTAAAGTAAAATAGATAGGACCTTCGCAGACGGAAGCATTGATTTGCAGAGGTGCTAGAGCTCGAGCGTTTAAAACATGGATGAATAATAATTTTGAGCGGTATGCTTTCATTGCCGACATAACGACCAGGAGATTTCACCATCTTCCATGCTAGATACATTATAGGCAGTTCCCAAATAGAGTGATAACGTTTTTTACTTCCCCTCCACCAATTAAACACACTCCACAGCTAGCCGAATCCACGAGTATCGTCCATACAAACATAGTCTTGGGGGAGTTTTGTTTCATTATATTTTTATTTGATTTTTAGTATGGGACTGGGCATCCCGAAGACCAACCACTTTCTCGTGAATGATAGTGAATCAACACATATCATGAGAATAACCCATCTAGCATGGAAGATACGAACTACCCCGAGTCGCTACATGAGCAATTCGAGCATACAAAACAGTATATTATTTGAAGGTTTAGAGTTTGGCACATGCAAATTTACTTGGAACGGCAGGTGAATACCGCATATAGGTAGGTATGGTGGACTCAGATGGAACAACTTTGGGTTTAAGGAAGTGGATGCACAAGCAGTATTCCCGCTTAGTACAAGTGAAGGCTAGCAAAAGACTGGGGAGCGACCAACTAGAGAGCAACAACAGTCATCAACATGCTTTGAGATTAATGATGACCCACAAGTATAGGGGATCTATTGTAGTCCTTTTGATAAGTACGAGTGTCGAACCCAACGAGGAGTAGAAGGAAATGACAAGCGGCTTCCAGTAAGGTATTCTCTGCAAGCACTGAAATTATCGGTAACGGATAGTTTTGTGCTAAGATAATTTGTAACGAGTAACAAGTAAAAAGTGTAGCAAAGGTACAGAAAGGTAGCCCAATCCTTTTTGAAGAAAAGGATAGTCCTGGACAAACTCTTATATAAAGCAAAGTGCTCCCAAGAATACATGGGAATTTCTGTCAAGCTAGTTTTCATCATGATCATTTGATTCGCGTTTGTTACTTTGATAACTTGATATGTGGGTGGACTGGTGCTCGGGTGCTTCTCTTACTTGGACAAACCTCCCACTTATGATTAACCCCCCTCGCAAGCATCCGCAACTAAGAAAGAAGAATTAAGATAAATCTAACCATAGCATGAAACGTGTGGATCCAAATCAGCCCCTTACGAAGCAACGCATAAACTAGGGTTTAAGCTTATGTCACTCTAGCAACCCATCATCTACTTATTACTTACCAATGCCTTCCCCTAGGCCACAATAAATGGTGAAGTGTTATGTAGTCGACGTTCACATAACCCCACTAGAGGATTGACAACATAAATCTCATCAAAATATCGAACGAATACCAAATTCACATGATTACTTATAACAAGACTTATCCCATGTCCTCAGGAACAAACGTCACTACTCACAAAGCATATTCATGTTCAAGATTAGAGGAGTATTAATTATTATTAAGGATCTAAACATATGACATTCCACCAAGTAAACCAACTAGTATCAACTTCAAGGAGTAATCAACACTACTAGCAACCCACAGGTACCAATCTGAGGTGTTGAGAGAAAGATCGGATACAAGAGATGAACTAGGGTTTGGAGAGGAGATGGTGCTGTTGAAGATGTTGATGGAGCTTGACCCCCTCTCGATGAGAGGATCGTTGGTGATTATGATGGCTTCGATTTCTCCCTCCGGGAGGGAAGTTTCCCCGGCAGAACAGCCCTGCTGGAGCTCTAGATTGGTTCTGTCCAAGTTCTGCCTCGAGACGGCGGCACTTCGTCCCAAAAGCTCTCTTTTGCTTTTTTTCCAAGTCAAAACCCATCATATAGCAGAAGATGGGCGTCGCGGGAGCCACAGGGGCCCCACAAGCATGCTAGGCGTGGCCAGGGGTGGCCACGCCTAGCAGGCTTGTGGCCTGCAGGTGGCCCCCCTCTGGTTGATTCTTGCGCTAGTATTTTTATTAAATCCAAAAATATTCTCTATAAATTTCAGGACTTTTGGAGTTGTGCAGAATAGGCATATCAGATTTGCTCCTTTTCCAGTCCAGAATTCCAGCTGCCGGCATTCTCCCTGTTCATGTAAACCTTGTAAAATAAGAGAGAAAAGGCATAATTATTGTACCATAATGTGTAATAAAACCCCATAATGCAATAAATATAAATATAAAATCATGGTGCAAAATAGACGTATCAACTGCCCCAAGCTTAGACACCGCTTGCCCTCAAGCGAAAGCCGAGATCGATGAATATATCCACATGTTTAGAGATAGAGATGTCGGTAAAATAAAATACATACATTAGGGAGTCATGATCAACTTTAGAACAGCAATACTCATTGTATGATATTCTTTATACTATAGTAACAATTCCTTCACAAGATAAAGTATGAACCAAGAACTCTATTGACTACCAACAAACTATGATCTCAGTCATTGAAGCGATTGACAATTTATCATAACATCGGAAAGAGCCAATATAAGAGCTAGTGAAGCAAATCCACATACTCAATCATCTTTTGGTCTTTCACAATTTCTAGCACTCACGCGGTACCCACGAGATCAAATCTTTAATCGAACACAGAGGAAGATAGGGACTTATAGTTTTGCCTCCCAACTATTCACCTCAAGGGTGATGTCAACAATAATAACTCACGATCACCCACATCCGAGTGGATATATGAGTCTAGATCGTTCCCCAACACATAATGCTTGCCAAGAGAAACGAAATATAGGAATTGGTGAAGACCACCATGACTCTTGCATAAAGGTAAGTACTGAAAGGTAAAAGTAACAGATAGGCCCTTCGTAGAGGGAAGCAGAGGTTGTCATGCGCATTTTGTTTTGGGATGCACAAACTCTTGGTGCATAGGAACGTTGTGTTGTATTGCCCTTTGTGATAGCAACCTTTATTTTGAAGTCTGTCGCTTTTATTTCGTACAACGCTTATTTCCCTGACAATAAAAGATCACACATATTTAGGAGCAAATTTTATTGCCTTTTTGCACCTATGACAACTTACTTGAAGGATCTTATTCAATCCATAGGTAGGTATGGTGGAATCTCATGGCAAAACTGGGTTGTGGTGTTTGGATGCACAAGTAGTATCTCTACTTACTGTGGAGGTTTTGGCTATTATGAGGTGGAAGCAAGCACGACATGTTGGAGGATCTAAAACCATATAACTTCTATCCGGAGGAAATAAAACATAACCTATTATGTTGTCTTCCTTGTTCAACATCATTGTGATGCCCCCAATTTTGATCGTACGCTAAACGTACACACAATGTGTATGACCAAGATCACTAATTAATATCACAACACAACTCTAGACACAAATTAAAGTCATACAGCTTCATATTACAAGCCAGGGGCCTCGAGGGCTCGAATACAAAGCTTGACAAGCACGAGTCAGCGGAAGCAAAAAATATCTGAGTACAGACATAAGTTAAACAAGTTTTGCCTTAAAAGGCTAGCACAAACATAACATGGATCGAAAGAGGCGAGGCCTCCTACCTGGGAACCTCCTAATTTCAGCTCTTAGAACATCTCATATGGTCCGTGACGTTCAAAACGTTTCAGAGCCTCAATTCTAAGCCACAATGCATGAAGCACTAAACTATCAAGTAGTCATCAGAACATGCCTGTCAGATGTTCACAACATCTACAGACGACGCTAGATGGGTTGGCGCACCGAGCGGTGCATTAAGGACATGAGCCTTCTGTGCAGCAATGAGGACAATCCTTAGATCACGTACCCAGTCCGCAATATTGCTACCATCATCTTTCAACTCTATTTCTCTAGGAACATATAAAAATACAAGGGAGCTACAGCGCGAGCTAGTAATCTACAACGTAATTTGCAAAGACACTACTGACTAAGTTCATGATAATGAGTTCAATTAATCATATTACTTAAGAACTACCACTCAAATTGACATCCCTCCGGTCATTCGAGTGATACATGCTCCAAATTCACCAACTCAAGTCCGATCATCACGTCAGTTGAGGTGGTTTCAATGGTGAACATCATCATGTTGACCATATCTACTATATGACTCATGTTTGACCTTTCGGTCTCTTGTGTTCCGAGGCCATGTCTGTACATGCTAGGCTCGTCAAGTTTAACCTGAGTGTTCTGCATGTGCAACACTCGCTTGCACCCGTTGTATGTGAATGTAGAGTCTATCACACCCGATCATCACGTGGTGTCTCGACACGACGAACTTTTGCAACGGTGCACACTCGGGGAGAACACAATTTATCTTGAAATTAAGTGAGGGATCACCTTATAAATCTACCGTCGTCCTAAGCAAAACAAGGTTCATAAAAGGATTAACATCACATGAAAATCATAAGTGACATGATATGGCCATGAACTTGTGCTTTTGATCTCCATCTTGAAAGCACCGGCATGATCTCTATCGTCACCGGCATGACACCATGATCTCCATCAACGTGTCGCCATCGGGGTTGTCGCGCCCACCATGCTTCTACTACTATTACTACCGTTTAGCGATAAAGTAAAGCATTACATAGAGCTTAAAGATTGACACACAGGTCATGCAATAATTAAAGACAACCCTATGGCTCCTGCCGGTTGCCATACTCATCGACATGCAAGTCATGATATTCTATAAAAAACATGATAATCTCATACATCACATATATATCATCATGTAATTGGCCACATCACATCACAACATACCCTGCAAAAACAAGTTAGACATCCTCTAATTGTTGTTGCATGTTTTACGTGGCTGCTACGGGTATCTAGCAAGAACAATTCTCACCTACGCATAAACCACAATGGTGATAGATAAGTTTATTTTAAACCTTCTCAAGGACCACCTTTGTCGAATCTGATCCAACTAAAGTAGGAGAAACTGGCACCCGCCAGCCATCTTTTGCAACAAGTTGCAGTTGAGGGAACCGGTATCTCGTAAGCGTACGAGTAATGTTGGTCCAGGCCGCTTCACCCCACAATACCTCTGAACCAAAACATGACCAAGGGAGGAAGCAATCTAAGCATCAATGCCCACAAACTATTTGTGTTCTACTCGAGATCTCATCTACACATAGACCTAGCTCATGATGCCACTGTTGGGGAACGTTGCATGGGAAACAAAAAAATTCCTACACACACGCAAGATCTATCCATGGTGATGAGCATCTACAAGAGGGGGAGTGGATCTACATACCCTTGTAGATCGCTAAGCGGGAAGTGTTCAGAAACGCAGTTGGTGTAGTCGAACGTCTTCGAGATCCAAATCGCCGAGCATCCCGCGATCTCATCACGATCCGTCCCGCGATCCAACCATGATCCGTCCCGCGAACTCATCACGATCCGTCCCGCGATCTCATCACGATCCGTCTTGCGATCTTGATCACGGTCCTTCCGATCTAGTGACGAACGGACGGCACCTCCGTGTTCAGCACACGTACAGCTCGATGACGATCTCCTCCTTCTTGATCTAGCAAGAGGAAGCGGAGAGGTAGATGAGTTCTCCGGTAGCACGACGGCGTTGCGGCGATGGTGGTGGAGCTATTCCAGCAGGTCTTCGCCTAAGCACAGTTGAAAACCGATCTGGAGGAGAGGTAGTACGTGGCTATATGATCCCACGATCTCACATGCAAAGCATGATCGAGCCCCAGAACTCATTGGGTGTTAGATTCATAACAATGCGAATCACATGGTGATGTGAACTAGATTATTGACTCTAGTGCTATGTGCTACCTCTCCTCTAGATCGGTTTTCAGCGTGCTTAGGCGAAGCCCTGCTGGAATAGCTCCACCACCATCACCGCAACACCGTCGCGCTACCGGAGAACTCATCTATCTCTCTGCTCCCTATTGCTGGATCAAGAAGGCGAAGATCGTCACTGAGTTGTACGTGTGCTGAACGCGGAGGTGCCATCCGTTCGGCGCTAGATCGGAAGGACCGTGATCAAGATCGCAAGACGGATCGTGATGAGATCGCGGGACTGATCGTGATGAGTTCGCGGGATGGATCGTTATTGGATCGAGGGACGGATCTTGATGAGATCGCGGGATGCTCGGAGATTTGGATCGCGGGATGTTCGAATACACCAACCACGTTTCTTAACGCTTCCCGCTTAGCGATCTACAAGGGTATGTAGATCCACTCTCCCTCTTGTAGATGCTCATCACCATGGATAGATCTTGCGTGTGTGTAGGAAATATTGTGTTTCCCATGCAACGTTCCTCAACACTCTCCACATAGTAGTAGGCTCCAGCGATGGTGTAGTAGTCGTCTCTAGCGTACCTCATCCCCTGGGCTCCATCGTCCGAACACAGCATCAAATCAAGGGGGAAATAGAAAGCAAAGCAGCGGTGAGTACTCATCCAAAGTACTCGCAAGACTGACATCGGAACTATGCTAAATATGCATTGGTATCAAGGAATGAGGTTATATCTAGGCTGACTGCAGAAAGCAAGAATAGGGGGAAGGTCTAGTCCTATCAAAGACTAGCATCTTTAGCATCTTGCAGCATTAGAAGAGAGTAGACCGGTAACTCACATATAGCAATATTTTACTGTAGCAATTTTATTAAGTAACCACGCCTAGAGATTCTTCCTCGACTCCCTGCGAGGAAGAAATCCCGAAGCCAACATTCATTTCAATTTGAAATCACAATTTTAGTTGTATTACGTCAAAGTACAACTCCTGTTACCGAGGACACGGCTATTCAAATAGATTATCCATCCCATCAAGGGTGCACCGCATTTCCAACACGCTTGATCACCTCTGGCCAGACACACTTTCCTTGGTAATGCCCGGCCTCGGGATCCAAAACATCGTTGCCCCACCTAGGCTCAACGTAGAGGCCAGCCCGCCAGTCTAAATCCTAAGCGCGCAGGTTCATGGGCCCACTTCCCCTTACACTCCCGCACGATGCGAACGTGGCCAGAAGCAGACCTAGTACACTCATACCGGGAGCTATACCTTCCAACCCAATCTGGCGCACGCTGCTCCATTGTTGACGTCTGAAGAGCTTCGGCTAATACAACGACGCTAAGTACCCATGACTTCTCCCACGTGAAGGTTTGGTGCGTAAAAGGTCAAATGACCAACTCAGATCAAATACCCAACCCATTAGCATTTTCTTAATGAGGGGCAAGCACGACCCAGAAAGTGCGGTCCCGTCGCCCCGTCTCGAGGATATGTGGCAAAGGCCTCTCTCGCCAGTCCATGCCACATCATCACCCTTTTGGATGCCTTACTGGCGCATCCCACCACATCTTACACATGGGTACCCTTGGGGCCGACCCGTCTCAAGACTGTCGGGAACTCAGGTCCACCTCAACCAGGGTGGTATTGCATGTCCCTCCAGTCTCGTCTTTCACAAGTAAACAAGGTCATGTTGAAGTAATTGTTGGTTTATACACCAAGTGGATATCTGAGGAATCACCCTCTATGGATCCCACTCGAGGTATGTGTATGACAAGAGTCCCTATTGATAAATGGGAAGGAGGAATCACCCTCGATACCCACGATCGACTAGCTACGCTACAGAATTAACACCGGGAGTGCTAAGTGAGGTATCACCCTCGACACTTGGTAGTATCTCTATAGTGCAATACTAAAGGGGTGTGCGGTGATGTGAGGGGCCTGGCTCGTCGGTCGGTTGACCGAGTCTTCGGGTCTTCGAGTCGTCGAGTCGTCAATGAAGAAGCAGGGGCAACTAGGACTAAGGGGTCACTAGGGATTCATTGATCAACCTACACTAAGCAGTTTATATTATAACAGTTATAGTAACAGTTTATCAAAAATAGGCTATGCATCAGAATAAGAGCTAACTAATACAATAGCAAAATCTAATGCAAGAATAAGAGGGAAAGGAATGGGTGATATCAGAATGCTCAATGGGGGGTTGCTTGCCTTACTGCTCTGCCAAAAAGGCCTGATCGTCAGCGATGTAGTCGTGCCCAGCAGCACCATCAGTCTCGGGGTTTACCGGAGAGAAGAGGGGGGAAGAAACAATAAATATAAAGCAGACAAATGCATCATGATGCATGACATGGCAAAAGCAGAGCTAGGCATGCACTAACGCAGTATCACATATCGCAGACGGTTCGGAAGAATATCTGACGATATTTTCTAGGTCTCGGGCTAGTACTGGACAGACGAAACGAATGGAAAAGTTCCACGTTCATTATGATGGGAGTGTGTGTGACAGACTAACAGATAGCGTATTCGGATTCGTTGGATTATTCTGAACAACTTTCATGTTCAAAACTTTTTAATCCAAACTACGGTTATTTTATATTAATTTCTAAAGTTTTAACAATATTCTGAAATAAAACAGATTCAATTTAATTCAAAATTAGAATTATGAAATCATCATGTCATCATGTTGATGTCAGCAGTCAATAGTGCTACTGACTTGGTCAACTGGCATGTGGGTCCCACTGTCATTGACTATTTAGTTTAACTAACAGATTATTTAAGTTAATTAGGTCATTAAGTTAACTAAACTTAATTAGTTAATGTAAACGGACTTAATTAAGTTAATTAATTATTATATTAATTAATTCATTGATTATTTATTTATTTATATTATTTATTTTTATTTTAATTAAACGTTTTTAACAGTGGGGTGGGCCCATGTTGTCATCCTCACATAGGGAGGGGTTAGTGGGGGGAGGGGGCTAATCCCCCCACTAAACTGAATCGACGTGGGGGAGGGAGGCCTCGCCGGTGGTGGGGGAAGTGGCTAGGGGGCCAACCAACGGCGAGTGGGGCCGAGGAGGGAAGCGGTGGACACCGGCGGTGGCACGGTAGCGGGCGAGCGGGGCCACGGGTGGGGGCGAGGCGGCATGCACGTGGGTGGCTGGGCGGGTGAATGCATGGCCAGGGGGCGCGAGGCAGAGCGGGGCCGCGTTGGGGGCTAGCGGCGGCAATGGGCGCACGCGGGCGCGGGCGTGCACACGAAGTGAGCAGGGGGCATGCGGGTGCGGCCAGGGCATGGCCCGGCCGTGGCGAGCGCCTAGGGAGGGGTGCGGTGAGCGCGCGGAGTGAAGGGAGAGGGAAGAGCGGAGGGGGCCTCATAGCTCCTGTAGGGGGAGGCAACGGGCTCGGGGCGGTGCGACGGGGCAATGTCAGTGACGACGGTTTGGGAAGGGGGCGACGGAGGCAAGGAGGAAGCTGGGGAGGAGGACGGCGAAGGCGGTGAGGAGGGCCGACGGCGGGGCATCGGTCGCGGGGAGGGGCGAGGCAAAGCAGGGCGTCGTTGCAGGGCGCCGGGGCGGGGTGCACGGGATCAAGCCCCGTTCGATCCAGATCGGGGCAGAGGGAGATGGGGAGTCTCGGGGTGAGTGGGGGATGGGGTGTCGGTGCGAGGGGGCACCACTGCCTTAGTACCCACCGATTGGTCCGGCCTCGTGTAGCTAGGCCGAGGCCCAGTTGGTCTAGCCCATGCGGATGGGGGCTTTTTTGTTTCTTTTTATTTTTTTAATTTCCTGTTTTTATTTTTGTTAGTTTATGTTTTTTAATTATTTTAGTTATAAAATACATTGACAAAAAGTAGAGGACGTGCCCAATATTACCAAGGCAATATTAGGCAGCAGCATAAACAGTTTCGGGGCAGTTTGAAAGATAATTGAAACTTACATAAATGCAAATGGGCATTTAATAATTGTTTTGCCACGGTTATAAATTTCTTAGAGGCACTAAACCATTTGATAAAAATATTGGTTCCAATTCTAAAATAGCTTAGGGGATATTTGCAACCTAAGCATAATTTTCAATTTGGAATTTGCAAAACTTTTCATTTCTCATTTCAAATAATTTTGAATTGCATAGGGATTCGAATGAGAGTTTGATTCCAACAATGATCACACATGGATTAGCATAATCCTTAGATTACTATAGCTTGATTACAGAGTTTACTGTAGCACTTAATCCAGGGCGTCACAATTCTCCCCTACTAAAAAGAATTCTCGTCCCGAGAATTACGAAGTAGAAGGAAAGAGCCCGAGGTATTCTGCATGAAGATGATCTTCGCGTTCCCAAGTGCCCCCATATTCAGAATGATTTGCCCATTACACGTTGAAGAACTTGGTAACCTTCTGATGAGTCCAACGTTTCGTTTTGTCAAGAATGCAGACCGGGTGCTTTTCGTAACAAAGGTGTTGTTGCAGTTCAAGCATATCATGATCCACTGCTCGGATTGGATCCTTGAAACAACGACGAAGTTATGACACATCGAACACATCGTGAACCTGAGAAAGGTTTGGCAGTAGTTCCAGTTGATATGGCACCTTACCACGCCTTTCAAGGACACTGGAAGGACCAATATATCGAGGAGCCAGCTTGTCCTTGATCCCAAAATTGTCTGTACCTCGCATTGGTGTGACTCGAAGATAAGCCATTCCGCCAAGTTGATAGACCATATCCTTGTGATGATGGTCATATTGACTCTTCTGACGAGACTGAGCAGTCTTCAGATTTGCATGAATAATGCGGACTTGATCTTCGGCCTATTGGATAATATCCGGACCGATAAGTGTACGTTCCCTAGTTTCTAACCAATTCAGAGGAGTTCAACACTTACGCCCATATAACACTTCAAAGGGAGCCATCTTCAAACTAGCTTGATAGCTATTGTTGTAGGAGAACTCAGCATACGGGAGAGATTCCTCTCATTTCTTGCCGAAAGAAATGGCTCGAGCTCAAAGCATGTTTTCGGGAATCTGATTGACTCTTTCAACTTCTCCGTGGGATTGAGGGTGAAAAGCGGTGCTGAATGTCAAATGAGTTCCCATAGCTTCCTGGAAACTTACCCAGAACCTTGAAGTGAATAAGCTGCCACGTCCGAACATAATCACCAGTGCAATACTATGGAGTGAAACAACACTGGACATGTAAAGATCTGCTAGCTAACTAGCAATAATAGTTTCCTTGACTTCCAGAAAGTGTGAAACCTTGGACAGTCGGTCAATGATGACAAGAATAGCATCATTACCTTGGATGGTGGTCCGGGATTTAGATATGAAGCCAATTGCAACAAAAACTTTGGATTTAACGATGTACAAGAGAGTCAGGTTTTGATCCTGTGGAACTTTGGGTTATGGGCCCGCCATGCGGGTTAAGAGTAGGAAGAGCGGTGACATCTTGCACGGTCATGGTAGCAAGACCTGCGAGAGGAGAGCCTGTCAGTTAAGTTGGCAACAACATCGGTATCAAGGACGGGGAACGAATAGAACCATTTTATTGCTCGTTGAGACGAGGCGGACCAATAGGCAAAGTTCTCATCCACCGGAGGTTACCGGAATGTTATCAACAATAGTAACAGGGTCTTAATGATAGTTTTGTTCACCGAGGGGATTCCCTAAGCAATGAATTATTACTGCTTAGATCATATAATATCAAGAAAGGTTAAAGAAACCAATGGAAAGGAAAACATGATTATTAGATTAACGAGACCAATGGAAAGAAAAATGTGTTTAAACACAAGTATCATGAGTGAATACTTCCCACGAGAAGACAAAGCACGCAAAACATGACAAGGCAGCAAATGCTTAACCCCTTTGGTGAAAGGGGCAAGGAGAAACATGACGTTTACCCTTTCAATGAGGTTTGGAAATTTACCAACAAACATTTAGCATTGCACTTCCAATGTTCTTGTTGATGATTGGAGTATCACACCCATTCTTCGAGGAAGCATCGACATGGTCATCAGGTAAGATCAGACGTTGAGGACACAAAGGATCCATCAAGAACAACTTATAACATAAGCCTTACAATTTCCTCATGGGAGAAAAAGCTAATCTTGTTGAACAAGATACTACAACTGTAGGTCCTTCGGCCAAATGTGCTATGCAAGAATTCATCTTACTGGGTTAAATATGGACCAATGTCATAATTCTTGGAAAATATCCACCCATCGTATCTGCCTAAGATTTAGATCTGGTTGGTGTCAGGATACTTCAGACATAGCAGGCCTGAGAAGAAAAGGATGCAACACAGACCTACGAGACGAAGTTGAAAGAATCTTGGAATGAACAATGAAAGCAAACCCTGAATCATGAGTCAGATTGCAAGACATATGAACACAATGTCAAGAAATTCGTGCCCACCTCGAAGTTTTTAGGATGGAATGCAACCAAACTCTGGTTGGGAACCGCCATAGAGGATATCAAAGTTCCATGTGTAAGTCTGGACTAGCTTTTACGTAGGACTCATTTTCCCAGATCAAACCAATCACTGGCTTGGCGTGCTAGGAAATACATATGGAGTGAAGGTAGAAAATCTATCAAACCATAGGATACTTCACACATGCATGAATGAATTGGGACGATTTGAGAGGAAGCGAAACAAAATTTTCTCATAATCACGATAGCAAGATGCACGTGGGCTTAAAGAAAAACACTTCTTTATAAAACATATTCTTCATGAGCTAGACACAAACATAATGCTTTCAAGTTTTCCAACTCTAGTTTCAATGTTCATCATGAACCAAGAAGAAGAAAAGGATGTGGCTGATGGGCTCAGCAACAATTCGTCGAGGATTCCATAAAGATGGACTTCCACGATAGAGTGAACAATGTGATAGCATTGGTCAAACAAGTTGACATATTGAGGTATGCCCGAAGGAAACATCCACAATTAAACATTAATCGAAAGGTTCTCCCAAAATTACGAACTAAGTAGCACGACCAATGGTAGAATGTTGATTCAACAGCCAACACACTACGAATGGGCTTATTGTTCATTATCTCCAAGGTAATATAGTTGCTATGCCATAAGTGTTGAATTTACACCTCACCATCCATTTATCGGTATTCCTATTAGAAAGAACATGGGAACTAAAAAAATGAAAGGTGATGGTAAGAAGTATCACTATAAGAAGAATTCTTAAGACGTGTGCAATTCTCACGACATTCTAGATAAAAGATGGTAATACTCCAAGATAGAACATAACACAAGATGGCTATCAACGAACTTAAGGTTCAACCAAAACAATACTAAGTCAATGTGTGGAAGGTAGGCAAGCATGTCACCAACGACAACACCAATTACTATGCTATTCTCATCATGAATTTAATTGATATCCTCGAAGAGCCCGGAATGTTGATGATGAACACGACACAATTATTGAGAAGTCTTTTGATGATGTAACCAATCAGTGATTACATCGAGCAAGGAAATGGTGAAGCGAAAAGGTTGTCGGAACCATAGATTAGTGTGCTAGCTCAGAATCAAAATTGCCTTTCAAGACAACCAACATGACGTTGAAATCCCGATGTAAGCTTAGTGCATTGTTGGAATGGTGCTTCAGGGATGAAGGACATATATAGCAAGGTCAAGATGATGATGTAAGCTTAGTGCATGACGATGATGATGTAGCCTAACATCTTGGAATGGCATGATCGAGTATAAATTCATAAGCAAAGAAGATTACTACGAGTTGTTTAATCGCAATGAGACTCGATTCAATTATCGATGTCCTTGAGCGTCCAATAACTCAGAACACGAGGAAACTGGAACGAGCGAAAGAAAACATAGCTGACGAGGATCTCATAAGAAGCTATGTAGCTCCATGATTTTCTTGATATACCATGGGTAATACTCGGATGTAAATCGAAATTATAGCTTGGACCGATGTATTGATCTATAAAAGAAAGTGCTTTAACTTGTCCAAAAATGAGATCAAAGAAGAACAATCATGGTCAGAACCACGATTGCAAAGGACAAGATCAAAGATACAATATCAAATCATACAATGAATGATTACGTGAAAGGAGAAGCTTGTATGATAAGAGCAACATCGTTTCCATGGGCATGAACACAAGGTTCAAGGTCGACTCCCACATCATCAATGCATCACCTTAGATTTACACCTCACCTTTGGTAAAGTTGTTGTTTTGAAAGTTCAACTGGCAAAACACCAGGAGAGTATGACTCGTGAAAACTGTCAGGTTCACACGGATTAAGGAAGGCATAGGTTCAATCCATCGGGGCATCTTAGGAACATATACCGCAAGCTTCAAGAGTAATTAACACATGCTTGAAAATAGGGCATGGCTAACAAAAGCATAGGATACAAGTTATCAGAGGGAGAAGACGCAATTTGCCAATGGCATAGTGTATCAGGGGAAGAACATCACAAGAATTTTGAATGTGAAGGATGATATCGGATAATAACCAAACAATGGGTCTGGTGGTCCAAAAAGGACATGATGTGAGTATTGGTACTCAGTTAGAGAGAGAAGAATGCAAGGCATCAGATTATAGAACATCCAATAATTTGATGCTTAAATTATCAAAGGAATTAAGATTCCTAATTTGGTTAATTAGAATCAGATGCTTCGATCAATATAGATAAGTTGAAGGGAACTAGATGGGAAAATCAACCAAGGATGATTTGCCGAGAAACAACTCACATTTGGAAAGACGTGTGAGCCAGAAGGAAAATTTTACGAGAAACCACTGACAACTGCATGCATTCGCACATAGATTGAATCAATAAGGTCAAAATGACAATCACAAAGGATTTTAGTGAATGTTTCAAGACACATGGAATTAACCATAATGCAAGCAGGTGAGGAAGGTCAAGAAGAATAGGCTACTGACAATTTCAGAATATCGAATAGAAATTCGAAGGACTAGCGAAACCCATGAAAACTGAGGACGAACGAATCCCTCGTAAGAAAATTTGATGTCCCTTGTAATAATAAGAACAAATAGAAATGAGTATGAACCATAGTTGTGCGTAGTTATCCATAAGGGTTGACGGTGGAAGGGAATCGCAAACGCGATGAGCACAAGTTATCGGGAAAACATCGGAGAGTATCTTCGGAGTCTTCTGATGAATCAAGTCATCATCTGGAATGAGGGGCTCTCCGGGGGAAGTAGTTACGAGAACCTAGAGTTATAGTTAGTAAAATATTTAACCCGAAAGAGATGAGAGATCAGAACCCTGAGTATAGATGAGGAATAAAAGATCCTAATACCACCCGACTGAGATGTGGGCCCGTAAGACACACAACAATGTTAGAAAAAATAATTCAAGTACTAGACTCAACTTCGACCAAGGAGTTGGAAAGGGGGCTACCTACAGGCAGTCGGCTCTGATACCAACTTGTGACACCCCCAATTTTGACCATACGCCAAACATACACGCAATGCGTATGACCAAGATCAAGGACTCACTAATCAATATCACAACACAACTCTAGACACAAATTAAAGTCATACAACTTCATATTACAAGCTAGGGGCCTCGAGGGCTCGAATACAAAGCTTGACAAGCACAAGTCAGCGGAAGCAAAAAATATCTGAGTATAGACGTAAGTTAAAGAAGTTTTGCCTTAAGAAGGCTAGTGTAGCGACCTGACCTGAAAGGTCGAATCTCCGGTGTTTTCTGTACCATCCCAAGATCATGCTGGTACACACACGGTACATCAATGTATATATCACAGTGAAATCACACAGCTTTAATAATCGGAAAAATCTCATATCGAGTACTTTATTACAATAAGAATTACAATAAAGTGGCTGAAGGCTAACTCATGAGAATAACTAATCTTGCGGAAGCTTCAAAGGTAGTTGAGTCCATCTGACTCCAAGGGCATCTCACCGAGCGTAGAGCGTATCCTCACTCCTGGTCAGAAAAGTACTCTGCAACATGATATGTTGCAGCCGTATAGGTCAGCATATTGAATATGCCGGCAATGTCACAAGAGAGGGGGTAAAATAATCATCTATTCTATATGCATATATGGCAGGTGGGGGTAGTAAGTTTTTGCATAAATCCAAATTTTTCCTACAACAAGAGAGGGCAAAAGCATAATTACTACAATGTTGGTTGATTAATGAGATGGTTCCACCAACCAATTCTCATACCCAAGTTGACATTAATACCCACATCAATGTAATTAATTGTGTTGAGAGTTCCACATAGTTTCAGTTCCTTTCGCTCAAACTATCCATGACCGTGGACACGACTAATCGATTAGGTTTGGGTACTCTGCAGAGTTTTGCACACGTTCCCCACAAGATTTCATCGCCTCCGTTGGATTTCTCGCACTTCAGGGTGTTTGAGAAACAAATGACCAAAACATGGTCTTCTAAAGGGTTTCCCCGAGACTCTGTCGTTGCGCACCTTTCCTACCGTTCTTCTACATCTCCTAGCACCGCCTATCCAGGGTCACCACGATATCCAACCAAGCCAGAGCCCATAATGGCTTGTGGCTGTGCAGGTAAGCCTTCGGTCTTGAAGCATCCATCCATCTCTTTGTGCCTGGGTGGACCTTTCGGCATGAATACTGGCACTTCTCTAGCAACATCTAGGCTAACCACTGGTTTCTCCAGGGCGCCGTTCAACCATCATCCACCCAGAGGTATGTTGAAAACTTGGAGTCATGAAGTCTTGATCATCTTGTAGGTCTTGAAATTATTAACTCACAACTCTCATGAATCACACAACCAACCCCGTCTACTAATAGCATAGCAAAATTTAAATCAACGTTTCCCGAGGCCAAGGTGTCAAAGGGTTGACGGGTGCCTACCACATGATACTACATCAAGTAACCAAGTTTCCACATTACCTACTTTGCATGCAATTGGGGAGATGGTAGAACTAATGCAATAAAACATAGGTATACATGGTCAAAGTGACTTGCCTTGTTGACGATCCTCATATTCAAGTGACTCTAGATAACAAGCTTCGCACTCCGGATGATCTAACAAATCAAACAAAGCACATCATAAGCATAAAGACAATACAATTAATACAACGGCAAGGTCAATGATTACTTCAACAAACAATAGCACAATCAAAAAGAAGAAATCACTTAAAGTATAAGACTCTAAAAATTTTGGTGTCAAAATCTCTACTAAGACATAACAAGTCAAAATTTTCTTTGGAACAACTAGGCATTTACATAACAGAAAAGTAAATACAAAAATTTTATTTGAAAACAAAAAGTATTTCATTATAAAAATAATTTTGTGCAAAAAGAGTTACTACAAAACTTTTTTCTAAACAATACTAAAGGTGAAAATAAGATGTACCTATTCAAACTAGAGCACAAAACAAATTGAAAATATATTTTATTAACAGAAAATAATACACCTAATGTTGAATCAACAGAACCTAATGAAATCTAAAAGCAAAAGTTAAACTAATTCAGGTTGAAATTAAATTAAAATTAAAATAAGTAAACTACATTAAGAACCAAACATATTTTGTTTTTGTTATAAACCCTAACCAAATTTATCCTAAAAATTCATAAACTATTTAGGATGATAGGTCTAACTAATACAAACCAGTGGCAAAAAGATTCACTCAAAAGTAATTTTTGAAACTCATGTTATACAGATTTTAGTAATTTAAGCAAATTTGGTTAGATTCCAATTTTAAAGTTCAAATTTGAAATCTAAGTATACTGACATAAACTACAACAAACTTGTGAACTAATTCAAAAAGAATCAACTAAAACACCAAATATTTTAAAAGATATGATAAAAACAAAAACAAAATACATTCTGTTTTCTAAAACAGAAAAGAAAAAGAAAAACGTTCTATCGATCGGACAGGGTCTACGTGGCATGCTGTGATTGGCCGCGAGGGCGTGCGTGCGGGAGCTAGCGAGCGGTTGGCCGAGACTTAACGCGTATCGGTTCATTAAATAGATCTAATCTAGATCGTTGACTACGGATCCGACGGCTACGGGTGGAGGTGGCGGCTTACGGAGAGGGGGTCGAGGTCGACGGCGAGGTCGACAGCGGCCGGAGGTCGAAGGTGCTCGGGGACGACGATGCAGTGGTCAGGGGGCGGCGTCCGAGAGCTTCAAATGGCGGCGGTGAGTCTCCGGCGTCGATTGGTGGCGTCGGAGGGGGCTGGGGTGAGTGTGGCAACGGGCAGGAGCTCGGGGAGGTCCAATTGGGTGCCGAACTCCGATGAGGTGTGGGGCAGCGTTCCAGCGAGGGAAGAGGGGGTTTCAGGTGGGGAACGAAGAGCGGAGGGACGGGGCTTTATATAGGGGCGGTGCGGTGGTCGCGGAGGGCACGAGGGGCGAGATCCGCGGAGAGGGATCTCCAGCGACGGTCGTTAGGCGCGGGGAAGGGGGCGAGCGTTTTAACGTCGCGGTCGGACGGTGGGTCCCGCGCGTCAGTGAGGGTGGGACGCGTGGTTAGCGCGTCGGTGGCCGATTCGGAGACATTTCAGGAATTAAAGGCTATGGGCCGGCCCGTTTCTATTTAAAACATTTCCTTATTTATTTACAGAGCGATAAAAACTCTTTTAATGCATTCAAAATATTTCCAAACATAGGAAATATATATATATCAAAATGATCAGGAGAATTAATGCTATTTAATGAACATTTTTCCTCGGTCATATTGAATATCTTTTTAAAATTTATTTTCAGAAAAATGCCTAATTGATTTTAAATCCTTTTGCAATAATTTTTCAAAATAACTCCCTGGTTTTATTGTTCAAAATATTCATCAAGATGCCCCTAGTGTGGAGTGTCATGTTACTTCCCTCTTTCTTTGAACATTACCGAGGGTTTTCAAATAGGTGAAACAAATACATGGGAAAATTGAAATGGCCTTTCAGAATTTCAAAGGAAGCACTTCAACCATTCATTACACTCAAACAAAGAGATGATGATGCATAGCTATATTTCATAACATTTCAAAATGAAATTTTGCGATGTTACAAACCTACCCACCTTAAGATGAATCTCGCCCTCGAGATTCGGGTTGGCTAGAAAATAGGTGCGGGTGGTCTCTACGAAGATCTTCTTCGCATTCCCAGGTGGCTTCTTCCTCGGTGTGGTGACTCCACAGAACCTTTCAGAACTTGATGGTCTTGCTTCGGGTAACTCTGTTGGTAGTCTCGAGGATTTTGACAGGCTTCTCCTCGTAGGTCAGGTCACTGTCAAGTTGTATGGCCTTTAGGGCCACTGTGTCTCTCAAAGGAATATCAACCATCTCAGCATGGCATTTCTTCAGCTGTAAATATGGAAAACATCATGAACTCCGGACAGTCCTTCCGACAATTCCAGCTTGTATGCAACTTTGCCTCTACGTTCAAGAATTTTGTAGGGGCCTATGAATCTGGGTGCTAACTTTCCTTTAACACCAAACCTCTTGATTCCTCGAAGTGGGGACACACGAAGATATGCTCGATCTCCCACTTCATATGTCACCTCCTTGCGTTTGTTATCAACATAGCTCTTCTACCTGGATTGAGCTATCTTGAGTCAGTCTCAAATCAGTTTGACCTTTTCTTCAGAATCTCGGATAAGATCGGGACCAAAGAGTTTTCGGTCTCCAACACCATCCCACATCAATTTTGCTCTGCACCTCCTTCCGTATAAAGCTTCAAAAGGGGCCATCTTCAGACTGGTCTGATAACTGTTGTTGTACGAGAAATCGGTGTATGGTAAGTAGTCATCCCAACTGGACCCATAGTCTAGCGCACAAGCTCTCAACATGTCCTCTAGAATCTGGTTGACTCTCTTAGTCTGTCCATCGATCTGTGGATGAAAAGCTGTACTGAATTCCTGCCTTGTACCCAAATTTTCATGTAACTGATTCCAAAACTTTGAGGTAAATTGGGTTCCTCTATCTGACACGATACTCCTCAGAACTCCATGCAGACACACGATCCTGGTCATATATATCTTGGCTAACTTAGCACTGGTATAGGTGGTCTTCACTGGAATGAAATGACCAACCTTGGTCAAGCGACCGACCACTACCCAGATGGAATCATATCTTGAACGGGTCCTAGGTAGTCCTGTGATGAAATCCATACCAAGCTTATCCCATTTCCACTCGGGTATCGGCAAAGGTTGGAGTAACCCTGCTGGTTTCTGATGTTCCGCCTTTACTCGCTAACAAACATCACATACCGCAACATGTTCGGCAATATCCTTCTTCATACCTGTCCACCAATAACTTCCCTTCAAATCCAGGTACATCTTGGTGTTGCCTGGGTGTATCAAGTATGGTGAATCGTGGGCTTCTTGAAGTATCAACTTCCTGAGCTCTAGGTCATTGGGCACATAGATTCGGTTCTCAAACCATAGAGTACCTTGTTCATCTTCACGAAAGTCTTTAGATTTTCCTTCTTTCATTCTCTGCTTTATCTCAGCTATCTCCTTGTCCGATTTCTGGGCTTCACGAATTCTTTCGGTCAAGGTGGACTAAATCTCTAGTGTGGCAACATATCCTTTTGGAACTATCTCTAACCGAAGCTCTCTGAGATCATTGGTTAACTCCTGGGGTAATCCTCCGACTATGAGTGTGTTCGCATAACTCTTCCGACTCAAAGCATCTGCCACAACATTTGCCTTTCCTGGATGGTAATGCAGTCTCATGTCGTAGTCCTTGATTAACTCTAACCATCTCCTCTGTCTGAGGTTCAACTCCTTCTGGGTGAAGATATATTTCAGGCTTTTATGATCAGTGTAAACATCACAACTATTTCCGATAAGGAAATGTCTCCTGGTCTTGAGTGCGTGCACTACGGCTGCTAGTTCCAAATCATGGGTGGCATAATTCAACTCATGGGGTCGTAGCTGTCTAGATGCATAAGCTACAACTTTTCCCTCCTGCATGAGTACTCCTCCAAGTCCTTGACGTGATGCGTCACAATAAACCTGGAAGTCCTTCCGAATATTTGGCAGTATCAACACTGGGGATGTGACCAAACGTTTCTTCAACTCCTGGAAACTGGCCTCACATCCCTCAGTCCAGATATACTTAGACTCTTTCTTCAACAGTTCTGTCATGGGCTTGGCAATCTTTGAGAAATTCTCAATGAATCTCCGGTAATATTTGGCAAGTCCGAGAAAACTGCGGATCTCCTTAACTGAGGTGGGTGACTTCCACTTAGTGACTGCTTCAACCTTAGCGGGGTCTACTGCTATTCCTTCTCCGGAAATAATGTGTCCAAGGAATCCGACTTCCGTCAGCCAAAATTCACATTTACTGAACTTGGCATATAACTGATGCTCTCTAAGCTTCTCTAGAACTAAACGCAAGTGTTCCTTGTGTTCTTCCTCGCTCTTGGAGAATATCAAAATGTCATCGATGAACACCACGACAAACTTGTCCAATATTCCATAAACACCTTGTTCATCATATTCATGAAGTAGGCAGGAGCATTAGTCAAACCAAAGGACATGACTGTATACTCATATAAACCATACCTTGTGGTGAAGGCTGTTTTGGGTATATCCTGTTCAGGAATCTTCAGTTGGCGATACCCTGATCGAAGATCGATCTTGGAGAATACTTTGGCACCTACTAGCTAATCAAACAGGTCATTAATCATCGGCAGAGGGTACTTATTCTTGATAGTTACCTCGTTCAATGCACGATAATCGACCACCATCCTCAAGGTTTTATCTTTCTTCTCCACCAAAAGAACTGGGGCTCCCCAAGGTGAAGAACTTGGGCGAATATATCCCTTATCAAATAACTCCTTAATCTGCTTCTTGATTTCTACTAAATCATTTGCGGGCATCCGATAGGGTCTCTTGGAAATTGAGGTTGTTCCTGGTAGTGGCTCTATCAGAAACTCAATCTCCCTATCTGGTGGCATGCCTGGTAATTCCTCCGGGAATACATCTGCAAAGTCTTGTACAACCGGCACTTCCTCCTAAACAACTCTTGTGAGGGAATTTAACCGAGCACTCATCCGTGTGCGTCGGGATACATACTTAATCCTCTTGTTCTCCGGAGTGGTGAGTGAAATAGACTTGCTGGGGCAATCAAGGTTTCCTTCATACTTGGTCATCCAATCCATGCCTATGATTACATCCAATCCCTGGGATTCTAAGACGATGAGGTCGGTAGGAAAAACATGGTTTCCTATGTGGAGTTTTAAGGCGTGGCATCCTATCCCTGCCATCATCATACCTCCTGGGGAATTGACCTTAATGGGCTGACTAAGGGCTCTGGTAGGTAAACCATACTTTTCCACAACTACCCTTGATATGAATGAATGAGTTGCACCAGAATCAAAAAGTACCATAACTGGACGTGAATGCAATAAAAACTTACCAACCATAGTCTCGGGCTGATCATAGACTTCTTCCACATCAAGGTGGTTCACCTGGGCACGAGGAAAAGGATTTGGCTTCTTAGATGCGGAGTTGCCATTGTTGTTGCCGTTTCCATTTCCTTGCTTGTTCTGAGGGCATTCAGTGGCATAGTGCCCTGTCTTCTGGCACTTGAAACAGGTGATATGGTTCAGATCCTTCTAAGCTGGAGCAGGACGGTGTTGGTTGCCATTCCCACTTCCATTACCATTCTTGAAGTTTCCATTGTTGGGACGATTATTCCCATTTCCTCCATGGTTATGGCCTCCATGGTTGTGCACGGGATGAGTGTGTCCTCCATACTTACCGGTCCCTGATCCGGTATTTCCTGAGTACGAGGAGTAGCGGGGCTTCTGTTGAGCTCCAGAGTGAGACTTCCCCTGTCCATACTTCCTCTTGCAGTTTTCGATTTCCTGCTGCTTCCCCTCCAAGATGAGGGCCTTGTCTACCAGCTCCTGGTAGTTGCTGAAAGTAGCCACCATCAGTTGCACGCTCAACTCATCGTTGAGTCCTGCCAAGAACTTCTCCTGTTTGGCTGCATCATCGGCCACATCTCCTGGTGCATAATGAGCCAACGTGCTGAAATCATCCACGTACTGGGCCATGGAATGGTTCCCCTGGCGTAAGTTGCGAAACTCACGCTTCTTCAGACTCATGGCTCCAGCTGAGACATGAGCGGTGCGGAAAGCTAGCTTGAACTGCTCCCAAGTCACACCAGCAATGGGGTACGTGGTGGTGTAGTTCTCTCACCATGAAGCTGCTGGTCCCTCCAGTTGATGGGAGGCAAACCGCACCTTTTCAGCCTCAGTGCATCCCGCGGTGGTGAGTTCCCTCTCCATCTTGCGGAGCCCATCATCTGCCACAATGGGCTCAGTGCTGCTGGAGAAAGTTGGTGGATTTAGCCTCCGAAAACGGGTGAGGTTGTCGCCTTCAGGTGGAGGGTGGTTATTGTGGTTGTTGGTCTGGTTCTGAATCAATAGTTGCCTTAGGGCGTTCTGCTGCTGGAGAAGTTGTGTGAGTTCCGGCAGGAAAGTGAAATCGGGCTCACGTCGCGGAGGCATCTTGCTGTTTTCAGAGGGGTGAGAATTAGAATAGAACAAGGACCTAAAAGGAAATTCACTACCCATATGCAATGCAACAAACATATCACACCAAACACTCATTCATTTATTCAACTCAAGGTTCAAACATCGAGATACAAATCTCCAAAACAAACTAAGCATCGACCTACGCTTTAACGACAAAATAAAGATACATGGGGGCATAACTAAAGTTCTCCTCAAAAGTACATGGTGAAGTGGCCTCCTCCGGTGACGCTCTCCTCATAGTCATCATCATTGCTGATCAGGGGAGCCATGTCTCCTTCTGGATGAAGATTTTCACCCATGTCCATCTGTTCCTCCAGAGTTGCAATGCGAGTGTTCAGCTTATCGATCCTCTCTAAGAGATCCTTCACTTCATACTCATGCGCGTACTTGGCTTCCCATAGGTAAGCTTCAAGGTCAATCTCGCGGTTCATCAGCCTCTTGATCGTCTTCATGTCGCCACGTACCCAAAGCTCCAAGGTCCTGATGTGCGTCTCTAGAGTCTGGATACAGGAAATGGTGGTGTCTTCAGTGGGAGTGGTTATGATATTTCCATTGGCATCCCTGTGGCAAACCACGCTGAGTCCTGGTGAAATGGGTCCACCCCTGTATTCCTCCTAAATACGTCCAAGGGCACGGTGAATTGCCATGTCTCTCCCAAGTATCCAGCTGGGTGCCACAAACTTGAAGTCGATGGGTTCCTTACGATTTCCAAAGGTCTTCCCGGGGATGTGCACCTCGATCCTATAGCGTCCGTCTTGTGGAAATGACATGATAGGAGTCCCGTTGATGCTTGGCAAGGCAATCATTATGTCCCTGACGATCCTCATTAGCTCCTTGCCAAAGGGCATAGTCGCGTTAGGCTGACAAAACTCCGTGATCAAAACTGAGATGATGGTGGCCATCTATAAATTTTGAAATAAATCGGAGGGAAGTCAGAAACGAGTAGATGAGAGTATAAGAATTTTAAAGGCAAAAGAGAAATAAATCCTAAGGCTTTTCCAATCCTAGAGGTTACGTCCTACGGTCAGCGTGTGCTCTGATACCATTTCTGTAGCGACCCGACCTGAATGGTCGAATCTCTGGTGTTTTCTATACCATCCCAAGATCAAGCTGGTACACACATGGTACATCAATGTATATATCAAAGTGAAATCACACAGCTTTAATAATCGAAAAAATCTCATATCGAGTCCTTTATTACAATAAGAATTACAATAAAGTGGTTGAAGGCCAACTCATGAGAATAACTAATCTTGTGGAAGCTTCAAAGGTAGTTGAGTCCATCTGACTCCAAGGGCATCTCACCGAGCGTAGAGCGTATCCTCACTCCTGGTCGGAAAAGTACTCTGCAACATGATATGTTGCAGCCATATAGGTCAGCATATTGAATATGCCGGCAATGTCACAAGAGAGGGGGTAAAATAATCATCTATTCTATATGCATATATGGCAGGTGGGGGTAGTAAGTTTTTGCATAAAGCAAAATTTTTCCTACAATAAGAGAGGGCAAAAGCATAATTACTACAATGTTGGTTGATTAATGAGATGGTTCCACCAACCAATTCTCATACCCAAGTTGACATTAATACCCCAATCAATGTAATTAATTGTGTTGAGAGTTCCAAATAGTTTCAGTTCCTTTGGCTCAAACTGTCCATGACCGTGGACACGGCTAATCGACTAGGTTTGGGTACTCTGCAGAGTTTTGCACACGTTCCCCACAAGATTTGATCGCCTCCGTTGGATTTCTCGCACTTCAGGGTGTTTGAGAAACGGATGACCAAAACATGGTCTTCTAAAGGGTTTCCCCGAGACTCTGTCGGTGCCCATCCTTTCCTACCGTTCTTCTACATCTCGTAGCACCGCCTGTCCAGGGTCACCACAATATCCAACCAAGCCAGAGCCCATAATGGCTTGTGGTTGTGCAGGTAAACCTTGGGTCTTGAAGCATCCATCCATCTCTTTGTGCCTGGGTGGACCTTTCCGCATGAATACTGGCACTTCTCCAGCAACATCTAGGCTAACCACTGGTTTCTCTAGGGTGACGTTCAACCATCATCCACCCAGAGGTATGTTGAAAACTTGGAGTCTTGAAGTCTAGATCATCTTGTAGGTCTTGAAATTATTAACTCACAACTCTCATGAATCACACAACCAACCCCGTCTACTAATAGCATAGCAAAATTTAAATCAACGTTTCCCGGGGCCAAGGTGTCAAAGGGTTGAGGGGTGCCTACCACATGATACTACATCAAGTAACCAAGTTTCCATATTACTTACTTTGCATGCAATTGGGGAGATGGTAGAACTAATGCAATAAAACATAGGTATACATGGTCAAAGTGACTTGCCTTGTTGATGATCCTCGTATTCAAGTGACTCTAGATAACAAGCTTCGCACTCCGGATGATCTAACGAATCAAACAAAACACATAATAAGCATAAACACAATACAACTCATACAACAACAAGGTAAACAATTACTTCAACAAACAATAGCACAATCAAAAAGAAGAAATCACTTAAAGTATAAGACTCTAAAAATTTTGGTGTCAAAATCTCTACTAAGACATAACAAGTCAAAAATTTGTTTGGAACAACTAGGCATTTAGATAACAGAAAAGTAAATACAAAAAATTTATTTGAAAACAGAAAGTATTTCATTATAAGAATAATTTTGTGCAAAAAGAGTTACTACAATTTTTTTTTCTAAACAATACTAAAGGTGAAAATAAGATGTACCTATTCAAACTAGAGCACAAAACAAATTGAAAAAATTATTTTATTAACAAAAAATAATACACCTAATGTTGAATCAACAAAACCTAATGAAATCTAAAAACAAAGGTTAAACTAATTCAGCTTCAAATTAAATTAAAATTAAAATAACTAAACTACATTAAGAACCAAACAGATTCTGTTTTTGTTATAAACCCTAACCAAATTTATCCTAAAAATTCATAAACTATGTAGGATGATAGGTCTAACTAATACAAACCAGTGGCAAAAAGATTCACTCAAAAATATTTTTTGAAACTCATGTTATACAGATTTTAGTAATTTAAGCAAATTTGGTTAGATTCCAATTTTAAAGTTCAAATTTGAAATCTAAGTATACTGACATAAACTACAACAAACTTGTGAACTAATGCAAAAAGAATCAACTAAAAACACCAAATATGTTAAAACATATGATAAAAACAAAAACAGAATACATTTTGTTTTCTAAAACAGAAAAGAAAAAGAAAAACGTTCTATCGATCGGACAGGGTCTACGTGGCATGCTGTGATTGGCCACGAGGGCGTGCGTGCGGGAGCTAGCGAGCGGTTGGCCAAGACGTAATGCGTACCGGTTCGTTTATTAAATAGATCTAATCTAGATCGTTGACTACAGATCCGACGGCTACGGGTGGAGGTGGCGGCTTACAGACAGGGGGTCGAGGTCTCCAGCGAGGTCGACGGCGGCCGGAGGTCGAAGGTGCTCGGGGACGATGATGCGGTGGTTGGGGGGCGGCGTCCGAGAGCTTCAAACGGTGGCAATGAGTCTCCGACGTCGATTGGTGGCGTCGGAGGGGGCTGGGGTGAGTGTGGCAACGGGCAGGAGCTCGGGGAGGTCCAGTTGGGTGCCGAACTCCGATGAGGTGTGGGGCAGCGTTCCAACGAGGGAAGAGGGGGTTTCGGATGGGGAACGAAGAGCGGAGGGATGGGGCTTTATATAGGGGCGATGCGGTGGTCGGGGAGGGCACGAGGGGCGAGATCCGCGGAGAGGGATCTCCGGCGATGGTCGTCGGGCTCGGGGAAAGGGACGAGTGTGTTAACGCCGCGGTCAGACGGTGGGTCCCGCGCGTCAGTGAGGGTGGGACGCGTGGTTAGCGCGTCGGTGGCCGTTTCGGAGACATTTCGAGAATTAAAGGGTGTGGGCCGGCCCATTTCTATTTAAACATTTCCTTATTTATTTACAGAGCGATAAAAACTCTTTTAATGCATTCAAAATATTTCCAAACATAGGAAATATATATATCAAAATGATCTGAAGAATTAATGCTATTTAATGAACATTTTTCCTCTGTCATATTGAATATCTTTTTAAAATTTATTTTCAGAAAAATGCCTAATTGATTTTAAATCCTTTTGCAATAATTTTTTAAAATAACCCCCTGGTTTTATTGTTCACAATATTCACGAAGATGCCCCTGGTGTGGAGTGTCATGTTACTCCCCTCTTTCTTTGAACATTACCAAGGGTTTTCAAATAGGTGAAACAAATACATGGGAAAATTGAAATGGCCTTTTAGAATTTCAAAGGAAGCACTTCAACCATTCATTACACTCAAACAAAGAGATGATGATGCATAGCTATATTTCATAACATTCCAAAATGAAATTTTGGGATGTTACAGCTAGCATAAACATAACACGGATCAAAAGAGGCGGGCCTCCTGCCTGAGAACCTGCTAACTACTCCTGAGCATCGGCACTCTCCACGTAGTAGTAGGCTCCAGTGATGGTGTAGTAGTCATCTCCGGCGTACCTCATCTCCTAGGCTCCATCGTCTGAATGCATCATCGAATCGAGGGGGAAATAGAAAGCAAAGCAGCGGTGAGTACTCATCCAAAGTACTCGCAAGACTGACATCAGAACTATGATAAGTATGCATTGGTAACAAGGAATGAGGTTATATCTGGGCTGACTGCAGAAAGCAAGAATAGGGGGAAGGCCTAGTCCTATCAAAGACTAGCATCTTTAGCATCTTGCATCATTAGAAGAGAGTAGACTGGTAACTCACATATAGACATATTTTATTGTAGCAATTTTATTAAGTAACCATGCCTAGAGATTCTTCCTCGACTCCCCGCGAGGAAGCAATCCCGGAGCCAACATTCACTTCAATTTGAAGTCACAATTTTAGTTGTAGTACGTCAAAGTACAACTCCAAGTCATCCTGTTACCATGGACACGGCTATTCAAATAGATTATGCATCCCTTCAGGGGTGCACCGCATTTCCAACACGCTTGATCACCTCCGGCCGGACACACTTTCCGGGGTAATGCCCGGCCTTGGGATCCAAAACGTCGTCGCCCCACCTAGGCTCAACGAAGAGGCCAGCCCGCCGGTCTAAATCCTAAGCGCGCAGGTTCATGGGCCCACTTCCCCTTGCACTCCTGCACGATGCGAACGTGGCCGGAAGCACACCTAGTACACTCAGACCGGGAGCTATACCTTCCAGCCCAATCTGGCGCACGCCGCTCCATTGCGGACGTCCAAAGAGCTTCGGCTAATACAATGACGCTGAGTACCCATGACTTCTTCCATGTGAAGGTTTGGTGCGTAAAAGGTCAAATGACCAACTCAGATCAAATACCCAACCCATTAGCATTTTATTAATGCGGGGCAAGCACGACCCATAAAGTGCGGTCCCGTTGCCCCGTCTCAAGGATATGTGGCAAAGGCCTCTCTCGCTAGTCCATGCCACATCATCACCCTTTTGGATGCCTTACTGGCGCATCCCACCACATCTTACACACGGGTACCCTTGGGGCCGACCCGTCTCAAGACTGTCGGGAACTCGGGTCCACCTCAACCAGGGTGGTACCGCCTGTCCCTCTAGTCCCGTCTTTCACAAGTAAACAAGGTCAAGTTGAAGTAACTGTGTGTTTATACACCAAGTGGATATCCAAGGAATCACCCTCGATGGATCCCAATCGAGGTATGCGTACGACAAGAGTCGCTATCGATAAATGGGAAGGAGGAATCACCCTTGATACCCATGATCGATTAGCTACGCTACAGAATTAACACCGGGAGTGCTAAGTGAGGTATCACCCTTGGCACTCGGTAGTAGCTCTACAGTGCCATACTAAAGGGGTGTGCGGTGGTGTGAGGGGCCTGGCTCATCGGTCAGTTGACCCAAGTCTTCGGATCTTTGAGTCGTCCAGTCATCGATGAAGAAGCAGGGGCAACTGGGACTAAGGGGTCACTAGGATTCATTGATCAACCTATACTAAGCAATTGATATTATTGCAGGTATAGTAATAGTTTATCAAAAACAGGCTATGCATCAGAATAGGAGCTACCTAATACAATAGCAAAATCTAATGCAAGAATAAGAGGGAAAGGAATGGGCAATATCAGAATGATCAATGGGGGGTGCTTGCCTCGCTCGATCCAGATCGGGGGAGAGGGAGATGGGGAGTGTGGGGGTGAGGGGGATGGGATGTCGGTGCGAGGGGGCACCGGTGCCCTAGTACCCACCGGCTGGGCCGGCCTCGTGTAGCTGGGCCGAGGCCCAGTTGACCTGGCCTAGGCGGATGGGTTTTTTTTGTTTCTTTTTATTTTTATAATATCCTGTTTTTCTATTTTTTAGTTTCTGTTTTTTAATTATTTTAGTTATAAAATATATTTACAAAAAGTAGAGGACATGCCCAATATTACCAAGGCAATATTAGGCAGCAGCATAAACAGTTTAGGGGCCGTTTGAAAGATAATTGAAACTGACATAAATCCAAATGGGCATTTAATAATTGTTTTGCCACGGTTATAAATTTCTTAGAGGCACTAAACCGTTTGATAAAATATTGGTTCCAATTCTAAAATAGCTTAGGGGATATTTTCAACCTAAGCATAATTTTTAATTTGGAGTTTGCATAACTTCTAATTTCTCATTTCAAATAATTTTGAATTGCATAGGGATTCGAACGAGAGTTTGATTCCAACAATGATCACACATGGATTAGCATAGTCCTCAGGTTATTGTACCTTTATTACAGAGTTTACTGTAGCACCTAATCAAGGGCGTCACAATCAACTTCTTGGCATGTAATATTTCAATGAGTGGTCACAATCATGAAACATGTCCAAGATAATATATTTATATGTGAATATCTCTATCTTTATCACTTCCTTTCAATTGACCAATTACTATGTTTGTTAACTCCGAACAAATTTCAGTCGACATACTTTTTATATGCGAGGTCATCACTCCCCATAAGATCATTATGTATAGTGTTTGCTTTTGTTCTATTATTCTTTCTTCATTACTTTCAAGAGCATAGTAATCTAGCAAAGCCCTCTCATCAAAACTACTTTTTATTATATAACCCTCGGACTTTCTTACATAAGGGGGGCAAAAGAAAAAACTAAAAGGTGGATCAGACTAAATCTTTTATTCTACTAGATCAAAACAAAATAAAAAAGGATCGAACTAAGAAAGACAAGAAAAACGGAAAAGTAAGAAGGTGTGATGAGATATGATACCGGGGCACCTCCCCCAAGCTTGGCACAAGCCAAGGGGAGTGCCAAACCCATGTGCTCAGGTGTCCTTCTTCGGAGGTGATGGTGGTGGATTCGATGATGAGGATGGAAGCTTCTTCAATTTCCTCTTAAGCATGAAACTTTGTTCCCTCAAGTCATCTACTTATTACTCGAGCCATAATATCCTTTGACATAATTCTTCTTTACTTTCCTACAGAAAACGAGAATGAATAAATAGAACTTTGGGTTTTCTTGTTGCGTTTGGGAGGCTTGATTTTCTAAACTCCACGTGCATGCCTCCTAGTTGAGGCATAGGAGTCTCCTCTTCACTTGAGCTTTCTTCTATGTACTTTTCTTCTTGTTCCTGCTCCGAGAATAATCCATACCGATCTAGGTCCCCATAGAGCTTGGACTGGCAAGATAATGCAATATGTAGCTCACACCATCGGACTCATGGGATGACATCTTGTTCTAAATTTGATGCAAAAACAATTCAAAACGAAAACATGAGGTATTGTCATGATATGAAAGTCGAAACCTTCGGGAGATTATATAATGAATTTTTGCAGACCCGAAGGAGTATTCCACAAGAAAACGGAGTCCGGGGGGCGCACGGGGTGGTGACAAGCCCCCTAGGCGTGGCCAGGGGGTGGTCACGCCTAGTAGCCTTGTTGCCTCCCCGTGCGTCCTTCAGACAGCTTTTTATTTTCCTAATTTTTCAAATATTCCAAAACTAAATAAAATTGATATTATGAAACTTTTGGAGTTGGTTTACTTACCGTACCATGTACCTATTCCTTTTTGGAGTCTGAAACGTTCCGTTAAATCTCCATAATATGCTCTTCAGAAGTTATGGTATTGATAACATTGGTTATAACATTAATGGGAGTACCTGAGATATAATGTTTGATTCTTTGCCCATTTACCACCTTCAGATTTGTGCCTTCAGCGTTGTTGATCTTGATGGCACCGGAGCGATATACTTCCCCGATGATGTATGGTCCTTCCCATTTAGAGAGAAGTTTTCCTGCAAAAAATCTTAAGCGAGAATTTTATAGCAAGACATGGTCACCTACATTGAATTCAAGCTTTTGTATCCTTTTATCATGCCATCTCTTAACTTTCTCTTTAAACAGCTTGGCATTCTCATAGGCCTTAGTTCTCCATTCATCAAGTGAGCTAATGTCAAATAACCTCTTCTCACCAGCAAGTTTGAAATCATAGTTGAGCTCTTTGACTGCCCGCTAATCTTTATGCTCTATCTCTATAGGTAAGTGACATGCTTTTCCATAAACCATTTTATACAGAGACATACCCATAGGATTCTAGTAAGCAGTTCTATAAGCCCATAATGCATCATCAAGTTTCTTAGACCAATTCTTTCTAGATCTATTAACCGTCTTTTGCAAGATCAATTTAATTTCTCTATTTCTTAATTCTACTTGACCACTAGACTGAGGATGATAAGGTGATGCAATTCTATGATTAACATCATACTTAGCAAGCAATTTACGGAAAGAACCATGAATAAAATGTGAACAACCATCAGTCATTAAATATCTGGGGACTCCAAATCTAGGGAAAATAACTTCTTTAAGCATCTTAATAGAGGTGTTATGATCATCACTACTAGTTGGAATAGCTTCTACCCACTTAGTAACATAATCAACAACAACTAATATATGAGTATACCCGTTGGACGTTGGAAAAGGTCCCATATAATCAAAACCCCAAACATCAAATGGTTCAATAACGAGAGAGTAATTCATAGGCATTTCCTGACGTCTACTAATATTGCCAATTCTTTGTCATTCATCACATGACAAGACAACTTTATGAGCATCCTTGAAGAGAAAAGGCCAATAAAAACCAGATTGTAATACCTTATGTGTAGTCATATCTCCAGCGTGATGTCCTCTGTAGGCCTCGGAATGACACTTCTATAGGATCTATTCCTATTCATGCTTAGGTACACAACGTCTAATAACACCATCTACTTCTTTATAAAGGTGTGTGTCATCCCAGAAGTAATTTCTTAAATCATATAAAAACTTTCTCTTTTGTTGGTACGTGAAACTAGGCAGTATAAATTTAGCGACAATGTAATTAGCATAATTAGCATACCAAGGAGCATTACGAGAAGCATTTATGATAGCTAATTGTTCATCAGGAAAGCTATCATCAATAGGTAGTGGGTCATCAAGAACATTCTCTAACCTAGACAAGTTATATGCTACGGGGTTATCAGCATCCTTTCTATCAACAATATGCAAATCAAATTCTTGTAGCAGAAGAACCCACCTGATAAGTCTAGGTTTAGCATATTTCTTTTCCATGAGATATTTAATAGCAGCATGATCAGTGTGAACAATTACTTTAGAATCAACAATACAATGTCTAAACTTATCAAAAGCGAGCACAACTGCTAAAAATTCCTTTTTAGTGCTAGCATAGTTTCTTTGAGCGCAGTCTAGAGTTTTGCTAGCATAATGATGAACATTTAATTTCTTATCAACTCTTCATCCTAGAACAGCACCTATGTCATAATCACTGGCATCACACATAATTTCAAAGGGTAGGTTCCAATTAGGTGGTTGAACAACAGGTAAAGAAATCAAAGCATTCTTGAGAATTTCAAAACCTTCTACACAATCATCATCAACAATGAATGGAACATCTTGTTGCAAAAGATTAGTGAGAGGCCTAGAAATCTTAGAGAAATCTTTAATAAATCTCCTATAGAAACCAGCATGGCCAAGGAAACTTCTTATACCTCTGATATCCATAGGACACGACATCTTTTCAATAGTATCAACTTTAGCCTTATCAACTCCAATACCTCTTTCGGAAATTTTATGTCCCGAGACAATGCCTTCATTCACCATAAAGTGGCACTTTTCCCAATTCAAGACAGGATTAGTTTCTTCACATATCTGCAAAACTCGATCAAGGTTGCTCAAACAATCATCAAAAGAAGTTTCGTAAATGGAAAATCATCCATGAAAACCTCAACAATCCTTTTACAAAAAATCAGAGAATATAGCAGTCATGCATCTTTGAAAGGTAGCAGGTGCATTGCATAAACCAAAAGGCATACGTCTATAAGAAAAGGTACCAAAAGGGCAGGTAAAGGTGGTGTTCTCTTGGCCCTCTTTTGACACTGGTATTTGAGAGAAACCAGAATAACCATCTAGAAAGCAGAAGTAGTGTGTGTGTTTGGATACTCTTTCTAGCATTTGATCAATAAAAGGTAGAGGGTAATGATCTTTTCTAGTAGCTTTATTCAATTTCCTAAAATCAATTACCATTCTATAACCTGTAACAATTCTTTGCGGGATCAATTCATTTTTATCATTAGGAACTACGGTAATACCTCCTTTCTTAGGGAGACAATGAATGGGACTAACCCATCTACTATCAGCAATAGGGTAAATGATACCTGCCTCTAGAAGCTTTAATATTTCATTTCTTACCACTCCCTTCATTTTAGGATTCAAGCGTCGTTGGTGATCAACAAATGGTTTAGCATCAGGCTCCATTTTAATTTTGTGCTGACATAGAGTGGGACTAATTTCCTTAAGATCATCAAGTGTATATCCAATAGCAGCACGGTGCTTCCTCAGAGTTTTCAATAATCTCTATTCTTCATGCTCTGAAAAGTTAGCACTAAGAATAACAGGATATATCTTCTTTTCATCAAGATAAGCACATTTCAAAGTATCTGGTAATTGTTTAAGCTCAAACACGGGATCACCCTTGGGTGGAGGAGGATCCCCAAGTATTACAACAGGCAAGTTGTGTTTCAGAATAGGAAGTTGATCAAAGAAAATACTATCTATTTCATTCCTTTCATTCATATGCATATCATTTTCATGGTCTAGAAAATATTGCTCTAAAGGGTCAGTAGGAGGCATAGCAATAGAGGCAAGACATATAATTTCATCCTTACTAGGCAATTCTTTTTCATGGGGTTGCCTAAGAAATTTAGAGAAATTAAACTCATGAGACGTGTTCCCAAAACTTATGGTAACCGTTTCCTTCTCACAACCTATCCTGGCATTAAAATTCAAGAAGGGTCTACCAAATATAATGGGACAAAAATCATCTTGTGGGGAACCAAGAACAAGAAAATCAGTAGGATATTTTATTTTCCCACACAACATCTCTAATAATCCCAACTAGTGATATAGTGTCTCTATTAGCAAGCTTAATTGTAACATCAATTTCCTCTAACTCAGCTGGTGCAATATCATTCATAATCTCTTTATATAAGGAAAAGGAATTGCACTCACACTAGCACCCATATCACATAAACCATGATAACAATGATCACCAATTTTAACAGAAACAACACACATGCCAACAATGGGTATCTGTTTATCTTTAGCATCAGGTGCAGCAATTCTAGCAGCTTCATCAGAAAATTGAATAACATGCCCATCAATATTATCAACCAAGAGTTCCTTAACCATAGCAATACTAGGATCAACTTTAATTTGCTCAGGGGGTGTAGGTGTTCTAGCACAGCTCTTACAAACCACAGTTGAAGCTTTAGCATGTTCCTTTATAATAACTAGGAAATGTGGTTTCTCAATATAAGCAGTGGGAATAACAGGATCAACATTATAAGTAATAGTTTTGTCATCAACTTTAATAGGTTCAAGTACTTTCAGTTCAATGGGAGGATGATATTTAAACCACTTCTCCTTGGGGAGATCAACATGAGCAGCAAAAGTTTCACAAAAAGAAGCTACAATCTCAGAGTCAAGTCCATATTTAGTGCTAAATCCATGAAAAGCATTGGTGTCTATGAAAGATTTAACACACTCAAACTTAAGATTCATACCAGACTCCTTACCTTCGTCGAGTTCCCAATCTTTAGAGTTGCATTTAATTCTTTCCAATAAATCCCATTTGAAGTCAATATTTTTCTTCATATAGGAACCAACACAAGAAGTATCAAGCATGGATTGATTATTACGAGAAAGCCGAGCATAAAAATTCTGAATAATAATTTCTCTTGAGAGCTCATGATTGGGGCATGAATATAACTTTAACTTAAGACTCCCCCAAGATTGAGCGATTCTTTCTCCTTCACTAGGCCAAAAATTATAAATATAATTCCGATCATGATGAACTAGATGCATAGGATAGAACTTCTGATGAAATTCCATCTTCAATCGGTTGTAGCTCCATGATCCAATATCATCACATAGCCTATACCATGTCAGTGCCTTCTCCTTCAAAGATAAAGGAAAAACCTTCTTCTTGACGTGATCCTCGGGTAGACCTGCAAGATTAAATAATCCACAAACTTCATCCACATAGATTAGATGCAAATCAGGATGTAGTGTTCCATCTCCTGCATAGGGATTAGCCAGCAGTTTCTCTATCATAACCGAAGGAATTTCATAATAAATATTTTCAGTAGGTTCAGTAGGTTGAGGGACAACTCTTTGTGTTTCCGGTCGAGGTGAAGGTACCCTGAACAATCCCCTGAAAGGATTACTTTCCATAGTGACAAGTGACAGTAAATTTCAGCACACTATATATATTTTTCCTTCCCAGATTCCACTTACCAAAGGCGCTTCACTCCCCAGCAACAACCCCAGAAAAGAGTCTTGATGACCAGCAAGAATAGAGGATCTATCGTAGTCGTTTCGATAAGTAAGAGTGTCAAGCCCGACGAGGAGCAAAAGGAAATGACAAGCAGTTTCCAGTAAGGTATTCTGTGCAAGCACTGAAATTATCGGTAATGGATAGTTTTGTGATAAGATAATTTGTAACGAGTAAGAAGTAACAAGTGTAGAAAAGGTGCATCAAGGTATCCCAATCCTTTTTGTAGCAAAGTACAGGACTGGACAAACTCTTATATCAAGCAAAGCGCTCCCGAGGACACATGGGAATTTCTGTCAAGCTAGTTTTTATCATGCTCATTTGATTCGCGTTCGTTACTTTGATAATTTGATATGTGCATGGACCGGTGCTTGGGTGCTGCCCTTACTTGGACCAACCTCCCACTTATGATTAACCCCCCTCGCAAGCATCCGCAACTACGAAACAAGAATTAAGATAAAGCTAACCATAGCATGAAACGTGTGGAGCCAAATCTGCCCCTTACGAAGCAACGCATAAACTAGGGTTTAAGCTTCTGTCACTCTAGCAACCCATCATCTACTTATTACTCCCCAATGCCTTCCCCTAGGCCCAAATAATGGTGAAGTGTTATGTAGTGGACGTTCACATAACACCACTAGAGGAGAGACAACATACATCTCATTAAAATATCGAATGAATACCAAATTCACATGATTACTTATAACAAGACTTATCCCATGTCCTTAGGAACAAACGTAACTACTCACAAAGCATATTCATGTTCAAGATCAGAGGAGTATTAATTACCATTAAGGATCTGAATGATCTTCCGCCAAGTAAACCAACTAGCATCAACTACAAGGAGTAATCAACACTACTAGCAACCCACAGGTACCAATTTGAGGTTAGAGAAAAAGATCGGATACAAGAGATGAACTAGGGCTTGAAGAGGAGATGGTGCTGGTGAAGATGTTGATGGAGATTGCCCCCCTCTCGATGAGAGGATCGTTGGTGATGACTATGGCTTCGACTTCCCCTCTGGGAGGGAAGTTTCCCTAGCAGAATAGCCCTGTCGGAGCTCTAGATTGGTTCTGTCCAAGTTCCACCTCGAGACGGCGGCACTTCGTCCTGAAAGTTCTCTTCTGAGTTTTCCAGATCAAAACCCTTCATATAGAAGAAGATGGGCGTCGGGGAGCCACAGGGGCCCCATAAGCCTGCTAGGCACGGCCAGGGGGTGGCCGCGCCTAGCAGGCTTCTGGCCTGCAGGTGGGCCCCATCTAGTTGATTCTTGCGCCAGTATTTCTTATGAAATCCAAAAATATTCTCCGTAAATTTTCAGGACTTTTGGAGTTGTGCAGAATAGTTATCTCAGATTTGCTCCTTTCCAGTCTAGAATTCCGGCTGCCGGCATTCTCCCTCTTCATGTAAACCTTGTAAAATAAGAGAGAAAAGGCATAAGTATTGTACCATAACATGTAATAACAACCCATAATTCAATAAATATCAATATTAAATCATGGTGCAAAATGGATGTATCAATTAACCAACATTGAATGCAAGCATGAGTAGGATATAAATCACCATGAACATAAATATCATGGAGACTATGTTGCTTTTGTTTCAACTACATGCGTGAACATGTGCCAGGTCAAGCCACTTGAATCATTCAAAGGAAGATACCATCCTATCATACTACATCACAACCATTTTAATATGTATGTGGGCACTCAAGACAAACCATTATCCCCTCTTAGCTAATTAAGCATGGAATGAGTAACTATAATCTCTAATTGTCATTGCAAATATGTTTCACCCATAATGAGTTGAATTCAGAACGATGAGCTAATCATATTTACAAAAGAAAAATAGGTCAAGTTCGTACTAGCTTTTCTCCATCTCAATCTTTTAATCATATATCATCATTATTGCCTTTCACTTGCACGACCGAACGGTGTGAATAATAATAAGAGTGCACATGCATTGGACTAAGCTGGAATATGCAAACAATAACTCAAAGGAGAAGGCAAGGTAATATGGGCTCTCTGGTAGATAAACAATAATGCATCATTGTGGTCTTCTCCTTATGACCCAAAGAAAGAAATTTCAAACAAGAACGAGAACAACTATTTACACAGGAAAGCTCCCAACAAGAAAAATAAGAACGAGAAATCTTTTTGGGTTTTCTTTTAATGCTACAACTAAACAGACTAGAAGGTAAAGCTATTACTAATTATTATTTTTCTCAAGGTTAATTAAACTAACAGGAAGAAAGTGGAAAGAAGAAATAAACTACCGTGGAAGCTACAATGAAAAGTATGAACAACGACTACCAAGATGAGTGTGTGAACATGAATGTAATGTCGGTGAGAAATACGTACTCCCCCAAGCTTAGGCTTTTGGCCTAAGTTGTTCTGGGGACATGGCTGAAAATAACCATCTCCTGGATACTCCGGAGGGTCCTGAAGGTTCCAGTAGTTGGCGAGCTCTTGTGGATCCCACTGAAAAACTGGATCCTGATATGGATCAAGGGTTGGTGCCGGCTCGGGTGCTGGGGGTTACGACAGACCCCAATATCTGTAGATGTCCTCGGGCATAATATTGTACCTGCCTGAATGAATATCGAAAAAAGAAGAAGTAGGCAGAGTAATAATCTCACAAGTACCTTGACTAAACACTAAGTTGTATAGCAGCCTCCTATCATTATTCTTCCTAATAAAACCATGTGTTACCATACTATCATAGTCTAAATATCTTGTAGGTAGCAGCATTTCCTCTTTCCCGTCAAGCCTAATGGGTATGTTAAAGTGTTTGGCTAGACGAGATGCATAGATTTTCCTCCGAATATGGGGCCCTTCGAAAGGTTTAAGTTTAACCGTTGGTCCACCATAGCACCCAAACTAAAAGTTCTATCAGCAAGTCAAGCGTGGCACAGAATGGCCAGGTCGGGAGCACTAAGGCCTCCACTCTCCCCACGACCAAGTAAACATCTCCCCACAAATTATGAATACTAGCGTATAACAGGAAAATGTAAAGTAGGTGCTCTTGCCTTTGACACCCCTCTATCTTCCCCCACAATGGTTGCGGTAATAAAGTCCTCCATGTCTCTAGGACATGGTTCACTGATGCTGCCCTCATAAGGTATTTTGCAAACATTGCAAAAATTGTAAAGTGTCATTTTCTTAGGCACATCATACAAGTAAAACTCTACCGTGGGAGGATTGTTCCTAGGGTAAAAGTGAAAGTTTTGCACAAAGATATTAGTGAGTAAGAGGTACTAGTCACAGTTATCATTGAGGAAGTCGGTGATGCCTGCATTCTCTGCTAAATGATAGAAATCTTCATAAATTTCGGCCGCCCTCAAGAATGCATTACTTGTCCATTCACATGGTCGAACTTGTATGACGCGAGGAAGACTGTATTTGGACTTGTTCTTCACCTCATTTTCATCTTCTTTAGAGCCCTGTCTTGAAGAGCCTCTTAACAATCTCCTCGTCATTTCTTTCTCTGAAAAATTTCGGAAATTTTTAGTGACTCAAAATGAAGGAGAACAAAACTCAACAAAACTTATAGCAACTACTCCCACAAGTGCCTAGGGGCTATATCATGCATCAAAACTACTCGGGACCAAACAAATTTGACATGCAAGCTAAAGAACAAGGTCACCACAACAGGAAAAAATTGCAATATAAAAAGCACTAAAACAAAAACTAATTAGACCATTGGAGGATTCACATACCGAAGATCAATCCCCCAAACTAGTTTTGTAATTGGAGCTTTGCACAAGGAGATCGAAAATGGCAGCAAAATGAGCTAGAACACGGGTTTGAGCAATGGTGGGATTTTTCTGGAGGAAGACGAAGTGGATGGTTGTTGGAATAAGTGAGGGGTGACGTAGGACCCACAAGCCACCTGGGCACGGCTAGGGGGTTGTCGGGCCCTGTGAGCTTGTGGCCCACTGGTGTAGTCCCTTGCTATATGCTCAGTGCCAGAAATTCTTAAATATTGCAGAAAAAATCATACTACATTTTCAGGGCATTTGGAGAACTTTTATTTTCAGGTCATCTTTTACTGCACGGATAAATCAGAAAACAGAAAAATAATAGCATTTTTTACTTTATTTCTTCTAAACCATAGAAAGTAAAAGTTGGGTGTAGAAGGTTGTGCCTTCTAAATTCATCCATCTCATGCCCGTCAAGAGGAATCCATCAATAAGGTTGATCAAGTCTTATTAACAAACTTCTTTCGAGTAACCTGAGACTGGAGAATTTTCGAATAACACTAAGTAACCTCAATGGGAACAGGCATGTCCCCTACCATGATTATTTCATATTTCTTCTTGATAGTAGGGAGAGGAAATTCAAAATCTCCAATAATAATCTTTGGAATTTTTTCAATAGAGTTGATACTATGAACTTAAGGTTGTTTCTTCGGAAAGTGTACCGTATGCTCATTATCATTAAAATGAAAAGTGACATTACCCTTGTTGCAATCAATAACAGCCCATGCAGTATTCAAAAAGGGTCCACCAAGGATGATCGACATACTGTCGTCCTCTGGAATATAAAGAATAACAAAGTCCGTTAGGATAGTAACATTTGCAACTATGACAGGCACATCCTCACAAATACCAGTGGGTAAAGCAATTGATTTATCAGCCATTTGCAGAGAGATTTCAGTAGGTGTCAACTTATTCAAATCAAGTCTACGATACAACGAGAAAGGCGTAGCACTAACACCAGTTCCAAGATCACATAAAGTAGTTTTAACATAGTTTCTCTTAATGGAGCATGGTATAGTTGGTATTCCTGGATCTCCTAATTTCTTTGGTATTCCACCCTTAAAGGTATAATTAGCAAGCATGGTGGTAATCTCATCTTCTGGTACCTTTCTTTTATTTGTCAGAATATCTTTCATATACTTAGCATAAGGAGACATTTTCAGAATATTAGTCAAATGCATACGCAAAAAAACAGGTCTAAGCATTTCAGCAAAACGCTCAAAGTCCTCATCATCATTTTTCTTGGATGATTTAGGAGGAAAGGGAATGGGTTTCTGAAACCATGGTTCTCTTTCTTTACCATGCTTCCTAGCAACAAAGTCTCTTTTGTCATATCTTTTATTCTTAGGTTGTGGGTTATCAAGATCAATAGCAGGTTCAATCTCCACATCATTATCATTACTAGGTTGAGCATCAACATGAACATCAACATGAGCATCAACATGAACATCAATAGAAATATCATTTGGGTTTTCAGGTGTATCTATAACAGGTTCACTAGCAGCATGCAAGGTCCTATCATCATTCTTTTTCCTTTTATTACTGGAACGACTAGGGGTATCTGCATTAATTCCCTGAGAATCTTGCTCAATTCTCTTAGGATGGCCCTCAGGATACAAAGGTTCCCGAGTCATTTTACCACCTCTAGTCACAACTCTAACAGAATGATCATTGTTCTTACCATTCATCTCGTTAAGCAAATCATTTTGTGCCTTAAGTACTTGTTCTACTTGAGTAGTTACCATGGAAGCATGTTTACTAATAAGCTTAAGATCATTAATAGTTCTACTCATATAATCACCTAAGCGATCAAGCATGTAAGCATTATGTTTCAATTGTCTACTAAAATAAGCATTGAAATTTTCTTGCTTAACAATAAAGTTATCAAGCTCATCCAAGCATTAGCTAGCATACTTATTGTAAGTAATATCACCTTCATCAAATCTACAAAGAGAATTTACCTCTACTACCTGTGTTGGGTTATCAAGACCATGTATTTCTTCAATAGGTGGTAGATTCTTAACATCTTCAGCTTTAGTACCTTTTTATTTCATAGATTTATTTGCCTCTTGCATATCTTCAGGACTGAGAAATAGAATACCTCTTTTCTTTGGAGTGGGCTTTGGAGGTGGTTCGGCAATAGTCCAATCATTATCATTGCTCAATATATTATTCAATATTAGTTCAGCTTGTTCAATAGTTCATTCCCTGAAAACACAACCAACAAACCTATCTAGGTTATCCCTAGAAGCATCAGTCAGTCCATTATAAAAGATAGCAAGTATTTCGTTTTTCTTGAGAGGATGATCACGCAAAGCATTAAGTAATTGGAGAAGTCTCTCCCAAGCTTGTGGGAGACTCTCTTGTTCAATTTGCACAAAGTTAAATATTTCCTGCAAGGCAGCTTGTTTCTTATGGGCAGGAAAATATTTTTCAGAGAAGTAATATATCATATCCTGGGGACTAGGCACAAAACCAGGAGCAAGAGAATTAAACCATATCTTTGCATGACCCTTTAATGAGAAAGGAAAGAACCTAAGAATATAGTAAAAATGAATTTTTTCCTCATGAGTGAATAGGGTGGCTATATCATTCAATTCAGTAAGATGTGCCACAACCGTTCCAAATTCATAACCACGGAAAGGATCAGATTCAACCAAAGTAATTAACTCAGGATCGATAGAGAATTCATAATCCTTATCAGTAACAAAGATAGGTGAAGTAGCAAACTTAGGATCATATTGCATTCTAGCATTCAAAGATTTTTCCTTCCACTTGCATAGCAATTTCTTAAGATCATATCTATCCTTACAAGCAAGAAAGTCCCTAGATACCTATCCCTCCATAACATAACCATTAAGTATATTAGGAAATTCATATCTAGGAGAGCTAGGTCTAATAGGAGTCTCATAGTGTTCAGTTTCAATAATGTCATCAGTTTCATAAATATCATCAATTTTAGCATGGACTCTAGCAATTTGATCATCAAGAAATTCACGAGTGGCATAGTATTATCAAGCCAAGTATCATCATAAGCATCATGCTTAGCAGAAGTGGCATCATCAATTACTTGCGACATATCAGAATCAATAGCAGGTGGTGGTGCCACAAATTTACTAATAACAGAAGGTGAATCAAGTGCAGAGCTAGATGGAAGTTCCTTACCTCCCCTCGTAGTAGAGGGATATATCTTGGTTTTCGGTCTTTCAGATTCTTCATAGTGATCAACAGATATAAATCCCAAGTGACTCAGAGAATAGAGCTATGCTCCCCGGCAACGGTGCGAGAAAAACGTCTTGATAACCCACAAGTATAGGGGATCGCAACAGTTTTCGATGGTAGAGTATTCAACCCAAATTTATTGATTCGACACAAGGGGAGTCAAAGAATATTCTCGAGTATTAGAAGCTGAGTTGTCAATTCAACCACACCTGAAAGACTTAATATCTGCAACAAAGTATTTAGTAGCAAAGTAGTATGGAAGTAGCGGTAACGGTGGCAAAAGTGATAGTAGTAGTTTTGTGGTGATTGTAACGGTAGTAACATAAAAGTCACTTATCAAGAATAAATATGTGAAAAGCTCATAGGAAATGGATCAGTGATGGATAATTATGTCAGGTGGCATTCATCATGCAACAGTCATAACATAGGGTGACACAGAACTAGCTCCAATTCATCAATGTAATGTAGGCATGTATTCCATATATAGTCATACGTGCTTATGGAAAAGAACTTGCATGTTATCTTTGTCCTAACCTCCCGTGGTAATGGGGTCCTAATGGAAACTAAGGGATATTAAGGCCTTGTTTAAATAGAGAACCGGACGAAAGCATTAGCAATTAGTGAATACATGAACTCCTCAAACTACGCTAATCATCGGAAAGAATCCCAGTTATTGACACCCTGGGGGATGTGGATCATAACTCGTAATAGGTGTATACAACTTGCAAGATGGGATAAAGAACAAATATATATCCATGAAAACATAATAGGTTCAAATCTGAAATCATGGCACTCAGGCCCTAGTGACAAGCATTAAGCATAGCAAAGTCATAGCAACATCAATCTCAGAACATAGTGGATACTTGGCATCAAACCCTAACAAAACTAACTCGATTACATGGTAAATCTCATCCAACCCATCACCGTCCAGTAAGCCTATGATGGAATTACTCACGAACGGCGGAGAGCATCATGGAATTGGTGATGAAGGATGGTCGGTGATGACGACGGCGTCGATTTCCCCTCTCTGGAGCCTAAAACTGTAGGATCGAAAGTATGTCTAGAGGGGGGTGATTAGACTACTTGACCAAATAAAAGTTTTGCCTTTTCCCAAATTTTAGTGTTTGTAGTTTTAGCATTCATGACAAGTCAATTTCACCCTACACATGCAAGTCTAAGAGGATAGCAACGGAAAATAACAACAAGCATGAGTAAAAGGGATAGGGTAGGAAGATCAAATGCAATTGTAGACACGATGATTTTTCCCATGGTTCCAATAGGTGGCGCTATCGTACATCCATGTTTATGGAGTCTTCAACCCACGGAGGATAACAGTCGCGAGAGTCCACAGAGGGCTCCACCCATAAGGGTCCATGAAGTAGCAACCTTGACTATTCCATATGGCTTCCGTCCACGAAGGACTAGCCTCGCTAAGGGTAGATCTTCACGAAGTAGGCGATCTCCTAGCCCTTACAAACTTCTTGGTTCACTCCACAACACGAAGTAGGAGGCTCCCAAGCGACAGCTAACCAATCTAGGAGGCACCACCCTCAAAAAGGTAATAGGCTCGGTAATGACGATGAACTCCTTGCTCTTGTGCTTCAAGATGATAGACTCCTCAACACACAATCACTCTCTAACAGATTTGGCTTGGTGGAAGAGATGGGATTGGTGGAAAGCAACTTGGGGATGCTAGAAATCAAGATGCATATGGTTGGAGTGGAAGATCTTGATCTCAACACAAGGGTAGGTGGTTCCCTCTCAGAAAATTTGATAGGATAGGTATGGAATAGTTCTGAGTGCTTATTTTTCGAGTAGGTGGTGGTGCGGGGGTATATATAGGCATCCCCAAAAATCCAACCGTTACACACAAAATGACCAACTCAGTGACACTGATGTGTTAATCTCGGCGGTACCGAAGTGATCAAAATGTGGCAAGTTTTGAATCTCGGTGAGACCGATATATGAAACTTGGTTGCACTGATAAGGTGACTAACGGTCATATTTCCAATCTCGGTGACACCGACCCAACAATCTCGATGGTACCGAAAATGTGAATTTGCGTAACGGAAAGTTGGCAACCTAAACTCGGTGGAACTGGTATGGAATCGGTTGCACCGAAGTGGCTAGGGTTTGGCTGAGTCTGTCTAGGTTCTGGAATCGGTGGCACCGGGATAGGAATGTTGGTTGCACCGATTTTGAATGTTTGTCTATAGACAGACTTTGGTGGGAGAGCTTGTGGATGTTTTTGGTGACTATCACTTGTGCACGTATGAGCATTTTGTTCACCAACAAAACCTTACCCCCTTTTAATAGTATTGGCTTTCCTATGGACTCAAAGTGATTTCTCACAAATGTAAAATGTAGATTCCTCTTGCTTGAAGCTTGGCCAACCTATTTCTTGCATCTTGGGGTAATTCCACAATCCTTTTGCCATCCCTATCATTGAACTTTTCCTGAAATATACTTGGTGGAAACATTACTTCAATGACTTATATGTTGTTATTAATTACCAAAACCACCCAGGGAGCAAATGTGCTCTCAATCTACCCCTTTTGGAATTGATGACATCATATAGATCAAAGCTTCGACAAAGATATAATCAATGAATATAATCGTCGCTTTGAGAAGTATGTGATAAGCAAGAGCTCCCCCTAAATTTGAGCATTATTTTGTATTTGCGTTTGAATGCAAATGCACAATCGATTAGGTATATGGGTCACTTCTTCCATGTCACATACATCTTGGTGGTGTGCGAGAATAATTAGAATGAACATCATAGCACAACACAATCAAGCAAAGATGAATGATCATCACATAAGCATTGAGATGAATGGAAATAGTAGCATCACACATTAAAGCGTATGATCAAACATCATCAAACGTGTATCACAAGCAACCAAAAGTTGTTAAAGCAAAAAATTGTATTTTGAAAAAGCAATAAACACCAAAACGCTCTCTCACTCTAAGCCTAAAGATCTATATACACTTCTCCCCCTTTGGCAACAAGTTACCAAAAAGTTCAAAGGCATATATCTAAGCGTTCTTGGGCTGATCTCCTCCGGTTGTTGATGAAGGAGTCGAGAGAACAGCGTCGGCGAATATCTCTGCAGATGTCGTGGATGGAGTTGGAGTGGCAGCTGGAGGAACTAGAGCGGATGGAGCAGGAGTTGTGGTGACAATAGCAGGAACTAATGAAGAGGGCCTCAAGTCTGGAGCAGGCACAGTGGCTGATCTGGCCTAAGTAGGAAAGTGTGTGCCTATCCTGAGAGGTGATCCATCCTCATCATCATCATCGTCGTCATTTGAAGAAGTGGTGTGAGGAAGTGGCACTGATTCAACTTCCTTCTAGAGCTCTATGACTGTCTTAGACAGCCTGTCCACTTTATCATTAAGGGTCTTGATCCTAGTTTCAAAGATCCTCACAAGAATATTCTGGTTGTCCAGAATCCCCTTAATGTCCTTCTGCATGCCTTGAACTGATGAGATCAAAAGATCCATTTGCTCATTTCTGGATCTAAGGACTTGAGCACTAGTGGCTCGAGCTGCCTCTGCCTCTGCCTGAGCTGCAGCTGAAGTGGGATGATCTGGGTCCATCACCATGATGTTATCCTCTAGCTCTGGTTGTAGGGGCAAATGGGTACTGTCAAGAGCAAATATGTGCTTCTCAATCCGAGAGTTGATAAGCATCTGGATATATGGTGCATAGCAGCAAGAGCGCTTCTAATCAGCAGCAACCCTCTTGACTGTCTCAACAATCAAGTCCATGACTCTGATCCTGGTGTGACTGTCAAGGTGGATCAACATGTTTATGGAGTAGCCTCGGATCATCTTGTTATCTCCTGACTTGGGCATCAAAGTGTGCCTCAGAATGGTGTTCATGGTGCGGAGGCCAGCTTGAAGATAGTAGATGGATCCTAGCTTGTGAGATTGCACTTTGTCTGCAGGGATAGGAGTATACATATCCTTCATGGCATTGTGGCTCGCCTTGGATTCCATGTAGATATCCAAGTCTCCATCCTGAACCTTAGGGACTCCTAGAAGTGTAGCACATTCATCAATAGTGGACTCATATCTTGCTCCTTCTATCATCCATACAATCCTACCATCTCCATAGAAATGTGCAGCGGAGTAGAATTGCATGATCATTTCATCATTCCATGCAGTAAATTCTCTGCCAACAAACTCATCCAAACCAATGCAGTGGAAATTGTCTTGGACACTTGGAAAATAGTCCTAATTCTCCTTAATGAATTTCCAGTCTACATATCTCATGTCACTCACAGACAGACTCTTGTCAAATAGCACAGTCTCATAGAAATCTTGTTGCTCTTTGGTATAGAATCTATAGTCCACAGTTGTCTTCTTCCTTTGGGCATATGGATCTATAGCTCTCCATGCCCTCAAACCTGAGTCTTTCCTCTTCTTCATATCTTCAGCAAGTGGATAGCTGGCATTATGTACTTGAAGGTGTGGTCTGAGTTTCATCAAGGTTGTCAAGTCATCATCATGCTCAGCTCTGGAAATAGTTCCCTTGTTCTTTTTAGAAGCTGGAATCTGCCTAGATGTCCTCTTAGGCTTTTCAACAACAGCCTTCTGGGATTTTGTGCTCTTGGATGTACCAGACTTGGGCATAGCATTAGCTAGAAGTTTCTTTGCCTTCTTCTTGGGAGGAGCCTTTGCAGCTGTCTCATCCTCCTCTTCAGCAGCAGCTGCCTCCTCTGGATCGTCATACATAGATGTAGGCCTGCCAGTCACATGGATTATCCTCTTTCTGTCTCTCTTCTCCCCTGCCTTCTTAGGCATAGACTTCCTTGGTGGATCAATGGTCACTGTAGCCCTAGCACTCTCAGGTGCTCTCATAGCCTCAGAGCTAGCATAGACTTTGCTAACAACTCTCCTAGAAGAAGTGGCTTCAGTAGAAGACTTCTTAGCAGCCTTCTCTTGCTTCTTGGCAATAATCTCCTCAGGAACTAAGTCTGAATCCTCCTCATCTGAATTCAGCTTCTTCCTGGTCCTTGTAGCAGACTTGGGTAACCCATGGGAGCTAGGGGTGCCTGGATCTGAAGATGTACTAGGCTCAGGGCTAGTGCCTGAACTCATGTCAACACCCTGCTCTGGCAAATTCTGACTGTCCTCAACATCTGACATACTGACCCTGTGAATAGAGTATAGAAGAGCAGAAGAAGATGAGTCATCACAAAATGAGGCTGGTTTTTTAAAGATTGAACAATATATTTCCAAGGTTTTGCGTTCTATCACATGAAAATCAGGACAACCAAAGCAAAGTTTTCGATGCTACCGATACTGATTATCCCATTAACAGAAACTTGGCACTCTTTTCGGTGAGACCGAAAAGAAGTACTCGGTTTCACCGAGATAGTTCTCAGCAACACAGAAGGACAAATCGGGGACACCGATTTGTTTGCTTCGGTTCCACCAAGTTCCATCGGGCGGAAGGAAAACCCAAGTAAATCGATCATTTGCTAGACTATAGGAATTTCTTGTGGATAGGAAGACATGCAATAGGTGGATCATAGAGAAAAACAAATCCAGTGTGCAAGAATCAGACGGGGAGTGCAAAGGAGGTCGAATTTGTAACCTAACTCGGCGACGGATCCGCTACGACGGTGACGATGGAGAAGATTTCATCAACGGCGGCGGAGGAGCGGAGGGGGACAAGGGCAATGACCAGGGGTCTTGAAAACGACGGCTTAGGCTTCTGAGGCGCGACGGTTTGAGGATTAATTTCAAAGTGTCAGGGTCCACAGTATATATACCCACCACAGTCGGTGACGCCGATTCTATATTTTCGGTGTCACCGAGTTCCTCAACTATCAGTTGATAGGGAAACTCGGTGTAACCAAGAATATGGAATCTATAGTACCGATATAGAAAACCAGATCAACCCTAGGCATTCGGTGAGACCGAGATTGTGGGGTTGGTTCCACCAAGGTGCACTTGGGAGATTTTAATGGTCAGTCCTGGTCGATACGGAACTCCGAGTGCTCCACACACAGAGGGACCGAAAAGTACTTGTTCAAATTTTGTGATCAGCATGAATAGAGTATGAGGTGATAAAGCATAGATAGCTAAAGAGTGGTCCAAGGCATTCTTGTCCATCAAATTAGCAAAAGATAAATCAAAGACCAAAAAGCAACAATTGGATGTCCTCGAATGAGAATATAAATGCAGACCAACATGCTCACACAATAAGATGTCAAATGAAATCATGACAAATATGCACAAACACTCTAGCATCTAACAAGCACTTGGGCGATGATGAAGCCATCTATATATGAGTATTTAACTTAGGAGCCAAGTAAGAATACTTGATCATAGGTCATACTCATCGTCTAAGCACAAGTGGGGTTACCACTTTTACATAAAGCATTTAATATTGTCACATACTAAGAGATGCTTTGACTCAAATCTTAGAGTAAAGCTCCCCCTTGATGTGACATCCCCCCATAAGAGGGATAAACTAGCCTTGGGTTTTGTCAATGAAGACTTCATGTTGGTGAGGTAGTGGTGGATGGTCAAATTGATGAAGATCACCAAGAGTTGGGAGCATCCTTGTTGTTTCCTTACTCTTCTCAACTACATGGGTTAGTCCCAACACACAAGAGACAAATACAAGGATATCTATGGACATGGAGTGCAAAGCATGTGTGATTATGTCCATTGATTTGTTGATTACCTTGTCCCTTTCTTACCTTTGAGGGAATGTGTGACTCCTTGAACTATTGCATAGGGTTGATGTTGGTTGCAAATAGATCTTGCCAATAATGAATGTGAGTGAATTTCATTGGCAGAGTCACCCCTCAAGAACTTTCTAATTCTTCTTCTTGGGGACCCACATCAAGTTGATGGGGATCCTTGGTGTTGTAGTAGCCTTTGTAGACGTTGAGCTTGAAGTAGCCTTAGGAACCCACTCCACCATAGCTAGGGATTCATCTTCATATGAGTCAATGTCCTCTTGATGCTTGTTCTTGCCCTTGAGCTTGTGGTCTTATGGTGGAAGGTCATATTGAGTGTTTGTCCCCTTGGTAAGAGTATTTTCATACTTCTCCTTTTGAGGAACAAACTTGGGCTCGGGATATTGACCTTCTTCCCATTCAACTCCATTAGCGTTGAAGTAGCCAACACCACAATTCTTCCGGTATCCTCCGTGCTTGCATACAATTTCCACAAATTGCTTACACCCGACAAGACTCTTGTAGATACCTTTCTCTATTTTATTTCAATAAAGCATTTTCTTGCTCAAGTGTAACTTGGCTAAGAGAATCATCATTAGTGGAATCAATAGAACTACTAGGAGCAACATCATTGGGTTTAGCATTTTTATTGTTGCTACTAGATGAAGAACCTTTCTTGCCTTTGTTACTAGTTTGCTTAGGTTTAACTTGTGGCATGAATGTATACAAGAGTAGTCGTTTGGCAAGATAAGATGAAGTCTTCTTTCGGAGATCATCATTGATAGCTTTAATAAATTTATGTTCTTGCTCCAAATTGAGCTTCTCGAAGCATAGCTTCTCATGAATTCTTACAAGATCTCTATGATCTTCGAGAGTAGATTCATGGGCTAACTTAAGAGTGTTAAGTTCTTTAGTTAGTTCTTCTATTTTCATCTTATCATCATCAATCGACCTATCTTGACTAGCATGAGAATTATCAAGTTCATTTTGATCAACATCACTAGTTTTATCACATAGCAAGTCATCATCACAAAGCAAATCATCTTCATCACTATTGAAATCAAGATATTCGGGGTGTGATACCTTGGGGCCTTTAGCCATGAAGCAACTTTCACTCCCATCGTTTGGTGAATCAAATAGATCAAAGGAGTTGGTAGTCACTAGAGGAATTCTGGCAACACGATCATCTTAACTATAGTCGGAGTCGAAGTTAAAGCTTCTCTCGGAGTTGTTGTCGCAGTCGGAGCCGGAAACCCATTCACCAACATGAGATTGAGGTTTTCCTCTTGTGTAGCTCTTGGTGTACTTGCCCTTCTTCTCCTAATCTCTACTTCTCCTTGAGGGTCTTAGTTCATAGCGATCATCTCTACTCCTTCTCTCTCTTTGATGTGATTCATTCCTTTAGCTTCGTCTTCTAGGTGACTCTTCTCTTCGTTTGTAGGGAGTCGTGCACTCATTGGAGTAGTGTCCAGGCTTGCCACAATTGTAGCAATTGTGATCATGATTTGACGAACGCTTCTCATCATATCTTGAGTTGGAGTTTCTCTCTTTGCCTCTATTCTTGTAAAATTTGTTGAATTTCTTGACCATGAGGCTTATTTCTTCCTTGGTGACAAGGTTGTCGCTTGAAGTTGCGGCAGCATCACTTGTGGCCTTGTAAGCACCACTAGACTTGTTGCGGAGCTCTTCTTTTTCTTTGAGTGTCATCTCATGAGCAACAATCCTTCCAATTACTTTCGTAGGCTTGAGATCTTTGTAGTTGGGCATCATTTGGATTAATGTGCACATGGTGTCATATCTCTCGTCCAGAGATCTAAGTATCTTCTTGATGATGAATTTGTCGGTCATTTCATCGCTTCCTAAGCCGGCAATCTCATTGGTGATGAGAGCTAGCCTAGTGTACATCTCTGTGACTCCTTCACCATCCTTCATCTTGAACTTGTAAAGCTGACTTTGAAGAACTTATAACTTGGATTCTCTCACAGACTTGGTTCCTTCGTGCATATCAACCAAAGTATCCCAAATCTCTTTTGCATTCTCAAGACGGCTGATCTTGTTGAACTCTTCGGGGCATAGACATTTGAAGAGAATGTCGCATGCTTGAGCATTGAGTTGCAACATCTTCAATTCATCCGCGGTCGCTTCACGATCCGGTTCTCTTCCATCACCAAAGAATTCACCTTGCAAGCCAACACGAACAACAGCCCAAACGGCGGGGTTATGACCAAGAATATGCATTTTCATTTTGTGCTTCCAACTAGCAAAATTAGTACCATCAAAGTATGGACCTTGACGGTGATAATTACCCTCACTAGACGCCATACTCTCCTAGGTTGTGAGACAAATGCAATGGAGACCAAGATACCACTTATAGGACCGAAAGTATGTCTAGAGGGGGGTGATTAGACTACTTGACCAAATAAAAGTTTTTCCTTTTCCCATATTTTAGTGTTTGCAGTTTTAGCATTCATGGCAAGTCAATTTCACCCTACACATGCAAGTCAAAGAGTATAGCAGTAGAAAATAACAACAAGCATGAGTAAAAGGGATAGGGTAGGAAGATCAAATGCAATTGTAGACACGATGATTTTTCCCATGGTTCCCATAGGTGGCGCTATCGTACATCCACGTTTATGGAGTCTTCAACCCACGAAGGGTAACGGCCGCGAGAGTCCACGGAGGGCTCCACCCATAAGGGTCCACGAAGTAGCAACCTTGACTATTCCATATGGCTTCCATCCACGAAGGACTAGCCTCACTAAGGGTAGATCTTCACGAAGTAGGCGATCTCCTTGTCCTTACAAACTTCTTGGTTCACTCCCCAACACGAAGTAGTAGGCTCCCAGGCGACACCTAACCAATCTAGGAGGCACCACCCTACAAAAGGTAATAGGCTCGGTAATGACGATGAACTCCTTGCTCTTGTGCTTCAAGATGATAGACTCCTCAACACACAATCACTCTCTCGCAGATTTGGCTTGGTGGAAGAGATGGGATTGGTGGAAAGCAACTTGGGGAGGCTAGAAATCAAGATCCATATGGTTGGAGTGGAAGATTTTGATCTCAACACAAGGGTAGGTGGTTCTCTCTCAGAAAATCTGATAGGATAGGTATGGAATAGTTCTGAGTGCTTCTTTTTCGAGTAGGTGGTGGTGGAGGGGTATATATAGGCATCCCCAAAAATCCAACTGTTACACACAAAATGACCAACTCGATGACACCGTTGTATTAATGTCCGTGGTACTGAAGTGATCAAAAGGTGGCAACTTTTGAATCTCGGTGAGACCGATATATGAAACTCGGTTGCACCGATAAGGTGACCAACGGTCAGATTTCGAATCTCAGTGACGCCGACCCAATAATCTCGATGGTACCGAAAATGTGAATTTGCATACCAGAAAGTCGGCAACCTAAACTCGATGGCACCGGTATGGAATCGATTGCACCGAAGTGGCTAGGGTTTGGCTGAGTCTGTCTAGGTTCTGGAATCGGTGGCACCAAGATAGGAATGTTGGTTGCATCGATTTTGAATGTTTGGCAATAGACAGACTTTGGTGGGAGAGCTTGTGGATGTTGTTGGTGACTATCACTTGTGCACGTATGAGCATTTTGTTCACCAAAAAAACCTTAACCCCTTTTAATAGTATTGGCTTTCCTATGGACTCAAAGTGATTTCTCACAAATGTAAAATGTAGAGTCCTCTTGCTTGAAGCTTGGCCAACCTATTTCCTTGCATCTTGGGGTAATTCCACAATCCTTTTGCCATCCCTATCATTGAACTTTGCCTGAAATATATGGTGGAAACATTAGTTCAGTGACTTATATGTTGTTATTAATTACCAAAACCACCAAGGGAGCAATTGTGCTTTCAAAAAAGGACTCCATATCTGGCCTCACGAGGAAGAACAAGAGGTGACGGTGGCTCTGTATCGTGAAACGCGATGAACTCTTCTCTCTGATTTTTTTTCTCCGCGGATGTGAATATATGGAGTTGGAATTGAGGTCGGTGGAGCTCCAGGGGGCCCACAAGCCTGCTACGTGCGGCTAGGGGGGTGGCCGTGCCCCTGGCTTGTGGCCAATGGGTGGCCCCCTCCGGTTGATTCTTTTACCAGTATGTTTTATTAATTCCAAAAGTAATCTTCGTAAATTTTCAGATCAATCCGAGAACTTTTATTTCTGCACGGAAATAACACCAAGGCAATTCTGCTGAAAATAGCGTTAGTCCGGCTTAGTTCCATTGAAATCATGCAAATTAAAATCTAAAGCAAGGGCAAAAGAGTTTGGAAAAGTGGATACGATGGATACATATCATTTCTCTCATTTCCGAGAGGCACAATTGACAGAAGCTAACATGTGCCTTCACGAGCAGCAAATTGGTGTCTCTCGCGAAAGAAAATAGTAAGTTATCTCACACATTTTTTCAAATTGTTTTTGTCCAAAACCTCGAAAAAACCGGTCAAAACCGAAAAGCCAAATAACCCCCAAAAAACCCATCTAAAACCCAAAAACACGTATAGAAATATATATATAAAAAATCCGAGGGAGCACCCAACATGCAGCACGTGGCTATGACTGAGAGCAAACCAAGTAGTGTGCTCTCAGCTCACCGAAAATGACCCTTGAGGAGCTCCCGCAAGGGATACCCCTCAGTTAGTTGCTTCCCACTTATAATGAGTATGGCATTCCTCTCGTTTGAAGCACGCGCATATCGAGCCAACCCATTATCTAAGGTCCCTTGCGCGCTTCGCTAGCTTCAGCTCGCTCGGTAGGTGATGTACTGGTTCGTTTATTTTTTTATTTTCTTTCTATTTACTGGTTTTCTTTGGTTTTCCATTTTTTTGTTCTACTTATTTTCTTCATTATTTCATGTTTTTAATGATTTTTTTATTTGTTTTCTTTCTTTCCTCGCTTTCCCTTATTGTTTTCTTTCTTATCATGTTTTTCTTTGTTTTATTTGTTTCCTTCTCGTGTTCATTCTTTTGCATTGTTATTTTCTAGTTTTATTTTCTTTTTGGTTTTGTTTTTGAGTTTTAATGGCCTTCCTCTCTTTCCCGTGCTTTCTGTCGATTTCCATCAGTTTTTTTTTCAGTGCATGCTTATTTTCTGTACAAATTTAACATCTTTGGTATTTACTAGGAAAAAAATTCGTATACACGTTTAATTTTTTTAATACATGTTTAACATTTTCTTTGTTTCTTTTAGGGTTTTCCTTGGTTTTCCTTTGAATACTCATTTAGTTTTTTATTTTATTTTTATTTATATCTTGATTTTCAATGGCTTCTTTTGTTGTTTCTTTGTTTCTTTATCGATGTTCATACTCCATTTGTTTTGCACTTATTTGGTTTCCTTTGTTTCGGTTTTGGTTTTGTCGTTTTTCTTTGTTTCTTTTGGGTTCCAATCTACATTTTTGTATACATCAAGAACATTTCTCTAATACACATTTAACAATTTTGAAAAACAGGTTTAACATTTTGTTAATACACTGTCATCTTTTTTCTATACATATTTTAAACAATTTTCAAATACTTGATTATCATTTCTAAATAGAAGATTGACATGTTTTGAATACATGGTTAGCATATTTATCTATACACATAAACATTTTTAAATGTTTGGTTAAGAAAATTCAAAAAGAATTTAGCATTTTACTAATACATGGTCAACATTTTTCCTATACACATTTAACATTTTTGCATTGGTTTTCTTTGGGTTGTATTTTGTTTTAGTTTCCTTTGTTTTTCTCTTTTTCTGTTTTTCCTGTGCCTTTTGTCTAGTTTCGTCATTTTCTATTTTGTTCACACACGTGTTTTTTCCAGTACACATTTAACATTTTTCGTATACACCAAGAGCATTTTGTATATACACATTTAACATTTTCCCGATACATTTTTTTTAGAAATGGAAGAAGACCCCCCGGCCTCTGCAGCTGGACGATGCATGCAACCATTTTACTAATTATTCAAAAAATACTTTACAAAAAGATGCAACAGTAAGTCTGAAGCCACCGTGTAGGCAACATCTGTCGCTACTCCTATCAAGTTGATGAAGGGATGTTGATAGTCCGGGCCTAATACCAAACAGACCTTGCAGCTAAGCATAACATCTATGACCTGAGACCCCAACCAAGCCACTTGCCGGGTATGGGGCACACACTAGTCCGGCGCACTCTCAGAGGCCGCCGCCGCCAACTGCCACCAATCCATCTTTAGAGCTATACTGACGCATCAACCTTGCTTGGTCTAGCTGTCGTCGATGCCGCCACGACGCTAGACAACCCCGCCACCCTGTGTTTGTCTATCCAGCCACATCCGTCGTCGAGATCTAGCTGCACCATGCCGCTAATACTCGTCACCATCGACGCGGTAGATACAATGCCGCTCCTCCTGCCAACCTCCACACCGTCGCCGCTGCTGGAGCTACATGGGGCCGACCACCCATAGCACCTCTCCCCGATCATCTGAGCCTCCGAAGACGGTGCCTCCATGGAGGTTACGACGCGCAGGACGCCGCCGCCCAATCCAATCTGAATTTTGGACTTTCGTCCGGGAGGTTTTCGGAGGTGGATAGGAGGGACCTCGGCTTCGCCTCCGGGAAGGGTAACATCGTTTGAGGGACGCCGCCGATGCCGGGCCGAACCATTCGACCAAAGTTTCCTTCGGTCCCCATCCTATACCAGCAAACCTTCATCTGCTCTGGATCCGGCAACGAGCCAAGAACTAAAACCTACATAGATGAGATTGCCATGGGGGCTCAACCCAACAGGAGTTGAGAAGAACATACACAGAGTTATCCAGGCGCCGAATCAGCCGATCCGACGTGACCAGCGGCAAAGACCCCCACCCCGCACCGTCCGACCGCGTCCAGCATCAGATAAAGATCCGATCTGAACCCGGCGGCACCCGCAACCACCTGGCCGAGCCCATCACGTAGTCGTCACCACGCCGTGAGATGGGATCCCGCCGCCGTCGCGCCATGCACGACGTCGGCAAAGGTAGCCCGCCCGTCGTGCCTCCGAACCCCACGTAAATCCAGCGCTTCCTCGCTATCCAGCCTTCCCGCGCCGGTGGAGATGCTCGAAGGGGAAGAAGTCCCGCCGCCGCCCTGCCAGCAAGGCTTTGCCTGGTGGCGTCGCACATGGCAACGAGGAGGGTGGGACGCAGAAGGGCTCGAGGGGGAGGCGGCTAGGGTTTCCCCCGGGTCGCCCACGAGGGCGGCAAGAGGGGCCGAGTGGGATGAGAGGGATGAGAAACTACTCTATATCCACATAATGCCATTTTCCCGATACATGGTTTACATATTTGCAAACATTTGTTTTTATGTCTATACTCTTATTTACACGCCATGTACATTTTTCATATACATATGCAACTAATTTTATACATGTTCAACATTTTACAAATACATGATTAACGTTTTTAAATGTATGTTTTGATGTTTATATTTTTTATATACATCAATAACATTTTTATACTCGTTTCACATTTTTTTAATATATTATTAACATTTTCCAAAAACAATGATCAACTTTTGTTTTCGAATACATGTTTCAATATCTACTTTGTGCTATACGCATTTGTAAATTTTTCATATACAACTGAAACATTTATCTTGTATACGTTTTATATTTTTCAAATATATGGTTAATATTTTTGAAAACACATATTTTTTATCATTTTTGCTCGAATATGTGTCAAACTTGTTTTTTTCTAATAAGTGTTGAAATATGTTTTAAACCGCTATCAACATTTTCTTATAGTTGCACCAACATTTTTTAATATTACACAATTCTTTTCCAAACATAAGTATTTTCTTAATATACGTGTATTTTAGTTTCTCTTTGAAAATTTTAAAATATGAAGAAAAACGAAATCGATTGAACAAAGAAAAGGATCGATCAAACAGCACCATTGGGCCTGCCCATTACCATGTTGTTTCAGGCAAGGGGACGGTTTGTCTTGGTAGGAGCGAGACATAGCCGCGGCTCTGTTTTCCCCGTCAAAAAGAAAGAAAAAGGCTCATGTAGAAGTCCAGTAGCCTGAATCTGGTTATGCATGATACCATACTCTTGACTGAGCATAGCTCTTTTTTCCTTTTTTTTTTTTGCAAAAGACTGGTAAGAAAGTGCAAAGATTTAGAGGACTTGTCAAGCATTTACCGCACTAAATAATATTTGAAAAGCGAACTATGCATAATTGAATAAATAATAAGTCACATATATCTGCACTTTTTCAGAAGATACATGACCATATAAACACTGAAATTTGTATATGTATAATTGGTAAAACGAACAGTAACATAAAGGTAGCTATAGTAATTGACTGTTTATTCTATTTTTGATGCAACTCATTTCTTGCTTTTGAATACAAAATAAACAAAGCAAAGTGATGGTGTGCTTACTTAACGACCTGACTGCAGACCATTAACAGCTTTCTTCTCGATGCTGAAATATTGGGCACTGGTTATTGTCGAGCTGGCCACGGATGAAGGCTCCCCAAGTAGGCATTCCATCTCTTCGGGGTTCCGCTGCACCCATGGATGTTGCATCACCTTCCTCAGACTATCAAGCTTCTCTGCAACTTCCTTCATAGATGGCCTATTGTCACCACACATCTCGAGCTTATTCTCCTTCATCGCATACATAAACATCATCGATAGGCTCTTCTCGCGGGCTGCGGCGTCTTGACTGAAATTAAACGGCAACTTGCCCGTGAGCAGCTCCAAAAGAACAACGCCAAAGCTGTACACGTCACTCTTGTCCGTCAGTAGGTTGGTTTGCATGTACTCTGGGTCTAGGTACCCACACGTTCCATGTACAAGTGTGATGAACTGTGACTTATCAGTTGGTGCCAGGATGGAGGCGCCAAAATCAGCTACTTTAGCTTTGTGGTCCCTATCCAGAAGAATATTGGAGGACTTGACATCACCATGGAGGATCGGCGTCGAAGCCGACGAGTGAAGATATGAGAGCGCATCGGCGGACTCGTGGGCGATCCCCAAGCGAGTAGCCAAGGAGATACGCAGGCCATGGTTACCGTGTATGAGCTGGAAGAGGGTGCCGTTTGGGACGAACTCGTATACCAACATGGGAACTTCCACTTCGAGGCAACACCCAAGGAGCTTCACAATGTTTTTATGGTTTACCTTAGACAAGATTAGCATCTCTTCAGCGAATTCTTTCTTTTGTTGCTCGTCGACGGTCTTGCATCTCTTCACCGCTACTTCCACGTTGCCCTCAAGAACCCCCTTGTACACGGTCCCATAGCCCCCTTGACCCAGTACTTGTTGCTCACTAAACTTGTTCGTGGCTTGATGCAGTTCTTCCTCTGTGAAGATTTTGAATGTAATACCTTGCTTTGACCTCATCTCGTCAAATAATATTAGACCACCGTGCTGCCGAAAGTAGTCCTGTTTCATCTTCTGTACCTTTCATCTCTCTTTGATCATGCACGCACAGGCTAAAGCAATCACCAAGATCACTAGTCCGACAGTTGTACCTGCATTATGCATCCACATAGAGCTATAATATATTTTTTCAATATTAATATAATATCATTTAGTAGTGACAACTTAAAGTACTCTGTTTGAGGAGAAAGAAAAATACTGGCTAATGAATATGGTGGGCCAAGATAAAGTTTGCCAGACACGTCCGGGTTGTTGTTAAACAACATAATATCGATGTACTATTATGGTATGGTCTTCTTTGGTTTGGAGGAATTTCGTAGGAATTCTATAGGATGGGATTTTTGTAGGAATGTTTTCTTTAAAGCCCTTTGGTTCATAAGAATGCATTCATATTGCTACATAGGATTGGTTCTTATCCTTCACTTTTCAAAATAAAATAAAAAAGAGCCTAGACTCAATGAAAAAAATTCTATGATGTGAACCAAATGACATCTTTTCTAATCCTACTCATAGGATTTGAGATGCATGTCATCTCATTTCCTACAAATTTTCTATTCATAGAAAAATCCTATCCTATAAACCAAAGAAGGCCTAAAGTGCGTAAGTTCCCTACATATGTACAATTAATCGTTCATAAGCAGTATGCATATATAATGCTCACAAAGAGAAGAACTTACCTACAACAGGAGTCACCGGAAAACGGGATTGACAAATGTCATTCGTCCAATATTTCCCCCGGGTACATGAGCAGGTGTAGTGCCCTGCTCTGTTCTCGCAGATTCCGGAACCACAAAGAGTATCATTTCTAAGGCACTCATTAATATCTGGAACAGAAAAATTGTTCAGTTCGACTTGCCAAGCTGTGCATACATGTGACTCATGAACTAAGGTACACGAGCGTTCATATGGAATGTAAAAGGCAACAAAAGGGAAAGAACCTTGGCATCCATTCTTGATATAAGGGTTGCCTTCGTATCCATCAGAGCACGTGCATCGATAACCTGGCTTCTCGGTGGTGGAATATACATTTAAACACACACTTTGGTTGCTGACACATGCGTAGGAGCTCATGTTGTTCTGAGCTACGTCGCAAGTCGACCGCCATGCCCGCCAGTTCAGGACAAGTGGAACTCTCCCATTGTATGTATTCCAAAACACCGTGGATTCGGTATAGCTGGTGTTGAACTTGAAAGCTGCCTTTTCCATCACTGCCATGAAGCTGCAACTTTTGGTGGTGTTGTAGTTTGTGTTGAAATAGCCGTCATAATACCGTACGCCTTTCGGGACATCGGCTTGGCAGCAGCCGGCTCCATAACACTTGCCGCTCTCGGGGGTGGCGTTTTGGCATTTGGAGGAACAACCTATTACATACTGCACAAGGAAAATGTATATGTGAATGTGATGTCTTGAACCAAACTTATACACCAGTAAAGGAATTGTGTTTTTTTAATGCTCTCTGTACATCAAGTGTTTCATGCCAATTCACACTATTTAGTGCAAAGTGTCTTTTCAAAATCCAATTTCTCAAAATATGCTTTCTAAAAAAATACAATAAAAAAAGGGTTCTCTCAACGGTGTAATTAACTTCATAGGTATTCAATGAGTATTATTTGAAAACAAAAAACACCACATAGCATTATGCATTTTTATAGCTCACAATATAAAATAAAATCATGACATATGAATTTTAAAATACATCTTACTGCGTGTGTGTATATATTATGCAGCCATTTTAAACGTACTAAATGGGCGGAGGCCCTCGCGGCGGTGGACGTTGGAGAGGCGGAGTCACACTCTCCAGCGCCCCGTAGGGTACACTAGTGCGGGCGTCGTAACCATGTCATGGTGGACGTCGGCTCCTCCTAGGAAGGATCCGTCATCGACCTCATGTCCACCGACACCGTCTGGGTTACAATCTTCGATGAGGAAGAGTATGGCATGGGCGACGACGGGAGATCGAGTCCCGTGAGCCGACTAGTGTCCCATATCCTACTCTACCTCGCCAGTAACCGGATCGCCACTACGAGGGACGCAGCCATCCGCCGGACATGGGCACGGCAGAGCCGAACGACCTCAAGTTAGTATTAGGTTTATGTTGCATGTATTAATAAGGAGTTGTGGTTTCTAATTTGAAGTATCCGGGTGTAGAATGCATTATTTGAGGCGTGACCGGTCAGTGTCATCGGACGCGCCCGAGCGTCTCTGCTAGCGTTTAAGGGACCGGATTTGCAAGTTCCGGCTATAGATGTTCTTAGGGCATGTCCAACACCGACCCATAAAAGTCTCAGTATATGTTTGTTTTTATGTCTGGATGCGATTCGCGGACATAATTTGGGAGGAAGCAATTCAACGCTAATTACAAAGTATCTGATTAAAAGAAGAAAAATTATGCGGAACCATGCATATGGTAGGTTATTGTGGCGTGGTGTCTGGTTAGGAGGAGAGAGAGAAGAGGGAACCCTACATGTAAGGATAGAGAGAAGAAAAGAGGGCTATGCGAAGATTTTTGGTTAGTCAAGCGGATGTCTGGACTATGATAGATTCCTAATTCTGTCTTTCACTTTATCAAAACGCACATTCAGATAATTTTACGAATAAATACATGACCACCTCGAATTACAAAAATAAACAAAGTGTCCGCTCGTTCTCTTTTAGAGATGCCCTTAGCTAGTGGTTCCGTGAGCAACTTCTACGGTGTCCAGAGCTTACAACATAGCATGGTGAGGGCCTGAGGGGTAGTGGCACGGTGGCCGGCAGGGTCGCTTGTGGCAGGGCAGCATGCAACCGATGCTACGAGTATGTATAGTCAGATCTTTAAAATCTTCCTCGAACGTCTAAAATGTCCTTTCAGTCAGTGTTTTTAAAAAAATAATCCAACCGAATCCCACCTTCTTTCTTAACGCTCGAACTGACCGATATCCCTTGTATTTATTTCAAATGTAAAGAGGATATAAGGGTTTACGGACGTGCCCGGTCAGTCTGCCATATAGGACGCGATCTCATCCCTTACTACCTTTTCTCTTTTTTTATTCATTTTTTCTCTCTCTCTTTTTTTCGCCAATCACGTGCAAGTGACTGGACATATAAGAAAAATAAAATTAGAAGTGCAATTGCACGGACGAAAAAATAAGGGTGTTTAAGAGGTCATATTTACAAAGTCCGGTTGTATATGCCCTAAGAGCATCTATATCTGGGCGCCCCAAACCGGCCTCAAACGTCACGGGCGGCCTGTCCGGTCACTGACTGGTCAAGAAAATTTGACCCAAACGGACGCTTCATACGGCCCTCAAACGTCCAGGATGACCGGCATACCTCATATCCAGCCCAAAAATATGTGGCGGATATGAGGTCGGTCTAGCCCACGTCGGCCTGGCCCAACATGGCCCTCCCTGTCCCCACAAATATCCCCGTCCGGCAAACCCTAGGCATCGGTCAATCCGAACTCTACTCCACTTCCTTCTCCATCCACTCCACTTCCGATCCCTTCCCCTCTAGTACTATGGTCAACGACGGAAGCAACAGTGGCTCCGATGGAGAGTCCGATGCCTCGACCATCGATGTGGAGGAGCTCGCCCTCTCCGTCGCCATTAGGAGGTCGTTGCTCGAGCAAGGCGGTCCCGGTGGATCTTCCTCAGCGTTCGATGCCCATCGACAAAGTGACGACTCTTGGGGAACGCGACAGAAAACAAAAATTTCCGGTATAGCGAGTATGCCCAGGACCACTATGGAGACTGCATACAAGGTTTGATCTGATCCGTACCGACTCGAAGCGCAGCGGAAGTAGAGTCGATGACGAACGGCGGTGCAGATCCCCGCAGCTAGGATTTTACAACCTCCCAACCGCGAGGATGTATACCCTCATCTGCCCTGCGGACAGCCCTTCGGGAGGCGGTCGCATAGCCCCCCGGACGGTGTCGCGGACAGCCCTTCGGGAGGACCTCCGAAACTCGGACTGTCACTCGGACAGCCCTTCGGGAGGACCTCCAAAACTTGGACGGTCACACAGACAGCCCTTCGGGAGGCACTCTCGAACTAAGACCGAAACTACGATCTCTCTACAGAGTTGCACACATACGGTGTCATCTATCCGGCAGGGCTTCGCCGTCCAGAACTAGTTCCTGCCGGAACCCAGACAGCCTTTCGGCTCTACGAAACTATTTCGCTGGGAGGGAGAGAGAGAGCTTGCAAAGCAAAGCATGTGTATGAGAGCACAAGGATGAGGATTTTGGGCTGCCTCCTCACCCCTATTTATAGGATGAGAGACTATGGTAAAAATATCAAAATGCCCTCAGATATTTTCACTATTCATAATAGTGATCCCACTATTCATAAATAGTGTTTCCCACTATTCACAATAGTGTTTCCACTATTTCGTAATAGTGTTTTCACTAGTCATGAGATATTTTCTCCCAATAGTGTTTCCCACTATTCATAATAGTGTTTCCACTATTCACGAAGCCAGTGATCAACATATATGGTGTGTGTCAGAATAGACTCATGTTCTTCGAGACACCACGATCAACGTCTACTACAATAATGAACCGCCTTGAGAGTTCGAGAACGGGACTGGTGAAGGTCACAAATGGTACGCTAACAGGTGACCAAGTCTCTCAGCAGCTGAGGAGACTTGTGTCTCACACATACCAATGGACTCCGGTTAGAGTGGATGAACACGTGTATCGAGTGGAATTCCCAAGGAAAGAGGATCTCCAACGCTTGCTGACCTTCGGGGTGAGTAAGGTGAATGGGAGTAAATGTCTGTTAGAATTCGAGGAATGCAAGAAACCGGAACCGATGGGTACAAGGTTGAAGAGAATTTGGATCAGATTTTCAGGTATTCCAGAGAGCATTATTAACGATTTCTTTATTGTCTGGAGCATTGGTTCGCTGGTGGGCAAGACACAGAAAGTTGATATGCCATTCACGCACAAACGGGGGATCGCTAGGCTGCTTGTGAGCGTGTTGGATGTTGAATATGTGCCTAATTATACACCTTGGTACTATGATGGTTTACACTATGACTAGGATATAGAAGTGGAGGAGGATATTCATCTACCGATAAATGATGGCGATGTGGACATGATGGACAGAGGAGATCGCGATGGGAATCAGGGGGATGAGAACCCTGATGAGCGCTCTGAAAGGTCCAAGAGAGACCATATTACATCCTCGTCAAAGGCGACCGACAATACACGCAATAGTGGATCAACACCAACGGTTACTCCCATGAGCACTCTTCGCTTTGGATCATTTAATGCAATGTCAGCGCCGAGCCGTCTGAAACTTAGCGAGAATAATTACGCGGGGAAACAAATACCTACTCACAGTGACGTGAGTGCACCTGCTATTACAGAGACTGAACGTGGCAGAGAGGTGCCCAATTTGGCTCTTAAAAACAGCTTGGTCAGCGACAGCAATGTGCTGGTCAATCCCAGGATGGACGGACAAGTTATGAGCTTCAATTCAAAATGCAGCGGAGTCAACACAGGTATAGCTAGCTGCAGTACGACACCGCGCACTCAAGCACATGGTCATGGGCGACTGCATGCTACGGACAATACACCCGCACCGGCCACGGTTGGTCAGATGGATCAATCAGGTGCTGCGTTGTCTGGGACAGGGTCTCTCGGCGTTGGGCAGCAGGATCGTGGCCGACAAGCCGATGCCTCGCCGGTCAGTCCCATTGTCTGCTACGCCCATAAGGATGCCATTATACAGACACAGGCAAATATGGTTACAGCGGGAGGTCTTAATCAGAATGCCATTACAAAAGACGATGTGATCACGTTTGGTGGGATATCGGATCCGACGTCCGGAGACCGTCGATTCAGTAACCGCATCCAGGAGCAGCCGGATGCTGATGACTTGATGCTCGGACGGGCTATACGGGCCGCCAAAATCCGGGATGTCGAGGAAACTACAGGTTTGTCGATCAACTCTAATGCATCAATTCTTCACTTTTCAGATTCTGAGATTATGCAAAATGCTAGCGACATAGGTGTTTCTTTTGGGTCGTCAGGCAAACAAGTAGCTAAAACCATTAACGACATGTTAGACTTAGAAGCAGACAGAGCCATAGATTTTATTAAAAATCTCGCTGCGATTAAACCGATGAATGAGCCAGAAATTAATGGGTTAGGAGGTACAAATTTACAAAGTTTGTGTGAAGGATTATTAAACCTAGAGGGAGAAGAGGAGGATGTAGATGACATGGGATCGGAGGGGTATATGGCCTCTACGATTGACGGTTGTCATACTCATCAAATGCCTTCACACATGATTTTTGAGGTCACACAAGATAAACCAAAGAGGCCTTGGAAAAGGAAGGTTTATCCAGTGTCCGCGGTTCGGAGAAGTGCTCGGGTGAAACATACGAAAAAATTCCATGATGACATATGAAAGGGATCTTTTGGAATAGCAGAGGTCTAGGAGACTTGGCTAAAAGAAGATTCCTTAGAGAAACATCGATAGAACAGAAACTTGACTTTATGGCTATACAAGAAACGGGTAGAGATAATTTCACATCTTCATTTCTCAACACCTTGTCAAGAGGTCGATTTTGATTGACATTGTTTACCACCAAGGGGTAGATCAGGCGGGATCTTACTTGGTGTTAAGTGCGGAACCTTAGAGGTGATGAATGTGGTTTACGGAGATTTTTCCGTCAAGTTTCGGGTGAAGTCGAAACTTGACGGATTTCGGTGGGCTTTGGTGGCCGTATACGGGGCGGCGCAGCCGGAGTTCAAACCGGATTTTCTCGCAGATCTCGTAAGAATCTGTGGAGAGGAAACTCTACCTCTTATAGTTGGGGGTGATTTCAATATCGTTCGAAGGCGGGATGAAAAAAATAATGACAACTTCGATGGAAGATGGTCGACGATGTTTAACATGGTTATTGAGAGTCTTGATTTGAGAGAAATTGATCTTTCAGGTAAACAATTCACATGGGCAAACTCACTACCGGTTCCAACATATGAGAAGTTGGACCGGGTACTAACCAGCGTAGAATGGGAACAGAAATACCCGTTGGTTTCAGTACATGCCCTACAAAGAGCCATCTCAGACCACACACCACTATTGCTTGATTCTGGGGAACCAAATCATAGGGGTGATAGAAATATTTTCTCCTTCAAACTAGGTTGGTTCGAGAGAGATGGGTTCCTGGATCTCATTGCCACTGAATGGGCTACGGATTCTGGCAGGTCTTCGAATATTGAAAGATGGCAGAATAAAATCCGACACTTGCGCCAGTTCTTGAGAGGATGGGCGAAGAATCAGAGCGGATTATATAAAGTGGAAAAAGAAAGACTTATTAGATTAATTGACGAGCTAGAACTGAATGCTGAGTCCAGTACTCTTAACATGGCGGAGAGAACTGACAAAATTGAGGCTGAGAAGAAATTGCGACAACTCTTGAGAGAGGAAGAGATAAAATGGGCACTTCGAGCGAAGGTGACGAAGGTGGTCCAGGGAGATGATAACACACAATTCTTTCATATGATTGCGAATGGCAAGCATAGAAAGAAGAGAATTATTCAACTTGAGCAAGATGAAGGTACAATTATAGGACACGATAACTTAAAATTATGTATAACAGAATACTATAAGAAATTATTTGGAGCACCTGAAGAGAATTTTGTCTCTTTGGATGAAAGCACAACTCATGATATACCTCAGTTGAGTGCTGATGACAATGATGTGTTATCGGCTCCATTTACTGAGAAGGAGGTGTTCGATGCAGTATCACAAATGAAACACAATAAAGCACCAGGCCCGGATGGATTTCCGGTAGAATTTTATAAGAAATGCTGGCATATCATTAAGGAGGATCTTTTGCCTATGTTCCATGATTTGTTTGATGGACAATTACAGCTATTTCATCTTAATTTTGGAACAATAACGTTGTTGCCAAAAAAGGCGGAGGCTGTACGTATTGAGCAATTTAGACCGATTTGTTTACTCAATGTGTGTTTCAAAATATTTACAAAGGTCGGCTCGAATAGGCTGACAAGGATAGCACATTCGGTAGTCCAACCCACACAAACAACATTTATGCCTGGGAGACATATCTTAGAGGGGGTCGTGGTCCTGCATGAAACACTGCACGAAATACATACAAAGAAACTAGATGGGGTTGTCTTTAAAGTGGATTTCGAAAAAGCATACGATAAAGTGAAATGGCCTTTTCTCCAACATGCCTTACGAATGAAAGGATTCAATGACAAATGGCGAAGTCAGGTGGATTCTTTCATTCAGAAAGGTAGTGTGGGAGTTACAGTTAATGATGACATAGGCCATTTCTTTCAAACACATAAGGGATTGAGGCAAGGTGATTCCATGTCTCCGATATTGTTCAACATTGTAGCAGACATGTTGTCAATACTCATTGCTAGAGCTAAGGAAAAGGGGCATGTAGGAGGACTCGTACCACACTTGGTGGAGGGGGGTGTCCATACTACAATACACTGATGATACGATTATTTTCATGGAACATGATATGGCAAAAGAAAGAAATATGAAGTTAGTCTTGTGCTTATTTGAACAACTTTCGGGACTGAAAATTAATTTTAATAAAAGCAAAGTATTCTGTTTTGGGAAGGCTATGGCGGAGCAAGAAGCGTATAGACAACTATTTGGATGTGAGTTAGGTTCACTTCCTTTTAGTTACTTAGGGATTCCTATTCATCATAGAAGATTGACGAACAAGGAATGGAAATGTATTGAGGAGAGATTTGAAAAAAAACTAGGCTGCTGGAAGGGCAAGCTTATGTCTTATGGTGAAAGACTAGTACTAATAAATTCAGTACTAACAAGTCTACTGATGTTTCTTCTGTCTTTCTTTCAAGTACCGGTAGGGGTACGAAAAAGACTAGACTTTTATAGATCTCGTTTCTTCTGGCAAAGTGATGAGGCTAAGAGAAAATATAGACTGACTCGATGGGATATTGTTTGCAGACCAAAAGACCAAGGTGGTCTTGGTATTGAGAATTTAGAGGTAAAGAACAGATGCCTGCTTAGCAAATGGCTATACAGGATATCCACCGAGACTGAAGGGATGTGGGTACAGTTGTTGAAGAACAAATATTTACATTCCAAAACTTTATCTCAGGTCCAAGTGAAACACAATGACTCACCTTTTTGAAAGGGGTTAATGAAAATTAAGACAACCTTTTTTCAGAGGGTGAGATTTGAAGTTGGTAATGGTATTTCGACCAGGTTCTGGGAAGACACTTGGCTCGGGGATACACCATTAGCACTTCAATATCCCTCGTTATACAACATTGCGCAACTTAAAGATGAGTATGTGTCCACGGTATTACAATCGGTTCCTCTTAATATGCAATTCAGAAGAGCTTTAGTGGGAGCTCGATGGAATGCATGGTTACATCTGGTTAGGAGATTGATGCTCGTACAAATTAATGACCAGAATGATAGGATTCGCTGGACTTTACTGACGAATGAGGTTTTCTCAGTAAAGTCTTTATACAATGATCTCATAAATACCGAACCGCTCTCGAGATCTTTACATATTTGGAAAACTAAATTACCCATTAGGATTAAAATTTTCATGTGGTTTGTTCACAAGGGAGTTATATTAACCAAAGACAACCTGGTAAAAAGAAGTTGTGAAGGAAGGCCTAATTGCTGTTTTTGTGAACAGAACGAAACAATTACGCACCTCTTTCTTGATTGTCCATTAGCAAAACTATTATGGCGAACACTTCATATAGCTTTTAACTTAAACCCACCTACATGTATAAGTTCGCTGTTTAGAATGTGGCTCAATGGAGTGGACGTTACAATGGCAAAGCTAATCAGAGTTGGAATATGTGCTCTATTGTGGGCTATATGGAACACCAGGAATGACATGATCTTTAATGGGAAGAATTTCAATAACTTTTTGCAGCTTATCTTCAGAGCAACGTATTGGATCCGTATGTGGTCGTCACTCAGTCATGCGGACTTCAGGGAGCGTATGGATATTGGGTGCAACCGGTGGGAGATGGTCGCACGGGTTATCTTCAACCGGTTTGGATGGCGTGTTAATAATATGCTAGGTGTATAGTCATCGTAGTCTATTATTCCAGAGCGCCGGATGTGGCAGCTAAATTTATACGTCTTGTGGTTTGTACTTAAGTGTTTGAACGCGGTTTGGACTATGTTATTTTGCTTGGAACTTATCTAATAAGATGGATGTATGCATCGATTGATGCAGAGGCCGAGGGTAGCGTTCCTCCTTTTCAAAAAAAAAAATCAGAGTCCAAACTTCAGATTTGATGCTTTGATATATTATAAGCACGAATTCTGAAAAATGCCATTTTGGCCAACAACGAGACGTCTAGATTTGATGCGGTAGTTATTTGAGATCTCTTGTAGATTTTTCAGATGGAGAAGATTATTTCAACTTATAGGAGCACAAACCGATGAAGAGACTGTCCCAACTTGCACGTCCAAGTTGACAACTCGACACGGTTGTGCTGCGTAGCTGCAACGAAAATACGTGTTCTTTTCGTTTTGCGAAAAGTACCAAAAATGCTTACGTCTTGATTTGTGTGTGGTGCTTTCGGTCCGTGTCACTGCATCCCAAGTCTCTACGAACGCAGTGTGAGGACAAAACGTGTTACGGACTGTGAATTGGTCCACAGGCGGGCAGGCTCTCTTTTCTGGCGAGCCGCCATCACAGCAGACCAACGAGTGGAACCTCGTTCGTGCGGACAGAGCTTCTCCACAGGACGTATTGCCCCCCGGGCCTCGCCCATCTCGGAGCAGAGCGACCGACTCCGAGAACACGAAAATCCTACACGTCGCTAGCTGGAATATTAAGGACGCGTTTTGGCTACGTAGAGTGAATAATGCCAGTATTTCAGTCATCTTACCAAAACCAATTTGAGCAAAAACAGATAGCATACCAACATCTGTTTGTTGTTTGGTTGCTATATTGCATCAAAGACCATTAGGGCCGGCTGTTTGGTTGCCTACATTTATGATCAAGGGTGAGCAGATGCAAACCACGGTTGTTTGGCTGCATATACATTCGTGTTCTGCTCACCCGATTTAAATGTAGTGGCATTATCATCACATTGTGCACAACAACATGGACAACACTAACGGTAGCTAAACAAGCAGATTAACAGCAGCATACAACACAAAACAAACAGATAAACGGAACATAAATCATACTGTTCACTAGCTAGCAGTAACGAAAGTAAGTTTTCAGACAGCAAGGGCATCCCATGCCCCTTGCTTCAACAGAAGATGCTGAACCCTGACAAAATATTAACATGTTTCCAATAATGTCTCAGATCATTACCACAAACTAACTACAATGTTCATCCTAACAACATGTTCAGAGGGCGAAAGCAATGTCATCGATGCAGATCTTGTTGGGGATATAACCCCACAATATGACCCGCCCTTAAGGCTTCGGGTCATATTGATGGCTTGTGAGCCGGCCCAGGGTGAGCCGCAAAGCCTACGGCCCGGAAAAATAGGTGGCTCATGGTGGGGGCCGCAAGGTAGCCCGGACGGAGAAGACCCGGGCGTGTAAGCCGCTCGGGGACAGCTTGGACAAGGAGATAGAGGAAGACTCGGACAGACAATGAGACTCGGTTAGACAATTGTAAAGAACCGTGGTCCTGACCTCCTATATAAAGGCAGATCCGGGGCGACTTAGAGATCAGGTTATCGAGAACTAGGTCAAGCTTTAGCTCCTTTGTAATCGATCCAACAAGCAATACAAACACAAGCAGGACGTAGGTTGTTACCTCATCTTGAGGGGCCGAACCTGGGTAACCTCGTGTCCTTCGTCCCAACCAACCCCTTTGAGCCTACCACGTTAGCGATGGCCTCGAATCCAAGTCCGTTCACCCGGACATCTGCCGTGATAAATCCACGACAGTTGGCGCCCACTGTGGGGCTGACACTTGGTGGTGTTGAGTTCTCGAAGGGATCTCTCCCAAGACTCGAGGGATACGTGGTCGGAAGGATGAGCAAGAGTCGTCGCGGCTGGTTCTACATCGACGATGCCGGCTGGGGGCTTGATGCTGAGTCCGTGGAGTATGGATTCCGGGTTCCGTTCGGCAGGATCCATTGTTTTATCGGAAAGGCTGATGGGTCTACACCTGGGCCGGACGTATGCACCAACATCGTCGAGCCGGCTCAGCGTCTCCAATCTGCAAGTAACGTGCGGCCTGCTCGCGCCAATCCGGGTCCGAAGCATGTCTTCGTAGGCTTCAGGCAAGGTAGGGATCTGGAAGCTTCCGGGTCACAGGAAACCCTTGCCTATTCAGAAGATGAATCTTCAAGTGGAGAAACAGAATCAGTGTACCAGCTTCGCAACGGTGGCCTTGGGGGCTACGACAATGTCTACCCTGAGTTGGATAGCTTTGAGTCGGATGCTCTAAAACCTCCGGTTCATGCGGCGGTGTTCATGGCGGGATCAGCCCCGGCCGCTAGTGACGCGGCCGCGGGAGCCGCCACCTCGGGTGATAACCCGTCGCCGCCGGCTCAAGTTCTTGTGGAGCTGATGGATGGACTCACGGCTCTCATGGCCACTGAAGTCAAACCAAATAATTAAGCAGCTCGGAATTTAGAGGTCGCAAGGATCAAGGGCCAGATGGCGGAGGAATGACAAAGGATGGCTGATCTGAAGGTCCAGATGGAAGAAGAAGCAGAACGTATCAAGACAGATGCTTTCCGTCTAGGGCTGGAGCAAAGGTCAGCAGCGGCGGTACACCGGAGGAGGCATCAGCCCCGTCTACCGAAGCGTTATGAAGCGAGGAACCTCTTTAATACCCCTGGCGTGGGGCGAACCGCGAGCACGCCCGAGAGCCGCCAAACAGAACGGCCGGTGACTCATCTGGCCCAACGTAACCAAGCTTCACCTAGGGGTTTTCCAAAACCGGCGGGTCATTATTCTAACCCGGCCGAGAATATGGTAGCAGCTGCCACCCAGCTTGAGACGATCCCTATCCCGGATGAAGCACCCTTTGCGGAGGATGTGCGGAACGCCATCAGGTACTTGCAGACGGCCATGGCCCAGCAAGAGAGGTACGCTCACAGCCGGAGCCGCGTCCATTCAACCCCTCTTCCTAGCCGTAGCTTTAGCCGGCGCTACGAGTCACCAGCAGGTTCCAGCAGCAACCATCACAGAGAGATTCCAACGGGTCACCGACCGCGAAGAGATACACAGGCATATGTAACCACGCGGGAAGCCCGCAAGAGGCGCCGGCTTACCAAGAGCCCGGGCCTTCCATTTCTGTAGGGGCAGGAGTAACCCCCAAGATGGGAGGGCTGCCGTGTCTATCGTCGGCTCTTCGGAGCGAGCGGTTGCCGAAAGACTTCAAAGGTCCCCGCAAGGTCCCAAATTATACCGCTGATTTACCCCCAGAGGCCTGGGTGGAAAGCTATGAATTGGCCATGGAGATGCTGGATGTTAGTGAGGCGGTTTGTGCCAAGTATTTCGTCATGATGCTTGAAGGCCCGGCTCGTACATGGCTAAAGGGCTTACCACCCAATACCATCAATTCATGGGCGGAGCTCAGGGCTCGATTCATTAAAAACTTTCAAGGGACATGCAAGCAGCCTATGACCATTATGGATCTTGATCACTGTGTCCAACAAGAAAGCGAGTCGGCTCATCATTGGGTACGGCGGGTCTCGACAATTATTCATTCATCAGAGCAGATCACGGCGGCTCAAGCGGTGTTAATCTTGGAGAAGAACTACAACTTTATTCCTCTGAAGCAGAAGCTTGGCCGGCTCAAACGTACGTGTCAGGACATGAGAGAGCTCATGACGGCTCTCACGAAGTACGCCGACTCAGACAACACGAAGGATCCCGGTTCAGATGAGGAAAAGGCTGGTCAAGGCAAGAAAGGCAACCAGAGCAACGACACCGTGAACAATGGTAACCAGAGAAAACGTAAGAATCCAGAGGCCGGGTCAGAGCTGGTGGCCAACACAAACGCTCAGCAGAATCACCCCAAGGGCAACAGGAGGTTCGGACCGCCCTCAGGCAGGGATAATTTTTCCTCGAACATGGAAGAGTTGCTTAAGTGACCTTGTCCGAATCACAGTTTGCCTGATAGGTCGGCAAATCATACATGGGAGAGTTGTTCTTTTATGTAGAAGTTCAAGCGGTATGTCACACAACCTAACCATCGCGGTAGCGGCCCGCCAGGCAGCCCAGGACATGGCGGGTCAGGAGCTGGATTTGGTTCTGGCGGTTCAGCATCCGACCATCCGGGTGAGGATAATCACGGGGGACAGCAGTCACATTATGGTAATAATAATCAACAGCAGCAGCAACAGCGGAATCAGACCGGTTTTCAGAGTAATCCGAAGCAGCTCAGCTCCGAGCAGTACCACGTCTTCACGACTAGTCTCAATAGACAAGACCAGAAGTTGCGAAAACGGGCAGTCAATGCGGTTACGCCGGCTCTTCCGCAGTATCTAAAGTGGTCCGAATATGACATAACATGGAGTCGTGAAGATCACCTGTCGCGTGTTGATGACCCGGGGCGGCTGGCTTTGGTCGTGGCCCCCCAAGTGGGTGGATATATGTTGAACAAGGTGCTCATGGACGGCGGCAGCAGTATAAACATCCTTTATTATGACACCTTCTGACGGATGAAGTTGCTTGACAAAGACTTAAAACCGTCGTCCACTATTTTTCACGGTGTGGTGCCGGGTAAGTCGGCGCATCCAGTGGGCAGGATTTCTTTGGAAGTGGCTTTCGGCGATGAATACAACTACAGAGTGGAGTCCTTATGGTTTGAGGTGGTTAAAATCAAGAGCCTGTATCATGCCTTGTTTGGATGGCCGGCTTATGCCAAGTTCATGGCCCGACCCTGCTATGTTTATTTACAGCTCAAGATGCCCGGCTTAAACGGGACCATCATCGTTCATGGTAACCGAAATACGGCTATTGAGTGTGAAGAAGGAGATGCGGCTTACGCAGAGTCCAGTTGCGCCCAGGAGGAGCTTAAGTTCTATAAGGAGAATGTTGACCCGGAGGATATGACCCCCCTGAAAAAGCCAACCACAGAGGCTGAGCCGCCCCTCAAGTTTTCAGCGGATGATACCAAGGCAGTAGATTTCAATCCGGGCGACTCATCTAAACTGTTCATCATTGGAGCTCATATGGATCCCAAATAGGAAAGCGCGCTCATCGAATTCATCCGTGAGAATCGGGACATCTTTGCATGGAAACCTTCTGACATGCCAGGTGTATCGAGAGAATTCGCTAAGCACAACCTTAATGTGGATCCAAAGTTTAAGCCGATCAAACAGTTCCTGCGGTGGTTCAATGAGGAGAGACGCAAGGCTATTGGGGAAGAAGTTGCCCGGCTCTTGGCTGCAGGTTTTATCGTTGAAGTTTTTCACCCAGAACGGTTGGCTAACCCGGTGCTGGTACTCAAAAAGAATGGTACATGGCGTATGTGTGTGGACTACATGGACCTTAACAAAGCTTGTCCGGCTGATCCATTTGCTCTTCCTCATATTGATCAGATTATTGATGCTACGACAGGGTGTGAAAGTTTGTGTTTCCTAGATGCGTACTCAGGTTATCATCAAATCAAGATGGCGGTTAAAGACGAGGAGAAGATGGCTTTTATTACACCCTTTGGGGCATTCTGCTATGTCTCTATGCCTTTCGGGCTCAAAAGTGCCTAGGCGACTTACCAGCGATGCGTGCAGAACTGCCTTCACAGTCAGATTGGCCGTAATGTTCATGCTTATGTAGATGACATCGTGGTCAAATCCACAAAGAAGGAGACTCTCTTGGAGGATTTGAAGGAAACTTTTGATAATCTACGGGTCTATAAGATGATGCTTAACTCGACCAAGTGTGTCTTTGGTGTTCCAGCGGGCAAGCTTTTGGGTTTCTTGGTCTCTGAGCGTGGCATCGAGGCTAACCCGGACAAAATCAAGGCCATTACTTCTCTGGGAGAGCCGGCTTGCATTAATGACGCTCAGCGCTTGGCAGGACGGATTGCTGCATTGAGTCGGTTCATAAGCCGTCTTGGGGAGAAGGCTATTCCTTTATATCGGATGATGAAAAAGACAGACAAGTTTGTCTAGAGCAAAGCGGCAGGTGAAGCGCTTGAGGCGCTTAAGAAACAGCTCACTGAGCCTCCAGTGTTAGCCGCTCCGGCTGAGAAAGAACCGTTGCTCCTTTATGTGGCGGCTAACAACAGGGCAGTCAGTGTTGCAATTGTGGTCGAGCGCAAGGAGGCTGGGAAGGAGTATCCCGTGCAAAGGCCAGTTTATTATATCAGTGAGGTCCTGACAGAATCTAAGTAGAGATATCCGCATTGGCAGAAGCTGGTATACGGTGTTTTTATGGCCAACAACAAGTTAAAGCACTACTTTCTAGGGCACCAGATAATTGTGGTCAGTTCTGCTCCGTTGGGGGATATTATCCAGAACAGAGAAGCCACAGGGAGAATTGCTAAGTGGGCATTAGAGTTGGGGCCTCTTACTTTAAAGTATGTTCCTTGCACGGCGATAAAATCTTAAGCTTTGGTGGATTTCATAAATGATTGGACAGAGTGTCAAGCTCCCGAAGAAAAGCCGGATAACACATACTGGACTATACACTTTGATGGATCCAAGCAATTAGAGGGGTCCAGAGCAGAAGTTGTTCTAACATCCCCAAGGGCGATAAGTTCTATTATGTGCTCCGGCTGATGTTCCCCTGCACCAACAATGCGGCTGAGTAGTCTTAGATTAGCCAAGGAGATGAATTTGAGCCGGGTCAGGTGTTTGGGCGACTCAGACCTAGTGGCTCAGCAAGTTTTTGGCACTTGGGACTCCAAAGACCCACGGATGGCGGCTTATAGGCAGGCGGTTGATATTATTGCTGGTCACTTCAAAGGGTATTAGGTAGATCACATTGATCGTCGCAAGAACGAGGCGGCTGATGCTTTATCACGGCTAGGTTCGCAACGTAAGCCGGTGCCGCCTAATGTCTTTCTGGACGTCTTACACCATCCGACTGTCAAGACACCTTTAGAGGAAGATTTGGCTATTCTTGACCCGGAGGCAGAATTGGTGGCGGCTCTACATGTTATCCCAGATTGGACTATTCCTTATTTGGCCTATTTAACCCGGGGTGAGTTACCAGAAGATGAAGACCTGGCCAGAAAGATCAGCCTCCGCTCTAAGTCCATGACGATAGTTAATGGTGAGTTGCATAAATGCAGTGTAACAGGGGTTTTCCAACGTTGTGTCTCACCAGAGGAGGGTCAGCAGATCTTGAATGAAATCCACGCTGGTGATTGTGGACACCATGCCGGCTCGAAATCTTTGGTGGCCAAGGCTTTCCGGCACGGATTCTTTTGGTTGACGGCTCACAAAGATGTAGAGGACTTAGTCCGTAAGTGCGACGGCTGCCAAAAATTTGGCCGGCGTGCTCATGTTTTGGCTCAAGAATTGAGGATGATACCAATCACTTGGCCGTTTGCGGTCTGGGGGCTGGACATGGTAGGACCTTTCAAGAGATCCAAGGACAAGAAAACACACATCCTGGTGGCGGTTGACAAGTTTACCAAGTGGGTAGAGGCAGAGCCGGTCAGCAAATGTGATGCAACTACAACAGTTCTGTTTGTTAAGAAGACGATCTACCATTTTGGTTACCCACACAACATCATTACAGATAATGGTACAAATCTACCCAAGGGGACTATGAAGAAATTCTGTGACGAAGAGCATATCCGGCTCGATATTTCAGCCGTGGCACATCCACAATCCAATGGTCAGGCGGAGCGTGCCAATCAGGAAATTTTAAGAGGGATCAAGCTACGGCTTATGGTTCCTTTGCAGCGAACGCCTGGGTGTTGGGTCGAAGAATTACCCTCCGTCTTATGGAGCATCAGAACTACCCCTAAAGGTTCACGAGTTTCACGCCCTTCTTTATGGTGTACGACGCTGAGGCCGTTTTACCCAGTGACATCCGACATGACTCACCAAGGGTGGCGGCTTACGTTGAGACAGACAATGAGACAGCACCCAAGAAGCATTGGATGCTTTGGAAGAGGCGCAAGAGTTAGCAGCGGCCCGATCGGCGATTTATCAACAAGACCTGCGCTGCTATCATAGCCGCAGGGTCAAGACCCGGACATTCCAAGAGGGCGACTTGGTGCTGCGGCTGATTCAAGACCAGGCAAATATGCATAAGTTGTCACCTCCATGGGAAGGACCTTTTGTGGTCAGCAGAAATCTCAATAACGGGTCATATTACCTCATCAATATCCGAGACGACTTAGATACGGCGGGTCAGGAGACCCGTCGGCCATGGAACATCGCGTATCTCCGGCCTTATTTCACCTAAGGGTGTAAAGACCTACCATGGTACGCTATCATTGTATATATCAAAGTTATATGAATAAACAGATAAGCCTCTGATGTTTTACACATCCTCGTATGAAAGAAGATCAAGCAATATTCCGGTTGATGCATCAACTGAGGTCGGCGAACGACAGTAGATGCCTATTAGCCAGGCGTTATGCCATAAAATCCGGCTCAGGAAAATGAGTCGCGGCGAGGGCGGCTTCCTACCTTTAGCGGGTACAACTTCTAACGCCTATTCGCCAGCGCTTTGCGTGATATTGCTGAACGGTGGTAGACACCTATTAAGCTGGCATTTTGCCACAAAAAACTGACTAAGGTAAATTAGTCGTGGCGAGGGCGGCTTCTTACCTCCGGGTACAGCTTCTAACGCCTATCCGCCGGCGGGTCACGCCTTAATTGCTGAGGGAGGCTTCTTACCGATGGGTATCGCTTCTAACACCCTATCATCCGGCTTTATGCCATCTCTGGCTAACTAGTTTAGCCGCGGTTATGAGAGGTTTTTTACCGAAGAATAGCTAACATCTCATGGCCTGCGAACGGCGGCTTCTTACCTCCGGGTACAACTTCTAATGCCTATTAGCCGGTGTAAGGCCATGTAAAAACAGCTAAGGTAAATTAGCTGCAGTGAACGGCGGCTTCTTACCTTCGGGTACAACTTCTAACGCCTATTAGATGTTCTTATAATAATCCGGCTAAAGAAAATTAGCCGTGGCGAGGGCAGCTTCTTACCTTCGGGTACAACTTCTAATGCTTATCCGTCGGCGTTTACGCCATATTATTACCTCCGGGTGTATTTTCTAAATGCCTTATCGGCCAGGCTTTATGCCATATCCGGCTGACCAGATTAGCCGTAATTATCAAAGAGGGAGTCACCACCTCCGGTTGTGGGTTACCTAATCTTGGCTGCAGGTGTCTTCTATGATGACAAGGCAAGTATAAATGACTCAAAGCATATAAAGAAAAATGGTAGACCAAAAGCCAGATCATCTTATAAAAACATCATGACAAGTTTCAGACAAGTTTCATCTAGCTATTACACTCCCAGAGGAGATCAAAATTTCAAACAAAGTTTTTCAGCCGTCACACGGCGGGTTAAGCTGATACAAGTTCTTAAAGTAGAAGCTAATTAGCTGACGGGTCATCCTGCGCTAGCTCTTCTGTGGCCTTGATCTGGAGGTTGTCCAAATCCCAATTGCAATTCGTTAGAGCCGCAAAAGAGCCTTCAAAATAAGGTGACGGGTCAAGATCTGGAGCAAAGAGGTCCTTACTCCGAGCAGGCATCAAGTCTTTGCACTCGTACAAAGGACCGCAGACTCTCTTCTGCTCCGGGTCATAGGCTGCTTGATAAGTTGATAGATCAACCTCCTCCGCCAAGACAGAAGCTAACACCCGGGACTCCTTCATGCACCGGTTGTAGTCAGCATCAGTAAACTCTGAGCCGTCATCTTTCCTTGAAGGGAAGCCCTCCATCATCTCGGCGGCGGTTAGACCCGGAGCAAAAGCCAAAGCCCAGCTAATGCCCGCAATGGCCCCTTGGCGGGCTGCTGACTTCTTGAGCTCGACGATCTGTTTCGGCATGGTGGAGAAGAGCTCTAAGACACCCTTGAGAGTCGCCAGAATTTTGTCCTTATATTGCACAACCTTGATAGTGCAGATTGCTCCGCAATACAGCTGTTCAGTTAAGGTGTATATGGTCTTCAACGGCAACAGGCTATCAGAAGCCAACTGCCGGCTCCTAGGACCTGTATAAACCGGACAATTCAGATGGGTCGCCAGTCTAAGATGTAGCCATTTGAAACACAAGTTGTCAGAAGCTTACCAAAGAGGGCGGCTGACATCTTGCTTATGTGGCGCTTCAGGCCTTGGAGTTCATCTGCCACAGCTATCAGCCGCTGGTCGGCATCATCCGCCCGTTGGGTCAAAGCAGTCTTCTCAGATTCAGCTGACTCCTTAAGAGCAGCAAAATCAGCCTTGATTGTGGCCAGCTCCTCAGAGAGAAGCCGACATTTTTCATCGGCGACGCTGCGGGCCGCTTGTTGAGCCGCCAGGTTGGTCTTTAGGTCCATCAACTGTGACCCGACTTCGCTTAAAGCTTCCTGTGACACATCAAAATACATGATAAGTCGCGAGGATGGAAGTCATATCAAATGATGAAGGTTAAAGACAAAAATTATGCAAGTCTCAAGCAGATTGCAAGCAATATGTTTGATACTTGGGGGCTAATGTATATTTGATCTTCGAGAATACAACACAGTTCTGACTCATCTTCATCAAAGTTAATCTGGAACTTGGGGGCTACGATATGGCTCTTCAAATTCACTTATAATGAAAGTTCCGACTCAACATTATCAAGCTTGAGTCGGCCCTTGGGGGCTACAAGTGGTTCTTCAGGCTATCTACATTAAAGCTCCGACCCAACTTTAGCAAGTTTGAGTCGGCCCTTGGGGGCTACAATTGGTTATGCATGCTGTCTACAGTTAAGTTCCGACTCAACTTTAACAAATTGAGCTGGCCCTTGGGGACAATGGATTTGGATTTTCTACAGAGGATCAGGAAAGACCCGGTTCAACTCTTAACTAGGTTGAGCCGTCCCTTGGGGGCTAAGTAAGGTTATAGCAAGAGGAGGAGTACCTCATATTTTATTTTCATCAAGTTGACCAGCCGAAGCTCCAGATCTCGGCTGGTGGAAAGCCGGTTCGTATACCCTTCGTAGAGTTCTTCGGCCGTCATCTTCTCAAAAGAAGAGTCAAAGTCTAGCTTCTTGCAGGCCTCGACCGACTCTTTATGCCTAGTCAGCACGTGAGCCGGGGGATACTGAGGAGCAGAACCGGTGATCACGGCCTCCGGAGTTGCAGTGGTCTTGGCGGTTTCGAAGGACCCCTTAGAGGGCTCTCCAGGATGATATCTTCAGCAGCCGGCTCAGTGGAGGAAATTGGCAGATCTACATCCGGTTGTGGCTCCTCCGATTGTTCTTGCTCCGGCTCTTGAGCAGTAGGGCCGGGGGAGGGCTTGTTGGTAATCCGACGTTTGTCTTGAGAACTGCAAGATAGAAAGGTCAGAATCCAAAGGATATTACTACCCTACAAAGAACCGGATGTTATAGTGGAAAGACACTTACAGCGGGTTGATCTTGGGAGGCAGCAGAGCGGTCGCCGAAGAGTCACCGGAAGAGGGCGACTTTTGAGATGAAGTTCAAGAAAGATGAGACAGTGCCAAGGTTATAAAGAGAAATGAATCAAACGGGAACACATACCTCTGCGGGGCATTTCTTCGAAGTCGGCGAGTTCGGCAAGCCGGACATAAGCTCAGTGGAGCCGACGCTCCGGGTCTGGCGACGTTCAACCTGTTGTTGCTTTTTCAAAATAAAGTCGGGAGCCAAATAAGCGAGAGGATGATAAAGAGGGACTTTTCTAGTAACCCACCGCGGCTTTCGGGGGACAAAATACTCTGAGAGGAAGAAACCTAGTTTACTTCAGGGGCATTGGCACGACTGGTCTCCATGTCATCCTGTGAGTAAAACAAGCATTGGTAAAATAGGAAGGCAAAGTATCAAACAAACAATAAAGTTTTACCTCGGAGCTGGATGACTGTGGCGGGTCGAACCATTCCTCTCGCGGGGTGTCTTTCTTTGGCTTCTTGGCTGGGGCCTTCTTCTTGAGCTTCTTCGGGGGAGGGACGTACTCCTTCTTCTCGAAATCAGAGTCGGCCTACAAAAATAAATCGGAGAAGAGTAATAGATCAGCAAGGTACAAACAAAAATCCAAGAGACGGATGGGAAGAAATTGATTTACATCTGGAGCCGGATTGTTGACGCTAAAAGGCGCCAGGCCAATGACGCTGCATGAGCCGGAGGTTTCATGGACAAGGCTCCGGATGATAGTAGTGATGTCATCCTCTGTCAGGGTTGATTGACTAAAGCATAAGGAGCTGTCATACTTGCCTTCATATTCACACATAAGCTGACTTCTACGGCTTAAGGGCATAATCTGCCAAGAAATCCAGCAGCGGATCAAATCCAATCCGGCCAGGCCATTGGCCATGAGTGCCTTGATCTTCGCATGAGCTGGCTCATACCTGGCACGTTCTGAAGCTGAGAGCCGACCAGGAAGTTCTGAATCTATCCTGAGCCGGGAGGGACAATAACCCGACAATGGGCGCTCATTTTCAGGAGAGGTGTCCTTGTAGTAGAACCAAGTCTTGTTCCAATCCTTCGGATGACTCGGCATCTGCGCAGCCGGAAAGATGATGTCTCTGTGTCATTGAATGGAAATACCGCCAAGCTCCAGACTCAGACCGCCTTTCATTTCGGTTTGGCGGTTGGCATAGAAAAACTCTCGAAACAAACCCACAGACGGCTTGATTTGAAGGTAGACCTCGCAGAGCACTTGGAAATTGCATATGCTTGAAACGGAGTTGGGGGCCAAGTCTTGAGGGTGAAGCTTGTACAAGTGAAGAACATCACGGAAGAATTTCAAGCCGGGTGGCACGAATCCTCGTTCGATATGGTCAGAAAAAACTACCACTTCACCTTTTTGAGGGGAGGGCCGTGTTTCATCACCCGAAACTCGCCAATTAAGGACCTCTTTGGAAGGAAGAGTGCCCGCTTCAACGAAATCCGTTAAAGACTCCTCCGTGATGCAAGACCCAACCCAATTGCATGAGTTGGAGGCACGAGACATATCGGCGGCTTAAAGATTGTGCAAAATTAAAAGACGCAATGAGTTAAGAGGAAGCAGATATCTGTGACGGCTTACAATTTTAAGGGCTCTACAAGTAATGTGCCATGATCCGGCTGATGAGAGCCGGAGAGGCCTGGCGGTTCAACAAGGAAAGGATGAGAAAAAATCTGCTAAGTCCTGAAAACAGGTTTCGCAAATTACCGCTACAATTACGGATCTACAAAATCAGGAAGAAATGTTCTTATTTTCGACCTAGCGATGAATAGGCGAAGCAGAAGAAAGAAAACAGAGCCGCGACGGATCCGTGCATTGTGTACGGCCGCCCCATACGCGGCGGCACGGTAGGGACATGCGTTAAAGGCGTCAACAGCGTTGGGAATACATCGACGATGGTGCTGGCGGAGCCCGAGCGGCGGCGGCAGAGCTTCCACAAACCCTACTACGGCGGCGATGAATCTAAGGAGGATCTTGGGCTTACCGATGATGGAGCGGTGGACGCGGAAGAAAATCTGGAACGACACAGGTTGATGCAGCGGCCTGGTTGACGACGATGTGAAGACGGCACCATAGCAGAGTGCGCTGGAGCGGAGGCGATGAGAGTAAGAAGATGAAGGAGTGAGCAGGAGAAGGAAAGGTTTCTGCCCGCAACCGGTCTTACTTAAAAGGAAAAACGAGACCGGCGCGAAAATCTAGGCGACGAAAACCATTTGACCGAGGCGGACGCCTCGATTCTTGGGCTGACCATTTAATAAAAGATTCGGTGGTATGTCAGTGAATCTTTCTCGCAGGGACCAGGTGACGTCACGCCGGTCATCACCGGGCGACTCGCCGAAGAGCAAAAGAAAGGGATGAAGTGAGCAAGCTCAATTCAACCTGGGGCCTAATGTTGGGGATATAACCCCACAATATGACCCGCCCTTAAGGCTCCGGGTCATATTGATGGCTCGTGAGCCGGCCCAGGGTGAGCCGCAAAGCCTACGGCCCGGAAAAATAGGCGGCTCATGGTGTGGGCCGCAAGGTAGCCCGGACGGAGAAGACCCGAGCGTGTAAGCCGCTCGGGGACAGCTTGGACAAGAAGATAGAGGAAGACTCAAATAGACAATGAGACTCGGTTAGACAATTGTAAAGACCCATGGTCCTGACCTCCTATATAAAGGCAGACCCGGGGCGACTTAGAGATCAGGTTATCGAGGACTAGGTCAAGCTTTAGCTCCCTTGTAATCGATCCAACAAGCAATACAAACACAAGCAGGACGTACGCTGTTACCTCACCTGGGTAACCTCGTGTCCTTCGTCCCAACCACCCCCTTTGAGCCTACCACGTTAGCGATGGCCTCGAATCCAAGTCTGTTCACCCGGACATCTGCCGTGATAAATCCACGACATGCCTGCTGCAGTCCCCGCACCCGATGGAGTTGTCGTGGTTGTAGACTTGCACCTTGAGGCCTAGGATGAAGATGCGGAGCACGACGAGGTTACCGGGGATGATCTTGTGACAGTGATAGAAGTAGTCTCAGCCACTGCGAAGGACCATCCGGCCTTGATGTTCTGGACCTGAACCCAGAACTCGCACCATTTGTTGGCCGATAGCCACACCACCCGCGGGAGCTTCACCGTCAGCCACTCCTTCATCACCTCCACGAACTTGGGACGGATGATGAGCATGGAGAGGTCCTCCTTGTCCGTGATTTGCACGTAGAAGCGGAGAGGCTCTCGGCCCCTCTCCTCGTGGCCGGTCTGAGGAGCTCGTCCCCTTGAACGCAGTTGCCTCGTGTAGGTGACCCTGTCAAGCAGGTTCACCACCTTGAGCCAGCGTTCGTGGGGATGAAGTCCATGGCGGCATCGATGCTGGCGACAACATGGGCTCCTCCTCCAGCCCTGTCCCAGTCGGTCTTCATCACCTTGTCAGGTAAGAAGACATCCATTAGTAACATGGGCATGGTCCTACCTAAAGTAGCAAACATGTTAGTCCTACCTAACATGAATTCCATGCATGTAGCGAATACATCAAGAACCCCAAGCATCAAACACAACTACAACATGAACATCAAGCACAACTACAACATGAACATCAAGCACAATTACAACATGAACATCAAGCACAACTACAACATGAACCGTAGGCATCATCAACATGAACATCAAGTACTACAACAGTAAGCACTAAGCAAGTACCGTAAGCATCAAACACAGCTACAACATGAACATTAAACAATAAGCAAGAACCCTAAGCATCGTCAACATGAACATCAAGCTATAAGCATGAACAATGGAACACACAACAAGAACACTATCCTGCCTATGAATAGTACCAAGAAAAACGGATAAAATCCTTTTGATTCGATTTGATTGGAACCAAACCAAATCGAATAGAATCAAATACAATGCATGCTAATGATGAAAACCCTAATATACACATGTACGAGTAGAGATGGGGTTTTGTTCTTACTGGAGCGACTAGAGCATATGTCGGCCAGGGAGAAAACCCCAGCGGCAAGCGGATGGCCAGTGAAGGGGAGGATGAGGAGGAGCCGCCAATGCCGATGGCCGTTGGCCTTGGCTCGGTGCTTGTGGCCACGAGCGTGGTCAAGGAGGGAGGGCGCCGACGTCCATGGAACAAACCCTTGGATGGTGGTGGACCCCCCACCAACAGGGGGTCCGACCAACGACGAGAGCGCCGCCCCCTCCGGCGGCACCACCGAACCCAGGACCACGAGGTTTGGAATCGGCGGAGGAGCCGGAGCGGCCGACACTGCATTGTCCGGATGTGGCGACCTACTGCACACCGGAGACGGTGCCCGCAAAGACTGCATCAGATCCACGCCGAAGTTCACCAAGGTGGCAACCCACCGCTTTTGGATGCAGTTCTGGCCGGCAGGCGACTCCTCGGAGTAGAGGAGAGGAGAGGGAGTTATGAGATGTCCCGCCCGTCTCCTGCGCTCCCCGAGGCATGCAGGCAAGAGCCACATGTGGCCTTGCTCCACTTGGGTGTGGACAAACTTACGATTCGGTAGTAGCTCTTGGGCCAGGCCTGGTGGTGCTTTAATCTTCACGCTATGCAGGCCCATTGGTGAATCAGGGAGCCAAATAGCTCATTTTTGTACCGCGCGGGACTGCTTGGGCCTAATGCAGGCAACCAAACGTGCCCCAAGACAACACATCAAAATAGTTTTACCATGATGCTCGGTCGTATCAACGTTTTGACGCTGGCGCCTAGATACTACCAACTTCGAAGTGGTTCCACCTTCGCGCATCCAGGATGCCTTCTTTGGCGCGTTTTGTTGCCCGCACCGATTTTGGGGTGTTATCCTTGTGTGTCCTCTGTTATGCCACATTGCCTATGCCCACTCCAACAAGCATCGCATCTTCCTCTTCAGGCACAAGTTCATCAAAACCCCACTGCAAGATCCAGTTATGCTGAATGCAACATGCAAGAACAAGATGAACCTAGGTGGGGTAAGGGTGGAATGGTTTTTGATACATGATCTTGAACATGTTCTTTAGAGCTCCAAATTCCCTTTCAATGGTTACTCTAAGGCTGGAGTGTCTAAGATTGAACAACTCCTGTGGAGTCCTAGGGTAGTTTCTACCGGAGATCTTATTAAGATGGTACCTGGCCTTTCTGAAGGATTGAAGAACACATGGGAGACATGCATATCCAACACCTCCTAGGTAGAACTTTCCCATAGGGATGTTGACGCAATTAGGACGACTCATATTGTCATTGAGTATGTTAGCATCATGTGCTGGCCCTTCTCAGCCAGCCAACACATATGTGAACTTCAGATTGAAGTCAACGGTGGCAAGCACATTTTGGCTTGTGTAGTGCTTCCTCCCCCTAAATGCTACAGCTTGTGACCTCAACACTCTGGCAGTGACATGAGTACCATCTATTGTCCCAATTTAATTCTGAAATGGCAATAGAAGACTGTTATAGTGCTCACTTGAACAATCCTAGCATATGAAGCAATGAACTACATACTACAACTCACCTTAAAGTATGGATACCATCTTGGCCTAGTGCGGATCTTGGTAGGAGTCCGACCAGTTGGTGACTTGATCATCTCTCCTCTCAGCTCCGCAACAACGTACAACACTTGCTTGAAGTACCTTGACATGGTATCCATTGATCTTATGAACGTGTTGTGGATAACCCTTAATCTCTGGTTATGGCCAACAATATGAAGGAACATGGCCACTTGATCTTCCACACTGGCGTGGATGCTATGTTCTAGCAGCCCCCTGCTCCTGAAGATCTGCACAAGTCTGACAAATGGTGCTCTTTTCATTCTAAGCATCCATAGAGCCTGTAGGTCGTTGTAGTTGCATATGTAGTTCATATTGGCGATCATCTCTTGCTCCCATTTAAGCATTGGAGCATATGTGATGACATGTCTCTCACCATGACGAACAACTCTCCTGTGCATGAACATGACCCATTTATGAATCACAGATATCGACGTTGCTGCCTGAACTACCAGCCGTGTCCGTGCGTCCATAACTTAGTCCACATTGATGGTGGTTGAGCAATGGAGAAATCGATCCTGCAACATGCCTAACATCCTAACAACGAAACCTAACATTAGGGAGAGGAGGTGTTGCTTACCGTCATCAGAGAGGAGGACGATGAAGAGGGGGAGCATGGCTCAGTCAAGGACAAGCAGGCGATGGCCGAATGGAAGAGCAGCAATAGTCCTATTGTCGGATGTGCCACCGACGCCGCCGCTGCCGCTTTGCTTAGATCCGAGTCACCACCACAGGTGGTGGTGAGGCTAGAGGAAGATGCTTTCCTATAGGTAGTGATGACTGAGTAAATGGGTTGGGGGGGGGGAGTGTGAGCCTAGAATTGGTGTCGTGCCGCCGCACCAGATTTCCATCTCCCACCATCCCCACTCGCTCCACCCATGTGTGAGCATGCGCCGCCTTGAGCCTGGCTCGCTAGAAACTGCTGATTCAGCAGTTTCTAGCAAGCCATGCTGAGGGGTGCTTTAAGCTTCATGCGGATGCGAGCCAACCCACCGTGTTCCCAACCAAACACACATTTTGTGGCCCAATTGGGCCTAGTTGGGCCAGATGCGGGCAACCAAATGCCTCTGTAGTGATTGAGCGAGTTGCTACGAGCAACTCCAACACAGCGTCCCAAACGGACGCACATTTTGTTCGCTTTTTGTCCGTTTGGGTCGCCATGTTCGCCCCGTTTTTCGTTTGGGCCAGTTGTGCACCCAACGCGCCTACCCTTTTTTCGTCCACACGACCGGGTTGCGGGCATTTTTTATCGCTTTGCCACATGTGTATATAATGTGACCCTAGATTAACATAGTTCAATAAAAATATAAATATTGCATAGTTCGAGAACCATGCAAATATCTCATAGTTTATAAGCCAAATAAATATTAAATTGTCTCAAATACATTCAAAAGAAAAGGTGCCTGATACATCTATTGGTCGCCCACATGAACCCACATATGGTCAACCAAATCATTTTGCTGTTGCATGTGAGTTTCCCAATCACGCATCTGATGATGAAACATGATAAATAGTGCAAACACTTCTGCTCATGCTCAGCCACAACATTGTCACCCTGAAACTGAAAGCCTTTATCATAGAAACATTCTGGATGCTCATCCTCTACGATCATGTTGTGCATGATCACACAAGCAGTCATCACCTCCTAGAGCTTATGGGTGCTCCACGTTCTTGCAGGATACCGAACAATGCCCCATCGAGATTGCAGAACACCAAAGGCACGCTCCACATGCTTCCTAGAATTCTATTTCTCTTGGGCAAATATCTTTCTCTTCCGTCCTACAAGGTTTGGGATTGTCTGGACAAGAGTAGTCCACTATGGATAGAACTCATCATGAGAATCCATTTGTACCTTGTGGGCAAACCGACGAATAGCTTGCGAGCATCCTGAAAGACATTGGACAGTGAAGAGCCTCACGCCCCACCAAGACAAGGTAGGAACTGGGCGGCAACGCCGACAGATGAGGCGGTTGGTCGGGTGACATATCTAAAGGACGAATGGTTGGAGACAACGATGGAACTAGGCGGCAACAGCGAGAGGTGGGGCGTCCTGGTGAGTCGGGGCGACGTGAGAAAGAGGAGACTAGCGTGTGTGCTATCGACTCACAGGCTAGGGGTAAAGGGCAGACATCACGCGTGTCCGTCCCTTGTCCGTGCCGACATAAGTGCGGCCCAAATTTGGGTCTGAAATGTGTCGCAAACGGACAAAGCACAAACGTGTTTCCGTTTGGGTCGCCAAGTTGGGCCATGTTTTGTATTCGTGAAGACCTAGACAGACAGGCGCGGACGAAATGAATCGCCCGGTTAGAGTTTCTCTAAGCCCCTACTGGAAACGAAAGTATTACTTGTGACGATGACCATAGTTGCATAAGCCTTTGTTAAATGATTGGTGTGGTAATAGGTGTATAGAAGATGTAATGGAGCATGAACAGTCCCTTGCTGATGTGGAAATCAAATAAACGCATTCATTCGATAGTAGTCTTTTTTTCTCTTCCCTGTCCAAGGAACTGCTTCCGGGCTTTCCAAAATTGTTCAAAATTATTTCGCTTTGTTAACGAGTGTGGCAAGCCTTTTGCCCTTTTCGGGGAAAAAACATCGAAGCAAAACACCATGGGCTGGCCATATAAAAACATCAAAACAAATAAAATAAAAGGAGGTTCACAATGTAGAAACACGTACCGAAATAGTACATATCTTTTGTTGGCTTACACTTGATACACTTATAATAGGTGCAAAGCATTGTCTCGAATTCAGGTATATTTTGAAAGTCAACAAAGTTGGCTTCAAAAATTCCAATTTGGACCATATATGCGCATGAGGTTTTGTACATATCTAACTACTAGTCATGCATGCATACGACATGTAGTAGATGAGATGAAGAATTGACATGACCAAACAATGATGGAAACTCCTCTCATCCTCCCAAAGAAAGAATTTGTAGGCTGTGACTTTCTAGCGCTTCCTGGGAGAAAGCCAAAGATAGACAAAAAATATATCAGAGTAACCAAATATTTCCAACAGAAAGATTAGTCTCTGTCATCCTTATTTAATAAATCAGAATTTAGAGACTAAAAAATTGTTTTAGTATAGCACATCTGCACTATTCAACAAGAACACAATTATCACCAATAATCCAAATTTATGCCATCTTGAGTTGAACAACTTCACTAGATCATTTGTTTTCAAGTGGAATTAATCAGCATTGCCAATAAATCTAGGTAATCTGCATGATCATTAGTTAGTTACCTGCACCTTTGAGTGGCGGGGTGAGCTCGCTACAATGAAAGAATGACCAAGAAAAACTTCAACAAATCTTCAAACTTCCTCAACTAAATGACAAGCTCGACCATTTTAGTCAAAAATAACTATGGATAAGATGGGAGATGCCAGGGGCAATACCTTGGGGAGACGGAGGATCCGTGGGGAGGGGTAGCGGGTAATGGACGGGGCAACGTCAACGATCAGGAAATTAGGCAAGACGTGGGCATCGTAGGTGATAGCGGAAAATTCAAGATAGAGGAGGGCATGCAACTGTGTCACCTTCCTCTCATGCAGTTACCGATGGTGGCCACTCATCCATGAGGAGTGCATGGCAGCTGTCATCACATTCCTAGCTTGCAGTGGCAAGTGGCGGATTACTCGTGTGCTATGCCCTCCTTATCTAAAGTTGTTTCTGCACATGTAATTGTTCTTTTCCCTCACACCTTCTGAGGGACATTCTAGTACTACAACTGTGGTTAATAAGAGTCATGTTAAGACACTCACACCTTCTGAGCAAATAAATGTTGAACCTAATATTGTTATAGTTAAAGATCTCTTAGCTGACCATGTTGATGGGCATGTTATTTATATATGTGGTGAATCTAGTAGAATTGCAAAGAGAGTTTTTAATGAGCAGGATAAGCTAGACAAAAACAAACCATTTGTTGGTATGCCTGTTGTTTCTGTTAAATTAAGAGATCATTGCTACCATGGTTTAAGTGACTTGGGTGCTAGCATTAGTGATATACCTTATACTTTATATAAAGAAATTATGCATGATATAGCACCCTCTAAGATTGAAGATATTGATGTCACTATTAAACTTGCAAACCGTGATACTATTTCACCACTTGGGATTGTTAGAGATGTTGAAGTCTTGTGTGGAAAGTCGAGTACTCCTATGACTTTCTAGTACTTGGTTCTGAGCAACATAATTTTTTCTCATTATATTTGGTAGACCTTTCTGAGCCTTGTTAATGCTGAAATTAATTGTGTTACATAGAAGGTTAAAGTAGGCTTTGGCAATGAGCCCCATGAATTTAATTTCTCTAAATTCAATAGACAACCTCATGAGAAAGAGTTGCCTCGTAAAGATGAAATTATTGGTCTTGCTTCTATTGTTTTTTACCATGAAACAGTAGGAGAGGCTCCTACTGTGATATATTAAAGATGGCATTTACATTAGTTTTTACAATCCCTCGAATAAAATCGAGGGGGTTCCCACTAGGGGAAGGTAAAAATGAAAGAGAGTAAGCCTTTCAAAAAGGTGTGTACAAGCAGATCAAGGGGAAACAACAATTACAAGGAGAGAGCTAGAAGAGTAATGTAATCCTAGAGATCTTTGTCTACTCTGTATTTAAGCCAAAGTAGTTCAACTTTTGTTCTCTCTCTCCAAGCTGCCATGGTGGGATGAATGTGCCTTAAAGTAAGATTATTCCTCTCTTTCGAAATATTTAAAGCCACAATACCCACAATCTCAAAGAATAAGTCCCCTATGAAGCTCTGTTTGACAGCTTGGAGATCCTGCATCCTTACTTGAGTGTGGCTCCAAGTGATTCCAACTCTGGTCGAGCAGGCAACACCAAAAGTACACATAAAAATCAGGTGATCAATTGTTTGTTTAGAACTAGAGCCACATAGAACATAGTCAAAGCCATCATGAGTGTTAAAGTGCTTTCTTCTTAACATATTGCATGTATTGAGTCTGTCAGCAAGGATGAAACACATAAAAACTTTAAGCTTCATTTGAAGTTTTGAGCTCCATATGCACCAAAAGGGAGGTGGAGCAATGATGTCTTTATGGCTGTTTATATAAAAAAATTAGCTCACTTCCAGGTGTCCAAAATCTCACTTTGTTCTTAATTGTTTGGCCTGAGAGATTGGACATGTTGAAGTTCTGTAATGCTTGAGGAGAAAGTGGCAACTGGAATAATTTTTCGAGAGCAGTTGAGGAGTAAAAGAGATCTACCAAGCAATCCTCATTAATCACATAAGAAAATAGGAAAGAGAACTGATTAGCAAGAGGATCACCATTCCACTTTTCATGCCGCATGGCAATGTCTTTCCCATTTCCAACCACACAAGAGGAAACTCCTCTGAAAATTGGCATCGGCTTGTAGATTTGTTTCCACGAGAAAGGACAGCAAGGTGTAGAAGCATCTGTGATGGATGAAGAGTAGTAAGTGTCCTAGATTAGCTGTACCCATGGTAGATGTGCTTTGTTATAAAATTTATCAAGGAACTTAAGTAACAAAGCCTGGTTTTGGACCTTAAGGTTGATTACCCCTAGACCACTAGAAGACTGTGGACAACTTACCCTGTTCCATGCAACCAAGGAATTGTAAGAGGTACCTTGTTCTAATTTTTTGGTCCAAATGAAACTCCTTCTAACCTTGTCAAAGTACTGTATGAACTTTGGGTTTAGCTTCAGAGTGCACATTGCAAAGTTCATCATAGAAGTGGCAAGGGAGTTTACAAGGGTGATCCTAGATGCATGGAAAAGCAGTGAGCAGGTGCTAGAAAGCTTTCTCTCAACACGATCCACCAGAGGCATTATATTATTCATGGAGGGTTGTGTGGTGCCTAGTGGGAGACAAAGATAGGTGAATGGCATTTGCCCACCTCACACCCAAATACAACAGCAAGGTCCATTGCCACAGACCCATTAAAATTGTTAGGGATCAGGACTGATTTTTGGAAGTTTATCTTGAGGCCCGAAGAAGAAGCAAAATCTTTGAGTACCTATTTTAAATGAGACAACTGCAGTGGGCAAGCAGGAAGCACAATCAATGTATCATCCGCATGCTGGACAATGGGATATTTACCATGATTTGGGATCGATAGACTTATGTTTCCTTGCTGAAATTCATGATTAATGACATATTGGAGTAGTTCTATAGCAAGGGCAAATAAAAGAGGCGAAACAGGATCTCCTTGCCGTACTCCCCATTTGCAGTGAAAGGACTTGCCCGGGACAACATTTAACAAGATTGAGGAATGGCCAGAGGCAAGTAGAACTTTAATCCAATTGATCCACCTATGATCAAATCCCAACTTCTGCATCATAGCAAATATGAGTTCATGTTCCACTAGGTCAAACACTTTTTCAAAATCAAGCTTGAGAAGCACAATTTCTGGGCCAAAGTGTTGGCATTGATAGATGAACTCAAAGGCCCAAGCCAGACAGTCCTGTATCGACCTACCTTTAATGAACACGTACTGATTTTCATGGATTATTTGCAATATAACCTTTTGTAGTCGGTCAACAAGCAACTTGGTCAACAACTTAAGACAACAATTGAGTAAAGATAAGGGAAGATAGTCATTCACCAAGGTAGGGATTAATTTCTTTGGAATTAGTGTAATCAGAGAGGAGTTTAGGCAATCCAAAGAAAATGTACCCTCCCAGAACTGCAAGAAAAGTGAGTAAAAATCTTCCTTGATAATGTCCCAGCATTATTTTAAGAAGCAACCATTGAAGCCATCCGGGCCTGGTGCTTTATTAGAGTGTTTCTTATAGCTTCATCAATCTCTTTATGAGTGAAAGGCGCAGAAAGACCACCTAAGTCATGGTTCGCAGTAATTAGAGCATCAAGGTTGAATTTCATGTCCAAGGGAACTGACATACCAAGTGTCTCTTTAAAAGCATGGAACATTGCATCAGCCTTGCTATCATGATCCTCCAAAAAGAACCCCATTGGGCAGAGAAATAGTTGCAATGGAATTAAATCTATGCCTCTCTGTGGCCATTCTTTGGAAAATTATTTTCGTCCCCATATTTAATGTAGCGAATAGTGCATCTTTTGCGCCAATATTGTTGCTTATAGAAAAGCAAACGAACAATGTGGCTTTTGAGAATAATTTTGAAATTCCATTCATGAATAAGTAGTTGCCTTTCCTTCTCAATGTCATCGATGAGTTTTAGAGTTTTTTAGAATTTCTTAGCAATAAGGTCAAACGAGACAAATATTCGCTCCATTGTTTTAATGCACGCCAAAGGTTCTTAAACTCTAAACTCAGTTTCTTAGCAGAATCCACTCGACCAATCGGAGAATTCCATGAATTAAGGACCACCTCTTTCAACCCTGGATGAGAAAGCCAAAAAATTTCAAACCTAAATAGTGTTGATCTAGGGATATTTGTCTAAACTGAGAAAATACAGGGTACATGGTCCGACACTGGTCTAGCCATGGATTTAACAATGGTATTTGGGTAAGACGATGTCCAATGATTTGTTGTTAGAAACCAGTCCAATTGTTCAAGAAGAGGGTTCTACTGCATATTTCTCCATGTAAAGGAGGCACCTTGAAGAGGGATTTCCACCAAGTTAAGGGATCTAATAATTTCATTAAACATGATCATGTCAGAAATATTACCACCGGGCCTATTTATGTTCTTGGACGGTCTGATAAAATTGAAGTCACTGAGAAGTACCCAATCATCATCTGAGCAATGTGTAGGTCATGGAGCCAAGAGACAAAGTTTTCCCTCTCCACCCCAGCACCAGGCCCGTAAATATTTTCAAGTGTCCAAACTATTAAAGATTGGGTAGATTTGAACGAGATAGTTAAGTCCCATTGATGGGATTGGATAACCGTGCCAGTGAACAGTGAGCTGTTCCAAATAACCAAGAGACCACCAGAATTACCGTTAGGTGGTACATACGCGAATTGATCAAATCATCGAGGCAAAATTTATGGACGTATGAATGATCGAAGTGGTCTTGTTTAGTTTCTTGGAGACAAATAACAGAGCAACCCGAATTATCAATATGAGAGCGGAGCATCGCATGCTTATTATCAGCGCCAATACCACATACATTCTAGCAAATAATATTCTAGGATTTATAAGAACGATTCATAACGATGAACTGAGTTCAAAAGATCAAGTATGGAAAGGACGACAGCTAATAAGCAGTAGTACAGTAACCATAAGACCATGAGCACCATGAGATTGAACAAAAACAACAAGGGAATTGTATACAAAGGTAAACTGATAATAAGCAAGAACAAAAGCAAAGCAACATGCACTAATTGTTGATGCATAACTTCCTCATTCCCGCGCTTGATTACTGTCCCTTGGAGCAAGGAGTTTCTCCCCTGTTAGTTTAGAAGCTGGAATACGACATTCCTTAGTGCCCAATTGATGCAGTTTAGAAACTGAGAGTGGTTCAGAAATAGTCACTAAAGGTGCGAGGTCAGGGATGGATAAGGCAGTAGCAGGAGCAATCAGAGATTTGCTCTTGCGGGAGTCTGACCGCTGAGATACTTTAAATCCACGGAACATATTGTTGCGAGTGCTTCTAACTTCAGATGTGACAATCGGGGTTGTAGGCCTTTTGCTCTTATTCTTGGATGAAGCCACTAAGGAGACTGATGCGGATGGAACATCAACAGTACAAACAACAACATCATGGGCAGTGAGCATCCCAGGCTCTGTCACAACATGCGGCTCTATTGTGTTAGAAGTACCAGTTTCAAAAATTTCATCCATGATCAAACATGGGGAGTCATCAAAACAGAGTATCCTGGCCACTTTTCTAATAGAGCCAGAAACATATGTACAACCATTTACCATCAATTGCACTCCCAAGAACCTAACCAAGCTGAGTGGTAAATTCTGCATCTGGATGCATTGGTAATCTTTGGGCAGGGAGGGACAAGAGGCAGCTTTCATAATAGACAGTGCTAGGAGGAATGAAGCCGGGACATCATCAAAGGATTCAGAGAGAGGATCAAGACAAAAATAGCCGCTAGACATGCAGAAGTTGACATGGAGCAACTGTCCCCCTGCCGAGGCATTGTGATCCATCGGAGACCCCTTCCTCGATGTAAAAGTAAGAAAAGTGTCATGATAGGCACACAATAGGATGTCAACTGTTGGGAAACATTGCATGGGAAACAAAAATTTCCTACGCACACGCAAGATCTATCCATGGTGATGAGCATCTACGAGAGGGAGAGTGGATCTACATACCCTTGTAGATCGCTAAGCGGGAAGCGTTAAGAAATGTAGTTGGTGTAGTTGAACGTCATCGCGATCCAAAACGCCGAGCGTCCCGCGATCTCGTCACAATCCATCCCGCGATCCAATCATGATCCGTCCCACGATCTCATCATGACTCGTCCCGCGATCCAATCATGAATCGTCTCGCGATCTTGATCACAGCCCTTCCGATCTAGCGCCGAATGGACGACATCTCCGTGTTCAGCACACGTACAACTCGATGATGATCTCCGCCTTCTTGATCCAGCAAGAGGGAGCAGAGAGGTAGATGAGTTCTCCAGCAGCACAACGGCACGGCGGCGATGGTGGTGGAACTATTCCGACAGGGCTTCGCCTAAGCACCGCCGAAATTAGACTAGAGGAGAGAACGATCTAGAGGAAGTAGAGGGAGCACGTGGCAATTAGGGTTAGCTCTTCCCTCTAAATCCTCTAGTATATATAGGAGGGAGTGAGGGGAGGAGGCAGCCTCAAACCCTCAAGGTTTGGTCGAAATTGAAGGTGGAGGAGTCCTACTCCAATCCTATTAGGAGTAGGATTCCTCCTTTCCACTTGGAAACTCTTTCCACCTCTCCACCTTTGGTTTTTTTTTCCTTCTCAAACCTCATCCACCCGCATGGGCCCTTAGAGGATGCTTTGGACAGCCCACCAGGGGCTGGTTTACCTCCTCCCACAGCCCATGTAGCCTCTTGGGTCGAGACACCCCTCCCGATGGTCCCCCGATACCCTCCCGGCACTCCCGGTACACTACCGATGAGCCCGAAACTTTTCCGGCGACCAAAACAGGACTTCCTATATATCAATCTTTACCTCCGAACCATTCCGGAGCTCTTTGTGACGTCCGACATCTCATACGGGACTCCGAACAACCTTCAGTCACCACCATACATAACTCTATACTACCGAAACGTCATCGAACCTTAAGTGTGCAGACCCTGCGGGTTCGAGAACTATGTAGACATGACCGAGACACCTCTATGGTCAATAACCAACAGAGGGACCTAGATGCCCATACTGGTTCCTACATATTCTACGAAGATCTTTATCGGTTGAATCTCTATGTCAAAGATTCAGTTAATTCCGTATGATGTTCCCTTTGTTCTTCGGTATGTTACTTGCCCGAGATTCGATCGTCGGCATCTCCATACCTAGTTCAACCTCGTTAACGACAAGTCTCTTTGCTTGTTCGGTAATACAAGATTCCGTGGCTAACACTTAGTCACATTGCTTGCAAGGCTTATTGTGATGTTGTATTACCGAGTGGGCCCTAAGATACCTCTCCGTCACACGGAGTAACAAATCCCAGTCTTGATCCGTGCCAACCCAACAGACACCCTCGAAGATACCTGTAGAGTACATTTATAGTCACCCAGTTACGTTGCAACATTTGATACACACAAGGCACTCCTCCGCTGTCAGTGAGTTGCATGATCTCATGGTCATAGGAACAGGTACTTGACATGCAGAAAACAGTAGCAATAAACTGACACGATCATATGCTATGTTTATAGTTTGGGTCTTGTCCATCACATCATTCTCCTAATGATGTGATCCCATTATCAAATGACATCTCATATCCATGGCTAGGAAACCTTGACCATCTTTGATCAACGAGCTAGTCTATTAGAGGCATACTAGGGACATGGTGTTGTCTATGTATCCACACATGTATCTGAGTTTCCGATCAATACAATTATAGCATGGATAATAAACAATTATCATGAACAAGGAAATATGATAATAACCAATTTATTATTACCTCTAGGGCATATTTCCAACATCAACAATGTTTCCTTCAGGGACCAGTCCGTCAGAGAAATGAACACCTTGTTCCCGTAGCATTGCTTGATAATTTACTTGTCCTCTTGCTGGAATAAACCGAGGTGAGGGCAGGGCTTGCAGAAACGCCTGATTATTCCCTCCAGCATTAACAACACCTTGTGGAACCACTCTGTCACGGGCAAGCCAGACATGAAGTCTGACTTGGAAAGCATGCTCAACAGTAGTGTGTGGCCCAAAGAATGGGTGAACATCTCCATTAGGGGCAGCAGATCCTCTCCTTCTAGTGGAACATCTTGCACAAACACATTTGCATCATCAAGTCGGAGAAGCACCACAGGAACTATCCAAGATCTTCTTTGTCCACCCATCTCGTGCATCACAAAGTCCTTAGGGACAAGGGAAGGGCTCATAATCCATACCTACGCCAGAAATTCTGACAATGGCTCTCTTGGATTGTACCATGTCAGAAGCTTTCCAAATTGAGAGATTGCCTTATCAACCAAAAAATGTGTCTGATAGTCCAGAGGAAAAGCAAGTAATAGGACCCGGGAATTTCTACCAAGCACTGGCATGCTGATACGTCCATTTGGCATCATGATTTCCTACTGTTATGTCTTATGTTTTGTTGACTAATAATGCTTTAGGGAGTGATTCTAATGCCTTTTCTCTCATAATATGCAAGGTTTACACAAAGAGGGAGAATAATGACAACTGGAATACTGGACCTAAAAAAACCACATCAGAGATACCTATTCTGCACAACTCCAATGAAGCTGAAATTTTACGAAGATTAATTTTGGAATTAATAAAAAATACTCGAGCAAAGAACTATCGGAGGGGGCCACAAGTCACCAGGTCGCGCCCTGGCGGGTTGTGCCCTCCTCGGCCCACCTCCAGTGCCCATCTTCTGGTATATAGTCAGATTTGACCTAGAAAAAATAAGAGGGGGACTTTCGGGATGAAGCGCCACAGGCTCGAGGCAGAACTTGGGCAGGAGCACTTTTGCCCTCCGGCGGAGCGATTCCGCCAGAGTAATCCCTCCCGGAGGGGGAAATCGAAGCCATCGTCGTCACGAACACCCCTCTCATCTTTGGGAGGCCAATCTTCATCAACATCTTCAACATCACCATCTCCTCTCGAACCCTAGTTCATCTTTTGTGTTCAATCTTTGTACCGGAACCTCAGATTGGTACCTATGGGTGACTAGTAGTGTCGATTACCTTGCGTAGTTGATTACTGTATGGTTTATTTGGTGGAATATTATATGCTCAGATCCATTATGCTATTCAATACCCCTCTGATCTTGAGGATTTTCATTATTTGTGAGTAGTTACCTATGTTCTTGAGGTCATGGGAGAAGTCATGTTGCAAGTAATCATGTGGATTTGATATGTGTTTGATATTTTGATGGTATGTATGTTGTGATTTCCTTAGTGGGGTCATGTGAACATTGACTACATGTCACTTCACCATTCACGGGCCTAAGGGAATGAATTGTGGTGTAGTTATTAGATGATGGGTTGCTAGAGTGACAGAAGCTTAAACCCTAGTTTATACGCTACTTCGTAAGGGGTTGATTTGGATCCAAATGTTTAATGCTATGGTTAGATTTTATCTTAATACTTTTCTTGTAGTTGTGGATGCTTGCGAGGGGGTTAATCATAAGTGAGAGGTTGTTCAAGTAGGATCATCACCCAAGCACCGGTCCACCCACATATCAAATTATCAAAGTAGCGAACACGAATCAAACCAACATGATGAAAGTGACTAGACGAAATTCCCGTGTACCCTCAAGAACACTTTGCCTATCACTAGAGACTGTTTTGGCGTGTCCTTTGCCACAAAAGGATTGGTCTACCTTGATGCAACTTATTTACCATTACCATTACTTGCTTCTTACCAATTACCTTACTATCAAACTACCCGTTACCATAATTTTAGTGCTTGCAGAAATTACCTTGATGAAAACTGCTTGTCCTTTCCTTCTACTCCTCATTGGGTTCAACACTCTTACTTATCGAAAGGACTACGATTGATCCCATATACTTGTGGGTCATCAAGACTCTTTTCTGGCGCCGCTGCCAGGGAGTGAAGTGCTCTTGGTAAGTGGAAATCGGTAAGGAAAAATTTATACTATGTGCTGAAATTTATTGCTACTTGCTACTATGGAAAACAATCCTTTGAGGGGTTTGTTCGGGGTATCTTCACCTCGACTGGAACCACAATTAGTTTCCCCTCAACCTAATGCATCTACTCAAAATATTGGTTATGAAATTCCTTCAGGTATGGTGGAACAACTTCTTGCTAAACTTTATGCAGGAGATGGAACTGAACATCCTGATATGCACCTATTACATGTGAACAAAATTTGTGGATTATTTAAGCTTGCACGTCTACTCGGAGATGAAGTGAAGAAGAAGGTTTTCCCTTTATATTTGGAGGGAAAAGCATTGACATGGGTACAAGCTATGTGATGATATTGGATCATGGAACTAGAATTAGCTGCAATTGGAATTCCACCAAAAGTTTTATCCCATGCATCTAGTTCATCATGATCAGAATCATATATATAATTTTTGGCCTCATGAAGGAGAAAGCATCGCTCTATCTTGTGGTAGAATTAAATCAATGTTATATTCATGCCACAATCATGACATCCTTAGAGAAGTTATCATTTCAAATTTTTATGCTCGGCTTTCTCATAATGATCAATCCACGCTCGATACTTCTTGTGTTGGTTCTTATATGAAGAAGACTATTGAATTCAAGTGATATCTCTTAGAAAGAATTAAATGAAACTCTGAAGATTGGGAACTCGATGATGGTAATGAGTCAGGTATAAAGCTTGAGTTTGATAGTGTTAAATCTTTTATGAATACCAATACTTTTCACAAGTTTAGCACTAAATATGGCCTTGACTCTGATATAGTAGCCTCTTTCTACGAAGCATTTGCTACTCACATTGATATCCCTAAGGAGAAGTGGTTTAAATATCACCCCCCTTTAAAGGAAGAAATTAAAGAACCGATCATATCTAAAGAGGAAACTATTGTTTATAATGTTGATCTAGTTGTGCCTACTGCTTATATTGAAAAAACACCTTTCACTGTTAGGATAAAGGAACATGCTAAGGTATCAACTGTGGTTCGTAAGAGTAACAGAAGAGCACCTAAACCCGCTGAACAAATTAAAGTAGAACCTAGTGTTGCGATGGTTAAAGATCTCTTGGTAGAAAATATTGATGGGCATGTTATCTACCTCTGTGATGAAGCGGCTAGAATTTCTAAACCCGACGGAAAAGATAAACATAGACCCATAAAAGGCATGCATGTTGTCTCAGTCAAAATAGGAGATCATTTATATCATGGTTTATGTGATTTGGGTGCTAGTGTGAGTGTTATTCCTTTTACCTTGTACCAAGAAATTATGGATTAAATAGCCCCTAGTGAAATAGAAAACATTGATGTTACTATTAAACTTGCTAATAGAGACACCATCACGCCACTTGGGACCATTACAGATGTTGAAGTGTTGTGTGGGAAAGTAAAATACCCTACTGATTTTCTAGTCCTTGGTTCCCCACAAGAGTATTTTTTCCATTATCTTTGGTAGACCTTTCTTGAGCATCGTCAACGCTCAGATAGATTGTGAAAAGCAAATTGTTGGTGCCAGTTTTGGTGGTGTGTCTCATGAATTTAATTTTTCCCAGTTTAGTAAACAACCTCGTGATAAAGCGTTATCTAGTAAGGATGAAATAATTGGACTCACTTCTATTGTTGTGCCCCCTCCTAATCCATTGGAACAATATTTGCTTGACCATGAAAATGATATGCACTTGCGTGAAGGAAATGAAATAGATCAATTTTTCTTTGAACAACAACCTCTCCTACAACACAGTTTGCCTATTGAAACTCTTGGAGATCCTCCTCCACCAAAAGGTGATCCTGTGTTTGAATTAAAGCAATTGTCCGACACTTTGAAGTATGCTTATCTTGATGAGAAAAAGATATATCCTCTTATTATTAGTGCTAACCTTTCAGAACATGAAGAAGAAATATTATTAAAAGATCTAAGGAAGCACCGGGCTTCTATCGAATATACTCTTGATGATCTTAAGGTCATTAGTCTCACTCTATGTCAGCATAATATTAATATGGAACTTGATGCTAAACCCGTTGTTGATCATCAACAGCGATTAAATCCTAAGATGAAAGAAGTGGTAAGAACTGAAATATTAAATCTTCTGTAAGCAGGTATATTCTATCCTATAGCTGATAGTAGATGGGTGAGCCTTGCTCATTGTGTCCCTAAGAAAGGAGGTATTATTGTTGTTCCTAATGATAAAAACAAACTCATTCCACAAAGAATTGTCACTGACTATAGAATGGTAATTGATTTTAGAAAGTTAAATAAAGCTACTAGAAAAGATCATTACCCTCTACCTTTCATTGATCAAATGCTAGAAAGATTATCTAAGCACACACACTTTTGTTTTCTAGACGGATATTCTGGTTTCTCTCAAATACTTGTGTCACAATCTGATCAAGAGAAAACCACCATTACTTGCCCTTTTGGAACCTATGCTTATAGACGTATGCCTTTTGGTTTATGCAATGCACCTCCCACCTTTCAAAGATGTATGACTGCTATATTCTCTGACTTTTGTGAATAGATTGTGGAGGTTTTCATGGATGATTTTTCGTTTACGAGACTTTTTTTGATGATTGCTTAAGCAACCTTGATCGAGTTTTGCAGAGATGTGAACAAACTAATTTCGTCTTGAATTGGGAGAAGTGCCACTTTATGCTTAATGAAGGTATTGTCTTGGGGCATAAAATATCCGAACAAGGTATTGAGGTGGATAAAGCTAAAGTTGATGCAGTTGACAAAATGCCATGTCCTAAAGATATTAAAGGTATTCAGAGTTTCCTAGGTCATGCTGGTTTCTATAGGAGGTTCATTAAAGACTTCTCTAAAATTTATAGGCCTCTTACTAATCTTTTGCAAAAGGATATTCCTTTTCTTTTTTATGATGATTGCGTGGAAGCCTTTGAAACACTCAAGAAAGCTTTAACCTCGGCACCTATTATTCAACCACCTGATTGGAACTCGCCTTTTGAAATTATGTGTGATGCTAGTGATTATGATGTTGGTGCTGTTCTAGGAGAAAGAGTTAATAAGAAAATTGAATGTTATCCATTATGCTAGCAAAACTCTAGACAGTGCTCAACGGAATTATGCCACTACTAAAAAAGAATTTTAGTAGTTGTGTTTGTCTGTGATAAATTTAGATCCTATATTGTCGACTCAAAAGTTATTGTTCACACCGATCATGTTGCTATAAAATATCTTATCAAAAAGAAATATGCTAAACCTAGACTCATTAGGTGGGTTCTCTTGCTTCAAAAAATTTACTTACACATCGTTGATATGAAGGGAGCTGAGAACCCCGTAGCTGATAACTTGTCTAGGTTAGAGAATATTCTTGATGACCCACTACCTATGGATGATAGTTTTCCTGACGAATATTTAGCTGCAATAAGTATTTCTCAAAACACCCCTTGGTATGCTGATTATGCTAACTACATTGTTGCTAAATATATACCACCTAGCTTCACATACCAACAAATAAAAAAAATTCTTCTATGACTTAAGATATTACTTTTGGGATGACCCACATCTTTATAAACAAGGAGTAGATGGTATTATGAGACGTTGTGTACCTGAGCTTGAACAGGAACAAATTCTATGGAAATGTCATTCTAAAGCTTATGGAGGGCATCCTGCGAGAGATAGAACTGCTCACAAGGTATTGCAATTTGGTTTTTATTGGCCTACTTTCTTCAAGGATGCGCGTAAGTTTGTCTTGTCATGTGATGAATGTCAAAGAATTGGTAATATCGATAAGCGTCAAGAAATGCCTATGAATTAGTAACTTGTTGTTGAACCATTTGATGTTTGGGGTTTTGATTATATGGCACCTTTTCCTTCCTCTATTGGGCACACTCATATTTTGGTTGTTGTTGATTATGTCACCAAGTGGGTAGAAGCCATTCCAACTAGTAGTGTTGATCACCACACCTCCATTAAAATGCTTAAAGAGGTTATCTTCCTGAGGTTTGGAGTCCCTAGATACTTAATAACTGATGGTGGTTCACACTTTATTCATGGTGCTTTCCGTAAGATGCTTGCTAAATGTGATGTTAACCATATAATTGCATCACCCTATCATCCTCAATCTAGTGGTCAAGTTGAACTTAGCAACAGAGAAATAAAATTCATATTATAAAAAACAATCAATAGGTCTCGAAAGAATTGGTCTAGGAAATTATATGATGCACTTTGGGCCTATAGAATAGCTTATAAAAATCTTATGGGTATGTCTCCATACAAAATGGTATATGGAAAAGATTGTCATTTGCCTCTAGGATTAGAACATAACACATTTTGGGAATTTAAGGAACTCAACTATGATTTCAAACTTGCCGGTGAGAAGAGGCTATTTGATATTAGCTCACTAGATGAATGGAGAACCCAAGCCTATGAAAATGACAAACTATTCAAAGGAAAAGTAAAAATATGGCATGACAAAATAATCCAAAAGAGGGAATCAAAATAGGAGACTATGTTCTTTTGTTCAACTCCCGTTTAATAGTTTTTGCAGGTAAACTTCTCTCGAAATGGGAAGGAACTTATATTATCAAAGAGGTTTATCGTTCTGAAGCTATCAAAATTAATAATGCCGAAGGTACTAACCTGAAGGTGGTCAATGCACAAAGAATTAAGCACTATATCTCAGGTATGCCTATTAACGTTGAAAGCAATGGTATTCAAACCATGACACCGGAGGAAAACATAAAAGAAACCTTGCGGAATACTCCAGATTTCTGAAAAATAGGAGGTATGTGATACAGTAAGTAAACGGACTCAAGAAAATCCGCAAAAATATTTTTCGTCGGTTTTGGAATATTAGAAAATGTTGGAAATAAAGAAATAAACTTGATGGTGATCGAGGTGAGCACGAGATACCTAGGCATGCCAGGCACCCCTAGGCATGGCCTAGTGGGTTGTGCCCACCTTGGATACCTCCCTGACTCCGTTTTCCTTCCATATGCTTGTTTACCAAGAATAAAAATTCTCTATAAATACCCCTCGTTATTTTGACGACTACATCGCAGAAAAATCCTCTATTCTTGTTCCTTGTTGTTTTCTCATCAGATCTAGATCTCCATGGCTCCACCAAGCTCCTCCAAGGACATGTTCTTTTAGAAGGTCATCAACACGTATTTGCCAGAGGTGATGAAGCACCCTCGGGCCATTGAGATGCGTGAGGGGGTGCTCCACATTAGTGATGTTCAGGGACCTATGAAGATCGGAAGCATGGAGGCTAGGCTCGAGGCAATGGAACAAGAAATCTTCAAGTGCCAAAAGATGGTGGTGCGTGAACTTAGTGCCAATCACTCCATGATCACGGAATTCACCCGTGATCAAATGGTGGATGGTCGGTCTGTAAAGGACATCATCTCCACCCTTCACGAGTGAATTAATTTTCTACAAAGCCAAGTTTATGATCTTCAAAACCAAGTATTTGAATATGAAGCAAGATTTAAAGGTATGACTTTAGCAGCCAGTTGCAAGACTCAGGGGACTCTTGCATCAAATTTTTATGGGGATCCCTTTCCCTAGAAGCTTGAGGACAAGCCTACCACGTCATCACCACCACCATAGGAGACTTGAGCACGCGGGTATGGGCACTGCCCTTGGCTTGAGCCAAGCTTGGGGGAGGTGCCCCGATATCGTATCACCTTCACTTTTATTCACCTTTATCTATTTTAGTTCGATCTTTAGTTTCCCTTTTCTTTAGTTGAATAAAATTTTAGCATGATCTCTTTTCGTGTGTTAGTTTCGTGGCCTATCTACATAATCAAGTGAGAGTTATATAATAAAGTTAGTTTGAGTGTTTGCCTCTCTACTTTCTTGTTGCAATCAAAATAAAGGAAAGAGAAATAAATGAAAATAATCATATGCTAATCTTATGGTGAGTAATGACATCACATAAGGAAAAGTATAAGTAGTAAAATTTATTGGAGATTGACAAACATGACATTGGTAAATGATGTAATTCATGAAAGAATTAATAAGGGAAGAGAAGATTCACATGCAAATACACTATGTTGGACATCTGTTATGATTGGGAGCCCCAAACAAATATTATATGTCAAAATTGTTGACTTTGGAGAAGGAAGACAATGTAATGATTTATGTTTCTTCATATCCACATAGAAGTTATATTGTCATAGATCGTTCAACATGTGGTGCTTGCTCAATATCATTGCTAGCCAAAAATTCCGCACTAAGTAGAGATACTACTTGTGCATCCAAAAACCCAAATCAAAATTCATTCTTTGAGAGTCCACCATACCTACCTATGGATCGAGTAAGATCCTTCAAGCAAGTTGTCATCGATGCAATAAGTTAATAAAAATTGCTTCTAAAAGTGTTTTGATCATGTAATGTAAGAGAAAATTGAGCACTATACGAACTTATGATGGCAAAGTAATAAAAGCGACAGACGACATAATAAAGGTGACTATCATAGGGGGAAATATAGCATGACGATGTTTTACATTAAGGGAGGCATACAAACCAAAAAGCGCATGACAATCTTCGCTTCCCTCCATGAAGGGACTATCTTTTACTTTTATGTATTTACTTTTATGCAAGAGTCAAAGTATTCTTCCCTATTCCTTTTTAATTTTTCCTTTTGCAAGCATCATGTGGTGAGGAATGATCTAGGCACATATATCCAGTTGGATATGAGTGGGCACGAGTTATTATTTTTGACATTACCTTGAGGTGAATACGTTGGGAGGCGAAACTATAAGCCCCTATCTTCCTATGTGTCCGGTTGAAAATTTTTGCTCATGGGTATGTTGTGGGTGTAAGCAATCATAGAAGACTAAATGATGTTTGGATATGTGGACTTGCCAAAAGGCTCCGACATGAGACCCTTCCTGAAAATATAATGAATTATAGTTGCAAGGTTGACTGAGAACATAGTTTGTTGGTTTCCAATAAGGTTTATGCTTTATACTTCGATGTTGTGATGAATTGTTACTTGTTCGTGAGAAGCTATATGATGAAAATATATGAATAAGTTATATGATAAAGTTTGTTTTTGTTATAATAATAATCATGATGCTTCTATGTCCGTATTTTGTTTTTATCGACACCTATTTCTCTCTCAAACGATGTGGACATATTTTTCAATTTCAACTTTTCGCTTGAGGACAAGCGACGTGTAAGCGTGGACAAGTTGATACATCCATTTTGCATCATGATTTCCTATTGTTATGTATTATGTTTTTTTGAATAATAATGCTTTAGGGAGTGATTCTAATGCCTTTTGTCTCATAATATGCAAGGTTTACACAAAGAGGGAGAATACCAATAGCTGGAATACTGGACCTAAAAACCCACACCATAGATACCTATTCTGCACAACTCCAATGAAGCTGAAATTTTGTGGAGATTATTTTTGGAATTAATAAAGATACTGGAGCAAAGAACTACCGGAGGGTGCCACCCTAGTGGGCACAAGACACTAGGGCACGCCCTGGTGGGTTATGCCCTCCTCGGCCCACCTCCGGTGCCCATCTTCTTGTATATAGTCACATTTGACCTAGAAAAAAATAATAAGAGGATTTACGGGATGAAGCATCGCCGCCTCGAGGAAAAACTTGGGCTGGAGCACTTTTGTCCTTCGGCGAAGCGATTCCGTCGGAGTAACTTCCCTCCTAGAGGGGGAAATCGAAGCCGTCATCATCACCAACACCCCTCTCATCTTTGGGAGGCCAATCTTCATCAACATCTTCAACAACACCATCTCCTCTCAAACCCTAGTTCATCTCTTGTGTTCATTCTTTGTACCGGAACCTCAGATTGGTACCTGTGGGTGACTAGTAGTGTTGATTACCTTGCATAGTTGATTACTATATGGTTTATTTGGTGGAAGATTATATGTTCAGATCCATTATGCTGTTCATTATTTTTGAGTAGTTACCTTTGTTCTTGAGGTCACGGGAGAAGTCATGTTGCAAGTAATCATGTGAATTTCATATGTGTTTGATATTTTGATGATATGTATGTTGTAATTCCCATAGTGGTGTCATGTGAACGTCAACTACATGCACTTCACCATTCATGGGCCTAAGGGAATGCATTGTGGAGTTGTTATTACATGATGGGTTGCTAGAGTGATAAAAGATTAAACCCTAGTTTATGCGCTACTTCGTAAGGGGCTGATTTGGATCCAAACGTTTAATGCTATGGTTAGATTTTATCTTAATACTTTTCTCGTAGTTGCGGATGCTTGCGAGGGGATTAATCATAAGTGGGAGGTTGTTCAAGTAAGAACAATACCCAAGCACCGGTCCACATGATACGTCTCCAATGTATCTATAATTTTTGATGATGGCATGCTATTATATTATCTGTTTTGGATGTTTTATATGCATTAATATGCTATTTTATACTATTTTTGGGACTAACCTATTAATCTAGAGCCAAGTGTCAGTTTCTGTTTTGTCCTTGTTTCTGAGTTTTGCATATATGGAATAATAAATGGAGTCCAAACGGAATAAAACCTTTAGAAGGAATTTTTCTGGAAGGAAACAAGTCATCCAAGCTTGGAGTGCACGTCAGGGGAGGTGCCAGGGTGTTGGGGAACGTTGCATGGGAAACAAAAAATTTCCTACGCTTCACCAAGATCAATCTAGGAGATGAGCATCTATGAGAGGAGAGATTGGATCCACATACCCTTGTAGATCGCTAAGCGGAAGTGTTAAAGAACGCGGTTGATGTAGTCATACGTCTCCGCGATCCAAATCGCAAGCCGTCCCACGAATTCCTGATCAAGTGCCGAACGGACGGCACCTCTGCGTTCAACACACGTGCAGCCCGATGAAGATCTCCATATTCTTGATCCAGTAAGAGGGAGCGGAGAGGTAGATGGGTTTGCCGGCAGCACGACGGCATGTCAACAGTGGTGGTGGAGCTGATCCGGCAGAGCTTTGCTAAGCGGCGCTGAATCAATCTACTATAGGAGAGGTAATCGGGGAGGGAGGAAGGGCTGCGCCTTGACTTGTGTGTCTGCAACCCTCCCTCCCCTCTCATATATATAGGGGAAGAGGAGGGGCTTGCCGCCCTAGGGTTTCCCCTAGGGTTTGGTGTGGAGGCCAAGGAGGTGGGGCGGCGGCCAGGGTGGCTTGGCCACCAAGTTTGGTGGCTAGCCCACCCTTTTGGCCCAACCCTAGCCTCCAGCCACACGGGCCTTGAGGTGGGAGGTGTGGCCAGCCCACCTGGGGCTGGTCCACACCCTCTCACAACCCATGTGGCCCTTCGGAGTAGATGCGCCCACCCGGTGGACCCCCAGGAACACTTCTGGAACTCTGTCACACTACTTACAGGTCATGGAACTTTTTCGAAACTCAAACACCAATTCCCATATATCGATCTTCACCTCCGGTCCATTCTGGAACTCTTCGTTACATCCGGGATCTCATCCCGGACTCCGAATAACCTTCGGTCACCAACACACATAAGTCATCTTTACCGAAACGTCACCGAACTTTAAGTGTGCAGACCCTACGGGTTCGAGAACCATGTAGACTTGACAAAGACACCTGTACGGTCAATAACCAATAATGGGACCTGGATGCCCATATTTACTCCTACATATTCTACGAAGATCTTTATCGGTCGAACCTCTATGTCAAGGATTCAGTTAATCCAGTATGATGTTCCCTTTGTCCTTCGGTATGTTACTTGCCCAAGATTCAATCGTCGGTATCTCTATACCTAGTTCAACCTCGTTACCAGAAAGTCTCTTTACTTGTTCCATAATAGAATATCCCATGTCTAACACTTAGTAACATTGCTTGCAAGGCTTATTGTGATGTTGTTAGCGAGTGGGCCCTTAGATACCTCTCCGTCACACAGAGTAACAAATCCCAGTGTTGATCCATGCCAACCCAGCAGACACCATGGGAGATACCTGTAGAGTACCTTTATAGTCACCCAATTACGTTGCGAAGTTTGATACACACAAGGCACTTCTTCGGTGTTAGTGAGTTGCATGATCTCATGGTCATAGGAACATATACTTGACATGCAAAAAACTATAGCAATAAACTGACACGATCATATGCTACGTTTATAGTTTGGGTCTTATCCATCACATCATTCTCCTAATGATGTGATCCCATTATCAAATGACATATCATGTCAATGGCTAGGAAACCTTGACCATCTTTGATTAACGAGCTAGTTTACTAGAGGCTCACTAGGGACAAAGTGTTGTCTATATATCCACACATGCAATGTGTTTCCAGTCAATACAATTATAGCATGGACAATAAACGATTATCATGAATAAGGAAATATAATAATAAACACTTCATTTATTGCCTCTAGGGCATATTTCCAATAGTCTCCCACTTGCACTAGAGTTAATAATCTAGTTCACACCACTATGCGATTTACATTGTAATGAATCAAACACCCATGCAGTTCTGGTGTTGATCATGTTTAGCCCTTGGAAGAGGTTTAGTCGACGGGTCTGCAACATTCAGATCCATGTGCACTTTGCAAATATTTATGTCCTTCTCCCTGACGTAATCATGGATGGAATTGAAGCGTCGCTTTATATGTCTGTTCATCTTGTGAAACTTTGGTTCCTTCGCCAGAGCAATGGCACGAGTGTTGTCACAGAACAGAGCCATTGGATTCAGTGCACTGGGCACTACTCCAAGATCTGTCATGAACTGCTTCATCCAGACACCTTCCTTTGCTGCCTCCGAGGCTGCGATGTTCTCCGCTTCACATGTAGAATCGGCTACTACACTTTGCTTGGAACTGCACTAGCTCACCGCTCCCCCATTGAGAATAAACATGTATCCGGTTTGCGACTTAGAGTCATCCAGATTAGTGTCAAAGCTTGCATCGATGTAACCCTTTACGACGAGCTCTTGATTACCTCCATAAACAAGAAACATTTCCTTAGTCCTTTTCAGGTACTTAAGGATATTCTTGACCGCCACCTAGTGCCCCATTCCAGGATCACTTTGAAACCTTCCGGCCATACTTATGCCGAGGCTGACATCGGGTCTTGTGCACAACATCGCATACATGATAGAGCCTATGGCTGAAGCATAGGGGATGACACTCATCTTCTCTCTATCTTCTGCAGTCACTGGGCATTGAGTCTTACTCAACTTCACACCTTGTAACACAGGCAAGAACCCCTTCTTGGACTGGTCCGTTTTGAACTTCTTCAAAACTTTATCAAGGTATGTGCTTTGTGAAAGTGCTATCAAGCGTCTCGATCTATCTCTATAGATCTTAATGCCTAATATGAAAGTAGCTTCTCCTAGGTCCTTCACCGAAAAACTCTTGTTCAAATATTCCTTCACGCTTTCAAGCATTTCTATATTGTTTCCAATCAGCAATATGTCATGCACATATAATATTAGAAACGCTACAGAGCTCACACTCACTTTCTTGTAAATACAAGCTTCTCCATAAACTTGTATAAACCCAAACGCCTTGATCACGTCATCAAAGCACTTATTCCAACTCCGAGATGCTTGCACCAGTCCATAAATGGATCGCTGGAGTTTGCAAACTTTGTCAGCATTCTCTGGATTGACAAAACCTTTCGGTTGCATCATATACAACTCTTCCTCAAGGAAACCGTTAAGAAACGTTGTTTTGACATCCATCTGCCAAATTTCATAGTCGGAATATGCAGCTATTGCTAACATGATTCTGACGGACTTAAGCATCGCTACCGGTGAGAAGGTCTCATCGTAGTCAACTCCTTGAACTTGTGAAAAACCCTTTGCCACAAGTCGAGATTTATAGATGGTGACATTACTGTCCGCGTCTGTCTTCTTCTTAAAGATCCATTTATTCTGAATGGCATTTCGCCCTTCAGGTAATACTTCCAAAGTCGATACTTTGTTTTCATACATGGATCCCATCTCGGATTTCATGGCCTCTAACCATTTCTCGGAATTCGGGCCCATCAACGCTCCTCCAAAGCTCGTGTGTTCATTGTTGTCTAACAACATGACCTCCAAGACAGGGTTGTCGTACCACTCAGGAGCAGGAAGCGTCCTTGTCGACCTACGATGTTCGATAGCAACTTGATTCGAAGTTTCATGATCATCATCCTTAACTTCCTCTTCAACCGTCGTTGGCTCCACAGAAACATCTTTCTGTGCTGCGCTATTCTCTAGTTGAAGTGAAGGTTCAATAACCTCATCAAGTTCTACTTTCCTCCCACTCAATTCTTTCGAGAGAAACTCTTTCTCAAGAAATGTTCCGTTCTTAGCGACAAACACTTTGCCTTCGGATCTGAGATAGAAGGTATACCCAACTGTCTCTTTTGGGTATCCTATGAAGACGCATTTCTCTGCTTTGGGTTCCAGCTTTTCAGGCTGAAGCTTTTTGACATAAGCATCACATCCCCAAACTTTAAGAAACGACAACTTTGGCTTCTTTCCAAACCAGAATTCGTATGGTGTTGTCTCAACGAATTTCGATGGTGCCCTATTTAAAGTGAATGCAGCTGTCTGTAAAGCATAACCCCAAAACGATAGTGGCAAATCGGCAAGAGACATCATATAACGCACCATATCTAATAAGGTTCGATTACGACGTTCAGACACACCATTACGCTGTGGTGTTCCAGGCGGTGTCAATTGTGAAACAATTCCACACAGTCTTAAGTGTCTGCCAAACTCATAACTCAGATATTCACCTCCTCGATCAGATCGCAGGAATTTAATCTTCTTGTTATGATGATTCTCAACTTCACTCTGAAATTGCTTGAACTTGTCAAACATTTCAGACTTGTGTTTCATTAAGTAAGTATACCCATATGTACTTAAGTCATCAGTGAAGGTGAGAAAATAACGATACCCACCGCGCGCCTCAATGTTCATCGGACCGCACACATTAGTATGTATGATTTCCAACAAATCAATCGCCCATTCCATTGTTCCATAGAACGGCGTCTTAGTCATCTTGCCCATGAGGCATGGTTCACATGTGTCAAGTGATTCAAAATCAGGTGACTCCAAAAGTCCATCAGCATGGTGCTTCCTCATGTGTTTTACACCAATATGACCCAAATGGCAGTGCCACAAAAAAAATGGTACTATCATTATGAACTCTACATCTTTTGGCATCAATGCTATTAACATGTGTATCATCACCATCGAGATTCAATAAGAATAAACCCCTCACATTGGGTGCATGACCATAAAAGATATTACTCATGTAAATAGAACAACCATTATTCTCTGATTTAAATGAGTAATCGTCTCGCAATAAACAAGATCCAGATATAATGTTCATGCTTAACGCAGGCACTAAATAACAATTATTCAGGTTCGTCACTAATCTCGATGGTAGTCGAAGAGCGAGCGTGCCGACGGCGATCACATCAACCTTGGAACCATTTCCCACGCACATCGTCACTTCATCCTTAGCCAGCCTCCGTCTATTCTGTAGGTCCTGCTTTGAGTTGCAAATGTGAGCAATCGAACTGGAATCAAATACCCACGCACTACAATGAGAGCTAGTAAGGTAGACATCAATAACATGTATATCATATATACCTTGTTTGGTGTTGGCCGCCTTCTTGTCGGCCAGGTACTTTGGGCAGTTCCGCTTCCAGTGACTAGTTCCCTTTCAATAAAAGCACTCAGTTTCTGGCTTGGGTCCAGCCTTGGGTTTCCTCATGGGAGGAGCAACTGCTTTGCCACCCTTCTTGGAGTTACCCTTCTTGCCCTTGCCATGCTTCTTGAAACAATTGGTTTTATTAACCATCAACACTTGATGTTCTTTCTGGATTTCAGACTCAGCAACTTTCAGCATCGCAAACAGCTCGACGACTGACTTGGTCATCCTGTGCATGTTAGAGTTCATCACGAAGCTCTTGTAGATAGGTGGCAATGATTGAAGAACTTTGTCAGTGATCGCCTCTAGCGGAAGGGGCATCCCTAACTCTGATAGATGGGTCGAATACCCAGACATTCTGAGTATATGTTCACTGATATACCCGTTCTCCTCCATCTTGCAAGCATAGAACTTATCGGAGGTCTCATACCTCTCGATCCGGGCATTCTTATTAAAGATAAAATCCAACTCTTGGAACATCTCATATGCTCCATGACGTTCAAAACGTCTTTGAAGTCCCGGTTCTAAGCCATACAATATTAAACACTGAACTATTGAGTAATCTCCAGAACATGCCTCCCAAGCGTTCTTAACGTCTTCGGATGGCATGTTTGCGGGTTGGTTACCAAGCGGTGCATCAAGCACATATGACTTCTGGGAATCTGTGAGAATAATCCTCAGATTACGGGCCCAGTCCACAAAGTTACTTCCATCATCTTTCAACTTAGCTTTCTCTAGGAACACATTAAAATTCAGGGGTGCTACTGCGCGAGCCAGCTATCTACAACATAAATAACCAAAGGTTACTAAGAGTATTGTTCATGATAATGAGTTTAGTTAATCAAATTACTAAAGCTCCCACTCAAATTGACATCCCTCAGGTCATCTGAGTGATACATGATCCACATTCACCAACTCAAGTCCGATCATCACGTGAGTTAAGGTGGTTTCAATGGTGAACATCATCATGTTGATCATATCTACTATATGACTCATGCTCGACCTTTCGGTCTCTTGTGTTCCGAGGCCATGTCTGTACATGCTAGGCTCGTCAAGTTTAACCCGAGTGTTCCACACGTGCAACACCGGCTTGCACCCGTTGTATGTGAACGTAGAGTCTATCACACCTGATCATCACGTGGTGTCTTGACACAACGAACTTTTGCAATGGTGCACACTCGGGGAGAACACAGTTCATCTTGAAATTTAAGTGAGGGATCACCTTATAATGCTACCGTCATCCTAAGCAAAACAAGGTGCATAAAAAGATTAACATCACATGCAAATCATAAGTGACATGATATGGCCATGAACTTGTGCTTTTGATCTCCATCTCGAAAGCACCAGCATGATATCTATCATCACCGGCATAACACCATGATCTCCATCATCATGATATCCATCATTGTGTCGTCATCGGGGTTGTCATGCCCACCATGCTCATACTACTATTGCTACCGCTTAGCCATAAAGTAAAGCATTACATAGCGCTTAAAGATTGACACGGAGGTCATACAATAATCAAAGACAACCCTATGGCTCCTGCCGGTTGCCGTACCGATCGACATGCAAGTCGTGATATTCTATGCAAAAACATCATAATCTCATACATCACATATATCACATCATGTAATTGGACATATCACATCACAACATACCCTGCAAAAACAAGTTAGACGTTATCTAATTGTTGTTGCATGTTGTACGTGGCTGCTATGGTTATCTAGCAAGAACGATTCTTACCTACGCAAAACCACAATGGTGATATGAAGATTGCTTTTCAACCTTCTACAAGGACCACCTTAATCAAATTCGATCCAATTAAAGTGGGAGAGACAGACACCCGCCAGCCATCTTTATGCGACAAAGTCACATGTCAGTCGATGGAACACGGTCTCTCGTAAGTATACAAGTAAAGTCGGTTCGAGCCGCTTCATCCCACAATACTGCTGAACCAAGAAAAGACTAAGGAAGGAAGAAATCTGAATATCAAAGCCCACAAACTCTTTTGTGTTCTACTCAAGATCTCATCTACGCATAGACCTAGCTCTGATACCACTGTTGGGGAACGTTGCATGGAAAACAAAAAAATTCCTACGCTTCACCAAGATCAATCTCGGAGATGAGCATCTATGAGAGGAGAGATTGGATCCACATACCCTTGTAGATCGCTAAGCGGAAGCGTTACAGAACGCGGTTGATGTAGTCGTACGTCTCCACGATCCAAATCGCAAGCCTTCACACGAACTCTCGATCAAGTGCCGAACGGATGGCACCTCCACGTTCAGCACACGTGCATCCCGATGAAAATCTCCACCTTCTTTATCAATCAAGAGGGAGCGAAGAGGTAGATGGGTTCGCCGGCAACATGACAGCATGGCGGCGGTGGTGGTGGAGCTGATCCGGCAGAGCTTCGCTAAGTGGCGCCGAATCAATCTACTAGAGGAGAGGTAATCGGGGAGGGAGGAAGGGCTGCGCCGTGACTTGTGTGTCTACAGCCCTCCCTCCCCTCTCATATATATAGGGGATGAGGAGGGTCTGGCCGCCCTAGGGTTTCCCCTAGGGTTTGGTGCGGCGGCCAGGGTGGCTTGGCCACCAAGTTTGGTGCCTAGCCCATCCTTTTGGCCCAAACCTAGCCTCCAGCCGCATGGGACTTGAGGTGGGAGGTGCGGCCAGCCCACCAGGGGATGGACCGCACCCTCTCATAGCCCATGTGGCCCTTCGGATTAGATGGGCCCACCCGCTGGACCCCCAGGAACACTTCCGGCACTCCATCACACCACTTGTAGGCCACGGAACTTTTCCGGAACTCAAACACCAACTTCCCATTTATCAATCTTCACCTTCGGACCACTTCGGAACTCCTCGTGACGTCCGGGATCTTATTCGAGACTCCGAATAACCTTGGGTCACCAACACACATAACTCATCTATATCGAAACGTCACTGAACCTTCAGTGTGCAGACCCTGTGGATTGGATATGTCTCTGTCATATCTATAATTTTTGATTGTTTCATGCCAATATTCTACAACTTTCATATACTTTTGGCAACTTTTTATACTATTTCTGGGACTAACACATTGATCTAGTGCCCAGTGACAGTTCCTGTTTGTTGCATGTTTTTTTATTTCGCAGAAAATCCATATCAAGCGAAGTCCAAATGGGCTAAAAACTTATGGAGATTTTTTTGGAATATATGTGAATTTTGTGAACTGGAATCAACAGAAGGTTGTGCCCGAGGGGCCCACAAGCCTGCCAGGTGCGCCCTGGGGGATAGGGCGCGCCCTGAGGGCTTGTGGCTACGACTTAGGCCAGTTGGATCTGTGCTTCGGCCGCAAGAAAGATATTTTTATAAGGAAAATCCTCTCAAAATTTCATCCCGATCGGAGTTACGGATCTCTAGAAATTTAAGAAATGGTGAAAGGCCAGAATCTGAGAGCGCATAAACATAAGGAAACAGAGAGAGAGAGAGAGATCCAATCTGGGAGGGGCTCTCACCCCTCTGCCGCCATGGAGGCCAAGGACCAGAGGGGAAACCCTCCTCCCATATAGGGAGGAGGTCAAGGAAGAAGAATAAGGAGGGGGCTCTCTCCCCCTCTCTCCCGATGGCACTGGAATGCCGCCGGGGCCATCATCGTGATGACGATCTACTCCAACAACTCCGTCATCTTGACCAACACCTCCATCACCTTCCCCCATCTATCTACAGCGGTCCACTCTCCCGCAACCCACTTTACACTCTACTTGAACATGGTGCTTTATGATTCATATTATTATCCAATGATGTGTTGCCATCCTATGATGTATGAGTAGATTTTTGTTGTCCTATTGGTTGATTGATGATCATGATTGGTTTGAGTTGCATGTTTTCTTATTGGTGCTGTCCTATGGTGCCCTCCGTGTCGTGCAAGCATGAGGGATCCTCGCTGTAGGGTGTTGCAATTGTTCATGATTTGCCTATGGTGGGTTGCTTGAGTGATAGAAGCATAAACCCAAGTAGGTGGGTTGTTGCATATGGGAGTAAAGAGGACTTGATACCTTATAATGCTATGGTTGGGTTTTACCTTAATGATCTTTAGTAGTTGCAGATGCTTGCTAGAGTTCCAATCATAAGTGCATATGCTCCAAGTAGAGAAAGTATGTTAGCTTATGCCTCTCCCTCATATAAAATTGCAATAATGTTTACCGTTCTAGTTATCATTGCCTAGGGACAATTCCGCAACTCCTACCACCACTTTTCCACACTCGTTAAACTAACTTAGTTGTTTATTTATCTAAGCAGCCCCTAGTTTTTATTTACGTGTTCTTTATTATCTTACAAACCTATCCTATCACACCTACAAAGTACTTCTAGTTTCATACTTGTTCTAGGTAAAGCGAACGTTAGGCGTGCGTGGAATTGTATCGTTGGTCGATAGAACTTGAGGGAATATTTGTTCTACCTTTATCTCCTCATTGGGTTCGACACTCTTACTTATCGAGAAAGGCTACAATTGATCCCATATACTTGTGGGTTATCAAGACCTTTTTCTGGCGCCGTTGCCGGGGAGCAATAGCGTGGGGTGAATATTCTCGTGTGTGCTTGTTTGCTTTATCACTAAGTAGATTTTATTTGCTGTTCTAAGTTGTTCTCTATCTTTAGCTATGGATATGGAACACAAAATACCAAAAAAATTAGGTGTACTTGCTACTCATGGATATGGGGAACCTCCTAAAACCCTCGATGCTCGTTATGTGAAAGATATTATGCACTACTTTAATTATTCTGAGAAAACCCCATTCAATCATATAATGGGAGACACGTTGGATCAACGTGAATACTTTAGGGATTATCGCTTGACTCAAAAAGGGAAACTGTTATGGGATCAGATTTATATGTTGAAATGGTATGCTTGGAATATGTGCCAGAGATATGATTATACTTGTTGCTCTAGGATGAAGGCTCAACACCTTCCTTTTTCATGTAAATTTAATGATAATGAAACCTTGGCTTCTTATGCTAAAGGTATTTATGATTACTATGATGTGGAACGAATAGAGGAGTGCGTTGCTTTTAAGGGTGCTTATGAAATTGAATCTTTGTTCGAGAAGTGTGAAAATTATGATGATGTTGTTTATAGACCTGAAATTTTTGCTATACTTAAATATTGCTACCAGAATTATGAATATAATTCCAATATCGATACATTTATTGAGAGAATGGCTGCTGCCTTGGAAGATACTAATATTTTGCAGGAATCTATGGAAGAAGAAATTGATGACACTATAAGCTCATTGGATGAAAAAGATGAGGAGGAGAGCGAAGAACAAAAGGAGGAAGAGGGGATTAGCTACCCGTGACCACCTTCTAATGAGAGTAACTCTTCAACTCATACATTGTTTAATTTCCATTCATTCTTACCGAAGGATGAATGCTATGATAATTCCTATGATCCCTTGGATTCGTTTGAAATACCCTTTTTTGATGAACTTGATGCTTGCTATGCTTGTGGCCATGATGCCAATATGAATGATGCTTATGGAGATGAACTTTCTATAGTTACTTATGTTAAACATGAAATTGTTGCTATTTCACCCACACATGATAGTCCTATTATCCTTTTGAATTCTCCTAACTACACTATATTGGAGAAGCTTGCACTTATTAAGGATTATATAGATGGGTTGCCTTTTACTATTACACATGATGATTTTGATAGATATAATATGCATGTGCTTGCTGCTCCTACTTTCAATTATTATGAGAGAGGAACTACATCTCTGCCTCTCTATGTTTTCCATATGATAAAATTGCAAGAAACTGTTACGCTATGTATTGGCCTTTATTTTGTGTGCATGAATTGTTCTTTTATGACATGCCGATGCATAGGAAGAGAGTTAGACTTCGTTGTTGCATGATATACGTTACTTTGTGCTCAATACTAAATTACAAATCATTGTTAATTAAAATTGGCTTTGATATACCTTGGGATCAGGGTGGATCCATTACTTGAGCACTTTATGCCTAGGTTAATGGCTTTAAAGAAAGCGCTGCCAGGGAGACAACCCGGAAGTTTTAGAGAGTCATTTTATTCTTTTGTGTGCTTTTATATAGTTTAAAAACAAAACAAAAATAAAGTGGGGAACCTAAAACTTTTTCAAAAAGAGAAGTGAAAGTAAGAAGGACGAGCACCGTTGAAGTGGGGGAGCTCCTTGAACTTTGTTCTTGCCCATGGAAACTTTGTGAATCTTGATTATAGAAACTTTTCAACAAAAAAATAATTATCCCCTTGTATAAATCCATTGTATTATAAAATCAGTGTGACAATAATTACCTTTAGGATGTTTAAATTATTTGTTTGATTTGTGCTGTGTAAAAACAGAAACTTTTGCTGCAGTGTTTGAATTTCTGTATTTTATGTTTATAGTTTGGGTCTTGTCCATCACATCATTCTCCTAATGATGTGATCCCATTATAAAATTACATCTCATGTCAATGGCTAGGAAACGTTGACCATCTTTGATCAACGAGCTAGTTTACTAGAGGCTCACTAGGGACAAAGTGATGTCTATATATCCACACATGTAATGCATTTCCAATCAATACAATTATAGCATGGAAAATAAACAATTATCATGAACAAGGAAATATAATAATAAACACTTTATTTATTTCCTCTAGGGCATATTTCCTACACAGGGCACCACAAGCCTGCTAGGCGCGCCCCTGGCCATGCCTAGCAGGCTTGTCGCGTGCTGGGAGGTCTCCTAACCCTATTCTTTGGCCTATAAATACCCAAATATTCCCACAACATAAAAAAGAGCAACGCAGATACTTTTTCGCTGCCGGAAGCCTCAGTTCCCGAGAGATCAAATCTTGGAGCCTTTTTCGGTAATCTGCCAGAGGGGGTTTCGATCATGGAGGGCATCTACATCAACTCCATTGCCCCTTTGATGATGCGTGAGTAGTCCACCACAGACCTACAGTTCCATAGCTAGTAACTAGATGGCTTCTTCTCTCACTTTGATCATCAATACCATGTTCTTCATGATCTTCATGGAGATCTATCCGATGTAATCCTCTTTTGGGGTGTGATTGTCAAGATCTGATGAATTGTGAGTTTATGTTCAGATTATCCATGAATCTTATTTGAATCTCCTTTGATTTCTTATATGCATGATTTCATATCCTTGCAAGTCTCTTCGAGTTATTGGTTTGGTTTGGCCAAATAGATTGGTAATTCTTGCAATGGGAGAAGTGCTTGGTTTTGGCTTCAATCTTGCGGTGTCCTCACCCAGTGACATAGTAGGGGTAGCGAGGCACGTATTGTATTGTTGCCATCAAAGGTAACAAGATGGGGTTTTCATCATATTTCTTGATTTTATCCCTCTACATTATGTCATCTTTCTTAATGCGTTACTCTGTTCTTCATGAACTTAATACTCTAGATGCAAGCAGGAGTCGGTCGATGTGTGGAGTAATAGTAGTAGATGCAGAATCGTTTCGGTCTACTTGTCACGGACGTGATGCCTATATGCATGATCATTGCCTTGGATAACTACATGATTATTCACTTTTCTATCAATTGCTTGACAGTAATTTGTTTACCCACCATGATATTTGCCTTCAAGAGAGAAGCCTCTAGTGAAACCTATGGCCCCGGGTCTATTTTCCATCATATATTTGCATATCTATACCTTGCTGCAATTTATTTACCTTTTACTTTCCGCACTCGTTACATCTATCTCTATCGGATCTAATCCTTGCAAATAAACGTGAAGGGATTGACAACCCCTTTATAGCGTTGGGTGAAAGAGTTTGGTTGTTTGAGTAGGTGCATCCATTGGTGACTTGCTTGTTCCTCCTACTAGATTGATACCTTGGTTCTCAACAACCGAGGGAAATACTTACCTACTTCGCTGCATCACCCTTTACTCTTCAAGGGAAAACCAACGCATGCTCAAGAGGTAGCACCACCCACGTATCAAATTATCAACGTAGTGAACACGAATCAAACCAACATGATGAAAGTGACTACACGAAATTCCTGTGTACCCTCAAGAACACTTTGTCTATCACTAAAGACTGCTTTGGCCTGTCCTTTGCCACAAAAGGATTGGGATACCTTGTTGTAACTTATTTACCATTACCGTTAGTTGCTTGTTACCAATTACCTTGCTATCAAACTACCTGTTACCTACAATTTCAGTGCTTGCAGAAATTACCTTGCTAAAACCCGCTTGTCATTTCCTTCTACTCTTCGTTGGGTTCGACACTCTTACTTATCGAAAGGACTACGATTGATCCCCTATACTTGTGGGCCATCACATGCGCATATTAATTGCTTCACCATGCTTAACAAAAGTGACCTCACCATCCTTATACAGCATGTATGTTCTGCCCGAGATAGCATCTCTAAGAGGAATAGTGCGGATGCAAAACAACCCAAGGCCAAGCGACGAATCTTTAGAAAAGCAAATATATAAACCGTTGTGATTGAGCATACCGGGCACCTTAGATCCAGCTTCTCTGTGGAGGTGAACATGAATAGATATGCTTGTCTTAGCAATGAGGAATCAGTCGTGATTGAGCGGTGGGTGGTCACTGAGCACCAAGTCCGCGCGAGCTTTCCGATCAGCTGGGCCATGATTGACCTTCATGCCATGGGGCAAAAATGCGAAGGGGTTGTCAGGAAAGTTCGCCATGGTTAGGGTGGAGAGGAGAGTTTGAGCTACGGGCGGCAGGGTGGAATAAGGAACGACAAGGGCAAAGTCGTCACTTTTTATGGTGCCCTTTGGAATCCAAATAGACTCCCTGGAATATTTCAGTCACCTGCAACCAACTATCAGGTGTCCATAGAACCAACAATACTGACAGCATGGGGACGTAACGCATCGACATGCAAGGTGGCCCATAGTCAGGCACCTAACACAAAACCTCTGTGGCGATTTTGAAACCCAACAAAGATCTATAGCAGGGGAGGGTTTAATCTTGGCTAACTGATATCTCTTATCTCTTTGCAATTAGAATTTATGTTGATGACCAATAAAGAAACAGTGCAGACACCACCAGCCAACGTGACATGATGAGGTCGTGTGACCGAAGGATTTTTTTTGCATGCATTATAATGCATCTTAACTAAATGCAAAATATTAGCAATAGAATACCCAGCTTGAATTAAGTCCTTAATGAGATCCAAAAATAAAGCCAACTGATAATTCAAATTCTCCTGACTAGCTGCAGCTCCAAACAATCTTGGCCTAAGAAGAGGAGGGTTCTTAGGATAGGACCAAGAACTAAGACAAAACAATAACGAACCAATCTTGAAAGGATTAGAAAGAATTGTCTCATCCAACACAGGAAAACATGAATCACCCGAATTAATTGCGGCTAAAGGGACATAAGGGTTGTCCAGATTATTCTCTCCTTTTGTATCCATCGTGTTGAATGCCGAAATCCACTGACGAGCTATGTCATTAATGGCAGAACCACCCTTAATGAAAGAATTGATTGCAACAGTTTTGTGATGAAAACCATGGGCTTCAACATATAGTTCCGAAGGAATATTGTGAAGATAGCTTTGCTCGGAGTGATTCATTCGAGGACTAGGAGACCAATCAACATCATTTGAATGAAACAAACGATCGCAATGAGGCCTCAAACCATGGAAGCGATTAAAAGAACAACAAAAGGCATGCATTTCAAAACCTACAAGAGATCAAATAAAGTGGCGAACAGGATTGGATGCAATCAAGGAACGAAAACAAAGATCTGATAATTATTGTACGTTGAATCCCTTAGCATTGCCATCCAAACAAGAATAGAGGGCAATGGCCACAAAATCCACATCCAAATGAAAGGCACTTGAATGAAAGACCACCACCAAAAAGAACTCTGAGGAAGGAAGAGATCCATTGAAATGAACCAAAGAATGAAACCGCCGACACACCAGAGCGGACTGCTTTCGACCGTTGGAGAAATCCCAGTCAATGATGTAATCCATCCTAGCATTATAGAGGGTGCCATGGGGAGCACCATCGGTGATGTGGGAGAGAGATAGGGGGAGAGGGGGAGCGCCATCTGACGCCTACTCTTGCTTCTATTTTTTTGCCCCTAATACGTCTCCAACGTATCGATAATTTATGAAATATTCATGCGATGTTCATCTATGTTTACAATACTTTTATACGGTTTTGATGCACTTTATATGATTTATTTAGAACTAACCCGGACTAATGATGTTTTCAGCAGAATTACCGTGGCGTTATTTTTGTGCAGAAAATGAAAGTTCTCGGAATCGCCCAACGCTTTTTGGTGATTTTTTCTGGACCAAATAAGCAATATTGGAGCGAAGAACCACCAGAGGGGAGCCTCCCCTGGGCCACAAGCCATCAGGGCGCGACCCAGGGGGGTCGCGCCCTGTTGGCTTGTGGGCCCCTCGTAGATCCATTGCGCGTGATTCCAACACTGAAAATCCTATAAATACCAGAAACCCCAGAAATAAACAACAAACTTTTGCTCCACTGCCGAAACTCTTTATATCTATGAAAAACCCATCTAGAGGGTTTCCAGTACCCTTCTGGAGAGGGGAAATCATCTCCGATAGCCATCTTCATCATCCCGGTCGAAGCCACGATGAGGAGGGAGTAGTTCACCCTTTAGGGCTGAAGGTATGTACCATTATCTATGTGTTCAATCTCTCTCTCTCTCTCTCTCTCTCGTGTTTGTGAGATGTCACAATCTTGATGTATCACGGGCTTTGTTAATATAGTCCGATCATATGATGTATTTCCCTTACCATCTTGTTGTGATGAATTGAATCTTCCCCTTTAAGATCTCGTTATGGTGGATTGAATATATTGGTTTGAAAACACTTGATGTACGTCTTGCGTGGTATACCCGTAGTGACACTGGGATATTCTATTGCTTCACTTGATATATGTTGAGGCATCAACTTGCGGATTCCGGTGACCTTGGGGATCTATGCATAGGGGTTGTTTGCACGTTTTTGTACCATGTTCTCCGATAGAAAGCTTGGGGTGCTCCTTGAAGTTCTTTGTGTTGGATTGAATATGATAGATCTGAAATTCTTTGATGCATGTCCAATAATTTACTCACGGATACTTGAGGTGACATTGGAGTATCTAGGTGACATTAGGGTGGATTGATATGTATCATTGGTGTTATTTTAGTATGAACTCTAGATCTGTTTGTGACACTTATAAGGATATCTCAAAAGATTGGTCGGAAAGAATAACTTTGAGGTGGTTGTACTACCTACACCAACTTCATCTTATTGTTCTCTTCTAGATAGGAACTTTGGAGTGATTCTTTGTTGCACGTTGAGGGATGATTATATGATTCAACTATGTTAGCATTGTTGGGAGATTGCACTAGTGAAAGTATGAACCCTGGGCCTTGTTTCCAAGCATTAATATAACGTTTCACTCGCTGTTTACTATTTGCTACCTTGCTGTTTTTATAATTTTGGACTACAAAAACCTATATCTACCATCCATATTGCACTTGTATCACCGTCTCTTCACCGAACTAGTGCACCTATACAATTTGTCATTGTATTGGGTGTGTTGGGGACACAAGAGATTTCTTCTATTTGATTGCAGGGTTGCTTGAGAGATATCATCTTCATACTACACCCTCACGGATTGATAAACCTTAGGTCATCCACTTGAGGGAAAATTGCTACTTTCCTACAAAACGCTGCGCTTGGAGGCCCAACACGAGTCTACAAGAATAAAGTTGTGTAGTAGACATCAAGCTCTTTTCTAGCGTCATTGCCAGGGAGGTGAGTGCTTGAAGGTATATATTTAGATCTTGCAATTAAATCTTTTAGTTTATTTTTTTTCAATAGTTTGGTTTTATAAAAGAAAACTACAAAAATGGAGTTTAGTTTGCATCATTTGTATCGTCTTTATAATGTCTTTCGTGATAATAAGGATTCAGGAATTGTGCTCAATTGGTAGATTAAGAGATTATGAAAATACATAATGAGAATCCCTTGAATGATGAGCATGATAGTAATATTGTTAGTATGAGTTCTCTGAATAGCCATGATGCTAATGATATGCAAAGCCACAAGCTTGGGGATGCTATGTTTGATGAAGATGATATTTTTTGTCCCCCAAGTGTTGATAAGCAAATTTATTATGATGATGGCATGCCTCCTATCTATGAATATTATCGTGATGAAATGTATGCTATAAGTATTACTAGTATCCATGAAACTTGTCATCATGATTTTAATATTCAAAGTGGTTATGTCAATCAAGTGTCTCATGATAGTTATTTTGTTGAGTTTGCTCCCACCACCATGGATGAGAAGAAATGTGCTTATGTGGAGACTGATAAATTTTCTATGCTTGTAGATCATGAAAAGATTGCTTTATGTGATAGTTATTTTGTTGAATTCCTTCATTATGCTACTGAATGTTTTTATGAGGGAGGAACATATGCTTGTAGGAATTGCAATAATATCAACTTTCCTCTCTATGTGTTGAAATGTTTGAAGTCATGCTTGTTTTGCCTTCCTAAGCTAGTTGATTATTGCTCCCATAAATTGTTTGATCAAAAAATCCCTATGCACGGGAAGTGGGTTAGACTTAAATGTTCTTGCCATGCTATTCATGATGCTCTTTTGCATGTTTCATTTACTATTTTTACGTGAGCATCATTCAAATCATCATGCCTAGCTAAAAGGCTTTAAAGTAAAGATCTTGTTGGGAGATAGCCCAACACTTTTACTTTATGTTTTTGAGTGTTAAAATGATTAAGATACTATAGTGATCATTTTTTTTGTCTTTTATTTCAATAATGTGCGAAGTAAAGCCTTTGGGATAGTGTGGATACTTGCTGATTTGATTCTGTGCAAAAATAGAAACTTTTGCCTCCAGTAAAGAATTTCTCTGATTTTACTGGAGCGACAAAAAACTCTGAAATTTTTACACAGTATTTATGTGCAAATTCCATACATTGTAGTAATTCTTAAGAATTTTTGGAGTCAGCAAAGTATGGTGTTCATTCAGATCTTCGCAAAGTGTTCTCTTTTCTACATATTCTGTTTTGCACGCATAGTTTGCTTGTTTTAGAGTTTCCATAGCTTATATTTGGAGATATAAATTATGGTAATGATAGAATACATTAGGTATTATGTGAGAACAATTATGAATCTTGTCTTGACAGTACCTAAGTGAATGATCTATATTTACTATACTAACCCATCTCACGAAGTTCCGTTAAGTTTTGCATGATTGAAGTTTCCAAGTTTTGGTGAAATACCGATATGAGGTGAATATGGAGCAGAAAGGACCTAATATTAGGGATTACCAAGGAACCCTAAAGTTAATATCCAAGGAATACTCAAACGTCTAAGCTTGGGGATCCCCCGGAAGGCATCCCCTCTTTCATCTTCAACACTGTCGATATATCTTACTCGGAGCTATATTTTTATTCATCACATAATATGTGTTTTTCTTGGAGCGTCATTTTATTTTGTTGTTCTCTAGTTATATGTTATTTAAAATCTTGTTTTTCAAGAAAAATACCAAGAATTGCCTTTTAGGATGCTTGAATTGCATGTTTGATATGTGCTGTGTAAAAACTGAAACTTTTGTTGTAGTCTTTGAATTTATTTTTATTTTACTGGAATGTGGAAAGTTTCTGAAATTTATAAACAATATTTTCATATAAATATTTATTATTCCCTAAATTTTCAGAATTTTTGGAGATATATAAGTACACTGGTTTGACAGATTGCTACATATTATTCTGTTTGGAGAGATTCTTGTCATAGTTTTGTTATCTACTTATCCTATGGTTTCCATATACTATATTGGTAGATACAAATTGTGTAAATGATAGTAAAGAGTATATTATGTTTGAAAATTACTGTGCAACTTGTCTTGGCAGTACATGAAGTGTTGATTTGTTCTTATGTGTACTAACCTATCTCACGAGTTCTTTTTGAGTTTTGTGCGGATAAAGTTTTTGAGACTTAGGTGAAACCGGGATATGAGAGGATTGAACGAGATACAAAAGCTCAAGATTGGGTATGCCCAAGGAACCCCAAGTAAATATTTCAAGAAGTTTCAAGCATCTAAGCTTGGGGATGCTACGCATCCCACCTCTATTCGTCAACTATCGATTAGCCTATGTTGAGCTTAAATTTTCTTTTACTAATTCACATGATATGTGCTATTCTTGGAGTGCTAATTTTATTTTTCTTGTTGTTTGAATAAATTACTCAGATTTTAAAATCTTTATTGAGAGAGAGTCCTCACATAGCTACTTCATTGTTTGACTACTCATTGATCTTCACTTATATCTTTTGAGAGTAGTTTGATGTTTACTCTTGTGCTTTACTTATATACTAAGAGAAAAACGTTTAATGAACTGAATATCATAAATATTAAATTTTATATATGCTTCATATTCTTATCCCATGGGGAGTAGTGACTTCACATACCAGGAGTATAAGCGGTAAAATTTATTGGAAGTTAGCAAACATAACATTGGTCATTTAATTCATGAAAGAACATTGAAGGAAGAGAGGTTTCAAATATAGATATACTATCTTGGACATCTTCTATGATTGTGAGCCCCATTAATTATTTTCAAACTTGATCAAGTAGTTAACATTGTATAAGGAATACAACTTAATGGTTATGTTTGTTTATATTCACATATCAGTTATATTGTCATGGATCCTCTAACTTGTGGTGCTTGTTTAGAAACTTTTGCTAGCCAAAACTTCGTACTAAGTAGAGATACTACTTGTGCATCCAAATACTTGAGCCAAGTTTCTTCCATGAGAGTCCACCATACCTACCTATATATGGTATTTCACTGCCATTCCAAGTAAATTTGCATGTGCCACCTCATGGAGCGATGGGGTGGTCATTATCTTCCATGCTAAGCGAGTTATTCTCAAGATGAGTGTTTATTCACTTGTCATTGCACGAGAGAGGCAGGTAAAAAGGATGCACAGTCCTGCATAATACAAAAATAAATAAACAAGAACTCCCCCTAGAAAGTTGATTCTTTCGATGGTACCCATGGATTTAGCTAGCCATGGAGTGTGTTTGAATGGTGGAGGGGGGGTAAAATTTTAATTCCATTTGGGAACCGCCAATAATGTGATTAGCATGGAAGATATTGAAAACTTTGTTGTGATGTTGACAGGAAAAGTATACCGGTCAAAATTATATATTCATCTCTATTTTAAAACGATGAGCTCTGGCACCTCTCCAAATCCCTGCTTCCCTCTGCGAAGGGACTACCTTTTACTTTTCATGTTGAATCAACTTGTTATTGCAATCTATTAATTCTTTAGTTGGCAAGCATCATGTGGTGGGGAAAGATCCAGACACATATATCCAATTGGATATAGGTGATCATGATTGATTATTTGTTGACATTATACCCGAGATAAATAAGTTGGGAGGCAAAACATTAATCCCCTATCTTTCTATGTGTTTGACTAAAACTATTTGTTCTAAAAAAATGCTTTGAGTGCCAAAAATCATGGAAGACTAAATGATAGTTTAGTATGTGGTATTTGCTAAGCCAAAGCTCTTACATAGACCCTTCCTAAAAATAAGATGAATTGTAATTGTTTGACGACTGAAAACATAGTTTGCTAGTTCTCAAGAAAATTTATGGTCTATACTTTAACGTGTGAATAACTTGCTACTTGATTAGGAGAAGCTTTATGATAAAAGGTTGTTGTTTATGATGCTAGAAAAGTGACTGAAATTATCCTTGATCAACATTATACATTATACTAGCATTCACACTTCATAAATTATTTCTTTTATCATTTACCTACTTGAGGACGAGTAGGAATTAAGCTTGGGAATGCTGATACGTCTCCAATGTATCGATAATTTATGAAGTATTATGCCATATTCATCTATTTTTACAATACTTTTGTATGGTTTTGATGACCTTTATATGATTTATTTATAACTAACCCACACTGACGTTGTTTTCAGCAGAATTACCATGGTGTTGTTTTTGTGCAGAAAATGATAGTTCTCGGAATCGCCCGGAACTTTTTGGTGATTTTCTGGACCAAATAAGAAATATTGGAGCGAAGAACTACTGGAGTGGAGCCTCCCTTGGGCCACAAGCCATCAGGGCGCGGCCCAGGTGGGTTGTGGCCTATTGGCCTATGGGGACCTCGTACCTCCGTTGCGCGTGATTCCAACGATGTAAAATCCTGTAAATACCGGAAACTCCAGAAATAAACATCGAACTTATGCTCCGCCACCACAACTCTCTGTATCAACAAAAAACCCATCTAGAGTATTTCCAGTACCCTTTCGGAGAGGGGAAATCATCTCCAATGGCCATCTTCATCATCCCGATGGAGGCCATGACGAGGAGGGAGTAGTTCAACCTCGGGGCAGAGGGTATGTACCAGTAGCTATGTGTTCAATCTCTCTCTCTCGTTCTTGAGATGTCACAATCTTGATGTATCACATGCTTTGTTAATATAGTTGGATCCTATGATGCCATCTTGTTGTGATGAATTGAATCTTCCCCTTGAAGATCTCGTTGTGTTGGATTGAATATATTGGTTTGAGAACACTTGATGTACGTCTTGCGTGGCATACCCATAATGACATTGGGGTCTTCTATGGATTCACTTGATATATGTTGAGGCATCAACTTGCGGATTCCGGTAACCTTGGGGATCTATGTGATACGTCTCCATCGTATCTAGTTTTCCAAAAAAATTGCCCTTGTTTTGGACTCTAATTTGTATGATTTGAATGGAACTAACCCGGACTGACACTATTTTTAGCAGAATTGCCTTGATGTTATTTTAGTGTAGAAATAAAAGTTATCGAATTAACCTGAAAATTTACGAAGAATATTTTTGGAATTAATAAAAAATACTGGTGAAAGAATCAATTAGAGGGGGTCCACCCATTGGCCACAAGACAGGGGGCGCGCACCCCCCTATGAAAGCACATTTGCTCCCTTGGTGGTTTTGGTAATTAATAAGAACATGTAAGTCATTGAACTAATATCTTCACCAAGTATATTCCAAGAAAAGTTCAATGAAGGGAATGGCAAAAGGATTGTGGAATTACCCCAAGATGCAAGAAAATAGGTTGGCCAAGCTTCAAGCAAGAGGATTCTATATTTTAGTAGGAAATCACTTTGAGTCTATAGGAAAGCCAATACTATGAAAAGGGGGTAAAGTTTTGATGGTGAACAATATGCTCAAACGTGCACAAGTGACAGTCACCAAAACATCCACATACTCTCCCACCAAAGTCTGCCTAAGCCAAATATGCCAAATCGGTGCAACAAACTTTCCTATCCCGGTGCCACCGAGTTCCAAATCCTAGACAGACTCAGCCAAACCCTAACACTTCGGTCCAGCCGACACTGGACTCGGTGCCATCGAGTTGGGTTGCCAACTTCCTGTTACGCAAGTTCTCATTTTCGGTCCGACCGAGAATGGTGAATCGGCGTCACCGAGTTTGGTAAATCTGACCGTTGGTCACCTTGTCGGTGCAACCGAGAATTGTATATCGGTCCATCCGAGATTCAAAAGTTGCCACTTTTTGTCACTTCGGTACCACCGATTTTTACACTTCCGTGTCACCGAGTCTGACTTATTGTGTGTAACGGTTGGATTTTTGGGGATGCCTATATATACCCCTTCACCACCACCCACTCGTAAGTGAAGCACTCAGAACTATTACATACCTATCCTACTCAGTTTTCTGAGAGAGAACCACCTACCCTTGTGTTGAGGTCAAGATCTTCCACTCCAACCATATGGATCTTGATTTCTAGCCTCCCCAAGTTGCTTTCCACCAGTCCATCTTTTCTACCAAGCCAAATCTATGAGAGAGAGAGATTGTGTGTTGAGGAGTCTATCATCTTGAAGCACAAGAGCAAGGAGTTCATCGTCATTACCGAGCCTATTACCTTTTGGAGGGTGGTGCCTCCTAGATTGGTTAGGTGTCGCTTGGGAGATCGCCTACTTTGTGAAGATCTACCCATAGTGAGGCTAGTCCTTCATGGATGGAAGCCATATGGAATAGTCAAGATTGCTTCTTCGTGGAACCCTCCGTGGGTAGAGCCCTCCATGGACTCTCGCGACCGTTACCCTCCGTGGGTTGAAGACTCCATGAACGTGGAAGTACGATAGCACCACCTATCGGAACCACGGGAAATATCATTGTGTCATCACTTGTGTTTGCATTCCTAACCCTCTCTTTACTTACATGTGCAATGTCTTTATTTTCCGCTGCTACACTCTTAGACATGCATGTGTAGGGTGTTACTTGATATGCTATGAAAGCTAAAACTTGCCAAGAATTAAAATTGGGAAAAAGGAAAAACTTTTATTTGGTCAAGTAGTCTAATCACCCCCCTCTAGACCTACTTTCGATCCTACAAGTGGTATCAGAGCTTTGGTCTCCATTGCATTGGTTTCACAACCTAGGAGAAGTATGACATCTAGTGAGGGAAATTATCACTGTAGAGGTCCATACTTTGATGGCACTAATTTTGCTAGTTGGAAGCATAAAATGAAAATACATTTGCTTGGTCATAATCCTGTCGTTTGGGCTATTGTTCATGTTGGCTTGCAAGGTGAATTCTTTGCGAATGGAAAGGAACCGGATCGTGAAGCATCTGTGGATGAACTGAAGATGTTGCAACTCAATGCTCAAGCATGTGACATACTCTTCAACTGCCTATGTCCTGAAGAATTCAATAAAATCGGCCGTCTTGAACACGCAAAAGAGTTTTGGGATACTTTGGTTGATATGCACGAAGGAACTGAGTCCATGAGAGAATCCAAGTTAGATGTTTTTCAAGGTCAATTTGACAAGTTTAAGATGAAGGATGGTGAAGGAGTCGCTGAAATGTACTCTTGGCTAGCTCTCATCACAAATGAGATTGTTGGCTTAGGAAGCGAAGAAATGACTGACAAGTTCATCATCAAGAAGATACTTTGAGCTTTGGATGAGATATATGACACCGTGTGCACACTGATCCAAATGATGCCCAAATACAAAGATCTCAAACCAACAGAAGTAATTGGTAGAATTGTTGCTCATGAGATTTCACTCAAAGACAAGGAAGACCTTCATCACAAGTCTAGCGGTGCTTACAAAGTCACAAGTGCTGCTCCCGCTACCTCAAGCGACAACCTTGTCACAAATCAAGAGATAAGCCTCATGGTCAAGAAATTCAACAAGTTCTACACGAATAGAAGAAAAGATTGCAGATCCAACTCTAGATATGAAGAGAAGCATTCATCAAGTCGTGATCGAAACTGCTACAATTGTGGGATGCCCGGACACTACTCCAATGAGTGCTCCGCTCCCTACAAACGAAGAGAAGAGTCACCAAGAGGACGAAGCTCAAGAGATGAATCACCTTGAAGAGAGAGAAGGAGTAGAGATGATCGTTATGAATGAAGACCCTCAAGGACAAGTAGGGACTCGGAGAAGAAGGACAAGCACACCAAGAGATACTCAAGAAGGAAGCATCAACCTCATGTTGGTGAATGGGTTTCCGGCTCCAACTCCGACAACCACTCCGAGAGAAGCTATCACTCCAACTCCGATTATAGTCAAGATGATGGTGTTGCCGGAATTGCACTAGTGACAACCAACTCCTATGATATATTTGATTCACCAAAAAAAGGAGGTGGAAGTTGATTCATGGCTAGAGTCCCCAAGGGATCACACCCCGAATATCTTGATTTCGATAGTGATGAAGGTGATTTGCTTTACGATGATGACTTGCTATGTGATAAAACTAGTGATATTAATCATAATGAACTTGATATTTCTCATGCTAGTCAAGATAAGTCAATTGATGATGATAAGATGAAAATAGAAGAACTAACTAAAGAACTCAACACTCTTAAGTTATCTCATGAATCTACTCTTGAACATCATAGAGATTTTGTAAGAACCCATGAGAAGTTGCGCTTCGAGAAGCTCAATTTGGAGCAAGAACATGAATTTCTTAAATCTATCAATGACGATCTCCAAAAGAAGACTTCATCTTATATTTCCAAACGACTACTCTTGTCTACATTCATGCCACAAGTCAAATCTAAGCAAACTAGTAACAAAGGAAAGAAAGGTTCTTCATCTAGTAGCAACAATAAAAATGCTAAACCCAATGATGTTGCTCCTAGTAGTTCTATTGATTCCACTAATGATGATTCTCTTAGCCAAGTTACACTTGAGAAAGAAAATGCTTTGTTGAAAGGAATTATAGAGAAAGATATATACAAGAGTCTTGAAGGGTACAAATAATTTGATGAGATTGTACACAAGCACGGAGGATAGCGGAAGAATCGTGGTGTTTGGCTACTTCAACGCTAATGGAGTTGAATGGGAAGAAGGTCAATATCCCAATCCCAAGTTTGTTCCTCAAAAGGAGAAGTATGAAAATACTCTTCCCAAGGAGACAAACACTCAAGATGACCTTCCACCACAACACACCAAGCTCAAGGGCAAGAACAAGCTCCAAGAGGACCTTGACTCTTATGAAGATGAATCCCAAGCTTTGGTAAAGTGGGTTCCCAAGGCTACTACAAGATCAACTTCTACAAGTGCTACTTCAACACCAAGGATCCCCATCAACTTGATGTGGATTCCCAAGAAGAAGAACTAGAGAGTTCTTGAGGGGTGACTCTGCAAATGAAATTCACTCACATTCATTATTGGCAAGATCTATTTGCAATCAACATCAACCCTAAGCAATAGATCAAGGAGTCACACATTCCCTCAAAGGTAAGAAAGGGACAAGGTAATCAACAAATATATGGATATCATTACACATGCTTTGCACTCCATGTCCATAGATATCCTTGTATTTGTCTCTTGTGTGTTGGCACTAACCCATGTAGGTGATAAGGGTAAGGAAACAACAAGGATTCTCCCAACTCTTGGTGATCTTCATCAACCTTGAGCATCCACCACTACCTCACCAACATGAAGTCTTCATCGACAAAACCCAAGGTTAGTTTATCCCTCTTATGGGGGGATGTCACATCAAGGGGGAGCTTTACTCTAAGACTTGAGTCAAAGCATCTCATAGTATGTGACAAACATTAAATGCTTTATGAAAAAGTGGTAACCCCACTTGTGCTTAAACGATGAGTATGACCTATGATCAAGTACTCTTACTTGGCTCCTAAGTCAAACACTCATATATAGATGACTTCGTCATCGCCCAAGTGCTTGTTAGAGGCTAGAGTATATGTGCATGTTTGCCATGATTTCATTTGACATCTTATTGTGTGAGCATGTTGGTCTGCATTTATTTTCTCATTCGAGGATATCCAATTGTTGCTATTTGGCTTTTGATTTATCTTTTGCTAATTGGATATACAAGAATGCCTAGGACCACTTCTTTAACTATCTATGATTTCCCCTCTCATACTATATTCATGTTGCATCACAAAATTTGAACAAGTGCTTTTCGATCCCTCTATGTGTGGAGCACTCAGAGTTCCGTATCGACAAGGACTGACCATTAAAACCTCCCAAGTGCTTCTCGGTGGAACCAACACCAAAATCTCGGTCTCACCGAATGCCTAGGGTTGATCTGGTTTTTCAATCTCGGTACCACCGATTCCATTTTCTCGGTTACACCGAGTGTCCCTGTAAGCTAACAGTTGAGGCACTCGGTGACACCAAAAACTTAGAATTGGTGTCACCGACAGTGGTGGGTATATAAAGCGGGACCCGACGCTTTGAATTTCTATCTCATACGTCGAGCTACAAAACCCTAAGCTGCCGCTCCGAAGACCCTTGGTCTTCGCCCTTGTCTCCCCGCGCTCCTCCGCCGCTAGGAATCACCGTCGTCGATGAAATCCACTCCCTCGTCGCCGCCATAGAGGATCCGCGCCAAGCTAGGGTACGGATTCAATCTCTAGTGCACTACCCGTCCGATTGTTGCGCATTAGATCTTTCTTTATCATCATTGCACCCTTTGCACATGTTTCCATCCTCTCAAAACACTGAAATATTGCAATAGATGGATTTTCTAGGGTTTTGCCGTCCGCCCGATAAATCTCGGTGGAACCGAAACGGAAATATCGGTCTCACCGATATGCTTTTCTATGAGGTTGAGAACTGACTCGGTGGAACCGAGTAGCTCTTTTCGGTCCAACCGAAAAGGCTGCCAAGTTTCGGTTAAGAGTGTGAGTCAGTCTCGGCCTCACCAAAAATTTCTTTTCGGCTGCACCGATATCTATTTGACAGAATGCAAAACTTTTAAAAATGCATTGCTCAAATTTGAAAAACCAGCCTCATTTTGTGATGACTCATCTTCTTCTGCTCTCCTATACTCTATTCACAGGGTCAGTATGTCAGGCTTAGAGGATAGTCAGAATTTGCAAGAGCAAGGAGTTGACATGAGTTCTGGAACTAGACCAGAAGCCAGTTCTTTCTCAGATCCAAGCACCCCCAGCTCTCATGGGTTGCCCAAGGCTGGCACCAGAACCAGGAAGAAGCTCAACTTTGATGAAGAAGATTCAGATTTCATTCCCGAGGAGACTCTTGCTAAGAAGCAAGAAAAAGCTGCCAAGAAGTCAGCAATTGAAGCTACTGCATCTCATAAAGTTGTCAGCAAAGTCTATGCACCTGCTTCAACCTTCAAAGCACATGAGACTACCAAAGCAACTATATCGGTTGAGGTACACAAGCAAGCTATGCCTAAGAAGGCAGGGGAGAAAAGTCCAGGAAGAGGATTGTTCGTGTTATTGGCAGGCCTACCTCTATGTTTGAAGATCCAGAGGAGGCTGCTGGTGCTGCTGCTAAGGAGGAGGAGGAAGAGCATGCTGAGATAGTTCCTCCCAAGAAGAAAGCCAAGAAGCTCATGGCTGATGCTATGCCAAAGATTGGCACCTCCAAGAGCACCAAGCCTGCATCTAAGAAGGCTGCTACACAGAAGTCCAAGAGGACCACCAGAGACATTCCTGCTTTAGAGAAGAACAAAGGGACTGCCTCCAGAGTGGAAGATGATGAGGACTTGACTACTTTGATGAAGCTCAGACCACATCTTCCAGTGCATGATGCCATCCACTTAGTTGTTGAGGACATGAAGAAGAGGAAAGACTCAGGCCTGAGAGATTGGAGAGCCATAGATCCTTATGCTTAGCGAAGGAAGACTGTTGTTGACTATAGGTTCTACACCAGAGAGCAACATGATTTCTATGAGATCGTACTGCTTGACAAGAGCCCAGCTGTTAGCGACATGAGGTATGTCGATTGGAAGTTCATCAAAGACAATGTGGACTACTTCCTAAGTGTCCAAGACAACTTCCATTGCATTGGTCTGGAAAAGTTCATTGGCAGAGAGCTTACAGCGTGGAACGACGAGATGATCATGCAATTCTACTCCACCGCTCACTTCTACGATGATGGTAGAATTGTATGGATGACTGAAGGTGCTATATATGAATCCACTGTTGAGGAATGGGCTGCTCTACTAGAGGTTCATGAAGCTCAGGAAGGACATTTGGATATATACTCTGAACCCAAGGCAAGTCACAATGCCATGAAAGACATGTATACTCCTATGCCCATAGACAAGGTGCAATCACACAAGCTAGGATCCATCTATTATCTGCAAGCAGGCCTCCGGACTATAAACACTATACTCAGGCATACCTTGATGCCCAAGTCAGGAGATGACAAGATGGTCCGAGGCTACTCCATCAATATGATGATCCACCTTGACACGAACACCAGGATTAGAGTCATGGATGTGATTGTTGAGACAGTCAAGAGGGTTGCCGCTGACCAGAAGCGATCATGCTGCTATGCACCCTACATCTAGTTTCTTATCAAGTCACAGTTGGAGAAGCACATTTTTGTTCTTGATCGCCCACATCTATGCCTATAGCCAGAGTTCAAGGATAACGCTGTGGTGATGAACCCAGATCATCCCACATCTGCTATAGCACAAGCAGAGGCAGAAGCTGTTCGGGTCGCTAGTGCTCAAGCCCACAGATCCAGGAACGAGCAAATGGATCTTCTGATCATAGCCGTCCAAGGCATGTAGAAAGATATCAAAGGGATTCTGGAGAACCAGAACAGTCTAGTGAGGATCTTCGAGACTAGAATCAAGGTTCTTGGTGACAAGGTGGACAAGTTGTCCAAGACAGTGATAGAGCTCCAAAAGGAAGTTGACTCCATGCACATTCCCCGGGTCTCTTCTACCTCTTCTTCTGACGATGATGTTCATGAGGAAGGATCGCCACTCAGGTCGGGCACCCAGTTCTTTACTCAGGCTAGATCAACTATGGTGCCTGCTCTAGAATAAAGGCCCTCTTCATCAGCTCTTGCTACTATCAGCATAGCTCCTGCTCCATTAGCTCCAGTTCCACTGGTGTATACTCCAGCTCCATCCACGACATCTGCAGAGATCTTCGCCGACGCCGTGCTCTCAACTCCTTCATCGACAACCAGAGGAGATCATCCCAAGAATGCTTAGATAGATACCTTTGAACTTTTTGGTAACTTGTTGCCAAAGGGGGAGAAGTGTATATAGATCATTAGGCTAAGAGAGAGAGAGAGAGAGAGCGTTTGGTGTTTTCTGCTTTTTCAAAAACAATTGCTTTTGGTTGATGTGATACTCTTTTGTCTTGCTTGTGATACACGCTTGATGATGTTTGATCATACGCTTTGATGTGTGATGCTACTATTTCCTATCATCTTAAATACTTATGTGATAATCATTCATCTTTGGTTGATTGTGTTGTGTTATGATATTCATTCCAATTACTCGTAAGTGAAGCACTCAGAACTATTCCATACCTATCCTACTCAGTTTTTTGAGAGAGAACCACCTACCCTTGTGTTGAGGTCAAGATCTTCCACTCCAACCATATGGATCTTGATTTCTAGCCTCCCCAAGTTGCTTTCCACCAGTCCCATCTCTTCTACCAAGCCAAATCTGTGAGAGAGAGATTGTGTGTTGAGGAGTGTATCATCTTGAAGCACAAGAGCAAGGAGTTCATCGTCATTACCGAGCCTATTACCTTTTAGAGGGTGGTGCCTCCTAGATTGGTTAGGTGTCGCTTGGGAGCCTCCTACTTCATGTTGTGGAGTGAACCAAGATGTTTGTAAGGGCAAGGAGATTGCCTACTTCGTGAAGATCAACCCATAGTGAGGCTAGTCCTTCGTGGACGGAAGCCGCATGGAATAGTCAAGGTTGCTTCTTTGTGGAACCCTCCGTGGGTAGAGCCCTCCATGGACTCTCGCGACTGTTACCCTCCATGGGTTGAAGACTCCATGAACGTGGACATATGATAGCACCACCTACCGGAACCACGAGAAAAATCATCCTGTAATCACTTGTGTTTGCATTCCTAACCCTCTCTTTACTTACATGTACAATGTCTTTATTTTCCGCTGCTACACTCTTAGACATGCATGTGTAGGGGTTTACTTGATATGCTATGAATGCTAAAACTTGCCAAGAATTAAAATTGGGAAAAAGGCAAAACTTTTATTTGGTCAAGTAGTCTAATCACCCACCTCTAGACCTACTTTCGATCCTACACCCTAGGGCTCGCCCAGGTGGTTTGTGGGCCCCCTGCAACTCCTCCGACCTCAAGTCCAACTCCATATAACCCTATTCGTGGAGGAAAAAATCAAAGAGAAGTGTTCATCGTGTTTCACGATACGGAGCCACCGCCACCTCCTGTTCTTCCTCGGGAGGGCAGATCTGGAGTCCGTTTTGGGCTCCGAAGAGGGGAAATCGACGATGTCGTCATCACCAACCGTCCTTCATCACCAATTTCATGATGCTCTCTGTCGTTCGTGATAATTCCATTGCAGGATTGTTGGATGGTGATGGTTCGGATGAGATTTGCCATGTAATCGAGTTAGTTTTGTTAGGGTTTGATCCCTAGTATCCACTATGTTCTGTGATTGATGTTGCTATGACTTTGCTATACCTAATGCATGTCACTAGGGCCCGAGTGACATGATTTCAGATCTGAAACTAGTATGTTTTCATGAATATATATGTGTTCTTGATCCTATCTTGCAAGTTACAGACACCTATTACGAGTTATGATCCGCACCCCCAGGGTGACAATAATTGGGATTCCTTCCGGTGATTACCGTAGTTTGAGGAGTTCAGGTATTCACTAACTGTTAATGCTTTGGTCCGGTTCTCTATTAAAAGGAGTTCTTAATATCCCTTAGTTTCCATTAGGATCCCGCTACCACGGGAGGGTAGGACAAAATATGTCATGCAAGTTCTTTTCCATAAGCACGTATGGCTATATATGGAATACATGCCTACATTATATTGATGAATTGGAGCTAGTTCTGTGTCACCCTATGTTATAACCATTGCATGATGAATGTCATCTGACATAATTATCCATCACTGATCCATTGCCTATGAGCTTTTCATATATTGATCTTTGCTAATTTACTTTGTTGTTGCTACTGTTACAATCACTACAAAACTGCTACTGTCACTTTTGCCATCGTTACCGTTACTTCCATACTACTTTGCTACTAAATACTTTGTTGTAGATATTAAGTCTTTCAGGTGTGGTTAAATTGACAACTCAGTTGCTAATACTCGAGAATATTCTTTGGCTCCCCATGTGTCGAATCAATAAATTTGGGTTGAATACTATACCCTCGAAAACTATTGCGATCCCCTATACTTGTGGGTTATCAAGACCCTTTTTTGGCGCCGTTGTCGGGGAGCATAGCTCTATTCTCTGAGTCACTTGGGATTTATATCTGTTGATCACTATGAACAATCTGAAAGACCCCAAAACCAAGATCTATCCCTATACTACGAGGGGAGGTAAGGAACTGCCATCTAGCTCTATGCTTGATTCACCTTCTGTTATGAGTAAATTTGCGACACCACCACCTGCTATTGATTCTGATATATCGCAAGTAATTAATTATTCCACTTATGCTATGCATGATGCTTATGATGATACTTTGCTTGATAATACTGTGCCACTGGGTGAATTTCTTGATGAACAAATTGCTAGAGTCAATGCTGAAACTGATGAAATTTTTGAAACTGATGAAATTATTGAAACTGAACACTATGAGACACCTGTTAGACCTAGCTATCCTAGATATGAATTGCCTAATATACCTAAGGGTTATGTTATGGACGGAGAGTTAGCTAGGAACTTTCTTGCTTGTAAGGATAGGGATGATTTTAAGAAATTACTATGCAAGTGAAAGGAAAAATCTTTAAATGCTAGAATGCAATATGATCCTAAGTTTGCTACTTCACCTATCTTTGCTACTAATAAGGATTATGAATTCTCTGTCGATCTTGAGTTAATTACTTTGGTTGAATATGATCCTTTCCATGGTTATGAATATGAAACTTTTATTGCGCATCTTACTAAATTGAATGATATAGCCACCCTATTTACTCATGAGGAAATAATTCGTTATTACTATATTCTTAAGTTGTTTCCTTTCTCATTAAAGGTTGATGCTAAGATATGGTTTAATTCTCTTGCTCCTGGTTGTGTGCGTAGTCTCCAGGATATGATATATTACTTCTCTGAAAAATATTTTCTTGCCCATAAGAAACAAGCTGACTTGCGAGAAATATTTAACTTTGTGCAAATTGAAGAAGAGAGTCTCCCACAAGCTTGGGGGAGGCTTCTCCGATTACTTAATGCTTTTCCTAATCATCCTCTCAAGAAAAACGAAATACTTTATATCTTTTATAATGCACTAACCGATGCTTCTTGGGACCACCTAGATAGTTGTGTTGGTTGTGTTTTAAGGGAACGAACTGTTGAACAAGCTGAACTACTATTGAATAATATATTGAGCAATGATAATGATTGGACTATTCCCGAACCACCTCCAAAGCCCACTTTGAAGAAAATAGGTATGCTATTTCTCAGTCTTGAATATATGCAAGAGGCAAAGAAATCCATGAAATAAAAAGGTATTAAAGCTGAAGATGTTAAGAATTTACCACCTATTGAAGAAATACATGGTCTTGATAACCCGACACAGGTAGTAGAGGTAAATTCTCTCTATAGATTTGATGAAGGTGATATTCCTTATAATAAGTCTGCTAGCCAATGCTTGGATGAGTTTGATAACTTTATTGTTAAACAAGAAAATTTCAATGCTTATATTAGTAGACAATTAAAACATAATGCTTACATGCTTGATCGCTTAGGTGATTATATGAGTAGAACTATTAATGATCTTAAGCTTATCAGTAAACATGCTTCCATGGTAACTACTCAAGTAGAACAAGTACTTAAGGCACAGAATGATTTGCTCAATGAGATGAATGGTGAGAACAATGATCATTCTGTTAGAGTTGTGACTAGAGGTGGTAAAATGACTCAGGAACCTTTGTATCCTGGGGGCCATCCTAAGAGAATTGAGCAAGATTCTCAGAGAATTAATACTGATGCACCTAATCGTCCCAGTAATAAAAGGAAAAAAGAATGATGATAGTACTTTTCACGTTGCTAGTGAACCTGTTATTGATACACATGAAAACCCACCTGATATTTCTATTTATGATGTTGAAACACAACCTGGTGATGAACATGAACTGGGTGATAATATTAATGATGATGTTCATGTTGATTCTCAACCTAGTAATGATAATGATGTGGAGATTGAACCTGCTGTTGATCTTGATAACCCACAACCTAAGAATAAAAGATATGATAAAAGAGACTTTGTTGCTAGGAAGCATGGTAAAGAAAGAGAAGCATGGGTTCAGAAACCCATGCCCTTTCCTCCTAAACCATCCAAGAAAAAGGATGATGAGGACTTTGAGCGTTTTGTTGAAATTCTTAGACCTGTCTTTGCCTATGCGTTTGACTGATATTCTGAAAATGTCTCCTTATGCTAAGTATATGAAAGATATTGTGACAAAATAAAAGAAAGATACTGGAAGCTGAGATTTCCACCATGCTTTCTAATTATACCTTTAAGGGTGGAATACCAAGGAAACTAGGAGATCCCGGAATACCTACTATACCATGCTCTATTAAAAGAAATTATGTTAAAACTGCTTTATGTGACCTTGGAGCTGGTGTTAGTGTTATGCCTTTCTCTTTGTAGCGTAGACACCTACTGAAATCTCTTTGCAAATGGCTGATAAATCAAATGCTTTAACCATTGGTATTTGTGAGGATGTGCCTGTCGTAGTTGCAAATGTTACTATCCTAACGGACTTTGTTATTCTTGATATTCCCGAGGACGACAGTATGTCGATCATCCTTGGTAGACTTTTTTTAATACTGCAGGGGCTTTTATTGATTGCAACAAGGGCAATGTAACATTTCATGTTAATGGTAATCAGCATACGGTACACTTTCCTAAGAAACAACCTCAAGTTCATAGTATCAACTCCACTGGAAAATTTGAATGATTATTATTGAAGATTTTGAATTCCCTCTCCCTACTGCCAAAAATAAATATGATATACTTATTCTTGGGGACATGCATATCCCCATTGAGGTAACCTAGTGTTATTCGAAAATTCTCTCGTTCTGTGTCATTCGAAAAAAGTTGGTCAATAAGACTGCATCAACCTTATTGATGGATTCTTTTTCATGAGCCTGAAATGGATGAATTTAGGAGGCACAACCTTCTGTACCCAACTTTTACTTTCTATTATGTAGATTAAATAAAGTAAAAATGCTATTATTTTTCTGTTTTTTTAGTTATCCGTGCAATTAAAAAATGACCTGAAAATAAAATTTCTCCAAATGCCCTAAAAATGTATTATGATTTTTTCTGGAATATTTAACAATTCCTGGCACTGAGAACACATCAAGGGGCTGCACCAGTGGGCCACAAGCCCACAGGGCGCACCCACCCCCTAGGCGCGCCCCTAGCTTGTGGGTCTCATGTAGCCCCCCGCCCCTCACTTATTCCAGCACCCATCCACTTTGTCTTCCTCCAGAAAAATTCCCACCATTGCTCAAGCTCGTGTTCTAGCTCATTTTGCTGCCATTTTCGATCTCCTTGTGGAAAGCTCCATTTGCAAACTGTTTTGGGGGACTAATCTTCGGTATGTGACTCCTCCAATGGTCCAATTAGTTTTTGTTTTAGTGCTTTATATATTGCAAATTTTTGATGTTGTGGTGACCTTGTTCTTGAGCTTGCATGACAAATTTGTATGGTCCCAAGTAGTTTTGATGCATGATATAGCCTCTAGGCACTTGTGGGAGTAGTTGCTATAAGTTTTGTTCACCTTTATTTTGAGTCACTAAAAATTTCAGAAATTTTTCAGAGAAAGAAATGATGAGGAGATTTTTAAGAGGCTCTTCAAGCCGGGGCTCTAAAGAAGATGAAAATGAGGTGAAGAAGAAGTCCAAATACAATCTTCCTCGTGTCACGGAGGTTTGGCCATGTGAATGGCCAAGTGATGCATTCTTGAGGGCGGCTGACATTTATGAAGATTTCTATTATTTTGCAGAGAATGCAAGCATCACCGACTTCCTCAACAATAAGTGTGACAATACCTCCTACTCACTAATAACTCCGTGCAAAACTTTCACTTTTATCCTAGGAAGGACCCTCCCATGGTAGAGTTTTACTTGTATGATGTGCCTAAGAAGATGACACTTTACGATTTTTGCAATGTTTACAAAATACCTTATGAGGGAAGCATCAGTGGACCACGTCCTAGAGACATGGAGGACTTTATTGCTGCAACCACTATGGGGGAAGAGAGAGGGGTGTCAAAGGCAAGAGCAGCTAGTTTGCATTTTCCTGTTCTCTGCTATTATTCATTATTTGCGGGGAGATGTTTGGTTGGTCATGGGGAGAGTTGAGGCCTTAGTGCTCCCGACCTCGCCATTCCGCGCCACGCTTTACTTGCAGATAGAACTTTTAGTCTTGGCGCTATGGTGGCCCAATGGTTGAATTTAAACCGTTCGAAGGGCCTCATATTCGGAGGTATCTATGCAACTCGTTTAGCCAAACACTTTGAGATACCCATCAGGCTTGACGAGGAAGAGGAAACGCTACTACCTACAAGATATTTAGACTATAACAATATGGTAGCACATGATTTTATTAGGAAGGATAATGATAGGAGGCTGCTTTACAACTTAGTATTTAGTCAGGGTACTTGTGAGATTATTGTTGTGACTGCTTCTTCTTTGTTCGATATCCATTTAGGCAGGTACACTATTATGCCCGAGGACATCTACAGATATTGGGGTCTGTCGCAACCCCCAGCACCTGAGCCGGCACCAGCCCTTGATCTGTATCAGGATCCAATTTTTCAGTGGGAGTGAGAGGAGCTCGCTAACCAGTGGAACCCTCAGGACCCTTCGGAGTATCCAGGAGATGGTTGTTTTCATCCATGGCACTAGACCAACTTAGGCAAAAATCCTAAGCTTGGGGGAGTACGTATTTCTCACCGACATTACATTCATGTTCACACACTCCTCTTAGTAGTTGGTGCTTATACTTTTTCATTGAATCATCCATGATAGTTTATTTCTTCTTTCCGCGTTCTTCTTGTGTGCTTAATTAACCTTGAGAAAATCAAAAAAAAAATATTTAGTTCTAGCTTTACCTTTTAATTTGTTTAGTTGTAGCATTAAAAGAAAACTCAAAAAGTTTTCTCGTTCTTCTTTTGTTTATTGAGAGCTTTCCCGTGTAAATAGTTTTATTTTCTTCTTTGGGTCATAAGGAGAAGACCACAATGAAAATGAGAGTGGTCCTGATATGCATTATTTTTTATTTATCAGAGAACTCATATTACCTTGTCTTCTCATTTGAGTTATTGTTTGTAGATTCCGGCTTAGTCCAATGCACGTGCACTCTTATTATTGTTCACACCGTTCGGTCGTGCAAGTGAAAGACAATAATGATGATATATGATGAAGTGAGTGAGATGGAGAAAAGCTAGTATGAAATCGACCTATTTTATTTTTGTAAATATGATTAGCTCATCATTCTGGATTCAGCCCATTATGGATGAAACATGTTTGCAATGACAATTAGAGATTATAGTTACTAATGCCATGCTAAATTAGCTAAGAGTGCATAATGGTTTGTCTTGAGTGCCAACATGCATTTTAAAATGGTTGTGATGTAGTATGATAGGATGGTATCCTCCTCTGAATGATTCAAGTGGCTTGACTTGGTACATGTTCACGCCTGTAGTCAAAATAAAATCAACATAACCTCTATGATAGTTATGTTCATGGTGATTTATATCCTACCCATGCTTGCACTCAATGTTGGTTAATCTCAATGCATGTTTATGACTGTTGTCGCTCTCTAGTTGGCCGCTTCCCAGTCTCTTGCTAGCCTTCACATGTACTAAGTGGGAATACTGCTTGTGCATCCACTTACATAAACCCAAGGTTGTTCCATATGAGTCCATCATACCTGCCTATATGCGCTATTTACCTGCCGTTCCAAGTAACTTTGCATGTGCCAAGCTCTAAACCTTCAAATAATATTCTGTTTTGTATGCCCAAATCGCTCATGTAGCGACTGGGGCGGTCAGTATCTTCCATGCTACGTGGGTTATTCTCACGATATGTGTTCATTCACTATCATTCACGAGAAAGTGGTTGGTATTCAGGATGCCCGGTTCCATGCTCAGAATCAAATCAAAATAAAATCATAAAACAAAACTCCCCCAGGATTGTTGTTTGTATGGACGGTACCCGTGGATTCGGCTCGCCATGGAGTGTGTTTGATTGGTGGAGGGGGAGTAAAAACTTTACCTTTCTGTTTGGGAACCACCTATAATGTATCTAGCATGGAAGATACCGAGATCTCTTGGTTGTTATGTTGACAATGAAAGCATACCGCTCAAAATTTTATTCATCCCTATTTTAAAAGTTCGAGCTCTGGCAGCTCTGCAAATCAATGCTTCCCTCTGCGAAGGGCCTATCTATTTTACTTTGTTGTTGAGTCATCCTCCTCTTATAAAAAGCACCAGTTAGAGAGCACCACCGTCATTTGTATGCTTTGCTATTAATTGATATTGAGTATGACTGTGACTGGATCTCTTTTACCATGAATTACAATTTCCAGTCAGCCCTTGTTCTTTAAAGGTGCTCTGCTTTTATGTTTTGCGGTCTTAGAAAGGGCTAGCGAGATACCATTATATCATATTGTATCATGATTGTTTTGATAAAATTGTTGTCATCCGAGATTTATTATTATTGCTTGCTAGTTGATTATGCCATTGATATGACTAAATGTGAGACCTAAATGTTATTGTGAATATGTAGTCCGTATGTTTGCTGAAAACCTGAACATCAGTTAGACATATTTACAACAACAAGGTCAAACAGAGTTTGTAAAAGTTTTTCTTTGTCACTTTCAGTTTGTCAACTGAATTGCTTGAGGACAAGCAATGGGTTAAGCTTGGGGGAGTTGATATGTCTCCATCGTATCTACTTTTCCAAACTGTTTTTCCCTTGTTTTGGACTCTAGTTTGCATGATTTCAATGGAACTACCCCGGACTGATGTTGTTTTCAGCAGAATTACCTTGATGTTATTTTTGTGTAGAAATAAAAGTTCTCTGATTGGCCTGAAAATTTACGAGGAATATTTTTGGAATTAATACAAATAATGGCGAAAGAATCAACCAGAGGGGGTCCACCCATCGGCCATAAGCCAGGGGGCGCCCCCCTAGGGTGTGCCTAGGTGGCTTGTGGGCCCCCTGCAACTCCTCCGACCTCAACTCCAACTCCATATAACCCTATTCGGGGAGGAAAAATCAGAGAGAAGAGTTCATCAAGTTTCACGATACGGAGCTGCCACCACCTCTTGTTCTTCCTCGGGAGGGCATATCTAGAGTCTATTTTGGGCTCCAAAGAGGGGAAATCGACGTCGTCATCATTACCAACCATCCTTCATCACCAACTTCATGATGCTCTCTGCCGTTCATGAGTAATTCCATTGCAGGCTTGCTGGACGGTGATGAGTTGGATGAGATTTACCATGTAATCAAGTTAGTTTTGTTAGGGTTTGATCCCGTATCCACTATGTTCTGAGATTGATGTTTCTATGACTTTTCTATACTTAATGCTTGTCACTAGGGCCTGAGTGCCAAGATTTCATATCTGAACCTATTATGTTTTCATGAATATATATGTGTTCTTGATCCTATCTTGAAAGTTATAGACACCTATTACGAGTTATGATCCGAATCCCCCAGGGTGACAATAATTGGGATCTTTCCGGTGATTACCATAGTTTGAGGAGTTCATGTATTCACTATATGCTAATTCTTTCGTCCGGTTCTCTATTAAAAGGAGTACTTAATACCCCTTAGTTTCCATTAGGACCCCATTGTCATGGGAGGGTAGGACAAAAGATGCCATGCAAGTTCTTTCCCATAAGCACGTATGACTATATATGGAATACATGCCTACATTTATATTGATGAATTGGAGCTAGTTCTGTGTCACCCTATGTTATAACCATTGCATGATGAATGCCATCCGACATAATTATCTATAACTAATCCATTGCCTACGAGCTTTTCATATATTGATCTTTGCTAAGTTACTTTTCCGTTTCTACTGTTACAATCACTACAAAACTGCTACTCTCACTTTTGCCATCGTTACCGTTACTTCCATACTACTTTGCTACTAAATACTTTGCTGCAGATATTAAGTCTTTCAGGTGTGGTTGAATTGACAACTCAGCTGCTAATACTCAAGAATATTCTTTGTCTCCCCTTGTGTCGAATCAATAAATTTGGGTTGAATACTCTACCCTCGAAAACTGTTGTGATCCCCTATACTTGTGGGTTATCAAGACCCTTTTCTGGCGCCGTTGTCGGGGAGCATAGCTCTAATCTCTTAGTCACTTGGGATTTATATCTGTTGATCACTCTAAAGAATCTGAAAGACCCCAAAACCAAGATCTATCCCTCTACTACGAGGGGAGGTAAGGAACTGCCATCTAGCTTTGTGCTTGATTCACCTTCTGTTATGAGTAAATTTGCGATACCACCACCTGCTATTGATTCTGATATGTCACAAGTAATTAATGATGACACTTATGTTATGCATGATGCTTATGATGATACTTCTCTTGATAATATTGTGCCACTGGGTGAATTTCTTGATGAACAAAACTTCTAGAGTCAATGCTGAAACTGATGCATAGGGGTTGATTGCACGTTTTCATACCATATTCTCCAATAGAAACCTTGGGGTGCTCCTTGAAATTCTTTGTGTTGAGTTGAATATGATAGATCTGAAATTTTTTGATGCATGTCGCATAATTTACCCACGGACACTTGAGGTGACATTGGAGTATCTAGATGACATTAGGGTGGATTGATATGTATCATTGGTGTTATTTTAGTACGAACTCTAGGGCTGTTTTTGACACTTATAGGGATAGCACAAAAGATTGATCGGAAAGAATAACTTTGAGGTGGTTCTACTACCTATACCAATTTAATCTTATTGTTCTTTCTTGTATGTTGAGGGATGATCATATGATTCAACTAAGTTAGCATTGTTGGGAGATTGCACTAGTGAAAGTATGAACCCTAGACCTTCTTTCCAAGCATTAATATACCGTTTTGCTCGCTGCTTACTATTTGTTACCTTTTTGTTTTTATAATATCAGATTACTAAAACCTATATACCATCCATAATGCACTTGTATCACCGTCTCCTCGCCGAAGTAGTGCACCTATACAATTTGCCATTGTATTGGGTGTGTTGGGGACACAAGAGATTTCTTGTATTTGTTTGCAGGGTTTCTTGAGAGAGACCATCCTCATCCTACACCTCTCATGGATTGATAAACCTTAGTTCATCCACTTGAGGGAAAACTGCTACTGTCCTACAAAACTCTGCACTTGGAGGCCCAACACGAGTCTACAAGAATAAAGTTGTATTGTAGACATCAGCCCCCTACTGATCCCTTAGAACAATATTTGCTAGACATGAGAATGATATGCATATGGATGGAAGAAATGAAACAGATGCCATATTTCTCAAACAAACACCTATCCTCATACACAACTTTTTCCCGTTGACATTTTAGGTTATCATCCTCCACCCAAAGGAGATCCCATGTTTGATCTAAATACATTATCTGATACTTTGAAATATGCTTACCTTGATGAAAAGAAGATATATCTTGTTATTATCAGTGCTAACCTTTCAGAGCAGGAAGATAGAAGAATACTTAAAACTCTAAAGAAGCACAAGGCTGCTATTAGATATACTCTCGATGATCTAAAGGGCATAAGCCGTATTCTATGTCAGCACAAGATTAATATGGAACTAGATGCTAAATCAGTCGTTGATCACCAACGTCGTCTCAATCATAGATGAAAGAGGTGGAAAGAACTAATATATTAAAACTTCTGGAAGCAGGTATAATTTATCCTATTGCTGATAGTACATGGGTAAGTCCCGTTCATTGTGTTCCTAAGAAAGGTGGTATAATTGTCGTCCCTAATGATAAAAATGAGCTTATTCCACAAATAATTTTAACTGGTTATAGGATCGTGATTGATTTTAGGAAATTAAATATAGCTACTAGGAAAGATCACTACCCTTTACCTTTTATCGATCAAATTCTAGAAAGATTATCTAAGCACAGACATTTTTTGCTTTCTTGATGGATACTCTGGCTTTTCTCAAATACCTGTGTCGAAGGAAGATCAAGAGAAAACTACCTTTACTTGTACTTTTGGAACTTATGCCTATAGGTGTATGCCTTTGGGTTTATGTAATGCACCTACTACCTTTCAAAGATGTATGACTGCTATATTCTCTGACTTTTGTGAAAAGATTGTTGAGGTATCCATGTATGATTTTTCCGTTTATGAAACTTCCTTTGATGATAGCTTGAGCAACCTTGATCGAGTTTTGTAGAGATGTGAAGAAACTAATCTTGTCTTGAATTGGGAGAAGTGCCACTTTATGGTGAATGAAGGGATACCACTTGTGCATAAAAAAATTGAGCGAGGTATTGAGGTAGACAAAGCTAAAGTTGATGCAATTGAGAAATGCCATGCCCAAAAGATATCAAAGGTATAAGAAGTTTTCAAAGATTCTAGGCCATTAGCTAACCTTCTTCAAAAAGACATTCCTTTTGTTTTTGATGATGATTGTGTCGAAGCTTTTAAAATACAAAAAGGCTTTGATTACTCCACCTATTGTTCAACCACCTGATTGGAACCTACCATTTGAAATCATGTGTGATGCTAGTGATGATGTTGTTGGTGTTGTGATAGGGAAAAGAGTAGACAAGAAACTGAATGTTATTCATTATGATGGTAAAACTCTCGACTCTGCTCAAAGAAATTATGCTACCACTAAGAAGGAATTTTTAGCAGTTGTTTTTGCATGAGACAAGTTTAGACCTTGCATTGTTGATTTCGAAGTAACTATTCACACTAATCATGTTGCTATTAAATACCTTATGGAAAAGAAGGATGCTAAACCTAGACTAATTAGGTGGGCGCTTTTACTTCAAGAGTTTGATTTGCATATCGTTGATAGAAACGGAGTTGAAAACCCTGTAGCAGATAACCTGTCTAGGATGGAAAATGTTCTTGATAACCCACTTCCCTTTGATGATAATTTTCCTGATGGGCAAATTGCCGCTATAAATGCTTCACATAGTACTCCTTGGCATGTTGATTACGCAAATTACACTGTAGCTAAATATATCCCACCTAGTTTCACCTATCAACAAAAGAAAAAAAACTCTTTTATGAGTTACGACATTACTTCTGGGATGAACCACATCTCTATAAAGAGGGAGTAGATGGTGTTATTAGACGTTGTGTACCTGAGCATGAGTAGAAATAGATTCTAAGGAAGTGTCATTCCAAGGCATACGGAGGGCACTATGCAGGTGATAGAACTACACATAAGGTATTACAATCGGGTTTCTATTGGCCTACTCTTTTTCAAGATGCTCGTAAGTATGAACTTTCATGTAATGAATGCCAAAGAGTTGATAACATTGCTAAACGATAGGAAATGCCTATGAACTATTCACTTGCTATTGAACTATTTGATGTTTAGGGGTTTGACTTTATGGGACCTTTTCCTTCCTCTAATGGGTATACTCATATTTTAGTTGCTGTTGATTACATTACTAAGTGGGTAGAAGCTATTTCGACTAGTAGTGTTGACAATAACACTTCTATTAGAATGCTTAAAGACATTATCTTTACGAGGTTTGGAGTCCCTAGATACTTAATGACTGATGGTGGTTCACATTTTATTCATGGTGCTTTCCGTAAACTTCTAGCTAAATATGATGTTAACCATATAATTGCATCACCTTGTCATCCTCAGTCTATTGGTCAAGTTGAGTTGAGCAACCGAGAAATAAAAATAATATTGTAAAAGAAGGTCAATAGATCTAGGAAGAATTGGTCTAAGAAACTAGATGATGTGGTGTGGGCTTATAGAACTGCTTATAAGAATCTCAAGGGGATGTCCCCATATAAAATGGTTTATGGAAAAGCTTTTCATTTACCTCTTGAGTTAGAGCATCAAGCTTATTGGGCAATTAAAGAAGTTAACTGTGATTTTAAACTTGCCGGTGAAAAGAGGTTATCTGATATTAGCTCACTAGATGAATGGAGGACACAATCCTATGAAAATGCTAAGTTATTTAAAGAAAAGGTTAAGAGATGGCATGATAAGAGAATCCATGAACAAGAATTCAATGTAGGAGACCTAGTGCTTTTGTACTATTCTCATTTCAGATTTTTTGCAGGAAAACTCCTCTCCAAATGGGAAGGCCCATATGTTGTCGAGGAGGTATATCGCTCTGGTGCCATAATAATTAACAACTTCAAAGGCAAAAACCTGAGAGTAGTAAATGGGAAAAGAATCAAGCATTATATTTCAGGTGCACCCATTAATGAGAAAATTAATATCATCCAAGTTATAACACCAGAAGAGCACATAAAGAGGCCTTCTGAAACACTCCAGAACCTGAAAAGGGGACATGTATGTGGTACGGTATGTAAACCGACTCCAAAAATTCCAAAATAATAATTTCTGTTGGTTTTGGTATTTTAGAAAAAATCCAAAAAACAAAAAGTAGTAGGGGATAACCATGAGGGAGGCACAAGCCAACAGGGTGCCCCCCTAGGGCGCGCCTTGATGGCTTCTGGGACCTCGTGTGCCTCCTGGACTCCGATTTCTTCCCGACCATGTATTCTTACCTAGAAAAAATCATTATATATACTCCCATATGTTTTAACCACTGCATCACGAGTTTTCTCTATGTTCTTGCTTCGAGCTGTTGTTCTGACAGATCTAGATCGCCAAGACTTCCCCAAGCCCATCCAAAGACAAGTTCTTCAAGAAGGTCATCAACCCCTAGTTGTCGTAGGTGATGAAGCACCCTCAGTCCATTGAGATGCGTGAGGGGGTGCTCCACAACCGGGATGTCCAAGGTCCCAAGAAGGAGGGAAGGCAGAAGGCAAGGCTTGTAGCAGGGGAACAGGAGATCTTCAAGTGCCGAGGGATGGTTGAACGTGGTCTGAGTGCCAATCACTCTATGATCACAAACTTCATCCATGAAACCAAGATGGACACAAAGAGCATGGGAGAAGCTCGCTTCAAGCTTCAAGAGCGAATCGAGCACCTTTAAGACCAAATGTATGAACTTCAACCCAAAACTTTGAGTATGAATCACGGTTTAAAAGGATGAGCCTCGCTGCTGATTTCGGGACTCCGGAGACAAGAGTTTATTTCTATGATGGGGAACCTATGCCTAGGAAGATGGAGGATCACCTCACACCACCACCATCACCGACGAACACTTGAGTACATGGGTATGGGCACCACCCTTAGCTTGTTCCAAGCTTGGGGGAGGTGCCACGGTATCGTATCACCATCACATTTACCACCAATATCTATCTTAGTTCGATTTTTCATTTTTCGTGATTTAGAGAAATAAGTTTTAGATTTGCATTTGCTTAGTATTTTGCTTTGATTCCTATCTATCCTTGTAACCGAGTGTGAGAGTTATATAATGAAGTTAGTTCAGTTTGTCTGCCTTACTCTCATTGCATTCTTCATCATAGCATGGATATAAGAAAAATAAAAGATCATGTGCTTATCTCATAAGGAGTAATGACTTCACATAAAAAGAAAAGTATGAGCGATAAAAGTTGTTGAGAATAAATAAACGTAGCATTAGTCATTGTGATAATCTATGCACGACTATGATAGAGAAGAGAGGATTCAGATATAAATACACTATCTTGGACATCATCTATTATTGTGAATCCTCACCAAATATTATATAATCATAAAGTGTTGAAGTTGGACATGGAAGACAACCTAATGGTTATGATTTTTTACATTTCTATAGAATTTATGCAGTCATGGATCCTTTAACATGTGGTGCTTGTTTTAGATCCTTTTTCTAGCCAAAACTGCCGCACTAAGTAGAGATACTACTTGTGCATTCATAACCCTTTAAACCCAGTTTCTTTCCATGAGAGTCCACCATACCTACCTATGGATTGAATAAGATCCTTCAAGTAAGTTGTCATAAGTGCACAAAGCCATAAAAATTGCCCATGATCATATTTAATCTCTTATTGAAAAGGAAAACAGGCTTTGTACAATCTTGTGATGACGAAGAAATAAAAGCGGCGGAGTGCATAATAAAGTTCGTCATCACAAGGGGCAATATAAAGTGACATTCCTTTGCATTAAGATATTGCACATATAAACTAATAAAAGCACATGAAAACCTCCGCTTCCCTCTACAAAGGGCCTATCTTTTATTTTCACAAAAGTTTTTTACTTTCATGCAAGAGTCATTAATATTCTCCCTTTCACAATCTATACACTCTCTTAGTTGGAAAGCAACATGTGTTGAGGAAAGATCCATATATATATATATATATATATATTTGAATGTAAGAAATCATCACTCATTATTGTTGACCTTATCCTTAGGTAAAGAGTTGGGTGGCAAATAAAACCCCTATCTTATTATGTATTTGACGGAAACATCAGCTCCAAAGATATGCAATTAGTGTCAACAATCATAGATGACTAAATGATAGTTGAGTGCGTGGACTTGCTAGAATGTAATCTCTTATATAGACTTCTCTTGAATATGATGAAGTATGATTATCTCCATGACTAAATGCAACATTTGTTGGTTGTCAATAAAGTTTATGCTTCATACTTCAATAATTGTGAATAGATATTTACTTGTTTTATGAGGACACATATGATGAAAAGCTTGCTGCTATGATGACATTGATGATGCTCTCATGTTCATATTCTACTTTTGTCGACACCTCTGTCTCAAATCATGTGGTCATTATTTTAGAGTTCGACTTTCGCTTGAGGACAAGCGAGGTCTAAGCTTGGGGGAGTTAATACGTCCACTTTGCATCAAGATTTATTATTGATATGTATGTTATTCTCGTCCATTATTCCCTATTATCACATAATTCTTATGCTTTTCTCTCTGAATATGCAAGGTAAACCACAAAGAGGGAAATATCTGGGAACTGGAATTCTGGACCGGAAAACCAAGAAAAAGGCAAAAAAATCAGCAGACTCCAAATGACCTGAAATTTCACGGAGAATTTTGATGGAATATTTAAGAATTTCTAGAGCAAAAATTGTACCAAAGGGGGCACCTGCTGACCACAAGCCAACAGGGCGCGCCTTGATGGCTTGTGGGGTCTCCCGACTCCCCTCTTCTCCTATAAGGTGTGTTTTACCCTAGAAAATAATCATAAGAAACCTTTTGGGATGAGGCGTCGCTGCCTCGAGGAGGAAACCTGGGCAAAGGCCCTTTTGCCCTCCAGCAGTCAGATTCTGCCAGGGGAATTCCTCTCTGGGAGGGGGAGATCGAATCCATCATCATCACCAACGCTTCCTCCTTCATGGGAGGACCAATCTTCATCAACCTCTTCAACAGCCCCATCTCATCTCCAACCCTAGTTCATCACTTGTATTCAATCTTTGTCTAACAACCTCAAATTGGTACATGTGGGTTACTAGTAGCGTTAATTACATCTTGTAGTTGATGCTTGTTGGATTACTTGGTGAAAGATATTATGTTCGGATCCTTAATCATCATTATTATATCTCTGATCTTGAACATGTTGATGAGGTGTGAGTAGTTACTATTGTTCCTGAGGACATGGGAGAAGTCTTGTTATAAGTAATCATGTGAAGTTGTTATTCGTTCGATATATTGATGATATGTATGTTGTTACTTCTCTTAGTGGTGTCACGTGAACGTCGCCTACATGACACTTCACCATTTTATGGGACTAAGTGAAGTCACTGTGGAGTAACAAGTATATGTTGGTCTGCGAGAGTGACAGAAACTTAAACCCCAGTTTATTCGTTGCTTCATAAGGGCTGATTTGGATCCACACATTTCATGCTATGGTTAGGTTTATCTTAATTCTTATTTCATAGTTGCGGATGCTTGTGCGAGGGGTAATCATAAGTAGGTTATTAGTTCAAGTAAGAACAACACCTTTCCACCGGTCCACCCACATATCAAATTATTAAAGTAGCGAACGCGAATCAACCAAACATGATGATTATGACTAGACAGAAATTCCCATGTGTCCTGGTAGCGCTTGCTTAATATAAGAATACTTTCATGCATGTCCTTTGTTATAAAAAGGATTGGGCTATCTTGTTGCATGCTTGTTACTATTATTACTTGTCACTTGTTACGAATTATCTTGCTACAAAACTATCAACTATTGTTACTCAAATCACTTGAATAGAATACCTTGCTGAAAACTGCTTATCATTTCCTTCTGCTCCTCGTTGGGTTTGACACTCTTACTTATAGAAAGGACTATGATTGATTCCCTATACTTGTGGGCCATCATGGTCTGACTCTTTTGAATTGCCTTCTGCCTGCTTATTTCCTCAAGTTCCTCAATGCGCGCATGCTAAATTTTGTCATACACCATTTTCCATCATGCATTTCAAATTCTTCATAATATATGTTAAATGCGTGTATGGATTACAAGATATGGGGGATCTCCATGATTTTATCCTGCCATGTGCATTTGCAGCCCAAAGCAAATTCCTCAAATATGCACATCTTAATGGGGAGCTCTTCAATATCTTGCAATCAAATTCCTCAAACTCAGTATTTACACTTCATATGTTTATCCCCGTTGAAAACTTAATATATTTGTCACCAATCACCAAAAAGGGGGAGATTGTAAGTGCATCTAGTGCCCCTTAGTGATTTTGGTGTATTGAAGACTTATAGGTTCAGGGACTAATGTGTTTATGCGTGTACACAGGTTCTATAAGTCGCTGAGGAGTTTGATATATCCTACGAATGTCGACCCCTAAAAATGAATGTCTTCAACTAAAGACTTTGATGCTTTCTTGAAGACTTTGAAAATGAAGAATTTGGTGTGACCTTGAAGATATTGATGCAAGGACTATGAAGCTTGAAGACTTTGCTTTCGCAGTTTCATTTCCTTTCTTTTGAGTCATAGGAAACATTGTACTGTTAAAGGGGGTTGAGGTAATACTAAGGAATAATTTCCAAGTGATTCTCACCCCAAAGCCTACTGATACAACGGATCGTATCTATAATTTTTTATTGTTTCATGCCAATATTATACAACTTTCACATATTTTTGGCAATATTTTATATGATTTATTGGACTAACATATTGATCCAGTGCCCAGTGCCAGTTCATGTTTGTTGCATCTTTTTTGTTTTGCAGAATATCCATATCAAATGAAGTCCAAACACGATAAAAAAATTATGGAGAATTATTTTGGAATATATGTAATTTTTGGGTGGTGGAATCAATGCAAAAGGAGGACCACATCCACCACGAGACACCAGGGCGCACCCTCGGGCCCAAGCGTGTGGTGATGGGTTGTCGTCACCTTGTAAGTTAGTTGGATCTCTACTTCGGGTGCAAGGAAGCTTATATCCGGAAAAATCGTGTTAAAATCTTAGCACAATCGGAGTTACGGATCTCCAAGAATATAAGAAACAGTTTTCAGCCAGAAAATGGGAACGCGAAACAAAACAAAACAGAGAGAGAGATCCAATCTCGAAGGGGCTCCTGCCTCTCCCCCGCCATGGAGGCCATGGACAAGAGGGGGAACTCTCCTCCCATATAGGGGGGGCAAGGAAGAATAAGAAGGAGGGGGCTCTCTCCCCCTCTCTCTCGGTGGCGCCGGAACGTCGTGGTGGCAATCATCATAACGGCGATCTACACCAACAACTTCGCCGCCGTCAACACCAACTCTCTTCCCCTCTATACAACGGTGTAACATCTCTCTTCCCTGCTGTAATCACTACTTAAACGTGGTGCTCAACTCCATATATTATTTCCCAATGATATGTGGCTATCCTATGATGTTTGAGTTGATCCGTTTTGTCCTATGGGCTGATTGATGATCGTGGTTGGTATGAGTTGTATGTTTTATTTTGTTGATGTCCTATGGTGCCCTCTGTGTTGCGCAAACATGAGGGATCCCCACTATAGGGTGTTGCAACATGTTCATGATTTTCTTATGGTGGGTGGCGTGAGTGATAGAAGCACAGACCTGAGTAGGTGGATCGTTGCGTATGGGATAAAGGGGACTTAATGTGTTAATGCTATGGTTGGGTTTACCTTAATGATTTCTAGTAGTTGTGTATTCTTGCTAGAGGTCCAATCATAAGTGCATATGATGCAAGTACAAAAAGTATGTTGTCGTATGCCACTCCTAAACAATGATTACCGATCTAGTTATCCATTGCCTTGGGACAAACCTTTCTCTTGAGTTACCCAAAAAGCTTTCTACTAAACAACTAAGTAATTTAACATTTATTAAAATAACAACTAACTTGTATTTTCTTGTCCTTTATTACCTTGCAAAACTATCTTTCATACCTACTAAATACTTTAGTTTCTTTCCCGCAAAGTAGTTTCATACTTGTTCTAGGTAAAGCAAACGTTAAAGTGAGCGTAGAGTTGTATCGGTAGTCGATGGAACTTGAGGGAATATTTGTTCTACCTTTAGCTCCTCGTTGGGTTCAACACTCTTACTTATCAAAAAGGCTACAAATAATCCCCTACATATGTGGGTTATCACCTACACATACCCACTGTTTTAAAAATCATCCGATTCAGTGATTTATCGTCCGATTAATTGCTACTCATGGGGTGACCGATAAGATTATGTCTTATCTTCCCCGTTTATCTTTTGTGCCGATTTATCGCTCTGACAAGCGATTTATCATGAAACTATCGATAAATCAGGCATATTCCTAGCTTTATGTTTGCAAAAACTATGTTTATTTGTGTTTTTGTGGACCTTGTTATGCAATATGTACTATTGTCCTATTGTGTTTGTCATTATACGAGTATTCAAATGCTTGGAATCAAAGTAACACTTCTGTCCAATAATTATTTGGTGTTGAATACAGCATATTTCAGTGTTGGGAACGTGAGATTTGCAGAAAATGGTTGGTTAATAGTCGACCGATAAAATCGATTAATCGGCCGATTTTCGATTAATCTCTAATCCCCAGCTGACCGAGACGCTAACGATAAGTGATATCCTCAACATTGCACACACCCAATCCTTCGTGTGAAGCCTTTGAATATCTCTTGCAGTTTAGTCAAGCTCTTCAGTGACAGAGACGAATTTCTTCTGGTCTCTGAGGAAGTTGTTCTGAGTGAGAAGTTAGGATATCGCCAGTGCGAATTGCCTACCATGAGGAATATGATAGCCCTGGGGAATTTGATGGTTCAAATCTCCGACCGTTGTTGTGCCTTGCGCCAGCTGTCCAGACATCTTATCCACATAATGGTCATATCATTATGGACATTTATGTCATATCATGTCTGGTTACACCCTGGCTATAAACAGCCGCCCCCACAACCACTAGTTGGTTGGATGCTTCGAGAGAGATTGACAAGTGTCATTTAGAGAAACCCATCCTCTGAGGAATTTGAGAGAAAATCATCAGTGAGGAAAAACCCAAAACCCAAAATGATTGAGCATCACTGAAGAGATTGTTCCTATGTGGAACCGATGCTTGTTACCTTTGAAGACTGTGTATCTTCCAGACGATTAGGCGTCATGGTCTAGAGCATCCAAGAGGAAATTGTGGATCGCCGAGTGAGCGAGTTTGTGAAGGTTTGGAAGTCTACCTTGAAGACTTACTATGATTGTTTGGCGAGGTCTGTGTGACCTTAGGTCAAGGAGAATATGGTAAGGACTGTGTGTCTTGGGACTATGTGTCCTTTGGTTTAAATATCAAGCCGCTCCAAACCAAACGTATGACTGTCACTACTCTTGGAACTGGGTCGTCAAATCATTATCTTCACTGAGCTCCTAGTTCTATTTCCTCAACCCTTTCATTTCCTCGTTAACTTGTTGATAAAATTGATAGCTACTATTTGAAGACTTTGATTGAAAACTTTCTCAATTTCCTCATCTCAAATTCTTCAGTCACCTTGTCTATCGCCTGCTTATCCTGTTTACAGGCTACTTGCGCTCTGTGTATGTTTCATTTCATCATGATGACTATGTTTCTGCTATGTTATACATGCACTTGAGTACTTATTCCGCTACTCGTATTTTGTCACTTAGCAAATACCTCAAGTAGTAATTCCTCATTGACGAATTTGTAAAAATCTCCTATTCACCCCCTCTAGTCGATATAACGCACTTTAAGTGCTTAACATAATATGTCATGTAGTTCTGAATGACGTAGATACCAAACCTTCATCCCAGCCAAACTTAGGAACTTCACTCCTTTCTTCAAATAAGCATTCTCATCCTCGTTATCCTCCCTTGGTTCGCCTGTATCTAGGTACGGTGTTGGCTAAATTGTAGTCATTCTTAGGCCACCATCAACTACAGCTTTGTCAGCAAGGCTGAGATCTCGAAACAAGTGAGTTATTTTTTCCAAACCGGTCAATTCCAAGTGAATTTGCTTTTCCTCCTTCGTGAATTCATCCTCGTCCAATTCTTCCTCGGGACCTTCGTCATCTGAGTCATACCCATATAGATGCCTAAAAGGTAACTCGCACTAGTAGAAAATAGGCCTTTGGACCGGAGCTCAAGTCTTAGTCGGCTTTGGAGCCAGGATTAATGTTGGCATTAGTCCCGGTTCCAACGGCAAGGATCTAGTCCCGGTTCGTGAAAGACTTCTAGTCCCGTTTAGTGTCACCAACCGGAACTAAAAGGGTTGTGTCAGGGATGCGGTGGGTTGGGGCCCTTGTGAGCCCCTTTAGTCCCGGTTGGGATCACCAACCGGGACTAAAGAAGTCCCTATATATAGATGCTTCTTCCAGCTGAGCCGAAGCTCTCCTTTCTCTCCTCTCCGTTTTCCTTCCTTGAGCTCTCATCATCCATTTTTGCCAAGATTTGTGAAGATTGGAGGCACCCGATAGTTCTAAAAGGTTAGCAACTTCATCCTTTCATCTCTCATTACTAGTTTATTGAGTTTCATGCTCTATAAATATAGTGATTTGTGGGTTTTAGTTGGGGAGTAATTATGTGGGAGTTCATTTGATTTATATGCATGCAATTTGAGCTCAAATTAACTTCCTAGTTTGCATGTGTGGGTGTGTTTTACTTAGTGCTTTCCCGTCCCCATCCTCTTCCTCACTGTCGTCGATCGCTCGCGCCGTCCCTTCCTATGCAAAAGAGGTGTTCGATGAAATACCTGTGATATGATGCCAGTTGAGTTCACAAAAGGTGCAAATTTTTTGGTTATCTTGTATATGCCAGAAGTTCTGGTTGCTTTCTGGTGAAACTGACGACAACATATCACATGGTAGGATTGTTCAAGTAACTGTTCAGCATATGTAAGATAACCGAATAATTTGCACCTTTGATTCTAGGTTGAAAAGCCGCAGTTGTGCTCCACAACTATTCTGTGATCGTTGCAATTACATGAAGGTGTTGTATTAACTGGCAAGGTTGGCATCTGTTTTAATTTTTGGTAAATGTATGTTTCTTTCCTTGTACAAATAGTATCTTACATCAGGAGTAGAGACCCACATCATGAGTATGGTACCAATGAAAAATAATATTAACTTAAAATTATATAAATTATGTTAACAAAAAGTATTTTATAACATTCTTCAATAGCAAAAAGAATCAGCTAAAAATGTTTTACAAAACTCTATTTATGATCAAAATAATATTAACTTATAAACAAATAGAAACAATTCAACTAATAATACAAATTGTTTCTGATCTAAAGTAAAGTTAATAGAAAGTAAAATTTATCCAACTAAATTTTTCATAAAGTAATTTTTCTCAAAAACTTTTCATAATGCTACTATTTTAGAATCTGGTGAAACTGACGACAACATGTGAGATGGTAGGATTGTTCAAGTAACTGTTGAGCATATATAAGATAACCGAATAATCTGCACCTTTGATTCTGGGTTGAAAGCCATAGTTATGCTCCACAACTATTTTGATGATGGCTTTGATCTAGAATCACTGTAGTTACATGAAGGCGATGTATTAACTGGCAAGGTTGGCATTTGTTTTAATTTTTAGTAAATTTTGTTTCTTTCCTTGTACAAACATGCATAATAGAGAGAGATATGTGGATCCATTGGTAGGCCACTTGAAAAGCATGCTTTATCGCAAAATCATGAAAGGGTCAAAAGGGGAAGTTGATGATATATTGAGGGCTTAGAAATCAGAGAATCCTATGAGAATAGTCTATTGTTTTGGCATATCTCATGAACATCGAGGCACCTTTATATTATCTTACATCAGGAATACAAACCCACATCATGAGTATGGTACCTGTGAAAAATAACATTAACTTAAAATTATATAAACTTATGTTAACAAAAATTATTTTATAGATTTTATAAAACCCTATTTATGATCAAAATAATATTAACTTATAATCAAATAGAAACAATTCAACTAATAATACAAAGTGTTTCTAATCTAAAACTAAAACCATATGTTGCAAAGACATTTCATTTTTTAAAACTTATTCTACTCCACACTTATTGTGCATTCAATATGCACCACTCAAAGCCACATCGTCAAATTTCAACCCTTTCTAACTTCATTTGCTTTTTTTCATGTAATTAGTGATTTTTTGCGCTAAATGACCCTGAAATTTAAAAGCAGTACAAATGAACTCTAAAAAGGTTAAAACTTGGCATGGTATCATCTCTTCACCCACATAGCATGTGCTAAAAAGTTGAGATGGTTACGACAAAAATTGGATGAACTTAGTGTACAAACTGGACCATCTCCTTCGAAGTATGAAGGTTTCGGACGAAAACTCATCTTTTACAAAGCCATTTTCCTATAATTCAACTTGGTCTATTGCATCCATCTAATTTGTACTGATGTTGGATGTTGCTCTTCCATAATTTGTACTGATGTTGTATATTAATATGTGTAACTGCGTGAAAATATAATATAAATAAAAAAGAAAAGGGAAACACAAAATGAAACACGGTCTTTTAGTCCCGGTTGGTGTAACAAACCGGGACTAAAGGTCCTCCAGCCCCCCGCGCGAGCAGGCAGTCACGTGGAGGACTTTAGTCCTGGTTCGTGGCTAACCGGGACTAAAGGGGGGACCTTTAGTCCCGTTTATTAGTCCCGGTTGGTGAACCAGGACTAAAGGCCTCCTCCAACCGAGACTAAAGCCCGTTTCTCTACTAGTGTCACGATCCATTTCCTTTTGCGCTATGTAGGCATCCAACTCACCAACATCATTACCATGAAACCCTTCCTCTAGCTCATCCTCATCACCACGAGCATCACCATCACCACCCTCTTGAATTATTTTGTCACTAGCAATCACCTCAACTTCATTTGCTTGGCTAGTTGGTTGGCTTGAAGCATTATCAGCATACAACTCAACCTCATTTTCTTCGCAAGTTGGTGGTTGGGGACGTGGTTTTCCATAAGCATTGGAGGCATCAACCACAACCCTATGCTCAGTAAGAGGCATACTTGTCCTCTCGGTCATTGGGGAAGAGATATGCTGATTCAAGTCAATTGCAACCCAAGGAGGTTCAACCTTGGTGACAAACAATTCAAGTGCTTGTCTTTCGATTGGGCAACTTTTTCCTTGTACACATCCCAATGCAAATCCGAGGTGATAGGCATACTTTTTAAGCGAGATTTGGCACCAACTCCAACATCATACCTTCCTATTAACTTAACATCATCATTGTGGTCCATCCACTTCAAGACATGTCTTGCTTTTGCAACAACCTCCTCATAGGTAGGGATTGTATCAAAAAAACATTCTTTCCTCACTCGCGTCGGCATTGTTACTCAAGAATGCCTCCTTGTTCATATAATGAACATTTACAAGTCTCTCCATCTAAAAACAACAAGAATGAAATTGACGCATCAATGACAATTGTTGGCTATCTAAAACATCCATTATACCCAAATCATATCAACACTAAATTATTAATGATGTCCAAAAAGGTGTCATTAATTAAGATACACTAAGCAAAGTTTACCCTAAAATACTAACTAACCCTAACCCCCAATCTTTCTACTCGTAAAGCAAATATTCCTCCTACACCAAGCCTATGCCTATTACAAAAGATAAACAACATATTTAAACACACTAAAATTAGGGGAAAGCATGAACTAGGGTTCCTCCAAGATGTAAAAAATCTAGCAAAATAACAAGATTTAACCCAAAAAAATTGGATGATTCGGGGAAGATTACCACAAACAACAAAGTGATGGAAAGATCCACCTAAGGGAAGCACCTTTTGGAGAGGATTTGATGGGGGGCTTGAGGGGTGAGAGAGAGGGGGAGAACAAGAATGCATCAGCAAGCTCGCCCTGGATTGGGGAGAGTGAGTGGGATGGGTCCCACCCACTCTCCTGTGGGGTTAGTTTACTTACGAGGACCAGACGCTAAGGTCTCTGGCGTCTAGCCCTTTGCCACATCAGTAGGTCAACAGGCCAGCCGGTCGAGTGGGCTCGCACAGACGCGAGGGACGTTGGCGTCTCCTGTGCAACCCAGATGCCAGGGATGTTGGCATGAACAAAAGAGGTCGGAATCGATTTTTTAAAAAAGCGAAGTCGATTCCGGAATTTGTTAGCACAAAAGGTTAGAACAAAAAAATTGTCCCCCACAGCCCCAGGTGCTTCGCTGCTTGCATGATCTGGTTATGGCCAAGGCCAGGCTGAAGGATCTCAGGTCCTTCCTTGTTCTATAACCTCTCATGTAGAAGTTCAGTAGCTGAGATGGGTTAAGCACGATAGCATACTCATGATTGATCATAGACTACAAAGATTAATAATTCAGGGCACGTGCCAAACATTTATGACGCTAAATCAAATTTGGGAGGCACAAAAACATATTTTGTGTTCCAACGCCGATTTAATTAAATATTTAAAATTTAGAGAAGTCATAACTTATGGATGTACATTCAGAAAAATACCAACAATGTGTCAAAATATTCAAAAATGTCAACAGTATATAAATTAATCAGAAAAATGTTCTCAACATATTCTACCGTTTTATTGATGAGAACGGAAAGCTTTAACATATTAGGCTAACTAACTTAGATAGCTGTTTTACCATGCCTAACTTTGACAAGAACTATATATGAGTACTTAATATTATATATTTTTCTTGCATTTGAAGGCCCTTTATAGATACACGAGGTGCAAATTAGATTTATATCAATTTAAAATCTAGAAGTTCATTTAATGCCTAAATACTAGGAATGTCTAAGTTTACCACAAATAATTTAACGTAGTACGCTCAATGTACAAATAATTTTGTAGAAGGTTAGATGTTTGTTTTGGAAGATTCTACACAAGGTATCGTTATGTGGTATTTTAAATTTTTAGGAGAAATGCAATTTCCATATAGGTATAAAATATAAATATGTTCATTTATTGATTTATAAAATATTTGCATATAAATTAAAAATCTTTGGGCATTTCTGAAAATATGTAAAAAACTTATGTTACTTGAAAAGGGTACCTTAATGAGTTATCTGAATATTTTTATAAACAAACTTTGCAAGTTACTCTAGTTAACAAGGGTCCCTTAGTTATTTATTTGAAGAATAGTAAACATTCTTTGCATCGAAAGTGTCTATCGTAAACTCAAATTGTTAATAAGAAAATAAATGTTATTTCTGTAAATTTTAAATGTCTGTGTATTTGTGAGAAAATATTCATGTGTTTAAAAACATATAATTACACATGAAAAGAAACATTCATGTAATGGGAAACGAATATTAATGTATTACAACATTTATTCAGATATGCAAAAGTAATGTTCCATATGTAAATAATAACAAAAGGTAGAAGCATAAATTTAAATGCAAAAAGAATAAGAACATAAGTAAAAAAATGAGAACAAAAACTAAAAAAATGGTTTCTGGCCTGACCGAACTCGGTATTGGGCTTAGGCAAGCAAAAGCCCAATAGGGTTCCCCGAGGCGCTTATCCTGGGTGGTGTAAACTTAACTTCCATATTTGATTATTATCATTATATCTTACAAATATATGGCTACTAATTATTGAAAATAAATTGCTCTCATCAAACTGGGGCTATAAAGTAAAACAAAACGATGTACTTCCAAGTTCCAACACATTGCAAAGTTCACGGTATACACCGTTGTATAGCTCAGTTACTGAACCAAATAAACTATGGAAACAAAATTCAGAGAGAGATAGTAGCAACGGCCCATCCTTCCCAGCTTTGGGTTACTTGAAGTTATTTGATGTCACCGAGGAAAGCTGCTAGAAGATAGTAAAGCTAGTTGTTCAACACTGCTGTGCTTACTGCAATTGATGCCCTCGTCTTGACTAATCTGAAATGAGGCATAATTTTGCTCGTCATTAACCTCATGTCTTGTGTTATTCTCCGTCCCTAACAACCTTCCAAGTGTCATCTCCACTTGTCTCATGGTTGGCCTCCTCTGGCCATTCAACCTCAAACATGTCGCTGATAAAGCTGCAACCACTTCAACATCTTGTGCTCCCTCCAAGAGGACTTGCGGGTCTAATATTTCAAACAGTTTATCCTTACTGACGAGTAGGTTGAACTCTGCAATCAAACTTACACGGTCTGATGACCTGAAAGAATTTGGCCTCTTTCTTGTGAGCAACTCCACAAGTATCACACCGAAGCTATAAACATCACTTTTATCGGTTAGTCGGCTTGTTTGATAGTATTCTGGGTCCAAGTAGCCAAATGTTCCCTGAATAGCTGTTGTAACTCCTGCTTGACCAATGGGAATACCTCGAGATGCTCCAAAGTCTGACACTTTTGCTGTTAACTGATCATCGAGCAATATGTTATCAGACTTGACATCTCTATGGATTACTGACGTTGAGGCCGAAAAATGTAAATAGGCCAGTGCACTCGCAGTCTCAAAGGCGATCCTCAATCTATCTCTCCATGACAAAGATTGAGGGCCTTCAACATGGAGATGGCTAGAGAGTGTTCCGTTTGAGATGAACTCATAAACCAATAATGGGACTTCTGTCTCGAGGCAGCATCCGAACATTCTCACGACATTTCGGTGGTTAATTTGTGAGAGGATGGCAAGCTCATTTATGAAATCTTCGATCTCTCTTCGAATTGTATTTTTTGATTTCTTTATGGCAACAACATGTTGGGTTGATAAAATACCCTTGTATACCGTGCCATGTCCTCCGCTGCCCAGCTTGCGCGCCTCATCAAACTTGTTTGTGGCCTTCTCAAGTTCTTCCAAGCTGAAGATCATCCTTTCAGCAATATCTTTGTCAACCAGTTGTTCAAGTAGCAACCCTCTATTCTGCTCGAAGAATTTTTCTCGCAGTTTCTTAGCTCTGAGTACTTTGAGCTTATGCTTTACAAAGAGCACACCAAACACCAGAGCCAGGAGAATGATGCCACAGCCAACTCCTAGGCCCACTGTGAAGGTAAGAATACAGACAAAATGTCAATTTGAATGGAAATATCGTAGTCTTATAGCTGCACGAGCTAAACGAACTAAATGCTTAAGCCATGTCAGAATAATCCGTCACATGATAGACAGCTGAGCCAATCCAATATCAATATCATGGATTCGAAATTAGAGCAAAAAAGTTTGCCGAGGATAAGTTGAATACAACTTCACTGGAAGTGTGGAACAGAGATCAATCAAGAATAGGATATGAACTGAAATTCTTAAATCCGTGGAAGTTCTTCAGTGATACTATCAAGCTATTCAGATAAGACATTCGGCTTGGATGCATGGATATTATTACTCCTTTCCAAAGTACATGAAGTTCTAGCTAGAAAGCATGCAATCAAACTTCCCTATTTTTACTACAAATTAATATAAACTATTTGTTAGGTCAAAACTGTATCATTAGATTTGTCACTGAAAGCAGCTCTGAAATGTCTCTGTTCTAAAAACCATTTCTTATTTAATGCAATATAAATATTACTCATTTAGCAGATACTCCCTCCGGTCCTAAATATAAGTCCTTTTGGAGATTTTATTATGGAGTACACATACAGAGCAAAATGAGTGAATCTACACTTTAAGATACGTCTATATACATCCGTATGTAGTTCTTATTGAAATCTGTAAAAAGACTTATATTTAGAAATGGAGGGAGTATATTAATAGCCAATAGAGAGAAAGGGAAACTGCTTGTTGACTTGTATCTTCACTGTGCGGTCTGAAATTTCACCAAAGACGGCGTTTTTTTTACCTTGAACATAAACAGGTCTAACATGTTGCGATTCTGGTTTACATTATAGTGCAAACTTTCCAGACTGATGCCCATGTATGGCATTGCTAATTGTAGTTCTCCTCGAAGAGAAGAACTCACCTACAAGCAAAGCAGGAAAAGCGACCTGCTGGTTAAATGGCACGCAAACGCCGCCATTTGTTATATAATCTCCTGGGTGGCATGAGCATTCGTAATGCCCCGGCGTGTTCTCACAGATCCCATTGCCGCAACGAGTAGCGTTTTCAAGGCACTCGTCAATATCTAGAATAAAGCAATTATTTTCAGTTAGTTGCTGAACTGTGTAAACAAGTGCTATTGAAAAGAAAAAAAAATGTGCAACAGTGTGTGTGATTCATGAAGAACTGATGCGTGTGAGTATTATTTCAAGTAATACAAAACTACAAGGCAGCAAAGAGAAGGAACCTTGGCATCCATCCGTGATGTAAGGGTTGCCTCTGAACCCACCGGAGCACACGCAGCGGTAGCCTGGCCCGTTGGTGGTGGAATCGACACACGCACTGTGGGTGCTGACGCATGCATAGGAACTCGTGTTCTTCTTAGCTTCCTTGCAACTCGATGATTCTATTTGCCAGTTCGCCACAAGAGGAAATATCCCATTGTATGTATCATTAAACACAGTGGAATTGAAATAGCTTGTGTTGAAGTTGAAAGCGGCCTTTTCCATCACTACTATATAGCTGCAACGACTAGTTTGCTCATCGTTGAAGTAGCTATAATAAGAGGTTGTGCCCTTTGGGACATCGGCTTGGCAACAGCCCGCTGAACTAGAGCATAAGCCACTCTCCGGGGTGACGTGGTTGCACGCGGCCCAGCAACCTGCTACCGCATGCTACATGGAAAAAAACGTACATGAGACATTTAAACAAACTATGACGCATTTAGTTGCTCGCCTCAAGCTCAATCAGACCCACGCGAAAAGAGAACAGGTTGTTTGGTTTTCTTGTCTGCACCAGATTCTTGATCAGCACGAACCTTACAGAACTCAGCAATGCCTTTCTGAGAGGTACGCCAAGGACTTTAATTCGGGAGAGCTCAACCTGAAGTCGCATGACCTACACGATCTTGATTCTCCCTTCACAGAGGTGGAGGTCATCGAGGCGATTAATATCATGCCTAGCAACAAGGAGCCTGGCCCGGATGGCGTCACCGGTCTCTTCTTTAAGAAGTGTTGGGGCACTATCAAAACATGACCTCATGAGGGCGATCCAACGTTTTGACTCTCTCCACACATAAAACCTGCACTGGCTTAACTCTGCAAATATCGTGTTGCTTCCCAAAAAGGAGGAGGCGGAGAGCATCGTCGACTTTAGGCCCATCAACCTTATTCATGCGATCGCCAAGATCATCGCGAAGGTGCTATCCATTCGTCTTGGCCCGCACATGTCCGCCGTCGTCTCAAATGCTCAAAGTGCTTTCATCAAAACACGGAGCATCCACGACAACTTCATGTATGTCAGAAACCTTGTGCGTCGCTTGCACAAGAGCAGGACTCCCTCTCTCCTCTTCAAGTTGGACACTAGCAAGGCATTTGACTCCGTCAAATGGGAGTATTTGCTTGACCTCCCGTGGATGCGAGGTTTCCCAAGCAAATTTTGAGAGTTGATTGCGGCCTTCCTATGTTCCTCATCCTCGAGGATCCTCTTGAATGGGGTGGCTGGTTCTCCTATCAAGCATGGTTAGGGCCTTCGGCAAGGGGACCCCATCTCTCCCCTCCTCTTCGTCATAGCTATTGACCCATTAAAGAAAATTCTCGATGTGGCGACAACGAAGGGCCTGCTCCACAAGATCCGAGGTAGATGGGTCATGGTGCGCACCTCTCTCTATAAGGACGATGCGGCTATGTTTGTCGCACCGGTCAAAAAAGACGTGGACAACCTCGTGTCCATTCTGAGAGGTTTTGGTGAACTCACTGGCATATGCACTAACTTCCACAAGAGCTCGATGGTTCCCATTAGGTGCGGCAACCTTGACTTGGGCCGCATCACCCATGGGCTACCGGCTATTAGGGCCTCCTTTCCACTCCATTACTTGGGACTCCCACTCTCTGTGTGGAAGTTGAAGCTTGTCGACCTGCAATTTCTCGTGCATAAGGTGGCAAGCAGACTGACATCTTACGAGGGCCAAAACATCATCATCATTGGGCATGCGGCCCTTGTCAAGTTGGTTCTCGCTTCCCAAGTGATCTACTTCATCACGCCGCTTGTCATACGACCCACCATCCTGCAGAACATCGACAAGCTTGAGCGGGCCTTCCTCTGGTCAGGGAAGGATAAGACAGCCGGGGCAAAATGCAAGGTCAACTAGGGCATTGTCAGTCGGCCGCTTGCCTATGGTGGGCTTGGGATCCTCAACACCAACAAGTTCGCAAGGGCTTTGCGTTTGCGATGGCCTTGGTACGAGTGGAAGGAGCCCACAAAGTTGTGGGTCGGGAGAGGGAATCCGTGTGATGAGGAGGACCTCAATTGTTTCTATGCCTACACCACCATCACAATCGAGAACGGTGCGAGGACTCCATTTTGGGATTCCTCTTGGATTCTTGGGCACAAACCCAAACACATTGCTCCGCCAATTTACAAGGCTTCCTCCCAGAAGCATTGGAAGGTACGGGAGGCCCTCAAGGAAAATGCATGGATCCTCAAAATTAGACTGCCCGCATTGGTCTCCATCAAGCATGCCATGCAATTCTTCACCCTCTGGATGTTATTGCATGAGGTGCACCTTGATGAGCTTGCTGAGGACGACATCCTTTGGAAACACACAAAATCTGGGCATTACACCGCGTCCTCCACCCACAGAACACGATTTTTTGGGCTTGGTCCTCTCCCCCATGGACCAAATGATTTGGAAGGTTTGGGCCCCATCGAAAGTCAAGTTCTTTGCTTGGCTAGCTCTCTAGGATAGGATCTCGACTGCCGATAGATTAGATAAGCGAGGTTGGCCTAACTGTGGCCATTGCCCCATGTGTCGAGGAGTGCAGGAAAGTGACCCCCATCTTTTCTTGAGATGCCGCTTCACTCTCAGGCTTTGGAGCATGGTTATTCAGAAATTTCACACCCACAACCTGGACATGTCTGCATGGCACTTGTTCGACTCGGTTCACGCATGATGGGCAAGCACGTGTGCCATGGGCATCGCCGGACGAAAGGCAAAGGCACCGATTACCATGCTAGTGTCGTGGGCCATCTGGAATGAGCGTAACGCAAGGGTGTTCAGGCAGAAGAGCGCACCTCTGCAAGTTTTTCTCAACATCATCGTCGACGAGGCAAACCTTTGGATCAAGGTCAGGGCAAAGAAATTAGGGTTATTTTTATTGTGAGAATAATTGTCATGTCATGGCATGGGTGTGTGTTGTGAAAAACTCTTTCTCCTCCTTATTTGATATATGAGGGCCTCCGTTTCAAAAAAAAGTTTCCAACGACCAAGGCTCGAGCGATGCATGTGAGAGGAACACGATGCTGGCCTCTTGCGTCCATGGAAATGGCGCAAGCTCACGTGCGTCTTTGAAAAAGTGACAGGAGGATTTGGCTCATCGCCCGCCGAATCGGTCGCCCTATATAGCCAACCTCACCTTACCGTCAAAACTTCCGCCACCCCCCTCTTGAGTTGTCTTTTCGGTGTGGATCAAGAATGACAACCAGGTAAGCGCCTCCTGCTCCGACCATCGGTTGAAGGCGGTGGCAATTTGACTTCTCCTCTCTGACGTGTACTGCGCCTCCTTCGAGCTGCTCCGATGGCTTCTGTGAGTTTAATCACCCCCTTGTTTCTACTCATTCCAGTTAGATCTATGAGCATGTGGTAGGGTTAGATATGTGGCCATGTTGTAGAATTGTACACCGCCAATCTATGTGGGTGTGATGTTTTCGTAGCTAGTAGTGATAGATTTGAAGCATGCCAGTTTTTTTTGCGGGGAATCATGCTAGGGGTTGTTTCCATGTCAGTAAGGATTGATAGCTAGTGGTGATGAATGATGTGTTGTATGCTAGTATGCAAGTATGTGTGCTAGTTTGTTGAACTCCTTGCTATGATTTGAGCTGGTGTGTTGAACTAGATCATCTGTCTGTACATGTCATAGTGCTCGTTCATACTGTCCACATGTAGTATTCATAATGTCCATGTTCAGTTCTAGTTACTATTGTTGATTTGTAGTGTGTTCCACTCTTGTTGATGCTTATGCTTGTAGTACATGAGCACGTAAGGGTTTAGGCAGGCGCTTATTGTGTCCCAGAGCCAATTCAGGGTGTCCTATGTCGAGGACACCCAACCTCCCATCGACCAGATGCCTCCTGATTCAGATGTTTTTGAGGTGCATCCTATGGTTCCATCATTTGTGCTGCATCAACCCAATGTTGCAGGTCAAAAGAAAGTCAGAAAGGATAAGAAGGAGGGCAAGGGGAACTTCATGAAATGGCAGCCGTTCTTGTTTACGTTTTTTCTTAACAACATGTGTGAAATCATATCTAGTGGGGTGATGTCTCACAAGGGCTTCAAAGAGGTGCACTTGAACGTTGTTGCAAAGCAGGTGTTTGAGTTTTGTGGGCAGAGGTGTTGGAAATATGCCCTAGAGCCAATAATAAATTAGTTATTACCATATTCCTTGTTCATGATAATCATTTATTATCCATGCTAGAATTGTATTAATCGGAAACTCAGATACATGTGTGGATACATAGACAACACCATGTCCCTAGTATGCCTCTAATGGACTAGCTCGTTGATCAAAGATGGTCAATGTTTCCTAGCCATGGACATGAGATGTCATTTGATAACAGGATCACATCATTAGGAGAATGATGTGATGGACAAGACCAAAACTATAAACATAGCATATGATAGTGTCAGTTTATTGCTATAGTTTTCTTCATGTCAAGTATCTGTTCCTATGACCATGAGATCGTGCAACTCACTGACACCAGAGGAATGCCTTGTTTGTATCAAACGTCGCAACGTAACTGGGTGACTATAAAGGTGCTCTATAGGTATCTCCAAGGGTGTCTATTGGGTTGGCATGGATCAAGACTGGAATTTGTTACTCCGTGTGACAGAGAGGTATCTCAGGGCCCAGTCGGTAATACAACGTCACAACAAGCCTTGCAAAAAATGTGACTAAAGTGTTAGCCACAGGATCTTGTATTACGGAATGAATAAAGAGACTTGCGAGTAACGAGATTGAACTAGGTATAGAGATACCGACAATTGAATCTCGGGCAAGTAACATACCGAAACAGCATACGGGATTAACTGAATCCTTGACATAGAGGTTCGACCGATAAAGATCTTCGTAGAATGTGTAGGAACCAATATGGGCATCCAGGTCCTGCTATTGGTTATTGACCGTAGAGGTGTCTCGGTCATGTCTACATAGTTCTCGAACCCGCAGGGTCTGCACACTTAACATTCAGTGATGTTTCGGTAGTATTGATTTATGTATGGCGGTGATCGAAGGTTGTTCGGAGTCCCGGATGAGATCCCGGACATCACGAGGAGCTCCGGAATGGTTCGAGGTAAAGATTGATATATAGGAAAGTGGTGTTTGAACTCCGGAAAAGTTTTGGGCATTTCCGATAGTGTACCGGGAGTGCCGAATGGGTTCCGGGGGACCACCAAGTGGGGCCATCGCACCCCAATGGGACACATGGGACTTAGTGGTGGCGCACCAGCCCCTGGTGGGCTGGCCAGCCAGCCTAAGAAGGCCTATGCGCAGGAGGAAGGACTAGGGGCCAAGTAGGAAAGAGTCCTACTAGGAGTCCACCTCCCTTGTGGGAGGTGGACTCCTCCCCTCTAGTTCGGCCGAAGCCCTCCTTGTAGGAGGGGCTAGGTTGACTCCTCTCCTCTCCCTCCTATATATACTAAGGGTTTTTGAGGGCAGCTCCCAACCGTAATTGCCATGTGCTCCCCTCTTCTTCCCTAGATCAGTTTCTCCTCTAGATTAGTTCTGCGGTGCTTAGGCAAAGCCCTGCGGGATTAGTTAACCACCACCGCCACCATGCCATTGTGCTGTCGGAGAGCTCATCTACCTCTCCGCTCCCTCTTGCTGGATCAAGAAGGCGGAGATCGTCATCGAGTCGTACGTGTGCTGAACGCGAAGGTGTCATCCGTTCGGCGCTAAATCGGAAGGACCACAACTGGGTCGTGGGACGGATCATGATTGGATTGCGAGATGGATCATGATGGGATCACGGGACAGCTTATGATTTGGATCGCGAAGACGTTCGACTACATCAACCGCGTTTCTTAACGCTTCCCGCTTAGCGATCTACAAGGGTATGTAGACCCACTCTCCCTCTCGTAGATCCTCATCACCATGGATAGATCTTGCGTGTGCGTAGGAAATTTTTTGTTTCCCATGCAACGTTCCCCAACAGTGGCATCATGAGCTAGGTCTATGTGTAGATGAGATCAGGAGTAGAACACAAAGGAATTTGTGGGCGTTGATGCTCATATTGCTTCCTCCCTTGGTCGGTTTTTGATTCAGCGGTATTGTGAGATGAAGCATCCCAGACCAACCGTACTCGTACGCTTACGAGAGACCGGTTCCATCGACTGACATGTGACTTTGTTGCATAAAGATGGTTGGCGGGTGTCTCTCTCCTACTGTAGTTGGATCGGATTCGACAAAGACGGTCCTTGAGAAGGTTGAATAGCAATTTGTGTATCACCGTTGTGGTTTTTGCATAGGTGAGAATTGTTCTTGCTAGATACTGTAGCAGACACGTAAAACATGCAACAACAATTAGAGGACGTCTAACTTGTTTTTGCAGGGTATGTTGTGATGTGATATGGCCAATTACATGATGAGATATATGTGATGTATGAGATGATAATGTTTTGTATAGAATATCACGACTTGCATATCGATGAGTACGGCAACCGGCAGGAGCCATAGGGTTGTCTTTAATTATTGTATCACCTGTGTATCAATCATTAAGTGCTATGTAATGATTTACTTTATCGCTAAGCGGTAGCAATAGTAGTATAAGCATGTTGGGCGCGACAACCCCGATGGCGACACGTTGATGGAGAGCAAGATGATGGAGATCATGGTGTCATGCCAGTGATGATGGAGATCATGTCGGTGCTTTGGAGATGGAGATCAAAAGCACAAGTTCATGGCCATATCATGTCATTTATGATTTGCATGTGATGTTAATACTTTTATGCACCTTGTTTTGCTTAGGACGACGGTAGCAATATAAGGTGATCCCTCACTAAAATTTCAAGATAAAATTGTGTTCTCCCCAAGTGTGCACCGTTGTGAAAGGTCGTCATGTCGATACACCACGTGATGATCGGGTGTGATAGACTCTACGTTCACATACAATGGGTGTAAGCCAGTGTTGCACGTGCAGAACACTCAGGTTAAACTTGACGAGCCTAGCATGTACACACATGGCCTCGGAACACAAGAGACCGAAAGGTCGAACATGAGTCATATAGTAGATATGATCAACATGATGATGTTCACCATTGAAAGCACCTCAACTCACGTGATGATCGGACTTGGGTTGGTGAATTTGGATCATGCATCACTCGAATGACCGGAGGGATGTCAATTTGAGTGGGAATTCTTAAGTAATATGATTAATTGAACTCATTTCTCATGAACATAGTCTAAAGTTGTCTTTGGAAAGTTATGTTGTAGATCAATAGCTCGCGTTGTAGCTCCCCTGTGTTTTTTTAAATAAATTCCTAGAGTAAATAGAGTTGAAAGATAATGGTAGCAATTATATGGACTAGATCCGTGATCAGAGGATTGTCCTCAATTGCTGCACAGAAGGCTTATGTCCTTGATGCACCGCTCGGTGCACCACCCCCTCTAGCGTCGTCTATGGATGTTGTGAACATCTGACAGGCACGTTGTGATGACTACTTGATAGTTCGGTGTGTCATGCATTACAACTTAGAATTGAGGCTCCAAAGACGTTTTGAACATCACGGAGCATATGAGATGTTCCAAGAGCTAGAATTGAGATTTCAGGCTCGTGTCCGTGTTGAGAGGTGTGAGACCTCCAACAAGATTCTTTACATGCAAGATGAAGGAGAATAGCTCAATGAGTGAGCATGTGCTCAGATTGTCTGGGTACTACAATCACTTGAATTGAGTGGGAGTTAATCTTCCAGATAAGATAGTGATTTGTATAGTTCTTCAAGTCACTGCCACCAAGCTACTAAAGCTTTGTGATGAACTATAACATGCCAGGGATGGATAAGATGGTCCCTAAGCTATTCGCGATGTTTGACACCGCGAAGGCAGAAATCAAGAAGGAGCATCAAGTGTTGATGGTTAAGTAAAACCGCTAGTTTCAAGAAGGGCAAGGGTAAGGAGGGAAACTTCATGGATGGCAAGCCAGTTGCTGCTTTAGTGAAGAAACCCGAGTTTGAACCCAAACCCGAGACTAAGTGCTTCTATTATGAGGAGAGCGGTCGCTGAAGCAGAACAAACCTAGATACTTGGTAGATAAGAAGGCTGGCAACGTCAAGAGAAGCATATTTGATATACGTGTTATTGATGTGTACCTTACTAGTACTCCTAGTAGCACTTGGGTATTAGATACCGGTTCACTTGCTAAATGTTAGTAACTCAAAATAATAGCTACGGAATAAACAGAGACTAGCTAAGGGAGAGGTGACGATGTGTGTTGGAAGTATTTCCAAGGTTGATGTGATCACCATCGCACGCTCTCTCTACCTTCGGGATTAGTGATGAACCTAAATAAATGTTATTTGGTGTTTGCGTTGAGCATGAACGTGATTAGATCGTGTTTATTGCAATACGGTTATTCATTTAAGTTAGAGAATGATGCTTATTCTATTTACATGAATAGTACCTTCAGTGGTCATGCACCCAATGAGAATGGTTTATTGAATCTTGATTGTAGTGATACACATGTTCATAATATTGATGCCAAAATATGCAAAGTTAATAATGATAGTACCACATACTTGTGGCACTGTCGCTAACGTCATATTGGTGTAAAACGCATGAAGAAACTCCATGTTGATGGATCTTTGGACTCACTCGATTTTGAATCAGTTGAGACATGCGGACCATGCCTCTTGGGCCAGATGATTGAAACCCCATTTTTCGGTATGATGGAGCGGGCAAGTGACTTATTGGAAATGATACATGTTGATGTATGCGATCCAATGAGTGTTGTAGCGTGCGGTGGATATCGTTGTTTTCTTACCTTCACTGATGATTTGAGTAGATATGGGCATATTTACTTGATGAAACACAAGTCTGAAACGTTTGAAAAGTTCAAGCAAATTCAGAGTGAAGTTTGAGATCATCGTGACAAGAAGATAAAATGTCTACGATATGATCATGGAGGTGGATATCTGAGTTACGAGTTTGGTATACAACTTAAGACAATGTGGAAGTTGTTTCACAACTCATGCCACCTGGAATACCATAGTGTGATGGTGTGTCTGAATATCGTAGTCGTGCTCTATTGAATATAATGCGTACTATGATGTCTCTTACCATTTTGCCACTATCGTTTTGGGGTTATGCATTAGAGACAACTACATTCACTTTAAATAGGGCACCTTCTAAATACGTTGAGGTGACACTATATGAATTATGGTTTGGCAGAAACCTAAGCTGTCATTTCTCAGAGTTTGGGAGTGCGAAGATTATGTCTGATGAGCTCGAACCCAAAGAGGAAAGGTGCATCTTCATAGGATACCCAATAGAGACGGTTGGGTACACTTTCTATCTCAGATCCGGAGGCAAAGTGTTTGTCGCTAAAACGTGTCATTTCTTGAGAAAGAGTTTCTCTCAAAAGATTTGAGTGGGAGGAAAGTAGAACTTGATGAGGTTGTTGAACCGTCACTTCAGTTGGATAGTAGCACGACGCAGAAATATGTTTCTGCAACGCCTACACCAAGTGAAGAGGAAGCAAATGATGATGATCATGAAGCTTCAGATCAAGTTACTACCAAACCTCGTAGGTCGACAAGGACTTGTACGGCCCCTGAGTGGTACATCAATCCTGTCTTGGAGGTCATCTTGTAAGACAACAGTGAAACTACGAGCTATGAAGAAGCGATGGTGGGCCCGGATTCCAACAAATGGCTAGGAGCCATGTAATCCAAGAAAGGATCCATGTATGAAACCAAGTATGGACTTTGGTGGACTTGCTCGTTGAACGCCAGTCTGTTGAGTACAAATGGACTTTTAAGAAAGAAGACAGATGCTGATGGTGAATGCCACCATTTATGAAGCTCGACTTGTTGCAAATAAGTTTCCAACAAGTTCAAGGAGTTGAGTACAATGAGACTTTCTCACCCGTAGAAATGCTAAAGTCTGTTGAAATTATGTTAGCAGTTGCTGCATTTTTCAATTATGAAATTTGGCAGATGGATGTCAAAACATAGTTTCATTAACGGTTTCCGTGAGGAACGGTTGTATGTGATACAACCAGAAGGTTTTGTCACTCCTAAGGATGCTAAAAGGTGTGCAAGCTCTAGCAATCCTTCTATGGACTCGAGCAAGCATCTCGGAGTTGGAATATACGCTTTGATGAGGTGATCAAAGTTTTTGGGTTTATAAAAAGTTTATGAGAAACTTGTATTTACAAGAAAGTGAGTGGGAGCACTATGGAATTTTTGATAAGTATATGTGGTTGACATATTGCTGATCAGAAATCATGTAGAATTTCTGGAAAGCATAAACGGTTGTTTGAAAAGAGTTTTTCAAAGGAAGACCTGGATAAAGCTAATTAATTGTTGGGCATCAAGATCTATGGAGATAGATCAATATGCCTAATAAGATTTTTCAATGAGTACATACCTAAGATTTTGAAAGAGTTCAAAATGGATCAGTCAAAGAAGTTCTTGCCTGATTTGTAACGTGTGAAGTTGAGTAAGACTCAAAGCTCGACCACGGAAGAAGAAAGAGAAAGGACGAAGGTCGTCCCCTATGCCTTAGCCATAGGCTCTATATTGTATGCCATGTTGTGTACCGCACCTGTGTGTGCCTTGCCATGAGTCTGTCAAGGGGTACAAGAGTGATCCAGGAGTGGATCACTGAACATCGGTCAAAATTATACTTAGTAACTAGAGGACTAAGGAAATATTTCTCGATTATGGAGGTGATAAAGAGTTCGTCGTAAAGGGTTATGTCGATGCAAGCTTCAACACCAATCCGGATGACTCTTAGTAGCAATCCGGATACCCATAGTGGAGGAGCCATTTAGAATGGCTTCAAGTGGAGCGTAGTGGCAGTATCTACAGTATGACATAGAGATTTGCAAAGTACACACGGATCTGAATGTCGCAGAATCGTTGAGTAAAACCTCTCTCACATGCAAAACATGATCAAACCCTAGAACTCATTGGGTGTGAGATTCATAATAATGTAAATCATAGAGCAATGTGAGCTAGATTATTGGCTCTAGTGCAAGTGGGAGACTGTTGGAAATATGCCCTAGAGGCAATAATAAATTAGTTATTATCATATTTCCTTTTTCATGATAATCGATTATTATCCATGCTAGAATTGTATTTATCGGAAACTCAGATACATGTGTGGATACATAGACACCACCATGTCCCTAGTATGCCTCTAATGGACTAGCTCGTTGATCAAAGATGGTCAAGGTTTCCTAGCCATGGACATGAGATGTCATTTGATAACGGGATCACATCATTAGGAGAATGATGTGATGGCCAAGACCCAAACTATAAACATAGCATATGACCGTGTCAGTTTATTCCTATAGTTTTTTGCATGTCAAGTATCTGTTCCTATGACCATGAGATCGTGCAACTCACTGACATCGGAGGAATGCCTTGTGTGTATCAAATGTCGCAACGTAACTGGGTGACTATAAAGGTGCTCTACAGGTATCTTCGAGGGTGTCTTTTGGGTTGGCATGGATCAACACTGGGATTTGTTACTCCGTGTGACAAAGAGGTATCTCAGGGCCCACTTGGTAATACAACATCACAACAAGCCTTGCAAGCAATGTGAATAAAGTGTTAGCCACGTGATCTTGTATTACGGAACGAGTAACGAGACTTGCCAGCAACGAGTTTGAACTAGGTATAGAGATACCGATGATCAAATCTCGGGCAAGTAACATACCGAAGAATAAAGGAAACATCATACGGGATTAACTGAATCCTTGACATAGAGGTTCGACCGATAAAGATCTTCGTAAAATATGTAGGAACGAATATGGGCATACAGGCCCCGCTATTGGTTATTGACCGTAGAGGTGTCTCGGTCATGTCTACATAGTTCTGAACCCACATGGTCTGCACACTTAACGTTCGGTGACGTTTCGGTAGTATTGAGTTATGTATGGTGGTGACCGAAGGTTGTTCGGAGTCCCGGATGATATCCCGGATGTCACGAGGAGCACCAGAATGGTCCGGATGTAAAGATTGATATATAGGAAAGTGGTGTTTGAACTTCAGAAAAGTTTCGGACATTTCCGGCAATGTATCGGGGTGAAGAATGGGTTCCGGGGGACCATCAAGTGGGGCCATCACACCGCAAGGGGCCCCATGGTCCTTAGTGGTGGCGCACGAACCCCTGGTTGGATGGGCAGCCAGACCAAGAAGGCTTATGCGCAGGAGGAAGGAGTAGGGGCCAGGTAGGAAAGAGTCCTACTAGGAGTCCACCTCCCTTGTGGGAGGTGGACTCCTCCTCTCTAGTTCGGCCGAAGCCCTCCTTGTAGGAGGGGCTAGGCTGCCTCCTCTCCTCTCCCTCCTATATATACTAAGGGTTTTTTAGGGCAGCCCCCAACTCTAATTGCCACGTGTTGCCCTCTTCTTCCCTATATCAATTTCTCCTCTAGATTAGTTATGCGGTGCTTAGGCGAAGCCTTGCAGGATTAGTTCACCACCACCGCCACCACGCCATTGTGGTGCCGGAGAACTCATCTACCTCTCTGCTCCCTCTTGCTAGATCAAGAAGGCGTAGATCATCATTGAGACGTACGTGTGCTGAACGTGAAGGTGTCGTCCGTTCGGCGCTAGATCGGAAGGACCGCGACTGGGTTGCGGGACGGATTGTGATTGGATCGAGGGACGGATCGTGATGGGATCGCGGGATGGCTTGTGATTTGGATCGCGAAGACGTTCGACTACATCAACCGCGTTTCTTAATGCTTCCCGCTTAGCGATCTACAAGGGTATGTAGATCCACTCTCCCTCTCGTAGATGCTCATCACCATGGATAGATCTTGCGTGTGCGTAGGATTTTTTTGTTTCCCATGCAACGTTCCCCAACAGGAGGTCACCTCGACCCAAGTCTACAAGCACCTCAGGAAGTGGAAAGTGAGGTGGATCACAGTGTCCAAACTCAGAGACCCAAACGATGCTTCATGAGATCAAGACACCTGCTTGATCCTTTTGTATGCGGAGCGCTACCAAGGCCACACCACGGTTAGCTCACGAATCATGTCATTCTAACTAACCATATGTTTAAGCATATGTACAATGTCATTCTAACTAACCACTCTGAGGTGTTTCTTTCTTAGGCTCACCACAAGCACGTGGAGTTTCCCAACACACACATCCAAAACTACCACTTGAGCAACATATCTTCTTCTTCAGGCTGGCAACCGGCAAGCATGACCTAGCTGGGCCCCGGTCAGCCGTTGTGTTCTTATTTTCCCCAAGTATCCATACACCCATGATTCATATACCATCATCCTTGATGGTCCTGACAAGGATGGTGATCACATTCGTGTGCTTGATATGAAGAGGAAGACGGGAGCATTGATGGAGGACGAGCTCACCGTCTTAACCAGCATGATTCAGGCCGTCAAGAAGGTCTCAAGCGCCATCAGGGACAGCAACAAAGCCAGCCCACCCTGACCTCTATAGCGTCGTCGTGGTCTAAAGTAGCTTCAACCTAGTGGCTCTAATGGCGACTCTGAGCCACCTGCTGGACAATAGAGTCCACGGTGTTAGGTTCGTTGCATGGGGCTTAGGACATGATTGGGCATGCACTACTACTAGTGCTTCTTTTGGTGGTGGTGACGGCGTGCATGATCCTCGATGGGGCGATGGCGATGCGATGACGACGATGATGTACATTTTGTGGTAGCTAGGCCTTGATAAAATCTTGATGTTGACCTATATATTTTGGTGAGGTGGTATAGTAACCCCTCACGCCAATGGTGAATTGGCGGTGGTACACCCTCTTTTGAATGTTGTCGCAGGATGACACCATAGTCGTGCTTGATGAACTTCCTATGCTATATGATCATGCATCCTTACTTATGTTTCATGTCTAGTGTGCTCCATTCTTGCTACTTAAATTTCTGCTCTTCTTACATGCTAGGACAAGTGGTATGTGGTGTTCCAAGGAAGGGTTCTAGGGGTTTACAATTTATGAGAAGCATGCAATGAACAAGTGTCAGGTTACAAAAACAACTGTCACAGAGGGTTTAAGATTAGGCAGGCAACATGGGATGCTTAATCCAAGGCTGCTCAAGTAGGCATGCAATGTTTAAGTTGGTAAGGCGGATCGATAGTTTGAGTTGAAGAACTTCATCATCACCGTCCAGTTTGTCATGATTACAATGTTGTTTTGTTGATGTGATCGGTGTAATCGTGTGTAAGGTGTAGGGAATAAACACATCACGTAGGATACAAGGTAAGCAGACCAAGCTGCATGTATGCAACCAAAAAACGTGCAATAGTATGAGCCAAGCCAATGCAAGCAACCAAACACCGTGCGTAGAGTCATTGCTATAATATGCATGCAACCAATCAACATGCATATGTTGGTTTTTTTACGTCATTAACTCAACCTTGTTGAGTTGGGACAAGTATGCAAAGGGGCTAAAAAGGTGCGACCAACCAAATGGGTCACTACATCATGACACACTTGGACACTTTAAAGAATTTTGACCGTTTGGTGTATCATTTGTTCTGCACAAATCCATGGGAAATACACATAATTATCTTTACTTTTATGATTACACAAGTACATACATGTTTATTTTTTTCATTTCCGGAGTTAGATAAGTATATGCATGTTTTATAAGAATGAATATATCGTACTCAATTATATCGGCCGGTTTGTTTTCTAATTGCTTTTTTTTTAAAAGAGACCGGCAATAATATCATACTCAATAATATCGACCACATGGAAAACACTAATTATTTGTTTTTTAATTGCCAGCTTAAGATTTTTAAGAAGGCCACGACTAAGAGTCAGTTTTTTTGTTGGCTTCTAGAATAAGTTGGAATAAGCTATCCCCTAGCCAACTTATTCTAGAAGTTCAACCAAATTTATTTGTTTTAAATCCTATTAATTAAGACCTGACTAGTAGATTTTTTTAAATACTTTTGATTGGACTTCTAGAATAAGCTGGATAAGGGCGACTTGAAACAATTCTTAGTTGTTTTGTTTTCATAATGAAAATGGAGGAAGGGACGTTTTACACACTTGAAAATAATAAAAGGCACAGGTCACTGAAGATTTTCACCCGGATCTATTCAGTTGGCATACTTACAGTGGAGGAGGTCGCATAAGCCATAATATTGCATCCGATGATGACAATCTTGTTATCCACGTCCGATATCCAGAAAGCTGTATCTTGGAAGGCCACCCATCCCTGTTCGTAGGTCATATTGCCAGTGGCTGGGTCATAGCACCGCGACGAGATCGTTTTGCCATTCATCCAGGCCTTACCGTCAGGCACCGAGATCTTTGTCACCTCGACATCCAACGGAAATACGTTTGCAATAAGCTTCTTGACGCTGAAACTCACGGTCGTGCAATTGAGCTTGAAGCCGTCGTGCAACGCGCACTTCTCGCCGATGCCGAAGGGGAACGGGATGTCGACGTCGCCGCACTTTGCCGGGCAGCCGGGCCGCTGGCCTGCCGGTACATCGGCCATGGCCAGCACCCAAATCGCCGAAAGGCAGAGGAGAACATGGCAAGAAAGAAGAAACCGAGAACACCCCAGCTTCATCTTTGCGGAACGAGTGAGTTGTGGATGCGTGCTCCTGAGCTCCTAGCTACGCCGGGGTGTTCAAATATCTCATTCTAGTCCTCTCACCGTCATGGACTGTAGCACACGCTAATTATTTGGAGGGACACGAAGACTTGGACTTGGCCAGTCCTTGGAAGACCATTCAACTCAATTGATTGCCATTCTTTCTGAAACGAAGTTTATTTGTCTTTGTTGATTGCTTTCTCAAATAGGATTTCGCTCTGCTATATAAATATAGCAGCCACCCGATACAATAAAGATGTCACTGCTGGGACAGACATCACAAGTATGCCAAAAAGAAATAAAAGAGGAAAAAAAAAGAATGACAACAGAGTCGGATTGACAAAAACGATGATGAGCCCAAACCGTTGCGCCCTCCAAGACATCTACCATGCTCCTAACACTTCGGACCACCGCATAATAAGCAACACCTTCAGGAAGGAAAAGCGACGATGACTATGCTGCTGCCCGGAATGCTCCTAGGGTTTCCCTCGTACGCGGAGGGGCGTGGTTGAGTGGGATACCCAACGCCCTTCAGGAAGGAACGACGGCACCAATATGCGCCACCATGGTCTAGGAGACACCACTACCGTCTCACCATGGAGACCTAAGTGGGACCGACGGGTCCAAGAGGGAGCAGCAGAGTCAGCAGCCACATGGGAGCGGACAATCTCCACTGCCCTCGGCTGTCACCGACCAGACGCAGCAAGGGGAGCACACCAGGCACGTAGGCCCGACCGATGGAGGTGATCAAGAGCTCGTCGTAAAGGGTTACGTCGATGCAAGCTTTGACACTGATCCGAATGACTCTAAGTCGCAAACTGGATACGTATTTATTCTTAACGGCGGAGCGGTGAGCTGGTGCGGTTTCAAGTAAAGAGTGGTAGCCAATTATACATGCGAAGCGGAGTACATCGCAACCTCGGAGGCAGCGAAGGAAGGTGTCTGGATGAAACAGTTCATGATAGATCTTGGAGTAGTGTCTAGTGCACTGAATCCAATGACTCTGTTCTGTGACAACACTCGTGCCATTGCTCTCGCCAAGGAACCAAGGTTTCACAAGAGGACCAGACACATAAAGCGACCCTTCAATTCCATCCGCGATTACATCGAGGAGAAGGATATAAATATTTGCAAAGTGCACACGGATCTGAATGTTGCAGACCCGTTGACTAAACCTCTTCCAAGGGCTAAACATGATCAACACCAAAACTACATGGGTGTTCGATTCATTACAATGTAAATCACATAGTGATGTGAGCTAGATTATTGACTCTAGTGCAAATGGGAGACCGTTGGAAATATGCCCTAGAGGCAATGATAAAATAGTTATTATTATATTTCTTTGTTCATGATAATTGTTTATTATCCATGCTATAATTGTATTGACTGGAAACACATTGCATGTGTGGATATATAAACAACACTTTGTCCTTAGTGTGCCTCTAGTAAACTAGCTCGTTGATAAAAAATGGTCAAGGTTTTCTAGCCATTGACATGAGATATCATTTGATAACGGGATCTCATCATTAGGAGAATGATGTGATGGACAAGACCCAAACTATAAACATAGCATATGATCGTGTCAGTTTATTGCTACAGTTTTCTGCATGTCAAGTATATGTTCCTATGACCATGAGATCATGCAACTCACGGACACCAGAGGAGTGCCTTGTGTGTATCAAACATCGCAACGTAACTGGATGACTATAAAGATGCTCTACAGGTATCTTCGAGGGTGTCTGTTGAGTTGGCATGGATCAACACTGGGATTTGTTACTCCGTGTGACGGAGAGGTATCTTAGGGCCCACTCGGTAATACAACATCACAATAAGCCTTGCAAGCAATGTGACTAAGTGTTAGCCACGGGATCTTGTATTACGAAAACGAGTAAAGAGACTTGCCGGTAACGAGGTTGAACTAGGTATGGAGATACCGACGATCGAATCTCGGGCAAGTAACATACCGAAGAACAAAGGGAACATCATACGGGATTAATTGAATCCTTGACATAGAGGTTCGGCCGATAAAGATCTTCGTAGAATATGTAGGAATCAATATGGGCATCCAGGTCTCGCTATTGGTTATTGACCGTAGAGGTGTCTCGGTCATGTCTACATAGTTCTCGAACCCGCAGGGTCTGCACACTTAAGGTTTGGTGACGTTTCGGTAATATAGAGTTATGCATGGTGGTGACCAAAGGTTGTTCGGAGTCCCGGATGAGATCCCGTACGTCATGAGGAGCTCCGGAATGGTCCGTAGGTAAAGACTGATATATAGGAAGTCCTGTTTTGGTCACCGGAAAAGTTTCGGGCTCATCGGTAGTGTACCGAGAGTGTCGGGAGGGTACCGGGGGACCATCGGAAGCGGTATTTCGACCCAATAGGCTACATAGGTTGTGGGAGAAGGAATATTATCCCTTAGTGGGCTAGCCGAAGGCCCACAGGAATCCCATGCAGCTAGGGAAGAAAACCCAAGGTGGAAATAAGGCAAAAGTGGGAAAATAAGGAAGGAGTCCTAATCCTACTAGGAGTGGAGCAGGAGGACTCCTCCCTCCCACTTCGGCCGAACTAGGGTTGCCTCCCTTGGGAGCCAAGCCTCTTCCCTCCCCTCCTCCTATATATACTAGAGGTTTTGAGGGTTTTTGACACAGAAAAACAGCCATGTGCTACCTCTCCTCTAGATCGTAGTTTCTCCTCTAGATCGGTTTTCAGCGGTGCTTAGGCGAAGCCCTGCTAGAATAACTCCACCACCATTGCCGCAAGGTCGTCGTGCTGCCGAAGAACTCGTCTACCTCTACGCTCCCTCTTGCTGGATCAAGAAGGCGGAGATCGTCATCAAGCCGTACATGTGCTGAACGCGGAGGTGCCGTCCATTCGGCGCTAGATCGGGACGGATCGTGATTGGATCGCGGGACGCTCGGCGATTTGGATCGTGATGACATTCGACTACATCAAACGCGTTTTTTAACGCTTCCCATTTAGCGATCTACAAGGGTATGTAGATCCACTCTCCCCTCTCGTAGATGCTCATCTCCTAGATTGATCTTGGTGAAGCGTAGGAATTTTTTTGTTTCCCATGCAACGTTCCCCAACACTGGCATCATGAGCTAGGTCTATGTGTAGACGAGATCTCGAATAGAACACGAAGAGTTTGTGGGCATTGATGCTTAGATTGCTTCCTCCCTTGGTCGTGTTTTGGTTCAGCGGTATTATGGGATGAAGCGGCCCGGACCAACCTTACTCGTACGCTTACGAGAGACCGGTTCCATCGACTGATGTGTAACTTCGTTGCACAAAGATGGTTGGCGGGTGTCTGTTTTTCCTACTCTAATTGGATCGGATTCGACAAAGGCGGTCCTTGAGACGGTTTCAAAGCAACTTATTTATCACCGTTGTGGTTTTGTGTAGGTGAGAATTGTTCTTGCTAGATACCCGTAGCAGCCACGTAAAACTTGCAACAACAATTAGAGGACGTCTAACTTGTTTTTGCAGTATATGTTGTGATGTGATATGGTCAATTACATGATGAGATATATGTGATGTATGAGATGATCATGTGTTATATATAATATCACGACTTGCATGTCAATGAGTACGGCAACCGGCAGGAGCCATAGGGTGGTCTTTAATTATTGTATGACCTGTGTGTCAATCATTAAGCGCTATATAATGCTTTACTTTATCGCTAAATGGTAGCTATAGTAGTATGAGCATGGTGGGTGCGACAACCCCGATGGCAACACAATGATGGAGATCATGGTGTTGTGCCGGTGACGATGGAGATCATGCCAGTGCTTTCAAGATGGAGATCAAAAGCACAAGCTCATGGCCATATCATGTCACTTATGATTTGCATGTGATGCCAATCCTTTTCTGCACCTTGTTTTTCTTAGGACGACGGTAGCATTATAAGGTGATCCCTCACTTAAATTTTAATATGAATTGTGTTCTCCCCGAGTGTGCACCGTTGCGAAAGTTCGTCGTGTCGAGACACCACGTGATGATCGGGTGTGAGGCTCTACGTTCACATACAACGGGTGCAAGCCAGTGTTGCACATGCAGAACACACGGGTTAAACTTGACGAGCGTAGCATGTACAGACATGGCCTCGGAGCACAAGAGACCGAAAGGTCGAACATGAGTCATATAGTAGATATGATCAACATGATGATGTTCACCATTGAAACCACTTCAACTCATGTGATGATCGTACTTGAGTTGGTGAATTTGGATCATGTATCACTCAGATGACCTGAGGGATGTCAATTTGAGTGGGAGCTTTAGTAATTTGATTAACTAAACACATTATCATGAACAATAGTCTTAGTAACCTTTGCATATTTATGTTGTAGATCAATGGCTCGTGCAGTAGCACCCCTTAATTTTAATGCGTTCCTAGAGAAAGCTAAGTTGAAACATGATGGAAGTAACTTTATAGACTGGGCCCGTAATCTGAGGATTATCCTCACGGCTTCCCAGAAGTCATATGTGCTTGATGCACCGCTTGGTAACCAACCCGCAAACATGCCATCCGAAGACGTTAAGAACGCTTGGGAGGCATGTTCTAGAGATTACTCAATAGTTCAGTGTGCAATATTTTATGGCTTAGAACCGGGACTTCAAAGACGTTTTGAACGTCATGGAGCATATGAGATGTTTCAGGAGTTGGAGTTTATCTTTAAGAATAATGCCCGGATCGAGAGGTATGAGACCTCAGATAAGTTCTATGCTTGCAAAATGGAGGAGAACGGGTCTATCAGTGAACATATACTCAGAATGTCTGGGTATTCAACTCGTCTGGTGGAGTTAGGGATGCTCCTTCCTCCAGAGGCGATCACTGACAGAGTTCTTCAATCACTGCCACCTAGCTACAAGAGCTTTGTGATGAACTATAACATGCACGGGATGAACAAGTCAGTCGTCGAGCTGTTTGCGATGCTGAAAGTCACTGAGTCTGAAATCCAGAAAGAACATCAAGTGTTGATGGTCAATAAAACCACTAGTTTCGAGAAGAATGGCAAGGGCAAGAAGGGTAACTCTAAGAAGGGTGGCAAAGCAGTTGCTCCTCCCGTGAAGAAACCCAAGGCTGGATCCAAGCCAGAAACTGAGTGCTTTCATTGCAAGGGAACTGGTCACTGGAAGCGGAACTGCTCCAAGTATCTGGCTGACAAGAAGGCGGCCAGCAATAAACAAGGTATATATGATATATATGTTATTGATGTGTACCTTACTAGCTCTCTTTGTAGTGCCTGGGTATTTGATACCGGTTTGGTTGCTCACATTTGCAACTCAAAACACGAACTACGGAATAGACGAAGGCTAGCGAAGGACGAAATGACGATGTGCGTGGGAAATGGTTCCAAGGATGATGTGATCGCCGTCGGCACACTCTCTCTTTGATTACCATCGGGATTAGTGATGAACCTGAATAGTTGTTATTTAGTGCCTGCATTAAGCATGAACATTATATCTGGATCTTGTTTATTGCGAGACGATTACTCATTTAAATCAGAGAATAATGGTTGTTCTATTTATATGAGTAATATTTTTTATGGTCATGCACCCAATGTGAGGGGTTTATTCATATTGAATCTTGATAGTGATGATACACATGTTCATAACATTGATGCCAAAAGATGTAGAGTTGATAATGATATTACCACTTTCTTGTGGCACTGCTGTTTGGGTCATATTGGTGTAAAACGCATGAGGAAGCTCCATGCTGATGGACTTTTGGAGTCACTAGATTTTGAATCACTTGACACATGTGAACCATGCCTCATGGGCAAGATGACTAAAACGTCGTTCTCTAAAACAATGGAACGAGCGAGTGATTTGTTGGAAATCATACATACTGATGTGTGCGGTCCAATGAACATTGAGGCGCACGGTGGATATCGTTATTTTCTCACCTTCACTGATGACTTAAGTAGATATGGGTATATTTACTTAATGAAACACAAGTATGAAACATTTGAAAAGTTTAAGCAATTTCAAAGTGAAGTTGAGAATCATCATAACAAGAAGATTAAATTCCTGAGATCTGATCGAGGAGGAGAATATCTGAGTTATGAGTTTGGCAGTCACTTAAGACAGCGTGGAATTGTTTCACAATTGACACCGCCTGGAACACCACAGCGTAATGGTGTGTCCGAACGTCGTAATCGAACCTTATTAGATATGGTGCGTTCTATGATATCTCTTGCCGATTTGCCACTAACATTTTAGGGTTATGCATTAGAGACAGCTGCATTCACTTTAAATAGGGCACCATCGAAATCCGTTGAGACAACGCCATATGAACTGTGGTTTGGCAAGAAGCCAAAGTTGTCATTTCTTAAAGTTTGGGGATGTGATTCTTATGTCAAGAAGCTTCAGCCTGAAAAGCTAGAACCCAAAGCGGAGAAATGCGTCTTAATACGATACCCAAAAGAGACAGTTAGGTATACCTTCTATCTCAGATCCGAAGGCAAAGTGTTTGTCGCTAAGAACGGAACATTTCTTGAGAAAGAGTTTCTCTCGAAAGAATTGACTGGGAGGAAAATAGAGCTTGATGAGGTTATTGAACCTTTATTTCAACTAGAGAGTAGCGCAGCGCCGAAAGATATTTCTGTGGAGCCTACAACAGTTGAAGAGGAAGTTAATGATGATGATCATGAAGCTTTGGATCAAGTTACTATTGAACCTCGTAGGTCGACAAGGGTGCGTACTGCTCCTGAGTGGTACGACAACCCTGTCTTGGAGGTCATGTTGTTGGACAACGATGAACCTGCGAGCTATGGAGGAGCGATGATGGGCCCGGATTCCGAGAAATGGTTAGAGGCCATGAAATCCGAGATGGGATCCATGTATAAAAACAAAGTATGGACTTTGGAAGTATTACCTGAAGGGCGAAAGGACATTCGGAACAAATGGATCTTTAAGAAGAAGATGGACGCGAACAGTAATATCACCGTCTATAAAGCTCGACTTGTGGAAAATGTTTTTTCACAAGTTCAAGGAGTTGACTACGATGAGACGTTCTCACCCGTAGCGATGCTTAAGTCCGTTAGAATAATGTTAGCAATAGCTGCATATTTCGACTATGAAATTTGGCAGATGGATGTCAAAACAGCATTCCTCAACAGATTCCTTGAGGAAGAGTTGTATATGATGTAACCTGAAGGTTTTGTCGATCCAGAGAATGCTGACAAAGTTTGCAAACTCCAGCGATCCATTTATGGACTGGTGCAAGCATCTCGGAGTTGGAATAAGCGCTTTGATGAGGTGATCAAAGCGTTTGGGTTTATACAAGTTTATGGAGAAGCTTGTATTTACAAGAAAGTGAGTGGGAGCTCTACAACATTTCTAATATTATATGTGAATGACATATTGCTGATTGGAAACAATATAAAAGTGCTGGAAAGCGTGAAGGAATATTTGAACAAGAGTTTTTCAATGAAGGACCTAGGAGAAGTTGCTTTCATATTAGGCATTAAGATCTATAGAGATAGATCGAGACGCTTGATAGCACTTTCACAAAACACATACCTTGATAAAGTTTTGAAGAAGTTCAAAATGGATTAGTCCAAGAAGGGGTTCTTGCCTGTGTTACAAGGTGTGAAGTTGAGTAAGACTCAATGTCCAGTGACTGCAGAAGATAGAGAGAAGATGAGTGTCATCCCCTATGCTTCAGTCATAGGCTCTATCATGTATGCAATGTTGTGCACAAGACCCGATGTCATTCTTGCCATAAGTATGGCCGGAAGGTTTCAAAGTGATCCTGGAATGGAGCACTAGACGGTGGTCAAGAATATCCTTAAGTACCTGAAAAGGACTAAGAAAATGTTTCTCATTTATGGAGGTGATCAAGAGCTCGTCGTAAAGGGTTACGTCGATGCAAGCTTTGACACTGATCCAGATGACTCTAAGTCGCAAACCGCATACGTATTTATTCTCAACGGTGGAGCGGTGAGCTGGTGCAGTTCCAAGCAAAGAGTGGTAGCTAATTCTATATGCGAAGCGGAGTACATCGCAGCCTCGGAGGCAGCGAAGGAAGGTGTTTGGATGAAGCAGTTCATGATCGATCTTGGAATAGTGCCCAGTGCACAGAATTCAATGACTTTGTTCTATGACAACACTAGTGTCATTGCTCTCGCCAAGGAACCAAGGTTTCACAAGAGGACCAGACACATAAAGCGACGCTTCAATTCCGTCCACGATTACATCAAGGAGAAGGACATAAATATTTGCAAAGTGCATACGGATCTGAATGTTGCAGACCCGTTGATTAAACCTCTTCCAAGGGCTAAACATGATCAACACCAGAACTGCATGGGTGTTCGATTCATTACAATGTAAATCACATAGTGATGTGAGCTAGATTATTGACTCTAGTGCAAGTGGGAGACTATTGGAAATATGCTCTAGAGGCAATGATAAAATGGTTATTATTATATTTCCTTGTTCATGATAACTGTTTATTATCCATGCTATAATTGTATTGACTGGAAACATATTGCATGTGTGGATATATAGAGAACACTTTGTCCCTAGTGTGCCTCTAGTAAACTAGCTTGTTGATCAAAGATGGTCAAGGTTTCCTAGCCATTGGCATGAGATGTCATTTGATAACGAGATCTCATCATTAGGAGAATGATGTGATGGACAAGACCCAAACTATAAACGTAGCATATGATCGTGTCAATTTATTGCTATAGTTTTCTGCATGCCAAGTATATGTCCTATGACCATGAGATCATGCAACCCACGGACACCGGAGGAGTGCCTTGTGTGTATCAAACGTCGCAACGTAACTGGGTGACTATAAAGGTGCTCTACAGGTATCTCCGAGGGTGTCTGTTGGGTTGGCATGGATCAACACTGGGATTTGTTACTCCGTGTGACGGAGAGGTATCTCAGGGCCCACTCGGTAATACAACATCACAATAAGCCTTGCAAGCAATATGACTAAGTGTTAGCCACGGGATCTTGTATTACGGAAACGAGTAAAGAGACTTGCCGATAACGAGGTCAAACTAGGTATGGAGATACCGACGATCGAATCTCGGGCAAGTAACATACCGAAGAACAAAGGGAACATCATACGGGATTAACTGAATCCTTGACATAGAGGTTCGACCAATAAAGATATTCGTAGAATATGTAGGAATCAATATGGGCATCCAGGTCCCACTCTTGGTTATTGACCGTAGAGGTGTCTCGGTCATGTCTACATAGTTCTCGAACCCGCGGGGTCTGCACACTTAAGGTTTGATGACGTTTCAATAGTATAGAGTTATGCATGGTAGTGACCGAAGGTTGTTTGGAGTCCCGGATGAGATCCCGGACGTCACGAGGAGCTCCGGAATGGTCCGGAGGTAAAGATTGATATATAGAAAGTCCTGTTTTGGTCACCAGAAAAGTTTCGGCCTCATCGATAGTGTACCGGGAGTGCCGAAAGGGTACCGGGGGACCATCGGGAGGGGTATTTCGACCCAAGAGGCTACATGGGCTGTGCGAGAAGGAATATTAGCCCTTAGTGGGATGACCGAAGGCCCACAGGAAGCCCATGCGGCTAGGGAAGAAAACCCAAGGTGAAAAGAAGACAAAAGTGGGAAAATAAGAAAGGAGTCCTAATCCTACTAGGAGTGAAGGAGGAGGACTCCTCCCTCCCACTTCGGCCGAACTAGGGTTGGCTACCTTGGGAGCCAACCCTCTTCCCTCCCCTTCTCCCATATATACTAGAGGTTTTGAGAGTTTTTGACACAGAAAAACAGCCACGTGCTACCTCTCCTCTAGATCGTAGTTTTTCCTCTAGATCGTTTTTCAGCGGTGCTTAGGCGAAGCCCTACTGGAATAACTCCACCACCATCGCCGCAACGCCGTCGCGCTGTCGGAGAACTCGTCTACCTCTTCGCTCCCTCTTGCTGGACCAAGAAGGCGGAGATCGTCATCAAGCCGTACGTGTGCTGAACGCGGAGGTGCCGTCCATTCGGCGCTAGATCGGGACGGATCGTGATTTGATCGCGGGACGCTCGGCGATTTGGATCGCGGAGACGTTCGACTACATCAACCGCGTTTCTTAACGCTTCCCGCTTAGCGATCTACAAGGGTATGTAGATCCACTCTCCCTCTCGTAGATGCTCATCTTCTAGATTGATATTGATGAAGCGTAGGAATTTTTTTGTTTCCCATGCAACGTTCCCCAACATATACTCATAACTTATGAGAGTACAAACCCGTGGTTGGCAATTAGGAAGGCAACATTCCCATCAATAGGAAGGTGTCTAGACTTGATGCATTGTTTTGGTCGTTACTTTGAGATCTCTTGTCGGTTTTTCAAACGGAGAAGATTATGTTTTCAACTTACAGAAGCTCATCCCAACTTGCACGTTCAGACCAACTTATGGTTAGATAGTATTTTTCTAGATCTATTTCGGGCCTTCCATCGAATGTGTGTCAAGTGGAGAAGACGTTTTGTCGACTATAGAAACGACGATTCCATCAATCTCAAAATGATGTGCCGGCTCGATCTGTTAAAAATGATCATAAAGATAGAATATATGAACGGAATATGGATAAGTATACATACGTATGTATGAGGGTCTACAACTCTGCATCTATATCGTGTTTAGAAAATTTGCACGTCCTAAGTTAATTAACAACTCAGACACGGGTGTGCGTAGGGGCAACGAAAATAGATGCTCTTTTCGGTTTTGGTAATATAGGAAAATGGTTACGTGTTAATTTCCGTGCGGTGCTTTCAGCCCGCGTTACTGCATCCTAAGTCTCTACGAATACTTAACAAGCGCACTGTGAGCACGAAGTGTTGAGCATCTATAGCCCGAACTTGCAAATTCAGCTTTTTAAACGTCCGCGGACACGTCCGAACGCGTTTGCAGATTATGACCCGACATTTTTTAAATCCACGTCTTCACATCCGTGCATCTCATATCCGGCATCTTATATCCATACATATGCATGCAACAAGTACATAGATGAACAAACGCTAAAAATCGACAACAAACAGACATATAAATCTGGCATGATTTACACAGACATCACCAAAAGATCACCAAACTGACATAGTTCAAAGATCTGACACATTCTAAGTAACTACATACTAATGAGAGGGCAAGCTTCACCACTTCCTCGCCGGCACTTTGCCCTTCAGGCCACCGGCGCTGCTATAGGCGTCCGCAGTAAAAGGTGGGTCGATGCCGGAGCCGTCGCAGTCAGACCCATCGTCGGAGGAGGAGTCGGAGATGACGATGAAGCCTTGCAAGCGCCGGACCATGCGGACTTGCTTCAGCTTCAGCTTGGCCACCCTCGTCGCCTCCGCCGCTGCCAATGCCACCTCCCATTCAGATTGCTCAATGTCGAGCCGTAGGTTCTGTTGGGGAACGTAGTAATAATTCAAAATTTTCATACGTGTCACCAAGATCAATCTAGGAGATACTAGCAACGAGAGAGAGGGAGTGCATCTTCATATCCTTGAAGATCGCTAAGCGGAAGCGTTACAAAGAACGCGGTTGATGGAGTCGTACCTACGGCGATTCAAATCGCGGAAGATCCGATCCAAGCGTCGAACGGACAGCGCCTTCGCTTTCAACACATGTACAACCCGGGGACGTCTCCTCCTTCTTGATCCAGCAAGGGAGGAGGAGAAGTTGAGGGAGAGCTCCGGCAGCACGACGGCATGGTGGCGATGGAGCTCGTGGTTCTCCGACAGAGCTTCGCTAAGTGCTACGAAGGAGGAGGAGGTGTAGGAGGGGGAAGGGCTGCGCCAGGGGAGGGTGTGGCTGCCCTCCCCCCCACTATTTATAGGGGGCAGGGGAGAGGGGGCCGACCCCCTAGATCCATCTAGAGGGGGACGCCCCCCCGGGGGGCAGCGCCCCCCTTAGGGTTTCCAACCCTAGGCGCCAACTACAACCCATTAGGTCCTCCGGGGCAGGTGGACCCTCCCGGTGAACCACCAGAACCCCTTCGATGGTCTCGGTACAATACCGATAAATCCCGAAACCTTTCCGATGACTGAAACTGGACTTCCCATATATAAATCTTCACCTCCGAACCATTTCGGAACTCCTCGTGACGTCTGGGATCTCATCCGGGACTCCAAACAACTTTTGGTAACCACATACAATTCCCATTATAACTCTAGCGTCATCGAACCTTAAATGTGTAGACCATACGGGTTCGGGAACCATGCAGTCATGATCGAGACACCTCTCCGACCAATAACCAATAGCGGGATCTGGATACCCATATTGGCTCCCACATGTTTCACGATGATCTCATCGGATGAACCACGATGTCGGGGATTCAATTAATCCCGTATACAATTCCCTTTGTCCATCGGTATGTTACTTGCCCGAGATTCGATCGTCGGTATCCCTATACCTTGTTCAATCTCGTTACCGGCAAGTCTCTTTACTCGTTCTGCAACACATGATCCCATGAATAACTCCTTAGTCACATTAAGCTCATTATGATGATGTATTACCGAGTGGGCCCAAAGATACCTTTCCATCACACGGAGTGACAAATCCCAGTCTCAGTTCGTACCAACCCAACAGACTCTTTCGGAGACACCTGTAGTGCACCTTTATAGTCACCCAGTTACATTGTGACATTTGATACACCCAAAGCATTCTTACGGCATCCGGGAGTTGCACAATCTCATGGTTTAAGGAAATGATACTTGACATTAGAAAAGCTCTAGCAGACAAACTACACGATCTTGTGCTATGCTTAGGATTAGGTCTTGTCCATCACATCATTCTCCTAATGATGTGATCCCGTTATCAACGACATCCAATGTCCATGGCCAGCAAACCATGACCATCTATTGATCAACGAGCTAGTCAACTACATGCTAACTAGGGACATGGTGTGGTCTATGTATTCACACATGTATTACGGTTTTCGGCTAATACAATTATAGCATGAACAATAGACAATTATCATGAACAAGGAAATATAATAATAACCATTTTATTATTGCCTCTAGGGCATATTTTCAATAGGTTCTTGGCGTTGATCCAATGGAGCCTTCGGGTTTCCGTCTTCATCGTGGTCAGTGACCGACGATACATCGACTGGAGGAGACGATCCTCGTCGTTGGGCACCGGCATCACGCGGCGGCGGCGGGAGGACTGCCCAGCTGCTTCGGACCAGCCCACCCTTTCCCTTGCCCTCTGCCTCTCGTGGCGGGCGGCGCGTGCCTTCGACTTTCGAGTCCGCATCCACGACCTCGGCGGAGCGGACACTAGAACCCACCGTTGCTCGTGCGGAGCAGCGACCGGAGGTGGAGGAGGCCGTCGGGCGGGCGGAGCAGACTACGCAGGCTTCACAGATCCGTGCACGGAGCTGGAAGGGTCGGCACCGGCGCTATGGCAACGGGCAACAGATGGCATCACACCGAACCCGGAGATGTCGCCCATATTGACCCGCGAGCGCTCGAGCGCCTCCTCGTCAACCTCGTTGCCGAGGAAGTGGCTGCCGGTGTTGGACATGGTCACCGGCGCGTGAGGTTGTGGAAAATGGAGTGTCGGGGAAGCGGATCGGAGTGAACTGAGCTAGGGTTTGCACGGGCGGGGATTTTTGTGGGGTCAAGGTGGGCTAGAGGTGGACCGGACTGACGTGACGAACGTGTTCGGGCCGTCTCATATCCTCCTCATATTTGATCTGGATATGATGGGTACCCATCAGTCCGGACGTTTGAGGTTTGTTTGAGGGGTTCTATTAGATCGCGTTTTTGTAACTAGTGGGCGGCCAAAGGTCCGACTGTATATGCTCTTACGGACTGTGAATTGGTCCACATGCTCACAGGCTTTCTTTTCTCAAAAATCCCAGACCAACGAGTGGTATCTCGTTCGTGTAGAGAGAGTACCGCGTCCTGGTCCCCGGTCATATTGGAGCAGAGCGACGATGAAGCCTTGCAAGCGCCAGACCATGCGGTCTTGCTTTTACTTCAGCTTGGCCACACTCGTTGCCTCTGCCGCTACCAACACCGCCTCTCGCTCGGATTGCCAATGTCGAGCAGGAGGTTCTTGGCGTTGATCCGACAGAGCCGTCGGGCTTTCGTCTTCGCCGTGGTCAGTGACCTACGTTACACCCCACGGGAGGAGACGGTCCTCCTCGTTGGGCACGGATCACACGACAGCATCGAGAGGGTTGCCCAGCCACGTCGGACCAACCCGCTCTCTCCCTTGCCCTCTGCCTCTCGCGGCGGGCGGTGCGTGCCTCCGACTTCCGAGTCCGCATCCGCGACGCCAGCGAAGCGAGCACTAGAACCCACCGATGCCCACCTCCGGCCGTCGGGAGGGGGGGGGAGCAGGCTTCGCAGATCCGTGCGCGGGGCGGGAAGGGTCAGCACCGACGCTATGGCGACGGGCAACATGTGGCGTCGCACCGGACCTGGAGCTGCCGCCCGTATCGACCTGCGAGCGCTCAAGCGCCTCCTCATCAACCTTGCTGCCATGGAAGTGACCGTCGGTGTTGGACATGGTTACCAGCGTGCTAGGTTGGGGAAAGTGGAGCACCGGGGAAGCGAAGCGCAGTGAACTAAGCTAGGGTTTGCGCATATGGGGATTTTAATGGGGTCGGGGTGGGCTAGAGGTGGACCAAACTGACGTAGCGGACGTGTTCAGGCCGCCTCATATTCTCATCATATTTCGACTGGATATGAAAGGTGTCGGTTAACCCAGACGTTTGAGATTCATTTGAAAGGTTAGGTTAACTCGTGTTTTTGTGACACGGTTAATCCAAAGATCCGTCTGTATATGACTCTTACGGACTGTGAAATTGGTCCGCATGCTCGCAGGCTTTGTTTTCTCGAAAATCCCGGACCAACGAGTGGTATCTCGTTCGTGCAGAGAGAGTACTGCATCCTGGTCCCCGGTCATATTGGAGCAGAGCGACTGATTCGGAGAACACGAAAATCCCACGCATCTCTAGCTGGAATATCAAGGTAACACATCAAAATCGTTTGAACGTTATGCTGGGACCTTTTGACACCGGTGCCTGGATACTGCTTGCTTTCGAGTGGTACCACCTCCACGCATCTAGAATGCCGCTTAGCTCTAAAAGAGATTTTCCACGACCCAATGGTAGATTATTTTTAGCGCCGGGATTTGACAGGGATGTGGTGGGATTTCCACCTCCTCTTGATCAACCAAATGCACAACTAGCCGCAGAAGTATTACTTGGGATGATGAACCGGTGATTCTGTGAGAAGACAATCGCTATAGTTGCATAAGCCTTTGTTAATTCCTCAGTAACAGTACAGACAATGACCAAATTTGAACTAAAACCACAACATTTATTTTGAAACGGATGGGAGTAAATGATTTTGGGTGGTAACAATACAGAAGATGTGTAGTACAGATCTTGTGTTGGCTTACACTAGATACACTTATAAAAGAGGTTCAGATAAATTATAAAAGAGGTTCAGAGCAATGTCTCGAATTCAGGTTTATTTTGAATCCTCTATTCTTAAATAGCTACAACCCACTACCTAATTTTCCTCTCCATGCAACAATGCCACATCACCAAGCCATGCATGTATTCATAAGTTACTTTTTTCATTAATCTCTTCATGCAAAATATACCACCACATGCATGATTTTTTTTTGCCATAAGTCATGTAAGACACTTCTATTTTTTTGCATTAATTTTAGTCTTATATCTCTTAATCATACATTTTTTAACAAAGTTCCCGCAGCAACGCGGGGGGCATTGTCTAGTGTCAGCAAAGTTGGCTTCGGAAATTCAAATTTGGACCATATATGCACATGAGGTTTTGTACTCACATCTTACTAGGCATGCATGCATGCGACATGCAGTAGGTGAGATGAAGAATTGACATGACCAAACAATGATGGGAACTCCTCTGACCCTCCCAAAGGAAGAATTTTCAGGCCGTGACTTTCTAGCGCTTTCGCAGGAGAAAGCCAAGAGATAGACCAAAAATAGAGCAGACTGACCACATATTTCCAGCAGTAAGATTAGTCTCTGCCATCCTTAATTTAATAAATCGGAATTTATAGCCTAAAAGGCCGTTTGGGTATAGCAGATGTGCACTATTCAACAAGAACACGATTATCACTGAGAATCTGAATTTATGCCATCTCGAGTTCAACTTCACTGGATCATTTGCGTTCTAGCGGAATTAATCATCATTGCCATGATCACCAATTAGTTATTTGCACCTTTAAGCGGCAGAGTGAGCTCACTACTTTGAAAGAATGGCCAACAAAAAGTTCAACAAATCTTCAAACTTTCTCAACAAAATGACAGGTTCGACCATCTTACTCAAAAAGAACTACGGATAAGATGGGAGATGCCAGGGGCAATACCTTGGGAGAGACGGACCAGGATCTGTGGGGAGGGGCAGCGGGTATCTGACGGGGCAACATCAACGACCAGGAAATCAGGAAGGAGACGGGGCATCGTAGATGATAGCGGGAAGCCAAGACAGAGGAGAGCGTGCAGCTGTGTCACCTTCTCGTGCAGTTACCGATGGCGGCCGCTCATCCAGGAGGAGAGTGGGGCTGTCGCCGTGGCCAGTGGCGGCGAGAAGCTGGGAAGGAGGAGAGGTGCAGCGGTAAGTGGCAGATTACTCGTGTGCATGCCCTCCTTGCCTGAAGCTGTTTCTGCACATGGTAATGGTTTTTTCCCTCCCTTTAGCAACTTCTGAAAGAAGTACAGGATACAACATCCACTGCCAACTTTTGGAATTGTATACTCAAGTCAGCTTATATCTCTGTGCTATTGCTATTGGATGCCTAATCTTTCCATTTCTTGATCAAGCATTAAGCATAGTTTGTCACCATCTGCATTTCAGATAATCCGTAAACTATATAAGCAGCAGATTTTTGGAAGCAATCAAGCATTCAGCGTAATTTGTAACCATCTACATTTAAGATCAACTTTAACTATATATAAGCAGTAGATTTTTTGAAGGAAGGGGTAGAAGGCTTGGATTTGGAACTGAATCCCACACTGCTTTTACTACTTCCTATGTCTGAAGTATGAAGTAGACACTATAAGGTGGGCATACAAACTGAATTTTTTAACTACAGCCAACCACATTATAAGACATATACATTTTACTCTTAAGAGCTCATTCTCTTATTTCGTTTTGAGTCAACTGAAAGTAATTCAAAATTTATGAAAACATTCATGGATGCAGCGTATGCATGTTGGAAGATTTAAATAAAAAAGTACATACATAATCAACAAAGTACACATCTTTAATAGGCAGACAGGTGATGAAAACCTGAGAAGTCTTCTCTCTTGTTAGTTGATGTGAATTCCCTCCTTCCTAACATCTTTCTTCTTTGCTTTCATCCTTGACACCCTGCTTTTACTAAGTCCTGCAATTGAGAAATGTATGCAATTCCTATGGAAACATGGAAGTTAAAGATGCAGATGCATATCCAAGCTAAACTTGGATAAAGTAAAGTATGGAACTTCATGACTGCCTGGAGATTGATTAATAGCGAAGGTAAACTTTAAACAGTTGACAGACAATACATTGGATAGCATGACTGGTAAGAGAATGTCCAGATCCTAAAGTGTAAAATCAGAATAATGTACATTAGCTCTGTGGCATCCATGACTCGACATATGGTATCATGGTTTGAACATATTACACATGGACGCAAATCATCATGGCAAAAAATAATAAAATGACCATTCAGATCTCAACCACGAAAATCTTTTTATAGCACTTCACTATCTTCTAACCTCTACTACCTACTAGCAACTGTGCTTACTTTCTAGAGGTAGAAAAACTGAATCAACATAAATATATGACTCTATACTCTACAGTTTAGTTTCTCAGAAACATCATACATATATTTTCTGTGAGTTTGCGGGCATAAACAAATGAATTTATTTTCATTATTGCATTGGAAACATGCAAGAAAGCTTTACATTCTTTCACAAACCCTCGTTCCAGACTTTGAGCTCCTGGGTTTGCGTGATCAAGCATTTCATCTCCTTGGACTTGAGAATCAGTTTAACTCTCAACTTCCTTTTGCAGTACTATCCAGGCCTCAGGCTCTCATTTTCCCCTGAAATCGTGCAAGAATCCTCCTCACAGACCATCATAAACTTTAATTATCACTAGCTTTCCACTTCCCATTTGAGGCTGATTCTACCCAAAGAAGCTGACAGTGCATTCAACAAGTAATAATAACAACAACAACAACAAAGCCTTTTGTCCCAAACAAGTTGGGGTAGGCTAGAAGTGAAACCCATAAGATCTCACGACCAGCTCATGGTTCTGGCACATGGATAGCAAGCTTCCATGCATTCAACAAGTAAATTGTAACAACAATAAACACAAACTGAGACAGGCTCTCAACACTCTGAGTGTCCTGGAATGATTGCTCCCCCTATACCCCCTGCGGCCCATCCCCCCTGTAGCCATAGACACCGTATCCTATACTCTATAGCAAACCATGTATTCTAACTCTACTCTACTGCTACTTGTAGATAGCCTTGCCGAGGAGAACACGTATAAATCCGTCTGAAACGTTGTAAATCCGTGACGCGGGACTAATAGGATGCAGCAGCATCGGTCTTACCTTCCAATATGGACAGTTGGTCGGCGTCCCCTCCCGTTCCGGGGCACATCGCCCCCCTCAGCCCTTCGCTGGTGGGAGACGTGCCGATGCGCGAACCCCCCCCCCCCCCCCCCCCCCCCCCCCCACACACACACTGCTCCTCTCACGGTGGTCGCCGGCGGCCTCATTGCCGTTGTGGCGGGATGAAATTGGAAGGTAGGTGGAGAAACGCGCCTCATTTCCGTGGATGGTCGCGGCGACGAGGATGGTGCGCTCCGGCGAGGGATTTGGGGCAGAGAAGCTGCAGATAGGCGGGGGACAGCAGAAGAGGAATGGCTCTGTGTAGGTACAGCGGCGTCCAGAGCCCACCCATCTCCTTTTTTTTAGACAAGCCCATCCATCTCCTTTTCTTTTTGAGAAACAGCCCATCCATCTCCTACGACCACAGTCGCGGTGCCGGGCCCACGGGTCTATAAACTGGTGGTCCTTCTCGTGTGAGTTTCAGCCCATAGATTGGCAATGAGCCCAACCGGAGCCCGCCTAACATTCCCCACCCCTCGCGACCTCCTCGCCTTTCTTCCCACCTCCGTCGCCGCCACTCCCTAAACCTCACCACCAAACCGCAGGCGCTCGAACTCCTACCTCGCCCGCGCCACCGCCAACTCCCTCCGCGCCGCCGCTGACGGGTCGCCGCAGCTGCGGAGCGCGCGCTAGAGGGAGAGATGGGGGGCGGCAGGAAGCGCGGGCGCTCGCAGCGTCGTCACTTCAAGCAGGAGCGCGAGAACGTCTGGAAGGACAACCCCAGGCGCCCTCCCGCCTCCGCCGGTGAAGGAGGCGAGGGGAACGGCTGGCAGCCGTTCGCCACGGAGAATCTGGCCTTCGAGGCTTACTACAAGGTGCAGATGCCTGGTTCAGTTCACGCGTAGCTTCCTTTTTTGACATTTTTGGCTCGATGGCATTAACATGGAGTTGTGCTAGCCCTGTGAATTTCATGCATATTTCGTTCTAGAGCGTGATGATTTGTTGTAGTTGCGGATGTGTTGTAAGGCGCAGCTTTTATGGATTGACGATTGCGGTATTCATTGTTGTTATTTAGATTGCCTTGCGCTAATAGCATCATATCTGACCTTGGCTGTCTTTGCTTCTGTCGTGGATGCTTGTAGCTGCAGCCTTTCAATTGGATGTAGAATTACTTAGAAACTGCTGATGTGGGTTGTGTTAGATTCCTATTGAATGTAAATTTGTGTATGCATTGCAGGGGCAGCAAATTGTTCCTGAGGAAGAGTGGGATGCCTTCATGAGCATGCTCCGGAAGCCATTGCCAGCTGCTTTTAGGATTAATGCGAGGTAACATTGCTTTCTCTGAAACATAAGCATGCTTCTATACGTATAGGCATGGCCTGGACTCAACGCAATTCAATACTGACTCAATAATTAAACCTACTAAACTTTCTCAACTAAGACTTTCCTAATTTTATTCTCTCCAGTGGAGAGCAGCTATGCACTGCCCTCTGCCTTGTCCAACTCTGAGACGGATGCAGCGGCTGGCAGCCGCATCCTCCTTGCATATTAGTTCCCCCATGTAACAGTTAGTGTGTATCAAGATGGACCAACATGCCAGATTCTTGATAGTTGTGACTTGCGACAGTACCAGTAATACTGTATTTGAACGCGAACCACTTCGTCAGTCCTTCTTACTTTTACTGAAATACAAACTTCCTGGCACGTTTATGTTCTAGATGAAAGTCCAGTTACTGGCTATTAACCGTGATCAACTAAGTGAAAGATTAGCTAACTTCTCTAGAATCACATGTTGATATGCCTCCTCATCCAAACAAGCACTTTATTTAAAAAATCTATGCTACTCTTTTCAAGAGGAGTTTTCATGAATATTTTCAATAAATTGGTGTTATTTAGTTTGTAAGCATATCTGGCATTCTGGCTGTTGCTCTCACTGTTTTCCAATCGATAGCTGTGGTGTTTTGTGGGCAAAATTTTGGACTCGAATCCATGGAGGTTTACACTTGTTTTGTTGACAGCAAAGGATGATATGATTTCTGTTCTTGTTTGGCTGCTGGTTACTTGCTTTTGTTCAGCAGACACTTAATTATGAACACATCTGTCACCTTCTCATGTGTGTTTACTTTTAAAGAATATAAACAACCCACCTAATAGTTAGAGCAAAAAGGCACTCTTTGTATTAGTGCGCCTTTTTACTTTTGTTTAAGGTTTGGTTCTTCTATTGTATATCAAGCTAAAGGATTTTTATCTGCTTCCCAGCTGTCAGTTTTTTCAAGACATTTGTTCACAACTAGAAAATGACTTCAGGAAGTCATTAGAGACTGAGGTAATTTCTAAAAAACTTATGCATGCATTTAAGACATGACCTTGATATTTTCTATTCATAATACTTTTGTCATGTGCAGGTCAGTGATGACCATGAAAAAGAGGCTATTCGGCCTTTGCCTTGGTACCCTGGCAATCTTGCATGGCATTTGAACTTTTCTCGGATGCAACTGAGGAGAAACCAGGCACTTGAGAGGTAAACCGACCTTGTAGTGCATGCTGTTTATTTTGAATTAACCTTGCCAATAGTGTGTAGTATAGGGTGTGAGTACTTGACTACTTGTTAAACTGGTGTTTCATACAAACGAATATATTTGAACCTCACAACTTTCTTTTGCATAAAGTGATGTATCATGCTCTATTGAGATCATGCTTGTCCCTTAAATGTAATCCAAAATGTTTTATGTCTGATTGACTGAATTAAGTGAAATCCATCATGAATTGGTTATCAATCAACTGGCTGCTCCAGTGATTTGCCTCGAGTTCTTTATTCTACAATTAATGGTTCACTGGAACTTGTCAGTTACCTCTTTTGAAAATTGTAATGTCATATTGTGTATTGCATTTGATGCTATATTTTCTTGTTGAAGTTTCTCATAAGATAGAGTGCTAATTGAATTGGTAGAGTAGCTGTCGACCTGTAGTGCCTTAGATAAGCTGATGCATGAAGCCATATTGCAAACGTCAGGGACGAGCTTGTTTGTCACGCACCCCCAAATTTCTTTGGAGAATAAAATTGTGTAACCATTGGCATACTTAACAATATGCTGCCATTAGAAATTGTAACACCGGAAGCTCTTATACTTAATATTCTAATGACATATCATTGTTAATTTAACATCTATTTTTTTACTCCAGTTTCCATGAATTCTTGAAGCAAGAGAATGAAGTTGGTAATATTACCAGGCAAGAGGCTGTCAGCATGGTGGGTGCTTTATCTTTACTTTGAAGATGCCCTATATTGATTATCTGTGATGCCTTACATATATTGGGGCAGTTCTTGTCTAAACGATGTATATTTCTTTTGCAGGTCCCACCTTTGTTTCTGAATGTGCAACCTGACCATCATATTCTTGACAGTATGTTTTATCCATCATTACACATGTTGGTGGTGCAATTTACATACCAAACTTTCTGTCTTTTGAACTGCCTAATTGATCTAACTTTGGCTAATCCCATAATCCGATTCATAATGTCCATGCCGGTTCATAATGTGCATGCCCAATAAAACAGTCGCCAAAAAGGGTTTAGAGTTCTAGAATGAGTTCTTTGGTAGAAGTGCAAACAAGTCAAAAAAGAAAAGAAAAACATAACATCCAGCACTTATAGCTACACAATTTGTCTATGAGGTAGCTGAATCTTTTCATTTAAGCCCACTCTTTTCAGTTTTTTTTGATGTGAGGTTGTTTTAGGCTTTTTGCTTAAACTTATTCACACAGTATTCAAATACAGTGTTCTGTTTTATTTTTTGTGAGAGGAAAGATTTCTGTAATACAGTAATATATCTCGTGAATTTTGTGACCTTGTGCAGTGTGTGCTGCTCCAGGGTCTAAAACTTTCCAGTTACTTGAGATGATCCACCAGTCAACAAAGCCTGGAGTGCTTCCAACTGCCATGGTGAATTTCGCCATCTATTACATATAGCAGATACAGCTATAGTTATTTATAATTTCTATCAATTTTCAAAAGAAAACATTGATTTTACCATCTGTTATTAATACTTTGCACTTTGTACTATGTACTATGTACTCAGGTGGTAGCTAATGATGTCGATGTGCAAAGATGTAACCTTCTTATTCATCAGACGAAGAGAATGTGCACAGCCAACCTGGTAGTGACAAATCATGAAGCACAAAATTTTCCTGGCTGTAGTGTTGCAAAGTTCTGTCCAGAAGCATGCGTAGACGAGTCCAAGCTGCAGAGGTTGGAATTTGATCGTATACTGTGTGATGTGCCCTGTAGTGGTGATGGAACTGTCCGTAAGGCTCCTGATATGTGGAGAACATGGTAAATACTGTACCGTTAGCCTGTTTGCTGCTTTCATTTTCCCCTTGGTTCCTTATTTACTGAATTGTCTACCCAGGAATATTGGCATGGGTAATGGACTTCATCGTCTCCAAGTGGAAATAGCTATGCGTGGTAAGGGTTAAAAGACACTTACACCATTATCAAATATGCGTTTCGCTGAATTGTTAAGTTGGTAAGATTTTGTTTTTTGAAATGTATTTAAGCATTCCATGTCACCTTTGTGGTTCCCTGGCACAATTCACTATTGTCATCGATAATGTTTCATGCCATCGATAATGTTTCATGAAACTGAGTATTTGATCACATGATGAATGAGAATAGCATACTGCTTAGGATCCAGGATCTTGTTAAGCTTATAAATTCTTATCAGATGCATACATTATGAAGATATGTATGCTGGTTTTGATTTTCTTTTGCTATTAATCACGTGATATATAATTTTGCTCTCAGCTTAATAGTTCTGACATAATGGATAGATGATACACTAGGAGCCCTGTTAATAATTTGCTACTTCAAGAAGTTAAGATTGTAATTTTGTCGTCAGGCATTGCATTGCTTAAAGTAGGCGGAAGGATGGTCTACTCAACATGCTCAATGAATCCTGTTGAAAATGAAGCTGTTGTTGGTGAGGTAATTTTGTTGCTTGACTTCTCTCTCTGATATTTAATAATGTACTAATATTTCGTGTTTGATTTTGGGAGGCCTTTTATTTTTATATATTTGAATAGTTTGATTAAATCACAAAATGGTGTTCAGTGCGTAGCAAATTAATTGTCAGAGAAATGCATTGAGATTTGACCACAAATCATGCTCATTTTTCATCATATTGCTTTTTGTAAGTTCTTTGTATAGTTGTTTTGTATGTCTTGTTGTAACATTGATCACATTTTTCAACTATATAGATTCTGCGGAGATGTGGGGATTCTGTTGAACTCCTTGATGTTTCTAATGAGCTACCTGAATTGATCCGCCGTCCTGGACTTAGCACCTGGAAGGTTAGTGTGCATATCTCTATATCATTGCGTATCTTCTTGTTTATAGTACCCCATTTTGTCCATCAGGTGTTTGTTTTCCTAAATTAGTCGTGGTTTCTTGTGAATCTGTAGCTTGTCATCCTTTGTGGAGGTTAGTACAACTAGACCACGTAAGATGGTTTTCATCTTCTATTTCATGGTCTAATTAGGCACATTATGTACTAAACAATAATCAGAACATTGTGTGCACTGGATAAAGTGGAGATAGGTCCTTTCCATACTTCTTAAAAAAATGAAAGTTTGCCAAACTGTGCAAGGACACCCTGTAGAAAGCGATGTTTTGATTTGCCAGTTGCTGTTGTTTTTGGAAACTACTTTGCATTTTATTCTTTTGTTCTTTGTGTTCTCTAAAGCTTATTCTACCCCTATTGGCCTCTATACATTGCATAATTCCTGGCACTCTGCTCCCTTCCGTGATTCTTTCTAATTATTGCAGGTACGGGATAGAGCGTCTTGGTTGGGCAGTCATAAAGATGTACTTCACTACAGGAAGAATGTGATATTGCCAAGTATGTTCCCCTCGGGTAAAGGTACCCAGGACAGCTGTACGGCGGGTGGCAGTGTTGAGGTCAACATAGATGCAGTTGATGCAGATATGAATGAGTCAGGGGATATGGTAGAGGGAAAACAAGAAACGAAGATAGCAACTGATGACAGCAATAACGGTGACAATGCAAATACTGAAGAGATAAAACAAGGTGAATCTGAGTCTATTAAAGTTTCAAGGGGCTCAGATGAAAAAACAGATTCAGCCTCCATTGTTACAGAGCATTCAAATTTACCGCTACATCGTTGCATGAGAATTATTCCTCATGACCAAAACAGTGGAGCATTTTTTATAGCAGTCCTTCAGAAACTCTCTCCGCTGAATGGTATTTCTTTCATCCATCTATTCCATATGTTTCAACTATTATTGCATCAAATCTCATAGTAGATACTGGTTCGTAGTACTCAAGTACACTATGCAATGAACATAATTTCAGAGAGTCAGGTGGTAGAAGTGATGAAAGGTGAGCACAGTACCTCGAAAGACAAGGCTTTAAAATGTTCTAATGGTCAGGGATCAGATAAGGTGCCGGCTGAAGAAATTTCAGTTCAGCAGCCAGAGGTTGATGACAGCCATGTTCTCGTTGAGCAACAAAACAGAGACATGGATACTGAAATTTCAAAAGACAAAAGCTCTGAGGAAGCTAAGGTGATTGCTGGTGAGGTGCAAAATGATCAAGCGACAAGGAGAGATAAGAGAAAGACCCAGAACCAAGGCAGATGGAGAGGGGTTGATCCTGTGATATTTTTCAAAGACGAAGCGATAATCAGAAGCATAGTATCTTTCTACGGCATCAAGGATTCATTTACCCTTGAAGGCCATCTTGTGACTAGGAACCCTGATACTAATCATGTTAAAAGAATATACTATGTCTCAAAATCAGTTAAAGAAGTTTTGGACCTCAATGTGAAAGTTGGCGAGCGGCTGAAAATCACCTCACTTGGCTTAAAGATATTTGTAAGTGTCCCACTAATGTCTGTTGTTTATTTATTTTCAAGCTTTTCTCAGAAGAGCAAACATTACACTAACACTGCTACTCTCTTCTATCCATCCCTTATCTTTCAGGAACGGCAGTCGTCAAAGGAGGGTTCACCATGCACATTTAGGTTGTCATCCGAGGGATTGCCTTTGCTGCTTCCTTACATCACCAAACAGATTCTGTATGCATCTGCAGTAGACTTCCAGCACCTCTTACAGTACAGAATCATTAAATTCCCTGATTTTGTGGATGCAAAATTCGGTGAGCAAGCTGCAGCTTTGCTACAAGGTTGCTGCGTCGTAATATTACATGAAGGTACATTACATTCCTTTTCCTTTTTGAGCTTTAAATTAAAAGTGAATTGTCACAGTTTGATGGCAACTGAGCATGTTTATGAATATTCCAGGGCATGATGATCTAGAGTCCATAGGCATGGATCCCTCTGCAATCGCCGTTGTTTGTTGGAAAGGAAAGACCAATCTGTGCGTCATGGTCACTCCCATGGACGGGAGGGAGCTGCTTGAAAGGATCTCATTTTGTTTCGGGCTCAAAATCCCAAAAGTCGATGATGGAAAGCCTGACCTGAAGAGTGATGATGGATCAGATGAGCAGCCCGATGGTGGCGCCGAGACGGTTGATCCAGAATGTGTGCCTGAGAGGAAAGCATCAGAAGACATGGATATCTCAGACGTCAAGGACGCCGAGTAGCTTGGTTTGACATTCCATGTCTGGTTACGGTGATGCAGCAGAGCCCGCTACTTGGCTTACGAGTTGATGATTACTCTGGCGGGAGTGTTGTTGGCATTCCTTGGTTCTTCCTGCAGGGATTCTATCCTATTGCTTCGTCATGAAAACCACACCGCATACATGGTGCCAGACTGCTAGCTGCTGCTCCCATGTAACGTACTATCAGTTTGTTTTTGGTGTGATGTTGGCACACGACTGTCGAACGGAACTCGGAACATGAATGCGGACAATTTTTTTCTAATTTGTTTGTGATATTTTGATTAATCTTATGCGTAGGTGCATGATTCTGGGTGCTTGGGGTAGTCATTGCGGTCATGGTAGAAGAAACTGTGCCTGTCTAATAATCTCAGTGGTCTAGTCTCTCCGTTGTCAATGAGAGGAACTCGTGCTTAGAAACCGTTTTGCACGAGTAACGTCGACATACACTAGAAAGTTAGAGAAGACATTGACAGATGGAAGGAACACCACATGCACAACTTGGAGACGCGCCAAGGAATATGACTGATCATCAAAGGGGTGGATTCTCAGTACCACTGCCATGTAACACAGTACGGCTAGATCTACTAGAGTCCAATGCTTTGAAGTCTTAACATTGCAGTGGTATTCGTAGAAGGTCTACCCAAGGTCTCCTCTGGGTCCTGTGTCCCTGCTGAAGCCAAATCTTCCAGTCTTTCCACAACATTTCGGGTGCATGGATGAGTTGGTGGTCTTCAAAGACGGTATCCCGGACCCGGAGGCAAGAAACGGCGTCGACCCGGGCACCTGGTCACTTTCCACGGGCGTGCGCACTGCTGCGCCACCGCCGGCTAAGCTCAAAAGTCATCCACTGCGTAGGTAGGCTCGAGTCTACAGACGACGGAACACCGTACGTGACGGCCAGACCGGTCCGGGAGGCGAACGGGAGAACGGAAAATCTCAGTTGAGAATTCCCGTCCGGTGGGCCACGGTAGCTTTTTAGAGGCGTGGCGGTCGATGTCACGCCCGTCTGGCGTGCCGGTGGACACGGATCGACCTGTTTGCGCACGCGCTGCGAGAATTCCCGTCGATAACAGTCTGCAGCACCGCCAGGCCGCTCCATGGTATGGTACCAACTGCTGGCTAGTGGTCTGATGGAGCACTGGCTGGCAGTGCTATTCGGTCGGTGCAGCTCCTGTTGTCAAAAGGGAGAAAATAAAACCGGTCGGTGCTCCGGAGAAGTGTAAGGCTTTGCCTGAAAACAGTGCTTGATGTAAAACCCACACGTGGCACGCCTAGTTATTGCAGACTCGAATTCAGCTTCTTATTTATTTTTCGGCGTGCTAATGCTGCTCGTGAGGAACAAGCTGCACCGCTGCTTCTCATGCGTCTGCTGAAACGCTGACATCTGAGCCGGCGCGGGCTGCCCCTCCCATGCCATGTTGGCGTCGAAGTGCCCCCTGCGCATGTTTCATGGTCAAGCCCGCAAGCACATGCATGGGGTCTGGCGTGATGCCGTCGTCTGAGTTTATCTCCATCGTGGGATCGTTGTTGGATAGCTTGGACGAGTTAGCCAACACGTCGTGCTCGATCTGTCAGGCGCCACAGGTATGCCAGGCGGCTGCAAGGACAGCCATCTCGTGCTTCTGCTCCGCTCCTTCGCACAACGCTAGAGTTTACGGTTATGACGGATGTGTGGTGCAAGGGAGAGGACACAGAGAGGAGGTGGTGTGGTGTAAAGTTAGCCAGATGTGACCGCATCTAAATAACGAATTCCGTTGACGCCAAGCATCTGGCTACGTCAATGCATGACACCAGAGTTGGTTCCTAGGGACGAACATATATTAAACGGATGTGGTAGATATCCGTCCCGTCCCGTCCAGTAAACTTTTCTTCAGTATTGAACAACACAAAAACAGGGATGCGTCGTGGATGCCACTCTCGGCCGGTGTCCTACAATGTCGTCGCTAGTGAGAGGTAGCGTCTGCTCTAGTCCGGTGTCAATTTGGAGCAGCCGCTCTACAATGACATGAATGCGGGTAGCTGACGTCGAGCGGGAAAGCGCATGGGCATGGGTGAAGAGTTTTTGGTGGGTTAGGTTAGTCAGGAGCAGACGTGGCAGCGCTCGCAAAGCCTTCCGATTTGTTTCCAATTTGCGGGAAAAAAACATCCATAGAAACCAACGGATCGATGTGGGACAATGAATCGTACGGTTCAAACGGTTACGAGCGGTTTTAGGGTCGGCTTTGGATGCTCTTATATAATCGGAAGTCATATTCTGGTCCGAGCTCAAATTGTCCCTCATGAACAATAAATTAAAAAAGTAAAACCATTTAATTTTTTTGAATAATTTTATGATAAACTTCAATAAATGTTTTGTATGCTTGTAAAATTACAGCATGAAATGACGTTTCTGAAAGGCGTGGCAAAAAACAGCAGCACTCCAAAATGTTCTCAAAACTAGCATTTTTGAAACATTAATTAGTTTTTTTTTTGCCACGGCTTTCACGGATGTCATTTCGTGCTGAAAATTTGCAAGCATACAAAACATTTGTCAAAGTTCCCTACAAAAAAAATCAGATTTTTTTAAATTTTGTTAAAATCATTTTCCAATTTTACAGTTTATAAGGGAGCATTTGAGCCCGGATATAGATACTCCATGTCCTTATATAATAAAGTATTGCGTAGCTAGGTTGCTCGAAGTCCTGAATTAGCCGGTTTGTGCAACTGTGCTCACATTGCAACGCATGTGGCATGTACTTCTAGACTACGTACCAATTAGGTGGATAATTAGCATCTCATCGGGTCGATAGGGCAGAAAACTGGAACATGATGTGAAGTTTGTTAATTACTTAGGTTATTGTTATCATCCATGACAAAAGTGTTTTCCTGTGCTAGACTAGCTGGATTAGTGATGTCACGTCACGGAAAGAAATGGTACACAAGTCTATGGTCGCAAGACGAACTCGGAAGAAAAATATTGCTGGTACGACTCGTCTGTTGGATCTTTTGTTGGCACCTAGTATGACTTTCACTTTGAAACTAACCCGGTATGATTTTCTATGAGCTCGTGACTCATCCGCTCTGAAAATGTTGGGGAGATAACCCTTTTTCTAGATGCGGAGCAAAAAAAAAAACGCTGTTGTGGACACGGCAACACGTAGCACGGTAGACGTGCTCGGTCGCGTCAGAAATTGCCGAGGACGACGGCCATGCTGCATGCATGTGACCATGGGTTGGCTATGAAAACGATATCGTAACGTGAGACCTAAGGGCTAAGGGCAGGGAGAGAAAGAAAGGCATTCAGATCTATGCTCATCCTCGTTTGTTGGGAAATTTGGTAAGAAAGAAATGGCTGCACTTTCAGAGGAAAAGAGGCTAGCGTGGACACCGTCATTAGGAGAATCAGAACAAACATCGAGCTATGGCAGGCAGCTGGACAGAAATGCTTCGAGCTCCCCTCTGGAGAAAACGTTGGGAGAGATTAGCTATAGCCACTGCCCGAGGGCATCGTAATCTTTTATTTTCTGCTCTACTCTTTCATCCACCTAATCACTTGATCAACATTGTTTTCCGCTCTCTTCTTCTAAATCAATGAAATGCCAGCAGCATGCTGGGTCTTTCAAAAAAAATAATGACGATTGCTTGCCAATGAGAATGGTATCATGAGACCTACTTGTTGGATTTTTGCTAAGAGGCCTTTGGTCCGAAGTCCATCTAAAAATCTAAAATTCTCATGGCCCATGTGTGTTGGCTGTTGGTATGATGTGGGTTGTACTAGTGGAGGGAGAGCAACACCTCTTTATAAGGTGAGCTCTTCTACCATTTGTAAGAGAGTGAAAAGAGAAGAGGCCCTCGCGCACTCCTCCTCGCTCGCCTCGTCGCGCCGCGCCTTAACAGACGCGCTATGATCTGAGACGTTGGATCGTGGGTTATAACTGACTCGGACGTGGGTTTATTCCACGTCTCTTCACCCTGTCGCGCACATATATACGCGAGGTTCCTGCCAACCCTAGCCGTCGTCGCAACATATGGTTTCGCATCGTTTCAGATCATTGCGCCGCCATACAAGTCTTCTCCATCCCTCCTTCCAGCATGCACCGTGAGAAGGGACAGCAGGCCTCCGGAACCCGCCTCTCGTGATCCTATACGAGAGAGGGGCGATCAGGTTTTTGAGAAGCGTACTCGCGCGACTGCTGGCTATGATGACTTCTTCGACGACGACTTCTTCCCCGATCTCGGCAACCTCTTCCTCAATGACATGGACGGCAACCTATACATGAGAGCTACACTCGGTTTGACTATGCAACAGTAGTCGATCTGCTACCCTATTTTGCCCTATTATAAGTTTGTGTAGAGTAAACTCCCAGTCCTCCATCAACGATCTAATCATAGCTACAAGATGACCATATGATGAGCGAGCTAAGTCACTATAAGAGCATCTATAACCGGACCCCTCATACCCGTCTCAAACGCTCGGACAGGCCGCCCAGTCACTGAACGGTCACAACATTCCGACCTAGCAGGACCCGTCAAATGGGCCTCAAATGCCTGGGCTAGCCGACACCACTCACATCCAGCCCAAATATGAGAAGGATATGGGGGAGCCCGAGCGATCCCGGGCACGCCCATCATGTCGGACCCAACAGCCCGATCCCACCGTAAATTGTCCCAAATTCCTCAAACCCTTCCTCCTCCTCCAGCTGCCCTCCAACATTTCCCGCGCCCGAACCCTCGTCATTCGGCACCCTAGCTCTCCATTCTCACCACCTGTCCCCATCCGCTGGTGTGATGTCTTCTAGCCCGTCCCCGACCGCCCCGACGAAGACGCAGTCCGCCTCATCCGTCGGCGACTCTTCCTCCGCTTTGTCTTGCAAAGCGGTGAACGTCACCCGTAAGATGCGCGCTCGCTGACAGCGAGAGAGGGATGCGGAGTTGGTGTCGCGGATCGGTGCGGGCATCGTCGAGGAGATGTCCCCCCCCAGCGCGCCGGGCACCCCCGCACCCCATCCATCACAACGCCAACGTGGATTGTGCCCTCCGGCACCCTTGGGACCGAGGAGGATCCGACGGCCGGCTAGGCCATTCCAAAGAGCTTTCCAGCCACACAGAATCTGCCGGCCAACAAATGGGAGGCACCACAGGTCATTTGGGAGCGGATGAGCACGGACACCGCCACCGCTCGGGCTGCACTCACCATGTTCGATGGAATGACTGAACAAGACCGGGTACGTTTGCTCCTGTTCAATCAAATGTTCAATGTTTTGCATAGATCACTAGTTCACACATGATGAATGCTTGGAAACCATGATCGTATATGATACGTACGTGGCAAGCATGATAAATGACAATGAAGATCCGACCGAAATGGATTATGACTTGGAGGAGACCACCGATCAAATGGGAACTCGAGAAGGCCAAGACATTTGGGGAGTTTGAGCTCGAGAAGGAGAGGTTGCAACTCGCACGGGACACGGAGGATGCAAAGATCATGTTGGGGGACGAAACCCACTTGGATACACTTGCGAATAAGTGGCTTGTAGAGAAGAAGAAGGAGATAAACGACCATAGGACGCAGGAGGCGGCGAGGGTGGCCGCGGTAGCGGAGCACGCGACCAGGATGCAGGCGGAGCACACAACCCGGATGCAGGCGGAGCACGAAGCCCGGATGCAGGCGGAGCACGAAGCCCGGATGCAGGCGGAGCTGGCTGTCCAGGCAGAGCAGGACAAGCTAGATGAGCAGGAGGGCCAGTGATCCGACAAGCATCCCTTCTCGCTCGGACATTGACTTCATTTTGGCATGTCTAGTTTGTTGAACTATGCTTTAATTTGCTTTGTTTCAAACAGCTAAATTCGGAAAATTTGTATCAGATGATCGATGTGCATGGATTTGAGGGTTCCATTTGAGGTATGTGGATGTCGGTGCAAAATATGAGGGGCCGGTGGGCGATGTCCGCGAGCGTGACTAGACGCGCCTGCGGGCCTATAGGGGGTTGGATTTTCCAAGTCTAGATGTAGATGCTCTAAGATAATGTCGCCAAAGCATGTGAAGAGTATGAGTGGACAATGATGGGCCCTTCAGAAAGCTGCTTAGCCAACGGCATGCCTTGCAATAGAGCATGAATCTTCATTTCAAGAGCATTGTTGAAGTGGAATAAAAGATGATAAGCTGCAAAGAATACGCTACCTTCATGTCTCCTAAGAATCATCCTCGTGTCCGCTATCCCAAACATAATAAAAATCACATTGAGATCCTTAAACCAACGAACGACCACTAACGTCGTCGAAACAAGCCGATGACACGCCTCGCTCCCCTACTGGAGCAGGCTTAACCTAGCCGATGATAGCCGAGAAGTCATTGAACCCCTGAACTAGTATGAAACACCTGACACTAGACCTTGTTGGAGCACACGCATGACAATAAACTCTAATCTTGCCACCCCGAGGAGATGGTAAGAACCTACGCCGGAGCTCTGTTGATTTTGCCCCACCGAACATCTTCCATGTGGATCAGATCCTAGAAGACCATCTCGATGACAAAATGCTACCATTTGACGAGTATCACCTTCGCGAGGACCACACCATCCTCCACCCGCCTTCATACCATCAAAAAGAGGGTGAGAGGGGAATACTTCATTCTATGCCGACGCCACCACCATCATCTTAGTGTTGCCGATGGAAGATAAACCCTAAACTATTCATACCCTTACCCCTACCAGATTGAAGCACCGGGTCCCGCCCCTCCCGTCGCTGAAGCGATAGATGAAGGGCGAGGGGCCCCACGATCAACATTGAAGAAGTGGGTAGATCCCTGCCACCATGTTCGCCTCTCAGGAGAGCAGGGAGGAAAAACAGTCTCATATTTTCAAATTATGGCAATTTGATTGAAGAAGGATTGTATATGTAGTTAAAAAAAATGACTGTGTATTATAAACTTCATGCAAAAAAAAAAAGAGAGAGGAAGGAAGAAATATGGTGTGTATTATGTACGAACTAGCTGGAACGCGTGAGTCCAATTCTAACCAAGTGTAATCCTACTGTACCAAACAGTAGTTTCTACTAGTTTCCGGTGCATGTGTGGTCCATATACGTTTTTTTTTTGTTTTTTTTGAGAGTGATATATACGTTTTGGTTGAACAATATGTCTGTGGAGATGATACGCTACGATATATGACATATGTTCCACGCTCTTAATTTCTGTTAATCACTGTACCACGCTCCAGTTAGTTGTGAGATCGTTGTCTTTATTAGCATTTATGCTGCATGCAAGGACAAAATGGACTGTTATTAGTCTACTCATCTCCCTGTCCATTGTTACGTACACACGGTGTATGTGCAACTAACACACGGTGTCAAACAAAAGATATTCGTGTCAAGTCGTGGATAGGTATCTTTAGGCGAAAAAGTAGCCTATTTGCACACGCACAGACAACAATTTCCTTCAGCATATGGTCCGAATACATCCAAGAGTGTAAGCAGAAGGGAATCGCTCACGATTGACGTCTGTATTTTTGTCATGACCCTTAGTTCCTTACCTCAATTTCGCGGCACTTTTCCTTGTCGATGTATGCATATGTAATGTGGCTGAAGTTAACTGCTAGGAACCTTTTCTTTTTTGGGAGTGAAAGTTAACTGCTAGTAACTGGGAACGGTAAAAACTAGTATGAATATACCTGGCTATGCATGGTTTGCAGGTTCTCACGTAACCTTAGAATATTTATTTTGATTGGTACGAGAGAGGTGGAAAGGACCAGAGGAATCTGCTCACTTCAGTTGCCCTTCTACTAATTTGTCCCGTTCTTCAGCTGGGTTTCAAATATTTATTTTCTTCCAGATAAGGATTTTTTATACAAGACTTGAAGGCGCGTTCCTCTCTGAATTTGGGTGTGTACTATGCATGAATTAGCCCTCATGTTTCACATGTCAAGTAACTGTAGAACGTACTGGAGCAAGATACGCCATTCGTAGCAAGTCAAATGTTAATCATTTGGCCATGAATTAAGTCTGCTCCCCGTAGGAAAGGAGGGAGCTCAATCCACGCACGTTACGTGCATATGTACCAAACTTGTCCCAGTACGTCGTTATAATCCTTCTTATAGAAGAAAAAGAACACTAATTTACATGGATATGTTCGACCTACGGTTGAACTCGTTCACGTCGGCGCACATGCGGTGATCATCCTTTGTAGAAGGCTTTGTCTTGAAATTGCGTGTGTATTGTCTTTTGGTCACTTGTCATGTATACTAGAAGTATAGTGCGTGTTTTGCCGTGTCGTTTATATTTTTAGAGTTGTATATGTTTTATGTATTTTTTTTAGAAAAATATTTATGTATTAGTTGGTTTGGCGTGTGCGGATAGAATGAAGTGCATTTTTTTTATCAGATATGCTATTTTTATGGACATATTTTATTAAATCATGTTTAGAGATTAGGAAAAAGGTCAGCGTGCAGATAGAATCTGTCAATTTATGGTCAGAGATTAGGAAAAAGGTGGGCCTACAAATCGAGAAAGTAATTGGTGGGACAATGTTTGGTATGACCAAATCGTATTGAATCGTTCGTGAGTTTATCAATTTTCCCTTTTTTATTATGGTGTTTGGGTGGATGTTTTTGACCGTGTGATTGAAGGACGTCTTTTAATTAGTACAAAAATATGAGAAAACTACTTACGTTGTTTGACACGTGTGTTATGCTGGTGCTAAACGTGTCATGGGCGACATTTTCGTTTTTTTAACTCATTCATTGAGAGATTCCATCATCAAGCCGGGCTGAATGACTCAATCAATTATGTATCCAATCCAAATTGAAGAGTTGCATGAGGTGCTTTAAAATGGAATAGTTTAACGAAGTTAGAGATTTCTTTTCCACAACAAAGGATCGACAGAGTCAAAATCAAGGATTAACGGGAGAAGTTTTAAAATTAGGAAGCATAGTGTATAACAAAATGAATGAAAGATCTCATTGTGAAATTGTTGAGTTGAATGAGGGGCTTTAAAATGGGATAGCTTAACAAATTTAGATATTTTAATGCCACAACAAAGGATTAATGGAGTCAAAATAAAGATTGACGGGAGAAGCTTTAAATGAGAGGGCATAGTGTATTAAAAAAATGAGAGAGCTCATTGTGAAATGGTTGAATCGGTCAAAATTGGATGAACCAACTCCAAATTGAGACCTCAATTGTTGTATTAAAAAATGAAAGAGAGAGCTCACTGTGAAATTGTCGACTTAGTCAAATTTGGATGACCCAACTCCAAATTGAGACCTCAATTGATTATAAGGCCTTAAAAAAATAAAGCTTAGTGTTATAGAGGATTAAAATAATTGAATGAAAAATTGTTGATCGAGTCAAAATCACTGACCGAATTCTAAATTGGTGACCTCTTGAATGAGAGGCCTCCAATTCTAGGGGAATTAGAGTGATATAGTATATAGGGTCTGTGATCAGATTATAGAGATTTGATGCTAGACATTTGGGCTATTTTCTTTTGCTATAAGCTAATTAACTTGGCATCGATGCTTGGATTCGGCCCTCATTACTGATTAATTAATAATATATGATTGTGTGCATCAACGCCCGAGGGTGCTATGCTCCTTTATCGAAAAATATCACCAACATAGAAGACTAAAATAGCAAATATAGTAACCTTGCTAGTTTAGTACAATCCACACCATTTAAAATTCCTTTCGAGAAACACAAAAGCTTCAACACTCTGGCAGATTTTACCGCAAATAGTGTTCCGAATGACAATCACTTCCACTGCATGAGCATGACATCCATCACAAAAAATGACATAAACATCTCTATCTCTACTACTTTACTTAAAAAGAATGTAATGTTTCATTTTGCATCAAGATCCCCCCCCAACTTTTTTGGGTTTTCATCACCTTTTGATTTTCATCAAACCAATCTTTGGTAACCCAATAAACTAGATCAATCAAAGGTATAACAATAATTCACGGTCCGTAACCAAATTATTTCTTATGGTAAAGCATGTTACCGGCCAGACATCTTTGGTAACCCAATAAATTCAATGATTGTAAAGAAATGCATGGCCTAACAAACGAATATCAATCATCTTTTATCTGTGGCAACTCAATAAAACATATCAATGACATGCACATAGTTATTTTGTCATTTTAAGCAATGGTAGAGAATATATGCTTTATAACCAAAATATAAGTTGATTGTCTATTTTTTTGCATCAATGTTTATTGTTGTATCTTATTGCATTAAGTTATATTTGTTCCCCCACAGAAACACATAGACATGCCATTCAATCCCAAAAAACATAAACATGACATTGCAATGCATTCAGATTCCAAGAAATGAAATAATTTCTGGTCTAACAATATGAACACAAAATTAGGATAAAGAGATGAACACGTACAATATGGATTAGAACACATAAATTCAAAATAAATTCAACATTTAATAAGATTTTAACTGAAGAAAGTTTATAGAAATTAATTGTCCACTACATACATTTCATAAACTCATTGATATAATGTCCACCTTATGAGTGGATTATGAACATGATACTTTCAAACTAGATGCAAACTTTTATCTCCAATGATTTGAATCATGTCACTTTAGCTTAGACGAATTATCCTCTTTATTTGAACTTGCATGCCCCAGAGTTAAACAACATGAGTTTATTGTTAGGCACTAAACTTTAAGTCAACACATTATAAGCCTAATTTTATACCAGCCAAATTTAGTCATACTTATATGTTTTGTTGTTTTGGGGTTTTATAGGCCTATTTTGGTTTTATTTGCACCACTAGCCTTTCACTATGCGAAAATCATTTCTACATCATTAGCAATGTGAATGTAATGTAGCTATCTCCTTTTTGATTTTGACGGGGAAGTATCTGGTGCTCCCAACACTTATGTTGGTCATATGAAATTACATAGTGTATTCTCCAATGATTTTTTTACATTATCACAAAAATCAGTTTTTGTTTGTGAATATCCACCACAACGCAAAAATATTCCAATCTACATTCGAAATACACATAGACAATCAAAAAGACAAATCCATATGAATAGTGCCATAAAACAAAAGCAAAAAGTGAACTATTCACATATCCCTTTTCATTTATCCTATTGGACTAGGCCCATTATCCCTCCACACTTGAGGGCTTCTTCTTGTCGATTTTTTCCCCTCGGATCGTATTTTTATACCCCCACCTCCTCTTCTTTGACTTGTTGACCATGACCGACTGCTTCAAATTTTTGTGACATAAATACAAAATATATCTACCATATCACACATTTCAAACAAATATTCTACGCATGGAAAGTTATATAGGTATTTGACAAGCTTGACGGTGAACGTATTTCCGAGGCTAGGCACCAATGCTTCGGCCGCAACAACATCATCATGCCAATGGACTTGGGAAATTACACGGTAGCAACATCTAGAGCAGTCCTCTCCTCATCATTGAGCACCTAGTAGACTATAGAGGAGGATGAGTGGCCACCCAAGGCATGAATGAGGGCACAAGCAAATGTACCTTGAGATGCTCGGTTTACATTGGTGAAGGATTCATACAACTTTGAACTAGGCTCATTAAAACCATCACAATTGAATTTGTTGTTTCCATTCCTCAAGTTGTGCTTAAAATTGGGGCTTAAATCTTTGACATGGGAGGTGCGCTGATGACCCACAAGTATATGGGATCAATCATAGTTCTTTTGATACATAAGAGTGTTGAACCCAACGAGGAGCAGAAGGAAATGATAAGCAGTTTTCAGCAAGGTATTCTGTGCAAGTGCTGCGAGTAATAGTGATAGATAGTTTTGTAGAAAGATAATTGGTAGCAAGTAACAAGTAACAAAAGTAACAAGTGTGCATAAAGGTGGCCCAATCCTTTTTATAGCGAAGGACAAGCCTGAAAGATCTCTTATATAAAGTAAATCTCTTTCGAGGACACATGGGAATTTTTGTCTAGTCTTGTTTACCATGTTGAGTTGATTGCGTTCGTTACTTTGATGACTTGATATGTGGGTGGATCGGTGCTTAGGTGCTGTTCTTACTTGAACAAACAACCAACTTATGATTGCCCCCTCTCATGAGCATCCATAACTACGAAAGAAGAATTAAGATAAATCTAACTATAGCATGAAACATGTGGATCCAAATTAGCCCCTTATGAAATAACACATAAATTAGGGTTTAACCTTATGTCACTCTAGCAACCACCATCTACTTATTACTCCACAATGCCTTACCTTAGGCCCAAAATATTGTGAAGTGTCATCTAGTCGATGTTCACATGACACCACTAAAGGAAGCAACAACAAACATATCATAAAAATATCGACCAAATAATAACTCCACATGATCACTTATAACAAGACTTCTCCCATGTCCTCGAGAACATAAGCAACTACTCACAATCATAAAAATATTCAAGACCAGAGATATAATAAATATGATAAGAGATTTGAACATATTATCTTCCACCAAGGAAACCAACAAGCATCAACTACAAGATGTAATCGACACTACTAGTAGCCCCTAGGTACCAATCTGAGGTTTTGAGACAAAGATTACATACAAGATATGAACTAGGGTTTGAGATGAGATGGTGCTGGTGAAGATGTTGGTGAAGATTGATCCTCCCATGAAGAAGGAAGCGTTGGTGATGACGACGGCTTTGATTTCCCCCTCCCGAAGGGAAGTTTCCCGGCAGAATCACTCTAACGGAGAGTAAAAGGGCCTCTACCCAGGTTTCCGTCTAAAGACGGCGGCGCTTCATCCTGAAAGTATCTTCTTGATTTTTTCTAGGTTAGAACACATCATATAGAACAAGAGGGGGCCTGGGCCTGTTTGTGGGCTTTCGAAGCCATTAAGACGCAACCTGTTGACTTGTGAGCCATAGGTGGCCCCTCCTTTGGCACTTATTTGCTCCATAAATTCACATATATTCCACAAAAAATCCTCGTGAAGTTTCAGGCCATTTGGATCCCGGAGAATTTTTAGCCTTTTTCTTGGGTTTCAGGTCCAGAATTCCAGTTTCCGGCAATTTCTCTGTTTGTGATGTACCTTGTAAATTAAGAGAGAGAAGGCATTAGAATTTTATTATAAAGTGGAATAATGACAAAGAACAATATAAATATCAATAATAAATCATTATTCTAAATGGACGTATCAACTCCCCAAGCTTACACCTCACTTGTCCTCAAGCGAAAGCCGAACTCGATAAATATGACCACATAATAAGAGAGAGAGAGAGAAGGTGTCGATAAAAACAAAATAAGGACATGAGAGCATCATGGATATTAACATAGCAACAAGTTTTCGTCATATAGCCTCTCATAAACAAATAACAATCCATCCACAAATATTATAGTATGAAGCATAAACATTATTGAAAACCAACTAACTATATTCTAGGTCATTGATACAATCACAATTCATCATATTTCAGAGAAGAGTATATGTAAGAGCTTGATACTCAACTATCATTTAGTCTTCTATGATTGCTAACACTCAATGAATATTTTTGGATTTAATGTTTCCATTGGACACACATGAAGATAGAGGCTTTATTGTTTCCACCACCCAACTAATTTACCTGAAGGATAATGTCAACAATAATGACTGATGATCATCTACATCAAACTGGATATATGTGCCTGGATCTTTCCCCAACACATGATGCTTGCCAACTAAAGAATTAATAGGTTGGAATAGGGATACCAATTATTGCCTCTTACATAAAAGTAAATACATGAAAATAAATACATAACAGTAAAACATAATCCCTTCATAGAGGGAAGCAGAAGTTTTCATGCGCTTTTTATTTTTGGATGTGCAAACTCTTAATGTAAAGAAACATCACTTTATATTGCCACTGATGATAGCAACCTTTATTATGCAGTTTGTCGCTTGTATTTCTTTGTCGTCACAAGATCGTACGAATCTTATTTTCACTTATAATAAAAGATCGTACATATTTAGAAGCAATTTTTATTTCTTTGTTCACCGATGATAACTTACTTGAAGGATCTTATTCAATCCATCATAGGTATGGTGGACTCTCGTGGCAAGAAACTGGGTTTAAGGTTTATGGATGCGCAAGTAGTATCTCTACTTAGTGTGAATTTTTGGACTAGCAAAATATCCTGGACAAGCACCACATGTTAGAGGATCCATGACAATATAACTTATATGTGTATGTAAACAAACGTAACTCATTACCGTGTCTTGCTTGTCCAACATCAACAATTCGATCATTATATAATATTTGATGGGGGCTCACAATCATAAAAGATGTCCAAGATAGTATATTTGTATGTGAATCTCCTCTCCTCTTTCATAATTTTGCATGGATTGTATCTATTACTGATGCTATATTTGTTAACTCCCAACAACTTTTATCAAACACACTTGTTTCTATGTGAAGTCATTACTCCTCATGAGATTAGCATATGATCTTTCTATTTCTTTTATTTCATTGCTATGATTGATGCGTGTGAGTAAAGTAAACAAACTCAACTAATTTTTATCATATAAATCTCACACTCGATTACAAGGATAGGTAGATCACAAAGCAAGCACTCAAAGCAAAGCAACACTAAACTTTTATTCTTCTCGATCACGATATAACTAAGGATCAAACTAAGATAGATGATGATGTAAAAGTGATGGTGATACGATACCGGGGCACCTCCCTCAAGCTTGGAACAAGATAAGGGTGGTGCCCATACCCATGTAATCAAGTGTTCTTCTTAGGTGATGGTGGTGATGAGGTGATCTTGTCGTCCATAATGAGTAGCAAGGCAACCTTTAGCTCCTTCATCTCCTGAAGTAACTGCTGAATCATTGCAGTGTGCTTTTGCATTTCCTCCATAAGATGTTTATTCTCTGGCCACCAAGAGATTTTCCCTGCATCACTTTCACTTGGACAAGAGATGTCCCAATTGGACGGTATATGCAAGCGAGAAATATTCTAAACTCCATAGTTATGTATCAAATTGTGGAAATTATTTGCATGTAACCTGCCAAGGGTTCTCCGCAAAGTGGGTTGACCTTGTGCTTCTTGAGACAATGGGGATCTCCTACCCATTGGTGGATAGGGGTTAGGAGAGGTGGAGATGCCTGGTAGCATGCCCCGCTCCGAGGTAGGGGGTGCACTTACATGGAGTCCATAGGTTCTTCCCCCGTGATGACTTCCTCAGTTCCCTCTCGTTCGAGCTCCATATGCAACAACCAAGCATCGTCCTCAATGTTGTTGGAGGAGGGCAATGATACGTATCCAATGTATCAATAATTTATGAAGTATTCATGCCAATATTCTACAACTTTTATATATTTTGGCAACATTTTATATTATTTTTGGACTAACTTACTTATCCAGTGCCCAGTGCCAGTTCCTGTTTTTTGTGTGTTTTTGTTTCGCAGAATATCCATATCAAACAAAGTCCTAATGCGATAAAAATTTATGGAGATTTTTGGAATATATGTGAAGTTTGGGAAGAAGAATCAACGCAACACGATGCCCGAGGGGACCACGAGGCAACATGTCGTGACTAGGGGGGTAGATGTGCCCTGTTAGCTCATGCCTCGCCCTTATGTTGATTGGGTCCCTTATTTTGCCACAAGGAATATAATTTTTGAATAAAAATCCCCTCAAAATTTCATCCTAATCGGAGTTACATATCTCCGGATATTTTAGAAATGGTGAAGGGCGAGAAAACAAGAGCGAAAACAGGAAATAAACAGAGAGAGATCCAATCTTGGAGGGGCTCTCGCCCCTCTGGGAGCCATGGCGGCTAAGGACCAGAGGGATAACCTCTCCCTAGATGGGGAGAGGCCATGGAGGAGGAATCCTAAGGGGGGAGACTCTCTCCCTCTCTCTTTCGGCGACACTGGAGTGCCGCCGGGGGAGCCATCACTGCGGTGATCGTCTTCATCAACATGACCATCTTCATCACCTTCCTCATCTCTTTTTAGCGGTCCACTCGCCCGCACCACAATATAATCCCCTACTTGAACATGGTATTTCATACCACATATTATTAATCAATGATGTGTTGCCATTCTATGATGTTTGAGTAGATCTATGTTGTCCTTTGGGTTGATTGATGATCTTGATTGATTTGAGTGTATGTTTTATTTTGTGTTGTGATATGGTGACCTTCGTGTCATGCACATGTGAGGGAATTATTGCTGTAGGGTTTGCAATATGTCCATTATTCGCTTATAGTGGATGGCTAGAGTGACAGAAGCTTACACCCGAGTAAGGGAGTTGTTTGGGTATGGGAGTAAATGGGACTTGATGTTTAATGCTATGGTTGGGTTTACCTTAATGATTTCTAGTACTTGCGGAGGCTTGCGAGAGATCCAATCATAAGTTCATATGATCCAAGTATGTAAAGTATGTTAGCTCATGCCTCTCCCTCATATAAAATTGCAAGAATGATTACCTATCCTGTTATCAATTGCCTAGGATGATTGCGCACACCATACCATAATTATTCCACACTCGCTATTTGTTATATATTATGATATATTATAACTATATTTAGTGCAACAACTATTTTTCATATTTTTGTTCTCCAATTTTCATGCAAAGCTTTCCTCTATATACCCACAACGCAGTTTTATTTCTCGTTACTAGATAGGAGCAAACACTTGCTATACGTAGAGTCGTATTGGTGGCAGGTGGGACTTGAGAGAATATTGGTATTACCTTTAGCTCCTTGTGGGTTCGACACTTCAGACTTATCACTTCCATATTTGGAAAGTGCTATGATGATTCCTTGCACTTGGGTATTATCAAGCTATTTTCTGGCGCCGTTGCTAGGGAGCAATAGCATGGGGTTAATATTTTCGTGTATGCTTGTTTGCTTCTATCACTAAGTAGATATTGTTTTCCCTTTGTTTCTATTTTCTTGTTTTGTTTCTTTAGTTGTGAGTGAAACAATAAAAAAATGGAAAACACAAAAAAATTACTTGCCTCTTATAAGAGAAGCGACTGGAAAATTATGCATTGGAGAAGTGAGGGTCGACCTTGAACACTTGTGTTCATGCTCATGGAAACAATGTAGATTTTTTCATGGAAATTTCTCATAAAAATAATTATGTACTTGTAAATACCACTGTACCATAAAATAATGAGCATGATGCTCTTTTGCATGTTTTGTCTACTAATCTAATGTGAGCATCATTAAAATCATCATGCCCAACTAAAAGGCTTCCAAGAAAAGCGCTTGTTGGGAGACAACCCAACACTTATACTTCCAGTTTTTGTGTGTCCACATGATTAAGCTACTGTAGTAATCATGTTTTGTGTATTTTATTTCAATAATGTGTCAAGTAGAGCCTTTAGGATGATTTGGTGATAGTAGATTTGATCCTGTGCAAAAAACAGAAACTTTTGCGTCCAGTGCAGAATTTCTCTGATTTTACTAGAACATCTTTTTTATCTGTATTCTTAAAAATTATTGGTATAGAAATTCCTTAGGTTTTCCTAATTTTTCATACCATTACAGACTGTTCTGTTTTAGTCAGATTATGTTTTTTGCTTGCATAGTTTGCTTGTTTTGATGATACTATGGATTATATTGGGGGGTATAAGCCATGGAGAAGTTATAATACAATAGCTTACGAAATAATTAAATAAGAATCAATTTATAACAGTACCTAAAGTTTATGATTTGCCTATTATACTAATGGATCTAACGAGGTTTCTGTTAAGTTTTGTGTGATTGAAGTTTTCAAGTTTTGGGTGAGATAACAATATGAGGAGGATAAGGAGCATCAAGACTCTAAGCTTGGGGATGCCCAAGGAACCCCTAAGGTAATATCCAAGGAAGGCTCAAGCGTCCAAGCTTGGGGATGCCTCGGAAGGCATCCCCTCTTTTGTCTCAACACTATCAGTATACCTTACATGGAGCTATATTTTTATTCGTCACATAATATGTGTTTTGCTTGGAGCAATATTTTATTTTGTTGTTCTCTGTTAGATGTTATCAACAATCATGTTTTTCAATAAAAGGTTCCAAGAATTGCCTTAAGATATTTCAATTGCATGTTTGATGTGTGACTGTGTAAAAACATAAAATTTTTATGTAGTGTTTGAATTTTCATATTTCACTGGATTATGAAACGTTTCTGAAATTTTGACACAACATTGCCATACAAATTCGTAAGCCTTTCCTAAATTTGTAGAATTTTTTGATCTACATAAGTACACTTTTTCAATGAATTTCTACAGACTATTCTATTTGGACAGATTGCTGTCATAGTTTTATTATCTACTTATCCTAGAGTTTTCATGGCTTATATTGGTAGATATAAATTGTGGAAGTGATATTATAGAGTACCTAATGTTTGAAAATTATTATGCAACTTCTCTTGTCAGTACATGAAGTATTGATTTATTTCATATGTACTAACCTATCTCACGAGTTCTTTTCAAGTTTTATGTGGATGAAGTTTTTGAGACTTAGGTGAAACCGGGATATGACAAGAGTAAACAAGATACAAAAGCTCAAGCTTGGGGATGCCCAAGGTTCCCCAAGTCAATATTTCAAGAAGTCCATAATGAGAAAGATTGAATTAAATTAAATTTAAAATTGTTCTAAATACTTTCAGACCATTTTATATATAATTTAACATCTCCAGAAACATTTACACCTATATATTATTTATCGATAATACATGGTATTACCCGATACTCTCTGAAACACTTCTGGTGAGCCCAAAACGCTTCCGGAACCTATCGAAACTATTTAGAATATTAATGGAACAATTTAACAATTACGTGCTCATAAGTCTTGTCCTACTAACACTCGTTAGACCGTGATTACCTTAAGCTTGTGACTCCATAGGTTCGGTAACTCATAGACGTGAACGAAAACTCCTTTGTTAAGTGACCGTTAGCGGAACCGTTTACGTCCATATCGATTCCTATGGGTACGTGAATGATATTCGAGTGAACCTTTGGTTATCATGTGACATTCACGTTGCTCTGCGATACTTTACGAAACCCGAGAATTGTAAGTATCCTCTTGAGTCACTCTCATGCTTACTATACTGTTATTCTAGTTACCGGTTTTGTTCTTTCTCGTTGATGTGTTTCAACATCCCCGTGACCTAGTAACCTATTCTTGGCCATATGATGATGGGTGCCATCACGCCGAGTGGTCCATAAGAATATATCTCCATCGCCAGAGGAGCAAAACCCACTCTCGAGCTATCTAGTCCCTTGTCAAACTTTCCGACGAACCTGTAAGTCGTCATTATGATCACCTAGTTACAAATGACATTTGAGCAACCCTAAAGCTCATCGTATGATAAGAAGTGACTACGATACTATCATGGTTAAAGGAACAAAAAACATATGTTAACACTCCATGTTATAACAATTGATTTCAGACGATATTATCTCAATGTATAACAAACAAGTATTTGGGTTGATTTTTTATACTTAGCTATGGAACCATTATTAAGAACGGTGTTCCATTGGCACAATCACTTGGAAATCATACTAAGTTCATAATTGAACTTTTGATTCATAATCCTCCATTGTTACTTCTAAAGTGACAATATACCTAGCCTTATGTTATAGAATTGACCAGAGTAACTCTGTTGAACCAATTCCAACTTACCGTGCCATCATAAATCATTTAACTGAAATTGAAAATCGCTTGGAACACCAATGTATATTTTGTCGATGTAATACTTACATTGAGCATGTATTATTGCAATCCCTTACACAATCTCTTCATTTTCTCCGTATGCGTGAAACATGTCGTTTAGTACTTAACGATATTTTCTACTGTTGTCCTATGATCAACAATTTGAGTATTCTTGTAACTTTAGTCGCAACTTATTTGGTGCATTGGACATATCCGATCATTTACATACCGTGGAATAGAATTAACACAAGGGTGATTGAAATCATGTATTTCACTCATCAATATTCTAGGATACCGATGCTTGTTTAAATCTCCTTCCCATGTGACTTTGATAAGAAACTCTTCTTGGGTTTCCATACTAAACTGCTTCAGCATTTTGTCAATCAGTATTTTGGCTAAGCCTGATTTAGACACTACTAACTCCATAGATTATTATGCCTAATAACATTTCTTTATTCCTTCAATACTTTACTGAAAACTAGTTTCAATAAATTCTTAATTCATGTCAAGAAATCTATATAATTTCCAATCACCAATGTGTCAAGCACACACCATGATTAGAAATATTATCATGCTCTCACTTACTCTCTTGCCAATACAAGTATCTTTGCTATCCTCGATGAAATCGAATTATTTGACAATTTCATCAGAACAAACATTTCAACTCCAGTATGCTTGATTCAATCCATGATAGGATCTTTAAAAGTTTGCACACTTACTATCATCATTTGGATTAACAAAATTACTTTTGATCGTATCATACATACAATCCCTGTTCTATTTCCATATCATGGGAATCCTTGTGACATCCATCTATTATATCTCATAGTTGAAATATGTAGTAATTGCTAGTTTAATCGAATCGACTTCAAGTATTGCTATGACCAGATAATTTTATTATAGTCAATTCCTTAATCTTCTCATAAACTATTTGCACCAAGTCAAGCTTTACAAAACATTTTTATCATTGCTAGTTTATAGATGCATTACTATATGTTAGACTCTAAGTCTTTCAGAGGGTTCATCAAGTTCTAAACTTGATTCGGGTATATGGATACTATATCATAGTTGTAACATCCCAAAATTCCATTTTGGAATGTTATGATTATAGCTATGCATCTAGCAGCATCATTGCTTGATTTTATGTGATAGTTGAAATGCCTTTTCTGACTTTCTGAAAGACCTTTCTACTTTTCACTAAGTTGCTTTCACCTATTTGAAATTTTGGTTAAAAGTTCAAATAAGAGAGGAGGAACATGACACTCCACACCAGGGACTAATTGGTGGTTTATTTGAACAAAAATAACCAGGGGTTATTTTGAAAATATTTGCAAAAAGGGTTTAAAAACAATTAGGCAATTTCTGAAAAAAATTATTTTTTTTCAAATGTTCAAATGACAGAATAGAAATGTTCATTAAATAGAATTTATTATTCTGTTAATTTTGATATATAATACCCCTATATTTAGAGACGATTTGAATGCTTTAAAAGCTTTTGAATGTCTCTGGAAAACATTAAAGAAAAACAGTAACGGTTTTGCATTTAAACGGGCCGGCCCACCGGCTTTAAAAGCCGAGACCGTTACCGGTCGGCCGACCGAGCGCAGTAACGCCTCCCTCTCTCTCTGACGCTAGGTCCCACACCCGACCGACCGTTGCCCCGAAAGGGTCATCGCCCTCCTCTCCGCGCGCGCCGTCGCCGACAGTTTCTCCCTCCCGGATCTCTCTCCTCTCTCCACCCCGCACTCCCCAGCGCCTCTATATAAGTACCGGCCAGCCCCGCCTCTCATTTCCCCCCCAAACCCCCTCTCTCCCTCGCCGGAAGGCTGCCTAATTGCTCGCCGTAGTTCCCACCCTCACCGGACCTCGCCGTCGAGCGTAGCCACCGTCTCCGACCACCGTTCGCCCCACCGTCGCCACCAATCTACTCCGGAGGCCCGTCGTCGTCGCCCGGACCACTTCCCCATCTTCCCCGACCACCGGAGCGCCTCGCCGTCGCATTCGCCGCTACCGGACTCGCCGGAGAACCCCGACGCCGGCGACTCTTAACACTGTGAGCTCTCCCAACCCTCGGATCCAGAATCAACGCGTGAGATTAGATCGGAAATAATTCCGAACCGGTACCCACTACCGATCGGTCGCCCGCCCGAAATCCTCGAGCACACACACCCCTTAGCCAATCGGACAGCGCCACGTAGCCCCCTGACCGTCGCAAGTCAGTTTTCTTTTTTCTGTTTTGTTTTAATTAACAGAATGTTTTCAATTTTTGTTTTGCTTATATCTTTTAATCTATTTAGTGTTTTGAGTTGATTCTTTTTGCAATAGCTCACATTTTTCATGTAGTATCACCCTGTACTTTTAAATTTCAAATTTGAACTATAAAATTTGAATTGAATCAAATTTGCTCAAAATCTTCAAATCTGAATAACTAGAGTTTGAAAATAGATTTTGATATGAATCTTTTTGCTACTGTTTGGTATTAGTTAGGACTACCTTCATGCTTAGTGTGAAGATATTTAGGATATATTTGATTAATGTTTTAACCAAAAACAGAATCTGTCTAGTATTACTATATAGTTTTATATACTTAATTTTAATTAGTTTGATTTAGAATTTGGTTTTATTTGTTTATTAGGTTCTGTTAGTAAACATTTAGTGTTTTCACTCACTGTTAATAAAAAATATAAATTTGCTTAGTTTAATTTTATTTAACATAGGAATCACAATGTCTTTTCAAATAGGCTTAATTTGACTAAACAACTAACTAGTAATAGTTTTGTTTTCAAACAAAGTTTTGTATATTTTGTTTCTGTTTTCTAAGACAGATTTAGTAGTAAATTATTTCCTGTTAAGAACATGTTTTACAAATAAATAATAAGTTTAGTTTTTCATTCTTTTGTTAATATAACTATAGTTGATTCATATAGTGTTTATCACAAACTTGTATAAACTTTATTAAATTTTTCCCGACAAACTTAAATTGATTATATTCTGTTTATTAATAAAATATTCTATTGTTTCCTTGCTGACAACAATTGTTTTGTTATAACAAATGGTTTCATTATGTTAGTAGTGCTTCATTCCTCACCTTTTGAAAAAAAAACAAAACTTTGTGTGTTTTCTTACTTGAGATTTGTGCATTGTTTTGTCTTGATTGTTTACTAGTTCTTGGTTGATGTTTGTGAGTTACAATATTCTGTTGTATGCTTATTGAGTGCTTGTTTGCTTCGTTAGATTATCCAGAGTGCGAAGCTTGTTACTTAGAGTCACTCACGTACGAAGATCATCAATCAGGCAAGTCACTTTGATCATGTTTTACCCATGTTTTATATGCATTAGTTCTACCATCTCCCCAGTTGCATGCAAGATAGGTTAGTTGGAAACTTGGTTACATTGTTGTAGTATCATGTGGTAGGTAACCCCCTCAACCTCTTTGACACATTGGCCCCGGGAAACGTTGTTTTTACCTTTTGCTATGCTATTAGTAGACGGGGTTGGTTGTGTGATTCATGAGAGTTGAGAAAGTTAATAATTTCAAGACCTACATAATGATCAAGATTTACGACTCCGAGTTTTCAACATACCTCTGGGTGGATGATGGTTGAACGGCACCCTGGAGAAACCAGTGGATTTGCCTAGGTGATGCTGGAGATGGCCAGTATTCACGCGGAAAGGTCCACCCAGGCACAAAGAGATGGATGGATGCTTTAAAACCCAAGGCTTACCTGCACAGCCACAAGTCATTATGGGCTCTGGCTTGGTTGGATATCGTGGTGACCCTGGACAGGCGGTGCTACGAGAGGTAGAAGAACGGTAGGAAAGGATGGGCACCGACAGAGTCGCAGGGAAACCCTTTGGAAGACCATGTTTTGGTCATCCGTTTCTCAAACACCCTGAAGTGCGAGAAATCAAACGGAGGCGACCAAATCTTGTGGGGAACGTGTGCAAAACTCTGCAGAGTATTTCAAACGTAATCGATTAGCCGTGTCCACGGTTATGGACGACTTGAGCCAAAGGAATTGGAACTTCCGGAACTCTCGACACAATTAATATGATGATGTGGGTATTTAATAATTTTGGGTATGAGAATTGGTTGGTGGAACCATCTCATTAATCAACCAACTTAGTAATATTTTTCTTAGCCCCTCTCTTGATGTAGGAAAAACTTGGCTTTACGCAAAAACTTACCACCCCACCTGCCATATATGCATATAGACTAGCTGATTATTTTCACACCTCTACTGTGACTTTGCCGGCATATTCCATATGCTGACCTACACGGCTGCAACGTATCATGTTGCAGAGTATTTTTCCGACCAGGAGTGAGGACGCGTTCTATGCTCAGTGAGATGCCTTTGGAGTCGGATGGACTCATCTACCTTCGACGCTTCCGCGAGACTTAGATATTCTCATGAGTTGGCTTTTAGCCACTTTATTGTAATTTTTATTGTAATAAAGGACTCGATATGAGATTTCGATTAATATAATGCTGTGTGATTTCCCTTTGATATATACATGGATGTACCATGTGTGTACCAGCATGATCTTGGGATGGTACGGAAACACCGGAGACTTGACCTTTCAGGTCGGGTCGCTACAGAAATGGTATCAGAGCACACGCTGACCGTAGGACGTAACCTCTAGGATTGGAAAGCCTTAGGATTGTTTCTCTTTGTCTTTAAATATCTTATACTCTCATCTACTCATTTCTAATTTCTCTCCGATTATTTCAAAATTTATAGATGGCCACCTTCATCCCAGTGTTGATCACGGAGTTTTGCCAGCCTGACGCAACGATGCCCTTTGGTAAGGAGCTGATGAGGATCGCCAAGGACGTAAGGATTGCTTTGCCGAGCATCACCGGGATTCCTATCATGTCATTTCCCCAAGATGGACGCTACAGGATCGAGGTGCATATCCCAGGGAAGACTTTTGGGAATCGGAAGGAACCCATAGATCTCAAGTTCGTGGCACCCAGTTGGATACTTGGAAGAGACATGGCCATTCATCGTGCCCTTGGACGTATTCAGGAGGAATACAGAGGTGGAACCATTTCACCAGGACTCAGTGTGGTTTGTCGCAGAGATGCCAATGGAAACATCATAACTCCTCCCACTGTAGACACCACTATTTCCTATATCCAGACCTTGGAGACTCACATCAGGACTCTGGTGCTTCGAGTTCGTGCTGATACAAAGACAATCAAGAATCTGATGAACCACGAGCTGGACCTTGAAGCTGATCTGCGAGAGGCCAACTATGAACACGAGCATGAAGTGAAGGATTTCCTAGAGAGGATTGATGAGCAGAATGCACGCATCGCAACTCTGGAGGAGCATCTAGACATGGGAGAAAACCTTCACCCCGAAGGAGACATGGCACCCTTCATCAGCGACGATGAAGACTATGAGGAAAGCACCACCGGAGGACCTACGACTATGCACTTTTGAGGAGAACCTTAGTTATGCCCTCCAATGTATCTTTTATTTTCGTCGTTAAAGCGTTGGTCGATGTTTAGTTTGTCTGAGATTGTATTTCCGATGTTTGACATTGATTGAATAAATGAATGAGTGTTTGGTGTGTTATGTTTGTTGCATTGCATATGGGTAGTGAATTTCTTCTAGACCCTTGTTCTATTCTAATTCTCATCCCTCTGAAAACAGCAAGATGCCTCCACGACGTGAGACCGACTTTACTTTTCCGCCGGAACTCACACAACTTCTTCAGCAACAGAATGCACTGATGCAGTTATTGATTCAGAATCAGACCAACAACCAGAACAACAACAACCACCATCCACCCCAGACTGACAATCTCACCCGTTTTCTGAGGTTGAACCCTCCAACTTTCTCCAGCAGCACTGAGCCCATTGTGGCAGATGACTGGCTCCGTAAGATGGAGAGAGAACTTGTCACCGCTGGATGTACTGATGCTGAGAAAGTGCGATTTGCCGCACATCAACTGGAAGGACCAGCAGCATCATGGTGGGAGAATTACACCACCACTTATCCTATTGCAGATGTGACTTGGGAGCAGTTTAAGCTTGCTTTCCGCACCGCTCATGTTTCAGCTGGAGCCATGAGTCTAAAGAAGCGCGAGTTTCGCAACTTGCGCCAGGGTAATTGCTCTGTGGCCCAATATGTGGAAGAGTTCAACATGTTGGCCCGTTATGCCCCAGGAGATGTGGCCGATGATGCGGCCAAGCAAGAAAAGTTTCTGGAAGGACTCAATGATGAGTTGAGCATACAGCTGGTAGTGGCTACTTTCAACAACTACCAAGAGCTGGTGGACAAGGCCCTCATTTTGGAAGGTAAACAACAGCAGATTGAAAACCGCAAGCGGAAGTACACTCAGGGGAAGTTCAACTCTGGAACTCATCAGAAGCTTCGCTACTCCCCGTACTCCGGGAATACCGGATCAGGAAACAGTAAGTTTGGAAAGCACACTCATGCTGTGCACAACCATGGAGGCCACCATCATGGAGGAAATGGGAACAACCGTCCCAACCATGGTAACTTCAAGAGTGACAATGGGAATGGGAACAACAACCAGCAACGTCAAGTTCCTACTCAGAAGGATCTGAGTCACATCACCTGTTTCAAGTGCCAGAAGACAGGGCACTATGCTACTGAGTGTCCCCAGAGCAAGCAAAGCAATGGAAACGGCAACTCCCCAGCCAAGAAACCCAATCCGTTTCCCCGTGCTCAAGTGAATCACATCGACGTGGAAGAAGTCTATGATCAACCCGAGACTGTGGTTGGTAAGTTTTTATTGCATTCACGTCCTGTTACAGTACTTTTTGATTCTAGTGCAACTCATTCATTCATATCAAGGGTAGTTGTGGATAAGTATGGTTTGCCCACCAAAACCCTTAGTCAGCCCATTAAGGTCAGTTCCCCAGGAGGTATGATGATGGCAGGGATAGGATGCCATGCCTTGAAACTCAATATAGGAAATCATGTTTTTCCCACCGACCTCATCGTCTTAGAGTCACAAGGATTGGATGTAATCCTAGGCATGGATTGGATGACCAAGTATGAAGGTAATCTTGATTGCCCTAGCAAGTCTGTTTCACTCACCACCCCGGAGAACAAGAGGATTAAGTATGTATCCCGCCGCACACGTATGAGTGCTAGGTTAAATGCCCTCACAGGAGTTGTTCAGGAGGAAGTACCTGTGGTAAAAGACTTTCCAGATGTATTTCCGGAAGAATTACCAGGAATGCCACCAGATAGGGATATTGAGTTCTTAATAGAACTACAGCCAGGGACAGCCCCAATTTCCAAGAGACCCTATCGGATGCCCGCAAATGATCTGTTGGAAATCAAGAAGAAAATCAAGGAGTTATTGGACAAAGGTTATATACACCCCAGTTCTTCACCTTGGGGAGCCCGAGTTCTTTTGGTGCAGAAGAAGGATAAAACCTTGAGAATGGTAGTTGACTATCGTGCCTTGAACGAGGTGACTATCAAGAACAAGTATCCTCTGCCAATGATTAATGATTTGTTTGATCAGCTCGTAGGAGCCAAAGTATTCTCCAAGATCGATCTTCGATCAGGGTATCACCAGTTGAAAATTCGTGAACAGGATATACCCAAAACAGCTTTCACCACGAGGTATGGCTTGTATGAGTATACGGTCATGTCTTTTGGATTGACTAATGCTCCTGCCTACTTCATGAATTTGATGAACAAAGTGTTCATGGAATATTTGGACAAGTTTGTTGTGGTGTTCATCGATGACATTCTGATATTCTCCAAGAACGAGGAAGAGCATAAGGAACATTTGCGTTTAGTTCTGGAGAAGCTGAGAGAGCATCAACTATATGCCAAGTTCAGCAAATGTGAATTTTGGCTGACGGAAGTCGGATTCCTTGGACATGTTATTTCCGGAGATGGAATAGCAGTGGACCCTGCTAAGGTTGAAGCCGTCACCGAGTGGAAGTCACCCACCTCAGTTAAGGAGATCCACAGTTTCCTCGGACTTGCCGGTTATTACCGGAGGTTCATTGAGAATTTCTCAAAGATTGCCAAGCCCATGACAGAGTTGTTGGAGAAAGAATCCAAGTATGTTTGGACTGTGGAATGTGAAACCAGTTTCCAGGAGTTAAAGGAACGTTTGGTCACAGCCCCAGTATTGATCTTGCCCGATATTCGGAAGGATTTCCAAGTTTATTGTGATGCCTCACGTCAAGGACTCGGAGGAGTACTCATGCAAGATGGAAAGGTTGTAGCTTATGCATCCAGACAACTACGACCTCATGAGTTGAATTATGCCACTCATGACTTGGAGTTAGCAGCCGTAGTGCACGCACTCAAGACTTGGAGACATTTCCTTATCGGAAATAGTTGTGATGTTTACACCGACCATAAGAGCCTGAAGTATATCTTCACGCTGAAAGAGTTGAACCTCAGACAGAGGAGATGGTTAGAGTTAATCAAGGACTATGACATGAGATTACACTACCATCCAGGTAAGGCTAATGTTGTAGCCGATGCCTTGAGTCGGAAAACTTATGTGAACACACTCACAGCGGGCGGATTACCTCAAGAGTTAGTCGATGATCTCAGAGAGCTCAAGCTAGAGATAGTTCCAAGAGGATATGTTGGTACACTGGAAATTCAGTCCACCTTGACCGAAAGAATTCGTGAAGCCCAGAAATCGGACAAGGAGATAGCTGAGATTAAACAGAGAATGGAAGATGGTAAAGCTAAAGGTTTTCGTGAGGATGAACACGGAACTTTGTGGTTTGAGAACCGAATCTATGTGCCCAATGAACCAGAGCTCAGGAAGTTGATACTTCAGGAAGCCCACGATTCACCTTACTCAATACACCCAGGCAACACCAAGATGTATCTGGATTTAAAGGAAAGTTATTGGTGGACAGGTATGAAAAAAGATATTGCAGAACATGTTGCAATATGTGATGTTTGTCAGCGAGTGAAGGCAGAACATCAGAAACCAGCAGGGTTACTCCAACCTTTGCAGATACCCGAGTGGAAATGGGAAAAGCTTGGTATGGATTTCATCACAGGATTGCCCAGGACCCGTTCAGGTTATGATTCCATCTGGGTAGTGGTTGATCGCTTGACCAAGGTGGCTCATTTCATCCTGGTAAAGACCACCTATACCAGTGCTAAGCTAGCCAAGATATATATGACCAGGATCGTATGTTTACATGGAGTTCCGAGGAGTATTGTGTCAGATAGAGGAACACAATTTACCTCAAAGTTTTGGCATCAATTACATGAAACTTTGGGTACAAGGCTAGAGTTCAGTACAGCCTTTCATCCGCAGACAGATGGACAGACTGAGAGAGTCAACCAGATTCTGGAAGACATGTTGAGAGCTTGTGCGTTAGATTATGGATCTAGTTGGGACGATAACTTGCCTTACGCAGAATTCTCATACAACAACGGTTATCAGACCAGTCTAAAGATGGCCCCTTTCGAAGCTTTATACGGAAGGAGATGCAGAACACCACTGACGTGGGATGGTGTTGGAGACCGACAACTTTTTGGTCCCGACCTTATCCGAGATTCTGAAGAGAAAGTCAAGTTGATTCGTGACAGACTCAAGATAGCTCAATCTCGACAGAAGAGTTATGCTGACAGCAAACGTAAAGAAGTGACATATGAAGTGGGAGACCGAGCATATCTTCGTGTATCCCCGCTTCGAGGAATCAAGAGATTTGGTATTAAAGGAAAATTAGCACCCAGATTCATAGGCCCCTACAAAATTCTTGAACGTAGAGGCGAAGTTGCATACAAACTGGAATTGCCAGAAGGATTATCCGAAGTTCATAATGTGTTCCATGTTTCCCAGCTGAAGAAATGTCATGCCGAGATGGCTGATATCCCTTTGCGAGACACAGTGCCCCTAGAGGCCATACAGCTTGAAAGTGATCTGACTTACGAGGAGAAGCCTGTCAAGATCCTCGAGACATCCAACCGAGTTACCCGAAGCAAGATTATCAAGTTCTGTAAAGTTTTGTGGAGTCACCATACCGAGGAAGAAGCCACCTGGGAACGCGAAGAAGATCTTCGTAGAGACCATCCGCACCTATTTTCTAGCCAACCCGAATCTCGAGGGCGAGATTCATCTTAAGGTGTGTAGGTTTGTAACATCCCAAAATTCCATTTTGGAATGTTATGATTATAGCTATGCATCTAGCAGCATCATTGCTTGATTTTATGTGATAGTTGAAATGCCTTTTCTGACTTTCTGAAAGACCTTTCTACTTTTCACTAAGTTGCTTTCACCTATTTGAAATTTTGGTTAAAAGTTCAAATAAGAGAGGAGGAACATGACACTCCACACCAGGGACTAATTGGTGGTTTATTTGAACAAAAATAACCAGGGGTTATTTTGAAAATATTTGCAAAAAGGGTTTAAAAACAATTAGGCAATTTCTGAAAAAAATTATTTTTTTTCAAATGTTCAAATGACAGAATAGAAATGTTCATTAAATAGCATTTATTATTCTGTTAATTTTGATATATAATACCCCTATATTTAGAGAAGATTTGAATGGTTTAAAAGCTTTTGAATGTCTCTGGAAAACATTAAAGAAAAACAGTAACGGTTTTGCATTTAAACGGGCCGGCCCACCGGCTTTAAAAGCCGAGACCGTTACCGGTCGGCCGACCGAGCGCAGTAACGCCTCCCTCTCTCTCTGATGCTAGGTCCCACACCCGACCGACCGTTGCCCCGAAACGGTCATCGCCCTCCTCTCCGCGCGCGCCGTCGCCGACAGTTTCTCCCTCCCGGATCTCTCTCCTCTCTCCACCCCACACTCCCCAGCGCCTCTATATAAGTACCGGCCAGCCCCGCCTCTCATTTCCCCCCCAAACCCCCTCTCTCCCTCGCCGGAAGGCTGCCTAATTGCTCGCCGTAGTTCCCACCCTCACCGGACCTCGCCGTCGAGCGTAGCCACCGTCTCCGACCACCGTTCGCCCCACCGTCGCCACCAATCTACTCCGGAGGCCCGTCGTCGTTGCCCGGACCACTTCCCCATCTTCCCCGACCACCGGAGCGCCTCGCCGTCGCATTCGCCGCTACCGGACTCGCCGGAGAACCCCGACGCCGGCGACTCTTAACACTGTGAGCTCTCCCAACCCTCGGATCCAGAATCAACGCGTGAGATTAGATCGGAAATAATTCCGAACCGGTACCCACTACCGATCGGTCGCCCGCCCGAAATCCTCGAGCACACACACCCCTTAGCCAATCGGACAGCGCCACGTAGCCCCCTGACCGTCGCAAGTGAGTTTTCTTTTTTCTGTTTTGTTTTAATTAACAGAATGTTTTCAATTTTTGTTTTGCTTATATCTTTTAATCTATTTAGTGTTTTGAGTTGATTCTTTTTGCAATAGCTCACATTTTTCATGTAGTATCACCCTGTACTTTTAAATTTCAAATTTGAACTATAAAATTTGAATTGAATCAAATTTGCTCAAAATCTTCAAATCTGAATAACTAGAGTTTGAAAATAGATTTTGATATGAATCTTTTTGCTACTGTTTGGTATTAGTTAGGAATACCTTCATGCTTAGTTTGAAGATATTTAGGATATATTTGATTAATGTTTTAACCAAAAACAGAATCTGTCTAGTATTACAATATAGTTTTATATACTTAATTTTAATTAGTTTGATTTAGAATTTGGTTTTATTTGTTTATTAGGTTCTGTTAGTAAACATTTAGTGTTTTCACTCACTGTTAATAAAAAATATAAATTTGCTTAGTTTAATTTTATTTAACATAGGAATCACAATGTCTTTTCAAATAGGCTTAATTTGACTAAACAACTAACTAGTAATAGTTTTGTTTTCAAACAAAGTTTTGTATATTTTGTTTCTGTTTTCTAAGACAGATTTAGTAGTAAATTATTTCCTGTTAAGAACATGTTTTACAAATAAATAATAAGTTTAGTTTTTCATTCTTTTGTTAATATAACTATAGTTGATTCATATAGTGTTTATCACAAACTTGTATAAACTTTATTAAATTTTTCCCAACAAACTTAAATTGATTATATTCTGTTTATTAATAAAATATTCTATTGTTTCCTTGCTGACAACAATTGTTTTGTTATTACAAATGGTTTCATTATGTTAGTAGTGCTTCATTCCTCACCTTTTGAAAAAAAAACTCTGTGTGTTTTCTTACTTGAGATTTGTGCATTGTTTTGTCTTGATTGTTTACTAGTTCTTGGTTGATGTTTGTGAGTTACAATATTCTGTTGTATGCTTATTGAGTGCTTGTTTGCTTTGTTAGATTATCCGGAGTGCGAAGCTTGTTACTTAGAGTCACTCACGTACGAAGATCATCAATCAGGCAAGTCACTTTGATCATGTTTTACCCATGTTTTATATGCATTAGTTCTACCATCTCCCCAGTTGCATGCAAGATAGGTTAGTTGGAAACTTGGTTACATTGTTGTAGTATCATGTGGTAGGTAACCCCCTCAACCTCTTTGACACATTGGCCCCCGGGAAACGTTGTTTTTACCTTTTGCTATGCTATTAGTAGACGGGGTTGGTTGTGTGATTCATGAGAGTTGAGAAAGTTAATAATTTCAAGACCTACATAATGATCAAGATTTACGACTCCGAGTTTTCAACATACCTCTGGGTGGATGATGGTTGAACGGCACCCTGGAGAAACCAGTGGATTTGCCTAGGTGATGCTGGAGATGGCCAGTACTCACGCGGAAAGGTCCACCCAGGCACAAAGAGATGGATGGATGCTTTAAAACCCAAGGTTTACCTGCACAGCCACAAGTCATTATGGGCTCTGGCTTGGTTGGATATCATGGTGACCCTGGACAGGCAGTGCTACGAGAGGTAGAAGAACGGTAGGAAAGGATGGGCACCGACAGAGTCGCAGGGAAACCCTTTGGAAGACCATGTTTTGGTCATCCGTTTCTCAAACACCCTGAAGTGCGAGAAATCAAACGGAGGCGACCAAATCTTGTGGGGAACGTGTGCAAAACTCTGCAGAGTATTTCAAACCTAATCGATTAGCCGTGTCCACGGTTATGGACGACTTGAGCCAAAGGAATTGGAACTTTCGGAACTCTCGACACAATTAATATGATGATGTGGGTATTTAATAATTTTGGGTATGAGAATTGGTTGGTGGAACCAAATCATTAATCAACCAACTTAGTAATATTTTGCTTAGCCCCTCTCTTGATGTAGAAAAAACTTGGCTTTACGCAAAAACTTACCACCCCACCTGCCATATATGCATATAGACTAGTTGATTATTTTCACACCTCTACTGTGACTTTGCCGGCAGATTCCATATGCTGACCTACACGGCTGCAACGTATCATGTTGCAGAGTATTTTTCCGACCAGGAGTGAGGACGCGTTCTATGCTCAGTGAGATGCCTTTGGAGTCGGATGGACTCATCTACCTTCGACGCTTCCGCGAGACTTAGATATTCTCATGAGTTGGCTTTTAGCCACTTTATTGTAATTTTTATTGTAATAAAGGACTCGATATGAGATTTCGATTAATATAATGCTGTGTGATTTCCCTTTGATATATACATGGATGTGCCGTGTGTGTACCAGCATGATCTTGGGATGGTACGGAAACACCGGAGACTTGACCTTTCAGGTCGGGTCGCTACAATAGTACTTTGGCATATAGCCATTTGTTGGAGTAAGGGACCATCGATGCTTCTATGCTTATTTCAACAATATTTTGTCTGTGCACCATGAAGGTTTGCACGAATTTTACTCAACCTATGTATTTTAGTCGCAAGTTTGACCTAAGTATCTATATCTCGTGTTGAGGCTTTGTATCAGTTGTTGTAGGAAATTCTAAAACCATTTCTTTTCTTTGACATGATTACGAAGATTGTGAAAACTCATTGAGTTGCACTGTCCTCCTACTCACTCTTTTGTAGAAAAAGTTTTCTTCAAAAAAGTTCGCACTCTATGGCAAAACACTTTGCCTCAGCGTAGTGATAGAAGAACACACACACATTTGAGATAACCAACAAGAAGCACTTTATCATTTCATATCTTATATAGTGTCATTTCAACAATTTTGATGGCGATTCTTTTTTAGTGTAAAAGACACAATCCCTAAAGAATCACATTAAAACTATATTGCCAATTGATTTAATGTCATCTTTGATCTTACTATGTCAAACATAGCTTGATTACATCTACTCGAAACACTCTAATCTTAGTAGTGTTCTAGGAGGTATAAGCTATAAAATTCTTTTATAGCTCATCAGACATTCGCTAAACTTGTAACTCAAATATTTTTTTCTGCAACGAAATTGTAGAAATATATATATTTTACAATAATTTCTACTTTAGCATGGATACCCTTTGAAACATTTCAAAGGATTCATGTTTATGTCTCAAACATCTTTGAGTCACCTTTGAAGATAGATAAATCCACTACTTGCAACAATGCTTATTGGACTACACCCATCTATATGCATGTTTCCAACTATTTGCACGGACATTGCAAGTGTCAGATGATTGATTCATAATCACACGACTTCAAAATCCATCACTATGGAATTTCTCCATGCGGGTTTCTCCCATGTGACTAAATGAAGTGCCACACATATGTGGTATTCTATTAGTATTGCGACACTTAGCATCATTTTTATGAATGTTCAATTTTATTATGAATATTCATAACGTATGTCCTATTCATAATAGGAGTATGGCTTTTTTCATAACATCGAACAAGTATTGTTCTCTCATGAACAACCTCCTTGCAAGTTCTATGCAATGAGCTAGAGTATACAAACAACTAAAATGAATTATGACAATAAATTACAAAGGTAATATTTTGGTGGAAAATAGTGTAACTTTTACATGATTTCCATCAAATATTTTAACCTCATTATTTGATCATTCAGGACGTAGTAGTTCTTGCATTGATTCACAACAACATGTAATTGAGTCAGTATCCTTGTTGAACAACCATAGTACCAAAAACATTTAGTGATCATCAATTAATCATAATTCCAAAGAATTGCACTTTATTGGACCAACTTTCTCTACATCTCACAACTTCTATGACATTCATACCTTAGTTGGTCATTCTGTCTTCTTTTCTTTTTGCCTCTAAACTTCTTATAGTTTTACTTTCAATATTTCTCCTACTCAATAGAGGAATCATCTAACTTCTTAAGAGTGGCGTGAGCCCCGAACTTCCTTAGGATTCTAAGTCTCATTACACCTTTGGTTTTGGTCTTTGTCTTTAAGTTCTCACCATCATATCATGACTGATGTTCTTCCGGATCTTATAAATTTAAATCTAAACATAGTTGAATGCTTCACTATAACTTGCAAACGAAACACTTCTTTAGATATCATATATATTTTAACGTTCTTTTGTTTTTGAAAACGTTTTCAGTTCCCAGAATATTAAATAACTATCCCAAACATTTTGAAGTTCGGGTTTCTCGGAAGCAAGCAGACCGTAATGTAAGTCTTAGCCTCTTAGATTGAAAGAGGTAAGTATCGTCATCCATAGCATCAGCAGGATAGCATTGCAAGCATGCAGTATGACAAAATCCTTCTTGGCACTATTAGAGGACAATCCTCTCAATTGTAAAAGATTCAACTAGATAAATAACACAATTTTAACAAAATCCTTCTTGGCACTATTAGAGGACAATCTGCTCAATCTCCATATGACTCTTATTCATCTTTCAATGCTTTTTGCTCTGATCTCGGAATGATTCTGCAGGAACTTCAAGACAACCATGTGCTACCTGCTTGCTAGGTCTGACCTTGGTTGACTTACACCTCACTATCTGTTTGTACTCATGTGGACATGACGTATTCTGGAAAGCTATGTGTTATAGATGGTTGCAACACTTGGAATATCAGATTTTAACTTGGTATTTTCATTGAGAGACCCCCCTAATAATTATCTACTACACAATCAAAGGGTGCCAACAACAAAGGAATAAACATGCCTGGCAAATCATAACAACACAATATGGTATAGCCATGGGCGCCAGGAATTCTTCATGATCCTCTTCAATTTTAAATGAATTGTTGTGACGACCAATATTCCGTTATCATGGTAATTTCAGAAAACATTGTTGTGGCGACCGTTTTAGAAAACATTATCGTGGAACCTAATTTAGAAATTCCACCGTGGCATGAAATTATAGCTCCTCGTCCCGTGCCTTAGTACAGCTTCTCCTCGTCGGGGTCTTCCGTGTATGCTTGCAATCATCACCTGTAACCTGTAGGCTATCTCTAAGATATTTACGATAATGTGACAATCATGTGGCTCCAGCCATCATGTCGTGACGCGCAAGTCACTTAACATTACAAAATATAACAATCTCATACATAAACTCATTATGATCACGATGGATATACCACATCATATGCATACCATACAAAACCAACTTAGACATCCTCTAATTGGTTTTAGAAATTTTTAGTTACGTGGTTACCAGTTTTAACAAATAATACTAGCTACTGATATTTGTGATCTGCGTTGGGGTTTTCCCCGAACAGGAGGGGATGATGCAACACAACATAGATAAGTATTTCCCTAAGTGAGAACCAAGGTTATTAAACCAATGGGAGGACCATGCAATTTCCTGTCTTCAGCGCCTACACAGGAAAGTGCACACACTTGCACCCAACACGGGCAAGAGGGTTGTCAATCCCTGATAACCCACAAGTATAGGGGATCGCAACAGTTTTCGAGGGTAGAGTATTCAACCCAAATTTATTAATTCGACACAAGGGTAGCGAAAGAATATTCTCGAGTATTCGCAGGTGAGTTGTCAATTCAACCACACCTGAAAGACTTAATATCTCCAACAAAGTATTCAGTAGCAAAGTAGTATGGAAGTAACGGTGACAACGGAAAAAGTAACAGTAGCAGTTTTGTAGTGATTGTAATAGTAGCAACGGAGAAGTAACTTAGCAGAGATCAATATGTGGAAAGCTCATAGGCAATGGAACAATGATGGATAATTATGTCGGATGGCATTCATCATGCAACAATTATAACATAGGGTGACATAGAACTAGCTCCAATTCATCAATGTAATGTAGGCATGTATTCCGTATATAGTCATACATGCTTATGGAAAATAACTTGCATGACATCTTTTGTCCTACCCTCCCGTGGCAGCGGGGTCCTAATGGAAACTAAGGGATATTAAGGCATCCTTTTAATAGAGAACCGGACCAAAGCATTAGCACTTAGTGAATACATGAACTCCTCAAACTACGGTAATCACTAGAAAGAATCCCAGTTATTGTCACCCTGGGGGATGCGGATCATAACTCGTAATAGGTGCCTACAACTTGCAAGATAGGATCAAGAACACATATATATTCATGAAAACATAATATGTTCATATCTGAAGTCATGGCACTCGGGCCCTAGTGACAAGCTTCAAGCATAATAAAGTCGTAGCAACATCAATCTCGAAACAAAGGGGATACTAGGGATCAAACCCTAACAAAACTAACTCGATTACATGATAAATATCATCCAACCCATCACCGTACAACAAGCCTACGATGGAATTACTCACGAACAGCGGAGAGCATCATGGAATTGGTGATGAAGGATGGTTGGTGATGACGATGGCGTCGATTTCCCCTCTTCGGAGCCCAAAACGGATTCCAGATCTGGCCTCCCGAGGAAGAACAGGAGGTGGCGGTGGCTCCGTATCGTGAAACGTGATGAACTCTTCTCTCTGATTTTTTCTTCGTGAATAGGCATAAATAGGAGCGGAATTGAGGTCGGTCGAGCAACAGGGGGCCCACAAGCCTTCTATGCGCGGCCAGGGGGTGGCCACGCCTGGCATGCTTGCCACCTATGGGTGCCCCCTCTCTGGTTGATTCTTTCGCGAGTATTTTTTATTAATTCCAAAAATATTCTTCATAAATTTTTAGATCAATCCGAGAACTTTTATTTCTGCACAAAAATAACACCAATGCAATTCTGCTGAAAACAACGTCAGTCCAGGTTAGTTCCATTCAAATCATGCAAATTAGAGTCCAAAACAAGGGCAAAAGGGTTTGGAGAAGTAGATATGATGGAGACGTATCAACTCCCCCAAGCTTAACCCATTGCTTGTCCTCAAGCAATTCAGTTGATAAACTGTAAGTGATAAAGAAAAACTTTTATAAACTCTGTTTGATCTTGTTGTTGTAAATATGTCTTACTAATGTTCAGATTTTCAGCAAAGATCTTGGACTAACCATGTTCACAATAACATTTAGGTCTCACATTTACTCATATCAATGACATAATCAACTAGCGAGGAATAATAATAACTCTCAGATGAAAACACTTTTATCAAAACAATCATGATACAATATTATTTAATGATATCTCAATAGCCCTTTCTGAGACTGCAAAACATAAATGTAGAGCACCTCTAAAGAACAAGGACTGACTAGACATTGTAATTCACGATGAAAGAGATCCAGTCATGCTCATACTCAATATCAATTAATAGCAAATCATATGAATGAAATTGGTGCTCTCTAACTGGTGCCTTTGATGAGAAGAGGATGACTCAACAATAAGGTAAATGGAAGGCCCTTCGCAGAGGGAAGCATTGATTTGCAAAGGTGCCAGAGCTCGAGTTTTTAAATAGAGATAAGTAATAATTTTCGAGAGGTATGCTTTCATTTCTCACATAACGACCAAGAGGTTTTCAACATCTTCCATGCTAGATACATTATAGGTGGTTCCTAAACAGAATGATAAAGTTTTTACCCCCCTCCACCAATCAGTCACACTCCACGGCAAGCTGAATCCACGGGTACCGTCCATACAAACACAATCCTGGGGGAGCTTTGTTTAATTATATTTTGATTTTATTTTGAGCATGGAACTGGGCATCCCGATTACCAGCCACTTTCTCGTGAATGATAGTGAATCAACACATATCGTGAGAATAACCCAGCTAGCATGGAAAATACTAACAGCCCCCAGCGGCCACATGAGCGATTTGGGCATACAAAACAGGATGTTATTTGAAGGTTTAGAGTTTGGCACATGCAAATTTACTTGGAATGGCGGCTAAATACCGCATATAGGCAGGTATGGTGGACTCATATGGAGCAACTTTGGGTTTGAGGAATTGGATGCACAAGCAGTATTCCCGCTTAGTACAAGTGAAGGCTAGCAAAAGACTGGGAAGCGACCAACTAGAGAGCAACAGAGTCATCAACATGCTTTGAGGTTAACCAACATTGAATGCAAGCATGAGTAGGATATAAATCACCATGAACATAAATATCGTAGAGGCTATGTTGATTTTGTTTCAACTACATGCATGAACATGTGCCAAGTCGAGCCACTTGAATCATTCAGAGGAGGATATCATCCCATCATACTATATCACAACCATTTTAATATGCATGTTGGCACCCAAGACAAACCATTATCCACTCTTAGCTAATTAAGCATGGCATGAGTAACTATAATCTCTAATGGTCATTGCAAATATGTTTCACCCATAGTGAACTGAATTTGGAACGATGAGCTAATCATATTTACAAAAGCAAGATAGGTCGAGTTCATACCAACTTTTCTCCATCTCAATATTTTCATCAAATATCGTCATTATTGCCTTTCACTTGCACGGACGAACGGTGTGGATAATAATAAGAGTGCACGTGCATTGGACTAAGCTGGAATCTGCAAACAATAACTTAAAGGAGAATGCAAGGTAATATGGGCTCTCTGATCGATAAAAAATTATGCATATGAGAGCCACTCAACATTTTCATTGTCGTCTTCTCCTTACGACGCAAAGAAAGGAAATTCTAAACAAGAACGAGAGAAACTATTTACATGGGAAAGCTCCCAACAAGCGAAACAAGAACAAAAAATGTTTTTGGGTTTTCTTTTAATGCTACAACTAAGCAAACTAGAAGGTAAAGCTACAACTATTTTTTTGTATTTTTCTCAAAGTAAATTAAACACACAAGAAGAAAGCAAAACAAGGAAATGAACTACCATGGATGGTATAATGAAAGAGTATGAATATCGACTACTAAAATGTGAGAACATGAATGTAAAGTCGGTGAGAAATATGTACTCTACCAAGCTTAGGCTTTAGGCCTAAGTTGGTCTAGGGCCATGGCCGGCCCGGATAATATCCAAACTCATACTCGGGGTTGTACTGGGCTGCCGCGGCTACCGCCTGAACGGCTGCAACGTGAAGGTGAGCGGCTTCTGCATTTCTCTCATACTCGTTCGCCTCCTCTCTAGTTATAAAGTATCTTTGTTTTTCCTGAAAGTTGAAGAAGGCAGGAGCATGAAGGGTAACATGGACAACGCGCTGTCTATCAAAGATTAGTCGGTACTGGAGGGATTGTTCGTTCCTTTCAAGAATTGAAAACGTACCAAAGCCTCATAATCAAGAAAAGAAGGTGGTAACTCAATATCATTTCCCCGTATGGGTACCCCAAGATAATTAGCTACACGAGTGGCATAAATCCCACCAAAAAAATCTCCATCGTTAGCATTATTACACAACGTTCTAACAATAATGGCTCCTAAGTTATATCGCCTATTGCCCATTACTGCACTCTTAAGAATAATGAGATCAGTTGTACAAAGGTGGCTATGCTCAGTTTTACCGTTAATACATCTACCTATGAATAGAGAAAAATGATGTATAGCAGGAAAGTGAATGCTCCCCATGATAGCGTGTGTAATATTTCTAGTTTCTCCGACGGTAATGCTAGCAAGAAAATCATTATATTCAGTTTTGTGCAGATCACTATAGTTGCCCCATTGTGAAATTTTGCATGCATGTTTAAAAACCTCTATGTACGGAGTATATGATTTTTCATAAAGGTCAAATAGGACGGAAGGTTTATTACGACTGAGCGAAAATTCAAACCTCCGCACGAAACTATCAGTGAGTTGATAGTATTGCTTGCATTTGTCCGAAACGAATTCCTCAAGACCAACATTTCTTGTGTATGCGTAGAATTCTTCCTTGAAACCGACATCACTCATAAATTGATCCGATGGTAATTCACAAGGTCGTACTAAAGCTTCCCTCAGTGGTTCAAGGTCGGGCTCATGTATCGCGAGTCTCGAGGCCTTCTTGCTTGAGGAACCCCCCTTGAAACACCCTCCTCAACATTTTTCTTTTTCTGAAAAATTCTGAAATTTTTAGTGACCCAAAATAAAAGTGAACAAAACTTAACAAAACTCATAGCAACTACTCCCACAAGTGCCTATAGGCTATATCATGCATCAAAACTACTTGAGACCATACAAATTTGACATGCAACCTCAAGGACAAGGTTACCAAAGTAGCACAAATTTGCAATATATAAAACACTCGAACAAAAACTAATTGGACCATTGGAGGAGTCATATACCGAAGAACAATTTCCCAAAATAGTTTTGCTAATGAAGCTTTGCACAAGGAGATCGAAAATGGTAGCAAAATGAGCTAGAACACAGGTTTGAGTGATACGTCTCCAACGTATCTATAATTTTTGATGATGACATGCTATTATATTATATATTTTGGATGTTTCGTATGCATTAATATTCTATTTTATATTATTTTTGGGACTAACTTATTAATCTAGAGCCAAGTGCCAGTTTCTGTTTTTCCTTGTTTTTGAGTTTTGGGGATATGGAATATTAAACGGAGTCCAAACGGAATAAAACCTTCGGAAGGAATTTTTCTGGAAGGAAACAAGTCATCCAAACTTGGAGTGCATGTCAGGGGAGGTGCCAGGGCACCACAAGCCTGCTAGACGCAGCCCCCCTGGCCGCGCCTAGTAGGCTTGTCGCCTCCTGGCAGGTCTCCTAATCCTATTCTTTGGCCTATAAATACCCAAATATTCCCGTAACATCAAAAAGAGCCACACAAATAATTTTCCGCCACTGGAAGCCTCCGTTCCGAGAGATCCAATATTGGAGCCTTTTCCGGTAATCTGTCGGAGGGGGTTTCGATCATGGAGGGCATCTACATCAACTCCATTACCCCTCCGATGATGCGTGAGTATTCCAACACACACCTACGGGTCCATAGCTAGTAGCTAGATGGATTCTTCTCTCTCTTTGATCTTCAATACCATGTTCTTCATGATCTTCATGGAGATCTATCCGATGTAATCCTCTTTTTGGTGTGTTTGTCAAGATCCGATGAATTGTGAGTTTATGTTCAGATTGTCCATGAATCTTATTTGAATCTCCTCTAATTTCTTATATGCATGATTTCATATCCTTGCAAGTCTCTTCGAGTTATTGGTAATTCTTGCAATGGGATAAGAGCTTGGTTTTGGGTTCAATCTTGTGGTGTCCTCACCTAGTGACATAGTAGGGGTAGTGAGACACGTATTGTATTGTTGCCATCAAGGGTAACAATATGGGGTTTTCATCATATTGCTTGAGTTTATCCCTCTACATCATGTTGTTCGGGAATGTTGCATGGGATTTTTTTTTTCCTATGCACATGTAGATCTATCCATGGTGATGAGCATTTACGAGAGGGAGAGTGGATCTATGTACCCTTGTAGATTGCTAAGGGGGAAGCGTTAAGAAACGCAGTTGGTGTAGTCGAACGTCTTCGCGATCCAAATCGCCGAGCGTCCCATGATCCAATCATGATCCGTCTCGTGATCTAATCACGATCCGTCCCAAGAACTTGATCATGATCCGTCCCACGAGCTTGATCACGATCCTTCCGATCTAGCGCCGAACGGACGGCACCTCCGCGTTCAGCACACGTACAGCTTAATGACGATCTCCGTCGTCTTGATCCAGCAAGAGAGAGCGGAGAGGTAGAAGAGTTCTTCGGCAGCGTGACAGCGCTCCGGCGATGGTGGTGGAGCAATTCCGGCAGGGTTTCGCCTAAGCACTACAGAAATCCGATCTAGAGGAGAAACTATGCACTGGAGGAACGGGTAGCACGTGGCTGAAAAAACTAGTGCAAAACCCTAAAACCCACTAGTATATATAGGAGGAGAGGAGGAGAGCCTTGGCGCAAGGGCCAAGTCTCCTTGGATTCGGCCGAACCCACTAGGAGAGGAGGACTCCTCCTCCAATCCTAGTAGGACTAGGATTGCTCCTTTTTTTTGCCTTTTTTCCACCTTTTCCTATTGGGTTTTCTTCTCCAGCCACATGGGCCTTGTGTGGGAGTTTCCACCAGCCCACTAAGGGCTGATATTCACTCTCCCACAGCCCATGAAGCCTCTTGGATCGAAATACCCCTCCCGGAGGCCTCCCGGTACACTACCGGCACTCCCGGTACACTACCGATGAGCCCGAAACTTTTCCGGCGACCAAAACAGGACTTCCTATATATAAATCTTTACCTCCGGACCATTCTGTTGCTCCTCGTGACTTCCGGGATCTCATCCGGGACTTTGAACAACCTTCGGTTACCACCATACATAACTCTATACTATCGAAACGTCACCAAACCTTAAGTGTGCAGACCCTGCGGGTTCGAGAACTATGTAGACATGACCGAGACACCTCTATGGTCAATAACCAATAGCGGGACCTGGATGTCCATATTGGTTCCTACATATTCTATGAAGATCTTTATCGGTCGAACCTCTATGTAAGGGATTTAGTTAATCCCGTATGATGTTCCCTTTGTTCTTCGGTATGTTACTTGCACAAGATTCGATCATCGGTATCTCCATACCTAGTTCAACCTCATTACCCAAAAGTCTCTTTACTCATTCTGTAATACAAGATCCCGTGACTAACACTTAGTCACATTTCTTGCAAGGCTTATTGTGATGTTGTATTATCGAGTGGGCCCTGAGAAACCTCTCCGTCACACGGAGTAACAAATCCCAGTCTTGATCCATGCCAACTCAACAGACACCCTCGGAGATACCTGTAGAGCACCTTTATAGTCACCCAGTTACATTGCGACGTTTGATACACACAAGGCACTCCTCCGATGTCCGTGAGTTGCATGATCTCATGGTCATAGGAACATATACTTGACATGCAGAAAAAAGTAGCAATAAACTGACACGATCATATGCTTCATTTGTAGTTTGGGTCTTGTCCATCACATCATTCTCCTAATGATGTGATCCCGTTATCAAATTACATCACACGTCAATGGCTAGGAAACCTTGACCATCTTTGATCAACGAGCTAGTTCACTAGAGGCATACTAGGGAGAAAGTGTTGTTTATTTACCCACACATGTAATGTGTTTCCAATCAATACAATTATATCATGGATAATAAACGATTATCATGAACACGGAAATATAATAATAAACACTTTATTTATTGCCTCTAGGGCATATTTCCAACAATCTCCCACTTGCACTAGCGTCTCGATCTATCTCTATAGATCTTAATCCCTAATATGAAAGCAACTTCTCCTAGGTCCTTCATTGAAAAACTCTTGTTCAAATATTCCTTCACGCTTTCCAGCATTTCTATATTGTTTCCAATCAGCAATATGTCATCCACATATAATACTAGAAACGCTATAGAGCTCCCACTCACTTTCTTGTAAATACAAGCTTCTCCATAAACTTGTATAAAATCAAACGCCTTGATCACCTCATCAAAGCGCTTATTCCAACTCTGAGATGCTTGCACCAGTCCATAAATGGATCGCTGGAGTTTGCAATCTTTGTTAGCATTCTCTGGATCGACAAAACCTTCGGGTTGCATCATATACAAATCTTCCTCAAGGAAACCATTGAGGAACGCCATTTTGACATCGATCTGCCAAATTTCATAGTCGAAATAAGCAGCTATTGCCAACATGATTCTGACATACTTAAGCATCGCTACGGGTGAGAAAGTGTCATCGTAGTCAACTCCTTGAACTTGTGAAAAACCCTTTGCCACAAGTCGAGCTTTATAGACGGTGAAATTACCGTCCGCGTCTGTCTTCTTCTTAAAGATCCATTTGTTCTGAATGGTCTTTCGCCCTTCAGGTAATACTTCCAAAGTCCATACTTTGTTTTAATACATGGATCCCATCTCGGATTTCATGGACTCTAACCGTTTCTCGGAATCCGGGCCCATCACTGCTCCTCCGTAGGTCATAGGTTCATTGTTGTCCAACAACATGACCTCTAAGACAGGGTTGCCGTACCACTCAGGAGTAGTACGCGCCCTTGTCGACCTACGAGGTTTAATAGTAGCTTGATCCGAAGCTTCATGATCATCATCATTAACTTCCTCTTCTACCGTCGTAGATTCCATAGAAACAACTTTCTGCACTGCGCTACTTTCTGGTTGAAGTAAAGGTTCAATAACCTCATCAAGCTCTACCATCCTCCCACTCAATTCTTTCGAGAGAAACTCTTTCTCAAGAAATGTTCCGTTCTTAGCGACAAACACTTTGCCTTCGGATCTGAGATAGAAGGTATAACCGACTGTCTCTTTCGGGTATCCTATGAAGACGCATTTCTCCGCTTTGGGTTCCAGCTTTTCAGGCTGAAGCTTTTTGACATAAGCATCACATCCCCAAACTTTAAGAAACGACAATTTTGGCCTCTTGCCAAACCATAGTTCATATGGCGTCGTCTCAATGGATTTTGATGGTGCCCTATTTAAAGTGAATGCAGCTGCCTCTAATGCATAACCCCAAAACGATAGTGGCAAATCAGCAAGAGACATCATAGAACGCACCATATCTAATAAGGTTCGATTACGATGTTCGGACACACCATTACGCTATGGTGTTCCGGGTGGTGTCAACTGTGAAACAATTCCACACTTTTTTAAGTGACTGTCAAACTCATAACTCAGATATTCACCTCCTCGATCAGATCGCAGGAATTTAATCTTCTTGTTATGATGATTCTCAACTTCACTCTGAAATTGCTTGAACTTTTCAAACGTTTCAGACTTGTGTTTCATTAAGTAAATATACCCATATCTACTTAAGTCATCAGTGAAATTGAGAAAATAACGATATCCACCACGCGCTGTAACATTCATTGGACCGCACACATCAGTATGTATGATTTCCAATAAGTCACTTGCCCGTTCCATTGTTCCAGAGAACGGCGTTTTAGTCATCTTGCCCATGAGGAATGGTTCACATGTGTCAAGTGATTCAAAATCAAGTGACTCCAAAAGTCCATCAGCATGGAGCTTCTTCATGCGTTATACACCAATATGACCTAAACGGCAGTGCCACAAGAAAGTGGTACTATCATTATCAACTCTACATCTCTTGGCATCAATGTTATGAACATGTGTGTCATCACTATCAAGATTCAATTTGAATAAACCCCTAACATTGGGTGCATGAACATAAAAGATATTACTCATATAAATAGAACAACCTTTATTCTCTGATTTAAATGAGTAACCGTCTCACAATAAACAAGATCCAGATATAATATTCATGCTTAACGCAGGCACTAAATAACAATTATTCAGGTTCATCACTAATCCCGACGGTAATCAAAGAGAGAGCATGCCGACGGCGATCACATCAACCTTGGAACCATTTCCCATGCGCATCATCACTTCGTCCTTTGCCAGCCTTCATTTATTCCGTAGTTCCTGCTTTGAGTTGCAAATGTGAGCAACCGAACCGGTATCAAATACCCAGGCACTACTATGAGAGCTAGTAAGGTACATATCAATAACATGTATATCATATATACCTTGTTTGTCGTTGGCCGCCTTCTTGTTAGCCAGGTACTTGGGGCGGTTCCGCTTCTAGTGACCAGTTCCCTTGCAATGAAAGCACTCAGTTTCTGGCTTGGGTCCATGCTTGGGCTTCTTTACAGGAGTAGCAACTGCTTTGCCATCCTTCTTGGTTTTACCCTTCTTGCCCTTGCCCTTGACCTTCCATTTTTCTTGAAACTAGTGGTTTTATTGACCATCAACACTTGATGTTCTTTCTGGATTTCAGACTCAGCGACTTTTAGCATCGCAAACTGCTCAGCGACTGACTTGTTAATCTCGTGCATGTTACAGTTCATCACAAAGCTCTTGTAACTAGGTGGCAGTGATTGAAAAACTCTATCAGTGATCGCCTCTGGCGGAAGGGCAATTCCCAACTCCGCTAGACGAGGTGAATACCCAGACATTCTGAGTATATGTTCACTAATAGACCCGTTCTCCTCCATCTTGCAAGCATAGAATTTATGAGAGGTTTCACACCTCTCTATCCGGGCGTTCTTCTGAAAGATAAACTTCAACTCCTGGAACATCTCATATTCTCCATGACGTTCAAAACGTCTTTGAAGTCCTGGTTCTAAGCCATACAATATCGCACACTGAACTATTGAGTAATCTCCAGTACGTGCCTCCCAAGCGTTCTTAACGTCTTCGGAGGTCATGTCTTCTGGTTGGTCACCAAGAGGTGCATCAAGGACATATGATTTCTGGGAAGCCGTGAGGATAATCCTCAGATTACGGGCCCAGTCAACAAAGTTACTTCCATCATCTTTCAACTTAGCTTTCTCTAGGAACACATTAAAATTCAGGGATGCTACTGCGCGAGCCATTGATCTACAACATAAATATGCAAAGTTTACTTAGACTATTGTTCAAGATAATGAGTTTAGTTAATCAAATTACCAAAGGTCCAACTCAAATTGACATCCCTCAGGTCATCTGAGTGTCACATGATCCAAATCCACCAACTCAAGTCCGATCATCACGTGAGTTGAGGTGGCTTCAATGGTGAACATCATTATGTTGATCATACCTACTATATGACTCATGTTCGACCTTTTGGTCTCTTGTGTTCCGAGGCCATGTCTGTACATGCTAGGCTCGTCAAGTTTAACCCGAGTGTTCTACACGTGCAACACTGGCTTGCACCCGTTGTATGTGAACGTAGAGTCTATCATAGCCGATCATCACGTGGTGTCTCAACACGATGAACTTTCGCAGCAGTGCACACTCGGGGAGAACACAATTCATCTTGAAATTTAAGTGAGGGATCACCTTATAATGCTACCGTCATCCTAAGCAAAACAAGGTGCATAAAAGGATTAACATCACATGCAATTCATAAGTGACATGATATGGCCATGAACTTGTGCTTTTGATCTCCATCTAGAAAGCACCGGCATGATCTCCATCGTCACCGGCATGACACCATGATCTTCATCATCTTGATCTCCATCAACGTGTCGCCATCGGGGTTGTCGCGCCCAACATGCTTCTACTACTATTGCTACCATTTAGCGATAAAGTAAAGCATTACATAGTGCTTAATGATTGACACGCAGGTCATACAATAATTAAAGACAACCCTATGGCTCCTGCCGGTTGCCATACTCATTGACATGCAAGTCGTGATAATCTATACATCACATGATCATATCATACATCACATATATCACATCATGTAATTGGCCATATCACATCAGAACATGCCCTACAAAAACAAGTTAGACGTCCTCTAATTGTTGTTGCATGTTTTATGTGGCTGCTATGGGTATCTAGCAAGAACAATTCTCATCTACGCAAAAACCACAATGGTGATACACTAGTTGCTTTTCAACCTTCTCAAGGACCGCCTTTGTCGAATCCGATCCAACTAAAGTGAGAGAAACTAGCACCCGCAAGCCATCTATGAAACAAGTTGCGGTCGAGGGAACCGGTCTCTCGTAAGCGTACGAGTAATATTGGTCCGGGCCGCTTCATCTCACAATACTGTTGAACCAAAATCCGACCAAGGGAGGAAGCAATCTAAGCATCAACGCCCACAAACCTTTTGTGTTCTACTCGAGATCTCATCTACACATAGACCTAGCTCCGATACCACTGTTGGGGAACGTTGCATGGGAAACAAAATTTTCCTACACACACGCAGATCTATCCATGGTGATGAGCACCTACGAGAGGGAGAGTGAATCTACATACCCTTGTAGATCGCTAAGCGGGAAGCGTTAAGAAACGCGGTTGGTGTAGTCGAACGTCTTCACGATCCAAATCGCCGAGCATCCCGCGATCCAATCACGATCCGTCCCGCGATCTAATCATGATCCATCCCACGAACTTGATCACGATCTGTCCCACGAACTTGATCACGATCCATCCCACGAACTTGATCACGATCTGTCCCACGAACTTGATCACGATCTGTCCCACGAACTTGATCATGATCCGTCCCACGTGCTTGATCACGACCCTTCCGATCTAGCGCCGAACGGACGGCACCTCCGCGTTCAGCACATGTACAGCTTGATGACGATCTCCGTCGTCTTGATCAAGCAAGAGATAGAGGAAAGGTAGAATAGTTCTCCGGCAGTGTGACGGCGCTCCGGCGATGGTGGTGGAGCAATTCCGGCAGGGCTTCGCCTAAGCACTGCAGAAATCCGATCTAGAGGAGAAACTATGCACTGGAGGAACGGGTAGCACGTGGCTGAAAAAACTAGTGCAAAACCCTAAAACTCACCAGTAAATATAGGAGGAGAGGAGGAGAGCCTTGGCGCAAGGGCCAAGGCTCCTTGGATTCGGCCGAACCCACTAGGAGAGGAGGACTCCTCCTCCAATCCTAGTGGGACTAGGATTGCTCCTTTTTTTTTGCCTTTTTTCCACTTTTTCCTATTGGGTTTTCTTCTCCAGCCACATGGGCCTTGTGTGGGAGTTTCTACCAGCCCACTAAGGGCTGATATTCACTCTCCCACAGCCCATGAAGCCTCTTGGGTCGAAATACCCCTCCCGGAGGCCTCCCGGTACACTACCGATGAGCCCGAAACTTTTCCGGCGACCAAAATAGGACTTCCTATATATAAATCTTTACCTCCAGACCATTTCAGATCTCCTCGTGACGTCCGGGATCTCATATGGGACTTTGAACAACCTTCGGTTACCACCATACATAACTCTATACTACCAAAACGTCACCAAACCTTAAGTGTGTAGACCCTGCGGGTTCGAGAACTATGTAGACATGACCGAGACACCTCTACGGTCAATAACCAATAGCGGGACCTGGATGTCCATATTGGTTCCTACATATTCTATGAAGATCTTTATCGGTTGAACCTCTATTTCAAGGATTCAGTTAATCCCGTATGATGTTCCCTTTGTTCTTCGGTATGTTACTTGCCCGAGATTCGATCGTTGGTATCTCCATACCTAGTTCAACCTCGTTACCGACAAGTCTCTTTACTCATTCCGCAATACAAGATCCCGTGACTAACACTTAGTCACATTGCTTGCAAGGCTTATTGTGATGTTGTATTACTGAGTGGGCTCTGAGATACCTCTTCGTCACACGGAGTAACAAATCCCAGTCTTGATCCATGCCAACTCAACAGACACCCTCGGAGATACCTGTAGAGCACCTTTATAGTCACCCAGTTACATTGCGACGTTTGATACACACAAGGTACTCCTCCGATGTCCATGAGTTGCATGATCTCATGGTCATAGGAACATATACTTGACATGCAGAAAAAATTAGCAATAAACTGACACGATCATATGCTACGTTTGTAGTTTGGGTCTTGTCCATCACATCATTCTCCTAATGATGTGATCCCGTTATCAAATTACATCACATGTCAATGGCTAGGAAACCTTGACCATCTTTGACAACGAGCTAGTTCACTAGAGGCATACTAGGGACCGAGTGTTGTTTATTTACCCACACATGTAATGTGTTTCCAATCAATAGAATTATAGCATGGATAATAAAAGATTATCATGAACAAGGAAATATAATAATAAACACTTTATTTATTGCCTCTAGGGCATATTTCCAACACATGTCATCTTTCTTAATGCGTTACTCTGTTCTTCATGAACTTAATACTCTAGATGCACGCAAGAGCCGGTCGATGTGTGGAGTAATAGTAGTAGATGCAGAATCATTTTAGTCTACTTGTCATAGACGGGATGCCTATATGCATGATCATTGCCTTGGATAACTACATGATCATTCGCTTTTCTATCAATTGCTTGACAGTAATTTGTTTACCCACCATGATATTTGCCTTCAAGAGAGAAGCCTCTAGTGAAACCTATGGCCCCCGGGTCTATTTTCCATCATATATTTTTTCAGATCTATACCTTGCTGCAATTTATTTACATTTTACTTTTGACACTCGTTACATCTATCTCTATCGAATCCAATCCTTGCAAATAACCATGAAGGGATGACAACTCCTTTATAGCGTTGGGTGCAAGAGTTTGATTGTTTGTGTATGTGCATCCATTGGTGACTTGCTTGTTCCTCCTACTGGATTGATACCTTGGTGCTCAACAACCGAGTGAAATACTTACCTACTTTGCTGCATCACCCTTTCCTCTTCAAGGGAAAACCAACACATGCTCAAGAGGTAGCAAGAAGGATTTCTAGCGCCGTTGCCGGGGAGGAAACCTAGCAAGTCAAGACAAGATCTCTCCCATCAACTTGCTGAGTTATGGCGCCTTTGCTGGGGAGGATACACATCAAGCCTAGCAAGTACCCATAACAAACTCATATCTTGCATTTACTTTATTTGCCATTTTCCTCTCATTTTTCTCTCCCCCACATCTAAAATGATTTTCAGAAAATACTAAAAATATTTGCATTTTTGTTCGCCCTTCTTTCATTTGCTTGTGTGCTCGATTGCTTGCTTTGTCACGATGTCTGAGAATACCAAGTTGTGTGAATTTTTCAATACTATTAATAATGATTTTATTGGTACTCCTATTGCTCCTGCCACTAGTGCGAAATCTTATGAAATCAATGCTGTCTTGTTAAATCTTGTTATGAAAGAACAATTTTCTGGCCTTCCTAGTGAAGATGCCGCATCCCATCTAAATACTTCCATTGTGTTGTGCCATATGCAAAAGAGGAAAGAATTGGATAATGATATTGTCAAATTGAAGCTATTTTTGTTCTCGCTACGAGATTGTGATAAAACTTGGTTTTCATCTTTGCTAAAAATAGTATAGATTCATGGAATAAGTGTAAAGATAATTTTATTTCCAAGTACTTTCCGCCCGCTAAGATCATCTCACTTAGGAACAATATAATGAATTTTAAGCAACTTGATCATGAGCATGTTGCACAATCTTGGGAGAGGATGAAATTAATCATTAGGAATTGTCCCGCACATGGTTTGACTTTATGGACGATTATACAAATATTCTATGCGGGATTAAATTTTGCATCTAGAAATATTTTAGATTCCGTTGCGGGTGGTACTTTTATGGAAATCACATTAGGAGAAGCTACTAAACTCCTAGATAATACCATGACAAACTACTCTCAATGGCATACCGAAAGATCTCCTACTAGTAAAAAGGTGCATGCTATTGAAGAAATAAATACTTTGAGTGAAAAGATGGATGAATTGATGAAATTGTTTGCTAGTAAGAGTGCTCCTCTTGATCCTAATGATATTCCTTTGTCTTCTTTGATTGAAAATAATAATGAACCTATGGATGTGAATTTTATTGGTAGGAACAATTTTGGTAACAATGCGTATAGAGGTAATTTCAACCCTAGGCCGTTTCATAGCAATTCCTCTAATAATTATGGTAATTACTACAACAATTCTAATGGAAATTATAATAAGATGGCCTCTGATCTTTATAATATTGTTAAAGACTTTATTGGTTTGCAAAAAGTTTTTAATGCCTCTATTGAAGAAAAAGTCCTTAAGATCGATGATTTGGCTAGGAACGTTGATAGAATTTCTCTTGAGATTGATGCTTTGAAAGCTAGAAATAATCCACCTAAGAATGATATTAATGGTTCTTTAAAATCCATGAGTATTTCTATTGATGAAACTAGGGAAAGAACCACTAGAATTCGTGCTAAGCGTGAATGGCTTGAAAAAGTGTTTTCTCGCGATAATAATGATGAAGATCTTAAAGTGATTGGTTTGACTCCTATTTAATATTTGTTTTACAATATAAATCTTGATAATTATGGGACTGGAGATAATTCAACTCTAATTAAAAGGCGTCCCAATGATTAGGAGTCTAGAGATCTTAATGCTAAGATTGATAAAATTGGGATTGAAGAGGTGAAAACTTTAAATAGCAATGAACCCACTCTTTTGGATGTCAAGGACTTTAATTATGATAGCTGATCTTTTATTGATTGTATTTATTTTCTTCAATCCATGTTGAATTCTCCTCATGCTTATAGTCAAAATAAGGCTTTTACTAAACATATAGTTGATGCCATGGTGAAATCTTTTGAAGAAAAACTTGAGCTAGAAGTTTATATTCCTAGAAAGCTTCATGATGAGTGGGAACCTAATAGTAATATTAAAATCAAATATTATGAGTGCCATGCTTTGTGTGATTTGTGTGCTAGTGTTTCCACGATTCTGAAAATTCTATGTGATTAGCTAGGTTACCATGATCTTCATGATTGCTCTCTGAATTTGCATCTTGCGGATTCCACTACTAAGAAACCTATGGGAAGGATTAATGTTGCAATTATTGTTGAAAATAGTAATTATGTGCCCGTATATTTTATTGTTATTGATATAGATTGTAATCCTACATGTCCTATTATTCTTGGTAGACCTTTCCTTAAAACTATTGGTGCAATTATTGACTTGAAAGAAGGAAACATTAGATTTCAATTCCCATTAAGGAAATGCCTGGAACAATTTCCTAGAAAGAAAATAATATTTACCTATGAATCTATTATGAGAGCTACTTTTGGATTGCATACCAAACATGACAATACCTAGATCTATTGCATTTTTCCTAGCTAGGGGCGTTAAACAATAGCGCTTGCTGGGAGGCAACCCAAGTTTATTTTTGTGTTCCGTTTTTTTGTTGTTTATGTTTTTGAGTGTTTCCCACATTATTACTTCTATAGTAATTGTGTTTTGGTGTTTTAATTATTTTTTGAGCCAAGTAAAACCTTTGGGGTGATCTATGGTAGTTGTTGATTTGATCTTGCTGAAAAACAGAAACTTTTGCGCTCAGTCTAGGAATTTTCTAAAATTTTAAGAGCGTCGAATTGATCTGAAAATTTTAAATAAGATTGATATTTAAATTTACCAGGTTTTCCTAATGTTTTATAATTGTTTGAGTTACAGAAGTATACTAAGTTTCCAGATTGCTACAAACTGTTCTTTTTTTGACAGATTCTGTTTTCTTTGAGTTGTTTGCCTATTTTGATGAATCTATGGGTTGTATCATGTGGTATGAGCCATGGGGAAGTTATATTACAGTAGGTATAACACCAATATAAATAAATAATGAGTTCACAACAGTACCTAAAGTGGTGATTTATTTTCTTATACTAACGGATCTCACGAGTTTTCTGTTAAGTTTTGTGTTGTGAAGTTTTAAAGTTTTGGGTAAAGATTTGATGGACTATGGAATAAGGAGTGGCACGAGACTAAGCTTGGGGATGCCAAAGGGACCCCAAGTCATATTAAAGCATGCCAAAGAGCCTAAGCTTTAGGATGCCCCGAAAAGCATCCCCTGTTTCGTCTTCAATCCATCGATAAATTTACTTGAGGCTATTCATCCTTGCTGCACACATATTTTGAGAGAGACACTCTGAATCGTGAATTTATTATAATACTCTATGTTCTTCACTTATATCTTTTGAGTTGGGCAATTTTTCTCTATATGCTTCACTGATATCTTTTCAAGCACGGTGGTGTTTGCATTTTATAGAAATACTTGAACTCTCGTACCTCACTTATATTATTTTGAGAGTTTCTAAACAACATGGTAATTGATCTATGTTATGAATTTAGTCCTAATACGATAGGCAACCAAAATGGATATAATAAAAACTTCCATATTAAGTGCATTGAGTATTTATGAGAAGTTTGATTCCTTGCATAAAGTTTTGAGATATAAAGATGGTAATGTTAAGAAATGTTAGGAACTAAATTGTGATTTGGTAAAAATAATTGTGTAAAGGTTTGTGATTCCCGTAGCATGCACGTATGGTGAACCGTTATGTAAGGAAGTCAGAGCATGACTTGTTTATAGATTGTCGGCCTTTGTGTGAGGGTTGGGGGCGCGCGATGGTTAAATCCTACCATCCTCCCCCCTAGGAACATGAGTTTAATGCTTTTCTACAATGACTAATAGACTTTTGCAATAAGTATGTGAGTTCTTTATGACTAATGTTGAGTCCATGGATTATACACACTCTCACCCTTCCACTTTTGCTAGCCTCTGTATTTACCGCACAACTCTCGCCGGTATACCATATACCTTCCTCAAAAGAGCCACCATATACCTTCCTCAAAACAGCCACCATATATGTTTCCTCAAAACAGACACCATACCTACCTATTATGGCATTTCCATAGCCATTGTGAGATATATTGCCATGCAACTTCCACCGTTTCCTTTTATGACATGCACCATCACTTCCATATTGCATATAGAGTCATATTTTGTCATAGGTATCGAGTTGTAATTTTATGTTGAGTTGTAAGTAAATAAAAGTGTGATGATTATCATTATTAGAGAATGTCCCATGTGAGGAAAGTATGATGGAAGCTATGATTCCCTCACAAGTGGGGATGAGATTCCGGACTTAGATGCCAGCGAAGCCCAAATAAAAAAAATCAATAAAAGAGGCCTTAGATGCTCACAAAAAATGAGGGAAAAGAGATAAGGGACATTGCTACTACCTTTTTCCACATTTGTGCTTCAAAGTAGCACCATGATCTTCATGATGGAGGGTCTCCTATTTTGTCACTTTCATATAGCTAGTGGAATTTTTCTTCGTGATGCACGCCCACTTAGTTTCCTTTTGAGCTTTCATACACTTTTAGCTCTAGTGCATCCGTTGCATGGCAATTCCTACTCACTCACATTGATATCTATTGATGGGCATCTCCATTGCCCGTTGATATGCCTAGTTGATGTGAGACTATCTTCTCTCTTTCCTTGACAACCTCCGCCATATTCTATTCCACCTATAGTGCTATATCCATGGCTCGCGCTCATGTATTACGTGAGAGTTGAAAAAGTTTGAGAAAATAAAGGTGTGAAAACAATTTCTTGACTTCTCATCGGGGTTGTGCATGATATAAATACTTTGTGTGGGGAAGATGGAGCATAGCCAGACCATATGATATTGTAGGGATAACTTTCTTTTGCCATTATATTTTGAAGAGATAGAATTGCTTTGCTAGTATGCTTGAAATATTATTGTTTCTATATCAATATTAAGCTTGTGTTTTGAGTTTTACGGGTCTGAATATTCATGCCACAATAAAGAATATTACTTCGATAAATATGCTAGGTAGCACTCCCCATCAAAAATTCTGTTTTTATCATTTACCTACGCGAGGATGAGGAGGAATTAAGCTTGGGGATGCTAATACGTCTCCAACGTATCTATAAGTTTTCATGATGGCATGCTATTATATTATCTGTTTTGGATGCTTTAGATGCATTAATATGCTATTTTATATTATTTTTGGGACTAACCTATTAATCTATAGCCAAGTGCCAGTTTCTCTTTTTTCCTTCTTTTTGAGTTTTGCAGATATGGAATATTAAATGGAGCCCAAAGGAAATAAAACCTTCGGAAGGAAACAAGTCATCCAAGCTTGGAGTGCACGTCAGGGGAGGTGCCAGGGCACCACAAGCTTGCTAGGCGCAGGCCCCCTGACCGCGCCTAGCAGGCTTGTCGCCTCCTGGCAAGTCTCCTAACCCTATTCTTTGTCCTATAAATACCCAAATATTCCCGCAACACAAAAAAGAGCCACACAGATAATTTTCTGCCGCCGGAAGCCTCTGTTCCCGAGAGATCCATTCTTGGAGCCTTTTCCGGTAATTTGCCGGAGGGGTTTCGATCACGGAGGGCATCTACATCAACTCCATTACCCCTCCGATGGTGCGTGAGTATTCCAACACACACCTACGGGTCCATAGCTAGTAGCTAGATGGATTCTTCTCTCTCTTTGATCTTCAATACCATGTTCTTCATGATCTTCATGGAGATCTATCTAATGTAATCCTCTTTTGTGGTGTGTTTGTCAAGATTCGATGAATTGTGAGTTTATGTTAAGATTATCCATGAATCTTATTTGAATCTCCTCTGATTTCTTATATGCATGATTTCATATCCTTGCAAGTCTCTTCGAGTTATTGGTTTGGTTTGGCCAACTAGATTGGTAATTCTTGCAATGGGAGAAGTGCTTGGTTTTGGGTTCAATCTTGCGGTGTCCTCACCCAGTGACATAGTAGGGGTAGAGAGGCACGTATTGTGTTGTTGCCATCAAGGGTAACAACAAGGGGTTTTCATAATATTTCTTGAGTTCATCCCTCTACATCATGTCATCTTTCTTAATGCGTTACTCTGTTGTTCATGAACTTAATACTCTAGATGTAGGCAGGAGTCAGACGATGTGTGGAGTAATAGTAGTAGATGCAGAATCATTTCGGTCTACTTGTCACGGACATGATGCCTATATGCATGATCATTGCCTTGGATAACTACATGATTAATCGCTTTTCTATCAGTAATTTGTTTACCCACCATGATGTTTGCCTTCAAGAAAGAAGCCTCTAGTGAAACCTATGGCCCCCGGGTCTATTTTCCATCATATATTTTTAGATCTATACACTGCTGCAATTTATTTACCTTTTACTTTGCGCACTCGTTACATCTATCTCTACCGGATATAATCCTTGCAAATAAATGTGAAGGGATTGACAACCCCTTTATATCGTTGGGTGCAAGAGTTTGATTGTTTGTGTAGGTACATCCATTGGTGACTTGCTTGTTCCTCCTACTGGATTGATACCTTGGTTCTCAACAATTGGGGGAAATATTTACCAACTTCGCTGCATCACCCTTTCCTCTTCTAGGGAAAACCAACGCATGCTTAAGAGGTAGCATTGAGCAATGGTGGAATTTTTTATGGAGGAAGATGAAGTGGATGGGTGCTGGAATAAGTGAAGGGGGGCCACGTGGGACCCACAAGCCTGTTAGGCGTGGCCAGGGGGTGGCCGTGCCTTGTGGGCTTGTGACCCACTGGTGTAGCTCCCTGTAGTGTGCTCAGTGCCAGATATTTTTAAATATTCTAGAAAAAATCATACTACATTTTCAGGGCATTTGAAGAACTTTTATTTTTAGGTCATTTTTCTATTGCACGGAAAACTCGGAAAACAGAAAAGTAATAGTGTTTTTACTTAAATTACTCTAACTAACAAAAAATAAAGGTTGGCTACAGAAAGTTGTGCATTCTAAATTCAACCATCTCATGCTCATCAAATGGAATCCGTCAATAAGGTTGATCAAGTCTTATTAATGAACTTCTATCGAGTAACATGAAACCGGAGAATTTTCGAATAATCACTAAGTTACCTCAATGAGGATATGTATGTCCCCAACAATAAGTATATCATATTTCTTCTTGACAGTAGGAAGAGGGAATTCAAAATCTCTAATAATAATCATCGGAGCTTTTTCAATGGAATTGATACTATGAACTTGAGGTTGTTTCTTCGGAAAGTGTATCGTATGCTCATTACCATTAATACTAAAAGTGACATTGCCTTTGTGGCAATCAATAACAGACCCTGCAGTATTCAAAAAGGGTCTACCAAGGTTGATCGACACACTGTCGTCCTTGGGAATATCAAGAATAACAAAGTCTGTTAAGATAATAACATTTGTAACTACGATAGGTACATCCTCACAAATACCGATAGGTAGAGGAGTTGATTTATCGGCCATTTGTAGAGAGATTTTAGTAGGTGTCAACTTATTCAAATCAAGTCTATGATATAAAGAGAAAAGCATAACACTAACACCAGCTCCCAAATCACACAAAGAAGTTTTAACATAATTCCCTTTAATAGAGCATGTATAGTTGGTATTCCCGGATCTCCTAATTTCTTTGGTAATCCATCGCTAAAAGTATAATTAGCAAGCATGGTGGAAATTTCAGCTTCCGGTATCTTCCTTTTATTATTCACAATATCTTTCATATACTTAGCGTAAGGAGATATTTTTAGAACATCGGTCATGTGCGTACGCAAAAAGACAGGTCTAAGCATTTCAACAAAGTGCTCAAAATCCTCTTCATCCGTTTTCTTGGATGGTTTAGGAGGAAAGGGCATAGGTTTCTGAACCCATGGTTCTCTTTCTTTACCATGCTTCCTAGCAATAAAATCTCTTTTGTCATATCTTTTATTCTTAGGTTTTGGGTTATCAAGATCAAGAACAGGTTGAATCTCCACATCATTATCATTACTAGGTTGAGCATCAACATGAACATCATCATTTTATATTATCACTTGGCTCACTTTCATCACCATATCGTGTCTCATCATCGGAAATAGAAATATCATTTGGGTTTTCAGGTGTATCTATAATAGATTCACTAGCAGCATGCAAAGTTCTATCATCATCCTTATTCCTCTTATTATTGGAACGACTAGGTGCATCAGTATTACTCCTTTGAGAATCTTGCTCAATTCTCTTAGGATGGCCCTTTGGATACAAAGGTTCCTGGGTCATTCTACCACATCTAGTCACAACTTTAACATATTGATCATTGTTCTTACTATTCGTGTCATTAAGAAAATCATTATGTGCATTAAGCACTTGCTCTACTTGAGTGGTTACCATGGAAGCATGTTTACTACTAAGCTTAAGATCATTGATAGTTCTACTTATGTAATTGTTGGGGAACGTTGCATGGGAAACAAAAAAATTCCTACGCTTCACCAAGATCAATCTAGGAGATGAGCATCTATGAGAGGAGAGATTGGATCTATGTAACCTTGTAGATCGCTAAGCGGAAGCATTAAAGAACGTGGTTGATGTAGTTGAACGTCTTCATCATCCAATCACGATCCGTCCTTCGATCTCATCACGAGCCGTCCCATGATCCCATCGCGATCCTTCCGATCTAGTGCTGAACGGACGTCACCTCTGCGTTCAGCACACATATAGCTCGATGACGATCTCCGCCTCCTTGATCCAGCAAGAGGGAGCGGAGAGGAAGACAAGTTCTCCCGCAGCGGGATGGTGTTGCGGCAATGGTGGTGGAGCAATTCCAGCAGGTCTTCACCTAAGCACCGCTGAAAAATGATCTAGAGGAAAAAAACGATCTAGAGGAAGAAGAGGGCAACACGTGGCAATTAGGGTTAGGGCTGCCCTCAAAATCCTCTAGTATATATAGGAGGGAGAGGAGAGGAGGCAGCCTTGCCCCTCCTACAAGGAGGGCTTCGACCGAAGGCAAGAGGGGAGGAGTCCACCTCCCACAAGGGAGGTGGACTCCGAGTAGGACTCCTTTCCCTACTTGGCCCCTACTCTTCCTCCTTTCCTATGCGCATAGGGCCTTTTGGGCTGGATTGCCAGCCCACCAGGGGCTGGTGCACCACCTCTAAGGCCCATGTGGCCCCTTGGGGTATGTGGGCCACACTTTGTGGTCCCCGGAACCCATTCATCACTCCCGGTACACTCCCAGAAATGCGCGAAACTTTCCCAGAGTTCAAACACCACTTTGCTATATATCAATCTTTACCTCTGGACTATTTCGGAGCTCCTCGTGATGTTCGGGATCTCATCCGGGACTCCGAACAACCTTCGGTCACCACCATACATCACTCTATATTACCAAAACGTCACTGAACCTTAAGTGTGCACACCCTGTGGGTTCGAGGACTATGTCGACATGACCGACACACCTCTACGGTCAACAACCAATAGAGGGACCTGGATGCCCATATTGTCTCCTAGATATTCTACAAAGATCTTTATCGGTTGAACCTCTATGTCAAGGATTCAGATAATCCCGTATGATGTTCCCTTTGTTCTTCGGTATGTTACTTGCCCGAGATTCGATCATCGGTATCTCTATACCCAGTTCAATCTCGTTATCGGAAAGTCTCTTTACTCATCCCGTAATACAAGATCCCGTGGCTAACACTTAGTCACATTACTTGCAAGTCTTGTTGTGATGTTGTATTACTGAGTGAGCCCTGAGATACCTCTTCATCACATGGAGTAACAAATCTCAGTCTTGATCCATGCCAACCCAACAAACACCCTTGGAGATACCTGTAGAGCAACTTTATAGTCACCAGTTATGTTGCGACGTTTGATACACACAAGGTACTCCTCCGGTGTCAGTGAGTTGCATGATCTCATGGTCACAAGAACAGATACTTGACATCCAGAAAATAGTAGCAATAATCTAACACGATCATATGCTACGTTTGTTGTTTGGGTCTTGTCCATCACATCATTCACCTAATGGTGTGATCCCGTTATCAAATGACATCTCATTTCCATGACTAGGAAACCACAACCATCCTTGATCAACGATCTAGTCTATTAGAGGCATACTAGGGACATGTTGTTGTTTATGTATCCACACACGTATCTGACTTTCCGATCAATGCAATTATAGCATGGATAATAAACGATTATCATGAACAAGGAAATATGATAATAACCAATTTATTATTGTATCTTGGGCATATTTCCAACAGTCTCCCACTTGCACTAGAGTCAATAATCTAGTTCACATCACCATGTGATTCGCATTGTTATGAATCTAACACCCAATGAGTTTTGGGGCTCGATCATGCTTCGCATGTGAGAGAGGTCTTTTAGTCGACGGGTCTGTGACATTCAGATCCATGTGTACTTTGCAATTCTCTATGTCTTATTGTAGACACTACTACCACACTCCACTTGGAGTTATTCCAAATGGCTGCTCCACTATACATATCCGGATTGCTGCTAAGAGTCATCCGGATTGGTGTTAAAGATTGCATCGACGTAACTCTTTACGACGAACTCTTTATCACCTCCATAATCAAGAAACATTTCCTTAGTCCTCTGGTTACTAAGGATAATTTTGACCACTGTCCAGAGATCCACTCCTGGATCACTCTTGTACCCCTTGACAGACTCATGGCAAGGCACACACCAGGTGTTGTACATAGCATGGCATAATATAGAGCCTATGGCTAAGACATAGGGGACGACCTTCGTCCTTTCTCTTTCTTCTGCCATGGTCGAGCTTTGATTCTCACTCAACTTCACACCTTACAAATCAGGTAAGAACTCTTTCTTTGACTGATCCATTTTGAACTCTTTCAAAATCTTGTCAAGGTATGTACTCATTGAAATTCTCATCAGGCTTCTTGATCTATCTCTATAGATCTTGATGCCCAACAATTAAGTAGCTTTATCCAGGTCTTCCTTTGAAAAAATCTTTTCAAACAACCTTTATGCTTTCCAGAAATTCTACATCATTTCCGATCAACAAATGTCATCCGCATATGCTTATCAGAAACTCTATAGCGCTCCCACTCACTTTATTGTAAATACAAGTTTCTCATAAACTTTGTATAGACTCAAAAACTTTGATCACCTCGTCAAAGCATATATTCCAACTCCGAGATGCTTGCTCCAGCCCATAGAAGGATTGCTGGAGCTCGCACACCTTTTAGCATCCTTAGGACTGAAAAATCCTTCTGGTTGTATCACATACAACCTTTCCTCAAGTAAACCGTTAAGGAAATGATGTTTTCATATCCATCTACAAGATTTCATAGTTGAGAAATGCAGCAACTGCTAACATAATTCCAATAGACTTTAGCATTGCTATGAGTGAGAAAGTCTCATCGCAGTCAACTCCTTGAACTTGTCGGAAACTTCTTTGCGACAAGTCGAGCTTTATAAATGGTGACATTTACCATCATCGTATGTCTCCATCTTAAAGGTCCATTTGTACTCGACGACCTGCCGTCCAACGAGCAAGTCTACCAAAGTCTATACTTGGTTTTCATACATGGATCCTTTCTCGGATTTCATGGACTCTAACCATTTGTCGGAATCCAGGCCCATCATCGCTTCTCCATAGCTCATTGGTTCATCGTTGTCCAACAACATGACCTCTAAGACAGGGTTGCCGTACCACTCAGGAGGAGTATGCGTCCTTGTCGACCTACAAGGTTTGATAGTAACTTGATCTGAAGCTTCATGATCATCATCATTAACTTCCTCTTCAACTAACGTAGGCTCCATGGAAACAACTTTCTGCGCTGCGCTACTCTCTGGTTGAACAAAGGTTCAACAACCTCATCAAGTTCTATCTTCCTCTCACTCAATTCTTTTGAGAGAAACTCTTTCTCGAGAAAGGACCCATTTTAGCAACAAACACTTTGTGCTTGGATCTGAGATATAAGGTATACCCAACTATTCTTAGGGTATTCATGAAGATGCATTTGTCCCCTTTGGGTTCGAGCTCATTAAGTGAAAACCTTTTTTCACATAAGCGTCATAGCCCCAAACATTAAGAAATGGCAGTTTAGGTTTGTATCAAACCATAATTCATACGCTGTCATCTCAACGGATTTCGATGGTGCCCTATTTAAAGTGAATGTAGTTGTCTCTAATGCATAACCCCCAAACGATAGTGGCACAGTAGTAAGAGACCTCATAGTATGCACCATATCCAATAGAGCACGACTATGACATTCGAACACACCATCACACTATGGTGTTCCAGGTAGCGTGAGTTGTGAAACAACTTTCACATTGTCTAAAGTTGTATGCCAAACTCGTAACTCAGATATTTACCTACACGATCATATCACAGACATTTTTATCTTCTTGTCACGATGATCTTAAACTTCACTCTTAATTTGCTTGAACTTTTCAAACGATTCACACTTGTGTTTCATTAAGTAAATATACACTATATCTACTCAAATCATCAGTGATTGTAAGAAAATAACGATGTCCACCACAGGCTACAAGACTCATTGGATTGCATACATCAACATGTATCATTTCCGATAAATCACTTGCCCGCTCCATCAAACCGGAAAACGGGGTCCTTAGTCATCTTGCCCAAGAGGCATGGTTCGCATGTCTCAACTGATTCGAAATCGAATGATTCCAAAGATCCATCACGATGGAGTTTCTTCATGCTTTTTATACCAATATGATATTTAGCGGCAGTGCCACAAGTATGTGGTACTATCATTATTAACTTTGTATCTTTTGGCATCAATGTTATGAACATGTGTATTACTACGATCAAGATTCAACAAACCATTCTCACTGGGTGCATGACCATTGAAGGTATTATTCATGTAAACAGAATAACCATTATTCTCTAACTAAAATGAATAATCGTGTTGCAATAAACACGATCTAATCACGTTCATGCTCAACGCAAAACACCAAATAACATTTATTTAGGTTCGTCACTAATCCCGAAGGTAGAGAGCGTGTCATGTTGATCACATCAACCTTGGAAACATTTCCAACACACATTGTCACCTCACCCTTAGCTAGTTCTCCGTTTATTTCGTAGCTTTTATTTCGAGTTAATAACATTTAGCAACCGAACCAGTATCCAATACCTAGGTGCTACTAGGAGTACTAGCAAGGTGCACATCAATAACACGTATATCAAATATACTTCTGTCGACGTTGCCAGACTTCTTATCTACCAAGTATCTAGGGTTGTTCCGCTTCAGCGAATGCTCTCCTCATAATCGAAGCACTTAGTCTCGGGTTTGGGTTCAACTTTGGGTTGCTTCACCGGAGCAGCAACTGACTTGCCATCCATGAAGTTTCCCTCCTTGCCCTTGCCCTTATCAAAACTAGTGGTTTTTACTAACCATCAACACTTGCCGCTCCTTCTTGATTTCTACCTTCGCGGTGTCAAACATCGCGAACAGCTCAGAGATCATTATTTCTATCCCTAGCATTTTATAGGTCATCACCAACTTCTAGTAGCTTAGTGATAGTGACTTGGACAACTATATCAATCACTATCTTATCTAGAAGATCAACTCCCACTCGATTCAAGCGATTGTAGCACCAAGACAATTTGAGCACATGCTCAACGGTTGAGCTATTCTCTTTCATTTTCCAAGCAAAGAATCTTGTTGGAGATCTCATATCTTGAAACACGAGCATGATCCTGAGATCCTAATTTCAGCTCTCAGAACATCTCATATGTTCCGTGATGTTCAAAACGTTTTGGAGCCTCACTTCTAAGCCGTAATGCGTTACGCACTAAACTATCAAGTAGTCATCAGAACGTGCCTGTCAAATGTTCACAACATCTACAGACGACGCTAGAGGGGTTGGCACACCGAGCGGTGCATTAAGGACATAAGCCTTCTGTGTAACATTGAGGACAATCCTCAGATCAGGGACCCAGTCCGCAATATTGCTACCATCATCTTTCAACTCTATTTCTCTAGGAACATATAAAAATTCAAGGGAGCTACAGCACGAGCAAGTAATCTACAACATAACTTGCAAACACACAACTGACTATGTTCATGATAATGAGTTCAATTAATCATATTACTGAAGAACTCCCACTCAAATTGACATCCCTCCGATCATTCGAGTGATAAATGATCGAAATTCACCAACTCAAGTCCGTTCATCACGTGAGTTGAGGTGGTTTCAATGGTGAACATCATCATGTTGATCATATCTAATATATGACTCATATTCGACCTTTCGGTCTCTTGTGTTCCGAGGCCATGTCTGTACATGCTAGGCTTGTCAAGTTTAACACAAGTGTTCTGCATGTGCAACACTGGCTTGCACCCGTTGTATGTGAACGTAGAGTCTATCACACCCGATCATTACGTGGTGTCTTGACACGATGAACTTTCACAACGGTGCACACTCGGGGAGAACACAATTTATCTTGAAATTAAGTGAGGGATCACCCTATAATGCTACTGTCGTCCTAAGAAAAACAAGGTGCATAAAAGGATTAACATCACATGCAAATCATAAGTGACATGATATGGTCATGAACTTGTGCTTTTATCTCCATCTTGAAAGCACCAGCATGATCTCCATCGTCACCGGCATGACACCATGATCTCCATCATCTTGATCTCCATCAATGTGTCGCCATGGGGTTGGCACGCCCACCATGCTTCTACTACTATTGCTATCGTTTAGCGATAAAGTAAATCATTACATAGTGCTTAATGATTGACACGCAGGTCATACAATAATTAAAGACAGCCCTATGGCTCCTTCCGATTGCCGTACTTATCGCCATGCAAGTCATGATATTCTACACAGTACATGATCATCTCATACATCACATATATCTCATCATGTAATTGGCCATATCACATCACAACATACCCTCTAATTGTTGTTGCATGCTTTTACATGGCTGCTACGGATATCTAGCCAGAACAATTCTCACCTACACAAAACCACAACGGTGATACATAAATTGCTTTTCAACCTTCTCAAGGACCGCCTTTGTTGGATCCGGTCCAACGAAAGTAGGAGAAATAGACACCCGCCAACCATCTTTGTGCAACGAAGTTACACGTTAGTCGATGGAACCGGTCTCTCGTAAGCATACGAGTAAGGTTGGTCCAGGCCGCTTCATCCCACAATACCGCTAAACCAAAACACGACCAAGGGAGGAAGCAATCTAAGCATCAACGCCCACAAACTCTTTGTGTTCTACTCGAGATCTCATCTGCACATAGACCTAGCTCATGATGCCACTGTTGGGGAACATTGCATGGGAACCAAATTTTTTCCTATGCACACGCAAGATCTATCCATGGTGATGAGCATCTATGACAGGGAGAGTGGATCTACATACCCTTGTAGATCGCTAAGCGGGGAGCGTTAAGAAATACGGTTGGTGTAGTCGAACGTCTTCGTGATCCAAATCGTCGGGCATCCCGCGATCTCATCATGATCCGTCCCGTGATCCAATCATGATCCGTCCTGCGAACTCATCACGATCCTTCCCGCGATCTCATCATGATCCGTCTCATGATCTTGATCACGGTGCTTCCGATCTAGCGCCGAACGGACGGCACCTCCACGTTCAGCACACGTACAGCTCGATGACGATCTCCGCCTTCTTGATCCAGCAAGAGGGAGTGGAGATGTAGATGAGTTGTCCGGCAGCGCGACGGTGTTTTGGCGATGGTGGTGGAGCTATTCCAGTAGGGCCTCGCCTAAGCACCGTTGAAAACCGATCTAGCGGAGAAACTGCGATCTAGAGGAGAGGTAGCACATGGCTATTAGGGTTAGCTATTCCTTCTAAATCCTCTAGTATATATATAGGAGGGAGGGAGGGGAGGAGGTATCCTCAAACCTGGCCAAAATCAGAGGTGGAGGAGTCCTACTCCAATCCTATTAGGAGTAGGATTCCTCCTTTCCACTTGGAAACTCTTTCCACCTCTCCACCTTTGGATTTTCTTCTCAAACCACTCCAGCCGCATGGGCGCTCAGAGGAGGCTTCGTCCAGCCCACCAGGGGCTGGTTTACCTCCTCCCACATCCCATGTAGCCTCTTGGGTCGAGACACCCCTCTCGATGGTCCCCTGGTACCCTCCCGACACTCCCGGTACACTATCGATGAGCCCGAAACTTTTCCGGCGACCAAAACAGGACTTCCTATATATCAATCTTTACCTCCGGATCATTCCGGAGCTCCTCGTGATGTCCGGGATCTCATCCGGGACTCCAAACAACCTTAGGTCACCACCATACATAACTCTATACTACCGAAACGTCAACGAACCTTAAGTGTGCAGACCCTGCGGGTTCGAGAACTATGTGGACATGACCGAGACACCTCTATGGGTCAATAACCAATAGCAGGACATGGATGCCCATATTGCTTCCTACATATTCTACGAAGATCTTTATCGGTCGAACCTCTATGTCAAGGATTCAGTTAATCCCGTATGATGTTCCCTTTGTTCTTCGGTATGTTACTTGCCCGAGATTCGATCATCGGTATCTCCATACCAAGTTCAATCTCGTTACCGGAAAGTCTCTTTAATCGTTCTGTAATACAAGATCCCGTGACTAACACTTAGTCACATTGCTTGCAAGGCTTATTGTGATGTTGTATTATCGAGTGGGCCCTGAGATACCTCTTCATCACACGGAGTAACAAATCCCAGTCTTGATCCATGCCAACCCAACAAACACCCTCGGAGATACCTGTAGAGCACCTTTATAGCCACCCAGTTAAGTTGCGATGTTTGATACACACAAGGTACTCCTCCGGCGTTAGTGAGTTGCATGATCTCATGGTCATAGGAACATATACTTGACATGCAGAAAACAGTAGCAATAAGATGACACGATCATATGCTACGTTTGTATTTTGGGTCTTGTCCATCACATCATTCTCCTAATGAAGTGATCACGTTATCAAATGACATCTCATGTCCATGACTAGGAAACCATAGCCATCTTCGATCAACGAGCTAGTCTATTAGAGGCATACTAGGGACATGGTGTTGTCTATGTATCCACACATGTATCTGAGTTTCCGATCAACACAATTATAGCATGGATAATAAGCCTCTGTGTGTTCTGTGTCGTCCCTGGATCAGTATGCTGGCACACACAGTACATCAATGTATATATCAAAGTGCAATCACATGTAATTAACGTAAAACTGATATATACCTTAAAATCTCAGCAGAAACAGTCAACAAGAGTGGAGTCCCAATAACACCAACGGCAGGTTGAGTGCGGACCGTAACCCTGAATCGTACTCTTACCCGTCGTAGAGCTTATCTGCAACATAAGACGTTGCAGCCGTCTAGGTCAGTACATTGAATGTACCGACAACATCACCATAGAAGAAACAGAAGATAAAAACTATTCTATATGCAGTAAGGCTTTGTGGCTCTGTGTCTGAGCTTTTGCATAAAAGCTGATTTTATTTTCTTTTCCTACAACAAAGGAATATCATGGAGTTTTCACTATAGAGTTACCTAACATGACATGGTTCCGCCAACCGATGTCTTAATGCCCACAAGTATCAATAGTTGCCCACAATTAATTATCAGTCCAATGTTGAGAGTTCAGAGATAGATCCAAGTCTAGAAGCTCAAATTATCCGTAACCGGGGACACGGCTAATCGATTAGGTTTAACTCTGCAGAGTGTTGTGTACTTTACCCACAAGATTCGTTCCCTCCTGGTAAGTCCTCACACTACCGGGTGTTTGAGAACAGGATGAACGAAACATGGTCTTTCAGAGTGTTTCCCTGACTACTGTCAGTGCCCATCCATTCCTAACGTCGACTACATCTCGTAGCACTGCCCAGCCAGAGTCACAACAAAGATCAACCAAGCAAGAGCCCATAATGACTTGTGGCTACACAGGTAAGCTTCCGAGCATGAAGTATTCATCCGTCTCTTTGAGTCTGGGTGAAGCTTTCCACAAGATGTCATGGAGCTTCTCCATGCATCCCGGCCATCCATTGGTTACTCAAGGGATGCCCAATCAACCATCCTTCACCTAGTAGTGTGTATTGAAAAACTTGTTTCTCGAGTCTCGAAGTCTTGAGGTCTTGAAGATGCAGGGCTGAAGATGCCTTCATGAAGTTGTCGTCTTGACGTAGAGTATTCCATCTCAAACCACTCACGGACACTCATACCAGACCCCGTCTACTTTAGCATAGCATTAGAATAACTAACGTTCCCGGGGCTTTAGTAAGAAGTGGTGGGTTCCTACCTCATGCATTCTACTCAACTACAAGAATTTCAATAACACTACTAGAGGGATTTGTTGAATGATGTCGCTACATGCAATAAAACATAGGTATGAAATAGATGGTCAAAGTGAACTTGCCTGTACTGTTGATGAAGAAATAATATCGGTCTCAGAAATAACTTGATAGACTATTCGTCACTCTCCCATGAAAATCTATATAATCAAACATTGTATTCATATAAGCAATCATACTAGCAATCAATTCTAACAATCAAAAAGTAACACAAAACCAAGAGCAACAAGGTTGTGATGAAGGAAATACTTAAGACAAAACTCAAAACAACAAAGTTTCAACAACTCAACTAAGGTTGGTTTTCTCTACAAGTAACTCCTATTTTTCAAAAGTAAAACACAAAAACAAAGGCAAAATAAAATTTAACAAAAATATTTTAGTAAATATTTTACTTAGCAAAAAGAATTACTTTTGAAGAACAACTAAAATTATGAAAACAACACTCTAAAGAACATGGGTTTCTAGGTAATAAACTTAACAACAATACAATAAAATATATTAAAATAACATAAAACAAAATATAAAACAACTAAGTTAACATAAATTATATTTTATAAAACAATTTATAAAAACTATTTTCAAATAAGAAGTCAAACTAGCAATGAAATCAATTTGCAAGTTATTATGAAACTAGAATTGATTTCATGCTATAAAAATATAATAAATAACATAAAAATAATTTTGGTTGAATTACATCTGCTAAATAACATAAAACAAAGTAATACTTTCCAAATAATATAAAAGAAAATAAATTAAAACAAACTTAAAACAAAAAGAGTAGAAATAAACCTAAAAGAACTAAAACAGAATCTGTTTTGGTAAAAATACTGATTTAAATTATTATAAAAATTCTAAAGTTTTACCTACTGATAACTGAGGTCTCTAGCGACAAGTAGCAAAAAGAATCAATTCAAAATAAAATTTTAAACTCAAGATATTTAGAAAATAAGATTTGAATCAAATCTGTTTGAATTCAATTTTAAGTTATGCAAATATGGTCAAATTTTATATCTACAGAAACTACATAAAATTTTGACACACTGCAAGAAGAATCAAATTAAAATACCTAAAAACATAAAAGATATAAAGAATATAAAAACACAACTATTCTGTTTTTAAAACAGAAATAGTAAAAAAAGGAAAACTCTAACTAACGGACAGGGTGACGTGGCGTTCTCTGACTGGCTACAGGGGTGCGTGTTCTAGTGATTCGAGTGGACGGCCGATATTTAAAGAAAACGGTTCAGTTAAACTAAACTGAGGAAAAACCGGCCGGTTCATTTAAAATAAACCGAAGGGGTAATTTGGATCTAATCGTGGCCATTCAATCAGATCGGACGGAGGGGAGAGGCTCACCACGGCGGGAGGTCAACTCCGGCAAGTTCAATGGCAGCCGGCGGCTCGGGCGTGGATGGGGGCATTGCTCCACGGGGTCTGCGGCGTTGGCGAGGGCACCGGTCGACGCAGGCGAAGATGGCGAGTCCGTTGGTGGTCTTGGCGTCGTCGCAGGTGGTCGGAGGCGTCGGCGATGAGCTCCAGGATGACTGGGGCACTCAGATGTTGATGGGGATTGGGGCGCCGGTGGGTGCAGGGCTCGGGCAAGGGCACGGGGAGGTGCGGGCGAGGGTGGGGCTAGGTGGTTGGTGGTGGCGGTGGTGGTTGGGGAGGTCGGGAGTGAGCCGAGGATCGGAAATGGCGCGGTGGTGGCCGAGAGCTCTGGTGAGTTATTACGGTAGCGAGAGGGCACGGGCAGAGGGGGAAATGGGCGGAATGGGTAGAGGAGAGGGCAGGGAGATTTTATAGGGCCTCGGGGTGGTCGGGGAAGGAAGGGGGAGGGAGATCCGGCGCGATGATCTCGCCGGCGTGAAGAGGGGAGCCGGAGGAGGGAGGTGACCGCGGAGATGGCTCGGTCGGGCGATGGGTCCCGTGTCTCAGTGAGAGAGGGGGCGCGGTCAGCGGCGTCGGTGACCGTCGCGGAGGAGTTTCGGGAGGGTTAAGGGCAGGTGGGCCGGCCCGTTTTAATAACCCATTAATTTCGTTTCCTTTTCTATTTTCTAGGGCATTAAAAACTCAGTAAGGCATTCAAAACCTTTCCAAAAAATAAAGTTTTTCAAACCAAAGTGATCAGGGAAATAAATGACATTTAATGAACATTTTTCCGCGGCCAAATTAAATACTTTAAAAGAAAATTATTTTTAGAAAATGCCTAAATTGGTTTTAATTCTTTTGCAATAAATTTTCAAACAACCCCATGGGTTTTATGATTCAAAAACTTCACAAAATACCCCCTGGTTTGGAGTGTCACATTACTCCTCTCAAATTTTTGTCAAGGGGTTTTCAAACTTCAAATAGGAATTCAAATATGAAAGGAATTCCATATCAGAAATTTTCAAATAGTTTTCAAATTCACTTTCAAATCTTTCTATATTGAAGCAATCATGTCATCTTCTCCTACTGATTTGAAACATAAGAATTTGAATTCAAAAGCACATGGGAAAGTCATGTCATTCCCTCTCATTCAAAAGTTTTTTTAAAAGTTTCAAATTTCACTCAAGCAAACAAACACTCATTCTAATATTTATTATAACATTACAAAATTTGGGATGTTACAAACCTACCACAGTTAAAATGAATCTCGCCCTCGAGATTCGAAAGGGCTAGAGAGAATAGGTTAGGGTTGGGGTCTTCTAGCAATTCCATTGACCAAAGGGTGTGGGGTCTACCACACTTAAACTGAGAGTTACTGGTCCCTCAAAAGTCATGACAGTCCTCTGGGTGCATGTGTCTCTTCACATTCTTTATGATAGCTCTTTCGATGAGGCTCCTCCGTTATATCAAAATCTTGTGTTCTCATAACAAAATGCACTTTCCTCCGATACTGGGTCTTCTTAACCGATAAGTCTCGCATTCATTCTAAGTAACCTATCGATGATCTCACGGTGGTCTACCATTTGTGGTTATCCTGCAGTGAAATGGGTCTTGGCTTCATTCCTCACCGTAAAATTCCTACGTGTGACAGCAACTCTCATGTACAAGGTTTTTTTCCTCATACCATTCTAAGGCTTAAAGAAAAGCTTCAAAGAACATCGTCTCTTTACTATGGGCAAGTCACTCAGATTTACCATTCCGAATAGCAAGAGAATGATAAGAGTAAGTCGTCATGGTGGCCATGCCATGCCGCACTGAAATCATTACCTTGTATAAGGTTCAGTGAATCTCGTATTCTAACACTTGGGCTTCCTCACAAGCATTGCAGAAATTTCTCTTATGAACGAACAAAGTTTGGACAAATCCATTGATTCTGCAAGCTAAGCAAAAACATCTATCGTTTCTTCACAAGTCTTAGGTTTTCGTATACTCCTAAGAAAAATGTTTGCTGATCAGTCGTAGCTTCTTCCAAGTTTCTTCCTTCACAAAGGTAGGGCTTGATTCTTATCAATCCTGAGGTCAGTGAGTTGTGGGTTCTCTTGAATGCTTGAATAGCTTTAACTTACCCTTGGATTTACTATCGTTTCATATCCCAGCATTACCTTTAGTTCACTCCATCATACCCTTGAGGTAACCAATCACAGACTTATTCTTGTCTGGATTCCACTCAGTGGAATTCATTTTCCTTTCCATTGGTCTATTTAACCTTGGGTATGGTTTCATCACAATCACTCCTTTTTTCCAATATTCCAACTTCAAAAACACTTTGTCACAAAGGTTATCATCCACATAGTTTGATATGGTTCCACATTCTCTTCACCTGTATTCACTTATCCAAACTCCTTAATATGAATCGTATTTTCTTCATTCATTTGTCCCTGTGGTTGCTACCACACTTAAAATGAAATGCACGCATGCCTGCATAGACCATATTTTCTCATATCCTCTAAAATTGGTCAGAGATCTTTGTTCTTAGAGTGGCAACTCATATAATTCAACACAGGAGAATCATGACATCATAAATTCCATTGATCTCATGAATTTTATTACAAACTCCGAGACTTTCGTAACACAACTTCAAAATGGTAAGAGTGCTACCTATTACATTTATTACTTCCAAAATCCAAAACTCAAACTACTCATGTTTAACCTTCTTCTCTGGGCATTTATCGGCATAGTGGCCTAAATTCTTGCGCCAAAAACACATGATCTGACTCAGATCCTTCTTTGCAGAAATTGGGTTGTTCTGAGAACGTCTTCGGTTTCTCTTCCTGGGCTTCTTTGTTCCGATCAAACTTTCAATTTCCTGTGGATCAAACTCCACTTCTTCTGTCGGAAAGTTTCCCAGATACTCTTTTCTTTCCTTCGTACAGTCCTATGAGAAATGTCCTTCTTCTCCACATGAATAGCAGGCATTGGAGTAAAATCTGGTTAGGCCTTCTCCATTAGGGTCTTTAACATCTTCCTTCATCACAAGTTCTCCTAATTTTTCTCTGAAGGCTTCCTTCATGGCTTCCTTCTGCTGCTTGATGACTTCTTGTACCTTGGGGTACATTTGGCATTGATCCGGGTAATGCGTAGTTCCTTCACACAAGAAACATGTCACCTGCCCAGTTGGGCATTCCTCAGCAGGGTGATTTTCTTGACAATAAGAACATCCATCCTTGTGTTCTTCCTGGGTGTGTCCTATCTCTCCACATATCTTGCATGCGCAAATCTTCTTCACATATTTGAGACGGGGCTTCTGGGTGTTGGTGACAACATGAGATTTTTGCAGAGTCATCTTGAATTCTTCCCAAGTGATTGTTGCTTGCGTATCATGGATAGCTTCATGCATCTTCCACCAATTTGCAGTACCTTCTGCTAAGTACCGAAAAACATACTGGGCCATCTCGTTCCTTGCAACATGGTTACTCCTTAGATGATCCTCCATGTTCGGAATCTATTCTTCTGTCTCTAATCGAGTCATCGATCCAGAATACACGAGTCCAGCTTCATTCATCATCTATTTGGTTCAAGGTTTTGGGGATGAGATGCGAGAGAGAGAAAGGAGGGGATACACACAATACAAACAATGGTTTTGAATATAGATTTTAGTTGTGGCTGTCAAAAAAAATTACACACAAATGACAGCTCACAAATCATCGTATCTAACATAAGTATACAACAGGGGTTTGGTCTTCTAGGGCTTAATATCTTGGAAATTCTTCATGGTCTTCAATTTGTTCGGGTCTTCACAGTCTTCAACTCGTGTAGCTTCAACTCTTCTAATGCATGGTGAAATCTTCTTTACTTTTAAGTGACCATCAGTTGTTTCGATATCTTGTCCTTCTCGAAGTGGTCTCAGTTGATCCTTAGTGTGGTCAAAGGGGAATGGGTATTTTCTAACTATTTGAGGTAAGAGAGATCATTTGATAAAGCTCAAATAATATGAGAAGTAAAAGGTCTTTTGAAAACAAAGTTTTTCGAGAAATCGTTTCCTAAGGGCTTTCCAGTTTCTAGGGTCACGTCCTACAGTCCACATGTGCTCTAATACCATTTCTGTAGCGACCCGACTCAAAACGAGTCAAGCCTCTGTGTGTTCTGTGCCATCCCCGGATCAGTATGCTGGCACACACAGTACATCAATGTATATATCAAAGTGCAATCGCATGTAATTAACGTAAAACGGATATATACCTTAAAATCTCAGTAGAAACAGTCAACGAGAGTGGAGTCCCAAGAACACCAACGACAGGTTGAGTGCGGACCGTAACCCTGAATCATACTCTTACCCGTCGTAGAGCTTATCTGCAACATAAGACGTTGCAGCCGTGTAGGTCAGTACATAGAATGTACCGGCAAGATCACCATAGAAGAAACAGAAGATAAAAACTATTCTATATGCAGTAAGGCTTTGTGGCTCTATGTCTGAGTTTTTGCATAAAAGCTGATTTTATTTTCTTTTCCTACAACAAAGGAATATCATGGAGTTTTCACTACAGAGTTACCTAACATGACATGGATCCGCCAACCGATGTCTTAATGCCCACAAGTATCAATAGTTTCCCACAATTAATTATCAATCCAGTGTTGAGAGTTTAGAGATAGATCCAAGTCTAGAAGCTCAAATTGTCCGTAACCGGGGACACGACTAATCGATTAGGTTTAACTCTGGAGAGTGTTGTGTACTTTACCCACAAGATTCGTTCCCTCCTGGTAAGTCCTCGCACTACCGGGTGTTTGAGAACAAGATGAACGAAACATGGTCTTTCAGAGTGTTTCCCTGACTACTGTCAGTGCCCATCCATTCCTAACGTAGACTACATCTCGTAGCACTGCCCAGCCAGAGTCACAACAAAGATCAACCAAGCCAGAGCCCATAATGAATTGTGGCTACACTGGTAAACTTCCGGGCATGAAGTATTTATCTGTCTCTTTGAGTCTGGGTGAAGCTTTCCGCAAGATGTCATGGCGCTTCTCCATGCATCCCGGCCATCCACTGGTTACTCCAGGGATGCCCAATCAACCATCCTTCACCTAGTAGTGTGTAGTGAAAAACTTGAATATGCAGGACTTGAATCTGCCTTCATGAAGTTGTCGTCTTGACGTAGAGTCCTCCTTCTCACACCACTCACGAACACTGATACCAGACCCCGTCTACCTTAGCATAACATTAAAATAACTAACGTTCCCGGGGCTTTAGTAACAAGTGGTGGGTTCCTACCTCATGCATTCTACTCAACTACAAGAATTTCAATAACACTACTGGAGGGATTTGTTGAATGATGTCACTACATGCAATAAAACATAGGTATGAAATAGATGGTCAAAGTGAACTTGCATGTACTGTTGATGAAGAAATAATATCGCTCTCAGAAATAACTTGATAGACTATTAGTGACTCTCCGATGAAAATCTATATAATCAAACATTGTATTCATATAAGCAATCATACTAGCAATCAATTCTAACAATCAAAAAGTAACACAAATCCAAGAGCAACAAGGTTGTGATGAAGGAAATACTTAAGACAAAACTCAAAACAACAAAGTTTCAGCAACTCAATTAAGGTTGGTTTTCTCTACAAGTAACTCCTATTTTTCAAAAGTAAAATACAAAAAAGAAGGCAAAATAAAATTTAACAAAAGTATTTTAGTAAATATTATACTTAGCAAAAAGAATTACTTTTGAAGAACAACTAGAATTATGAAAACAACACTCTAAACAACATGGGTTTTCTAGGCAATAAACTTAACAACAATTAAAACAATAAAATATATTAAAATAACAGAAAACAAAATATATAACAACTAAGTTAACATAAAGTATATTTTATAAAACAATTTTTAAAAAATATTTTCAAATAAGAAGTCAAACTAGCAATGAAATCAATTTCCAAGTTATTATGAAACTAAAATTGATTTCATGCTATAAAAATATAATAAATAACATAAAAATAATTTTGGTTGAAGTACTTCTGCTAACTAACATAAAACAAAGTAATACTTTCCAAATAATATAAACGAAAATAAATTAAAACAAACTTAAAACAAAAAGAGTAGAAATAAACCTAAAAGAACTAAAACAGAATCTGTTTTGTTAAAAATACTGATTTAAATTATTATAAAAATTCTAAAGTTTTACCTACTGATAACTAAGGTCACTAGCGACAAGTAGCAAAAAGAATCAATTCAAAATAAAATTTTAAACTCAAGATATTTAGAAAATAAGATTTGAATCAAATCTGTTTGAATTCAATTTTAAGTTATGCAAATATGGTCAAATTTTATATGAACAGAAACTACATAAAATTTTGACACACTGCAAGAAGAATCAAATTAAAATACCTAAAAACATAAAAGATATAAAGAATATAAAAACAGAACTATTCTGTTTTTAAAACAGAAATAGTAAAAAAAGGAAAACTCTAACTAACGGACAGGGTGACGTGGCGTTCTCTGACTAGCTACAGGGTGTGCGTGTTCTAGTGATTCGAGTAGACGGCCGATATTTAAAGAAAACGGTTTAGTTAAACTAAACTGAGGAAAAACCGGCCGGTTCATTTAAAATAAACTGAAGGGGTAATTTGGATCTAATCGTGGCCATTCAATCAGATCGGACGGAGGGGAGAGGCTCACCACGGCGGGAGGTCAACTCCGGCAAGTTCAATGGCAGCCGGCGGCTCGGGCGTGGACGGGGGCATTGCTCCACGGGGTCTGCGGCGTTGGCGAGGCCACCGGTCGACGTAGGCGAAGATGGCGAGTCCGTTGGTGGTCTTGGCGTCGTCGCACGTGGTCGGAGGCGTCGACGACGAGCTCCGGGGCGGCGGGGGCGCTCGAATGTCGACGGGGATTGGGGCTCCGGTGGGTGCAGGGCTCGGGCGAGGGCATGGGAAGGTGTGGGCGAGGGTGGGGCGAAGTGGTTGGTGGTGGCGTTGGTGGTTGGGGAGGTCGGGACCGAGCCGAGGATCGGAAATGGCGCGGCGGTGGCCGAGAGCTCCGGTGAGTTATTACGGCAATGAGAGGGCACGGGCAGATGGGGAAATGGGCGGAATGGGTAGAGGAGAGGGTAGGGAGCTTTTATAGGGCCTCGGGGTGGTCGGGGAAGGAAGGGGGAGGGAGATCCGGCGCGATGATCTCGCCGGCGTGAAGAGGGGAGTGGGAGGAGGGAGGTGACCGCGGAGATGGCTCGGTCGAGCGGTGGGTCCCGTGTCTCAGTGAGAGAGGGGGCGCGGTCAGCGCCGTCGGTGACCGTTGCGGAGGAGTTTCGGGAGGGTTAAGGGCCGATGGGCCGGCCCGTTTTAATAACCCATTAATTTCGTTTCCTGTTCTATTTTCCAGGGCATTAAAAACTCATTAAGGCATTCAAAACCTTTCCAAAAAATAAAGGTTTTTATACCAAAATGATCAGGGAAATAAATGACATTTAATGACCATTTTTCCACAGCCAAATTAAATACTTTTAAAAAAAATATTTTCGGATAATACCTAAATTGGTTTTAATTATTTTATAATAAATTTTCAAATAACCCCCTGGGTTTTATGATTCAAAAACTTCACAAAATACCCCCTGGTTTGGAGTGTCACATTACTCCTCTCAAATTTTTGTCAAGGGGTTTTCAAACTTCAAATAGGAATTCAAATATGAAAGGAACTCCATATCAGAAATTTTCAAATAGTTTTCAAATTCACTTTTCAAATCTTTTTATATTGAAGAAGTCATGTCATCTTCTCTCACTGATTTGAAACGTAAGAATTTGAATTCAAAAGCACATTGGAAAGTCATGTCATTCCCTCTTATTCAAAAGTTTTTTAATAGTTTCAAATTTCACTCAATTCAATCACTCAAGCAAACAAACACTCATTCTAACATTTATTATAACATTCCAAATTTTGGGATGTTACAACAGGTCTTAACATAAACTTTCAAAAGTCCTACATGATCCCTTTGAATATTGATCCCACAAAATTTGAATCTCTTGCCAACATTTTTGGATTTGAAATTGGGAAGCTGCCTTTACTTATTTGGGCTTACCACTAGGGACAACCAAACACACCATGACTGAGTTGGTGCCATTAGTGGATAGAGTAGAAAGACAACTCTCTAGCACGTGCTACCTTCTCTGCCATGCATCAAGAATCACCCTGGTCAATTCTCCTGTGACTTCTATCACCAATCATGCCATGTGTACTTTGAAACTCCCTCCCATATTTTTAGATTACTTTGACAAACTAAGAAGAAGATGCATCTGGACCAAAAACACTGAGCACGGAGAATCCTGTAATTCCATGGTAGCATGGAATAGAGTTTGTTGCCCTAAGAAGCATAGAGGTCTTGGGGTCATTAATATTAAAGTTCAGAATCAAGCTCTCCATTTGAAATTCTTGGATAAGTTTTATAATAAAGCAGAACTCCCATGGGTACAACTGATTTGGGATACCTACTATGGTGATTCAATTCCCCATGCAAAACCCCCCTGGTTCATTCTGGTGGAGACTATTGGAAATATGACCTAGAGGCAATAATAAAATGGTTATTATTGTATTTCCTAGTTCATGATAATTGTCTATTGTTCATGCTATAATTGTGTTAACCGGAAACCGTAATACATGTGAATACATAGACCACAACATGTCCCTAGTAAGCCTCTAGTTGGCTAGCTCGTTGATCAATAGATGGTCACGATTTCATGGCAAGGACATTGGATGTCGTTGATAACGGGATCACATCATTAGGAGAATGATGTGATGGACAAGACCCAATCCTAAGCATAGCACAAGATCGTGTAGTTAGTTTGCTAAAGCTTTTCAATGTCAAGTATCGTTTCTTAGACCATAAGATTGTGCAACTCCCGGATACTATAGGAATGCTTTGGGTGTGCCAAACGTTACAACGTAACTGGGTGGCTATAAAGGTGCACTACGGGTATCTCCGAAAGTGTCTGTTGGGTTGGCACGAATCGGGACTGGGATTTGTCACTCCGTGTGATGGAGAGGTATCTCTGGGCCCACTCGGTAAGACATCATCATAATGAGCTCAATGTGACTAAGGAGTTAGCCACGGGATGATGTATTACGGAACGAGTAAAGAGACTTGCCGGTAACGAGATTGAACAAGGTATAGAGATACCGACGATCGAATCTCGGGCAAGTATCATACCGATAGACAAAGGGAATTGCATACGGGATTGATTGAATCCCCGACATCGTGGTTCATCCGATGAAATCATCGTGGAGCATGTGGGAGCCAACATGGGTATCCAGATCCTACTGTTGGTTATTGAACGGAGAGGTGTCTCGGTCATGTCTACATGTCTCCCGAACCCGTAGGGTCTACACACTTAAGGTTCGATGACGCTAGGGTTATAGGGAAATGGTATAAGTGATTGCTGAAGGTTCTTCGGAGTCCCAGATGAGATCCTGGACGTCACGAGGAGCTCCAGAATGGTCCGGAGGTAAATATTGATATATAGGATGTCCAGCTTTGGTCACCGGAAAGTTTTCGGGCTCATCGGTAGTGTACCGGGAGTGCCGGGAGGGTGCCGGAGGACCCCCCGGAGGGGTGTGACGACCATAGGACTTCGTGGGCCCTTAGAGGAGGTGTGCCAGCCCTTGTTGGGCTGGCCAAGACCTTCTAGAAAGGCCCATGCGGCTGGAGATAAGGAGATAGGGCAAAGGAGTTTGAAAAAGAGGAGATCCACCTCCCTTGTGGGAGGTGGACTCTTCCCCTAGGGTCGGTCGAACCTCTCCTCCTTGGAGGAGGGGCCAAGGCATCCCTCCCTCTCCCTCCTCCTATATATATATGCAAGGGTTTGGGCTGATTTGAGACACGACTTCTCTCTCTCTCTCTCGGCGCAGCCCTACCCTTCCTCTTCCTCGTTCTCCGTAGTGCTTGGCGAAGCCCTGCCGGAGTTCACGTAGCTCCACCGTCACCACGCCGTCGTGCTGCCGGAGCTCTCCCTCAACCTCTCCTTCCTCCTTGCTGGATCAAGGCATAGGAGACGTCATCGAGCTGCACGTGTGTTGAACGTGGAGGCGCCGTTGTTCGGCGCTGAGATCGGAATCCACCGCGATCTGAATCACTGCGAGTACGTCTCCACCAACCGCGTTCTTGTAACGCTTCTGCTTAGCGATCTTCAAAGGTATGAAGATGCAATATCTCCTCACTCGATGCTGGTTTCTCCATTGATAGATCTTGGTGATCGTAGGAAAATTTTGATTTACTACTACGTCTCCCAACAGTGGCATCATGAGCTAGGTCTATGCGTAGAATCTATGCATGAGTAGAACACAAGTTGTTGTGGGTGTCGATTTTGTTAATATGCTTACCACTACTAGTATTATCTTGATTCGTCGGTATTGTGGGATGAAGCGGCCCAGACTGACTTTACACGTACGCTTACGTGAGACTGGTTCCACCGCCTGACATGCACTTGTTGCATAAGGTGGCTAGCGGGTGTTTGTCTCTCCCACCTTAGTCGGATTGGATTCGATGAAAAGGGTCCTTATGGAGGGTAAATAGCAATTGGCATATCACGTTGTGTTTTTGGCATAGGTAAGAAACGTTCTTGCTAGAAACCTATAGCAGCCACGTAAAAACTTGCAACTACAAATTAGAGGACGTCTAACTTGTTTTTGCAGCATATGCCTTGTGATGTGATATGGCCAAAGAATGTGATGTGATGCATTGTGATGTATGAGATTGATCATGTTCTTGTAATAGGATTCACGACTTGCATGTCGATGAGTATGACAACTGGCAGGAGCCATAGGAGTTGTCTTATTTTATTGTATGACATGCGTGTCAATCATAAACGCCATGTAATTACTTTACTTTATTGCTAAACGTTAGCCATAGTAGTAGAAGTAATAGTTGGCGAGACAACTTCATGAAGACACAATGATGGAGATCATGATGATGGAGATCATGGTGTCGTGCTGGTGAGAGTGATGATCATGGTGCCCCGAAGATGCAGATCAAAGGAGCAAGATGATATTGGCCATATCATGTTAGTATATTGATTGCATGTGATGTTTATCATGTTTACATCTTATTTGGTTATAACGATGGTAGTAAATAAGATGATCTCTCAATAAAATTTCAAGGAAAGTGTTCACCCTAACTGTGCACCGTTGCTAGGGATTGTCGTTCCGAAGCACCATGTGATGATCGGGTGTGATAGGTTCTAATGTTCGCATACAACGGGTGTAAGCCCAGATTTACACACGTGGAACACTTAGGTTGACTTGACGAGCCTAGCATGTACAGACGTGGCCTCGGAACACGGAAGACCAAAAGGTCGAACATGAGTCGTATAGAAGATACGATCAACATGGATATGTTCACCATGGATGACTAGCCCGTCTCACGTGATGATCGGACACGGGCTAGTTGACATGGATCATGTGTCACTTGGATGACTAGAGAGATGTCTATGTAAGTGGGAGTTCATTAAATAATTTGATTATGTGAACTTAATTATCATGAACTTAGTCTAAAATTACCTTTACAATCTATATTTGTAGATCCAATGGCCAACGCAAATGTCACCCTCAATTTCAACGCGTTCCTAGAGAAAACCAAGTTGAAAGATGATGGAAGCAACTATGTGGACTGGGTCCGTGGCTTGAGGATCATCCCCATAGCTTCCAAGAAATTGTATGTCCTTGATGCACCACTAGGTGACCCACCCCTTCTCCCAGCAGAGCAAGACATTACAAATGCTTGGCATTCTCGCTGCGATGATTACTCCCTTGTTCAGTGCGACATGCTTTACAGTTTAGAACCGGGGCTCCAAAAGCGTTTTGAGCAACACGGAGCATATGATATGTTCGAAGAGCTGAAACTGGTTTTCCAAGCTCATGCCCGGGTCGAGAGATATGACGTCTCTGGCAAATTCTTCAGCTGTACGATGGAGGAGAATAGTTCTGTTAGTGAGCACATCCTCAAGATATCTGGGCTACACAACCGCTTGACTCAGCTGGGAGTTAATCTCCCGGATGACTCGGTCATTGACAGAATCCTCCAGTCGCTTCCACCTAGCTACAAGAGCTTTGTGATGAACTACAACATGCAAGGGATGGAGAAGTCCATTCCTGAGTTGTACTCGATTCTGAAATCAGTAGAGGTCGAGATCAAAAAGGAGCATCAAGTGTTGATGGTGAATAAGACCACTAGTTTCAAGAAAGGCAAGGGTCAGAAGAACTTCAAGAAGGACGGCAAAGCTGTTGCCGCGCCCGGTAAGCAAGTTGCCGGGAAGAAGAAGAACAAGCATGGACCCAAGCCTGAGACTGAGTGCTTTTATTGCAAGGGTACCGGTCACTAGAAGCAGAACTGCCCCAAGTACTAAGCGGATAAGAAGGACGGCAACATTAAAGGTATATGTGATATACTTGTTATTGATGTGTACCTAACCATCGCTCATAGTAGCTCCTGGTATTTGCTACCGGTGCAATTGCTGACATTTGTAATTCCAAGCAGGAGCTGCGGAATAAGCGGAGGCTGGCAAAGGACGAGGTGACGATGCACGTCGGGAATGGTTCCAAGGTCAATGTGATCGCCGTCGGCACGCTACCTCTACATCTACCTTCGGGATTAGTGTTAAACCTTAATAATTGTTATTTAGTACCAGCTTTGAGCATGAACATTGTGTCTGGATCTCGCTTGATGCGAGATGGCTACTCATTTAAATCTAAGAATAATGGTTGTTCTATTTGTATGAGAGAAATGTTTTATGGTCATGCTCTGCTGGTCAATGGTTTATTTTTGATGAATCTCGAACGTGATGTTACACATGTCCATAGTGTGAGTACCAAAAAGTGTAAGGTTGATAATGATAGTCCCACTTACATGTGGCACTGCCGCCTTGGTCATATTGGTGTCAAACGCATGAAGAAGCTCCATACTGATGGACTTTGGGAGTCTCTTGATTTCGAATCATTTGACACGTGCGAACCATGCCTCATGGGCAAGATGACCAAGACTCCGTTCTCTGAAACAATGGAGCGAGCAACTGACTTGTTGGAAATAATACATATCGATGTATGCGATCCAATGAGTGTCGATGCTCGTGATGGCTACCATTATGTTCTCACCCTCACTGATGAATTGAGTAGATATGGGTATGTCTACTTAATGAAACATAAGTCTGAAACTTTTGAAAGGTTCAAGGAATTTCAAGTGAGGCAGAGAATCAACATGACAGGAAAATAAAGTGCCTACGATCTGATCGTGGCGGAGAATATTTAAGTCACGAGTTTGGCACGCACCTAAGGAAATGTGGAATTGTTTCACAACTCATGCCAGCTGGCACACCTCAGCAAAATGGTGTGTCTGAATGTCGTAATCGCACTCTATTAGATATGGTATGATCTATGATGTCTCTTACCGACTTACCACTATCATTTTGGGGATATGCATTAGAGACTGCCACATTCACTTTAAATAGGGCACCGTCAAAATCCGTTGAGACGACACCTTATGAATTATGGTTTGGAAAGAAACCTAAGTTGTCGTTTCTAAAAGTTTGGGGATGCAATGTTTATGTGAAGAAACTTCAACCTGAGAAGCTCAAACCCAAAGCGGAAAAGTGCATCTTCATAGGATATCCCAAAGAGACTATTGGGAATACCTTCTCCCTACGATCCGAGGGCAAAGTCTTTGTTGCCAAGAATGGATCCTTTCTCGAGAAAGAGTTTCTCTCGAAAGAAGTAAGTGGGAGGAAAATAGAACTTGACGAGGTAATTGTACCTCCACTCGAACCGGAGAGTAGCACAGCACAGGAAGTTGTTTCTGTGAGCCTGCACCGGCTGGAGAGGAAGTTAATGATGATGATCATGAAACTTCAGATCAAGTTACTGTTGAATGTCGAAGGTCCAACGGGACACGTTCCGCACCAGAGTGGTATGGCAACCCTGTCCTGGAGATCATGTTGTTAGACAACGGTGAACCTTCGAACTATGAAGAAGCGATGACGGGCCTGGATTCCAACAAATGGCTTGAGGCCATGAAATTCGAGATAGGATCCATGTATGAGAACAAAGTATGGACTTTGGTGGACTTACCGGATGATAAGCGAGCCATTGCAAATAAATGGATCTTTCAGAAGAAGACTGATGCGGATGGTAATGTGACCGTCTATAAGGCTCGGCTTGTCGCTAAGGGTTATCGACAAGTTCAAGGAGTTGACTACAATGAGACTTTCTCACCCGTAGCGATGCTGAAGTCTGTCCAAATCATGTTAGCAATTGCCGCATTTTATGATTATGAGATCTAGCAAATGGACGTCAAAACAGCATTCCTTAATGGTTTCTTTAAGGAAGAACTGTATATAATGCAGAGGGAAGGTTTTGTCGATCCTAAAGATGCTAACAAGGTATACAAGCTCCAGCGCTCCATCTATGGGCTGGTGCAAGCATCTCAGAGTTGGAACATTCGCTTTAATGAGGTGATTAAAGCGTTTGGGTTTGTACAGGTTTATGGAGAACCCTGTATTTACAAGAAAGTGAGTGGGAGCTCTATAGCATTTCTTATATTATATGTGGATGACATACTGATAATGGGAAATGATATAGAACTCTTGGAAAGTATCAAGGCCTACTTGAATAAGTGTTTTTCGATGAAGGACCTTGGAGAAGCTGCTTACATATTAGGTATTAAGATCTATAGAGATAGATCGAGATGCCTCATAGGTCTTTCACAAAGCACATACCTTGACAAGATGTTGAAGAAGTTCAATATGGATCAGTCCAAGAAGGGGTTCTTGCCTGTGTTACAATGTGTGAGATTGAGTACGACTCAATGCCTGACCACGGTAAATAATAGAGAAGAGATGAGTGTCATCCCCTATGCTTCAGCCATAGGCTCTATTATGTATGCCATGCTGTGTACCAGACCTGATGTGAACCTTGCCATAAGTTTGGTAGGGAGGTACCAAAGTGATCCCGGAGCGGAACACTGGACAGCGGTCAAGAATATCCTGAAGTACCTGAAAAGGACAAAGGACAAGTTTCTCGTATATGGAGGTGTCGAAGAGCTCATCGTAAAGGGTTACGTCGATGCTAGCTTCAACACAGATCCGGACGACTCCAAGTCGCAAACCGGATACGTGTATATTTTGAATGGAGGGGCAGTCAGCTAGTGCAGCAGCAAGCAATGCGTCGTGGCGGCATCTACATGTGAAGCGGAGTACATAGCTGCTTCGGAAGCAGCAAAGGAAGGAGTCTGGATGAAGGAGTTCATCACCGACCTAGGAGTAATTCCAAGTGCGTCGGGCCCAATGACTCTGTGACAATACTGGAGCTATTGCCCTTGCGAAGGAGCCCAGGTTTCACAAGAAGACAAGACACATCAAGCGCCGCTTCAACTCCATCCGTGATTACATTCAGGAGGGAGATATAGATATTTGTAAAGTGCATACGGATCTGAATGTCACAGATCCATTGACCAAACCTCTCTCACGAACAAAACATGATCAACACCAGAATACTATGGGTGTACGATTTATCACAATATAACTAGATTATTGACTCTAGTGCAAGTGGGAGACTCTTGGAAATATGCCCTAGAGGCAATAATAAAATGGTTATTATTGTATTTTCTAGTTCATGATAATTGTCTATTGTTCATGCTATAATTGTGTTAACGGGAAACCGTAATACATGTGTGAATACATAGACCACAACATGTCCCTAGTAAGCCTCTAGCTGGCTAGCTCGTTGATCAATAGATGGTCGCGGTTTCATGGCCATGGACATTGGATGTCGTTGATAATGGGATCACATCATTAGGAGAATGATGTGATGGACAAGACCCAATCCTAAGCATAGCACAAGATCGTGTAGTTCGTTTGCCAAAGCTTTTCAATGTCAACTATCGTTTCCTTAGACCATGAGATTGTGCAACTCCCGGATACCATAGGAATGCTTTGGTTGTGCCAAACGTCACAACATAACTGGATGGCTATAAAGGTGCACTACGGGTATCTCCGAAAGTGTCTGTTGGGTTGGCACGAATCGAGACTGGGATTTGTCACTCCGTGTGATGGAGAGGTATCTCTGGGCCCACTCGGTAAGACATCATCATAATGAGCTCAATGTGACTAAGGAGTTAGCCACGGGATGATGTATTACGGAACGAGTAAAGAGACTTTCCGGTAACGAGATTGAACAAGGTATAGAGATATCGACGATCGAATCTCGGGCAAGTATCATACCGATAGAGAAAGGGAATTGCATACGGGATTGATTGAACCCCTGACATCGTGGTTCATCTGATGAAAAAATCGTGGAGCATGTGGGAGCCAACATGGGTATCCAAATCCCGCTGTTGGTTATTGATCGGAGAGGTGTCTCGGTCATGTCTACATGTCTCCCGAACCCGTAGAGTCTACACACTTAAGGTTCGATGATGCTAGGGTTATAGGGAAATGGTATACGTGATTGCCGAAGGTTGTTCGAAGTCCCGGATGAGATCCCGGACGTCATGAGGATCTCCGGAATGGTCCGAAGGTAAAGATTGATATATAGAAAGTCCAGTTTTGGTCACCGGAAAGTTTTCGGGCTCATCGGTAGTGTACCGGGAGTGCCAAGAGGGTGCCGGAGGACCCCCCGGAGGGGTGTGACGACCATAGGACTTCGAGGGCCCTTAGAGGAGGTGTGCCAGCCCTTGTTGGGCTGGCCAAGACCTTGTAGAAAGGCCCATGTGGCTGGAGATAAGGAGATAGGGCAAAGGAGTTTGAAAAAGAGGAGATCCACCTCCCTTGTGGGAGGTGGACTCTTCCCCTAGGGTCAGCCGAACCTCTCCTCCTTGGAGGAGGGGCCAAAGAAGCCCTCCCTCTACCTCCTCCTATATATATGCAAGGGTTTGTGCTGATTTGAGACATGACTTCTCTCTCTCTCGGCGCAGCCCTACCCTTCCTCTTCCTCGTTCTCCGTAGCGCTTGGCGAAGCCCTGCCGGAGTTCACGTAGCTCCACCGTCACCATGCTGTCGTGCTGCCGGAGCTCTCCCTCAACCTCTCCTTCCTCCTTAATGGATCAAGGCGTAGGATACGTCACCGGGATGCACGTGTGTTGAACGCGGAGGCGCCGTTGTTCGGCGCTGAGATCGGAATCCACCGCGATCTGAATCGCTGCGAGTACGACTCCACCAACCGCGTTCTTGTAATGCTGCCGCTTAGCGATCTTCAAAGGTATGAAGATGCAATCTCTCCCCACTCGTTGCTGGTTTCTCCATGGAGAGATCTTGGTGATCGTAGGAAAATTTTGATTTACTACTATGTCTCCCAACAGAGACAACTTATCAAGCTTATGCCCATATTTCATGGTATTGCATCACCCACTATTCTTAATGGCCAGAATGTCTCCCTGTGGCATGACAATTGGACTGATGATATGCTTAGTGACTCGCTTAAATGTTTATTCTCATTTTCCATTAAGGAAGACATCTCCATTCACAGGTTCTTTCAGGAAGCGGACCCATATTCCAAATTTCATTCGCCATTATCGCCTAAGGCCCATGTGAACTCCAAACACTTTTGAATCTTAGACCAATCTTTTCAGTCAATGCAACTGCATGTGATTAATCGACATACAATTGGGGCAGCAGATTCACGTCCAAGAGTTTTTATATGCATTGTCACTCAAGCATAGCAGCTCCTGCTCCTTTCTTATGGATATGGTCATCCAAGCTTCATATGAAATTAAAGGTCTTCATGTGGTTTCTTCCTGCAGATCGGTTGAATACTAGAAACATGCTAAAAAGGAGGCATTACAACATTGGAAATATTTAATCATGTGTGCTATGTTCTGCTGGGCGTGAGGTGAAAGTGTGTTATATCGGCTAGAGGGGGGTGAATAGGCGATTTTTACAAATTCATCATTTGAGGAATTTCAACTTTGAGGAATTTGAAATGTGATGAATAACTAGCAACGGAATAAGTACTCAAATGCATGAGGACCATAGTGACAGCATAGTCTTCATGATGAAATGAAACATGCACAATTAGAGAGTAGCGTGATACAGGATAAGCAGTGATGAACAAGGTACCTTGAAGAATTTGAGGTGAGGAATTTGTGAAAGTCTTCAGTCAAATTCTTCCAACTGTAACAATCAATTTCATAAACAGATATATGAGGAATAGAGGGGTTGAGGAAATTGAACCAGATAGCTTGATGAAGACAATGGTTTGATGACCCAGTTCCAACTGCTGTGACAGTCGTACGTCTGGTTTGGAGCGGCCTAGTATTTAGACCAGAGGACACACAGTCCCAGGACACACAATCCTTACCGTATTCTCCTTGAGCTAAGGTCACACAGTCCTCGCCCAACACTCGTGGTAAGTCTTCAGGGTAGACTTCCAAAACCCTCACAAACTGGTCACCCGGCGATCCACAATTTACTGCTGGATGCTGTAGACCAAGGTCACTTCATGGTCCCCAATTGACTGCAGGAGCACTAGACCATGACGCCTAACCGTCTGGAGGATACACAGTCCTCAAAGGTAACAAGCATCGGTTCCACAGAGGAATTTCTTTAGTGATGCTCAATCACTATGGGTTTTGTGGTTTGGTTGTGGGTTTTTCCTCACTGATGATTTTCTCTCAAAGTCCTCAGAGGATGGGTTGCTCTCAAATGACAAGTGTCAGTTCTCTCTCAGAGCAGCCAACCAGCTAGTGGTTGTGGGGTTTGGCTATTTATAGCCAGGGTGCAACCTAACATGATAAGTTGTAAATGCCCCCAATGATATGATCGTTATGTGGATAAGAACGATTGGGGACAACTGGCGCTAAGCACAGCAACGGTCGGAATTTCGAACTATGAAAGTCCTCAGCTTATCATGACCCTCACTTGTAGGCAATTCGCACTTGTGAAATCCTAACTCCTTAGTCAGATCAATTTCCTCAGAGACCAGAATAACTTTGTCTCTATCACTGAAAAACTTTTCTGAACTGTAAGAGATTTCCAAAGGCTTCACTCGAAGGATTTTATGGGTTGAGGATTTTGGAGTTGAGCATCAGTTGGAAATTTTCCTTAGTATTACCTCGACCCCCTTTAACAGTACGGTGTTTCCTATGACTCAAGTAAAGGAAATGAAACTACGAAAACAAAATTCTTCACGCTTCATATTGCTCATTCATATGTTCAAGGTGACACCAACTTCTTCATTTGCAAAGTCTTCACAAAGTCTTCACCAAAGTCTTCAGAAAGTCTCCAGCAAAGTCTTCACTTGAAGACATTCATTTTTAGGGGTCGATAATCTCTGAATATATCAAACTCCTCATTGACTTATAGAGCCTGTGTACACTCACAAACACATTAGTGCCTTAACCTATAAGTCTTCAATACACCAAAATCACTAAGGGGCACTAGATGCACTAACAATCTCCCCCTTTTTGGTGATTGATGACAAATAGGTTAAGTTTCAACGGGGATAAACATATGAAGTGAAAGTACATATTTTGAGGAATTTGATTGCAAGATATAGAAGAACTCCCCTTGAAGATGTGCATATTTGAGGAATTTTCTTTGGGATGCAAATGCACATGGTAGGTTCAGAACATGGAGAGCTCCCCCTATATCTTGTAATTCATACACGCATTTGAATATATGAAATGAAGAATTTGGAATGTGTGAGGAAAATGGTGTCTGACGAAATTCAGCATGCATGCATTAAGGTATTTGAGGAAATAAACATGCGAGGAAATAGTTCAAAAGTGTCAGACCACCATCGGACTTAAGTTTACAACTCAATAACCAAAAACTTCAGAAGAGCGAGAGTTACAACTTAAAAAAAAATAGCCCATATCTATGTAGACCCGCTTGAAGACTAACTCAAATTTTCTCCCCCTTTGTCATCGAGGACCAAAAGGGAAGAAAAAATGATGACTAACGCCCCATGAGGAATTTCATCTTGTTGGTGAAGAAGGAGCGACAACGTTGTCAGGGTCGATTGTTGATGCGGGTCCAGCAACAATATCATCAATGTCTTCATCTTCATCGCGCTCGCGAGATGAAGAATAGGAACTGGTGACCATCAGAGGAACTTGGACTTTCTTGAACTTCTTCTAAGGACAGCAAGCGAAGTCGGGATATTCTTCAAAGTTTAGCTCATCCAATTCGTCAGAAGACATGATGTGATTTAGCACAGCCCAAGAGCACTTGAGGTTTTCATGAGCATAGTAGTGGATCCTCTTGACAGTGTTCTGCGTCACAGTCATATTCTGCACAATATACCCAAGTTGACGCTTGACCCACTTGTGACTTCGATCGACCTTCTGATGAAGACTTAAGAGAAGCTCACGATCAGTCATCACACGAGGAGCAGTTGCATGAGGATTTTGTGCAGAGGTTTTGGCAGAGGAGTCCTGTGTGGCAGAGTCATCATTGGTGGAGTAGGATGCTGCTTGACAAAACTGACCATCCAATGGACGAGTGCCTTGATCAATGACATCCTTGCCTTTTCCTTCATCAATTGTGCTTTTGAGGACTTCAATCAGGGGCAGAAAACTGAAATGATTCTGCAAGTCAGCCTTAAAGTGAATTGAAGACTTTGTTTTGAGGAAATGCATAATCCAGGGAGCAAAGGGCTTCAACTCAAATGGTGACATAGTAGCATCGGCCAGAGTCCTCATGAAGAAATCGTGAAAATTGATGGGAATCCCATGAATGATGTTGAAAAGCATATTCTTCATGAGTCCTTCCACTTATTCTTCTTTAGTGTTGTGGCCCTTCTGAGGACATAGGGTATGAGTGAGTATGTGATAGACTGTTCTTGGTACATACAGCAAATCCTTCACAAGAAAGGTTGTCCTTTGAGGCTTTCCAGGTGCTAATTTCTTCATCATCACATTCATCATCTGATTTGGTAGTGGTGGATCATTGAACAGGCAGCGGGCTTCATCTGAAGGAATTGGAACTGGGACAGACTGAAGCAATTCAGAAGAGATTGCAGTGAAATGAGTTGTTCCGGTCATCCAGTCCAAGACCCAGGAGTTGATGTCTGAGAAATTTCCACTAATGTAAAGAGTGGCATAGAATTTAAGAATCAACTCCTTGTTCTAGTCACAGAATCTACACAGAAGGGAAGAAGCCCAGCATCATGAAGAACTTGGAGCACCGACGTGAATGATGGAATTGACTCCATGTCCACATGAGGAATATTGTGGTGCTCGAAGATTTTCTTCTTGTCACATAGAACAGTGGCATAGTAGTTCATTTGAGTAGGAGTCCAGAACCTTGTGCGACCAGTCCGAGCAGAATCATATGGATTTGGTCCTGTGAAGAACATGTGTTCATTGAAGAAATTTGTCCTAAGGAATTTGGGGCGGACCGAACCTTTGAATGGCATTCTTTGCTTAGGTTGAAGATTTGGTCGATTGCGCCCCTTGATCTTAGTTGGCATGGGAGGAACAGCAGACTGACTGATTTGTAGAATAGGTTCCTCAGTAGTGGACAGAGCATCAATTTCCTCAGCTGTTGCAGCTGGAATTTCTTCAGGGTCTGGAAGGTACATGTGTTCAGAATCTTTAGGTATTTCCTCAGTTTGTGCAGGTGACTGAGGAATCAGCATCAGAGGAGTTGCCACAGGTGAGTTGGGATGTGCAGATTCCCAATATTCATCATTGATGACTGGAGTAGTGTCACCAATGTCAACTTCTTCATCATTTTCTTCAGCGCCAGCAATTAGCAGAAGCTGGGGCGTGCATACCTTGGGAGTTGATGCAGTGTCATCAATGAAAATTTCCTCATCAAGAGGCTCTGAGCAAGCAGCTGAATGATTCTCTTCTTCGTGAGGAATGTCATATGCTTCCCCAATCGGCACAATAGCATAGGCTGGTGCCGAGGAAATTGGAGTTGCATCAAGTGGCATAGCTGAGGAACTTGTCAAAGTTTTCAACGTCTTCAACACAGGGGCTTCAGAAGTTGATGCTTTTCTTTTGAGGGGATTTTCCTCAGCAGGAGCAGTTTCTTCAGGAACGACTGATGCAGCCGCCCTGGGTGGTTCAGTTTCTTCAGGCAGTATGGATTCTTCAGCTGGCCTATCAGATTCTTCAGGCACAACATTGGGGGTTGTCCTGGCATGTTCATCAGTGGTCTGAGTTTCCTCAGCAGCACTGGCAGTTGCTTTTGGTGCAAAAGCACTTTCTTCAGTAGTTTCTTCAGGCAGAGCATTTTCATCAGCAGCCTGAGAAATTTCATATTCAGTCTGAGCATTTTCTTCAGACTGAGTCTTTTGTGGTTGCGATCGAGCTGCAACCCTGGTGTTGTGATCCTTTACAGCTGCATGAGCAGCCTTGACGAGTCTGACCTTGGTGCCCTTCCATTCAACATCATATCTTTGTTGATCCAAGGAGAGAGTGCAAATCTCGGACTGAACTGTGACCAGTTGATTTGGATTCAAGTTCATCACATTTTCGCGCAGAAACTTTTCTTTGCGAGTCTTGTTCCTCTTAGCTCTCTGAGCTTGTTCTCCTTTCCATTGTTCTTCAGAGATGAAGTGGGTGAGGACATGATCCACTTCAGGAGGCAGATTTAGTGAGGAAAGTGGAGTGCTTGGGTCCTCATGCCATATATCAATGAAGTTGAGGATCAACTTGGGATCCAACATGAGAGGAACAGATCTACCCTTTGCTTTAGTAGCCCTGTGCTGACTCTGTCTGATGATCTCTACCAATTCCTCATCATCAGCATCATCATCAGCATCATCTGAAGAATATGAGGGATTGTAACCACAGCCTTGCCGGTGTGAGAGCTTGGTTTTTGACCACGTCCAGCTGTCTTCTTCAGTTTAAGTGCAGAGGGACTGGTTGAAGACTTTGCAGTAGTGGAGGGGCTTGCAGTGAGCTTCGGCACTATCGTGAAACCCTCAGTCCTTTTGCATGTTGCCAGATGCATTGGAGTTGAGGACTTTTTGGCTGTTGCAGATGACTGAGCAGCAATAGTTCCAGGAGTTGAAGGTTTTCTGGGCAGAGGCCTTTGACCTTGAGGAATTTGCACTGAAGATTTTGAAGAGCCAATTTTCAGAGCAGATTTCTTTACCATCTTCTTCGGAGCACTAGCAGAAGCTCCGGCAGAGGTAGCAACGGCAGAATCCTCGTTGAATTTCTTCACAGCCTCTTTGGCTTTCCTCGCCAATTTGGCTTGTTGCTTTTGCCACATGGCAGGAAAGTCCTCACCAGTTTTGAGGCTAGAAGGATCAGCAATTTGGTTAGGAGCTAGAGGAGGCCTGCTACAAGGTGGTTTCACAGCGAATTTCATCATGTATTTTGGAGTTACATAACGATATTCTCTCCATTCTTTGACCCATCTCCTCTCAATCTTTTGCAGACGAATTTTCCTCTGCTTGGTCATCTCCTTTCCATGAGTTTCTTCGTCAGGTGTGCAATATTCATCATACAGATCCTCAGGGATCTCAAATGCAGTGTGCACATCTGGCTTTTTCCCTCCTTTCTGAGGTTTCTTTCCATCAGAAATTTTCTTCACTTGAGGAATATGAACTCTTGAAGATTCTGAAGAGGTACACAGTTTTTATTCAAGTAGTGTTGCGAATGAGTTAAGTTGATGAGAACCTAGTGATTCATCAATGGACATGTTGTACCTGTGAATAGAGTATAGGTGCGAAAAATTTGAAGAGGTCATATGCGTTCTAAGAAATTTTAAGAGAGATAGGTGTGAGGAATTTGACCATGGATGTCTTGAGGATTTTTACTAAGTGTTCTTAGCCTTAGGTTCCAGAGTTGTACAAATTCGAGAATTCGCACAATTGTGGAATCTTGAAGAAAGTCATTACTTAGGGAAAATCATCAAGTATCAAGTATGAGGAGATGTAAGGTGCTTGTGTATTTGATTTATAACGTATAAACACCTATTGAGGAATAGTAGTTGTAGTTGAGGATCAAGCAGGGGCAGTAAAAACAAATTTTAATTACCCTAGTGAAGAACACGACGAACACAGAGATGAAATGAGGAAGTTCGTTCGTTCAGATCTCCCATGCCCTAGCTTGGCAGAAGGAGACAGCTACAGCGGCGACGGGATGAAGATTTCTGTGGCCGATGCGAGTACGGCGATAAAGAGATTGAGGCAGCGAAGCTCTTCCTCACCGGCGACGATGACTTTAGCGGTGGCGCTTGGTTGGAGCTCGGGAGAGAGATGAGATGCGGAGTAACCGAGCATAGTAGATGGGAAGGGGGCATTTATAGAGGAAGTAAAAACGGATCCTCCCAAAGATTTTGGATAGGATTGCCCCTGACCCTTGCTCTCCATGCGACAGGTGTCACCCACGATCTGGGTAGTGAAGATTGTGGAGGATCGTGGGTTATCCAGGCGCGGGAATCGGAACAGTTTGAGCGGGAACCGCCGAAAATTTTGGTAGTTGAAGATTTCAAAGTTTTCGTTCGCAAATTCTTCAGCTGTCAAGGACAAAGTGAAGACTTTGAACAAGTTTCAAAGTAGAACGCATATGAGGAATTTGTGAACAGATTGGGTTGAGTTTAGCATAGACGGGGAAAGGGTCCGATCACATTCACTTAGATGAAAATCAACTTGAAGAATTAGCAATAAGTGAATGCTGTTGAGGACATTGAAAAACTCAAAAGTATATATATATATATATATATATATAGTCAATGAAGAATATTAGTCTCAAAAGTTTTGAAGAATTTGAAAAGTTGATGAATTTGAAAACTTGAGGAATTTGATAATTTGAAGAATTTGCAACAGTGCTCAATTTTGAAGAACTTCAACTTTTGGTTGGTGGCGTATCCCACCATATAAGAATGATGATTTCAGACACCGCTTACAATTGTCGTAGAGTTCTAAGAATCAAATTCTTTGTTAATTTCTTCACACTTAGAGAGTTATTCTTCATTGATTGAAGAAAAACGTTACTTCGTGTGTTGCACATCTAAGTCATCAATTTTGCATACGTGTTAGGATGTGTGTTCTTCATCAAAGAACATTCGAAGATTCTAAGATATTTAGCTCACACCGCAACTTGCAAAATCTCTTTTCATCCAAGGGCTTTGTGAAGATATCGGCCAGTTGTTCTTTAGTAGGAATGTGATTGATGGAGATGTCACCCTTGAGTGCATGATATTGAAGAAAGTGATGACGAATCTGGATGTGCTTGGTCTTGGAGTGTTGAACAGGGTTGTATGCATTCTTGATGGCACTCTCGTTGTCGCAGAAAAGAGGCACATTCTTTAGCTTGATGCCGTTGTCCTTGAGGGTTTGCTTCATCCATAGTAACTGAGCAAACACGAGCTAGCCGCAATGTACTCAGCTTCTGCAGTAGAGAGTGAAACGTAGTTCTGCTTCTTCGAGGACCAACAGACCAAGGATCATCCGAGGAAATGGCATGTGCCTGAGGTTGACTTGCAATCCACGCGATCTCCAGCATAGTCAGCATCAGAATATCCAACGAGATGAAGATTTGAGCCCTTGGGATACCACAATCCAAGTGTTGGTGTGTGAGCTAAGTATCGAAGAATGTGTTTCACAGCCTTATGGTGTGATTCCTTCGGAGTTTCTTGGAATCGAGCACACATGCAGACACTTAGCATTATATAAGGCCTAGATACACATAGGTACAATAAGGAGCCAATCATGGAGCGATATATCTTCTGATCGAAATCTTTACCATTTTCATCAGTGCAGAGATGGCCTTTTGAAGGCATTGGAGTTTTGACGCCTTTGCAATCTTGCATGTCGAATATCCTTAGAACATCTTTCAGGTATTTCTCTTGTGAGATGAAGATGCCATTGTCTTGCTGACGAATTTGAAGACCTAAGAAGAATTTCAACTCTCCCATCATAGACATTTGATATTCTTCACTCATCATATAGGCAAATTCATCACTGTAACGTTTGTCAGTACATCCAAAGATAATATCATCAACATATATTTGGCATATGAACAGTTCATTGTCAGAGGATTTCGTGAAAAGAGTAGGGTCGAGTGAACCGGGTTTGAAGCCTTTCTTCATGACGAATTCCTTCAGAGTGTCGTACCACGCCCGAGGGGCCTGCTTGAGGCCATAGAGGGCCTTGTTTAGTCTGAAGACTTTGTCAGGATGCTTAGGATCTTCAAAACCTGGGGGTTGAGCAACATATACTTCTTCCTCAAGCTTACCATTGAGGAATGCACTTTTCACATCCATTTGATATAAGATGATATTATGATGGTTAGCGTAATCCAGTAATATGCGAATAGCTTCAAGTCTAGCAACAGGTGCAAAAGTTTCATCAAAGTCAATTCTCTCAACTTGTGTATAGCCTTGCGCTACAAGTCGAGCCTTATTCCTCACCACAAGACCATTTTCATCTTGCTTGTTGCGATAGATCCACTTGGTACCTATGATGTTATGCTTGCAAGGATCTGGCCGCTTGACAAGTTCCCACACGTTGTTGAGCTTGAACTGATGTAATTATTCTTGCATAGCTTGAATCCATTCAGGCTCCTTGAATGCTTCATCAACTTTGGTGGGCTCTAAGATAGAGACAAAGGCAAAGTGCCCACAAAAGTTAGTTAGATGTGAAGCTTTTGAGCGTGTGAGAGGACCTGGTGCATTGATGTCATCGATGATTTTGTCAATCTACACTTCATTTGCTACTCTTGGATGAGTAGGTTAACGAGGCTGAGGAGTTTCATCAGCACCATTTTCTTCAGGTATATCAGCATGAGAGTCTTCATTTGTTGAAATGATTTCCTCAGTGGGTATGACATCTTCAGTTGCCTTCAGCTTGACGGATTCCTCAGGAGATTGTTCATTTACCACAGAAGGCAGGTGCTCTCTTTGCGAGCCATTAGTTTCATCGAACCGCACATCTATAGTTTCAACCACCTTGTGATGGTAGGTGTTGAATACTTTGTAGGTGTGCGAGTCCTTTCCATAACCAAGCATAAAACCTTCATGTGCTTTCGGTGCAAACTTAGAACTATGGTGAGGATCTCTGATCCAGCATTTTGCACCGAAGACTTTGAGATAACTTACATTGGGTTTCTTGCCTGTCATGAGCTCATATGAAGTCTTCTTGAGGAATTTGTGAATATATACTCTGTTGATGATGTGGCATGCAGTATCAATTGCTTCAGGCCAGAAGCGACGAGGGGTTTTGTATTCGTCAAGCATGGCTCGAGCCATCTCAACAAGAGTTCTGTTCTTGCGCTCCACGATGCCATTCTGCTGAGGAGTGTAAGGAGCCGATAACTCATGAGTAATACCAAGTTCATCAAGATATTCATCAAGGTTAGTGTTCTTGAATTCAGTCCCATTATCACTCCTGATATGCTTGATCTTGACGCCAAAGTTGGTGGAGGCCCTTGAAGCAAACCGTCTGAAGACATCCTGCACTTCATTTTTGTACAGAATGATATGCACCCATGTGTAACGAGAGTAATCATCAACAATGACAAATCCATACAAACTTGAAGAATTTGTTAGTACAGAGTAATGAGTGGGACCAAAGAGATCCATATGAAGCAATTCAAAAGGTCGCATAGTGGTCATGATTGTCTTCGAGGGATGCTTGGATCTGGTCATCATCCAGATTCACATGCACCACAAAGGTGGTCCTTGAGGAATTTGACACCCTCGATGCCAATGACGTGCTTTTTCTTCACGAGTGTGTGAAGATTCCTCATACAAGCATGTCCAAGTCGTCGATGCCACAGCCATCCTTCTAAAGACTTTGCAAGTAAGCAAGTGGCAGGTTGAGGACCTGTAGAGAAATCAACAATATACAAGTCTCCTCTCCTAAAGCCTTCGAAGACTTCGGAATTGTCAGATTCCATGATGACAACACAACGATATTTTCCAAATATGACAACCATATCAAGATCACAAAGCATTGAGACAGACATGAGGTTGAACCTGAGGGATTCAACAATCATCACCTTGTCCACGGTTCGGTCCTTTGAGATAGCAACCTTACCAAGTCCCAATACCTTGCTTCTTCCTTTGTCTGCGTAGGTGATATGCTTCAGAGGAGATGGAGTGAGTGGCAAATTCATCATTAGATTCTTGTCACCCGTCATGCGGTTTGTGCATCCACTACCGAGAACCCACTCAGTTGCTTTTAGAGTATCATCCTGCAGATGAATTAGTACACTTACGAACTCATATACTTCAGAGTGAAGAATATGATATCAATTTCATCAGACATAATTTCATCATACAAGATAGTGAGCAAGTAGAGAGAGGACGTGAGAAATGAAGAATTCATTTCATTATGGTTAGCTTGCGTCCTTTCAAGCATTTCCTCAGGTCTCCAGCAAATTCATCAGATGTTCAAATTCATCTGGAGACCTGACCCTGCATAAGATGTCAGTTTGTTTTCTTCACCACCCACATCTAGAAGGGTGGCAAGGAATTAATCATTCTGCGAGCACCATGTGAGAAGGGAGGCATTGAAGCAAGTGCGCTTTGTTTCACATGGCGAGGGTTAGAGTATTCAAATGAATAGGCAGATAAATTCTTTGAGGACTTACGAACATAATGGTTAGAAGAATAATGCACATATTCATAACTCTTAGGTTTTCCCTGCGAGACAGAGGCATTAGCACGAGAATGATGATTTTGACCGTTTGAGGAATTTGGTCCAAGTGAGGACTTTGGTGCATATGAAGAATTTGATATGGGGTTCCGATTCTTCATGAGTGGTGTCGTGAGGACATTCACTTGAAGATTTTGTAGATAGCTCTTGGGAACCCAGATTTTCTTCATAGGAGAACCGTTCCTGCAGTTAGTTCCAACATATCTAGCAAATACTTCACTTGACTTATTTTTGAAGAATCTGTAATTGGAGTCAAGTGACTCAACAGAGGAATATGAAGTTTCACAAGTAAAGCCAGATAAAGTGGACGGATCCACATGAGATCCTTTTGTAGCAACCCATGAGGTTTTGGGGTACTGCTCAGGTGTCCAGTAGGATCCATCAGCATTGAGTTTCTATAACATCCAACAATTCCATTTTTGGAATGTTATGAATATAGCTATGCATCTATCATCATCTTTGCTTGAATGTATGCAAATGTTGAAATATCCCTTTTCAAATTCTGAAAGCCCTTTCTAATTTTCCACATTGTTGCTTTCACCTATTTGAAATCTTGGTAAAAAGTTCAAATAAGAGAGGAGGAAGATGACAATCCACACCAGGACCAAATTGGTGATTTATTTGAACAATAATAACCAGGAGTTATTTTGAAAATATTTGCAAAAAAGTATTTAAAACAATTAGGCAATTCTGAAAATAATATTTTTTTCAAAGTATTCAAATACCAGAATCAAAATGTTCATTAAATGGAATATTTTATTCTGATAATTTTGATATATAAGAATTCTATATTTGGAAGTATATTATTTGCTTTAGAAAGATTTTACTATGCTGTTTTATTAAAAAAGGAAAGAAATTAGAACCGACCGGGCCGGCCCACCCCTCTTAAATGCCGAATCCCTTAGATTCCGGCCGACCGACAAGCTGCCGACGCCTATTATCTCACTGACACCCGGGCCCCACCCTGACCGCGCGAATCCCTCGTCGGTCATCTCCTTCCTCCGCGCGCGTCGACGCCGCCGAGATCTCCTCGCCGCGGATCCGCCCCTCCTTCCTTCCCGAGCCCCCCTCTCCGGCCTATATAAGAGCCCCCAACCCCGCATCCATTTCCCCCTCGGATCCCTCTTCCTCCGTCGCAAGACCGCCGCCAATTTCCTCGCCGGAGTTGCACCACCACCGGAGCTCCCATCGCCCGTAGTCATCGCCTCGGTCATCCTCGCCCCTCTCCGACACCACCAATCGGCGCAGGAGGACCTCCGCCGCCGTCTGGGCCCGTCCGCGCTCCGTTTCGACCACCGGAGCCACCTCCGGCGACGTCCTCGACCACCGGCCGCCGCCACCATCGCCGGAATTCCACCCCCCCTCCGGTAAAGTCTTCGAACTCACCCCCTCCCTCCTATCCAAATCCAACGGCCCAGATTAGAAGCCATTTTATTCCCGAACCGTTTTTCCCTTCCGATCGGTCGCCCGCTCGAAACCACCCAACGCACGCGCTAGGCAGCCAATAGGATAGTGCCACGTCACCCCCTGGCCGTCCGGTAGACTTCTTTTTTCCGGTTTAGTTTTAATTAACAGAAAGTTTTACAAATTTGTTTTAGCTATAACTTTTGATCTGCTTAGTGTTTTGGGCTAATTCTTTTTGCATTAGGTTCCTAATTACATGTAGTTTCACCCTGTACTTTTAAATTTCAAATTTGAACTATAAAATTTGAATTGAATCAAATTTGCTCAAAATATTCAAATCTGAATAACTAGAGTTTGAAAATAGATTTTGACATGAATATTTTTGCTACTGTTTGGTATTAGTTAGGACCACCTTCATGCTTAGTTTGAGAATTTTTAGGATGATCTTCCTTAGTGTTTTAACTATAAACAGAATCTGCCTAGTATTATAGTATAGTTTAATTTAACTTAGTTTTAGTTAGTTCTAATTAGAATTTTATTTTATTTTGTTTAATAGGTTCTGTTAGTTAAACTTTAGATGCTTTACTTACTGTTAATAATAATATTATTTGTTTAGTTTATTTTCTTTGTTAGCATAGGAATCACAACACACTTTCAAATAGGATTAATTTGATTAAAACAACTAGTTAATAGTAGCTTCCTTTCAACAAGCTTTATATAATTTAATTCTGTTTTTCTAAGACAAGTTTTTTATAATTTCCATTCTGTTAAGATAATGTCTTAGTAATAAATAATAAGTTAGTTTTATTCTTTTGTTAGTAAAACCATAGCTACCGCATCTAATGGTGTTTAACCAAACCTTTATAAACTTTACTAAAGTTTTTCTTAACAAACTTTAAATTGATTTTATTCTGTTTATTAGTAAAAATATTTATTGTTACTTGCTGTCAACCATTGTTTTGTTAATCCAAATAGTTTTGTTATGTTAGTAGTGATTTTCCCATCATCTTCTAGTAAACAAAACTTTGTGTCTTCTTGCTTGTGATTTGCACATTGTTTTGTCTTGAATGTTTACTAGTTCTTTGTTGATGTGTGTGTTAGCTACATTATTTTGTTGTATACTTATTGAGTGCTTGTTTGCTTTGTTAGATTATCCGGAGTGCAAAGCTTGTTACCTAGAGTCACTCACGTACGAAGATCATCAACCAGGCAAGTCACCTTGATCATGTTTTTACCCATGTTTTATATGCATTAGTTCTACCATCTCCCCAATTGCATGCAAGATAGGTTAGTTGGAAACTTGGTTACATTGAAGTAGTATCATGTGGTAGGTACCACCCCCCTCAACCCCTTTGACATCTTTGACCCCGGGAAACGTTGCATTTGTTTTGCTATGCTGTTGGTAGACGGGGTGGGTTGTGTGAATCATGAGGGTTGTGAGGTAATAACTTCAAGACCTATGATGATCAAGACTTCAAGACTTCAAGTTTTCAACTCACCTCTCGGTGGATGATGGTTGAACGGCGCCCTGGAGAAACCAGTGGTTAGCCTAGGTGATGCTGGAGATGTGCCAGTATTCACGCGGAAAGGTCCACCCAGGCACGAAGGGATGGAAGGATGCTTCAAGACCCAAGGCTTACCTGCACAGCCACAAGCCATTATGGGCTCTGGCTTGGTTGGATATTGTGGCGACACTGGACAGGCGGTGCTACGAGATGCAGAAGAACGGTAGGAAAGGATGGGCACCGTCAGAGTCTCAGTGGGACCCCTTAGAAGACCATGTTTTGCTCATCCATTCCTCAAACACCCTGAAGTGCGAGGAATCCAACGGAGGCGATCAAATCTTGTGGGGAACGTGTGGAAAGCTCTGCAGAGTACTCAACCTAATCGATTAGCCGTGTCCACGGTCATGGACGACTTGAGACAAAGGAACTGAAACTTCCGGAATTCTCAACACAAATTAATATGATGATGTGGGTATTAATAATTTGGGTATGAGAATTGGTTGGCGGAACCATCTCATTAATCAACCAACTTAGTAATATTTTTGCTTAGCCCCTCTCTTGATGTAGGAAAAACTTGGCTTTATGCAAAAACTTACCACCCCACCTGCCATATATGCATATAGACTAGCTGATTATTTTCACCCCCTCTCTTGTGACTTTGTCGGCATATTCCATATGCTGACCTACACGGCTGCAACGTATCATGTTGCAGAGTACTTTTCCGACCAGGAGTGAGGACACGCTCTACGCTTGGCGAGATGCCCTTTGGAGTCAGATGGACTCATCTACCATGACGCTTCCGCAAGACTTAGTTATTCTCATGAGTTGGCCTTCGGCCACTTTATTGTAATGATTATTGTAATAAAGGACTCGATATGAGATTTCGTTAATAAAATGCTCTGTGATTTCCCTTTGATATATACATTGATGTACCGTGTGTGTACCAGCATGATCTTGGGATGGTACGGAAACACCGGAGACTTGACCTTTTAGGTCGGGTCGCTACAGATTCCTTACAAAGGCAATACCCTCTTTCCTAGGGTTCCTGTTCAGAATCTGCTTCTTGAGAACATCACAAAGGGTTTGATGCCCTTTGAGACTTTTGTATATGCCTATCACATACAATTCCTTCAACCCTGCATTTTCATCAGTGATACTAGTGGTATCCTCAGATGAGGAATTTAAGACCACAAGAATAGTTGAAGAAATTGCATCAATAGAAGCATTTGAAAATTCAGGTGAAGAATTAGCAGTTTCACGTTCGATGCATTTCAAACAAGGTGGAACAAATTCTTCCGGAGGAGTACTGATCTGTTGAGCCAGCAAGGAATCGTTTCCCTTTGGAGATCCTCATTTGACACCCTCAGCTTTTCAAGATCTTGCTTTCTTTGAATAAATTCATATGAAAGCTTCTCATGATTGACTAAGAGGTCGTTATGATGACTCTGAAGGTTATCATACTTTGTCTGAAGACTTTTAAGATCAACAGACAGAGTTTGAGTCCGATCCACTTCACGGTTTAACAGATCATCGCTTTTGTCTAGCATTTTCTGAAGCTTTTCAAGTGCACTTTGTTGCTTAGTGGCAATTTTAACAATTTTAGCACAGCTAGGTTTCACATATTCATCAGTTTGACCTTCACTTGATTCAGATGAGGAATGATGTTTGTGTACCTTTGAGCCTTTTGCCATAAAGCAATAAATGGGAGCATAATCATCATTGCTGACATCAAAGTCGTTGGAGTGGTCATATTCTTCATTGAAGATGGACTTGCTGACGAACGCAGTAGCGAGAGAAAGGCTAGCGACACCAGATTCTGATTCCTCCTCAGATTCTTCCTCTTCTTCATATTCTTCAGATTCGTCCTTAGAATCCATTTCCTTGCCGATGAATGCTCGAGCCTTTCTGGAACCATTCTTCTTGTGCTTTGAGGACTTTGAAGATGAGGACTCTACAGATGAGGACTTTGAAAATTTCTTCTTTTTCTTCGAGTCATTAGAACTATCATCCTTGTATTTCTTCTTCTTCTTTGAGTCTTTTTCCCAGAGAGGACAATCAGAGATAAAGTGGCCAGGCTTCTTGCAACGATGACATGTTCTCTTTTTGTAATCTTCTGAGGAATCTGATTTCCTCAAGCCAATTTTTGATGACTTTCCAAATCCACCTCTTCTTGAGAACTTCTGGAATTTCCTCGCAAGCATAGCTAGTTCGTGACTTAGTTCTTCAGGATCACCAAGACTGCTATCAGAATCTTCTTCTTCAGATGAGGAAATTGCTTTTGCCTTCAGGGCATGAGATCTTCCATAGCTTGACCAGTAGAGGTCTCTTTTCTCAACTTGTTGGAATTGATGAGTATTGAGTCTCTCAAGAATATCAGCAGGATCAAGAGCTTTGTAGTCTCCATGTTCTTGGATCATCAAAACCAGAGTATCAAATGAGGAATCAAGAGATCGTAGCAGTTTCTTCACCACTTCATGGTTAGTGATATCAGTGGCACCCAGTGCTTGAAGTTCATTTGATATATCAGTGAGGCGATCAAATGTTTGCTGAACATTTTCATTGTCAAGCCTCTTGAAGCGGTTGAAGAGATTGCAAAGAACATCAACACGAGAGTCACGTTGAGTGGAAACACCTTCGTTGACTTTGGACATCCTATCCCAGATAAGCTTAGTAGATTCCAAAGCACTCACTCTACCATACTGTCCTTTGCTCAGATGACCACACATGATATTCTTCGCTTGAGAATCGAGTTGCTTGAATCCCTTCACATCAGCAGCTGTAGCAATGGGACTGATAGAGGGCACACCATTTTCCACAACGTACCAGAGACCATTGTCAATAGCTTCAAGGTGCATACACATCTTGTTCTTCCAGTAGGGGTAGTCCGTCCCATCGAAGGTAGGACAGCCCACGGAAACCTTGATCATACCTGCAGTCGACATAACTAAAACTCCAGGTGGTTAAACCAAAATCACACAGAGCGGGGGAGTACCTGCTCTGATACCAATTGAAAGTGCGTTATATCGGCTAGAGGGGGGTGAATAGGCGATTTTTACAAATTCATCATTTGAGGAATTTCAACTTTGAGGAATTTGAAATGTGATGAATAACTAGCAGCGGAATAAGTACTCAAATGCATGAGGACCATAGTGACACCATAGTCTTCATGATGAAATGAAACATGCACAATTAGAGAGTAGCGTGATACAGGATAAGCAGTGATGAACAAGGTAACTTGAAGAATTTGAGGTGAGGAATTTGTGAAAGTCTTCAGTCAAATTATTCCAACTGTCACAATCAATTTCATCAACAGATATATGAGGAATAGAGGGGTTGAGGAAATTGAACTAGATAGCTTGATGAAGACAGTGGTTTGATGACCCAGTTCCAACTGCTGTGACAGTCGTACGTCTGGTTTGGAGTGGCCTGGAATTTAGACCAGAGGACACACAGTCCCAGGACACACAATCCTTACCGTATTCTCCTTGAGCTAAGGTCACACGGTCCTCGCCCAACACTCGTGGTAAGTCTTCAAGGTAGACTTCCAAAACCCTCACAAACTGGTCACCCGATGATCCACAATTTACTACTGGATGCTCTAGACCAAGGTCACTTCGTGGTCCCCAATTGACTGCAGGAGTACTAGACCATGACGCCTAACCGTCTGGAGGATACACAGTCCTCAAAGGTAACAAGCGTCGGTTCCACACAGGAATTTCTTCAGTGATGCTCAACAACTATGGGTTTTGTGGTTTGGTTGTGGGTTTTTCCTCACTGATGATTTTCTCTCAAAGTCCTCAGAGGATGAGTTGCTCTCAAATGACAAGTGTCAGTTCTCTCTCAGAGCAGCCAACCAGCTAGTGGTTGTGGGGGTTGGCTATTTATAGCCAGGGTGCAACCTGACATGATAAGTCATAAATGCCCCCAATGATATGACCGTTATGTGGATAAGAACGATTGGGGATAGCTAGCGCTAAGCACAGCAACGGTCGGAATTTCGAACTATGAAAGTCCTCAGCTTATCATGATCCTCACTTGTAGGCAATTCGCACTGGCAAAATCCTAACTCCTCAGTCAGATCAATTTCCTCAGAGACCAGAAGAACTTCGTCTCTGTCACTGAAAAACTTGTCTGAACTGTAAGAGATTTCCAAAGGCTTCACTCGAAGGATTGTATGGGTTGAGGATTTTGGAGTTGAGCATCAATTGGAAATTTTCCTTAGTATTACCTCGACCCCCTTTAACAGTACGGTGTTTCCTATGACTCAAATAAAGGAAATGAAACTACGAAAACAAAAGTCTTCACGCTTCATATTCCTCATTCATGTCTTCAAGGTCACACCAACTTCTTCATTTTCAAAGTCTTCACAAAGTCTTCACCAAAGTCTTCAGAAAGTCTTCAGCAAAGTCTTCACTTGAAGACATTCATTTTTAGGGGTTGATAATCTCCGAATATATCAAACTCCTCATCGACTTATAGAGCATGTGTACACTCACAAACACATTAGTGCCTTAACCTATAAGTTTTCAATAAACCAAAATCACTAAGGGGCACTAGATACACTAACATGAGGAAACGATTGAACACCTCATCTTTGCATGTCCTTTTAGTGTGCATTGCTGGAGCAGATTTGATATTGTCTGGACTTCTGATGTTTCTATCATGTCTGCTCTTCAGCAAGCCAAGTTGTCCTTCACAGGTCATCTGTTCTTCGAATTGGTGGGTATTGTTGCTTGGAACATTTGGAAAGAAAGGAGCAACTTTATCTTTAGGCACATACCACCTCAATATTCTACCTGGAAGGACAGAACAAAAGAGACCTTCTTTGGCTAAAGCACAAAGTTGATCCCAAGTTTTGGGATTACTTAACACTTTTAGCACTTGCCATGTAATTTCTATGGTTGCACCCAGAGCATCTTCATTCCTTTCTTTTCTTAGAATTGGTCTTTTGCTATAGTTTGTTCCTGGGGAGACCATTTGGTAAAACCCACAACATGTAAAGTGTAACATTTCATCTTTAATCTAACACAGTAGGAGCCTCTCCTACTGATTACAGCTCAAAAAAACTAGGAGGCACTATGATCTTACTTGAGCATTATGCGTAGCTAATATTTGAGTGTGTTTCATGAATGAATCAATGATTGAGCATGATGGGATAGGGATAACTTGCTTTAGTGTTGATATTTTGACATGGTTGCTTGTTGATATGCTTGAGTATGAAAATTTTCATGTCACAACTAGACTATTGCTTTGAACCATCTAAAAGTCCAAATGTCCATGTTAGAAAGAAAAGAATATGTGATGAACATGTTAGGCAGCATTCCACATCAAAAATTCTGTTTTATCATTTACCTACTCGAGGACGAGTAGAAATTAAGCTTGGGGATGCTGATACGTCTCCAACGTATCTAGAATTTTTGCTTTTTCCATGCTGTTATATTATCAATCTTGGATGTTTTACAATCATTTTATAGGAACTTTATATCATTTTTTGGACTAACCTATCGACATAGTGCCAAAGTGCCCGTTGTTGTTTTGCTTGTTTTTTACTTCACAGAAAATCAGTACCAAACGAAGCCCAAATGTCCTAAATTTTTTTGGAGTTTTTTTTGGACCACAAGACACCAAATGGGCCAAACACCTACCTGAGAGGAGGTCCGAGGTGGGGAACACACACCAGGGCATGCTAGAGGCCCCTTGTGCGGTCTGGTGGGTGGTGCCCACCTTGGGACCCCAATCACTGACTATCGACCCTATAAGTTCAAAAAAATTCAGAAAACCCTAGGGGAGTCGACGAAACACAATTCCAGCCGCCGCAAGTTCCAGAACCGTGAGGTCCAATCTAACACCATCACGAATGGGTGCATCGTCATCATGAGTGCCTCTCCGATTATGCGTGAGTAGTCCACCATAGACCTACAGGTCCATAGGTAGTAGCAAGATGGCTTCCTCTCTCTCTATCTCTCAATACAATGGTCTCTTGGAGATCTATTTGATGTAATGACTTTTGCGCTGTGTTTGTTGGGATCCGATGAATTTTGAGTCCATGATCAGTTTCTATGCATGAACATGATTTGAGTCTTATTTGATCTCTTATTTGCATGATTACTTATAGCCTCGTATTTCTTCTTTGAATATTTGGTTTAGTTAGGACAACTAGATCGATTTTTCTTGCCATGAGAAGAGGTGCTTTGTGATGGGTTCAATCTTGCGGTGTTCTTTCCCAGTGATAGAAGGGGCAGCAAGGCACGCATGTATCGTTGCCATTAAGGATAAGAATATGGGGTCTATTCCTACATAAATAGATCTTGTCTACATCATGTCACCGTTCTTATTGCATTATTCCGTTTCTCCACGAACTTAATACACTAGATGCATGTTGGATAGCGGTCGATGTGTGGAGTAATATAAGTAGATGCAGAATCATTTCGGTCTATTTATCTTGGACGTGATGCCTATATAATGATCATTGCCTAGATATCGTCATGATTATTTGATCTTCTATCAATTTCCCAACAGTAATTTGTTCACCCACCGTTGCTATACTCATGAGAGAATCCACTAGTGAAACCTACGACCCCCGGGTCTACTTTTCAAACATATTGCTTTCCGATCTACTATTTTGCTTTATTGTTTTCAGATCTATTAATCCCAAAAACTCAAAAATACCTTTCTGCACTATTTTTTTACTTATTTTATTTTGTGTTCTTGCGAGATCTATTTGCCAAAACTATCATTACCTAATCTATATTTTTACCGTTGAGAGCTTGGCAACCTCTCTTATGTGTCTGGTTGCAAGTATTTGTTATTTTTGTGCTTGTGATGTCTACGTGGGTGCGTGATCTTCCTCTACGGGGATATCTTGGTTTCATAACTTAGGGAAATACTTACCATCGCTGTGTTGAATCATCCCTTCCTCTTTGGGGAAATACCGATGCAGTCTCAAGCCACATCAAAGGAATTTCTGGCGCCGTTGCCAGGGTGGAAGCAATCTCATCTACCAGGTTCCTATTCACAAATATCATCTCCTTTAAATTTGCATTATTTGCCATTCGGCTCTTGTTTTCCTCTCCCCCACTTCACAAATTTGCCATTTTATTTGCCCTCTCTTTTTTCGTTTGCCTTTTTCTTGCAAGATCTCTTGTTTGCATAGTCACGATGACTCAAGAAAACACCAAGTTGTGTGATTTTTGCAATACCAATAATAATGATGTTATTATCATTTCTATTGCTCCTCCCGCCACTAGTATGGAGTCTTGTGATATTAATGCCGCTTTGTAGAATCTTGTCATGAAAGATCAATTTTTCGGTACTCCTAATGAGCATGCCGCATCCCATCTAAACACAATCGTGGAAATATGTGATATGCAAAAGAAAAAATGTGTATGATGATATTGGGAAGTTGAAATTATTTCCGTTCTCCTTGCGGGATTGTGCAAAAATTTGGTTATCTTCTTTGCCTCACAATAGTATCGATTCTTGGGATAAGTGCAAGGACGCTTTTATTACTAAGTATTTTGCGCCCGCGAAAATTATTTCCCTTAGAAATCAAATCATGAGTTTTAGGCAACTTGAGCATGAACATGTTGCACAATCTTGGGAAAAAATGATGTTAATGGTAAGAAATTGTCCTAATCATGGTTTAAATCTTTGGATGATCATACAATTTTTTCATGCGGGGTTGAATTTTGTCTCTAGAAATCTTTTAGATTACGCCGCCGGAGGTACTTTTATGGAAATTACTTTGGGTGATGCTACTAAATTTCTAGATAATATTATGGTAAATTATTCACAATGGCATACTGAAAGAGCACCTACTAGTAGAAAGGTTAATTCGGTGGAAGAAATTAGTACTTTGAGTGAATAAGTTGACGCTCTTATGAAGTTGGTTGCTAGTAAAAATGCTCCTATTGATCTTAATGGTGTGCCTTTGTCTACTATGATTGAGAAAAATATTGATTCCATAGATGTGAATTTCATCTCGCGAAACAATTTTAATAACAATGCATAGAGGTATTTTTAATCCTAGGCCATCTCGTGGAAGTTCCTCTAATAATTATGGTAATTCCTATGGTAATTCTTATAATAATAATAATAATAATAATAATAATAATAATAAAAATAATCCCCGATCACGCCTGGCATCGCTCATCCGCTGAGTTCGTACTCTCTCCCTTCTACAAGGTTGACAATCTCCCTTGTGAAGGATTGTTTTATATGCCCATAAAAATCTTCAGGATAGTGATGACGCTGCCCCCTCTCCTGCATCCCTCTCTCTGGCGATCTCACTTTCTGGCCATTAATAATTAATTCTTCACCGACGATTCTCTCCGGCGACCTCTCTGGATCAAGGTAATACCCATCTTGGATGGGTTCTCATGGTGGATCTACCCTTGGCTTGGATTTCTCCAAGGGTAGAGCTTTTTCTGATGAGGTTTTTAGATCTACTGGTCATACAGTTCATCCAATGGGGGCTCCGATATCTTTCACTCTGGTGGTTTCTTGGGGTCGACATGTCTTCCGGTTGACAGAACAATCTGTGGCGGCCGCTTTGGAATCGATAATTGGTGGTTCGGCAATTGATCTAAGGGTTTCACAAATCAAAGATAAGGTTTTTTCCTTTCAAGTTTCTTGCCAGCAAGTTGGTTTTCATATTGTGGATCTTCGCTCTTATGCTTGCGATTTGTTCAAGTGCTATTTCAATCTTTGGGGTAATGGGGGACCTAATTGGATTGCGGAACTTAAGATTTGGAGGAAACAATATGATACAGAATGGGTTTTGGTTAGTCCTTCCAAACAGTGCTCCTCTATGGGGCTCCTAGCCATGCATAAAACTCCTGCAAAGTCTTCTATAAAGTCTTTCAGTTCTATCAACAAGAAATTATCATTTGCCACTCTTATGAATTATCCTGCCTGCAAGGGCTATAGATACCTAGCAACTCAGGATTGTATAGACACTTTGATTGAGGAGGGTCATGAATTCTCCGAGCATGAGCATGTTTTAGTGCAACGATCACCTCAGGAGGATTTGCAATGGACGATGGCAAAGCCGCACATTTTCTTTGGTTCTGTGCGTCGTCCGTTAGAACATTTTCGATCGGCATCCATGAGTGTTACCCCAAGATCTTTGAAGATCCACCCGGATATTTTAGTGATTTCACCTTCATCTACAGAGGCGGGATCTTCTAATTTTCAAAATCTATGGGCTTCTAGGGTCCATGTTGGTCTTAACTCTTCTCACAAAATCCCTCTGGGCGATAGTAGCCCTGGGCCGACAAATGGGCCTCCTGATGCTTCGAGCCATATATCCTTTGATATCCCCTCCACTCAGGAGGCTGCTCAGCAATTTGAGTCCATGGTCAATGGCATGGTGGACCGTGTGCTGACGTGTACTATCTGTGCCCAACAGGGCCACCTCTCATCCTCTTGCGGAAGCTCAATAGTCTGCACAGCTTGCTCTCATTTGGGTCACCCTAGGAAATATTGCCAAGAGTTCGCACGCATACATGGCTCAGTGTGGAAGCCGATCTTTCTATAGCAAAAATTGGGGTTTCCAGGCTCCTCTGCATACCTGGGGAACGAGGCCAGCGTTAAGGGGATAGACTGTTTGGTCACACCGCCATAGCCTACCTTGCAATCTACTCCACCACCTCCATCCAGAGAAAACCCCAACTCTGCACTGCCACTTGAATCCATGGCGAACTATGAGCTTTATCCAGAGCGGTTCGTGCCGGCAGAGCATCACATCATCGATGGTGGTGAGCTCCGACTTCCGCATACTTTCTTCATGCCTGTCTTGTGGCTGCCGTGTCGCCATGAGGATTACATGGTTGCAGAGGTTATGCTGGCACAAGAAGGAGCTCTTGGGCCAATCAGAGAGGAAATCATGCAGTTCCTGCAGAACAGAGGTATTCTGGTCTGATCCACGCAGCCATGGTTTCATGGAGTAGGACTTTTTTTAAGTTCGAGATCCTGCTGTTAGATACTCTTTGATTCAGCATGCTCCTTTTCCGATTGGTGGTGACCGCTTTGTTCGATTCGTGAAACATGATGAGGGGGATAGTTTCAAGGGAGCTTAGGGTTTTCGTAATGGGTGGCTGATGTTCATTGGCATTCGGCTTGATTACCGCACAAAAGAATATATTTCTCAGATGGTTGATACTTTTGGAAAGTTCATCTCATGCAACAGTGAGGATCCATACATGGTCAGGACATTGGTGGATGCTAGTTTTCCTAACATACCGCTAGTCCCTAGGGATATTGTACTTGGGGATTATGCTGAGTGGGGAGGTGCTCGGGTGTCTTGGACCGTGGCTTGTTATGTGTTGGGGGCAAACTTTGCCGATCAAAACCCCAATGTTGAAGACCCGATGCCACTTCACGGTAACCCGCATCCTCTTCCTGGGAACCTCATTCCTGACAATCTGCCATTTGTGCTTCCCTCTTACCCTCAATTGGGATGGAATGAGGCACCTATTCAAGAACAACCAGTGCTAGACATTGCTCATGAGGTGGAGGCCGATGGCTGGGGGCATGCTGCGTGGGGGGGATAATCAAGAAGATTTAGATACCCCCCCCACAAGCTGCGGCACCGAAGCAAGATCATATTTCAATTGTGATTGACCAACCAGAGGCTTCAGATTCAATTGATTAACATGTGCAGATTAATGAGGAGTCATTGCTGTTTGCTCCTCCAGCTAATCCAATGGCCATTGTACCATATCAGCAACCTATAATCAACCAATAGCATCTCTTTATTGGTATGGTCAGAGTTATAGCAGGGCCATCTCTTCCCCCAGGGATGATCTGGAAGCATTCTTTTGAGACTCTGCTTGGCGATTTTTCTCGGATGCATGCGCCTAGGTCCATCTGTTCTAAACCACTTGGGGTGATTGTCTACTCCAAGCGTACATGGTCGATTGCTTTTGATATGGAGAAGAGCTTATCTATGTTGGTGCCAACATCCAGCACACCAGAGAGACGATTGCTGGTTGCAGCTCGGAGGCCGGTAGCTAGAGCTCTGTTCCATACAAGCTCTAATCAGCCTGAGGGTGATGCACCAGTGGACCTGCAAATGGATTCTTATTCACAGAATGAGGTGTTCTTTGCAGAAAAGGTAATCAGTGAAGGAAAGGTGAGGTCCAAGAAGAAGGTACCTCTCGTGAACACTTCTGTCAGGCGCTGTACCAAGAGTGCAACAAAATTAGATGGCTTCAAGAACATAGTTTTTGAACAGCTAGCATACCAGCCCAGGAAGAAAAGGCGGCGCTCAAAGCCCATCAATGATGAGTCCCAATTGAACCTTGAGTCACCTGCTCTTTTCTTGGAGAAGGAACTGCAAGAGGAACCAGAAGCTGAGGTGGTGCCTCCACACACACCAATTAGGGTGTTGCAAACTACATGCGCGGAGTTGGAAATTGATGCAACGCTCTTGTCTACGGAGAAGCTTATGGCGGATCCCATAGTGGAATGTTCTTCTTCCAAGGATCAATGGTGTGCATGCACTATACTTTAGTTGGGTCTGGTATACTTGTTACTTTTGCATGGCTCCTGCTGCCTTTTGTGCTGGGTGTACTTTGCTACAAACTCTTATGTTATCTCATTTGTTAGGATTATGGCTATGCGTCATTATGTGTCGTATTTACTTTGCTTATTATTGTTGGTTAACCCATGAGTACCTCATCCCATCGTAGCTGGAAAGTCCTCTACTGGAATGTCAGAGGGATGAATTCTGAAGCTCATTAGAGAGCAGTTTGTCATAAGGTGATAGAAAGCCAGTGTGTTGTTATTTGCTTGCAAGAAACTAAATTGCAGAGATGTAATTGTGCTACCATTCGGAACATCGGCTTGCCTCATTTTGATCAATTCATTGAATCACCATCTTCTAGAGCATCGGGGGGCATTTTCACAGGTTGGCGATCGGATATTCTTCAGGGTGTGTTAGTGGAGGTCAAACCATATGGCATTATAATTAGCTTCACTTCCACGCATAATAATGATCAATGGTTCTTAGTTAATGTATATGGACCTTGCCAAGGGGAGATGAGAGATGAGTTCGTTAGGTGGTTATATGCTTTGGAAATTGACCCTGACAAACACTGGATGTTATTGGGGGACTTTAAATTTATCAGATCACTGGACAACAGGAACCTACCTGGGGGAGATATAAATGATATATACATCTTTAATGAAATCATTGGGCATTTGGGACTGCTTGAACTTCCCCTGAAGGGTAGATGTTTTACATGGTCTAATATGCAAGATCACCCATTGGTGGAGCAACTCGATTGGGTGTTCACTTCTACTAGTTGGATTTGTCAGTACCCAATGACACAAGTGATTCCTCTGGCTAAGACTGCTTCATACCATGTAACTTGTTTGGTCACAATTGGTACCTCCATCCCTAAGGCAAATATTTTCAGATTTGAGAATTATTGGGTGGAGCAGCCAGGTTTTATGGAATGTGTGAAATCTATGTGGAATAGGCCATCTAATAAGTCTCATATCTCAGCCATAATTGTGGATAAATTAAAATCACTGAGATTTTCTCTAAAGAAGTGGAAAAAGGGTCTTTCCCATCTTAAAAGATTAATCCAAAAGTGCAATGAAGTTATCCTATGGTTGGATAATCTGGAAGAGTTGAGACCTCTGTCCACACCTGAATTTAACTTTAGGAAAATTGTTAAGCTGCACCATGAACATCTCATGCACCTACAATGCTTATATTGGAAGAAGAGATGCACCATTAGGTACATCAAAGTTGGGGAGGGGAATTCAAAAAAATTCCAGGCTATGGCGACAGAGAGGCACATGAAAAATGTTGTTGCTAGTCTGGTTTTGCCTGATGGATCAGTGACTTCAGACCATGATCATACGGCCTCAGAGTTTCTGGTGTCTTTCAGAAACAGAATGGGTTCTGTCAGAGAGATTTCAATGGGATAAGACATTCTTTTTCTAATTCCTAGGGTTCATGGACTTGATGTGCTAACCAGGTCTTTTCAAATTGAGGAAATTGAACAGGTTATCAAGGAAATGCCCATTGATAAGGCACCTGGCCCTGATGGTTTCAATGGTTTGTTCCTGAAAAAGTGCTGGCCTATTATCTCTGAGGATTTTGTGGCACTAATACAGGAATTCCATGCATGGACAGTTATATTAGAGAACCTGAATGGTGCTTTCATCATACTGGTGCCAAAGAAATGCTCCCTTGAAGGTGTTGGCGACTTCAGGCCAATATCTCTGACTAGTGTTGGTTTAAAGTTCCTAACCAAAATGGCAGCAAATAGATTTCAGAATGAAATTATGAACTGTGTGCACAAAAATCAATATGGTTTCATTAGATCAAGAACTATTCACGACTGCCTTGCTTGGACTTTTGAATACATACATCAGTCTTATTGCTCAAAGCAGCCAATCATCATTCTTAAGCTTGATTTTGAAAAGGATTTTGATTCTATTTAGCATGAGGAAATCATAAGCATCCTTCAGGCTAAAGGATTTACTGCCAAATGGGTGCATTGGGTAAAAGAGCTTTTGACCTCTAGAACTTCCTCTACGTTACTCAATGGAGTGCCTAGGAAACATTTTAAATGTAAATGTGGGGTTATGCAAGGAGATCCCATATCACCCCTTTTATTTATTCTTGCTGTTGATCTCTTGTAAACAATGATAAATCACCTGTTGCATCAGGGGGTCCTAAACCTGCCTTTGCAAACCAATGATCCTGATTTCCTAGTAGTTCAATATGCTGATGATACCCTGATGTTCATTGAGGCAGGCAAGGGTCAATTGGATGCCCTCAAGGAATTGTTGAGTTCTTTCTACCAAGCCAATGGACTGCAGATCAACTATCACAAGTCCTCTATGTATCCAATCAATGTACAAGCTGATATTGCTGCAGGTTTAGCATCTGATTTTGGATGCAAAATAGGGACAATGCCTTTCACCTATTTGGGACTCTCAGTTGGCACTACCAGGCCAAAAATTGTTGATCTAATGCCTCTTGTTGACTACATGGAAAGAAGGCTTATTGCTTGTTCATGGTTTTTACCACAAGGTGGTAGACTACAATTGGTTAACTCTGCGATGTCATCCCTGGCAATTTTCTTCCTGAGCAGCCTGTCGATTCCACCTGATATCTTAAAACAATTAGAAAGGATTCAAAGACAATGTCTATGGAGAAAATATGGGGAAGAGAAGGGACATTCTCTGGCAGCTTGGCCACTGGTATGTAGGCCCAAACTAAAGGGTGGACTGGGGATCCTCAACATTGGGCTGCAAAGTGAGGCTCTGCTCATGAAGTACCTCAACAATTTTTATAACAAGGCTGGTGTTCCATGGGTTCATCTCATCTGGGACACATATTACTATAATAGGGTGCCTTATGATACAACTATGTGTGGATCTTTCTGGTGGAGAGATGTTGCCAAGCTGATGGATAAATTCAGGGTAGTCACACTTATTACTGTGAATGAAGGGGATACTGCCCTGTTCTAGGCTGATAATTGGAACCTTGACAATCAGGTTGCTCCCCTGCAAGACAGATTCCTGAGGCTTTTTTCTTACTGTCAGGATAAAATGCTATCTATGCAAGAGGTCTTCAGCACAAATGATTTCCATGATTTATTCTCACTACCCCTTTCTGAACTGGCCTTTAATGAGCTGAATCAGTTGACATCTCTTCTGGAAGCTATCAACCTCAATCCTGAAGAGAATGGTTACTGGAACTGGAGACATGGGAAAGCATCAGAATACACGGCTAAGAAATACTATGTGTTTGTGCATCAGCCAATTGTGGTCAATCCCCTTCTTTCCTGGATTTGGAAGAGCAGTTGCACCATGTCGATCAAAATGTTTGCATGGTTAGTTATGATGGACAGAATAAACACTAAGGACATGATTCAACGTAGGCATTGGAAAATTAATGATGGGCCAAAATGTGTACTCTACTCCACCTTGGCACTAGAGGATATAAATCATCTTTTATTTCAATGTAGTTTCAGCTTTAGGATATGGAACTATCTGCAGATCACTTGGATGGACAACAACAACATGGTGCAGATTGCACACCAGGCCATAAAGCAGTTCAACAAACCTTTCTTTGTTGAAGTGGTTTTCCTAACATGGTGGAATATTTGGAAAGTGAGGAATGACAAGGCTTTCAGGCCCATCAGACCTACTTTCAGCCGTTGGAAAAGTGGTTTCATTCATGATATTTCTCTCCCCACTCACAAGATCAAGACCAAGCACAGAGAGGAGCTTCGGAAATGGATTGACTACTTACCCCCTTGAACCTTTCCCTATGTAATTTTTTGCTTTGTTTCTCTTCTTTTACTTCAAGCCTCTTGTACATGTGTTTCCTCTTCTTTTAATTAATAAAATGTTGTGGGGCGTAAGCCTTTTAGTCTTCATGGTAAAATAAAATATAATAATAATAATAATAATAGGAACACCTCTTGTCGCGTTGGGTGCAAGTGTTTGCTCTTTTGTGTGCAGTCGTTGAAAACGGTTATTGGTTGATATTCCTATTGGTTCGATAAACCTTGGTTCTTAATTGAGGGAAATACTTATCCATATTGTGATGCAATCAGTAGTTCCTCTTCATGGAAAACCCAACGTAGATCACACGTATAAGTGGCAGCAATACAATACATGTTATGTCCCTTTCTATCACTGGGGTTGAGGACCGCAAGATTGAACCCACTACAACGCACCTCTCCCACTGAAGATAAATGAATCTAGTTGGCCAAACCACATCGATAGATTAGATGGAATTACGAAGCTATCACAATCATGCATATATATGAAAAGACCAGCAAGGAACTCAATATAACCTCATGAATAATCTGAACATAAACCCACAATTCATCGGATCCCAACAAATGCACTGCACAAGAGTGATTATATGAGATAGATCACCACAGGAATCGTGGTGATCTTGGCAAAGACGAACATAGAGAGAGAGAGATAATTATCTAGGTACTAACTATAGACCCGTAGGTTTGTGGTGAACTACTCACACATCACCATGGGAGCAGCAAGGTTGATGTAGAAGCCCTCCATGATCGACTCCACCCTCCGGCGGGGAACCGAAACAGGGCTCTAGATGGGAACATGGCGAAACAGAGACTTGCGACGATGGAAAAAGTGCTTCGAGAGGCTCCCTAGGGGTTTTGGGATTAACGAGAATTTATAGGACAAATAGGGGCACCGGAGGCCAAGGGAGGTGGCCCCAAGCCATCAGGACACGACCACCCCCCTCGGCACGCCCTGTTGGCTTGGCTCCACCCTGTGGGGCCTATGGTCTGCTTTTGAAGCTTCCAGGTCCTTATTTTATCCAAAAAAATCATCAAAAAGTTTTGGCGTATTTGGACTTCGTTTGGTATAGTATTCCTGAAAAGCCAAAAACATGCAAAAAACAACAACTGTCACTTGACATTGGGTTAATAGGTTAGTGCTCAAAAATAATATAAATCAACAAGTAAAAGCCTAACACTCATCCTAGAATGAAAATATAATAGCATGGAACAATCAGAATTTATAGATACGTTGGAGACGTATCAGCTACCTACTACATAACATAGGCAATAATTCTTGATGCTATACTAAGTTTCGGGGTGTGTGAGGGAAGATACTTAATTAAAAATCTCTAGACCCACACTAAAATTTGTCAATTATCAATGACCCCCTAGAAGATTGTCCATCTTCAACAACCTCTTGTGTACACGACGGTTCACTATTCTTGACTATGATGAAGACCAAAGAACTATTAGTACATCGTCAATAGCCAAAGTCAAGCGATTATAACTTTGTACAAAGCCTCACCATGCTGCCAATTAATTGAACCAAAGAAAAACTTGCGGGAAGCATGGTAATAACATGAAAACCTCACATCCACATGTGATCTAGATCGCAACCTGTATCTACTCATGGAACCGCTCATGATGCCACTCTTGGGAAACGTAGCAGAAAACAAAACAAAAACGCCCTACGATCAACCAGGTACACTATGAAGATACAATAATTGTTGGGACCACAATCATTACCGTCACCAAGTTGTAGCGAAACAAGAGCGTGAAAATGTAGATCGAGCTTGGATTCCCTCGAACCATAGTTGAACGATCTTGCAAAGTGCACACGAACAATACCTCGATCAGAAGACCAAAAGAACGACCTCTCTACAGATTGCAAGTGTATGGTCTTCACAACCCGGGAGCGCTTTGCCATCTAGAGCTAATTGTCACTGGAGACTTAGAGGGGGGTTATTAGAATCACGATGGGCCTCTAATTATGAGGATTGGAGGAACTATACCTAGCTCTAATTAGTCAATCAGGACCAACTAGAACTTGAACTAGAGAACTAGAGGAGGCTCCAAAACTTGTGTTTAAAACTGCCAAAACCCTGTAATATAGGTTGAAGGGAGGGGAAGAGTCGGTGCCAAAAGGGAGGAAAACTCCTCCCTTTGGCCGGCCTAGGAGGAGGAGTTGGACTCCTCCCCTTCCCCAATTGGGCCTCCTTCCTTAGAGAAGGGAGGCGCCTCCCACCTGGGCCCTTGTGGCCCAAGTTGCCTTCCACCTCTCAGCCTTTTGAGGCCCGTTGATATTAAATTAAATTTAAAATTGCTCTAAATACTTTTTGACATATTATATGTATATATAATTTAACATCCCTGGAAACATTTTCACCTATATATTATTTATTAACAATACCTGATAGTACCCAATACTCTTCAAAACCCTTCCGGTGACCCCGGAACGCTTCCTGATCCTCTTGAAACTATTTTGAATATTAATGAAACAACTTCAACAATATGTTCTCATCACTCCTATTATGCTAAGACTCATCAGATCATGATTACCTTAAGCTTGTGAACCCGTAGGTTCGGTAACTCATAGACATGAACGGAAACTCCTTCGTTCAATGATCAACGGCGGAACCATGGACGTCCATATCAATCCCTATGAGTTCACAAATGATATTCGAGTGAAACTTTGGTTATCATGTGACATTCCCTTTGATTTGTGATACTTTACAAAACCCGAGAATCATCGGTATCATCTCGAGTCACTCCCATGCTCACTGTACCATTATTCTCCTTACGATTTTGTTCTTCTTTCTCATTGATGTGTTTCGGCATCCCCGTGACACAGTCACCTATGTATGGCTAGATGATGATGGATACCATAACACCGAGAGGGCCCTAAGAATATCTCCCCATCGTCAGAGGAGCAAATCCCACTCTCGAGCTATCTAGTCCCTTGTCAAACTTTCCGATGAACCCGTAAGTTGTCGTTATGATCACCTCGTTACATATAACGTTTGAGAAACCCAAAATCTCATCGTACGGTTAGAAGTGACTACAATACTCTGATGGTCAAAGGAACATAAAACACATGTTAACACTCCGTGTTATTACAATTGGTTTCAGATGATATTATCTCAAAGTCTATCAAACAAGTATTTGGGTCGATTCAATAGGATAGTTCTTCTAAGGTCATAATCTCAATGTTGTTTTAGAAACATCATTACACTTAACGATATCCTATGATCTGGCAAAGGTGATCACCAAGAACACTTGAACCGGACTTAGAGGTAGGACTGGGAATCTCTATTTAACCGTTTATCATTCCACATGTGCATACGAATTTTCCACTGAATCGCATATTCTAGGATCATAGCAACTATAGCATAGGATGTAAACTCTTAATTATGAATGTATACATATAATAATACAATATTATTGCCTCTAGGGCATATTCCTAATAGGAGCGTCAAGCTTGAGCAAGAGAAAGGAGGAAAGAGGGATCTAGGTGCTGGAGCTCTTGAGGTAATGGCTATGCACAGAATGAGGCATAGTAAAAAGAATGGGTTATTCCTTTTGTTCTTATAGTGGGATCAAAGACCAATAACCCACATGCCATGTCATTCAAATCGCCACGTTTCCATGCCATCATTAAGATGGCCTTGGTCGAAACAAATCTTTTTGATGATTTCTTCTAAAACCCGGAGCACGATCTTCACTTTTGGTGGAACGGGCCAATACAACAACTGCCTTGAAGAGCGATTTTGCTCATCATGACTGACCCAGACTGATTTTAAACGGTGGTGAGTCAGTAAAAGGTGTCAAATACGAAACTAACCATTTACACTTTTGCGACGACCCTTCAGAATTAATTCAGTGGGTGGCCTTCGGATCCGAACAATGTTACCTTGAAGAACTCGTGTGCCAAGTCGAACACATCCGAAGCAGGGTCCAAGGAATGTGTTCGTCCTTGGCAATTGGAGACTAGTTCAGGGGCTACTAAGGGTGTCCTAGACTAGGGGGTACAAGCCTGACGTGATCGGTCTAGTGGGACTATCAAGGGGCCCGTTAGGCCACCACCCGAGGGACAGTGGGAACATCAAGGCTCGGTCGTATGAAGGAAGGAAGCCTCCATAGGCCTGGCGTTTATCCCAAGGATGACTCTATCTTCGACATGCCTACAACCGACCAAAAGATGTAACCTAACTCCCGCTGAGCATCTATATAAGCCCAGGGGTTTAGACTCTAGATGGACAACTTATTCACCTTAGGGTTTAGAACTTACACAACGATCTCGAGATAGATCATCAAGTTGTACTCGATACACCATCATCAATACTATCAAAGCAGGACGTAGGGTTTTTCCTTTTCGAGAGGGCACACAACTAGGTAAACATAGTGTCCCTATTCTTCATGTTACGATTGATCTTAGATCCACAGCTCGGGACTCCGTATCCGAGATACATCGGTTTTAGCACCATCGGGGATGAAGCGACGAGTTGGAGGCCGCCGCCGCCGAGTTGTGGTGGCCCAAAAATCAAGGCGATATTGGTCGCTGGAAAAAATAGTTGCAAGAGAGAGAAGAAGGGGGTTGTTGGAGAAAACCGAACGAGAGAAGAAAATGAGTGAAGGAGCATTGCCTTGGAAAAGATAAGGGAGAGAAGAGCGGTTTGCTGGAGCCACATGAGCGACATGGCATAGTTGAGGCACTGGATCGCGGAATCCTCGGCAGGTCGACCAGGTGGTATCATTTCCCATACACAATATACCAATTGGTACCAAGCGGCTAGCTTGGTAAGCTACCAACAAAAACTTGTAATCGATATACCAATTGGTCTTTTTTAGAGTGTTTGCGAGTGAACATAAAATTTACTTAATCAAACTTGTTTGTTCAAGTTGCATACATACACTATCCTTTCTATAATGTAGTGCATATATATTTTTTAAGAAGTCATACTTTAACAAATCTGTACAGTCCAAAATACCAAATACATATTATTAGATACATCATAAAATGTGTTTTCTATTATATATTATATATACACTAGCAAAAAGGCCCGTGCGTTGCAACGAGAGAGAAAAATACCACACACTCTTAATTTATAAAAAATGGTCTATAATCTGAGAATTTGTAGCTACGGACCTAACAAAGATGGTCTTAGTCTACAAAAGCGCAGTTCAAGATTTCACATGTATTCTATTTCAATACAGACTGCATGTAGATTTAATTCGTACAAAGAAACGGACAAATGGTCATGCATTTATTCATGCATGTGCGAAATAGGGGTGTTCTTACGGGGCGGTAAAGGAAAATGACAAAAACCGACGATGACACATTAGCACACTACGGAGACATGTGTCTATCAAGGATGGTTTTGAGTTTAACCATCACCAACTTAGGATAACTCTTGAAAACTTTTTTTCATATGCATATTTATTAAATACATGAAGAGTTGTTAAAACATATTTTTTTTAATCATAAAGATAGATCGTTTTTGTGTGGAAATCATATTTTTGTACGGTCTCGTGTGGATGCAGGTACTTGCACCACTATTTCATCACTATTTCTTTCCATACATATCATAGGTATTGGTTCTTGTTTCATCACTATTTATATCTTATCAAACATGTTTTTTCCTCCTTTTTAATTGTTCTCATGCATGTCCTCTTTTTTTCTTTTTATATATAGGAGAATAGCGCAACATCTCATCTTTATCAGATCTCTTCTAGATTTTCTTTTTTATTTCTTTTATAGCGGACATACCATCTTCATTGAGCCCTTCTTTTATTTCTTGTCATGCATGTCTTTATTTATTAGGTATCTCTCGCAAATTTATCTTTAATTTCGTGTTCAATCGTAATTTTGTAGAGGTGTTCATCCCCAATTTAAATTAGTACCGGTATGAAAATAAGACGGATAATGCATTATTGATTAAGACTGCACCCTAGATAATATTTTTTAATTGTTGATAGGTAAAATAACATCATATTTATATTCTATATATTTTTCTAATTAAATTTCAAGTATAACATGTTAAATTTGGAGTTACGGTTTAGAAGATATGAGTATTTTAAAAAACATTCGATATGTACTACGGGTTTAATGTAAGAAATATCAGGGGTTCTATAAAATAGCATGACGGACTAAGAATGCATATTTTCTTCATTAATTCTTTTAATTGGTATAGAATATAGATATATATTTCACATCATAGATATAATTAATTTTATATAAAAACTTGAACAAAATTTGTAAAGTTTGATTCCAGAAAATCACTCACATTATAAACGGAGGGAGTATAATCTGGGACCAACCAGAACTGTTAGTTAATTAACGTGATCAATTAGGAAGTCAACCCGATGAACTAGTTCAACTGAACAGCAGACCAGGTACCGCGTTACATACGTAGTCGCAGGTCTATGTTTGACGTGACCGCTCGAATCATCCGTGAACCTCGCCAGATTAACTATTACTCCAACGCACTAATAGCAGCCAGAAAGCAGCCAGCGACCGGTCAGTGGTCGCTGTATATTATCAAACTCATCGTGCTGACATGCATAATACGAAGTTATTATTTAGAGATAAGTTGGGCGGCCGAAAACTGCAATTATGCAATACATGGCGGCATGGCTCTGCCCTGTAGAGCTCGAAAGGTGCACGCATATGCGTGTGCTACGGACGGGCGTGCAGATGGACGCAGCTATGCATCCCGAAAACTTGATCGACCTATCGTTGTTTCTGAGTTGATGTGTGTGTACGTACATCAGTATGGTACCTCCATTATTAATGCATAACGTGTTCGAACAAGATGTACTATGGAGAGAAAAACGGGTCATGTTTATGTTGAGCTATGTACATTGGACACGTGAAGCCAAAAATCTATCTCACTAAGGGCGTTTCTAACCTATCAGCAATAAATAATGAAGTATCCGGTGGAGTAAAACCTATATTTACTCCATTAAATTTTGGTCGGACTTAGACGATCCCCTATATATAACGGAGTACATTTCTTCGGTCACCGATATACATTTTTTTCCTACTTTATTTCATTCAACGACATTTTGATATATTAGAATACTTAATTCATTAATTCTTCGCTACAAGAGCAAGACGAAAGAAAACAAGAACCATAATTACACATTTTCAATCATATCTAACTTTCATAACTGCTGCCACAAGTTGGATTAATATCTTCTTTATGTCTTCATTGTTGATCTGCGGATTCTCGAGCTTGCACGCTTCTTTCTTCTTTGATTGCAAAGAAGTAGATGTTTCTTCCCTTCTAGTATCTTCTCTAGTCTCATCTCTAGCCTCAATTCTAGCAACGAGTTCACGAGCATCTATCAAATTTTGTGCTAGCAATAAATCAGTGTATTCTTCTTTCTAATACCAAAACATGCACCCTTTCTACACACAAATTTGAGAAAACAATGAGCAACCAAAATTGCGTCGAATTCGGTGAACAACTGAATCAAAACAAGCACATACCCCATCTTTTTTGCACTTGAAGAACACCCATCTAAGATGTTCCGATGTGGTAGAAACTTGGCGCACCACCTGCAACGGTGAGACGACGAGCCGCTGGGCTAGCGCTCGGGAGACAACCGGGTGTGTCTTTGTTGGCGAACAGGCGACGAGAGAGATCCGAGTGGCTAGAGGAGGAACCGATACCTCCATGCACCATAGAGGTCATAGTTCACGGTCAATCCATGGCAAGTCATAGTTGCTGGCGGCCAGAAGCTCCAAATCCGACAGCGGTCACATATCCACTGGTTCTGCGCCGGTGACGGGACGAGGAGGCACAAATCCAAGAGCCGACGGAGCGTAGGGAACATCCCGGTGGCGGGCGGGTGCCAGTGGGGTGAGAGGGGCGGCGCCGGTGCAGATGCGGCGTGGGAGTGGAGGGTGCAGACAACAAAGGAGAGGAGCGGTTTTTACTCATCTACCGGGCGTTAGAGTAAATATAGGGAGATTCCTGCGGCTGAGTGAATTTTTACTCCACTAATACTTATTAGGGATCGAGTAGGTGTCAGTTAGAGGAGTAAAACCATTTTTACTTCTCTAACCGGTTATAGGGGATTAGTTATAAATGCCCTAAGGGCACTTCCAACGCTGACCCCGAAGCTCTCGAGACGCCACGCGGTCCGTTCGGAGTGGTTGCGAAGTCAGAGTCGAAGTTGGATGCTCCTTGGTACATCTATTTTGCATCATGTTTTCCCGTTGGTATGTATTATGTGTTCAGTCATTATTTCTCTTTATGATGCAATCCTAATGCTTTTCGTGTCTTATTTTACAAGATTTATAAAAAGAGGGAGATTAAGTGCTGCTGGAATTATGGACCAAAAATGGCTAGAAAAAAGTTGGATATTTTCTAGAACACCAAATGACCTAAAAATTTACGAATATTTATGTTGGAATATATAGAAATACTGGCAAAGAGAATACCCCCAGGGGACCCACTACAAGGCCACGAGCCTGGGGGTGCTCCCCTTGAGCTCTTGGGCCCCCTAGCAGGCCTCTGGTGCCCATCTTCTCCTATAGGAAACGTTTTTACCTAAAAAAATCAAAATACATCTTTGAGGACGAAGCGCCGTCGTCTCATGGCGGAACTTGGGCAAGAGTACTTTCGTCGGGAAAATTTCCCTCCGAGAGGGGAAAATCGAAGCTATCGTCATCGCCAACGCTTCCTCCATAGTGGGATGACCAATCTTCATCAACATCTTCTCCAACACCATCTCATATCAAACCGTAATTCATCTCTTGTATTCAATCTCTGTCTTCAAACTTCAGATTTGTACATGTGGGTTGCTAGTAGTGTTGATTACACCTTGTAGTTGATGCTAGTTGGTTTACTTGGTGGATTAAGCATATTCATTACACCTCCAATCTTGAACATTATGATGATTTGTGGGTATTTACCTTCATTCTTGAGGACATGAGATAAGTCTTGTTATAAGTAATCATGTGAAGTTGGTATTCGTTCGATATTTTGAGCATATGTACATTGCTATTACTTTAGTGGTGTCATGTGAATGCCAACTACATGACACTTCACCATACTTGGGCCTAAGAGAAAACATTGGAGAGTAATAAGTAGATGATTGGTTGCGAGAGTGATAGAAGTTTAAACCCTAGTTTATGCGTTATTCTGTAAGGGGCTGACCCTCTATGGTTAGATTTATCTTAATTCTTATTTTGTAGTTGTGGATGCCTGAATGAGGGGGTAATCGTAAGAGGATCGTTTTTTCAAGTAAGAACAGCCTATCACCGGTCCACCCACATATCAAATTATCAAAGTACCGAACGTGAATCAATTAAACATGATGAACATGACTAGACACAAATTCCCATATGTCCTCGAGAGCTCTTTACTTCCTATGAGTGAACTTTACACCTTGTCCTTTTCTGTAAAACCGATTGAGACACCTCGCCGCACCTTTGTTACAATTTTTACTACTAGGGAACGAAATATGGAAAACAAAAAATTTCCTACGAACACCAAAGATCTATCTATGAAGATGCATAGCAACGAGAAGGAGAGTGTATCTAAGTACCCTTGTAGAACGCTAAGCGGAATCATATATAACATGGTTGATATAATCACAATGTCCGCGATCTAATCACGATCCAAACTGATCTAGCGTTGAACGAATGACACCTCCAAGTCTAGCACGTGTGTGGCTTGATGATGTCTCCTCCTCCTTGACGCAACAATATAAGGGGTAGAAGTAGATGAAATCACAACAAACACAATGGCGTGGTGGTGATGCAACGCTGGCAGGGCTTTGCCAAGCATCGCCAGGACGAGGAACTAGAGAGACGGGAGAGGGGTTGCGGCCATGGGAAGGGTTGGCTGCCCCCTTGCGCCTCCCCACCTTTATATAGGTGTGGGAGGGGCTGGTGGCTTTCCCTTCAAGCCCGTAGTGTCGTTGTTCAAGGGGTAAGGAAGGAAAATCCCTCCTTTCCTTCCCCACCACCCACTATCCTCCCTTTTAGGATCTTGATCTTATCCCTTCGGGATAGGATCCTATTCCTTGGGGGGTTGGGGGGTCTTGGTGCGTCTAGACAAGTGGTGTGGGGCCTTCCCCTACTACCCATGTCCACGTGGGCCCCCATGTAGGTGGGCCCCACTCCAGAACTTTGTAGAATCTTCCTGATACAATACCGAAAAATCCCGAACATTTTCTAGAACCTTGAATATGACTCCCCATGTATAAATCCTTAGCCATGGACCATTTTTGAGCTTCTTGTGATGTCCGAGATCTCATCTGGGACTCCGAACAACATTCGTCACCAAAGCAATTATCCCAATACTACTCTAACATCATCAAACATTAAGTGTGCGGACCCTACTGGTATGGGAATCATGTAGACATGACAAAGACACGTCCTCGGTCAATGATCAATAGCGGAACCTATATGACCATATTGGTTCCTACATATTCCACGAAGATCTTTATCGGTCGAACCATGATGTCAAGGATTTGGTTAATCCCGTATGCTATTCCCTTCGTCCAATGATATGTTACTTGCCCGAGATTCCATCGTCCGTATTTCCATACCTAGTTCAATCTCGTTACCAGCAAATCTCTTTACTCGTTCCGTAATACAAGATCATGTGAGTAACCCATTAGCCACATTGCTTGCAAACTTCTTGTGGTGTTGTATTACCAAGTGGGCCCTTATATACCTCTCCGTCATATGGAGTGACAAATCCCAGTCTCGATTCATGCCAACCCGATAGACATCCTTGGAGATACCTGTAGAACACCTTTATGAATACCTGGTTACGAATTGACGTTTGATAGCACACAAGGCATTCCCCCGGTGTTAGGGAGCTGCATGATCTCATGGTCTTAGGAACAAATACTTTGACATGAAGAAAGCAGTAGCAATAAACTCAAGTGATACGATCGTATGCTAAGCTTATGGTTGGGTCTTGTCCATCACATCATTCTCCCAATGATGTGATCCCGTAATCATATGAAAACTCATGTCGATGGTTAGGAAACCATAACCATCTTTGATCAACAAGCTAGTCTAGTGGAGGCTCACTAGGACACATTGTTGTCTATATATCCACACATGTATTTAGGTTTCTGATCAATACAATTCTAGCTTGGATAAAAAGTGTTTATCATGAACAGGGAAATATGATAATAAACAATTTATTATTGCCTCTAGGGTATATTTCCAACAGTTACATGTTACTTGCTACGAATTTCCTTACTACAAAACTATCTATTACCGTTTCTTTCAGTGCTTGCAGGGATTACCTTGCTAAAATCACTTGTCATTTCTTTCTGCTCCTTGTTCGGTTCGATACTCTTACTTATCAAATGGACTACAATTGATACCCTATATTTCTAGGTCATCAAGACTCCAAGGCTAGCCCGTGGAAAGATAACAACCCCACAAGAAACCTCACAAAGAACATGGGTTAGTACACAAAGCGCAATGGACAATGCTTACCATACCATGAGATCACTTGATCCCACTTGGTACATCTTCTACACTATGTGTGCTGAACAACTTGAATCACTCTTTGACTTAGTCTTGATCAACCGTGTATCTCACCAATCTTTGGATAATTCCTTGAATAGCACCTTGGTCACACATAATTTGCCTTTAATACCTTGAAACCAACGAATTGCCTACAAGAAATGCCTATGAGAAAACCCTTCAACATATAACTCAAGGCAACCATTAGTCCATAGAGATTATCATAAATTACAAAAACCAACCAAGGGGGCACCATGCTCTTTCAATCTCCCCCATTTTGGTAATTGATGAAAATCACTTTCAAAAGAGTTTATATAAGGAATTAAGCATCACAATGCAAGGTAATCACTAATACTAGATGAGCATGAGATGCAAATTCTTAGGAACAAAACCAAAGAATTAAACCAAAACTCTCTAAACACTCAAAACTTCTCCATTGGCATCGATTGCCCAAATGGGTGGTGAAAGACTTAGAGGGCCAATATAATATTTGTTCCTGCATAAATTGTGTATTAGTACACATATCCAACGATAAATATTTGGAGAAAGACATACTATATTGAGGATCCAAAGATTGCAAAAGGATGATATGGCAAGGAGGCATAACAAAGTGAAGCAAGCAATCTAAAGATCTAGTAAGCCAAGCGGATAAGAGATATTATGATTTGGGCAAAGGAGTATACTAAAGATACTAGAGAAGCTCCCCATGATGTGTGCACTATTTAGGATTTTTTGTACTTGGATACAACATGCACAAAGTAAGATCATCAATCACCCAAAATTAAGAAAATAATACAACAAGCGCAAGTGAGCACAGATAAAAATAATAATGCATATCACTTGCAACAAACATATGGTTGAGAAACATGTAAAAAATAAGAAACTTAATAATAGGCTCAACCAAAATGATGTGTGAGAGTCATGACAAAGCACTTGGTAAGACTAATATAAGGATGAGCATTAAGCATCAATATATTCTTGATGAAATGAGGCACAAGGTGCAATACACATCCTTCCCACACAGATGAAGTTAAGAAGGTCACGTACAAAACATGCAAAAAATTTCACAAGATCACTAATATGCAAGTTAAAAAACATAACATGTGACAATCCATGGTGGAGATAGGAAATAATAGCCTCGTCAAGATGAGGGATACCAATTGAAATGGCAAAAGCCTCGTCAAAAGGAGGCATACTAATTGAAATGGAAAAAGGCCCATCAAGACAAGCATGAGGGAAAAAATCACCATAAAAGAGTGCACTAAGAAGTAAAAAAAATAAGACACACACCCAAATGATAAATGCTTTCACGGAGCCACCAAGAGAACAAGATTCGAATAACATGTGGATGTGAAAGAATAGAGGATGTCTCCCAAAGATTTAACTTCTCTCAAGTGTATAAGGTTCTACGTAGATGAAAGTATGGCTATCAAAAAGAGACTTGATAACTTGATGTCCTGGTTAGGTACATCATTAGGGTTACAGTGCCATGATGTCGTGAAACAGAGTCATGCATCTAATTTTATATTGCGGCTCTCTACCATGGTTGGTTATTATCATGTCGCGAACAGTTTGTTTGACAATTTTCAAGTTTGTGGTTCAATAAAAGCAACGGCAACTCAATTTGCATTCACATTCGAAGTTTGCACAAATTCGTATTAAAATGATCAAATATTACAATTTTGTATGAAATATGTCCTCCAATTTTACAATATAAATAAATTGACCGCACCTACAAAATGTGACGATTATGGATGCCACCGCAAGCGTATGGTCCCACATGTAAGAAGCCACGTCACCCTCGTACGGACCTACCTGCCAGCATTCACGTCAACACAACAATGGGCGCACATGTCAGAATCGTTGACTGGTCAAACGACACATCGTCACCGAAAAAATAGTGCCGGTCCTACCTGTAAGCAGCCACGTCAACATCTTCTAGGGCCATGTGTTAGCAACGTTAACCGATCAAAATTGACGTCGACTTGTTATTAAGAGACTGTCGATGATAAAACCTTCGGCGGACCCACATGGAAGCAACCACGTCAGCAACTGTTGGCCCCGGTTGTCAAAATCTTTGACAGGTTAAACTCGCAGACCGATCAATTAATGGTGATAGATTATCGTCACCAGAAATGATCTTAGGCGGCAAATTGGCCTACCATAGGTGACATTATGGGTCGTCACCAAAAACGGCGATCAATGACATTTCTGAGTCTGTCAAGATTTTATTTTTTATTACGACGCTTCGATGATAGTGGAGGTGACGGCTGAAAAACATCACCATAGTATTTTCCGTGACGAAAGACGGTTATACGTGACACAAGTGAAAACAGAGCAAATTTTGCCTTGATGGTTAGTGCCTAGTGTGAATGTCAATTATTTAGAGACTTGATAGAGAGAGGGGGGGGGGGGGATGAAAGTTGTTTCTTAAGTTCATATGGGCTCTACCGAGATTTGTAAAGTCATCAATTTTCTTAACATGTAAAGTTATGGTGATTTCTGGTGTTGTCCTATCTAAAATTAGGATGTCACCCACACGTACTGTAGCACGAGTCCTCTATCTTGTGTAGCAGAAGTTGGAGAGTGGGTGCTTGTGCAATCACGCGTTGGAGGATGGCAACAACTATGACATGAGCAACTATTGTGAAATTTGCTGTTGGTATGAACCTAGAGGGCAGTGCGCGCTTTGCCGCGTTGCTTATATTCTTGGGGTTTTACATGTTTTACGCATTTTTTTTGAAGTTGTAAAAACTATTTAAGTATTAGTTGGTTTGACGTGTGGGGATACAATGAAGTGTATTTTTTTTATCAGATATGCTATTTCTATGAAGAGACTTTATGAAATCATGCTTATAGATGAATGTGTTAATTTATGGTCAGAGATTAGGAAAAAAACGGGCCAACGGTGCAAATAGGGAAAGTGATTGGTGGGACAATGTTTGGTATGAGCAATCCGTAGCGAATCATCGTGATTTTATCATTTTTGTTTTTTTATTGTGGTGTTTATGTGGATGTTTTTGCCCTTGTGATTGGAAGACGTGTTTTAATTAGTACAAAAACATGTGCAAGTTACTTATGTTGTTGGACACGTGTGTTATACTGGTGCTAAATGTGTTATGGGTGACACTTCCGTTTCGTCATCCATTCATCGAGAGATCCCACCATGAAGCCAGGGTGAACGACCCAATCAATTACGCATCTAATCGAAATTGAAGAGTTGAATGGGGGGTTTTAAAACGGGATAGCTTAATGAAGTTACCACAACAAAGGATTGGTAGAGTCAAAATCAAGGATTGACGGGAGAAACTTTAAAATTAGAGAGCATAGTGTATTAAAAAAGGAACGAGAGAGCTCGTTGTGAATTTGTTGAGTTGAATGAGGGGCTTTAAAACGGGATAACTTAACGAATTTAGAAATTTCATTGGCACAACAAAGGATTGACGGAGTCTAATCAAGGATTGACGGGAGAAGCTTTACAATTAGAAATCATATAGTATTAAAAAATGAACGAGAGAGATCATTGTGAAATTGTTGACTCTGTCAAAATTGGATGAATGAACTCCAAATTAAGACCTCAATTGATTGTAAGACCATAAAAAATAATAAGCTTAGTGTCATAGAGGATTAAAATAATTGAGTAAAAACTGTTGATCTGTCAAAATCGATGATTCAATTCTAAATTCACGATCTTAATTAAACGAGAGGCCTCCAATTCTAAAGGGGTTAATGATATAATTTTTTTTTAAATTCGTTGTTGGAAAGTTATGGAAGCAGAATAATTTGGTAATTTGCTCTGGAGAACCTCGTACGTAGCAAAGCAATGAAAGCACGTAAATGTAATCATTTTAATAGCAGAATCACTGCAACAATATTATTTTTGTCTGCTAAAAGAAATATTTGTCTGCAAAACGGACGGGCACCAATCTCGAAAGAAAAAACGGACGGACACCTTGTCATAGAGAAAGGAAATTGAAGGCCGCACACACGTACGTATTAATACAGGCAGAAGGAACTAGACACCCGCGTTCCCCTCTTGAGTCTTGACCCGCTCCTGTGTCCAAAAAGGCATTCAAGAAAACTTAATCTAAACCAAGTTCTGATTTGAATTAGGATTAAGTATAAATCCTGCACTCAACGACATCATCTTCCGTCTATTTAAGCAGTCTCAGCCCATACCACCATTCTGCAGAGTCCTTGCGACATCACGAGCAAAACAGGGAAATCATACCACCACCCAGCTGATTTCTAGCTTCCACGCACGCTTCCGACGATCAGCCGGCTAACCATCCACACATGGCGTCCGAACAGCTGCTGCCGGCCGTGCCGAGGTGGAGGCCGAGCCCGCCGCGGCAGCAAAGCCGTCCGGACCACGCCGCAGACGAGGAGGGGCCGTTCGACACGGCCTCCGACGCCCTCGGCGGCTCCCTGCGGAGCACCGACGGCTTCCCGTTTGGCAGCGGGAGCTCGTTCCCTCCGCCACCATTCGCGCCGATGCCCGTGACCCTGCCGCGGTCGCGGACCTCCTCGTCTCTCGAGATCAGCGTGGAGAACGGCGCCGGCGCCATGCCCGCCGTGGTTCGCGAGACGTCGTTGCGCCGGGTTGACCAGGGTGTCGTGCTCTCGTGGGAGGACCTGTGGGTGTCGGCGGCCGGCGGCAAGGCCGGCCGCGTCCCCATCCTGCGCGGCCTCAACGGGTACGCGCGCCCCGGCGAGGTCCTCGCCATCATGGGGCCCTCCGGCTGCGGCAAATCCACCCTTCTAGACGCTTTAGCAGGTTGGTACTGCCGTATACATGCACGTGAAAAATCTTTTCTTATACGATATGGACATATCATGTCTGGCTGGCCTTCGCTAGTCAGACCGCCAGCCTTGGTGATAAACTACTTGTTCGCCAGCCAGCCTGCGTGATAAACTAATGTATACGATTAGTATCTACGTACATATTATAATTTTTTTGTGGCGAGAAGATAGAAGAACTAATTCCGACGAGCCTCCGTCTTACAAAATTGCAGGAAGGCTAGGCTCTGGTGTCAGCCAGAAGGGAGACATCCTGATCAATGGCCGGAGGCAGAAGCTATCTTACGGAACATCGGTAAGCCTGGCGCATGCATGGATGTGGAGTATCTCATTTTCATTCTGACGTAGTATCAATTATTTAGTTAACCGACGCATCCTTTGCGTGTTGCAGGCGTACGTGACGCAGGACGACGTGCTGATGACGACGCTGACGGTGCGGGAGGCGGTGCGGTACTCGGCGTCCCTGCAGCTGCCGAGCGGCATGTCGGCGGCGGCGAAACGAGAGCGGGCAGAGGAGACGCTGCGGGAGATGGGGCTGGAGGGCGCGGCGGACACGCGCATCGGCGGGTGGATGCACAAGGGGATCAGCGGCGGGCAGCGGCGTCGGGTGAGCATCTGCATGGAGATCCTCACCCGGCCGGCGCTATTGTTCCTGGACGAGCCCACCAGCGGCCTCGACAGCGCCGCCTCCTTCCACGTCGTCAGCCGGATCGCCAGGCTCGCGCGCCGGGAGGGCATGACCGTCGTCGCCGCCGTGCACCAGCCCAGCACCGAGGTGTTCGACCTCTTCCACGGGCTCTGCCTCCTCGCCTACGGGAAGACCGTCTTCTTCGGCCCCGCGGCCGAGACCAATCAGGTACGTCTGTTGCATACCGTACATGCGTGGGTTGTATGCGTGCGTACGTAGGCATGTACGTACGTATACGTACACAGTGCTCTGGATTTTTGCCTGTTGCTGTCGCTATCTAGTATCGAAACCATGCAAACTGTCGATGTGTTGGACTATGGACATGATAGTGACCCTACTAGGCGTAGAGTTTCACACTCGACGGTGGTGAAAAAATGATAGTATATAATCAATGTTAATAAAATTATACGAAGCAAAACTGTGAATTGTTTGACCACATACATACGGGTTATATCTGCAAGACCAAAATATTATAGCCAAAAATTGATACTATCTCCGATTCATAATAAATGTCGTACTATTGAATTAATCACAGTTTAAAAATGACTTGCCTCTGCCGGCCTGCAGCATCGTGTTCACAGCACAGTGGTGAAGATGCGCTTGCTGGACAGTTTTTTCAGTGGTGACAGCTGAGGCTGAAAGCTCTCGTAAATATAAAACGTTCTGCTGGTTCAATCTGTATTGTCAAAACTTCTTATATTTACGAACAGAGGTAATAGTATACTTAATTAATTGATGTGTTCAACAAGAAATTAGGTAGGAAGTACTTCCTTCGTCTTGGTGTATAAGTCATCTTATGTTATGCATCGTGACTAAGATGAAGAGGTAAACAAAGCAATCGTCGTAGTATAGAAGAAACTATTGAAGACAATAATAAGATTACTGAATTTTATTACCTATTTTGTCTGTTTGTGTGTGTTGCAGTTCTTTGCTCTGAGCGGTTTTCCTTGCCCGTCGCTGATGAACCCTTCAGACCACTTTTTGAGAACTGTGAATAAGGACTTCGACAATGTGAGCACGTCGTCACCGTTCAATCAACATGCATGTACTTCAATTATCTATATATGAAATCTTTTTGGTGAATAGAACTCCTTAGTCCTTACCATTACCATTAATTGATTCCTCAGGACATTGAGGAAGGCCTCGGTGGGAAGAAGACGACCATTGCCGAGAATATCGACTCGTTGGTGGCTTCGTATAAATCTTCCGTGCACATGGAGAAGGTGACGCGGCAGATTGTCGACATACGCGGCATTGTGAGTAACCTGGTCTCGGCATACATTCTTAAACTCTCACTTGGACTGATGAATTTCCAATTTTAAGTGTGTTGTGTGTATGTGGTTTATTTGTGTGGTTTGTGGGAGGATTCTTAAACTCTCACTTGGACTGCTGAATTTCCAATTTTAAGCGTGTTGTGTGTATGTGGTTTGTTTGTGTGGTTTCAGGGAGGAGAGGTGGTGAAAATGGAAGGACAACAATCGAGCTTCCTGACACAGTCCTTCGTGCTGACCAAGAGATCCTTCATCAACATGTACAGGGACCTAGGCTACTACTGGCTCCGCTTCGCCATCTATTTCGCCCTCTGCCTCTGCTGCGGCACCATCTTCTACGACATCGGTCACAGCTATGGATCCATCCAGGTTACTAGCAAGAATTCTCTCATTGTCGTTGCCACCGCATTTGATCATTGTTGTGTTGATCATGTTACTGAAAACTCTGCATGCAGGCTCGTGGCTCCATGCTCATGTTCGTCGGCGCCTTCCTCACCTTCATGGCCATTGGAGGTTTCCCATCTTTCGTTGAGGACATGAAGGTGAAGTTTCGATCGACCTCAATCATACGAATAGCTAGTTGATCTCATCGCACGTCTCATGATATGTTGAGATGATGTGTTTTATGTATGCACAATGCAGATATTTGGAAGGGAGAGGCTGAACGGGCACTACGGTGTGTCATCATTCGTGATCGCCAACACGGTGTCGGCGACGCCATACCTGCTTCTCATTTCCCTGGTGCCGGGTGCAATGGCCTACTATCTTGTCGGCCTGCAAAAGAGCTTTGACCACTTTGCCTACTTCGCACTAGTGCTCTTCATGACCATGATGTTGGTGGAGGGCCTGATGATGATTGTGGCCAGCGCCGTGCCAGACTTCCTCATGGGCATCATCACCGGAGCTGGCATCCAGGGCGTCATGATGCTCAACGGCGGCTTCTTCAGACTGCCTCATGACCTGCCCAAGCCCGTGTGGAGGTACCCCATGTACTATGTCGCCTTCCACAAGTACGCCAACCAGGGGTTCTACAAAAACGAGTTCTTGGGCCTCACCTTCCCAAACAACCAAGTCGGTGGCGCCTCCACCATCACCGGCAGCGAGATCCTTAGGGACTACTGGCAGGTTGAGATGGGGTACAACAAGTGGGTCGACCTTGCAGTCTTATTTGGAATGGTCATATTGTACAGGGTGCTCTTCTTGGCCATCATGAAGCTTACCGAGAAGGTGAAGCCCATGGTGAAGGGGCTCGGGTTCAGGGGAATCCAGCCGTCAGTGCACGTCACGGACCAGGGCTTCCAAGTAAATGAAGCAAAGTGAGGTGGCAGAGATCATCAAAGGGTTTGTTAGTAGAGGAGTGTTGCTTGTGAGTACTATAGTGTAAAGGTGTTGTTAAGTATATGTAAAGTCCGCAAAAAACAAGTGCACAAATCTTGTCGAACTCACATTGGGAAAGGGCAGTCTTGCAAAATGTAATTAGTTCATTGTTAGGTTGTAAGCGATTTGTCGATATGCACGAGCATTATTATTTTTGAAATAAGGGGTCACCCCCTAATTCTCATTTATACAAATTGATAAGACAAGCATTCATCAATTGCATGTTAAGGCAGCAGCCTTAGTGTCGCAGATGGATTTACGAGCACCTTCCAAACAACATGAAACGTCTACCGAGCTAAATCTAGACCCTACTATTGAACCACACGACCAGATACCGAAGCTTTTTGAAGTAAAGTTGAATACAAACAACAAAGATTATCTAAAACCATAGCAACATATCTCTAGGATCATCACCTGGCAATACTGAGCATCACATGCGCCCAGTCTCTCCATTTTTTGAAGACCTCTACCGCTACCCACAACATTAGTCTTGCCCCTCTAAAGTCACCTATGCTGGCCTCTTCTGGGAGTAGGGCCATAAAACTCAACGTCCTCCGATGGTGGCGATGGTGATTGATATATATCCAACATATATATGATTATATTATTATTATTCCATGTTATTATATTACGAGTCATATACGATTTATACGCTATTATATATTGTTTTTATGTACTAACCTATTAACTTAGTGCCCAATACCAGTTTTTGTTTATTTGATTATTTCTATGTTTCGCGGACCAAATGAAGTCCAAACACGATGAAATTTTACGATGATTTTTTCTGGCCAGAAGAGACCCTAGAAGCTTCGATGTGTCACCATAAGACGTTCGATGGAGCCACAAGCTAGCGTGGCATGCCCTAGCTTGTGCCCCCCTCGTAGTTCTGGCTGACCTAATTCCACTTGTGTATAGTCTCTAAAAACCAGAAACCACCAGAGTGACACTGTTGGGGAATGTTGCATGGGAAACAAAAAAATTCCTACACACACGCAAGATATATCCATGGAGATACATAGATACGAGAGGGGGAGTGTGTCTACATACCATTGTAGATTGCTAAGCGGAAACGTTAATAAACGCAGTTGATGTAGTCAAACGTCTTCGCGATCCAATCACAATCCATCCCGATCTAGTGCCGAACGGACAACACCTCCGCGTTCAGCACACGTACAGCTCGATGACGTCTCCACCACCTCGATCCAGCGAGCGAGGACAAAGTAGTAGATGACTTCTCCGGCAACACGATGGCGTGGAAGTGGTGGTGGTGGTGGTGCTATCCCGGCAGGGCTGGGCCACCGAAACTGCGAACGGAGGAGAAAATGATCTAGGGAGAGAGAGGGGCGCAAAGGGCTTCGTGTGTCCTCTTGGGGCACCCCTCCCCTCTATATATAGGTGGAGGGACGTGGGGAACAGCCCCTCTAAGCCCTAGGGCACATCCAAGGCGGGAGGAGGTGGAATCCTAGTCCCCCTCATTCCCTTCAATACAAAGGTGGACTTTCCACCTTTCCCAACTGCATGGGCCTTGAGGGACTTGTGCGCTTGGCCCGATAAGGACACAATGTCTCCCCTCATCCCATGCAAACTCTTAGGACATAGTGGAATCCTAGGTGAACTTTCGGACTCCTCCAGAAGTTTCCGGAACCTTCTAGAAGCTTCCCAGTACAATATCGGAAAAAACCCAAAACTTTTTTGCTTGCCAAAATATGACTTCCCATATATAAATCTTTACCTCCGGACCATTCCGGAGCTCCTCATGAAGTCCGGGATCTCATCTGGGACTCCAAACAACTTTCGACCACCAACATATATAACTCATCAACACTATATCGTCACAGAACGTTAAGAGTGCAGACCCTGCAGGTTCGAGAACTATGCAGACATGGCTGAGACACCTCTACATTCAATAACCAATAGCGAGACCTGGATGCCCATATTGGCTCCTACATATTCTACGAAGATCTTTATCGGTCGAACCATGATGTCAAGGATTCAATCATTCACGTATGAAGTTCCCTTTGTCCATCGGTATGTTAACTGCCCGAGATTCGATTGACGGTATGTTCATACCTAGTTCAATCTCATTACCGGAAAAGTCTCTTTAGACGTTCCATAATACAAGATCCCGTGACTACCTCCTTGGTCACATTGCTTGCAAGCTTCTTGTGATGCTGTATTTGTTGGAAATATGCCCTAGAGGCAATAATAAAATGGTTATTATTGTATTTCCTAGTTCATGATAATTGTCTATTATTCATGCTACAATTGTGTTAACCAGAAACCGTAATACATGTGTGAATACATAGACCATCACATGTCCCTAGTGAGCCTCTAGTTGGCTAGCTCGTTGATCAATAGATGGTCACGGTTTCATGACCATGGACATTGGATGTCGTTGATAACGGGATCACATCATTAGGAGAATGATGTGATGGACAAGACCCAATCCTAAGCATAGCACAAGATCGTGTAGTTCGTTTGCTAAAGCTTTTCAATGTCAAGTATCATTTCCTTAGACCATGAGATTGTGTAACTCCCGGATACCGTAGGAATGCTTTGGGTGTGCCAAACGTCACAACGTAACTGGGTGGCTATAAAGGTACGCTACGGGTATCTCCGAAAGTGTCTGTTGGGTTGACACGAATCAAGACTGGGATTTGTCACTCCGTGTGACGGAGAGGTATCTCTGGGCCCACTCGGTAAGACATCATCATAATGAGCTCAATGTGACTAAGGAGTTAGCCACGGGATGATGTGTTACGGAACGAGTAAAGAGACTTGCCGGTAACGAGATTGAACAAGGTATGGCGATACCGACGATCGAATCTCGGGCAAGTACCATACCGATAGACAAAGGGAATTGTATACGGGATTGATTGAATCCCTGACATCGTGGTTCATCCGATGAGATCATCGTGGAGTACGTGGGAGCCAACATGGGTATCCAGATCCCGCTGTTGGTTATTGGCCGGAGAGGTGTCTCGGTCATGTCTACGTGTCTCCCGAACCCGTAGGGTCTACACACTTAAGGTTCGATGACGCTAGGGTTATAGGGAAAAGGTATACGTGATTACCGAAGGTTTTTCGGAGTCCCGGATGAGATCCCGGACGTCACGAGGAGCTCCGGAATGGTCCGGAGGTAAAGATTGATATATAGGAAGTCCAGTTTTGGTCACCGGAAAGTTTTCGGGCTCATCGGTAGTGTACCGGGAGTGCCGGGAGGGTGCCGGAGGACCCCCGGGAGGGGTGTGACGACCAAAGGACCACATGGGCTGTTAGATAAAGTGTGCCAGCCCTTATTGGGCTGGGCAAGACTTTTTCTAAAGGCCCATGCGGCTGGAGATAAGGAGATAAGGCAAAAAGGATTTAAAAGGAGGAGATCCACCTCCCTTGTGGGAGGTGGACTCTCCCTTTAATTCAGCCGGCCATCTCCTCTTTGGAGTAGAGGCCAAGCCAGCCCTCCACGTCCCTCCTCCTATATATACTTGAGGTTTTGGATGTTTTGAGACAGGATTTGATCTCTCTCTCTCACGGCGAAGCCCTACCTCTCTTCTTCCTCCTCCGCAGCGCTTAGGCGAAGCCCTGTCGGAATACCTTGCTACTCCACCACCACCACGCCGTCGTGCTGCTGTTGGAGCCCTTCCCCAACCTCTCCTTCCTCCTTGCTGGATCAAGGTGTTGGAGACGTCACCGGGCTGCACGTGTGTTGAACGCGGAGGTGCCGTCCGTTCGGCACTTGATCGGATCTACCGCGATCTGAATCGCTGCGAGTACGACTCCATCAACCGCGTTCTTGTAACGCTTCCGCTTAGCGATCTTCAAAGGTATGAAGATGCAATCTCTCCCCTCTCGTTGCTGGTTTCTCCATAGATAGATCTTGGTGAACGTAGGAAAATTTTGATTTACTACTACGTCTCCCAACAGTGGCATCATGAGCTAGGTCTATGCGTAGAATCTATGCACGAGTAGAACACAAAGCAGTTGTGGGCGTCGAGTTTGTTAATTTGTTTGCCGCTACTAGTCTTATCTTGATTCGGCGGTATTGTGGGATGAAGCGGCCCGGACCAACTTTACACGTACGCTTACGTGAGACCGGTTCCACCGCCTGACATGCACTAGATGCATAAGGTGGCTAGCGGGTGTCTGTCTCTCCTACCTTAGTCGGATCGGATTCGATGAAAAGGGTCCTTATGAAGGGTAAATAGCAATTGGCAAATCACGTTGTGGTGTTGACGTAGGTAAGAAACGTTCTTGCTAGTAACCTATAGCAGCCACGTAAAAAACTTGCAACTACAAATTAGAGGACGTCTAACTTGTTTTTGCAGCATGTGCCTTGTGATGTGATATGGCCAAAGGATGTGATGTGATGCATTGTGATGTATGAATTGATCATGTTCTTGTAATAGGATTCACGACTTGCATGTCGATGATTATGACAACCGGCAGGAGCCATAGGAGTTGTCTTATTTATTGTATGACCTGCGTGTCAATCATAAACGCCATGTAATTACTTTACTTTATTGCTAAGCGTTAGCCATAGTAGTAGAAGTAATAGTTGGCGAGACAACTTCATGAAGACACAATGATGGAGATCATGATGATGGAGATCATGGTGTCGTGCCGGTGACAGTGATGATCATGGTGCCCCGAAGATGGAGATCATAGGAGCAAAATGATATTGGCCATATCATGTCACTATATTGATTGCATGTGATGTTTATCATGTTTACATCTTATTTGCTTAGAACGACGGTAGTAAATAAGATGATCTCTCAATAAAATTTCAAGAGAAGTGTTCACCCTAACTGTGCACCGTTGCTAAGGATCGTTGTTCCGAAGCACCACGTGATGATCGGGTGTGATAGGTTCTAACGTTCGCATACAACGGGTGTAAGCCAGATTTACACACGCGAAACACTTAGGTTGACTTGACGAGCCTAGCATGTACAGACATGGCCTCGGAACACGGAAGACCGAAAGGTCGAACATGAGTCGTATAGAAGATACGATCAACATGAAGATGTTCACCATGGATGACTAGTCCGTCTCACGTGATGATCGGACACGGGCTAGTTGACATGGATCATGTATCACTTGGAAGACTAGAGAGATGTCTGTCTAAGTGGGAGTTCATTAATTTGATTAAGTGAACTTAATTATCATGAACTTAGTCTAAAATTGTCTTTACAATCTATGATGTAGATCCAATGGCCAACGCGAATGTCACCCTCAATTTCAACGCGTTCCTAGAGAAAACCAAGCTGAAAGATGATGGAAGCAACTATGCGGACTGGGTCCGTAGCTTGAGGATCATCCTCATAGCTTCCAAGAGATTGTATGTCCTAGATGCACCGCTAGGTGACGCACCCGTTCTCCCAGCGGAACAAGATGTTATGAACACTTGGCAATCACGCTGCGATGATTACTCCCTTGTTCAATGCGGCATGCTTTACAGTCTAGAACCGGGGCTCCAAAAGCGTTTTGAGCAACACGGAGCATATGAGATGTTCCAGGAGCTGAAACTGGTTTTTCAAGCTCATGCCCGGGTCGAGAGATATGATGTCTCCGACAAGTTCTTCAGCTGTAAGATGGAGGAGCATAGTTCTGTCAGTGAGCACATCCTCAAGATGTCTGGGCTACACAGCCGCTTGACTCAGCTGGGGGTTAATATCCCGGATGACTCGGTCATTGACAGAATCCTCCAGTCGCTTCCACCTAGCTTCAAGAGCTTTGTGATGAACTACAACATGCAAGGTATGGAGAAGTCCATTCCTGAGTTGTACTCGATGCTGAAATCAGCGGAGGTCGAGATCAAAAAGGAGCATCAAGTGTTGATGGTGAATAAGACCACTAGTTTCAAGAAAGGCAAGGGTAAGAAGAACTTCAAGAAGGACGGCAAAGCTGTTGCCGCGCCCGGTAAGCAAGTTGCCGGGAAGAAGAAGAAAAATGGACCCAAGCCTGAGACTGAGTGCTTTTATTGCAAGGGTACCGGTCACTGGAAGCGGAACTGCCCCAAGTATTTAGCGGATAAGAAGGACGACAACATTAAAGGTATATGTGATATACTTGTTATTGATGTGTACTTGACCAGCGCTCGTAGTAGCTCCTGGGTATTTGATACCGGTGCAGTTGCTCACATTTGTAACTCCAAGCAGGAGCTGCGGAATAAGCGGAGGCTGGCCAAGGATGAGGTGACGATGCGTGTCGGGAATGGTTCCAAGGTCGATGTGATCGCCGTCGGCACGTTACCTCTACATCTACCTTCGGGATTAGTTTTAAACCTTAATAATTGTTATTTAGTACCAGCTTTAAGCATGAACATTGTATCTGGATCTCGCTTGATGCGAGATGGCTACTCATTTAAATCCGAGAATAATGGTTGTTCTATTTATATGAGAGAAATGTTTTATGCTCATGCCCCGCTGGTCAATGGTTTATTTTTGATGAATCTCGAACGTGATGTTACACATGTCCATAGTGTGAGTACCAAAAAGTGTAAAGTTGATAACGATAGTCCCACTTACATGTGGCACTGCCGTCTTGGCCATATTGGTGTCAAACGCATGAAGAAGCTCCATGCTGATGGAATTTTGGAGTCACTTGATTTCGAATCATTTGACACATGCGAACCATGCCTCATGGGCAAGATGACCAAGACTCCGTTCTCCGGAACAATGGAGCGAGCAACTGACTTGTTGGAAATAATACATACCGATGTATGCGGTCCAATGAGCGTCGAGGCTCGCGGTGGCTACCGTTATGTTCTCACCCTCACTGATGACTTGAGTAGATATGGTTATGTCTACTTAATGAAACACAAGTCTGAAACTTTTGAAAGGTTCAAGGAATTTCAGAGTGAGGTCGAGAATCAACGTGACAGGAAAATAAAATGCCTACGATCTGATCGTGGCGGAGAATATTTAAGTCACGAGTTTGGCACGCACCTTAGGAAATGTGGAATTGTTTCACAACTCACGCCGCCCGGCACACCCCAGCGAAATGGTGTGTCTGAACGTCGTAATCGCACTCTATTGGATATGGTGCGATCTATGATGTCTCTTACCGACTTACCGCTATCATTTTGGGGATATGCATTAGAGACTGCCGCATTCACTTTAAATAGGGCACCGTCTAAATCCGTTGAGACGACACCGCATGAATTGTGGTTTGGAAAGAAACCTAAGCTGTCGTTTCTAAAAGTTTGGGGATGCGATGCTTATGTGAAGAAACTTCAACCTGAGAAGCTCGAACCCAAAGCGGAAAAGTGCGTCTTCATAGGATATCCCAAGGAGACTATTGGGTATACCTTCTACCTACGATCCGAAGGCAAAGTCTTTGTTGCCAAGAATGGATCCTTTCTCGAGAAAGAGTTTCTCTCGAAAGAAGTAAGTGGGAGGAAAATAGAACTTGATGAGGAAATTGTACCTCCACTCGAACCGGAGAGTAGCGCAGCACAGGAAGTTGTTTCTGTGGAGCCTACACCGGCTAGAGAGGAAGTTAATGATGATGATCATGAAACTTCAGATCAAGTTGCTATTCGAAGGTCCACCAGGACACGTTCCGCACCAGAGTGGTACGGCAATCCTGTCCTAGAGATCATGTTGTTGGACAACGGTGAACCTTCGAACTATGAAGAAGCGATGACGGGCCCGGATTCCAACAAATGGCTTGAGGCCATGAAATCCGAGATAGGATCCATGTATGAGAACAAAGTATGGACTTTGGTGGACTTGCCTAATGATAAGCGAGCCATTGAAAACAAATGGATCTTTAAGAAGAAGACTGACGCGGACGGTAATGTCACCGCCTATAAAGCTCGGCTTGTCGCTAAGGGTTATCGACAAGTTCAAGGAGTTGACTACGATGAGACTTTCTCACCCGTAGCGATGCTAAAGTCAGTCCGAATCATGTTAGCAGTTGCCGCATTTTATGATTATGAGATCTGGCAAATGGACGTCAAAACGGCATTCCTTAATGGCTTCCTCAAGGAAGAACTGTATATGATGCAGCCGGAAGGTTTTGTCGATCCTAAAGATGCTAACAAGGTATGCAAGCTCCAGCGCTCCATCTATGGGCTGGTGCAAGCATCTCGGAGTTGGAACATTCGCTTTAATGAGGTGATTAAAGCGTTTGGGTTTGTACAGGTTTATGGAGAACCTTGTATTTACAAGAAAGTGAGTGGGAGCTCTATAGCATTTCTTATATTGTATGTTGATGACATGCTGATAATGGGAAATAATATAGAACTCTTGGAAAGTATCAAGGCCTACTTGAATAAGTGTTTTTCAATGAAGGACCTTGGAGAAGCTGCTTACATATTAGGTATTAAGATCTATAGAGATAGATCGAAACACCTCATTGGTCTTTCACAAAGCACATACCTTGAAAAGATATTGAAGAAGTTCAATATGCATCAGTCCAAGAAGGGGTTCTTGCCTGTGTTGCAAGGTGTGAGATTGAGTACGACTCAATGCCCGACCACGGCAAAGGATAGAGAAGAGATGAGTGTCATCCCCTATGCTTCAGCCATAGGCTCTATCATGTATGCCATGCTATGTACCAGACCTGATGTGAACCTTGCCATAAGTTTGGTAGGGAGGTACCAAAGTGATCCCGGAGCGGAACACTGGACAGCGGTCAAGAATATCCTGAAGTACCTGAAAAGGACAAAGGACATGTTTCTCATATATGGAGGTGCCGAAGAGCTCGTCGTAAAGGGTTACGTCGACGCTAGCTTCGACACAGATCCGGACGATTCTAAGTCGCAAACCGGATACGTGTATATTTTGAATGGAGGGGCAGTCAGCTGGAGTAGCAGCAAGCAAAGTGTCGTGGCGGCATCTACATGTGAAGCGGAGTACATAGCTGCTTCGGAAGCAGCAAAGGAGGGAGTCTGGATGAAGGAGTTCATCACCGACCTAGGAGTGATTCCAAATGCGTCGGGCCCGATGACTCTACTCTGTGACAACACTGGAGCTATTGCCCTTGCGAAGGAGCCCAGGTTTCACAAGAAGACAAGACACATCAAGCGCCGCTTCAACTCCATCCGTGATTACATTCAGGAGGGAGACATAGATATTTGTAAAGTGCATACGGATCTGAATGTCGCAGATCCGTTGACTAAACCTCTCTCACGAGCAAAACATGATCAACACCAGAACGCTATGGGTGTTCGATTCATCACAATGTAACTAGATTATTGACTCTAGTGCAAGTGGGAGACTGTTGGAAATATGCCCTAGAGGCAATAATAAAATGGTTATTATTGTATTTCCTAGTTCATGATAATTGTCTATTATTCATGCTACAATTGTGTTAACCAGAAACCGTAATACATGTGTGAATACATAGACCATCACATGTCCCTAGTGAGCCTCTAGTTGGCTAGCTCGTTGATCAATAGATGGTCACGGTTTCATGACCATGGACATTGGATGTCGTTGATAACGGGATCACATCATTAGGAGAATGATGTGATGGACAAGACCCAATCCTAAGCATAGCACAAGATCGTGTAGTTCGTTTGCTAAAGCTTTTCAATGTCAAGTATCATTTCCTTAGACCATGAGATTGTGTAACTCCCGGATACCATAGGAATGCTTTGGGTGTGCCAAACGTCACAACGTAACTGGGTGGCTATAAAGGTACGCTACGGGTATCTCCGAAAGTGTCTGTTGGGTTGACACGAATCAAGACTGGGATTTGTCACTCCGTGTGACGGAGAGGTATCTCTGGGCCCACTCGGTAAGACATCATCATAATGAGCTCAATGTGACTAAGGAGTTAGCCACGGGATGATGTGTTACAGAACGAGTAAAGAGACTTGCCGGTAACGAGATTGAACAAGGTATGGCGATACCGACGATCGAATCTCGGGCAAGTACCATACCGATAGACAAAGGGAATTGTATACGGGATTGATTGAATCCCTGACATCGTGGTTCATCCGATGAGATCATCGTGGAGTACGTGGGAGCCAACATGGGTATCCAGATCCCGCTGTTGGTTATTGGCCGGAGAGGTGTCTCGGTCATGTCTACGTGTCTCCCGAACCCGTAGGGTCTACACACTTAAGGTTCGATGACGCTAGGGTTATAGGGAAAAGGTATACATGATTACCGAAGGTTGTTCGGAGTCCCGGATGAGATCCCGGACGTCACGAGGAGCTCCGGAATGGTCCGGAGGTAAAGATTGATATATAGGAAGTCCAGTTTTGGTCACCGGAAAGTTTTCGGGCTCATCGGTAGTGTACCGGGAGTGCCGGGAGGGTGCCGGAGGACCCCCGGGAGGGGTGTGACGACCAAAGGACCACATGGGCTGTTAGATAAAGTGTGCCAGCCCTTATTGGGCTGGGCAAGACTTTTGCTAAAGGCCCATGCGGCTGGAGATAAGGAGATAAGGCAAAAAGGATTTAAAAGGAGGAGATCCACCTCCCTTGTGGGAGGTGGACTCTCCCTTTAATTCAGCCGGCCATCTCCTCTTTGGAGTAGAGGCCAAGCCAGCCCTCCACGTCCCTCCTCCTATATATACTTGAGGTTTTGGATGTTTTGAGACAGGATTTGATCTCTCTCTCTCACGGCGAAGCCCTACCTCTCTTCTTCCTCCTCCGCAGCGCTTAGGCGAAGCCCTGTCGGAATACCTTGCTACTCCACCACCACCACGCCGTCGTGCTGCTGTTGGAGCCCTTGCCCAACCTCTCCTTCCTCCTTGCTGGACCAAGGTGTTGGAGACGTCACCGGGCTGCACGTGTGTTGAACGCGGAGGTGCCGTCCGTTCGGCACTTGATCGGATCTACCGCGATCTGAATCGCTGCGAGTACGACTCCATCAACCGCGTTCTTGTAACGCTTCCGCTTAGCGATCTTCAAAGGTATGAAGATGCAATCTCTCCCCTCTCGTTGCTGGTTTCTCCATAGATAGATCTTGGTGAACGTAGGAAAATTTTGATTTACTACTACGTCTCCCAACAGTATTACCGAGTGGGCCTAGAGATACCTATCCGTCTTATAGAGTGACAAATCCCAGTCTTGATCCACGCCAACCCCACAGACACCCTCGGAGATACCTATAGAGCACCTTTATAGTCACCAAGTTACGTTGTGACGTTTGTTACACACAAGGCATTCCTTCGGTGTCAGGGAGTTGTGTGATGTCATGGTCGTAGGAACGGATACATGACATGGATAAAAAGTAGCAATAAACTTACATGATCATATGCTATGCTTACGGTTGGGTCATGTCCATCAAATCATTCTCCTAATGATGTGATCCCGTTATCAAATGACAACTCATGTCCATAGTCAGAAAACCTTGACCATCTTTGATCAACGAGCTAGTCTAGTAGAGGCTTACTAAGTCACTTTGTTGTCTATGTATCCATACATGTATTTCAGTTTCCAATCAATATAATTATAGCATGGATAATAAAGGATTATCATGAACAAGGAAATATGATAATAACTAACTTATTATTGCCTCTAGGGCATATTTCCAACAGTCTCCCACTTGCACTAGAGTCAATAATCTAGTTCACATCACCATGTGATTAACACTCACATCACCATGTGATTAACACCCAATGAGTTCTGGGGTTTGATCATGTTTTGCTTGTGACAGAGGTTTTAGTCAACGGGTCTATAACATTCAGATCCGTGTATTCTTTGCCACTCTTTATACTGTAGATGCTGCTACCACGCTCCAGTTGGAGCTATTCAAAACGGCTGCTCCACTATACGTATACAATTTGCTACTGAGAGTCATCTGGATCGGTGTCAAAGATTGCATCGATGTAACCCTTTACGACGAACTCTTTGTCACCTCCATTATCCAGAAACACTTCCTTGGTCCTCTAGTTACTAAGGATAATTTTGACCGCTGACCAGTGATCCACTCCTGGATCACTCTTGTACCACTTGCCAGACTAATGGCAAGGCACACATCACATGCGGTACACAACATGGCATACAATATAGAGTCTATGGCTAAGGCATAGGGGACGACCTTCGTCCTTTCTCTTTCTTCTACCGTGGTCGAGTTTTGAGTCTTACTCAACTTCACACCTTGCAAATCAGGCAAGAACTCCTTGTTTGATTGATCCATTTTGAACTCTTTCAAAATCTTGTCAAGGTATGTACTCATTGAAAGTTTTTTTAAGTGTCTTAATCTATCTCTATAGATCTTGATGCCCAATATTTAAGTAGCTTTATCCGGATCTTCTTTTGGAAAACATTTTTCAAACAATCCTTTATGCTTTCTAGAAATTCTACATTATTTCCAATCAACAATATGTCAACCACATATACATATCAGAAATTCTATAGTGCTCCCACTCAGTTTCTTGTAAATACAAGTTTCTCATAAACTTTGTATAAACCCGAAAGCTTTGATCACCTCATCAAAGCGCATATTCCAACTCCGAGATGCTTTCTACAGTCCATAGAAGGACCGCTGGAGCTTGCACACATTTAGCATCCTTAGGACCGACAAAATATTATGGTTGTATCACATACAACCTTTCCTCACGGAAACCGTTAAGGAAACTCTGTTTTGACATCCATCTGCCAGATTTCATAATCGAAAAATGCAGCAACTGCTAACATAATTCCAACAAACTTTAGCATCGCTACGGGTGAGACAGTCTCATCATAGCCAACTCCTTGAACTTGTTAGAAACCTCTTTGCAACAAGTCGAGCTTTATCAGTGGTGACATTTACCATCATCGTATGTCTTCCTGTTAAAGATCCATTTGTACTTAACGACCTGCCATTCAACGGGCAAGTCTACCAAAGTCCATACTTTGTTTTCATACATGGATCCAATCTCGGATTTCATGTCTCCTAGACATTTTTTGGAATCTGGGCCCACCATCACTTCTTCATAGTTCGTAGGCTCATTGTTGTCTAACAACATGATTTCCATGACAGGATCTCCGCACTACTCAAGGGTAGTATGTATCCTTGTCATCCTACGAGGTTCGATAGTAACTTGATTCGAAGTTTCATGATCATGATCATCATTAGCTTCCTATTAATTTGGCGTAGGCACCGAAGAAACATCTTTCTGGGTTGTGCTACCATCCAACTGAAGTGACGGTTCAATAACCTCATCAAGTTCTACTTTCATCCCACTCAGTTCGTTCGATAGAAACTCTTTCTCGAGAAAGGACCCATTTTTAGCAACAAACACTTTGCCCTCGGATGTAAGATAGAATCTGTACCCAACTATTTCCTTAGGGTATCCTATGAAGATGCACTTTTCCGCTTTGGGTTCGAGCTTATCAGACATAAGCGTTGCATTCCCAAACTCTGAGAAATGACAACTTAGGTTTCTGCCAAACCATAATTCATACGGTGTCATCTCAATGGATTTATATGGTGCCCTATTTAAAGTGAATGTAGTTGTCTGTAATGCATAACCCCAAAATGATAGTGGAAAATCGATAAGAGACATCATAGTATGCACCATATCCAATAGAGCATGACTACGATGTTTGGACACACCATCACACTATGGTGTTCCAGGTGGCATGAGTTGTGAAACAACTTCCACATTGTCTAAAGTTGTATACCAAACTCGTAACTCAGATATTCACCTCCACGGTCATATTGTAGCATTTTATCTTGTTGTCACGATGATCTTAAACTTCACTCTGAATTTGCTTGAACGTTTCAAACGTTTCAAACTTGCATTTCATTAAGTAAATATACCCATATCTACTCAAATCATCAATGAAGGAAAAAAATAACGATATCCATTGCACTCTACAACACTCATTGGAGCACATACATCATCATGTATCATTTCCAACAAGTCACTTGCCCTCTCCATCATACTGGAAAACATGGTCTTAGTCATCTTGCCCATGAGGCATGGTCCGCATGTCTCAACCGATTCGAAATTGAGTGTGTGGGGACCCCGACTCATAATCCGTGATCACCGAATGTACGTGCACAGTGATCCCAGAGATCAATGCTCACTGAACACACAGAAATTGAATAATAAGAGTCTTACATCCACATTTAGCGTCTTACACTAGTAAAGACCATGAAGGTCTAGTCTTACATAGATAGGGCCACACGGGCCAAAACTTAAATAGAACAAGCAGCATAAATCTTGATTGAAAGTGTGAACCCATGCCATCTGCCTTAACCTACAGGCATTCTGACTGGGAAGCATCCTAGTTCACATGTTCGTCATCAACGAACTCTTTAACATACTCCTGTTCTTCCGTACCTGGCCAATTAAATAACCAGTGGCAAGCCAATGAGTACTTTGAATGTACTCGCAAGCAACCCAAGTTGTGGAACAAGGTAATAATGATGCATGATATAGCACTAAGTAGGTAATTTGCGGAAAGCTAATTTTTAATGCAATGACATGATCAAGTAACTAAGTAAGCATGCGTCAACAGTTTGGCAGATATCCCTATGAACAAGTTATAGATATCTTCATAAGCAGGGGTTGAATGTCTCAAGTTCATTCATCATGCAAAGTCATCGGACTTAGTTCAGTTGCCAAGCTAAGTCATCGGACTTAGCTCAAACACCATTTTTGTCACCATCACACACACACACACCAAGTTTTGTGAAAACATCTGGACGTAGCACAAGAGCGGTCATCCAATTGTCCTTGACCGTGGACATGGCTATTCGAATAGTTTTACACTCTACAGAGATTGCACACTTTACCCAAAAGACTCGGGAAACTTCCGTGTCATGCACGACTCGTGGTATATGACATACCCGAGGTAAGCACCCAAACAATGCCTTTCCTATGGTGATACTAAACAAAGAGTCCACTCGTTGGTGCCATCCCTCATGATATACATCACACGTATCATCCATGAGGGCACGCAACGGTGTGCCCGGTGCCTGTAAAGACAGCGCATGGCCTTCCACTTCTGGGACGACCCCGTCTCAAGAGTGACCACTTCACTCTTGCCACTATTAATGCAGCTCCTTGCTAGCACCAACCATAGTACTCAACAAATCCCCGTCCCATAAGGGGTATCGTGGTCGTACATGTAAGGTTGGAATAACGGTCGCAACTTACACCAATCCATTTTCGAAAACCACAACACTTACTTGTTCTGGTACACCACTTCTTTCTCAAGTGGTCACCCATCTCATCATCATCTCCCTTGGGCATTAGTGGCACCCGACGGGGTTTTCGAAAAGACTTTGAAATCTTTTCTCCCTTCCCATTACTATGCATAAATCCCAAACCAACTTGCATAGCATCTACTAGCATCCTAATTACACCCACTCGCATAACCCTCATAAGGTTGTAGGGTCATGCACGATGCAAGTGTCAATGGTAAGCGTATCGGAGGCAACCACCGAAGGGGGGGGGACTCCACATCATGATCAAACATCGAAACAACAAGTGCTATATGTCATGCATGAAAAAGTTTTGTTAACATGGCCAAAGGGCTGCTTGCCTGGCTCAACAAAGTCTCCGGGGTCTTCGAAGTCTTTGGGTCCAACTTCCTCGTCAAGAGTGCAATCTATCGTCGCGATAAAATAATGATAAAAATAAGCATCACACAAAACAGAGCACACAAACTACTATAAAAATGCTACCCTACTCTGATAAATACCACAAGCTATACTAAAAATATTTGTCTAGGTTTTTGAACTTAAAAAGATTTTTAAAACTATTTAAAACAGGAGCTTATAATGCTAAATAGGGGTTTTAAATTAAAACAACACTAAAAATGTTTTCAAACATTTTTACAAGTGGCACTAATAAATTCTAAGGAATATTTCAAGATTTTTGGTGGAAAAATATTTGGAATTAAATTTAATTTGTGCGCTGTGGAATTTTTGGAAGAAAAACAGAAAAAAGAAAAAGAAACAGGGCACTGTGCCCTCTCGGGCCAGAAACACCCAGCCGAACCGGCCCACAGGGAAGGCCGACCCAGGCAAGGCGCCACGCGTGGCAGGTTTATTTTTAAACCTGCCAGCGGGCCCTACTAGGCAGAGAGAGAGGAGGGGAGCAAGGGGATGACAGGTGTGTTGGGGAACGTCGCATGGGAAACAAAAATTTTCCTACGCAACCGCAAACCTATCCATGGTGATGAGCATCTACGAGAGGGAGAGTGGATCTACATACCCTTGTAGATCGCTAAGCGGGAAGTGTTAAGAAACGCGGTAGGTGTAGTCGAACATCTTCACGATCCAAATCGCCGAGCGTCCCGCGATCTCATCACGATCCATCCCGCGATCCAATCACGATCCATCCCGTGAACTCATCACGATCCGTCCCGCGATCTCATCACGATCCGTCTCACGATCTTGATCACGATCTATCCCGCGAACTCATCACGATCCATTCCGCGATCTCATCACGAACCGTCTCTCGATCTCGATCACGGTCCTTCCGATCTAGCGCCGAACGGACGACACCTCTGCGTTCAGCACACGTGCAGCTTGATGACGATCTCCACCGTCTTGATCCAGAAAGAGGAGGTGGATAGGAGAGAGAGTTCACCGGCAGCGTGACGGCGCTCCGGTGATGGTGGTGGAGTGATTCCGGCAGGGCTTCGCCTAAGCGCTACGGAAAACCGATCTAGAGGAGAAACTGTGCACCGGTGAAACGGGTAGCACGTGGCCGGAAATTCTATCCAAAAACCACCCAATCCACTAGTATATATAGGAGGATAGGAGAGGATAGGCAGCCAAGGCCTTTGGGTCGGCCGAAATAGGAGGTGGGAAGCAATCCTACTTCACCTCCAATCCTAGTTGGAGTAGGATTGCCTCCTATTGGCTGATTTTCTACTTTTTGCTTTAGGACTTTCTCTCGTGCGCCATGGGCCTTTGTGGCTGTTTTCCCAGCCCACTAAGGGCTGTTTATTATTCTCCCACAGCCCATGGACCTCTTGGGGTCTAAATACCCCTCCCGGAGGCCTCCCGGTACACTACCGCCACTCCCGGTACACTACCGGCACTCCCGGTACACTACCGATGAGCCCGAAACTTTTCCGGAAACCAAACTGGGACTTCCTATATATGAATCTTTACCTCCGGACCATTCCGAAACTCCTCGTGATGTCCGGGATCTCATCCGGGACTCCGAACAAACTTCGGTCACCACCATACATAACTCTACACTACCGAAACGTCACCGAACCTTAAGTGTGTAGACCCTGCGGGTTCGAGAACTATGTAGACATGACCGAGACACCTCTACGGTCAATAAACAATGGCGGGACCTGGACGTCCACATTGGTTCCTACATATTCTACGAAGATCTTTATCAGTCGAACCTCTATGTCAAGGATTCAGTTAATCCCGTATAACGTTCCCTTTGTTCTTCGGTATGTTACTTGCCCGAGATTCGATCGTCGGTATATCCATACCTAGTTCAACCTCGTTACTGGCAAGTCTCTTTACTCGTTCTGTAATACAAGATCCCGTGACTAACACTTAGCCACATTGCTTGCAAGGCTTGTTGTGATGTTGTATTACCGAGTGGGCCCTGAGATACCTCTCCGTCACACGGAGTAACAAATCCCAGTCTAGATCCATGCCAACTCAACAGACACCATCGGAGATACCTGTAGAGCACCTTTATAGTCACCCAGTTACGTTGCGACGTTTGATACACACAAGGCACTCCTACGATATCTGTGAGTTGCATGATCTCATGGTCATAGGAACACATACTTGACATGCGGAAAATAGTAGCAATAAACTGACACGATCATATTTTATGTTTGCAGTTTGGGTCTTATCCATCACATCATTCTCCTAATGATGTGATCCCGTTATCAAATGACATCTCATGTCCATGGCTAGGAAACCTTAACCATCCTTTGATCAACGAGCTAGTCCATTAGAGGCATACTAGGGACATGGTTTTGTCTATGTATCCACACATGCATTTAAGTCTCCGATCAATACAATTATAGCATGGATAATAAACGATTATCATGAACAAGGAAATATGATAATAACTAATTTATTATTGCCTCTAGGGCATATTTCCAATAGTCTCCCACTTGCACTAGAGTCAATAATCTAGTTCACATCACCATGTGATTCGCATTGTTATGAATCTAACACCCAATGAGTTCTGGGGCTCGATCATGCTTTGCATGTGAGAGAGGTCTTATAGTTAACGGGTCTGCGATATTCAGATCCGTGTGTACTTTGCAAATCTCTATGTCAAACCGTAAACACTGCTACCACACTCCACTTGGTAGTATTTCCAAATGGCTGCTCCACTATACGTATCCAGATTGCTACTACTAGTCATCCGGATAGGTGTTAAAGCTTGCATCGACGTAACTCTTTACGACGAACTCTTTATCACCTTCATAATCAAGAAACATTTCCGTAGTCCTCTGGTTACTAAGGATAATTCCGACCACTATCCAGTGATCCACTCCTGGACCACACTTGTACCCCTTGACAGACTCATGGCAAGGCACACACAGGTGCGGTACACAGCATGGCATACTATACAGAGCCTATGGCTAAGGCATAGGGGAAAACATTCGTCCTTTCTCTTCCTTCTGCCGTGGTCGAGCTTTGAGTCTCACTCAACTTTCACACCTTACAAATCAGGCGAGAACTCTTTCTCTGACTGATCCATTTTGAACTCTTTCAAAATCTTGTCAAGGTATGCACTCATTGAAAGTCTCATCGAGCATCTTGATCTATCTCCATAGATTTTGATGCTCAACAATTAGGTAGCTTCATCCAGGTCTTCCTTTGAAAATCACTTTCCAAATGACCGTTTTATGCTTTCTAGAAACTCTACATTATTTCTGATCAACAATATGTCATCCACATATACTTATCAGAAATTCTATAGTGCTCCCACTCACTTTATTGCAAATACAAGTTTCTCGTAAACTTTGTATAAACATCAAAACTTTGATCACCTCATCAAAGCGTATATTCCAACTCCGAGATGCTTGCTTCAGTCCATGGAAGGATCACCGAAGCTTGCACACCTTTTAGCATCCTTAGGCCTGACAAAACCTTCTGGTTGTATCACATACAACCTTTCCTCAAGTAAACCGTTAAGGAAACGATGTTTTGACATCCATCTGCCAGATTTCATAATTGAAAACACAGCAACTGCTAACATAATTCCAACAGACTTTAGCACCACTACGAGTGAGAAAGTCTCATCGTAGTCAACTCCTTGAACTTGTCACAAACATCTTTGCAACAAGTCGAGCTTTACAAATAGTGACATTCACCATCAGTGTCTGTCTTCATTTTAAAGATCCATTTGTACTCAACGACCTGCCGTCCAACGAGCAAGTCTACCAAAGTCTACACTTGGTTTTCATACATGGATCCTATCTCGAATTTCATGGCCTCTAACCATTTGTCGGAATCCGGGCCCATCATCGCTTCTCCATAGCTCGTAGGTTCATCGTTCTCCAACAACATGATCTCCAAGACAGAGTTGTCGTACCACTTAGGAGCAGTACACATCCTTGTCGACCTACGAAGTTCGATAGTAACTTGATCCTGAAGCTTCATGATCATCATCATTAACTTCCTCTTCAACTAACGTAGGCTTCAAAGAAACATCTTTCTACGCTGTGCTACTCTCTGGTTGAACAAAGGTTTAACAACCTCATCAAGTTCTATCTTCCTCCCACTCAATTCTTTTGAGAGAAACATTTCCTTGAGAAAGGATCTGTTTAAGCAACAAACATTTTGCACTAGGATCTGAGATTGAAGGTTCATCCAACTGATCTTAGGGTATTCTATGAAGATGCAATTTGTCTGCCTTGGGTTCAACCTCATTAGGTGAAAACATTTTCCACACAAGTGTCACATCCCAAAATATTAAGAAATGACAGCTTAGGTTTCTATCAAACCATAATTCACATGGTGTCATCTCAACGGATTTAGATGCTGCCCTATTTAAAGTGAATGTAGTTGTCTCTAATGCATAACCCCAAAATTATAGTAGTAAAACAACAAGAGACATCATATTACGCACCATGTCCAATAGAGCATAACTATGATGTTCGGACACACCATCACACTATGGTGTTCCAGGTGGCGTTTAGTTGTGAAACAACTTTCACATTGTCTTAAGTTGTATGCCGAACTCGTGACTCAGATATTCACCTCCACGATCATATCGCAGTCATTTTTATCTTCTTGTCACGATGATCTTTAAACTTCACTCTGAATTTGCTTGAACCTTTCAAACGATTCAGACTTGTGTTTCATTAAGTAAATATACACTATATCTACTCAAATCGTCAGTGAAGGTAAGAAAATAATGATATCCACTGCACGCTACAAGACTCACTAGATTGCATACATCAACATGTATCATTTCCAATGAATCACTTGCCCGCTCCATCCAACGGGGTCCTTTAGTCATCTTGCCCAAGAGGCATGGTTCGCATGTCTCAACCGATTCGAAATCGAATGATTCCAAATATCCATCAGCATGGAGTTTCTACATGCGCTTTATACCAATATGACATTTAGCGGCAGTGCCACAAGTATGTGGTACTATCATTATTAACTTTGTATCTTTTGACATCAATGTTATGAACATGTGTAATACTACGGTCAAGATTTCAACAAACCATTCTCACTGGGTGCATGACCATTGAAGGTATTATTCATGTAAACAGAATAACCATTATTCTCTAACTTAAATGAATAACCGTATTGCAATAAACATGATCTAATCATGTTCATGCTCAACGCAAAACACCAAATAACATTTATTTAGGTTCGTCACTAATCCTGAAGGTAGAGAGAGCGTGCGATGTTGATCACATCAACCTTGGAAACACTTGCAACACATATCGTCACCTCACCCTTAGCTAGTTCTCCATTTATTCCGTAGCTTTTATTTCGAGTTACTAACATTTAGCAACCGAACCGGTATCCAATACCCAGGTGCTACTAAGAGTACTAGCACGGTACACATTAGTAACTCGTATATCAAATATACTTCTATCAATGTTGCCAGCCTTCTTATCTACCAAGTATCTAGGGTTGTTCCGCTTCAGCGACCGCTCACCTCATAACAGAAGCACTTAGTCTCGGGTTTGAGTTCAACTTTGGGTTGCTTCACTGGAGCAGCAACTGACTTGCTATCCATGAAGTTTCCCTCCTTGCTCTTGCCCTTCTCGAAACTAGTGGTTTGATTAACCATCAACACTTGACGCTCCTTCTTGATTTCTACCTTCGCGGTGTCAAACATCGCGAATAGCTCAGAGATCAACATTTCTTTCCCTGGCATTTTATAGTTCATCACCAAGTTCTAGTAGCTCAGTGACAGTGACTAGGAGAACTACATAAATCACTATCTTATCTGGAAGATCAACTCCCACTCGATTCAAGCGATTGTAGTACCCAGACAGTCTGAGCACATGCTCAACGATTGAGCTATTCTCTTTCATCTTGCAGGCAAAGAATCTCGTTGGAGATCCTATATCTCGCAACTCGGGCACGAGCCTGAGATCACAATCTCAGCTCTTAGAACATCTCATATGTTCCGTGATGTTCAAAACGTTTCGGAGCCTCAATTCTAAGCCGTAATGCATGACGCACTAAACTATCAAGTAGTCATCGAAACGTGGCTGTCAGATGTTCACAACATCTACAGACGATGCTAGATGGGATGGCGCACCGAGTGGTGCATTAAGGACATAAGCCTTCTGTGCAGCAATGAGGACAATCCTCAGATCACGGACCCAGTCCGCAATTTTTCTACCAACATCTTTCAATTCTATTTCTCTAGGAACATATAAAAATACAAGGGAGCTACAGCGCGAGCTAGTAATCTACAACATAATTGCAAAGACACTTTGACTATGTTCATGATAATGAGTTCAATTAATCATATTACTTAAGAACTCCCACTCAAATTGACATCCCTCGGGTCATTCGAGTGATACATGATCCAAATTCACCAACTCAAGGCCGATCATCACGTGAGTTAAGGTGGCTTCAATGGTGAACATCATTATGTTGATCATATCCACTATATGACTCATGCTCGACCTTTCGGTCTCTTGTGTTCCGAGGCCATGTCTGTACATGCTAGGCTCGTCAAGTTTAACCCGAGTGTTCTGCGCGTGCAAATCTGGCTTGCACCCGTTGTATGTGAACGTAGAGTCTATCACACCCGATCATCACGTGGTGTCTCAACACGACGAACTTTCGCAACGGTGCACACTCGGGGAGAACACAGTTCATCTTGAAATTCAAGTGAGGGATCACCTTATAATGCTACCGCCGTACTAAGCAAAACTAGGTGCATAAAAGGATTAACATCTCATGCAATTCATAAGTGACATGATATGGCCATGAACTTGTGTTTAAGATCTCCATCTTCGAAACACCGGCATGATCTCCATCGTCACCGGCACAACACCATGATCTCCATCATCTTGATCTCCATCAATGTGTTGCCATTGGGGTTGTGGCGCCAGCCCTGCTTCTACTTCTATTGCTACCGCTTAGCGATAAAGTAAAGCATTACATAGCCCTATGGCTCCTGCCGGTTGCCGTACTCAATGACATGCAAGTCGTGAAATTCTATACATCACATGATCATCTCATACATCACATATATCTCATCATGTAATTGGCCATATCACATCACAACATACCCTGCAAAAACAAGTTAGACGTCCTCTAATTGTTGTTACATGTTTTACGTGGCTGCTACGGGTATCTAGCAAGAACGATTCTCACCTACGCATAAACCACAACGGTGATACATAAATTGCTTTTCAACCTTCTCAAGGACCGCCTTTGTCGGATCCGATCCAACTAAAGTGAGAGAAACTGTCACCCGCAAGCCATCTAAGCAACAAGTTGCGTCGAGGGAACCGGTCTCTCGTAAGCGTACGAGTAATGTTGGTCCGGGCCGCTTCATCTCACAATCCTGTTGAACCAAAATCCGACCAAGGAAGGAAGCAATCTAAGCATCAACACCCACAAACCTTTTGTGTTCTACTCGAGATCTCATCGAACCATCAACCTAGCTCTGATACCACTGTTGGGGAAGGTCGCATGGGAAACAAAACTTTTCCTACGCACACGCAAAACTATCCATGGTGATGAGCATCTATGAGAGGGAGAGTGGATCTACATGCCCTTGTAGATCGCTAAGCGGGAAGCGTTAAGAAACGCGGTTGGTGTAGTCGAACATCTTCACGATCCAAATCGCCGAGCGTCCCGCGATCTCATCACGATCCGTCCCGCGATCCAATCACGATCCGTCCCGTGAACTCATCATGATCCGTCCCGCGATCTCATCACGATCCGTCTCATGATCTTGATCACGGTCTATCCCGCGAACTCATCACGATCCGTTCCGCGATCTCATCACGAACCGTCTCGCGATCTCGATCACGGTCCTTCCGATCTAGCACCGAACGGACGACACCTCCGCGTTCAGCACACGTGCAGCTTGATGACGATCTCCACCGTATTGATCCAGCAAGAGGAGGTGGAGAGGAGAGAGAGTTCACCGGCAGTGTGACGGCGCTCCGGTGATGGTGGTGGAGTGATTCCGGCAGGGCTTCGCCTAAGCGCTGCGGAAAACCGATCTAGAGGAGAAACTGTGCACCGGTGAAACGGGTAGCACGTGGCCGGAAATTCTGTCCAAAAACCACCCAATCCACTAGTATATATAGGAGGAGAGGAGAGGAGAGGCAGCCAAGGCCTTTGGGTTGGCCGAAATAGGAGGTGGGAAGCAATCCTACTTCACCTCCAATCCTAGTTGGAGTAGGATTGCCTCCTATTGGCTGATTTTCCACTTTTTGCTTTAGGACTTTCTCTCCTGCGCCATGGGCCTTTGTGGCTGTTTTCCCATCCCACTAAGGGCTGTTTATTATTCTCCCACAGCCCATGGACCTCTTGGGGTCGAAATACCCCTCCCGGAGGCCTCCCGGTACACTACGGACACTCCCGGTACACTACCGGCACTCCCGGTACACTACCGATGAGCCCGAAACTTTTCCGGAAACCAAACTAGGACTTCCTATATATGAATCTTTACCTCCGGACCATTTCGGAGCTCCTCGTGATGTCCAGGATCTCATCCGGGTCTCGGAACAAACTTCGGTCACCACCATACATAACTCTACACTACCGAAACGTCACCGAACCTTAAGTGTGCAGACCCTGCGGGTTCGAGAACTATGTAGACATGACCGAGACACCTCTACGATCAATAACCAATGGCGGGACCTGGACGTCCACATTGGTTCCTACATATTCTACGAAGATCTTTATCGGTCGAACCTCTATGTCAAGGATTAAGTTAATCCCGTATAACGTTCCCTTTGTTCTTTGGTATGTTACTTGCCCGAGATTCGATCGTCGGTATCTCCCTACCTAGTTCAACCTCATTACTGGCAAGTCTCTTTACTCGTTCCGTAATACAAGATCCCGTGACTAACACTTAGCCACATTGCTTGCAAGGCTTGTTGTGATGTTGTATTACCTAGTGGGCCCTGAGATACCTCTCCGTCACACGGAGTAACAAATCCCAGTCTAGATCCATGCCAACTCAACATACACCATTGGAGATACCTGTAGAGCACCTTTATAGTCACCCAGTTACGTTGTGACATTTGATACACACAAGGCACTCCTACGATATCTGTGAGTAGCATGATCTCATGGTCATAGGAACACATACTTGACATGCGGAAAACAGTAGCAATAAACTGACACGATCATATGCTATGTTTGCAGTTTGGGTCTTATCCATCACATCATTCTCCTAATGATGTGATCCCGTTATCAAATGACATCTCATTTCCATGGCTAGGAAACCTTAACCTTCCTTTGATCAACGAGCTAGTCCATTAGAGGCATACTAGGGACATGGTTTTGTCTATGTATCCACACATGCATTTAAGTCTCCGATCAATACAATTATAGCATGGATAATAAACGATTATCATGAACAAGGAAATATGATAATAACTAATTTATTATTGCCTCTAGGGCATATTTCCAACAAGGTGGTCCCCACCTGTCATCCCTCTACTCTCAACATGAGCGGGGGAGGGCTCACCGACGACATCTCCAGCCACGGTGGTCCAAGCGGAGGGCACCGGTGCGCTCAGGGGGCTCTCGCACATCGTTGGGTGGCCGAGGGGGTCGCCAGGGGAGAGGGGAACGCCGGCGAGGGGGGAAGCCTGACGATGGCGAGGTTTTGGTTCGGGAGCAGGCTCCCGACCATGGGGGCGAGCGGGCTGAGCAGGGGGAGGAGAGAGCGAGGAGAGAGGGGCAGGAGCTCGGGGGGGCACTTAAATAGGGGTCCACCGACTCATCGTGGACGCGGTGTGCCGGTGAGGACCAGGGCATCGCCATGGGCCACGGGGGTGAGCAATGCTGTGTCAGGGGGGTTTGTGGACGCGGTCTTCATCCAGGGAAAGAGAGATAGAGAGAGAGAGGGGGGGGGAGGGCGCGCGTGTGAGCTCCCTGGTTGGCCGAGCCGCGTGGCACCGGGCACGCGCGCGGGAGTCACCAGAGAGCAAGGAAGGAGGGGGCCAACCACGCGGAGTATTGCGACCGTCGAGGAAGACAGGAGGGATGGGATGAGGGAGCCCGAGGCTGTCGGAGCGCTCGTTGGGCAGCGGCTATAGTGTGGGGGCGCACTATAGCGCACTCCAGAGCACGAGCTCTACATGCCAAGGCATGCATTTGGCACTTTGGGCATGTCCACTGGTGTCCTGGGGATCAAGGGGGGGGGGGTTTAAACAATGCACAGAGGCTAGGGAGGCATCTGGAGGTGCCTTAGGGTAGAAGAAAAGGGGAGAGGGAGAGAAATGGATGTTGTACAGGGTAGAAATGAAGGTTTTACCCCGCAAATTATTGAGCTGAGCCCCTGAGGAAATTACTGGAGGTACATGGCATCTACAAGAGTTTGTGGTAAAAAGTTGGGGGCAAAGGTAAAAGAGGAAGGGGTGGAAATGATGGATTTAAGAACGGACCAGAAGGTGTTTGATGGAGTTTTGAGCAAGAACAATCTACCAACTTATTGAGATATTAACCAGGGTCAAATATTAGGTAAAAATGAGATGGATCACCAAGTTTGAGATCAAGGGGGAAAAGTTGACAATGGAAACTTGGTAAACCATAAAAATTAACAGAATATGGTTTCTGTAGATCTAGTGATGCTAGGCTTTTACCCTTGATGCACCACTTAGTGTGGCATCACTATTTGGTCATATGAGCATGCCCACAACGTTTGGGGCCAAGGGGAGAAACTTCATAATGTAAAGTTGCTCAAATTTGAATCTGGACAGAGAGGGTTTTGGGATGGTTTGATGAATCAAATCAACTTGGATTGAGATGAAACTTTGCACGATCATCAAATATGATAGTATTGACTTGCTGGAATTTTCCTGGAATTTATTGAGAATATTTATTATAGAAATATTTCAAAAGCTTGGTTTGAACAGAAAGGGTTTTGAGGGGTTTTGCCCATGATTTGTTCATTCTCATGAGTTGAAACTCATATATATGGAAAATATATGTCCACTGAGAATCCCCAAATTTTATCAATTATTTTAAAAGCATTAATATTTGGTGGTTTTGAAAAGTCTTATATATAGTAGGTTTGAAATAAAGTCTTTGGGGAAGAAGAATCCACCCAATTGAGGACTTGTAGTGCAAACCTCATTTCAAGGGGTTTCGAAAACCTAATTTGAATAAATCATTTCTGGTTTAAACAAAATTTGAGAAAAATCGTTTTGGGCACTATTCACATGGCATGATCATTGGTCAAGAGGTTTGGGTCAAGGAAGATGAATATGAAGTGGAATAGGATCTAGGAGTGCCACAACCACATTCATCAAGCAAGCAAACATCATTGCAAACAAGCACAAGCACTTTGAAAAAGTTTTAGTTGGCTCCAAATTTTATAAACCCAAACATATCAAGGTGATACAAACAATAGTTGGCAGCAAGAAAACAATAAAATATTTTATTAATAACAGAATTAAATAAATTTAAAGTTTGTTGAGAAAAACTTTAGTAAAGTTTATAAAAGTCTTGATAAACACTATATGAAACAACTATAGTTTTACTAACAAAAGAGCAAAACAAAACTTATTATTTATTAATGAAACATGTTCTTAACAGAAAAGAATTTTCAAATAAACTTGTCTTAGAAAACAGAATTAAATTATATAAAACTTTGTTGAAAGAAAAACTATTACTAACTAGTTGTTTTAATCAAAGTAAACCTATTTGAAAAGAAGTTGTGATTCCTATATTAACAAAGAAATAAACTAAACAATTTTATATTTTTATTAACAATAAGTAAAACACTAAATGTTCAAGCAACAGAACCTACTAAATCAAATTAAAACTAAATCTAATTGAAACTAACTAAAACTAAGTAAATAAAACTATACTATAATACTAGGCAGATTCTGTTTATAGCTAGAACACTAATCAAAATCATTCTAAAAAAATCCTCAGCTAAGTAATCTTCTAGTCCTAACTAATACCAAGCAGTAGCAAAAAGATTCATATCAAAATCTATTTTTAAACTCTAGTTATTCAGATTTGAATGATTTGAGCAAATTTGATTCAATTCAAATTTTCGAGTTCAAATTTGAAATCTAAAACTACAAGGTGAAACTACATGAAATTAGGAACCTAATGCAAAAATAATTAGTTCAAAACATTAAACAAATTAAAAGATATAGCTAAAACAAATTTTGAGAAGTTTCTGTTAACTAAAACAAAACAGAAAAAAAAACAGAAAACTATCGGACGGCCAGGGGCTACGTGGCAAGATCCTATTAGCTGGCTAGCGCGTGCGTGCGGGAGATACGAGTGGGCGACCGATCGGAAGAGAAAAACGGTTCAGGAATAACCCGATCTAATCTTGGCCGTTGAGTAAAGATCCGATGGGTTGGGAGGGCTCACAGTGTAAAGGTCGCCGGCGTGGGGATCTCCGGCGAGTCCGAAAGCGGTGAAGACGACGGCGAGGAGCTCCAGTGGTCGAGGGAGGTAGTGGAGGAGTTCAGACGACGGCGGGCGAGGTCCGGCGTCGAACGGTGGGGTCGGAGGAGCGAGGGGACAACCGAGGCGACGGGCACGAGCAATGGGAGTTCCGGTGGTGGCAGGGGCTCCGGCGAGGGTTTGCGGCGATGTTCTGGCGACAGGAGAGGGGGCTCGGGGGGAAAATGGATGTGGGGAGTTGGGGCTCTTATATAGGGAGCTCGGGTGGTGCGGGGGAGGAAAGAGGAGGGAGATCCGGGGAGGAGAAGAAACTGCCGGTGAGGTCGTCGGCGCGTGCGGGAGGAAGAAGGCGACCGCGCGGGCGTTACAGGCGGTCGGGGTGGGACCCGGTGTCAGTGAGAGAGGGAGCGGTTACTGCGCGTCGGTCGACCGGCTCGTAGTTAATTCGCGAATAAATGCCCGTGGGCCGGCCCGTTTAATTATAAAACCGTTACTTTTTTTATTAACTAGAGCAGTAAAACATCTTTAAAAGCATTCAAAACATTTCTAAATATATGAGTATTATATATCAAAATTAACAGAATAATAAATTCCATTTATTGAACATTTTTATTCTGTCATTTGAATACTTTGAAAAAAATAATATTTTTAGAAATTGCCTAATTGTTTTTAAATCCTTTTTGCAAATATTTTCAAAATAACCCCTGGTTCTTATTGTTCAAATATATCACCAAGATGACCCTGGTGTGGAGTGTCATGTTACTCCCCTCTTATTTGAACATTTTACCAAGATTTTCAAATAGGTGAAAGCAACTTAGGGGAAGTAGAAAGGGGCTTTCTGAAAGTCAGAAGAAGCATTTAAACAATTACATACATTCAAGCAATGATGATGATGGATGCATAGCTATATTTCATAACATTCCAAAATAGAATTTTGGGATGTTACAAACCTACCCACCTTAAGAAGAATCTCGCCCTCGAGATTCGGGTTGGCTAGAAAATAGGTGCGGATGGTCTCTACGAAGATCTTCTTCGCGTTCCCAGGTGGCTTCTTCCTCGCTGTGGTGAGTCCACAAAACCTTACAGAACTTGATGATCCTGCTGCGGGTAACTCTGTTGGAAGTCTCGAGGATTCTGACAGGCTTCTCCTCGTAGGTCAGATCATTGTCAAGTTGTATGGCCTCTAGGGGCACGGTGTCTCTCAAAGGGATATCAGCCATCTCAGCATGGCATTTCTTCAGCTGGGACACATGGAACACATCGTGGACTCCTGACAATCCTTCCGGCAATTCCAGCTTGTATGCAACTTCGCCTCTACGTTCAAGAATTTTGTAGGGGCCTATGAATCTGGGTGCTAGCTTTCCTTTAACACCAAACCTTTTGATTCCTCGAAGCGGGGACACACAAAGATATGCTCGGTCTCCCACTTCATACGTCACTTCTTTACGTTTGCTGTCAGCATAACTCTTCTGTCGAGATTGAGGTATCTTCAGTCTGTCGCGAATCAGCTTGACTTTCTCTTTAGAATCTCGGATAAGGTCGGGACCAAAAAGTTGTCGGTCTCCAACACCATCCCACGTCAATGGTGTTCTGCACCTCCTTCCGTATAATGCTTCGAAAGGGGCCATCTTCAGACTGGTTTGATAACTGTTGTTGTACGAGAATTCTGCGTAAGGTAAGTTGTCATCCCAACTAGATCCATAATCTAGCGCACAAGCTCTCAACATGTCTTCCAGAATCTGGTTGACTCTCTTAGTCTGGCCATCTGTCTGCGGATGGAAAGCTGTACTGAACTCCAGCCTTGTACCCAAAGTTTTCATGTAACTGATGCCAAAACTTTGAGGTAAATTGTGTTCCTCTATCTGACATGATACTCCTCGGAACTCCATGCAGACATACGATCCTGGTCATATATATCTTGGCTAGCTTAGCACTGGTATAGGTGGTTTTCACTGGAATGAAATGAGCCACCTTGGTCAAGCGGTCTACCACTACCCAGATGGAATCATAACCTGAACGGGTCCTGGGTAGTCCTGTGATGAAATCCATTCCAAGCTTTTCCCATTTCCACTCGGGTATCGGCAAAGGTTGGAGTAACCCTGCTGGTTTCTGATGTTCTGACTTATTCGCTGACAAACATCACATATTGCAACATGTTCCGCAATATCCTTCTTCATACCTGTCCACCAATAACTTTCTTTCAAATCCAGGTACATCTTGGTGTTGCCTGGGTGTATCGAGTAAGGGGAATCATGGGCTTCTTGAAGTATCAACTTCCTGAGCTCTGGGTCATTGGGCACAAAGATGCGGTTCTCAAACCACAGAGTTCCTTGCTCATCCTCACGAAAACCTTTAGCTTTACCATCTTTCATTCTCTGCTTAATCTCAGCTATCTCCTTGTCCGATTTCTAGGCTTCTCGAATTCTTTCGGTCAAGGTGGACTGGATCTCCAGTGTGGCAACATATCCGTTTGGAACTATCTCTAGCCCGAGCTCTCTGAGATCATCGGCTAACTCTTGGGGTAATGCTCCCGCTGTGAGTGTGTTTACATAAGTTTTCCGACTCAAGGCATCGGCTACAACATTAGCCTTACCTAGATGGTAGTGTAATCTCATGTCATAGTCCTTGATTAACTCTAACCATCTCCTCTGTATGAGGTTCAACTCTTTCTGCGTGAAGATATATTTCAGGCTCTTATGGTCGGTGTAAACATCACAACTATTTCCGATAAGGAAATGTCTCCAGGTCTTGAGTGCGTGCACTACGGCTGATAGTTCCAAATCATGGGTGGCATAATTCAACTCATGAGGTCGTAGTTGTCTGGATGCATAAGCTACAACCTTTACATCTTGCATGAGTACTCCTCCAAGTCCTTGACGTGAAGCATCACAATAAACTTGGAAGTCCTTCCGAATATTGGGAAAAATCAACACTAGGGTTGTGACCAAACGTTTCTTCAACTCCTGGAAACTGGCTTCACATTCCTTAGTCCAAATATACTTAGACTCTTTCTTCAACAACTCCATCATGGGCTTGGCAATCCTTGAGAAATTTTCAATAAATCTCCGGTAATATCCGGCTAGTCCGAGAAAACTGTGGATCTCCTTAACTGAGGTGGGTGATTTCCACTCGGTGATGGCTTCAACCTTAACGGGGTCAACGGCTATTCCTTCTCCGGAAATAACATGTCCAAGGAATCCGACTTCCGTCAACCAAAATTCACATTTGCTGAACTTGGCATATAACTGATGCTCTCTTAGCTTCTCCAGAACTAAACACAAATGTTCCTTGTGTTGTTCCTCGTTCTTGGAGAATATCAAAATGTCATCGATGAACACTACGACAAACTTGTCCAAATATTCCATAAACACTTTGTCATCAAATTCATGAAGTAGGAAGGAGCATTAGTCAAACCAAAGGACATGACAGTATACTCATACAAGCCATACCTTGTGGTGAAAGCTGTTTTGGGTATATCCTGTTCACGAATCTTCAGTTGGTGATACCCTGATCGAAGATCGATCTTGGAGAATACTTTGGCGCCTACTAGCTGATCAAACAAGTCATTAATCATTGGCAGAGGGTACTTGTTCTTGATAGTCACCTCGTTCAAGGCACGATAATCGACTACCATTCTCAAGGTTTTATCCTTCTTCTCCACCAAAAGAACTGGGGCTCCCCAAGGTGAAGAACTTGGGAGAATATATCCCTTGTCCAATAGCTCCTTAATCTGCTTCTTGATTTCCACTAAATCATTTGCGGGCATCCGATAGGGTCTCTTGGAAATTGGGGCTGTCCCTGGTTGTAGCTCTATTAGGAACTCAATCTCCCTATCTGGTGGCTTGCCTGGTAATTCTTCCGGGAATACATCCGGAAAGTCTTTTACCACAGGTACTTCCTCCTGAACAACTCCTGTGAGGGAATTTAATCGAGCACTCATCTGGGTGCGTTGGGATACATACTTAATCCTCTTGTTCTCCGGGGTGGTGAGTGAAACAGACTTGCTGGGACAATCAAGATTTCCTTCATACTTGGTCATCCAATCCATGCCTAAGATTACATCCAATCCCGGGGATTCTAAGATGATGAGGTCGGTGGGAAAAACATGGTTTCCTATATTGAGTTTCAGGGCATGGCATCCTATTCCTGCCATCATCATACCTCCTGGGGAACTGACCTTAATGGGCTGACTAAGGGTTTTGGTGGGCAAACCATATTTATCCACAACTACCCTTGATATGAATGAATGAGTTGCACCGGAATCAAAAAGTACTATAACTGGATGTGAATGCAATAAAAACTTACCAACCACAGTCTCGGGTTGATCATAGACTTCTTCCACGTCAAGGTGGTTCGCTTGGGCACGAGGAAACGGATTTGGCTTCTTGGCTGCGGAGTTGCCGTTTCCATTTCCCTGCTTGCTCTGGGGACACTCAGTAGCACAGTGCCCTGTCTTCTGGCACTTGAAACAGGTGATGTGGCCTAGATCCTTCTGAGTAGGAGCGTGACAGTGCTGGTTGTTGTTCCCATTCCCATTGTCAGTCTTGAAATTGCCATGGTTGGGACGGGCATTCCCATTTCCTCCATGGTTGTGGCCTCCATGGTTGTTGTAACATCCCAAAATTTCATTTTGGAATGTTATGAAATATAGCTATGCATCTATCTGCATCATTGCTTGAATACATGTATTTGTTGAAATGTTCTTTCTAAATTTATGAAAGCCCTTTCTACTTTCAATGTGTTGCTTTCACCTATTTGAAATCTTGGTAAAAAGTTCAAATAAGAGAGGAGGAACATGACACTCCACACCAGGACCCATTTGCTGATCTATTTGAACAAAAATAACCAGGGGTTATTTTGAAAATATTTGCAAAAAGGATTTAAAAACAATTAGGCAATTTCTGAAAATATTATTTTTTTCAAGGTGTTCAAATGATAGAATAAAAATGTTCATTAAATGGCATTTATTATTCTGTTAATTTTGATATATAATACTCCTATTTCTAAAAATGTTTTGAATGCTTTTCAAGACGATTTACTACTCTGGTTAATAAAAACGGTAACGGTTTTAGTATTAAACGGGCCGGCCCACGGCAGTTACTCGCGAAGTTAATACCGACCGGCCGACCGACGCGGAAACCTCGCTCCCCTCTCGCTGACACCGGGTCCCACCCCGACCGACCGTTAGCCCGTGCGGTCGTCTTCTTCCCCGCACGCGACGCCGGACCTCGCCAGTAGTTACTCCATTTCCCCCCGGATCTCTCTCCTCTCTCCTCCCCCGCACCACCCGAGCACCCTATATAAGAGCCCCAACCTCCTCTCTCCATTCCCCCCCGAATCCCCTCTCTCCCTCGCCGAGGCGTTGCCAGATTCCTCGCCGGAGCTGCTCTGACCACTGAAGCTCCCTCCCCACGTGCCCGTCGCCTCGTACGTCTCCTCGCCTCTCCGACCCCTCCGTTCGACGCCAGACCTCGCCCGCCATCGTCTGAACCCCTTCGCTGCCTCTCTCGACGACCGGGGACCCCTCCGGCAACATCCTCGACCATCGGCCGCCGTCACCACTCGCCAGAGATCCTCTCTCTCTCCGGTAAGTCATCGGATCTATCCTCACCCCTCGGATCTACAATCCACGGCTAGGATTAGAACCCTTAAAACCCGAATCGTTTTCCTCTTCGGTCCGGTCGCCCGCTCGCAAGCACTCGCGCGCACATGCCCCCAACCAATAGGAAAGCGCCACGTAGCCCCCTGGCCGTTGCATATCTAGTTTTCTTTTCTGTTTTTGTTTTAGTTAACAGAGTGAGTTCAAATTTTGTTTTGCTTATATCTTTTAATCTGTTTAATGTTTTGAGTTGATTCTTTTTGCAATAGCTCACATTTTTCATCTAGTTTCACCCTGCACTTTTAAATTTTAAATTTGACCTCTAAAATTTGAATTGAATCAAATTTTCTTAAAACCTTCAAATCTGAATAACTAGAGTTTGAAAATAGATTTTGACATGAATCTTTTTGCTACTGTTTGGTCTTAGTTAGGACTACCTTTATGCTTAGTTTGAAATTTTTTAGGATGATTTTGATTAGTGTTCTATCTATAAACAGAATCTGCCTAGTATTATAGTATATTTTTTTTATTTACTTAGTTTTAGTTAGTTTAACTTAGATTTAGTTTTAATTTGTTTAGTAGGTTCTGTTGATTTAAAAATTTAGTGTTTTACTTATTGTTAATAAAAATATAAAATTGTTTAGTTTATTTCTTTGTCAATATAGGAATCACAACTTCCTTTCAAATAGGTTTAATTTGATTAAAACAACTAGTTTAGTAATACATTCTTTTAATAGAGTTTTATATAATCTAATTCTCTTATCTAAGACAAGTTTATTTGTAAAATATTTTCTGTTAAGAACATGTTTTGTCAATAAATAATAAGTTTTGTTTTGCTATTTTGTTAGTAAAACTATAATTGTTTCATATAGTGTTTATCAAAACTTTTACAAACTTTACTAAAGTTTTCCCAACAAACTTAAATTGATTTTCTTCTTTTAGTTAATAAAAATCTTTTTATTGTTTCTTTACTGTCAACCATTGTTTTGTTATTACAAAATAGTTTTATTATGTTAGTAGTGTTTTATCAATCATCTTCTAGAAAACAAAACTTTGTGTGTTTTTCTTACTTGTGATTTGTGCATTGTTTTGTCTTGATTGTTTGCTAGTTCTTGGTTGATGATTGTGAGTTACAATATTTTTGTTGTATGCTTAGTTGAGTGCTCTTGTTTGCTTCGTTAGATTATCCGGAGTGCGAAGCTTGTTACTTAGAGTCACTCACATACGAAGATCATCAATCATGCAAGTCACTTTGATCATCTTTACCCATGTTTTTATTGCATTAGTTCTTCCATCACCCCAATTGCATGCAAGATAGGTTAGTTGGAAACTTGGTTACATTGTTGTAGTATCATGTGGTATGTACCCTCTCAACCCTTGACACATTGGCCCGGGAAACGTTGTTATACTTTTTGCTATGCTATTAGTAGACGGGGTTGGTTGTGTGATTCATGAGAGTTGAGAGAGTTAATAAATTTCAAGACCTACATAATGATCAAGACTTCAAGACTCCGAGTTTTCAACATACCTCTGGGTGGATGATGGTTGAACGGCACCCTGGAGAAACCAGTGGATTGCCTAGGTGATGCTGGAGATGGCCAGTATTCACGCGGAAAGATCCACCCAGGCACAAAGAGATGGATGGGTGCTTCAAGACCCAAGGCTTACATGCACAGCCACAAGTCATTATGGGCTCAGGCTTGGTTGGATATCGTGATGACCCTGGACAGGCGATGCTACGAGATGTAGAAGAACGGTAGTAAAGGATGGGCACCGTCAGAGTCGCGGGGAAACCCTTTGGAAGACCATGTTTTGGTCATCCGTTTCTCAAACACCCTGAAGTGCAAGAAATTAAACAGAGGCGACCAAATCTTGTGGGGAACGTGTGCAGAACTCTGCAAAGTACTCAAACCTAATCGATTAGCCATGTCCACGGTCATGGACGACTTGAGCCAAAGGAACTGAAACATTCGGAATTCTCAACACTAGTAATATGATGATGTGGGTATTAACATTTTGGGTATGAGAATTGGTTGGCGGAACCATCTCATTAATCAACAAACTTAGTAATATTTTTTGCTTATCCCTCTCTTGATGTAGGAAAAACTTGGCTTTACACAAAAAAAACTACCACCCCACCTGTCATATATGCATGTAGAACTAGATGATTATCTTTTCACCCCTCTCTTGTGACTTTGCCGGCATATTCCATATGCTGACCTACACGGCTGCAACGTATCATGTTGCAGAGTACTTTTCTGACCTGGAGTGAGGACACGTTCTACGCTCGGTGAGATGCCCTTGGAGTCAGATGGACTCATCTACCTTCGACGCTTCCGCAAGATTTAGATATTCTCATGAGTTGGCTTTCAGCCACTTTATTGTAATTTTTATTGTAATAAAGAACTCGATATGAGATTTTGATTAATATAATGTTGTGTGATTTCCCTTTGATATATACATTGATGTATCGTGTGTGTACCAGCATGATCTTGGGATGGTACGGAAACACCGGAGATTCGACCTTTCAGGTCGGGTCGCTACAGAAATGGTATCAGAGCACACGCTGACCGTAGGACGTAACATCTAGGATTGGAAAGCCTTAGGATTGTATCTCTTTGTCTTTAAAATTCTTATACTCTCATCTACTCATTTCTGATTTCTCTCTGATTATTTCAAAATTTATAGATGGCCACCTTCATCCCAGTGTTGATCACGGAGTTTTGCCAGCCTGACGCAACGATGCCTTTTGGTAAGGAGCTGATGAGGATCGTCAAGGACGTGAGGATTGCTTTGCCGAGCATCACCGAGACTCCTATCATGTCATTTCCCAAAGATGGACGCTACAGGATCGAGGTGCACATCCCATGGAAGACCTTTGGGAACCGGAAGGAACCCATCGACTTCAAGTTTGTGGCACCCAGTTGGATACTTGGGAGAGACATGGCCATTCATCATGCCCTTGGACGTATTCAGGAGGAATACCGAGGTGGAACCATTTCACCAGGACTCAACATGGTTTGTCGCAGAGATGCCAATGGAAACATCATAACCCCTCCTACTGCAGACACCACCATTTCCTATATTCAAACCTTGGAGACTCACATCAGGACTCTGGAGCTTCGAGTTCGTGCTGATACGAAGACAATCAAGAATCTGATGAACCATGAGATTGACCTTGAAGCTGATTTGCGGGAAGCCAACTATGAACATGAATACGAGGTGAAGGATTTCTTAGAGAGAATCGACAAGCTGAACACTCGCATCGCCACTCTGGAGGAACAAATGGACATGGGTGAAAATCTTCATCCTGAGGGAGACTTGGCACCTTTCATCAGCGACGATGATGACTATGAGGAGAACACCACTGGAGGAGACGCAGTCACCATGTACTTCTGAGGAAAACTGTAGTCATGCCCTCCATGAATCTTTTATTTTCGCCGTTAAAGCGTAGGTCGATGTGTAGTTTGATTGTGACTTGTATTCCCGATGTTTGACATTGATTGAATAAATGAATGAGTGTTTGGTGTATATGTTTGTTGCATTGCATATGGCTAGTGAATTTCTCCTTTTAGACCCTTGTTCTATTCTAATTCTCACCCCTCTAAAAACAGCAAGATGCCTCCACGACGTGAGTCCGACTTCACTTTCCCGCCGGAACTCACGCAACTTCTTCAGCAGCAGAATGCACTGATGCAGCTATTGATCCAGAATCAGACCAACAACCAGAACAACAACAACCACCATCCACCCCAGACTGACAATCTCACCCGTTTTCTGAGGTTGAACCCTCCAACTTTCTCCAGCAGCACTGAGCCTATTGTGGCAGATGACTGGCTCCGCAAGATGGAGAGAGAACTCGTCACCGCTGGATGTACTGACGCTGAGAAGGTGCGTTTTGCCGCACATCAACTTGAAGGACCAGCAACTTCATGGTGGGAGAATTACACCACCACCTACCCTATTGCTGATGTGACTTGGGAGCAGTTCAAGCTTGCTTTCCGCACCGCACATGTTTCAGCTGGAGCCATGAGTCTGAAGAAGCGCGAGTTTCTCAACTTGCGCCAGGGAAATCGCTCTGTGGCCCAGTACGTGGACGATTTCAGCACATTGGCATGTTATGCACCAGGAGACGTGGCCGATGATGCGGCCAAGAAAAAGAAGTTTCTGGAAGGACTCAACGATGAGTTAAGCATGCAGCTGGTAGTGGCTACCTTCAACAATTACCAAGAGCTGGTGGACAAGGCCCTTATTCTGGAGGGTAAACAACAGCAAATTGAGAACCGCAAGAGGAAGTACACTCAAGGGAAGTTTAACTCTGGATCTCATCAGAAGCCCCGCTACTCCCCGTACTCAGGGAATACCGGATCAGGGACCGGTAAGTTTGGAAGGCACACTCATGCTGTGCACAACCATGAAGGAAATGGGAATGCCCGTCCCAACCATGGCAACTTCAAGACTGACAATGGGAATGGGAACAACAACCAGCACCGTCACGTTCCTACTCAGAAGGATCTGAGCCACATCACATGTTTCAAGTGCCAGAAGATAGGGCACTATGCTACTGAGTGTCCCCAGAGCAAGCAGGGAAATGGAAACGGCAACTCCGCAGCCAAGAAGCCAAACCCTTTTCCTCGTGCCCAGGTGAACCATCTCGACGTGGAAGAAGTCTATGATCAACCCGAGACTGTGGTTGGTAAGTTTTTATTGCATTCACGTCCAGTTACAGTACTTTTTGATTCCGGTGCAACTCATTCATTCATATCAAGGGTAGTTGTGGGTAAGTATGGTTTGCCCACTAAAACCCTTAGTCAGCCCATTAAGGTCAGTTCCCCAGGAGGTATGATGATGGCAGGAATAGGATGCCATGCCCTGAAACTTCACATAGGAAACCATGTTTTTCCCACCGACCTCATCGTCTTAGAATCCCAGGGATTGGATGTAATCCTAGGCATGGATTGAATGACCAAGTATGAAGGAAATCTTGATTGTCCCAGCAAGTCTGTTTCACTCACCACCCCGGAGAACAACAGGATTAAGTATGTATCCCGACGCACCCAGATGAGTGCTAGGTTAAATGCCCTCACAGGAGCTGTTCAGGAAGAAGTACCCGTGGTAAAAGACTTTCCGGATGTATTCCCGGAAGAATTACCAGGAATGCCACCAGATAGGGAGATTGAGTTCCTAATAGAGCTACAGCCAGGGACAGCCCCAATTTCCAAGAGACCCTATCGGATGCCCGCAAATGATCTATTGGAAATCAAGAAGCAAATTAAGGAGTTATTGGACAAAGGGTATATTCGCCCAAGTTCTTCACCTTGGGGAGCCCCAGTTCTTTTGGTAGAGAAGAAGGATAAAACCTTGAGAATGGTAGTCGATTATCGTGCCTTGAACGAGGTGACAATCAAGAACAAGTACCCTCTGCTGATGATTAATGACTTGTTTGATCAGCTAGTAGGCGCCAAAGTATTCTCTAAGATCGATCTTCGATCAGGGTATCACCAACTGAAGATTCGTGAACAGGATATACCCAAAACAGCTTTCACCACAAGGTATGGCTTATATGAGTATACAGTCATGTCCTTTGGTTTGACTAATGCTCCTGCCTACTTCATGAATTTGATGAACAAGGTGTTTATGGAATATTTGGACAAGTTTGTCATGGTGTTCATCGATGACATTTTGATATTCTCCAAGAACGAGGAAGAACACAAGGAACATTTGCGTTTAGTTCTGGAGAAGCTAAGAGAGCATCAGTTATATGCCAAGTTCAGCAAATGTGAATTTTGGCTGACGGAAGTCGGATTCCTTGGACATGTTATTTCCGAAGAAGGAATAGCCATAGACCCCGCTAAGGTCGAAGCCGTCACCGAGTGGAAGTCACCCACCTCAGTTAAGGAGATCCGCAGTTTCCTTGGACTAGCCGGATATTACCGGAGATTTATTGAGAATTTCTCAAAGATAGCCAAGCCCATGACAGAGTTGTTGAAGAAAGAGTCTAAGTATATTTGGACTGAGGAATGTGAAGCCAGTTTCCAGGAGTTCAAGAAACGTTTGGTCACAGCCCCAGTGTTGATTTTGCCCAATATTCGGAAGGACTTCCAGGTTTATTGTGATGCTTCATGTCAAGGACTTGGAGGAGTACTCATGCAAGATGGAAAGGTTGTAGGTTATGCATCCAGACAACTACGACCTCATGAGTTGAATTATGCCACCCATGATTTGGAACTAGCAGCCGTAGTGCATGCACTCAAGACCTGGAGACATTTCCTTATCGGAAATAGTTGTGATGTATACACCGACCATAAGAGCCTGAAATATATCTTCACGCAGAAAGAGTTGAACCTCAGACAGAGGAGATGGTTAGAGTTAATCAAGGACTATGACATGAGATTACACTACCATCCAGGTAAGGCTAATGTTGTAGCCGATGCCTTGAGTTGGAAAACTTATGTAAACACACTCACAGCGGGAGGATTACCCCAAGAGTTAGCCGATGATCTCAGAGAGCTCAAGCTAGAGATAGTTCCAAGAGGATATGTTGCTACGCTGGAGATTATGTCCACCTTGACCGAAAGAATTCGTGAAGCCCAGAAATCGGACAAGGAGATAGCTGAGATAAAGCAGAGAATGGAAGATGGTAAAGCTAAAGGTTTTCATGAGGATGAACACGGAACTTTGTGGTTTGAGAACCGCATCTATGTGCCCAATGACCCAGAGCTCAAGAAGTTGATACTTCAAGAAGCCCATGATGCACCTTACTCGATACACCCAGGCAATACCAAGATGTATCTGGATTTAAAGGAAAGTTATTGGTGGACAGGTATGAAGAAAGATATTGCGGAACATGTTGCAATATGTGATGTTTGTCAGCGAGTAAAGGCAGAACATCAGAAACCAGCAGGGTTACTCCAACCTTTGCCGATACCCGAGTGGAAATGGGAAAAGCTTGGTATGGATTTCATCACAGTACTACCTAGGACCCGTTCAGGTTATGATTCCATCTGGGTAGTGGTTGATCGCTTGACCAAGGTGGCTCATTTCATTCCAGTGAAAACCACCTATACCAGTGCTAAGCTAGCCAAGATATATATGACCAGGATCGTATGTTTGCATGGAGTTCCGAGGAGTACCATGTCAGATAGAGGAACACAATTTACCTCAAAGTTTTGGCATCAATTACATGAAACTTTGGGTACAAGGTTGGAGTTTAGTACAGCTTTTCATCCGCACACAGATGGACAGACTGAGAGAGTCAACCAGATTCTGGAAGACATGTTGAGAGCTTGTGCGCTAGATTATGGATCTAGTTGGGATGACAACTTACCTTACGCAGAATTCTCGTACAACAACAGTTATCAGACCAGTCTGAAGATGGCCCCTTTTGAAGCTTTATACGGAAGGAGATGCAGAACACCGTTGACATGGGATGGTGTTGGAGACCGACAACTTTTTTGTCCCGACCTTATCCGAGATTCTGAAGAGAAAGTCAAGCTGATTCGTGACAGACTCAAGATAGCTCAATCTCGATAGAAGAGTTATGCTGACAGCAAACGTAAAGAAGTGACATATGAGGTGGGAGACCGGACATATCTTCGTGTGTCCCCGCTATGAGGAATCAAGAGGTTTGGTGTTAAAGGAAAATTAGCACCCAGATTTATAGGCCCCTACAAAATTCTTGAACGTAGAGGCGAAGTTGCATACAAGCTGGAATTGCCAGAAGAATTATCCGGAGTTCATAATGTTTTCCATGTTTCCCAGTTGAAGAAATGTCATGCTGAGATGACTGATATTCCTTTGAGAGACACAGTGCCCCTAGAGGCCATACAACTTGACAGTGATCTGACCTATGAGGAGAAGCCTGTCAGAATCCTCGAGACTGCCAACAGAGTTACCCACAGTAGGATCATCAAGTTCTGTAAGGTTTTGTGGAGTCTGAGTAGGAGCGTGACAGTGCTGGTTGTTGTTCCCATTCCCATTGTCAGTCTTGAAATTGCCATGGTTGGGACGGGCATTCCCATTTCCTCCATGGTTGTGGCCTCCATGGTTGTTGTAACATCCCAAAATTTCATTTTGGAATGTTATGAAATATAGCTATGCATCTATCTGCATCATTGCTTGAATACATGTATTTGTTGAAATGTTCTTTCTAAATTTATGAAAGCCCTTTCTACTTTCAATGTGTTGCTTTCACCTATTTGAAATCTTGGTAAAAAGTTCAAATAAGAGAGGAGGAACATGACACTCCACACCAGGACCCATTTGCTGATCTATTTGAACAAAAATAACCAGGGGTTATTTTGAAAATATTTGCAAAAAGGATTTAAAAACAATTAGGCAATTTCTGAAAATATTATTTTTTTCAAGGTGTTCAAATGACAGAATAAAAATGTTCATTAAATGGCATTTATTATTCTGTTAATTTTGATATATAATACTCCTATTTCTAAAAATGTTTTGAATGCTTTTAAAGACGATTTACTACTCTGGTTAATAAAAACGGTAACGGTTTTAGTATTAAACGGGCCGGCCCACGGCAGTTACTCGCGAAGTTAATACCGACCGGCCGACCGACGCGGAAACCTCGCTCCCCTCTCGCTGACACCGGGTCCCACCCCGACCGACCGTTAGCCCGCGCGGTCGTCTTCTTCCCCGCACGCGACGCCGGACCTCGCCGGTAGTTACTCCATTTCCCCCCGGATCTCTCTCCTCTCTCCTCCCCCGCACCACCCGAGCACCCTATATAAGAGCCCCAACCTCCTCTCTCCATTCCCCCCCGAATCCCCTCTCTCCCTCGCCGAGGCGTTGCCAGATTCCTCGCCGGAGCTCCTCTGACCACCGAAGCTCCCTCCTCACGTGCCCGTCGCCTCGAACGTCTCCTCACCTCTCCGACCCCTCCGTTCGACGCCGGACCTTGCCCGTCGTCGTCTGAACCCCTTCGCTGCCTCTCTCGACCACCGGGGACCCCTCCGGCAACGTCCTCGACCACCGGCCGCCATCACCACTCGCCGGAGATCCTCTCTCTCTCTGGTAAGTCATCGGATCTATCCTCACCCCTCGGATCAACAATCCACGGCTAGGATTAGAACCCTTTAAAACCCGAATAGTTTTCCTCTTCAGTTCGGTCGCTCGCCCGCAAGCACTCGCGTGCACACGCCCCAACCAATAGGAAAGCGCCACGTAGCCCCCTGGCCGTTGCATATCTAGTTTTCTTTTCTGTTTTGTTTTAGTTAACAGAGTGAGTTCAAATTTTGTTTTGCTTATATCTTTTAATCTGTTTAATGTTTTGAGCTGATTATTTTTGCAATAGCTCACGTTTTTCATGTAGTTTCACCCTGTACTTTTAAATTTTAAATTTGACCTCTAATATTTGCATTGAATCAAATTTGCTTAAAACCTTCAAATCTGAATAACTAGAGTTTGGAAATAGATTTTGACATGAATCTTTTTGCTACTATTTGGTCTTAGTTAGGACTACCTTTATGCTTAGTTTGAAACTTTTTAGGATGATTTTGATTAGTGTTCTAGCTATAAACAGAATCTGCCTAGTATTATAGTATATTTTTTATTTACTTAGTTTTAGTTAGTTTAACTTAGATTTAGTTTTAATTTGTTTAGTAGGTTCTGTTGATTTAAACATTTAGTGTTTTACTTATTGTTAATAAAAATATAAAATTGTTTAGTTTATTTCTTTGTCAATATGGGAATCACAACTTCCTTTCAAATAGGTTTAATTTGATTAAAACAACTAGTTTAGTAATAGATTCTTTTAATAGAGTTTTATATAATCTAATTATGTTATCTAAGACAAGTTTATTTGTAAAATATTTTATGTTAAGAACATGTTTTGTCAATAAATAATAAGTTTTGTTTTGCTATTTTGTTAGTAAAACTATGATTGTTTCATATAGTGTTTATCAAAACTTTTACAAACTTTACTAAAGTTTTCCCAACAAACTTAAGTTGATTTTCTTCTTTTAGTTAATAAAAATCTTTTTATTGTCTCTTTACTGTCAACCATTGTTTTGTTATTACAAAATAGTTTTATTATGTTAGTAGTGTTTTATCAATCATCTTCTAGAAAACAAAACTTTGTGTGTTTTTCTTACTTGTGATTTGTGCATTGTTTTGTCTTGATTGTTTGCTAGTTCTTGGTTGATGATTGTGAGTTACAATATTTTTGTTGTATGCTTATTTGAGTGCTCTTGTTTGCTTCATTAGATTATCCGGAGTGCGAAGCTTGTTACTTAGAGTCACTCACGTACGAAGATCATCAATCAGGCAAGTCACTTTGATCATCTTTACCCATGTTTTTATTGCATTAGTTCTTCCATCACCCCAATTGCATGCAAGATAGGTTAGTTGGAAACTTGGTTACATTGTTGTAGTATCATGTGGTATGTACCCTCTCAACCCTTGACACATTGGCCCCGGGAAACGTTGTTATACTTTTTGCTATGCTATTAGTAGACGGGGTTGGTTGTGTGATTCATGAGAGTTGAGAGAGTTAATAAATTTCAAGACCTACATAATGATCAAGACTTCAAGACTCCGAGTTTTCAACATACCTCTGGGTGGATGATGGTTGAACGGCACCCTGGAGAAACCAGTGGATTGCCTAGGTGATGCTGGAGATGGCCAGTATTCACGCGGAAAGATCCACCCAGGCACAAAGAGATGGATGGGTGCTTCAAGACCCAAGGCTTACATGCACAGCCACAAGTCATTATGGGCTCAGGCTTGGTTGGATATCGTGGTGACCCTGGACAGGCGGTGCTACGAGATGTAGAAGAACGGTAGGAAAGGATGGGCACCGTCAGAGTCGCAGGGAAACCCTTTGGAAGACCATGTTTTGGTCATCCGTTTCTCAAACACCCTGAAGTGTGAGAAATTAAATGGAGGCGACCAAATCTTGTGGGGAACGTGTGCAGAACTCTGCAAAGTACTCAAACCTAATCGATTAGCCGTGTCCACGGTCATGGACGACTTGAGCCAAAGGAACTGAAACATTCGGAATTCTCAACACTAGTAATATGATGATGTGGGTATTAACATTTTGGGTATGAGAATTGGTTGGTGGAACCATCTCATTAATCAACCAACTTAGTAATATTTTTTGCTTATCCCTCTCTTGATGTAGGAAAAACTTGGCTTCACGCAAAAAAACTACCACCCCACCTGTCATATATGCATGTAGAACTAGATGATTATCTTTTCACCCCTCTCTTGTGACTTTCCCGGCATATTCCATATGTTGACCTACATGGCTGCAACGTATCATGTTGCAGAGTACTTTTCCGACCAGGAGTGAGGACACGTTCTACGCTCGGTGAGATGCCCTTGGAGTCAGATGGACTCATCTACCTTCGACGCTTCCGCAAGATTTAGATATTCTCATGAGTTGGCTTTCAGCCACTTTATTGTAATTTTTATTGTAATAAAGTACTCGATATGAGATTTCGATTAATATAATGCTGTGTGATTTCCCTTTGATATATACATTGATGTACCGTGTGTGTACCAGCATGTTCTTGGGATGGTACGGAAACACCGGAGATTCAACCTTTCAGGTCGGGTCGCTACAGTTGTGCATGGCATGAGTGTGCCTTCCAAACTTACCAGTCCCTGATCCGGTATTCCCTGAGTACGGGGAGTAGCGGGGCTTCTGATGAGCTCCAGAGTTAAACTTCCCCTAAGTGTACTTCCGCTTGCGATTCTCAATTTGCTGCTGTTTACCCTCCAAGATGAGGGCCTTGTCCACCAGGTCTTGGTAGTTGTTGAAGGTAGCCACTACCAGCTGCATGCTCAACTCATCGTTGAGTCCTTCCAGAAACTTCTCTTGTTTGGCCGCATCATCGGCCATGTCTCCTGGTGCATAACGAGCCAATGTGCTGAAGTCGTCCACGTACTGGGCCACAGAACGATTTCCCTGGCGCAAGTTGCGAAACTCGCGCTTCTTCAGACTCATGGCTCCAGCTGACACATGTGCGGTGCGGAAAACTTGCTTGAACTGCTCCCAAGTTACATCCGCAATAGGATATGTGGTGGTGTAGTTCTCCCACCACGAAGCTGCTGGTCCTTCCAGTTGCTGTGCGGCAAAGCGCACTTTCTCAGCATCAGTACATCCAGCGGTGACGAGTTCTCTCTCCATCTTACGGAGCCAGTCATCTGCCACAATGGGCTCAGTGCTGCTGGAGAAAGTTGGAGGGTTCAACCTCAGAAAACGGGTGAGATTGTCAGCCTGGGGTGGATGGTGGTGGTTGTTGTTCTGGTTGTTGGTCTGATTCTGGATCAATAGTTGCATCAGTGCATTCTGCTGCTGAAGAGGTTGCGTGAGTTCTGGCGGGAAGGTGAAGTCGGACTCACGTCATGGAGGCATCTTGCTGTTTTCAGAGGGGTGAGAATTAGAATAGAACAAGGGCCTAAAAGGAGAAATTCACTACCCATATGCAATGCAACAAACATATCACACCAAACACTCATTCATTTATTCAATCAATGTCAAACATCGGGAATACAAGTCTAAATCAAACTACACATCGACCTACGCTCTTAACGTTGAAAATAAAAGATACATGGAGGGCATAACTAAAGTTTTCCTCAGAAGTACATGGTGACTGAGCCTCCTCCAATGGTGCTCTCCTCATAGTCATCATCGTCGCTGATGGAAGAAGCCATGTCTCCTTCAGGATGAAGATTTTCACCCATGTCCATCTGTTCCTCCAGAGTGGCGATGCGAGTATTCAGCTTGTCGATCCTCTCTAAGAAATCCTTCACCTCATACTCATGTTCATAGTTGGCTTCCCGCAAGTCAGCTTCGAGGTCAATCTCGCAGTTCATCAGATTCTTGATTGTCTTCGTATCAGCACGAACTCGAAGCTCCAGAGTCCTAATGTGAGTCTCCAGGGTCTGGATATAGGAAATGGTGGTGTCTGCAGTGGGAGGGGTTATGATGTTTCCATGGACATCCCTGCGACAAACTACGCTGAGTCCTGGTGAAATGGTTCCACCTCTGTATTCCTCCTGAATACGTCCAAGGGCACGATGAATGGCCATGTCTCTTCCAAGTATCCAGCTGGGTGCCACAAACTTGAAGTCGAGGGGTTCCTTCCGATTCCCAAAGGTCTTCCCTGGGATGTGCACCTTGATCCTGTAGCGTGCATCTTGTGGAAATGACATGATAGGAATCCCGGTTATGCTCGGCAAAGCAATCCTTACGTCCTTGACGATCCTCATCAGCTCCTTACCAAAGGGCATCGTTGCGTCAGGTTGGCAAAACTCCGTGATCAACACTAGGATGAAGGTGGCCATCTATAAATTTTGAAATAGTCGGAGTGAAGTCAGAAACGAGTAGATGAGAATATAAGAATTTTAAAGACAAAGAGGAATAAGTCCTAAGGCTTTCCAATCCTAGAGGTTACGTCCTACGGTCAGCGTGTGCTCTGATACCATTTCTGTAGCGACCCGACCTGAAAGGTCGAATCTCCGGTGTTTCCGTACCATCCCAAGATCATGCTGGTACACACACGGTACATCAATGTATATATCAAAGGGAAATCACACAGCATTATATTAATCGAAATCTCATATCGAGTCCTTTATTACAATAAAGTGGCTGAAGGCCAACTCATGAGAATGTCTAAATCTTGCGGAAGCGTCGAAGGTAGATGAGTCCATCTGACTCCAAGGGCATCTCACCGAGCGTAGAATGTGTCCTCACTCCTGGTCGGAAAAGTACTCTGCAACATGATACGTTTCAGCCGTGTAGGTCAGCATATGGAATATGCCGGCAAAGTCACAAGAGAGGGGTGAAAAGATAAACATCTAATCTATATGCATATATGACAGGTGGGGTGGTAAGTTTTTGCGTAAAGCCAAGTTTTCCTACATCAAGAGAGGGGTAAGCAACAATAATCATTACTAAGTTGGTTGATTAATGAGATGGTTCCACCAACTAATTCTCATACCCAAGTTATTGATACCCACATCATCATATTAATTGTGTTGAGAGTTCCGAATGTTTCAGTTCCTTTGGCTCAAGTCGTCCATGACCGTGGACACGGCTAATCGATTAGGTTTGAGTACTCTGCAGAGTTTTGCACATGTTCCCCACAAGATTTGGTCGCCTCCTTTTGATTTCTCGCACTTCAGGGTGTTTGAGAAACGGATGACCAAAACATGGTCTTCCAAAGGGTTTCCCTGAGACTCTGTCGGTGCCCATCCTTTCCTACCATTCTTCTACATCTCGTAGCACCGCCTGTCCAGGGTCACCACGATATCCAACCAAGCCACAGCCCATAATGACTTGTGGCTGTGCAGGTAAGCATTGGGTCTTCAAGCATCCATCCATCTCTTTGTGCCTGGGTGGACCTTTCCGCGCGAATACTGGCCATCTCCAGCAACACCTAGGCAAATCCACTGGTTTCTCCAGGGTGCCGTTCAACCATCATCCACCCAGAGGTAAGTTGAAAACTCAGAGTCTTGAAGTCTTGATCATTATGTAGGTCTTGAAATTATTAACTCTCTCAACTCTCATGAATCACACAACCAACCCCGTCTACTAATAGCATAGCGAAAAGTAAAACAACGTTTCCCGGGGCCAATGTGTCAAGGGTTGAGAGGGGGTACCTACCACATGATACTACAACAGTAACCAAGTTTCCAATTACCTACTTTGCTTGCAATTGGGGGAATGGAAGAACTAATGCAATAAAAACATGGGGTAAAGATGATCAAAGTGACTTGCCTGATTGATGATCTTCGTACGTGAGTGACTCTAGGTAACAAACTTTGCACTCCGGATAATCTAACGAAGCAAACAAGCACTCAATAAGCATACAATAAAATATGGTAACTCACAACCATGAACTAGTAAACAATCGAAACAAAACAATACACAAAATCACAAGCGAGAAAAAAACAAAGTTTTGTTTTCTAAAAGATGATTGATAAAACACTACTAACATAATGAAACCTATTTGTAAAAACAGAAGAATAGTTGGCAGCAAGAAAATAATAACATATTTTATTAATAACATAATTAAATAAATTTAAAGTTTGTTGAGAAAAACTTTAGTAAAGTTTATAAAAGTTTTGATAAACACTATATGAAACAACTATAGTTTTACTAACAAAAGAGCAAAACAACTTATTATTTATTAATGAAACATGTTCTTAATAGAAAAGAATTTTCAAATAAACTTGTCTTAGAAAACAGAATTAAATTATATAAAACTTTGTTGAAAGAAAAACTATTACTAACTAGTTGTTTTAATCAAAGTAAACCTATTTGAAAAGAAGTTGTGATTCCTATATTAACAAAGAAATAAACTAAACAATTTTATATTTTTATTAACAGTAAGTAAAACACTAAATGTTCAAGCAACAGAACCTACTAAATCAAATTAAAACTAAATCTAATTGAAACTAACTAAAACTAAGTAAATAAAACTATACTATAATACTAGGCAGATTCTGTTTATAGCTAGAACACTAATCAAAATCATTCTAAAAAAATTCTCAACTAAGTAATCTGCTAGTCCTAACTAATACCAAGCAGTAGCAAAAAGATTCATATCAAAATCTATTTTTAAACTGTAGTTATTCAGATTTGGATGATTTGAGCAAATTTGATTCAATTCAAATTTTAGTGTTCAAATTTGAAATCTAAAACTACAGGGTGAAACTACATGAAATTAGGAACCTAATGCAAAAAGAATTAGTTGAAAACATTAAACATATTAAAAGATATAGCTAAATCAAATTTTGAAAAGTTTCTGTTAACTAAAACAGAAAAAAAACAGAAAACTATCGGACGGCCAGGGGCTACGTCGCAAGATCCTATTGGCTGGCTAGCGCGTGCATGCGGGAGATACGGGCGGGCGACCGATCGGAAGAGAAAAATGGTTCAGGAATAACTCGATCTAATCGTGGTCGTTGAGTAAAGATCCGATGGGTTGGGACGGCTCACAGTGTACAGGTCGCCGGCGTGGGGTTCTCCGACGAGTCCGAAAGCGGCGAAGACGACGGCGAGGAGCTCCGGTGGTCGAGGGAGGTAGTGGAGGAGTTCAGACGACGGCGGGCGAGGTTCGGCGTCGAACGGTGGGGTCGGAGGGGCGAGGGGATGAACTTTTGCAACGGTGCACACTCGGGGAGAACACAATTTTATCTTGAAATTTTAGTGAGGGATCACCTTATAATGCTACCGTCGTCCTAAGCAAAACAAGGTGCATAAAAGGATTAACATCCCATGCAAATCATAAGTGACATGATATAGCCATGCACTTGTGCTTTTGATCTCCATATCTAAAGCACCGGCATGATCTCCATCATCACTGGAATAACACCATGATCTCCATGATCATGATCTCCATCATTGTGTCTCCATCGGGGATGTCGCACCAACCATGCTTCTACTACTATTGCTACCATTTAGCAATAAAGTAAAGCATTACATAGTGCTTAATGATTGACACACAGATCATATAATAATTAGAGACAACCCTATGGCTCCCGCCGGTTGCCGTACTCAACGACATACAAGTCGTGATAATCTATACAAAACATGATCATCTCATACATCACATATAACTCATCATGTATTTGGCCATATCATATCACAACATACCCTGCAAAAATAAGTTAGACGTCCTCTAATTGTTGTTGCATGTTTTACGTGGCTCCTATGGGTATCTAGCAAGAACGATTCTTACCTACGCAAAACCACAACGGTTATAAACAAATTGCTATTCAACCTTCTACAAGGACCGCCTTAGTTGAATCCGATCCAATTAGAGTGGGAGAGACAGACACCCGCCATCCATATTTATGCAACAAAGTCACATGTCAGTCGATGGAACCGGTCTCTCGTACATGGATGAGTAAGGTTGGTCCGAGCCGCTTCATCCCACAATACCGCTGAATCAAGAAAAGGCTAAGGGAGGAAGCAATCTGAATATCAACGCCCACAAACTCCTTTGTGTTCTACTCGTGCATATCATCTACGCATAGACCTAGCTCATGATGCCACTGTTAGGGAACGTTGCATGGGAAACAAAAGTTTTCCTATGCACACGAAAGATCTATCCATGGAGATGCATAACTACGAGAAGGGGAGTGTGTCTACATACCCTTGTAGATCGCTAAGCGGAAGCGTTAATAAACGCGATTGATGTAGTCGAACATTTTCGCGATCCAATCACGATCCGTCCCGATCTAGTGCCGAACAGACGACACCTCCGTGTTCAGCGCACGTACAGCTCGATGATGTCTCTGCCTCCTCGATCCAGCGAGCGAGGACGGAGTAGTAGATGAGTTCTTCGGCAACATGACGGTGTAGCGGTGGTGGTACTGCTATCCCGGTAGGGCTACACCTAACACTACCGAAACCGCGAACGGTGGAGAAAACGATCTAGGGAGATAGAGGGGTGCCAAGAGCTTCGTGTGTCCTCTTGGGGCACCCCTCCCTTCTATATATATGTGGAATCCTAGTCCCCCTCATCCCTTCCATACAAAGGTGGACTTTCCACCTTTCCCAACTGCATGGCGTTGAGGGACTTGTGCGTTTGGCCCAGTAAGGACACGGTGTCTCCCTTGAGACCATGGAAACCCTTGGGACGTGGTGGAAACCTAGGTGAACTTCCAGACTCCTCCGGAAGTTTCTAGAACATTCAAGAAGCTTCCCGGTACAATACCGGGAAAACCCAAAACTTTTTCGGTAGCGAAAATATGACTTCCCATATATAAATATTTACATCCAGACCATTCCAGAGATCCTCGTGACGTCCGGGATCTCATCCGGGATTCCGAACAACTTTCAGTCACCAACATATATAACTCATCAACACTATATCGTCGATGAACGTTAAGTGTGCAGACCCTGTGGGTTAAAGAACTATGCAGACATGACCGAGACACCTCTATGGTCAATAACCAATAGTGGGACCTACATTCCCATATTGGCTCCTACATATTCTATGAAGATCTTTATCGGTCGAACCATGATATCAAGGATTCAATCAATCCCGCATGCAGTTCCCTTTGTCCATCGGTATGTTACTTGCTTGAGATTCGATCGTCGGTATGTCCATACCTAATTCAATCTCATTACCGGCAAGTCTCTTTACTCGTTCCTTAATACAAGATACCGTGACTAACTCCTTGGTAACATTGCTTGCAAGCTTCTTGTGATGTTGTATTAGCGAGTGGGCCAAGAGATACCTCTCCGTCATACGGAGTGACAAATCCTAGTCTTGATCCATGCGAACACAATAGACACCCTCAGAAATACCTATAGAGCACCTTTATAGTCACCCAGTTACGTTGTGACGTTTGATACACACAAGGCATTCCTCTGGTGTCAGGGAGTTGCGTGATCTCATGGTCGTAGGAACGGATACTTGACATGGATAAAGAACTAGCAATAAACTGACACGATCATATGCTATGCTTACGGCTGGGTCTTCTCCATTATATCATTCTCCTAATGATGTGATCCCGTTATCAAATTACAACTCATGTCCATGATCAGGAAACCTTGACATCTTTGATCAATGAGCTAGTCTAGTACAGGCTTACTAGGGACACTTTGTTGTCTATGTAGACACACATGTATTTGAGTTTCCAATCAATACAATTATATTATGGATAATAAACGATTATCATGAACAAGGAAATATGATAATCACTAACTTATTATTGCCTCGAGGGCATATTTCCAATAGACACGTCTCTAATATATCTATAATTTATAATTATTCATGCCATGTTGACAATAGTTTTATATGATTTTGGTGTAGTTTTATATTATTTTATGAACTAACTTATTAATGTAGTGCCCAGTGTCAGTTCCTGTTTACTGCATGTTTTTTGTTTCACATAAAATCATATCAAACGAACCCCAAACACGATATATTTTTATGAAAAAATACTTTGGAATATATCCGTTTTTTAGCAAGAAGAATTAACACAAGGCGATGCTTGAGGTCCCCAAAAGGCTACATGGAGTGCCCACCCCCCTGAGCGCATGGGGTTACCTTGTGGGCACCTCCTAATGCGGTTGGTTTCTTTCATTCGCCACAAAAAGATAATTTATAGATAAAATCCCCTTAAAATTTCAACCTAGTCGGAGTTACGGATCTCCAGAAATATATGAAATGGTTTTCGGCTAGAAACGGGGTGTAGAAACACAAGGAAACACAGAGTGAGATCCAATCTCTGAGGGGCTCCCGCCCCTCGAAGCGCCATGTAGGACAAGGACCAGAGGGGAGAACCTCTCCCCATCTAGGGGGCCATAAAGGACGAAGCATGAGGGGGAGACTCTCTCAAGGAGCTCTCCTATTTAATTATTTTAATTCTCTATGCTTCCTAATTTTAAAGATTTCTCATTCAATTGAGGTATTCAATTTTGTATTTGGTTTACGGTTTTTATCGGGCCAATGATTTTTCAAATCAATCAACAACAACTGGCATATAAAAAGCATATCAACCCCTCACATGCTCCTATCATTCATAAAAAATTGTCATCATGTGATATTATAGCATGAATATAGTACATGCAACCAACGATGAAAAAATATCCCCACATAAATATTGGTTGATTAGTGGATAACACACAATCACAAGGCAAAAGACCCAACAAATAACCGTATTATAAATAAATGTAAAACACACTCAATTATCCCCCACCCGCCCACCCCCCGCCAAACTAAATATTCGAATAGTTCCAAAATATAAGGGTTATTAATTTTTTGGCAAGTCAAATTTCTTTAACTTTGATCAAGTTCAGAGACAAAAATACCGACATCCACAATATTAGATAAAAAATATGAAAATTCATTTCATGATGAATCTAATAACATCGCTACAGTTGTGCATGGCATGAGTGTGCCTTCCAAACTTACCAGTCCCTGATCCGGTATTCCCTGAGTACGGGGAGTAGCGGGGCTTCTGATGAGCTCCAGAGTTAAACTTCCCCTGAGTGTACTTCCGCTTGCGATTCTCAATTTGCTGCTGTTTACCCTCCAAGATGAGGGCCTTGTCCACCAGGTCTTGGTAGTTGTTGAAGGTAGCCACTACCAGCTGCATGCTCAACTCATCGTTGAGTCCTTCCAGAAACTTCTCTTGTTTGGCCGCATCATCGGCCATGTCTCCTGGTGCATAACGAGCCAATGTGCTGAAGTCGTCCACGTACTGGGCCACAGAACGATTTCCCTGGCGCAAGTTGCGAAACTCGCGCTTCTTCAGACTCATGGCTCCAGCTGACACATGTGCGGTGCGGAAAGCTTGCTTGAACTGCTCCCAAGTTACATCCGCAATAGGATATGTGGTGGTGTAGTTCTCCCACCACGAAGCTGCTGGTCCTTCCAGTTGCTGTGCGGCAAAGCGCACTTTCTCAGCATCAGTACATCCAGCGGTGACGAGTTCTCTCTCCATCTTACGGAGCCAGTCATCTGCCACAATGGGCTCAGTGCTGCTGGAGAAAGTTGGAGGGTTCAACCTCAGAAAACGGGTGAGATTGTCAGCCTGGGGTGGATGGTGGTGGTTGTTGTTCTGGTTGTTGGTCTGATTCTGGATCAATAGTTGCATCAGTGCATTCTGCTGCTGAAGAGGTTGCGTGAGTTCCGGCGGGAAGGTGAAGTCGGACTCACGTCATGGAGGCATCTTGCTGTTTTCAGAGGGGTGAGAATTAGAATAGAACAAGGGCCTAAAAGGAGAAATTCACTACCCATATGCAATGCAACAAACATATCACACCAAACACTCATTCATTTATTCAATCAATGTCAAACATCGGGAATACAAGTCTAAATCAAACTACACATCGACCTACGCTCTTAACGTTGAAAATAAAAGATACATGGAGGGCATAACTAAAGTTTTCCTCAGAAGTACATGGTGACTGAGCCTCCTCCAATGGTGCTCTCCTCATAGTCATCATCGTCGCTGATGGAAGAAGCCATGTCTCCTTCAGGATGAAGATTTTCACCCATGTCCATCTGTTCCTCCAGAGTGGCGATGCGAGTATTCAGCTTGTCGATCCTCTCTAAGAAATCCTTCACCTCATACTCATGTTCATAGTTGGCTTCCCGCAAGTCAGCTTCGAGGTCAATCTCGCAGTTCATCAGATTCTTGATTGTCTTCGTATCAGCACGAACTCGAAGCTCCAGAGTCCTAATGTGAGTCTCCAGGGTCTGGATATAGGAAATGGTGGTGTCTGCAGTGGGAGGGGTTATGATGTTTCCATGGACATCCCTGCGACAAACTACGCTGAGTCCTGGTGAAATGGTTCCACCTCTGTATTCCTCCTGAATACGTCCAAGGGCACGATGAATGGCCATGTCTCTTCCAAGTATCCAGCTGGGTGCCACAAACTTGAAGTCGAGGGGTTCCTTCCGATTCCCAAAGGTCTTCCCTGGGATGTGCACCTTGATCCTGTAGCGTGCATCTTGTGGAAATGACATGATAGGAATCCCGGTTATGCTCGGCAAAGCAATCCTTACGTCCTTGACGATCCTCATCAGCTCCTTACCAAAGGGCATCGTTGCGTCAGGTTGGCAAAACTCCGTGATCAACACTAGGATGAAGGTGGCCATCTATAAATTTTGAAATAGTCGGAGTGAAGTCAGAAACGAGTAGATGAGAATATAAGAATTTTAAAGACAAAGAGGAATAAGTCCTAAGGCTTTCCAATCCTAGAGGTTACGTCCTACGGTCAGCGTGTGCTCTGATACCATTTCTGTAGCGACCCGACCTGAAAGGTCGAATCTCCGGTGTTTCCGTACCATCCCAAGATCATGCTGGTACACACACGGTACATCAATGTATATATCAAAGGGAAATCACACAGCATTATATTAATCGAAATCTCATATCGAGTCCTTTATTACAATAAAGTGGCTGAAGGCCAACTCATGAGAATGTCTAAATCTTGCGGAAGCGTCGAAGGTAGATGAGTCCATCTGACTCCAAGGGCATCTCACCAAGCGTAGAATGTGTCCTCACTCCTGGTCGGAAAAGTACTCTGCAACATGATACGTTTCAGCCGTGTAGGTCAGCATATGGAATATGCCGGCAAAGTCACAAGAGAGGGGTGAAAAGATAAACATCTAATCTATATGCATATATGACAGGTGGGGTGGTAAGTTTTTGCGTAAAGCCAAGTTTTCCTACATCAAGAGAGGGGTAAGCAAAAATAATCATTACTAAGTTGGTTGATTAATGAGATGGTTCCACCAACTAATTCTCATACCCAAGTTATTGATACCCACATCATCATATTAATTGTGTTGAGAGTTCCGAATGTTTCAGTTCCTTTGGCTCAAGTCGTCCATGACCGTGGACACGGCTAATCGATTAGGTTTGAGTACTCTGCAGAGTTTTGCACATGTTCCCCACAAGATTTGGTCGCCTCCTTTTGATTTCTCGCACTTCAGGGTGTTTGAGAAACGGATGACCAAAACATGGTCTTCCAAAGGGTTTCCCTGAGACTCTGTCGGTGCCCATCCTTTCCTACCATTCTTCTACATCTCGTAGCACCGCCTGTCCAGGGTCACCACGATATCCAACCAAGCCACAGCCCATAATGACTTGTGGCTGTGCAGGTAAGCATTGGGTCTTCAAGCATCCATCCATCTCTTTGTGCCTGGGTGGACCTTTCCGCGCGAATACTGGCCATCTCCAGCAACACCTAGGCAAATCCACTGGTTTCTCCAGGGTGCCGTTCAACCATCATCCACCCAGAGGTAAGTTGAAAACTCAGAGTCTTGAAGTCTTGATCATTATGTAGGTCTTGAAATTATTAACTCTCTCAACTCTCATGAATCACACAACCAACCCCGTCTACTAATAGCATAGCGAAAAGTAAAACAACGTTTCCCGGGGCCAATGTGTCAAGGGTTGAGAGGGGGTACCTACCACATGATACTACAACAGTAACCAAGTTTCCAATTACCTACTTTGCTTGCAATTGGGGGAATGGAAGAACTAATGCAATAAAAACATGGGGTAAAGATGATCAAAGTGACTTGCCTGATTGATGATCTTCGTACGTGAGTGACTCTAGGTAACAAACTTTGCACTCCGGATAATCTAACGAAGCAAACAAGCACTCAATAAGCATACAATAAAATATGGTAACTCACAACCATGAACTAGTAAACAATCGAAACAAAACAATACACAAAATCACAAGCGAGAAAAAAACAAAGTTTTGTTTTCTAAAAGACGATTGATAAAACACTACTAACATAATGAAACCTATTTGTAAAAACAGAAGAATAGTTGGCAGCAAGAAAATAATAACATATTTTATTAATAACATAATTAAATAAATTTAAAGTTTGTTGAGAAAAACTTTAGTAAAGTTTATAAAAGTTTTGATAAACACTATATGAAACAACTATAGTTTTACTAACAAAAGAGCAAAACAACTTATTATTTATTAATGAAACATGTTCTTAACAGAAAAGAATTTTCAAATAAACTTGTCTTAGAAAACAGAATTAAATTATATAAAACTTTGTTGAAAGAAAAACTATTACTAACTAGTTGTTTTAATCAAAGTAAACCTATTTGAAAAGAAGTTGTGATTCCTATATTAACAAAGAAATAAACTAAACAATTTTATATTTTTATTAACAGTAAGTAAAACACTAAATGTTCAAGCAACAGAACCTACTAAATCAAATTAAAACTAAATCTAATTGAAACTAACTAAAACTAAGTAAATAAAACTATACTATAATACTAGGCAGATTCTGTTTATAGCTAGAACACTAATCAAAATCATTCTAAAAAAATTCTCAACTAAGTAATCTGCTAGTCCTAACTAATACCAAGCAGTAGCAAAAAGATTCATATCAAAATCTATTTTTAAACTGTAGTTATTCAGATTTGGATGATTTGAGCAAATTTGATTCAATTCAAATTTTAGTGTTCAAATTTGAAATCTAAAACTACAGGGTGAAACTACATGAAATTAGGAACCTAATGCAAAAAGAATTAGTTGAAAACATTAAACATATTAAAAGATATAGCTAAATCAAATTTTGAAAAGTTTCTGTTAACTAAAACAGAAAAAAAACAGAAAACTATCGGACGGCCAGGGGCTACGTCGCAAGATCCTATTGGCTGGCTAGCGCGTGCATGCGGGAGATACGGGCGGGCGACCGATCGGAAGAGAAAAATGGTTCAGGAATAACTCGATCTAATCGTGGTCGTTGAGTAAAGATCCGATGGGTTGGGACGGCTCACAGTGTACAGGTCGCCGGCGTGGGGTTCTCCGACGAGTCCGAAAGCGGCGAAGACGACGGCGAGGAGCTCCGGTGGTCGAGGGAGGTAGTGGAGGAGTTCAGACGACGGCGGGCGAGGTTCGGCGTCGAACGGTGGGGTCGGAGGGGCGAGGGGATGAACTTTTGCAACGGTGCACACTCGGGGAGAACACAATTTTATCTTGAAATTTTAGTGAGGGATCACCTTATAATGCTACCGTCGTCCTAAGCAAAACAAGGTGCATAAAAGGATTAACATCCCATGCAAATCATAAGTGACATGATATAGCCATGCACTTGTGCTTTTGATCTCCATATCTAAAGCACCGGCATGATCTCCATCATCACTGGAATAACACCATGATCTCCATGATCATGATCTCCATCATTGTGTCTCCATCGGGGATGTCGCACCAACCATGCTTCTACTACTATTGCTACCATTTAGCAATAAAGTAAAGCATTACATAGTGCTTAATGATTGACACACAGATCATATAATAATTAGAGACAACCCTATGGCTCCCGCCGGTTGCCGTACTCAACGACATACAAGTCATGATAATCTATACAAAACATGATCATCTCATACATCACATATAACTCATCATGTATTTGGCCATATCATATCACAACATACCCTGCAAAAATAAGTTAGACGTCCTCTAATTGTTGTTGCATGTTTTACGTGGCTCCTATGGGTATCTAGCAAGAACGATTCTTACCTACGCAAAACCACAACGGTTATAAACAAATTGCTATTCAACCTTCTACAAGGACCGCCTTAGTTGAATCCGATCCAATTAGAGTGGGAGAGACAGACACCCGCCATCCATATTTATGCAACAAAGTCACATGTCAGTCGATGGAACCGGTCTCTCGTACATGGATGAGTAAGGTTGGTCCGAGCCGCTTCATCCCACAATACCGCTGAATCAAGAAAAGGCTAAGGGAGGAAGCAATCTGAATATCAACGCCCACAAACTCCTTTGTGTTCTACTCGTGCATATCATCTACGCATAGACCTAGCTCATGATGCCACTGTTAGGGAACGTTGCATGGGAAACAAAAGTTTTCCTATGCACACGAAAGATCTATCCATGGAGATGCATAACTACGAGAAGGGGAGTGTGTCTACATACCCTTGTAGATCGCTAAGCGGAAGCGTTAATAAACGCGATTGATGTAGTCGAACATTTTCGCGATCCAATCACGATCCGTCCCGATCTAGTGCCGAACAGACGACACCTCCGTGTTCAGCGCACGTACAGCTCGATGATGTCTCTGCCTCCTCGATCCAGCGAGCGAGGACGGAGTAGTAGATGAGTTCTTCGGCAACATGACGGTGTAGCGGTGGTGGTACTGCTATCCCGGTAGGGCTACACCTAACACTACCGAAACCGCGAACGGTGGAGAAAACGATCTAGGGAGATAGAGGGGTGCCAAGAGCTTCGTGTGTCCTCTTGGGGCACCCCTCCCTTCTATATATATGTGGAATCCTAGTCCCCCTCATCCCTTCCATACAAAGGTGGACTTTCCACCTTTCCCAACTGCATGGCGTTGAGGGACTTGTGCGTTTGGCCCAGTAAGGACACGGTGTCTCCCTTGAGACCATGGAAACCCTTGGGACGTGGTGGAAACCTAGGTGAACTTCCAGACTCCTCCGGAAGTTTCTAGAACATTCAAGAAGCTTCCCGGTACAATACCGGGAAAACCCAAAACTTTTTCGGTAGCGAAAATATGACTTCCCATATATAAATATTTACATCCAGACCATTCCAGAGATCCTCGTGACGTCCGGGATCTCATCCGGGATTCCGAACAACTTTCAGTCACCAACATATATAACTCATCAACACTATATCGTCGATGAACGTTAAGTGTGCAGACCCTGTGGGTTAAAGAACTATGCAGACATGACCGAGACACCTCTATGGTCAATAACCAATAGTGGGACCTACATTCCCATATTGGCTCCTACATATTCTATGAAGATCTTTATCGGTCGAACCATGATATCAAGGATTCAATCAATCCCGCATGCAGTTCCCTTTGTCCATCGGTATGTTACTTGCTTGAGATTCGATCGTCGGTATGTCCATACCTAATTCAATCTCATTACCGGCAAGTCTCTTTACTCGTTCCTTAATACAAGATACCGTGACTAACTCCTTGGTAACATTGCTTGCAAGCTTCTTGTGATGTTGTATTAGCGAGTGGGCCAAGAGATACCTCTCCGTCATACGGAGTGACAAATCCTAGTCTTGATCCATGCGAACACAATAGACACCCTCAGAAATACCTATAGAGCACCTTTATAGTCACCCAGTTACGTTGTGACGTTTGATACACACAAGGCATTCCTCTGGTGTCAGGGAGTTGCGTGATCTCATGGTCGTAGGAACGGATACTTGACATGGATAAAGAACTAGCAATAAACTGACACGATCATATGCTATGCTTACGGCTGGGTCTTCTCCATTATATCATTCTCCTAATGATGTGATCCCGTTATCAAATTACAACTCATGTCCATGATCAGGAAACCTTGACATCTTTGATCAATGAGCTAGTCTAGTACAGGCTTACTAGGGACACTTTGTTGTCTATGTAGACACACATGTATTTGAGTTTCCAATCAATACAATTATATTATGGATAATAAACGATTATCATGAACAAGGAAATATGATAATCACTAACTTATTATTGCCTCTAGGGCATATTTCCAATAGACACGTCTCTAATATATCTATAATTTATAATTATTCATGCCATGTTGACAATAGTTTTATATGATTTTGGTGTAGTTTTATATTATTTTATGAACTAACTTATTAATGTAGTGCCCAGTGTCAGTTCCTGTTTACTGCATGTTTTTTGTTTCACATAAAATCATATCAAACGAACCCCAAACACGATATATTTTTATGAAAAAATACTTTGGAATATATCCGTTTTTTAGCAAGAAGAATTAACACAAGGCGATGCTTGAGGTCCCCAAAAGGCTACATGGAGTGCCCACCCCCCTGAGCGCATGGGGTTACCTTGTGGGCACCTCCTAATGCGGTTGGTTTCTTTCATTCGCCACAAAAAGATAATTTATAGATAAAATCCCCTTAAAATTTCAACCTAGTCGGAGTTACGGATCTCCAGAAATATATGAAATGGTTTTCGGCTAGAAACGGGGTGTAGAAACACAAGGAAACACAGAGTGAGATCCAATCTCTGAGGGGCTCCCGCCCCTCGAAGCGCCATGTAGGATAAGGACCAGAGGGGAGAACCTCTCCCCATCTAGGGGGCCATAAAGGACGAAGCATGAGGGGGAGACTCTCTCAAGGAGCTCTCCTATTTAATTATTTTAATTCTCTATGCTTCCTAATTTTAAAGATTTCTCATTCAATTGAGGTATTCAATTTTGTATTTGGTTTACGGTTTTTATCGGGCCAATGATTTTTCAAATCAATCAACAACAACTGGCATATAAAAAGCATATCAACCCCTCACATGCTCCTATCATTCATAAAAAATTGTCATCATGTGATATTATAGCATGAATATAGTACATGCAACCAACGATGAAAAAATATCCCCACATAAATATTGGTTGATTAGTGGATAACACACAATCACAAGGCAAAAGACCCAACAAATAACCGTATTATAAATAAATGTAAAACACACTCAATTATCCCCCACCCGCCCACCCCCCGCCAAACTAAATATTCGAATAGTTCCAAAATATAAGGGTTATTAATTTTTTGGCAAGTCAAATTTCTTTAACTTTGATCAAGTTCAGAGACAAAAATACCGACATCCACAATATTAGATAAAAAATATGAAAATTCATTTCATGATGAATCTAATAACATCGTTATGAATTTTGATATATTTCTCTATGAATTTGATCAAACTTAAAGAGGTTTGGTTTTTCAAAAAAACAATACACTAAATATTTTGAAATATAGAGTGACTAAAGAAATTTAAGAATTCCAACAAATTCAACGGCATAGCAAAGCGCGCACAACCCTTCTAGTTAGTAGTATACTTAAACAATTAACGTGCTCGACAAAATTTGGGTAGGAAGTAAAGTTTATTGGGTGATTAAATTGACCGCACGTCTTGACAAACACGCTTGTTTTCAATGTTGATGGTGTGTCGGTCACAGACTAGGTATGGAGGAGAAAATTGTGTCTTGGTCGGTCCGTAGATAACTAAACAAAGATAGTAAAATGGTATAGCTAATGCGTTGACAAAACAGTCGCGTAGTATAGAAGAAACTTTTGAAGACAGTAATAAGATCAGTGGCGGACCTAGCCCACCAGGCCAGGATGGGTCAGCAGTGGTATTATACTCCTTCCGTTCCAAAATAAGTGTTGATGATCTAGTACAATATTTATACTAGTTTAGTACAAAATCTTTGACACTTATTTTGGAACAGAGGGAGTATTGTTTTATTTTATTTTTTAGCCTTTCTCCTATGTGGTATAAAGGTGGCCCACCCTGGCCACCCTTTTCCTCCGCCATCGAATAAGATTACTAAATTTTATTACCTATTTTGTCTGTTTGTGTGCTTTGCACTTCTTTGCTTTGAGTGGTTTTCCTTGCCCGTCATTGATGAACCCTTCCTACCACTTCATGAGAACAGTCAATAAGGACTTCGACAATGTGAGAACGTCGTCACCGTTCAGTCAACATGCATGGATTTTAACTATCTATATCTAAATTGTTTTTTGTGAATAGAATTCCTTAGTCCTTACCATTAGTTGATTCCTCGGGACATTCAGGAAGGCCTCGGTGGGAACAAGACGACCATCACCGAGAATATCGACATGCTGGTGGCTTTGTATAAATCTTCCATGCACATGGAGAAGGTGGCACGGAAGATCGTTGACATACGCGGCATCGTGAGTAGCTTGGCCTCAGCATACATTCTGAACTCTCACTTGGACTGCTGAAATTCTACTTTTAAGGGTGTTGTGTGTATCTGGTTTGTTTGTGTGGTTTCAGGGAGGGGAGGTGGTGAAAATTGAGGGACAACAACCGAGCTTCTTGACACAGTCCTTCGTGCTGACCAAGAGATCCTTCATCAATATGTACAGGGACCTCGGCTACTACTAGCTCCGCTTTGCCATCTACATTGCCCTCTACCTCTATTGTGGCACCATCTTCTAGGACATCGGTCACAATTACGGATCCATCCATGTTACTAGCAAGAAGTCTCGCTTCATCTTTGCCACTGCCGTCTATCACTGTTGTGCTAATAATGTGACTGAAAACTCTACATACAGGCTCGTGGCTCCGTGCTCAGTTTCGTCGACGCCTTCCTCACCTTCATTTCCATCGGAGGTTTCCCATATTTCGTCGAGGGCATGAAGGTGAAGTGTCGATCGATCTCAATCATACGAATAGCTAGTTGATCTCATCTCACGTCTCATGATATATTGAGATGATGTGCTTTACGTATGCGCAATGCAGATATTTGGAATGGAGAGGCTGAACGGGCACTACCATGTGTCATCATTCATGATCGCCAACACGGTGTCGGTGACGCCATACTTGCTGCTCATTTCCCTGTTGCCTGGCGCAATGGCCTACTATCTTGTCGGCCTGCAAAAGAGCTTCGACCACTTTGCCTATTTCACATTGGTGCTCTTCATGACCATGATGCTGGTGGAGGGCCTGATGTTGATTGTGGCCAGTGTCGTGCCAGACTTCCTCATGGGCATCATCACTTGAGCCGGTATCCAAGGCATCATGATGCTCAACGGCGGCTTCTATAGACTGCCTCACGACCTTCCCAACCCGGTGTGGAGGTACCCCATGTACTATGTCGCCTTCTACAAGTACGCCAACCAGGGGTTCTACAAAAATGAGTTCTTGGGCATCACCTTCCCAACCAACGAATTCGGTGGCACTGCCACCATTACCGGCAGCGAGATCCTTAGGGACGACTGACAGGTGCACATGGGGTACAACAAATGGGTCGACCTCGCGACCCTATTTGGAATGGTCATATTGTACAGGGTGCTCTTCTTGACCATCATGAAGCTTACCGAGAAGGTGAAGCCCATGGTGAAGCGGCTCAGGTTCAGGGGCATTCATCTGTCAGTGCACGTCACAGTCAAGGGCTTCAAAGCAAATGAAGCAAAGTGAGGTGGGAGAGATCATCACAAGGGTTTGTTACTAGAGGAGTGTTGCTTATGAGTACTATAGTGTAACGGTGTTGTGAAGTGTATGTAAAGTCCACAAAAAACAAGTACACAAATCTTGTCGAACTCACATTGAGAAAGGGCATTCTTGCAAAATGTAATTAGTTCATGGGTCAGCTAGAAGCGATTTGTCGATATACACATTGTTACTAGAGGAGTGTTGCTTATGAGTACTATAGTGTAACGGTGTTGTGAAGTGTATGTAAAGTCTGCAAAAAACAAGTGCACAAATCTTGTCGAACTCACATTGAGAAAGGGCATTCTTGCAAAATGTAATTAGTTCATGGGCCAACTATAAGCGATTTGTTGATATGCACAAGCATTATTATTTTTGAAATAAAGGGTCACCCCCTAATTCTCATTTATAAAAATTGATAAGACAAGCATCCATCAATTGCATGTTAAGGCAACAGCCTTACTGTCACACGACAGATTTACGAGCACCTTTCATACAACATGAAACATCTACTAAGCTAAATCTAGACCTTACTATAGAACCACACGACCAGATACCAAAGCTTTTTGAAGTAAAGTTGAATATAAACTACAAATATTATCTAAAAGCATAACAACATATCTCTAGGGTCATCATCTGGCAATACCGAGCATCACATGCACCCAATCTCTCCATTTTTTGAAGCTCTACCGCCACCCACAACATTAGTCTTGCCCCTCTAAAGCCACCTATCCTGGCCTCTTTCGGGAGGAGGGCCATCAAACTCAACGTCCTCCAACGGTGGCGATTGCGGTTGATATATATCCAACATATCTATAATTTTATTATTATTATTCCATGATATTATATTACGAATCTAATACAATTTATATGCTATTATATATTGTTTTTATGTACTAACCTATTAACTTAGTTTCTATTATCAGTTTCTGTTTATTTACTGAAAGTGCGTTATATCGACTAGAGGGGGGGGTGAAAGGCAATTTTTACAAATTCATCACTTGAGGAATTTCAACTTGAGGAATTTGAAATGTGAGGAATAACTAGCAGCGGAATAAGTACTCAAGTACAACAGAAATAAAACGACATCATAATCATCACGATGAAATAAAACATGGATAGATTACAAGTAGCGTGATACAAGATAAGCAGGTGAGGAACAAGGTAACTTGAAGAATTCAAGTTGAGGAAATTGTGAAAGTATTCAGTCAAATTCTTCAAACAGTAACGATCAATTTCATCAACAAGTATACGGGGAAATAGAGGGGTTGAGGAAATAGAACCAGGTAGCTCGATGAAGAAAATGATTTGATGACCCAGTTCCAACTGCTGTTATAGTCATACGTCTGGTTTGGAGTGACCTGGTATTTAAACCAGAGGACACACACTCCTAGGATACACAGTCCTTACCGTATTCTCCTTGAGATAAGGTCACAAAGTCCTCGCCCAACACTCGTGGTAAGTCTTCAAGGTAGACTTCCAAAACCCTCACAAACTGTTCACCCGACGATCCAGAATTTAATGTTGGATGCTCTAGACCAAGGCCACTCCGTGATCCCCAATTGACTACAAGATGCACTAGACCATGACGCCCAACCGTCTAGAAGATACACAGTCTTCAAAGGTAACAAGCGTCGGTTCCACACAGGAACAGTCTCTTCAGTGATGCTCAATCACTTTGGGTTTGGTGGTTTGGATTTGGGTTTTTCCGCACTAATGATTTTCTCTCAAAGTCCTCGTAGGATGGGTTGCTCTCAAATGACTAGTGTCTATTTTCTCTCGGAGCAGCCAACCAGCAGGTGCTTGTGGAGGGTGGCTATTTATATCCAGGGTGCAACCTGACATGATAAGACATAAATGCCCCCAATGATATGACCGTTATGTGGATAAGATGATTGGGGAAAACTGGTGCTAAGCATAGCAACTGTCGGAATTTCGAACTATGAAAGTCCTCAGGCTTATCATGTTCCTCACTTGTAGGCAATTCACACTAGCGAAATCCTAACTCCTCAATTAGATCAATTTCGTCGGAGACGATAAGAACATCGTATCTGTCATTGAAGAACTTGACTGAACTGCAAGAGATTTCCAAAGGCTTCACTTGAAGGATTGGATAGGTTGAGGATTTTGAGTTGAGCATCAGTTGGAAATTTTCCTTAGTATTACCTCGGCTCCCTTTAATAGTACGGTGTTTCCTATGACTCAAAGAAAGGAAATGAAACTACGAAAACAAAAGTCTTCACGCTTCATAGTCCTCGTTCATATCATCAAGGTCACACCAACTTCTTCATTTTCAAAGTCTCTAGGGAATACCAAAGTCCTCACCAAAGTCTTCACGAAAGTCTTTAGTTGAAGACATACATTTTTAGGGGTCGGTAATCTCTGAATATATCAAACTCCCCATCGAGTTATAGATCCCGTGTACACTCACAAACACATTATTTCCATAACCTATAAGTCTTCAATACACCAAAATCACTAAGGGTTTTAGATACACTTGCAATCTCCCCCCTTTTGGTGATTGATGACAAATAGGTTAAGTTTTCAATAGGGATAAACATATGAAGTGAAAGTACTGAGTTTTAGGAATTTGATAGCAAGATATAGAAGAACTCCCCCTGAAGATGTTCATATTTGAGGAATTTGCTTTGGACTGCAAATGCACATGACAGGTTAAAAACATAAAGAACTCCCCCTATATCTTGTAATTCGTACACACATTTAACATATGATATGAAGAATTTTAAATGCATGATGAAAATGGTGTCTGACGAAATTCATCATGCATGCATTAAGTTAACTTCAGGAAATAGCATGAAGAAAGCAGTTCAAAAGAGTCAGACCACTATCGGACTTAAGTTTACAACTCAACCAACAAAAGCTTCACAAGAGCGAGAGTTGTAACTTAAACAAAAAAACAGCCCATATATAGAGACCCGCTAATAGACTAACTCAAATTTTCTCCCCCTTTGTCATCAAAGACCAAAAGGGACAAAAAAGTGAGGACTAATGCCCCTTGAAGAATTTCATCTTGAAGGTGATGTAGGAGCGCCAGCGTTGTCGGGGTCGTTTGTCGATGCAGGGCCTGTCGAAGTGTCATCAATATCCTTAGCTTCATCGGTCTCACGCGATGAAGAATATGAGCTTGTAACCAGCAAAGGAACTTGAACTTTCTTGAATTTCTTCTGAGGAGGATGAGACCAGTCAAAGTTCTGGTGACAGTCCATATCCTTGAGTTCCTCACGAGTCTTGAGATGTGTGAGAATGGCCCATGTGCGATCGAAGATTTCATGCACATAGTAGTGATTTTTCCTCACAGAGTTCTGCGCCACAGTCATGTTATGAAGAATTGAAGCAAATTGATGCTTCACCCACTTGTGATTGTGATCAACCTTCTGATGAATACTTATGAGAAGTTCACGATCTGTCATCACATGAGGGGTGGACTCTTGAGGCTTTTGCGCTGAGGCTTTTGTAGCAAAGTCCTGGGTAGTAGTGTCATCATTGGTGGAGTAGGATGCAGCTTTGCAAAGCTGACCATCCAATGGACGAGTACCTTAATCAATGACATTCTTGCCTTTTCGTTCAACTGAGGCAATTGTGTTCTTGAGGACTTCAATCGGAGGCAGAAAGCCAAAGTGATTTTGGAAGTAAGCTTTGAAGGGAATTGAAACCTTGGTCTGATGAATTTCATGATCCAGGGAGCATAACGCTTCAATTCAAATGGGGCCATGCTGCATTGGCCAAAGTCCTCATGAAGAAATCATGGTAGTTGATGGGAATCCCATGAATGATGTTGAATAGCATGTTCTTCATGACTCCCTCAACTTCTTCTTCTTCAGAGTTGTGACCCTTCTTAGGACAAAGGGTGTTGGTGAGGATGCGATAAACCATCCTGGGCACATAGAGTAAATCCTTCACAAGGAAGGTGGTCCTTTGAGGTTTTCTAGGAGCCAATGGCTTCATCAGCACTTGCATCATATGCTTGGGCAGAGCAGGTTCATCAAACAGGCAATGGGCTTCTTCTGATGGAATTGGAACTAGGACTAACCGAAGCAATTCAGAGGCTGGTGCAGTATAGTGGGTTGATCCAGTCATCTAGTCCAAGACCCATGAGCTGACATCAGAAGCATTACCTGTGATCTGCAAGGTGGCATAGAATTGAAGAATCAGTTCTGCATTCCAATCACAGATGTCAACACAGAATGTAAGAATGCCTACGTTGTGAAGAACTGCGAGCACCGGTGTGAAGGATAGGATTGTTTCCATATCCACATGAGAAATTTGATGGTTCTCGATCTCTTTTCCATTTCCCCCCAGCAATTAAGTGTGTGAGGACATGATCCACACCAAGAGGTAGGTTCAGTGAGGGAAGTTGGGTGCTGGGATCCTCATGCCATATGTCAATGAATTTGTGGATCATCTTGGGATCCAGCATAAGAGGAACATACCTGCCTTTGGCTATGACAGCCTTTTGCTGACTTTCTCTGATGATTTCCTCCAGTTCTTCATCATCAGCCTCATCATCATCCTCAGATCCTGTGGGTACATTCACTATAGCTTTGCTAGTGTGAGGACTTGGTCTTTGACCTCGTCCAGCAGTTTTCTTGAGCTTCAACATAGTAGGACTTGTTGAAGACTATGCTTGAGCAGAGGGACATGCAAAGACCCTTGAAGCAATTGAGAAGCCCTTGGTTCTCAGACACGTTGCAAGATGTACAGGTGTTGAGGACTTTGTTGCAGCAGTAAAGGGCTGAGCAGCTACTGAACCAGTGGGTGAGGCCTTTGAAGGCTTTGCTTGAGGAATCTGAAGTGATGATTTTGAAGTTGAAGATTATGGCTTCACAATAGATTTCTTCACAATAGATTTCTTCAGAGCACTAGCAGAGGCTCCGGCAGTGGCAACACCAGCAAAGTCTTCATTGAATTTCTTCACAGCCTCTTTTGCTTTCTTCGCAGCTTGGCTTGCTGTCTTTCCCATTCATGAGGAAAGTCATCACTAATCTTGAGACTAGTGGGATCAGAAGTTTAGTTTGGAGACAAGGGTGGCCAGTTGCAAAGGGGTTTAACTGCGAATTTCTTCATATATTTGGGAGTGACATAGCGATATTCTTTCCACTCCTCTGACCATCTCCTCTCAATTTTCTGTATGTGAATCTTTCTCTGCTTTGTTGTTTCCTTGCCATGAGTTTCTTCATCTGGAGTGAAATATTCCTCATACAAGTCATCACGTATCTCAAACGCAGTCTGAACTTCAGGTTTCTTTCCACCTTTCTGTGGCTTCTTCCCATCAGCCATTTTATTCGGCTGAGGATTCTGAACTCTTTAGGATTCTGAAGATGTACACAGATTTTCCTCGAGAAATGCTGCAAATGAGTTAAGTTGATGAGAACCTAGTGATTCATCAGCGGACATGTTTGTACCTATGAACAGAGTATAGGTGCGGGGAATTTGAAGAGGTCATATGCGTTCTCAAAAGTGTTTCAAAAACATCAAGTGTGAGGAATTTGACCATGGGTGTCTTAAGGATTTTCACTAAGTGTTCTTTGTCTTAGGTTCCAGAGTTGTGAAAATTTTGAGGATCCACACAATTGAGGAATCTTGAAGAAAATCATAAGTTAGGAAAAACATCAAGTGTATGAACATGTAAGGTGCTTTAGAATGAGATTCTTGAAGAATAAACACCTTTGAGGAAATTGTGGACAACTTGAAGATCAAACAAGGGCAGTAAATACAGATTTTATTTACCCTGATGAAGAACACGACGAACTGAGAGAAGAAAACGAGGAAATTTGTCCGTCTAGATCTCCCATGCCCTAGCTTGGCAGAGGGAGAAAGCTACAGTGGCGGTGGAGTGAAGATTTCCGCGTCCGATGCGAGTACGGCGACGACGAGGTCGAGGCAGTGAAGTTCTTCCACATCGGTGGCGATGATTTTAGCGGTGACGCTAGGTCAGAGCTCGGGAGAGAGTAGGAGTGAGGAGTAACCGAGCATAGTGAAAGGGAAGGGATATTTATAGCGGAGGTGAAAACCAATCTGCCCGAAGATGTTGGACCATATTGCCCCTAACCCTTGCTCTCCACGCGACATGTGTCACCCATGTTCTGAGTAGTGGAGATAGTGGGGGATCGTGGGTTATCCAGTCGTGGGAATCAAAATGGTTTGAGCGGGAACCGCCGAAAATTTTGATAGAAAAAAAATTCAAAGTTCATGTTCGCAAATTCTTCAGCTGTCAAGGACAGTGATGACTTTGAACGAGTTTCAAAGTAGAATGCATATGAAGAATTTTTGAACAGACTAGATTGACTTTAGCATAGAGGGTGAAAGAGTCCGATCAAATTCACTTAGATGAAAATCAACTTGAAGAATTAGCAATAAGTGAATGCTGTTGAGGACATTGAAAACTCAAATATGTATATATATAGTCAACAAAGAACATGAGTTTCATAGTTTGAAGAATTTGAAAAGTTGATGAATTTGAAAAGTTGAGGAATTTGAAAAATTGAAGAATTTGCAAAATGACAAAAAAACTCAACTTTGAAGAATTTCAACGATGGTTGGTGGCGTGACCCACCGTATAAGAATGATGATTTCAGACACTGCATACAATTGTCGTAGGGTTTTGAGAATCAAATTCTTCATTAATTTATTCACACTTAGAGTGTTATTCTTCATTGATTGAAGAAAAATGTTACTTCATGTGTTGCACATCTAAGTCATCAATTTTTCATAAATGTTAGGATGTGTGTCCTTTTTCAAAGAACATTCGAAGATTCTACGATATTTAGCTCACACCGCAAATTGCAAGATCTCTTTTCATCCAAGGGCTTTGTGAAGATGTCAGCCAGTTGATCTTCAGTAGGGATGTGGTCGATGGAGATGTCGCCCTTTACTACATGATCTTAAAGAAAATGATGATGAATCTGGAAATGCTTGGTCTTGGAATGCTGAACTGGGTTGTAAGCAATCTTGATAGCGCTCTCGTTGTCATAGTTGAGAGGCACATTCTTCACCTTGATGCCATGGTCCTTGAGGGTTTGCTTCATCCATAGTAGATGAGTGCAACATGAACCAGCAGCAATGTACTCAGCTTCAGAAGTAGATAGTGATATGCAGTTCTGCTTCTTCGAGGACCAACAGACTAAGGATTGTCCGAGGAAATGACATGTGCTTGTGGTTGACTTGCGATCCACACGATCTCCGGCATAGTCAGGATCAGAGTATCCGACGAGGTGAAGATTTCAGCCCTTAGGATACCATAATCCAAGCGTTGGTGTGTGAGCTAAGTATCAAAGAATATGTTCACATCCTTATGGCCGGTGTGATTCCTTCGGTGTTGCTTGGAATCGGGCACACATGCAAAGACTCAGCATGATATCAGGCCTAGATGCACATAGATACAATAATGAGCCAATCATGGAGCGATATAACATCTGATCGAAATCTTTACCATTTTTGTCAATGTAGAGGTGGCCTTTTGAAGGCATTGGAGTTTTGACGCCTTTGTAGTCTTGCATGTCTTGTTTCCTCAGAACATCCTTGAGGTATTTATCTTGAGATATGAAGATTCCATTGTCTTGCTGACGAATTTGAAGAAAGAAGGATTTCAACTCTCCCATCATAGACATTTGATATTCTTCACTCATCGTATAGGAAAATTCACGACTGTAACGTTTGTCAGTATAGCCAAATATAATATCGTCTACGTATATTTGGCATATGAACAATTCATTGTCATAGGATTTAGTGAAAAGGGTTGGGTCGAGTGAACCGGGTTTGAAGCCTTTCTTCATGAGGAATTCCTTTAGAGTGTCGTACCATGCCCGAGGGGCCTGCTTGAGGCCATAGAGGGCCTTGTTGAGTCTGAAGACTTTGTCAGGATGCTTAGGGTCTTCAAAACCTGGGGGTTGAGCAACTTATACTTCTTCCTCAAGCTTACCATTGAGTAATGCACTTTTCACATCCAATTGATATACGATGATATCATGATGGTTAGCATAAGCAAGCAATATGCGAATAGCTTCAAGCCTACCAACAGGTGCAAAAGTTTCATCAAAGTCAATTCCTTCAACCTGTGTGTAGCCTTGAGCTACAAGACGAGCCTTATTTCTTACCACAAGGCCATTTTCATCTTGGTTGTTGCGGTAGATCCACTTGGTACCTATGATGTTGTGCTTGCGAGGATCTGGCCGCTTGACAAGTTCCCACACGTTGTTGATCTTGAATTGATGCAATTCCTCTTGCATAGCTTGAATCCACACAGGCTCCTTGAATGCTTCATCAACTTTGGTGGGCTCTATGATAGAGACAAAAGCAAACTGCCCACAAAAGTTAGTCAAATGTGAAGCTCTTGAGCGAGTGAGGGGACCTGGTGCATTGATGTTGTGGATGATTTTGTCAATCTGCACTTCATTTGCAACTCTTGGATGAGCAGGTTGACGTGGCTGAGGATTTTCATCAGCACCATCTTCTTTAGGTGTATCAGCATGAATGCCTTCATTGGTTGGAATGACTTCTTCAGTGGGTATGACATCTTCAGTAGCCTTCTGCTTAATAGATTCCTCAGGAGGCTATTCATCTAGCACAGGTGGTAGGTGCTGTCTTTGCGAGCCATCAGTTTCATTGAACCACACATCTACAGTTTCAACAAGCTTGTGGTGGTAGGTGTTGAAGACTCTGTAGGTGTGTGATTCCTTTCCGTAACCAAGCATAAACCTTCATGTGCTTTCGGTTCAAATTTAGAACTATGGTGAGGATCTCTAATCTAGTATTTTGCACCAATGACTTTGAGATAACTTACATTGGGTTTCTTGCCAATCATAAGTTCATATGAAGTCTTCTTGAAGAATTTGCGAAGATATACCCTGTTGATGATGTGGCATGCTATATCAATTGCCTCAGGCCAGAAGCGACGAGGACTCTTGTATTCATCAAGCATGGTGCGAGCCATCTTGAGTCCTGTTTTTGCGCTCCACGACGCCGTTTTGCTAAGGAGTATATGGGGCAGATAACTCATGAGTAATACCAAGTTCATCAAGATTGGTGTTCTTGAACTCAGTACCATTATCACTCCTAATATGCTTCATCTTGACGCCGAATTTCGTGGAGGCCCTTGAAGAAAATCGTCTGAAGACATCCTGCACTTCAGACTTGTACAGAATAATATGCACCCAAGTGTAACGAGAGTAATCATCAACTATGACAAAGCCATACAAACTTGAAGAATTTGTTAGTGTGGAATAATGAGTGGGGCCCAAGAGGTCCATGTGAAGCAATTCAAAGGGTCGAGTCGTGGTCATGATTGTCTTTGAGGGATGCTTGGGTCTGGTCATCTTCCCAGACTCACATGCACCACAGAGGTGGTACTTGAGGAATTTGACACCTTCAATGCCAATGACGTGCGTTTTCTTCATGAGCATGTGCAAGTTCCTCATACCAGCATGTCCAAGTCATCGATGCCACAGTCAACCTTCTGAGGACTTTGCAAGTAGGCATGTGGCAGGCTAAGGACCTGTAGAGAAATCAACGATATACAAGTCTCCTCTCCTAAAGCCTTTGAAGACTTTGGAATTGTCAGATCCCATGATGACAACACAACAATGTTTTCCAAATACGACAACCATATCAAGATCACAAAGCATTGAGACAGACATAAGGTTGAACCCAAGGGATTCGAAAAGCATCACCTTGTCCATGTGTCGGTCCTTTGAGATTGCAACCTTACCTAGACGCAATACCTTGCTTTTTTTCTTTGTCAGTATAGGTGATGTGCTTCAGATGAGATGGAGCAAGTGGCAAATTCATGAGTAGATTCTTGTCACCAGTCATGTGGTTTATGCATCCATTGTCGAGGACCCACTAAGTAGCTTTTGGAGTTTCGTCCTGCAGATGAATTAGTACAACTTATGAACTCATATGCTTCAGAGTGAAGAATATGACATCAATTTCATCTAACATAATTTCATCACACAACATAGTAAGTAAAGCAGTGTGAGGACGTGAGAAATGAGGAATTCATTTCTACATGATTAGCTTGCGTCCTTTCAAGCATTTCCTCAGGTCTCCAGCAAATTCATCAGATGTTTAAGTTCATCTGGAAACTTGACCCTGCATAAGAAATTAGTTCATTGTCTTCACCACCCACATTTGGAGGGGTGGCAAAGAGTTCATCATTCTGCGAGCACCATATGAGAAGGGAGGCATTGAAGCTAGTGCACTTTGTTTCATAGGACGAGGGTTAGAGTACTCATATGAATAAGCAGAGAAATTCTTCGAGGACTTATGAACATAATGATTTGAACAATAATGCACATATTCAGAACTCTTAGATTTTCCCTACGAAACAAATGCATTAGCACGAGAATGATATTTTTGACCATTTGAGGAATTTGGTCCATGTGAAGACTTTGGTCCATATGAGGAATTTGATCTAGGGTTCCTGTTCTTCATGAGTGGTGTCGTGAGGACATTCACTTGAAGATTTTGTAAGCAGCTCTTGGGAACCCAGATTTTCTTCATAGGAGAACCGTTCCTGCAGTTAGTTCCAACAAATCCGGCAAATACTTCACCTTTCTGATTTTTGAAGAATTTGTAGTTGGAGTTAAGTGACTCATTAGAGGAATATGAAGTTTCACAAGTAAAGCCGGATAAAGTGGATGGATCTATAGGAGGTCCTTTTGCAACAACCCATGAGGTTTTGAGGTACTACTCAGGTGTCCAGTAGGATCCATCAGCGTTGAGTTTCCCCTCAAAGGCAATACCCCTCTTTTCTAGGGTTCCTATCCAGAATCTGCTTTTTGAGGACATCGCCAAGGGTTTGATGCCCTTTGAGACTTTTGTACATGCCTGTCACATACAATTCCTTCAACCCTGCATTTTCGGCAGTGATACTTGTGGTATACTTAGATGAGGAATTTGTGGCCACTGGAATAGTTGAAGAATTTGCAGCAATAGAATAATTTGAACATTTAGGTGAAGAATTAGCAGTTTCAAATTTGATGCATTTCAAACAAGGTGGAACAAATTCTGTCTAAGCGGTACTGATCCGTTGAGCCAGTAAGGAATCGTTTTCCCTTTGGAGATCCTCATGACACACCCTTAGTTTCTCAAGATCTTGCTTACTTTGAAGAAATTCATAAGAAAGCTTCTCATGATCGGCTAAGAGAGCATTATGATGACTCTGAAGGTTATCACACTTTGTCTGAAGACTTTTGAGATCGTCAGACAGAGTTTGAGTTCGATCCACTTCCTCATTCAACAGATCATCACTTTTTTCTAGCATTTTTTGAAGCTTTTCAAGTGCACTTTGTTGCCTAGTAGCAATATTAGCAAGTTTGGCATAGCTAGGTTTCACATATTCATCAGATTCACCATCACTTGATTTATGTAGCGACCCGACTCAAAACGAGTCAAGCCTCTGTGTGTTCTGTGCCATCCCTGGATCAGTATGCTGGCACACACAATACATCAATGTATATATCAAAGTGCAATCACATGTAAATAACGTAAAACTGATATATACCTTAAAATAGCAGCGGATACAGTCAACGGGAGTGGAGTCCCAATAACACCAACGGCAAGTTGAGTGCGGACTGTAACCCTGAATCGTACTCTTACCCGTCGTAGAAGAGTATCTGCAACATAAGACGTTGCAGCCGTGTAGGTCAGTACATGGATTGTACTGGCAAGATCACCATAGTAGAACAGAAGAATAAAGACTATTCTATATGCAAAGGCTTTATGGCTCTGTGTCTGAGTTTTTGCGTAAAAGCTGATTTTATTTTCCTACAACAAAGGAATATCAGGAATTTCACTATGGAGTTACCTATCATGACATGGTTCCGCCAACCAATGTCTCAATTGCCCACAAGCATCATTAAGTTGCCCACAATTAGTTATCAGTCCAGTGTTGAGAGTTCAGAGATAGATCTAAGTCTAGAAGCTCAAATTGTCCGTAACCGGGGACACAGCTAATCGATTAGGTTTAACTCTGCAGAGTGTTGTGTACTTTACCCACAAGATTCGTTCCCTCCTGGTAAGTCCTCGCACTGCATGGTGTTTGAGAACAGGATGAACGAAACTTGGTCTTTCAGAGTGGTTCCCTGTCTGTCCAGCAGTGCCCATCCAATCCTAACGTCGACTACATCTCGTAGCACTGCCCAGCAGAGTCACAACAAAGATCAACCAAGACAGAGCCCATAATGACTTGTGGCTACACAGGTAAGCTTCCGGGCATGAAGTATTCATCCTTCTCTTTGAGTCTGGGTGAGGCTTTCCGCGTGAATACTGGCCATCTCCAGCAACACCTAGGCAAATCCACTGGTTTCTCCAGGGTACCGTTCCAACCATCCCTCACCCAGTAGTGTGTATTGAAAAACTTGTTTCTCGAGTCTTGAAGTCTTGAGGTCTTGAATATGCAGATCTTGAAGAAGCCTTCATGAAGTCGTCGTTTTGACGTGGAGTCCTTCTTCACACCACTCATGAACACTCATACCAGACCCGTCTACTTTAGCATCGCATTGCACTAACTAGCGTTCCCGGGGCTTTAGTAACAAGTGGTGGGTTCCTACCTCATGCATTCTACTCAACTACAAGAATTTCAATAACACTACGGGAGGGATTTGTTGAATGATGTCACTACATGCAATAAAACATAGGTATGAACAAAATGGTCAAGTGAACTTGCCTGTACTGTTGATGAAGATAAGTATCGCTCTCAGAAAATACTTGATAGAACTATATGTCACTCTCCGATGAAATCTATTGCAGGCAAGTAACATTCAATAAACATTCATGCCAAAACAAAGAACCAAAAGAACGCAAGAACAAAACATGTCTTGGAGCGAATATAACAACATACTAAGGTTAAAATAAGAAAATATAGGTTCTAACTATGTTATAAAGTGAAAGTGGAGGAATCAACTCAAAAGAGTTAATGGATGATGAACTATTGCTATATAAGCTTAGGTTGGAGAGACTACGAAAGACGATCCAAAGTATGGGAGAACAACATGAACGTTGTTTGACAAATAGTATAAGACATAAGAATTTTTTTGTAGAAAGAATTTAATTGAAAAGGTCAAAAGAAGTTGAACAGTAAATTCAAGTATGAATTGAATCTGAATTTCGCAATGGTCAAAAGAAGTTGAACCAAAGTACGATGGTTATGAATAGAAATATATGACACGAGTATTTAGGGGCAAAAGGAATCAATTGAAAAGGTGTTACATTTTGCAAGATATGATCAAATGAAGGTTCGGATTCAAATTGAATCGCTCCAATTTGAAAGGTTCAAAGATTGAAACTAATGATGTTACTATATATGGGAAGTCAATATGAACATGTAGAAAAAAGAATTACTAGGTTGAAAATGACGAATCAAAAGTTATAAGCAATTCAATATGGCATTGAATTAGCTTAGTACAGTGTGTGAACACATTTTGGGGACTAATACAGAAGTATGAGCAAGATCAAAATTATATGTAGATATGATAACACTAATGATGTGAACGGAAAGATTACTTCGATATGGATCCGACGCAATTGGATTCATCGGAAACGGAGCTACGGATAAAAAGATATGATCAAAAGAAGTTTGAATATAAATCTGAATAAATTTTGAAATTTGAAATTTTGAAAAAGTTGACGTGATAGGTTGATTGGATAGGTGAGGTCAAGACGAAAATCTAGACGTTGGTTTCGTCTAATTCTGTTAAACGAGTAGAAAGTTATGGCTATTTGAAAATTTTGGGCCAAGCTGTTTTACGGAGGAAAAATGCTATGTCTAAAAGAATTCTAGGACTAACAAGTAAATACGAAAACTAATTAATAATCTAATTACTCTATCGTATACTACTATAGAAATACTAGTCTAGGAATATTAAACTACAGGAGTAAAAAAATACGAAGAGAATACCTTTAAAATGCAGAGGAGATATAAATTCAAAGAGGAGACGACTTCCAGAAATCCCGCCGGAGAGAAGATTTTTTTTTATAAAGCTAGTCAAACTGAAACGATTCGATTCAACCCGAAGTGGATGACTTTTGGCTTCACCTATGAGTCTATATTTATAGGTGGAAGGAAGGTACAAAGGTCTAAAGCTAAGCAAGGTGGGACTAAAATCATAGACAAAGAGGAAAAGAGAGAAGAAGAGGGCCACATGGGCTGATTCAGCCGGCCGGGGCGCAGCCAGTTTTTTTTCCGGATGAACAGTGTCCGCAATAACAGTGTTTCCAGTTTTTTTTTAAAACCAGCAAAGAAAAACAAATAAACAAAAATAGAAAAACATTTTATATAGGCATATTATATACCAAAATTTTGAGAAAAATATTTCCTAAAACATGAACATTTGTTTAAGGCCGAATAAATACTTTAAAAAATAGTTTTTTTTTGCAATAACTCCAAAATGAAAAGAAACTAGAATTTCAAATAAATGGCAAATAATTTTTATTTTAAAATTTGAGTCAAAACATTGTATCTGATTTTTGAGTATCATTTACCTCCTCTCATTTGATTTTATAAGAGGGTTTTGAAAATATTTGAACTCAAAATTGAATAGGGATTCGAAATAGAAAATTTTGGGAAAGTCATTTTATTCCCTCTCATTAAAATTTCAAAAGTTTCAAAATTCCACTCAATTTCACAAAATCAATCACACAAAATTCAAGCAAACAATCCTACTAATTTATTTAATATAACATTCCAAAATTTAGAATTTTGGGATGTTACAAACTATCACACTTAAAATGAATCTCGTCCTCGAGATTCGAAAAGGCTAGAAAGAATAGGTTAGGGTTGGGGTCTTCTAGCAAAACCATTGACCAAGAAGGCGTGGGGTCTACCACACTTAAAATGAGAGTTACTAGTCCCTCAAAATCATGATAGTCCTCTGGGTGCATCTGTCTCTTCACATACTTCACGATAGCTCCTTCGAAGACGCTCTTCCGTTTTAAAATCAAAATCTCGTATTCTCATAACAAAATGTATTACCACCGATACTGGGTCTTCTTAGCTGGTAGGTCTCGCGTTCATTCTAAGTAACTTATCGACAATCTCATGGTGGTCTACCATTAGTGGTTGTCCTGCAGTGAAAAATGGGTCGTGGCTTCATTCCTCACCATAAAATTCCTACGGGTGACAACAACTGCCGTATACAAGGGGTTTACATCATACCATTCTAAGGCTTAAACAAAAATCTTCAAAGAACGTCGTCTCTTTGCTATGGGTAAGTCACTCAGATTTACCATTCCAAATAGCAAGAGAATGATAAGAGTAAGTCGTCATGGTGGCCAAGCCATGTCGCACTGAAATCATTACCTTGTATAAGGTTTAGTGAATCTCGTATTCTAACACTTGGGCTTCCTCACAAGCATTGCAGAAATATCTCTTGTCAACGAAAGAGGTTCGGATAAATCCATTGATTCTGCAAGCCAAAAAAATGATCTAGCGTTTTCTTCACAACTCTCAGGTTTTCGTAATACTCCTAAGGAAAACGTTTGCTGATCAGTCGTAGCTTCTTCCAAGTCTCTGCCTTCACAAAGGTGGGGCTTGATCCTTATAAATCTTGAGGTTAGTGACTTGTGGATTCACTTTAATACTTGAACAACTGCATCTCACCCGTGGGGTGACTATCGATCCATATTCCAGCATTACCTTCAGTTCACTCCATGGAATTCATTTTCCTTTCCATTGGTCTGTTTAACCTTGGGTGTGGTTTTCACCATAATCATTCCGTTTCTCAGCATTCCAGCTTCGAAAACTCTTTGTCTCAAAGGTTATTATCCAGATAGTTTGCGGTGATTCCACATTCTCTTCATCCGTATTCACTGATCCAAATTCCTTAACCGGGAGGTACCTGTGGTCACTACCACACTTAAAATGAAATGCACTCAGGTCTGCTTAGACCAAATTTTTGTCTCGTATCCTCGAAAATTGGTCGGAGACTATTGCTCTTAGAATGGCAACTCATATAGTTCAACACAGGAGAGTCATGACATCATAAATTCCATTGATCTCATGACTTTTATTACAGACACTGAGACTTCCGTTACATAACTTCAATCTCTTCTTAAAATTCCAAAATACTTTATTACAAGTGCTGCCATCCACATAGTTTGGTATGGTTCAGCTTCACTCCCAACTTTATTCCTTTATCCCCTCTTGGAGATATGTTAGTACCACTGGAACTTTGCGATGTGCTCCTTGAAATCACCCATCTTCTCCTTGATCAGGGTGGATTTGAGCTTCATCTCCATCATCTTCGTATGCACCTCATGGAGGTATTCCTGAGTATGACAGAGTCTTGCTTCAAGTATTTCTCCAATCTACCGTATGGCTTCCATGGCAGCTTCACGAACAGCGTCAAAGAACGTTGCTCGTGGTACACGAGATATGAAAACGTATTGTCCCATAGTCTTTGGGCATACTCCTTTCTCCCGGTGGAGGTGTACCTCCACATACCAGAGTTCCACTCCAGTTTCCATGAATGGGTAGTCTTTATAGACTGCATCTCCTTCCAGATTGATGTGCTTCATCATATCCTTCAGGATCTTTGGGTAATCATGGTCACTAGTCAGGGTCATGATCGTCTTCGGCCCTTGAGAAAAGACTCATTGGGGGTAGTCATCTGTAGGTATCAGAAAAAGTACTCGAAAATTAACATGTATTTCTTCTTGGGTAAGCATCCTTATCATCCAAACCAAACTTATACTTCCGAACATGTTGCAGAGTACTGACACCCTCAAAATAGTCGGAGATCTTTGTTCATGGGGTAACAACTCATAGAAAAATCATGACACAACAAATTTCATTGATTTACGAAGTTGTTACAATCTCAGAGACTTCCGTTACAAAATAATGTCATGAAACCAAGAGTGCTTCATGATACACTTATTTCCATCTTCAAAACTTTACTAACTCATTCTAGCTTTCTTCTCCTTTGGACATTTATTAGCGTAATGTCCTGCTTCCTTGCTACGAAAACAGATGATTTCTGACAAGTCTCGGGGCTTCTTGATGTTGGTGTTTGCTCCTTGGAGTTCTGGTTCCTTTCTTGGGCACTTATTGGTGTAGTGGCCCATATCCTTACACTTGAAACATCTGATATGACTCAGGTCCTTCTGTTCAGGGGCTTGTCCCTTGCTGAGGTGCTTTGTTCCAATCAAAACTTCAATTTCCTGTGGATCAAACTCCACTTCTTCTGTCGGGAAGTTTCCCAGATACTCTTTTCTTTCCTTCGTACAGTCCTATGAGAAATGTCCTTCTTCCCCACATGAATAGCAGACATTGGAGTAAAATCTGGTTAGGCCTTCTCCATTAGGGTCTTCAACATCTTCCTTCGTCATAAGTTCTCCTAAGTTTTCTATGAAGGTTACCTCCATGGCTTCCTTCTGCTGCTTGATGACTTCTTGTACCTTGGGGTACATTTGGCATTGAGCCGGTTAATGCGTAGTTCCTTCACACAAGACACATGTTACCTGCCCAGTTGGGCATTCCTCAGCTCGGTGATTTTTCTTCACAATGAGGCCATCCATCCTTGTGTTCTTCCTGGGTGTGTCCTATCTCTCCACATATCTTGCATGCACAAATCTTCTTCGCAACGGGGCTTCTGGGTGTTGGTAACAACATGAGATTTTTGCAGAGTCCTCTTGAATTCTTCCCAAGTGATTGATGCTTGCCTATCATGGATATCTTCATGCATCTTCCACCAATTTGCAGCACCTTCTGCAAAGTACCGAAGGGCATATTGGACCATCTTGTTCCTTGTAACAAGGTTACTCCTTAGGTGATCCTCCATGTTCTGAATCCATTCTTCTGTCTCTAACCGAGTCATTGATCCAGAATACACGAGTCTAGCTTCAATCATCATCTATTGGGGTCAAGGTTTTGGGGATGAGATGGGTAAGAGAGAGAAAGGAGGGGATACACACAATACAAACAATGGTTTTGAAAATAGATTTTTGTTGTGGCTGTCGAAAATTAAAACTTTCACACAAATGACAGCTCACAAATCATCGTATCTAACGTAAGTATACAGCATGGGTTTGGTCTTCTAGGGGCATAATATCTTGGAAATTCTTCATGGCCTTCAAGTTCTTCAGATCTGTATAATCTTCAATCCTTTTTGTAGCTCTTCCATAATGGAATACATCTTTGTCTGAGTTGGTCACCAGTTGTCTGATATCTTGTCCTTCTTGGAGGGCTTCAGTTGATCCTTCGTGTGGTCAATGGGAAAAGGGTATTTTCTAACTCTTGATAAAACTCAGAAGGGATGAGAAGTAGAAGATATTTTTGAAAACAAAGTTTTCGAGAAATCATTTCCTAAGGGCTTTCCAGTTTCTAGGGTCACGTCCTACAGTCAACATGTGCTCTGATACCATTTTCTGTAGCGACCCGACTCAAAACGAGTCAAGCCTCTATGTGTTCTGTGCCATCCCTGGATCAGTATGCTGGCACACACAGTACATCAATGTATATATCAAAGTGCAATCACATGTAAATAACGTAAAACTGATATATACCTTAAAATAGCAGCGAATACAGTCAACGGGAGTGGAGTCCCAATAACACCAACGGCAAGTTGAGTGCGGACCGTAACCCTGAATCGTACTCTTACCCGTCGTAGAAGAGTATCTGCAACATAAGACGTTGCAGCCATGTAGGTCAGTACATGGAATGTACTGGCAAGATCACCATAGTAGAACAGAAGAATAAAGACTATTCTATATGCAAAGGCTTTATGGCTCTGTGTCTGAGTTTTTGCGTAAAAGCTGATTTTATTTTCCTACAACAAAGGAATATCAGGAATTTCACTATGGAGTTACCTATCATGACATGGTTCCGCCAACCAATGTCTCAATTGCCCACAAGCATCATTAAGTTGCCCACAATTAGTTATCAGTCCAGTGTTGAGAGTTCAGAGATAGATCCAAGTCTAGAAGCTCAAATTGTCCGTAACCGGGGACACGGCTAATCGATTAGGTTTAACTCTGCAGAGTGTTGTGTACTTTACCCACAAGATTCGTTCCCTCCTGGTAAGTCCTCGCATTGCATGGTGTTTGAGAACAGGATGAATGAAACATGGTCTTTCAGAGTGGTTCCCTGTCTGTCCAGCAGTGCCCATCCAATCCTAACGCCGACTACATCTCGTAGCACTGCCCAGCAGAGTCACAACAAAGATCAACCAAGCCAAAGCCCATAATGACTTGTGGCTACACAGGTAAGCTTCCGAGCATGAAGTATTCATCCTTCTCTTTGAGTCTGGGTGAGGCTTTCCGCGTGAATACTGGCCATCTCCAGCAACACCTAGGCAAATCCACTGGTTTCTCCAGGGTACCGTTCCAACCATCCCTCATCCAGTAGTGTGTATTGAAAAACTTGTTTCTCGAGTCTTGAAGTCTTGAGGTCTTGAATATGCAGGTCTTGAAGAAGCCTTCATGAAGTCGTCGTTTTGACGTGGGGTCCTTCTTCACACCACTCACGAACACTCATACCAAACCCGTCTACTTTAGCATGGCATTGCACTAACTAGCATTCCCGGGGCTTTAGTAACAAGTGGTGGGTTCCTACCTCATGCATTCTACTCAACTACAAGAATTTCAATAACACTACGGGAGAGATTTGTTGAATGATGTCACTACATGCAATAAAACATAGGTATGAACAAAATGGTCAAGTGAACTTGCCTGTACTGTTGATGAAGATAAGTATCGCTCTCAGAAAATACTTGATAGAACTATACGTCACTCTCCGATGAAATCTATTGCAGGCAAGTAACATTCAATAAACATTCATGCCAAAACAAAGAACCAAAAGAACGCAAGAACAAAACATGTCTTGGAGCGAATATAACAACATACTAAGGTTAAAATAAGAAAATATAGGTTCTAACTATGTTATAAAGTGAAAGTGGAGGAATCAACTCAAAAGAGTTAATGGATGATGAACTATTGCTATATAAGCTTAGGTTGGAGAGACTACGAAAGACGATCCAAAGTATGGGAGAACAACATGAACGTTGTTTGACAAATAGTATAAGACATAAGAATTTTTTTGTAGAAAGAATTTAATTGAAAAGGTCAAAAGAAGTTGAACAGTAAATTCAAGTATGAATTGAATCTGAATTTCACAAAGGTCAAAAGAAGTTTAACCAAAGTACGATGGTTATGAATAGAAATATATGACACGAGTATTTAGGGGCAAAAGGAATCAATTGAAAAGGTGTTACATTTTGCAAGATATGATCAAATGAAGGTTCAGATTCAAATTGAATCGCTCCAATTTGAAAGGTTCAAAGATTGAAACTAATGATGTTACTATATATGGGAAGTCAATATGAACGTGCAGAAAAAAGAATTACTAGGTTCAAAATGACGGATCAAAAGTTATAAGCAATTCAATATGGCATTGAATTAGCTTAGTACAGTGTGTGAACGCATTTTGGGGACTAATAGAGAAGTATGAGCAACATCAAAATTATATGTTGATATGATAACACTAATGATGTGAACGGAAAGATTACTTCGATACGGATCCGACGCAATTGGATTCATCGGAAACGGAGCTACGGATAAAAAGATATGATCAAAAGAAGTTTGAATATAAATCTGAATAAATTTTGAATTTTCAAATTTTGAAAAAGTTGACGTGATAGGTTGATTGGATAGGTGAGGTCAAGACAAAAATCTAGACGTTGGTTTCGTCTAATTCTGATAAACGAGTAGAAAGTTATGGCTATTTGAAAATTTTGGGCCAAGCTGTTTTACGGAGGAAAAATGCTATGTCTAAAAGAATTCTAGGACTAACAAGTAAATACGGAGACTAATTAATAATCTAATTACTCTATCGTATACTACTATAGAAATACTAGTCTAGGAATATTAAACTACAGGAGTAAAAAAATACGAAGAGAATACCTTTAAAATGCAGAGGAGATATAAATTCAAAGAGGAGACGACTTCCAAAAATCCCGCCGGAGAGAAGAATTTTTTTTATAAAGCTAGTCAAACCGAAACGATTCGATTCAACCCGAAGTGGATGACTTTTGGCTTCACCTATGAGTCTATATTTATAGGTGGAAGGAAGGTACAAAGGTCTAAAGCTAAGCAAGGTGGGACTAAAATCATAGGCAAAGAGGAAAAGAGAGAAGAAGAGGGCCACATGGGTTGATTCAGCCGGCCGGGGCGCAGCCAATTTTTTTTTTGGATGAACAGTGTCCGCAATGAACAGTATTTCCAGTTTTTTTAAGAAAACCAGCAAAGAAAAACAAATAAAAAAAAATAGGAACACATTTTATATAGGCATATTATATATCAAAAGTTTCAGAAAAATATTTCCTAAAACATGAACATTTTGTTAAGGCCGAATAAAATACTTTAAAAAATAGTTTTTTTTTTTGCAATAACTCCAAAATGAAAAGAAACTAGAATTTCAAATAAATGGCAAATAGTTTTTATTTTAAAATTTGAGTCAAAACATTGTATCTGATTTTTTAGTATCATTTACCTCCTCTCATTTGATGTTATAAGAGGTTTTTGAAAATATTTGAACTCAAAATTGAATAGGGATTCGAAATAGAAAATTTTGGGAAAGTCATTTTATTCCCTCTCATTAAAATTTCAAAAGTTTCAAAATTCCACTCAATTTCACAAAATCAATCACACAACATTCAAGCAAACAATCCTACTTATTTATTTAATATAACATTCCAAAATTTAGAATTTTGGGATGTTACAATTTAGAGGAGGAGTGATGCTTAGGTACCTTGGAACCTTTAGCCATGAAGCAATAGGTGGGAGCGTAATCATCATGCCTGACGTCAGAGTCGTTGGAGTAGTCATTTTCTTCATCGTTGAAGATGGACTTGCTGACAAAAGCACCTCAGATTCAGATTCAGATTCCACCTCAGATTATTCCTCTTCTTCATATTCTTCAGATTCTTCTCTGAGTCCATTTCCTTGCCAATGAAAGCCCGAGCCTTTTTGGAACCATTCTTCTTGTGAATTGAGGACTTTGAAGATGAGGACTTTGCAGATGAGGACTTTGAAGATTTCTTCTTTTTCTTTGAGTCATCAGAACTGTCGTCCTTGTACTTCTTCTTCTTCTTCTTTGATCCTTTTTCCCAGAGAGGACAATCAGAGATGAAGTGACTAGATTTCTTGCATTTGTGACAAGTTCTCTTCTTGTAATCGTCTAAGCAATCTGATTTCCTCAAGACACTTTTTGATGACTTTCCAAATCCACCTTTTCTTGAGAACTTCTGAAATTTTCTCACAAGCATTGCCAGCTCCTGACTCAGTTCTTCAGGATCACCAGGGCTACTATCAGAACCTTTGCCTTCAGATGAGGAGATTGCTTTTGACTTCAAAGCACGAGATGTTCCATAGCTTGGCCCGTAGAGGTCTCTCTTCTCAGCTTGTTGGAATTCCTTAGTATTGAGTCTCTCAAGAATATCAGCAGGATCAAGTGACTTGTAATCTCCATGCTCTTGGATCATCAAAGCCAGAGTATCGAATGAGGAATGAAGAGATCTTAGCAGTTTCTTCACCACCTCATGGTCGGTGATATCTGTAGCACCCAGTGCTTGAAGCTCATTGGAGATATCAGTGAGACGATCAAAAGTTTGCTAAACATTTTCATTGTCTATTCTCTTGAAGTGGTTGAAGAGATTGCGAAGAACATCAACATGAGAGTCACGTTGAGTGGAAACACCTTCGTTGACTTTGTAAAACCTATCCCAGATAAGCTTAGCAAACTCCAAAGCACTCACTCTGCCATACTGGACTTTGCTCGGATGGCCACAGATGATATTCTTCGCTTGAGAACCGAGTTGCAGAGATCGTTGTCAATAGCATCAAGATGTATGTGCATCTTGTTCTTCCAGTAGGGGTAATCCGTCGCATCGAAGGTAGGACATCCCGCGGAAACCTTAATCATACGTGCAGTCGACATAACTAGAACTCCAGGTGGTTAAACCAAAATCACACAGAACACGGGAGTACCTTGCTCTGATACCAATTGAAAGTGTGTTATATCGACTAGAGGGGGGTGAATAGGCGATTTTTACAAATTCATCACTTGAGGAATTTCAACTTGAGGAATTTGAAATGGGATGAATAACCAGCAGTGGAATAAGTACTCAAGTGCAATAGAAATACAGCGACAACATAATCATCATGATGAAATAAAACATGCCGAGATTATAAGTAGCATGATACAGGATAAGCAGGTAAGGAACAAGGTAACTTGAAGAATTTGAGGTGATGAAATTGTGACAGTCTTCAGTCAAATTCTTCAAACAGTAACGATCAATTTCATCAACAGGTATATGAGGAAATAGAGGGGTTGAGGAAATAGAACCAGGTAGCACGATGAAGACAATGATTTGATGACCCAGTTCCAACTGCTGTGATAGTCGTACGTCTGGTTTGGAGCGGCCTGGTATTTAAACCTGAGGACATACACTCCCCGGATACACATTACTTACCGTATTCTCCTTGAGCTAAGGTCACAAAGTCCTCGCCCAACACTCGTGGTAAGTCTTCAGGGTAGACTTCAAAAACCCTCACAAACTGGTCACCCGACGATCCACAATTTACTGATGGATGCTCTAGACCACACTCCGTGATCCCCAATTGATTGAAGGATGCACTAGACCATGATGCCAAACAGTCTGGAAGATACACACTCTTCAAAAGTAACAAGTGTTGGTTCCACACAGGAACAATCTCTTCATTGATGCTCCATCACTTTGGGTTTGGTGGTTTGGATTTGGGTTTTTCCTCACTGATGATTTTCTCCCAAAGGCATCGGACGATGGGTTGCTCTCAAATGACAAGTGTCAGTTTTCTCTCGGAGCAGCCAACCAGCTAGTGGTTGTAGGGGGTGTCTATTTATATCCAGGGTGCAACTTGACATGATAAGACATAAATGCCCCCAATGATATGACCGTTATGTGGATAACATGATTGGGGACAGCTGGCGCTAAGCATAGCAACGGTCGGAATTTCGAACTATGAAAGTCCTCAGGCTTATCATGTTCCTCACTTGTAGGAAATTTGCACTGGCGAAATCCTAACTCCTCAGTTAGATCAATTTCGTCGGAGACCAGAAGAACATCGTCTCTGTCATTGAAGAACTTGACTGAACTCTAAGAGATTTCCAAAGGCTTCACTTGAAGGATTGGATAGGTTGAGGATTTTGAGTTGAGCATCAGTTGGAAATTTTCCTTAGTATTACCTCAGCCCCCTTTAACAGTACGGTGTTTCCTATGACTCAAAGAAAGGAAATGAAACTACGAAAACAAAAGTCTTCACGCTTCATAGTCCTCATTCATATCTTCAAGGTCACACCAACTTCTTCATTTTCAAAGTCTTCAAGGAATACCAAATTCTTCACCAAAGTCTTCACAAAAGTCTTCACGAAAGTCTTTAGTTGAAGACATACATTTTTAGGGGTCGGTAATCTCCGAATAGATGAAACTCCTCATCGACTTATGGAGCCTGTGTACACTCACAAACACACTAGTTGCTTAACCTATAAGTCTTCAATCCACCAAAATCACTAAGGGGCACTAGATGCACTTACATTTGCTCATTTCTATGTTTTGCAGAGAAAATGAAGTCCAAACACGATGAAATTTTACGGTGATTTTTTCTGTATAGAAGAGACCCTAGAAAATTTGATGTGGCACTAAAGACGTTCGACGAAGCCACAAGTTAGCGTGGCTCGCCCTAGTTGTGCCCCGCTCGTGGTTCCTGATACGTGCATTTTGCATCATGATTTTATATTGATATTTATTGCATCATGGGCTGTTATTACATGTTTTGGCACAAAACTTATGCCTTTTCTCTATTATTTTACAAGGTTTACATGAAGAGGGAGAATGCCGGTAGCTGGAGTTCTGGACTAGAAAAGGAGCAAATCTGAGATACCTATTCTGCACAACTCCAAAAGTCCTGAAAATCTACGGAGAATTATTTTGGAATATATAAAATATATTGGGTGAAAGAAATACACAAGGGGGGGCCACCAGGCAGCCACAAGCCTGCAGGGCGCGTCCTTGGGGCTTGTGGCCCACCTGGCAGCCCTCCGATGCCCATCTTCTGCTATATTGAGGGTTTCGTCCTGGAAAAAATGATAATAGAGCTTTCGGGATGAAGCACTACCATCTCGAGGTGGAACTTGGGCAGAACCAATCTAGAGCTCTGGCAGGGCGATCCTGCCAGGGAAACTTCCCTCCCGGAGGGGGAAATCGAAGCCATCGTTGTCACCAATGATCCTCTCATCGAGAGGGGGTCAATCTCCATCAACATCTCCATCAGCACCATCTCCTATCCAATCCCTAGTTCATCTCTTGTATCCGATCTTTGTCTCAAAACCTCAGATTGTTACCTGTGGGTTGCTTGTAGTGTTGATTACTCCTTGTAGTTGATGCTAGTTGGTTTACTTGGTAGAAGATCATATATTCAGATCCTTGATCATCATTAATACTCCTGTGATTATGAACATGAATATGCTTTGTGAGTAATTACGTTTGGTCCCGAGGACATGGGCTAAGTCTTGTTATAAGTAATCATGTGAATTTGGTATTCGTTCGATATTTTGATGAGATGTATGTTGTCTCTCCTCTAGTGGTGTTATGTGAAGGTCGACTACATAACACTTCACCATTGTTTGGGCCTATAGGAAGGCATTGGGAAGTAATAAGTAGATGATGGTTTGCTAGAGTGACAGAAGCTTAAACCCTAGTTTATGCATTGCTTCGTAAGGGGCTGATTTGGATCCACATGTTTCATGCTATGGTTAGATTTATCTTAATTCTACTTTTGTAGTTGTGGATGCTTGCAGGAGGGGTTAATCATAAGTGGGAGGCTTGTCCAGGTAAGGGCAGCACCCAAGCACCGGTCCACCCACATATGAAATTATCAAACTAACGAACGCGAATCACATATGCATGATGCAAACTAGCTTGACAGAAACTCCCATGTGTCCTCGGGAGCGCTTTTCTTTATATAAGAGTTTGTCCAGGCTTGTCCTTTGCTATAAAAAGGATTGGGCCACCTTGCTGCACCTTTGTTATAATTGTTACTTGCTACCGTTACAAATTATCTTATCATAAAACTATCTGTTACCGATAATTTCAGTGCTTGCAGAGAATACCTTACTGAGAACTGCTTGTCATTTCCTTCTGCTCCTCGTTGGGTTCAACACTCTTACTTATGAAAGGACTACGATAGATCCCCTAAACTTTTGGGTCATAATGACTCTTTTCTGGCGCTGTTGCCAGGGAGTGAAGCGCCTTTGGTGAGTGGAACTTGGTAAGGGAAAATTTATATAGTGTGCTGAAATTTAATGTCACGTGTTACTATGGAAAGTAATCCTTTGAGGGGTTTGTTTGGGGTATCTTCATATCGACCGGAAACACAAAGAGTTGTCCCTCAACCTACTGAGCCTACTGAAAATATTTATTATGAAATTCCTTCGGGTATGATAGAGAAACTGCTAGCTAATCCTTATGCATGAGGTGGAACACTATGTCCGGATTTGCATCTAATCTATGTGGATGAAGTTTGTGGATTATTTAAGCTTACAGGTTTGCCCGAGGATGTTGTGAAGAAGAAGATCTTTATTTTATCTTTGAAGGAAAAGGCATTGGCATGGTACAGGCTATGTGATGATATTAGATCATGGAACTACAACCGACTGAAAATGGAACTTCATCAGAAGTTCTATCCTATGCATCTGGTTCATCGTGATCGGAATTATATTTCCAATTTTCGGCCTCATGAAGGATAAAGAATTGCTCAATCTTGGGGGAGGCTTAAGTCAATGTTATATTCATGCCCCAATCATGAGCTCTCGAGAGAAATTATTATTCATAATTTTTATGCCTGGCTTTCTCGTAGTGATCAGTCCATGCTCGATACTTCTTGTGCCGGTTCTTTTATGAACAAAGATATTGAATTGGAATGGAATTTATTTGAAAGAATTAAACACAACTCTGAATATTGGGAAATCGACGAAGGTAAGGAGTCAGGTATGAACCTTAAGTTTGATTGTGTTAAATCCTTCATAGACGCTGATGCTTTTCATGAATTTAGCACTAAATATGGACTTGACTCTGAGATAGTAGCTTCTTTCTGTGAATCTTTTGCTACTCATGTTGATCTCCCTAAGGAGAAGTGGTTTAAATATCATCCTCCTATTGAAGTGAAAGTAGTTGAACCTATTAAAGTTGAAGAGGAAATTATTACTTATAATGTTGATCCTGTTATCCTTACTACTTACATTGAGAAACCATCCTTCCCTATTACGATAAAGGAACATGCTAAAGCTTCGACTGTGGTATGTAAGAGTTGTATTAGAACACCTACACCCCTTGAGCAAATTAAAGTTGAACCTAGTATTGCTATAGTTAAAGATCTCTTGGTTGATAATATTGATGGGCATGTTATTCATTTCTGCAATGAAGCGGCTAGAATTAATAGACCTGATACTAAGCATAAACATACACTACTGGAATCAGGATCTTTGCCGTTAGCCAGCTCTTTGTCGTCTGCCAGCTGACGGCAAAAAAGGTCTTTGCCATCAGCCTAAATAAAACGGATGGAAAACAAAGAGCTGACGGCAATGATATCCTTGCCGTCAGCCATCTCTTTGCCGTCTGCTAGCTAACGGCAAAGCCTCTTTGCCATCTACTAGCAGACGACAAAGAGGGAGGCTGGCCCACAACGAGAACCAGCTAATGGACACTTCCTTTGCCGTCCGCTAGCGGACGGCAAAGAGAGTGGTCGTCTAATGGCCGTTTCCCCCGGCCCCACCCCACTAACTAAGGCTCGTTGCCGTCTACTAGCAGACGGCAAAGAGCCTTAGTATACCTGTCAGCGCGCCCCACCCCTCTCTCTCCCCTCCTTGCACCCCCTACTCCCTCGTCCCCAAGCCACCGCCCCCCCCCCCGTGCCACCGGCCGCTGCCGCCCCCCCCCCCCGTGCCACCGACCGCCCCCTCCCCTGCCGCCGACCGCCCGCGCCCTTGTAGCCGGCCGTCCCCGCCCCTGCCGCCGTTCGCCCCCACCACTACCGCCGACCGCCCCCGCCCCTGCCGCCGCCCAAGGTACTTCTCTTCTCCCCTCTCCTCTTTTTTTAAGGTTTAGGTTTAATTTAGATTTTGTTTAATTAGGTTTAGGTTTAGGTTTAGGTTTAGGTTTAGTTTAGGTTTAGTTTAGTTTAAGGTTTAGTTTAGGTTTAGTTTAGTTTTAGGTTTAGTTTAGGTTAAGAAGAAGAAGAAGAGGAGGAGGAGAAGAAGAAGAAAAAGAAGAAGAAGAAGAAGAAGAAGAAGAAGAAGAAGAAGAAAAAGAGAAGAAGAGGAGAAGGAAGAAGAGGAAAAAGGAAAAGAAGGAAGAAGAGGAAAAAGGAAAAGAACGAAGAAGAGGAAGAGGAAGAAGAATAAGAAGAAGAGGATGAGGAGAAGAGGATGAGGAGAAGAGGAGAGGAAGAAGGAGAAAGAGAATAAGAAGAAGGACGCCACGACCCCCGACCCCCGACCACCAACCATCGACGCCATCGCCCCCCGACCATCGACACCACCGACCCCCAACCACCGATGCCATCGAGCCTTGACCGACAACGCCACCGACCCCCGACTCCACTGACCCCTGATCACCGACCCTCGACCCCCGACGCCACCGACCCTCGACGCCCCGGAACCTTGACCCCTCAGACCCCCGACCCCCGACCCCCAACCACTGACACCATCGGCCCCCGACCACCGACATCACCGACCCCCGACCATCGACACCATCGACCCCGACCACCAATGCCACCGACCCCCGACTCCACTGACCCTTGATGCCACTATCTCCCGATGCCATTGACCCCCGACCCCCGACACCTATTCTGCCTCCTGTTGACCAAAAAGGTGCTCTTTGGCCTTCGTGAGGCTGAGGAGATCATAGTTTTGTAAATTGTGAGATAGGTCACATATTTTCCTATTTTGTTATAAAAACATCATATTTTGTGTTTATCCGGTGAATTTTAATGTGAAGTTGTTCAACGACCTCCCCGTGCATCTGACGAGCTCCTCTGTTGCGTTCGTTGGTGAGCACAAATGACATCTTCTCCGCCGACACCCTTAAATTTTTTTGCTCTGTTCCGGTCTTCGTGCGGATGAAACTTGATAGCTATAGGTGTCTTCAATCATCAGTATGCGTAACCACTATGCGTCTCCCGTTCGAAAGGGTTACATCTATAAATATGCATTCATTAGCATATTTATAACCGTGATTCTTTCGAATCGTCCAACATTATCCATGGTTAGCCCAAGTATGTGTAGATTAGGTTCGTTTTTCCCATATGCTCTGCTCCGCATCCGATGCAGAATTTCGTCAGTGCCTCCCTGTTGTTCTCCGGGTACACATCCTCTCTGCTTATTGCCAAGACGTGTATCAGGAGAACAGTGGGGAGGTGCTGCCGAAATTGTGCGTCGGATCTGGAGCGGAGCATGGGAAAACGAACTCAATCTACACATACTCGGGTGGGATTAGGACCTATCTTTACCTACTAGCGTCTAGGTTGCATCGACGTAATAAAACTGACAAACTCTATTAACTGATGAATATGGTTTGCTGAATTATGTATATATTTTTTGTGTGTCCAGTAGCTAGGCAAGATGAGTGATCGTGGGTGGATGTACACCGGTCACACTAGTCAGAAAGACATGACCCATGAATGGATAACAAAAACCAAGGAGTTTGTGAGAGTCACATTTGCAAATGGACAAAAAACAACCTGGTGCCCTTGTGTCGATTGCGACAACTTTAAGAAGAAGTCAGAGTTTGAAATGATCAAACACCTGCAGAAGTGGGGTTTTACGGCTAATTACACGGTTTGGACATTTCATGGTGAGTCTGCCCAACGTGCCAGAGCTGAGGTGGTTCGTCGTCACACCGACAAGCATGGTACCAGGATCGAAGACATGGTGCAAGACTTTGATGATGCTCGGGATTCAAACGATGAGATGGAGGAATCTACAAAGGACTTTTATGAAATGTTGGAGTCTACAAAACATCCTCTCCACCAACACACTGAGCTTTGTCAGATGGATGCCATCGCACAAGTAATGGCTTTGAAGACTTAGTTCAACCTGAGCAGAGAATGCTACGACGCGAGGATGATGATATTTCGATGCTTTCTACCCAAAGGCCATGTATTGCCAGCAAACTTGTACCAGTCGGACATAATCCTACGTGCGCTTAACATGCCCTATGAGAAGATAGATGCGTGTGAGACTGGATGTGCCTTATTTAGGCTTGAGTATGCGGGCTTGAACTATTGCCCCATTTGCAATGCTTCCAAGTATGTTCTGGTAGACAACGGTATGGGTGAGAAGAGTGAGACCAAAATCCCCATTAATGTTCTTCGGTATCTGCCAATCATACCAAGACTTCAACGTCTTTTCATGGTCGAAGACACGGCCAGACATATGACGTGGCATAAATTGGGCAAAAGAATAGAACTAGATGCAGATGGGAATCCGATGTTGGGACACACTTCAGATGCTTTTGCGTGGAAGCACTTCGATGCCTTACATAAGGATAAAACGCCAGATCCAAGGCATCCTCGAGTTGCCATCAACACGGATGGGTTCAATGTGTATGGTATGATGGCAACATAGTACGGTTGTTGGCCTGTATTTGTCATTCAACTCAATCTCCCCCCGGAGAGATTATGAAAAGAAAGAACATTTTCTTGACGTTGATATTTCCAAGGCCCAAAACTACGGGGAAGAATATGAATGTGTACATGAAGCCGCTTAAGTATGAATTGCAAGAAGCCTGGGATAATGGTATCAAGACATACGACGCCGCTACTAAAAGAACTTCAAAATGCATGTGTGGTACATGTACTCGTCGCATGACTTGTCGGTGTCTGCGCTATTCATTGGCTGGTGTGTGCATGGAAGGTTTCCATGCCCCACATGCAAGGCCGCTCTTGAGTTCCATTGGCTGCAGGCGGGTCACAAGTTTTCTTGCTTAGACATGCATAGACAATTCCTGGATCCTGACCATAAGTTCAGAAAAGACAAGAAGAATTTCATCAAAGGTAGAGTTGTCAAAAACACTGCACCACCTGCATTGACAGGCCAACAGATCCTGGATCAGAAAAACGCTCTCGAGCCAGATCCAGGTCCTCCAGGGTATTTCAAAGGGTATAATACAGAACACGCCTGGACTAACAAGATATGTTTGTGGGATCTGCCTTACTTTAAAGACCTCCTTTGCCCACACAACATCGACGTGATGCACATTGAAAAGAATATTGCGTAGGCCCTTTTTGGTACATTGTTCGGCATAGAGGGGAAGTCGAAGGATAATCCTAAGGCTAGAGTCGATCAGGAGGCTCTATGTGATAGACTGTTACAAAACATTCGACAACCGAAAGGAAAGAACAACTGGAGGAAGCCAAAGGCATGGTTAGATCTTGTAAGGCCAACTATGAGGGAAATGATCTTGTGGGTCAAAATGCAGTTGATGTTCCCCGATGGGTATGCAGCGAATCTAAAGAGGGGAGTGAGTCCTGACAAATTGAAAATATTTGGTCTCAAGAGTCATGATTGGTACATATGGGTTGAGCGGGTAATGCCGGTGATGTGGCGTGGCTTTATCCCTCAGGATGAATGGCTAGTACTAGCAGAGTTGAGCTATTTCCGTGCTCTTTTTGAAAAATAACTATCGCCTGACGTGCTAGACGAACTAGATGAGTTGGCGCTGAAGTTGATCTGCAAGTTAGAAAAGATCTTTCCACTAGGCTTCTTTAATCCAATGCAGCATTTGATTTTGCATCTCCCGAGCGAGGCACGATTGGGGGGGCATGTAAAATCATTGGTGCTTCACAACTGAGAGGATGCATAAGACGCTTCTAGCAAAATGTAAAAATAAACGTAGAGTTGAAGCATCGATGGCCGAGGCATTCATTAATGAGGAGGCGGCAAACTTCATGACAGCACACTACAAAGCCAAGAATCGTCATTTGCATAATCCGAAGCCTCGATACAATGATGGCGACCGTGAAAAAGGTCGATCCAACCTCAGCCTATTCAAAGGGAAGCTCGCACCAGCCGGTGCTTCGAAAGCAATAGCGTTGGATGTCGAAGAATGGCAGGCCATTTCGTTGTAGATCTTCAACAACCTAACAGAAGTGCGGCCGTACATCGAGTAAGTTCTCGGTACATTGTTTTGCAACTTCTAATTCCTTTGAAATTCTCTTATTCCCGGATATGTGATAGAGTTGATACGTCTCCAAATTCTCAGATGGAGCGGTGATCCAAAACGATTCCAGCGAAGAGTATGAGCTTCTGGCAAAGCATGGAGGCGGCTATCCCAGTTTCATCTCTTGGTTCAAGCAAAACGTAATTTCCATTAATTAGACGATTTCATTTCTTCGCCTAGTTTGCGGCTAATGCAACAATCCTTTCGTATTAAACTTGTAGGCAAATGCAGAGTCTATGGACTTCGAATTGAGACAAGTCGCTAATGGTATTGACTATAAGGTCCGTTCATTTGACAAATACGACATCAACGGGTATCACTTTCGTACTTTTGGCAAAGAGCTATCTATGGCCGACCGAAAGTCTACAAATTGTTGTGTCTCCGATGTCGGTAAAGGAGGGGTCGAGTATTAGGGAAGAGTTGAAGCAATTTATGAACTTACATTCTTTGGTGAAAACCCACCAAACGCCGTAGACTTCAAATCTTATTGGCTCCAGCTGAAGGAGACTAGAAGGACTCATGAACATATAGGGCTAGTCGAAATCAAACAAAGCACCCATTTAGATGTTCCCGATGTCTATATTACGGCTCAACAGGCGACCCAAGTTTTCTATCTACTGTGGGCCTGCCAAACGGATCCAAATTTGAAAGGTTGGGATGTTGTTTATGATGTGCCACCACATTTTAGACCACCTCCCCTCAATGAAGATGATTACGAACCTCACATTAACCTAGTCACATATGAAGGAGAATTCTTCCAAGAAACACGTGTTTCCAAAAAATGTTTCAAGAACCGCTCTACTTCACCCCAGAACATTGTGGTCGACAGCGATAGTGAATCCGACTTCACCCCTGAGCTGGAACAAGAAGAGACGGAAGAAGAAGAGGTTAATGTTGCGGATGACCTGTCAATGCTTGACCGATTACATAGTGGCCTTCCAGATGTTGATGCATCTATTGATGATGCTGATGAGCATGTCATTACTGATAGTGATGATGATTATGCATTTATTGATCTCGGACGATGAAGATTAATATTAGTAATGTGAGGTATTCAATTATTATTATGTACATATATATTATTAATTAGTTCATGTTATTAGGTATTCAAATTTTTTATGTTGAACTAATTTCGTTCACTCTTTGTCATTGCAGGTGTTGACAGATGGTGGGCTCGGGTGGAGAGTGCTGTGAGCCTCCTTCCTCAGCGCGTGCTAGGAGGGGTGCTATTATTCCACCCCAGCAACTCCGGAGAGCGTTGGTACACAGTATGCAGACACTGGCGGGCGCTTCTTCTTCAACCGGGAGAGGTCGGGGGAAGACGAAGAGAGGTGCTAGAAGTAGGAAGGCTGCTGCGCCTTCCTCGCCGCCACCCCCAGCTGATTCTCCTGACCACAGGAGTGCTCCGTCTCAGGTGGACCCGTCTAACTTGGACCCATCTCGGACTCCGGTCACCGAGCCTCCGGTCGACGAGCCTCGGGTCACCGAGCCTTCGTCCCAAGAGACTCCGGTCCCAGAGTCTTCGGCCCAAGAGACTCGGGTCCCAGAGTCTTCGTCCCACGTGACTCCGGAGGCTAGTGGCCATGCTGATGGTGGCGAGGGCAACTTGTCTGAGGACACCTATAGCGAGGGCGAGCTGGTTGAGGAGGGCAAGAAGGTCTACCAGCCTGGTTGTACAAAGCTCCCGCCCGTGCCGACGACCCGCGATCAGAGGTGGTTGATTACGCCTAATGCAGAGAAGTAAGTGCATTTACTCTTTTTAACCTTTTGCCTTCATGTTCCTTCAAATTAATATCTAATGTGTTGGTCTTGTCATACTGCAGGTGTTGGAAACACGAGCGTGGTGTCCGCAGGCCCAACCAGGTCCTTGGTGTTCTTCTCCGACACAACGTCCTGCGAAGGTCCAGTTGCCCGGTGAGGGTGAGGTTCAACAGGTAGCACTGACCTGGGAGCTGTACATGGCTGCCCGGCCCCGCCGGAGGAGATGGTCGATGGTGTCTTGTGTGAGACGGTGGCTGACATTGTGATTCGTCACTTGTGGGTAATTTCTCCTTTACAGAATTAAAAATCAACAACACCTAGTGATTGTACTAATCAATGTTGTCTTGTTTGTTTGTAGACCTTCTGCAGGTGTCTTGAGGAACACGAGGCGAAAGCGGCTGTTGTTCTCGAAGCTGAGTACAAGCGCCTACTTCAGGACTTATGGCATGAGGCACAGGTGTAGGCTATTCGAGACTACTACACCTCGACTAACATTAAGAGGGCCAAGAAGAAGTGCCGCAAAAATTATCTGAGTAAGGAGAAGTTAATGAACGTAATTATCTATTCTTAAGGCCTTGTACTTAGTTTCCTTGATTTGATTCGTAGGCATAGCGCTGAAATTTCTCTTGTCTATCTTAGGTGCCCCCGAGATGGTGTGCGGATAGGATGGACTGTTGGGAGGCATTGGTGGATGGATGGTGCTCTCCCGAATGGCTAGCCGAACACAATAAGGCCAAGGATAAGCATGCCCAAATGAGAGGTGTGCCACACCATCAACGGAGCTCCAACCTGTTTGAGTACGGGGATCACTGGGTATGTGGTTTGCTTCATGATTCATGCAATTTAATTCTTCATGCTAGCTTGAGTCCTTAACTAATATTTTGTTCCTCTCACTACTGGAATCAGCAAATTTGTCATTTGCCAGTTCTTTGCCGTCAGCTGGCAGACGGCAAAGAAGCTCTTTGCCATTAGTTTCCAAGAAACAGTCGACAAACAACTAGCTCACGGCAAACAAGCTCTTTGCCATCAGCCACTTCTTTTGCCGTCTGCTAGCGGACGACAAAGGATGTTAGCCGTCACCTACCGGATGGAAAAGAGGGAGGTGGGCCCACTGACGAGCCACTTATAGTTTAACCTAACGGCCCCCCTCTTTGCCGTATGCTAGCTGACGGCAAACCTCCTTTGCCGCTTGCTAGCGAACGGCAAAGAGGGGGGCCTAACTAATGGCACTGCCCCACCCCGTCTCTCTCTATATCTGTTTCTCTCCCTCTCCTCCCCGCCGCACATCGCACGCGCGCCGCCGCCCCGTCGCCGCACCAGCCCGCCGCCCACCGGCCCACCGCCCCGGCGCCACCGCCGCCCCCCGGCACCACCATGGCCCCGTTGCCCCCGCCGCCGTGCCCAAGCCCCTCTGCGGCCAATCACCTTCCTACGGCCCCGTTGCCACCGCCGCCCATCGCCAGCGCCCGCCGCCCCACCGGCCCATCGCCCTGTCACCCCTGCCACCGCACCCGGGCCCCCTGCGGACCACCGCCCCCCTGCGGCCCCGTTGCCACCGCTGCCCGTCGCCGCACCGCCACCCAGTGCCCCCCCCCCCCGCCCTCCCTGATGCTCCCCTGCCCCGCCCCCCTCTGGCGAGCTCTTCCCCTCTCCTCTTTTTTTGTTTTTTAGGTTTAAGTTTAGTTTAGACTTAGTTTAGGTTTGGTTTTAGGTTTAGTTTAGGTTTAGTTTAGGTTTAGTTTAGGTTTAGGTTTAGGTTTAGTTTTAGGTTTAGTTTAGGTTTAGTTTAGATTAGATTTACATAATTAGAAGAAGAAAGAACAAAGATGGAAAAAGAAAATAAGAATAAGAGAAGAAGAGAAGAAGAAGAAGAAAGAAGAAGAAGAAGAAGAAGAAGAAGAAGAGAGAGAGAGAGAAGAAGAAGAAGAAGAAGAAGAAGAAGAGAGGAGAAGAGGAGGAGGAGAAGAGAGAGAAGAAGAGGAAAAGGTAAAGAAGGATGAAGAGAAGAGAAGAAGAAGAAGAAGAAGAGAGAAGAAGAAGAAGAAAGAAGAAGAAGAATATGAGGAGGAGGGGAAGAGGAGAAGAAGAAGAAGGGAAGAGCCCCCGATCCCCGACGCCACTAAACCCCAACCTCCGACGCCACCGACCCTCGACCCCTGACGCCATAGACAGTCAACCCCCGACGCCACCGACCCCTTACGCCGCGGACCCCCGACCCCCGACCCCCGACCACCGACGCCATCGCCCTCCGACCACCCACACCATCGACCCCCGACCACCGATGTCGTCGACCCCAGACCACCAATGTAACCAAACCCCTGACTCTCGACACCATCAAACCCCGACCGTCGACGCCACTGTCCCCTGATGCCATTGTCTCCCAATGCCACGGACCCCTGACCCCCGACACCTATTCTGCCTCCTGTTGACCAAAAAGGTGCTCTCCGACCTTCGTGAGGCCGAGGAGGTCATAGTTTTGTAAATTATGAGCTAGGTCACATATTTTCCTATTTTGTTATAGAAAACATCATATTTTGTGTTGATCAGTATGCATCACCACTATGCGTCTCCCGTTCGAAAGGGTGGCATCTAGAAATATGCATTCATTAGCATATTTATAACCTTGATTCTTTCGAATTGTCCAACGTTATCCATGGACAGCCCGAGTATGTGTAGATTGGGTTCGTTTTCCACTATGCTCTACTCCAGATCCGATGCAGAATTTCGTCAGTGCCTCCCTGTTGTTCTCTGGGTACACATCCTCTCTGCTTATTGCCGAGACGTGTATCAGGAGAACAGCGGGGAGGTGTTGCAGAAATTGTGCGTCGGATCTGGAGTAGAGCATGGGAAAACGAACCCAATCTACACATACTCGGGTGGGATTAGGACCTATCTTTACCTACTAGCGTCTAGGTTGCATCGACGTAATAAAACTGAGAAACTCTATTAACTGATGAATATGGTTTGCTGAATTATGTATATATTTTTTGTGTGTCTAGTAGCTAGGCAAGATGAGTGCTCGTGGGTGGATGTACACCGGTCACACTAGTTAGAAAGACATGACCCGTGAATGGTTAACAAAAACCAAGGAGTTTGTGAGAGTCACATTTGCAAATGGACAGAAAACAAACTAGTGCCCTTGTTTCGATTGCGACAACTATAAGAAGAAGTCAGAGTTTGAAATGATCAAACACCTGCAGAAGTGGGGTTTTATGCCTAATTATACAGTCTGGACATTTCATGGTGAGTCTGCCCAACGTGCCAGAGCTGAGGTGGTTCGTCGTCGCACCGACGAGCATGGTACCGGGGTCGAAGACATGGTGCAAGACTTTGATGATGCTTGGGATTCGGACGATGAGATGGAGGAATCTGCAAAGGCCTTTTATGAAATGTTGGAGTCTTCAAAACGTCCTCTCCATGAGCACACTGAGCTTTGTTAGATGGATGCCATCGTGCAAGTAATGGCTCTGAAGGCTTAGTTGAACCTGGGCAGAGAATGCTACGATGCGATGATGACGATATTTGGATGCTTTCTACCCAAAGGCCATGTATTGCCACCAAACCTGTACCAGTCGGACAAAATCCTATGTGCGCTTAAGATGCCCTATGAGAAGATAGATGCCTGTGACTATGGATGTGCCTTATTTAGGCTTGAGTACACAGGCTTGAACTATTGCCCCATTTGCAATGCTTCTAGGTATGTTCTGGTAGACAACGGTATGGGTGAGAAGAGTGAGACCAAAATCCCCATTAATGTTCTTCGGTATCTGCCAATCATACCAAGACTTCAACGTCTTTTCATGGTCGAAGACACGGCCAGACATATGACGTGGCATAAATTGGGCAAAAGAATAGAACTAGATGCAGATGGGAATCCGATGTTGGGACACACTTCAGATGCTTTTGCGTGGAAGCACTTCGATGCCTTACATAAGGATAAAACGCCAGATCCAAGGCATCCTCGAGTTGCCATCAACACGGATGGGTTCAATGTGTATGGTATGATGGCAACATAGTACAGTTGTTGGCCTGTATTTGTCATTCAACTCAATCTCCCCCGGAGAGATTATGAAAAGAAAGAACATTTTCTTGACGTTGATATTTCCAAGGCCCAAAACTACGGGGAAGAATATGAATGTGTACATGAAGCCGCTTAAGTATGAATTGCAAGAAGCCTGGGATAATGGTATCAAGACATACGACGCCGCTACTAAAAGAACTTCAAAATGCATGTGTGGTACATGTACTCGTCGCATGACTTGTCGGCGTATGCGCTATTCATTGGCTGGTGTGTGCATGGAAGGTTTCCGTGCCCCACATGCGAGGCAGCTCTTCAGTTCCATTGGCTGGAGGCGGGTCACAAGTTTTGTTTCTTTGACATGCATAGACAGTTCCTAGATCCTGACCATAAGTTCAGAAAAGACAAGAAGACTTTCATCAAAGGTAGAGTTGTCAAAAACACTGCACCACCTGCGTTGACATGCCAACAGATCCTGGATCAGATAAACGCTCTCGAGCTGGATCCAGATCGTCCAGGGTATTTCAAAGGGTATAATACGAAACACGCCTAGACTCACAAGATTTGTTTGTGGGATCTGCCTTACTTTAAAGACCTCCTTTGCCCACACAACATCGACGTGATGCACACTGAAAAGAATATCGTGGAGGCCCTTTTTCGTACATTGTTCGGCACAGATGGGAAGTCGAAGGATAATCCTAAGGCTAGAGTCGACCAGGAGGCTCTATGTGATAGACCGTTACAAAACATTCGACGACCAAAAGGAAAGAAGAACTGGAGGAAGCCAAAGGCATGGTTCAATCTTGGAAGGCCAACTATGAGGGAAATGATCTTGTGGGTGAAAATGCAGTTGATGTTCCCCTATGGGTATGCAGCGAATCTAAAGAGGGGAGCGAGTCTTGACAAATTGAAAATATTTGGTCTCAAGAGTCATGATTGGCACATATGGTTTGAGCGGGTAATGCCGGTGATGTTGCATGGCTTTATCTATGAGGATGAATGTCTAGTACTGGCAGAGCTAAGTTATTTCTTCTGTGCTCTTTGTGCAAAAGGACTATCGCCTGACGTGCTAGACAAACTGGAAGAGTTGGCACCGGAGTTGATCTGCAAGTTAGAAAAGATCTTTCCACTAGGCTTCTTTAATCCAATGCAGCATTGATTTTGCATCGCCCGACCGAGGCAAGATTGGGGGTGCCCGTGCAAAATCGTTGGTGCTTCGCAACTGAGAGGATGCAGAAGACGCTTCGAGCAAAATATAAAAATAATCTTAGAGTTGAAGCATCGATGGCCGAGGCATTCATTACTAAGGAGGCGGCAAACTTCGTGACAACACACTACATAGCCAAGAATCGTCATTTGCATAATCCGAAGCCTCGGTACAATGATGGCGACTGGTGAAAAAGGTCGATCCAACCTCAGCCTATTCAAAGGGAAGCTCGCACCAAACGGTGCTTCGAAATCAATAGCGTTGGGTGTCAAAGAATGGCAGACCATTTCGTTGTATATCTTCAACGGGTATCGCTTTCGTACTTTTGGCAAAGAGCTATCTATGGCCGCCCGAAAGTCTACAAATTGTTGTGTCTCCTCTATCAGTGAAGGAGGGGTTGAGTATTTTGGAAGAGTTGAAGCAATTTATGAACTTACATTCTTTGGTGACAACCCACCAAACGTCGTAGTCTACAAATGTTATTGGTTCCAGCCGAAGGAGACTAGAAGGACTCATGAACGTATAGGGCTAGTTGAAATCAAACAAAGCACCCATTTAGATGTTCCCAATGTCTATATTACGGCTCAACAGGCGACCCAAGTTTTCTATCTACCGTGGGCCTGCCAAACGGATCCAAATTTGAAAGGTTGGGATGTCGTTTATGATATGCCGCCACATTTTGGACCACCTCACATTAACCGAGACACATATGAAGGAGAATTCTTCCAAGAAACACGTGTTTCGAAGAAACGTTTCAAGAACAGCTCTACTTCACCCCAGAACAATGAGGTCGACAGCGACAGTGAACCCGACTTAACCCCTGAGCCGGAACAAGAAGAGACGGAAGAAGTAGAGGTTACTGCTGCGGATGACCTGACAATGCTTGACCGATTACATAGAGGCCTTCCAAATGTTGATGCATTTATTGATGATGTTGATGAGCACATCATTACTGATAGTGATGATGATTATGCATTTATCGATCCCGGAGCATATATAGACGATGAAGATTAATATTAGTAATGTGAGGTATTCAATTATTATTAGGTATTCAATTTTTTTACGTTGAACTAATTTCATTCACTCTTTGTCGTTGCAGGTGTTGACAAATGGTGGGCTCGGGTCGAGAGGGCTCTAAGCCTCCTTCCTCGGCGCATGCTGGGAGGGGTGCAATTATTCCACCCTAGCAACTCCGGAGAGCGCTGGTACACTGCATGCAGACATCGGCGGGGGCTTATTCTTTGACCGGGAGAGGTCGGGGGAAGACGAAGAGAGGTGCTAGAGGTAGGAAGGCTGCTGCGCCTTCCCCGCCGCCACCACCAGCTGATTCTCCCAACCACAGGAGTGCTCCATCATAGGTGGACCCGTCTGACTTGGACCCATCTCGGACTCTGGTCCACGAGCCTCGGGTCGGCGAGCCTGAGGTCGCCAAGCCTTCGTCCCAGGAGACTCCGGTCCTAAAATCTTCATCCCAGGAGACTCGGGTCCCAGAGTCTTCATCCCACGTGACTCTGGAGGCTAGTGGCCACGCTGATGGTGGCGAGTACAACTTGTATGAGCACACCTATAGTGAGGGCAAGCTTGTTGAGGAGGGCAAGAAGGTCTACCAGCGTGGTTGTACAAAGCTCCCGCCCGTGCCGACGACCCACGATCAGAGGTGGTTGATTGTGCCTAATGCGGAGAAGTAAGTGCATTTACTCTTTTTAACCCTTTGCCTTCATGTTTCTTCAAATTAATATCTAATGTGTTGGCCTTGTCTTATTGCGGGGGTTGGAAACACGAGCGTGGTGTCCGCAGACCCAACCAGGTCCTTGGTGTGCTTCTCCGGCACCACTTCCCGGGGAAGGTCCAGTTGCCCGGTGAGGGTGAGGTTCAATAGGTAGCACCGACCTGAGAGTTGTTCATGGCTGCCCCGGCCCCACCGGAGGAGATGGTCGACGATGTCTTGTGCGAGACGGTGGCTGACATTGTGATCCGTCGCTTTTGGGTAATTTCTCCTTTACAGAATTAAAAATCAATAGCACCCAGTGATTATACTAATCAGTGTTGTCTTTTTTGATTGCAGACCTTCTACAGGTGTCTTGAGGAACATGACGCGAAAGCGGTTGTTGTTCTCGAAGCCGAGTGCAAGCGCCTACTTCAGAACTTACGGCACGAGGCTCGGGTGCAGGCTATTCGAGACTACTACGCCTCGACTAACATTAAGAGGGCCAAGAAGAAGTGCCGCAAAAATTATCTAAGTAAGGAGAAGTTAATGAAGGTAATTATCTATTGTTAAGGCCTTGTACTTAGTTTCTTTGATTTTATTCGTAGGCGTAGCGCTGAAATTTCTTTTGTCTAACTTAGGTTCCCCTGAGATGGTGTGCGGATACGATGGACTGTTGGGAGGCATTGGTGGATGAGTGGTGCTCTCCCGAATGGCTAGCCAAACACAACAAGGCCAAGGATAAGCGTGCCCAAATGAGAGGTGTGCCATACCATCAAGGGAGCTCCAACCTGTTTGAGTACAGGGATCACTGGGTATGTGGTTTGCTTCATGATTCATGCAATTTCATTCTTCATGCTGCTTGAGCCCTTAACAATTTTTTCCTCTCTTTTAGGCACGAGAAAACAAGAAGGAGGTGCTACCTCTCTTCGACCTCTATGCCATGGCCCATACTGCCTCGTACAAGAAGGCCAAGACATTCTCTGAGGATGACCTCGATCATCCAGAGAGCTTCAGCAACATCTCCTCCCACAACAAGCACGTGAGGTACAGAGATGAGGGGAAGGCGAGGAAAGGGGAGGACTTCAACCCGAGCCAGTGTCCTTTTGATCAAGTGCTCGTGCTGATATCTGGTGGCGGGAGGCCCCATGGCTCGATAGCCATTGAGGATGGACTGATACGTTGTCCTAGAACTCTCCCGGCGATCAAGAAGCGCCAGACGAGCTCTGATCCTTAGATAAGGCCTCGTCCATGGCCAATGGAGCTCGCCATTGAGGCTAGGGCCCAAGAGCTTCTGGCGGAGGCAAACCGGCAGGCGGCATAGAGGGAGAGGGACATGAAGGAGAGGATGGCTAGGCTCTTGCAGGAGGAGAGGAACCGGAACGACGCATCTCACCGGGCCCTATACGAGCTCCTCGTGGTAAGTTTCTCCTGCATATTAGCCAAATCATGCACGTAATGTCCGTTTCATCAGTAACTAATATGAATGACTCGTGAAAACAAAATGCGTAGACCATGTGCCAGAACAATGGTTAGACCCCTCCGTCGATGCCCCATATTGCTATAGCACCCACGGTGAGTTTCATTTGAATGGTCATTAGTTACTAGTATTCACATTTGAGTTGCATCTTGCTAAGGAAACATTGCTTGCAAATAATCTTTGGTGCAGCGTGCCTCCCAACAAGCATCGACCGATCCTTCTGCGTCTGCCGCAACACCGACCGGTCCTGCTACATCTCACCCTGGCGCAAACCCGACTGGTCCTTCACCTCCTGATGATGGTAAGTTTTCCCAAGTGTTTTGCTTAAAAAATGCATATTTAGCTTAAGAAATGACCTATTTAGCTCCAAAATAACCTATACTTAGCTTATTATCCTCAAAATGACATAATAACCTTACTTAGCTCCAAAATGATATATTCTACCTAGGATAGCTATAAAATTACTTATACTTAGCATTTTCTTCCTCCAAAATGACATAACTACCTTTGGGAAAATGGCATAACTACCTAGGATAGCTCAATAATGATCTATAGCTAGCTTATCTAGTTCATTTATGACATAATTAGCTCACTTAGGTACAAAATGGCATAACTATGTAGGATAGCTCAATAATGATCTATAATTAGCTTAGCTAGTTCATTTATGACATAATTAGCTCACTTAGGTAAAAAAATGGCATAATAACCTTGGTTTAGCTCCAAAATGACCTATACTTAGCTTATTTTCCTCAAAAATGACATAATAACCTTACTTAGCTCCAAAATGATATATTCTACCTAGGATGGCTATCAAATGTCCTATACTTAGCATTTTTCCTCCAAAATGACTTTATATGCTTAGTTAGCTAGAAAATGGCATAACTACCTTTGAGAAGAGGAGAGGAGAGGAGAAAAAGAAAGAGAAGCTAAATTCTTCTTCTTCTTTTTCTTCTTCTTTTTCTTCTTTTTCTTCTAGCTAGTCTTCTTCTTCTTCTAACTTTCATCTTTCCTAATTTGCAGATTTGCTATAGATGAGGAAGCTTGCATTGTTGGAGTGTACTCTTCTACTTTGCTTCCTTTTTGTGTATGGAAACTTGTTTTGGATTTGTATGTATGGATATGTTGTTGGAAACCATTGTATGTTGGATATGTTGTTGGAAACTTGGATGTTGGATATGTTGTTGGAACTTATTGTTGGTATGCTTGTCGAAACTTACTCTTGGTATGCTTGTTGGAAACTTGTATTGTTGATATGTTGGATATATATGTGAAATGCTGTCAAATTGAATGATTTTAAGAAAAAACAGGGGCTATATAGCCACTTTTTCGTCTGCAGGCAGACGACAAAGAGCTTTGCCGTCTGCCAGTAGACGGCAAAGCTGCCATGTGGCAGCTACCTGTGCAACCTGGGGTAGCACTAGGCTGGCCTAGGTGGGTTCTTTACCGTCCGCTGCCACATGGCAAAGACCTAAGGTTCTTTGCCGTCTGCCAACGGACGGCAAAGAACCCACCTAGGCTGGCAAAGAAATAGGTGCTTTGCCGTCAGTTGGTAGATGGCAAAGAACTAAGGTCTTTGTCGTCTGCCAGCGGACGGCAAAGCACGCCGTTAAGCCTTTAACGGAGCTAAGTTGCCACATGTGCCATCCATGCCCTTTGCGGTCCGCTGGCAGACGGCAAAGATGAAAAGGTCTTTGCCGTCCGCCAGCGGACGACAAACCGCCCTTTACCGTGGCTTATTCAGCCGGACAGTTGGTCGTTTGCTGTCGGACGGCAAAGCCTTTGCCATCCGGCATGCATGCCTTTGCCGTCCGGGATGGCTGACGGAAAAGTGCCTGAGTCCTGTACTGTTTCTTTTCGGCGTGAGAAAACAATAAGGAGGACCTCTATTTGACCTCTATGTCATGGCCCATACTGCCTCGTACAAGAAGGCCAAGGCATTCTCTGAGGATGACCTCGATCATCCATAGAGCTTCAGCAACATGTGCTCCCACAACAAGCTCGTGAGCTATAGAGATGAGGGGAAGACGAGGAAAGGGGAGGACTTCAACCCGAGCCAGAGTCCTTTTGATCCAGAGCTCATGATGATATCTTGTGGCGGGAGGCCCCATGGCTCGATAGCCATTGGGGATGGACTGATACGTTGTCCTAGAACTCTCCCGGAGATCAAGAAGCGCCAAACAAGCTTTGATCCTGAGATAAGGCCTCCTCCATGGCCAATGGATCTCGCCATTGAGGCTAGGGCCCAGGAGCTTCTGGCGGAGGTAAATAGGCAGGCGGCGCAGAGGGAGAGGGACATGGAGGAGAGGATGGCTAGGCTGTTGGAGGAGGAGAGGAACCGGAACAACGCATCTCACCAGGCCCTATACGAGCTCCTCGTGGTAAGTTTCTCCCGCATATTAGCCAAATCATGCATGTAATGTTCGTTTCATCACTAACTAATGTGAATGACTCGTGAAAACAAAATGTGCAGACCGTGTGCCAAAACAATGGTTAGACCCCTCCGTCGATGCCCCATATTGCTATAGCACCCACGGTGAGTTTCATTTGAATAGTCACTAGTTACTAGTATTCACATTTTAGTTGCATCATGCTAAGGAGACATTGCTTTCAAATTATCTTTGGTGCAGCATGCCTCCCGACAAGCATCGACCAATCCTTCTGCGTCTGCCACAACCCCGGCCGGTCCTTCTACGTCTCACCCTGGCGCAAACCCGACTGGTCCTTCACCTCCGTGATGATGGTAAGTTTTCCCAAGTGTTTTGCTTAACAAATGCATACTTAGCTTAAGAAATGACCTACTTAGCTCCAAAATGACCTATACTTAGCTTATTTTCCTCAAAACTGACATAATAACCTTACTTAGCTCCAAAATGATATATTCTACCTAGGATAGCTATAAAATAACCTATACTTAGCATTTTTTCCTCCAAAATGACTAGATATGCTTAGTTAGCTAGAAAATGGCATAACTACCTAGGATAGCTCAATAATGATCTATAGCTAGCTTAGCTAGTTCATTTATGACATAATTAGCTCACTTAGGTACAAAATGGCATAACTACCTAGGATAGCTCAATAATGGTCTATAATTAGCTTATCTAGTTCATTTATGACATAATTAGCTCACTTAGGTAAAAAAATGGCATAATAACCTTGGTTTACCTCCAAATTGACCTATACTTAGCTTATTTTCCTAAAAAATGACAAAATAACCTTACTTAGCTCCAAAATGATATATCCTACCTAGGATAGCTATAAAATGACCTATACTTAGCATTTTTTCCTCCAAAATGACTTGATATGCTTAGTTAGCTAGAAAATGGCATAACTACCTAGGATAGCTCAATAATGATCTATAGCTAGCTTAGCTAGTTCATTTATGACATAATTAGCTCACTTAGGTACAAAATGGCATAACTACCTAGGATAGCTCAATAATGGTCTATAATTAGCTTATCTAGTTCATTTATGACATAATTAGCTCACTTAGGTAAAAAAATGGCATAATAACCTTGGTTTACCTCCAAATTGACCTATACTTAGCTTATTGTAGCGACCCGACTCAAAACGAGTCAAGCCTCTGTGTTTGCTATGCCATCCCTGGATCAGTATGCTGGCACACACAGTACATCAATGTATATATCAAAGTGCAATCACATGTAATTAACGCAAAACTGATATATACCTTAGAATAGCAGCGGATACAGTCAACGGGAGTGGAGTCCCAATAACACCAACGGCGAGTTGAGTGCAGACCGTAACCCTGAATCGTACTCTTACCCGTCGTAGAAGAGTATCTGCAACATGATACGTTGCAGCCATATAGGTCAGTACATTGAATGTACCGGCAAGATCACCATAGTAGAACAGAAGAATAAAGACTATTCTATATGCAAAGGCTTTGTGGCTCTGTGTCTAAGTTTTTGCGTAAAAGCTGATTTTATTTTCCTACAACAAAAGGGAATATCAGGAATTTCACTATGGAATTACCTATCATGACATGGTTCCGCCAACCAATGTCTCAATACCCACAAGTATCTTAAGTTGCCCACAATTAAGTTATCAGTCCAGTGTTGAGAGTTCTGAGATAGATCCATGTCCAGAGGCTCAAATTGTCCGTAACCGGGGACACGGCTAATCGATTAGGTTTAACTCTGCAGAGTGTTGTGTACTTTACCCACAAGATTCTTTCCCTCCTGGTAAGTCCTCGCACTGCCTGGTGTTTGAGAACAGGATGAAAGAAACATGGTCTTTCAGAGTGCTTCCCTAACTGTCCGACAGTGCCCATCCCAATCCTAACGTCGACTACATCTCGTAGCACTGCCCAGTAGAGTCACAACAAAGATCAACCAAGCCAGAGCCCATAATGACTTGTGGCTACACAGGTAAGCTTCCGGGCATGAAGTATTCATCCTTCTCTTTGAGTCTGGGTGAAGCTTTCCGCAAGATGTCATGGCGCTTCTCCATGCATCCCGGCCATCCACTGGTTTCTCCAGGGATGCCCAATCAACCATCCTTCACCCAGTAGTGTGTATTGAAAACTTGTCTTCTCGAGTCTTGAAGTCTTGAGGTCTTGAAGATGCAGGACTTGAAGATGTCTTCATGAAGTTGTCGACTTGACGTAGAGTCCTTCTTCACACCACTCACGAACACTCATACCAATCCCCGTCTACTTTAGCATAGCATAAAAATAACTAACGTTCCCGGGGCTTTAGTAACATGTGGTGGGTTCCTACCTCATGCATTCTACTCAACTACAAGGATTTCAATAACACTACGGGAGGGATTTGTTGAATGATGTCACTACATGCAATAAAACATAGGTATGAAATAGATGGTCAAAGTGAACTTGCCTGTACTGTTGATGAAGATAAGATATCGCTCTCAGAAATAACTGGATAGAACTATTCGTCACTCTCCGATGGAAAATCTATCGTAAGCAAATAACATTCAATAAACATTCATGCCAAAACAAAGAACCAAAAGAACGCAAGAACAAAACATGTCTTGGAGCGAATATAACAACCTACTAAGGTTAAAATAAGACAAGATAGGTTCTTATGGGGTTGTAAGGTGAAAGGTGAAGGAATCAACTCAAAGGAGTTAATGGATGATGAACTATTACTATATAAGCTTAGGTTGGAGAGACTACGAAAGACGATCCAAAGTATGGGAGAACAACAAGAACGTTGTTTGACAAATAGTATAAGACATAAGAATTTATTTGTAGAAAAGAGTTTAATTAAAATGGAGCACTACAACACAAGTTATAGCGAATTGAAGTATGAAATAAATTGTAAATTCAAGTATGAATTGAATCTGAATTCACAAAGGTCAAAAGAAGTTGAACCGAAGTAGGATGGTTATGAATAGAAATACATGACACGAGTATTTAGGGGCAAAAAGAATCAATTGAAAAGATGTTACAGTTTGCAAGATATGATCAAATGAAGGTTCGGATTCAAATTGAATCGCTCCAATTTGAAAGGTTCAAAGATTGAAACTAATGATGTTACTATATATGGGAAGTCAATATGAACGTATAGAAAAAGAATTACTAGGTTCAAAATAACGGATCAAAAGTTATAAGCAATTCAATATGGCATTGAGTTAGCTTAGTACAGTGTGTGAACACATTTTGGGGATTAATAGAGAAGTATGAGCAAGATCAAAATTATATGTTGAAACGATAACACTAAGGATGTGAACGGAAAGATTACTTTGATACGGATCCGTCGCAATTGGATTCATCGAAAACGGAGCTACGGATAAAAAGATATGATCAAAAGAAGTGTGAACATAGATCTGAATAAATTTTGAAATTTGAAATTTTGAAAAAAATTGACGTGATAGGTTGATTGGATAGGTGAAGTCAAGACGAAACTCTAGGCGTTGGTTTCATCTAATTCTGATAAACGAGTAAAAAGTTATGGCTATTTGAAAAATCTGGGCCAAGCTGTTTTACGGAGGAAAAATGCTATGTCTAAAATAATTCTAGGACTAATGAGTAAATACGGAGACTAATTAATAATCTAATTACTCTACCGTATACTACTATAGAAATACTAGTCCAGGGATATTAAACTACAGGAGTATGAAAGAAAATACGAAGAGAATACCTTTATATGCAGAGAAGATATAAATCCAAAGAGGAGACGACTTCCAGAAATCCCGCCGGAGAGAAGAAAATATTTTCTTTTATAAAGCTAGTCAAACCGAAACGATTCGATTCAACCCGAAGTGGATGACTTTTGGGTGCATCTATGGGTCTATATTTATAGGTGAAAGGAAGGTGTAAACATCCAAAGCTAAGCAAGGTGGGACTAAAATAGGGAAAGAGAGAAGAAGAGGGCCACCCGGATGGGCTGAATCAGCCGGCCTGTTTTTTTTTTTTTCAAATACTCGGATGAACAGTGTACCGGCATGAACAGTGTTCCCTGGTTTTTTTTTTTTTTTTTTTTTTTTTAAAAAAAACAGCAAAGGAAAACAAATAAACAAAAATGTACAAACATTTTATATAGTCATATTATATATAAAAATTTTCAGAAAAATATTTCCTAAAACATGAACATTTTCTTAAGGCCAAATAAAATACTTTAAAAAATATATTTTTTTGCAATAACTCCAAAATGAAAAGAAACTAGAATTTCGAATAAATGGAAAATAGTTTTTATTTTAAAATTTGAGTCAAAACATTGTATATGATTTTTGAGTGTCATTTACCTCCTCTCATTTGATTTTATAAGAGGGTTTTGTAAATATTTGAACTCAAAATTGAATAGGGATTCGAAATAGAAAATTTTGGGAAAGTCATTTTATTCCCTCTCATTAAAATTTCAAAAGTTTCAAAATTCCACTCGATTTCACACAATCAATCACACAACATTCAAGCAAACAATCCTACTTATTTATTTAATATAACATTCCAAAATTTAGAATTTTGGGATGTTACAAACTACCACACTTAAAATGAATCTCGTCCTCGAGATTCGAAAAGGCTAGAAAGAAAAGGTTAGGGTTTTGGGGATCTTCTAACAAATCCATTGACCAAGAAATGTGGGTCTACCACACTTATAATGAGAGTTACTGGTCCATCAAAATCTTGGCAGTCCTCTGGGTGTAGCTGTCTGTTCACCTTCTTCCCGATAGCTTCTTCGGTGATGCTCTTCTGTTATATCAAATCCTGTGTCCTCACAACAAGGTGTACTTCCTCCGAAACTGGGTCTTCTTAACTGACAGGTCTCACGATCATTCTAAATAACTTATCGAAGATCTCATGGTGGTCTACCATTAGTGGTTATCCTGCAGTGAAACATGGGTCGTGGCTTCATTCCTCACCGTAAAATTCCTACGGGTGACAGCAACTGCCATATACAAGGGGTTTACATCATACCATTCTAAGGCTTCAACAAAAGCTTTCAAAGAACGTCGTCTCTTTACTATGGGTAAGTCACTCAGATTTACCATTCCGAATAGCAAGAGAATGATAAGAGTAAGTCGTCATGGTGGCCAAGCCATGTCGCACTGAAATCATTACCTTGTATAAGGTTTAGTAATCTCATATTCTAGCACTTGGGCTCCCTCACAAGCATTGCAGAAATTTCTCTTGTCAACGAACAAACTTCGGATAAATCCATTAATTCTGCAAGCTAAGCAAAAACATCTATCGTTTCTTCACAATTCTCAGGTTATCGTAAACTCCTAAGAAAAACGTTTGATAGTCAGTCGTAGCTTCTTCCAAGTTTCTTCCTTCACCAAGGTGGGGCTTGATCCTTATCAATCCTGAAGTCAGTGACTTGTGGATTCACTTGAATACTTGAGCAACTTCATCTCACCCGTGGGGTGACTATCGATCCATATTCCAGCATTACCTTCAGTTCACTCCATTATACCCTTGAGGTAACAAATCACAGACTTATTTTTGTTTAGATTCCACTCTGCAGAATCCATTTTCCTTTCCATTGGTCTGTTTAACCCTGGGTATGGTTTCATCACAATCATTCCTTTTCTCAATATTCCAACTTCAAAGACACGTTCTCACAAGTTTATCATCCACATATTTTGCGGTGGTTCCTCATTCTCTTCATCTGCATTCACTTATCCAAACTGCTTAATTCGGGGAAGGTACCTGTGGTTTCTACCACACTTAAAATGAAACGAAATCATGTTTGCATAGACCATATTTTCTCATATCCTCGAAAATGGTCGGAGATTTTGGGTCATAGAGTAACAACTCATGTAATACATCATAAGATAAATCATAACACCATAAATTCCATTGATTCATGAATTTATTTACAACTCTGAGGCTTCCGTTACAAGATAAGCTCATGAAAAACAAAGGTGCTTCATGATACGTGTATTTCCATCTTCAAAACTTAACTATCCCATTCTAGCTTTCTTCTCATATTCAATCCTTGGTTACATCCTCAATCACTTCTAAAAACTCCTAGAAAGTACTTTATTACAAATGCTGCCATCCACATAGTTTGGTATGGTCTAGCATCAACTCTCAACTTTATTCATTCATCTCCCCTTGGAGATATTTTAGTACCACTGAAAATTTCCGATGTGCTCCTTGAAATCCTCCATCTTTTCCTTGATTAGGGTGGACATGAGCTTCATCTCCATCATTTCCGTATGCACCTCTTGCAGGTATTCCTGAGTATGATGGAGTCTTGCTTCAAGTATTTCTCCAATATGGCGTATGGCTTCCATGGCAGCTTCACGAACAGCGTCAAAGAAAATAGCTTGTGGTACACGAGATATGTAAAAGTATTGTCCAGTAGTCTTTGGGCAAACTCCATTTGCACGGTGGAGGTGTACCTCCACATACCAAAGTTTCACTCCATTATCCATGAATGGGTAGCCTTTGTAGACTGCATCTCCTTCAAGATGGATGTGCTTCATCATATCCTTCAGGATCCTTGGGTAGTCATGATCACTGGTCAGGGTCATGATTGTTTCCGGGCCTTTGAGGAAAGACTCATAAAGGGTGGTCATCTGCGTGTGTCAAAAAAGGTACTCAGAATTGACATATGTCTCGACTTGGGTAAACATCCATGTTATCCAAAATCAAACTTCAATTTCACTTTCCAACCTCTTTAGAGAGTATTGTCATCCTTAAAACAAATGGATTATCCATTACATAACTTCAAGGATAAGAGTGCTACCTATTACATTTATTACTTCCGAACTCAAACTACTCATGCTTAGCATTCTTCTCTGGGCAGGTATAGGAGTAGGGTCATGTCTTCTTGCATCGAAAACAGATGATTTCTGACAAATCTCAGGGCTTCTTGATGTTGGTGCTTGCTCCTTGGGTTCTTGATTCCTTTCTTGGGCACTTATTGGCATAGTGTCCCATATCCTTACACTTGTAACATCTAATATGACTCAAGTCCTTCTGTTCAGGGGCTCGTCTCTTCCTAAGGTTCTTTGTTCCGATCAAAGCTTCAATTTCTTGTGGATCAAACTCCACTGCTTTTGTCGGGAAGTTTCCCAGATACTCTTTTCTCTCCTTCATACAGTCCTGTGAGAAATGTCCTTCTTCTCCACATGTATAGCAGACATTTGAGTAAAATCTGGTTAATCCTTCTCCATCAGGGTCTTCAATATCTTTCTTCATCACAAATTCTTCAAATTCTCCTCTGAAGGCTTCCTTCATGGCTTCCTTCTGTTGTTTGATGACTTCCTGTACCTTGGGGTACATTTGGCATTGAGCCGGGTAGTGGTTGGTTCCTTCACACAAGAAACATGTCACCTGCCCAGTTGGGCATTCCTCAGCAGGGTGATTTTCTTCACAATAAGGACATCCTTCCTTGTGTTCTTCTTGGGTGTGTCCTATCTCTCCACAAATTTTGCATGCTCGGGTCTTCTTCATCGGGATAACACAATGCTTCTGAATGAGACGGGATCTTAACAGAGTCTTCTTGAGTTCTTCCCAATTCTTTGCTCCATTAAATCCTTGTATGGCGTGATGCATTTTCCACCAAGTTGCGGCACTTTGGGTAAAGTGCTGGAGGGCATATTGAACCTCATACTTCTGTGCTATCGAGTTGCTCCGGAAGTGATTCTCCATGTTGTGAATCCATACTTCTGCCTCTAGCTGGGTCATTGGTCCAGAAAGTACAAGTCCAGCTTCATGTGCCATCTATTGGGTTCAAGGTTTTGGGATGAGATGGTAGAGAGAAAGGAGGAGATACACACAATACAAACAATGGTTTTGAAAATAGATTTTTTTTTTGTGGCTGTCAAAAATTAAAACTTACACACAAATGACAGCTCACAAATCATCGTATCTAACGTAAGTATACAACATGGGTTTGGTCTTCTGGGGCATAACTTGGAAATTCTTCATAGTCTTCAATTTCTTTGAGTCTTCACAGTCTTCAACTCGGGTAGCTTCAACTCTTTTAATGCATGGTGAAATCTTCTTTACTTTGAAGTGGCCATCAGTTGTTTTCGATATCTTGTCCTTCTCGAAGTGGTCTTAGTTGATCCTTAGTGTGGTCAAGGGGAAAAGGGTATTTTCTAACTTTTTGATAAAACTCAGAAGAGAGGAGAAGTAAAAGATCCTTTGAAAACAAAGTTTTTCAAGAAATCATTTCCTAAGACTTTCCAGTTTCTAAGGTCACGTCCAACAGTCAACATGTGCTCTGATACCATTTCTGTAGCGACCCGACTCAAAACGAGTCAAGCCTCTGTGTTTGCTATGCCATCCCTGGATCAGTATGCTGGCACACACAGTACATCAATGTATATATCAAAGTGCAATCACATGTAATTAACGCAAAACTGATATATACCTTAGAATAGCAGCGGATACAGTCAACGGGAGTGGAGTCCCAATAACACCAACGGCGAGTTGAGTGCAGACCGTAACCCTGAATCGTACTCTTACCCGTCGTAGAAGAGTATCTGCAACATGATACGTTGCAGCCATATAGGTCAGTACATTGAATGTACCGGCAAGATCACCATAGTAGAACAGAAGAATAAAGACTATTCTATATGCAAAGGCTTTGTGGCTCTGTGTCTAAGTTTTTGCGTAAAAGCTGATTTTATTTTCCTACAACAAAAGGGAATATCAGGAATTTCACTATGGAATTACCTATCATGACATGGTTCCGCCAACCAATGTCTCAATACCCACAAGTATCTTAAGTTGCCCACAATTAAGTTATCAGTCCAGTGTTGAGAGTTCTGAGATAGATCCATGTCCAGAGGCTCAAATTGTCCGTAACCGGGGACACGGCTAATCGATTAGGTTTAACTCTGCAGAGTGTTGTGTACTTTACCCACAAGATTCTTTCCCTCCTGGTAAGTCCTCGCACTGCCTGGTGTTTGAGAACAGGATGAAAGAAACATGGTCTTTCAGAGTGCTTCCCTAACTGTCCGACAGTGCCCATCCCAATCCTAACGTCGACTACATCTCGTAGCACTGCCCAGTAGAGTCACAACAAAGATCAACCAAGCCAGAGCCCATAATGACTTGTGGCTACACAGGTAAGCTTCCGGGCATGAAGTATTCATCCTTCTCTTTGAGTCTGGGTGAAGCTTTCCGCAAGATGTCATGGCGCTTCTCCATGCATCCCGGCCATCCACTGGTTTCTCCAGGGATGCCCAATCAACCATCCTTCACCCAGTAGTGTGTATTGAAAACTTGTCTTCTCGAGTCTTGAAGTCTTGAGGTCTTGAAGATGCAGGACTTGAAGATGTCTTCATGAAGTTGTCGACTTGACGTAGAGTCCTTCTTCACACCACTCACGAACACTCATACCAATCCCCGTCTACTTTAGCATAGCATAAAAATAACTAACGTTCCCGGGGCTTTAGTAACATGTGGTGGGTTCCTACCTCATGCATTCTACTCAACTACAAGGATTTCAATAACACTACGGGAGGGATTTGTTGAATGATGTCACTACATGCAATAAAACATAGGTATGAAATAGATGGTCAAAGTGAACTTGCCTGTACTGTTGATGAAGATAAGATATCGCTCTCAGAAATAACTGGATAGAACTATTCGTCACTCTCCGATGGAAAATCTATCGTAAGCAAATAACATTCAATAAACATTCATGCCAAAACAAAGAACCAAAAGAACGCAAGAACAAAACATGTCTTGGAGCGAATATAACAACCTACTAAGGTTAAAATAAGACAAGATAGGTTCTTATGGGGTTGTAAGGTGAAAGGTGAAGGAATCAACTCAAAGGAGTTAATGGATGATGAACTATTACTATATAAGCTTAGGTTGGAGAGACTACGAAAGACGATCCAAAGTATGGGAGAACAACAAGAACGTTGTTTGACAAATAGTATAAGACATAAGAATTTATTTGTAGAAAAGAGTTTAATTAAAATGGAGCACTACAACACAAGTTATAGCGAATTGAAGTATGAAATAAATTGTAAATTCAAGTATGAATTGAATCTGAATTCACAAAGGTCAAAAGAAGTTGAACCGAAGTAGGATGGTTATGAATAGAAATACATGACACGAGTATTTAGGGGCAAAAAGAATCAATTGAAAAGATGTTACAGTTTGCAAGATATGATCAAATGAAGGTTCGGATTCAAATTGAATCGCTCCAATTTGAAAGGTTCAAAGATTGAAACTAATGATGTTACTATATATGGGAAGTCAATATGAACGTATAGAAAAAGAATTACTAGGTTCAAAATAACGGATCAAAAGTTATAAGCAATTCAATATGGCATTGAGTTAGCTTAGTACAGTGTGTGAACACATTTTGGGGATTAATAGAGAAGTATGAGCAAGATCAAAATTATATGTTGAAACGATAACACTAAGGATGTGAACGGAAAGATTACTTTGATACGGATCCGTCGCAATTGGTTTCATCGAAAACGGAGCTACGGATAAAAAGATATGATCAAAAGAAGTGTGAACATAGATCTGAATAAATTTTGAAATTTGAAATTTTGAAAAAAATTGACGTGATAGGTTGATTGGATAGGTGAAGTCAAGACGAAACTCTAGGCGTTGGTTTCATCTAATTCTGATAAACGAGTAAAAAGTTATGGCTATTTGAAAAATCTGGGCCAAGCTGTTTTACGGAGGAAAAATGCTATGTCTAAAATAATTCTAGGACTAATGAGTAAATACGGAGACTAATTAATAATCTAATTACTCTACCGTATACTACTATAGAAATACTAGTCCAGGGATATTAAACTACAGGAGTATGAAAGAAAATACGAAGAGAATACCTTTATATGCAGAGAAGATATAAATCCAAAGAGGAGACGACTTCCAGAAATCCCGCCGGAGAGAAGAAAATATTTTCTTTTATAAAGCTAGTCAAACCGAAACGATTCGATTCAACCCGAAGTGGATGACTTTTGGGTGCATCTATGGGTCTATATTTATAGGTGAAAGGAAGGTGTAAACATCCAAAGCTAAGCAAGGTGGGACTAAAATAGGGAAAGAGAGAAGAAGAGGGCCACCCGGATGGGCTGAATCAGCCGGCCTGTTTTTTTTTTTTTCAAATACTCGGATGAACAGTGTACCGGCATGAACAGTGTTCCCTGGTTTTTTTTTTTTTTTTTTTTTTTTTAAAAAAAACAGCAAAGGAAAACAAATAAACAAAAATGTACAAACATTTTATATAGTCATATTATATATAAAAATTTTCAGAAAAATATTTCCTAAAACATGAACATTTTCTTAAGGCCAAATAAAATACTTTAAAAAATATATTTTTTTGCAATAACTCCAAAATGAAAAGAAACTAGAATTTCGAATAAATGGAAAATAGTTTTTATTTTAAAATTTGAGTCAAAACATTGTATATGATTTTTGAGTGTCATTTACCTCCTCTCATTTGATTTTATAAGAGGGTTTTGTAAATATTTGAACTCAAAATTGAATAGGGATTCGAAATAGAAAATTTTGGGAAAGTCATTTTATTCCCTCTCATTAAAATTTCAAAAGTTTCAAAATTCCACTCGATTTCACACAATCAATCACACAACATTCAAGCAAACAATCCTACTTATTTATTTAATATAACATTCCAAAATTTAGAATTTTGGGATGTTACACTTATTTTCCTAAAAAATGACAAAATAACCTTACTTAGCTCCAAAATGATATATCCTACCTAGGATAGCTATAAAATGACCTATACTTAGCATTTTTTCCTCCAAAATGACTTGATATGCTTAGTTAGCTAGAAAATGGCATAACTACCTAGGATAGCTCAATAATGATCTAGAGCTAGCTTAGCTAGTTCATTTATGACATAATTAGCTCACTTAGGTACAAAATGGCATAACTACCTAGGATAGCTCAATAATGATCTATAATTAGCTCACTTAGGTAAAAAAAAATGGCATAATAACCTTGGTTTCGCTCCAAAATGACCTATACTTAGCTTATTTTCCTCAAAAATGACATAATAACCTTACTTAACTCCAAAATGATATATTCTACCTAGGATAGCTATAAAATGACCTATACTTTGCATTTTTTCCTCCAAAATGACTTGATATGCTTAGTTAGCTAGAAAATGGCATAACTACCTAGGATAGCTTAATAATGATCTATAGCTAGCTTAGCTAGTTCATTTATGACATAATTATCTCACTTAGATACAAAATGGCATAACTACCTAGGATAGCTCGATAATGATCTATAATTAGCTTGGCTAGTTCATTTATGACATCATTAGCTCACTTAGGTAAAAATGGCATAATAACCTTAGTTTAGCTCCAAAATGACTTATACTTATCTTATTTTCCTCAAAAATGACATAATAACCTTACTTGGATACAAAATGATATATTCTACCTACGATAGCTATAAAATGACCTATACTTAGCATTTTTTCTCCAAAATGACTTGATATGCTTAGTTAGCTAGAAAATGACATAACTACCTAGGATAGCTCAATAATGATCCATAGCTAGCTTAGCTAGTTCATTTATGACATAATTAGCTCACTTAGGTACAAAATGGCATAACTAACTAGGATAGCTCAATAATGATCTATAATTAGTTTAGCTAGTTCATTTATGACATAATTAGCTCACTTAGGTAAAAAATGGCATAATAACCTTGGTTTAGCTCCAAAATGACCTGTACTTAGCTTATTTTTCTCAAAAATGACATAATAACCTTACTTAGCTCCAAAATGATATATTCTACCTAGGATAGTCATAAAATGACCTATACTTAGCAGTTTTCCTCCAAAATGACTTGATATGCTTAGTTAACTAGAAATGGCATAACTAACTAGGATAGCTCAATAATGATCTATAGCTAGTTTAGCTAGTTCATTTATGACATAATTAGCTCACTTAGGTACAAAATGGCATAACTACCTATGATAGCTCAATAATGATCTATAATTAGCTTAACTAGTTCATTTATGACATAATTAGCTCACTTAGGTAAAAATGGCATAATAACCTTGGTTTAGCTCCAAAATGACCTATACTTAGCTTAATTTCCTCAAAAATGACATAATAACCTTACTTACCTCCAAAATGATATATTCTACCTATGATAGCTATAAAATGACCTATACTTAGCATTTTGTCCTCCAAAATGACTTGATGTGCTTAGTTAGATAGAAAATGGCATTATTACCTTGGAGAAGAGGAGAGGAGAGGAGAAAAAGAAATAGAAGATAAATTCTTCTTCTTCTTTTACTTCTTCATCTTCTTCTTTTTCTTCTAGCTAGTCTTCTTCTTCTTCTAACTTTCATCTTTCCTAATTTGAAGATTTGCTATAGATGGGGAAGCTTGCATTGATGGAGTGTACTCTTCTACTTGTGCTTCCTTTTTGTTTATGGAAACTTGTTGGAAACTTGCTTTGGATATGTATGTATGGATATGTTGTTGGAAACCATTGTATGTTGGATATGTTGTTGGAAACTTGTATGTTGGCTATGTTGTTGGAACTTATTGTTGGTATGCTTGTTGAAACTTATTGTTGGTATGCTTGTTGGAAACTTGTATTGTTGATATGTTGGATATATATGTGAAATTCTGTCAAATTGAATGATTTTAAGGAAAAACAGAAAAAACAGGGGCTATATAGCCACTTTGCCGTCTGTTGGCACACGACAAAGGTCTTTGTCGTCAGCTAGCAGACGACAATGCTGCCACGTGGCAGCTACCTATGCAACCTGGGGTAGCACTAGGCTGGCCTAGGTGGGTTCTTTGCCGTCCATTGGCAGACGGCAAAGACCTAAGGTTCTTTGCCGTCTGCCAGCGGATGGCAAAGAACCCACCTAGGCCGACAAAGAAACAGGTGCTTTGCCGTCAACTAGCGGATGGCAAAGAACTAAGGTCTTTGCCGTCTGCCAGCGGACGACAAAGCATGCTGTTAAGACCTTAATGGACCTAAGTTGCCACGTGTGGCGTCCATGCCCTTTGCCATCCGCTAGCAGACGGCAAAGATGCAAAGGTCTTTGCCGTCTGCCAGCAGACGACAAAGCGCCCTTTACCCTTGCTTATTCAGCTGGACAGTTGGCCGTTTGCTGGCGGACGGCAAAGCCTTTGCCGCTCGGCATACATGCCTTTGTCGTCCGGGATGGCTGACGGCAAAGTGCCTGATTCTTGTAGTGCTAGATAGTTACTCTGGTTTCTCTCAAATACCTTTATCAAGCCAGGATCAAGAAAAAACCACTTTTACTTGCCCTTTCCGTACCTTTGCTTATAGACGTATGCCTTTTGGTTTATGTAATGCACCTACTACCTTTCAAAGATGTATGATGGCTATATTCTCTGAATTTTTTGAAAAGATTCTTGAGGTTTTCATGGATGAATTTTTCCGTTTATGGAACTTCATTTGATGATTGTTTGAGCAACCTTGATCGAGTTTTGCAGAGATGTGAAGAAACTAATCTTGTCTTGAACTGGGAAAAATGCCACTTTATGGTTAATGAAGGTATTGTATTGGGACACAACATCTTTGAAAGAGGTATTGAAGTGGATAAAGCTAAAGTTGATGCCATTAAAAAATGTCATGCCCTATGGATATCAAAGGTATAAGAAGTTTCCTTGGTCATGCTGGTTTCTATAGGAGGTTTATCAAAGATTTCTAGGACTCTCACAAATCTTTTGCAAAAAAGATGTCCCTTTTGTTTTTGATGACGATTGTGTGGAAGCATTTGAAATTCTTAAGAATGTTCTGATTACCGCACCTGTTGTTCAACCACCTGACTGGAACCTACCCTTTGAAATTACGTGTGATGCTAGTGATTATGATGTTGGTGCTGTTCTAGGACAAAGAGTCGATAAGAAATTAAATGTTATCCATTATGCTAGTAAAACTCTAGACAGTGGTCAAAGAAACTATGCTACTATTGAAAAAGAATTTTTAGCAGCCGTGTTTGCTTGTGATAAGTTTAGACCTTATATTGTTGATTCCAAAGTAACTGTTCACACCGATCATGCTGCTATCAAGTACCTTATGGAAAAGAAAGATGCTAAATCAAGACTTATTAGGTGTGTCCTTCTGATACAAGAATTTAATTTGCATATTATTGATAGGGAGGGTGCTGATAACCCTGTGGCAGATAACTTGTCTAGGTTAGAAAATGTTCTTGATGACCCACTACCTATTGACGATAGCTTTCTTGGTGAACAATTAGCTGTCATGAATGCTTCACATAATTCTGCTTGGTATGCTAATTATGCCAATTACATTGTTGCTAAATTTATACCTCCTAGTTTTACATACCAACAAAAGAAAAAGTTCTTCTATGATTTAAGGCATTACTTTTGGGATGATCCACACCTTTATAAAGAAGGAGTAGATGGTATTATTAGACGTTGTGTACCTGAGCATGAACATGGACAGATCTTACGCAAGTGTCACTCTGAAGCCTACGGAGGACACCATGTTGGAGATAGAACTGCACATAAGGTACTACAATCTGGGTTTTATTGGCCTACTGTCTTCAAGGATGCTCGTAAGTTTGTCTTGTCTTGTGATGAATGTCAAAGAATTGGTAATATTAGTAGACGTCAGGAAATGCCTATGAACTACTCTCTTGTTATCGAACCATTTGATGTTTGGGGTTTTGATTATATGGGGCCTTTTCCACAATCTAACGGGTATACTCATATTCTAGTTGCAATTGATTATGTTACTAAGTGGGTAGAAGCTATTCCAACTAGTAGCGCTGATCATAACACTTCTATTAAAATGCTTAAAGAAGTTATTTTCCCTAGATTTGGAGTCCCCAGATATTTGACGAATGATGGTGGTTCACACTTTATTAATGGCGCTTTCCGTAAATTGCTCGCTAAATGCAATGTTAATCATAGAATTGCATCAAATTAACATCCTCAGTCTAGTGGTCAAGTAGAATTGAGTAATATAGAAATTAAATTGATTATGCATAAGTCTGTTAATAGATCTAGGAAGAGTTGGTCTAAGAAACTTGATGATGCATTGTGGGCTTATAGAACTGCTTACAAAAATCCTATGGGTATGTCTCCGTACAAGATGGTTTATGCTAAAGCATGTCACTTACCTCTAGAACTGGAACATATACCTTATTGGGCAATCAAAGAGCTCAATTATGATTTTAAACTTGCTGGTGAGAAGAGGTTATTTGACATTAGCTCACTTGACGAATGGAGAACCCAAGCCTATGAGAATGCCAAGTTGTTTAAGGAAAAGGTTAAGAGATGGCATGATAGAAGGATACAAAAGCGTGAATTTAATGTAGGTGATCATGTCTTGCTATGCAATTCTCATTTAAGATTTTTTGCAGGGAAACTTCTCTCTAAATGGGAAGGTCCTTACGTTATCGAGGAGGTATACCGTTCCGGTGCCATCAAGATTAACAACGCCGAAGGCACCAATCCGAAGGTGGTGAATGCTCAAAGAATCAAACATTATATCTCACGTACTCCCATAAATGTTGAAACCAATTTCATCAACACCATAACTCCGCAGGAGTACATTAGGGAGACTTACTAGAACGTTTTAGACTCCCAAAAGGAATAGGTATGTGTTACGGCAAGTAAAAAGACTCCAAACTTTGTCAATGGCAATTTTTATCTGTTTTGGAATTTTTAAAAAAGTAGGAAAATTTAAAGTAGTCCGAATAGTGCATGAGGAGGTGACAAGCCTGCAGGGCGCGCCCTACCCCCTGGGCGCGCCCCTAGAGCTTGTGGCCACCCCGTGCACCTTCCGGACTCTGTTTTCTTGTGATATACTCCTCCAGGTTGGTAAAAATACATTATATAATCCCCCAAAGGTTTTAATTCTCGTATGACGACAACACCTCCTGTTTTCGTTTTGAGTTGTTCCTGTAGCAGATTTAGAGCAAGATGTCGTCCCAAGAGTCTGATGGGGAGAACTAGATATCGCATTATCTTGCCAATCCCAAGCTCTACGGGGACCTACATCCTTATTGATTATTCTCGAAGGAGGAACAAGAAGACAAGTACTGAGAAGAAAGCTCAAATGAAGAGGAGACTCCTATACCTCAACTGGGAGACATGCACATGGAGTTTAGGAAATCAAGCCTCCCAAACGCGAGAAGAAAACCAAAAGTTCTATTTATCCCTTCTCGTTTTATGCAGTAGAGTAAAGAAGAATTATGGCAAAGGATATTGAAGCTTAATAAGGAGGTGGATGACCCGAGGGAACAAAATTTTATGCATAGGAGGAAACTAGACAAACTTCCAACCTCATCAACAACTCCAACATCACCACCTCCGAAGCAAGACAACTAAACACATGGATATGGGCACTCCCCTTGGCTCATGCCAAGCTTGGGGGAGGTGTCCCGGTATCGTATCACCATCACATCTTTTATTTTTATTTTTATTTTTTATCATCATTCCTTAGTTTGATCCTTGTGGTTATATCATGATCTAGTAGAATAAAGTTTTCGTGTGATCTAGTTTTGAGTCTTTGCTTTATGATTCCTCCTATGTAAGCAAGTCCGTGAGTTATATAATAAAAATTGCTTTTGAGTTGAGCGCTTTTGCTTGTTTGGCACGATCTTGATCTTGAGAAAGATGAAGTAGAAAGAAGTATAGAATAAAAGAAAAGAGTACATATGACAATCTTATGGGGAGTGATGACTTCATATATAAGTAGTATGTCGATCGAAACATGTTGTGGGCTGACAAACATAGCTGATGGTCATTGGGGCAATTAAAAGGAAGTAATAAAGAAAGAGAGGTACACATATAAATATATTATCTTGGAAATCTTTTATGATTGTGAGCACTCATTAAAATATTATATGTTAAGAAGTTGATGTTGGACAAGGAAGACAACATAATGGTTTATGTTTGCTTATTTCCGAATAGAAGTTATATTGTTATAGATCCCTCAACATGGGTTGCTTTCTTCCACCTCATATCAGCCAAAACTTCCGCACCAAGTAGAGATACTACTTGTGCATCCAAACACCCTTAACCCAATTTTGCCATGAGAGTACACCATACCTACCTAAGGATAGAATAACATCCTTCAAGTATGTTGTAATCGGTGCAAGCAATAAAAATTGCTCTCTAAATATGTGTGATCTATTAATGTGAGGAAAATAAACTTTATACGAACTTGTGATAGGGAAGAAATAAAAGCAACGGATTGCATAATAAAGTTCTCTATCACAAGGGGCAATATAAAGTGACGTTTTTCTGCATTAAGAGATTGTGCATCCAACTATAAAAGCGCATGACAACATGTGCTTCCCTCTACGAAGGGCCTATCTGTTACTTTTATTTTCTAGTTCTTACCTTTATGCAAGAGTCGTGGTGATTTCCGTCATCTTCTCTATTTTCACCTTTATTTTCTGGAAAGTATCACGTGTTGGGGAATGATCTAGGCACATATATCCACTCGGAAGTGGACGAGCATGAGTTATTACTATTGACATTACCCTTGAGGTAAATAGTTGGGAGGCAACACTGTAAGCCCCTATCTTTCTCTGTGTTCGATTGAAACTTTGAACTCATAGGTACCTCGTGAGTGTTAGCAATTGTGAAAGACTAAAAGATGACTGAGTATGTGGGTTTGCTTTACAAGCTCTTATATTGACTCTTTCCTCCATTATGATAAATTGGAATTGCTTCAATGACTGAGATCATAGTTTGTCGATTCCCAATAGAGTTCTTGATTCATACTTTGCCGTTGTGAATGAATTATTACTTTATCATAAGAAATAATATGTCAATATATGTTGTTGTTCTAAAGATGAGCATGATTCCTTCATGTCCGTGTTTTATTTTATCGACACCTCTGTCTCTAAACATGTGGTCATATTTATCGATTTCGGCTTTCGCTTGAGGACAAGCGAGGTCTAAGCTTGGCAGAGTTGATATGTTCATTTTGCATCATGATTTTATATTGATATTTATTGCATTATGGACTGTTATTATATGTTTTGGCACAACACTTATGCTTTTTCTCTATTATTTTACAAGGTTTACATGAAGAGGGAGAATGCCGGCAGCTGGAGTTCTAGACTGGAAAAGGAGAAAATCCGAGATACCTATTCTGCGCAACTCCAAAAGTCCTGAAAATCTACGGAGAATTATTTTGAAATATATAAAAAATATTGGACAAAAGAAATACATCAGGGGGGCCACCAGGCAGCCACAAACCTGTAGGGCGCACCCTACCCCCCTAGGCACGCCCCTGGGGCTTGTGGCCCACTTGGCAGCCCTCCGATGCCCATCTTATGCTATATTGAGGGTTTCGTCTGGAAAAAATCATAACAGATTTTTCGGGATGAAGCACCGCCATCTCGAGGCAGAACTTGGGCAGAGCCAATCTAGAGCTCTAGCAGGGCGATCCTACGAGGGAAACTTCCCTCCCGGAGGGGGAAATCGAAGCCATCGTCATCACCAATGATCCTATCATCGAGAGGGGGTCAATCTCCATCAACATCTTCATCAGCACCATCTCCTCTCCAAACCCTATTTCATCTCTTGAATCCAATCTTTGTCTCAAAACCTCAGCTTGGTACCTGTGGGTTGCTAGTAGTGTTGATTACTCCTTGTAGTTGATGCTAGTTGGTTTACTTGGTGGAAGATCATATGTTCAAATCCATGATCATCATTAATACTCCTCTAATTATGAACATGGATATGCTTTGTGAGTAGTTACGTTTGTTCTCGAGGACATGGGATAAGTCTTGTTATAAGTAATCATGTGAATTTGGTATTCGTTCGATATTTTGATGAGATGTATGTTGTCTCTCCTCTAGTGGTGTTATGTTAACGTCGACTACATAACACCTCACCATTGTTTGGGCCTAGAGGAAGGCATTGGGAAGTAATAAGTAGATGATGGGTTGCTAGAGTGACAGAAGCTTAAACCCTAGTTTATGCGTTGCTTCGTAAGGGGCTAGTTTGGATCCACATGTTTCATGCTATGGTTAGATTTATATTAATTCTTCTTTCATAGTTGCGGATTCTTGCGGGAGGGGTTAATCATAAGTGGGAGGCTTGTCCAAGTAAGGGCAGCACCTAAGCACATGTCCACCCACATATCAAATTATCAAAGTAATGAACGCGAATCACATATGCATGATGAAAACTAGCTTGACATAAATTCCCATGTGTCCTTGGGAGAGCTTTGCTTTATATAAGAGTTTGTCCAGGATTGTCCTTTGCTATAAAAAGGACTGGGCCACCTTGTTGCACCTTTGTTACAATTGTTACTTGCTATCGTTACAAATTATCTTATCCCAAAACTATCTGTTACCGATAATTTCAATGCTTGCAGAGAATACCTTATTGAGAACCGCTTGTCATTTCTTTTGCTCCTCGTTGGGTTTGACACTCTTACTAATTGAAAGGACTATGCTAGATACCCTACACTTGTGGGTCATCAATTCTGGCTGACCTAATTCCACTTATGTATAGTTTGTAAAATCCAGAAAACACCAGAGTGACACGTCTCGAATGTATCTATAATTTACAATTATTCATGGAATGTTTACAATAGTTTTAAATAATTTTGGTGCACTTTTATATTACTTCTATGAACTAACATTATTGTAGTGCCCAGTGTCAGTTCCTGTTTTCTGCATGTTTTTTGTTTTGCAGAAAAACCATATCAAACGAACTCCAAAAACGATAATTTTTTACGAAGAATCATTTTGGAATATATTTGATATTTAGGAAGAAGAATCAACGCAAGGCGATGCTTGAGGGCCCTAGAAGGCAACAAGGAGTGCCCCCCCTAAGCGCACGTGTTTCCCTTGTGGGCACCTCCTAAGGCGGTTGGATTCCTTCATTCGCCGCAATTTAGATAATTTACAGATAAAAATCCCCTAAAAATTTCAACCCAATCAGAGTTACGGATCTCCGGAAATATATGAAATGGTTTTCAGCGAGAAATGAGGGTGCAAAAAGACAAGAAACATAGAGAGAGATCCAATCTCGAAGGGGCTCCCGCCATTCCGGGCACCATGTAGACCAAGGAACATAGGGGAGAGCCTCTCCCCATCTAGGGGGAGGCCATCAAGGAGGACGCCTTAGGGGGAGACTCACTCCCCCCTCTCTCGATGGTGCCGAAGTGTCACCGGGGAAATCATCGATGCGGTGATCGTCTTCATCAACATCACCATCTTCCTCACCTCCCTCATCCATTTTCAGCGGTCCACTCTCCCGCACCATGTTGTAATACCCTAATTGAACATGGTCCTTTATGCCACATATTATTATCCAATGATGTGCTGGCATCCTATTATGTTTGAGTAGATTTCTTTTGTCCTTTTGGGTTGGTTGATGATCTTGATTGGTTTGAGTTGTATGTTTTATTTTGATGCTATCCTCTGGCACCTTTCGTGTTGTGCACACGTGGGGGATTCCCGTTGTAGGTTGTTGCAATATGTTCATGATTCTCTTAAGTGGGTTGCGTGAGCGACGGAAACACAAACCCAGGTAAGGGGTTGTTGCTTATGGGAGTAAAGGGGACTTGATACTTAATACTATGGTTGGGTTTACCTTAAGTATTTGTAGTAGTTGTGGATGCTTGCTAGAGGTCCAATCATAAGTTCATATGATCCAAGTACGGAAAGTATGGTAGCTCATGCCTCCCCCTCATATAAAATTGCAATAATGATTACCGATCTTGTTATCAATCGCCTAGGACAATTCCGCACACCATACCATCATTATTTCACACTGGCTATTTGTAATATATTATAATATATTTTAACTTTATTTAGGCAACAACTATTTGTATGTTTTAGTTCTCCACCCAATATCATGCAAAGCTATCCTCTTTATACCCATAACATATTTTTATTTCTCGTATCTAGATAAAAGCCAATGCTCGGTGTACATAGAGTTGTATCAGTCGAAGATAGGACTTGAGAGAATATTGGTATTACCTTTAGCTCCTTGTGGGTTTGACATTTCATACTTACAACTTCCATCTTTGGAAAGTTCTACGATGATTCCTTGTACTTGGGGATTATCAAGCTCTTTTCTGGCATCATTGCTGGGAAGCAATAACGTGAGGTTAATATTTTCGTGTATGCTTGTTTGGTTTCTTCACTAAGTAGATTTTATTTTTTCTTTCTTGTTCTCTTTGTTTAGTTATGGGTGAAACAAAAAAAATTAGAATGCAAAATACAAAAAAAAACACTTGCCTCTTTTGCGTAGCTTAATGACTTGAAAGAAAGCGTCGCCTGGAAGACAACCCAAAATTGGTATGCTTTAATTATTTTAACCCCAAGCCTCCAACAATTCTAGAAGTTCAAACCTTGTCCTAAGTAACCAAACATTATGCTCTTGAACCGGCATTCTTGTTAGACCAAAAGGAACACCTTTTATGTTGATCAAGTCGTTCCATGATATTTTTTGAAGGAGGAAGGATCCCATAAAAATGTACATCCTATCCAAAACCATGGAGAGGAGGGAATGTCTCCCCCCTTTGATGAGAAGGAGAGCTCGCCAATCGAAGAGGAAATCGTCGCTGAGTGGTTGAAAAGATAAGGCAAGTTAGTTGGGGCTAGGACTAAGCTTACCTATCTTTGGGGTAGGAGGAAATGGTAGTGCCATGGGCTATGCCTAGTGTGAGTGCTCATTCTAGTGAGGCGTTGATGAAGAGAGAGATGGGCGGGGGATGAACGTTGTTTTTTTGAAAGTTGACGTGGGTTCTATTGACATTTGCAAAGTCATAGGTTTTCTTACTACCTAAAGTTGTGGTAGTTTGTGGTGTTGCCATATCTACAACTAGGATGTCGCCCGTATACTATAGCATGGGTCCTCTATCCGGTGTAGGAGGATCTAGAGAGTGGATGCTTGTGCAATCATGCGTTGGAAGATGTCATCAACTATGACATCAACAATTATTGTGATGCCTTCTTTTGTTTGGAGGAATTCTGTAACAATTCGAGAGGATAGGAATCTTATAGAAAAATCCCTTTAGAGCCCTTTGGCTTATAGGAATATAATCCTATTCCTATGGAGGAATTCTTCCTATCCCTATTTCATAGGAAAATAAATATTAGTTTAGACTCAATGAGAAAAATCCTATGATGTGAATCAAAAAACATCTTCTTTTCTATTCTTATTCATACGATTTGAGATACATGTCATCTTATTTTTTATGACTTTGCTATTTCTATGTTTGTCCTAACGAAAGGAGCCCTGAAATTTGCTGTGGTACAAACTTTCTTTAAATTTGTTGTTGGAAACATTATGGAAGGAGAGTAAACTTGCTCTGGAGAACCTCGTTGGAAGCAATGCAAGCCCATAAATGTAATCATTTTAACATCAGAACTACTGCTTCAGCAGCCTAATGGTATGAGTCTCGTACTTGTCAAAACAATATTATTTGTCTGCGCAAAAAATTATTTGTCTGGAAAATGGACAGACACCTTTGTCATAGAAAAAGGAAGTTGAAGGCCACACACACGTACGTATACAGGAAGAAGGAACTAGGCACCCCGGTCCCCCTCTTGACCCGCTCCTACGTTCAAAAAGGCGTTCAATAAAACTTAATCAGGTAATTGCACCAGTGATGCTCAAACTTGTTACTTTAGTGTTTGAACTTGAAAAATACATCGAACTGGTTTAAAAACATGACATGGACGTGCAAATACAATTCTAATGTCATCTATATATGTGCAGGACGCTTATGAGGCCTGCCAACGTGGCTTTGGGCCCACTGTCAGGGTCCATACCATGTGGTCACTGCTCTTTTCGCAAAAAAATCTTAGATTTAATAATTTCGTGTTTGATAGACCCAGCTGTCAGCGCACAATGCAATGATACGATAAAATCAAAACTGCCCACACGCCACGACTCGAACATACCACCTCCTTCTAGCGTGCGTGACAATCTGGTCATTCCACGAAACAACAACTTGATGACAAGAAATCATAACGGAGCTTAATATATTATGAGAGAAACTAGTTCGGTGAACTAAATGCAGTGGCGGACCCAAAACTGGCAAGGCCCCAGGCGAGTTGGGTCAGGCCACAGGCTGCCTTCGTGTATTGCAGCAACCAGCTACAGTAAATGCTACAGTACACGGGCGAACTGGGCCGCACGCCCCAGGCCGCCGACTGGGCTGCCTGGGGCCCAAATCCACCCATGACTAAATGGATTGTAGCTAGTAGGTCCATTTTTAGATGATAGTTTTTTTTAGAAATTAGTACTCTGTTTAGATCACTTCTTTAGTGATTTGAACGATCTTATATTTTTGTATATAGAGAGTATTATTTAGTCAAATTAAAACCTTGTCTCAGTTTTTTTAGTTATAACCACAATATCAGGGCATGCCTAATGGAGGTTCTAACCACACACCAATCACCAATCAATATTAGGCACATACCTAACAAAATTATTTAAATTATAATCCAATATCATGTAATTTAGAAACATGTTCACATATTTAAATAAAATATTAACAGAACTTTAACCTTTGTATATAGTAAAAACAATTTTTCATGTATTTAATAAATTGCATGTATTATATTACAGTGTTCATGCTCTAATTAAATGGTTATGTTTCAAAAAGTGTTTAGAAAATAATAATATAAAATGAGGTACGGAAAAATAAATAAGCGCCTAGTGTGCCTCGAGATTCTACATACTCAAATGAATACAAGATATTTTATAGAGAAGTAATATTTTAAAAATTATATGAGCATCTATTTAATTTATAAGAAATTAAAATTACTTTAACATTTTTATTAAAAAAGTGAACACTTCTCCAATTCTACAAACATTTTATAATTCATAAATATTATTTCAATTATATGAATATGTTTTTTAATAATATGTGACTAATTTTTTGAAGTAATTACATATTATTTATAAGCCACGAATATTCACACCTAGTTTCTTATATTGTTTAATAATTTAAATAATAAAAATAAAAATTCTAGAACAGAGTAAACATGCGGAAAGGGATGCAGCCCATCTGGTTCCCACAAACAGTTAATAACGGAAATTATGAGGAGGTCTTGCGTTTGAGAGTTGGCGTGCTTTTTTTCGATTTCATTATTTCGTTGCACTGTGCATTGACTGACGGGTCCTAGCAGTCCTGCGTTGTAAATGCAAAATTATTAAATATTAGATCTTTTCTGTAAGGAGTGAAGTGACCACAAGTATTGGTCCTTGACACTGTACCTCATGTCATTCTGACATGCCTTGTCAACTTCTTGGGTGTATAGAAATGACATTATAACCGTATTTTCACGTTTATATCAAAGTTTAGAACCAGTTTGATGTATTTTTTATATTTAGACATCAAAATGAATGTCGGTAATAAGTTCAAGCACCATTAGTGCAGTTACCTCAAACTTGATCTAAACTAAGTCGTGATTTGAGCAGTACTCTATCAATTGTTTGAGTTAACCAACGCATCATTTGCGTGTTGCAGGCGTACGTAACGCAGGACGACGTGCTGATGACGACACTGACGGTGCGGGAGGCGGTGCGCTACTCGGCGTCGCTGCAGCTGCCGAGCGACATGTTGGCGGCGGCGAAGCGGGAGAGTGCGGAGGAGACGCTGCGGGAGATGGGGCTGGAGGGTGTGGCGGACACACGCATCGGCGGGTGGAGGCACAAGGGGATCAGCGGCGGCCAGCGGCGCCGGGTCAGCATCTGCATGGAGATCCTCACCTGGCCTGCGCTGCTGTTCCTGGACGACCCACCAGCGGCCTCGACAGCGCCGCCTCCTTCCACGTCGTCAGCCGGATCGCCAGGCTCGCGCGCCGGGAGGGCATGGTCGTCGTCGCCGTCGTGCACCAGCCCAGCACCGAGGTGTTCGACCTCTTCGACGGGCTCTGCCTCCTCGCCTACGGCAAGACCGTCTTCTTCGGCCCCGCCGCCGAGACCAATCAGGTACGTCTGTACATACAGTACGTACGTGGGTTGTATGCGTGCGTATGTAGGTATACGTTGTAGTGTACAGTGGCCCCTCAAAAAAAAGCATGTATAGTGTACAGTGCTGTGGATTGTTGCCTTTTCTGCCGCTGTCGTATGGACGTGTTTGGACTTAGAGCATCTCCAGTTCCTTCAAAAGCCCTTCCGAAGGCTTTTTTTACGCCGGCGATCAAAAATCGGTCCAATCACGTTCTACGAGATCATTTTTCGTTGGTTAGGGTCTAATTTAGCGTCCGCGTATCCAGGCCGAACCCGGCGTGTTAGGGGCGTCTGAGCCGACGGGCGAAACGATTTGACGCGAAAACGGGGTGGATCCGCCGAGTCAACGACCCCGAGCGCGCATCGTCGTCCTCATCGCCTCGGTTTCCCCACGGGGAATCGAATCAATGCAAGGCTGCCGCCGGTCAGCCTTCCATTGATGCCGCGCCTTCACGAGCCGGCGTTCACGGGCGGCGCGGTCAGTATGGGCGTTCACGAGCCGGCGTCGCGCGTCCACACCTCGCCTCCCACGCGTCCGCATGTTGCCGCCCACTCGCCGCTATAAAAGGCGACCTCGCCGGTGTTCGCCACACCTCGTCGCCTGCCCCCAATCCCACCAGCGACGCCCTCTCTCTTCCCGGCGATCTCCTCTCTCTCCCCGCAATGGCCGAGTGCTACCCTGGCGACGGCGTGGCCCGCAACGGTTTCGGCCGCCGGCACCTCCACGAGGACGAGGCCCGCCTGCTGTTCGAGGCGAAGTACCCCGCACCGCCAGACATGCGGGCGCCCAGCGCCTGGAGGCTTAGCGCAGGCGGCTTCCCCATGCCATCGGTGCCCATCGGAGCCGAGCGGCGCTCCGAGATCGTCCGGATCCAGTCCACCCTGTCCGAGGGTGATCGTCGGCAGCCGAGGTACGCCCCGGACAGCATCTCCCTCTAGACGGCCTACTTCGAGCGCCGCCGCGAGGAGCAGCTCGCCTCCACCAACGGCGGCCCCGCGCTCGGCCGCAATAATAGCGATGGCTGCCGTCTTTGGTGGGGCGTCCCCAGACGCACTCTCGAGGCCGTCCTCGAGCACATCGAGGGCGGCAACGAGACGCGCCTCGGGTACCTGGAGGCGACGTCTGTCTCCCACCGGAGGGGCTCGTCGTGGCAGCCCCGGTGTATGGAGCCACTGTCGTCGCCTCCCACTCCTCCGGCGCAATGCGCACGCCGCTCGTCGCCGTCAAGGCCGAGCCCGGCTTGTAGCGGACGCAGCAGCGGCGGTATCACCATCAACGAGGGGGCCCCTCGCCGCGAGCCCTCGCCTCCTCGAGGCCACCTCCGCCTTGTCAGGCCGAAGACGGAGCCTGGCACGCCAGCGGTGGTCAAGCAGGAGCACCTGGGCATGGCCACCGCCGACGACGAGGCCGCCCTGAAGTGGGCGCGGGACGACTACGTCCAGGAGGAGGTGGAGCGGCAGCGTCTGGCCCTCGAGGAGATTGAGGCTCGCCACCACGCCCGCCGCGAGGAGTAGATCGCTGGCCTCATCATCCTCGACGACGATAGCGACGAGAAGGCGTCCGGGCCCTCCAACCCCGACCTGCACTCTCTCGGCGACACAGGGCAGGGCTGCAGTAGGGACGGCGACTGCGGCGCGCCGGATGGCGACGACAGCGACGGGGATGGGGACAACGGTGTTGACTACACCAACTTCTACAAGCTCCTCGGCATGTAGAAAGCGGCGCGCGGCCACGGGACGGCGGCGATAGGACGGCGGCGGCAGGACGGCGTAGTCTTTTTTTATTTTATCTTTTGTATTTATTTCAATAAAAAATCGAACCTTTTAAACATTCTTGACCGATTCTACGCCCATAATGGGCTGAAAGCGGCGGTTCGGGGGCGACCCCGGGGGCGCGGCTAGGAAGCCGAGCCGCCCCAGGACGATTTTAGCGTCGGCCGCCCCCGAGGCGACACTAAAATTGGCCCCCGGGAGGGCCAACGGCTGGAGATGCTCTTAGGTTTTTTGCGGATAGACGTGTTTGGACAGTGGACATGATATCACATCGATGTCATAGATGATTTGATGAAATCACAGAGTTTTTAACCATGATTTGTATTATTGAAAAAACATTGATCTGATAGAGCATACTCGGCGTATCTAAGGAGAGATCCACCGAAGTTGCCCCCAGACACTCGGGTTGGTGAAATCACATCTTTTTTTCCTGTGGAGAAGCAAACTTGCCTCCTATTTATTTATAATTTTCGACCGTCGTTTTTAAGCCAGTAATATATTGAATTCTAATTTTTCCCTAAGAGCAGCTAGGACTAATTTGCATTTCAAAATTTGTTAAACAGATTCTTCCTGCAAATAAAAGTTACTTTCTAGACCTGATTTCATACACCGCGTCTAGGGGTTATGTCGGGATATACCCCGTGGTATGACCCGAAGATAGTTCTAAGCCGGCAGACATGTTCTAAGCCGGCAAACAGTTTCTAAGTCGACGAAAAGTTCTAATTCGGCAAACAAGTTCTAAGCCAACAAACAGTTCTAAGCCAGCAGACAAGTTCTAAGCCGGCAAACAGTTCTAAGCCGGCAGACAAGTTCTAACCCGGCAGACAGTTATGACCCGTCAGACAGGTTAAGTCCCGGAGACGAGTCTCTGAAGATGAGTCCTGAAGATAAGTCTTGGTTAAGCCACCCGGTTAAGCCGCCCAGGACTCAGAAGCCCATGTAGAGAAGCCCACAATGGGAAGTCATAATAGGTTAAGTCTCAATCCGACTTAGACTCTACATGTAAACCGCCCCTTCAACTTATATAAGGAGGGGCGGGTCACCCCGAGAGGGTCGGGGTTTTTAGACGTCTCAATAGAGAGGTCTTAGACAAGTTCAAATCATGAGAGATAGACAAAATAGAGACACCCAAGATTAGAGGTAGCGATTCCGCACCCTTATAACCGAGATCGTTGTCATCATCATCAATACCAGACAAGCAGGACGTAGACTTTTACCTCCATCGAAAGGACCGAACCTGGGTAAACTCGCGTCTCTCGTTTCCGATCAACCCCTTTGAAGCCGCCACATAGTTGCGATCGCCCCGAACCTAAGTCTGTTCACTCGGACATCTGCCGTGACAAATCCACGGCAGTTGGCGCCCACCATGGGGTGACGCACGATGGTGTTATGTTCTTGAAGGGATCTTTCCATGGGATCAGGATACTCAAGATTTGACAGTTGAAGAAAAGCGGATGAAAAGGATCTTCATCGATGCTACGGTCTCACCGTTGCTGTATCGTTACTCCTGCCAGCTAGCCGTCCGGTGCTCTTGCCGGCGAGCCGCCACGGGCCGCCGTGACGTTGTTCCTACGAGTCGTCGCCCGGCACCGCTGCTCTTGCCAGTGAGCCGCCCTGTTGCAGCGTCGTTGGTCCTCCAAGCTGCCTCCGCCTCTGGCACGGGCCGGCGCCTCTATAGTTCATTGAACCCAGGACTGTGGAAATTTGTGTTGACCAGGGTCATTGGGTACCTAGTGTTCGAAAAACCAGTGCACCTCCCGTCTCGGATTCAATCAGGCCTTTGCCGCCCGACACCGTGGCCGCATCCGAGCCTGCCTCGTCGCGACCACATGTCCGAGCCATTTTTGGCCCCGTTCTCACCTCTACCACGTTGTCACGCGACCTTGCTGCTGCATCCATGCTGCCGCCTCAAGCCGGTTTGCCTCCGCTCCCTCGCCGCACCGGCCGGGTCAATTCCGATCGTGTCAGCCGGCTGCCGCTCGCCTCAATCCATTGTGCCAGCTCTGCGCACCCAGCTTGCGCCTCTGGCATGCCTTGCGTTTGTTCCGAGCCCGCCTTGACTCGCCTCGCTTGCCTCGGGCCACCATGCTGACCGGCCACGCGCCTTGCATTCTTGCGAGCCGCCAGCCTCCTCACGTCGCGAGCCGCCTCCATCGGGGATCATGCCGCTACGCCCGCACGAGCCGTCGGCCTTCACTCGCCAAACTGCTGATGTGGACGTGGCTTCACCTCGCAGCGTTACACATCCACCCGAAGCCAGACGCAGCTGCACTATATTTCGCTGCCATTCCAGTCTTCACACTCGTCGCGCCGTGGCTGTGCCCCGGCGGCTTTGCCAAGCCGTCTCCGCCTCGCATCTGCACCACTCGGTGAAAACCGGCTCAGCACCCATGCGTTGTAGGTCGTTATATACCCACTCCACCTTGCCCTTGCCGCAAGTCGCCCCGCCGTCGGCTTCGCCTCATAGCTGCCACCTCGTCGCCGCCGTGCCTTTCCCCACTACATCGAATACACCCCGCGGCTCCACCTTGTTGTTGGAAAAATGCCCTAGAGGCAATAATAAATTAGTTATTATCATATTTCCTTGTTGATGATAATCGTTTATTATCCATTCTATAATTGTATTGATCGGAGACTTAGATGCATGTTTGGATACATAGACAAAACCATGTCCCTAGTATGCCTCTAATAGACTAGCTCGTTGATCAAAGATGGTGAAGGTTTCCTAGCCATTGACATGAGATGTCATTTGATAACGGGATCACATCATTAGGAGAATGATGGGATGGACAAGACCCAAACTACAAACGTAGCATATGATCGTGTCAGTTTAATGCTACTGTTTTCTGCATGTCAAGTATCTGTTCCTATGACCATGAGATCATGCAACTCACTAGCACCGGAGGAGCGCCTTGTGTGTATCAAATGTCACAACGTAACTGGGTGACTATAAAGGTACTCTACAGGTATCTTTGAGGGTGTTTGTTGGGTTGGCATGGATCAAGACTGGGATTTGTTACTCCGTGTGACGGAGAGGTATCTGAGGGCCCACTCGGTAATACAACATCACAACAAGCCTTGCAAGCAATGTGACTAAGTGTTAGTCCTGGGATATTGTATTACGGAACGAGTAAAGAGACTTGCCAGTAACGAGGTTGAACTAGGTATGGACATACCGACGATCGAATCTCGGGCAAGTAACATACCGAAGAACAAAGGGAACATCATACGGGATTAACTGAACCCTTGACATAAAGGTTCGACCGATAAAGATCTTCATAGAATATGTAGGAAACGATATGGGCATCCAGGTACCTCTATTGGTTATTGACCATAGAGGTGTCTTGGTCATGTCTACATAGTTCTCGAACCCGCAGGGTCTGCACACTTAAGGTTCGGTGACGTTTCGGTAGTATAGAGTTATGTATGGTGGTGACCGAAGGTTGTTGAAAGTCCCGGATGAGATCCCGGACGTCACGAGGAGCTCTGGAATGGTCCGGAGGTAAATATTGATATATAGTAAGTCCCATTTTGGTCGCCGGAAAAGTTTCGGGCTAATCGGTAATGTACCGGGAGTGCCGGTAGTGTACCGAAAGACCACCGGGAGGGGTATTTCGACCCAAGAGGCTTCAAGGGCTGTGGGAGAGTAAATACCAGCCTTTTGTGGGCTGGTGGAAGTCCCACACAAGGCCCATGTGTCTGGGAGAAAAAGCCCAAAGGGAAAAAGGTGGAAAAAGGCCAAAAAAAGGAGGAATCCTAGTCCTACTAGGATTGGAGGAGGAGTCCTCCTCTCCTCCCCACTTTGGCCGACCCAAGGGCTGTATTTTTGGCAGCCAAGCCTCCTCCTCCTCTCCTCCTATATATACTAGAGGATTTTAGGGTTTTGGCATAGAATTTTCAGCCACGTGCTACCCGTTCCTCTAGTGCATAGTTTCTCCTCTAGATCGGTTTTCTGCAATGCTTAGGCGAAGCCCTGCCGGAATAGCTCCACCATCATCGCCGTAGCACCGTCACGCTGCCGGAGAACTCTTCTACCTCTCCGCTCCCTCTTGCTGGATAAAGAAGGCGGAGATCGCCATCAAGTTGTACGTGTGCTGAACGCGGAGGTAGCATCCGTTTGGCGCTAGATCGGAAGGACCGTGATCAAGATTGCGAGACGGATCGTGACGAGATCGCGGGATGGGTCGTGATGAGATTGCAGGACGGATGAGATTGCAGGACGGATCGTGATGAGATCGTGGGACGGATCGTGATGAGTTCGCGGGACGGATCGTGATTGGATCGCAGGACGGATCGTGATGAGATCGCGGGACGCTCGGCGATTTGGATCACGAAGACGTTCGACTACACCAACCGCGTTTCTTAACGCTTCCCGCTTAGCGATCTACAAGGGTATGTAGATCCACTCTCCCTCTCGTAGATGATCATCACCATGGATAGATCTTGTGTGTGCGTAGGAAATTTTTTGTTTCCCATGCAACGTTCCCCTATAGTGGCATCATGAGCTAGGTCTATGTGTAGATGAGATGTCGAGTAGAACACAAAGAGTTTGTGGGCGTTGATTCTTAGATTGCTTCCTCCCTTGGTCGGATTTTGGTTCAGCGGGATTGTGAGATGAAGCGGCCCAGACCAACATTACTCGTACGCTTACGAGAGACTGGTTCCGTCGACCACAACTTGTTGCATAGATGGCTTGCGGGTGCCAGTTTCTCTCACTTTAGTTGGATCGGATTCGACAAAGGCGGTCCTTGAGAAGGCTGAAAAGAAACTACTGTATCACCATTGTGGTTTTTGCGTAGATGAGAATTGTTCTTGCTAGATACCCGTAGCATCCACATAAAACATGCAACAACAATTAGAGGACGTCTAACTTGTTTTTGCAGGGTATGTTGTGATATGATATGGCCAATTACATGATGTGATATATGTGATGTATGAGATGATCATGTGATGTATAGATTATCACGACTGGCATGTCGATGAGTACGGCAACCGGCAGGAGCCATAGGGTTGTCTTTAATTATTGTATGACCTGCATGTCAATCATTAAGCACTATGTAATGCTTTACTTTATCGCTAAACAGTAGCAATAGTAGTAGAAGCATGTTGGGCGCGACAACCCCGATGGCGACACGTTGATGGAGATCAAGATGATGGAGATCATGGTGTCATGCCGGTGACGATGGAGACCATGCCGGTGCTTTCATGATGGAGATCAAAAGCACAAGTTCAAGGCCATATCATGTCACTTATGATTTGCATGTGATGTTAATCCTTTTATGCACCTTGTTTTGCTTAGGACGACGGTAGCATTATAAGGTGATGCCTCACTTAATTTCAAGATAAATTGTGTTCTCCCCGAGTGTGCACTGTTGCGCAAGTTCTTCGTGTCGAGACACCACGTGATGATCGGGTGTGATAGACTCTACATTCACATACAATGGGTGCAAACCAGTGTTGCACATGCAGAACACTCGGGTTAAACTTGACGAGCCTAGCATGTACAAACATGGCCTCGGAACACAAGAGACCGAAAGGTCGAACATGAGTCATATAGTAGATATGATCAACATGATGATGTTCACCATTGAAACCACCTCAACTCACATGATGATCGGACTTGTTGATGAATTTGGATCATGTATCACTCGAATGACTGGAGGGATGTCAATTTGAGTGGGAGTTCTAAAGTAATATGATTAATTGAACTCATTATCATGAACATAGTCAATAGTGTCTGTGCAAATTATGTTGTAGATTACTTGCTCGCGCTGTAGCTCCCTTGCATTTTTATATGTTCCTAGAGAAATAGAGTTGAAAGATGTTGGTAGCAATATTGCGGACTGGGTCCATGATCTGAGGATTGTCCTCATTGCTGCACAGAAGGCTTATGTCCTTAATGCACCGCTCAGTGTGCCAACCCCTCTAGCGTCATTTGTAGATGTTGTGAACAACTGACAGGCACGTTCTGATGACTACTTGATAGTTTAGGGCGTCATGCATTACGGCTTAGAATTGAGGCTCCGAAATGTTTTGAACGTCACAGAACATATGAGATGTTCTAAGAGCTGAAATAAGGATCTCAGGCTCGTGCACATGTTGCGAGATATGAGATCTCCAACAAGATTCTTTGCCTGCAAGATGAAGGAGAATAGCTCAATCGTTGAGCATGTGCTCAGATTGTCTAGGTGCTACAATCGCTTGAATCGAGTGGGAGTTGATATTCCAGATAAGATAGTGATTTATATAGTTTTCCAAGTCACTGTCACTAAGCTACTAGAACTTGGTGATGAACTATAAAACACCAGGGATAGAAATAATGATCCCTGAGCTGTCCGCGATGTTTGACACCACGAAGGTAGAAATCACGAAGGAGCGTCAAGTGTTGATGGTTAGTAAAACCACTAGTTTCGAGAAGAGCAAGGAGGGAAACTTGATGGATGGCAAGTCCGTTGCTGCTCCAGTGAAGCAACCCAAAGTTGAACTCAAACCCGAGACTAAGTGCTTCGATTATGAGGAGAGCGGTCGTTGAAGTGGAACAACCCTAGATACTTGGTAGATAAGAAGGCTAGCAACGTCAACAGAAGTATATTTGATATACGTGTTATTGATGTGTACCTTGCTAGTACTCCTAGTAGCACCTGGGTATTGGATACCAGTTCAGTTGCTAGATGTTAGTAACTCGAAATAAAAGCTACGGAATAAACAGAGAACTAGCTAAGGGTGAGGTGACGATGTGTGTTGGAAGTGTTTCCAAGGTTGATATGATCGACATCGCACACTCTCTCTACCTTCGGGATTAGTAACAAACCTAAATAAGTGTTATTTGGTGTTTTGCGTTGAGCATGAACGTGATTAGATCGTGTTTATTGCAACACGGTTATTCATTTAAGTTAGAGAATAATGGTTATTCTGTTTACATGAATAATACCTTCAATGGTCATGCACCCAGTGAGAATGGTTTGTTGAATTTTGATCGTAGTAATACACATGTTCATAACATTGATGCCAAAAGATGCAAAGTTAATAATGATAGTACCACATACTTGTGGCATTGCCGCTAAATGTCATATTGGTATAAAACGCATGAAGAAACTCCATGTTGATGGATCTTTGGACCCTTTCGATTTCGAATCGATTGAGACATGCGAACCATGCCTCTTGGTCAAAGATGACTAAGGACCCCGTTTTCTGGTTTGACGGAGCGGGCAAGTGATTTATTGGAAATGATACATGTTGATGTATGCAATCCAATGAGTCTTCTAGCGTGCGGTGGATATTGTTATTTTCTTACCTTCACTAATGATTTGGGTAGATATAGTGTATGTTTACTTAATGGAACACAAGTCTGAATTGTTTGAAAAGTTCAAGCAAATTCAGAGTGAAGTTTAAGATCATCGTGCAAGAAGATAAAAATATCTGCGATATGATCGTGGAGGTGAATATCTGAGTTACGAGTTTGGCATACAACTTTAGACAATGTGAAAGTTGTTTCACAACACACGCCACCTGGAACACCATAGTGTGATGGTATGTCCGAACGTCATAGTCATGCTCTATTGGATATGGTGCATGTTATGATGTCTCTTATCGTTTTGCTACTATAATTTTGGGGTTGTGCATTAGAGACAACTACATTCACTTTAAATAGGGCACCATCTAAATCCGTTGAGATGACACCGTGTGAATTATGGTTTGATAGAAACCTAAGCTGTCATTTCTTAATGTTTGGGGCTGCGACGCTTGTGTGGAAAATATTTTCACCTAATGAGCTCGAACCCAAAGCGGACAAATGCATCTTCGTAGAATACCCTAAGAACAGTTGGGTGAACCTTCTATCTCAGATCCAAGCATAAAGTGTTTGTTGCTAAAATGGGTCCTTTCCCGAGAAAAAGTTTCTCTCGAAAGAATTGAGTGGGAGGAAGATAGAACTTGATGTGGTTGTTGAACCTTTGTTTCAACCAGGGAGTAGCGCAGCGCACAAAGATGTTTCTATGGAACCTACGTCAGTTGAAGAGGAAGTAAATGATGATGATCATGAAGCTTCGGATCAAGTTACTATCGAACCTCGTAGGTCGACAAGGATGTGTACTGCTCCTGAGCGGTACGACAACCCCGTCTTGGAGGTCATGTTGTTGGACAACAATGAACCTACGAGCTGTGGAGAAGCGATGATGGGCCCGGATTCCGACAAATGGTTAGAGACCATGAAATCCGAGAAAGGATCCATATATGAAAACCAAGTATAGACTTTGGTAGGCTTGCTGGTTGGATGGCAGGTCGTTGAGTACAAATGGATCTTTAAAATGAAGACAGACGCTGATGGTGAATGCCACCATTTATAAAGCTTGACTTGTCGCAACGAAGTTTCCGGCAAGTTCAAGGAGTTGACTGCGATGCGACTTTCTCTCATAGCAATGCTAAAGTCTATTAGAATTATTTTACCAGTTGCTGCATTTTTTAATTATGAAATCTGGCAGATGGATGCCAAAACATCGTTTCCTTTCTTGAGGAAAGGTTGTATGTGATACAACCAGAAGGTTTTGTTAGTCCTAAGGATGCTAAAAGGTGTGCAAGCTTCAGTGATCCTTCTATGAACTGAAGCAAGCATCTCGGAGTTGGAATATACACTTTGATGAGGTGATTAAAGTTTTTGAGTCTATACAAAGTTTACGAGAAACTTGTATTTACAATAAAGTGAGTGGGAGCATTGTAGAGTTTCTAATAAGCATATGTGGTTGACATATTGTTGATCGGAAATGATATAGAATTTCTGGAAAGCATAAAGGGTTGTTTGAAAAGATTTTTTCAAAGGAAGATATGGATAAAGCTACCTAATTGTTGAGCATCAAGATCTATAGAGATAGATCAAGATACTTGATGAGACTTTCAATGAGTACATACCTTGACAAGATTTTGAAAGAGTTCAAAATGGATCAGTCAGAGAAAGAGTTCTCGCCTAATTTGTAAGGTATAAAGTTGAGTAAGACTCAATGCTCAATGACTGCAGAATATAGAGAAACGATGAGTGTCATCCCCTATGCTTTAGCCATAGGCTCTATCATGTATTCAATGCTATGCACAAGACCTGATGTCAGCCTTGCCATAAGTATGGCCAGAAGGTTTCAAAGTGATTCTGGAATGGAGCACTGGACAGCGGTCAAGATTATCCTTAGTAACTAAAAGACTAAGGAGATGTTTCTCGATTATGGAGGTGATAAAGAGTTCATCGTAAAGAGTCACGTCGATGCAAGCTTTAACACCAATCTGGATGACTCGTAGTAGCAATCTGGATACGTATAGTGGAGCAGCCATTTGGAATAGTACCAAGTGGAGTGTGGTAGCAGTGTTTACGGTTTGACATAGAAATTTGCAAAGTACACACAGATCAGAATGTCACAGACCCATTAACTATAAGACCTCTCTCACATGCAAAGCATGATCGAGCCCCAGAACTCATTGGGTGTTAGATTCATAACAATGCAAATCACATGGTGATGTGAACTAGATATTGGCTCTAGTGCAAGTGGGAGACTATTGGAAATATGCCCTAGAGGCAATAATAAATTACTTATTATCATATTTCCTTGTTCATGATAATCGTTTATTATCCATGCTATAATTGTATTGATCAGAGACTTAGATGCATGTGTGGATACATAGACAAAGCCATGTCCCTAGAATGCCTCTAACAGACTAGCTCGTTGATCAAAGATCGTTAAGGTTTCCAAGCCATTGACATGAGATGTCATTTGATAACGGGATCACATCACTAGGAGAATGATTGGATGGACAAGACCCAAACTACAAACGTAGCATATGATCGTGTCAGTTTAATGCTATTGTTTTCTGCATGTCAAGTATCTGTTCCTATGACCATGAGATCATGCAACTCACTGACACCGGAGGAGTGCCTTGTGTGTATCAAACGTCGCAACGTAACTGGGTGACTATAAAGGTACTCTACAGGTATCTCCGAGGGTGTATGTTGGGTTGGCATGGATCAAGACTGGGATTTGTTACCCCGTGTGACGGAGAGGTATCTCAGGGCCCACTCGGTAATACAACATCACAACAAGCTTTGCAAGCAATGTGACTAAGTGTTAGTCACGGGATCTTGTATTACGGAACGAGTAAAGATACTTTCCGGTAACGAGGTTGAACTAGGTATGGAGATACCGACGATCGAATCTCGGGCAAGTAACATACCGAAGAACAAAGGGAACATCATACGGGATTAACTGAATCCTTGAGATAGAGGTTCGACCGATAAACATCTTCGTAGAATATATAGGAAACAATATGGGCATCCAGGTCCCTCTATTGGTTATTGACCGTAGAGGTGTCTTGGTCATGTCTACATAGTTCTCGTACCCGTAGGGTCTGCACACTTAAGGTTCTGTGACGTTTCGGTAGTATAGAGTTATGTATGGTGGTGACCGAAGGTTGTTCGAAGTCCTGGATGAGATCCCGGACGTCACGAGGAGCTCCGAAATGGTCCGGAGTTAAATATTGATATATAGGAAGTGCCATTTTGGTCGTCGGAAAAGTTTTAGGCTAATCGGTAATGTACCGGGAGTGCCGGTAGTGTACCGGGAGACCACCGGGAGGGGTATTTCGACCCAAGAGTCTTCATGGTCTGTGGGAGAGTAAATACCAGCCTTTTTGTGGGCTGGTGGAAGTCCCACACAAGGCCCATTCGGCTGGGAGAAAAAGCCCAAAGGGAAAAAGGTGGAAAAAGGCCAAAAAAAGGAGGAATCCTAGTCCTACTAGGATTGGAGGAGGAGTCCTCCTCTCCTCCCCACTTTGGCCGACCAAAGGGCTGGCTTTTTGGCAGCCAAGCCTCCCCCTCCTCTCCTCCTATATATACTAGAGGATTTTAGGATTTTGGCATAGAATTTTCAGCCACGTGCTACCCGTTCCTCTAGTGCATAGTTTCTCCTCTAGATCGGTTTTCTGCAGTGCTTAGGCAAAGCCCTACCGGAATAGCTCCACCACCATCGCCGCAGCGCCGTCACGCTGCCGGAGAACTCTTCTACCTCTCCGCTCCCTCTTGCTGGATCAAGAAGGTGGAGATCGTCATCAAGCTGTACGTGTGCTGAACGCGGAGGTGTCGTCCGTTCGGCGCTAGTTTGGTAGGACCGTGATCAAGATTGCAAGACGGATCGTGATGAGATCGCGGGACGGATCGTGATGAGTTCACGGGACGAATCGTGATTGGATCGCGGAACGGATCGTGATGAGATCGCGGGACGCTTGGCGATTTGGATCGCGAAGACGTTCGACTACACCAACTGCATTTCTTAACGCTTCCTGCTTAGCGATCTATAAGGGTATGTAGATCCACTCTCCCTCTCGTAGATGCTCATCACCATGGATAGGTCTTGCTTGTGCATAGGAAAATTTTTGTTTCCCATGCAACGTTCCCCTACACTTGCCCCGTCGGCTCCGTCGCATCTCCTGACCGCGCCACCACCACTGTGCTCACCGAGCCGGTCCGCCACTGAGGCGCCACTCCTGCCTGCGCCCACCACTGTGGTTCCTCTCCGCCATGACTTCAGCCCGCTCCCCTGGCGTCGGATCGGCCGTCTGTGTCGCCAAGCCCTCGCCTCCCTGCTCTACCCCTGCTTTGCCCCGACCTCACTCCATAGCTAGCTCCGCCGCCGCAAACTAGCATCGCCTTGATCAAGCTGCCTCCATTGAACTGCTGTGTCGCAGTCGCCTCTCGCTATGCGCCTCCGCCACCGCAGTTTGCTCGCCCCGCCTCGGCCTCGCCTCCATCGGCTCTTCACTCCACCACCGAGGGCTCCACCCTGCCCCCGTCCACCGGCTATGTTTCGGCTCCCTTTGCGCGGGGAGGGAGGAGAAGTGGGTAGCAGTTGGAAGGAAGTTGGGAGCCAGCCGGGAAGATAAGAGTTTTTGATTTTGAAAAAAAAGTGTCCATATTTTATCCAACGGAAAAAGACCAGGTGATATCTTTCTAACTTTTATTTCGTATAATTAAATATCATCGAACAGTTTACTTCGAGTTATGCTATTATGTGCGCAGGTCGGTTAACTCATGATCAGAGTACGGTCCGGTCCTCGCACGCCTTCATCAGAGGCGGCATCCGCATATGCGCCATGACGAGCTACCGGATGGACGCATACAACCCGCCGTGCATACGATCGGGTCTACATCAGTGCACCGGCTTACAAATGCCACGGCCGCCTCTCGCGACTGCACCGGCTTAGAACGTCGCGGCTGTCTCTCGCTACCGCACTGGCTTACAATGCCGCGGCCGTCTCTTGCGACCGTGCTGTCTTTAAAAGCCACGGATGACTTCTACGTCTACATCAACATGCCAGGGCCAGATGCACCAGTACGAGCTGCCCAACGGATGCTCCAATCTACATTGACATATCGGTGCGGTGTTCGCCTGCACGAGCCACCTAACAGACATGCGCACAAGTCGCCGCCACAGATGTTTGGTTAACTTCAACAAACCAGTCGGGACGAACCATCGACCGGATTATTGAAACAAATCATACGGGATCATCTATAATCCACCACGGTCAACCTCAACCTTTAGTGGAGATTCTCAAGCCGCCTCTTCGAATCAACTTAAGGCTCGGGGTCTATAGACATGGCGAGACACATTTGGTCGTTTTCAACAAGAACCCCGGGTCATTGCAAAGTTAACCCGATCCTGGGGCTACTACATTATTAGCAGAAGAATTAAAAGTTGCCCAAGAGGACGAGCCGAGGTTGTGCAAAGGAGGATACTTCAACAAAGGTCATTTGGGGGCTTCCAACCCACCGGGTTTAGCTCGCTCACCCTGTTGATCAGCTCTTTAGCCAAAATAGCACCATTGTGCGATGACTTACAATATGGCGGTCTGCATGATGGTGGGTTACAAATCGGCGGCCCATGCGATGGTGGCGTGCAAGATAGCGAAAGGCTTAAGGTCACTCAAGAGGACGAGCCTCCATGTTGCAAGCCGTTCAAACATGGGTGCACCGCCTTACTGATGAAAGATTCAAGGTCACTCAAGAGGATGAGCCGCCACGTTGCGAGCCGTTCAAATATGAGTGCCCTACCTTACTGGTGAAAGATCTCAAGTCGCTCAAGAGGGCGAGCCGCCGTGATGCGAGCCATTCAAACATGGGTGCCCTACCTTACGGGTGAAATATCTCAAGTCGCTCAAGAGGGCGAGCCGCCACGATACGAGCCATTCAAACATGGGTGTCGTGGATGCCAAAGAGTATGAGCCGCCATGATGCGAGCTGTTCAAACATAGGTGCCATGATGCAAAACGGGTCGCGGACCCAGAGCAAGTTCAAGAGTGGGTGAAGGTTGCCTCCCACTCTTGGTTGGCTTTTCAGCCGTTGTAAGACTGGGTTATACCTTCCTGTATGTAGCTGCCGCTCGTCTAGGGGTGCAGCGAGCTATCAACTCACCCCCTACGAGGGCCTCATACAGCGGCGATGGAAACTCTCTCTTCTGCTACGTACTCTTCGCCAAGTGGCCCATTGTACTCTTAACAAGTGACGTTGCTTAAGGTTAAAACGACGGATTTATGTCACGTGACAAGTAGCTTATGAGCCTAGGGGCACTCACCCCGTTGCAAATTCTGGTCTGTTTCACCCTTAACAGTTAATCTCGCCTAGAGACCCTGAGCCATGCAAGATTGGCGGTCACTCTTGTTAGAGACCCTGCATTGTTAGGCGGTTCAAAGCAATAGTACCCCCCGAGAAGGGCCAGCAAATGAGTTTCCGAAAAAAAAACAAGGGGAGAGCAAGATCATCATGCATTACATCACATATTAGATCATACATTGAATCATACATGGCATCATACATTACATCATGCATTGCATCATATTCACATACACTACTGGAATCAGAAGATTTGTCGTCTGCCACATCTTTGCCGTCTGCTAGCGGACGACAAAGAGTGGCTTTGCCATCAGCTAGCAGAAAACAGACGACAAAGAGCTAGTAGACGACAAAGGGTGGCTTTGCCATCAGCAAGTTCTTTGCCGTCTGCCAGCTGATGGCAAAGATTCTTTGTCGTCAGCTAGGAGACGGCAAACAGGTGGGGTGGGGGCCCAGTGGAGGCTAGCTTAGGGCAATGGCCCACCCCACCTCTTTGTCGTTTGCTAGCTGACGGCAAAGAACTTCCTATCTAACGGCCCATTACCCCCCTCCTCTCTTCTCTCTTTCTCTCTCTCTCTCTCTCTGTCTGTCTCTCTCTCCCCGACCACACCCCGCTGCCACCCCGACCCCACGCCGCTCCGGCCTGCCGCCTGCCGCCACCGACGCCCCGCCGCTCCGCCCCCTCCCGCCGCCCTGACCCTCACCGCCACCGCCCCGCCCCCTCCCCTGCCCCGACCTCCTCTACCGGCCCCTCCCTGCACCCTCCCCTGCCCCGGCCATCCTCCACCAACCCCACGCCCGCCCCCTCCCCTGCCCCAGCGTCCTCCACCAGCCCCCGCCCCACCACCCTCCCTTCCCCCCCACCGGCCCCCGACAAGGCCGCCCCGCCTGCCAACACCGGAACCGCACCACCGCTGTCGCACACCTCCTGCCGTCGAATCACCGCCGTTGCCCCCGCCCCCCACCGTGAGTTTAATTAGAGTTTTAGTTTTTTTTTCTGTTTTTTTTTCCTTTTTTTTTTCCGTTTTTTTTCCTGTTTTTTAGATTTTAGGTTTATTAGTTTAGTTTTAGTTTATTGGTTTAGAAAAAAGTAAGTAAGTTAGTTAGTTTTTTTGTTAAGTTAGTAAGTTAGTTAGTTAGTTAGGAGGAGAGAGGAAAGAGAAGAAGAAAGAGAGAAGAAGAGGAGAGGAAGGAAAGCCTCCTCCTCCTCCGCCCACGCTCCGCCCCGCCCCGCCCCCCCGAGCAATAAGAGAAGAGGAGGAGGAGGAGGAGGAGAAGGAGAAGAAGAAGAAAAGGAAGAGAGAGGAAAGAAAGAAAGGAAAAAGGAAAATCGGGTCAAGGATCGGTGACGCGGTGCGTCGGCGCCGACGTAACCGGGTCGAGGATCGACGACGAGGTGCGTCGGCGCCGACGTAACCGGCGTCAGAGGTAGTCGACACGACACGCCGACACCCACCCCGAAACGACACCGACACGGCACCCTCGATCCCGACACAACACCCTACCAAAACACGACACCACGACACCGACCCCGTACACGGAACCCCGACACGCCGACACGGCAACCCAGACCCCGACACAGCACCCCTACCCCGACATGACACCCCCGACACCCCGACCCCGACACGACACCCCCGACACCCCGATCCCAAAAAAGGTACTCTTCGGCCTTCCAGAGGCCGACGGGTCATATATTTGTGAATTGTGAGTTAGGTCATATATTTTTCGATTTTGTTATACAGAACATCATATTTATGTTGATTTGGTGGATTTAAATGTGTAGTTGTTTCATCGCTGCGAGGGTCTGGTGTTCGACGACCTCCCCATGTGTTCGACGAGCTCCGCCCCTGGGTTCGTGCGTGAGCACAAATGACATCTCCTCTTTCCCCCTTCATTTCCTCTATTCTGGTCTTCGTGCCAATGAAACTTGCTAGCTATAGGTGTCTTCAATCATCAGTATGCGTGACCACTATGCGTCTCCCGTTCGAAAGGGTTGCATCTATAAATATGCATTCATTAGCATATTTATAACCGCGATTCTTTCGAATTGTCCAACGTTATCCATGGACAGCCTGAGTATGTGTAGATTGGGTTTGTTTTCCCATATGCTCTGCTCCGGATCCGATGCAGAATTTCGTCGGTGCCTCCCTGTTGTTCTTCGGGTACACATCCTCTCTGCTTATTGCCGAGACATGTATGAGGAGAACAGCGGGGAGGTGCCACCGAAATTGTGCGTCGGATCCAGAGCAGAGCATGGGAAAATGAACCCAATCTACACATACTCGGGTGGGATTAGGACCTATTACATAGAGGCCTTCCATATGTTGATGCATTTATTGATGATGCTGATGAGCACGTCATTACTGATAGTGATGATGATTATGCATTTATTGATCCCGGAGCATATATAGACGATGAAGATTAATATTAGTATTGTGAGGTATTCAATTATTATTATGTACATATATATTATTAATTATTTCATGTTATTAGGTATTCAATTTTTTTTATGTTGAACTAATTTCGTTCACTCTTTGTCATTGCAAGTGTTGACAGATGGTGGGCTCAGGTCGAGAGGTCTCTGAGCCTCCTTCCTCGGCGCGTGCTGGGAGGGGTGCTATTCTTCCACCCCAGCAACTCCGAAGAGCGCTGGTACACAGCATGCAGACACCGGCGGGCGCTTCTTCTTCGACCGGGAGAGGTCGGGGGAAGACGAAGCGAGGTGCTACAGGTAGGAAGGTTGTTGCGCCTTCCTCAGTGCCACCCCTCAGCTGATTCTCCCGACCATAGGAGTGCTCCCTCTCAGGTGGACCTATCTGACTTGGACCCGTCTCGGACTCTGGTCCACGAGACTCGGGTCGACGAGCCTCGGGTCACCGAGCCTTCGTCCTAGGAGACTCCGGTCCCAGAGTCTTCGTCCCAGGAGACTCGGGTCCCAGAGTCTTCGTCCCTCATGACTCCGTAGGATAGTGACCATGCTCATGGTGGCGAGGAAAACTTGTTTGAGGACACCTATAGCAAGGGCGAGCTGGTTGAGGAGGGCAAGAAGGTCTACCAGCGTGGTTGTACAAAGCTCTCGCCCGTGCCGACGACCCGCGAGCAAAGGGGGTTGATTGCGCCTAACGTGGAGAAGTAAGTGCATTTACTCTTTTTTAACCTTTTGCCTTCATGTTTCTTCAAATTAATATCTAATGTGTTGGCCTTGTCATACTGCAGGGGTTGGAAACACTAGCGTGGTGTCCACAGGCCCAACCAGGTCCTTGGTGTGCTTCTCCGGCACCACTTCCCGGGGAAGGTCTAGTTGCCTAGTGAGGATGAGGCTCCACAGGTAGCACTGACCTGGGAGTTGTACATGGCTGCCCCGGCCCCGCTGGAGGAGATGGTCGACGGTGTATTGTGCGAGACGGTGGCTGACATTGTGATCTGTCGCTTTTGGGTAATTTCTCCTTTACAGAATTAAAAATCAACAGCACCTAGTGATTGTACTAATCAATGTTGTCTTGTTTGATTGCAGACCTTCTACAGGTGTCTTGAGGAACACGAGGTGAAAGCGGCTGTTGTTCTCGAAGCCGAGTGCAAGCGCCTACTTCAGAACTTATGGGTGCAGACTATTCGAGACTACTACGCCTTGACTAACATTAAGAGGGCCAAGAAGAAGTGCCACAAAAATTATGTGAGTAAGGAGAAGTTAATGAAGGTAATTATCTATTGTTAAGGCCTAGTACTTAGTTTCTTTGATTTTATTCGTAGGTGTAGTGCTAAAATTTCTCTTGTCTAACTTAGGTGCCCCCGAGATGGTGTGCGGATAGGATGGACTGTTGCGAGGCATTGGTGGATGAGTGGTGCTCTCCCGAATGGCTAGCCAAACACAACAAGGCCAAGGATAAGCATGCCCAAATGAGAGGTGTGCCACACCATCAAGGGAGCTCCAACCTGTTTGAGTACGGGGATCACTGGGTATGTGGTTTGCTTCATGATTCATGCAATTTCATTCTTCATGCTAGCTTGAGCCCTTAACTAATATTTTGTTCCTCTCTTTTAGGCATGAGAAAACAAGAAGGAGGTGCCACCTCTGTTTGACCTCTATGCCATGGCCCATACTGCCTCGTACAAGAAGGCCAAGGCATTCTCTGAGGATGACCTCGATCATCCAGAGAGCTTCAGCAACATCTCCTCCCACAACAAGCTCGTGAGGTACAAAGATGAGGGGAAGGCGAGGAAAGGGGAGGACTTCAAACCGAGGCAGAGTCCTTTTGATCCAGAGCTCGTGATGATACCTGGTGGAGGGAGGCCCCATGGCTCGATAGCCATTTGGGGTGGACTGATACGTTGTCCTAGAGCTCTCCCGAAGATCAAGAAGCTCCAGATGAGCTCTGATCCTAAGATAAGGCCTCGTCCACGGCCAATGGAGCTCGCCATTGAGGCTAGGGCCTAGGAGCTTTTAGCGGAGGCAAACAGGCAGGCGGCACAGAGGGAGAGGGACATGGAGGAGAGGACGACTAGGCTCTTGGAGGAGGAGAGGAACCGGAATGACGCGTCTCACCGGGCCCTATATGAGCTCCTCGTGGTAAGTTTCTCCCGCATGTTAGCCAAATCATGCACGTAATGTTCGTTTCATCACTAACTAATGTGAATGACTCGTGAAAACAAAATGTGCAGACCGTGTGCCAGAACAATGGTCAGACCCCTCCGTCGATGCCCCATATTGCTATAGCACCCACGGTAGGTTTCATTTGAATGGTCACTAGTTACTAGTATTCACATTTGAGTTGCATCATGCTAAGGAGACATTGCTTGCAAATGATGTTTCGTGCAGCGTGCCACTCGGCAAGCATCGACCGATCCTTCTGCGTCGGTCGCAACCCCGACCGGTCCTTCTACGTCTCACCCTGGCACAAACCCGACCGATCCTTCACCTCCGTGATGATGGTAAGTTTTCCCAAGTGTTTTGCTTAACAAATGCATACTTAGCTTAAGAAATGACCTGATTAGCTCCAAAATGACCTATACTTAGCTTATTTTCCTCAAAAATGACATAATAACCTTACTTAGCTCCAAAATGATATATTCCACCAAGGATAGCTATAAAATGACCTATACTTAGCATTTTTTCCTCCAAAATGACTTGATATGCTTAGTCAGCTAGGAAATGGCATAACTACCTAGGATAGCTCAATAATGATCTATAGGTAGCTTAGCTAGTTCATTTATGACATAATTAGCTCACTTAGGTACAAAATAGCATAACTACCTAGGATAGCTCAATAATGATCTATAATTAGCTTACCTAGTTCATTTATGACATAATTAGCTCATTTAGGTAAAAAAATGGCATAATAACCTTGGTTTAGCTCCAAAATGACCTATACTTAGCTTATTTTCCTCAAAAATGACACAATAACCTTGCTTAGCTCCAAAATAATATATTCTACCTAGGATAGCTATAGAATGACCTATACTTAGCATTTTTTCCTCCAAAATGACTTGATATGCTTAGTTAGCTAGAAAATGGCATAACTACATAGGATAGCTCAATAATGATCTATAGCTAGCTTAGCTAGTTCATTTATGACATAATTAGCTCACTTAGATACAAAATGGCATAACTACCTAGGATAGCTCAATAATGATCTATAATTAGCTTAGCTAGTTCATTTATGACATAATTAGCTCACTTAGGTAAAAAATGGCATAATAACCTTGGTTTAGCTCCAAAATGACCTATACTTAGCTTATTTTCCTCAAAAATGACATAATAACCTTACTTAGCTCCAAAATGATATATTCTACCTAGGATAGCTATAAAATGACTTATACTTAGCATTTTCCTCCAAAATGACTTGATATGCTTAGTTAGCTAGAAAATGGCATTACTACCTTGGAGAAGAGGAGAGGGGAGGAGAAAAAGAAAGAGAAGATAAATTCTTCTTCTTTTTCTTCTTTTTCTTCTAGCTAGTTTTCTTCTTCTTCTAACTTTCATCTTTCCTAATTTGCAGATTTGCTATAGATGAGGAAGCTTGCATTGATGGAGTGTACTCTTCTACTTGTGCTTCCTTTTTATTTATGGAAACTTGTTTTGGATATGTATGTATGGATATGTTGTTGGAAACCATTGTATGTTGGATATGTTGTTGGAAACTTGTATGTTGGATATGTTGTTGGAACTTATTGTTGGTATGCTTGTTGAAACTTATTTTTGGTATGCGTGTTGAAAATTATTTTTGGTATGCTTGTTGGAAACTTGTATTGTTGATATGTTTGATATATATGTGAAATTCTGTCAAATTAAATGATTTTAAGAAAAAATAGAAAAAACAGGGGCTATATAGCCACTTTGTCGTCTGCTGGCAGACGGCAAAGGTCTTTGTCGTCAGCTAGCAGACGGCAAAGCTTCCAGGTGGCAGCTACCTGTGCAAAGACCTAAGGTTCTTTGTCGTCTGCCAGCGGACGGCAAAGAACCCACCTAGGCCGGCAAAGAAACAGGTGCTTTGCCGTCAGCTGGCAGATGACAAAGAACTAAGCTCTTTGTCGTCTGTCAGTGGACAGCAAAGCACGCCGTTAAGCCCTTGACAGAGCTAAGTTGCCACATGTGTCGTCCATGCCCTTTGCCGTCCGCTGGCAGATGGCAAAGACGAAAAGGTCTTTGTCGTCTGCCAGTGGACGGCAAAGCGCCCTTTACCGTGGCTTATTCAGCCAGACAGTTGGCCCTCTGCTGGCGGATGGCAAAGCCTTTGCCGTCCGGCATGCATGCCTTTGTCGTCCGGGATGGCTGACGGCAAACTGCCTGATTCCTATAGTGATATCATGCTGGTTTACCAAGCCAGGACAGAGCAAGATTATGAAAGAAGAAGCAATGTTATGAAATATCTAAACATCTTCGGGTTGTGCTTTTTCAAGCCACCCTCACAGCAATGCAGAACATATTGTGTCTTATTTATTTTTTGCAGGTCTTGTCTATTAAGATGAGCCGTCATTAAATTGAAAAGTTGATTATTCTTGATGAGCCGCCCTATCTGATATAATGCCGTGTCATCTAATTGACCGGCTCTCGAATTTCTTCAATGGTGCTCTATAGTATACTACAACACTCATGGATTTCTCAAACATATATTTGCCGGATTGCACCGCAACCACGAGCAGAGATTTCATTTCAAAGACAAAGGAATAATTCCAGGATATTCATTCCGGATTATATTACAACCACGATCAAGGATTCATTCAATAAATTATGATGAGTCATATTATTCTCATACAGCCCCGAGTCGCCGCAGGCATACGACCCGACACTTGGGGGCTACACTATGCATATCCAAATTGCTAAAGTTCCAAGTTGCCGCATGCGTGCGGCCTGGCCCTTGGGGCTACATTATTCACGTCCAGTTTATATCAAGTATGCAAGTCCCATGTCGCTGCAAGCATGCAACACGACACTAGGGGGCTAATGCAAGTTGCTTTTCAAATCATTACATAGTCAACAGATCTTGTTGTCTCAAGGAGATGAGCCAGCCTTTCTATATTTTTTCTAAGTCCCGGCGCAGTACTTCTTACTGACCCGGCACTTGGGGGCTACAATATTCAGCTTTTTAACAGATTATGAGGTTCAAATTGAAGATCCGGACCATCACATACTGATGAGCCGGCCCTTAGGGGCTACACCAGTTGAACCTTTATAATGTATAAGACAGTTACAAGTCCTAGGCTTCTGTAGGCAAGATAACCCGATACTTGGGGGCTACATATGTGGAACATTCAACTTATGACTGGTCACTCAGATGAACAATTCAGATTTACATTGGAGCTAGTCTTAAGTCTATCACTACGTTCCCCTCTTAAGACTTGGGGACTACAGGTAATATGGATATGAGGAAGATGTGCCTTCAAATTCTCAGTATTGATATCACAGAGTTTTAGAATTTTCAGGAGCTGGTCAACTGGTATCTTTTGAGTGAACCGGTCCCTTTACATATTCTTATTTCAGGAGGCTATCATGAATAAATTCAAGCTAACCTAGCGGCTAATGTCGGAGATATACCCCGTGGTAATGACCCGGAGATAGTTCTAAGCCGGCAAACAAGTTCTATGCCGGCAGACAAGTTCTAAGCCGACAAACAGTTTCTAAGCCTGCAGACAAGTTCTAAGCCGACAAACAGTCTCCAAGCCGGCAAACAGTTCACAAGCTCTAAGACGGCAAACAGTTCTAAGCCGGCAGACAAGTTCTAACCCGGTAGACAATTATGACCCGTTAGACAGTTATGACCCGCCAGACAGGTTAAGTCCCGGAGACGAGTCTCCGAAGATGAGTATTGAAGATCAGCCTTGGTTAAGCCGCCCGGGACTCAGAAGCCCATGAAGAGAAGCCCACAATGGGAAGTAATAGTAGGTTAAGTCTCAATCCGACTTAGACTCTACATGTAAGCCGCCCCTTCAACTTATATATGGAGGGGCGGGTCATCCCGAGAGGGTTGGGGTTTTTAGACGTCTCAAGAGACAAGTCTTAGAGAAGTTCAAGTCATGAGAGATAAACAAATTAGAGACACTCGAGATTAGCGGTAGCGATTTCGCACCCTTGTAACCGAGATCGTCGTCATCATCATCAATACCAAACAAGCAGGACGTAGGCTTTTACCTCCATCAGAGGAGCCGAACCTGGGTAAACTCGCGTCTCTCGATTCCGACCAACCCCTCTCAAGCCGCCACATAGTTGCGATCGCCCTGAACCTAAGTCTATTTACTCGGACATGTGTCGTGACAAATCCACGACATGTTAGATACGTGTCAGTAATTATTGGTTAAACCTAGCATTGTGAGAGGGCACATAACATAAACCTGGGTACCAGATGTACAATATAATGTAAAAATAAATAACGAGATGCTATTCATTTGGTTACAGAAAGTATACTATTTGCTACTCCCTCTAATCCATATTAATTGTGACTGATTTAGTCACATTGTCGGAGGGAGTAAGAGCAACTCCAACGGGAAGACCCAAACGGATGCGCGATTTGTCCGCTTTTCGTCCGTTTGGGTCGGTCGAGCGGACACCGGTGTCCGGTTTTTTAAATGGATCGGCTAGTCCGCCCAATGCAGGCTCAGACGCAAATCATGTCCGCCTCGGCCCCACTTGTCAGCATGGATTAAAAAAACAAAATGCCCAAACAACGATATTAAAACATAATTAAACATTAAAGGACGATCAAAGACGGCCCAAGTCCACATAAAACTTAATTAAACATAAATAAAAAACGCGGCCTCCCTTGTCTGCATCTGGCGCCGGCCCTACGCATCGTCGTCCTCGTCGTCGTCGGGGGCGGTGAGGTCGATGAGCTCCGGTGCTGGCCCAACCCAAGGGAACGCAGCCCCCCACGCCTGCGCATCATCCTGTCCCGGCAGCACCGGTGGGGCAGGCTGACGGGCTCGCTCCTCCTCCCGCTCCCGACGCTCCACCTTCTCCTCCTCCACCCACCCGCGCTCGAGCTTCATCTGCTCCGCGGCCTCGGCTCCCTCCCTCGCTAGTGCCAATGACCTGTGGTGAAGGAGGTACTTTTGCTCCCACTCCTCTATGCACCTATACCAGATGGGAGGTGCGGACACCCAATCCCGGAGCTGGCCAGTCCACTTGTAGCTCTTTGGCTGGCACTCCTCGACCTCAGCCTTGGGATCGCGGATCGCCAGAGCGACCGACGGATCTAGAGGAGGAGGGGGCATGACACAGTCGCCCGCCGCGGACAGCGCGAGGGCTTCTTCGAGGCCTTCCCAGCACGCCTCCTCCTCGCGTCTGCTCTCCTCAATGGCGTAGGCCGTTGCCTCCTCGAGGGCGGCCTGGTAGGCGACCTCGTCCTCCTGCTCCTCTTGCTTCACTTTAGGGGCGGTGGAGGGATGGCCGGATCGAACTAGGCGACGTGGAGGCGCTCCTGCTCGTGCTCGACGGCGAACCAAACCTCCCAGTTAGGGGAGTCGGCCGCGTACGTCGGATCGCGCCGCTGCTCCGGAGTGAGGAGCTCGCGCCGTCGGCGGACCTCCTCCGTGTGCGCATGCGCAGACCGTGGCACTGCTGGGATAGGGATGCGGTCAGGGTCCAGATGCCAACCATGGAGGAGGTTGACATCTGGGTAGGGCAGAGCTTGCCTGTACTGCCAGTGCCACCGAGCTTGGTGGACTGGGATGTATAGGCGCTCCCGCGATGGCGCAAAGCGGCAAGGTGGCATCGGCGTCCTAGACGAGCTTGCGTCGGGGGTGAGCTTGCCCTTCCCCTTGCTGAAGAAGCCCATGGCGGCCGCTAGCTGGAGGGCTGGCTAAGGTTTCGTGGTCGCCGCCGGGGAGTAAGATGTCCATATGTGGACGAGAGGGGAAGTGGATGAGGCCGGCCCCACCGCAAGCTTCAGATTAAAAAGGACGACCACGGCCACCTTCTACCCACTGCCAGGCGGGCCCCGTAGATAGCTGGTCGCATTTGGCCGGGTTGGCCGGCCGACGAGTGGGTCCGAGACGGACATGAGGGGGACGCGCGGCGAGTCCGCTTGGCGTCCGCGGCGACGCAAATCCGGTCCAAATTTGGGTAAAAAATGGATCGACGCGGACGTGAAATGGACGGATTTGATATGGTTCAGCCCGTTGGACACCTATTTTCCGCCGCAACGATCCAAACGGATGCGGACGGACGAAATGAATCGCCGCGTTGGAGTTGCTCTAAATGAAGGAACGGCGACAGTAATAATCGTACTCTCTACAACGGTGCAACTGTGCTCGAGTCATTGGTAAGGATTAGGAGTACTGCTACGCCGATTGGAGACCACTGCACACGATAGATCCAAACCGCCGGGGCACATATGGACTGCGCCACGCACTGGCCATTCGTTTTGGCAGGGCAGCATGCTTTGATCGATCATGCCGCCTAACTCAACTGCGGCATCGCGTTCATAGCACAGTGGCGAAGATGTGCTTGTATTCTGGCCAGTTTTTTCAGTGGTGACCGCTGAGGCTGAAAGCTCAGTTTGGCCGTAGACGACTGTGGAGCGATCGTATAGTACTCGTATTAGGTAACCCACTGTGCGAAGCAAGTCTCTTGATAAAACAAATTAATAGGTGAGCCATGACGCTGTGAAGACTCGGCTTTCGATGCATGGAGATGGACTCGTGTAGGAGGAGGTAGCTGTCTGGCGTATGGTGACGTTAATAGCAGAGTGGCTAGACAAGATAGAAACCTTAATATCTGCTTTCAAGATGGACCGATGGAACATGGCAGCGACAGCATACGAAGCATACGAGTGCGTCTGACCGGCTTGTGCCCAGACCTAGTATGTGGCTCGGCTGGGGATTCCGGTTTTTGATGTTAGACTTAGATAAGTGATCTAGATAGTGGCCCAGCTAGCATCCCTTTATCATATGGATATGAGTAGTGGCACTTTTTGTCAAGATGATGGATTAAGACATATTGTTGTAATACTTTGTAAAGTCCTCAAAAATTATCAATAAAGTGATCGTATGCATCTTCCAGATGCAGAGACCGGGGTCATCCTCCTTTCCTAAAAACAAATTAATCAGTGTATCGATGAAGTATTAGGTCAGAGTAATTTCGTGGGGTGACTAAATTGACCACACGGTTTGACAACACGCGTGTTTTCCTATAGCTGACGGTGTGACGGTCACGCAGAGAAAAATGTGTCTTGGTCGGTCGGTCTGAAGGTAGATAACTGAAGAAAATGGTATTCTAATGCTTACATGTGAAATTTTAATTTAGATATGCCATCTGTTCCGAGAGTGGCGTTCTGGCACATGGGAGCGTGCGCTCCTGTTTTTTAAAATGTGTTTTAAACATATTTTAAAATACCAAAAAATTTCAAACAAATATTTGACTCGTATATCTTGATATTATACATGCTCACAAAATCGTTTCGCGAAAAACCTACAACTTATGTGTCGCGTGTGAAAAAGACAAAATCAGGTGTTAAAAAAATGCTTTTCACAAGACATTCTTTTTTTCTTTTACACAAGCCACATAAAATGTCGGTTTTCTCTAAAACTTGACGTGCACATATAATGTCAAGATGTATGCGCCAAATTATTTTTTGAAATATTTTCACACTTTGAAGTATATTTTTTGCGTGCAGGTGCGCGCGCTCCCAAGAGCACCAACGGATTTCCGATCCGTTCCTATCTTCCTCACATTGCTGTACTTGGATTACTACAGTCAAAGTACAGAACAAACTCTTGAAGCCACTGAATTCTGTTACCTAATTTGTTTGCTTGTTTGTTTGTTTGTTGCAGTTCTTCGCTCTGAGCGTGTTTTCTTCCCCGTCGCTCATGAACCCTTCCGACCACTTTCTGAGGACCATCAATAAGGACTTCGACAACGTGAGCACACCGTCATCGTTCAATCAACAATCACCTTAATTGTCTATATCAGAAGTATTCTTGGCGAATAGTATTTCTAACCATGCGCCTCATTAATTGATTCCACAGGACATCGAGGAAGGCCTCAGCGGGAAGAAGACGACCACCGCCGACAACATCGACGCGCTGGTGGCCTCCTACAAATCCTCCGTGCATATGGACAAGGTGATGCGATAGATCGTTGACATATGCGACACTATGAGTAGCCCGGTCTCGACGTACGTTCTAAAACTTTGAGTTGGAGTGCTGAACTTTGCTAACTTTAAGAGTGTATGTGGTTTGTCGTGTGGTTTCAGGGAGGGGAGGTGGTGAAGATGGAAGGGCAGCAGCCGAACTTCCTTACGGCAGTCCATCGTGCTGACCAAGAGGTCCTTCACCAACATGTACAGGGACCTCGACTACTACTGGCTTCGCTTCGCCATCTATATCGCCCTCTGCCTCTGCTGCGGCACCATCTTCTATGACATCGGTCACAACTACGGATCCATCCAGGTTACTAGCAAGAATTCTCTCATTGTCGTTGTCACCGCCATTGATCATTGTTGTGCTGATCGTGTTACTGAAAACTCTACATGCAGGCTCATGGCTCCATGCTCATGTTCGTCGGCGCCTTCCTCACCTTCATGACCATCGGAGGTTTCCCATCTTTCGTCGAGGACATGAAGGTGAACTTTCTGATCAAGCTCGATCGCAAAAAATAGTTGGTCGATCTCATCTCATGTCTCACGACAATAGTTTGATCTGATGGGTTTTCTGTATACGCAATGTAGATATATGGGAGGGAGAGACTGAATGGGCACTACGGCGTGTCATCGTTCGTGATAGCCAACACAGTGTCGGCAACACCGTATCTGTTACTCATCTCCCTAGTGCCGAGCGCGATGGCCTACTACCTGGTTGGCCTACAAAGGAGCTTCGGCCACTTTGTCTACTTTGCGTTAGTGCTGTTCATGACCATGATGCTGGTGGAGGTCCTGATGATGATCGTGGCCAGCGTTGTGCCGGAATTCCTCATGGGAATTATCACCGGCGCCGGCATCAAGGGTGTCATGATGCTCAACGGTGGCTTCTTTCGCCTGCCCCACGGCTTGCCAAGGCCGGTGTGGAGGTATCCCATGTACTACGTCGCCTTCCACAAGCATGCCAACCAGGGGTTCTACAAGAACGAGTTCCTAGGCCTAACCTTCCCAAACAACCAGGCCGGTGGCGTCGCCACCATCACCGGTACAATATGAGCGGGAGCATGGATCTCCGGCTTGTCCTCCTCTATCGCCTCCGGCACCGCTTCCTCCTTCTTCTCCTCTGTTTCCAGTGAGTCCGGAGGAAGACCCTCAGCGATGCGGGCCGCACGCCGAGCTTGGATCTCCTCCTTGATCTGCCTCCGGCGCTCTGACATGAGCTGAGCGTAAATGATGATCCTATGACAGACCATATTGACGTCAGAAAGCGAAAAAAAACCAAATGAATTTAAGTGACGACGGAGAAAGAAAATAAATATGCTAAGGTCGAAGGACGTCGGCCGGCTTAAATAACGGGCTATGATCTCGAGGAGCCCGCGGCCACGGAACGTTCACACTACAACAACCGGAACAGTACCGACCGAATAGCACTGGCTACCAGTGCTCCACTAGACCACTTGCGAGCAGTTGGCACCACGGAGCTGGCGGTGATCGACGGAAATTCTCGCAGCGCGTGCGCAAACAGGTTGATTGGTGCCCACCGGCACGCCGGACGAGACATTGACCGCCTCGCTTCCAAAAACTACCGTAGCCTACCGAAGTTTTTCTTTTCTCCCGTCGTCTAGCGGACAGGTCGAGTCGTCACGTACAGTGTCCCGTCGTCTCTCATCTCTCGACGGATAGGTTTTGAGCTTATTCGGCGGTGGCGCGGCAGTGCGCTGGGTCGTGTGCACGCCGGTGGAAAGTGAGCAGATAGCCAGGTCGTGGACGTTTCTTGCCTCCGGGGCCTTCAACCAGGGTAGTTGCCGCCCTCAACACACCATCGTCAGCATCACCGCCATTGTCGGAAGACGTTGAGTTCAGCGGCCCTGTTCCCGGAACCGGCCGAGACATGGATCTTTCAGTGGGTTAAGAGTCAAGACTAATGTTGTGGGTGGCTGATGTCTTCAACAAAGGAAGATACTGGGTGCTTGTGATGCTCAGAATTGCTGGGTGGTGACCTTGGAGATATGTTGTTACGGCTTCAGATAATGGTTGTAGTTGCTACTCAACTTTACTTCAAAAAGCTTTGGTGCTTGGTCGTGGGTCTATAATAAGGTTTAGATTGTGCTCGGTAGACGTTTATTGTTGTTAGGAGGGTGCTCGTAAACCCGTTGTGTGACGCTGAGACTGATGCCTTAGCCGGTCGTAATGAGAGTATTATAGATAGTATCATGCATGTCAACTAGGCAATTTTAATGAGACGACATAGAATTAAATGAAGAAAAAGAGGGTTGAGTATCATATCATGATACCGTATCATATTAAATGTTATGCTACTATGTGTCATGCATGACAATAAATAAGCTATCTTATGATACTAACACAGATATATACTATGCATTATGAATGTAGTATCATACACTACTATCATATGCCTTAACATGTATTTGATGGATGCTTGTATTATCATTTTTTAGGAAAATGGAAATTAATTAGGGGGCGCCCCCTTATTTGAAAAATAACAATACTCGTGCATATCAACAAACCGGTTACACCGGCCTATGAACTAATTACATTTTGTAAAAATGCCCCGTGTCATTGCGAATTTGACAAGATTTGCGCACTTCATTTTTTGTGGACTTTACATACACTGCACAACAATGCAACACTCATGTACTAACAAAATCGTTGTGTTGCTCTCTAACGCCTCACTTTGCTTCATTTGCTTTGGAGCCCTGGTCGATGACGTGCATCGATGGTTGGGTGCTCCTAAAGCTGAGCCCCTTCATCATAGGCTTCACCTTCTCGGTAAGCTTCATGATGGCCAAGAAGAGCACCCTGTACAATATGACCATCCCGAACATGACGGAGACGAAGGCGGAGGCGTAGTTCGTCATCGCTGTCTCATCCAGCATGGTGGAGGCGGAGCATCAGACCATCCTGGATTCCATTCGGGATGAGGCCGAGATGGAGGCCAACACTAGTGCAGAACAAGCCTATAGTGGGGAACCGGCACTAGAACCGGCACTAAATGGTGGGGACTAAAGCCTACCCCCCTTTAGTGCCGGTTCAACACGGTCCGGCACCAAAGGCCCTCCACGTGACATCCGACGGCACCATGGGCTAGGGGATTTTTAGTCCCGATTGGTAACACCAACTGGAACTAAAAGTATTGAGTTTTTTAGTTTTGTTTTATTTTTCCTTGTAAATCTTTAGGTTTTTATGAATTAATTATGGTTATACGCCGTTATACAAATTTTGATACAGTACCAATTAAAAGGTTGTTATATCATTATGTTCATGATGAATGATTATATCATTGTGAGGAAGAAACCTGAATTTTATTCATCCAAATGAATAAAAAGTGATCAAAAATTGAATTAGTAGGACGACGATCCTACTAATTCAACTTTTGGTCACTTTTGATCCATCCACATGAAGCTAATCCGCTTTCCTTCCCCCAATGATATAACGAATCATCATGATAACCATGATCAACATCATCATCATATTAATATAAAAACTCTTGCACCATATCATCACCAACAACACTATAGCTAATAATCATCATAGTCATTACCACCAACACTATTTAATCATCATTTTTGTCAACGAGACATCATATAACAAGTTGGTCACTAGTCATAATCACAACTCCTCCTCCTCCTCATCATCAACTCTAACACATTGTAGCACATAATAACACATTATACCTAGGACCTAGTCCTCTCTCATATGACTGACTCTACCCTCTCTTAGGTAAAATATTGTAAAATAAGATAGGCCCTGACTCTCCATTATGGAGAATGGAGATCATCCTGTCTCCAATTCTTGGCCAACGCACAATGTTGCTTCTAAGTAGCTCTCTACGATTGACCATACAATTTTTCCAATATTTGATTGTCATGTCTTCATCGGTTTTAGAAATCCGGTATGGACAGGAGTGATGCGTAAGCTGACCTGGCCGTGGTGGCCCTAAGCTCATAACAACAACGTGACCTCTCAGAAACATCATATGAGCCACACAATCCTTCGGAATTTTCTATTGAAAAACATAGTAATAACTTTGTAGTTAGCAATGTAGTTTAGTTTTAGAAAAATTTATGCAAAAAGATGCACGGATGTCGTAATAGTAGAAAATCTTACCATGCAATCTCCATGGATGTTACCGTAGTTCACCACATGCACTAGTGGCACGTATTGATCATAATGTGGAGGAGTTTGATAATAGCTACTGTAATTCTCAAGATGATTAATAAATGCGGTAAGATGATCTTTCTCCTTATAAGTTAATTCTGCTTCATCATTGTTGTAGTAGGTTCTGTCTACCATCTTCCGTAAATTTTTTGAAGAATGAAAATAAGCTGTCAATGGAAATAAGTTGTCAACTATTTTTAAATAAACAATATAAATTATTTAATAAATATGGTTGAGAAACTTACATAATGGTAGAACTGGAGGCGTCTGCACATCGACCCCGATGTCGATATTACCTTCAATTTCATCTTTCGGACAAATATTAAAGGTGATAAGCATATTAGGCTCAAATGCATAAACCTTCCATAGTGCTCTCCAACTTTTGCATTCAAAATAGCAGTAAGTGTCTGCATTGTACAATTTTACGGCAAAAGTATAACCATGCTCGGTCCTCAAGTAAACTATCTTTACCTCCATATTTTTTTGTACTGAAACCAATCTTATCCAAGACATAAATTCTTGCATGGCAGGGAATACACTAGTAGAATAGTAAAAAAATAAAATTATAAGTTGAAGCAAAAGAAGCAGAAGTCATGCTTAATTACGAAAAAAGACTTGTCGTTGTGACTTACTGTATCCACCTCGAATGTCTCATCCAGCATGATGTTGAAGCGCCTACCATCAACTAGGAAAGGCTTGTCACACGGACCGCGCTCGTCTTCGCAGTATTCACACATAGCGAATTCTCTTTCGTCGTCAGACATTTCGTATGTTCATAGTTGAAACATTTAAAATCGATCGAAGGAAACTACGAGAAAACTGATCAACACACAGATCGCTATTACTCAATATGCATGCAACGAGTTGACTTTAGGTCTGCCGAGTCTTTCCTTCCTAAACTCTCATCTCACGTATATGGTGGACACTCCTTCTGATATTGCGACCATCGATGATGGTGGCTCCTCCATTCGTCCTAGAGTCCATTGCACCAAAATGTCTAGCACACTAGAACGAAGAAGAAGCGACCCCCACGACAATAGTCGGGATTTTTCCTCTCTCATATATATATATATGGTGGACACTCTCCGTCACTGAAAGACACACAAGGAGCCGAAACAGACGTTAAGTCAACCTGTTCCATGTATCAAGCAATGACATAGAAAAAATGCAACATTAAAATATGCAACTTTTGCAAATACTAATTACTATACATTGGATCAAATGTCAAAATTCATCAACTTTTTTCTATACATATATTGGATCAAAATGTAAAAATTGCTAGGTTATAATTACCCTAATAATATTCCATTTTTAATAAAAAATCTAATTAAGCAACATTATACACTTCTAAACAACATTTTAATAGGTTGGGGACATTATATACTTCCAATTAAGCAAAAAAAATCCAATTAAGCATATATACTAATTAAACATATATATTAATGAAATACTAATTATAGAAAAACAACATTATATAAAAAAATCAAAATTCATCTAATTAACATTTATATATCTAAAATTCATTTAACATTTCTACAACTAAAAGTATAAAAAACTAAAAAATATTCATTTAAAATTTATATATCTAATTCATCTAACATTTCTATAACTAAAAGTATAAAAACAAAAAAAAACAAAAAATAAGAAAATATGTGTGTGTGTGCGCGCGTGTGTATGTTCATGCATATGTGTGTGTGTGCGGGCTCGATCGATGGGAGGGCGGCCATGGCGGCAGGTGCTCACAGCGGGGCGATGGGCGGCGAGGCGAGGCGAGTCGTCAGCGACGGCGACTGCGACGACGACGATGACGGAGCACGAGCTCGAGGAGGGGGCGGCGCGCGACGTGGGCGGCACGCGACGGGGGCGGCGACATATGGGGGCAGCGCGTCGGGGGCGGCGCGTTGGGGGCGGCGATGGCGATGTTGGGGCAGGTGGTGCGTGAGGGGCGGCGGCGGCGATCTCTGTTGGTCGAAGAGACGAAGAAGCAGAGGGAAAATGAAAAAAATTCAACTCCTGTTTATATAGGAGGACCTTTAGTCGCGGTTGGTGGCTTCAACCGCGACTAAAGGCGTCGCGGTTGGAGCCACCAACCGCGACTAAAGGTGAATTTCACCAGCCGAATCGGCGGGAAGCGAAACCCTTTAGTCGCAGTTGGTGGCTCCAATCGTGACTAAAGGGGGGTCTTTAGTAGCGGTTGGAGCCACCAACCGCGACTAAAGACCTGATCCTGGCCCGGCACACCGCGGTGGAAGTTTAGTCCCACCTCGCCAACCGAGGGCCAGCCGCCTTGGTTTATAAGCCCTGTTGCAGCTGCTCCCTCGAGCTCCTCTCTAAGCAGGCCTATGTGGGCCTACTGAACATGTGCAGCCTTGTTGGGCCTACTGGGCCTTGCGGGCTTGCATCCTGGCCCAGGTTGGGTTTCTAGTCGTATGCAGGCCGTGACGGCATAGTAGGCTGCATATTTTTTATTTATTTTTCATTTTTTCATTTTTTGCTTTATATATTTTCTTTTGTTTCTGTGTTTTTTGTGCTTTATTGAGAGTTAATGAGTGAATATTTTTGCATTAGTTCATAAAAACTATAAACTTTCTGTTAGTGGCAGTAGTTTTCAAATTCGAATAGTTTAAATTTGAATTATTAGAAATTTGTGTGAATAACTTTACTTTAAAAATAGATTTTCCAGCGATTCTTTTTTCTACTGTTTAATATTATCGTGTTTTATCATTATATCCAATTTTTTAATTCTTAGGTTATTTAAAAACAGAAATTCCTTTGTAACACGCGAGTTTTCGTCTGAAACCCAGATACTTCGAAAGAGATTGTCCATTTTGAACACGAAGTACATCCAGTTTTTGTCGTAACCCTCTCAACTTTTTAGCACATGCTATGTGGGTGAAATGATGATACCATGCCAACTTTCAACCTTTTTAGAGTTCATTTGTAGTGCTTATCAATTTCAGGGTGATTTAGCTCAAAAAAAATCAGTAAATGCATGAAAAATAGCAAATGAAGTCAGAAAGGGTTGAAAATTGACGGCCTCCCTTCGAACGGTGCATAATGAATGCACAAAAACTCTAGAGTTGAAATAAGTTAAAAAATGAAATGCCTTTGTAACACGAGAGTTTTCGTGTCAAACCCTGGTACTTCGAAAGATGTTGTCCATTTTGTACACGAAGTGCATCCAGTTTTTGCCGTAACCCTCTCAACTTTTTAGCACATGCTATGTGGGTGAAATGATGATACCATACCAACTTTCAACCTTTCCAGAGTTCATTTGTAGCGCTTATCAATTTGAGGGTGATTTAGCTCAAAAAAAAAATCAGTAAATGCATGAAAAATAGCACATGAAGTCGGAAAGGGTTGAAAATTGATGGCCTCCCTTCGAATGGTGCATATTAAAAGCACAAAAAGTCCGGAGTTGAAATAAGTTAAAAAATGAAATGCCTTTGTAAGAGTCGAGTTTTCGTCTGAAACCGTGATACTTCGAAAGAGATTGTCCATTTTGTACACGAAGTGCATCTAGTTTTTCCCGTAACCCTCTCAACTTTTTAGCACATGCTATGTGGGTGAAATGATGATACCATGCCAACTTTCAACCTTTTCGGAGTTCATTTGAAGTGCTTACCATTTTCAGGGTCATTTAGCTCAATTTTTTTTTCAGTAAATGAATGAAAAATAGCAAATGAAGTTGGAAAGGATTGAAAATTGATGGCGTCCCTTCGAATGGTGCATACTGAATGCACAAAACGTGTGGAGTTGAAATAAGTTAAAAAATGAAATGTCTTTGTAACAGGCGAGCTTTTGTGTGAAACCCTGATACTTCGAAAGATGTTGTCCATTTTGTACACGAAGTGCATCCAGTGCCGTAACCCTCTCAACTTTTTAGCACACGCTATGTGGGTGAAATGATGATACCATGACATCTTTCAACCTTTCCAGAGTTCATTTGTAGTGCTTATCAATTTCAGGGTGATTTAGCTCAAAAAAAATCAGTAAATGCATGAAAAATAGCAAAGGAAGTCGGAAAGGGTTGAAAATTGATGGCCACCCTTCGAATGGTGCATACTGAACGCACAAAAAGTCCGGAGTTGAAATAAGTTAAAAAAATGAAATGCCTTTGTAAGAGTCGAGTTTTCGTCTGAAACCCTGATACTTCGAAAGAGATTGTCCATTTTGTACACGAAGTGCATCCGGTTTTTGCCGTAACCCTCTCAACTTTTTAGCACATGCTATGTGGGTGAAATGATGATATCGTGCGAACTTTCAACCTTTTCAGAGTTCATTTGAAGTGCTTATCATTTTCAGGGTCATTTAGCTCAAAAAAAAATCAGTAAATGCATGAAAAATAGCAAATGAAGTCGGAAAGGGTTGAAAATTGATGGCCTCCCTTCGAATGGTGCATAGTGAATGCACAAAACGTCTGGAGTTGAAATAAGTTAAAAAATGAAATGTCTTTGTAACATACGAGTTTTCGTCTGAAACCGTGATACTTCGAAAGAGATTGTCCATTTTGTATACGAAGTGCATCCAGTTTTTGCCGTAACCCTCTCAAATTTTTAGCATATGCTATGTGGGTGAAATGATGATACCGTGCCAACTTTCTACATTTTCAGAGTTCATTTGTAGTGCTTATCAATTTCAGGGTCATTTAGCTAAAAAAAATCAGTAAATACATGAAAAATAGCAAAACACATAAGTACACCACTATTATAAAGATTCCCTTCGGTTTGTCCGAAGTGGGAGTTTCTAGATATATAAGTCCGGAAACTAACTAGAGAAGCCGGTCACATCCTAGAGTGGGATCTTTTGGTGTAAAACTTTTTCTTCGCGTGTGTCCCTTTGTGTCGTAACCATGTGCAATCTTCATCGTTTAACTTGATGCTCGGGTCAACATTCACCGTGAAGGGAGCAATTTCATGAAACTTTTCATAATCTTCTGACATGTCTGTCTTGTCCTCCACTCCCATGATGTTTCTTTTCCCTGAAAGAACTATGTGGTGCTTTGTCTCATCGCATGATGTATTTGCTTCCTTGTCTTTTCTTTTTCTCGGCTTGGTAGACATGTCCTTCACATAAAAAACCCGCGCCACATCATTGGCTAGGACGAATGGTTCGTCTGCGTACCCAAGATTGTTGAGATCCACTGTTGTCATTCCGTACTGCGGGTCTTCCTTTACCCCGCCTCCTGTCAGATTGACCCATTTGCACCTAAACAAAGGGACCTTCAAATCAAGTCCATAGTCAAGTTACCATATCTCCTCTATGTAACCATAGTATGTGTCCTTTGGCCCATTGTTGTTTGCTGCATCAAAGCGAACACCATTGTTTTGGTTGGTGCTCTTTTTATCTTGGCGATCGTGTAAAATGTATTCCCATTTATCTCGTACCCTTTGAAAGTCAATATAGTCGAAGATGGTAACTTGGACAACAAGTACACCTCATCTTCAACAGTGTCGTCATGCATGAGACGTGTCTGCAACCAACCGGTAAAAGTCATCGTTTGTTCATGTGTAATCCAGTCGTCAGACTTCTCCAGGTGTTTGGAGCGTAGAATATTCTTGTGTTGCTCGATATATGGAGCCACCATGGCGGAACTTTGTAGAACTGTGTAGTGTGCTTGCGCCAAAGAATGCACGTCCTGGCATATTAGTGAATTCTTTCCTAGCATGCCTTTTCCACCCAGTCTGCCCTCATGCCGCGATTCAGGAACACCTATCGGCTTAATGTCAGGAATAAAGTCAAAACAGAACTCAATGACCTCCTCTGTTTCATGGCCCTTGGAGATGCTTCCTTCTGGCCTAGTATGATTATGAACATACTTCTTTAAGACTCCCATGAACCTCTCAAACGGGAACATATTGTGTAGAAATAAAAGACCCAGAATGGCAATCTCCTCGACTAGGTGAACTAGGACATGCGTCATGATATTGAAGAAGGATGGTGGAAACACCAACCGATACTGACAAGACATTGCACCAAATCATTCTCTAACCTTGGTAGGATTACTGGATCGATTACCTTCTGAGAGATTGCATTCAGGAATGCACATAGCTTCACAATGGCTAACCGAACGTTTTCTGGTAGAAGCCCCCTCAATGCAACCGGAAGCAGTTGCGTCATAATCACCTGGCAGTCATGAGACTTTAGGTTCTGGAACTTTTTCTTTGCCATATTTATTATTCCCTTTATATTCGACGAGAAGCCAGACGGGACCTTCATACTGAGCAGGCATTCGAAGAAGATTTCCTTCTCTTCATAAGAGCATAGCTGGCATGACCCTGAAACTGCTTTGGATCCATGTCGTCTTTTCCGTGCATACGTTGCTGGTCCTCCCATGCCTCCGGCGTATCTCTTGTCTTCCCATACACGCCCAAGAAGCCTAGAAGGCTCATGCAAAGATTCTTCGTCATGTGCATCACATCGATTGCAGAGAGGACCTCGAGGTCTTTCCAATACGGTAGGTCCCAAAATAGAGATGTCTTCTTCCACATGGGTGCGCGTTTGTCAGCGTCATTCGGAACAGATTGTGCACCAGGACCCTTGCCAAAGATTACTTTTAAATCCTTGACCATATCAAGTATTTCATCACCCGTACGATGGCGAGGCTTCTTCCGATGATCTGCCTCACCTTTGAAATGCTTGCCTTTCTTTCTTACGGGATGCCTGCTCTAAAGAAATCGACGATGCCCCAGATACACATTCTTCTTACATTTATCCAAATATATACTATCGATATCATCTAAACAGTGCGTGCATGCGTAGTATCCCTTGTTTGTCTGTCCTGAAAGGTTACTGAGAGCAGGACAATCATTGATGGTTACAAACAACAACACATGTAGGTCAAATTCCTCCTGATCTTTCGCATCCCACACAGGTACACCTTTTCCATTCCATAGCTGTAAAAGTTCTTCAACCAATGGCCTTACATACACATCAATGTCATTGCCGGGTTGCCTGGGGCCTTGTATGAGCAGTGGCATCATAATGAACTTCCATTTCATGCACAACCAAGGAGGAAGGTTATAGATACATAGAGTCATAGGCCATGTGCTATGATTGCTATTCTGCTCCCCAAAAGGATTAATGCCATCTGCACTTAAACCAAACCATATGTTCCTTGCATCCTTTGAAAAGTCCTTCCACTTTCTCCCGATTTTTCTCCACTGCGACCTGTCAGCGGGCACTCTCAACTTCCCATCTTTCTTACGGTCTTCGCTGTGCCATCGCATCAACTTGGCATGCTCTTTGTTTTGGAACAAACGTTTCAACCGTGGTATTATAGGAGCATACCACATCACCTTGGCAGGAATCTTCTTCCTGGGGCGCTCGCCCTCAACATCACCAGGGTCATCCTTGCCAATCTTATAGCGCAATGCACAGCAAACCGGGCATGCATTCAAATCCTCGTACTCACTGCGGTAGAGGACGCAGTCATTAGGGCATGCATGTATCTTCTCGACCTCTAATCCTAGAGGACAGACAACCTTCTTTGCTTCGTACGTACTCTCTGGCAATTCGTTGTCCTTTGGTAGCTTCTTCTTTAACATTATCAACAACTTTTGAAATGGCTTGTCAGATACACCATTCAATGCCTTCCATTGCAGGAATTCCAGTGTGGTACCCAGCTTTTTATTGTCATCTTCGCAATTTGGGTACAACCGTTTTTGTGATCCTCTAACATGCGCTGCAACTTCAGCTTCTCCTTTTCACTTGCGCAATTTCTCTTTGCATCGGCAATGGCCCGACCAAGATCATCATCGGGCTCATCTGATGCCTCTTCTTCAGCTCTTTCCCGCATTGTCGGCTCAACTTATTGCCCCATTTTTGTACCACCGTATTCATGGAACCCATGGCAGGATAGCTGTCGTCATCCTCTTCTTTTTCATTCTCTTCCATTAGGACCGCTCTTTCTCCGTGCTTGGTCCAACAGTTATAGCCGGACATGAAACCGGACTCAAACAGGTGGACGTGAATGGTTCTTGAGTTAGAGTAATTTCGATTATTCTTATAGCCAGCACATGGACAATACATAAAACCATCTGGCCACTTGTTTGCCTCAGCCGCAACCAGAAAAGTATGCGCGCCATTAATGAACTAGGGAGAGCATCGGTCCTCGTACATCCATTGCCGGCTCATCTTCATTACACAACACCGAAAACACCAAGTTAATACAAGTTCGTACATAAAGTTCATACACACTTGTTCTCATAAAACAATACAAACTCAATAGATAAAGCATTTAAATGCAACAAAAAATGCGATCAACATCGCAACTAAGGTAACAATTGATCCAACATCATAGTGATACCAAGCTTCACTATCAATGGCATATCATTTAAATTTTCTAATCTTCAAGCGCATTGCACCCATCTTGATCTTGTGATCATCGACGACATCGACAACATACAACTCCAGTTTCATCTTCTCTTCTTCAACTCTTTTCAATTTTTCTTTCAAATACTCGTTTTGTTTTACAACTAAATTTATCTTCTTGGCAAGAATATCTGTCAGTTGGAACCTCCGGTTCACATACCTCCTAGATAAAAATATCTTGTCAAGTTAATTGGCATAATTGTCATAAACACGGAATGCAACAAAGAGTTATAAAAGAGAGTATATACCACATCCGCATCATAAACTAGACGAGGGCCGACGGGGACGGATTTCAAAACCATGCCACTATGTATAACAAACAACCATATAGGTAAGAAAACTATACAAGTAACTAACTAAATCTTATAAAGATGTTTTTTTATAAAAAGGATAAGAACAAGAAGCTCACCAAGGTGGTGCCGCCAACGGGATGGTGCGGGCAATCGACGATGGTTAAGACGGGGAAGGGAGGGCACTAAGTAAACCACAACTACAAATGCAAAGTAAGAAGTTAATTTGAGTTCAAATTGCATAAATCAAATAAACTACCACATAAAAACTAAACCCACAAATTACTATACTTATAGAGCATTGCAAGAGCTAATCTAGCAATGAGAGATGAAAGGACAAAGTTGCTAATCTTTTTGAACACTTGGAAGGATGGGATGCCTCCAAATCTTGACAAATTTTGGCAAAAATGGAGGATGAGCTCGAGGAAGAGAGGAAGAACAGAGAGGAGAGGAAAGAGGAAGAACAGAGGACTCTGCTCGGGCTGGCACTGAAGGGTTTGAATATAGGAGGACCTTTAGTGCTGGTTAGTGGCTCCAACTGCGACTAAAGGTTAGCATATAGTCGCGGTTGGAGCCACCAACTGGGACTAAAGGTTCCCGTGGGGGCCCAGGCTGATGCCGGCCTGGCACCACACGTTTAGTGCCGGTTCATGACACGAACCGGGACTAAAGGTCCGTAACGAACCCGCACTAATGATCCCCGTCACGAACCGGCACTAGTGATCACATTAGTCCCGGTTCAAAATCCAACCGCGACTAATGAGGCAGACAAAAGGTCTGTTTTCTACTAGTGCAACCGCCGTATCATCCGGTAGAGGCAGGCGGAGGCGGACGCCCTCTTAGACGAGTTGGAGGCGGAGATAGCGGCGGAAGAAGCCACGGCGGAGCAGCCGAAGGTGCCAGAGGGGGCCGCAGCAGAGGCGATGGAGGGGGAAGAGCTACCATGCACATCTATCCGCCGGAGGGCATGGAGATTGTCAAAATCTTCGACGAAGAGTAGATAGTTTGTACGTAGTACTACGTAGGTTTATATGTTGCCTGCTTTTGTATTGATTTGAGGAATGTAATATGAGATGTCCGAATGGAGAAGTCGTTTTTTAAGACGTGACTGATCACTGTCCGTGTATGCGCATGGCCATTCGAGGGACCGGATTTGTTAATCTCGGTTGTAATGCTCTTATATTCTTTATGGAATGTTATTTCATATTCTATATATATTGTGTTGTAGATGTTGATATTTTTTAATATAATTGATCAAACTTTGACAAAAAGATTATGCACGGAGTAAAAATAAACAGAGGAAGTATGTACTTCAAACTTTTTTTATTGGATGGGTTGCTCAAAGTCCTAGTTTAGCCTGTTTGCGCAACTACGCTCACATTGCAATGCATGATGCATGTGTATAGTTGTAGACTAGACTACATAATAGTTAAGACATCTCAAATGCTGACTCTATAACCGATCGTAAACGTGTAGATTTTATTGTCTGCATCATCAAAGCAATCCTATGCGGGTCAGCCTCGGTCTGTAGGCCAGGCCGAACATGCATTTTCCGCAAGTCGAAGATAAAGTGAGGGGAGGGGGTTGTGACAATTCGGACCACTGCCACGTCCGCCTCTGGAAGCCGTGGCCCACCCAAATGCCTCCTCCCTCGCCCGTGTGCGTTCCCAACCGTCGCTAGCTGCCCACATTCATGCCGCTATAGAGCGGCTGCTCCACATTGAGGTTGACCCAGCGCAAACATGATCTCTCACGACCAGCATTGAAGCAACGTGCCGGTCGAGAGAGCACTGCCTGATGGGGTCATCTACTAGTGGTAGGGTCATAGAGCAGACATCCAGGGCCCACCTAGGTCCCCACACGGTCATTGAAGTCTCGGGACTGTGGATACATTCGGATGCATATGCCGGATCCACTTGGATCCATGGGATCACTTGGACGTCCTCCAGTCAGTCGGCCACACATCAACACTCGGAATTGAAGAGGCATAGATGACATGGGAGATGCAACGACCGAGGGACTTAACACGATGCATGAAGTGCAGTCATGGCTACCATTACCTGTAGCAGATGTAGTTATGGTTGCCGTTTCTAGTAAATCCTGTAGTTACTCGCATTCATTGCCCTTGTAATGAAGCACAACGGGTCCATGAGGACTTTATATTAGCCGCCCCCGAGATCTATGACAAGGGTTCAGCACTCTGTGTAATCATACACCACTAGAGAGAACATAAGCCTCCGGGCATGAGATGTAGGGTCTTTACCTCTCCAAAGGGGCCCAAACTTGCTAAATCCGAGTGAGACACATGTGCCATAGCTAGGCTCCGCCCCTCATTCATACCCTAGTATTCATTGTCAGGATCATTGCCATGAAAGTTGGCGCCCATAGTGGGGCTGCGGGTCTAATGATTTTCGGCATAGGTGGAGTTCCTCAAGTCATTATGATGACCCTCACTGGAGAGATTCTGTTCTGATCCCTCAGCTTCATTGTCGAGGACTCAGCATGGCTGCAGGAAGATCCGCTAGACACGGACGCGCTGCCCGCCCGCGGCGTGACACATTTCCGTGCAACGATGTTCGGAGTCCTTGTCTAGCAGCCTTCGGTCCCATACCGCTCGACACCCCTTCACTCTGTTGTACACCGTTGCAATCGCTCTCAGCACTCAGGTCCAACATTGGATCAAGCACGTTGTGGCTCTTCAGACTGCGACTGAGAAGGTGGCCACCCTAGACTCCGTCGAGCCCACCCTCAACTTGTTTCCCTTCTCGTGTGAGGCTCCTACGAAGAGCTCGAGTATGAGAGCAGCGAGCCAGCTGTAGAAATTCTGATGGCCGACACGCTTGGAGAACCTCCTGGGTTCTTCACGGAGAATTCCGTGAACGAGACGACGACGGCCACGACAACAATGCCTCCGACGTCTACGTTCCCTAGCTGCTCACTCGGGAGCAGTGGGAGGAACTCATGCACAGGAATGAGTACGCTCTGCTCACCCCTATCGCCATGACAACCCTAGAAGAAATTGCCCTAGAATCCACACGTCATGCCACTTGGGCTGAGCAGTAGAGGCTTGGACGGCTGCAGAAGTCTCTCGATGACCGGGCGGCTCGAGAGCAACGTAGTTCCAGTCAGCACCACACGCACTTGTTCCCAAATGATTGCCCACGGTGTTTTAAGGTGATGTGTACTCCGCAGCAGAACTTGGCCACAACGACTCAGATCGCGGACTCCATCCAACCGTCTGACTCGGCGGCGGGAGAAGGCATTCGACAGATCCAAGCTCTGCTGAAGATAGTCCTGGAGGAAAACTCGACAGTTTTATCATAGAACCGCATCTATAGCTGGTCCACTCGAGTGGACACGATGTAGTCGGCTCATAGCCCGCTCGCACCAGAGAGACACCAGCGTTCTCCTCCTTCTAGAGATCAGTATGGAGACCGCATGCGTGACGACCGCCATCGCTCTCGGTCACCGCCGCCGAGGGATGTTGCCTATGGAAGCTAGTCCTACGGTGATAGACGGGCATACGAGGACGACCGGAGGCGCAGTCCAGCTTGGTAGAGGGACTACGAAGATAGAGATTTCCATGCACCACCAATCAACGACAGGTCCATCATCACTCAGGGCATGGTTGATTGAGCCAGGGCCAGGAGAGAGTGGTCGAGGGCCTGTGATGTTTTTGGGCTTGAGTGTTTTGGCAGATACATTCAGGAAGCTGAGATCTCATCCAACTACAGGTTGGCGACATGGATAGGCAAGTTCAATGGTGAGACAAAGCTAGAGACTTTTTTGGAAAATTACCGAGTGGTCATTCAGATCGGTGGTGGTAACGATATTATTGCAATGAAGCACTTACCCCTCATGTTGGAAGGATCGACGAGGGCATGGTTGAATCAGCTTCCCATTGGCAGTATTTACAGCTCGGCTGACATAGCCCGACTGTCCGTCAAGACATTTGAAGGCACTTACAAGCCCAGGTGGATTGACTGAATTGCAGCACCATCTGTAGAGAAATAACGAGACTCTCCACGAGTATATAAAGCGTTGGACCACAATGCACAATAGTGTGGAGAACGTGACGGAGCATCAGGCCATCTACGCCTTCAAGGCAGGCCTTTGGTACCGCGAGATCATGCTGAAGTTCGGCCGGTGTGATGTCTGTCCCTTTGCCGGGCCATGGAAATCGCCAGTCGGTACGCCAACGGCGAAGAAGAAGACCGCCTCAGGAGTGGTGAGGGACGCACGACTGAGTTTCCTCAATCGACCGACAATAAGCATAAACAGAAGGCTGAGCCCACCAGCAAAACAAAAGCTTTAGTTGTACCCAGCTGAGCAAGGGCAAATGGAAACGAAAGTAGAAGAAAGATTAGGTGGCCAAGAATAAAAGCAAGCTCAAAGGCGACATCTTGGACCAGCCTTGCCAGATTCACACCAGAAGGGATGAAGATGGCAACCCCATTCTATCGAAGCATATCACTCGGGATTGCCGTCTGCTCAAGCAGGAGATGCAAGAAAGCCCTCCGAGGATAAGGATGATACTTTTGATCTGCGTTGGGTTTTTCGTGAAGAGGAAAGGATGATGCAGCACAATACAGTTAAGGATTTCCCTCAATAGAGAACCAAGGTTTATCGAATCGATAGGCGAAACAACCAGCCCCCATCTACAACGACTGCACATAAAGAAGCAAACACTTGCACCCAACGCGGGCAAGAGGGTTGCCAATCCCCTTGGACTCATTTTTTGCAAGCTTATAAGTAGTGTGGTTGGTATTAGATAATTGTAAATTGCAAAATAAAATAAAAAGTAAATAATGGCAACAAGGTATTGAAGCATTTGTAAACTTATAAGTGAACAGACCCGTGGGCTATAGTTTTCCCTAGTGGCATCTCTCATGAAAATAAGTATACAATGGGTAAACAAATTACTGTTGGGTAATCAATAGAGAAGAGCATATTTATGTGATATTTATTCACAACAATGATCATGTGTATATAGGCATCAGTCCATAAGCAAATAGGCTAACTCTTGCTTGGACCTATTACAATTACTCCACCCCTCGATCGATATCCAACATGCATTTAGACTATTAAGTAAAAAAGATTAATGCTTGGAGAACAATGACATGATGTAGACAAAGAGAATTCAATTAATATGAACTAAATCCATCGTTTTATCCTTAGTGGAAACAATACAAAGACGTATATTGTCCCCTTCTGCCACTCGGATATAGAAACCCATCAGATTGAACCCACCACAACGCACCCCTCTCATTGAAGAAATATCAATCTACTTGGCCAAAGAAAATCACTAGATCAAAGAGATTTATGAAGATACAATAATCGTGCAAATATGAGCCATAGTAGATTGAAGATAAGACTCAGATATTTGTCATGAATAATCTGATCATTAACCTACAATTCATTGGATCCCAACAAATGCACCGCACAATAGAATTACATCAGATAGATCAAAGCGAAGATGCGATGAACATTGTATTGAAGATCATGAGAGAGAGAGATCCATCTAGGTACTAAATACGAACTAGTAGGTTTATGGGGAACTACTCACACATCACCATGGGAGAAGCAAGGTCGATGTGGAGGCCTTCCGTAATCGATCCCCCTCCGGTAGGGCATCGGAACAGGGCTCCAGATGGGCACAGGCAAAACACAGACTTGCGGTGGTGGAAAAAGTGTTTCGGGAGGCTCTCCAAGGTTTTTGGGATTTTAGATGATTTATAGAGCAAAGAGGGGCACCGGGGACGCCCGAGGGGGGCACAAGCCAACAGGGTGCGACCCACCCCCATGGCGTGCACTATTGTGTGGTGCCTCCCTCATGGAGCCCTCGACCTCCTCCCGAAGCTTCCAGATCTTCTTTTGGTCTAGAAAAAACATATTCAAGTTTTGGGGCAATTGGACTTTGTTTGGTACTATAAACCTGAAAAACCGAAAACATGCAGAAAACAACAACCGACACTAGGCACTGAGTTAATTGGTTAGTGCTCAAAAATAATATTAATTGGTAAATAAATAGCAAAAAAGTATCCTAGAATGATAATAGCATATCATGGAACAATAAAAAGTTATAGATATGTTTGAGACGTATCAGCATCTCCAAGCTTATTTCCTACTCGTCCTCGAGAACATCATGAAGTTTCTCAATGTTGGCTAGTATGGCTCCGTCATCACCACAAAGCATACGATCCTTAAAGAATGTTCACCCCCTATTTGTAAACATAAGCAAGATAATCATCAAGTTTCAAAGCATACGATCCTTAAAGAATGCTCACCCCTATTCATTTTATCATATTAGCATAGTATGACTCCGTCATCACCACAAAAATACAGATGTCAAGCACCACACTGTCAAGTCAGGCATTTGGACCATACTTTGTAACACGCTTAAACTTTTTATTAGTCACTAATATATGAGCGCAAACCATGGATATAGCATAAAGGTGGAATAGAATATGGTGGTAGGTTTAAAGGGGTGAAAATGGAGAAGAAAGTCTCGCATCAACTAGGCGTATCAATGGGCTATGGAGATGCCCATTAATAGATATCAATACGAGGAGTAGGGAGTGCCATGCGACGTATGCACTAGAGCTATAACTGTATGAAAGCTCAATTGAAGCTAAGTGGGTGTGCATCTAATTTGCTTGCTCATGATGACCTCGGGCATTTTAGGAAGCCCGTCAATGGAATATGCAAGCCAAGTTCTATAATGAAAAATTCCCACTAGCATATGGAAATGTCAAAAACAAGAGACTCTCTATATGAAGAACATGGTGCCACTTTGAGTCACAAGAGTGGAATAAGAGGTAGTACCACTGTCCCTTCTTTATTTTCTCTCATTTATTTATTTATTTCCTTTTTTATTCTTTTTATTCTTTTATTTTTTGTCCGGAGTCTCATCCCGACTTGTGGGGGAATCATTGTCCCCATCATCCTTTCCTCACTGAGACAGTGCCCTAAATAATGATTATCATCACACTTTTATTTACATACAACTTGATATGAAAAACTGATAAAGTAATATGACTCTATATTAATGCCTATGATAGTGTACCAGGATGTGCAATGGTCAAGCGTAACATGTATAAAAATGATGAACGGTGGTTTTGCCACAAATACTATGTCAGCTTATATGATCATGCAAAGCAATATGACAGTGGAAGTACTAGTCATATGATGTGATAGTGAAAGTTGCATGGCAATATATCTCGGAATGGCTATGAAAATGCCATGATAGGTAGGTATGGTGGTTGTTTTGAGAAAGATATAATGAGGCTTATGTGCAACAAAGCGTATCATGTCATGGGGTTTGGATGCACTGATCCTCGAGGTGATAATGGACAATGCACGATACCGAAGAGGTTAGAATATGTGGAGGTGAGAGTGCGTATATCCATGTATGCACACTAGTCATAAAAAACTCACATACTTATCGTAATATTTTATTAGCTCTCTTGTCGCATGCTCCTAGGGAGTAGGTTGGTAGGAGTTAACCATCACGCGGCCGCGACCTAAACAACACTAGGATTTCAACGAGGAATAAGTATGCTCACACATCATGACCATGCCATAATTTTTTTTGGATGAACAACATGTTAAAAACCTCTAATTCACGATAATCTTATTAACAAATGATCATGCACGCATGCTCTTTCACATTACCACATTAATATCATTAACCATGATTTCTCTTTTATTTGCTACATGCGGTTTTGATTATGCACTCATTGAATACCTATTATTTTTTGACTAGTCTTATAACCCATGTAAATTATCGTTGCTGTTTATTAACTCTAAAACAAATATAAGTGAATAAAATGAGTGCACTTATTTCTATAAAATGTATATGCCACAGTGCTCTAAAGATATAAGTGAAGTAATAGAGCAACTGCTAAGCACAAAAGATATAAGTGAAACACATAGAGTATTCTAATAAATCATGGTGATATTGTGTATCTCTCAAGTGGGTGTTTCCAGAAAACAATGATTGTGGGAAAGTAAAACAAAAAGCAAACTAAAGCAAACAACGCTCCAAGCAAAGCACATATGATGTGATGAATAAAAATATAGCTTCAAGTGATATACCGATGGATTGAAACGAAAGAGGGTATGCCTTCCAGGGCATCCGCAACCTTAGACGCTTAAGTCTTCCTAGAATGTCACCTTGAGGTGCCTTGGGAATCCCCAAGCTTAGAGCCTCTTGCCTCTCCTTATTCCTTCGTCCATCGCGATAACACCCAAAACTTGAAAACTTCAGCACAGAAAACTCAACAGAAAATTCATGAGATCCGTTAGTATAATAAACATATCAGTACTATAGGTACTGTTGTAAATTTATTATTATTTTATTATTACATAAGTTACTTCATTATAGCTCCTCCATGACTTATTACCCCCCGATACAATCCATGGCATCATCAAAACAAGCAAACTATTCAAGCAAAAAACCGAATATGTCTAAAACATAACAATCTGTAATGATTTGTAAATAAACCATACTTATTTATTTCCAAATATTCTGGAAAATTATGAAACCTTGGGTAATTTGTATAGAAATACTGCATAAAAAGTTCAGATCAAAATAATGTTCCATTAAAATCAGAGGAATTCTTCACTGGACGCTGAAGTTTCTGTTTTTTTGCATCGTATCATTCTATTCATCATGCAAGTCATCACAAAGCCTTTACTTGGAAAAACCACTAATTTAAACACAAAAACACAATCATTACAGTATAAATTAAAATGTTATTAAAAACAAACAGAAAGTAAAAACAAGAAAGTAAGATAACTATTGGGTTGGCTTCCAACTAGCATTATTGTTTTACGCCCCTAGCTAGGCATAATGCATAGGACTCAATTGTTGTCATCGTTGGCACTCAACCCATAAGTATCCCTCATGATAGATTCATAAGTTGGTTTGATTCATTTTCTAGGGAAATGTTCCATCCCTTTCTTTAATGGGAATTGAAACCCTATATTTCCCTCTTTCGTATCAATTAATGCACCTATAGTTCGCAAAAAAGGTGTCCCAAGTATTATTGGACAAGGTGGGTTGCATTCAATGTGAGGAACTATAAAATCTACATGAACTTAACTTTTATTAGCAATTATTATAACATCAGATATTCTTCCCAAAGGTTTCTTGAGAGTAGAGTCTATAAGATGTAAATTAAGGGAACACTGATGAATATTAGTGAGACCAGGTACATCACATAAAGATTTAGGTATAGTTCAAACACTAGCACCTAGGACACACAAGGCATTGCATTAATATTATTTGATTTTAATTTTAATAGTAGGTTCCCATTCGTCATGCAACTTTCTAGGGATAGATACTTCCAGCTCAAGTTTCTCATCATAGGCTTTTATCATAGCTTCTACTATATGTTGAGTAAAGCTTTATTTTGTTCATAAGCATTGGGTGAGCTAATGATGGATTGCAGAAAGGAAATACATTCTAATAAATAACAATTATCATAATTAAAATCCTTTTGATCCAAGATAGTTGGCACATCGCTAGTTAAAGTTTTGACCTCTCCAAACCCACTTTTCTAGTTTTATCGTTATAGTCATCACCCTCCAAGAAATTGAGACGCTCTCTAGAAAGAGTTCACTCATATCTAGTACAATTATCATTTCTTTTCAGATTAATAAACGAAGATTCAATAGGAAAAGTACCAAGCATTTTATATCTTCATCATGATTCCGGTAAAAACCGGGTGGAAGAGCTTTTTCTAGGGATTCCCACTTAGCTTTCAACTTGGCGGTCCTCTCCTTACTTTCGCTCATAGATATTTGGATAGATTTAATATTCTCATTAAAGTCATGCTTTGGTGGGAAAGTTTTACTTTTGATAGTTTCTACATTAAGAGCAATCCTATCCATGTTTCTAGCCAAATCATCAATTTTATACAAGTTTTCCTCTACCATAGTATTGAAAACCTTTTGAGAACTAATGAATTTTTAATGGTGTTTTAAAGATCAGAGGATAACTTAGTATTATTGGTAGAAGAATTTTCGTAAGAATTGCCATGAGAGTTTCCATAACTATTAGAGGAGTTTCCGGGATATGGTGTAGCATTTAAATTTCCTTTATAGGCATTTTTGTTGAAATTATTTCGTGTGATAAAGCTCACATCAATAGTATAATTATTTTTGTCAATCAAAGTAGACAAAGGAATATCATTGGGATAAATGTTGAGAATTTTTACTAGCAACCATATTCATAAGAGCATCCACTTTTTCACTCAAAGTAGCGATTTCCTCAACATAATTTACCTTGTTACCAGTTGGATCTCTTTCGGTGTGCCATTCCGGATAGTTTAACATGATGTTGTTGAGAAGTTTCGTGGCCTCTCCTAAGATCACCTCTATGAAGGTACCACCTGCAGCAGAATCTAGAAGATTTCTAGACACAAAGTTTAGTCCAGCATAGAAATTTTGGATAATCATCCACAAGTTTAAACCATGAGTAGGGCAATTTGTAATCATCAATTTCATCCTCTCCCAAGCTTTTGAAACATGTTCATGTTGTTTAAAATTCGTTATTTGATTTCTAAGGGAGATGATCTTAGCATGAGGAAAATACTTGGCCATAAAAGCATCTTTACACTTATCCCATGTTCCAATACTATTAAGTGGTAAAGATGAAAACAAAGCTTTAACTTTATCTCGTAGTGAAAAAGGAAATAATTTTAATTTCACAACATCATTATCCATGTACTTTTTCTTTTGCATATCACATAATTCAACAAAGGTATTAAGTTGAGCAGCGGGATCCTCATTAGGACTTCCCAAAAATTGTTCTTTCATCACAAGATTCAGCAATGTAGCATTAATAACTCCACACTAGTGGAGAGAGGTATCGGAGTACCAATAAAATCATTGTCATTAGTATTTTAAAAGTCACACAACTTAGTAGTATCTTGAGGTGTGTTTACCGAGCAAGCAATGTATCAAGCAAACAAGTAAACTAGCAAGTATGACAAGCAAAGAAGCAAACTAGCGACTAGCAAAAATAATATTTTTGTTTTTTTGATTTTTATGAAGCAAGCAAAATATAACAACAAATATAAAGAAGAACAAGTGAATGATAATTTGTGTGCAGTTACTTGATAGTTGGTTGTGTTGGGGAATGTTGCATGGAAAACAAAAAATTTCTACGCACACGCAAGATCTATCCATGGAGATGCATATCTACGAGAACTTCTACGTACCCTTGTAGATCGCTAAGTGGAAGTGTTTATCAATGAGGTTGATGTAGTCGTATACCTTCATGATCCGTTCTGATCAAGCACCGAATGCACAACACCTCTGCGTTCAGCACACGTTCAACTCGATGACGTCCTTGCCTTCTTGATCCAGCAAGACGGACGAAGTAGTAGATCAGTTCCGGCAGCATGACGACATGGTGTCGATGGTGGTGAAACTATTTCTGTAGGGCTTCGCCAAGCACAATGGATTTAGAGTGGAGGATGAACTATAGGAAGTAGATTAGAACCACACTGGGCTTCAAATTATGAGGTTTAGAGGTAGCTAGTGCTAGCTCTAATTAGTCAACTAGGAGCAACTAGAACTGGAGCTAGATCAATTGGAGGAGACTCTAAAACTTGTGTTCTAGGGGCTAGCCCTCCTCCTCTATTTATATGTTGAGCCTTGGAGTCGCAACTTGGGGATAGGGCCTCCCGAAAGTCGGTTTGGAATGCAAGGAAGAATCCTTCCCGGATTCCCGCACCAGACGCCATGGTCCTCGGCATCCAGGGCTAGACGCGAGGGTCCCTTCCGGAGCCCTTCAGGAGACTAAATATTATCATCCAATATATCCATCTTGACCTCCGAAGCATTTCGGAGCTACTCGTTGTGTACATGATATCATCAAGAGCTTTGAACAACATTCGGTCACCATCATCCATAACTCATATAATACTATATTGTCAACAGATTTTAGGCGTGCAGAATGTACGAGTTTGATAATGATGTAGACATAACCAAGACGCCTCTCCGATCCATAACCAATAGCGGGACCTAGATGTCCATATTAGTTCCTACATATTCGACAAAGATCTTTATCGGTCGAATCTTTATGACCACATACATACTTTCCTTTGTATGTCGGTATGTTACTTGCCCGAGGTTCGATTGTTGGCATCTCAATACCTAGTTCAATCTTGTTATCGGCAAGTCTCTTTATTCATTTCGTGATACATCATCATGTAACTAACTCCTTAGTCACTTTGCTTGCAAGCTTCTTGTGATGTTGTATTACGGAGAGGGCCTAGAGATACCTCTCCTCATACGGAGTGGCAAATCCCAATCTCGATCCATGTGAACTCAACAGACACCTTTGGAGATACCTGTACTGTACCTTTATGATCACCCAGTTATGTTGTGACATTTCATACACAAAAGTCATTCCTTTGGAGTCCGGGAGTTGCACGGTCTCATGGTAGAAGAAACATGTATTTGACAAATAAGTACGCAGTAGCAATAAACTGAATGATCATATGCTATGCTAATGGATGGGTCTTGTCCGCCACATCATTCTGCTAATGATATGATCCTGTTATCATATGACAACTCATGTCTATGGTTAGGAAACCTTGACCACCTTTGAACAACGAGCTAGACTTGTAGAGGCTTACTAGGGACACAATATTTGTTTATGTATCCACACATGTATTTAAGTTTCCGTTCCATACAATTATAGCATGAATAGTAAACCTTTATCATGATTAAGGAAATATAATAATAACCAATTTATTATTGCCCCTAGGGTATATTTCCAACAGTCTCCCACTTGCACTATAGTCAATAATCTAGATTACATAGTAATGAATCTAACACCCATGGAGTCTTGGTGCTGATCATGTTTTGCCATTGGAAGAGGTTTAGTCAACGGATCTGGCACATTCGGATATGTATGTATTTTGCAAATATCTATGTCTCCATCCTTGACCTTTTCACGAATGGAGTTGAAGCGATGCTTGATGTGTTTGGTTCTCTTGTAAAACATGGATTCCTTGGTTAAAGCAATTGCTCAAGTGTTGTCACAAAAGATTGTCATTGGACCCGATGCAGTAGGTACTACACTCAGATTGGATATGAACTCCTTCATCTAGACTCCTTCATGTGATGCTTCCGAAGCACATATATATTCCGCTTCACATGTAGATCCTGATACGGTGCTCTTCTTGGAACTGCACCAAATGACTACACTATCGGCATTCTGGGAATGGGGGTACCCAGTCCTGCCTGCCTACGGCTCAGGACATGGCCCACTTCATCAGCCAGACACGGCCTGGCGCGGCTCCGCTCAAGACAAGGCCCTCGCGATGACCCTAGGCTCATGAGGAAGAACGACACCAAGACCAGCAAGAGTGGGCCTCCTCAGGCCCCGTCCGGAGCGACGAAGATCTCTATGCAGAACCTGGCCTCAGGAGTCAAAGATGACGCAGGGAAGGATAGGCAGGCGCTAGCGCGCCAAGTGGTGCAGTTTCCCCTTTGGTGCAAAGGGAGCGAGGACGTACGCGGGTTCCCGAAGCACCACCCAAAGGTTTCCATTCCAGTGCAACAAGACAATGACCACGAGCCCTGCAGGGCGTATGTCATCGCCGAGCCCACCACTACATCATCGACTGCCACTTTCTAGGCGAAGACCACCTTTGGCCAGGGCGCGGATTTACTCCTGTCCCCCTTCAAGTTTGGCCATTGTGGGATCCATTCCTTCCATTGTTATAAGGGAAGATGACCCGGGGACTACTATATATAGAGGCTAGGTAACACTGTAGAGGGCATCCGATTCACGACTTAGCCACCCCACAACCCACCAGACAAGGCAGACAGCCAAGAACACCACTAGATCCCCCTCGCGAGGCTCAAAACCATTGTACTAGTTCATCCAACACACCTCCCCGAGAGGCAACCCACCAAAGCAAGAGTAGGGTATTACGCTTCACAGCGACCCGAACCTGGGTAAACTGTCGTGTTCATCTTCTTCCTCGTCATCGTGCGAGCTTGCCGTGGTAACCACCGAGTAGTGAGCTAGGTAGGACGAGGCTGCAGGGCATCTTCGCACATGCCCTTGTGTTCGAACATTGAGGGTCTTGCGGAACCCGAAATCCAACATTTGGCATGGCATGTACGGGGCGTGTCGAAGCCTCCCCTCTCGTAGCGACAGTCAAGCCCTGGTTTGGCAACCTCATGGTGGACAAGATCCTCGATGCCAGCCAGCCCTTGGTGCACGGTGGCGCCAGGGCGCGCGGGGCCGGCTCCACGGTCGCTTGCATCCTCGACGGGTCGCAGGCGCCCTCCTCCAACAGCCAGGTCAAGTAGTTCCTCTGCCACATAGGAGTAGTTTGACCGCAGTTGGAGCTCACGCCGCCCCGCGCGTGGCCAAAGATCGACATCACCTTCGGCCCCGATGACCACCCCAAGATGACGACAGCCGCCGAAGGGCTCCCATGTTGTGCACGCCCACTATAAGCAGCGTGGCTATCTCCAGGACCCTCATAGACGTTGGCGCCGGCCTTACCGTCATCTTTGTGAAGGCCTTCAACGCGCTGCAGCTACCTTGCGATCGACTCACGCCTGCAAGGCCCTTTACCGGGGTGGCCGAGGGATCTGTCATACCCGTGGGGAGGGTGCGCCTCCCCGTCACCTTCGGCACCCGCTCCAACTTCTACACCGAGCAGGTCAACTTTGACATTGCCCACATCCACCCCCGTACAACGCGATACTCGGCTACCCTGCACTTGCCCAGTTCATGGCGGCAACGCACCTAGGCAACAATGTCGTCAAGATGCCCGGGAGCGATGGTGTCCTCACCATCATGGGAAATGTCAAGGACGTATCCCACATGCTCAAGCTCACCTACAAGGCAGTGGTCGTGGTGCGTCCCAGTGCCTGGGACGCCGCGTAGGCCATACAGGACTTCTAGGGTCTTCTCGACATCGCGCCGGTAAAGAAGAGACAGATGTTCTCCCAGAGTTGGGCGGAGATGAAGCGGGTACCTATGGATGAAGGGAACCCTGGTCTTACCTTCATCATTGGTGCCTACTTGCCCCTAGATCAAGAGGAGGCTTTGGTGGCGTTCCTCCATGTGAACAAGGTCGCGTTCTCGTAGAGCGCCTCTGACCTAGTGGGGGTCCTGAGGGACGTGATCGAGGACCACCTCATGATGTGAGCGAGTGCGCGACCAGTCAAGCAAAAGGCGAGAAGGCAAGCTCAGGAGAAGCAGGTGTTCATCACTCAGGAGGTCGGCAAGCTAGGGTCATCCAGGAGGTGCACTACCCAGAGTGGCTTGCCAACCCGGATCTCATCCCAAAGAAGTGCGGGAAGGAGTGTATGTGCATCGACTTCACAAGCCTCAACAAAGCCTGCCCACAAGACCCATTCCCACTGCCACACATCGACTACATTGTGCACTCCACTGTGAAGTGCGACCTTCTGTGCTTCCTGGACACTTTCTCGGGCTACCATCATATCAAAATGGTGGTGGAGGACGTCGAGAAAACGGCCTTCCTCCCCTCGTGTGGGGTGTTTTGCTACACATGCATGCCTTTTGGGCTGGAAAACACCGGGGCAACCTTCCAGAAGCTGATGCATATCGCCCTAGGGCAGCAGCTCGGGAAAAATGCAGAAGCATACGTCGACAACATCATGGTCATGTCTAGGGTGGCCAAGACCCTGATCGAGGACCTGGAGGAGACGTTTTCCAGCCTGAGGGAAGTAAACCTGAAGCTCAATCCCGAGAAGTGCGTCTTTGGGGTCCCCTTGGGCAAGCTGCTCGGTTTCCTGGTGTCGCACTGGGGAATCGAGGCCAACCGGGAGAAGGTCAAGGCCATAAGCAAGATGAGCGCGCCCCACACCCTCAAGGAAATGCAGAAGTTGGCTGGTTGCGTGACCTTGATACTTCTCCAACGTATCTACTTTTCCAAACTCTTTTGCCCTTGTTTTGGACTCTAATTTGCATGATTTGAATGGAACTAACCCGGACGGACGCTGTTTTTAGCAGAACTGCCTTGGTGTTATTTTTGTGCAGAAATAAAATTTCTCGGATCGTCCTGAAAATTTACAGAGAATATTTTTGGAATTAATAAAAAATACTGGCAAAAGAATCAACTGCAGGGGCCCACCACCTGGCCACAAGCCTCGTGGGCGCGGCCAGCCCCTAGGTCGCCCGAGCAGGCTTGTGGGCCCCCTGCTGCTCCTATGACCTCGTTTGAACTCCTATATATTCCTATTCGGGGAGAAAAAAAATCAAGGAGAAGAGTTCAACGCGTTTCACAATACGGAGCCGCCGCCACCTCCTATTCTTCCTCGGGAGACCAGATCTGGAGTCCGTTTTGGGCTCCGAAGAGGGGAAATCGACGCCTTCGTCATCTCCAACCATCCTTCATCACCACTTCCTTGATGCTATCCACCGTTCGTGAGTAATCTCATTGTAGGCTTGCTGAACGGTGATGGGTTGGATGAGATTTATTTTGTAATCGAGGTAGTTTTGTTAGGGTTTGATCACTAGTATCCACTATGTTTTGAGATTGATGTTTTTATGACTTTGCTATGCTTAATGCTTGTCACTAGGGCCCGAGTGCCATGATTTCAGATCTGAACCTATTATATTTTCATGAATATATGTGTGTTCTTGATACTATTTTGCAAGTTGTAGACGCCTATTACGAGTTATGATCCGCGTCCCCCAGTGTGACAATAACTCGGATTCTTTCCGGTGATTACCGTAGTTTGAGGAATTCATGTATTCACTAAGTGCTAATGCTTTGGTCCGGTTCTCTATTAAAAGGAGGCCTTAATATCCCTTAGTTTCCAATAGGACCCCACTGTCAAGCACGTATGACTATATATGGAATACATGCCTACATTACATTGATGAATTGGAGCTAGTTCTATGTCACCCTATGTTATAACTGTTGCATGATGAATGCCATTCAACATAATTATCCGTCACTGATCCATTGCCTACAAGGTTTCCATATATTGATCTTTGCTCAGTTACTTTTCCATTGCTACGGTTACAAACACTACAAACTGCTACTATCACTTGCCAACGTTGTCGTTATTACCATATTACTTTGCTACCAAACACTTTGCTATAGATATTAAGTCTTCCAGGTGTGGTTGAATTGACAAGTCAGCTGCTAATACTCGAGAATATTCTTTGGCTCCCCTTGTGTCGAATCAATAAATTTGGGTTGAATACTCTACCCTCGAAAACTGCTGTGATCCCCTATATTGGTGGGTTATCAAGACCTTTCTCTGGCACCGTTGCCGGGGAGCATAGCTTTAGTCTCTGGGTCACTTGGGATATATATTTGTTGATCACTATGAAGAATCTGAAAGATCCAAAAACCAAGATCTATCCCTCTACTACGAGGGGAGGTAAGGAACTACCATCTAGCTCTGCACTTGATTCACCTTCTATTATGAGTAAGTTTGCGACACCACCACCTGCTAGTAATTTGGATATGTCGCAAGTAATTGGTAATGCTACTTCTGCTATGCATGATGTTTATGATGGTACTTTGGTAGATGATACTCTGCCACTGGGTGAATTTCTTGATGAACAAATTGCTAGAGCCAATGCTGAAACTGATAATATTTCTGAACCTGATGAAATTATTGAAACTGAACACTATGATTTACCTGCTAGACCTAGCTCTCCTAGATAAGAATAGCCTAAAATACCCGAGGGATATGTTATGGAAGGAGTGGTAGGTAGGGACTCTCTTGCTTGTGAGGATAGAGATGATCTTAAGAAATTGCTTCGCAGGTGGAAGGAAAAATCTCTGAATGCTAGAATGCAATATGATCCTAAGTTTCCTACTTCACCTATCTTTGTTACTCATAAGGTGATGGGGTTCTTACCCCTGGGTAGGCCAAAGCAACGGGGTTCCTTCCCTGCTTCAAGAAAAAGTACGTGGCCGGCTGCTCATGGCCAGCTGGCGCGCAGCCGACAGGTGCGTTGCCGTCTGGATCGAGGCCGGCTGGTCAAGGAGCCGGCTCGGCCCCCGGCCGGCTGGACGCGACCGGCTGCCTTCGAGCCGCCTCCTCCGTTGACCCTTGGGCAAACAAGCTCCCGTCCCATCCCTCTGCACACAGGTACGACGACATGATGCGACCCCCACGACGGGCACCAATGCACGGGCGTGCGTGGCTACAGTTCGGCTGATCGTACCAGTGACCTCGGCCGACCGTGACTGGGCGGGGCAATAGTGCCGGCACGCCCCCTCCCACTCGATTACCTGCTCCGTGCGTGGCTACAGTGCAGTCAGCCGTACCGAAGACTTCGGCTGGCTGGCGCAAGACGACGCCGCTCGGGCGACCCGTGCCATAGCAGGTGGGCAGGGGCCAATCATGGAGCCAGCTGGCGGGCCCCAATGGGCAATGGGACCGCACGGTCAGTGGACCCTACGGGCAACATGACGGCTCGCGAGGCGGGGCCCTCTAGCCAGCCGAAGAGGTTGCCAGCCGGGTCCCCCCACTTTGTAGCCCAGGAATATTGTAAGCCAAGGGGTTGGTCTATAAAACCCCCGAGACCCCCATGCAACGAGGAGGATGAGTCACACCCACACCCACGAGACTCTTCCCTTACATTCACCCTCATAGTAGAGGAAGGCGAGCCGACTCCTCCCTCTTCCTCCTCTACACAACAGCTCTAGGAGCAACCTTGTAAACATACCCATCCATCAACTAGACCAAGCAGGACTAGGGGTGTTACCTCCCACGGAGGGCCCTGAACCTGGGTACATCGCGTGTCATCACCGCTTATGCCTAATCCCGTACCCGGAGCCCGTCGGCGTCCTCCGGGCCAACCACCTTCGATAAGCCTACCCATGGCATCTACCGTGAGAAAGCGACGACTGTTGGCATCCATCGTGGGGCCGTACGCGGCACAGGCCGGATTCATGCTCTGGGTGGGACCCCTCGCCATTCCTCGCCGCTGCCTCTCGTCTAGGAGAAACAACAGGCTCATGGGGCTTGCTCCGACAGGCCCTACGGGGAACATCGTCGACCTCACGCTCGACATCGATGCGCTCACCGAGCGTTTCGGCAGGCTAAGCCTTGCCGAAGCACCGGTCGCCAACGAGTACCCTAGCCAGGTGCTCGACTGCTCTGATCCACCCACGGATGTGGGCACACTCGTTGTGACCCAGTCCAGCGGCTCCCACGTCCGCGTGGGAGTGATGGCCATCATCTCCTCCACCTCCTTTGGCCGTGCGCGGGCCGAGGCGATGCCGCCGCGGCCCACATCGGCACCTCCGATCCACTCGGCGCGGCCCTTCGGTGCCTGAGCACCCTCATTGCCCCGACGGCAAACCCTGACGTCGACATAGCCAAGCCGGAGGCGGCTCGCCGCCTCCTGTTTGAGGACGCTAGTGCCCTCGTGGCCACACGGCGCCGCATGGAGGCCGCTCAGCGGGAGTATGCTTCCGCCTACGGACTCACCCCGGCTGCCACCAAGCCCAGCCGGCGTGGGGCTGTGCGCGACCGCGGCCGCATGGTCGCCGAAATCTTGGGTGGCAACATGCCCGTCTACGACACCCCCACGACCAATCTGTGGGCTTCCAAGGTAGCCTACGAGGATTGGGCTACCTTGGAAGTCGAAGAACGTGCTGCCCACGAGCGTCACATCAAGGACCTCATCGACGCCGCCGACGCGTAGCAGCATCTGCTCGCGGCGGGCGCCGCCGCCTCCGAAGGCCCCGGCTCGAGCATGAGGGCACGGGGATTGCTGGCTGTCAGCCAACTCAGCAGTCCTGCTCCCCTCGCGGCTACGGCCGCTGGGTCGAGGCAAGCAAACCCCAACACTCTTAGCTGCCGGGGAACGAGCAGCCGACTGTAAACAACCTGCATACCAACAACCCGCCTCGCAGCCGCCGCCACCACGAGGCGCCGGCAGCCGGCAGCCGGCGCAACCGCGGGCATACACCACCCCCGCGGCGCGAGCCAGAATGGTCAGTTCCGCCTGTCATCCGCCCCGAGCTCTCGGCCCGGCTCGGACCACGTGTCCCCTATAGCTAGAACGACGCCCGGCTCCGCATCGAATGGCTCGCGAAGTCGGCCCTCCTTTAGGAGGAGGGCTCGATTGGCCCAGCGTGCTTCGGCCCTCGAATCCACAATGAGCCGTTCCCAACCGGCTTCACGCTCCCCCGAGACACCCCTAAGTACAACGGGGCCGCCAATCCCGAAGACTGGTTGATCGACTACACCACCGCAGTCGGCATCACCAGGGGGGACAAGCATGCACCCGTCCGCTATGCTCCCCTCATGCTGATCGGCTTGGCCCGCACCTGGCTCAATGGCCTAGCGGCCGGCAACATCAACACCTGGAGGGACTTCAAGGAAGCCTTCATCCACAACTTCACCAGCACCTACAAGCGGCCCGGCCGCCCCCGTGAACTGGCCATGTGTGTTCAGGGGCTGGACGAGTCCCTCCACGACTACCTCACCCGATGGACCGAGCCCCATAACTCCTATGAGGGGGTTCACGATGTACAAGCCATACATTACTTCATCGAAGGCTGTTGCGATGGCACCCCCTCAATCACAAGCTCCTGTGCTCTGAGCCGGCCACGCTGGCCGAACTCATGACCAAGGTGGACAAGTACGCCACGGCCGACTCCGCCATTCGGCTCAAATGACCCCGCGTGCCAAGGCAATGCCAACGCCGGTGGTGTCCTGACCAACTGGCGACAACCAGCAACTGCAGAGCAACAAGCGCAAGAATGACCAGCTCGACTCCCGCTATGGGAGCCGGCAGGTTCCCATCATCGAGGAGCAGGAGCTGGCTGCCCTGTCTTCCAGCCAGCGCCAGGACGCTGGCAAGGCTACATGGCAGCCCAAGCTCATGTTCGAGCAGATGCTCGACCTCCCCTGCAAGAACCACTCTGGGGCCAAGCCCTCCATGCACATGCTCCGGCAGTCCAGCTTCTCACAGCGACTGGCCCGGGGGGACGGCCTTCCGGCTCCTCCCGCGCCGCCAGCCCGTGCGCCGGCCCCGACACCGGCTCCGGCTCCGGCCCAGAACGATGGTCGCCTGCACAACCAGTTCCCCAACCAGGACGGTTGCTACATCGTGTTCACTAGTGAAGAGACGAGCAAACATGCTCAACGCTGGCTCCATCATGAGGTGAATGCCACCATGCCGGCAACTCCCTTATTCATGCACTGGTCAGAGAAGCCAGTCACCTGGAGCCGGGCCGATCACCCGGCCATGATGCCGAGTCCCGGCAGCTACGCCCTGGTCCTCGACCCCACCATCTCCACCGAGAAGCACACTTGCCGCTCCTCATGAGTGCTGATTGATGGTGATAGTAGAATCAACATCCTCTACCTCGACACGATGCGCAAGCTAGGGTTGAAAACAGAAGACCTTCAGGCGAGCCAGACGGTTTTCCACGGCATCGTGCCAGGAAAGTCCTGCTCCCCTATCGGCAAGATCCAACTTGACGTCCTCTTCAGCGGCCCAGGCTACTTCTGCCGTGAGCCGGAGCTGTTCGAGGTAGTAGACCTCGCGAGTCCTTACCATGCGTTGCTGGGCCGACCGGCCCTCGTCAAGTTCATGGCGGTCCCCCATTATGCCTACCTCAAGCTCAAGATGGTGTGCCCCAAGGGAATCATCACCATTGCGCGAGACTATAAGATGTCGCTCGAGTGCGCTCGGGATGGCAGCCGGTTGGCCTAGGCTCTAGAGATAGCCAAGGAAAAGCGGCAGCTCGACCGGCTCGTTGCCCTTGACGCCAGCCAGCCGGCTATATCGGATACTCCCTCACAGTCAGTCGGCGAGGCCTCCTACTAGTTGTCCAAGGACACCAAGCAGATCCCGCTCGACCTGGCCAACCCCGCTCAGTGCGTCACTATCGGCTCCTGCCTCGATAGAAAATAGGAAGGCGATCTCGTTGACTTCCTCCGTGAGAATCGGGACATCTTTGCATGGTGCCCTAAAGACATGTCGGTTGTTCCGAGGAAGTTTGCCGAGAACAAACTACACGTCCGGCCGGACGCTAAACCGGTCAAGCAACCTGTCCGGGATATACCCCGTGGTATGACCCGGCCTAGCGACTCGCAGGATGACCAGGCCCAAGACCCGGCATGTAAGCCGGCGCCACGCGGCTCACAAGAGAAGGCCCAAGGAGAGAGGATTCCCTTACAAGAGAAACAAGACCCGGATTAGGATTCATGAAAGACTATTCCTAATCCTACTCCTAGTAGGACTCTACATGTATGCCTACCCGTTCCACCTATATAAGGAGGGGTAGAGCACCCCTAGAAAGACAGGTTCACATGTTCTCAAGTTTAGACAAGACACCAGTTATTAGAGATAGACAAATTAGAGGCTCTCGATATTAGAGGCACCGAGGCGGCACCCTTGTAACCAAGAGATCTTCCTCATCATCAATACCAGACAAGCAGGACATAGGCTTTTACGTCCATCGGAGGGAATGAACTCGGGTAAAACTCGCATCTCTCGATTCTGACTAACCCCTCTCAAGCCACCACATAGTTAAGACCGCCCCGAACCTAAGTCTGTTGACCCGGACATCTCCCGTGACAAATCCACGATAGTTGGCGCCCACCATGGGGCGGCGCACGGTGGTGTTATGTTTTTGGAGGGATCTGTCCTAGGGATCGAGAAGCTTACAGTCTACCGGATCCGCAAGAGCCAGCACGAAAGAATCTTCATCAGATCTAAGCTTAGCAGTCGAGACCAAATCCAAAGTTCTACCGACTCAACCTCGTCTTCGAGGCGCCGTGGCTCCTTTCTCCGTCGCCTTGCCTTGAACCGCCGCGCTTTAAGCCGCCGCGGCGCCGACCTCCATCGCCTCGAGTCCGAGTCGTCGTAGCTTCCTCCTCCATAGCCAAATTCGTAATCGAGATCACAACAACAACAAAAAAGGAGCTGCGTCCATCCGTGATGCCGCCGAAAGTCGTTGGCGTCCATCGGATTTTCCGCTGCAGCTATCACACTCTTGTTAGCCGCGCGAGACTGATTCGATTGTTATCATGTGCGCCGTATCCGTTTCAAGTTCCCCCAACCGCCAAACCTATCAAAGGCAGCCAACATAGGAACATGTAAACACGTGTTGGCAGTCCAATCGAAGCAATTCCCAAGGCTGATCCTTTTCGAACCAGTCAATGCACCACGACTTTGGTGACTAATGGCTACGTGAGACTACTACAAGCTCACTAGACTACGAGGACCAGGGGAGGTTTACTTGGTGGAAGAAAAAGCAGATTTGTGTCTAGATACTGTTACTCACACCACGGCAGTTGAGATCAGTCTAAAGTCCACGTGTATAGGCAAAATCAGATCTACTCAGGTCGGAGGTTATTTGCTGGAGTTTTTTGCATCGCCTCCACCACCGAGCAAGCCGCCCCCGGCTTGTTCTCGGCCTTGCCCTGCCCACCGTGCCCTGGCCGGCTCTGCCTCGTGCCTCGCCTCCACCATTGAGCTGGCTTGCTCCGAGTCGCCCCCCCTTCCGTGCCATGGCTTGCTTCGCTTTGCCGTAGCCGCGCTCAGAATTGTCCCACTTCTGCCATGGCCTCACTTTGCCTCTGCCATGGACGCACGCTTTCTTAGACACGCTCTGTCCGAACAACCGCACGAGCTCTGCCTCAAACCATAGGCCGACACTGCTGAGCCTCCGCCGCGACTTCCACAGCCGCAGTTTGCTCGAGCCGCCCCCATTGAACCGCCACACCTTGCGCGCTCACCAGCTCACCGCTGCTCTTGCGCCTGCCTACCGTCAGCTCGCCGCTCCTCGCTCCTAGCTGGCCCTCTACGCCTCTAAGCCGGCCTCGCTTGCTTCACATCGCCTCCGCCCACGGGTCGCCTCACTCAGCCGTCTCCATGTCCCGCGCCGGCCGGCTCGCCACCATACCTCCCGCTCGCCGGTTCGCCCGCCCGCTCCGGCCCGAGTCGGTCGCGGCCTCGCCCTTGTACGGCTCGGAGCCAGCCTACTATGCCCTGCGTCGGATCTTCCCACCAAGCCCCTCCGCCTCCGGGCTGCTGCCTCACCTCGGTCGCTGAGGCGGCCTTCCATCGTGGCCCTGCTCTACTCCGACCGGCTTCGCCGCGCCACCTCACTCCACCGCGCCGCGCTCACCCGTGTCCCCGCTGAGCCCTCTTGGGCGCAGCGCTCCCCGACGATGTCATTGCACTCCACCTTGAGCCGCCACCCCTGCTGTGGTTCTGCACCCGCTGGCCTGCCGCTCTTCCTCGCACCGCGAGTTGCCGCCCTCGTTGCGCCATGCGCCGCCTTGCCTGAGCCACTACCATCTCTCCGGCGCTGCCTCCAAGTCATCATTCCGTGTGCCATCTCAACCTCAGCAGGGACAAGCCGCCGTAGGCCCGCTGAGTCACCTCGCTGCACTCAAGCCGGCCCTGCCTCGCCTCGTGCCACTTCTACCATCCTGCTCACCTCTGTCGCAAGCCACCATCTCCGTTCCAGGCTGTTTCCGTGTCTTTGCCGCTGAGCCGCCCAAGCGTGGAGCCACCGTCGCCGGCTGCACCACCTTGCCACGGGGCCTCTGCCTCGTCAAGCCACCGGCGGCCTAAGTAACTTCTGCCTGCCCAACGGCTTGCCTCGCCGCATTTCGCTCCGACCTCGAGCCGCCGCCTTTGCAAGCCTCGGGCGGCCCTCTTCTGCGTTTTGTGCTATGGGTGGGAAGTGGGTGAGACTATTTATCCACATATGGGTGGGAAGAGGAAGATCACGTAGTGGATGAATCAATTGTTGCTGGTGGTACTTCATGAAGAATCACATCCACATTGCTGGTGCCTTCATATATAATTTCGGGTCTAGGTGCGGGTCATCTGTCATCCAGATAAATCAGGTGATATCCATCCGATTTGTTCTATCAATATATACTAATTTTTCTATGAGAATAGTCACGGATGCTTATGAGCCAACACCCTGCGGCCTCGTATATATTAGCACGATGCGGCTGACCCGCCCGTCCGCGCCGGCTTACAACGCCATAAGCGGCTCACCATCTACGCCAAGTTATACACACCGCAGCCGGTTCAACTCAAGTCACTACTACTGTACGAGCCGCCTGACGGGAGGCGCACAAGTCGCCGCCAGTATAGTTTGGTTAATTTCAAACAACCAGCCGTGATGAACCATCAACTGGGTTATTGAAACAATTCATACGACATCTCTTATAACCTGCCACGGTCAACCTCAACCTTCAGTGGAGATTACCAAGCCGCCTCTTCGAGTCAACTTAAGACTCGGGGGCTACAGACATGGCGAGACACATTTGGTCATATTTCAAAGAGAGCCCTAGGTCTTGGCAAGAGAAAACCCAATCCTGAGTACACCGGATTAAACATGGGTGCACCGTCTTACTGATGAAAGATTTAAGGTTACTCATTAGGATGAGCCGCCATGTTGCGAGCCGTTCAAACCTGGGTGCCTTACCTTATCAGCGAAAGATCTCAAGTCATTCAAGAGGGCGATCCGCCATGATGGAAGCCGTTCAAACATGGGTGTCAAGCCACTCAAGAGGGAGAGCCGCCATGATGTGAGCCGTTCAAACATGGGCGCTAAGTCGCTCAAGAGGACGAGCTGCCATGATGCAAGCCGTTCAAACATGGGTGCCATGGGAGCCAAAGAGGATGAGCCGCCAGGATGCGAGCCGTTCAAACATAGGTCCCATGCGGCAAGACAGATCGTGGACTAGAGCAAGGCGCCAGAGTGGGTGAAGGCCGCCCCCCACTTTGGCAGAGTCGTACCTGCCTATATGTAGCTGCTGCTCACGCAAGAGTGCAGGGAGCTCTCAGCTCATCCCCTCCGAGGGCCTCATATAGCGACAAGGGAAAGCTCTCTCTCATCTGCTACGTACTCCCTACCAAGTGGTCCGTCATACTCTTAACAAGTGACGTTGTTTAAGGTTCAAACGATGGATTTATGTCACGTGAGAAGTAGCTTATGGGCCCTGGGGCACTCTCTCCGTTATAAATTCTGTTCTTCTCAAAAGGGCCAGAATATGAGTTTTTGAAAACCAAAAAACAAGGGGAAAATCAAGACCATCATGGATTACATCGCATATTACATCATACATATTCCATCATACATTGCATCATACGTGGCATTCGTGTTATAAGTCAGGCCAGAGGAAGATTGTGAAAGATGAAGCAAGGTTATATTATGATCTTCGGGTCATGCTTTTTCAAGCCGCCCTCATAGCAATGCAGAACATATTCTGTCTTGTTTATTATTGCGGGTCTTGTCTATTAAGATGAGCTGCCGTTAGGTTGGAAACTTGATTATTCTTGAAGAGTCGCCCTATCAGATATAATGTCGTGTCATCTAATTGACCGGTTCTCGGATTTCTTCAATTGTGCTCTGTAGTAATCTACAACGCCCATGGATTTATCAAATATATATTTGCTGGGTTGCACCGCAACCATGAGCAGGGATTTCATGTCAAAGACAAAGGAATTATTTAGGATATTCATTCCGGATTATATTACAACCACAATCAAGGACTCTTTCAAATCAGATCAATATCAGTTCAAGAGAACTTCTGAGGTGCGTTATGAATGGTTATTCTCACATAGTCCCAAGTCACCATAGGCGTTTGATACGACACTTGGGGGCTACACTATTCAGATAAAAATTGCTAAAGTTTGCAAGTCGCCCTAGGCTTGCGGCCTGGCCCCTGGGGGCTGCATTATTCAAGTCAAGTTTATATCAAGTATGCAAGTCCCATGTCACTGCAAGCATGCACCACGCCACTTGGGGGCTAATGCAAGCTGGTTTTAAAATCATTACATTGTCAGCAAGACCCTATTATCTCAAGGAGATGAGTCGGCCTTTCTATATTTTTTCTAAAGTCCCAGCCTAGTAAGTCTTACTGACTCGACACTTGGGGGCTACACCCGCTGAAGTTTTATAAGGTATAAGACAGTTACAAGTCCCAGGTTGCTGTAGGCAGGACAACCCGACCCTTGTGGGCTACACAGTCCAATATATTATTGCAAAGCACCAAGTCATCATGGATAATCTCAGAGCTTGGCGGCTACAGGTAATATGGACATATTAAAAACTTCGAGGAGAATTTTCAAGATGTTAATTATGGAGTTTAGTTGTTAGACCCGGCGTAACCAACATTCATGGCCCGACGTTATCAAAAGATCATAACTCGCCAGAGTTTATATAAGCCGCCCTGCTTCACAACAATGGAAGTCCGGATCTACATCATGAGGATTTGTTATTTTCAAGATTTCATTAAGCCAAAGTATTGGAACCCGACTCAATGCAATATGGGTATTCTATTCCCAATATTTTTCAGAGGACATTGACAAGCAAGACGATTTTCAAGACGACTCATTCATATGAAGAAAAGGCCCGGATTTCTAAGGAACCACTTCATAAGCCGACCCAAGGAGCAAGCCGGCCATTTAACATATTTACTATTCTTATTTCAGGAGGTTACCATCATGAATAAATTCAAGCTAACCTGGGGGCTAATGTCGGGGATATACCCGGCGGTATGACCCGGCCTGGCAACTCGCAGGATGACTAGGCCCAAGACCCAGCGTGTCAGCTGGCGCTAGGCGGCTCACAAGAGAAGGCCCAAGGAGAGAGGATTCCCTTACAAGAGAAACAAGACCCGGATTAGGATTCATGAAAGGCTAGTCCTACTCCTACTCCTAGTAGGACTCTACATGTAAGCCTACCTGTTCCATCTATATAATGAGGGTTAGAGCACCCCTAGAAAGACAGGTTCACAAGTTCTCAAGTTCGGACAAGACACTAGTCATTAGAGATAGACAGATTAGAGGCTCTCGAGATTAGAGGCACCGAGGCCGCACCCTTTTAACAGAGAGATCGTCCTCATCATCAATACCATACAAGCAGGACATAGGCTTTTACCTCCATCGGAGGGGCCGAACCTGGGTGAAACTATCGTCTCTCGATTCCGACCAACCCCTCTCAAGCTGCCACATAGTTGCGACCGCCCCGAACCTAGGTCCGTCGACCCGGACATCTGTCGTGACAAATCCACGACACAACCCCTATGCCGTTTCTTTGAGGAGAAGTGGCTCACTATAGGAGAAGAGATTGCCCGGCTCCTCATAGCCGGCTTCATCATGGAAGTTTTCCACCCGGACTAGCTAGCCAACCCAGTCCTGGTGCTGAAGAAGAACAAGACCTGGCGCTTGTGCATTGACTACACCAGCCTGAACAAGGCATGCCCCAAGCCGGCACTTGGGGCCCCAAGCCTGAACAAGGCTGCTCAAACATGCAATCGAGCCTTCCCCAGAGTCGGAGTACATCTTCGTACTGGCTGATGCAGCCGACCCATCGGCGGCTCCGGCTGCTCCCTCGGCATCTTCGCCACCGTCTCCACTTACCCTGGCTGCCTTGTCGGCACCAGCACAGCCGGCCCAGTCGGCTGCGTCCGAAGCGACCGACTCTGACGCCACGACTGTCATGATGGTAGTCGACGCCCCTCCTACCTTTCCCAACTCGGGGGTTGGCGAGCCGGTCCCGGGGGCAGTCGAGCCAGCCTCGGGGACTGGCGAGCCGATCTCGTGGATTGATCACCCAGGCCTGGAGGCTTCTGAGCCGACCCCATCTCGGCTCCCTCATGGGACCATCCCATCCTGGCATTCCTTCTGCATGGCGAGCTGCCCCCAGATGAGGCCGCGGCAAGACAAATCCAGCACCGAGCCTCGGCCTATAGCATCATCAAGCGCGCGCTCGTCTACCGCAACACCATCGGCATTTTCCAACGATGCATCGAGCCGAAGAAGGGTCAGGAGATCCTCCTCGACATCCACCAGCGCAAGTGCGGGCACCACGCCGCCTCTAGGACCCTGGTGGCCAAGGCCTTCCGCCACGGTTTCTACTGGCCAACCACTTTTGAGGCGGCCAAGAAGTTGGTCGACGAGTGTGAGGGCTGCCAGTGCTTCACCGACAAAGCCACATGCCGTCTTCGGCCCTCCAGACCAGCCCCCTCTTGTGGCCCTTCTCTCCATCTGGGGGCTGGATATGGCGGGACCCTTCAAAACCACACGAGGCGGCATGACCCATCTGCTAGTGGTTGTCGACAAATTCACCAAATGGATTGAGGCTAGGCCGATCAAGAAGCTGGACGGCCCCACGGCCGTCCGGTTCATCGATGACATCATGGTTCGCTACGGCGTCCCCAGAGCACCATCATTGACAATGGCACGAACTTCGCCATGGGCGTGCTCACGCGTTTCTGCTCCAAGCAAAGCATCCGGCTCGACCTGGCTTCCGACGCTCACCATAGTCAAATGGCCAAGTCGACAGGGCGAACGTCCTAATCCTATCCGGCATCAAGCCCCGGCTCGTTACGCCGCTCGTGAGGTCAGTCGGCTGCTGGGTCGACGAGCTGCCGGCTGTCCTTTGGAGGCTCAGGACCACTCCCAACCGATCAACCGGCTACACACCCTTCTTCCTTGTGTACGGGTCCGAGGCGATGATTCCCACCAATATCGAGTTTGACTCGCCTCGGGTCGCGCTATACACGGAGAAGGACACAAAGGAGATAAGAGAGGACGGCGTTGACCTACTCGAAGAAGACCGCGAACTGGCCCTGAGCCGGATGGCCATCTATCACCAGAAGCTCTGGCACTACCACAGCAAGTGGATCCGGCCGCTCTCCTTCTGCGAAGAAGACCTGGTGCTTAGGCGGATTCAGCGGACAGTCAGCCAGCATAAGCTGTCCTCCCCATGGGAGGGCTCGTTCATCGTCAGCAAGGCGCTACACTACAACGCGTACTACCTGATAGATGCCCAGAAGCCGCAGAAGTGCAAGAGAGACGCCTCCGTGAGGAGACCGAGCGCCCGTGGAATGCGGCGCTCCTCCGCTCATTTTACTACTGAAAAAACTAGTGTATGTATGTATCTTTACCTCTTCGGAGCTTATGAATGCAATGGGTGCCCAGGCCGGCTCTTGGGGCACGCCCTTTCCGTTTGCATTCAAGGTCTCCCCACTCACCGTCTCCGGCTCCGGCTCCCCGGCCCGGGGGCAAGCCGGCTGGTCCTAGGACGCATCCCTCGAAAACGACCAAGTAGTGTGAGATAAACGAGCCCTCCCACCCCTCCCATCTACAGACTGGCTCCCGGCTGTCCGGCTGACGGGGCCTCTATGCGGCAAAACTTAGCACACGCAAAAAATCGATCACAAGGGGCTAGACAGCCAGGTCTAGCCGGACCCCATCCTCGCCTCTGCCACTCAACTTACCCAAAAGTCCCTCGCGGTTCCCAAGTTTGGAACTGGCTCCCTCGAGGAGGACGTCCCGATCCAGCTACAGACCGACTCCCTGCTGTCGGGCTAGCGATGCCAAAACCGAAGGGGAAAAGGGGCCGCGTGGACAGAACCAAGGGGGGCAAAAAAGGGATAAGGACGAGCCGGCACGCACAATAAAGAAGCTCACTGTGCATTCAAAACAAAAGACAAGTAAACACGCTCGGGGGCTCAGACAATAAACAAGCTCACCGTGCATTCAAATACACCCCCAGTGGGTGGACTTGAGTCTAACATGCAGGAAGAAACAAAACACAAGTAAAGACGCTCGGGGGCTCAGGCCACCAGCGCGTCACCATTCGGCTCGACGCCCAGCCTAGAGGTGGTCGCAGCCTTCGGGTTGGCTTCCATGGCCTTCAGAGCAGCCTCCATGGTCCCATCTGTCTTGCCGCCGCTATCAGTGCTGGAGTCGGTGGTCTCATCGGTGACCTCCTCGTCCTTTGGACCTTGGGGGTTGCCGAAGGAGTCCTCAGCTACCGGCTCGCCGTTCTTGTCAAGGGCCAGCAAGAGCCTGTCCGGGTCGATGTACGTGGCGAGCTCGTTGGCCCAGCGGACGAGGATGGGCTCGCGTGCCGCGCGCTCCTCAGCTGACTCATCCCGCATGGTGGCCAGCGGGTCTAGGTCAACGCCGTGGTACCAAGACATGACGAACCAGAGCACCATCTGCGCGCCGGCTCGAGCTGCCGATGCCTTGTAGTCCTTGAGCCGGGCCACAGTGTTCTCCAGCCACAAAGCCACGCGGCTCTTCGGAGCCCCACGACCCGGCCACAAGGCAGCGATGACCTCCTTGCCAGCTGTCTTCAGCCACTCCACGGTCCGCTCGAGGTGGATCAGCCGATTCTCTATGGCCAGCCCAAGCTCCGTCATATCCCAAGCAGCATCCCCCTCGATGTTGCGCCTGCGCCCCCGGAGATATTCCCGGTGCTCCTCGACGGCACGCTCAGCGTGACGCTGAGTTTTTGGGAGGCGCCCTAAATAAGAAAGGGAAGAATGAGAAGAGGGCAACTCAAGGATAAGAAGAAAGCAGCCGTCTGGAAAAAGAAAAATTAGTGCTTACGCTCAAAGGAGTCGTCCAGCTCAATGGCAAAGTGGAGCGACGAGTCCCGCTCTGACACCACCGCCGCCTTCGCCTCAGCGAGGGAAACCCTACGCTCCTCGAGCGTCCTCTCGAGGCGGGTCACCTCGGTTTGGCGGGCGGCGGCCGTTGGGCGGCGTCAGCCGCTTCCTGTACGACTTTCTCCTTGGCCGCCACCTCCCGCGCCACATCGGCCCTCAAATGGTCCTGAGCCGCCTGCCCATCCACTAGCTAGGCGCCCAGCTGGTCCCTCGCCTAGGTGACCGTTTGGACGCTCTGCGCTAGCCGGTTCCGTTCTGAGACCACCCCGGTTTTCTCCTCCCGGAGGGTGATCAGCTCCCCTGTGAAGCAAAACCAGCGTTAGCCAGACATTCCAGGACCGTCCCGGCTGTTGAGCAGCCGGCCCGGCTCCCGATCGATACGGCCCCCCACAAGATCAAACCTACCTCGCACCCTCACCAGCTCCTCCTCCAAGCGGTAGTAGCCAGGCTTACCTCGGTTGGGGATAGCGACCGTCCTGCCGAATAGCTCTTGCCGCTAGGCGTTCCCTGCCTGCCACAAGAGGTAAAAATCAGAATACGCACAAGGAGATCCGGCCCGGCTGCCCCATAGCCGGTCAGCCGGCCCGCATCTCAAGGGCTACACCCAGTGGGTGCGCTAGCGCGCCCCCACTGAAAATTTCAACACGGACAAGCGATGCTTAGCTCTACGGGCAGTAGGGTGTTGTCGGCTGCCTCCGCGAACCGGCCAACTCCTGGCGGCACCGCTCCAGGACTCTCCCCAACTCCCCGAGTGCGGGGACCGGGCCACCCGCCGGGGGAGCCGGTAGGGTAGGGACGAGTGCCAGCACCTCCCAGTCCCAAATCACATTAACCATGGACCTCCGTGTCCGGCCCGCATCGCCACCCATCCCGACGTTCGCCATGGTGCCGGCCGCCGGGTAATGGTTGATGATGGCGAGGGCATGGGAATCGGCTCCCAGTTGCCCCTCGTTCGGCGTTGGCGCCATCGCCTCCTCCTGCCGGCTCGGCGCAACGATCGCGACGGACGGTGCATCCGTATCCATGGACGGTGCCTCCAGCGCCTCCTCCGGAGCCACCGGTACCTTCGGCAAGTCATCCCGGTACGGCTCGGCCATTGGCGGCGTCACATCCGGCACCGTCGGTCGGGTCTTCTCGAGGGCCGGCTCTATAGCCGCTGCCCCCCGGTCGGGCCGCCTCCTATGTAGGAGGGGGCATGGTTGGCTCCATGGCCGCCCCTTGCACCTCGCTCGATGAGGGCCTCGACATACGAGTCAATGCCGCCTTCGAGTTGGATGCTCGCACGGGGTCCGCGGACCTCCTCCGCCTCTCGCCGCTCGAGGTCCTGGAGCGTGAGGCCCTGCCTTGGGGTCTGGAACTCAAGGCCCGCAGCTCCGCGAGCATCCTTTTCTCCTCATGCTACGTGGCCGCATGCTCGCGGGCCAATCGGCTAGCGGCTTCCGTCGGGTCAACCGTCGACTCCACATCGTGGAGTTCAATGGGGTCCCTGAAGCGCATAAGGGTCAAACATCCGCCGACCCACAACTGAGAAAGGAACCCACGCGAGAAGAAGGTCACTTACCCGGTGACAACAGGTAGGGCCCTCCTGGCACATGCCGGTGGCTTCGGCACGGCCGCCTTCACCCACTTGTGGGCAGGCGGCGGGGCCGCTGGCTCCTCCTAAGCCGACCTCTTCCCAAGGCTGGTGGCACCGGCCGTCGGGGCATGACCCGACCGCTCCTCGCTCCGCCAACGTCGACCCTGTTGAACTGAGGGGGGAGGCGTGTTCAAGATCTAAACATCATCATCGTCATCGTCATCATCATCATCGGTCCAGTCCCTGATCGTGGGACCGGGAGGATACTGACGGGAGGATGACCCCGGGGTAGCCTCAAGCGCCCCCTTTCCCCAGCCTCCTAACGCAATGAAAGGGTGGGCCGCCTCCCCCTGTGGTCCGGCTACGCCCAACCAGAAGCGGCCCCCATCCCATTGGGGGTCAACTCCGATATGGCCACAACAAAGGCGTTAGGGCCTATGACCCTGGCGGATGGTGATCGGGCTTCCAACAGTGCCAGCATGCCCCAACCACTCCATTACCTGCCCCGGCATGGTTACAGGGTGGCCGGCCGTACCGCTGACCCTGGCCGGCCGCTGCAAGACGAAGCCACAAGCGGCGGCCCGTGCCGTGATGTGACCGGCGTCGAGGCCCGCCATGCGGGCCCTGCCGGTTCCTGAAGGGACCCTTCAGCCGGCGGGATCTACCGGTTACAAGACCCCACAGCCGGTGGCCCCCGCAGCCGGCCAGAGTGGTTGCCGGCTGGGCCCCCCTTTGGCCTTCTATTTTTATTGTAATCCGGGGGGTTGGCCTATAAAACCCCCCGGGCCACCCCCATGCGAGGGGGAGTTGATCGGCTGATCTCCCAACTATCCTCACATCCACTCCACACACACGCACGTAGAGAGGCAGAAGAGCAGGCTAGCTCCTTCTTCCTCCACGATCCATACAGCTCAAGGAGCGCCATTCTAATCCGACCATCGTCTCAACTAGACATAGCAGGACTAGGGGTATTACCTCCCACGGAGGGCCCCAAACCTGGGTACATCGTGTGTCCCCCACCGCTTGTGCCTAATCCCACTCCCAGAGCCCGCCGACGTCCTTCGACCCCTCTCGACAAGCCTACCTATGGCATCTGTCGTGACGAAACCACGACAGTTGGCGCCCATCGTGGGGCCCTCCGCGGCGCCGGCTAGAGTCACGCTCCGGGCGGGACACTTCACCACCTCCCCCGACTGCCTCGCGTCCGGGCAGAACCGCGTGCTCGTGAGGCTTGCTCCGGCGGGCCTTGCGGGCAGCACGGCCGGCATCTCTGACGAGTGCCTCGGCCGCGACCTCGCGCTCGACGTTGCCGCGCTCGCCGGGCGATTCAGCAAGCTGAGCCTCGCTGAAGAACCGGAGGCCAACGAGTACCCTAGTTGGGTGTTCGACTGCACCGACCCTCCCTCGTCCGTGGGCACGCTCGCCACGGGCAAGGCCATCGGCCCCCACACCCGTGTGGGAGTGATGGTCACTGTCTCCGCCACCACTTCGGTCCATGTGCGGGCGGCCGAGGCCGATGAAGCCGCCGCTCGCGCCGGCACCTCCGACCCACTCACCGCCACCTTCCAGGGTCTGGGCATTCCTATCGCTACGACGGCGGATCCGGCCACCGTCAGGGCCGAGGTGGAGGCGGCCTGTCGCCTACTGTTCGAAGACGCCAGCGCCCTCGTTGCCGAGCGGCACCGGATGGAGGCCGCGCAGCGGGAATACAACTCCGCGTACGGTCTCACCCCGACTGGCCCCGAGCCCAGCCGGCGTGGTGCTGTGCGAGAACGCGGCCGCGTGGTCGCAGAAATCCTCGGCGGCCATTTCCCCGTCTACGACACCCCCGCGGCCAACCTGCGCACCGCCAAGTTTCCCTATGAGGATTTGGCAACCTTGGAGGGCGAGGAGCGGGCCGCACGCGAGCGGCACATCAAGGACCTCATCGACACCGCCAACGCGCAACAGGTTGTCCTCACCCCCGATGGGGCCGTCTCCGAGTTTCCCCTCCACAAGGGCGAGGACACTAGGCTGCTGACCGCCGGCCAGCTCAGTACTCTAGCACCCCTCATCCCTCCGACCGGAACGCCCGGGGGAGTACGTTCAGCGCCCCCCGTCACGCGGAAACGAGCAGTCGGCTGTGAACAGCCGGTGTAGCCACAACCCGACCGGCAGCAACCGCCGCGACGAGGCGTCGACGGGCGGCAGCCGGCGCACCCGCGGGCATAACCCGCCTCCGGGGAAGGAACCGGCGTGGTCCATCCCGCCGGCCATCTATCCTGAGATTGCCGCCTGGCTCGGGCCCCGCGTCCCCCATAGCGACAATGACGCCCGGCTCTGTCTTGACCGGCTGGCACAGTCGGCTCTCCTCAAGGAGGAGGACTCGATTGGCCCGGCCTGCTTCGGTGTGTGGATCCGCAACGAGCTCTTTCCGCCCGGCTTCACGCTCCCCCGCGACACCCCGAAGTATACCGGGGCTGCCAAGCCGGAGGACTGGCTGATCGACTACACCACCACCGTCGGCATCACCAGGGGGAACAAGCGCGTAGCCGTCCGCTATGCCCCCCTCATGCTAATCAGCTTGGCCCGCACCTGGCTGAACAGCCTAGCTACTGGCAGCATCAACACCTGGACGGACTTCATGGAGGCCTTCGTCCGCAACTTCACCGGCACCTACAAACGGCCTGGCCGGCACCGCGAGCTGGCCATGTGCGTCCAGGGGCCGGAAGAACCCCTCCGCGACTACCTCACACGCTGGACCAAGCTCCGCAACTCCCGCGAAGGAGTACACGAGGTACAGGCCATCTAGTAGTTCATCGAAGGCTGCTGCGATGGCACCCCCCTCAAGCACAAGCTCTTGTGCTCCGATCCAACCTCCCTGGTGGACCTGATGTGCAAAGCGGACAAATATGCCACGGCCGATTCCTCAATGAGGATGAAGGCTAAGGCACCGGCCAAGCCGGCTACGCCCCTGCCGCGCCACGGGCGGTGGCCGACAACCGGCAGCAGCAAAATGGCAAGCGCAAGAACGACCAGCCCGACTCCCGCTATGGGAGCCGGCAGGTCGCCTCCATCGAGGAGGAGCAGCCGGCTGGCCAGGCATCCGGTCAGCGCCAGCGCACCGGCAAGGCCGCCTGGCAGCCCAAGCTGACTTTCGAGCAAATGCTTGACCTCCCCTGCAAAAACCACTCCGGTGCCAAGCCGTTCACACACACACTCCGCCAGAGCAGCTTCTCACAGCGATTGGCCTGGGGGGATGGCCTCCCGGCTCCCCCCGCGCAGCCAGCCCGCACTCCGGCGCCAGCCCCGGCTCGGGCTCCGGCTCCCAGTTTGGGTCAGACGGACCCGACCCCGGCTCGGGGCGACGGCCGGCTGCACGACCGGTTCCCCGAACATGATGACTGTTACGTCGTCTTCACCAGCGAAGGGACGGACAAGCATGCCCAGCACCGGCTCCACCGCGAGGTGTACGCCACCATGCCCGCGACTCCCCAGTTCATGTAGTGGTCCGAGAAGCCGATCACCTGGAGCCGGGCGGACCACCCGGCCGTGATGCCGAACCCTGGCAGCTACGCCCTTGTCCTCGATCCTACCATCACCTCCGAAAAACACTCGTGCCGCTTCTCGCGGGTGTTGATTGATGGAGGCAGCAACATCAACATCATCTACCTCGACACCCTGCTCAAGCTGGGGCTCAAGGTGGAGGACCTAAAAACGAGTCGGACCGTCTTCCACGGCATCGTGCCGGGAAAGTCCTGGACCCCTGTCGGCAAGCTCAAGCTCGATGTCCTCTTCGGCGACGCCAGTCATTTCCGCCGCGAGCCGGTCTTGTTCGAAGTAGTGGACCTCGACAGTCCCTACCACGCATTGCTGGGCCGGCCGGCTCTCGTCAAGTTCATGGTGATTCCCCACTACGCCTACCTCAAGCTCAAGATGTCGGTTCCCAAAGGCGTCATCACCGTTTGCCGGCAAATACCAAATGTCAATGGCGTGCGCGCGAGATGGCAGCCGGCTGGCCGAGGCCTTGGAGATAGCAGAGGAGAAGCGGCAGCTCGACCGGCTGGTGGCCCTCGCCTCTGCCCAACCGGCCGTGCCGGCCCCTCCATCCCAATCGGTCAGCGAAGCCTCGTTCCAGCCGTCCAAGGACACCAGGAAGGTGCCACTCGATCCGGCCAACCCCACCTAGTGCGTGACCATCGGCTCCTGCCTCGACAGCAAATAGGAAAGCGAGCTCGTCGACATCCTCCGTGAGAAATGGGAAATCTTTGCGTGGTCCCCCAAGGACATGCCGGGTGTTCTGAGGAAGTTCGCCGAGTACAAGCTAGACGTACGGCCGGATGCGAAGATGGCCAAGCAACCCCTGCACCGTTTCTCCAAGGAGAAGCGACGTACTATAGGCGAAGAGATCGCCCGGCTGCTTGCAGCCGGTTCCATCATGGAGGTATTCCACCCGGACTGGCTGGCCAACCCAGTCCTGGTGCTGAAGACAAACAAGACCTGGCGCATTTGTATTGACTACACAAGCCAGAACAAGGCATGCCCCAAGGACCCTTTCTCCCTGCTGCGGATCGATCAAGTCATTGACTCCACGGCCAGCTATGATCTGCTGTCTTTCCTGGACGCCTACTCCGGCTACCACCAGATAAAGCTGGACCCGGCCGACCGACTCAAGACCTCCTTCATCACCCCCTTCGGGGCCTAATCCTACATCACCATGTCCTTCGGTCTGAAGAATGCAGTCGCTACCTTCCAGCATTGCATGCAGAAGTGCCTCCTGCCTCAGATAGGCAGGAACATCCACGTCTACATGGGCGATATCGTCGTCAAATCCAAGAAGCATTTCAGCCTCCTCGACAACCTCCGGGAGATGTTCGCCAACTTGCGCGAATACAAGATCAAGCTCAACCTAGAGAAGTGTGTCTTTGGCGTCCCAGCCAGCCAGCTCTTGGGATTCTTCGTGTCTACCCGCGGCATCGAAGCTAACCCCGAGAAGATCTGGGCGATTGAGCGCATGCCCAAGCCGGTCCGGCTCCGCGACGTCCAGAAGTTCACCGGCTGCCTTGCCTCCCTCAGCTGGTTCATCAGCCGGCTGGGCAAGAAGGCCTTGCCTCTCTACGGGCTCCTATGCAAGTCGGCCCTGGTCGAGCCGGGCCGGGACCTCTGGAAGAAGCCGGCCCTCTTCAACTGGTCCGACGAGGCGGACGCGGCGTTCCGCGGCCTCAAGCGGGCTCTCACCAGCGCGCCCATCTTGGCCGTGCCGGCTGACAAGGAGCCTTTGCTCGCATACATTGCGGCAACCACACGCGTCGTCAGCATCGTCCTGGTGGTGGAGCGGCTGGAGGAAGGCAAGGCGCTGCTGACGCAGCGTCCCGTCTACTACCTTAGCGAGGTCATCTCCGCCTCCAAGAAAAACTAACCCCACTACCAAAAGATGTGCTACGGCGTATACTTTGCTGCCTAGAAGCTCACGCAGTACTTCCAGGAGCACGTCATCACCATCGTGAGCACAGCGCCGCTGGGCAAAATCATGGCCGACCGAGACGCCACCAACCGGATCGCCAAATGGGCCATCGGCCTGGCCGACTATGAAATACGGTACGAGCCACGCACCGCCATCAAGTCCCAGGCAATGGCCGACTTCCTCGTCGACTGGGCCGAAACCCAGTTCATGCCGCCTTCGCCCGACTCCATGCACTAGCGCATGCACTTTGACGGCTCGAAGATGCGAGCCGGCCTAGGAGCCGGCATCATCTTGTCATCTCCCAGAGGAGACTAGCTCAGCTACGCCCTCCAGATCCACTTCGCCGCCTCCAACAACGTGGCCGAATACGAGTCCCTCGTCCATGGCCTCTGGCTCGCCAAGGATATTGGCATCCAGCGCATCATTTGCTTCGGCGACTCCGACCTCATGGTGCAATAGGTCTCTGGGGAATGGGACGCCAGGGACGCCAACATGGCCAGCTATCGCTTCCTCGTCCAGCAGCTCACCGGCTCCTTCGAGGGCTGCGAGTTCCACCACATCCCCCGTGCGGACAACGAGGCGGCCGACATGCTGGCCAAGATCGGCTCCACCCGACAGGCCATCCCAGCCGGCATCTCCCTCGAGCGACTGATGAAGCCTTTGATCAAGCCTTCTCCCGAGTCGGAGTCCATCTTCGTACCGGCAAACGCGGCCGGCACCTAGGCAGAACCGGCTGCCCAACCGACCCCGCCGGCCACTGCAACTCTGCTGGCACCATCACCACCAACCGCCGGTCCGGCACCGTCCGCCACGGCAATCGAGCCGGCCATGTCTACGCACGCTGGCACCGGCCTCGTTGCCGTCATGATGACGGCCAATGCTGCCACTGCTGCCTCGCTCCCGGGGGCTGGCGAGCCGGTCCTAGGGACTAGCGAGCCGGTCCCAGGGGCTGGGCCGGCCCCTGTCTCGGCTCCCTCATGGGCCCAACCCATCCTGGCGTTCCTCTAGCGCAGCAAGCTCCCCTCCGATGAGGCCACTGACGGGCAAATTCAGCGCCGAGCCCCGGCCTACAGCATCATCAACCACGAGTTGGTTCATCGTAGCACCACCGGCGTCTTCCAACACTGCATCGGGCCGAAGAAAGGGCAAGAAATCCTCCTCGACATCCACCAGGGTGAGTGCGGGCATCATGCCGCCTCCAGATCTTTGGTGGCCAAAGCATTCCGCCACGGTTTCTACTGGTCGACTGCTCTAGAGGCGGCCAAGGAATTGGTTGACAAGTGCGAGGGCTGCCAGCACTTCAGCACGCAGAGCCATCTTCCGGCTAGCGCTCTCCAGACCATCCCCCTTTCATGGCCATTCGCCGTTTGGGGTTTGGGCATGGTGGGACCCTTCAAGACCACATGAGGCGGCATGATGCATTTGCTGGTAGCCGTTGACAAGTTCACCAAGTGGATCGAGGCCCGGCCAATCAAGAAACTGGACGGCCCCACGGCCGTCCGGTTCATCGAAGACATCACGGTACGCTACGGCGTCCCCCACAGCATCATCACCGACAATGACACGAACTTCGCCAAGGGCGCGCTAGCACGTTTCTGCTCCAGGTGGGGCATCCGGCTCGACCTGGCGTCCATCGCCCACCCACAGTCAAACGGCCAGGTTGAGAGGGTGAACGGCCTGGTCCTGTCCGGCATCAATCCACGGCTCGTGACACCACTGGTCCGGTCGGCCGGTTGTTGGGTCGAGGAGATGCCGGCTATCCTTAGGAGCCTCCGGACCACGCCCAACCTGTCGACTGGCTACACTCTGTTCTTTCTCGTTTATGGGTCCGAGGTGATCATCCCCACCGACATGAAGTTCGATTCGCCTCGGGTCACCCTATACACCGAGAAGGATGCGAGGGAGGCAAGGGAAGACGGGGGCGACCTCCTCGAGGAGGCCCGCGTGCTGGCCTTGAGCCGGATGGCCATCTACCAACAGAAGCTCCAGCACTACCACAGCAAGCGGATCCGGCCGCTCTCCTTCCGCGAAGGAGACTTGGTGCTCAGGCGGATCCAGCGAACCACCAGCCAGGACAAGCTGTGCTCCCTATGGGAGGGCCCGTTCATCATCAGACGGGCGCTGCACAACAACGCGTACTATCTAATAGACACCTAGAAGCCGCAGAAGCGCAAGAGAGACGCCTCCGGCGAGGAGACGGAGCGCCCGTGGAACGCGGTGCTCCTCCGTCCATTTTATTGCTGAAAACCATTGTATGTATCCTTCCCCTTTTGGGCTTATGAATGCAACGGGGGCCCCAAGCCAGCACTTGGGGCACGCCCTTTTTTTTGATTCCTCCAAAGTTATCCGGGCCCGAGGGCTCGCCTGACTCCCCGCCGAGGCGGAAAAATAATGTCAGCAAGCAACCCTTCACCTCCCCTCCCCTAACCAGCTACAGACCGGCTCCCGGCTGTCTGGCTGAAGGGACCACGGGGTACGAAGGAACTTCTCACACGAAGGTCAGCTGACGCGCGTGACAACCGGCCCGGCCCGGCCGAGCTATGTTAATCCTAGTAACCGGCCTCTGCCGGCTCAACCTAGCCCTAGCAAGTTGACTTTAAGAGCCCGCTATTTTCCCCCAAGGGTGAAGCCCCGTCCGTGTCCTAGACCGGGCCCCGGCTGGCTGGCAGGCGGGGCGGAAGCCGGAAGGAATCCTGGCGTGCGAACACAAGTCAAAAGGCAAAAGGCGAAAGAAGAGCCGGCACGCACATTCTTTTTAAGATAAATGTCATAAGTCATAACAATAAAAGGCCCATGGCCACGAGTTCATCACATATACACACCCAGTGGGTGGAATTCTATTCTAAAACAAAAATGCAGAAAAGAAAGTCCTAAGTGATGGAAGCTTCGGGCCGGCCCTGCTGTGGTGCTGACACCTCTAGAGCCGGCGGTGCTCACGCCTCGGGAGCCAGCGGTGCTGGCGCCTCCAAGGCCGGCACCTCCGGGGCGGCCGAGATAGAAGCCCTCGCCCCCGCATCCGGAGCCGGCTCGGACTCGGCATATTCTTCGGTGTCAGAATCTTCATCGGCCGTCTCGGCAGCGCTCCCCTCCGGGTCATCCAGGGCGAGCCCGTACTGGTCCTCCGGGACCACCACGCCGTCCGCCCCATTCTCCGGGACGTACTCGTCCCATGCAGCAAAGGACGCAAGGTCACTTTCCCTCACCAGTATCTCGTCGGCCACCACCTCCAACTCCGCGTCGGCGCCGGCACGCTGGGCCGTGAGAAAATCCAAGTCCAGGTCGGGGTACCACGACTTGGCAATGTGGAGCGCCATGCCCATGCCGGCACGTGCCGCGGAGGCCCTCCAGGCGTTCACCCGCGCGGTCCCGAACTCCAGCCACCTCGACAGCCGGTTCATGGAGCCCGGCTCCGCCACGTTGGGCCAAAGCATGCGGACCAGCGTCATGCCGACCGCTTGGAGCCGCCTCAGGGCGCGGACCACCTCCGACAGGCGCGCCTCGGCGGCGATACCCAGTTCGTGCAGGGTCTAGGGGCTAGCGGCACGACAACTTCTCCTCGCGTCCGCCGGGCCTCACGGTCGGCCTCCACGGCCGCCTCCGTGACCTGCCGCGTGTCGGGGAAAGCCCTAAGAAGAAGATGGGGGATGAGCGGGGAGGCAAGCCAGAAAACCCAAACGGAAGGCGCGAGAAGAACAAGGCAACAAAAACTTACTGTGCAGCATCTGATCCACCTCGTGCCCTTGCTCCTGTAGCTTCACCTCCATGGACGACCACTCCTGGCACCGGCGCTCGTGCTCTTCCCAGGCTGCCTGCGCGTCCTCGGCCGCCTTGGCCAGCATGACGTCCTTGGCCTCCAGCTTCTCGCGGAGCGCCTTCTCCCGCTCCTCCGCCTCCCGACGAAGGGCCACCCCTTGGTCCGCCAACGCTTGGCGGTGGGCCACCTCGCGGCCCTCCTGCTTCGCCTTCACCTAGTGTGCCTCCCCACAGAGCCGGTCGCACTCTGTCGTCAGGAATTCCCGCTCCTCGTAAAGGTGCACCACCTGGCGCCGGAGGCAGACCGTCTCGGCGTGTGTAGCTGCATGAGAAGAAGTCGTTGTTGTCAGTAAGGATTCAGCCCACCTCCAGGGCAGCCGGCCTGTTTCCCGGTGGCTACACCAAGTGGGTGCGCTTGCGTGCTCCCACTGAAAGATCGCAAGAGCACATACCTCGCAAGTCCGCAGACACGACGGCGAGCCGTTTTTCAGATCCTCGATACAACCCCAACAGGGTGTTGTACGCGGCCACCCGGCGGTCATGCGCTACCTGCAAAACAATAAGAGTGCATGGCTTTAGACTTGACCAGCCTGCGCCCCAGCCACCTCGAGCCTCGGAGGCTACACCCAGTGGGTGTGCTGGCGCATTCCCACTGGAAAAGAGGGAAAACACAAATCAAGGGAAGAAGGAAAGAAGAAACTCACTGCGACCGCCTACTCCAAGCTCACCAGCCGGTCGTTGGCGGCCCGAGCATCTTGCGTCGCCTGGGCGCGGCAAGCGGCAAACGCTTCGACAGCGGCGGCCACCGCCAACCCGAGGGCGCTCGATGGTCTGCCAGGGGCCGGGCTCCCAGCCTCCGCCCAGGTCTACTGCGGCCGGCCTCTGTCTTGGGGCCTCCCTTGTTGGAGACCGCGATGGGATCGGCCCCTCCTGTTGCCGCCGCGCCGGGGGCCGCCATCGACGCGCTTGCGGCGACTGTTTCCCTGGCCATCGCAGCCCCCACCTCCAGCACTCCGCCTCCGGCAGCTCCGGGCTGACTCGCCTTCAGTGCCGGCGCCTCTGGCGCCGACGCCTTTGGCGCCGACGCCTCCGGAACGGTCGCCTCCGTAGCTGGCATGTCCGGTACCGACACTTCCGGGGCCGGTACCTCCGCCCCCGGCGGCATGTCGCCCGCCACCGGCTGGGCGGCCTCGCGGTCCATGTTCGCCTCGTCCTCTGTGGCCTTCGTGCTTGCCTCCGCCCTCCGCCCGGAGCCGTGGTGGCCCTTCGACCTCTTCTCACGGCCGCGGGGGAAAGGCTCCCACGCTCCGCCCGTGGCCTCCCCACTGGTTCCTCGGAGGAGGGGTAACGGCTCCCACGCTCCGCCAGCGGCCTCCTCGCTGGCTCCCCCTCGCCTCTTCGCTGCTTCCTCCCATGGGCAGAGCTCCTCGACACGCTGCTCCCGCTCGGCCCCCTCGAAGTTGCGCCATGCCTGGCGCTCTCTCTCCTCGGCAGCCGTCGGCGGTGCCGCCCTCTCCGTCCCGCCACCTGGGGTCCTTCCCAGGGCACGCGCCTCCCTGGCAACGACGAAGTAAGGGACTGGGGGAATGGCAGAATCGGCCAAGGTGGAGGAGGAAATGGACTTACCCGGCGACGACGGGGACCGCCCTCCTCATGGGTCCCACCTGGGTGACCATCTGCTTCTTGCCCCCGCCTCCGTGGTTGCCGCCCGGTTGCGCGGTCGCCGCTCGCTTGGGCGCCGGCTTGGTGGCGGCCGACCACTTCCCCTTGTCGTCCGCGTTCGGGCCTCCCCGGGTGGAGCCATCGCTGGCTTGAGGTTGGCGCCTCCGCGGTGCCGTGACCTCGTCCTCCGAAGCCTCGGGGTTCTTCGGAGCCTCAGCAACCCATGTCTGGGGAGGGGACTCACCCATCGATTCGGCCTCTTCGGCCCCTCTGTCCCGTCTCCGCGTCGCCGGCTCTGGATGCTTCGCTTCGCTCGGAGTCAGCCGGCTCCACGTCGTCGGCATCCTCGATCTCCTCAGGGTCCGACTCTGCCGTGTCGGGGGCCGGCTCCCCGTAGTTCCGTAGGAACGGGAAAAGCTGCGGGCGGGCCCGGTGGCATGCTGTCAGACTAAAGGGGGGAGGGGCACTGCCTCTGAAAGAAGATGGAGGGGAGGAGGCGGCTAGACACTTACCCGCGGTGCCGGGCGGCTTCGGCTGTACGAGGTTTTCCCCCATTGCCATTCGCCCTACGCCATCTTCGCCGTCGAGATGGCGTTCACCCTCCTCGCCACATAGGCCGGTTTCATCTCCTTGGTGGAGAGCCGGTAGGGGTCATGGCGTCCCCCCATCTGGCAGATGAGGTGCGGCCGACACTACAGGGGCTGCACCTGGTGCACCTCCATCGTGGCCAGTAGATCTGTGGCCTTCAGCCCCTCCAACCCGGTCATCGTGAGCAGGCACTCGCAGAGCCAGTCCGCCATCTCGGGCACCGAAGACACAGCCGCCCGCCAGTTCAGCATCGCGGTCGGCGGGTTGTTGGCGAAGTCGGGGGGGTTGATGTAGTACTCCTCCGGCTTCGTGTTCTTCACGTAGAAGAACCCCTGCTGCCAGCGCATCATCGACTCGTGCAGCATGAGTTTCGGGAAGCCGGTCCCCTTGCGGATATGGATCAGGGCGCCTCCGTAGGCGGTCATCACCATCTGCTTCATCGCTGGATCCTTCGCCGTCTGCCGCCTGAGGAAGAAGAGCCGGCACTAGAGGTCAAGCCTCGGCCCAACCCCTAAGTACCCCTTGCGAAGGGTGACGAACGCCGCCAGCTGCAAGACGGTGTTAGGGGCGAGGTGATGCGGCTATAGGACAAACCGCGTCAAGAAGCGGCAGAAGAAGGCGCTCGCCGGCAGCCCGAGCCCGCAGAGGAAGTGGTCGGCGAAGACAACCACCTTGCCCTCCCGCGGGGCTAGGACGTGCTCCGGTCCGGCTGGGCGTGCCTCCAAGTACTCCTCCGCCGGGAGTTTGCGTCGGTGGCGGAGGTGCTCGATGAAGGTTTCATCTACGTCACTGATGTCCCATGCGCCCTTACCCGCCATGGTCTCCGAGGGGGCGTGTGGTCGCGACAATGGGCGTGGGTGCTCGGCGGCGGCCCGTGCTCTGTTCGGTGGCGGACGGCGGTGCAGCTTGCCAGCATGCTCAGGCCCCTGCTTTCTCTTTCTCTCTCTCTCTCTTGGCAGCGGGAGGAAGGCGATGACAGTGGGGGAGCGAACGGGCCGTTCTGCCCCCCGTTCGCCATTTAAACCCTGCGCGGATGATCGTGGGGGCCGGATTCATTGCGCACGACCCCCACGATTCCCATGGTGTGCGGGGTGGATATCGTGGCGCTCAGGAATGCCAACCGTCCGCCCCGCGCCACAAAGGATCCCCGCACGCGGGCCGAGGCTGCGGTAGCGGAGGGACCCATGCTGCCGTCCGGTCTTTTCTGCCGCGTGGCACGTCCCCTCTACCCGATGGGGAGCCCGAGGCGGCGCGCGAAGCATCGGCCGGCTATGGAGCCGGCCATCGGTTGCCGGCTTCGCTCAACTCTCAAGGCAGCCCGCGACGCAAGAACGATCTTCACGCTGGCGAGGACCGCCATGACTCGTCGGCGTGTCCTCCCCGGCTTCGGGGACTACTGACAGGGGGATGACCCCGGGGTAGCCTCAAGCGCCCCCTTTCCCCAGCCTCCTAACGCAATCGAAGGGCAGGCCGCCTCCCCCTGCGGTCCGGCTACGCCCTGCCAGAAGCGACCCGCTGGCCACACCCCACCGGTTACGACGTGCCAGCTGGCTGGGGGCGTTGCCGCCTGGCCCGCCAGCCGGCCACGCATCGGATACCGTTGTCAGGGCATGCGTGGCAACAATGGCCCCCATCCCATCGGGGGTCAACGTCAATGTGGCCACAACGAAGGTGTCAAGGCCTCTGACCCTGGCGGATGGTGATCGGGCTTCCAATAGCGTCGGCACGCCCCAACCACTCCATTATCTGCCCCGGCATGGCTACAGGATGGCCGACTGTACCGCTGACCCCGGCCGGCTGCCGCAAGACGACGCCACAAGGGGCTGCCCGTGTCGTGATTTGACCGGCGTTGGGGCCCGCCGCGCGGGCCCTGCCGATTCCTGATTGGACCCTTCAGCCGGTGGGACCTACCGGCGACAAGACGCCACAGCCGGCGGCCCCCGCAGCCGGCCGGAGAGGCTGCCGGCTGGCCCCCTCCTTTGATCTTCTATTTGTATTGTAATCCGGGGGGTTGGCCTATAAACCCCCCCGGGCCACCACCATGCGAGGAGGAGTCGATCGGCTGATCTCCCAACTCTCCTCACATCCACTCCACACAAACACGCATGTAGAGAGGCAGAAGAGCAGGCTAGCTCCTTCTTCCTCCACGATCCATACAGCTCAAGGAACGCCATTGTATTCCGACCATTGTCTCAACTAGACCTAGCAGGACTAGGGGTATTACCTCCCACGGAGGGCCTCGAACCTAGGTACATCGTGTGTCCACCATCGCTTGTGCCTAATCCCGCTCTCGGAGCCCATCGGCATCCTTCGACCCCTCTCGATAAGCCTACCTATGGCATCTGCCGTGACGAAACCATGACAGATACTCACCGGCTACGTTGGGCTCTCCGGCTGTATGGGACTCGCCGGCTCCCGGGTCGGCCGCCTCCTCGACCTCCCCCAAGGAATCGACCCCCTTTTCGAGTGGGCCTCCTTGCTCGTAGTCCTTGGAGTTGGAATGGTCACACTCCGCCTCGAAGATCTGGGGGTGCGGTCCATCCGGCGTGTTTTGTCCCACGAACAACTGCGGTTAGCATAGAAAAGTAAGAATGGATGCAGGCTAGAGGGGTTCGAACAATAGGGGCTGTCTTGAGAGAACGTACCAGTGGTGCTCGATGGTGTCGGTCGTACGGCTCCTTGCCGAAGGTCCACGATGCCGGCGCCAGTTTGAAGGTCGTGATGGCATTCACCCACTTCGCCACTTGAGCTGGCATTAGGTCGACGGTCGTTAGCCGACAGGGGTCCCGACGGCTGGACATGTCACAGATCCGGTGCGGCCTCATCTGGAGAGGTAGCACCCGACGCACAATGAAGGGCGCCACCAGATCGGAGGCAGCCAGCCCCTGCCCGCTCCTTAGATCCACGAGCCGGCCGAGCTCCACGAGAGCGGTTCCACACGGGGCAGTCCCCGACCAGTTCACCCCGGAGGACAGGGCGTTGACCTACTCCGGCAGTCGGATGTAATCCCGCTACCGGTCGGCGTTCTTCACATCGAAGAACGTCCGATGCCAGCCCTTGATGGAGTCAATGAGGCTGAAGTGCGGGAAGCGCAAACCGCGGTAGCACACCATCGCGCCCCCGCAGGCGGCGCTTTTCAGCGCCTTGAGGTAGAACAACGCCTTGAAGAATTCCACGAAGGGGAGCATCCCCAAGTAACCCTCGCATAGTGTCACGAAGCCCGAAATGTAGAGGATGGCATTGGGGCCGAGGTGATGCGGTTGGAGGTCAAAGGTGTCCATCATGAGACGGAAGAAATGGCTCACCGGGAGCCCAAAGCTGCGGGAGAAGTGGCAGGAAAAGACGACGAACTCCCCCTCCTACGACTCGGGCACCAACTCATCGCCCGGTGCGCGAGCGGTCACACGCTCTACCGGTGGCAGCCTGCGTGTGCGGCGGAGCTCCTCGATGGTGGCCTCCGTGACCATGGAACTGGCCTAGCCCCTCGATCATCTTTCTGCCATCGCGGCGGCGGGGTTGCGCGGGGGGACGTGTGAGCAGGGTCGCAGGGGAGATGAGCAGTGGAGCATGAGCGAGCGGAGAAGACGAGAGGAAGGAAGACAAGGGACAAATGGGGCACGGGTGCTTCCGCTATTTGCCATCCCTCCCCTTTTAAAGGGGGAGGCCACGACTGGGGGACGTGGGGATTAACTGTGCCCACTCCCTCGGAATCTCCGCACGCGCGTGGGCATCCTGGGCCGTAACCGCCGCTTCGGGGAGGAGAAGATCTTTGCCTGCATCCCAAGGCCTACTGGGCTACGCGAGAGGCCTAGCAGGCTAGGCCCAGGGAGACGTCCCATCTGCCCGTGTGCGCAGGACCCACGACATCATTACTCGCCATGTGGACCGCTGTGAGCTGGCCCGGGTCCAGGGGCGGCGCGTCAAGGCCCGAGGCATCGGGAGCGGCCGCCGACCCGGCCGGATGTTCGGCTTCATGCCGGAGGCGGGTACCCCTGGGGGAAGCCACCGGCTCCCCTCCGTCTGGCGGACACGGGCCCCCGCCGGCTTCGGGGACTATTGCGGGGTTATTACCCCTGGGTAGGCCAAACCAACGGGGTTCTTTCACCGCTTCAAGAAAAAGTACGTGCCCGACTGCTCATGGCCGGCTAGCGCCCAACCCGCAGGTGCGTTGCCGGCTGGATCGAGGCCAGCTGGTCAAGGAGCCGTCTCGGCCCCCGGTCGGCTATACGCGGCCGGCTGCCTTCGAGCCGCCTCCTCCGTTGACCCTTAGGCGGACAAGCTCCCTCCCATCCCTTTGCACCCAGGTACGACGACATGAAAGTACCCCCATAACGGGAACCAATGTAGCCACAATGGTCGCTAACGCATGGGCGCGCGTGGCTATAGTTCGGCTGGTCGTAACGTTGACCTCGGTCGACTGCGACCGGGCGGGGCCATAGTGCCGGCACGCCACCTCCCACTCGATTACCTACTCCAGTGTGGCTACAGTGCAGCTGGACGTACCGAAGACTTCGGCCGGCTGGCACAAGACGACTATCACGCCCAAGATGCGCAGCTATCCATATTAAGGCACGAGGCCTCGCAAGGGATAGAGGCGTATCTCGTCGTTCGCAAGTATAGAATCATTACATCATACATTTAAGAAGAGATGAGTATATGAGTTGCCTTACACTCGCCACATACTAAATTACAATTCCACACAAGAGTTCAAACACCAATATGAACACAGGGTCTGACTACGGACAAAAACAAACGATAAAAAGCAGATGCAAATGATACTATCTCGCTAGTCCCGAAGATCACGACCATGGTCCTCTAGTCATCCAAATAAGTCACTGACATCCTGCCTCTTTCCTTGTCATACTCCCACTGGCGCTGCGTCAGATCATCCTGCACGAACTCATCTGTACATGTACCTGGATTGTTGTAGTAATCTGTGAGCCACAAGGACTCAGCAATCATGCGCCTAGGTACCGAGACTATTCAAGCTTAAAGGTTGGGATGGGTTATGTGTTTAGTTTGCAGCAGCACTAAGCATTTATGGTGGCTAAACTTACGTAACATGAAGTAAATATGTGGCCAACGATAAACAGTCATATCTAGAATGACCTCTATGAGATCCTGAACACTTACTTACGTCAATCATAACCCCGTCATGTTCTCTCTCGGATCATGTTCACGAGCAGAGACGAATACGGTTACTCACACAGTTGGTGAATTTTAATAGAGTTTACTTCAAGTTAACTATAACCGGGTGTTAAATAAATATCCAAGTTGCCACACAACCGTGGGCACGGCTTTCCGAAAGATTTGACCCTGCAGGGGTGCTCCAACTAGTCCATCACAAATTAACCACACTCCGCGGGAATAGCCTCGACCATGGATCTCGTGATCATCCTAGGCAACTCCAAAGGACTTCCAACACCTCGAGATGGCCCGAAGAAAGTCAGAGCTCCTCACGCAAGACACTCGATAAAGGTAAAACAAGTCCAGCAAGACCGCCCGGCAGGCCAGATCCCAATAGGAGCCGCGCGTATCTCTATCTCAGGGCACTACCAGATGGGTCGAGCTACAGGGAAAACCAATCCTCAAGTTGCCTCAAGGCGGCCCCACAGGCAGCCCGTTTTGGACCAACACTCATGAGGAGCATTGGCCCGGGTTCTTGATTAATTATCCACGGGGTAGCTAGTCCCTATGCATTTTAATTAGGTTGTTAAGCAAATGTAGTACCAATGTTGGGTCTTGCCAGACAAGTTTTAATCTTAACCGAATAAACAAGGGGGTCCTCATAACAACCCCGAGCATGTTAGGAGCACAAAGTATGGAAACATAACACCGGTAACAAGAAACTATGGTGGTAATAGCAGAACAAAACACCTAGCAAAAGACCAAGCCTTCCACCCATACCAAGATATATATGTCCATTAAATTAAATAACAAATAATATTGTGATATGCCAAATCCATGTTATCACATGGAACAACCTGTACCTGCAACTAGAAGGCTATAAGAGGGGCTGAGAAGTGGTAACTTAGCCAATCAAATGTTTGCTAGGATGTGGAGGGTTAGAGGCTATCATGGCAACTAAGAGGCTGACATTCAAGTGGTAGGTAGCGTGAAAGTAGCGATAAGAGCAAGACAAATAGCAAGGAAAAATAGTATCGGGATCCTCGTACTTGTACTCACCTGTCTCTTCGTACTCAGATTCAACGTTCACGTCTAACCAAAAGAAACGTCAAGAATAAACAAGCAACCAAGGTGCAATGCACAAGCAAGAATGATGCATGCTTATTTGATGAGTTTTAGCATGGCAATCCTAACTAGTCGTGTTTCACATGCAAAGGATTGGTTATTAATGAATATGGACAGAACCTTATGTTAAGTTATTTAGACATGCAAGAACAGGGCAAATATGGATGCATCATGCAAACACGATAAAAATGCATAGGTAGAAAGTAAGGAACGGAGTTACGGTTCTCACGATAAGCTCACGACAAGATACGAAGGCAAAACACAAGACAAGAAGGACCTGGGCTATTCCTTGGCATTCCAAGGTAGGCATTGGTTAGGCAATGAAAAACCAACCACAACAGAGCCAATGATCAAGCAATTCCATGGAGATAGCTCCCACAAGTCACAAAACAATAAAACAACAATCTGCCACAAAACAGCAACATAGCAACTTTCACAGCCAATAACTTGAGCTACAGGATTCCTACAACCGCAAACAAGGCATTGCCAAAAACTACATAACATACTTATCAACTTATCCAACTACACAATCTGGAAAGGAGGCACACATCAATAAGCATGAAGCTCACAAGTCGGCAAGATGAAACAGAAATCCGGGACTTAGTGAAAATGACAATTTTTCTGGAATCTGAGTTAATCTGATAATAAGTTGACAGCAAAAACTACTGGTGTTAGAGACCACGTTATGACATGAAAATTAACAGGATGCTAGAAGACAACATATACTTCAAATCACTAGCACTGAGCTTGAGCTAATTCACAACATATCACAAGGTAGCAACCACTCTTTATGGCACAAAAATAACAGCACCTGGTTAGACTTAGAAATATTTGGCATGGTTGAAAATAGTAACATTTTAGTGTCTACTTTAGAGCATGATTCCCACTTATTTGCAAGTTGATCATGACAAAGATAAATACCATGGCATTCTACACATCAAAGATTACCATATTCATGTTGGCATAAACATCATAGCAGGCATGGATTAAACATGGCAAAAATGACAAAATGGCACTATGAGATAGAATGACATTTTTGTCAAACTTGCTCAAAAGACCAAACCAATAGCACCAATGAATTCCTAGGATTTTTCTACCCCGAATTCATGTATCATACCCATATAGTCACATGGAGCATCATGACAAAAACTACATAGCAAAATCATCATGCTCTCTTATAAGTGAAAACATACCCTAAATGCACATGAGCATATTTGAGCATGTCCATATTTGGCAATATTGCTATAACAGGAAAAGAACTAAATATCACTACAAAACATGGCACATGCTAAAATAATAAATAGTGTATGACAAGTGGGGCATGGCCCGCTTGTCACACACACACACACCCAAACCTACACACACACTACCACACATACACACACACATGGCATGCACACACAAATAGCTACATAGGCACAAGTGCATATGGGCACACCCACACTCATGAACACACACACCTATTTGTGTGGGTGCTCATCACACACACACATATTCACACATATATGCACAAGCGCATATATGCACATACACATGCATGTAGCACCTCACTCACACACATACACTCCAATACATGTATGTCTAAACAGAAAAGGGAAAAGAAAAAAACAATCATCTATACATGTATGTATACACATACACACACATACACTACCACATCATACAAGAAATAAAAAAATTGAACAAAGTAAAGAAAAAAACAAAAAGGGGTGTGGGTGGGGATCGAACCCACGACCTACGGGTCGGCACCCCCGAGCGCTACCACTACGCTACTGCTTCGGGTCTTGACAGAGGAGGCAATCGAGCCCACCAGTACTAAAAGCTTGAGCTTGTTACGGACGAAACTGACAAAAGAAACACCGATGATAGAGGCACGACGGCGGGCAAATTCCGGCGGCCTACGGCACTAGCGGAGCCACTAGTTCTACGAGAGGCACGTGGGATCTATGAGGAACCCATTCCTCTGCTCATCTTGCGACGAGGAGGATGGAGGCGAGCACAAGCGCTCACCTTTCTGACCGGGGGCAACGAACACGACGGCGATGATACCACGGGCTACAGCAAGGATCGGCTGCTCACCGAGGCGTATCGGAGACACGGGGGATACAAACGACGATAAGACAGAGGGGAAGAAGACGCCGGTAACGACCTTGCTCCTTGCGGTCGACGGCGACGTGAAGCGGCGCAGCGGGGAGGTGCTCCTCACCTCCCTAGCGGCGGGAACGGAACGCGGGCGACGACCCCGTGCTCCATGCCATGTCCACCGGTAACAAGGGCCACCGGAGACGCGGCAACGGTGGTGAAGACGACCGACATGTCCTGTCTCTAAACTTACCTGCTCTCTCTGAACCACACTGAGGGGGAAGAAGAAGGGGAGGAGGAGAAGGCTAAAGAGGGAGATGGGAGTGGCAGCGTCTGGGAGGAGGAGGGGAAACCTAGAGCGAACAAGCACGCACGTCGAGGGGGTTTAAATACCCCAGAGCTGACGGCGACGGACGGTGAAAAGGGATGGTGACAATGCGCTCTCTCTCACTCTACTCTGCCTGAAGGTGGCGGAAAGCGCCGACGGGGCAGGTAGCCACTAGGCCACCTTGGGCTGGGCCGCGTGGGAGAAGAGGAGGCCCACTCCCGATCCCTATCTCTCACCGAAAAACAAATAGAGCCTTTTTATTTAAAAAAACAACACACTTACAAAACCCCACAGAATTATATAAAAGGATTTTTGTCAAAACAAAAACACTTTTACAAACAAGAAATTAAGACCTTTTTAACAAAAATATCATGTTGATTTTTAGAGCAACTAATTTAAATAGTTTTAAAAACAACAACCCCCTTGTCATTTAAAACCCTCAAATTCATAAACCTCAACACAACAAAATAACCACACCACAATTATTAAAATATTGCAGGCTACCTCCTGAACAATTTTAAATAATTTTAGTAGCAAGTTAATTCCGTTGATAAAAATGCCAAGGAATAAAAGGTTATTAGGTTGGGTTTGAAACAAAAGATAGGGGGGGGGGGGAAGGAGTGTGGCACCACCCACACTCTAACCACATCACACATCACAAGATCACTCCCAATCACAACAAGGTCACATCACAAAACAAAGGCATGTCATGACATGAATGATATGATGCATGATGCATGAATGAATGAGACAAGACATGACAAGGAGCAAACTCATTTCATTAAACTCATGACAACAAGGTCACATAAGAATACATGCCATAAAAGGTAGGGGCAGCACTTGTGATGTCACAACTCTCCCATAGTACAAGAGGATCTCGACCCGAGATCTAGGAACAAAAGAACTCTGGAAATTTGGAACGGAGAAGGTCCTCAGGTTCCCAAGTAGCTTCTTTGTCATAATTATGAGACCACTTCACCTTGAGGAACTTGGTAGATTTGTTGCGAGTCTTATGCTCTGTTTCTTCGAGATTTGCCACTGGATGCTCACGATAAGAGAGGTCTTCTTGGAGATCAATGTCTTGGAGGTCAATGGTACCCTCAGGAGTCTTGAAGCACCTCCAGAGCTGAGAAACATGGAAGACATCATGCACATTTGCAAAATTTGGAGGAAGCTCTAGTTGATATGCAAGTCAACCTCACTTGCCAACAACTTTGAAAGGACCAACAAAATGAGGAGCTAGCTTCCCTTTAATTCCAAACCGCTGAGTGCCCTTCATGGGAGAGACTCTGAGATAGACTAGATCATCCACTTGAAAAGGAAACATCCGATGTTTGTTATCGTAATAACTCTTCTGTCGGGATTGAGCTGCTTTGAGGTTCTCACAAATGACACGGCACATCTCTTCTTCTTCAGTGATCATGTCATTGCCCAAAATCTGACGCTCACCGGTTTCAGACCAGTTAAGCGGGGTACGACACTTCCTGCCGTAGAGAATCTCGAAAGGGGCCTTGCTTGAGCTAGCTTGAAAGCTATTGTTGTATGAGAATTCCGCATATGGAAGGCAGTCTTCCCATTTCATGCCGAACGAAATCACACAGGCTCTGAGCATATCTTCAAGGATCCGGCTGACTCTCTCAACTTGACCACTTCTCTGTGGATGGAATGCAGTGCGTAAACGGATCTTGGTACCAATAGCAGTCTGGAAGGACTCCCAAAACATGGAAGTAAAGAGGCTTCCATGGTCAGATGAGATGAGCTGAGGAATACCATGCAAAGATACTATCCTTGATGTATACAACTCTGCAAGCTGAGCTGCCGAGATAGATTCTTTGACTGGCAGGAAATGAGTAACTTTTGTCAGCTTGTCGATAACCACAAATATGGCATCATTGCCTCTCTTGGACTTGGGAAACCCAGTGACGAAATCCATCTCCACATGATCGAATTTCCACTCTGGGATTGGCAAAGGCTGAAGGAGACCTACCGGACATTGATGTTCTGCCTTCACTATGCGACAAACATCACACTCGTTCACGAACTGAGCAATTTCACGTTTCATGCGAGTCCATCAGAAGGTTTGCTTGAGATCCCGATACATCTTGCAACTGCCTGGATGAATGGATAGAAGAGAATTGTGTGCTTCATCCATGATAACCTTTCTAAGATCACCTTTTGGAACCACTAGATGGTCCTCAGAGAACAAGGTGTCTTTTTCATCAACGCGAAAGCACTTATACTTCGGAATTCTCTTGGCCACACCTTTCTTCACTTTCTTCACCATAGCGTCAAGAAGCTGCGCTTGGTGAACCTAATCTTCCAGAGTCGGAGAGACTTGAAGATCGGCAAGAAATCCTTGTGGAATCATTTGAAGGTTGAGCTTGCGGAAGGCTTCACAAAGATTGGGTTGAAGAGGCTTCAAGATGAGACTATTGTAGTATGCCTTACGGCTGAGCGCGTCTGCAATGACATTTTCTTTTCTAGGAGTATACTCAAAGCTTGGATTGAAGTCCTCAAGCATTTCCACCCAACGAGACTGCCGAAGATTAAGATTGGGTTGAGTGAAAATGTACTTCAAGCTCTTGTGATCGGTGTACACCTCAACTGTTCTACCCAACAAGAAATGCCTCCAAGTCATTAGAGCATGCACAACTGCCGCCAACTCGAGATCATGAGTGGCGTAGTTCTTCTCGGCAGGCTTGAACTGACGCAAGGTACAAGAAACAATCTTCTTATCTTGCATGAGAACACCACCAAGACCTTGGAGGGAAGCATCACATAATACTTGGAAAGGCTTTGACTGCTCAGGAGGAACAAGAACTGGAGCTGAAGTGAGTCTCTGCTTGAGCGTATTGAACACCACATCACACTCAGGAGACCAAACATACTTGACACTCTTCTGGAGGAGTTTGGACAGAGGCTTAGCAATTTGAGAAAAGTTCTCCATGAATCTTCTGCAATAACTAGCAAGCCCGAGGAAACTTTGAAGCTTCTTCACATTCTGAGGAGGGTCCCACTTCAAGATTGCCTCAACTTTCTCGGGGTGCACTTTAATTCCCTCGGCAGAGACCACATGCCCAAGTTACACCACTTCATTGAGCCAAAACCCACACTTGGAAAACTTGGCATAGAATCGATGCTCTCTTAACTTGTCAAGCACAAGGCGGAGATGCTCTACATGCTCTTATTTTGTCTCCGAGAACACAAGGATATCATCCAAATAGACCAAGACGAACTCATTCTTGAAAGGAGAGAATATGAAGTTCATCGTTCTTGAGAAGGTTGGAGGAGCATTTGCAAGACCAAATGACATGACGGTGTACTCATAAGAGCCAAAACTCCTCCTGAAAGCGGTCTTTGGAATGTCTTCTTCGCGAGTGTGAATCTGATGATAACCCATGCGAAGATCAAGCTCCAAGAAAACCTTGGTACTTGTTTCTGATTGTCTTCTTGTTCAATGGACGGTAGTCGACACAAAGCCGGTTCGTTCCATATTTCTTCTTGACAAACAAAACACCACAACCCCATGGAGAAGAACTTGGTCTGAGCAGACCCAAACGTTCTTGTTCATCTAGCTTCGTCTTCAACTTTTTCAGCTCTTTGAGGCCAAGTTTATATGGGCGCTTGCAAACCGGTTCAGTTGTGGGCTCGAGGTCAATAACGAACTCGACTGGCCGGTGCGGAGGCATTCCTGGCAATTATTTTTGAAAGACATCTTCATACTCATTAACCACCGGAATTTGAGAAATCGCCGAGATTTCACCGTTCTCATTAAGAGCAAAGACATGGATTTTGTCATCACGAGCCGTGGAAATAATCACATCTTCTGAAGGATGAGTTAGCTTGACTTCTTTTGCTTGACAATCAACATACGCCTTGTTCATAGCCAGGAAGTCCATGCCCAAAATGAGATCAATATCGGAATTACCGAGAATAATTGGAATAGCCAGAAAAGAATAATTGCCCATCTTGATAGAAACATCCAGGACTACCCAACGAGAACTCATACGCTTGCCCGGAGACACAACTTGCAGTGCCACAGATAACTCTTCATGATGAAAATGATGCTTGGATGCAAATGGATATGACATAAAAAATGCGAAGCACCAGTATCAAAAAGACTTTTGCAGGAATAGAATTAACTAAGAGATTACCCATGATCACTTGAGAAGAGTCCTATGCCTGTGCTGCATTCACCATATTCCCTCTTGCAGTCTTGGGATTATGCTTCACCATTGCATTTCCTGGACGCCTGACTGGAGGAGGAGGCGGAAGACATCGTTGGTTGCACTTGTTTGCATAGTGACCCTTCTGGCCACACTTGTGACAAGTCACCTCAAAAAGCGGACGAACATTGCCTGGAGGAGGAACAAGAGCTGCCTTGGATGCCTGGGGTCTCTGCTGATATCCCGGGTTGGGTGGGTGGGAAGAACCACGTCCACCGAACTGCTTCTCCTGCTGAGGAGGACGAAACGGAGGAGGATTTGGCACCCAATACTTCTGCTGCTTAGGAACCATCTGAGAGCTAGAAGAAGATGAATATGAATCCCTTGAACGCTTCCTTGAGTTTTCCAACTTGAGCTGAGTTGCCTCGACCTTCAAAGCCATGTTGTAGAAATGATCAAACTCCCGAGGCTCTTGAAGAACTAGGCCTGGCAGAAGCTCATCCTTGAGACCACCTCTGAACTGATAGATCATCGCCTTGTCATCTGGAACATCTTGCTTAGCATAGCGGGCTAGATTCTGGAACTCGATGTTGTACTGATAGACAGACTTGCTTCCCTGCTTCAGGTGCCTGAACTTCTCACGCATCTCCTCGACAAAGCTTGATGGAATGTAAGGGGCCCGGAAGTCACGACGGAAATCGTCCCAAGTAACAACACGATCGCCCCTAGAATCCTTGTACTGCTTCCACAAATCAGCTGCTTCACCCTTGAGCTGGAATAATGCAAATCTGAGAAAGTCCTCTGGTCTGACATTGCTGCACTCAAAATGCTTACTCAATCATCAGCATCAAAATGCTGCTCACAACAGGTGAAAGACTTGGGCTGGTTGGCAAGGAACTGATTGAGCGTCGCAAACAGTGGTTGATTCTGAAAATTCCCTTGAAAGCCTTGCTGACCCTGATCTCTTTCTTGCAACAGCCTGAGAAACATCTGAATGTTTGCATTGGTTGCGGCCATCATAGCTTGCCAAGCTTCTGGAGGAGGAGGCGGTGGCAGGGGTGGTGGAACATCAGCCTGCTCCTCACCACGACCCGGATTGTTGCGAGTTGGTGGAGCCATCCTGGAGATGGACAAAACATCAACACCTCATTGATAAGATGAATTCAATAGCTGAATCAAAATCTTGAAAGAATTGCACAAATAACATCGCAGCCTTCGTACTAAAAAATTACTAAGAATGCTTCTTTGGTTTATGGTAACATCATCAGATATTAGAAGCCACTTGCAATAACACAAAAGTATCGAGCCAATGTTTCTCAGAACAAATGTACCTGTACCTGTACCGGGATTGTTGTTGCAATCTGTGGGCCACAAGGACTCAGCAATCATGCGCCCGGGTACCGAGACTATTCAAGCCTAAAGGTTGGTATGGGGTATGTGTTTAGTTTCCAGCAGCACTAAGCATTTATGGTGGCTAAACTTACGTAGCATTAAGTAAATATGTGGCCTACGATAAACGATCGAATCTAGAATGACCTCTATGAGATCCTGAACACTTACTTACGTCAATCATAGCCCCACCGTGTTCTCTCTCGGATCATGTTCACGAGCAAAGACGATCGTGGTTACTCACACAGTTGGTGCATTTTAATAGAGTTTAGTTCAAGTTAACTATAACCGGGTGTTAAACAAATATCCAAGTTGCCACATAACCGCGGGCATGGCTTTCCGAAAGATTTGACCCTGCAGGGGTGCTCCAACTAGTCCATCACAAATTAACCACACTCCACGGGAATAGCCTCGACCACGGATCTCGTGATCATCCTAGACAACTCCAAAGGAATTCCAACACCTCGAGATAGCCCGAAGAAAGTCAGAGCTCCTCACGCAAGACACTCGATAAAGGTAAAACAAGTCCAGCAAGACCGCCCGGTAGGCCAGATGCTAATAGGAGCCCCGCGTATCTCTATCTCAGGGCACTACCAGATGGGTCGAGCTACAGGGAAAACCAATCCTCGAGTTGCCTCGAGGTGGCCCCACAGGAAGCCCGTTTTGGACCAACACTCATGAGGAGCATTGGCCCGGGTTGTTGATTAATTATCCATGGGGTAGCTAGTCCCTATGCATTTTAATTAGGTTGTTAAGAAAATGTAGTACCAATGTTGGGTCTTGCCAGACAAGTTTTAATCTTAACCCAATAAACAAGGGGGTCCCCATAACAACCCCGAGCATGTTAGGAGCACAAAGTATGGAAACATAACACCGATAACAAGAAACTATGGTGGTAACAGTGGAACAAAAAACCTAGCAAAAGGCCAAGCCTTCCACCAATACCAAGATATATATGTGCATTAAATTAAATAACAGATAATATTGTGATATGCCAAATCCATGTTATCACATGGAACAACCTTTACCTGCAACTAGAACGCGAGGGGCTGAGTAGTGGTAACTTGGCCAATCAAAGGTTTGCTAGGATGTGGAGGGTTAGCGGCTATCATGGCAACTAAGAGGCTAATATTCAAGTGGTAGATAGCGTGAAAGTAGCGATAAGAGCGAGAGAACTAGCAAGCGAAAATAGTATCGGTATATGGGTACGATCATCTTGCCTGTTGGTTCTTTAGTGGAACAAGTAGCAGGATCCTCGTAGTTGTACTTGCCTGGCTCTTCGTACTCAGGTTCAACGTTCATGCCTACCTAAAAGAAACAACAAGAATAAACAATCAACCAAGGTTCAATGCACAAGCAAGAATGATGCATGCTTATTTGATGAGTTCTAGCATGGCAATCCTAACTAGTCATGTTTCACATGCAAAGCATTGGTTATTAATGAATCTGGACAGAACCTTATGTTAAGTTATTTAGACATGCATGAACATGGAAAATATGGATACATCATGCAAAGACGATAAAAATGCATATGTAGAACGTAAGAAACAGAGTTACGATTCTCATGATACGCTCACGACAAGATACGAAGGCAAAACACAAGACAAGAAGAACCTGGGCTATTCCTTGGCACTACTTTAGAGCATGGTTCCACTTATTTGCAAGTTGATCATGACGAAGATGAATACCATGGCATTCTACACATCAAAGACTACCATATTCATGGTGGCATAAACATCATAGCATGCATGGATTAAACATGGCAAAAATGACAAAATGGCACTATGAGATAAAATTACATTTTGGTCAAACTTGCTCAAAATACGAAACCAATAGCACCAATGAATTACTGGAATTTTTCTACCGCAAATTCGTGTATCATACCCATATAGTCACATGGAGCATCATGACGAAAACTACATAACAAAATCATCATCCTATCTTATAAGTGAAAACATACCCTAAATGCACATGAGCATATTTGAGCATGTCCAGATTTGGCAATATTGCTATAACAAGAAAAGAACTAAATATCACTACAAAACCTGGCACATGCTAAAATAATAAATAGTGTATGTCAAGTGGGGCATGGCCCACTTGTCACACACACACACACCCAAACCTACACACACACACTACCACACATACACACACATGGCATGCACACACACATAGCTACATAGGCACAAGTGCATATGGGCACACCCACACTCATGAACACACACACCTATGTGTGTGGGTGCTCATCACACACACACTCATGAACACACACACCTATGTGTGTGGGTGCTCATCACACACACACATATGCACACATATATGCACAAGTGCATATATGCACACACACATGCATGTAGCACCTCACTCAGACACATACACTCCAACACATGTATATCTAAACAGAAAAGGGAAAATAAAAAAAACAATCATCTATACATGTATGTATACACATACACACACATACACTACCACATCATACAAGAAAGAAAAAATAGAACAAAGGAAAGAAAAAAAAAGAAAAAGGGGGGTTTGGGGATCGAACCCACGACCTACGGGTCGGCACCCCCGAGCGCTACCACTACGCTACTGCTTCGGGTCTTAACAAAGGAGGACATCGAGCCCACTGGTACTAACAGCTTGAGCTTGCAACTGACGAAATAAACACCGATGATAGAGGCACGATAACGGGCAAATTCTGGCGGCCTATGGGACTAGCGGAGCCACTGGTTCTACGCGAGGCATGCGGGATCTATGGGGAACCCATTTCTCTGCTCATCTTGCGACGAGGAGGACGGAGGCAAGCACACGCGCTCACCTTTCTGACCGGCGGCGACGAACACGACAACGATGATACCACGGGCTTCGGCGAGAAGAGAGGGAAGCAAGGATCGGCTGCTCACCGAGGGGTCTCGGAGATGCAGGGGATGCGAACGACGACAAGACGGAGGGGAAGAAGACGCCAGTGACGACCTTGCTCCTTGCGGTCGACGGCGACACGAAGCAACGTTGCGGGGAGGTGCTCCTCACCTCCCTAGCGGAAGGAACAGAATGCGGGCGACGACCCCATGCTCCACGCCATGTCCACCGGCGACGAGAACCACCGGAGACGCGCCGACGGCGGCGAAGACGACCAGCGCGTCCTCTCTCTGAACTTACCTGCTCTCTCTGAACCTCACCGAGGGGGAAAGAACAAGGGGAGGGTGAGAAGTCTATAGAGGGAGATGGGATCGGTGGTGGCTGGGAGGGGGAGCAGAAACCTAGGGCGACCAAGCATGCACGTCGAGGGGGTTTCAATACCCCGGAGCTGACAGCGATGGATGGCGAATAGGGATGGCGACGACGCACTCTCCCTCACTCTGCTCTGCCTGAAGCTGATGGAAAGTGCCAATGGGGCAGGTAGCTGCTAGGCCACCTTGGGCTGGGCCGCGCGAGAGAAGGAGAGGCCCATTCCCGAGCTGTCTCTGTCTCACTGGAAAACAAACAAAGCCTTTTTATTTTAAAAAATCCCAGCACACTTGCAAAACCCCACAGAATTATATAAAAGGTTTTTTGTCAAAACAAAAACACTTTTACAAACAAGAAATGAAGACCTTTTTAACAAAAATATCATGTTGATTTTTAGAGGAACTAATTTAAATAGTTGTAAAAACAACAACCCCCTTGTCATTTAAAACCCCCAAATTCATAAACCTCAACACAACAAAAGAACCACACCACAATTATTAAAATATTGCAGGCTACCTCCTGAACAATTTTAAATAATTTTATTGGCAAGTTAACTCTATTGATAAAAATACCAATGGAATAAAAGGTTATTAGTTTGGGTTTGAAACAAAAGAGAGAGGGGGGGGGGAAGGAGTGTGGCACCACCCACACTCTAACCACATCACACATCACAAGATCACTCCCAATCACAACAAGGTCACATCACAAAAAAAAGCATGGCATGACATGAATGCTATGATGCATGATGCATGAATGCATGAGACAAGACATGACAAGGAGCAATCTCATTTCATTAAAATCGTGACAACAAGGTTCACATAATAATACATGCCATAAAAGGTAGGGGCGACACTTGGCTGTCACAACGACGCCGCCCGGGCGACTCGTGCCGTAGAAGGTGGGAGGGGGCCAATTACCGAGTTGGATGATGGGCCCCAGCGGGCAATGGGACCGCACAGCCGGTGGACCCTACAGGCTACGATACGGCTTGTGTGGCAGGGCCCTCTGGCTAGCCGGAGAGGCTGCCAGCTGGGTCCCCCCCACTTTGTACCCTAGGAATATTGTAAGCCAGGGGGTTGGCCTATAACCCCCCTGAGCCCCCATGCAACGAGGCTGACGACTCACACACACACACACCCATGGGACGCTTCCCATACATTCACCCTCGTAGCAAAGGAAGGCTAGCCGGCTGCTCCCTATTCCTCCTCTAGACAGCAACTCTAGGAGCAACCTTGTAAACTTACCCATCCATCAACTAGACCAAGCAGGACTAGGGGTGTTACCTCCCACGAAGGCCCCTAAACCTGGGTACAACGCATGTCACCACCGCTTGTGCCTAATCCCGCACCCGGAGCCCGTTGGCGTCCTCCGGCCCCAAATACCTTCGATAAGCCTACCCATGGCATCCGTCGTGAGAAAACGATGACATAAGGATTATGAATTCTCTGTCGATCCTGAGTTAATTACTTTGGTTGAATCTGATCCTTTCCATGGTTATGAATCTGAAACTATTGTGGCACATCTTACCAAATTGAATTATATAGCCACCCTATTTACTCATGAGGAAAAAATTTGCTATTACTATATTCTTAAGTTGTTTCCTTTACCATTAAAGGGTGATGCTAAGATATAGTTTAATTCTATTGCTCCTGGTTGTGTGCGTAGTCCCCAGGATATGATTTATCAATTCTCTGAAAAATATTTTCCTGCCCATAAGAAACAGGCTGCCTTGTAGGAAATATTTAACTTTGTAGAAATGGAAGAAGAGAGTCTCCCACAAGCTTGGGGGAGGCTTCTCCAATTATTTAATGCTTTGCCTGATCATCCTCTCAAGATAAATGAAATACTTGATATCTTTTATAATGGACTAACCGATGCTTCTAGGCACCACCTAGATATTTGTGCTGATTGTGTTTTTAGGGAACGAACTGTTGAACAAGCTGAATTACTATTGAATAATATATTGAGCAATGATAATGATTGGACTATTCCCGAACCACCTCCAAAGCCAACTCCGAAGAAAAGAGGTATTCTATTCCTCAGTCCTAAAGATATGCAAGAGGCAAAGAAATCTATGAAAGAAAAAGGTATTAAAGCTGAAGATGTTAAGAATCTACCAACTATTGAAGAAATACACGGTCTTGATAGCCCGACACGGGTAGTAGAGGTAAATTCTCTCAGTATATTTGATGAAAGAGATATTCCTTATAATAGGTTTGCTAGCCCATGCTTGTATGAATTTGATAATTTTATTATGAAGCAAGAAAATTTCAATTCCTATGTTAATAGACAATTGAAACATAATGCTTATATGCTTGATCGCTTTGGTGATTATTTGAGTAGAACTGTCAATGATCTTAAGATTATTAGTAAACATGCTTCCATGGTAACCACTCAAGTAGAACAAGTACTTAAGGCTCAAAATGATTTGCTTAATGAGATGAATAGTAGAGACAATGATCATTCTGTTAAAGTTGTGACTAGAGGTGGTAGAATGACTCATGAACCTTTGTATCCCGAGGGCCATCCTAGGATAGTTGAACCAGATTCTCAGAGAGTTAATACTAATGCACCTATTCCGTCGAATAAGAGTAGGAAAATAATGATGATAGTACTTTGCTTGGTGCTAGTGAACCTGTTATAAATACGTCTGAGAATCCAAATGATATTTCTATTTCTGATGTTGAGACACAATCTGGTGATGAACTTGAGCCCAGTAATAACATTAATAATGATGTTCATGCAGATGCTCAACCTAGTAATGATAATGATGTGGAGATTGAACCTACTGATGATCTTGATAACCCACAACCTAAGAATAAAAGATACGATAAAAGAGACTTCATTGCTAGGAAACATGGTAAGGAAAGAGAACCATGGGTTCAGAAACCCATGCCCTTCCTCACAAGCCATCCAAGAAAAAGGATGATGAGGATTTTGAGCGCTTTGCTGAAATGCTTAGACCTTTCTTTTTACGTATGCCCTTGACTGATATTTTGAAAATGTCTCCTTATGCGAAGTATATGAAAGATATTGTGACGAATAAAAGAAAGATACCAGAAGCTGAGATTTCCACCATGCTTGCTAATTATACTTTTAAAGGTGGAATCCCTAAGAAATTAGGAGATCCCGGAGTACCTACTATACCATGCTCTATTAAGGGAAATTATGATAAAACTGATTTATGCGATCTTGGAGCTGGTGTGAGTGTTATGCCTTTCTATTATATTGTAGACTTGATTTGAATAAGTTGACACCTATTGAGATCTGTTTGCAAATGGATGATAAATCAACTTCTCTACCTATCGGTATTTGTGAGGATGTACCTGTCGTAGTTGCAAATGCTACTATCTTGATGGACTTTGTTATTCTTGATATTCCCGAGGACGACAGTATGTTGATCATCCTTGGTAGACCCTTTTTGAATACTGCAGGGGCTGCTTTTCATTGCAACAAGGGCAATGTCACTTTTCATATTAATGGTAATGAACATACGATACACTTTCCAAAGAAACAACCTCAAGTTCATAGTATCAACTCTATTGAAAAAAATTCAACAATTATTATTTGAGACTTTGAGTTCCCTCTTCCTACTATCAAGAAGAAATATGATATACCTATTATTGAGGAAATACATATACCCATTGAGGTAACTTAGTGTTATTCGAAAATTCTTCGGTTTCATGATTGTCATCGTTTTCTCACGACAGATGCCATGGGTAGGCTTATTGTAGGTGGTTGGGGCCGAAGGACACCGACGGGCTCCGGGTGCGAGATTGGGCACAAGCGGTGGCAACACACGATGTACCCAGGTTCAGGGCCCTCCGTGGGAGGTAATACGCCTAGTCCTTCTAGGTCTAGTTGGATGGATAGTTGTGTTTACAAGGGTGCTCCTAGAGCTATGTCTAGAGGAGGAAGAAGGAGCAGCCGGCTCGTCCTCCTCCATTGCTAGTGATGATATGAGAGGAAAGATCTATGTGGGTGTATGCTAATGATCATCCGTCCCCGTTGCATGGGGGGCTCGGGGGGTTTTATAGGCCAACCCCCCGGCTCAATAATATGTTCTAAAGTACAAGGGTGGGGGGACCCAGCTGGCAGTCTCTCCGGCTGGCTAGGGGGTCCCGCCCTTCATGCCATCTCATCGCCTGTAGGGTCCACTCACTAAGCGGTCCCGTCTCTCGCTGGGGCCCGCCAGCCGGCTCTACGATTGGCCCTCGCTCACCTGCCGCGGCACGGGTCACCCGAGATGCGTCGTCTAGCACTACCCGGCCGAATCTCCGGAACGGCCGGCCGCACTGTAGCCATTCCGGGGCAGGTAATCGAGTGGGCGAGGGTGTGCCAACACTGTTTCCCCCTCCCGGTCGCGCTCGCCAAGGTCAGCGGCCTGGATAGCTGGACTGTAGCCATGTGCCCTAGTGTGTCAACAGCTACTTTGGCCACAGGACCGCCCGTCATGGCGGTCACGTCTTGTCGTCGTACCCGCGCCCAGTGGGATGGGACGTCACATGTCTGCCCCTGGGTCAACGGCTAGAGGTGCCCGGAAAGCAGCCGGCCAGTGGTCGAGCTGGTCGCGCGACTAGCCGCCCGTGTAGCCAGCCGGTAGCACATCGAGCCGGCCGTCCTCCAGTCGGCCATGAACAGCTGGCCACGTAGTTTTCTTTGAAGCGGAATGGGGGAGAACCCCATTGCTTTGGACTACCTAGGGGTAATAACCCCGTCAGTAGTCCCGTCCGGCAAACGAAGGGGAGCCGGCGGCTTTCCCCCTGCGGTACCCGCCTCCGGCGCGAAGGCGAAGGGGCAGCCGGGTCTACCGCCGGACCCAACGCCTCGGGTACCGGTGCATCGCCCCGGGACCCACACTGACCCGCCGTGGGCCATGCGGCGAGTAATCATGTAGTGGGCCCTGCGCATGCGGGGGAGACGGGACATCATCCTGGCCCTAGCCCGCTATGCCCCGGACATAGCCAGGTAGGCCTTGGGGCGCAGACTAGGATCCTTTACGCCCCTAAGCGGCCATTACAACCCGGGGCCACCCATGTGCACGCGGAGTTTCCGGGGGAGTGGGCACAATTAATCCTACATCCCCCAGTCATGGCCTCCCTTATAAAAAGGGAGGAAGGGTAGGGGCGGAGATACTCGCATACCTCTCGCCCCCCTGCTGCCCCGCCTTCGTACCTTCTTCGTCCTCCTCGCCTTCCTGCGCAGCACCACGCCTGAGCCTGCAACCGTGCCCGCACGCCGCCCCGCCGCCGTGATGGCCGACGAACGCGGAGGGAGCTGTGCTAGCTCCGTCGTCATGAAAGGGGACATTGCGGAGATTCGCCGCACGTGGATGCTACCGCCGGCGGAGCGAGTGGTCGCACGCATGCCTGGCGACAAGGTGGCGCCAGTGCCGTAGCCGGCGGAACACGTCATGTTCCTTTGGCACTTCGCACGCGGATTCATTCTCCCCGTGAAGAACGCCGACCCAGGTTTGGATTTCATCCGGCTGCCACCGTTCGTCGACGTGCAGTCCACCCAGGTGAACTGGCAGGGAACCGCCCCACGTGGCGTGGCACTGGTGGAACTCAGCCGGCTAGCACAACTAAAAAGCTCCGAGGGGTTGGTCGCCGCCGATCTGGTGGCGGCTTTCATCTTGCGCCGGGTGTTGCCTCTCCAAATGAGGCCTCACTGGATCTACGATATGTCCGGCCGACACGACACCTGCTGGCTGTCCACCATCGACTTAACACCGGCTCAAGTGGCGAAGCGGGTGAACGCCTCATGACGTTCAAGCTGAAGCCCGAGTCATGGTCCTTCGGCATGGAGCCATACGACCGCATCAACCATCCCCCCTGGTATGTATTTTGAGGAGACGACCTTTCTTCTATTGATTCTTTACAGCCGGTAGCTGGCTGTGGATCTCACTTTACCGTGATGACCACAACTGGTTGTGCGACAGAACACGCCGGACGGCCCACACCCCCAGATCTTCAAGGCGGAGCGCAAGCACTCCAACTCTGAAGACTAAGAGCGGGGAGGCCCGCCGGAGGAGGGGGTGGACCCCTCGGAGGAGTCGACGAGCCGGCCGACCCGCGAGCCGGCGACCCCAGTGGGGCCGGAGGATCCGCCGCAGCCGGAGAGCCCAACGGAGCGGGTGAGTTCCTTCTTGCCACCAAGATCAGGGACTGGACGGACGATGATGATGATGATTATGATGATGACGACATAATGATTCTGAAAGAGCCTTCCTCCCTCAGCGCGCTTGGGTCGGTAGAGTGAGGAGCGGCCGGCTCAAGTCCCGCCGGCTGGGCAAAGAGGCCGGCTCAGGAGGGGCCAGCGGCCCCGCCACCAGTACCCAAGCGGGTGAAGGTGGCCGCATGTAAGCCGCCGGCGCGCGCCAAGCGGGCCTTTCCCCTTGTCATCGGGTAAGTCCCTTTTAAGCTTCTCGCATGTGTTTTCCTCCGGGTCGTGAGCCAGTGGGGGATCGGCCTTCGTGCGCTACTGGAACCCCATCGAGCTTCACGAGGGGGAGCCGGCGGGGGATCCGACGGAAGCCGCCAACCGGCTAGCCCGCGAGCACGCGACCACCCAGCGGGAGGAGAAGAGGAGGCTTGCGGAGCTGCGAGCCTCAAAGTCTGGAACACGGGGCAGGGCTTCGCATTCCGGGACTTCAAGCGGACGTCGCGCACGGGGCAGTCGGACTTGGCGATGGAATCGACCCATCTGTCGAGGCCTCCGTCGAGCGAGCTACGAGGGGTGGCCATGGACCCACCTGTGCCTCTGTCCGCGGAGGAGGCGGCCTAAGCAAGGGCAGCGGTAGCGGAGCCGGCTCCCGAGGCGACCCTGCCGGAGGTGCCGGATGTGACACCACCCATGGCTGAGCCAGCCCGGGTCGACGTGCGGGAGGCCCCGGTGGCCCCGGGGGAGGCATCACAGGTGGCGCTAGAGGTGGCGGCCATGGAAATGGAGGCGCCCTTCGTCACGGTCGACGCACCGGAGCCGTAGGGAGTGGAGACGGCGACGACGTCGGGCGGAGGGCCTGCAGGGGGCGACACCCAGACCCTCGCCGTTGTTGACCCGCCGCCGGCAGCCGGTACTATAGCGAGCCCGGGCGGCAGCGGTGGCCGGGCCCGGAGAACCCGGTAGATCATGCGGGAGGTCCTCCGAGACTGGCAGGCGCTAGCGGCGCATGCCAGCCCTATGGGCTCCCTAGGCGGGCGACCCGGTCCCCTCGTTCGGGTACTTGGGGAGCATCCTGGACCGGTGCCGGCAGGAGCTGGCCCAGTTCGGAAAGGCGACAGACACCACCCTGCAGCGTGCGGAGGTAAGCACGATTGCCCTTGTCTTAAGGTTTTTTAGTGGGGGCACACAAGCGCACCCACTAGGTGTAGCCCTCGAGGTGCGGGTCGGCTGACCATCTGATGGGCAGCTGGGCCGGATCTCTTTTGAGCATGTCTTGATTTTTGGCTCTACGTGACAAGAGGGGACCTCCTTGCAGCAAAAGTTGTTCGAGGAGGCGGTCGGAATCCACGACCGTGGCAAATACGGTTTCTACCGCTTGGAAGAGGAGCTGGTGCGCGTGCAAGGTAAGTTGAGTTTCACTTTCACGGGGGGGGGGGGGGGGACGTAGCCCCAGAGAGCTGGCTGACGTCCGCCTCGTCTTGCAGGCAATCTCACCGCCCTCCGCGACGAGAATACCGAGATCGTCTCCGAGTGGGACCGGCCGGCGCAACACGTCCAGGCGGCCATGCAGACGCAAGACCGGAAGACCGTGCTGCTGGCTGACAGGGAGGCGGCCTAGGACCCCCTCAAGATTGCCGTGGCAAAGGAGGTGGCGGCCAAGAAGATGGCTGTCAAGGAGGCGGCGTTAGGCTAACGCCGCCTGGAGGACCGCCACCCTCCAAGATGAGGTGACCCGCCCTGAGAGGTTGCTCGAGGAGGTCAAGGGCTCCCTCGCCGCATCGGAGGCGGCGCTGGTGTCGAAGTGGAAGGCATCGCTTAACTTCGCCTTCGGGGTGGACGATGCTTTGAAGGTAAGTGCCTGCTTTTCCCTTCTGCAGTCGGTTGCTCTTTCCTTTGGTGGTTCTGGTGTTTGATTTTCCTTTCTTTCCTCTTCTTCCCCCTTTCTCCCAGAGCGTTTCCCGGAAACTCAGCGCCGCGCTAAGCGCGCCATCGAGGAGCACCGGGAGTACCTTCGGGAGTGTGGGCGCTCCATCGAGGAGGATGTCCCATGGGATGTGGACGAGCTTGGGCTCGCCATTAAAAGCCAGATGGTCCACTTTGAGCGGAGCATGGAGCGGTTGAAGATAGCCAGAAAGGAGGTCACCGCCACTCCCTAGCCTGGCCGTAGGGGAGCTCCAATGGACCACGTGGCCTTGTGGCTGGAGCAGGCCGTGGCCCGGCTCGAGGCCTGGAAAGCGTTAGCAGCCCGGGCTGGCACGTAGATGGCGCTCCGATTCGTCATGTTGTTGTAACGCGACATGGACTTGGGCTGGCTGGCCACCATGTGGGACGAGCCGGTCGAGACGCGGGAGGCCCATGAGCCGGCCCTTGTCTGCCGGGCCAATGAGCTCTCGTCGTATGTCGACGCAGACGAGTTCCTGCTGGCCCTTGGCAAGGACGGCGAGCCGGTGCCTGAAGACTCCTTCGGCATCCCCCAATGCCCAGCGGACGAGGAGGTTGCCACCGAGAGCACCGACTCGAGCGGCGAGACGGCCATAACCACGGAGTCCACCTCGAAGACCAAGGAGGTCGAACCTAAGGCCGCGACCACCTCCAAGGCGAGAGTCGAGCCGCCCAGCGACGCGCCGACTGGAGGCATGCCGGCTGGCGACGCGCTGGTAGCCTGAGCCCCCGGGCGCCTTTATCTTTCTTTTTTCCTTTCCTGCTAGTTAGGCTCGAGTCCATCCACGGGGGTTTATGTAATGAACCGTGCTGGCCGTGGGCCGCTTTTGTATTAAAGTTTGCATTGTGAATATTTGTGTTTGCCTTAATGCTCATGCCGACTTGTCCTTATCCTTTTTTGCCCTCTTGGTTCTTTTCAATCCCCCCTGTTTTCCCCTTTGGTTTCGGCCCCGCCAGGCTGGCAGCCAGGAGCCGGTCTGTAGCTGAATCAGGGGGTTCGCCTCAAGGGAGCCGCTTCGGAACTTAGGAACCCCGAGGACCTTTCGGGATAAGTAGAGTGGTAGAGCCGAGGCGGTGGTCCGGCTGGGCCTAGCCGGTATCTCCTTTCGATCGATCTTTCATGGGAGCTAAGCCTTACCGCCCCGAAGCCCCGTCAGCCGGACAGCCGGGAGCCGAATCTGTAGCTGGGAGGGGTGGGAGGGTTTGCCCGGGTCACACTACTTAGCTAATTTTCGAGAAAAGCGTCCTAGGACCAGCTGGCAAGCCCTCGGGCCCGGGAGCCGGGACAGGGAGCCGGTGAGTGAGGAGACTTTTGAGGGAAGCGAAACGGGGCGTGCCCTAGGAGCCGGCCTGGGGCACCCATTGCATTGATAAGCCCAAAAGGGTAGTGATACATACATACATTGGTGTTTTTAGCAGTAAAATAGGCGGAGGAGCGCCGCGTTCCAAGGGCACCCCGTCTCCTCGCCAGAGGCATCTCTTTTGCACTTCTGCGGCTTCTGGGCGTCTATTAGGTACTATGCATTGTTGTGTAGCACCTTGCTGATGATGAATGGGCCCTCCCATGGGGAGGACAGCTTGTGTTGTCCGGCTGTCCGCTGGATCCGCCTGAGGACCAGGTCCCCTTCGCGAAAGGAGAGTGGCCGGATCCGCTTGTTGTGGTAGTGCCGGAGCTTCTGCTGGTAGATTGCCATCCGGCTCAGGGCCAGTTCACGAGCTTCCTCGAGTAGGTCGACGCCGTCTTCTCTTGCCTCCTTTGCGTCCTTCTCTGCGTATAGGGTGACCCGAGGAGAGTCAAACTCGATGTCGGTGGGGATGATCGCCTCGGACCCATGCACAAGGAAGAAGGGAGTGTAACCGGTTGACCGGTTGGTGGTGGTACTGAGACTCCAAAGGACAACCGGTAGCTCGTTGATCCAGTAGCCAGCCGACCATACCAGCGGCGTCACGAGCTTTGGCTTGATGCCGGACAGGATGAGGCCGCTTGCCCTCTCGACCTGGCCGTTTGACTGTGGATGAGCGATGGAGGCCAGGTCGAGCCGGATTCCTTGCTTGGAGCAGTAACGCGCGAGTGCACCATTGGCTAAGTTCGTGCCATTGTTGGTGATGATACTGTGGGGGACACCATAGAGAACCGTCATGTCATCAATAAACCGGACGACCGTGGAGCCATCCAACTTCTTGATTGGTCGTGCTTCGATCCATTTGGTGAATTTGTTGACAACCACCAACAAGTGTGTCATGCCACCTCGTGCGGTCTTGAAGGTGCCCACCATGTCCAACCCCCAGACGGCGAAGGGCCGCGAGAGGGGGATGGTTTGGAGGGCTGAAGCCGACAGGTGGATCTGCATGCTGAAGTGCTGGCAACCCTCACACTCGTCGACCAATTTCTTGGCTACCTCAAGAGAAGTGGGCCAGTAGAAGTCGTGGCGGATGGCCTTGGCCACCAGGGTCCTGGAGGCGGCGGGATGCCTGCACTCATCCTGGTGGATGTCGAGGAGGATCTCCAGACCCTTTTCCGGCTCGACATATCGTTGGAAGACGCCAGTGGTGCTGCGATGGACAAGGTCGTTGTTGATGATGCTGTACACTGAGGCCCGGTGCTGAATTTGCCTTGCCAAGGCCTTGTCCGGGGGGAGCTTGCCGTGTAGAAGGAACGCTAGGATAGGCTGGGCCCATGAGGGAGCCGAGACGGGGGGGGCTCGGGAGCCCCTCAGATTAGATGATCAGCCCCCGGGACCGGCTCTCCAGCCCCCAGGGCCGGCTTGCCAGTCCTCGAGGCCTGCTAGTCGATTGCCATCATGACGGCCACGTCATTGGAGCCGGCCGTATCGGACGCAGCCGGCTCAACTGGTGCCGGCAGGGTGGCCAAGGTTGCGGGAGCCAGTGGTGAAAACGTCGAAGGGACAGCAGGAGCCACCTAGTGGCTGGTAGCGTCTGCCGGCATGAGGATCGACTCCGATTATGGGGGAGGCTTGATCGATGGCTTGAGCAGTAGCTCGAGAGAGACGCCGACTGGGATGACCTATCGGGTGGATCCGATCTTCGCCAGCATGTCATCTGCCTCGTTGTCCGCCCGTGGGACGTGAAGAAACTCATAGCCCTCGAAGGAGCTGGTGAGCTATTGTACGAGGAAATGGTAGCTAGCCATGTTGGCGTACCTGGCGTCCCATTTGCTAGAGACTTGCTGCACCACGAGGTCAGAGTCAATGAAACATAGGATGCGCCTGATGCCGATCTCCTTGGCGAGCCGGAGACTATCGACGATGGCCTCGTACTCGGCCATGTTGTTGGAGGCGGCAAAGTGGATCGGGAGGGCGTACTTGAGCTGGTCACCTTTCAGAGAGGAGAGGACTATGCCGACACCCAGGCCGTTTCTCATTTTCGAGTCGTCGAAATGCATACGCCAATGCGTGGAGTCTGGGGAGGCGGCACGAACTCCGTCTCTACCTTGTCGACGAGGAAGTCAGCTAACGCCTGCGAATTGATGGAGGTTCCTGGCTCGTGTCAGATATCATGATCGGTGAGGGCGATGACCCATTTGGCGATACGGCCAGTGGAGTCCCGGCCGCTCATGATCTCGCCGAGCGGGGCCGTGCTCACCACGATAATGGTATGCTCCTGGAAGTATTGCTTGACCTTCTTGGCGGCGAAGTATATGCCATAGCACATCTCTTGATTGTGGAGGTAGTACACGGGCCGCTGGACCGGCAAGGACTTGCCCTCCTCCGGCCGCTCGACCACCAGGACGACGCTGATGACGCTGGTGGTCGCCGCGATGTAGGCTAGTAGTGGTTCCTGTTCAGCCGACACGACCAGGATGGGCGCGTGGGTGAGAGACTTCTTGAATCCGCGGAAGGCCTCGTCCGCCTGGCCAGGCCAGTCGAACACGCCTGGTGTGACCCGGCTCAACCAGAGCTATTTTGCGAAGGAGCCCCTAGAGGGACAGGGCCTTCTCTCCTAGCCAGCTGATGAACCGGCTGAGCGAGGCCAGGCAGCCGGTGAACTTCTGGACATCGCGGAGCTGGGTTGGCTTGGGCATGCGCTCGATTGCTCTGATCTTCTCGGGGTTCGCTTCGATGCCACGAGCGGAGAAGAAGAGACCCGGGAGTTGGCCGGCTGGGATGCCGAAGACACACTTCTCCGGGTTGAGCTTGATCTTGTACTCGCGCAGGTTCACGAAGGTATCCCGGAGATCATCGAGGAGGCTGAAGTGCTTCTTGGTTTTGACAATGATGTCGTCGACGTAGACGTGGACGTTCGTGCCTATCTGAGGAAGGAGGCACTTCTGCATGCACCGCTAGAAGGTGGCGCCTGTGTTCTTCAGGCTGAAGGACATGGTGATGTAGCAGTAGGCCCCAAAGGGCATGATGAAGTAGGTCTTGAGCCGGTCTTTTGGGTCCAGCTTGATCTGGTGGTAGCCGGAGTAGGCGTCCAGAAAGGACAGCAAGTCGCAGCCGGCCATGGAGTCGATGACTTGATCGATCCGAGGCAGGGCAAATAGGTCCTTGGGACATGCCTTGTTCAGGCTAGTGTAGTCGATGCACATGCGCCAGGTCTTGTCCTTCTTCAGCACAAAGACTGGCTTGGCCAACCAGTCCGGGTGGAACACTTCAATGATGAACCCGACTGCGAGAAGCCGGACGATCTCTTCTCCTATGGTATGCTGCTTCTCCTCGGAGAAGTGGCAGAGGGGTTGCTTGACCGGCTTGACGTCCGGCCGGACGTGTAGTTTGTTCTCGGCGAACATCCTCGGAACACCTGGCATGTCCTTTGGTGACCATGCAAAGAAGTCCCGATTCTCACAGAGGAAGTTGACGAGCTCGCCTTCCTATTTGCTGTCGAGGCGGGAGCTCATGGGGACGCAGTGAGCCGGGTTGGCCGGGTCGAGCAGGATTTGCTTGGTCTCCTTGGACGGCTGGAAGGAGGCCTTGCCGATGGACTTTGAGGGGGGAGTCGGCACGGCCGGCTGGCTGGCGGGAAGGGCCACGAGCCGGTCGAGCTGTCGCTTCTCCTCGGCGATTTCCAGGGCCTCGGCCAGCCGGCTACCGTCTCGAGTGCACTCGATTCACATCTTGTAGTCACCCGTGATGGTGATGATTCCTTTGGGGCCCGACATCTTGAGCTTGAGGTAGGCGTAGTGGGGGACCACCATGAATTTGACGAGGGCCAGCCGGCCCAGCAGCGTGCGGTAGGGGCTCACGAGGTCCACGACCTCGAACAGCACCGTCTTGCGGCAGAAGTGGCCGGTTCCTCCGAAGAGGACGTGGAGCGTGATCTTGCCAATAGGCGAGCATGACTTTCTAGGCACGATGCCATGGAAGAACGTTCGGCTCGCCTATAGGTCTTCTATCTTCAGCCCCAGCTTGTGCATCATGTCGAGGTACAGGATGTTGATGCTGCTGCCACCATCGACCTTCACTTGTGAGAAGCGGCAGGTGCTCTTCTCGGTGGCGATGGTGGGGTCGAGGACCAAGGCGTAGGTGCCAAGACTTGGCATTACAGCGGGATGATCTGCCGGGCTCCAGGTGACAGGCTTCTCTGACCACTGCATGAACTAGGGAGTTGCTGGCATGGTGGTGTTCACCTCACGGTGGAGCCGACGTTGAGCGTGTTTTCTCGTCTCTTCACTGGTGAGGATGATGTAGCAGCCATCTTGGTTGGGGAACTGGTCGATTAGACGACCGTCATTCTGAGACGGAGCGTGTGCGTAGAGGGTTTGGCCCCTACGTGGTTCTTGCAGGGAGGTCGAGCATCTGCTCGAAGGTGAGCTTCGGTTGCCAGGCAGCCTTGCCAGTGCGCTGGCGCTCACTGGAAGGCTGGACAGCCAGCTCCTGCTCCTCAATAGTGTTGACTTGCCGTCTCCCAAAGCGGGGATCCGGCTGGTCGTTCTTGCGTTTGTTGTTCTGCGACTACCGGCTGTCGGCAGCCGGCCATGACATTGCTGGTGTTGTCGTTGCCTTGGTGGGTGGGGTCGTCTTGACCCGGATGGCTGAATCAGCCTTGGCGTATTTGTCTGCCTTGGTCATGAGCTCGGCAAGCATGCCCGGCTCGGAGCATTGAAGCTTGTGCTTGAGGGGAGTTCCGTCTTGACAGCCTTCGATGAAGTACTGCATGGCTTGCACCTCGTGGACCCCCTCGCAGGAGTTGCGGAGCTCGGTCCACCGTGTGAGGTAGTCGCGGAGGGACTCGTCTGGCCCCTAAAGGCACATGGCGAGTTCACGGGGACGGCCGGGCCGCTTGTAGGTGCCGGTGAAGTTGCGGATGAAGGCCTCCTCGTAGTCCGTCCAGGTGTTGATGCTGCCGGCCCTCAAGCTGTTGAGCCAGATGGTGGCCGAGCCAATCAGTGTGAGGGGGGCGTAGCGAACGGCTACACGCTTGTTTCACCTGGCGATGCTGACCGCAGTGGTGTAGTCGATCAACCAGTCCTCGGGCTTGGCGGCCCCGTTATACTTAGGGTTGTCTCGGGGGAGAGTGAAGCCGGTTGGAAATGGCTCGTTGCGGCTCCGAGGGCCAAAACAGTCCGGGCCGATCGAGCCCTCCTCTCCTCTTCGAGGAGGGCTGACTACGCGAGGTGGTCGATGCGGGTGCGGGCGTCGTTCTAGCTATGGGGGACGCACGGCCCGATCCGGGCCGAGAGCTCGGGGCGGATGACTGGCGGAACCGACCATTCCAGCTCGCGCCGTGGGGGGGGGGACTGTGCCTGCGGTTGTGCTGGCTACCATCTGCCGACACTTCTTGGTGGCGGCCGCTACGAGGCGGGTTGTTGGTGCACCGGCTGCTAACAGCCGGCTGCTCGCTCCCCGGCAGCTGAGAGGGCCGGGGGTTGTTTGTTTCGGCCCGGCGGTCAGAGGCACGAGGGGAAGAGGAGTGCTGAGCCGGCTGACGGCCTGCAGTCCCCGTGCCCTCGCGCTCGAGCCTGGGGCTTCGGGAGGCGGCGCTGCCCGACACAAGCAAGTGTTGTTGCACGTTAGTAGCGTCAATGAGCTCCCTGATGTGACGCTCGTGGGCGGCACACTCTTCCCCCTCCAAGGTATCCAAGTCCACGTAGGCTACCATGAGGGCCCGCAGGTTGGCTACGGGGGTGTTGTAGACGGGCATTTTGCTGCCTAAGATTTTGGTGACAACGCGGCCATGGTCATGCACAACCCCTCGCCGGCTGGGCTCGGTGCCAACCGGGGTGAGACCGTAGGCGGAAGCATATTCCCCCTGAGCATCCTCCATGTGGCGCCGCGTGGCCACGAGGGCGGTGGCATCCTTGAACAGGACGCGACGAACTGCCTCGAGGTCAGCCATGGCGGTTTCGGGGTTCGCCGTCGGGGCGATGGGGGTGCTCAAGCCCCAGAGGGCCGCATCGAGCGGGTCGGAAGTGCCGATGCCAGCCGTGGCGGCATCAGCCCCGGCCCACACACGTCTGGAGGAGGTGGAGTAGATGATGCCCATTGTCCCCACGCGATCGTGGGAGCTACTAGACTGGGTCGCAGCGAGTGCGCCCACGGCCATGGGCAGATCGACGCAGACGAGCACCTGCCCGAGGTACTCGTCCGCGGCCGGAGCCTCGGCAAGGCTGAGCCTACTGAAGTGCTCGGTGAGCGCATTGATGTTGCCCGTGAGGCCGACGGGGTCGCCCGCAGGGCATGCCGGAGCAAGCCCCACGAGTCCGTGGTTTCACTTGGACGTGCGGCGGCGGCGAAAGGCAAGGGGTCCTGCCCAGATCATGAATCCGGCCTGTGTCGCGTACGGACCCACGGTGGGCGCCCACTGTCATCGTTTTCTCACGACATATGCCATGGGTAGGCTTACCATAGGTGGTTGGGGCCGAAGGACGCTGACGGGCTCCGGGTGCGAGATTGGGCACAAGCGGTGGAAACACACGATGTACCCAGGTTCAGGGCCCTCCGTGGGAGGTAATACTGAAAGCACATTCGCTCCCTTGGTGGTTTTGGTAATTAATAACAACATATAAGTCATTGAACTAATGTTTCCACCAAGTATATTTCAGGAAATGTTCAATGATAGGATTTGCAAAAGGAGATTGTGGACATACCCCAAGATGCAAGGAAATAGGTTGGCCAAGTTTCAAGCAAGAGGACTCTAAATTTTATATTTGTGATAAATCACTTTGAGTCCATAGGAGAGCCAATACTATTAAAAGGTGGTAAGGTTTTGTTGATGAACAATATGCTCAAACGTGCACAAGTGATAGTCGCCAAAAACATCCATAAACTCTCCCACCAAAGTCTGTTCTATACCTAACACTCAAAATCGGTGCAACCAACTTTCCCATACCGGTGCCACTGATTCCAGAACCTAAACAGACTCAGCCAAACCCTAGCCACTTCGGTGCAACCGATTTCATACCGGTGCCACCGAGTTTAGGTTGCCAACTTTCTGTTACGCAAATTCACATTTTCGGTCCCACCAAGAATGTTGGATCGGCGTCACCAAAATTGGCAATCTGACCGTTGGTCACCTTATCGGTGCAACCGAGTTTCCTATATTGGTCTCACCAAGATTCAAAAGTTGCCACCTTTTGGTCACTTTGGTACCGCCGAGATTAACACATCGCTGTCACCGAGTTTGTCATTTTGTGTGTAATGGTTGGATTTTTGGGGATGCCTATATATACCCCTTCACCACCACCTACTCGAAAGAGAAACACTCAAAACTATTCCATACCTATCCTATTAGATTTTCTGACAGAGAACCACGTACCCTTGTGTTGAGGTCAAGATCTTCCACTCCAATCATATGAATCTTGATCTCTAGCCTCCCCAAGTAGCTTTCCACCAATCCCATCTCTTCCAGCATGCCAAATCTGTGAGGGAGTGATTGGTTATTGAGGATTCTATCATCTTGAAGCACAAGAGAAAGGATTTCATCATCATTACCGAGCCTATTACCTTTTGGAGGGTGGTGCCTCCTAGATTGGTTAGGTGTCTCTTCGGTGCCTCCTACTTCGTGTTGTGGAGTGAACCAAGAAGTTTGTAAGGGCCAAGAGATCGCCTACTTCGTGAAGATCTACCCATAGTGAGGCTAGTCCTTCGTGGATGGAAGCCATTATCGAATAGTCAAGGTTGCTCCTTCGTGGACCCTTTTGGGTGGAGCCCTCAGTGGACTCTCGCGACCATTACCCTTCGTGGGTTGAAGACTCCATTAACGTGGATGTACGATAGTGCCACCTATCGAAACCACAGGAAAAATCATCGTGTCTACAACTGCGGTTGATCTTCCACCCTATCCCTTCTATACATGCTTGTTGTTACATTCCAATGCTATATACTCTTAGACTTAAATGTGTAGGGTGTACTTGACTTGCCATGAAATGCTAAAAACTGTCAACCCTAAAACGTGGTGTAGGCAAAACTTTTATTTGGTCAAGTAGTCTGATCACCCCCTCTAGACATAGTTTCGGTCCTATAAGTGGTATCAGAGTTGTGGTCTCCATTGCTTAGGTCTCACAACCTAGGAGAGTATGGCGTCTAGTGAGGGAAGTTATCACCATTGAGGTCCATACTTTGATGGCACTAATTTTGCTAGTTGGAAGCACAAAATGAAAATGCATATTCTTGGTCATAACCCCACCATTTGGGCTGTTGTTCGTGTTGGCTTGCAAGGTGAGTTCTTTGCAGATGGACTTGAACCGGATCGTGAAGCGACCGCGGATGAGTTGAAGATGTTGCAACTCAATGCTCAAGCATGCAACATTCTCTTCAACTGCTTATGCCCCGAAGAATTCAACAAAACCAGCCGTCTTGAGAATGCAAAAGAGATTTGGGATACTTTGGTTGATATGCACGAAGGAACCGAGTCATTGAGAGAATCCAAGTTAGATGTTCTTCAAGGTCAGCTTGACAAGTTCAAGATGAAGGATGGTGAAAGAGTCGCAGAGATGTACTCTAGTCTAGCTCTCATAACAAATGAGATTGCCAGCTTAGGAAGCGAAGAAATGACCAACAAATTCATCATCAAGAAGATACTTAGAGCTTTGGATGAGATATACGACACCGTGGGCACATTGATCCAAATGATGCCAAACTACAAAGATCTAAAGCCTACAGAAGTCATTGTAAGGATTGTTGCTCATGATATGACACTCAAAGATAAGGAAGAACTTCATCACAAGTCTAGCAGAGCTTACAAAGCCACAAGTGATGCTCCCGCTACTTCAAGCAACAAGCTTGTCAGCAATGAAGAAATAAGCCTCATGGTCAAGAAATTCAACAAGTTCTACAAGAATAGAAGCAAAGAAAGAAAATCCAACTCAAGATATGAAGAGAAGCGTTCGTCAAGTCGTGACCGCAATTGCTACAATTGTGGGAAGCCTGGACACTACTCAAATGAGTGCACGGCTCCCTGCAAAATAAGAGAAGAGTCACCTCGAAGATGAAGATCAAGGAATGAATCACCACAAAGAGAGAGAAGGAGTAGAGATGATCGTTATGAACGAAGACACTCAAGGAGAAGTAGAGATTTGGAGAAGAAGGACAAGTACACCTAGATCTACACAAGAAGAAAACATCAAGCTCATGTTGGTGAATGGGTTTCCGGCTCCGACTCCGACAACAACTCTGAGAGAAGCTATCACTCCGACTCTGACTATAGTCAAGATGATGGTGTTGCCGCAATTGCTCTAGTGACTACCAACTCCTATGATCTATTTGATTCACCAAACGAAGGGAGTGGAAGTTTCTTCATGGCTAAAGGCCCCAAGGTATCACACCCCGAATATCTTGATTTTGATAGTGATGAAGATGATTTGCTTTGTGAAGATGATTTACTTTGTGATGATAAATTGCTTTGTGATAAAACTAGTGATATTGATCAAAATGAACTTGATAATTCTCATGCTAGCCAAGATAAGTCAGTTGATGATGATAAGATGAAAATAGAACTACTAACTAAAGAACTAAACACTCTTAAGTTAGCTCATGAATCTACTCTTGAAGATCATAGAGAGCTTGTGAGAACTCATGAGAAGCTACGCCTCGAGAAGCTCAACTTGGAGCAAGAGCATGAGTTTCTCAAAGCTATCAATGACGATCTCCGAAAGAAGTCTTCATCTTATCTAGCCAAACGACTACTCTTGTCTACATTCATCCCTCAAGTTAAAACTAAGAAATCCAGTAACAAAGGCAAGAAAGGTTCTTCATCTAGTAGCAACAATAAAAATGCTAAACCCAATGATGTTGCTTCTAGTAGTTCTATAAATTCCACTAATGATGATTCTCTTAGCCAAGTTATACTTGATCAAGAAAATGCTTTATTGAAAGCAATTATAGAAAAAGGTATCTACAAGAGTCTTGCCAGATGTAAGCAATTTGAGGAAATTGTACCCAAGCACGGAGGATACCGGAAGAATCGTGGTGTTGGCTACTTCAACGCTAATGGAGATGAGTGGGAAGAAGGTTAATATCCCAAGCCCAAGTTTGTTCCTGAAAAGGAGAAGTATGGAAATACTCTTCCCAAGGGGACAAACACTCAAGATGACCTTCCACCACAAGATCACAAGCTCAAGGGCAAGAACAAGCTTCAAGAGGACATTGACTCATATGAAGATGAATCCCTAGCTTTGGTGGAGTGGGTTCCCAAGGCTACTTCAAGCTCAGCTACTACAAAGGCTACTTCAACACCAAGGATCCCCATCAACTTGATGTGGGTCCCCAAGAAGAAGAACTAGTAAGTTCTTGAGGGGTGATTCGGCCAATGAAATTCACTCACATTCATTATTGACAAGGACTTTTTGCACTCAACATCAACTCAATGCAATAGTTCAAGGAGTCACACATTCCCTCAAAGGTAAGCAAGGTACAAGGTAATCAACTAATCAATGTACATCATAACATATGCTTTGCACTCCATGTCCATAGATATCCTTGTATTTGTCTCTTGTGTGTTGGGACTAACCCATGTAGGTGAGAGGAGTAAGGAAATAACAAGGATGCCCCAACTCTTGGTGATCTTCATCAACATTGAGCATCCACAACTACCTTACCAACATGAAGTCTTCATCGGCAAAACCCAAGGTTAGTTTATCCCTCTTATGGGGGGATGTCACATTAAGGGGGAGCTTTACTCTAAGACTTGAGTCAAAGAATCTCTTAGTATGTGGCAACATTAAATGCTTTATGTAAAAGTGGTAACCCCACTTGTGCTTAAACGATGAGTATGACCTATGATCAAGTACTCTTACTTGCCTCCTAAGTCAAATACTCAAATATAGATGACTTCGTTATCGCCCAAGTGCTCGTTAGATGCTAGCGTGTTTGTGCATGTTTGTCATGATTTCTTTTGACATCTTATTGTGTGAGCATGTTGGTCTGCATTTATTTTCTCATTCGAGGACATCCAATTGTTGCTATTTGGTTATTGATTTTCTCTTTTGCCAATTGGATGGACAAGAATGCCTAGGACCACTCTTTAGCTATCTATGCTTTCTCGGCTCATATTCCATTCATGCTGCATCACAAAATTTGAACAAGTGCTTTTCGATCCCTCTGTGTGTGGAGTACTCGGAGTTCCGTATAGACAAGGACTGACAATTAAAACCTCCGAAGTGCATCTCGGTGGAACCAACCCCACAATCTCAGTCTCACCGAATGCCTAGGGTTGATCTAGTTTTCAATCTCGGTAGTACCGATTTCATATTCTCGGTTACACCGAGTTTCCCTGTCAGCTGACAGTTGTGGAACTCGGTGACATCAAAAACATAAAATCGGTATCGCCAACAGTGGAGGGTATACATGTTGTGGACCCCGATGATATGAATTTCTATCTTTAAACGTCGCGCCTCAGAACCCTAAGCTGCCGCCTCGAGACCCCTGGTCGTCGCCCTTGTCGTCCTGCGCTCCTCCGCCCTTGGGAATTGTCGCCGTCAACAAAGTCTGCTCCCTCGTTGCCGCCATAGAGGATCCACGCCAAACTAGGGTACGGATTCGATCTCTAGTGCGCTCCTCGTCCGATTCTTGCGCATTAGATACTTGCTAATCATCTTTGGACCCTTTGCTCATATATCCATCCACTTAAATGTCCAAAATATCAAGTTAGATGGATTTTCTAGCGTTTTGCCGTCCGCCCGATAAATCTTGGTGGAACCGAAACGATAATATCGGTCTCACCGATATGCTTTTCGGTGAGGTTGAGAACTGACTCGATGGAACTGAGTAGCTCTTTTCGGTCTTACCGAAAAGGCTACCAAGTTTCTGTTAAAGAGCTAGTTTGTCTCGGCCCCACTGAAAATTTCTTTTCGGCTGCACCAATATCTATTTAACAGATTGCAAAACTTTTTGAAAATTCATTGCTCAAATTTCAAAAACTAGCCTCATTTTGTGATGACTCATCTACTTCTGCTCATCTATATATTCCATTCATAGGGTTAGTATGTCAGATACAGAGGACAGTCAGAACATGCCAGAGCAGAGTGCAGACATGAGTTCAGGCACAAGCCCAGAGCCCTGTTCTTTCTTAGATCTAGGCACCCCCAGCTCTCATGGGTTGCCCAAGGCTGCCATAAGGACCAGAAAGAAGCTGAACTCAGATGAAGAGGATTCAGACTTTATCCCTGCGGAGATTCTTGCTAAGAAGCAAGAGAAAGCTGCTAAGAAGTCTGCTACTAAAGCCACTTCATCCAGGTGAGTTGTCAGCAAGATCTATGCACCTGCGTCAACCTTCAAAGCTTATGAGACTACCAGAGAAACTATTTCAGTTGAAGTCCCCAAGAAATGTATGCCTAAGAAGGCAGGGGAGAAAAAGTCCAGGAAGAGGGTTATTCATGTGACTGGCAGGCCTACTTCCATGTATGAAGATCCATAGGAAGCTACTGGTGCTGCTGCTGAGGAAGAGGAGGATGAGCCAACTACAAAGGCTCCTCCCAAGAAGAAGGCCAAGAATCTTATGGATGATGCTATGCCAAAAACTGGCACATCCAAGAAGGCTACTGCTGAGAAGCCTAAGAGGACATCCACGCAGATTTCAGCTTCTGAGAAGAACAAAGGAACTGCCTCGAGAGTTGAAGTTGATGATGACTTGATAACCTTGATGAAGCTCAGACCACATCTTCCAGTACACAATGCCATCTACCCACTAGCTGAAGATATGAAGAGGAAGGATTCTGGATTGAGAGCTTGGAGAGAAATAGATCCATATGCCCAGAGAAAGAAGACAGTTGTGGACTACAGATTTTATACCAAGGAGCAACAGGATTTCTATGAGACTCCGCTCTTTGACAGGAGTCCAGCTGTGAGTGATATGTGGTATGTTGATTGGACATTCATCAAGGAGAATGAGGACTACTTTCCGAGTGTCCAAGGCAATTTCCATTGCATAGTATTGGATGAGTTTGTTGGTAGAGAATTCACAGCTTGGAACGATGAGATGATCATGCAATTCCACTCCACTTCACACGTTTATGGAGATGGTAGAATTGTATGGATGACTAAAGGTGCAAGGTATGAATCAACTATTGAAGAATGGGTTGCTATCTTAGGAGTTCCTGAAGCATAGGATGGTGACTTGGATGTATACTCAGAATCCAAGGCTAGCCACAATGCTATGGCTAATATGTACAAGGAGATCCCTGTTGCCAATGTGAAGCCTCACGGGCTAGGATCTATCTACTTTCTTCAAGCTGGCCTCCGCATGATGAACACCATTCTGAGGCATACTTTGATTCCCAAGTCAGGAGATGACAAGATCATCCGAGGCCACTCCATCAATATGTTGATCCACCTTGATAGACACAGCAGGATCAGAGTCATGGATTTGATTATGGAGAAAATCAAGAGGGTTGCTGCTGACCAGAAGCACTCTTGCTTTTATGCACCCTACATCCAAATACTTATAAATTCAAAACCGGGGAATCACATTTTTTCTCTAGATCATCCACATTTACCCCTACAGCCAGATCTCGAGGAAAATGTTGTGGTGATGGATGTTGATCATCCCACTTCAGCTGCAACTCAGGTAGAAGTAGAGGCAGTTAGAGCAACTAGTGCTCAAGCCCCTCGATCCAGGAATGAGCAAATGGATCTGTTGATATCTTCAGTTCAGGGTATGCAGAAGGACATTAAGGGGATTCTGGACAACTAGAACAGTCTTGTCAGGATCTTTGAAACTAGGATCAAGACCCTTAGCGATAAGGTGGACAGGCTGACTAAGACAGTCACTTAGTGCCACTTCCTCACACCACTTCTTTAGATGATGATGATTATGAGGATGATTCACCTCTCAGGACAGGCACATAGTTTCCTACCTAGGCAAGATCAGCCACTATGCCAGCTCCAAACTTGAGGCCCTGTTCATCAGCTCCTACTGCTGTCAGCTCAGCTCTCGCTCCATGTGCTCCAGTTCCTCTAGCTGCCACTCCAACTTCATCCACGACATTTGTTGAGATCTTCGCCGACGCTGTTATCTCGAGTCCTTCATCAACAACCGGAGGATATCGGCCCAAGAACGTTTAGATGTATGCCAAAGGGGGAGAAGTGTATATAGATCTTCAGCCCAAGAATGTTGGATCAGCGTCACCGAGATTGGAAATTTGACCGTTGGTCACCTTATCGGTCCAACCGATTTTCCTATATTGGTCTCACCGAGATTCAAAAGTTTCCACCTTCTGGTCACTTCGTTACCATCGAGATTAACACATCGGTGTCACCGAGTTGGTCATTGTAATGGTTGGATTTTTGGGGATGCCTATATATACCCCTTCACCACCACCTACTCGAAAGAGAAGCACTTAGAACTATTCCATACCTGTCCTATCAGATTTTCTGAGAGAGAACCACCTACCCTTGTGTTGAGGTCAAGATCTTCCACTCCAATCATATGAATCTTGATCTCTAGCCTCCCCAAGTAGCTTTCCACCAATCCCATCTCTTCCACCATGCCAAATCTGTGAGAGAGTGATTGGGTGCTGAGGATTCTATCATCTTGAAGCACAAGAGGAAGGAGTTCATCGTCATTACCGAGCCTATTTCCTTTTGGAGGGTGGTGCCTCCTAGATTGGTTAGGTGTCGCTTGGGAGCCTCCTACTTCATGTTGTGGACTGAACCAAGAAGTTTGTAAGGGCAAGGAGATCGCCTACTTCGTGAAGATCTACCCATAGTGAGGCTAGTCCTTCGTGGAAGGAAGCCATTATGGAATAGTCAAGGTTGCTACTTCGTGGACCCTTTTGGGTGGAGCCCTCCATGGACTCTCATGACCGTTACCCTCTGTGGGTTGAAGACTCCATAAACGTGGATGTACGATAGCACCACGTATCGGAACCACGGGAAAAATCATCGTGTCTACAACTGCGTTTGATCTTCCTACCATGTCCCTTCTATACATGCTTGTTGTTACATTCCACTGCTATATACTCTTAGACTTGCATGTGTAGGGTGTACTTGACTTGCCGTGAAATGCTAAAAACTGTCAACCCTAAAACTTGGTGTAGGTAAAACTTTTATTTTGTCAAGAAGTCTAATCACCCCCCTCTAGACAAACTTTCGGTCCTAGAAATACCCGTAGTCCTGCTAGGTCTAGTTGGATGGATAGTTGTGTTTACAAGGGTGCTCCTAAAGCTGTGTCTAGGGGAGGAAGAAGGAGCACCTGGCTCGTCCTCCTCCGTTGCTAGTGATGGTACGAGAGGAAAGCTCTATGTGGATGTATGCGATTGATCGTCCGTCCCTGTTGCATGGGGGGCTCGGGGGGTTTATAGGCCAACCCCCGACTCTATAATATGTTCTAAACTACAAGGGTGGGGGGCCCCGGCTGGCAGTCTCTCCAGATGGACAGGGGGTCCTGCCCTTCGTGCCGTCTCGTTGCCTGTAGGTTCCACCGGCTGAGCGGTCTTGTCTCCCACTGGGCCTGCCTGCCGGCTCATCGATTGGCCCTCGCTCACCTGCCGCGGCACGGGTCGCCCGGCAGGCGTCGTCTAGCACTAGCTAACAAAAGTCTCCGGTACGGCCGGCCGCACTGTAGGCACGCCGGGGCAGGTAATCGAGTGGGTGAAGGCGTGCCGGCACTGTTTCCTCGCTCGGTCACGCTCGCTAAGGTCAGCGGCCTGGACGGCCGGACTGTAGCCATGCGCCCTAGTGTGTCAGCGGCCACTGTGGCCACAGGACCGCCCGTCGTGGCGGTCATGTCTTGTCGTCGTACCCGTGCCCAGGGAAATGGAACGTCGCACGTCCGCCCTTGGGTCAACGGCTGGAGGCGGCCCGAAAAGCAGACGGCCGCGCCCAGCCGACCGGTGGTCGAGCCGGTCGCGCGACCAGCCGCCCGTGTTGCCAGCCAACAACACATCGAGTTGGCCGTCCTCTAGCCGACCACATAGTTTTCTTCAAAGCGGAAGGTGGGAGAACCCCATTGATTTGGCCTACCTAGGGGTAATAACCCCGTCAATGATATTCGAAAGAAGTTTGTTAATAAGACTTGATCAACCTTATTGATGGATTCCTTTTGATGAGCATGAGATGGATGAATTTAGAAAGCACAACTTCCTGCACCTAACTTTTACTTTTTGTTACCTCGATGAAATTAAGTACAAATGCTATTATTTTTCTGTTTTCTGATTTTTCCATGCAATAAAAAAATGACCTGAAAATAAAAGTTCCCAGAATTCCCTGAAAATTTAGTATGATTTTTTCTAGAATATTTATGAATTTTTGGCATTGAGAATGCATGAGGGGGCTGCATCAGTGGGCCACAAGCCTACAGGGTGAGGCAACCACCCTGGGCACTCCCTTGTGGCTTGTGGGTCCCAACGTGGCCCTCCTCCACATATTCTAGCACCCATTCACTTCATCTTCCTCCAGATAAAATCCCACCATTGCTCAAACCCGTGTTCTAGCTCATCTTGCTGCCATTTTATATCTCCTTGCTCAAAGCTCCATTTGCAAAATTGTTTTAGAGGATTGCTCATCGGTATGTGACTTCTCCAATGGTCCATTTAGTTTTTGGTCTAGTGCCTTGTATATTGCAAATATTTGTTGTTATGGTGACCTTGTTCTTAAGCTTGAATGTCAAATTTGTATGGTCCCAAGTAGTTTTGATGCATGATATAGTCTCTAGGCACTTGAGGGAGTACTTGCTATGAGTTTTGTTGAGTTTTGTTCACCTTCATTTTAGTTCACTAAAAATTTCAGAATTTTCCAGAAATGTTGAGAAGGTTACTAAGAGGTTCTTCAAGATGGGGTTCTAAGGAAGATGAAAATGAAATGAAGGAGAAACTCAAATATAATCTTCCTTGCGTTGTGAAAATTCGACCATGTGAATGGCCGTGTGACACATTCTTGAGGGCGGCCGGAATTTGTGAAGATTTCTATTATTTGGCCGAGAATGCAGGCATCACCGACTTCCTCAATGGTAAGTGTGACCAGTACCTCTTGCTCACTAATAACTTTGTGCAAAATTTTCCCTTTCATACTAGGGAAGACCTTCCTACAGTAGAATTCCACTTATGATTTTTGCAAATTTTGCAAGATACCCTATGAGGGCAGCATCAGGGAACCACGTCCTTGAGACATGGAAGATTTTAGTGCCACAGTCATTGTAGGAAAAGGGAGAGGCGTGTTAAGGGCAAGAGCAAATAGTTTACATTTTCCTGTGCTACGCTATTATTCATTATTTGCGGGAAGATGTTTAGTTGGTCGCTGGGAGAGTGGAAGCCTTAGTGCCCCTAACCTCGCTATTTTGCTCCATGCTTTATTTGCTGATAGAACCTTTAGTATGGGCTCTATGGTGGCCCAACAGTTGAACACCAACCATTCGAAGGGGCCCATCTTCGGAGGTATCTATGCATCTCGTTTAGCTAAACATTTTGAGATACCCATTAGGCTTCACGAGAAAGATGAGAGGATAATACCTACGAAGTTTTTAGATTATGAACGTATGGTAGCCCAAGATGTTATTAAAAAGAATGATGATAGGAGGCTGTTTTAAAATTTAGTATTTAGTTAGGGTACTTGTGAGATTATTACTCTGCCTGCTTCTTCTCTGTTCGATATTCATTCAAGCAGGTACACTATTATGCCCGATGACATCTACCGATATTGGGGTTTGTTGCAACCACTAGCACCTGAGTAGGCACCAACTCTTGATCCACATCAGGTGCCGGTCTTTTAGTGGGATCCACAGGAGGTCGCTAATCAGTGGAACCCTCAGTGTCCTCCGGAGTATCCTAGAGAAGGTTATTTCCAGCCATGGCCCTAGACCAACTTACTGTTGGAAATATGCCCTAGAGGCAATAATAAATTAGTTATTATCATATTTCCTTGTTCATGATAATCATTTATTATCCATGCTATAATTGTATTGATCGGAGACTTAGATGCATGTGTGGATACATAGACAAAACCATGTCCCTAGTATGCCTCTAATAGACTAGCTCGTTGATCAAACATGGTTAAGGTTTCCTAGCCATTGACATGAGATGTCATTTAATAACGGGATCACATCATTAGGAGAATGATGGGATGGACAAGACCCAAACTACAAACGTAGCATATGATCGTGTCAGTTTAATGCTACTGTTTTCTGCATGTCAAGTATCTGTTCCTATGACCATGAGATCATGCAACTCACTGACACCAAAAGTGTGCCTTGTGTGTATCAAACGTCACAACGTAACTGGGTGACTATAAAGGTACTCTACAGGTATCTCCGAGGTGTTTGTTGGGTTGGCATGGAACAAGACTGGGATTTGTTACTCCGTGTGACGGAGAGGTATCTCAGGGCCCACTTGGTAATACAACATCACAACAAGCCTTGCAAGCAATGTGACTAAGTGTTAGTCACAGGATCTTGTATTACGGAATGAGTAAAGAGACTTGCCGGTAAAGAGGTTGAACTAGGTATGGAGATACCGACGATCGAATCTCGGGCAAGTAAACATACCGAAGAACAAAGGGAACATCATACGGGATTAACTGAATCCTTGACATAGAGGTTCGACCGATAAAGATCTTCGTAGAATATGTAGGAACCAGTATGGGCATCCAGGTCCCGCTATTGGTTATTGACCATAGAGGTGTCTCGGTCATGTCTACATAGTTGTCGAACCCGCAGGGTCTGCACACTTAAGGTTCGGTGACGTTTCGGTAGTATAGAGTTATGTATGGTGGTGACCGAAGGTTTTTCGGAGTCCCATATGAGATACCAGACATCACGAGGAGCTCTGGAATGGTCCGGAGGTAAAGATTGATATATAGGAATTCCCATTTTGGTCGCCAAAAAAGTTTCGGGCTAATCGGTAATGTACCGGGAGTGTCGGTAGTGTACTGGGAGACCACCGGGAGGGGTATTTCGACCCAAGAGGCTTCATGGGCTGTGGGAGAGTAAATATCAGCCTTTTGTGGGCTGGTGGAAGTACCACACAAGGCCCATGCGGCTGGGAGAAAAAGGTGGGAAAAGGCCAAAAAAGGAGGAATCCTAGTCCTACTAGGATTGGAGGAGGAGTCCTCCTCTCCTCCCCACTTTGGCCGACCCAAGGGCTGGATTTTTGGCAGCCAAGCCTTCTCCTCCTATCCTCCTATATATACTAGAGGATTTTAGGGTTTGGCACAGAATTTTCAGCCACATGCTACCCGTTCCTCTAGTGCATAGTTTCTCCTCTAGATCGGTTTTCTGCAGTGCTTAGGCGAAGCCCTGTCGGAATAGCTCCACCACCATCGCCGCAGCGCCATCACGCTGCTAGAGAACTCTTCTACCTCTCTGCTCCCTCTTGCTGGATCAAGAAGGCAGAGATCGTCATCAAGCTGTACGTGTGTTGAACGTGGAGGCGCCATCCGTTCGGCGCTAGATCGGAAGGACCGTGATCAAGATTGCGAGACGGATCGTGACGAGATCGCGGGACGGATCGTGATGAGATAGCGGGACGGATCATGATGAGTTCACAGGACGGATAATGATGAGATCATGGGACAGATCATTATGAGTTCGCGGTACGGATCGTGATTGGATCGCGGGACGGATCGTGATGAGATCGCGGGACGCTCGGTGATTTGGATCGTGAAGACATTCGACTACACCAACCGCGTTTCTTAACGCTTCCCGCTTAGCGATCTACAAGGGTATGTAGATCCACTCTCCCTCTCGTAGATGCTCATCACCATGGATAGATCTTGCGTGTGCGTAGCAATTTTTTTGTTTCCCATGCAGCGTTCCCCAACAGTGGCATCATGAGCTAGGTCTATGTGTAGATGAGATCTCGAGTAGAACACAAAGATTTTGTGGGCGTTGATGCTTAGATTGCTTCCTCCCTTGGTCATGTTTTAGTTCAGCAGTATTGTGAGATGAAGCGGCCCGGACCAACATTACACATACGCTTATGAGAGACCGGTTCCCTCAAACGCAACTTGTTGCTTAGATGGCTTGCGGGTGCCAGTTTCTCTCACTTTAGTTGGATCAGATTCGACAAAGGCGGTCCTTGAGAAGGTTGAAAAGCAACTAGTGTATCACCGTTGTGGTTTATGCGTAGGTGAGAATTGTTCTTGCTAGATACCCGTAGCAGCCACGTAAAACATGCAACAACAATCAGAGGACGTCTAACTTGTTTTTGCACGATATGTTGTGATGTGATATGGCCAATTACATGATGTGATATATGTGATGTATGAGATGATCATGTGTTGTATAGAATATCACGACTTGCATGTCGATGAGTACGGCAACCGACATGAGCCATAGGGTTGTCTTTAATTATTGTATGACCTGTGTGTCAATCAATAAGTGCAATGTAATGCTTTACTTTATCGCTAAACGCTAGCAATAGTAGTAGAAGAATGGTGGGCGTGACAACCCCGATGGCGACACGTTGATGGAGATCAAGATGATGGAGATCATGGTGTCATGCCAGTGATGATGGAGATCATGTCGGTGCTTTGATGGTGGAGATCAAAAGCACAAGTTCATGGCCATATCATGTCACTTATGATTTGCATGTGATGTTAATCCTTTTATGCACCTTGTTTTGCTTAGGACGACGGTAGCATTATAAGGTGATCCCTCACTTAATTTCAAGATATTCTCCCCGAGTGTGCACCGTTGCTAAAGTTCTTCGTGTCGAGACACCACGTGATGATCGGGTGTGATAGACTCTACGTTCACATACAACGGGTGCAAGCCAGTGTTGCACCTGCAGAACACTCGGGTTAAACTTGACGAGCCTAGCATGTATAGACATGGCCTCGGAACACAAGAGACCGAAAGGTCAAACATGATTCATATAGTAAATATGATCAACATGATGATGTTCACCATTGAAACCACCTCAACTCACGTGATGATCGGACTTGAGTTGGTGAATTTGGATCATGTATCACTCGAATGACTGGAAGGATGTCAATTTGAGTGGGAGTTCTTATGTAATATGATTAATTGAACTCATTATCATGAACATAGTCAATAAGGTCTGTGAAAATAATGTTGTAGCTCACTTGCTCGTGTTGTAGCTCCCTTGAATTTTTATATGTTCCTAGTGAAATAGAGTTGAAAGATTTTGGTAGCAATATTGCAGACTGGGTCCGTGATCTGAGGATTGTCCTCATTGCTGCACAGAAGGCTTATGTCCTTAATGCACCGCTCGGTGCGCCAACCCCTCTAGCGTGGTTTGTAGATGTTGTGAACATCTGACAGCCATGTTCTGATAACTACTTGATAGATTAGTGCGTCATGCATTACGGCTTAGAATTGAGGCTCTGAAATGTGTTGAACGTCACAGAACATATGAGATGTTCTAAGAGCTGAAATTAGGATCTCAGGCTCGTGCCCATGTTGCAAGCTATGAGATCTCCAACAAGATTCCTTGCCTACAAGATGAAGGAGAATAGCTCAATCGTTGAGCATGTGCTCAGATTGTCTGGGTGCTACAATCGCTTGAATCGAGTGGGAGTTGATCTTCCAGATAAGATAGTGATTGATATAGTTCTCCAAGTCACTGCCACTAAGCTACTAGAACTTGGTGATGAACTATAAAACGCCAGGGATAGAAATAATGATCCCTTAGCTGTTCGCGATGTTTGACACCGCGAAGGTAGAAATCAAGAAGGAGCGTCAAGTGTTTATGGTTAGTCAAACCACTAGTTTCGAGAAGGGCAAGAGCAAGGAGGGAAACTTCATGGATAGCAAGTCATATGTTGCTCCAGTGAAGCAACCCAAAGTTGAACTCAAACCCGAGACTAAGTGCTTCGATTACGAGGAGAGCGGTAGCTGAAGCGGAACAACCCTAGATACTTGGTAGATAAGAAGGCTAGCAACGTCAACAGAAGTATATTTGATATATGTGTTATTGATGTGTACCTTGCTAGTACTCCTAATAGCACCTGGGTATTGGATACCGGTTCGGTTGCTAAATGTTAGTAACTCGAAATAAAAGCTACGGAATAAACGGAGAACTATCTAAGGGTGAGGTGACGATGTGTTTTGGAAGTGTTTCCAAGGTTGATGTGATCGACATCGCACGATCTCTCTATCTTCGGGATTAGTAAAAAACCTAAATAAGTGTTATTTGGTGTTTTGCGTTGAGCATGAACATGATTAGATCGTGTTTATTGCAACACGGTTATTCATTTAAGTTAGAGAATAATGGTTATTCTGTTTACATGAATAATACCTTCAATGGTCATGCACCCAGTGAGAATGGTTTGTTGAATCTTGATCGTAGTAATACACATGTTCATAACATTGATGCCAAAAGTGTTGGGAGACGTAGTAGTAAATCAAAAAATTTCCTACGCGTTCACCAAGATCCATCTATGGAGAAACCAGCAACGAGCAAGGGGAGAGTGGATCTTCATACCTTTGAAGATCGCTAAGCGGAAGCGTTACAAGAACGCGGTTGATGGAGTCGTACTCGCAGCGATTCAGATCGCGGTAGATCCGATCAAGTGCCGAACGGACGGCACCTCCGCGTTCAAAACACGTGCAGCCCGGTGACGTCTCCAACACCTTGATCCAGCAAGGATGAAGGAGAGGTTGGGGAAGGGCTCCAACAGCAGCACGACGGCGTGGTGGTGGTGGAGTAGCAAGGTATTCCGACAGGGCTTCGCCTAAGCGCTGCGGAGGAGGAAGAAGAGAGGTAGGGCTTCGCCGTGAGAGAGAGAGAGATCAAATCTTATCTCAAAACATCCAAAACCTCAAGTATATATAGGAGGAGGGACGTGGAGGGCTGGCTTGGCCTCTACTCCAAAGAGGAGATGGCCGGCCTAATTAAAGGGAGAGTCCACCTCCCACAAGGGAGGTGGATCTCCTCCTTTTAAATCCTTTTTGCCTTATCTCCTTATCTCCAGCCACATGGGCCTTTAGCAAAAGTATTTCCCAGCCCAATAAGGGCTGACACACTTTATCTAACAGCCCATGAAGTCCTCTGGTCGTCACACCCCTCCCGGGGGTCCTCCGGCACCCTCCCGGCACTCCCGGTACAATACCGATGAGCCCGAAAACTTTCCGGTGACCGAAACTGGACTTCCTATATATCAATCTTTACCTCCGGACCATTCCGGAGATCCTCGTGACGTCCGGGATCTCATCTGGGACTCCGAACAACCTTTGGTAATCATGTATACCTTTTCCCAATAACCCTAGCGTCATCGAACCTTAAGTGTGTAGACCCTACGGGTTCGGGAGACACGTAGACATGACCGAGACACCTCTCCGGTCAATAACCAACAGCGGGATCTGGATACCCATGTTGGCTCCCACGTACTCCACGATGATCTCATCGGATGAACCACGATGTCAAGGATTCAATCAATCCCGTATTCAATTCCCTTTGTCTATCGGTATGATACTTGCCCGAGATTCGATCGTCGGTATCCCTATACCTTGTTCAATCTCGTTACTGGCAAGTCTCTTTACTCGTTCCGTAATACATCATCCCGTGGCTAACTCCTTAGTCACATTGAGCTCATTATGATGATGTCTTACCGAGTGGGCCCAGAGATACCTCTCCGTCACACGGAGTGACAAATCCCAGTCTCGATTCGTGCCAACCCAACAGATACTTTCAGAGATACCCGTAGTGCACCTTTATAGCCACCCAGTTACGTTGTGACGTTTGGCACACCCAAAGCATTCCTACGGTATCCGGGAGTTGCACAATCTCATGGTCTAAGGAAACGATACTTGACATTGAAAAGCTTTAGCAAACGAACTACACGATCTTGTGCTATGCTTAGGATTGGATCTTGTCCATCACATCATTCTCCTAATGATGTGATCCCGTTATCAACGACATCCAATGTCCATGGTCATGAAACCGTGACCATCTATTGATCAACGAGCTAGTCAACTAGAGGCTCACTAGGGACATGTTGTGGTCTATGTATTCACACATGTATTATGGTTTCCGGTTAACACAATTATAGCATGAACAATAGACAATTATCATGAACAAGGAAATACAATAATAACCATTTTATTATTGCCTCTAGGGCATATTTCCAACAGTCTCCCACTTGCACTAGAGTCAATAATCTAGTTCACATCACCATGTGATTAACACTTACATCACCATATGATCATATCATCATGTGATTAACACCCAATAAGTTCTGGGGTTTGTTCATGTTCTGCTCGTGAAAGAGGTTTTTAGTGAACGGGTCTGCGACATTTAGATCCGTGTGTACCTTGCAAACTTTCCATGTCATATTTGTAGATACTACTCCCATGCTCCACTTGGAGCTATTCCAAATGGCTGCTCCACTATACGTAGCTGGATTTCTACTAAGAGTCATCCGGATTGGTTTTAAAGCTTGCATCATCGTAACACTTTACGATGAACTCTTTATCACCTCCATAATCGAGAAATATTTCCTTAGTTCTCAAGTTACTAAGGCTAACTTTGACCGCTGTCTAGTGATCCACTCTTGGATTACTCTTGTACCCCTTGACAGACTCATGGCAAGGCACACACAGGTGCGGTACACAGCATGGCATACTATAGAGCCTATGGCTAAAGCATAGGAGATGACACTCATCTCTTCTTTATCTTCTGCCGTGGTCGGGTATTGAGTCTTTACTCAATTTCACACCTTACAATACAGTCAAGAACTCCTTCTCTGACCCAACTATTTTGAACTCCTTCAAAAACTTGTCAAGGTATGTCTTCGTCGAAAAAACTTATCAAGCGAATAGATCTATCCCTATAGATCTTGATGCTCAATAAAATAGTAGCTTTATCTGGGTCTTCCTTTGAAAAAAAAAACTTTTCAAACAACCCTTCATGCTCTTCCAGAAATTCTACATCATTTCCGAGCAATAATATGTCAACTACATATTCTTATAAGAAATTCCATAGTGCTCCCACTCACTTTCTTGCAAATACAAGTTTCTCATAAACTTTGTATAAACTTAAACACTTTGATCACCTCATCAAAGCATATATTCCAACTCCGAGATGCTTGCTCCAGTCCATAGAAGGATTGCTGGAGTTTGCATATTATTAGCATCCTTAGGATTGACAAAACCTTCTGGTTGTATCACATACAACTCTTCCTCACAGAAACCATTACGGAAACCTTGTTTTGTCATCCATCTGCCAGATTTCATAATCGAAAAATGCAGCAACTGCTAACAAAATTTTAATAGACTTTTAGCATCGCTACAGATGAGACAATCTCATTGCAGTCAAACTCCTTGAACTTGGCGGAAACTTCTTTGCGACAAGTCGAGCTTTATAAACGGTGACATTTCACCATTAGCGTCTATGTTTATCTCAAAGGTCCATTTGTACTCAATGACCCGCCATTCAACAGGCAAGTCTACCAAAGTCCATACTTGGTTTTCATACATGGATCCTTTCTCGGATTTCATGGCTCCTAGCCATTTGTTGGAATCCGGGCCCACCATCGCTTCTCCATAGTTCATAGGTTCATCATTGTCCAACAACATGATTTCCAAGACAGGGTTGTCGTACTACTCAGGAGCAGTACGCGTCCTTGTCGACCTACGAGGTTCGATAGTGACTTGATCCGAAGCTTCATGATCATCATCATTAACTTCCTTTTCAACTGAGTAGGCTCTACAGAAACATCTTTCTGTGTTGCGCTATTCTCTGGTTGAAACAAAGGTTCAACAACCTTATCAAGTTCTATCTTCCTCCCACTCAATTCTTTCGAGAGAAACTCTTTCTCAAGAAAGGACCCATTCTTAGCAACAAACACCTTTTGCGCTTGGATCTGAAATGGAAGGTATACCCAATGTCTCATTAGGGTATTCTATGAAGATGCATTTGTCTGCTTTGAGTTCGAGCTCGCTAGGTGAAAAACCCATTTTCACATAAGCGTCGCAGCCCCAAACATTAAGAAATGACAGCTTAGGCTTCTGTCAAACCATAATTCTCACGGTGTCATCTCAACAGACTTAGATGGTGCCCTATTAAAGTGAATGGATTTGTCTTTAATGCATAACCCCATAATGATAGTGGTAAAACGATAAGAGACATCATAGTACTCACTATATCCAATAGAGCACGACTACGACGTTCGAACACACCATCACACTATGGTGTTCCAGGAGGCGTGAGCTGTGAAACAATTTCCACATTGTCTAAAATTGCATACCAAACTCGTAACTTAGATATTCACCTCCATGATCATATCATAGACATTTATCTTCTTGTCACGATGATCTTTAACTTCACTCTGAAACTCCTTGAACCTTTCAAACATTTCAGATTCGTGTTTCATTAAGTAAATATCCCCATATTTACTCAAATCATCAGTGAAGGTAAAGAAAAACAACGATATCCACTGCGTGTTTCAACACTCATTGGACCACATACATCAACATGTATTAATTCCAATAAGCCACTTGCCCGCTCCATCATATTGGATGACGGGGTCTCAGTCAACTTGCCCAAGAGGCATGGCTCGCATGTCTCAACCGATTCGAAATCGAGTGAGTCAAAAATCCATCATCATGGAGTTTCTTCATGTGATTTATACCAATATGACATTACGTGGCAGTCCCACAAGCATGTGGTACTATCATTATTAACTTTGTATCTTTTGGTACTAATGTTATGAATATGTGTACTACTACGATCATGATTCGATAAACCATTTCGAGCGGGTGCATGACCATTGAAGGCATTATCCATGTAAACAGAATAACCATTATTCTCTAACTTATATGAATAACTGTATCACACTAATCATGATCTAATCACGTTCATGCTCAACGCAAACACCAAATAACATTTATTTAGGTTTATCATAAATCCTGAAGGTAGAGAGAGCGTGCGATGGTGATCACATCAATCTTGGAAATACTTCCAACACACATCGTCACCTTTCACCTAGCTAGTCTCCATTTACTCCGTAGCTTTTATTTCGAGTTGCTAACACTTAGCAACCGAACCGGTATCCAATACCCAGGTGCTACTAGGAGTACCAGCAAGGTACACATCACTAACACGTATATCAAATATACTTCCATTGACATTACCAGCCTTCTTATCTACCAAGCATCTAGGGGTTTTCCGCTTCAGCGAACATTCTCCTCATAACAAAAGCACTTAGTCTCGGGTTCGGGCTCAACCTTGGATTTCTTCACTAGAGCAACAACTGGCTTGCCATTCCCGAAGTTTTCCCTTCTTGCCCTTGCCCCCTTTTTGAAACTAGTGGTTTCACTTAACCATCAACACTTGATGCTCCTTCTTGATTTCTACCTTCGTGGTGTCAAACATCACGAACAACTCAGGGATCATCTTATCCATCCTTGGCATGTTATAGTTCATCACGAAGCTCTAGTAGCTTGGTGGCAGTGACTTGGAGAACTGCATTAATCACCATCTCATCTGGAAGATTAACTCCCACTTGATTCAAGTGATTGTAGCACACGCTCACCGATTAAGCTATTCTCCTTTATCTTGCAGACAAAGAATCTTGTTGGAGGTCTCATACCTCTCAACATAGGCACGAGCCTGAGATCACAATCTCAGCTCCTAGAACATCTCATATGTTCCGTGATGTTTAAAACGTTTTGGAGCCTCAATTCTAAGACGTAATGCATGACGCATTGAACTATCACGTAGTCACCAAAAAGTGCCTGTCATATGTTCACAACATCTACAGACAACGCTTGAGGGAGTGGTGCAGTTAGCGGTACATCAAAAACATAAGCTTTCCATGCAGCAATGAGGACAATCCTCAGATCACGGACCCAGTCCGCATTATTGCTACCATCAACTTTCAACTTACTTTTCTCTAGGATTGTATCAATAAAACTGTGGAGCTACAGCGCGAGCTATCTACGACATAATTTGCAAGGACATTTTTAGACTAAGTTCACGATAATTAAGTTCATTTAATCAAATTATTAATGAACTCCCACTTAGATAGACATCTCTCTAGTCTTCCAAGTGATACATGATCCATGTCAACTAGCCCGTGTCCGATCATCACGTGAGACGGACTAGTCATCCATGGTGAACATCTCTATGTTGATCGTATCTTCTATACGACTCATGTTCGACCTTTCGGTCTTCTGTGTTTCCGAGGCCATGTCTGTACATGCTAGGCTCGTCAAGTCAACCTAAGTGTTTCGCATGTGTAAATCTGGCTTACACCCGTTGTATGCGAACGTTAGAACCTATCACACCCGATCATCACGTGGTGCTTCGGAACGACGATCCTTAGCAACGGTGCACAGTTAGGGTGAACACCTTTCTTGAAATTTTGTTGAGAGATCATCTTATTTACTACCGTCGTTCTATGCAAATAAGATGTAAACATGATAAACATCACATGCAATCAATATAGTGACATGATATGGCCAATATCATCTTGCTCCTTTGATCTCCATCTTCGGGGCACCATGATCATCACTGTCACCGGCTCGACACCATGATCTCCATCATCATGATCTCCATCATTGTGTCTTCATGAAGTTGTCTCGCCAACTATTACTTCTACTACTATAGCTAACGTTTAGCAATAAAGTAAAGTAATTACATGGCGTTTATGATTGACACGCAGGTCATACAATAATATAAGACAACTCCTATGGCTCCTGCCGGTTGTCATAGTCATCGACATGCAAGTCGTGAACCCTATTACAAGAACATGATCAATCTCATACATCACAATGCATCACATCACATCCTTTTGGCCATATCACATCACACGGCATATGCTGCAAAAACAAGTTAGACGTCCTCTAATTTGTAGTTGCAAGTTTTTACGTGGTTGCTATAGGTTTCTAGCAAGAACGTTTCTTACCTACGTCCAAACCACAACGTGATATGCCAATTGCTATTTACCCTTCATAAGGACCCTTTTCATCGAATCCAATCCGACTAAGGTGGGAGAGACAGACACCCGCTAGCCACCTTATGCAACTGGTGCATGTCAGGCGGTGGAACCGGTCTCACGTAAGCGTACGTGTAAGGTTGGTCCGGGCCGCTTCATCCCACAATACCGTCGAATCAAGATAAGACTAGGAACGGCAAGCATATTAACAAAATCGACGCCCACAACTACTTTGTGTTCTACTCGTGCATAGATTCTACGCATAGACCTAGCTCATGATGCCACTGTTGGGAGACGTAGTAGTAAATCAAAAAATTTCCTACGCGTTCACCAAGATCCATCTATGGAGAAACCAGCAACGAGCAAGGGGAGAGTGGATCTTCATACCTTTGAAGATCGCTAAGTGGAAGCGTTACAAGAACGCGGTTGATGGAGTTGTACTCGCAGCGATTCAGATCGCGGTAGATCCGATCAAGTGCCGAACGGACGGCACCTCCGCGTTCAACACACGTGCAGCCCGGTGACGTCTCCAACACCTTGATCCAGCAAGGATGAAGGAGAGGTTGGGGAAGGGCTCCAACAGCAGCACGACGGCGTGGTGGTGGTGGAGTAGCAAGGTATTCCGACAGGGCTTCGCCTAAGCGCTGCGGAGGAGGAAGAAGAGAGGTAGGGCTTCGCCGTGAGAGAGAGAGAGATCAAATCTTATCTCAAAACATCCAAAACCTCAAGTATATATAGGAGGAGGGACGTGGAGGGCTGGCTTGGCCTCTACTCCAAAGAGGAGATGGCCGACCGAATTAAAGGGAGAGTCCACCTCCCACAAGGGAGGTGGATCTCCTCCTTTTAAATCCTTTTTGCCTTATCTCCTTATCTCCAGCCACATGGGCCTTTAGCAAAAGTATTTCCCAGCCCAATAAGGGCTGACACACTTTATCTAACAGCCCATGAAGTCCTCTGGTCGTCACACCCCTCCCGGGGGTCCTCCGGCACCCTCCCGGCACTCCCGGTACAATACCGATGAGCCCGAAAACTTTCCGGTGACCGAAACTGGACTTCCTATATATCAATCTTTACCTCCGGACCATTCCGGAGCTCCTCGTGACGTCCGGGATCTCATCCGGGACTCCGAACAACCTTTGGTAATCACGTATACCTTTTCCCTATAACCCTAGCGTCATCGAACCTTAAGTGTGTAGACCCTACGGGTTCGGGAGACACGTAGACATGACCGAGACACCTCTCCGGTCAATAACCAACAGCGGGATCTGGATACCCATGTTGGCTCCCACGTACTCCACGATGATCTCATCGGATGAACCACGATGTCAAGGATTCAATCAATCCCGTATTCAATTCCCTTTGTCTATCAGTATGATACTTGCCCGAGATTCGATCGTCGGTATCCCTATACCTTGTTCAATCTCGTTACTGGCAAGTCTCTTTACTCGTTCCGTAATACATCATCCCGTGGCTAACTCCTTAGTCACATTGAGCTCATTATGATGATGTCTTACCGAGTGGGCCCAGAGATACCTCTCCGTCACACGGAGTGACAAATCCCAGTCTCGATTCGTGCCAACCCAACAGATACTTTCAGAGATACCCGTAGTGCACCTTTATAGCCACCCAGTTACGTTGTGACGTTTGGCACACCCAAAGCATTCCTACGGTATCCGGGAGTTGCACAATCTCATGGTCTAAGGAAACGATACTTGACATTGAAAAGCTTTAGCAAACGAACTACACGATCTTGTGCTATGCTTAGGATTGGATCTTGTCCATCACATCATTCTCCTAATGATGTGATCCCGTTATCAACGACATCCAATGTCCATGGTCATGAAACCGTGACCATCTATTGATCAACGAGCTAGTCAACTAGAGGCTCACTAGGGACATGTTGTGGTCTATGTATTCACACATGTATTATGGTTTCCGGTTAACACAATTATAGCATGAACAATAGACAATTATCATGAACAAGGAAATACAATAATAACCATTTTATTATTGCCTCTAGGGCATATTTCCAACAAAAAGATGCAAAGTTAATAATGATAGTAACACATACTTGTAGCACTGCCGCTAAATGTCATATTGGTATAAAACGCATGAAGAAACTCCATGCTGATGGATCTTTGGACTCTTTCGATTTTGAATCGGTTGAGACATGCGAACCATGCCTCTTGGTCAAAGATGACTAAGGACCCCGTTTTCTTGTTTGACGGAGCGGGCAAGTGATTTATTGGAAATGATACATGTCGATGTATGCAGTCCAATGAGTCTTGTAGTGTGCGGTGGATATCGTTATTTTCATACCTTCACTGATGATTTGGGTAAATATAGTGTATGTTTACTTAATGAAACACAAGTCTGAATCGTTTGAAAATTGAAGCAATTTCAGAGTGAAGTTTAAGATCATCGTGACAAGAAGATAAAAATATCTGCGATATGATCGTGGAGGTGAATATCTGAGTTACGAGTTTGGCATACAACTTTAGAAAATCTGAAAGTTCTTTCACAACACACGCCACCTGGGACACCATAGTGTGATGGTATGTCCGAACGTCATAGTCATGCTCTATGGGATATGGTGCATGTTATGATGTCTCTTATAGTTTTGCTACTATAAATTTGGGGTTGTGCATTAGAGACAACTACATTCACTTCAAATAGGGCACCATCTAAATCCGTTGAGATGACACCGTGTGAATTATGGTTTGATAGAAACCTAAGCTGTCATTTCTTGATGTTTGGGACTGCAACGCTTGTGTGGAAAATGTTTTCACCTAATGAGCTCGAACCCAAAGCGGACAAATGCATCTTCGTAGAATACCCTAAAAACAGTTGGGTGAACCTTCTATCTCAGATCGAAGCATAAAGTGTTTGTTGCTAAAACGGGTCCTTTCCCAAGAAAAAGTTTCTCTCAAAAGAATTGAGTGGGAGGAAGATAGAACTTGATGAGGTTGTTGAACCTTTGTTTCAACCAGAGAGTAGCGCAACGCAGAAAAAGATGTTTCTGTGGAACCTACGTCAGTTGAAGAAGAAGTAAATGATGATGACCATCAAGCTTCGGATCAAGTTACTATCAAACCTCGTAGGCCGACAAGGATGTGTACTGCTCCTTAGCGGTACGACAACCCTATCTTGGAGGTCATGTTGTTGGACAACAATGAACCTACGCGATGTGGAGAAGCAATGATGGGCCCGGATTCCGACAAATGGTTAGAGGCCATGAAATCCGAGAAACGATCCATATATGAAAACCAAGTATAGACCTTGGTAGACTTGCTCGTTGGACGGCAGGTCGTTGAGTACAAATGGATCTTTAAAATGAAGACAGACGATGATGGTGAATGTCACCATTTGTAAAGCTCGACTTGTTGCAAAGAAGTTTCCGGCAAGTTCAAAGAGTTGACTGCAATGAGACTTTCTCTCGTAGCAATGCTAAAGTCTGTTAGAATTATGTTAGCAGTTGTTGCATTTTTCAATTATGAAATCTGGCAGATGGATGCCAAAACATCGTTTCCTTTCTTGAGGAAAGGTTCTATGTGATACAACTAGAAGGTTTTGTCAGTCCTAAGGATGCTAAAAGGTGTGCAAGCTTTAGTGATCCTTCTATGAACTGAAGCAAGCATCTCAGAGTTGGAATATACACTTTGATGAGGTGATTAAAGTTTTTGAGTCTATACAAAGTTTACGAGAAACTTGTATTTACAATAAAGTGAGTGGGAGCACTGTAGAGTTTCTCATAAGCATATGTGGTTGACATATTGTTGATCGGAAATGATATAGAATTTCTGGAAATCATAAAGGGTTTTTTGAAAAGAGTTTTTCAAAGGAAGACCTGCATAAAGCTACCTAATTGTTGTGCATCAAGGTCTATAGAGATAGATCAAGATACTTGATGAGACTTTCAATGAGTACATACCTTGACAAGATTTTGAAAGAGTTCAAAATGGATCAGTGAGAGAAAGAGTTCTCACCTGATTTGTAAGGTATAAAGTTGAGTAAGACTCAATTACGAGTTACTGTAGAAAATAGAGAAAAGATGAGTGTCATCCCCTATGCTTCAGCCATAGGCTCTATCATGTATGCAATGCTGTGCACAAGACACGATGTCAGCCTTGCCATAAGTATGGTCGGAAGGTTTCAAAGTGATCCTGGAATGGAGCACTGGACAGCGGTCAAGATTATCCTTACTAACTAAAAGACTAAGGAGATGTTTCTTGATTATGGAGGTGATAAAGAGTTCGTCGTAAAGAGTCACGTCGATGCAAGCTTTAACACCAATCTGGATGACTCATAGTAGCAATATGGATACATATAGTGGGGCAGCCATTTGGAATATTACCAAGTGGAGTGTGGTAGCAGTGTTTACGGTTTGACATAAAAATTTGCAAAGTACACACAGATCTGAATGTCGCAGACCCGTTAACTATAAGGCCTCTCTCACATGCAAAGCATGATCGAGCCCCAGAACTCATTGGGTGTTAGATTCATAACAATGCAAATCACATGGTGATGTGAACTAGATTATTGACTCTACTGCAAGTGGGAGACTGTTGGAAATATGCCCTAGAGGCAATAATAAATTAGTTATTATCATATTTCCTTGTTCATGATAATCGTTTATTATCCATGCTATAATTGTATTGACCGGAGACTTAGATGCATGTGTGGATACATAGATAAAACCATGTCCCTAGTATGCCTCTAATAGACTAGCTCGTTGATCAAACATGATTAAGGTTTCCTAGCCATTGACATGAGATGTCATTTGATAACGGGATCACATCATTAGGAGAATGATGGGATGGACAAGATCCAAACTACAAACGTAGCATATGATCGTGTCAGTTTAATGCTACTGTTTTCTGCAAGTCAACTCACTAACACCGGAAGAGTGCCTTGTGTGTAGAAAACATCGCAACATAACTGGGTGACTATAAAGGTACTCTACAGGTATCTCCGAGGGTGTCTGTTGGGTTGGCATGGATCAAGACTAGGATTTGTTACTCCGTGTGACGGAGAGGTATCTTAGGGCCCACTTGGTAATACAACATCACAACAAGCCTTGCAAGCAATGTGACTAAGTGTTAGTCACGGGATCTTGTATTACGGAACGAGTAAAGAGACTTGCTGGTAATGAGGTTGAACTAGGTATGGAGATACCGATGATCGAATCTTGGGCAAGTAAACATACCGAAGAACAAAGGGAACATCATACGGGATTAACTGAATCCTTGACATAGAGGTTCGACCGATATAGATCTTCGTAGAATATGTAGGAACCAATATGGGCATCTAGGTCCCGCTATTGGTTATTGACCGTAGAGGTGTCTCGGTCATGTCTACATAGTTCTCAAACCCGCAGGGTCTGCACACTTAAGGTTCGGTGACGTTTCGGTAGTATAGAGTTATGTATGGTGGTGACCGAAGGTTGTTAGGAGTCCCGGATGAGATACCGGATGGCACGAGGAGCTTCGGAATGGTCTGGAGGTAAAGATTGGTATATAGGAAGTCCCATTTTGGTCGCCGGAAAAGTTTCGGGCTATTCGGTAATGTACCGGGAGTGCCGGTAGTGTACTGGGAGACCACCGGGAGGGGTATTTCGACACAAGAGGCTTCATGGGCTGTGGGAGAGTAAATATCAGCCGTTTTTGGGCTGGTGGAAGTCCCACACAAGGCCCATGCGGCCGGGAGAAAAAGCCCGAAGGGAAAAAGGTGGAAAATGGCCAAAAAAGGAGGAATCCTAGTCCTACTAGGATTGGAGGAGGAGTCATCCGCTCCTCCCCACATTGGCCGACCCAAGGGCTGGCTTTTTGGCAGCCAAACCTCCTCCTCCTCTCCTCCTATATATACTAGAGGATTTTAGGGTTTTGGCACAGAATTTTCAGCCACATGCTACCCGTTCCTCTAGTGCATAGTTTCTCTTCTAGATCGGTTTCTGCAGTGCTTAGGCCAAGCCCTGCCGGAATAGCTCCACCACCATCGCCATAGCACCTTCATGCTGCTAGAGAACTCTTCTACCTCTCCGCTCCCTCTTGCTGGATCAAGAAGGAGGATATCGTCATCAAGCTGTACGTGTGCTGAACGCGGAGGTGCCGTCTGTTTGGCGCTAGATCGGAAGGACCGTGATCAAGATTGCGAGACGGATCGTGACGAGATCGCGGGACAGATCGTGATGAGATCGCGGGACAGATCGTGATGAGTTCGTGGGATGGATCGTGATGAGATCGCGTGATAGATCGTGATGAGTTCGCGGGACGGATCGTGATGAGATCGCGGGACGGATCGTGATGAGATTGTGGGATGCTCGGCGATTTGGATCGCGAAGATGTTCGACTACACCAACCGCATTTCTTAACGCTTCCCGTTTAGCGACCTACAAGGGTATGTAGATCCACTCTCCCTCTCGTAGATGCTCATCGCCATGGATATTTCTTGCGTGTGCGTAGGATTTTTTTTCCCATGCAACGTTCCCCAACGCTTAGGCCAAAAGCCTAAGCTTGGGGGAGTAGGTATTTCTCACCAACATTACATTCATGTTCACACACTTCTTTCAGTTGTCGGTGTTCATGCTTTTTCAATTTACTATCCATGGTAGTTTATTTTCTTTTTTATGCTTTCTTCTTGTGTGTTTAATTAACTTTGAGGAAAATACAGAAAAAAATAGTTCGAGCTTTATTTCCTAGTTGCTTAGTTGTAGCATTAAAGAGAAAACCCAAGAAGATTTCTCGTTCTTCTTTTGCTTGTTGGGAGATTTCCCATGTAAATAATTTTCCTTTCTTTTCTTTGGGTCGTAAGGAGAAGACCACGATGACGTGTTGAGTGGCTCTCATACGTACTATTGTTTATCTTACAAAGAGCCCATATTGCATTGTCTTCTCCTTTGGTTTATTGATTGTAGATTCTAGCTTAGTTCAATGCACGTGCACTATTATTATTATTCACATCGTTCGGTCGTACAAGTGAAAGGCAATGATGATGATATTTGATGAAAAGATTGAGATGGAGAAAAGCTGGTATGAACTCAACCTATCTTGATTTTGTAAATATGAGTAGCTCATCGTTCCAAATTCAGTACATTATGGGTTGAACATGCTTGCAATGATAATTAGAGATTATAGTTATTCATGACATGCTTAATTAGCTAAGAGTGGATAATGGTTCGTCTTGAGTGCCAACATGTGCATTAAAATGGTTGTGATGTAGTATGATAGAATGGTATCCTCCTTTGGATGATTCAAGTGGCTTGACTTGGCACATGTTCACGCATGTAGTTGAAACAAATCAATGTAGCCTCCACGATATTTATGTTCATAGTGAATTATATGATACTCATGCTTGCATTCAATGTTGGTTAATCTCAAAGCATGTTGATGACTGTATCGCCCTCTAGTTGGTCGCTCCCCAGTCTTTTGCTAGCCTTCACTTCTACTAACTGGGAATACTTCTTGTGCATCCATCTCAATAAACCAAAGTTGTTCCATATGAGTCCACCACATCTACCTATATGCGGTATTTACCTACCATTCCAAGTAAATTTGCATGTGCTAAACTTTAAACCTTCAAATAAACTTTCTGTTTTGTATGCCCAAATCGCTCATGTGGCGACTGGGGGCTGTTAGTATCTTCCTTGCTAGGTGGGTTCTTCTCATGATATGTGTTGATTCACTATCATTCACGAGAAAGTGGTTGGTAATCGGGATGCCCAGTTCCATGATCGAGATAAAAAGAAAAATATAATTAAACGAAACTCCCCCAGGACTGTGTTTGTATGGACGGTACCCGTGAATTTGGATCACCGTGGAGTGTGACTGATTGGTAGAGGGGGAGTAAAAACTTTACCATTCTGTTTGGGAACCGCCTATAATGTGTCTAGCATGGAAGATATTGAAAACCTCTTGGTCATTATGTGATCAACGAAAGCATACCGCTCCAAAATCATTACCTATCTCTGTTTTAAAAGCTTGACCTCTAGCACCTCTGCAAATCAATGCTTCCCACTATGAAGGGTCTTTCCATTTACTTTACTGTTGAGTCATCATCCTCTTATAAAAAGCACCAGTTAGAGAGCACCATTGTCATTTGTATGCCTTGCTATTAATTGATATTGAGTATGAGCATGACTGGATCTCTCTCACTGTGAATTACAATGTTTTGTTAGTCCTTGTTCTCCAGAGGTGCTCTGCATTTATATTTTGCAGTCTCAGAAAGGGCTAGCGAGATACCATTATGTCATACTGTATCATGATTGTTTTGATAAAATTGTTGTCATTCGAGACTTGTTATTATTTCTCGCTAGTTGACTATGTCATTGCTATGAGTAAATGTGAGACCTAAGTGTTATTGTGAATATGGTTAGTTTATAATCTTTGCTGAAAATCTGAATATAAGTTAGACATATTTACGACAACAAGATCAAACAGAGTTTGTATAAGTTTTTCTTTATCACTTTCATTTTATCAACTGAATTTCTTGAGGACAAGCAAAGGTTTAAGCTTGGGGGAGTTGATACGTCTCCAACGTATCTACTTTTCCAAACTCTTTTGCCCTTGTTTTGGACTCTAATTTGCATGATCTGAATGGAACTAACCTGGACTAACGCTGTTTTTAGCAGAATTGCCTTGGTCTTATTTATATGCAGAAATAGAAGTTCTCAGATCGTCCTGAATATTTAAGGAGAATATTTTGGGAATTAATAAAAAATACTGGCGAAAGAATCAACTGCAGGGGGCCCACCACCTGGCCACAAGCCTGGTGGGCGTGGCCACCCACCTAGGCCGCGCCGAGCAGGCTTGTGGGCCCCCTGCTACTCCTCCGATGTTGTTTCCACTCCTATATATATTCCTATTTGGGGATAGAAAAATCAAGGAGAAGAGTTCATCTCATTTCACGATACGGAGCCGCCGCCACCTCTTATTCTTCCTCGGGAGACCAGATCTGGAGTCCGTTTTGGGCTCCGGAGAGGCGAAATTGACACCCTCGTCATCATCAACCATCCTTCATCACCAATTCCATGATGCTCTCCACCTTTCATGAGTAATCTCATCTTAGGCTTGCTGGACGGTGATGGGTTAGATGAGATTTATCATGTAATCGAGTTAGTTTTGTTAGGGTTTGATCCCTAGTATCCACTATGTTCTGAGATTGATGTTGCTATGACTTTGCTATGCTTAATGCCTGTCACTAGGGCCCGAGTGCTATGATTTCTGATCTGAACCTATTGTGTTTTCATGAATCTTGTAATCAAGGTAGTTTTGTTAGGATTTGATCACTAGTATCCACTATGTTTTGAGATTGATGTTGTTATGACTTTGCTATGCTTAATGCTTGTCACTAGGGCCTGAGTGCCATGATTTCAGATCTGAACCTATTATGTTTTCATGAATATATATGTGTTCTTGATCCTATATTGCAAGTTGTAGACACCTATTACGAGTTATGATCCGCATCCCCCAGGGTGACAATAACTGGGATTCTTTTCGGTGATTACCGTAGTTTGAGGAGATCATGTATTCACTAAGTGTTAATGCTTTGGTCCGGTTATCTATTAAAAGGAGGCCTTAATATCCCTTAGTTTCCAATAGGACCCCGCTGCCATGGGAGGGTAGGACAAAAGGATGTCATGCAAGTTCTTTTCCATAAGCATGTATGACTATATATGGAATACATGCTTACATTACATTGATGTATTGGAGCTAGTTCTGTGTCACCCTATGTTATAGATGTTGCATGATGAATACCATCCGACATAATTACCCATCACTGGTCCATTGCCTACGAGCTTTCCATATATTGATATTTGCTCAGTTACTTTTCCGTTGCTACTGTTACAAACACTACAAACTGCAACTATCACTTGCCACCGTTACCGTTAGTACCATATTACTTTGCTGCTGAACGCTTTTCTGTAGATATTAAGTCTTTCAGGTGTGGTTGAATTGATAACTCAGCTGCTAATACTCGAGAATATTCTTTGGCTCCCCTTGTGTTGAATCGATAAATTTGGTTTGAATACTCTACCCCCGAAAACTTTTGCGATCACCTATACTTTTGGGTTATCAGACCTCCTTGGGGCGCTTCATCTCCAAGCTTGGTGAACGGGCCCTGTCGTTCTTAAAGATCATGAAAAGAAAGGGGCCCTTCAAATGGACCGCAGAGGCAGACGTAGCCTTCGAGGACCTCAACCAGTACCTTACGAGCCCACCGGTGATGGTGGCGCCGCGCCCTCGGGAGCCCCTAGTGCTATACCTGGCTGCCACCCCCACTCTGTCAGCGCCGCATTGGTGGCGGTCAGGCAGGAGCGTATGAAAATGCGCACCTCACCAACAGACACAGGCGGGAACCCCGACCTGGAGCAAGGAGGCTCGCAGGGTTCCGAGGAGCCTGTTCCTCCCCAAAACGGTGTTCCTGAGGCCCCAGCCGCCCCGACGGTCCCTGGGGCGCTCAATCCTCATGAGGCCCCAACCGCCCCGATGGTCGTTGGGGCGCTCAATCCTCATGAGGCCCCAGGCGCGTCAATGACCCCTGAGGCGCTCAATCCTCATGAGGCCCTGACCGCTCCGACGGCTCCAGAGGCCCCGAAGCCTCCTGAGCCCGCCACAGGACAGGACACCATGGGAGACCTCACCCTCGGCGAGCACCTGATCTACTACATCAGCACGGTGCTACGAGACTCACGCTCATGTTACCCCACACAACAGAAGCTCCTCCTAGCGCTTCTTGTCGCTTCAAGGAAACTGCGCCACTACTTCTAGGGGCATCCCATCAAGGTCGTCTCCGTGTACCCCCTGGAGAAGGTCCTGCACAACCCAAATGCAACGGGAAGAGTTGCTGGATGGAACATCGAGCTGCAAGACTTCAACATAGAGTTTAGCACGACCAGGGTCATCAAAGGGGCAGCCATGGCGGACTTCATGGCGGAGTGGACGGACGCCCCTGATCGAGGGCTGGACAGAAGCCAGTCCCTCACCCCCGGTGATGATACACCTGAGCGATGGATCATGCACTTCGACGGAGCCTTCACGCGCATGGGAGTAGGGGCTGGGGTCGTTCTCACTTCCCCAGCAGGAGACAAGCTTAGGTACGTTGTGCAGCTCTGTTTCCAGCATGGAGAGAAGGTCTCCAATAACATCGTGGAGTACGAGGGCAACGGCGGCCTTGGGGGTTCGGTGCCTCACCGTCATGGGTGACTCCCAGCTCCTTATCAACTTCTCCAACAAAGAGTACACACCCAAGGACGAGCATACAGAGGCCTACTTGGAAGAGGTATGTAAGATCGAAAAACATTTTCAAGGATTGGAATTGCAACACATCCCAATCGGCACAAACAAGGAGGCCCATGACATCGCCAAGAGGGCGTCGCGACGTGAGCCTCAGGAGTCAGGCGTCTTCGAGGAGCGACACTTCAAACCCGCCGTGGTACCACCCTCTCGGGACCCGACGCTACGAAGTGAGGAGCTCCCACCAGCACCGCCCTTGGGGGTTCCGGACTGTGGCCAGCCCTTAGGAACCTGACTGCTCCTGGCACTAGAGCCTCAGGACGGCAACTTGATGCAGGAGATTAGGTCCTACTTGCTCTACGTCATGCTACCAGAAAAGGAGAAAGACGTAGAGTGCGTAGCATGGCAGGACACGACCTACTGCTTGCAAGACGACGACTTGTACTGCAGGCGCCCGAACGACGCCACATTCCGATACATCTCCAAGGAGCAAGGGTGAAAGGTGCAGGAAGACATCCACGGAGGGGACTACAAGGACCACTCCTCGTCGTGCACCCTTGTAGGAAAGGTGTTCCGATCTGGCTTCTATTGGACCTCGGCGCTTAACGACGCCATCGAGTTGGTCCGATCTTGCGAGGCCTGCCAGGTCCACGCTAAGCAAATTCACCAAGCCACCCAGGGCGTCTAGACCATCCCGCTCTCCTGGCCCTTTGCGGTCTGGGGGCTAGACATACTGGGGCCCTTCCAGCGGGCTAGACATACTAGGTACCGCTACCTCTACGTCACCATCGATAAGTTTACCAAGTTGGCGGAGGTGGAGCCAGTGCATACCTTCCTAGTTGGATCAACCGTCAAGTTCATCAAGGGCATCGTGAGCCAATTCGGCATACCCAACTGCATCATCACCGATAATGGTTTGCACTTCACAAGTAGCCTCATCAAGACTTATTGCGCTAACCTTGGATAGCAGATTTGCTATGCCTCGGTAGCCCACCCCAGGAGCAACGACCAGGCGGAGCACGCCAATGTGGAAGTCTTGCGAGGCCTCAAGAAAAGGAGCTTCAAGAAGAAACTGGAGGCTTGCAGCAGGGGCTGGGTTGATGAGCTCCAGTCCGTGCTGTGGTCCATCCACACCACCATGACTAAGCCTACCAGCAAGACCACATTCTTCCTCGTCTATGGAGCCGAAGGCGTCCTCCCCCACGAGGTCAATCACCGCTCCCCGTGGGTCTTGGCACTCGACGAGGAGCGCCAGGACGCTGCGTGAGGAACCAACCTCGTGTTTGGGGAGGAAGCTCATCGCATAGCCTCGCTCCAAGCTGAAATGTATCAGCAAGCGCTATGGCACTACCACTACCGTAATATACGCTCCAGGACCCTCGAAATCGGAGACCTCATCGTGAGGCGGGTTCTCTCTAGGGAGGTCTTGCACAAGCTCTCGCCCATGTGGGAGGGACCATTACAGGCCGCTGAAGTCTCTAGGCCTGGTGTCGTGTGCCTGGAGACTCAGGATAGGGTCCCCATCTAGAATGCCTGGAACATCCAACACCTCCGGAGGTTCTACCCGTGACACTCTCACGTAATAATGAGCGGGCTATATATGCCCAGAGCCCCCCGAGGACGCGGAGGGGTTCCTCCCATGCAATGTGGCAGCCATAGCTCCGCTCTTGTGGAGAAGTCAACACTGCCCATCAATGGCTATGCCCACGCAACGTGGATGCCCTACGCTCAACGCTAGGGGAAGATGAAGACTAGTCTAGGTGCCGGATGCGGCTGTTATTTGCTCTTCTCGTATTTCAATTTTCCAACTTTCCTGGAACAAAACTCGGGGCTTTTTGCAAACCATGTTTTAAAGAAATGGGTCAGGGATTTGTGTTCATTGCCATTTCCCATCCTTGGTTTTCTCTCTTTAGGACGGGCACTCGCCTTGGCGCCCGGATCCTCGTGGGGTACTCCTGGATGAGTTAGCAGGCGCGTGCCACTTCATACTCTCCCGGGGGATCCATTCACGGCATAACGCGCCACCTTGGAGCCTCGGGAGGCACACCCCTCCCAGGGCAGGAAACAAAAATTTTCTTTCGCGAGCCGCTTGAGCATCTAAGGGGGATCCTGAGCAACGCCGCCACAGGAACCTTACCGATCATATAGCCACTTGGAACCCTCGATGCCGCCCTTGGTGATCCGGTCAGCATCGAGGGTGACGGGGCCTCACCTCATAGTTGCGTCCTTGGTGATCCGGTCATACACTGCGATGGTAGGGAAATGTGCGGGACAGGGACCTGCCGATGTAGAGCTGCTTGAGCGTCAATGGGGGCTCCTGAGCAACGCACCTCAGGAGCCTTACCGGTCATATAGCCACTCGAGACCCTCGATGTCGTCCTTGGTGATCTGGTCGGCATCGAGGGTGTCGAGGCCTTGCCCCGTAGTTGCGACCTTTGACCAGTCATACACTATAGTGGTAGGGAAATGTACAGGACTGGGGCCTATGGACACAGAGTGTCGAAAGGGCTCCCAACCTGCCTCACCTATAAGAACAAGTCCACAGGACGTCCGAACTCCCCAAGCGCCATAACTATTCCTCCCCTGGAACCTACAACGAGCATGGCAAGAACAGGAAAATAAGGGAAAAAAACCATGGGGGTTGACGCTTCGGGAGCTCTGGGCCCACGCGTCAGCGCTCAGCCGGCGCAGACGCTTCAAGAGCAAAGGAGCGAAGCCGTGGCGGCTGGCTTCCCCCAAGGTCCGAGCAAGCTGGCGTAGTGGCGCATCATAGCTGCTGACGCTCGGGCCCCCTCGATGGAGGAGAGACGCCCGTCTCGAAGGGCAAGCTCATCTCCAAGATCGCCGCAGTCGACATCTTCCAGGAAGCACCCCAGCCGCTCACCCTCACCACCAAAGACCTTGATGAAGAGCGTCGCCACCCCGTCGTACTTGAAGTGGAGGGTGCGCCTCCCCACCAGGCCGCGGGTTCGGGCAAACTTTTGTCGCCCGTGGGTTAGGTACACATAACCCTTTGGGGTGACTACGACCTCCACCCACGATGCCACGTTGCCGCAACCGTGAGCCTGCAGCCATAGGCCGTCAGCATCCTCGGCCGACAGCACCCCCGCGAAGGAGCTCGGAAGTTGAATCCAGGAGGTCTTCAGCCTCTCCACCCACACCACGAACTCCTGGGCCGTATCGGCCATATGGAGCCATGGGCATGGCGCAGGGTCGCCACCGCCACCATCCCACCACGGACGCTACCTCCTCGAATACTACGGGCGCCCGCACTGGTCGGAGCCACACCACAGCCGCCGATGGTAGCCCTATACCGTGCATGAGCGCCCCCGTGCCCGCGGGGAACTACCGCTGGTGTTGGGGCATTCTTTCGGGGACGACCGTGGCCCCTCCTAGGCGGCGGTGAAGCAGGGCTCTCTCAGGGGCCTTCCCCTTCTCAGCGGCGGAGTGCTTCCTCACTAAGGCCATGATTGGGAGAACGGCGCCTTAGAAGTTGGGTGGCGAAGAAGACAAAGGTTTGTGGAAGGTTTTCTCGCCCTTGCCTGCTTATGTACAACCAGGGGCCAACCGGCACCCCCTCGCATCTCGGGAGGCATGCATGCTCCGATGGGTTGCATCCATGCGGCCCAAGGGAAGAAGGCCAAGGCGGCAGCAGCATTCAAGGAAGGGTAATGATGGCCAGCGCTGCACACAGGAGTCACATTAGTTTGACTTGTGGCAGTTCCTGATGCCTTCAGGGAGCGGGGGCATCACCGCTCAGCGTTCGACGCATGTAAAGCTTGGCCCATAGGTAATTGGGGCTCGTGGCGCTACGAGACACCTTTAAAGGCTTCACCTAGAAGCCCACTCGGGCGCACCTTGGGCCTGGGCTCTACTATCGGCGTTCTGGGAACGAGGGTACCCAGTACTGCCTGCCTACGGCCCCGGACGTGGCCCACTTCCTCAGCTAGACGCGGCCTGGCACGGCTCCGCTCACGACAAAGCCCTCGCGAGGAAGAACGACATCAAGACCAGCAAGGACAGGCCTCCTCGGCCCCCCTCCGGAGCGGTGGAGATCTCTATGCAGAACCTGGCCTCAGGAGTCAAAGATGACACAGGGAAGGATAGGCGGGCGCTAGCGCGCTAGGAGGTGCAATTTCCCCTTTGGTGCAAAGGGAGCTAGGACGTACGCGGGTTCTCGAAGCGCCGCCCAAAGGTTTCCATTCCAGTGCAACAAGACCATGACCATGAGCCCCGTAGGGCGGATGTCATCGCCGATCCCACCACTACATCATCGACATTCACTTTGGAGGCGGAGACCACCTTTGGGTACGGCGCGGCTGTACTCCTGTCCCCCTTCAAATTTGGACTTTGTGGGATCCCTTCCCGCCATTGTGAGAAGGGAAGAGGATCCGGGCCGACGCTATATATAGAGGCTAGGTCACACCATAGAGGGCTCCGGATTCATGACTTAGCCACCCGACGACCCACTAGACAAGGCAGAGAGCCAAGAACACCACTAGAGCCCCCTCGCGAGGCTCGAAACCACTATACGAGTTCATCCACCACACCTACCCAAGAGGCAATCCACCAAAGCAGGAGTAGGGTATTACGCTTCACAACGGCCCGAACCTGGCTAAACTGGCGTGTTCATCTTCCTCCTCATCATTGTGCGAGTTTCCGTGGTAACCATCGAGTAGCGAGCTAGGTAGGGCGAGGTTGTAGGGGATCTTCGCACATGCCCGTGTGTTCGAACCTTGAGGGTCTTCCGGAACGCGAAATCCGACAAACACCATATGACACGCTCTACTCAGAGTTATCGGGATTTGTGTCAAAATTAGCATCAACATAACCCTTCATGACGAGATCTCTGTCACCTCCATAAATGAGAAACATATCCTTGGTCCTTTTCAGGTACTTCAGAATATTTTTGCTGATGCCTAGTGATCAACTCCTAGATTACTTTAGTACCTCCCTGTGAAACTTATGGCAAGGCACACATCTGGTTTATTACAAAACATGTCATACATTATAGAACCTATGGTCGAGGCATAAGGAATGACTTTCATTCTCTCTATATGTTCTGTCGTGGTCGGGCTCTGAGTTTGACTCAATTTCACACCTTGCAACGCAGGCAAGAACCCTTTCTTTGACTTGTCCATTTTGAACTTGTTCAGGACTTTCTCAAGGTATATGCTTTGTGAAATTCCTATTAAGTGTCTCGATCTATCACTATAGATCTTGATGCATAATATGTAAGCAACTTCACCGAGGTATTTGATTGAAAATTCTTATTCAAGCATCCTTTTATGCTATCCAGAAATTCTATATCATTTCCAATAAACAATATGTCATCCACATATAATATTAGAAATTCTACAGAGCACCCACTCGCTTTCTTGTAAATACAGGCTTCTCCATAAGTCTATATAAAACCAAATGCTTTGATCTCCTAATCAAAGCATATATTCCAACTATGAGATGCTTGCACCAGTCCATAGATGGATCGCTGGAGCTTGCACACTTTGTTAGCACCCTTAGGATCGACAAAACCTTCTAGTCACATCATATACAACTCTTCTTTAAGTAATCGGTTAAGGAATGAAGTTTTGATGTCCATTTGCCATATTTCGTAATCATAAAATGTGGCAATTGCTAACATGATTCTGATAGACATAAGCATCAGTACAGGTGAGAAAGTCTCATCATAGTCAACCCCTTGAACCTGTCGAAAACCTTTTGCATCAAGTCGAGCTTTGTAGACAGTGATATTACCATCAACATCCATCTTCCTCTTAAAGATCCATTTATTTTCAATGGCTTGCTGATCATCGGGCAAGTCCACCAAAGTCCACACCTTGTTCTCATACATGGATCCTATCTCAGATTTCATGGCCTCAAGACATTTATCGGAATCTGGGCACATCATAGCTTTATCATAGGTTGTAGGTTCACCGTTGTCTAACAACATGACTTCCAGGACAGGATTTCCGAACCACTCTGGTGCAGAACATGCCCTGGTTGACCTACACGGTTCAGCAGTAACTTGATCTGAAGTTTCATGAACTTTATCATTTGCTTCCTCCCGTGTTTGTGTAGGCATCACGGGAATGGTTTTGATTGATGTGCTAATTTCCAATTCGAGAGAAGGTACATACCTCACCAAGTTCTTCTTTCCTGCCACTCACTTCTTTCGATAGACACTCCTTCTCTATAAAGGATCCATTCTTGGCAAAATCTTGCCTTCATATCTGTGGTAGAAGGTATACCCAATTGTTTCTTTAGGGTATCCTATGAAGACACACTTCTCTGCTTTGGGTTCGAGCTTATCAGGCTAAAGCCTTTTGACATAAGCCTCGCATCCCCAAACTGTAAGAAACGATAGCTTAGGTTCTTGCCAAACCATCATTCATACGGTGTCATCTCAACGGATTTAGATGGTGACCTATTTAATGTGAATGCGGCTGTATTTAATGCATAACTCCAAAATGATAGCGGTAAATAGGTAAGAGACATCATAGGACGCACCATATCTAATAAAGTATGATTGTGACATTTAGACACACCATTACGCTATGGTGTTCCAGGTGGTGTGAGTTGTGAAACAATTCCACATTGTCTTATATGAAGGCCAAACTCGTAACTCAAATATTCACCTTCGCGATCAGATCGTAGAAACTTTATTTTCTTGTTACGATGGTTCTCCACTTCACTCTGAAATTCTTTGAACTTTTCAAATGTTTTAGACTTGTGTTTCATCAAGTAGATATACCCATACGTACTCAAATGAACTGTGAAGGTTAGAAAATAATGATACCCGCCGTATGCATTATTTCCAATAAGTTAGCTCGCTCCCTTGTTCTGAAGAACAGAGTTTTAGTCGTCTTACCCATGATGCATGGTTCGCAAGTATCAAGTGATTCATAATCAAGTGATTCCAAAAGTCCATCCGCATGGAGTTTTGTCATGCACTTTACACCAATATGACCTAAACGGTAGTGCCACAAGAATGTTGCACTATCATTATCAACTTTGCATCTTTTGGCATGAATGTAATAGTATGTGTATCGCTACTATCGAGATTTGACAAGAATAGACCATTCACTAAACGTGCATGACAATAAAAGATGTTACTTATATAAATACAACAACCTTTATTCTCTGACTTAAATGAATAATCGGCTCGCAATAAACAAGATCCAGATATAATGTTCATGCTCAACGCTGGCACGAAATAACAGTTATTGAGGTCTAAAACTAATCCCAAGGTAGATTTAGAGGTAGCGTGCCGATGACGATCACAGCAACCTTGGGACCATTCCCGACACGCATCGTCACCTTGTCCTTAGACAATCTTCGCTTGTTCCGTAGCTCCCGTTTTGAGTTACAAATATGAGCAACCGAACGAGTATCAAATACCCAGATGCTACTATGAGCATTAGTAAGGAACACATCAATAACGTGTATATGAAATATCCCATTGTTCACTTTGCCATCCTTCTTATCCGCCAAAAACTTGGGGCAGTTCCGCTTCGAGTGGCAATTTCCTTTGCAGTAGATGCACTCAGTTTCATGCTTAGGCCTAGCTTTGGGCTTCTTCATAGGAGCGGCAACTTGCTTTCCATTCTTATTTAAGTTCCCTTTCTTTCCTTTGTCCTTGTTTTTCAAACTGGTGGTCTTGTTAATTATCAACACTTGATGCTCTTTCTTGATTTCTACCTCCGTCGATTTCAGCATCGCAAAGAGCTCGAGAAATGTTTTCTCCATCCCTTGCATATTATAGTTCATCACGAAGCCTTTATAGCTTGGTGGAAGTGACTGAAGAACCCTGTTAGTAATACTCTCAACTGGAAGGTCAATTCCCAGCTGATTCAAGTGGTTGTGGTACCCAGACATTCTGAATATGTGTTCACTGACAGAACTGTTCTCCTCCATCTTATAGCTAAAGAAATTGTTGGAGACTTCATATCTCTCAACCCGGGGAGAACACTTTTATCTTGAAGTTCAGGTGAAGGGACCATCTTATAATGCTATTGTCGTTCTAAGAAAAATAAGATGCATAAAGGATAAACATCACATGCAATCAAAATATGTGACATGATATGGCCATTATCATCTTGTGCTTATGATCTCCATCTCCAAAGCAATGACATGATCTCCATCGTCACCGGCATGACACCATGATCTCCATCATCTTGATCTTCATCATCGTGTCATCACGTGGTCGTTTTGCCAACCATTGCTTCTACAACTATTGCTAACTCATAGAGATAAGTTAAAGCAATTATATTACAATTTAATAAATTAAAGACAACCCTATGGATCCTCCTGGTTTCTGTAATCATCGACATGCAAGTCGTGAATTATTACAAAACATGATCATCTCATACGTCCACATATATCACATCATGTCTTGACCATATCACATCACAACATACCCTGCAGAAAAAAGTTAGACGTCCTCTACTTTGTTGTTGCAAGTTTTACGTGGCTTCTATACGCAACTAGAAAGAACTATTCTTACCTACACAAAACCACAACAATGATTATCAAGTTGCCTTTTAACCTTCTGCAAGGACCACCGTACTCAAATTCGATTCAACTAAAGTGAGAGAAACTGACACCCACCAGACACCTATATGCAAAACAAGTTGCATGTCTGTTGGTGGAACCGGTCTCATGTACGTGGACATGTAAGGATGGTCCGGGCCATTCATCCCACAATACTACCGAATCAAAATAAGACATTGGTGGTAAGCAATATGAATGTCACCACCCACAACTCCTTTGTGTTCTACTCGTGCATATCATCTACGCATAGACTTGGCTCATGATGCCACTGTTGGGGAACGTTGCATGAAAAGCAAAAACATTCTACACACACGCAAGATCTATCCATGGAGATGCAAAGCTATGAGAGGGAGAGAGCTTTTACATACCCTTGTAGATTGCTAAGCGGAAGCGTTTATCAATGCGGTTGATGCAGTCATACACCTTCACGATCCGTTTTATCAACAGTAGCAGTGATAGTTTTGTAGCAACTGTAGTAGTAACTTAGCTAGAACGATAAGTGGAAAGCTCGTAGGCACTGGATCGGTGTATTCTTTGGATGATATTCATCATATAACAGTCATAACCTAGGGCGACATAGAACTAGCTCCAGTTTGGCAATGTAATGTAGGCATGTATTCCGTATATATTCATATGTGCTTATGGAAAAGTACTTGCATGACATATTTTGTCCTACCCTATAGTGGCAACGGAGTTCATAAGGAAACTAAGGGATATTAAGGCTTCCTTTCAATAGAGGACCAGAACAAAGCATTAACACATAGTGAATACATGAACTCCTCAAACTACGGCCATCACTGTGAAGTATCCCAAATATTGTCACTATGGGTCGATGGATCATAATACGTAATAGGTGCATATGACTAGGCAAGATCGGATCCAAAACTTGGATATAATGATAATAACATAAACGGTTCAGATCTGAAATCATGACACTAGGGGCCTAGTGACAAGCATTAAGCATGGCAAACTCATAGCAACATCAATCTTAGAACGTACTGGATGATACGTCTCCAACGTATCTATTATTTTTGATGATGGCATGCTATTATATTATCTGTTTTGGATGTTTATATGCATTAATATGCTATTTTATATTATTTTTGGGACTAACCTATTAATCTGGAGCCTAGTGTCAGTTTCTATTTTTTCCTTGTTTTTGAGTTTTGCAGATATGGAATATTAAACGGAGTCCAAACGGAATAAACCTTCAGAAAGAATTTGTCTAGAAGGAAACAAATCAACCAGGCTTGGAGTGCATGCCAGGACTTGTGCCAGGAGGTCACAATCCTGCTAGGCATGGGCCCCCCTAGCCGCACCTCGCAGGCTTGTCATCTCCCGGCAGGTCTCCTAACCCTAATCTTTGGCCTATAAACACCCAAATATTGTCGAAACATCAGAACGAGCCACGAAAATACATTTCCACCACCAGAGGTCTCTATTCCCAAGAGATTCAATCTTGGAGCCTTTTCCAGTAATCTGTCGGAGAAGGTTTCGATCACGGAGGGCATCTACATCAACTCCATTGCCTCTTCGATGATGCGTGATTAGTCAACCATAGACCTACGGGTCCATAGCTAGTATCTAGATGGCTTCTTCTCTCTCTTTGATCTTCAATACCGTGTTTTCCACGATCTTGATGGAGATCTATGCGATGTAATCCTCTTTTGTGGTTTGTTTGTCAAGATCCGATGAATTGTGAGTTTATGTTCAGATTATCCATGAATCTTATTTGAATCTCCTCTGAATTCTTGTTTGCATGATTTCATATCCTTGTAAGTCTCTTTGAGTTATTGGTTTGGTTTGGCCACCTAGATTAATAATTCTTGCAATGGGAGAAGTGCTTGGTTTTGGGTTCAATCTTGCGTTGTCCTCACCCAGTGACATAGTAGGGGCAGCGAGGCACATATTTTATTATTTCCATCAAGGGTAACAAGATGGTGTTTTCATCATATTTCTTGAGTTTATCCCTCTACATCATGTCATCTTTCTTAATGTATTACTCTGTTCTTCATGAACTTAATACTCTAGATGCAGGCAGGAGTCGGACGATGTGTGGAGTAATAGTAGTAGATGCAGAATCGTTTCGGTCTACTTGATACAGACGTGATTCCTATATGCATGATAATTGCCTTGGATAAATACATGATTATTCTCTTTGCTATCAATTGCTTGACAATAATTTGTTTACCCACCATGATATTTACCATCGAGAGGGAAGCCTCTAGTGAAACCTATGGCCCCAAGGTCTACTTTTCATTATATACTTTCAGATCTATAAACCAAAAATACTTTTCTGCAATTTATTTACCTGTTACTTTCCTTTCTCGTTTACATCTATCTCTATCGTATCTAATCCTTGCAAATAACCGTGAAGGGATTGACAACCCCTTTATAGCGTTGGGTGCAAGTGTTTGATTGTTTGTGTAGGTGCATACATTAGTGACTTGCTTGTTCCGCCTACTGGATTGATACCTTGGTTCTCAACAACTGAGAGAAATACTTATCTACTTAGTTGCATCACCCTTTCCTCTTCAAGGGAAAACCAACACAAGCTCAAGAGGGAGCAAGAAGGATTTTTGGCGCCGTTGCCGGGGAGGATACACATCAAGCCTACCAAGTACCCATCACAAACTCATCTCTGGCATTTATATTATTTGCAATTTGCCTCTCGTTTTCGTCCCCCCCCACTTCTAAAACAACTTTCAGGACAAACCAGAAAGATTTGCCCTTTTATTCACCTTTCTTCCGTTCGCCTTTTCGTTTGCTATGTGTTGCCATGTGCCTTCTATTTGCATCTTCGCTTGCTAAAAATCTATTGATATGGATCCTCATCCACTTGCTAATATTTTCAAAAGACCAAATTATGATGAACCAATTGCTAGTGAGTTGAGTGCACTTGATTATCTCTATGAAGTTTTGTTTGAAAATCATGAATCTGAAAATTTTGATGAAGTGTTGAAAGAAGGAATTTGTAAGGAGATTCATGATAGTTCCTCAAATGAAAAGCATGATTGCCATATTGTTAGTACGAATTCTCTGAATATCCATGATGCAAATGATATGCAAAACCACAAGCTTGGGGATGCTATGTTTAATGAATATGATATTGTTTCTTCCCCATGTTTTGATAATGACACTTATGCTATAATTGATGATGGAAATAATGCTTTATTTGATAGTTATATTGTGAAATTCCTTCATGATGCTACTGAAAATTATTATGAGGTAGGAACATATGCTTGTAGTAATTGCAATAATATCAAGTTTCCTCTGTATGTGTTCCAAGTTTTCAAGTTATGCTTGTTTTGCCTTCCTATGCTAGTTGATTCTTGCTAGTTGATTCAAGTTATGCATAGGAAGTGGGTTAGACATAAATGTGCTTCTCATGAGATTCATGATGCTTTGTTGCATATTTCAATTACTACTTTTTATGTGAGCATCTTCGAGATCATTTTGCCTAGCTAGGGGCGTTAAACAACTACATGATTATTTGCTTTTCTATCAATTACTTGATAGTAATTTGTTTACCCACCATGATATTTTCCTTCTAGAGAAAAGCCTCTAGTGAAACCTATGGCCCCCGGGTCTACTTTTCATAATATACTTTTAGATCTATAAACCAAAAATACCAAAAATACTTTTCTGCAATTTATTTACCTTTTACCTTTCGTTCTCATTTACATCTATCTCTATCGGATCTAATCATTGCAAATAATCGTGAAGGGATTGACAACCCCTTTATAGCGTTGGGTGCAAGAGTTTGATTGTTTGTGTAGCTGCATCCATTGGTCACTTGCTTGTTACTCATACTGGATTGATACCTTGGTTATCAACAATTGAGGGAAATACTTATGTACTTTACTACATTACCCTTTCCTCTTCAAGGGAAAACCAACGCAAGCTCAAGAGGTAGAAGTGGATACTAGGGATCAAGTACTAAAAAAACTAACTCGATTGCAACATGAATCTCATCCAACTCCTCATCGACCAGCAAGCCTACGAAGGAATTACTGACTCCTGATGGGGAGCATCATGAAATTACCAATGGAGAAGGTTTGGTGATGATGAAGACCAAAGATTCCCATCAGCAGAGCCCCAAATGGACTCCACATCTAGCCTCCCAATGAAGAACAGGAGGTGGCGGCGACTCTGTATTGTGAAACACGATGAAACTTTCTCTCTAATTTCTTCCTCAAAATTTAGGATTTTATAGCACTGGAATTAGGGTCAAAGGGTCCACGAAGTGGGCACGCTCCACCAGGCCGCGCTAGGGGGGGGGGTCTGGCGCACCATGGTGGAGGGTGGCCACACCGGGCCCCTCTTTGGTAGCTTATGGCTCCAATATTCCACATATAATCCAAAATAATTCTCTAAAAGGTTTCGTTCCACTCCGAGATCTTTTATTTCGGCAGAAAAAACAATACCATGGTAGTTTTGCTAAAAACAGAGTCAGTCCGGGTTAGTTTCATTCAAATCATGCAAATTAGAGTCCAACACAAGAGCAAAAGTGTTAGGAAAAGAAGATACGTTTGAGAGGTATCAACCATCAAGGAAATAATTCAGTGGCATAGATTCAGCTTTATCAAGCATAGCAGTAGGGTCATCATAAGTTTCAGAAGTAGCATCATCAAGTAGTTGCGACATATCAAGTTGTGGTGTCATAAGCTGATTCGAAATAGTAGGTGAATCAAACACAGAGGTAGATGGTAGTTCCTTACTGCCCCTCGTGTTAGAGGGTATGCTATTGGTTCTAGTATCTTTCGGATTCTTCATAGTGGCAATTGGATATCCTCAAGTGAACACAATAAATAGACATATGCACCCCGACAACGATGCCAGATAGATGTCTTGATTAACCACAAGTATAGGGGATGCACAACGATAACCCACAAGAGTAGGGGATAATTTGTAGCCTTTTTCGATAAGTAAGAGTGTCGAACCCAACGAGGAGCTAGAGGTAGAATTATTATTCTCTCAAGTTCTATCGACCACTGATACAACTCTACGTATGCTAACGCTTACTTTACGAAACTATGAAATTACCTTGCGGGAAAAGAATTAGAAGTACTTTGTAGATAGTTTTGCAAGATAATAAAGAACGAGGAAATAAAATTTAGATGTTGTTTTAATAAAAAGAAGAATAAAGTAAATATAGAAGGTGTGGAAAATTGGTGATAGGATTTGCGATTTTGTCATAGGCAATTGATAACGAGATAGGTAATCATTATTGCAGTTTTATATGAGGGAGAGGCATAAGATAACATACTTTCCATACTTGCATCATATGCACTTATGATTGGAACTCGAGTAAGCATCTGCAACCAATAAAGATCATTAAGGTAAAACTCAACCATAGCATTAAACATCAACTCCCCTTTACTCCCATACGTAAACAACCCCCTTACTTGGGTGTAAGCTATTGTCACTCTAGCCACCCACTATAAGTGAATCATGAACATATTGCAACACCCTCCAGCGTGAATCCTTCACATGTGCACCTCATGGAAGTCACCTTAGGACAACACCAAAATAAACCACACAATTGAAATCAATCAAGATCATCAATCAACCCATAGGACAAAAGAGATCTACTCAAACATCATATGATAGCAACAAATCATTGGATAATAATGTGTAGCATAAAACACCATGTTCAAGTAGGGGGTACAACGGGATGCAGTAGAATGGACCGATATAAATAGATGAGGGAAGGTGGTAGTGGTGGTGATGACGACGAGGAAGTTGTTGGTGTAGATCGCTATCACGAGGGTTGCCCTAGCAGCGCTCGGGCGCCACCGGGAGAGAGGGGGAGAGAGCCCCCTCCTTCTTCTTCTTCATTGGTCTCCCCCTAGATGGGAGGAGAGTTTCCCCTCTGGTCCATGGCCGCCATGGGTCATGAAGGGAAGTAGCCCCACCAAGATTGGATTTATCTCTTTGTTTCTCTTCTATTTTTGTGACTGTTTTCTGACCCCTTCACTGATTCTTAAATATCCGGAGATCCATAACTCCAATCGGGCTGAAACTTTGAGGGGATTTTTATCGCGAAAATAAATTTCTTGCAGAAAACGTAGGGCCCTAACTGACTTAAGTGGGAGGCACAAGCCATCTAGGTGCGCTTAGCCCCCTTAGCATCCCCTGCTAGCTTGTGTCTCCCTCGGGCACCATGTTGTGCCGGTTCAGACTCTCAAAAATCACATATATTCCAAAACAAATCTCCATAAATTTTGATCGCATTTCAACTTCGTTTGATATGGATTTTCTATGAAACAAAAAACACTCAAAAAACAATAATTGGCACTGGGCACTGGATAATTAAGTTGGTGCCAAAAATAATATAACTTGTTGCCTAAATTATATGAAATTTGTAGAATATTTTCATGAAACAATCATAAATTATGGATACAATTTTGACGTATCACACAATAGTTTTTGCGGGTAGTATTACACCCTTATTTATTGATTCAACACAAGGGGAGACAAAGAATATTTTTTGGTCTTAGCAATTGAGTTGTCAATTCAACCACTCATGGGATATCTCTCTCCAACAAGAGTTTTAGTAGCACAACCAAATATTAGTATTAATGGTAATGGTAATAACATCCGTTTTGTAGTGATGGTAACAGTAGCAACATCAATAGTAACATAGCAAGCTTCATTATATGAAAAGAGTAGGCACACGGACAGGTGATTGATAATGATGAAGATGACATCAATCATGTAACAGTTACACAGTAGAGTGACACAAAACTAGCTCCAATTCATCAATGTAATGTTGTCATGTATTCCGCATATAGTCATACGTGCTTACGATAAGAACTTGTATGACATCTTTTTTCCTAACCTCCCATGGCAGTGGGGTCCACAAGGAAACTAAGGAATATTAAGCCCTCCTTGTAATATAGAACTACAACAAAGCATTAACATGTGGTGAATACATGAACTCCTCAAACTATGACAATAACCAGAAAGAATCCCAATTATTGTCACCTTGGGATATGCGGATCATGACACGTAATAGGTGCATACAAATTACAAGATAGGATCTAAAAAACTATCATATTTATAAATACATTATAGGTTTAGATCTGAAATCATGGCACTCGGGCCCTAGTGAGAAGCATTGAGCATAGCAAAGTCATAGCAACATCAATCTTAGAACATGGTGGATACTAGAAATAAAGCCCTATAAAAATAACTCGATTACATGATCAATCTCATCCAATCCCATCACAGTCCAGCAAGCCTATAGAGGAATTAGTCACTCCCAACCATGAGCATTATGGAGCTATTGATGGAGAAGGGTTGATGATGATGACTGCGACGAATGCCCCTCTCTAGACCCCCAAACGGATACCAGATCAGCCCTCTCGAGGAAGAACAAGAGGTGGCAGCAGCTCCCTCTCGTAAAACGTGATGAACACTTCTCTCTTTTTTTCCTGCATAATTGTGAATTTATAAAACTGGAATTAGGGTCGAAGGAGCCACGAGGTGGCCCCAAGCCATCAGGGCATGCCCAGGGGGTGGGTGCGCCCTGTTGGCTTGGAGCCAATAGGTGCCCCCTCAAATGTGTCATTGCTCCAATAATTCTCATATTTTTCCTGAAAAAATGCACATAAAGTTTTGTCTGGTTTCGAGTACTTTTAGTTTTGCACAAAAACAACAACATCGTAGTTGTGTTGAAAATGACACCATTCCTGGGTCATATTAAGTCAAATCATGCAAATTAGAGTCCAAACGAATAGTAAAAGTGTTTGTAAAGTAGATACGTCTGATACGTGTCATATGTACCATTTGTCCGACGAGTGTCCCGTCTAGATTGAATGCATCAAGCACGCGGCCCACGACCACTGTCGCGCACGTGTCCTTGTTCCCTCGCTACCACGTGGGCCATCACACTGGTGCAGTGACATGCTATACAAATGATTTTTAACCCCTTTCCATGATGTAGTTCTAAAACGTCGCCCTGCATGTGTGGGCGATAAGGGGGGTCCATCCCACATGACAAGCGAAACTTGTCGGCGATGGTGACCAATGAACGCAAACGTTTTCCAAAACTAAGTGTATGGGATGTCCACATCTATCACGAACGAGGGTCACCGGATAATCGCTTGAGATATGTGTATCTCCCATACGGTTCATCCTTGCAACTCATGTGAGATTACACTAACATCGCACCCACTATTCTATGAAGCGTCGTTTTCGATGTGCACCGAATTGGAAATAGTTCACGATTATAAAGCGTGTACGATATGGAGACCATCACCAACATTTAGTTCCACTATGACCGTCTGTGATACGATATAAGATTGCATACATTTGTCATTGTAAAATCGTATGCGATGATTGAATATATCCCACATGCAGGGTTTCTAATAAACATTTGTGATTTATAAAACGTCCCAAACGTGTGATCCATACTTCCCAAACATGTCATCAAGAATAACTATGTCGGATGAAGGTCTGTCGCATGCGTGTTTCTTTGACCAACGTTTATGATGGGCACGATATCATACACGGTTCAAAATACGAAATTGTGTGTGATAAGGAGACTAGGATAAATGCTGGTGTTGTTAATCTCCATGTTATTTCTCGTCTGACCGTGCAGGAAGATGAGATTCATCGCACACGCCTCGAATATAGAAACGTGTGTGATGTTAGAGTTGATCGCAGACGTTTTTCTTTCTCAAACTGTGTGCATTGTAATGGCTTGCAGGGCAAGATTTGTCCCTAATTAAATATGTTTGTTCATACAAATAATTTAAATTTGAAAGTAGGAATTCATGTATTTCATATCGAATCCTATTTAGGTTTAAGAACGAATTCATAATTCGATTCACATGTACATATACTCAAGAACTACATAAGCATCAATTATCAAAAAAAGGAAAACTACAGAAGGGACTAATAAAGAATGATGGAAGCATAGTTGTACAAAAGACGGTAAAGAGAGAGCCACATACATTTTGTATGCTAGATAAGGTGAAGTGAAATGCCCATAGTATGCCCTCCTCCATGCCTAACATCACAAAAACCTATATGCACTACATGATGAAACGAATGGAGTATAAGCGGAGGGATGAAAAGAACCTCGGTGGAAAACATTGGCCACTCCCATTGTTGTCCTATGCAAGTACATGTAAAGTCATGATAAGTACATCAGACTTAACATCAACCAAGTACACGAGGTATCTTCCTTAAGTAAACGAGGCATATATGCTCACTATAATAACCAAATATAACCATTTGATAGTGGACAAATGCTCAATGGAACCAATCTAACAACCAGATAACGAAAAGCAAGGGGTGTGCTTAAAAACGAGAAAAATGCTCACTACAATCAACCTAACAACCAGATACAGAAAAGCAAGGCATCTGCTTGAAAACTAGACAAATGCTCATTGCAACCAACCTGGCAACCAAATTCAGAGAAACAAGGCATAAATTTTAGAGCAGTAGTTAAGGGCACATGTTAACCAACACCAGGCATAATGGGTGGTATTGACGAAATTGAACTGCACAGCTCATACTTGCACATAATGAACATCACATTGTGAATAACTAAAGGCAATGCAGTCATGCTCACTGTAACAACCAACTATAGCCATTGAAAACTGGACAAATACTCAATCCAACTAACCTAACAACCAGCTACAAAAAAGGAAGGTATCTGCTTGACAGCTAGACAAATGCCGAATCAAACACAACATGATTATCACAGAGAAAAAGCTACTACAACAATGGGGACGAGATGGCTAGCTATAAAAGGTATGATTTGCTCACAGGATGTTGCCTCACTTTTCATGGAGGGGCACCTTCCACTAGGGATATGAGGTGCCCAGGGTGTGCTCCTTGATGTCGCAGATGAGACGTTTCCCCTTGTAATAGCCGTAGTGTGTGCTATTATCTTGGTGGATGAGATCTAACTTTAGAGCTGACGATCCCAAGCCACCGTCGTAGAAGGTTTCATTCAGAAATGACAAAAGGGGCTCGCTGGCGTAGAAGGATCGCAAATACATGACCGTGAGGCGGAGGAGATCAGCTGCGGGGCCATTGGAGAGATCGAGGGCGGTTGACCCAGAGGTGTTGCCGATGGACCACTTAACTTGTGACATGGCCCGGGTGAAGCCGATGATGTTGATGAGCTTGATGTGCTAGCCGACTCTCCTAAGATATAGGAACACGCGTTCCTGCAGACTTGAAGCCTTCGGCATGGCAACATACACTACTACAAAATGGTCCAAATACGACACATCAATCTCAGACCCTTCGATAAAACTGTGTGTGATAACCAAATCGCAAACGGTATAGCTAAAGCTCTGTTGCTAATGACGTAAACTATGTGCGATGGCGTATCCATCAAATATGATCTAAAAATACTTGCGTGTGCGATGTTTGGCAAACAATTGGCCTAGGTAAACTGTTTGCGATTGGATAATATAACACACACGCTTATGAAAATACAAATGTATGCGATGCACGGCATACAATTCACCCCAATAAACTGTTTGCGATGATCAAGCAGAACACAAATGATTGTCTAGATGATCACGTGTATGATGATGGCATATAGGTCACACGGATGAAATGTTTGTGATGAGTTAAAATAACATAAACGGTTACATAGATGAAGGTGTGTGTGGTAGACAACATACAGTTCGATGCGATGAACTATGTGCGATAAGCAAAAATAACACAAACATTTTCTCAGATCAAGATGTGTGTTATGTACATAGGCTCGGATGTGTTGTGGGCAAATGGTTCCGGATAAAGGACTGTTAAGGACCGAAGAAATCATCACTGACGGTTTTGGTTGTTTATTCCGTATGCGATGTGATTTGCTCAATCTGCCCACAAACATCTATGCTCTGTGTAGAAGAACATGATTGCATACCCAAATTAAGCATCCAATACACACATAACATTGGCGCACACCTTAATAAACTATTACATGCATAATAAACTTATCCCTCTAAAATATGAACATTTCTGCATAGAGGGAGTATGAGAATTGAGAAACGATCATCAAATCATCTACTTCTTGCGAGGCTTGCCACCAACGCTCTACTTTTGGCTCGATCCCTCATTGTCTTCAGGTAGGAGGCACTTCCTCATGTCAATGATCCGCCTGAAGGTCTCGTAGCATGTGTACACTTCCTTGGCCGCGGTGTGGAGGTGATATTCATCCAATTTATTCACATAGACCCTATGCCAGACAGGCTTGTTCTTGTTGCACTCAGCCTTTATGTCAGCGTAGTAGGGGTCGATGATGGCGTAACGTCCCGGACACACCCGCCGGTGGTCGTTACTCCCGGCGGGATCTAGACTAGCATCACAGCTCAATACTAGTCTTTTTTGCGCACTTTGTCCTCACTCATGCGCACCCGGGAACAACTTCCCCGTCGGTCACCCATCCTAAAACTACTCCAAGCCAAGCATGCTTAACCTGGGAGTTCTGTTCGAATGGGCTCCTGGAAAGAAGGAAGGAATTCCTTATTGATATGAGTAGTCTATCATCCCTAATATGCGAGGCTATCACATACATCAGCACTCAGAGGAACCAACGTCCTCGTCGGGTCATAGCAACGTTCCCTCTTGGCACAAACGTCTGTGCTTCCAGTCCGATACATGTGTCATTCTGTGTGCCATGACAGGTCACAAACTTCATGAGCAACATCACCGCGCACCTGTCGGCAAACATCCATGTAACCGTGAGGGTCGGCTCTGATACCAACTTGTAACGCCCCGAACACACCCGCCGGTGGTCGTTACTCCTGGCGGGATCTGGACTAGCCTCACAGATCAATATTAGTCTTTTCTGCGCACATTGTCCTCACTCATGCGCACCCAGGACCAACTTCCCAATCGGTCACCCATCCTAGAACTACTCCAGGTCAAGCATGCTTAACCTGGGAGTACTGTTCGAATGGGCTCCCGGAAAAGAAGGAATTCCTTATTGATATGAGTAGTCTATCATCCCTAATATGCGAGGCTATCACAGATGGCCTTGGCCAGGTCAACATGGGAGTCCATGTTCTTATTGCTGCCCCAGACCCTGTAGTGGCCACGGATGTCGACAAGCTTCTTGCAGGACAAGCCCGAAGTCTTGAGCACCTTTGGATCGTTGGCGTTGTCCATCGTAGCGAACCTATAGTCAGGGCTATTGACAAACCTGGTGAAACAATCACACGACACTATGGCCAGGCAGTAGTGGTAGAGGAGGACATGATGGCCCATGCACAACTGGGTGACAGCAACCTTCTGATCATGCCCGGCACGACCACTGGTGTGAGCGAGGTCGAAGCCGATGACTTTGTACTTGTCATCCGCATCAAGCACCCTCTCCATGGTGTCGATGGAGTCCTCCACCATGCCCGGGTCATTGGTGTACACCACCGTGAGGTATGTCTTCCTCATGTAGGTCTCCCCATGATGCACGCGGGACTCCATTGGAGCGCCGCTGGACATCCTCTCTGTATGCGTCATCTAGGGTGTGCTTATTGTGTTGTGGGGCACGATCAAAAGCGTGAAGAGACTATGGTTAATTCCCGTGTGTATAAATGGGGACGGACGTCCTAGAAAACCAGCACGTCCGGATTCCAGTTTTTGCAGTGCGAGATTTAGTCGTGGGCCGGCCCCAACCGCTGGCAGAGTGCGCACGGAGGGGCGCGAGAGCAGAGCACGCGCATGGACATGAGAGGAGAGCATGCGGTGGGATGCGAGGTCGAACCAGACCACTCTGTACTTGTGCTCGTCAAGTAACAGGTCCATGACACTAGAGTTCTCCATCCAGATCGGATATTTGGTGTGCACCACGAACTGATAGGGCATGTCCAATCCAGCATGCATGGTGAACTAGCGCTCATCGTCGGGAGCCATTGGGAGCACCTTTGGAGCCGCGCAGGATACCCTCGGTTGTGGTTCTTCTTCTTAAGGTCCGGATGTTAATTGTCAATTGCATATTGATGTCGAGATATTAATCGGCCATTGCATACTAAGGAAAAGATAGTACTACCAAAATAAGAGTCTCCCTCATAAGATGTCATTTGCATGGTTGTATCACAAATGACAGAAATAGTACAAAGGTTAACATTCCAACATTACAATACTAAAATTTATACATTAAAAGGTTCAAACCGATAATAGAAATGAAATTCAGCTTATGCAAGAAACTTTGTCATGCAGCTCTAGATGCCTACGGTGATCAGCTGAACATGAACATATATGATAGGTTCATACTAATATTACTACTAGTCTCACAACTTTAGTCTTTCTGCAAAGGGATCCGCCACTGACATGTCATTTATGGGCTTGGCATTAGGACTTCCGAATAGTCTATCAAATGAAGTTACAAAACAAAATTTTGCTTCTACAAAGAGTTTTCCATTCTGTCCTAGTCGTCGGAGTTGATCATCAAACTATTGTTTTTTTTGCGCGATAAATGTAGGGAAAATCTCATTATCTTTAGCACACTTGCTCTCACAAGAAAGAACCTGGCGAACATAATCTTCGGTAACGTCCCTTGGTAGGAGTTCAAGGTAATTTATGAGAGACGGAGATCAAGGCATTCGATGGGATTGTTATATTGTATCACATTATCCACGACCGGGCCTAACCATATCTGCAAAAGAACAGAATGTATTAGTGCTTGGACACAGAACAGATCACTTACGATTTGTAGGGTTTAAAAATTTGAAGTCCCTTGAGTTTAAAATTTAACATGAAAGAGCATCACCTCGACAGATAGCTTCTCCAAGCATGGAAAGAATCTCAACAATCTGACAAATTGGTCCAGGTCGGGGCCGATAGATTCTACTACTAAGACCTTCACTCCACTTAGATATGAGGTCAAGCATGTCGATATGATTTTCTGGATGACAAATGAACGTACATCTTTAATAGACATAAAAAATGTTAATGAAAGAATGAGAAGAGGGTGATTGTTGTACCTAGACGGTTATGGATCCAAAAACAAGTTCAGATAAGCTGATAGGCGTGTAGCTAAACACAGTCAATTTCGTCGCATGAATGACCCTAATTCTTGTTGGACCTTGTTGATCAACAACAAGTAATCTCTCAAGTAAAGGCATGTCTACAATCACCATTTGGTTCTTCACCTTTTGCGATTTGCTATTGCAACACCAACAATACACATAAATTGCCCGGAGACTCATGGAGGTGATGTGGAGGCTACTCAACCCATTGATTGCCTGAATATGAAGGTACTCGAGCACAGTATAGCCGTGGAGAAGGAGCTCCATGTCGTCATTGGGGATGCAGATGGCGATGAGCTCAAGGTGCGTCCATCGAGGAAGCAAAAGAGCAGGATTGGTGTTAATCTGGGGGAAATAGCAGTTCAAGAACCTTGCAAAGTGTAGCATTGGCGCAATGCCTAGCGCGGAGAGTGGCAACGAGCGCATATGTCCATCATTAAAATGGAGCTCCTCGAGATGATGTAGGGCTGACGATAAGAATCACTCATCAAGCTTGGCTCGGTCCTTGTCATTGGAATGGAACTTGCCCATGGTAATGCCTTTGATTGGGCCACAACGCGTGACGAGGATATGGGATAGTGCATCCAAGCGTTTGCGATAGCCAGTGCACATCATGTGCTCACTGATGATGCCGAGAGGGTCGCAGCGCCATAGGGGGCGCCACCATCAAGAGAGGACGGTTGTGCACACGCCTTCTTTGATAGGGAGGAGGAAGTACATGACTCTCAACATATCGTCGGGGAGGCTTCTGATGAAGTCTACGCCTATCGGAGGCACTGGTGTTTCTCGGTGAGCCCGCCTCCGCTTGTTGGCAACCTCGACATCCACGTCTGGAGAATGGCGCCAGTGTATCTTTCTGTCAAGAGTGGAGCAGTGGGATGATAGTGATTTTGTAGCTAGATAAGGGTAGAAGAATAGTGCATTGGTAATTGCAAGATACTACTTACAAGTTAGGAACAGTTTTAACAGATTAAGAAAATGAAATCCCAATTGGTTGCTGAAATACTACACAGTTACATTGATATTGCTATGCAAGTCAACGTGCATATATTACAAAGAACACTTACTTCCAATATAGCATGTATGTAGAATGTCGTCGGGGAAGGTAGCATTTATCGTCTGATAAGGCTCTTTTAAGTGCAGCTTAATTTTAGTGCGAACTTTTAGTAGATAAAACTTAGAAATTTCTCCCCAAAGGCGTTCTTGAAAGTAGGAGTGACAATCTTCATCATTTTTTACAGAAACTACAATTGTAAATCCATGGTTTGTGCTCAATGTGACATCCCTGGAGTCTTCTGTTATGTAAAGTCAAAGATTTAGCGCTACAATTGTCATTGCATCACAACGGATGTATTGCAAGAAACGATAAGATTGTTATAGAACATGGTAACATGATAGCATGAGAGTAGTAGTTAAAAGAACGACACATGCACATCACTTGATTTGAAAGGATAAAGAATTAGAAGTAAACAGATAATGTAACCATGATGTCGAGCAAATATATATGGGAGTAAACGAAAGAACAATACAACTTTAATTTGCCTAGTATAGAAGGAAAAGGATAAGAAGAAGAAGAAATCACATTTGACATAAATGCTGCATGTGGCACCTTTAAACCAAATGTAGCAATCTATAGTATAGGTTCAGAAAAACAATAGGCCATGCATGTCAACCCAAGTAGTGCGAGATTGAACACATCGTGCGCTGCGTGAAGTCGTCTGGTACGGTAAGATGGAAGTCCTCGGTTTTCTGGCCGAGTCCGCATAGCCCTGATGTGTCCTTGCACTTTAAACTCCATGAATGAAAACCCTCAAAGCAGCTAGAAGAAACATGAATCCACGGCGATTTCAGATGGGTTATTAAAAGGGGCCGATGGACTGCGATAAGAGATGAGCGGAAATATTTCAGTAGATTAGTTATCCTGTTCTGCATGGCAAAAAAACCCAATACCGAATATTCCCCAATAGGGCAAGCTGGGTAGACAGAGAGCAGATTCAAGAAAGTCAGTGCCGATAGGTCGCGAAAATCGGCGGTGGAGATATGCGATGGCATTTTGCGGCAGCCGACAGCGGCGACAGGCATACCGGAGAGTCCCAGAGTACTAGTGTTAGTGTAGGTGCTACTTGGGTTGGGGAGGGGGAGGGTGTCGGTGTCTAAACCGGCATATCTCGGGTAGGGGGTCACGAACTGTGAGACTAGAATCCATGGTAACAGGAGACGAAGGGGACAAGGATTTACCCAGGTTTCAGCCCTCCTATGGACGTAATACCCTACGTCCTGCTTGGTTGTATTTAGGGTACAGATATAGAACAACTCATCTAGAATGAGCTATGCGATCTCTAGGTACATCAACTCTATAACCCCCCATTTCATCAATACAACCAAGTAGGACGTAGGGTATTACCTCCATAGGAGGGTCCGAACCTGGGTAAATCCTTGTCCCCTTTGCCTCCTGTTACCATCGATTCTAGTCTCACAGTTCGGGACCCCATATCCGAGATCTGCCGGTTTTGACACCAACGTTGGTGCTTTCATTGAGAGTTCCTCTATGAGTGAGATGGAATCGACGCCTCGCCTTGTCATCAACGAAGAGGTCAGCAACATGGACGTTTTTGTCCCCAGACAGATCTTTGCCTTTGGCAGCATTGTGCTGCATGCTGATTCCACTGGCCGTCTAGGCCGCGTTGAGAACTTCGCCCCTGATCGAGAGGTCAGATTTGGAAACTTAGAGTTCTCCATCGACTCTCGGGGTGACTTGTCATTAATCGGGATCGCAGCTTCGCTTGTAGCCCCCGAGGACTCCGAGGCTTTAACCTCGAGCTCCTTGTTCGGACAGGCCGATGGGGTCACCCATGGCGATGAGCCGATCTCTTACCCCGGTCCGACCATTAAGCCATATGACCAAACATGTGTTCTTGCCGAACACTTCCCATGTCTAGACGTCGTGAAGGTTAACTCCACAAGTTCCAAACAGCTGGATCCGATTGGGCCCTCAGTAGTTGATGAGGCCCTGGATCGATTTTCGTCAATGAAGATCACCTACAATCCACCCCTGATCTATGCTCGGTTCGGTTATGGTGTGGGTCAGGATGAATTTTTTGACCCACCCACCACCCACTTGATAGCCACTGTCGAGGATTTAACTGACATGCCAGACTATGCCTCCGAGGAGGCAGAATACATGGTTGAGGAGGACTGTGCTCCCACCCCCGTTAACGTCGGGAGTGAGGCCGCCACTTCTACCTACGACGTCTACATGGTGGATACTCCCGCCACCAATGGCGACAACACGCCTCACAACGACGATGACAAATTGGGCGATGCACCATCAAGGCACCGGAAATCACATAAGTGGTCCAAAAGCAAAAAGGGAAGGAAAGCTTTTATCAGCATAGGGTACGATTATACCCCCACTGGGCAATCCCGATATCCCCGAGCACCCGTTAGAGGGTCCGGCGGGGCCTCAGGACCAAAAAAACCCGATAACGTCAATGACACCAAGGGTGATGATTACCTTCCCCCCGTCGAGGAGGAGGATATACCAGAAGCCGATGACTTGTACATCATTGATATCCTTGAGGATCTGGAAGAAATCAGGCAACGCCTTATAGCAATGGCTCGCAGCCTAAAGGCCAAAGAATGGCAAGTCAAAGCCGAATAGGACGACTTAGTGATCGATAGACGAAAGTCCTCTCAGCCAAGGAAGTATACGGTGCTGGTCTATCAAACCAGCCCAAAAGCTACCCTCAGAGGAGGCTGCTGCCGCAGTTCGATGAGGAACTCACTAATACTCCGTATCCAAGCCGTACTCCATACGACAAGTCGGACTGCCCCCTCATGGTCGGGACAGGACGGCTGAGGACACCGGTTATATACCGATAGTGCCTCGGAGACGGGTAAGGAGCCATTAGAGCTCAATGATAGGTTCGACCTGCAAGATGACCTGGATCACAGGGTAGGCTGCACAAGATCCATCTATGGATCTAGAGAGTACTTGCCCGATAGACGGGGAGGATACAGACCATGGTTCGACCAAAACCACAAAGTCCGGGAATGCAACCGGCCCCATACAAACGCTGAATATAGGCGCGGCATAGCACAGGTCAAAGGCATTGCTCACCCACTGTGCTTCACAGATGAGTTAATCCGGCATTAGTTCCCCGAAGGGTTTAAACCCGTGAATATAGAACAGTATGATGGGACCACTGACCCAACCGTATGGATCTAGGACTTCCTCCTCCATATCCACATGGCGCAAGGAGACAATCTCCATGCCATCAAATACCTCCCCCTTAAGCTAAAGGGGCCAGCTCGGCACTGGTTAAAAAATATCCCCAAAAACTCCATTGGATGCTGGGAAGACCTGGCAGATGCGTTCCTCTCTAACTTCAGGGGAACCTATGTCCACCCGCCAGACTATTCCGATCACAGCAATGTTGTCCAGAAGCCCGGCGAGTCTGCTTGGCAATTCTGGAATCGGTTCTTGACTAACAAGAACCAAATCATTGACTGTCCGGATGCTGAGCCCATCGCCTCCTTCCGGTACAATTTTCGGGACGATGGCTGGCCCACGAACTAGGCCACGACAAGCTTTGGACCATGTCCGCCCTTACCTCCCTCATGACCCGTTTTTGCACGGGCGAAGACAATTGGCTGGCAAGACGCAGCCACAAGTCCGAAGATCCCATAGCACCTGAAGCCCGGGATGGGAATTGAAAACCAAAGTGCAATAAGAATAAGCGCCCGTACAATAATAGCGATGCCGACGACACGGTTGTAAACGCTGGATTCTACAACTCCCGACCTGGCAGCGAAAGAAGCCTCCTAAAGGCAATCGTGAAGGACCCACTCAGCTCAAGAAGATCATGTAAAGGCCTTTCCAAATCCATGGGACTTTGGAAAACCCCGCCAACAACACACACCACAACTGCTGGGTGTTCAAACAGGCCGACAAGATACCACCCGGGGACCAAGGCAAAAGCTCTCGCAACAAAGATGAGGATGAACCTCGGGGTCCAATTGGTGGCGGACAGAAGAAATTACCTGCCAAAGTCAAAACCGATGAACATGATATACGCCACCCATATACCAAACAAGAAGATGAAACGCGCCCTTCGGGGGTCTATGCTGTGGAACCTGTAGCCTCGAAGTACAACCCATGGTCGGCATACCCGATCACCTTTGATCGGCATGATCATCTGACCAGTATCCACCATGGAGGTTTGGCGGCACTCGGCCTAGACCCCATTATAGATGGGTATCACCTCACAAAAGTCCTAATGGACGGTGGAAGTAGACTTAACCTGATTTACTCACATACGGCGGAAATCGGGCACAGATCCGTCAAGGATCAAACCTAGCAGCACTACCTTCAAAGGAGTCATCCCAGGCATTGAGGCCCGATGTATGGGCTTCTTAACTCTGGAGGTTGTGTTCGGCTCGGCCGATAACTTTCGCAGCGAAGATTTGATCTTCTAAATGTGCCCTTCCACAACGGCTATCACACGCTTCTTGGTCGGACAACGTTCGCTCACTTCAACGTGGTCCCACACTGCACATACCTCAAGCTCAAGATGTCGGGCCCCAAGGGGGTCATTACTGTCAACGGCAATACAGAGCACTCCCTTAGAACTAAGGAACATGCATTGGCCTTAGCGGCCAAATTTACCTACAACAAAGATCAGCAGGTTCCGACATCTGCCATAAAGCACAGAAGGCTAGGAAGCGAGTTCGACTTCAGACTGACAACTTAGATCCTTCCTCCTCCCCTCTATAGGGACTCGCCCCCACCGCACAACCTCAGGATCACAAAAGTATGTGCCGAAGAGGCACAACTTTGCACTTAAGATTCCATGGGTAGCGGTGGGGAAATAAAGATGGGTGATCGGCCGGCCCGAACTGCTACCATCAACACACCTTCGGACAAAATGCAGGCGCTCCTAAAAGAGCCTTCCTACGGCATAAAGCTCACGTACAATTCGGCAGCTATTGGTGTCAAAACTAACAGATCTCGGGTAGGGGGTCCCGAACTATGAGACTAGAATCGACGATAACGGGAGACGAAGGGGACACGAGTTTACCCAGGTTCGGGCCCTCCTATGGAGGTAATACCCTACATCCTGCTTGGTTGTATTGATGATGTAAGGGTTTGCAGAGTTGATCTACCTCGAGATCGTACAGCTAACCCTAGATGTGTTGTGTCCTCTATACCCCCGACACCCTCCGGCTTATATGGACGTCAGGGGTGTCCTAGGTTTACACATGGTCGGTTAAATGCCGAAGGGACAAACATGCCGAACTACAGATAATAACTTGGAGAATACGCCATGGCTCCTCGAAGCTTCTATCTGGCGTAGGTGGTCTTCAATCATTTGATGTCCGCTTTGCGGCCCATACAGTGTGGCCCATAAACAATAGGTCGGCTATCCGAGGACCCCCTAATCCAAGACTACCTTAGTAGCCCCGGGACTGGCCTTCAACACCGATTTATATCCGGTCGATCTCCTTATGTCGTCATCTTCGGCTTGCGAGGCAAGTCCCTCATCCCTCTTTGTTCGGCAACCGACCAGTCTTTGGTAAGATCTCAAGCGTCATGGGCACATGTTCATTATAATAACTACATGTGTTCCTCGACTTTCGCGCATCATGAGGAGGCGAGTGGTTAGTGATTTTTACAATCTCACCCCTCTGCAACAGGGGCACCAACCCATTTAATAAAACAAAATCATGGCTCAAACCACATTCTCTTCCTCCTCATCGAATGAAACTCCCAGCAGAACCTCCACGCAAAAGATGTCCAACATCCCCAGCTCCTCCGCAAGTCCCTACGACTCACGCCAAGGGGATTGGACCAGCTGTTCTATTACACTCCTACGGCTCCGTAATCTAGAGACCCAGGGGTATCTCCCATCATCAGATCTGGTGGTGACTTGCGCCGGTATGCTCTCCTATGGTGAAGAGGTTTTCCACAAGCGTTTCCCCAATCCTAACATGGGGGAGCGCGTGTGCTTTGTCCCCATTCTACTCCGAAGCCTTGGGTTTCCAATCCATCCATTAATGAGGGGGTTCCTGGAGCTCTATGGGATCGATCTCCACCATCTCATCTAGGGTCAATCTTACACATCTCGGGCTTCGTCGCCCTCTACGAGATGTTCTTGGGGTGTGAAGTACATTTTGATTTGTGGAGGAAATACTTCTGTCTCGTCCCCCGAACTCGGGACAAGACAATTTTGGAGGTCGGTGGAGCCGAAGTGTGCCGCATAGCGGGGGCGCGGTATCTGGGAGGCACACCGCAGAAGTTCGAAGAATGTACCTCGGAGTGGATCTATATTGAAGATGTACCCCTGTTCGAGCCAAACCGGACAGGCCTTCCCGAATACTCCGACATTCTCCCAAAGAAGAGGTACAACTGGCGACCAAAGAGCTCATCCCAAGAGGAAAGCGTCAAAGTGCGACACCCAGCTGTGCAGGTGCGGATGCTCGTCCACCACCGACTAACCATGATCAAAGTCATGGCCGCCGCCATCTCCCGATGTGTGCAGCCCCTCCAACAGAGGGTACACCCCCTATGTCAATACAACAGGACAAGCGACACCACATGCTCCTGAAAGCAAGGTCCCGCCAATCTGATGGTGTTGGCCGCCGCACTTGCCGATCTGTACAAAGGAGAAGAAGAAGACTTCATTCGGCAGTCAACCAAGGAAGGATATTTGGCCCACAATCCCATCGAATGGGTAAGCCTTTCTATTTTAATCATGAAATTGTTTGGGGTTTCCATTCCATACTCTATTTTTCCAAGGTCTGGTGTGAACAGGAATGGAGGAGTTTCATCAAGATAGTCAACTGTCCGGCTCCTCAGCCCAAGAACCATTCATGCGACAACGATTCGGGTTTCAACGAGGACCCGGATCTTCTCCTTGACTTTGAAAACATAGTCTATTTCAAGGACAACATCATCCTGACCCCGGTGGTAATCATAGTTGATACCCCGGGTCATTTTCCATCCCTGCTGAGGGCAAGAAGAAAAGCTCCTCCTCCAAGAGGCCAGCTACCAAAAGCGCCCCAGACGTGCCGGTCCCGCCCCCCAAGTGATGCCGATCCGCATGCCATACGCCGGCAACCGAAGCTGCGGCCGAATCAGAGTCCAATCGGGACCCTGTGAAAAAGCCAGACACGGGGACAAATCCACCTGCCCGCTCATCCCGAAGGTACATTGTTCGGTTATCCGCTTATCGTTGTAATCTGTAGAGTCTCATAGCATCTCATTTCATCGAAGTACTTAGGCAAAACATCCAATCCTATCCTACCGAAGGGGTTACCCGGGTGTCTGGAGATGCCCGAAGCTCCCGAGCCATGACCCATGCGGCTTCTGCTACAAAACCCTATGTGGCCAATCCGCCACCCACCGATTCTGGTGATGGTGTCTCCGTCACCAAATCGGAGCTGGAGAGTGCCATGCATCATCGACAATGATGGGAATCCATGCTACACCCAATTTTCTCCGATTAGGAGTTCGGCGCCCTACGCTGAGCGGATGCGAACCTTAGTGTCGCCTGAGCTGGATTCGACGAAGTTATGAATTTAATAACAACCATCATATAGGTAAGTGATCGAGTTTTATAGAATCCGAATATTTGTGTAAGCCTAGTAGCCCTCGAGCCTTAATTTGTTCTAGAACAAACGAATTAAGGATCTCTGCACTGTTTGACTGCTGACGCAGGCCTCAAAACAACAGTCTGAGCAATTGGCCAAGGAGCTCGAGGAGAGCCGCACAGAAGTACAATCCGTGAAGGCCGATCTAGCACAAGTAAAGAGCTTCACAGGAGAGGACCATGGTGAGTATGCATTTACTGCTAATCTTTATATATCATCGTGCCTAACATACAGATTCCGTGTAGCAGCCAAATCAATAGGACATATGGAAAGGCAGCTGGAAGAAGCCCGAGATTCTCAGAGGTATGCGGAGTCTCAGCACCAGGTTGGCTGCCTTGTCATACAACAAATAGGCCGAATAAATAAAGAGTTTGAAGATTCTATTGGCCCAAGCTCAAAAAGAGAACCAAAAGCTTTAGAGGGGCATGTTCTGTAAGTACGATTCCACGATCAGCAAATATTTCAGATGTAGGGAATAATAGTAAGCATGCTGTTATCTTATGTGCAGGCCTCCTGTCCGGGCATCCTGAAGAGGAGATCGAATCATACCAAGGGGACCTGCTGAAGGAGCTGACCTCACTCCATAAGCGCATGCAAAAAGCAATGAAAAGGATGGTGAAGGCACTATGGCCTACCGAATAGCCACCTGAAGGGCTAGCCGCACTCCTGGATCGATTTAAGGGGGCTCGAAATACGTCCGAGCTGTGGAAGACTTCGGCTTGCCGTGAGGTAGCACGGGAAGCGTGGGCACTGGTAAAGACCCGTTTCACCGGACTTAACCCCGAGCATATGGCGCAGGTAGGTCCCATGGGATTGGGTGGAAAAGAAGTGCCACTCCAGTTGGTATATGACCAGGTGATGCTAGCCGCCCGTCTTTCGCAAGGGGACTGTCCCCTTTACACAATAATTGATAATCCCGATCAGCAGCCGCACATGTAATTTATATGTACGTGTGTATAAACAATCCATGTTGCAAACTTTGTCGTAATCGGCCATCGGCTTCTCCCTCCCGTGCGAAGAGCTCGGGAGTGTTCCTCGTTTTTTCCTCGCAAAAGTGCGAACTGTATTCTGGGAACCAGGCAATCCGACCATGTGGTGCGAACAGACAGAAAGCACACAGAAAGATATGTTATATTACGACATGGCGTATGAAACATCTTCCGAGGAAAATAGTACCTCTATCAATACCTTTCGTCGGGGCTCTACGAAGAGCGTAGATAGAAGTCCGCATACTTGCAGTATGCAGCTAAGTGTCCTTTGGGAAGAAAAGACCAAAACAATGGTAATAACGACCAGAGCCATATAAGGTGTTTCCGTCATAGCCGACCAATTGTCTATGTAAGATAGCTAGCTTTCAGATTCACCCATCGGAGGTACGTTTCTGGATGACCCGGTCGTAACAATCGTAGAGGTGCTCCCTTTATTCTCCAGCCGAACCATCGGGAATGTAGAGAGTAATCATAGGAGCGAGGCAACCTAGCTTGGCAAAGTCTTTCGAATCGATGCATATGATGGCTAGAACATGACAAAAGAAACATGTGCGCCCGGTAAGTATGAGCAAATAAAAAGTTTGTCTATTAGAAGAATCCCCATGTGCTGTGTTCGGATTTTACACTTTATGGTGTATACCGATCCTCTTTAGTACAAGATTAGTTCAGTCGAACATAGGGTAAGAAAATACATTGGCCCTATAAAACAGCAAAGTGGGAAGGGAAAAGGAAAAAAGGCAAAAAAGGAAAAAAGGAAAAAGGAAAAAATGACGGGGTGTTTAGACGGCACCAATTTATCCGTAGAAGTGCCGAAGACGAGCTACGTTCCATGGGTTTTGTTGAAGGCAGTTACCGGATGGACTCCACAAACGATAGGCCCCTCCCGTGAGCACTTCGTAGATGATGAAAGGACCCTCACATTTGGGGTTGAGTTTGTGATTTTGTTTCTCCAAGAGACGTAGGATGAGTTCTCGTATGTTGTATGCTTATGTCCTGACCTCCCTACTTTGGTACCGTCGAGCTTGCTGTTGGAAAAGAGTGGAATGAGCCAGAGCTATGTCATTCTCCCCTTCCAAGGTGTCTAAGTCATCTTGCCGATCCAACTCGGCCTCCTTTTCCATGTACATGCGCACTCTTGGTGTGTCGTGGGTAATATCACAAGGGAGAACCGCCTTTGCCCCATAGACCATAAAGAATGGTGTGTAACGCGTTAATCTGTTCGGGGTGGTACGTAGGCCCCATAGAACGGAGTCGAGTTCCTCCACCCAATGATAGTCAGACTCATGAAGAGATCGGACGAAACGTGGCTTGATGCTGCTCATAATGAGACCGTTTTCTCGCTCGACCTGTCCATTGGTCTGCGGATGATAAACCAAGGCATAATCAAGCTTTATGCCCATTTTTGCGCACCAGTCCTTGACCTCTTGGGCCGTGACATTGGATCCATTATCCGTTATTATACTATGCAGGACACCGTAACAACGTACTATGCTAGATATAAAGTCGATCACTGGTTCGGATTTAGCCGACTTAACGAGCTTTGCTTCTATCCATTTGGTGAACTTGTCAACCATGACCAATAGGTATTTGTTTTTCTTGGTTCCCCCCTTAAGGGGTCTGACCGTGTCCAGCCCCCAAACCGCAAAAGGCCAGGTGATCAGAATAGTCAAAGAGCTGTTGGGGGGCATGTGACTTTGATTTGCGAAGAGTTGACATCCAACGCAATGTTGAACAAGTGATTGGGCGTCCATATGAGCTGTAGGCCAAAACAAACTGGCTTAGAAGGCCTTGCTAACAAGGGATCTTTCCGTGGTGTGATGCCCGCCCATGCCTGCATGTATTTCGACAAGGACCTCCTGTCCTTCTTCCTCGGATATACACCTCTGTAATATTCTGGTGGTGCTTTTCTTGTATAACTCACCCTCGTGTACTTTGTAGGCCTTGGATTGCCGTACTATGCTCCGTGCCTCAGTTCGATAGACGGGGATTTCCTTGTGAAGAAGGTAAGCGAGGAAGGGCTCTATCCATGGCGCAATTATTGCTATTACCTCATGAGCCGAGAGCGTCTGATTCATCATGGAGCCGCTGATGATACCATCATCTGACTCGATCATAGGGGGAACAACTTCGTCCACGGTATTCAGACCGATGCCATTGTCATCATCCTGCCCCACTACAGAGGACTTAAAGAGCTGCTCCAAGAAGGTGTTTCTTAGGACGGGATTGTGCTTGGCTCCCATACGAGCCAGTATGTCAACAGCTTGGCTGTTGTCTCGAGCGACATGGTGGAATTCCAACCCTTGAACCAGGCAGATATCTTGAGGACGACGTTTCTATATGCCACCATTTTCGGATTTTTGGCATCGAACTCGCCATTAATTTGGGATATGGACAAGTTTGGGTCTCCCCGTAGCTCTAGTCGTCGTATTCCCATTGATACCGCCATCCGAAGACCATGAAGAAGAGCTTCATATTCGGTGGCATTGTTGGAGTCGGCATACATGATTTGCAACATGTATCGCACGTTGTCGCCTATGGGGGATGTGAGAATAACTTCAGCCCCCAGACCTGCCAGGGTCTTGGATCCATCAAAGTACATTGTCCAATGGGAGTATGCACTATACTCCTTGGGGAGCTCGACCTTTGTCCATTTAGCCAAGAAGTCCGCCAGTACCTGAAATTTAATGGCGTGGCGTGGCTTGTAGGTTATTTCAAAGGGAAGGAGCTCAATGGACCATTTGGCTATGCGGCCAGTGGCGTCCCTATTGTTGATTATATCATTTAAGGGGACTTCCGATGCCACTCTTACCGCACACTCCTAGAAGTAGTGTGAGAGTTTCCTCGACGTCATGAATACTGTGTAGGCTATTTTTTGGTAATGTGGGTATTTGGGCTTGCACTACGTTAGCACCTCTGACACATGATATACCGATCTCTGAGTCCGGAATTTATGTCCCTCCTCATCTCGTTCAACGACGAGCACTGCACTGACGACCTTGTTGGTGGCCGATATGTATAACAACATGGGCTCACTAGCGCATGGTGCCATGAGTATGGGATTGGTTGCTAGTAGTGTTTTGATTTCCTCTAATGCAACCAGTGCCTCATCAGTCCATTCGAAATTGTTGGTCCGTTTCAGCAGCTTATACAGGGGCAAAGCCTTTTCTCCGAGCCGGGAGATAAAGTGCCTTAACACCGCTATGCATCCGGCTAGCCTCTAGACATGCTTCATCTCTGTGGGGATTGCGAGTTCTGATAGAGCACGGATTTTAGCTAGATTTTCCTCTATTCCTTTACGAGAGATGATGAATCCAAGAAGCTTTCTAGAGGGAACTCCGAATACACATTTTTCCAGATTGAGTCGTATATCATATTTGCGTAGACTAGCGAAGTTTTGCCATAAGTCGTCGATCAACTGGCCGACATGTTGGTTTTGATTACCACATCATCCACGTATGCCTCGATAGTCTTATCGACCTGTGTCGCGAGATAGGTTTGGATCATGCGCTGGTATGTGGCCCCGGCATTTTGAGCCCGAAAGGCATCAAGTTGAAGTAGAATGACCTGTAGGGGGTGATGAATGTTGTAGCCGCTTGATCAGATTCCGTCATTTTAATTTGATGGTATCCGGAGTAAGCGTCGAGGAAACACAACAAATCATGTCCGACTGTGGCGTCAATGATCTGGTCTATGCGGGGTAAGGGGAAAGGGTCCTTCGGGCAGGCCTTGTTGAGGTCTTTGAAGTCGACACACAGCCGCCAGGACTGGTCTTTCTTAGGTACGATAACCAGGTTCTCTAGCCACTCAGGGTGTTCAATATCCCAAATGTATCCGGACTCGAGAATTTTGGCTAATTCTTCACCCATGGCTTGTTGCTTAGGCTCGGAGAAACGGTGTAGAGTCTGTTTCACGGGCATAAAGCCTGGGATGATGTTTAAGCTGTGTTCAATGAGCCGACATGGGATTCCAGTCATATCGGAAGGATGCCAGGTGAAAATGTCCCACTTCTCGCGGAGGAAATTCTGCAATGCCTCGTCCATGAGGGGATCGAGCTGGGCTCCAATGGACGCTGTCTTATTGAGGTCCATTGGATGTACCTAAAATTTAACGATTTCCTCTGCGGGTCTAAAGGACGTGGACTTGTGCCTTTTGCTAAGGATCACATCGTCCCTATTAACTGTCAACCGTAGGGCGGTAAGCTCTTTGGCAACGAAAGTTTCTGCTAATTCCTTGAGGGTGAGTGCTGTCGTTTTGTTTTCGGCCCGAAGGGCTACGTTCGGATCACTGGCAATCGTGATCACTCCATTTGGTCCTGGCATTTTGAGTTTCATGTACCCGTAATGGGGTATAGCCTGGAACTTTGTAAACGCATCGCTTCCCAATAGGGCGTGATAGACACTTGGGAAGGGGACGATGTGGAAGAGAAGTTCTTCGGATCGGTAGTTTTCGGGCGTGCCGAACACAACATCCAGGATGATGTATCCAGAACAAGGTGCCTCTTTCCCTGGGATAATTCCCTGGAAGGTTGTGTTTCTATGTTTGATGCGGGATCGGTCGAACTGCATTTTCTCCAGAGTGGCCTCATATATGAGGTTAAGACCACTGCCGCCATCCAGTAGCACTTTATGTAGCCTGTATCCATCAATGATGGGAGTCAGGACTAGAGCGACCAGTGAATGACCAGGAAGAATGGGCGGCTGGTCAGTGTCTCCAAAAGTAATTTGTATGTGTGCCCATGGGCTAGTGGCTGCCACGTGGTGGACTTTCTCGTGCTCCCTAAGAGCTCTTTTATGCTTGCTCCTCAAGGGGAAGATCTCATACACCATCAGGACTTCGGCACTAGATCCGGGCAGCAGAGGAGAGCGCCTACTCGACGGAGGTGTGTCGAGGATGGCCTCTCCACTTTTTGTGACTTTCCTGATGACCCAACAAGCTCAAAGGCAGTGATTTGGGTTCGTGTTTAACGACATGGAATGTATGGATCAAGGTTTATCCAAAAGTCCGTCGAGGACCGTGTCGGTCTCTAAAAGGGGCTTGTCTCTTTTTTTGACGGGTTCATACCTGGCTGGCGAATTTGGAGGTATCCTCTTTTTCCGAGCTCCTCTAGGGTGTTCAGACAAAATTGGTTTGGAGAACAACTGCTCGAACTGCTAGACACTCTCCATGGAATAGTACTTCTGTACCAATTCGGATATCTTTGAAAAGTCTCTTATGCGTCGGCGGGCCAGGGCATTAAGAATCCCTTCATCATGGCAATTGTGAATGAAAATTGCTGTTACATCTTGGTCACTAAGACCTTTTACTCTGCTCCTAGCGAGTAGGAGTCTTTCCCAAAAGTGGTGGACTGATTCTCCTTGTAGTTGCTTGATATCTCGAAAGTCCAAAGACATGGGCTTTGGTGCGATACTTGGATGGTCGTCTTGGGCGGCGGTGGGAAAAAATTGGTTCCCTGTCGCAACGAGCGTTCGGAACTATAGTTTCCAAATCGTGTGAAGGATTCCGGACCAGTGACAGTCCGGCTGTAGAACAATTCCCCGCCTCTAATTCATCGACAGGGTCTTGGAGATCAATGACTGAAGTATTGCCGGTTTTTTAATTTTAGTTGCCAGGCAGAATCCGTAGCCGGACACTCGATGGTAGCGACAAGGTGGGTTACCGGAGGGACATGAATCTCCCTATCATCGGGTCTGATCCCGAGCCGATCATAGATCGGAACCTGGTCATCCGATATACGCATAGCTTCAATTCAATCGACCAACTCGTTTAAGAACGAGGTGATGGCAGGGTGTGTGTCGCTGATACGAGTGGATTCATCAAGTGGTGTGACGGTTCCAGAGTTATGCCGAAGCGGATCTGTGTTCTGTTCCACCATGGGATCTGATGTCTTGGGCGTCAAAGCATCCGGACTTACAGGTTTTTCTTTGAAGGTTGAGAGTTCCATTGGAATGAGTGTTCCCCGTGAATCAGCCATGAACTCTAGGGTTCCGAACTTGATACTCTGATTGGGGGGAAACCTTCCGGTCTGGCCATGAAGGATGATCGGGCTGGCATGCGACAAGATGTTGTTGCCAATGAAACTCTGATCGGGGGCGAGAGTCCCCTCTATGCAGATCTTGCTATTTGTGACGAGCTGAGCCGTCGATTCTTTCGGCGCTCACAGAGGAACTCTCAGTGAAAGCACCAATGTAGGTGACAAAACCGGCAGATCTCGGGTAGGGGTATTGGGGAACGTTGCATGGGAAATAAAAAATTTCCTATGCGTCACCAAGATCAATCTAGGAGATGAGCATCTACGAGAGGGGAGAGTCGATCTACATACACTTGTAGATCGCTAAGCGGGAGGCGTTAAGAAAGGCGGTTGATGTAGTCGAACGTCTTCGCGAACCAAATCGCCAAGCATCCTGCGAACCAATCATGATCCATCCCGATCTAGCACCGAACGGACGGCACCTCCATGTTCAGCACACGTACGACAAGAGGGAGCGGAGAGTTAGACAAGTTCTCCGACAGTGTGACGGCATTGCGGCGATGGTTGTGGAGCAATTCCAATAGGGCTTCGCATAAGCACCGCTGAAAACCGATCTAGAGGAGGAAACGATCTAGATGAAGAAGAGGGTAGCACGTGGCCATTAGGGTTAGGGCTTCCCTCAAAATCCTCTAGTATATATAGGAGGGAGGGGAGAGGAGGCAGCCTTGCCCCTCCTACAAGGAGGGCTTCGGCCGAAGAAAGAGGGGAGGAGTCCACCTCCACCTCCCACAAGGGAGGCGGACTCCTAGTACGACTCCTTTCCTACTTGGCCCCTACTCTTCCTCCACTTCCATTGCGCATAGGGCCTTATTGGCTGGTTGCCCAGCCCACCAGGGGTTGGTGTGCCACCTCTAAGGCCCATGTGGTCCCTTGGGGTATGTGGGCCCCACTTGGTGGTCCCCGTAACCCATTCGTCACTCCCGGTACATTGTGGGAAATGCTTGGAACTTTTCCGCAGTTCAAACACCACTTTACTATATATCAATCTTTACCTCCACACCATTCTGGAGCTCCACGTGACATCCGGGATCTCATCCGAGACTCCAAACAACCTTCAACATACATAACTCTATACTACCAAAACGTCACCGAACCTTAAGTGTGCAGACCCTGCACGTTCTAGAACTATGTAGACATAACCGAGACACCTCTACGGTCAATAACAATTAGCGGGACCTGGATGCCCATATTGATGCCTACATATTCTAGAAAGATCTTTATATTTCGAACCTCTATGTTAAGGATTTAGTCAATCCCGTATGATGTTCCCTTTGTTCTTCGGTATGTTACTTTCCCGAGATTCGATCGTCGGTATCTCCATACCTAGTTCAACCTCGTTACCGTCAAGTCTCTTTACTCATTCTCTAATACAAGATGCCATGGCTAACACTTAGTCACATTGCTTGCAAGGCTTATTGTCATGTTGGATTACCGAGTAGACCTAGAGATACCTCTCCATCACACGGAGTAACAAATCCTAGTGTTGATCCATGCCAACCTAGCAGTTACTTTGCGACATTTGATACACACAAGGCACTCCTCCGGAGTTAGTGAGTTGCATGATCTCATGGTCATAGGAACATATACTTGACATGCAGAAAACTGTAGCAATAAACTGACATGATCATATGCTACATTTATAGTTTGGGTCTTGTCCATCCCATCGTTCTCCTAATGATGTGATACCGTTATCAAATGAGATCTCATGTCAATGGCTCGGAAACCTTGACCATCTTTGATCAACGAGCTAGTTTACTAGAGGTACACTAGGCACAAAGTGTTGTCTATATATCCGCACATGCAATGAGTTTCCAATGAATACAATTATAGCATGGATAATAAACAATTATCATGAACAAGGAAATATAATAAGAAACACTTTATTTATTGCCTCTAGGGCATATTTCGAAAAGTCTCACACTTGCACTAGAGGCAATAATCTAGTTCACATCACTATGTTATTTACACTGTAATGAATCGAACACCCATGCAGTTCTTGTGTTGATCTTGTTTAGCACTTGGAAGAGGTTTAGTCAACCGGTATGCAACATTCAGATCTGTGTGCACTTTGCAAATATTTATGTCCTTCTCCTTGATGTAATCGCAGATGGAATTGAACCGTCGCTTTATGTGTTTGGTCCTCTTGTGAAACCTTAGTTCCTTGGCCAGAGCAATGGCACCAGCGTTATCACAGAACAGAGTCATTGGATTCAGTACCCTCGGCACTACTCCAAGATCTGTCATGAACTGCTTCATCCAGACACCTTCCTCTGCTGCCTCCGAGGCTCTAATGTACTCTGATTTGCATGTAGAATCGGCTACCACGCTTTGTTTGGAACTGCACCAGCTCACTACTCCCTCGTTGAGAATAAATACATATCCGGTTTGCGACTTAGAGTCATCCGGATCAGTGTCAAAGCTTGCATCGACGTAACCCTTAACGACGAGCTCTTGATCACCTCCATAAACAAGAAACATTTCCTTAATCCTTTTCAGGTACTTAAGGATATTCTTGACCGTCGTCCAGTGCTCCATTCCAGGATCACTTTGAAACCTTCCGGCCATACGTATGGCAAGGCTGACATTGGGTCTTGCGCACAGCACTGCATACATGATAGAGCCTATGGCTGAAGCATAGAGGATGACACTCATCTTCTCTCTATCTTCTACAGTCATTGGGCATTGAGTCTTACTCAACTTCACTCCTTGTAACACAGGCAAGAACCCCTTCTTTTACTGATCCATTTTGAATTTCTTCAAAACTTTATCAAGGTATGTGCTTTGTGAAAGTGCTATCAAGCATGTCGATCTATCTCTGTAGATCTTAATGCCTAATATGAAAGTAGCAACGCCTAGGTCCTTCATTGAAAAACTCTTGTTCAAATATTCCTTCATGCTTTCCAGCATTTCTATATTGTTTCCAATCAGCAATATGTCATCCACATATAATATTAGAAACATTATAGAGCTCCCACTCACTTTCTTGTAAATACAAGCTTATCCATAAACTTGTATAAACCCAAACCATTTCATCACCTCATCAAAGCGCTTATTCCAACTCCGAGATGCCCTGACCAGTCCATAAATGGATCGCTGGAGTTTGCAAACTTTGTTAGCATTCTCTGGATCGACAAAACCTTCTTGTTGCATCATATACAACTCTTCCTCAAGGAAACCGTTAAGGAACGCTGTTTTGACATCCATCTGCCAAACTTCATAGTCGAAATATGCAGCTATTGCTAACATGATTCTGACGGACTTAAGCATCGCTACGGGTGAGAAGGTCTCATCGTAGTCGAATCCTTGAACTTGTGAAAAACCCTTTGCCACAAGTCCAGCTATATAGACGGTGATATTACCATCCGCGTCCGTCTTCTTCTTAAAGATCCATTTGTTCTGAATGGACTTTCGACCTTCAGGTAATACTTCCAAAGTCCATACTTTGTTTTCATATCTGGATCCCATCTCAGATTTCATGACCTCTAACCATTTCTCGGAATCCGGGCCCATCATCACTCCTTCATAGCTCGTAGGTTCATTGTTGTCCAACAACATGACCTCCAAGACAGGTTTGCCGTACCACTCAGGAGTAGTACGCGCCCTTGTCGACCTACGAGGTTCAATAGTAACTTGATGCGAAGCTTCATGATCATCATCATTAACTTCCTCTTCAACTATTGTAGGCTCCACAGAAACAACTTTCCGTGCTGCGCTACTCTCTGGTTGAAGTAAAGGTTCAATAACCTCATCAAGCTCTATGTTCCTCCCACTCAATTCTTTCGAGATAAACTCTCTCAAGAAATGTTCCGTTCTTAGCGACAAACACTTTCCCTTCGTTCTGAGATAGAAGGCATACCCAACTGTCTCTTTTGATTATCCTATGAAGACGCATTTCTCCGCTTTGGGTTCCAGCTTTTCAGGCTGAAGCTTTTTGACATAAGCATCACATCCCCAAACTTTAAGAAACAACAACTTTGGCTTCTTGCCAAACCACAGTTCATATGGCGTCGTCTCAAAGGATTTTGATGGTGCCCTATTTAAAGTGATTGCAGCTGTCTCTAATGCATAACCCCAAAACGATAGTGGCAAATCGGCAAGAGACATCATAGAACGCACCATATCTAATAAGGTTCGATTACGATGTTCGGACACACCATTACGCTCTATTGTTCCAGGCGGTGTCAATTGTGAAACAATTCCATATTGTCTTAAGTGACTGCCAAACTCATAACTTAGATATTCTCCTCCTCGATCAGATCTTAGGAATTTAATCTTCTTGTTACGATTCTTCTCAAGTTCACTCTGAAATTGCTTGAACTTTTCAAATGTTTCAGACTTGTGTTTCATTAAGTAAATATACCCATATCTACTTAAGTCATCAGTAAAGGTTTGAAAATAAGGATATCCAGTGCACCCCACAACATTCATTGGACCGAACACATCAGTATGTATGATTTCCAAGAAGTCACTTGCCCGTTCCATTGTTCTAGAGAATGGCGTTTTAGTCATCTTGCCCATGAGGCATGGTTCACATGTGTCAAGTGATTCAAAATCAAGTGAATCCAAAAGTCCATCAGCATGGATCTTCTTCATGTGTTTTACACCAATATGACCTAAACGGCAGTGCCACAAGAAAGTGGTATTATCACTATCAACTCTACAACTTTTGGAATCAATGTTATGAACATGTGTATCATCACTATCAAGATTCAATATGAATAAACCCCTCACATTGGGTGCATGACCATAAAAGATATTACATGTATAAATAGAACAACCATTATTCTCTGATTTAAATGAGTAACCGTCTCGCAATAAACAAGATCCAGATATAAAGTTCATGCTTAACGCATGCACTAAATAACAATTATTCAAGTTCATCACTAATCCCGATGGTAATCAAAGAGAGAGAGAGAGTGCCAACGACGATCACATCAACATTGGAACCATTTCCCACGCGCATTGCCACTTCGTCCTTCGCCAGCCTTCATCTATTCCGTATTTCCTGTTTTGAGTTGCAAATGTGAGCAACCGATTTGGTATCAAATACGCAGGCACTACAACGAGGGCTAGTAAGTTACACATCAATAACATGTATATCATATATACCTTGTTTGTTGTTGGACACCTTCTTGTCACCTAGATACTTGGGTCAGTTCCGCTTCCAGTGACCAGCTCCCTTGCAATGAAAGCACTAGTTTCTGGCTTGGGTCCAGCCTTGGGTTTCTTCACGGGAGGAGCAGTTGCTTTGCCACCCTTCTTGGAGTTACCCTTCTTGCCCTTGCCATTCTTCTTGAAATTATTGGTTTTATTGACCATCAATACTTGATGTTCTTTTTGGATTTCAGACTCAGCGACTTTCAACATCGCAAACAGCTCGGCGACTGACATGTTCATCCCATGCATGTTATAATTCATCACAAAGCTCTTGTAGCTAGGTGGCAATGATTGAAGAACTCTGTCAGTGATCGCCTCTAGCGGAAGAGGCATCACTAACTTCACCAGACGAGTCGAATACACAGACATTCTGAGTATATGTTCATTGATAGTTCCGTTCTCCTCCATTTTGCTAGCATAGAACTTATCCGAGGTCTCATACCTCTCGATCCGGGCATTCTTCTTAAAGATGAACTCCAACCCTTGAAACATCTCATATGCTCCATGACATTCAAAATGTATTTGAAGTCCCGGTTCTAAGCCATACAATATTGCACACTGAACTATTGAGTAATCTCTAGAACGTGCCTCCCAAGCTTTCTTAACGTCTTTTGATGACATGTCTGCGGGTTTGTTACCAAGCGGTGCATCAAGGACATATGACTTCTAGGAAGCCATGAGGATAATCCTCGGATTACGGGCCCAGTCCACAAAGTTACTTCCATCATCTTTCAACGTAGCTTTCTCCAGGAACACATTAAAATACAGGGGTGCTACAGCACGAGCCATTGATCTACAACATAAACAAGCAAAGGTTACTAAGACTATTGTTCAAGATAATGAGTTTAGTTAATCAAATTACTAAAGCTACCACTAAAATTGACATCCCTCAGGTCATCTAAGTGATACATGATCGAAATTCACCAACTCAAGTCCGATGATCACATGAGTTGAGGTGGTTTCAATGGTGAACATCATCATGTTGATCATATCTACTATATGACTCATGTTCGACCTTTCGGTCTCTTGTGTTTCGAGGCCATGTCTATACATGCTAGCCTCATCAAGTTTAACCCGAGTGTTCTACACGTGCAACACTGGCTTGCACCCATTGTATGTGAAAGCAGAGCCTATCACACCCGATCATCACGTGGTGTCTCGACACAACGATCTTTCGCAACGGTACACACTTTGGGAGAACACAATTTTACCTTGATATTTAAGTGATGGATCACCTTATAATGCTACCGTCATCCTAAGCAAAACAAGGTTCATAAAAGGATTAACATCAGATGCAAATCATAAGTGACAATATATGGCCATGAACTTGTGCGTTTGATCTCCATCTTGAAAGCACCAGCATGATCTCCATCGTCACCGGCATAACACCATGATATCCATCATTGTGTCGCCATGGGGTTGTCGCGCCCACCATGCTCATACTTCTATTCCAACCGTTTAGCGATAAAGTAAAGCATTACGTAGCGCTTAATGATTGACACGCTGGTCATACAATAATTAAAGACAACCTATGGCTCCTGCCGGTTGTCATACTTATCGACATGCAAGTCGTGATATTCTATACAACACATGATCATCTTAGACATCACATATATCTCATCATGTAAATGGCCATATCACATCACAACATACCCTGCAAAAACAAGTTAGACGTCCTCTAATGTTGTTGCAAGTTTTACATGGCTGCTACGGGTATCCAGCAAAAACAATTCTCACCTACGCAAAACCACAACAGCGATACATAAAATGCTTTTCAACCTTCTCAAGGACCTCCTTTGTCAAATCCGATCCACCTAAAGTAGGAGAAACAGACACCCGCCAGCCATCTTTGTGCAACGAAGTTTCACGTCAATCGATGGAACCGGTCTCTCATAAGCGTACGAGTAAGGTTGGTCCGGTCCACTTCATCCCACAATACCAATGAACTAACGACCAAGGGAGGAAGCAATCTAAGCATCAACGCCCACAAAATCTTTCTGTTCTACTCGAGATCTCATCTACACATAGACCTAGATCTGATACAACTGTTGGAGAACGTTGCATGGGAAACAAAAAATTTCCTACGCTTCACCAAGATCTATGTAGGAGATGAGCATCTACGAGAGGGGACAGTGGATCTACATACCCTTGTAGATCGCTAAGCGGGAAGCGTTAAGAAACACGGTTGATGTAGTCGAACGTCTTCACGATCAAAATCGCTGAGCGTCCCGCGATCCAATCATGATCCGTCCCGATCTAGCGCCGAACGGACGGCACCTCCACGTTCAGGACACATACGACTTGATGACGACCTCCGTCTTCTTAATCCAGAGGAAGAAGAGGGAAGCACGTGGCAATTAGGGTTAGGGCTGCCCTCAAAATCCTCTCGTATATATAGGAGGGAGGGGAGAGGAGGTAGCCTTGCCCCTCCTACAAGGAGGGCTTTGGCCGAAGCAAGAGGGGAGGAGTCCACCTCCCATATGGGAGGTGGACTGCTAGTAGGACTCCTTTCCTACTTGGCCCCTACTCTTCCTCCTCTTCCCTTGCGCATAGGGACTTATGGGCTAGATTCCCAGCCCACCAGGCGCTGGTGCGCCACCTCTAAGGCCCATGTGGCCCCTTGGGGTATGTGTCCCCCACTTGGTGGTCCCCGCAACCAATTCGTCATTCCTGATACATTGCCAGAAATGCCCGAAACTTTTCTGGAGTTTAAACACCACTTTCCTATATATCAATCTTTGCCTCCTGACCATTTCAAATCTCCTCGTGATGTCCGGGATCTCATCTGGGACCCCTAACAACCTTCCGTCACTACCATACATAAATCTATACTATCGAAACATCACCGAACCTTAAGTGTGCAGACCCCGCAGGTTCGAGAACTATGTAGACATGACCAAGACACATCTACGGTCAATAACCAATAGCGGTACCTGGATGCCCATATTGATTCCTACATATTCTATGAAGATCTTTATCGGTCCAACCTCCATGTCAATGATTCAGTCAATCCCGTATGATGTTCCCTTTGTTCTTCGGTATGTTACTTGCCCGAGATTCGATCGTTGATATCTCCATACCTAGTTCAACCTCGTTACCGGAAAGCCTCTTTACTCATTCCGTAATACAAGATCCTGTGGCTAACACTTAGAGACATTGCTTGCAAGGCTTATTGTGATGTTGTATTACTGAGTGGGCCCTGAGATACCTCCCCGTCACATGGAGTAACAAATCCCAGTGTTGATCCATGCCAACCCAGCAGACACCCTCGAAGATACACACAAGGCACTCCTCCAGTGTCAGTGTATTGCATGATCTCATGGTCATAGAAACATATACTTGACATGCAGAAAACTGTAGCAATAAACTGACACGATCATGTTCTATGTTTATAGTTTGGGTCTTGTCCATCCCACCATTCTCCTAATGATGTGATCCCATTATCGAATGACATCTCATGTCAATGCCTAGGAAACCTTGACCATCTTTGATCAATGAGCTAGTTTACTAGAGGCACACTAGGGACAAAGTGTTGTCTATATATCCACACATGCAATGAGTTTCCAATCAATACAATTATAGCATGGAATAAAAAATTATCATGGGCAAGGAAATATAATAATAAATACTTTTTTAATGCCTCTAGGGCATATTTCCAACAAGGGGGTCCCGAACTGTGAGACTAGAATCGACGGTAACAGGAGACGAAGGGGACACGAGTTTACCCAAGTTCGGCCCCTCATATGGAGGTAATACCCTATGTCCTGCTTGATTGTATTGATAATGTAAGAAGTTACAGAGTTGATCTACCTTGAGATTGTATAGCTATCCCTAGATGAGTTGTGTCCTCTATACCCCCGACACTATCCGGCTTATATAGAAGCCGGGGGTGTCCTGGGTTTACACATGGTCGGTTACATGCGCAAGAGATAAACATGCCTAACTACAACTAATAACTTGGAGAATACGCCATGGCTCCTCAAAGCTTCCATCTAGCGTACGTGGTCTTCAATCATCCGATGTCCGCTTTGCGGCCCATACAGTTCATACCATAAACAATAGGTCGGCGATCCGAGGACCCCCTAATCCCGGACTCCCTCACTGGCCTCTCAAGATTTCGTTAGCAAAATCCGCCCGCCGCACACTAACACCCATCAAGGTGCATCTAAGAGAAGGAGTCAACTAGCGAGGGGGGCATATCGAGGACGTTAGGTTACCAATCGAAGACCCCTGGTACAACAACTCCTGTATATTGTTATCTTCTATTTTCTTTCACATACCTATAAACAGTTGCTTTGAAAATCCGAGATATAAGATGTAGCGACCCGACCTGAAAGGTCGAATCTCCGGTGTTTCCGTACCATCCCAAGATGATGCTGGTACACACACGGTACATCAATGTATATATCAAAGGGAAATCACACAACATTATATTAATTGAAATCTCATATCGAGTCCTTTATTACAATAAAGATTACAATAAAGTGGCTGAAGGCCAACTCATGAGAATGTCTAAATCTTGCGGAAGCGTCGAAGGTAGATGAGTCCATCTGACTCCAAGGGCATCTCACCGAGCGTAGAGCGTATCCTCACTCCTGGTCGGAAAAGAACTCTGCAACATGATACGTCGCAGCCATGTAGGTCAGCATATGGAATATGCCGGCAAAGTCACAAGAGAGGGGTGAAAGATAATCAGCTAGTCTACATGCATATATGGCAGGTGGGGTGGTAAGTTTTTTTTGCGTAAAGCCAAGTTTTTCCTACATCAAGAGAGTGGCTAAGCAAAATTACTACTAAGTTGGTTGATTAATGAGATGGTTCCACCAACCAATTCTCTCACCCAAGTTATTAATACCCACATCATCATATTAATTGTGTTGAGAGTTTCCGGAAGTTTCAGTTCCTTTGGCTCAAGTCGTCCATGACCGTGGACACGGCTAATCGATTAGGTTGAGTACTCTGCAGAGTTTTGCACACGTTCTGTAACATCCCAAAATTCCATTTTGGAATGTTATGAATATAGCTATGCATCTATCATCACCATTGCTTGATTGTATGTGTTAGTTGAAATGCCTTTTCTGGTTTTCAGAAAGTCCCCTTCTATTTTTCCCTATGTTGCTTTCCCTATTTGAAATTTTGGTTAAATGTTCAAAATAAGAGAGGAGTAACATGACACTCCACACCAGGGATTAATTGGTGGATTATTTGAACAAAATAACCAGGGGTTATTTTGAAAATATTTTGCAAAAAGGATTTAAAAACAATAGGGCAATTTCTGAAAAATAATATTTTTTTCAAAGTGTTCAAATGACAGAATAGAAATGTTCATTAAATAGCATTTATTATTCTGTTAATTTTGATATATAATACCCCTATATTTAGAGACGATTTGAATGCTTTAAATGTATTTGAATGTCTCTGGAAAATTATTAAAAAGAAACGGTAACCGTTTCCGGTATTAAACGGGCCGGCCCACGGCAGTTACTCGCGAAGTTAATACCGACCGGCCGACCGACGCGGAAACCTCGCTCCCCTCTCGCTGACACTGGGTCCCACCCTGACCGCCCGAAGACCCGCTCGGTCATCACTCTCCTCTCGCCCGACCACGTCGCCGGCCGTTTTCCCCTCCCGGATCTCTCGCCCCTCTCCTCCCCCGCACTCCCCAGCGCCCTATATAAGCCGGCCACCCTCCGCTCCTCGTTTTCCCCCCCCAAATCCCCCTCCTACCTAGCCGGGACGCTGCCAAACGAGCTCGCCGGAGTCCCTGCAACCACCGGATCTTCCCCACCGTCGTGCCCGTCGCTCCACTCTTCCCCTCGCCCCTCCGACCTCACCATTCGACGCAGGACGTCCACCGCAACCGTCTGAATCCCTTCGCTGCAACCCTCGACCACCAGAGACCCCTCCGGCAACGTCCTCAACCACCGGCCGCCGCCACCATCGCCGGAGTCCACCTCCCCTCCGGTAAAAAAATCTTCGGGCTCATCTCCACCCTTGGATCCAAAATCCACAACCCAGATTAGATCAATTTAATCCCCGAAACGTTTTCCTTTTCGGTCCGGTCGACCGCCCGCAACCATCCAACACACGCGCCCCCAACCAATAGGATCGTGCCACGTAGCCCCTGGCCGTCCGGTAGATTTTTTCCCTTTTCTGTTTTTGTTTTAGTTAACAGAGTGAATCCAAATTTTGTTTTAGCTATATCTTTTAACCTGTTTAGAGTTTTGAGTTGATTCTTTTTGCAATAGCTCACATTTTTCATGTAGTTTCACCCTGTACTTTTAAATTTCAAATTTGAACTATAAAATTTGAATTTAATCAAATTTGCTCAAAATCTTCAAATCTGAATAACTAGAGTTTAAAAATAGTTTTTGATATGAATCTTTTTGCTACTGTTTGGTATTAGTTAGGACTACCTTCATGTTTAGTTTGAGGATTTTCATGATATATTTGATTAGTGTTCTAACCAAAAACAGAATCTGCTTATTATTATAATATAGTTTTATAAACTTAATTTTGATTAGTTTGATTTAGAGTTTGGTTTTATTTGTTTATTAGGTTCTGTTAGTAAACATTTAGTGTTTTCACTTACTGTAAATAAAAATATAAATTTGCCTAGTTTAATTTCATTTAACATAGGAATCACAACTTCTTTTCAAATAGGCATAATTTGATTAAAACAACTAACTAGTAATAGTTTTGTTTTCAAATAAGTTTTGTATAATTAATTCTGTTTTCTAAGACAAATTTATTTGTAAGTTATTTTCTGTAAGAACATGTTTTGTTAACAAAAATTATAAGTTTAGTTTTACATTCTTTTGTTAATATAACTATAGTTGATTCATATAGTGTTTATCAAAACTTTTATAAACTTTAATAGAGTTTTCCCAACAAACTTAAATTGATTATATTCTGTTTATTAATAAAATATGCTATGGTTTCTTTGCTGACAACAATTGTCTTGTCATTTCAAAATAGTTTTATTATGTCAGTAGTGTTTTCATCCCTCACCTTTTGGAAAACAAAACTTTGTGTGTTTTTCTTGCTAGAGACTTTTGTGCATTGTTTGCCTTGTTTGTTTAGTACTTCTTTGCTGAATGTTATGAGTACTTATTTTGGTTGTATGCTTATTTGAGTGCATTGTTTGTTTCGTTAGATTATCCGGAGTGCGAAGCTTGTTACTTAGAGTCACTCACGTTCGAAGATCATCAATCAGGCAAGTCACTTTGATCATGTTTTACTCATGTTTTATATGCATTAGTTCTACCATCTCCCCAGTTGCATGTAAGATAGGTTAGTTGGAAACTTGGTTACATAGTAGTAGTATCATGTGGTAGATACCTCTCTCAACACCCTTTGACAACATTGGCCCCGGGAAACGTTGTTTTACCTTTTGCTATGCTATTAGTAGACGGGGTTGGTTGTGTGATTCATGAGAGTTGAGAGAGTTAATAATTTCAAGACCTACATAATGATCAAGATTTCAATACTCCAAGTTTTCAACATACCTCTGGGTGGATGATGGTTGAACGGCGCCCTGGAGAAACCAGTGGTTAGCCTAGGTGATGCTGGAGATGGCCAGTATTCACGCGGAAAGGTCCACCCAGGCACAAAGGGATGGATGGGTGTTTCAAGACCCAAGGCTTACCTGCACAGCCACAAGTCATTATGGGCTCTGGCTTGGTTGGATATCGTGGTAACTCTGGACAGGCGGTGCTACGAGAGGTAGAAGAACGGTAGGAAAGGATGGGCACCGTCAGAGTCGCAGGGAAACCCTTTGGAAGACCATGTTTTGGTCATCCGTTTCTCAAACACCCTGAAGTGCGAGAAATCAAACGGAGGCGACCAAATCTTGTGGGGAACGTGTGCAAAACTCTGCAGAGTACTTAAACCTAATCGATTAGCCGTGTCCACGGTTATGGACGACTTGAGCCATAGGAATTGGAACTTCCGGAACTCTCAACACAAATAATATGATGATGTGGGTATTTAATAATTTTGGGTATGAGAATTGGTTGGTGGAACCATCTCATTAATCAACCAACTTAGTAATATTTTTTTTTTTTTTGCTTAACCCCCCTTGATGTAGGAAAAACTTGGCTTTACGCAAAAACTTACCACCCCACCTGCCATATAAGCATATAGACTAGCTGATTATTTTCACACCTCTACTGTGACTTTGCCGGCATATTCCATATGCTGACCTACACGGCTGCAACATATCATGTTGCAGAGTACTTTTCCGACCAGGAGTGAGGACACGTTCTATGCTCAGTGAGATGCCCTTGGAGTCAGATGGACTCATCTACCTTCGACGCTTCCGCAAGATTTAGATATTCTCATGAGTTGGCCTTTAGCCACTTTATTGTAATTTATATTGTAATAAAGGACTCTATATGAGATTGCGATTAATATAATGCTGTGTGATTTCCCTTTGATATATACATTGATGTACCGTGTGTGTACCAGCATGATCTTGGGATGGTACGGAAACACCGGAGACTTGGCCTTTCAGGTCGGGTCGCTACACGTTCCCCACAAGATTTGGTCGCCTCCGTTTGATTTCTCGCACTTCAGGGTGTTTGAGAAACGGATGACCAAAACATGGTCTTCCAAAGGGTTTCCCTGCGACTCTGTCGGTGCCCATCCTTTCCTACCGTTCTTCTACATCTCGTAGCACCGCCTGTCCAGGGTCACCACGATATCCAACCAAGCCAGAGCCCATAATGACTTGTGGCTGTGCAGGTAAGCCTTGGGTCTTGAAGCATCCATCCATCTCTTTGTGCCTGGGTGGACCTTTCCGCGTGAATATTGGCCATCTCCAGCATCACCTAGGCAAATCCACTGGTTTCTCCAGGGTGCCGTTCAACCATCATCCACCCAGAGATATGTTGAAAACTCGGAGTCTTGAAGTCTTGATCATTATGTAGGTCTTGAAATTGTTAACTCTCTCAACTCTCATGAATCACACAACCAACCCCATCTACTAATAGCATAGCAAAAAGTAAAACAAAGTTTCCCGGGGCCAATGTGTCAAGGGTTGAGAGGGATCCTACCACATGATACTACAACAAGTAACCAAGTTTCCAATTACCTACTTTGCATGCAATTGGGGGGAATGGTAGAACTAATGCAAATAAAAAAACATGGGAAAAGATGATCAAAGTGACTTGCCTGATTGATGATCTTCGTACGTGAGTGACTGTAAGTAACAAGCTTCGCACTCCGGATAATCTAACGAAGCAAACAAGCACTCAATAAGCATACAAAAAAATATTGTAACTCACAAACATGAACTAGTAAACAATCAAGACAAAACAATGCACAAAAATTCACAAGCAAGAAAAAAACACAAAGTTTTGTTTTCTAAAAGATGATTGATAAAACACTACTAACATAATGAAACCTATTTATAATAAGAGAACAATAGTTGACAGCAAGAAAACAATAAAATATTTTATTAATAACAGAATTGAATTTCATTAAAGTTTGTTGGGAAAAACATTGGTAAAGTTTTTAAAAGTTTTGATAAACACTATATGAACCAACTATAGTTTTACTAACAAAAGAGCAAAACAAAACTTATTATTTATTAACAAAACATGTTCTTAACAGGAAAGAATTTACAAATAAACTTGTCTTAGAAAAAAGAATTAAATTATATAAAACTTTGTAGAAAGAAAAACTATTACTAACTAATTGTTTTAATCAAATTAAACCTATTTGAAAAGAAGTTCTGATTCCTATATTAACAAAGAAATAAACTAAACAATTTTATATTTTTATTAACAGTAAGTAAAACACTAAATGTTCAAGCAACAGAACCTACTAAATCAAATTAAAACTAAATCTAATTGAAACTAACTAAAACTAAGTAAATAGAACTATACTATAATACTAGGAAGATTCTGTTTATAGCTAGAACACTAATCAAAATCATTCTAAAAATCCTCAAACTAAGCAATCTTCTAGTCCTAACTAATACCAAGCAGTAGCAAAAGGATTCATATCAAAAGCTATTTTTAAACTCTAGTTATCCAGATTTGAATGATTTGAGCAAATTTGATTCAATTCAAATTTTATAGGTCAAATTTAAAATTTAAAAGTACAGGGTGATACTACATGAAAAATTTGAGCTAATGCAAAAAAATCAATTCAAAACACTAAACATATTAAAAGATATAAACAAAACAAAATTTGAACTCATTCTATTTCTGAAAAACAAAACCGAAAAAAAACTAAACTAACGGTCGGCCAGGGGCTACGTGGCGACCTGTGAGTGGCTAGGCTAGTGTGCGAGCGGGTGGTTACGGGCGGTTGACCGATCCTCAGAGGATACTGGTTCGCGAATAAAAACGATCTAATATGGATCGTAAGATCCAGATCGAACGGATGGGGGGGCTCACCGAGTAGGTGGTCGCCGGCGAGGGATCTTCGGCGAGTCCGAAACGGCGAGGACGTCGATGAGGAGCTCCGGTGGTCGAGGGAGGCAGTGGAGGGGTTCAGGCGACGGCGGGCGAGGTCCGGCATCGAATGGTGGGGTCGGAGGTGTGAAGGGGCAACCGAGGCGACGGGCACAAGTGGAGAGAGCTTCGGTGGTCGGAGCAGCTCCGGCGAGGTGTTTGGGCAGCGTCTCGGTGAGGGAGAGAGGAGTTCGGGGAGGAAATGGAGAGAGGAGGGGCAGGGCTACTTATAGGGTGCTCGGGTGGGTGCGGGGGAAGAGAGAGGAGGGAGATCCAAATAGAGGAAGAAACTGTCGGCGAGGTTGTCGTCGCGTGCGGGAGGAGAGGGATGACCGCGCGGGTGCGAACGGTCGGTCGGGGTGGGGCCCGATGTCAGAGAGAGAGGGGGCGTCAACTGCGCGTCGGTCGACCGGTCGGTAATTACTTCGCTAATAAATGCCCATGGGCCGGCCCGTTTAATTACAAAACCGTTACTGTTTTTAATAACCAGAGCAGTAAAACGTCTTTAAAAACATTCGAAACATTTCTAAATATAGGAGTATTATATATCAAAATTACAGAATAATAAATGCCATTTATTGAATATTTTTATTCTGTCATTTGAACAATTTGAAAAAAATAATATTTTTTAGAAATTGCCTAATTGTTTTTAAATCCTTTTTGCAAATATTTTTCAAAAGACCCCCTAGTTCTCATTGTTCAAATATATCACCAAGATGACCCTGGTGTGGAGTGTCATGTTACTCGCCTCTTATTTGAACATTTTACCAAGATTTTCAAATAGGTGAAAGCAACTTAGCGGAAGTAGAAAGGGGCTTTCTGAAAATCAGAAGAAGCATTTCAACAATTACATACATTCAAGCAATGATGATGATGGATGCATAGCTATATTTAATAACATTCCAAAATAGAATTTTGGGATGTTACAAACCTACCCACCTTAAGATGAATCTCACCCTCGAGATTCGGGTTGGCTAGAAAATGGGTGTGGGTGGTCTCTACGAAGATCTTCTTCGCGTTCCCAGGTGGCTTCTTCCTCGGTGTGGTGACTCCACAAAACCTTACAGAACTTGATGATCCTGCTGCGGGTAACTCTGTTGGCAGTCTCGAGGATTCTGACAGGCCTCTCCTCGTAGGTCAGATCACTGTCAAGTTGTATGGCCTCTAGGGGCACGGTGTCTCTCAAAGGAATATCAGCCATCTCAGCATGGCATTTCTTCAGCTGGGACACATGGAAAACATCATGAACTCCAGATAATCCTTCCGGCAATTCCAGCTTGTATGCAACTTTGCCTCTACGTTCAAGAATTTTGTAGGGGCCTATGAATCTGGGTGCTAATTTTCCTTTAACACCAAACCTCTTGATTCCTCGAAGCGGGGACACATGAAGATATGCTCGGTCTCCCACTTCATATGTCACTTCTTTACGTTTGCTGTCAGCATAACTCTTCTGTCGAGATTGGGCTATCTTGAGTCTGTCGCGAATCAGCTTGACTTTATCTTCTGAATCTCGAATAAGGTCAGGACCAAAAAGTTGTCGGTCTCCAACACCATCCCACATCAATGGTGTTCTGCACCTCCTTCCGTATAATGCTTCGAAAGGGGCCATCTTCAGACTGGTTTGATAACTGTTGTTGTACGAGAATTCTGCGTAAGGTAAGTTGTCATCCCGACTAGATCCATAATCTAGTGCACTAGCTCTCAACATGCCTTCTAGAATCTGGTTGACTCTCTCAGTCTGTCCATCGGTCTGCGGATGAAAAGTTGCACCGAACTCCAGTGTTGTACCCAAAGTTTCTTGTAACTGATGCCAAAACTTTGAGGTAAATTGTGTTCGTCTATCTGACACGATACTCCTCGGAACTCCATGCAGACATACGATCCTGGTCATGTATATTTTGGCTAGCTTAGCACTGGTATAGGTGGTTTTCACTGGAATGAAATGAGCCACCTTGGTCAAGCGATCAACCACTACCCAGATGGAATCATAACCTGAACGGGTCCTGGGTAGTCCTGTGATGAAATCCATACCAAGCTTTTCCCATTTCCACTCGGGTATCGGCAAAGGTTGGAGTAACCCTGCTGGTTTCTGATGTTCCGACTTTACTCGCTGAGAAACATCATATATTACTACATGTTCTGCCATAGTTCGTTTATATGTGTTCTTTGTCTTGGTGTTCGCTTTATATGCATCGGTTCCGAACTATGTCTTTGGTCAATAAGTTGGGTTGCCCGGCTTCTGTGCTTGCCCCTTTATGTTCCGCTCGTTTGGCTAAAAGGGTAAAAGGGAGCTCCCCTACGATTGTGCTTACGGATAGTCTGGTCAAGCACCTCAATGGAGAAAGCCGAAAACGGACTGTCATAGTATGCGCGATATGATCTGTGAATCCCGAGTTACAAGTGTTATACTTCAATCCTCATAAGCGGTTATTCCATGTTACAAGAGGAACTTGTCTTTTGTGGAGACATTGTGATACCGGATTCCGCCACAGTTCGTCCGAACATCACAACACCTCGTTGGCTAATCGTACGCTTCCTATAGTCCTTTTCATGCCCCTACGGCTAAGTGAAAGAAATAAAGCACTATAGCCTGATTGCCTAGTATTCCGCACTATACCGCCTTCGGGTTCCAATAATATGGCTAAGGTACAAAGTGCATTGGCATAGACACTCCATGTAGTATCTACGTGGGGGTTGAAGCCGACGACTCGCATCTTTCGGTATTAAATAGCCACAAAGGAGTTATAAAGGAATACAAAACCATATAAGAACAAATATTGATATCATTAAAAGTTAACGCAAGTCTTCAGACACGTTACAAGCTCTTTCAAATCTTTTATCACCCGAACACTGCAACGCTATCACCCGAGCACTCTCCATCACTCCATCGAAGTATAGCTCGGGGCGTCGATGCGCCTTCCCGGGTTGCGGAAGTTCGGTGGCTACCTTCATCAGATTTAGCCTCGGCCAGAGCACTTTGGCCTTGGCAAGGGCTATCCGGACTCCTTCGATGCAGGAGGAGCGCTTGATGGTGTCAAGGCGGAGCATAGAACCGATCAACCTCTACACCAGGCCAAAGTAGATGCCTGGTAGCGGCTCGCCGGGCCATAAGTGGATGCAGAGGTCCTTCATGGCCTTCTCCTCCATCTGGTGCAGCTCCATTAGCTGTTGCAGCTGCTCCACCAGAAGAGGAGGGCACTTGGGGGCTCCAAACTATGCCCAGAACATCTGAGCATCATCTCCTTCTTCCCGCGAGGTGAACAACTAATTGGCGTCCGCCACGCTCTTCTAGAGATTAGAGGATGCGCCTAAGGATCGCCACACCTGGGTAAGCAATGCGAATTTTCTATCCCCGAATATGCACTTTAGTGAGTACGGCTTACCATCTGCTATTTCCTTGACCTGACACACTTGCTCCTCGTAGAACCGTCTGTCCATCCGCTCCTTCTAGAGTTCGGTTTTCATAGTGGATAGGTCGGCCGAGCTCGTCTTGTTTTTCTGCTCCAAGGCCTCACATCTTTCGCTGGCATCCTTTAGCTCTTGCTGGATCTCTACCATGCGAGCTTCATGCTTGCGAGTAGTGGCCCGCATGGCGGGAAGGGCGAGAGACGTTTCCTTAGCAGTCATCCTCTCGGCGGCCGTCTCGTCCTCCGCGCGCTGGAGCTCGGCCTTGAGCCTCTCGACCTCCTTCGCTGAGGCGGCGCGTACAATATACAATGTAAAAAAGTTGCATTGATAGTATTTGAACTACAGACTCAGCAAAGGGCATTCAGATTTTGTTTTGACATGCCTTGAGCCTCGTCGAGCCTTCGGTTAAGGGCCTCAACTTCGTCTTTGGAGCGCTTCAGCTTCCGATTCAGCTCTTCCAACTCAGCGCCATTTATGGCCGACGCCGATGATGAAGCCTGCATCACACATAGTTAATACAATGCATGGGCTCTCAATTCCCGAACTATAAAAAATCCACTCATACGTCGAGTTATTCTCATATGCTGCACACTTAAAGTGCATTTAGTTCGGAATCGGATTCAGATATGACCCCTAGGTGAGCTTTTTCACCTCATCTAGGGCTCAGGGGATGCCATGTATATAATGCGAATAAATAAAATCTTTGCAAAATAAACACATCGGGTGACTTACTTGAAAACCCGCAAGGAGACCTTTGAAGGCCTCCTTCAGTTCGTTGTCAACGGACTGGACACTCTATAGTACCGCACCCATAAGGGTGCGATGATCTTCGGGGATGGATGAACTCAATAGAGCCTCCTCCATGGCCGACCACCTATTGGTCAGTGGTGCCGGTGATGATCGGATTCCCCGATCACCCACCCAGGATTGGATCGGTGCCTCCGGAGGCATAGTGTGCTCCGAGATGTTCTCGGAGGGGACTGAGCGCCTACTTGTCCGGCCTCCTCATTTTCCGGGCAAGGTGTTACCCCCCGGTCTTCAGTGGCCGAGGCATTAGCCTCGGCCACGGTGCCATCTCCCTCGCCACTTGTGTCCGCCTCCATAGGAGTGGGCTGGGACGACACCTCCACGGCGTCCTTCGTGGCGCCTGGAGTGGTGGGATGCGTGGCATCCCCGCTCTCCGCCAGTTCGGCGGGCAGGGTCTCCCCGTCGGATATCACCTCGGTAGGGATAATGCGTGGGGGTCTGCAAGGCCAATAAAGTGCATATTAGCAAACTCTAAATCTATTCATAATGAACAAGAGGGTATTTGGGTCCTAGCCTAGATGGGGGGGCATGACTGTAGGATCATTCGTGGAACCTCCTTGAGGTCTTCGGACGCGGTGCCCGAGTCCGAACTATCATCGGACAGAACCACCCCCGTCTGCCGTGCCCTCTTGTGGGCAGGAGAAGCGGCCTGCTCCGAGGCATCCGAAGACGTCACTCTCTTCTTCGCATGGGGGGAATCGCCTCCCCCCTCGCCCTCGACCTCGGCCTCCTCTTCTTACTCCTCTTCTTCCTCTTCCTCCTCCTCAGCTTCCTCCTGATTTGAGGAGGCGGGGGTATCTTCGGATGTGGCATCAGGCTGTTTCCTGATGCGGATGCCAGCCTGGCCTGGTTTATTCTTCTTCTCTTTCTTCGTGGGAGCCTTGTAAGGCTTTAACACACACATTTTGGCTAACAGCACGGTCCTCTCGTCTTCGGGCTGAGGCATTGGACTGTTGTTGCTGACGACTTTCTTCAGCCATCTCTGCGTAGATAGGTCGGATAAGAGGTTACGGTAATATTCTATGTAATAAAACCGGCCAAGCTAGGGTGTATCCTACCTCGGAATCGGGATTGGTGGCATGCAGACTCTTGTCCTCCTCCTCGGATGGCCATCTCTTTATTGGTTTGAAGAGCGCCTTCCACAATTTCTCCCGCGTAGTGCAGAAGAGATTTCGGACTGTAGGCTCGGTTTCAAGTTCTCGAGCCCACAGGGGAGTGTCCCGGTGTTGGCAGCGGAGGATGCGTCTTTGGAGCGTCACTTGGGCCACATCGTTCAACTTGGTGCCGTCCTCGACCATGGAGCAGATGCACTTCTGTATGTCAGTCACCTCCTTGCCCGGTCCCTAGACAAGGCCCTTTTCGAGCCGTGAAGCCAGCCTAGTAGTGGGACCAGATCTGAATTCGGTGGCGGGGTCCTTACCCTCTTCTTGTGGTCTGGTGACATAGAACCACTCCTGTTCCATCCTTTGATGGTGTCGATGAGGGTGCCCGACGGCCACCCGACACGGGTGAGCATGCCGATGATGGCCCCACCACAATCTGCGTGCTTGCCACCGACGTACTTGGGCTTGATGTTGAACACCTGCAGCCAGAGCCTGAAGTGTGGTTCGATGCGCAAGAAGGCCTCGCAGACGAGGATGAACGCCGAGATGTGCATGATGGAGTTCGGCGGGAATTCGTGGAAGTCGAGGCCGTAGAAGAACATCAGCGCCCTAACGAAGGGGTGGAGAGGGAAGCTCAGCCCCCGGATGAAGTGTGGGATGAACACCACCCTTTCGCCTAGCTTGGGGGTGGGGATCACTTGGCCCTCCTCTGCTGTGCGGTGAGGGATGTTGGCGGGGAGGTAGCCGGCCTTCTTGAGGTCAAGAATGTCTCGGTCGGTGACCGTGGAAGCTTCCCATTGGCCGTTGAAGCCTACCATTGATGAGCCTGGAGGAGGGGTCGAAGAACCTAGATCTATGCTTTGGAGGCGCACGGGAATGGGAGGCAGAGAAGTCGAATGGAGAGCGTGAAAAGCCGTTGGGGTTTTCTTCCTCTTTTTATGAGGCCTATCGATTTAGACCCCCCTTGTTGCGCCGTGCATCCCTCGACTTCCTGAGAGGTGCGACACATTGCGTGCGTGCGATTTAGTATATCCCGTGTAAAACGGGACGCGATCGGTATATTGACAGATCGTGATGATTAAAATGGCCTCGAACCACGAACTGAGTCTATGCAACTGGCCTAGCGATCGTGGTGGGTCGTAGCCTTTTGTCAAGGAGGTGGTCAGAGGAGCGTTGTTTCCCCCCTGACGTTTGGCCTTCAAGGCCGATTTGTTTGTAGTATTCGTCCATCCCACTATGCGGGAAACTACTTGTCATCACATGCCGAATTATGGTTCCGTAGGAAGGAACTCACCTCACAAGACGAAGACTCTGTTTGCGAAGCAATTGGAGCTGAAGACCCTTGGCATTGGAGGCAAGTTCGGGGGCTACTAAGGGAGTCCTTGGATAGCTGACCAATTTTTATGGGCCGGACTATGAGGATTACTTATCGAACACTAGAAGATTTGAAGCCCTAGTCTCTAGGATGGAGGTTTCGGGAAACACGGCTTGCGCTCCACATTTGATGTAGTAAATAGGCATGTTTATCTCTTCGGCATGTAACCGACCATGTGTAAACCCTAGGCATCCTCGGCACGTATATAAGCCGGAGGGTTTTAGGGTATAGATATGGAACAACTCATCTAGGGTTAGCTATGCGATCTCAAGTTAGATCAACTCTGTAACCCCCCCTACCATCAATACAACCAAGCAGGATGTAGGGTATTACCTCCATAGGAGGGCCCGAACCTGGGTAAATCCTTGTCCCCTTCGTCTCCTGTTATCGTCGATTCTAGTCTCACAATTTGGGTCCCCTACCTAAGATTTGCCGGTTTTGACACCAAGAACAGGCAAGACAGGAACGGGTAATCCCATAGCCAGTTGAACTTTCGGGGGCTTTTCCCTCAGGTAGCGGCACGGATGCGCCCCCAAGGGCAGAAGAATCCTCTCCAATAGGCGTCGGGGGCTCCGCGGCCATGACAAGGAGAGTCGCCCCACGAGCCTCCTTGCCCATGACATCCAACACTCCATCAGGCATCAGCAGGGCACTAGGAACGGACGTCACGTCCAAAGGCACCTTCGGCTTAACACTAGCCTTCTTCTTCCTCGCCTTTGGCATGACAGCTCTCCTCGTTACCAAGCAAAGAAGGGACCATCAATGCACAAGCTACTGGCCAATGGCGAAAAACCAAGCCAGAATACTTACTCTTGCACGTCGACCCACTTTGTCTCCTTATCCACCTCAGCGAAGGCGGGAGTGCCATCAATCTTCTCTGAGGAGGTGCCGTCGCATGGAGGAGCAGAGGAGCCATCCACAGGGGCTACAGTCAGGGAAGCCGCACTAGCCCCAGACGTGTTTGCCTTGCCCACAGGCTGCAGCCCGGGCAGTGGCGAGGCCGGTGCCTCAACCACCTTGCTCACACGGGCTAGGCGCTCCGGAGGAGACCCATCCTCGTTCTTCTTTATGGTCGCCCGTACGGCGAACCGTGTGGCCCGAGGCATGGGCTCTCGCCCCCCGAGGTCCCTGGCGAGATACAGAGGACTTATGGTAGGGAGATCGCCGGCATCGTCATCATCTTCAAAACCACAAAGAGGCGCACTGCGCGACCGAGGGGACACTTCCACCAGTTCATCATCCACTCCCGCCTACGAGTCTTCCTCATTTGCTGCCGCCTCCGAGAGGACACCGCCACCGGGGAACCAGGGCACTCGGCCAGGGGGAGCCCCAGTTCATCAAATACGGGAATCGCGGCAACTAGATCGACCTTGTCATCGCGACAGTACAACAGGACATAAGCCTCAGGAAGGTCCCAGGGGTCGCCGTTGAGCAGGATCACCACAACCCTGTTCAGCTCCCCGGGGTCAGGCATGTGGACCGAAGCTTGATGTCATCACCACCATCCTGGTACTCCCACATGGGCCTCGAATGAGCCTAGAGAGGCGCCAGGCGTTGCGCCAGGAACTCCTTCACTATCATCCCCCGGTCAACTTCCTAGTGCTGATGTCTCGAGAGATCCATTCCAGGATGGCCTGGCCCGGGGGTTCGGAAATCTTCACGGAGCCCCACACAGGAGTCTTTTCTAGCAGCCCCTTCGGAAGCTCCAGGCGGGAGTTGACGCTCTTGAGATCCACGAAGTCCCAGCGGTGCCAAAAGTTCTCCACCTTCTTCCCAGCCTTCAGGAGCATGTTCCCGCTCTGCACCACGACGAATGATACACTTGCTAACCGCTGAGCACTATTGTGAATTCACAAGATGAAGAAATGGCGGAAGAGGGCCACCGAAGGCTTCACGCCGACAAAGGCCTCAGAGTAGAAGGCAAAGACGGAGAAGATCAAGATAGAGTTTGGTTGTAGATGGAGGGCCTAAACCCCGTAGTGCTCGAAGATTGCGGTGAAGAACTCGGAGAAGGGCGGAACGAGACTAGACAAGATGTTGTGGAGGAAGAAGGGGTAGACTGTCCTGGCCACGCGCTGCTTCTCCGCGAAGCCACACCATATCAAGGTCCGCCCCCACTCGTTCGACTCGTTTGCTAATAGCAGGAGCACCGGGGCGAGGTCCACGTCCTTGGCTCTGGTTGACTTAGAAAGCATCGATGAGATGGAAGCAGAGGCTAAAACCAGAGCTCTGATTTTCGACTTGCCGGCGGGAGCCATTGAGAAGTCCTAGAGGTGGGGAAAGCAAGAAGGAGGACGGTGCATCACTGAGATCTGGAGAAGTTCTCGTGAAGGATGGGAATCTTAGCAAAGTAGCAAGAGCTTTGGTAAGGAAGGCAAGAATGCCTCTACACCGGACGTCAGGCCTCTGTCGGTTCTGGCAGTTCTCGAGGAGGCACGAAAGTGGAGACGTCTTTGGGCCGTCTTCTTTGGCTTCGCTGTGAAGCCAACTCGAGTGCTTCTTGGGCCCGGGGGCTATTGTCGACTTCCTAGGAACGGGGGTACCCAGACTTGCCTGCATGCATCCTAGGGCATGGCCCACTTCAGAGCTCTGTATGGACCAGCACGATTGCATTCAAGACAAGGCCCTCGCGAGAGCCTCGCCCTCGCGAGGAGGACAACGCCAAGGCACACAGAAGGAGGAGGCCTTACTAGGTCCCCTCCTGAGCGACGAATATCTCTATGCAGCACTCGGCCTCACGAGGACAAGGATGATGCAAGAAGGGCCATGCATGCACCATCACGCGCAGATAGGACAGTTTCCTCTACGGTGCAAAGGAGGCAAGGATGTACGCAGGGTTCCCAAAGCACCCAAAGGTTTCCATTTCGGTGAAATAAGACCGGGCCAACGGGCTCAGTAGGACGGATTTCATCGCCGAGCCCACCTCTGCATCACTGTCGGTTACTTTGCAGGCGAATACCACCTTTCGTGAAGATAAGGATGTACTCCTTGTCCCTCTTCGAATTTGGTCGTTGTGGGATCCCTTACCGCCATTGCGATAAGGGAACAGGACCCTTGAAGGGGTTATTAACCCTAGGTAGGCCAAAGCAATGGGGTTCTCCACTTCGAAGAAAAACTATAAGACCGGCTGCCCACGGCCGGCTGGGGGACGTCTGGCTCGAGCTACCACCGGCTGGCGACACGGATAGCTGGTCGTGTAGTGGCCTTGACCCCCGGCCGGCTGCCACCGGTCTACCTCCTCCGTTGACCCCGGGGTGGACATGCAACGTCCCGTCCCTCTGCGCGTGGTTACGATGACACGACATGACCGCCACGACGGGCGACCCTATGACCGTAGTGGCCGCTGACGCACAGGAGCGTATGGCTACAGTCTGGTCGTCCATGCCACTGACCCTGGCGAGCGCGACCAGGCGGGGGAACAGTGCTGGCACGCCCTCGCCCACTCGATTACCTGCCTCGGCGTGGCTACAGTGCAGCCAGCCGTACCAGAGACTTCGGCCAGCTGGCGCTAGACGACGCCTCCCGGGTGACCCGTGCCACGGCAGGTGGGCGAGGGCCAATCACAGAGCCGGTTGGCTGGGCCCTCATAGGCGACGGGACCGCGCAGCCGGTGGACCCTACAAATGATAAGACGGCTCGACGGGTGGGGCCCCCTGTTCAGCCGGAAAGGCTGCCAGCCGGGTCCCTCCACCCTTGTACCTTGGAAAACATTGTAAAGTCGGGGGTTGGCCTATTAAACCCCCCGAGCTCCCGTGCAACGGGGACGAACGATCATTTGCAGACACCCACATAGAATTCTCCTCTCATACCATCTCTAGCAATGGAGGAAGACGACCTGACTGCTCCTTCTTTCTCCTTTAGACACAGCTCTAGGAGCATCCTTGTAAACACAACTACCCATCCAACTAGACCAAGTAGGACTAGGGGTATTACCTCCCATGGAGGGCCCTAAACCTGGGTACATCACGTGTCACCATCGCTTGTGCCCAATCTCGCACCCGGAGCCCGTCGGCGTCCTCCGGCCCCAACCACCTACGATAAGCCTACCCATGGAATATCTCATGAGAAAACGATGATAACCCGGGCCACCATAAATAGAGGATAGGACGCTCGGTAGAGGGGGACACATCGAACACCACTCAAGCATCCTCATGAGGTTGCACACCACTGTACTAGTTCATCCACAAACCTCCTCGTGAGGCAATCCACCAAAAGGCAGGAGTACGGTTTTGCGCTTCGCAGCGGCCCAAACATGGGTAAATCCTCATGTGCTAGTTCTCTTCCTACGATCGAGCGAGTTCGCCGGGCTAGGTAATCGTGCGGTGAGCTTAAGGATGGGGCTGGTGGGGATCTTCGCACAATCCCTTGAGTTCGAACCTCTTTGGGTTTTGTGGAGCCCGAAATCTGACAGAAGGTGTGCCACGCTAAAGTTTGTGTGTTGGGTATGTAAATATCACACAACACCTCCATGCATATGTTTGAGCCACGCTTAGACGATGATCGTCTTTGGATACTCCTTAGCGTGGTTGTCATTGGAAAGTCCATTCCTAGGCACGCGTGGATGTCCATCACATTGACTAACAACGAGAGAGAGGTTACCATGGTGGAATCTTCAATTTTTTGTGTTATGGTATACATTATAGGTCATTTGATTTTCCTTAATTAGCCAAGTCTGAGCACATGCCTACGAATGCATGAATCGTTCTTATCGACGCTTGCCATACTAGTTGTACACCTCATGAAAACTCGCTCGGGAGGGGGGAGTTTCCTGTTCCAAAGCATGTGACCTATAAATGTTGCACATGAGGTATATATATTAATGAATTCAAACGCAACACAACATTTCCGTATGCATGTTTGCACCACCAACAGGTGATGGCTCTATTCGACACTCCACCATGCGGTTAATTATCGGTGCCACGCCCATTCATGGGACTCAGTGGATGTCCATCCTTTTTGACCGACAAAGGGAGAGGTTTGACCAAAAGTATTGATTCTTTGGTTGGGATGTCCATGTTTCGAGATGCATGGTCCATAGTCCACCTTTTATTGGAAAATATATAGGGTGGTTCGACCATGCTGGATTCATTACATGTTTCATTTTCATCTTCTGACTTGAGTGATATGCAAGACCTGTGGGGGGCATCTATTAGTGTCTAGGATTCCCCCTGCACCGACGTGGCGACGGAGGAGACATGTGACACATCAATGTTGTGCATTGGGTATTTTGAACAGTCAAACCAACCTGTGCATACATACTTTTGTTCCACATGGAGGTCTGTATGTTTTTTTGAGACATCGCAGGCGTGTATGTGTTCTGACCCCTTTCCAACATTTTTTTGATGAAATGGTACTTTATATTATTATTTCAGGAGTAAATAGGAAACGATTCGAGTGTAACAACCATTTGCTATTTTACACTCAACAGAAACCATTCCATCCGCCATTGGCACATCAGCACGGTCCACTAGTGGGTGCCGAGCACAATTGAGTTCCACAAGACTTCCCTCGTAAGAATATCTACCACCTTGAGCCATTTAAAAAATGGCGGTTTCACGGTTTTTTCCTATTTTATAGCACAAATTTACTATGTTTCGACTGTGAGCGATGTTTGTTGCTCCCACCCTGGCCGCATCGTTTCAATCCCGTAATCTAAATTTTCAGTAGCCCCGATATTCCCGCCTAGTAAAATTTTCAGTAGCCGCATGGCATTTCCTCAAATACCACCTACCCCTCCCCACCACAAAACCTCTGCTCAGACAATGCTAAAAAAGGAAAACCTCTGCTCCCGTTCGCATCACTCCTCTCCCTCGCTCCATAGCTAGCCCGCCGCCACCGTCGCCCTAGACTCCACCGACATCCTCTACAGGCCTTCTCGTGACTTTCTCGAAGTCCTCATGAAGATCCATCATAAGGGGGTTGGACTAGAGCCGTCCTTGCAATCGACAGTAGTGCTCCTCCATGTTGAATAAGGCACGCAAAACTCTGGTCCACCCCGTAGTGTTGGCCCATGAAGCACCATCTTCCGTGCAGATCCCCATCCCCATCCTCACCCACAATCCAGAGCGTCGCTGCTTCATCCCGGTTGTGCTTCCCTGGGAGCTGGAGGAGCGAATGGCCAAAAATAGGTATATTGAGGCATGGTCGCTGGACGACGGTGAGGTGGCCATCGAGGCCCCCAGACACGGGCTATGACACAGGTTCAGTATATCACCCCCCCGCCCCTTCCGTTTCAACCTACGTGGATCTCCTCCATGCACCCCTCCCCCTTGTGTTGATCTACTCTACTTTGATGTCAGTATTTTGCCTTCATCGCCATTGAGACCGTTTTCTCATTACTAAAGGTCGCGGACTATATATATGGCGGTGGCTCGGCATCGTCAGCTACCAAGCGAGACCTCATTGATGACGACGATGACAAGGCACCCTATCTGTCTCTTCCAAGGGGAAATAACCCATCCATGCCATTAGGGACGCCACCCTGCAGACGTGCTCTTATAAAGGCAAGGAGATAAGCTGCCACAACAGTGAGCGCACGGTACGCACCCCCACTCCAGGCTCTTCTAAGGGGTATGAATTGTTGGAAAGTGCAATTTGATATGCTGGAGTATGAATTGTTCAAAAGTGAAATTTGATATGCTAGAGTATGAATTGTTCAGGTCAATTTCAGTGATGATGCGTTTGGTTGTCTGTAGTGAGAATATACTTTGTTTAGCGTGATATGTGGTTGTTTGTAGTGAACATATATCCAATTTCAATGCTAGATTTGGTTGTTCAATCATACAATTGGTTCCCGTTAAAGCTGGTGTATTTAACACACCCCTGTTTATTTCAGTTTTCTCCCAATGTGACGTTGAATCATACAATTTGATGTTTAAGCACATGGTGCATTCTATCTTCTATGAAACTTCAACAATACTGAAATGAATGGCTGTTTGGTTGCTGTTAAGTCTGTCGTGGTGGGCATATACTTCCTTTCAAGGTGTTTTGGTGGTTTGTGGTTATGAGTTGTCCAGTTTCAATTAACTATATTTGGTTGTTTGTAGTATTCCTCTGATCTACTATACTTTGCTGTTAGGAATGTGCTATGTCGGAGTATGAATTGTAATATTCAAAAGTGCAATTTGATATGCTGGAGTATGAATTGTTCATTTCAATTTGACTACCCCTGTTTGGTTGCCTATTGTTAGCATATACCTATTTTTTGTTGTTTGTAGTATGCATCTGATCTACTATCTTTTGCCGTCAGGAATTTTCCTTCATCGCAAATGGGACCCTTTTGTTATTTATTGAAGTCACGTTCTATGGCGATGTTTTGGCATCGTTAGCTACCAAATCAGGTCTCATTGACGACAACAACTTGTCGTCAAAGATTGCGCTCTATGCTCTAGTATGAATTTTTCAGTTCAATTTCACGAACGCCTATGTTTGGTTGTCTGTAGTAAGCATATACCTTGTTTAGATCTTTTTGGTTGTTTGTAGTGAACATATGTCCATCTTCATTTGCTAGATTTGGTTGTTCAATCATACAATTGGTTCCTGTTAAAGCTGGTGTAGTTAACATGCCCATGTTTATTTCGGTTTTCAGTTAATGTGATGTTCAATCATAGAATTTGATGTTTAAGCACATGTTACATTCTATGCAATTTGAACAATAGTGATATGAATGACTATTTGGTAGCTGTAGTATGCCTTGTCTATTTAGTTATACACCGCCTATTTTTTTCACTCTGTGATGTTCAATTATACAATTTGATGTTTAAGTAGAAGCTTTGTTCTATGCAAATTCAACAATACCATTATGAATGACTTTATTTCGTTGTTGTTAAGCCTGATCTAGTGAACATAAGCCTATTTTAATGGGTTTTTATTCACATGGATATATTTGTTACCCATGCTATACTCCCTCCGCCCCATAATAAAACATGCTAATACATCCAATATGTTTATGCATTGGATTAATTAGATCTTATATACTGGGATGGAGTGAGCATCATGCGAGGTAACAAATAAAGATTGCTAGTACAATTGGTCAAAATGTGGCAATTAAACTATTTATTTATGGCTTGTCCAAGACAATAGTGATATGAAGTATATTAACTCGGAACTATGTACCCTTTTTACTGCACATAATGAGTTGTTAGATGACAATCTATGTATCTTTTGTCTTTGAAGTGGTTCCTAACGCAGTCTACCCAAGATCACCTCTCAAACTACATGATTGTTGGACATGCAAATGTATATGTATTTCTACCAGACTAGAATGACTATTTGGAAGTCATGAAGATATTGAAGGATGGGCGGTCGACCATCACAAGGGATTGGGTTAGAGTCGTGTGTGCAGATGACATTGAGTGCACACTACATGCATTCCACTTCACCTTTTACAGCAATCGGAATATATTTTGTCTCTTTCTTTGCTGTCTTTAATACAAGTATTCAACCGTCGGTCATCATTCTTTATTTGGTGCTTATGTAATTCTTTCATTGACGTAATTCTTGAACGTATGTACCTGTGAATGGAATAGTGCATTAGTTGATGAACCTATCTATGTATATGTAAAAATCTATTCTCTACTTTCAAATTGAAATTCTATAAAATTTTAAATTGTATCAATTAAAATGTAATAAAATATGCTCTACGGGTCATTGCGCTGCACACGGTTTGTAAGTCTCAACGTTTGTGATATACCTCAAGATCCGGAACGATTGACAGATAGAAAACATGTGCAACCATGCACACAGTTACCGTTTGCGAACCATGTGTGATTTCGGATAATATAACAAACGGTGCAACCGAATGCAACGTTGGTGATACAATCTCTAGCACACATAGTTTAAAACGATGAAACATCTGTGATGTAGTCGGCATCACAAACGTTGGACCACAGAATAGTGCGTGCGATACTTATCCTGTCGGACGCGAGTATGATGTTTCTTAAACCTATTCGATACTTGTACGGTGGTTAAATTATAGTCTTAGTTAAATATCTCCAAATGTTCATCCAATATAAGTGTTCGTGATATACTCTTTATCATACACGCTTCTTAATCATGAACTGTTTGTGATTTGGTGCACATTGTAAACAGTGAGGCACAGAATAACGCAGGTGATGTTGGTGTGATCTCACACGAGTTGCAAGGATGGGTCCTATGGGAAGTCCACCATATCTCAAACTGTTGACCGGTGACTCTCATTTGTGATAGATGCGGACATCTTATATGCTTAGTTTTGCCAAACATTTGCGTTCGTTGGACACCATCGCTGGCAGGTTTGTCGTGTCGTGTGGGATGGACCCCCCCTATCGCCCACACATGCAAGGAGACGGTTTGGAACTACGTCGCCAAAAGAGGTTAAAAACCGTTTGTATAGCACGTCGTTGCACCAGTGGTAGGCAGCGTCCTCGCCAGCTACCGCGGCGAGGTGTTCGTCTGGGATCGAAGGGTCAACGCGAACAACTCCAACCTCGCGAGCATACGGTGGAGAGGCCATGGTAGATATCTTTTTGCTCGTACACTCCTCGAGGTCCATGGGAGATGTAGTCAGGGTGATTAGGTTGCGATTCGCTAGAGTACGGGTTGGGGATCTAGGGGAAAGGGACAGCGTCGGCTTCATCTAAAAACTTAGGGCGGCGATGGTGTATGTGGATCAATGGGGACCCTGAACTTGTTTAGCTATGAGGCACGGGCAAAAAGGCCGAGGGTTTTGGTGGGAAGCGGTGGCGGGGGTGAGCTAGGGTTAATGCGGGGGAGGAAAGGGGAGGGGTGTTCTGCGGATGGGGGGAGGGGTGTTTGCGGATGTCCCGTTGCTGGTGAAATTTTTAGTAGTAATGATCTGGGTGGAGATGGTGGTGGACGAGGGATGACGACGGTTCAAATGCCCCGGCAGCTCAAATTTTACTATAGGGTCGGTGCGGTGGACGAGGCAGGGCGGAATGCAGTTGAAATACATAAAAAATCCAAGCCTCCACCGTCGTCATGACCTTCCTCGCCTCAGAACGAGTATTCAGAGGAGCTCGTCAAGTCGATGAGCTCCACTGGTTCCATGGCAAAGACCAGCGAGGATACCTTGGCCAAAGCGACTACGACGCCTCTCACCAGGTTTGCAGCTATCTACGAAGATGTCGTGGCATCCAGGTGGGCCATCAGGATACAGACAGGCGCCGATCTCGCTAGAGCAACGTCCCTGGTCGCCGTGGCCACTGTTGCCAGGGCTGCCACCGCAGCTACAAGGCCTGCACTGGCCTCCAACGCGGGTGAGAGGCATGTGACGGCCTGCTCCCCCGCCTTCTGGTCCGGCTCCCGCCTTTTTTTGCCCTCTGCATCTGGGTTCCTCTTCCTCTTTGCACTCCCCGCAGTTTCTGCCGCTTCAGATCTCTAGTTGTGTTGCGTATGGCATCCGTAGATGCGATACATTGCTCCACACCAACACTAAGATGGCGATCGTCCTCGTCGCACAAGAACACATTGAGGCCCGATTCCTAGATGGACAGAGTGATAGCTACCTGCATCCGACGCTAAAACACGAGGTCGTCAGGGCGGCTGCTCCCGTGGCAGATGACGGTTGACCGTTGACCGACATGGAGGATAGCGCGTCGGAGTCCTCTATCCCATCATCGTCAGCCGTGGTAGTTGGTTATTTGCCATTGCCCTTCATGGTGGCCAATGTGTAGGAATCCTCTATAACGTCATCGTTCAACACTATCAGGACAGCGCCATGCACATCCCCATGGTTGAGCAACGGTTCCATTTGGTGTGTGTGGTTGTGGCGGCGAGCTATTGGCCGAAAAATTAGCTGTTAGCCGCTGTCGGCGAGATATTTTATAGGTTGCTGTCAGGTTCGGGTTTGTACTGTGCACATTATGACTTTGCACTAGTTGACGCTTGCATTTGTTTACGGGCATCACACACGGTTAGAATAGCACACTAGTGTCTTCTCGCGATACAATCGCATACGGTTGTTTCGCCAGTTTCGTTTGCTATTTTACATAATACTAGCATCTTTGGGATAAACAAGAAAAAATTACGCAAGAGAGGGTCAAAACACAACCACGCCCACTAGTGGCCCAAATACATTCCCTCCATTCCTAAATATATATGTAGTTCATAGTGAAATCTCTAAAAAGAGACTTGTAATTAGGTTCGCATATATATATATATATATATATATATATATGTACAAACATGGTGTTGTCATGTTTAAATTCTCAATGCGCAATTTTAATGTGTGGCACATGCTGCATATGTGCATGCCTAAAAGTGTCCAATGTGACAGAAAATGGTTTCATGACAAACATAATATAGGGTGTTGCCCCTGCACTATGTGCCAGAGGATATATGTGGTTATATGAACACATGACCTGGTTCAAACTTTGTCACAGATTTATCCATGTCTGAATTTTCATAAGACAACCAAGATAATTTACACCTTAAGACGGCCAAACCATCAAATATTGTTGTCGGACAAGAGGGATATATAGATCACGCGGTCCCACGAGTTGGCGCATCATCGAAGATCAGTTGAGCGGGGCTAGAAGAACACCACCCCCAGCATATGGCCAAATATATATGCGAAAATGGTTTGATCCGGTGTTTCAACAATTAATACACAACGATACACTATCTATGATGTAGCATGCACGTAGTTGAGATAACTGGAAATATACATACCCCTCTTAAGATTGGTTATATCTATACTACCTAGATCGTTATATATATATCGTTCCCCACCCCCACCCCCACTCACATGACACATAGCAGGGTGACATTCCAATGTTGTCACTCAATTGGATGATATATAGCGTCCCATCGGTACATAAGCGTGACGTCAAAAACTGCACAATGGACGCATTCATGGTCCACACACACACAGACACACACACACACGGAGAGAAAGAGAGAGAGAGAGGCATGCACACATGCACAATGTAGGCACGTGGTCCACACACAGGCATGGGTTGACAGATGCACACACGCGCACCCCCTCCCCCACACACACATGCACCCACCATCACCCATCCTTTGCCTTCCAGCATTGTCAATAAAAGTCATAACACACCCTGAGGGCCCACTGATAGGTTTTTCGTTGGAAACCGCACAATGTAGACACATGGTCCACACATAAGCATATGGATTCACACACAAACACACACATCGTCACCTATCCTTGGCCTTCCAGCGTTGTCAGTAAAAGGCATGGCAGACCCTAAGGGCCCACCGATAGGTTTGTCATCACAAACCGCACAATGTAGGCACATGGTCCACACACAAGCATTGGTACACACACACTCGGTCCTTGACATTTTTAAAACAGCAAAAGAAGCAAACGAAAATCATGGATATTTTCAACACAAGGATCTCAAGATTTATGTACCCGAAATGACATATCACACACACACACACATCGTCACCCATCCTGGGCCTTCTAGAATTGTCAGTAAAAGGCATGGCAGACCCTAAGGGCCCATCGATAGGTTTGTCATCAGAAACCACACAATGTAGGCACATGGTCCACACACAGGCATTGGTACACACACACACACTCAATCATTGACATTTTCAAAACAAAAAAACAAGCAAAAGAAAATCATGGATATTTTCAAAACAAGGATCTGAAGATTTATTTAGCCCGAATGACATATCACTACAGACATTTGATTTATGCTTATAGTGATCGTATCACACCGCCTAAATAAACCTTGAAATCTAGCAACTTCCGAACCAGTCACCCACCCTGGACTACTCCACTGAAAGCATGCTTAACTTCTGAGTTGCATTCGAATGGGTTACGGGCTGGAAAGGCGCGTCTTGTTGGTAACGATTGCCTCCTATCATATCCAAGGCGTGCCCTGATGGGCAACTGGTGGGACCAGATACGCATCGCACACATTTCTGGTAGTACTGGAAACCGTGTGCTAAGGTGGAATGGGGGCTGACGATGACGTCTTGCTAATGCTCGATGGAGCGATGCCGCTTTTGCCTACTCTCCGGCCTGCTCTATCCCGTCCTCCTTATCCAGGAGGTTCATGAAGGGGCCGGCACTTCAGCGGGAAACAGATTGGGGGAGTGGTGGGAGACCAATTGGGGAAGTACCGGGAGAAGCGTGTTTGGATAGAACATCATTTTAATACAAATTGGATAACTTCTGAAAGAAGGAAGCTCGAGCTAGCATGATACACGCACACCATGCTTACGCACGCACGAGCTTCAGACGGACGTATAGAACTGCTTTAAATTATTCATGGTTCGTTTAGCTTTTTGTATACTACACTAATCAAGTTTGTAGACATTTAATGTGCATAATTCAAATTTGAACTAAAAGAACATACTTCGTGTCACCAAAATGGGTCGAAAAAGGTATTTGTGTCCTTGGGTTCCTTGTTTAGGTCCCATGCAATGGACGTGAATGGACTGCAAACATCTCGAAGACATGACGAGGCCACAAACATTAAGAGACTTGGCTATTAAATCATCATAAATCCACAAATCATCTAAAATTCTTGAAACTTACCCTGGTGTCACGGCACGACACTTATCTGACATGACAATTTTTTGTGCAATGTGGGACAAGTCTCTTGCACTCCAAAACTTCTCTCAAGAACTATCGTGGTTTCGATACGAAACATGTCACCTCTGTGGAGGGAACGACATTCAATTTCTTTTCTTGCGTTTATATTTTTTTTACATGCAACATAGGCTAATACAAGTGCAATGTTAAAATGTGGAATTATTCACGGCTCGTTCGGGGCCATTTATACATTAGTTGAGCTTTTGTATATCCATTTAATGTGCATAATTCTAATTTGAACTATAGGCACATGCTCCAAGGCACCAAAATGGGTGACAAATTCATTTGTATGTCCTTGGGTCCCTATTTAGTTCTCATGCAATGATTATAAACATCTTGGCATCGTCACTAGGACGCAAACGTTGAGAAACATTGCTTTTTAAATCCCCATAAAATCGGAACTCATTTGAAATTATTGAAACTGGTGTGTCAACATGACACTTATAGGACATGGTATATAAGTTTTGGGACAAACCTCTTACAAATTGGAGCTTTCCATGAGAAGAATGGAGGTTTCGATATGGAACATGTCAACTTTGTGGTCGAAACGACATTTGAGTTTTGTAGGCATACACTCAATGTGAAGTACTCAAGTTTGAATTACAAGCACGGGCTCCAGCGCACCAAAATGGCTTAAAAACAATTTTGTGTTATTGAGTCCATGTTTAGATCTCATGCACTGATGGTCACTGAATTACAAACATCTCGGTGTTGGGACTGGAGTGCAAACATTGATAATCTTGGTTTCAAAGTCCGAGAGAACCCAAAGCTCGCCATGAATTCATGAAACTTACACAGGGTCATGCCAAGGCAGATGTACGATGTGCATTTTGTTTTTTGACGAATTTGGGATAGGGACATGCATCTAATAAGCCAAAGCTTATTCAAGAAGCATTGTGATTTCGATAGGGAACATGTCACCTTTGTTGGTGAAACTACATTCAATAAGTCATTAGTCCATCGATTCGGCCCCTTTTATACATTAGTTGAGTTTTCTAGGGATTTAATATGCATAGTTCAAGTTTTGAAGTAGAGGCACATGCTCTAACCTCGTGGTTTGAATACGGAACATGTCACCTTTTGTGACGAAACTACATTAAATGTGTCCTCTAGGGCATCAATTCGGCCCTTTTTATACGTCAATTGAGTTTTCTAGGGACCTTTTCATACGAATATGAATGAATTAGAAACATTTAGGCATGATAGGTTGGCCGCAATCATTGATAATATTGGTTTATTAAATACATGTACACACAAAACTTGTATGATAACCATTTGGTGCCACGCGTCCATTTTTTACTCCCTCCGTTTCTTTTTACTTCGCATATATGATTTGGTCAAAGTCAAGCTAAATATAGTTTCACTAAATTTACAAAAAAAGACATCAACGTCTACAATGCTAAGGTTATATAGTATGAAAGTTAATTTGATGATGCATCTAATAATATTTATTTTAAATTATAAAAAATATTTTTCTATAAATCTAGACAAACTTTACATAATTTGAATTTGACCAAATTTTATATGCTAACTAAAAAGAAACGGAGGGAGTACTTGATATGGGGGGCCGTGCGTGTAGCTGCAGATTGATGACACGATGCATGCGAGCTTTCCGCCACGCAGGCTCGACAGGACGCGTGTGAGCTATCCGCTGCGCATGCTTGATAGGATGCGTGAGAGCTCTCTGTCGTGCATGCTCACCGAGAGTCTACTCCACATTCTCATCAGGAAGCGATACTTTGACCTCCACCCCCTCCCCCCTCCGCTCGCGCTCGCTCCAAACTTCTGAATTAATGGTGTCCTACCCATAGTTTATCATGTGGTTAATTTGCCTGGACGGAGAGACTAGTTTGCTTGTAATCACTATTTTGTTCGTGTCTATTTTTGATTCCTATACATGTACAAACGAACAAAATAATATAACAATAAATTAGCACCAGCAAAGATAATTATTTTCTTACATATCCATGATAATAAAAAAGTCCACATGTCGCAACTCCCCAAAGACACATGGGCAAAAGAAGAAGGAAGACCAAGAAAACAATCTGGGCCGCTGCTATCTAATTCTTCATGGATTGATGGGCGCGGAGTTTCTCAATCTCTTTCTTCATCGCCTCCACGACCTTCATCTCTTGTCGCCTCTCATCCGACATCTTCTGCATTGCAGCCATCGCGCGGGCTCTTTGCTCGAGAGCATCGATGGCCTGCGTTGCATACGCATGCAGTTTCTTCACACACTCCACAGATTCCTTCACCAGCCCCTCACGCTCGACGTAGAGCTTCGCCAAGTATTCCAAAAGTTCCTTGGAGAATTCTTTCAGCCTCCCCCTCAAGGCACTTTTCTTCTCGATCAGCTTCTTCAAAGCGGCGTTCTCCTCCATAAGCTTCTCCACGAGGCCGGTCGCCCTGTCAACCGAGGCGTTGCTCTTCTCTAGTAGCTTCACCAGCTCATCGATCATGGCATCCTTCCTGTCGAGATCAACCCGCATGTCATCACTGGCTGAGGAACCAAATACTGCCCAATCGTCCAGTTTGCCTCCGAGGCGAATGCTCTTGTGACTTTGAGAGCCATCGCCTCTCGACGAAAGATCCTCTTGGGTGTCTGTGGCGCCACCGGACATCTCTGTTGCGGCCAATGCGGTGTGGCTGGAGCTCTCTCGCGCTTCTGCAGCACGATGGTGGGACCCCTTGGTTGTTTCTGCAGCTTTGGTCTTTCTTCACTGGTTATATCTCGACCCAAAAACCCCTCTACCCGCTAGGACAGATGGAATGAAGGACTAACAAAGAAAGGCCTGTTTTTTGGTGGCAGGGTTGAGGTATGTGTGATAATTTTTGAGTACGAGTTTCTGTTTTTATAGCCTACTAGAGTAAACAGCTGCTAAGTGAGAACACATTTAGGTTTGGTAGGTGTGAACTAATCTAAGAAATATTAGCGCGTGGTAACTTGCAATGTGAAAGGAAACAAGCTCAATATTTATTAGTCCCCAAGCACGGAATGCTTCATGGTTTTTAGAAGCCGTTTGGGAATGGGTTCATCGAGCAGACGCGCGGCCCTGCCTCTATGAGAGGTGGGCCCTGCCTGTGTTATGGGTGTAGGTTTGATTAGACGGGACGCGTGTGAGGATTCTTCCGCATGGGCTCAAAGGGATGCATGCAAGCATTCCACCGCGTTGGCGCAGCTGGCTCACCGGGAATCAAGCCCTTTGTCCTCGGACTTCCACCCATATCCCTATTCTTTCCCAAGTTCTCTAGTAGTGCCACACCTTGTCCTCCAGTCGTATCTGTATGGGGCGCCACCATGGATCACCTCTTTTTGGATGGACGATGAGGCGGCCAACAAGCAGGGGCAATTGGAGTCTCATCCACATGAGCCTCTGGCAAGCATGGACTTCATCAGCAACATCCCCTGACGAGATGTTGGTAACCATGATGTCATCCATATAATCTGTCATGCAGACCACCAGCCTCTCAAGACGGTGGCGCCCCCTATGGCACTCCACCCTCATTAACCTCCTCGATGACGACGAGATCTACAGCGGAGATCGCAAACGCGTGGACGCACTATCCCAAATCGTCGCCATGCACACTGGCCCCGTTAAACGCTTTGCCATCGACATTTTCCGTTCAAACTGCAAGGTCGGACCCAAGTTTCACAAGTGGTTCTTATCCCCCGCCCTTGAGCTCATTGGCGTCAGCATCTTGAAGTTGGATTTTGAGCGCCTGCTCGGCGGCTATACAACACTCGAGTACCTTTGACTTCAGATGATGTTTGGGTTCAACAGCCTTGACATCGCCATGATGAATCTCTAGGTGATGTTCCTTTCCTATTAATTCTTAACCACAACGGAGTTCAATTTGTTGGTACTTTTACCCATGATTACAATGAAATATGTTCTATACATTTTTTTGAGATGTTAATCATGAACGATCGAAGATGACATGTCAATCAATTAGTGTATTTTATAAATCATGCAAATCAAAGAGGCTCGTAGTGTTAGATACTGCATCTAAGAACTGATATATTGTCTTTGTATGTAGATACAAGCATGAGTTGGAGTGGAAAAAGCCACGCAATATAACAATCCCATCGAATGCCTTGAATTCCATCTCACGGAAATTACTTTGAACGAGTACCGAGGCACCAATCTAGAGATTCAATTTTTCAGTTTCTTCGTTTAGAAAGCAAGGGTGCTCAAGGTAATGAGGTTTGCACTATATTTAGTGTGCCACAATGGGCGGTTTACTAACCAGCGGACACATCTACAACAGAATGGAAAAGGCTCTATAGAAGCTTATTTTCACTTTGGAAGTTCATATGACAGATTATGCAGAAGCGATTCTATCGAGCCGATATATGACTACTCTATGGATGATACCTCCAAAGAAATATTTCATCCCATGGATCCCGAAGATTGTATTTGATTTCTAATGTCAGTTTGTACCTTGTAATCTTTGAGTTTGGGCATCATTATCTTGGATTTTGAACCTTGTATTACTGCTGGTATTTGTGATACAATACTTGAAATTGCATCGTGTTCTTTTTTGTTTATGCAATCAATATCTTATAAGTACATATGTTGTTGTTTTGTAGGCGCAACATTGATTTTGTGCAGACCGAGCAAATCACAATACACACGGACTAAACTAGGAAATCCGTCGGTGCCGATTTCATCAATCTGTGACAGTTGTGTACCAGCAAACATTTCCCCACAACACACCTGTTTGCACACACAGTTTATATCTTGTGTTCGCACATGAATCTCATTACTCACCTGTTTGCGGTATACTGCACACATCTTGTTATGCTGAATCTTTTGTGTTCTGCTTTATCAGCGCACACGGTTTATCCGAGTGAACCGTATGTCATACTTCTCACACATATGTAGTGTATGTAACCATTTCTGTTATCTTTTCTAATCACAAAAGGTTCATAAGAACAAACTATCTTTCATAGATCACACACACAACTACTATCTGAATCGTATTTGATGGATCCACCTTCGAACACAGTTCGTCCCATTAGTGATGGAGCTTGCACTATACATTTTGCGAATCATGCATCGCACACAGTTTCGTCGGACGGTCTCTGATTGAGTGTCATGTTTGGACCATTCTGTAGTAGTGTCATGTTCGTAGCCACGGCATACCCCGCCCACATCCATCCAATCAGGTCTCATCTCGCGATCGGCAAAACCTAGTGCCTTATCTAAACCATTACTGAACAGTGATCCAATGGCCCTGATAGTGTGGGGTTTTGATAGGGGTTTGAGGGGTTTTGAGAGGGTTCACTAATGGGAAAGGTCTTATAGGTGAACTCAAATTAGTGGCGAGTGAAGCCGAGGACCTACCACAACTAATTTTGAAATCCAACTGTGGTGGGTGATGGGAAGCACACGCCAGTGATTGTGGTGTAGCAATAGCAGGTGGGACGGAATGACCGCCATAGCTGGAGTCGTAAAATTTGCTACCGTGTTGAAACCTTCCACTAGCGGGCTTTGCTGCGCACCAACCACTCCTACTTAGCCTTAGAGTGGCGGTCGTCGAATACTTCCACCACACAAATAGTGGGGCGACCCTCTAAAAATTTGAACTTTCCATATCCAGATGTTTGAAGTGGCAGGAATCTAATGTACTCGCCACTACTGCAATGAGGTCACCCGCGCAAATATAAGAATCAAGAAGTTAGGAGTGGCGGATATCCTGTATTGCCCTCTACGGATCTTTATTGCCTTTTCTGCTTGCCCAAAATTAAGTTAATGCCGCGAAAAGAGAAAACCAACTCGAAAAGTTGTCAAATTGTAGAACGGGGCTTCTGATGGCGTATATTATAGATGGAAAAATTTCCAAGTGCAAATTATATTTAAAAATTGAGTTCTCCGTGTTAGGTGGTGGTTTCGAAACCTTGTACACTTGGCGAGAGAGTGTCCAGTTTGCACACGATGTGCATTAGGTTTTGGTCGTAAAGATCTCTAATTTTTATCATACCCTACAAGTATTCAATGAAGATACCATGGAAAGTTTCAAACATTTCCAACCTCGTTAGCGCCGCAAAAGTTTGTTTTGCCTTTTTACTTGATGAAAATTCAGTTAATGCCACGAAAATAGCAGAAGAACTCGAAAAGTTGTCAAAATTGTAGAAGGATGTTTTTTATGGCGTATATTACATATGGAAAAAATTTCAACTCCAAAATATGTTTAAAAATTGACTTCTGTCTATGAGGTGGTTGTTTCAAAACCCTATACACTTGGTAGGAGAGTGTCCTTTTCGCACAAGACGTGCATCAGGTTTTGGTTGTAATGATCTCCAATTTTTATCATACCCTACAAGTGTTCAATGAGGACGCCATGGAAAGTTTCAAACATTTCCAACCTCGTTAGCATGGCCAAAGTTTGTTTTGCCTTTTTACTTGCGGAAAATTTAACTAATGCTATGAAAATAGCAAACAACTCGAACAGTTATCAAATTATAGAACCGTGCTTCTCATGGCGTATATTACACATGAAAAAAATTCAAGTCCCAAATATGTTTAAAATTGAGTTCTTTGTGTGTGGTGGTCGTTTCGAAACCATATACACTCGGTAGGACACTGTCCTGTGGACACACGACGTGCATCATGTTTTGGTCTTAACGATCTCTAATTTTTAGCACACCCTACAAGTGTTCAACGAAGACGCGAAGTTAAGTAACAAATATTTCCAACCTCGTTAGCATGGCAAAAGTTTGTTTTGCATTTTTACTTGCCAAAAATTAAGTTAATGTCACAAAAAAAGCAAAATAAGTAGAAAAGTTGTCAAATTGTACAACGAATCTTCTAATTGAGTATGCTAAAGATGAAAAAAAAATTCAAGTCCAAAATATGGTTTTAATTTGAGTTACGTGTGTGAGGTGGTTGTTTCGAAACCCTATGCACTTGGCGGGATAGTGTCCTATTTGCACATGATGTGCATCAGGTTTTGGTCTTAACGATCTCTAATTTTCAATACACCCTACAAGTGTTCAATGAAGACACCATGGGAAGTTTCAAACATTTCCAACCTCGTTAGCATGGCCAAAGTTTTTTTCCGTTTTTTACTTGCCAAAAATTCAGTAAATGCCACAAAAATAAGAAAGCAACTCCAAAAGTTGTTAGACTGTGGAACAGGGCTTTTGATGGCGTATTTTACAAATGTAAAAAAAATCAAGTCCAGAAGATGTCAAACTACGCTGCCAAGCTATTATGTAACGAATATTTTTGAAGGACCAATTTTACGTATGTAGGCTTTGGGATCGCGGGTGGCCTAGACAGCCTGCTATTGCTAATGTCTGTAGTGGCTGGTGCCTCATACTTGTGGGGACCCCGACTCATAAGTCGTGATCACCGAATGCATGTGTACAGTGATCCTAGAGAACAACGCTGACTAAACACACAGAAGCCGAATAACAAGAGTCTTACTTCCATATTTAGCGTCTTACACAAATAAAGTCCATAAAAGTCTACTCTTACATAGATAGGGCCACACAGGCTAAACACTTACACATAACAAGCATCGGAAATCTTGATCGAAAGTGTGAACCCATGCCATCTGCCTTAACCTATAGGCATTCTCACTGGGAACCGTCCTAGTTCGCATGTTCGCCACCAATGAACACCTCAACATACTCCTGTTCTTCCATGCCTGGACAATTAAATAACCATTGGCAAGCCAATGAGTACTTTGAATGTATTCGCAAGCAACCCAAGTTGTGGAACAAGGTAACAATGATGCATGATGTAGTAGTAAGTAGGTAATTTGTGGAAAAGCTAATTTTAAATGCAATGACATGATCAAGTAACTAATAAGCATGCGTCAACAATAGGTAGATATCCATATGGACAAGTTACAGATACGATCATAAGTAGAGGTTGAGCACCTCATGTTCATCCATCATGCTAAGTCCGAGGACTTAGTTAAATTCTCATGCTAAGTCATCGGTCTTAGCTCAAGTGTCATCTTTGTCTCCAACACACTCACAAACCAGTTTGTGAAAAACACTTGGACGTAGCACAAGAGCGGTCATCCAACTATCCTTGACCATGGACACGGCTATGCTAATAGTTTTACACTCTTTAGAGGTTGCACACTTTACCCACAAGACTCGGGAACTTCCGTGTCATCCATGACTCGAGGTATTTAACATACCTGAGGTAAGCACCCAAACAATGCCTTTCCCATGGTGATACTAAACAAAGAGTCCACTCGTTGGTGCCATCCCTCATGCTTTCCATCACTCGTATCATCCATGAGGGCACGCAACGCTGTGCCTGGTGACTGTAAAGACATCGCATGGCCTTCCACTTCCGGGACAACCCCGTCTCAAGAGTGGCCACTTCACTCTTGCCACTAGTAATGCGGGCTCCTTACTAGCACCAACCATATTACTCAATGGAGCCGCATCCATAAGGGGTATCATGGTCGTATATGTAAGGTTGGAATAACGGTCGCAACTTACACCAATCCGTTTTCGAAAAACACAACACTCACTTGTTCCGGTACACCACTTCTTTCTCAAGTGGTCACCCATCTCATTATCATCTCCCTCGAGCATTAGTGGCACCCGACGGGTTTTTTGAAAAGTCTTTGAAATAATCTCTTCCCTTCCATCACTACGCATAAATCCCGAACCCACTTGCGTAGCATCTACTAGCATCCTAACTACACCCACCCGCATAACCCTCATAAGGTGGTAGGGTCATGCACGATGCAAGTGGCAATTGTAAGAGTGTCGGAAACAACCCACCGAAGGGGTCACTACTCCACATGATCAAATATGATAAAGTAAGGTCCTATATGACATGCAATAAAGATGGTTTCTTATCATTGTCAAAGGGCTGCTTGCCTGGCTCAACAAAGTCTTCGGGATCTTCGAAGTCTTCGGGTCCAACTTCTTTGTCAACCACGCAATCTATCGTCGCGAAATAAATCAATAAAAATAAGAAACACATAAAAACATAGCACACAAGCCACTATTAAAAATGCTAACCTACTCTGCTAAATACTAAATGTCATACTAACAATATTCTCCTAGGGTTTTGGTGTCAAGAATATTTTGGAAATTAATTAAGAGAGGCAAAAAGGTGCCTGAATATAGGTTTTGAAATAAAATAGTATATAAAATATATTCAAATATTTTTACAAATGGCACTAATAAATTATATGGATTATTCTAGGAATTTAGGTGCAAAAATTATTGTCATAGAAATTTTTTTGGGCTCTCTGGGATTTTCGCAAAGTCCCAGAGAAAGAAAAAGAAAAAGAAAAGGAGAGGGCCATGGGGACCTCGGCCATAGGCAGCTAGAGGCTGGGCCGGCCTAGCTGGCTTGCCAGTCGGCATCGCGCATAGTCAGGTTCAAACCTGACTTGTGGGGCCTGTTCGTCAGGAGCGCGAGGGGAGAGAGAGAGAGCGCGGGAGAGGGACAGAGATGCCGACAGGTGGATCCCACCTTCCGGATCCTTCTCCCACCTTGGGGCAGAGAGGGGAGAGGCTCACCAGCGGCGGCACGGGGCACGACGAGAGCAGACAACGGCGGGAACGGGCTCGGGGAGGAGTCATCGTTCAAGGGGAGGTCGAAGGGAGGCCGGAGGTGGTCGAAGTCGCCGGTGGCGAGCAGCCACGACGGAGGAGGCTTTAAGAGGACGGGGAGAAGGGGGAAACGTGTCAGCATGGTGAGGGAGTATTAGTCGGAGAAGAAGGAGGGACGAAGGAGGCCGCTACTAGGAGATCGATAGTGATGACACCGCGGTGATCTTCGGTCGATCCCGAGCGCTTCGAGCACGGGGAGGAACTGGGGCCTTTCGGGCGGTCAATGGAGGATAGGGGCCTAGAGAAGAGGAGAGAGCTCGAGGGAGGCCCTTTTTATAGGGGGGACTGGTCCACCACACTACGGTGCACCAGCACGGGTGAGGCTGGCGCCACAGGCCACGGGGGGCTCCCGTTCCAATCCAGAGAGTTCCTGGACGCAATCCAGACCCAGGGAAAGGAAGATAGAGAGCGGAGGAGGGGTCTGGCGTCTGCACGTGTGAGCTCGCGTGTTGGACGGTTCAGGCGGCATCGGGTACGCACAGGAGGGGTTGCAGGAGGGAGAGAGGGGAGGGGACCGACCGCGTAGCGTGTCAGGGACGCCGAGGGAGCCTCGAGGGACACGCGGGGAGGCCCAAGGTGGTTAGGGGCGGCCATTGGGCAGCGTCTACAATGTGGTCGGCACTGTAGCACGCTCCAGAGTGCGAACCTTACATGCCAAGGCATGCCCTTGGCATTTTCTGCGCGGCCACCAGTGCCTAGAGGACCCAGGGGGTTTAACCAATGGAGAATAGGGCATTGGATGCTCTGGAGTGCCTTAGGAGAGAAGGAAATTGAGAGAGAGAGAGGAAATGGTGTTGTCCAGGGGGTAAATGGGGGGGGGGGTACCCCACCTACCAGTGGCTTAGTGACTTGGGATTCTTACTGAGGGTGCTTGGGCATTGCCAGGAGGTGTGGTAAAAATTTGGGGACAAGGTTAAAAGATTAAGGGGTAGAAATAGAGACTTTACTAATTCACCAGAAGATGTTTGATAGGGGTTTGGGAAACAAATATTTACCAACTCATTGAGATATTCAATAGGGTCAAGGCCTAGGTAAAAATGAGAGGATCCACCAAGTTTGAGCCCAAGTAAGGAAAGTTGACAATGGAAACTTAATAAACCCTAGAACTTAATAGAATTAGGTTTCTATAGGCCTAGTGATGCTAGGCTTTTACCCTTGGTGCACCACTTAGTGTAGCATCACTATTTGGTCATTAGAGAATGTCGACAAAGTTTGGGGTCAACGGGAGACACTTCACAATGTAAAGTTGCTCAAATTTGAATATGGACAGGAAGGGTTTTCGGATGGTTTGATGAACCAAATCCACTTGGATTGAGATGAAACTTTGCAAGATGATCACCTATCATAGTGTTGACTTGCTAGAATTTTCCTGAAATTTATATTTCTTATAGAAATATTTCAACAGCTTGTTTTGAACAAAAAGGGTTGTGAGGGGTTTTTCCCATGATGTGATCATGTCCTTGTGTTGAAACTCATATATATGGAAAATATATGTCCACTGAGTCTCCCTAAATTTTCTCAAATATTTTCAAAGCATTTAAATAATTTTTCCCTAGGAAAAACCATTTCTGGACGTTAAGGAAAAGCATTTAAATAAAATATGAAAATAATCTTTAAAAATAATATTTTGTGGTTTTGGAAAGTCTTATATATAGTAGGTTTGAAATAAAGACTTTGCGGAAGAAGAATGCACCCAATTTGAGGACTTGTAGTGCAAACCTCATTTTAGGGGGGTTTGAAAACCTAATTTGAATAAATCATTTTTGGTTAAATTTTTTTTTGATAAAAATAGTTTTGGGCACTATTCACATGGCATGATCGTTGGGCAAGAGGTTTGGGTCAAGGAAGATGAATATGAAGTGGAATAGAATCTAGGAGTGCCACAACCACAATCATCAAGCAAGCAACATCATTGCAAACAATCACAAGCACTTTGAAAAAAATTTAGTTGGCTCCAAATTTTATAAACCCAAACATAACAAGGTGATACAAACACAGGGTGTGACAGACCTTCCCCCCTTACAAGAATCTTGTCCCCGAGATTCCTAGGCTAAGCGCTAAAAAGATAAGGGAACTCAGATCTAAGATAGTCTTCACGCTCCCAGGTTGCTTCCGCTTTGGTGTGGTTGATCCACTGGACCTTGAAGTACTTGATGGTGTAGCTTCGGGTGCAGCGCTTGGCTTCATCCAAAATGCAAACTGGCCTCTCACGATAAGTGAGGTCTGGCTGAAGATCGATGGCTTGATCGTCGATGTCCTTTTAGAGGTCGGGGCGGTAGGGAACTTGCAGACACTTCCGGAGTTGTGACACATGAAAGACGTTGTGCACATCCGACAACTCGGAAGGTAGCTCTAGCTGATAGGCAACTTCTCCTCGCCTGTCGGTGATCTTGAAGGGGCTGATGAATCTTGGTGCAAGATTTCCCTTGATGTGGAAATGCTTGTTCCCTTTGAGAGGCATGACTCAGAGGTAAACATGGTGCCCAACACGGAAACTCATGTCCCGACGGTGAGAGTTGCCGTAGGTCTTTTGCCTAGTCTTGGCCGTCTCGAGTTGCTCTCGGACGAGTTGAACTTTCTCTTCTGCTTCGCGGAGGATGTCTGGTCCAAAAACTAATCCTTTTCCGGTTTCTGACTAGTTGAGGGGAGTACGGAACTTGCGTCCATACAACACCTCGAATGGTACCATCTGAAGACTAGCTTGGTAGTTGTTGTTGTAGGAAAACTCGGCAAATAGTAGGCAATCTTCCCATTTGGCTCACATGCTAAAACACAAAAGCGGCGCATATCTTTGAGTATCTGATTTACTCACTCTGTTTGTCCACCGGTCAGAGGGTAGAATGAAGTGCTGAAGGAGAGCTTGGTTCCCAAGGCTTCTTGGAACCTATTCCAGAACCTTGAGGTAAACCGGGTGCCTTTGTCTGACACAATCTCTTTAGGAACTCTGTGGAGGCTCACAATTCGGTTGATGTAGAGGTTGGCCAACTGGTTCCCATTGTAGGTTGTCTTGACGGGAATGAATTGGGCTACCTTGATGAGGTGCTCAACAATGACCCAAATGGAATCATGTCCTTTGCTTGACCTTGGTAATCCAGTGATGAAATCCATCCCGACTTTGTCCCACTTCCATTCAGGCACTTTGAGAGGTTGCAATAGTCCAGTGGGTCGCTATTGCTCAGCCTTGACTCTCTGGCATATCTCGCACTTGGCAAAGAATGTGCCTATCTCTCGTTTCATGCCATGCCACCAAAATCTTGTCTTGAGGTCTTGATACATCTTGGTTCCTCTAGGATGGATTGAGTAGGGAGTGTCATGAGCTTCTTTCAAGATCAGGTTCTTGAGCTCCTCCTTGTTGGGTATGCAAATGTGATTCCCGAACCATACAACTCCTTGTTCATCCACCGACAATCATGGGGCCTTGCCTGCCTTGATCTTCCTCTTGATGCCTTCAATGCTCTCATGTCCCTTCTGGGCTTCCTTGATATCATCCATCAAGGTAGGATTTGCTTTGAGGATGGCGAGGAATCCTGGTGCAACCAGTTCCAAACCGAAGCCCTCAAGTTCTTCATACAGGACGGGTAGCCTTTGCTTAATCATAGCATTCAAGTAACAAGCCTTTCTGCTTAAGGCGTCTGCTATCACGTTAGCCTTTCCGAGGTGGTATTGAACACTGAGGTCGTAATCCTTTATCAAATCCAACCGTCTTCACTGCCTCATGTTCAATTCCCTTTGAGTGAATATATATTTAAAACTCTTGTGGTCTGTGAATATCTCACATCGCTTCCCCAGAAGGTAATGTCGCCATGTCTTCAAGGCATGAACCACGGCTGCCAACTCGAGATCATGAGTTGCATAGTTCTCTTCATGTGGTCGTAGATGTCTGAATAGATATGCTACAACTCTGCCTTCTTGCATCAGGACACCTCCAAGCCCGGTTCTTCATGCATCACAATAAATCACAAACTCCTTGTGAATATCGGGGGTGGCCAAAACTGGGGCTGTGATCAATCTCTTCTTGAGCTCCTGGAAGCTTTCCTCGCACTTAGTAGTCCATTCGAACTTCTTGTCCTTCTTGAAAAGCTGGGTCATGGGTTGGGCGATGCTTGAGAACCCTTCCACGAACTTGCGGTAATATCCCGCGAGTTCGAGGAAGCTCCTCACTTCCTTCATGGTGGTTGGGGTTTGCCATTCCATCATAGCTTCAATCTTGACAGGGTCCACTAATAATCCTTCTGTAGTCAACACATGACCCAAGAATCCAACTTCATGTAGCCAAAATTCACACTTGCTGAACTTGGCATAAAGCTGGTGCTCTCGAAGCTTCTCTAGGACCAATCTCAAGTGTTCCTTATGTTCTTCTTCAGACTTGGAGAAGACGTGTATGTAATCAATGAAGACGACAACAAACTTGTCCAAGTACTCCATGAAGACCTTATTCATGAGGTACATGAAGTAGGTAGGGGCATTAGTTAACCCGAATGACATGATCGTGTATTCATATAGGCCATACCGGGTTACAAACGCCATCTTAGGAATGTCCTGGGGTCTGATCTTCAGTTGGTAGTACCCAGACCTGAGGTCGATCTTGGAGAACACATTGGCTTCATTCAATTGATCAAACAGGTCTTCAATCTTGGGGAGTGGGTACTTGTTCTTTATCGTGACTTCATTGAGAGAACGGTAATAGACATAGAGTCTGATAGTTTCGTCCCTCTTTGACACCAATAGAATAGGAGATCCCCAAGGAGAGGCACTAGGGCGACTAAATCCTTTTCTGAGCTGCTCTGCCAGTTGCTTCTTCAACTTAGCCAACTCTTCGGATACCATCCTGTAGGCCTCCTTATAGATGGGTCTTGACCCGGGCATAAGCTCAATGATGAACTCAATGTCGCGGTCAGGAGGCATTCCGGGCAGCTCGTCAGGAAACACATCCGGGTACTCACATACTACTGGCACTTGATCAAACTCAACTCCCGATAGGCAGTTAGCTTGACGGGATTGAGTGGAGGCAGGGTTGGGAACATACTTGACTTCCACTCCTTGGCTATTGGTCATGGTGACAATCCACTTGGCACAGTCTAACATGCCTTGGTGCTTGGTTAACCAATTCATGCCAAGGATGACGTCCAAGCCCGGTGAATCCAGAACTATAAGGTTTGCTAGGAAGTCTACCCCGTTGATGTCAATTTTCACTCCCTTACACCCTATCCCGGACTTCATAACTGATCCCAAAGTTTGTATCAACATACGACTACCCATGGGTGTAGGCTCCATGCCAATCTCTAATGCAAATGTTTGGGTGACAAAAGAATGCGAACCTCCACAATCAAACAATACTGTTGATGGGGCTGAGTTGATGAGGAAAGTACCCAGTATGACTTCCGGGTCTTCCTGGGCTTCCTTTGCGGTGACGTGATTCACATGACACTTGCTATTGTTGGGCTGGTTGGGGGGAGCTGGGTTCCTTGGTGGTGCTCCACGGGCTTGACTTGGTTTGGGGCATCGGGGCACGGTGCATCTGGCTTCCTGTTGGGGCAAAGCTTAGAGATGTGTCTGGACTGACCACATCCAAAGCAAGTGACTTGCCTAGGGTTGTTGTTAAAGTTTCCGCCACTGTTGTTGTTATTGGGGTTGTTGTTGTAAGCTGGCCCGGGATTGGCATACTACTGAGGCTGGTAGCTTGGACGAGGTGTAGGAGGTCTGGCATGCTGCAACTGATAGGTCGGCTTAACTGGGGCTAGCTGCCAGGGGCGAGGATTCTGGTTGCTTGAGCTACCCTTGCTGATCATATTGCGCTTGCGAGTGTCGTCTATGGCACAAAGCTTGTCTTCTAGCATGAGTGCCTTGTTCACCAAGTCGAAGAAGGTACGATAGTTGCAGACGATGAGCTGATATTGCAGGACCCGTTGAAGTCCTTCCATGAAGCGTTCCTTCTTGGCAGCCTCTGTGTTGATATCTTCAGGTGCATACATTAACAGGTGGTCGAACTTCTGCAGGTACTCCTTTACAGAGCCACTTCCTTGCTTCAGCACTCAGAATTCTCTCTTCTTGATAGCCATGATCCCAGAAGGAATATGGGCAGTGCGGAATCCTTTCTTGAGGTCATTCCAAGTGATCACACGTTCTCCATGCATGACCTTGAATCCATCCCACCAAGATCGGGCGGTACCTCCGAGGCAGTGAGAGGCATACAACACTTTCTCACAGTCCTTATTGCAATTGACCAGTGCAAGGAGGTCCTCGATGGTGTGGATCCAGTCATCAGCATCCAATGGTTCAGTAGTCTCGGTGAAGGTTGGGGGTGAATTCCTCATTAACTCAGACAACATGGAGCGTCCATTGCCGTTCTTGCCTTGCTACTGGTTGTTTACAAGGGCCTGAGCCATCGGCTAGATAGCATCATTGTTGGCTTGGCGCTCCTCCTCTAGAACTTGGAGAAATTGAGCTATGGTCATGTTCTCTGGTGGAGGTAGTGGCGGGGGAACGTCACCTTGTGGCTGCTCCTGGTGTCCTCCAATGTGTGCAGCCCCACCAGCTCCCTATTGCTGGCTTGAGTTGCCGGCTTCAAGGTTGGTGAAGGATCTGTTGCGGGTAGAAGTCACCATCCTGTTTGGAGCAGCCAAGTCAAACAACTGGGATAGACGAGAGGAAAAACAATACGGAAAAGCGCGCCTAAGGGGGTTGGTCAAGTGCAAGTGTGTTAAAACAAAGGTTGAAAGACCAACATATCTATTAAGATAGATGATGGAGTCGCTTACACGTTGCCTAAGGCAAAAGCACGACTTGCACCGGAACACAAGCAACAAAACAAACAACAAGCACACATGGTTTCATATGAACCATTACACGGACTCGACTTCGCATGAGGGGTACATGACAGATCTTACCCTAGGGGTTCTCGGACTCAGGTGCTGGAGTGCTCGGTCTCGTCGTCACGCTCCTCTGGGTCTTCCTCCTATTCATCATCTGAACGGGCATCATTCCCGGTCGAAGGGGTCGGGGAACGGGGAGGTCCATCCTGACAACACTTTGCAGGCGGGTCAGTGAAGAGCTCATGGTACTCCTTCGCACTCATGCGATGAGGACGTGTGGGTGCAACACTAGATGGGGGTACTCCTCTGTAAGCGATAGTTGGTCGTCCCTTGGGGGCTGCATCCATCTTGATCTTGTCTAGCTTCGTCTTGGCTTGCTGATGTAGCTCTCGGGTGTGGTGAAGTTCCTCGTGGAGTTTCACGGACTCCTTAACCAAGTGGTGAACCAGACTATCAGCGGAGAGGCTGAAGTAGTTCTGGAACCTGAGTGGTGTGACATCCTCCTATGTCGGAACTAGTGTCCAACTCTCGCCAAGATCATCCTTCCTGAAAGGAAGGTAGCGAGTAGCTGGCTCGTCAGCCATCTCTGGAATGATGTCTCGAATGTGTAGGAGTGCCTTGCATGCAACTGTCTTGACCGCGAGTATCATGGTCTCCATCCGTGGTCCTTCAAAGAACCAACTGGTCAGGGAGTCATTTGCCTTCATGACCACATCTACAAGGTACTCCTTCGTGGCGGCATCGACCCAGTGCTCATGGTAGAGGAAAATGGGTAGTTGGTGAAACTGGCACTTCTCCAGGTTATCCCCAAGGAGTAAGGGAAAGCCGAATGTCAGGAAGGCTTCGGGTATGACAGCCATCTACAAAGGTTTGAAAGGATGAGAGTTAGCAAAGTGTTCTGTGAAGAATAGAAGAGGTGAATAGTGCATAATTCCCTAAGTATAGGTGCTAGGTATATTTTGAAAGTGGTTTCATCCTAACTAACGTTCATGCTAACTAAGGGATTCCTATATTCAGGATGGCTCTGATACCAGCTCTGTGGGGACCCTGACTCATAAATTCTGATCACCGAATGCACGTGTACAGTGATCCCAGAGATCAATGCTCACTGAACACACAGAAGCTGAATAACAAGAGTCTTACATCCATATTTAGCGTCTTACACAAATAAAGACCATGAATGTCTAGTCTTACATAGATAGGGCCGCACGGGCCAAACACTTAAACATAACAACCAGCGGAAATCTTGATCGAACGCATGAACCCATGCCATCTGCCTTAACCTACATGCATTCTGACTAGGAAGCATCCTACTTCGCATGTTCTCCACCAACGAACTCCTCAACATACTCCTGTTCTTCCATGCCTGGCCAATTAAATAACCAGTGGCAAGCCAATGAGTACTTTGAATGTACTCGCAAGCAACCCAAGTTGTGGAAAAAGGTAACAATGATGCATGATGTAGTAGTAAGTAGGTAATTTGCGGAAAAGCTAATTTTAAATGCAATTACATGATCAAGTAACTAGTAAGCATGCATCAACCATAGGTAGATATCCATATGGACAAGTTACGGATATGATCATAAGTAGAGGTTGAGAACCTCATGTTCATCCATCATGCTAAGTCATCGGACTTAGTTAAATTCTCATGCTAAGTCATCGGTCTTAGCTCAAGTGCCATCTTTGTCTCCAACACACTCACACACCAGTTGGTGAAAAACACTTGGACGTAGCACAAGAGCGGTCATCCAACTATCCTTAACCATGGACATGACTATTCGAATAGTTTTACACTCTTCAGAAGTTACACACTTTACCCACAAGACTCAGGGAACTTCCGTGTCATCCACGACTCAAGGTACTTAACATACCCGAGGTAAGCACCCGAACAATGTCTTTCCCACGGTGATACTAAACAAAGAGTCCACTCATTGGTGCCATCCCTCATGATGTCCATCACTCGTATCATCCATGAGGGCACGCAACGGTGTGCCCGGTGCATGTAGAGATAACACATGGCCTTCCACTTTCGAGACGAACATGTCTCAAGAGTCACCACTTCAATCTTTCCATTAGTAATGCGGGCTCCTTGCTAGCACCAACCATAGTACTCAACAGAGCCCCGTCCCATAAGGGTTATCGTGGTCGTACATGTAAGGTTGGAATAACGATCGCAACTTACACCAATCCATTTTCGAAAACCACAACACTCACTTGTTCCGGTACACCACTTCTTTCTCAAGTGGTCACCCATCTCATCATCATCTCCCTCGAGCATTAGTGGCACCCGACGGGGTTTTCGAAAAGTCTTTGAAATCATCTCTTTCCTTCCATCACTATGCATAGATCCCGAACCCACTTGCGTAGCATTTACTAGCATCCTAACTACACCCACCTGCATAACCCTCATAAGGTGGTAGGGTCATGCACGATGCAAGTGTCAATAGTAAGAGTGTCGGAAACAACCCACCGAAGGGGTCACTACTCCACATGATCAAATATGATAAAGTAAGGTCCTATATGACATGCAATAAAGATGGTTTCTTATCATGGTCAAAGGGCTTCTTTCCTGGATCAACAAAGTCTCCGGGATCTTCGAAGTTTTTGAGTCCAACTTCTTCGTCAACCGCGCAATCTATCGTCGCGAAATAAAGCGAGAAAAACAAGCAACACACAAAAACAAAGCACACAAGCCACTATTAAAAATGCTAACCTACTCTGATAAATACTAAATGTCATACTAAAAATATTCTCCTAGGGTTTTGTTGTTTCTAATATTTTGTAAATTAATTAACAGAGGCAAAAAGGTGCCTAAATATAGGTTTTAAAATAAAATAGTGTATAAAATATTTTCAAACATTTTTACAAATGGCACTAATAAATTCTATGGATTATTCAAGGAATTGAGGTGCAAAAATTGTTGTCATAGAAATTTTATTGGGATCTGTGGGATTTTTGCAATGTCCCACAGAAAAGAAAAGGAAAAAGAAAAGGAAAGGGCTACGGGGACCTGGGCCACAGGTGGCTAGAGTCCGGACCGGCCCAGCTGGCCAGCCAGCCGGCCTCACTCGCAGTCAGGTTCAAACCTAACTTGTAGGGCGCGGTCGTCAGGTGGGAGAGAGAGCGCGAGAGACGGAAAGAGAGGCGACAGGTGGGTCCCACCTGTCGGATCCTTCTACCACCTTGCAGCAGAGAGGGGAGAGGCTCACCGCTGGTGGCACGGGGCATGGCGATGGCAGACAACAGCGTGAACGGGCTCGGGGAGGAGTCGACGTTCCAGGGGAGGTCGAAGGGAGGTCGGAGGTGGTCGAAGGGAGGCCAAAGGCACCCACGACGTAGGAGGCTTTGGGAGGTGGTCGCCGGGGACGATTCAAGCTACAATGAGGATGGGGAGAAGGGGGAAATGCATCAGCATGGCGAGCGAGGATTAGCCGGAGAAGAAGGACAGCCGGAGGAGGCCGCTACCAGGAGATCGACGGTGGTGACGCCAAGGCGATCTCTGGTCGATCCCAAGCGCTTCAAGCACGGGGAGGAGTGGGGGCCTTTTGGGCGGTCAATGAAGGAGGAGAGAGGGCTACAGAAGAGGAGAGAGCTCGGGGGAGGCCCTTTTTATAGGGGGAACCGGTCCACCGCACTGCGATGTGCTGACGAGGGCGAGGCTGGCGCCATAGGCCACGGGGTGCTCCCGTTCGAGTCTAGGGAGTTCCTAGATGCGGTCCAGACCCAGGGAAAGAAAGATAGAGAGCGGAGGAGGGGTTTGGTGCCCGTGCGTGTGAGCTCGCGCATTGGCCGGCTCGAGCGGCGTCGGGCACGCACGAGAGGGGTAGGAGGAGGGAGAGAGTGGATGGGGCCGACCACGTAGCGTCTCACGGACGTTGAGGACGCCTCGGGGGACACACGGGGGAGGACCAAGGTGGTCGGGGGCGGCCATTAGGCAGCGACTACAATGCAGTCGGCACTATAGCGCTCTCTAGAGCACGAACCTTGCACGCCAAGGCATGCCCTTGGCATTTTCTGTGCGGCCACTAGTGCCTAGAGGACCCAGGGTGGTTTAGCAATAGAGAATAGGGCATTGGATTCTTTGGAGTGCCTTTAGAGATAAAGAAAGTTGAGAGAGAGGAAATGGTGTTGTCCAAGGGGTAAATGGGGGGTTTTACCCCACCTACCAGTGGCTTGCTGACTTGGGATTCTTACTAAGGGTGCTTGGGCATCGCCAGGAGGTGTGGTAAAACTTTGGGGACAAGGGTAAAAGAGTAAGGGGTAGAAATAGAGACTTTACTAATTCACCAGAAGGTGTTTGATAGGGGTTTGGGCAAGAAATATTTACCAACTCATTAAGATAATCAACAGGGTCAAGGGCTAGGTAAAAATGAGAGGATCCACCAAATTTGATCCCAAGTGAGGAAAGTTAACAATGGAAACTTGATAAACCCTAGAAATTAACAGAACCAAGTTTCTGTAGATCTAGTGATGCTAGGCTTTTACCCTTGGTGCACAACTTAGTGTAGCATCACTATTTGGTCATTAGAGCATGCCCACAAATTTAGGGTCAAGGGGAGACACTTCACAATGTAAAGTTGCTCAAATTTGAATCTAGACAGGAAGGGTTTTGGGATGGTTTGATGAACCAAATCAACTTGGATTGAGGTGAACCTTTTCAAGATCATCACCTATGGAAATGTTGACTTGCTGGAATTATCCTAGAATTTATTGAGAATATTTCTTATAGACATATTTCAACAGCTTGGTTTGAACAGAAAGGGTTTTGAGGGGTTTTGCCCATGATTTAATCATTCCCTTGTGTTGAAACTCATATATAAGGAAAATTTATGTCCACTGAGTCTCCCTAAATTTTCTCAAATATTTTCAAAGCATTTAAATAATTTTTCCTTAGGAAAAACCATTTCTAGCCTTTAAGGAAAAGCCTTTAAATAAAATATGAAAATAATCTTTAAAAATAATATTTTGTGGTTTTGGAAAGTCTTATATATATTAGGTTTGAAATAAAGTCTTTGGGGAAGAAGAATCCACCCAATTTGAGGACTTGGAGTGCAAACCTCATTTCAGGGGGTTTTGAAAACCTAATTTGAATAAATCATTTTTGGTTAAAACAAATTTTGATAAAATAGTTTTGGGCACTATTCACATGGCATGATCATTGGGGAAGAGGTTTGGGTCAAAGAAGATGAATATGAAGTAGAATAGAATCTAGGAGTGCCATAACCATAATCATCAAGCAAGCAACATCATTGCAAACAAGCACAAGCACTTTGAAAAAGTTTTAGTTGGATCCAAATTTTATAAACACAAACATAACAAGGTGATACAAACATAGGGTGTGACAATACTGCCTGTCGTGTGTTAATCGAAAACACGCCACCCTGCATAGTTTCGAAACTTACTTAATCCATTCCCCTCTTCTCCTACCTCTCACATGCTCATCCACCTCAATCGCTACCGGCCTCCGCACACCTCTCTCTACTCTTGCGTGCTTCGGTCCACCGCCGTGCACCTCTCTCTAGTATCGCGTGGTCCAGTACACGTGCCTTCATCATAGACGTCGCCAATGCTCGTACTCCGTTGCCACCGTAGGTGTAGTTTGTTCGCACGGGATCTCATGGGCCGGCACCTTGACAACCTCGTGGTCGTTGCAACAAACCTGGCCATCTCTCCAACACCATCATTGGCATTGAAATATTTTATTCACATTTGTGTCAAGGTATAATTTCACTACATTTCACATCTACATGTTCCACTATTATAGATGATTGTAACGTCTTCGATGAAATGCCACACAAAGGATGTAGATCTTAGATGTTCTTACATGTACCTATACAAACACGTGAATTGCGTGGTGTCTTTCTATGTAGAATGAGATGGTTGTGTTTGATTTGTGCCAATGTTTTTACGAAACATTGATTTGTTTTTGTTTCGTCAAATTTTTGGTACTAGATATGCCTTGCTTTTAGCAAAGGTCATGCCAAATTTTCTAGTCGCCATTTTCTATCTTTTTTCGGTCATAACTTTTTGTTACAATATTGCAGTAGGAGAAATGGATCCCGGCACCGGAACATCATCTTAGAAGGAACCTCAATACACCAACCCTAATGTCGAGATGAGTAGCGACCAATAGGTAGAACTGACTGCCGGGGCAGGGGACACGAGACGCACTGACTGGACTTTATCCACCATAGCCTCCACAAAGAAGAGGAAACGAAAGGCAAGGGATCCAAACAAGCTTCACAAAGGTATGGTTGCAATCACCATAGTTGGCCTGAGTGGTGAGCCCGTCACCCAAGAGAATGCAGCAAAAAGGTATAGCAAAATGCTAGGTTGCATCTCGCAAAAAACTGTACCGATCGGTAGCAAGGAGTTGGTTGGACATAGGTGGAATCTACTACTTGAGGTAAACTATAGTTATGAATTTCCACCTGATGTCAAAAATTTAGCCAAAGATTATGCCATGTCAAAATGGCCAAAGATGTTAATGGACTAGAAGAGCAGTGCCCATTGCAATCTAGTTCGTGAGGACTTCCAGACCATTAAGTCGATCAATCCAACTATGGATAGCAAAGGATGGAAGTTTTGTGAATCCTTTGGTAGTGAGTCAATCAAGGAGATAAGCCATCATTTCCATAATTTACGAAAAAATCGGACAGGTAACCACCACCTGGGCTCTGGTGGTTACAAAGCTGCAGAACTGAAGTGGGAGAAGGAGGCCAGGGAGTTTATAGACGTGGTTAAACAGCCTCCGTTCTTGGCACATCGAGATCATTGGCGAGACTTTCTTTTTCTCAACGCCCGTGTAGTGCAAGACCCTGACAGGAAGGAGTTGGTCCTCCCGACCCAGGAACTTCGCTCGACGGAGGAGAACTTGGTAACCTCAATCCCCACTAATAATTTAGTCCCTATAATTTATTTATTACATACCATACTAATTTTTCACGAAAACACATGTATTTTCTTTAGAGAAAAATAAATCGGGAATTTGGACCTAGTCCTCATGAATCTCCCCATGGCTATAGGTATGATGACCCTCTTACTCGGGTGGTGAACGTGGGTTTTGAGGTTAACAGGAAGCCCAATACTAGGTGTTTGTTGGGAGGGGGTAAAATGTTTTGGGACGACGCCTACCCCAAAACCAAAGAACTAAAAAATTACAGAAGGAAGTACACAAGAAAAATTAAGTTAGATGCAGTATTAGATGTAGAAGTCTAGAGAAGGTTAGCAGAAATGTTTCCGCATGGCTTGCAAAGTTCTACCCAATAGCATACACCTATCGTCACCCATCAGCCACATGCATCCTGATACGTCTCCAACGTATCTATAAATTTTGATGATGGCATGCTATTATATTATTTGTTTTGGATGTTTTATATGCATTAATATGCTATTTTATATTATTTTTAGGACTAACCTATTAATCTAGAGCCAAGTGCCAGTTTCTGTTTTTTCCTTGTTTTTGAGCTTTGCAGATACGGAATATTAAACGGAGTCCAAACGGAATAAAACCTTTGGAAGGAATTTTTTCCATAAGGAAACAAGTCATCCAAGCTTGGAGTGCATATTAGGGGTGGTGCCAGGGCGCCACAAGCCTACTAGGTGTGCCCCCCTGACCGCGCCAAGCAGGCTTATTGCCTCCTGGCAGGTCTCCTAACCCTAATTCTTGGCCTATAAATATCCAAATATTCCCCCCACACCAAACGGAGACACACAAATACTTTTACGCCTCCGCAAGCCTCTTTTCCCGAGAGATCCAATCTTGGAGCCTTCTCGGGTAATCTTCCGGAGGGGGTTTCGATCATGGAGGGCATCTACATCAACTCCATTGCCCCGCCGATGATGCTAGTAGATAGATAGCTTATTCTCTCTCTTTGATATTCAATACCATGTTCTTCATAATCTTCATGGAGATCCATCCGATTTAATCCTCTTTTGTGCTGTGTTTGTCAAGATCCGATGAATTGTGATTTTATGTTCAGATTATCCATGAATCTTATTTGAATCTCCTCTGATTTCTTATATGCATGATTTCATATCCTTGCAAGTCCCTTCGAGTTATTGGTTTGGTTTGGCTAACTAGATTGGTAATTCTTGCAATGGGAGAAGTGCTTGGTTTTGGGTTCAATCTTGCGGTGTCCTCACCCAGTGAGATAGTTGGGGTAGCGAGGCACGTATTGTATTGTTGCCATCAATGGTAACAAGATGGGGTTTTCATCATATTGCGTGAGTTTATCCCTCTACATCATGTCATCTTTCCTAATGCGTTACTCTGTTCTTCATAAACTTAATACTCTAGATGCAGGCAGGAGTCGGTCGATGTGTGGAGTAATAGTAGTAGATGCATAATTGTTTCAGTCTACTTGATATGGATGTGATGCCTATATGCATGATCATTGCCTTGGATAACTACATGATTATTCGCATTTCTATCAATTGCTTGATAGTAATTTGTTTACCCACCATGATATTTGCCTTCAAGAGAGAAGCCTCTAGTGAAACCTATGGCCCCCGGGTCTATTTTCCATCATATATTTTCAGATCTATACTTGCTACAATTTATATACCTTTTTCTTTCCACACTCGTTACATCTATCTCTATCGGATCTAATCCTTGTAAATAGTCATGAAGGGATTGACAACCCCTTTATAGCGTTGGCTGCAAGAGTTTGACTATTTGTGTAGGTGCATCCATTGGTGACTTGCTTGTTCCTCCTACTGGATTGATACCTTGGTTCTCAAAAACTAAGGGAAATACTTACCTACTTTGCTGCATCACCCTTTCATCTTCAAGGGAAAACCAACGCATGTTCAAGAGGTAGCAAGAAGGATTTATGGCATTGTTGCCGGGGAGGATACACATCAAGCCTACCAAGTACCCATCACAAACTCATCTCTTGCATTTACTTTATTTGCCAGTTTCCTCTTGGTTTCCTCTCCCCCAATTCTAAAACATTTTTCATAAAATACCAAAAAAATTTGCCTTTTTATTCGCCCTTCTTTCGTTTGCCTTTCTTTTGCTTGTGTGCTGGACTGCTTGCTTTGTCACAATGTCTGAGAATACTAAGTTGTTTGATTTTCCAATACTAATAATAATGATTTTATTAGTACTCCTATTGCTCCTGCCACTAGTGCAGAATCTTGTGAAATCAATGCTGCCTTACTTGATCTTGTTATGAATGAGAAATTTTCCGGCCTTCCTAGTGAAGATGCCGCATCCCATCTATATACTTCCATTGAGTTGTGTGATATGCAAAGTAAGAAAGATGTGGATAATGATATTGTTAAGTTTAAGCTATTTCCATTCTCGCTACGAGATCATGCTAAAACATGGTTTTATTCTTTGGCTAAAAATAGTATTGATTCATGGGATAAGTGTAAATATGATTTTATTTCCAAGTCCTTTCCGCCCACTAAGATCATGTCCCTTAGGAACAATATAATGGATTTTAAGCAACTTGATCATGAGCATGGTGCCCAATCTTGGGAGAGGATGAAATTAATGATTAGAAATTGTACCGCACACGGTTTGAGTTTATGGATGATTATACAATTTTTTTATGCGGGATTGAATTTCGCATCTAGAAATCTTTCACGGTAGGAGAAGCTACTAAACTCCTAGATAATATCATGACAAACTACTCTCAATGGCGTACCGAAAGATCTCCTACTAGTACAAAGGTGCATGCTATTGACGAAATAAATACTTTGAGTGAAAAGATGGATGAATTGATGAAATTATTTGCTAGTAAGATTTCTCCTATTGATCCTAATGATATGCCTTAGTCTTCTTTGATTGGAAATAATAATGAATTTATGGATGTGAATTTTGTTGGTAGGAACAATTTTGGTAACAATGCGTATAGAGGTAATTTAACCCCTAGGCCGTTTCCTAGTAATTCCTCTAATAATTATGGTAATTCATACAACAATTCTTATGGAAATTATAATAAGATGACCTCTGATCTTGAAAATATTGTTAAAGATTTTATTAGTTCGCAAAAAGATTTTAACGCTCCTATTGAAGAAAGAGTGCTTAAGATTGATGATTTGGCTAGGAAAGTTGATAGAATTTCTCTTGAGATTGATTATTTGAAAGCTATATCTACTCCACCCAAGCATGATATCAATTAGTCTTTAAAATCTATGAGAATTTCTATTGATGAAAGTAAGGAAAGAACCGCTACAATTCGTGCTAAGCGTGAATGGTTTGAAAGGTGTTTTCTCGCGATAAAAATGATGAAGATATTAAAGTGAATGATGTGAGCCCTATTGAATCTTTCTTTTCCATTATAAATCTTGTTAATTATGGGACTGTATATAAGTCAACTTTAGTTAAAAGGCGTCCTAATGATTTGGAGTTAATAGATCTTAATGCCAAGATTGATAAAACTGGGATTGAAGAGGTCAAAATTTTAAATAGCAATGAACCCACTCTTTTGGATTTGAAGGACTTTAATTATGATAGCTTCTCTTTGATTGATTGTATTTCCTTTCTTCAATCCATGTTGAATTCTTCTCATGCTTATAGTCAAAATAAGGCTTTTACTAAACATATAGTTGATGCTACGATGAAATCTTTTGAAGAAAAACTCGAGTTAGAAGTTTCTATTCCTAGAAAGCTTCATGATGAGTGGGAACCTAACATTAAGATTAAAATCAAAGATTATGAGTGTCATGCTTTGTGTGATTTGGGTGCTAGTGTTTGCATGATTCCGAAAACTTTATGTGATGTGCTAGCTTATCATGATCTTGATGATTGCCCTCTAAATTTGCATCTTGCAGATTCCACTATTAAGAAACCTATGGGAAGGATTAATCTTGTTCTTATTGTTGCAAATAGGAATTATGTGCCAGTAGATTTCATTGTTCTCGATATAGATTGGCGCAATTATTGACATGAAAGATGGAAACATTAGATTCCAATTTCCATTAAGGAAAGTCATGGAACACTTTCCTAGAAATAAAATAAGATTGCCTTATGAATCTATTATGATAGCTACTTTTGTATTGCATACCAAAGGTGACAATACCTAGACCTATTGCGTCTTGCCTAGCTAGGTGCGTTAAACAATAGCGCTTCTTGGGATGCAACCCAATTTTATTTTTGTGTTCTGTTTTTGAGTGTTTCCCTTATTATTACTTCTGTAGTAATTGTGTTTTGGTGTCTTAATTAGTGTTTGATCCAAGTAAAACCTTTGGGGTGATCTATGGTAGTTGTTGATTTGATCTTGGTGAAAAACAGAAACTTTTGCGCTCAGTCCATGAATTGTCTAATATTTTTAGAGCGTTGAATTGATCTGAATTTTTTCACAAGATTGATATATGAATTTCAAAGGTTTTTCTAATTTAAAATAATGAGTTACATATGTATACGAAATTTCCAGATTGCTACAGATTGTTCTCTTTTTGAGAGATTCTGTTTTCTTTGAGTTATGTGCCTATTTTGATGGATCTATGGGTTGTATCGTGTGGTATAAGCCATGGAGAAGTTAGATTAGAGTAGTTATAACACAAATACAAATAAAGAATGATTTCACAATAGTACTTAAAGTGGTGATTTAATTTCTTTTACTAACGGATCTCACGAGTTTCTCCAATAGCACTTAATATGGAAGTTTTCAAGTTTTGGGTAAAGATTTGATGGACTATGGAATAAGGAGTGGAAAGAGCCTAAGCTTGGGGATGCCCAAGTTACCCCAAGTCATATTAAAGGATGACAAAGAGACTAAGCTTGGGGATGCCCCGGAAGGCATCCCCTCTTTCGTCTTCAATCCATTGGTAAATTTACTTAAGGCTATATTTTTATTCACCACATGACATGTGTTTTGCTTTGAACGTCTTGTATTATATTAGACTTTGCTTGTTCGTTTTCCACAATCATCCTTGATGAACACATATTTTTAGAGTGACACGCTGAATCATGAATTTATTAGAATACTCTTTGTGCTTCACTTATATCTTTTGAGTTGGGCAATTTTGCTCTATATGCTTCACTTATATCTTTTAGAGCGCGACGGTGATTGCGTTTTATAGAAATACTCGAACTCTCGTACCTCACTTATATTACTTTGAGAGTTTCAAAAACAGAATGGTAATTTGTCTAGGCTATGAATTTATTCCTAATATGACAGGCATCCAAAAGGGATATAATAAAAACTTCCATATTAAGTGCATTGAGTATTTATGAGAAGTTTGATTCCTTGCATAAAGTTCTGAGATATAAAGATGGTAATGTTAAGAGAAATGTTAGGAAGTAAATTGTGATTTGGTAAAAATACTTTTGTAAAGGTTTATGATTCCCATAGCATGCACATATGCTGAACTTCTATGTAAGGAAGTCGGAGCATGACTTGTTTATAGATTGTCGACCTTTCTGTGAGAGTCGGGGGCGCACAATGGTTAACTCCTACCAACCTCCCCCCTAGGAGCATGCGTTTAATACTTTGCTTCAATGAATAATAGAATTTTGAAATAAGTATGTGAGTTCTTTATGACTAATGTTGAGTCCATGGATTATACACATTCTTACCCTTCCACTTCTGCTAGCCTTTCTAGTACCGTGCAACTTTTGCCGGTGCAACAAACACTTTCCTCAAAACAACCACCATATACCTTCCTCAAAAAAGCCACCATATATCTTTCCTCAAAACAACCACCATACTATCTATTACGGCATTTCCATAGCCATTCCGAGATATATTGCCATGCAACTTCCACTGTTTCCTTTTTATGACATGCACCATCACTACCATATTGCATATAGAGTCATATTTTGTCATAGGTTTCGAGTTGTAATTTTATTTTGAGTTGTAAGTAAATAAAAATATGATGATTTTCATAATAGAGCATGCCTCATGTGAAGAAAGGGTGATGGAAGCTATGATTCCCTCACAAGTGGGGATGACATTCCGGACTTTATGAAAAATAAAAGAGGCCAGCGAAGCCCAAATAAAAAAATGAATAAAAGAGGCCTTAGATGCCCACCAAAAAAAGGAGAGAAAAGAGAGAAGGTACATTGCTAATACCTTTTTCCACACTTGTGCTTCAAACTAGTACCATGATCTTCATGATAGAGAGTCTCCTATTTTGTCACGTATAGCTAGTGGAATTTTTCTTCATGATGCACGTCCACTTAGTTTCCTTTTGAGATTTCATACACTTATAGCTCTAATGCATTCGTTGCATGGCAATCCCTACTCACTCACATTGATATCTATTGATGGGCCTCTCCATAGCCCGCTGATACGGCTAGTTGATGTGAGACTATCTTCTCCATTTTCTTGACAACCTCCACCATATTCTACTCCTCCTATAGTGCTATATCCATGGCTCGCGCTCATGTATTGTGTGAGATTTGGAAAAGTTTGAGAAAATAAAGGTGTGAAAACAATTTCTTGACTTTTCATCGGGGTTGTGCATGATATAAATACTATGTGTGGGGAAGATGGAGCATAGCCAGACCATATGATATTGTAGGGATAACTTTATTTTGCCATTATATTTTCAAGAGATACAATTGCTTTGCTAGTATGCTTGAAATGTTATTGTTTCTATATCAATATTAAGCTTTTGTTTTGAGTCTTATGGATCTGAATATTCATGCCACAATAAAGAATATTACTTGGATAAATATGTTAGGTAGCACTCCACATCAAACATTCTGTTTTTCTTATTTACCTACTCGAGGACAAGCATGAATTAAGCTGGGGGATGATGATACATCTCCAACGTATCTATATTTTTTGATGATGGCATGCTATAATATTATCTGTTTGGGATGTTTTATATGCATTAATATGCTATTTTATATTATTTTTGGGTCTAACCTATTAATCTAGAGCCAAGTGCCATTTTCTGTTGTTCCTTGTTTTTCAAGTTTCCAGATATGGAATATTAAACGGAGTCCAAATGGAATAAAACCTTCGGAAGGAATTTTTCTGAAAGGAAACGAGTCATCCAAGCTTGGAGTGCACCTCAAGGGAGGAGCCAGGGCGCCACAAGCCTGCTAGGCATGCCCCGTGGTCGCACCTAGGAGGCTTGTCGCCTCCTAAGAGCTCTCTTAACCCTAATTCTTGGCCTATAAATACCCAAATATGCCCCCAACATCAAAAGGAGCCACACCAATACTTTTCCGCCGCCGGAAGCCTCCGTTCCCGAGAGATTCAATCTTGGAGCCTTTTCCGGTAATCTTCTGGAGGGGGTTTCGATCATGGAGGTCATCTAAATCAACTCCATTGGCCCTCCGATGATGCGTGAGTAGTCCACCATAGACCTACGGGGCCACACCTAGTAGCTAGATGGCTTCTTCTCTCTCTTTGATCTTCAATACCATGTTCTTCATGATCTTCATGGAGATCTATCTGATGTAATCCTCTTTTGTGGTGTGTTTGTCAAGATTCGTTGAATTGTGAGATTATGTTCAGATTATCCATGAATCTTATTGGAATCTCCTCTGATTTCTTATATGCACGATTTCATATCCTTGCAAGTCTCTTCGAGTTATTGGTTTGGTATGGCCAACTAGATTGGTAATTGTGCAATTGGAGAAGTTCTTGGTTTTGGGTTCAATCTTGCGGTGTCCTCACCCAGTGACATAGTAAGGGTAGCGAGGCACATATTGTATTGTTGCCATCAAGGGTAACAAGATAGGGTTTTCATCTTATTGCTTGAGCTTCTCCCTCTACATCATGTCATCTTTCTTAATGCGTTACTCTGTTGTTCATAAACTTAATACTCTAGATCAAGAGTAACAAGATAGGGTTTCCATCAAGGGTAACAGTAATTTGTTTACCCACCATGATATTTTCCTTCAAGAGAGAAGCCTCTAGTGAAACCTATGTCCCCTAGGTCTATTTTCCATCATATATTTTCAGATCTATACTTGCTGCAATTTATTTACCTTTTACTTTCCGCATCGTTACATCTATGTCTATCGGATCTATTCCTTGCAAATACTGTGAAGGGATTGACAACCCCTTTATAGGGTTGGTTGCAAGAGTTCGATTATTCTTATGTGCATCCATTGGTGTCTTGCTTGTTCCTCCTACTGGATTGATACCTTGGTTCTCAACAACCGAGGGAAATACTTACCTACTTCGCTGCATCGCCCTTTCCTCTTCAAGGGAAAACCAACGCATGCTCAAGAGGTAACACATCCCATTTTATTCCATGTTGGCTGCAAGCCAACGTGGATGGGGTGAAGACAAGGGTTGCCAACTATCAAATCATCTTGTTTACCGATGGTAGCACAATGATTCACGGGGTCGTCTTGCCACTCTGTATGACAAGCGTGTAGGTGTAGGGGGTAGTGACGGACTTTGAATATTGGTCATTGCCTCACCCCCGTGAAGACGGCGTCACAATGTTATGGCAACTGACCAAGATCCGCCTGCTTAAGTGGCCAATGAATGATATAGAGGATATTCCCCAAGGATATGTCGGCACTAGAGACATAGTGCCATATAATATACATTCATGGGAGAAGAATGCACGTGACGTGACAATTGCAGACCATCCGCAGAAAAACCACCTATGCTTGTTGTCATCCCTGAAGGGAGGCCATCGGACTCTATGTTGGGAACCCTCTAGATTGATCTTCAAAATTTGCACGCCCATGTGGTAGATAAAAAAATGTCAACATGGATACACGATCAAGGTGATAGAACATTATAGTTTTTTCTAGGAGTCTCTGGCAGACATAATTGATTTGCCCTTTAATGAGGTTATCCATTAAAGTATATTTTCTATGAGCGCAGCCTCTCGAGAGAGAATGAGGCTCTGGGTACTTCATCAAGCTACAGATCCCCTACTCTTGCATGGTAACATGTCATTACCTAATCCTTTTTACATGCAGTGCCACAACCTGGAAACCACATAAGTCTAAGAGCTCATCTTGGACTACCTGTTCCTGTTATTTATTGTCAACCATCCACATGCAGACACCTTTCTAGTGCCATACTGCGATAAGTAAATTTTTAACGTTCCCTAATTTAATTTAAAACATATAAATGACCTTGTCATTTGATCTCATCAATGATAATTTCTTCATTTTTTGCATATTGACCAACATTGGATCATAATCGCACTATTGCCGACGCAAGACTTGGCTTACTTCTTCGATTCGAAGAGACACCCTCAAAAGCCGTGGACTAGATTGAAGAAGTTTCTACATGATGCTCTCACCAAGTGTAAGAACATCACAAAGACTATAATAGAACATTCGTAATTCAACTTCTTCACTAGCGCTTGTTGCTATCAAGAAAAAAATGTGGAAACATCTCATAGGTCTGGATACCGTGCCATGGCTATCATGAACGACTTTTTCAAGAAAAGTAAATATTTGCATAATCATAGCCAGATCATCAAGTGGTCCGAAGAGATGGAGTGGGACATGGACATAGGCGAACTATTAATAGAGCATAGCCGCCAGTTGGGGAACGTTGGATGGGAAACAAAAAATTTCCTACGCACGTGCAAGACCTATCCATTATGATGAGCATCTACGAGGGGGGGAGTGGATCTACATACCCTTGTAGATCACTAAGCGGGAAGCGTTAACAAACGCGGTTGATGTAGTCGAACATCTTCGCGGTCCAAATCGCCGAGCGTCCCGCGATCCAATCACGATCCATCCCAATCTAGCACCGAACGGACGGCACCTCCGCGTTCAGCACACACTACAGGAATCAGCAACTTTGCCGTCCGTGACGGCAAAGGCTTTGCCGTCTGCCAGCAGACGACCAACCGTCTGGCTGAATAAGCTATGGTAAAGGGCGCTTTGCTGTCTGCTGGCAGACGGCAAAGAGGTGGGGTGGGCCGTTGCAATAAGCTGGCCTCCACTGGACCCCACCCCACCTCATTGGTGTCTACTAGCTGACGGAAAAGTTTCTTTGCCATCAACTAGTAGACGGCATAGAGGTGGCTGATGGGAAACAGCATCTTTACCGACAGTTTTGCCGTCAGCTAGTGTTTTGCCATCTGTTTTCTGGAAACGGATGGAAAAGAGCTTCTTTGTCGTTCGCCAGCTGACGACAAAGAACTGGTAGACGACAAATTTGCTGATTCCAGTAGTGACACGTACAGCTCGATGACAATCTCCGCCTTCTTGATCCAACAAGAGGGAGCAGAGAGGTAGATGAGTTCTCCAGCAGCACGATGGCGTGGCGGCGATGGAGGTGGAACTATCCCAGTAGGGTCTCGCCTAAGCATCGCTGAAACAATCTAGAGGAAGAACTACGATCTAGAGGAGAGGGTAGCATGTGGATGATTTCTGTGTATCAAAACCCTCAAAACCTCTAGTATATATAGGAGGAGGGAGGGAGGAGGCTTTTCCCCCAAGGGTCCAACCCTAGATTACTACGAAGGGGAGACAGGAGGAGTCCTCCTCCAATCCTAGTAGGATTAGGACTCCTACTCTCCCACTTGGACCTCCTTCCACCTTTGGGTTTATCCACCACAGTCGCATGGGACTCTAGTGGGGCTTTGGCCAGCCCATTAGGTGCTGGTTTACCTCCTCCCACAGACCATGTGGCCTCTTGGATCGAAATACCCCTCCCGGAGGCTTCCCGGTACACTACCGGCACTCCCGGTACACTACCGATGAGCCCGAAACTTTTCCGGCGACCAAAACACGACTTCCTATATATAAATCTTTACCTCCGGACCATTCTGTTGCTCCTTGTGACGTCCGGGATCTCATCTGGGACTTTGAACAACCTTCGGTTACCACCATACATAACTCTATACTATCGAAACGTCACCAAACCTTAAGTGTGCAGACCCTGCGGGTTCGAGAACTATGTAGACATGACCGAGACACCTCTATGGTCAATAACCAATAGCGGGACCTGGATGTCCATATTGGTTCCTACATATTCTATGAAGATCTTTATCGGTCGAACCTCTATGTAAGGGATTTAGTTAATCCCGTATGATGTTCCCTTTGTTCTTCGGTATGTTACTTGCACAAGATTCGATCATCGGTATCTCCATACCTAGTTCAACCTCATTACCGAAAAGTCTCTTTACTCATTCTGTAATACAAGATCCCGTGACTAACACTTAGTCACATTTCTTGCAAGGCTTATTGTGATGTTGTATTATCGAGTGGGCCCTGAGATACCTCTCCGTCACACGGAGTAACAAATCCCAATCTTGATCCATGCCAACTCAACAGACACCCTCGGAGATACCTGTAGAGCACCTTTATAGTCACCCAGTTACATTGCGACATTTGATACACACAAGGCACTCCTCCGATGTCCGCGAGTTGCATGATCTCATGGTCATAGGAACATATACTTGACATGCAGAAAAAAGTAGCAATAAAGTGACACGATCATATGCTTCGTTTGTAGTTTGGGTCTTGTCCATCACATCATTCTCCTAATGATGTGATCCCGTTATCAAATTACATCACACGTCAATGGCTAGGAAACCTTGACCATCTTTGATCAACGAGCTAGTTCACTAGAGGCATACTAGGGCCAGAGTGTTGTTTATTTACCCACACATGTAATGTGTTTCCAATCAATACAATTATATCATGGATAATAAACGATTATCATGAACAAGGAAATATAATAGTAAACACTTTATTTATTGCCTCTAGCGCATATTTCCAACAATCTCCCACTTGCACTAGCGTCTCGATCTATCTCTATAGATCTTAATCCCTAATATGAAAGCATCTTCTCCTAGGTCCTTCATTGAAAAACTCTTGTTCAAATATTCCTTCATGCTTTCCAGCATTTCTATATTGTTTCCAATCAGCAATATGTCATCCACATATAATATTAGAAACGCTATAGAGCTCCCACTCACTTTCTTGTAAATACAAGCTTCTCCATAAACTTGTATAAAATCAAACGCCTTGATCACCTCATCAAAGCGCTTACTCCAACTCCGAGATGCTTGCACCAGTCCATAAATGGATTGCTGGAGTTTGCAATCTTTGTTAGCATTCTCTGGATCGACAAAACCTTTGGGTTGCATCATATACAACTCTTCCTCAAGGAAACCGTTGAGGAACGCTGTTTTGACATCGATCTGCCAAATTTCATAGTCGAAATAGGCAGCTATTGCCAACATGATTCTGACATACTTAAGCATCACTACGGGTGAGAAAGTGTCATCGTAGTCAACTCCTTGAACTTGTGAAAAACCCTTTGCCACAAGTCGAGCTTTATAGACGGTGACATTACCGTCCGCGTCTGTCTTCTTCTTAAAGATCCATTTGTTCTGAATGGTCTTTTGCCCTTCAGGTAATACTTCCAAAGTCCATACTTTGTTTTCATACATGGATCCCATCTCGGATTTCATGGCCTCTAACCGTTTCTCGGAATCCGGGCCCATCACTGCTCCTCTGTAGCTCATAGGTTCATTGTTGTCCAACAACATGACCTCTAAGACAGGGTTGCCGTACCACCCAGGAGTAGTACGCGCCCTTGTCGACCTACGAGGTTTAATAGTAGCTTGATCCGAAGCTTCATGATCATCATCATTAACTTCCTCTTCTACCATCGTAGATTCCATAGAAACATCTTTCTGCACTGCGCTACTTTCTGGTTGAAGTAAAGGTTCAATAACCTCATCAAGCTCTATCATCCTCCCACTCAATTCTTTCGAGAGAAACTCTTTCTCAAGAAATGTTCCGTTCTTAGTGACAAACACTTTGCCTTCGGATTTGAGATAGAAGGTATACCCGACTGTCTCTTTCGGGTATCCTATGAAGACGCATTTCTCCGCTTTGGCTTCATGCTTTTCAGGCTGAAGCTTTTTGACATAAGCATCACATCCCCAAACTTTAAGAAACGACAATTTTGGCCTCTTGCCAAACCATAGTTCATATGGCGTCGTCTCAATGGATTTTGATGGTGCCCTATTTAAAGTGAATGCAACTGCCTCTAATGCATAACCCCAAAACGATAGTGGCAAATCAGCAAGAGACATCATAGAACGCACCATATCTAATAAGGTTCGATTACAACGTTCGGACACACCATTACGCTATGGTGTTCCGGGTGGTGTCAACTGTGAAACAATTCCACACTGTTTTAAGTGACTGTCAAACTCATAACTCAGATATTCACCTCCGCGATCAGATCGCAGGAATTTAATCTTCTTGTTATGATGATTCTCAACTTCACTCTAAAATTGCTTGAACTTTTCAAACGTTTCAGACTTGTGTTTCATTAAGTAAATATACCCATATCTACTTAAGTCATCAGTGAAATTGAGAAAATAACGATATCCACCACGCGCTGTAACATTCATTGGACCGCACACATCAGTATGTATGATTTCCAATAAGTCACTTGCCCGTTCCATTGTTCCAGAGAACGGCGTTTTAGTCATCTTGACCATGAGGAATGGTTCACATGTGTCAAGTGATTCAAAATCAAGTGACTCCAAAAGTCCATCAGCATGGAGCTTCTTCATGTGTTTTACACCAATATGACCTAAACGGCAGAGCCACAAGAAAGTGGTACTATCATTATCAACTCTACATCTCTTGGCATCAATGTTATGAACATGTGTGTCATCACTATCAAGATTCAATTTGAATAAACCCCTAACATTGGGTGCATGAACATAAAAGATATTACTCATATAAAGAGAACAACCTTTATTCTCTGATTTAAATGAGTAACCGTCTCACAATAAACAAGATCCAGATATAATGTTCATGCTTAACGCAGGCACTAAATAACAATTATTCAGGTTCATCACTAATCCCGATGGTAATCGAAGAGAGAGCATGCCGACGGCGATCAGATCAACCTTGGAACCATTTCCCATGCGCATCGTCACTTCGTCCTTTGCCAGCCTTCATTTATTCCGTAGTTCCTGCTTTGAGTTGCAAATGTGAGCAACCGAACCGGTATCAACTACCCAGGCACTACTATGAGAGCTAGTAAGGTACATATCAATAACATGTATATCATATATACCTTGTTTGTCGTTGGCCGCCTTCTTGTTAGCCAGGTACTTGGGGCAGTTCCGCTTCTAGTGACCAGTTCCCTTGCAATGAAAGCACTCAGTTTCTGGCTTGGGTCCATGGTTGGGCTTCTTTACAGGAGTAGCAACTGCTTTGCCATCCTTCTTGGTTTTACCCTTCTTGCCCTTTCCCTTGACCTTCCATTTTTCTTGAAACTAGTGGTTTTATTGACCATCAACACTTGATGTTCTTTCTGGATTTCAGACTTCCTATATATCAATATTTACCTCCGTGCCATTTCGGAGATCCTCGTGATGTCCGGGATCTCATTCAGGAGTCTAAACCACTTTTGGTTACCACCATACATAACCCTATACTACCGAAACGTCACCGAACCTTAAGTGTGCAGACCCTGCGGGTTCGAGAACTATGTAGACATGACCGAGACGCCTCTACGGTTACTAAAAAAGAGAGGGACCTAGATGCCCATATTGGTTCCTACATATTCTATGAAGATCTTTATTGGTTGAAGCTCCGTGTCAAGGATTCAGTTAATCCCATATGATGTTCCCTTTGTTTTTCGGTATATTACTTGCCTGAGATTTGATCATTGGTATCTATATACCTAGTTCAATCTCGTTACCGGCAAGTGTGTTAACTCGATCCGTAATACAAGCTCCCTTGGCTAACACTTTAGTCACATTGCTTGCAAGGCTTGTTGTGAAGTTGTATTACCGAGTGGGCCCTGAGATAGCTCTCCATCACACGGAGTAACAAACCCAGTCTTGATCCACGCCAACTCCATAGACACTCTGCGAGATACCTGTAGAGCACCTTTATGGTCACCCAGTTACGTTGCAACGTTTGATACACACAAGGCACTCCTCCAGTGTTAGTGTGTTGCATGATCTCATGGTCATAGGAACAGATACTTGACATGCAGAAAACGATAGCAATAAACTGACATGATCATATGCTATGTTTATAGTATGGGTCTTGTCAATCACATCATTCTCCCAATGATGTGATCCCATTATCAAATGACATCTCATGTCAATGGTTAGGAAACCTTGACCACCTTTCATCAACGAGCTAGTCTACTAGAGGCATAGTAGGGACAAAGTGTTGTCTATGTATCCACACATGCAATGTGTTTCGAGTCAATGCAATTATAGCATGGATAATAAACAATTATCATGAACAAGTAAATATAATAATAACCATTTTGTTATTGCCTCTAGGGCATATTTCCAACAGTATCCCGCTTGCACTAGACTCAGTAATCTACCTCATATCACTATGTGATTTACATTGTAATGAGTCGAACACCCATACAGTTCTGGTGTTAATCATGTTTAGCCCTTGGAAGAGGTTTAGTCAACGGGTCAGCAACATTCATATCCGTGTGCACTTTGCAAATGTTTATGTCCTCCTCCTTGATGTACCCACGGATGGAATTGAAGCATCGCTTTATGTGTCTGGTTCTCATGTTAAAGCTTGGTTCCTTGGCCAGGGAAATGGCACCAGTGTTATCACATAACAGATCCATTGGATTCAGTGCACTAGGCACCACTCCAAAGTTTTTCATGAACTCCTTCATCGAGGAAACTTCCTTTGCTTCCTCCGAGGCTACGATGTACTCCGCTTCGCATGTAGAATCGGCTACCACGCTCTGCTTGGAACTGCACCAATTTACCGCTCCCCCATTAAGAATAAATACGTATCCGGTTTCTCACTTAGAGTCATCCGGATCAGTGTCAAAGCTTGCATCGATGTAACCCTTTGTGACGAGCTCTTGATCACCTCCATAAACGAGAAACATTTCCTTAGTCCTTTTCAGGTACTTAAGGATATTATTGACCGTTGTCCAGTGCTCCATTCCTGGATCACTTTGAAACTTCTGGACATACTTATGGCAAGGCTGACATCAGGTCTTGTGCATAAGATTGCATACATGATAGAGCCTATGGCAGAAGCATAGGGGATGACACTCATCTTCTCTCTATCTTCTATAGTCACTGAGCATTGAGTCTTACTCAACTTCACACCTTGTAACACAAGCAAGAACCCTTCTTGGACATAGCAAACTTTTTGAAGGTATGTGCTCTATTAAAGTCCTATTACTACAGGAATCATGCACTTTGCCGTTAGCCATCCCGAACGGCAAAGGCATGCATGCCGTACGGCAAAGGCTTTACCGCTTGCTAGTAGACGGCCAACTATCCGGGTGAATAAGCCACGATAAAGGGCGCTTTGCCGTCTGCTGGCAGACGACAAAGACCGTTGCATCTTTGCCGTTTGCCAGCGGACGGCAAAGGGCATGGACGGCACACGTGGAAACTTAGGTCCGTTAAGGGCTTAATGGCGTGCTTTGCCATTCGCTAGAAGACGGCAAAGACCTTAGTTCTTTGTCATCTGCCAGCTGACGGCAAAGCACCTGTTTCTTTGACCAGCCTAGGTGGGTTCGTTGCCATCTGCTGGCAGACGGCAAAGAACCTTAGGTATTTGCCGTCTGCCAGCAGACGAGAAAGAACCCACCTAGGCCAGCCAGTGCTACCCCAGGTTGCACAGGTAGCTGCCACGTGGCAGCTTTGCCGTCTGCTAGCTGACGACAAAGACCTTTGCCGTCCGCCAGCAGACGGAAAGTGGCTATATAGCCCCTCTTTTTTCTGTTTTTTCTTAAAATCAATCAATTTGACAGAATTTCACATATATATCCAACATATCAACAATACAAGTTTCCAACAAGCATACCAACAACAAGTTTCAACAAGCATAACAACAATAAGTTCCAACAACATATCCAACATACAAGTTTCCAACAACATATCCAACATACAATGGTTTCCAACATCATATCCATACATACATGTCCAAAACAAGTTTCCAACAAGTTTCCATAAACAAAAAGGAAAAACAAGTAGAAGAGTACACTCCATCAATGCAATCTTCCTCATCTATAGCAAATCTATAAATTAGGAAAGATGAAAGTTAGAAGACGAAGAAGACTGGCTATAAGAAAAAGAAGAAAAAGAAGAAGAAGAAGAAGAAGAATTTATCTTCTCTTTCTTTTTCTCCTCTCCTCTCCCCTTCTCCAAGGTAGTAATGCCATTTTCTAGCTAACTAAGCATATCAAGTCATTTTGGAGGAAAAAATGCTAAGTATAGGTCATTTTATAGCTATCCTAGGTAGAATATGTCATTTTGGAGGTTAGTAAGGTTATTATGTCATTTTTGAGGAAAATAAGCTAAGTATAGGTCATTTTGGAGCTAAACCAAGGTTATTATGCCATTTTTACCTAAGTGAGCTAATTATGTCATAAATGAAGTACCTAAGCTAATTAACGATCATTATTGAGATATCCTAGGTAGTAATGCCATTTTGTACCTAAGTGAGCTAATTATGTCATAAATGAACTAGCTAAGCTAGCTATAGATCATTATTGAGCTATCCTAGGTAGTTATGCCATTTTGTACCTAAGTGATCTAATTATGTCATAAATGAACTAGCTAAGCTAGATATAGATCATTATTGAGCTATCCTAGTTAGTTATGCCATTTTCTAGCTAACTAAGATATCAAGTCATTTTGGAGGAAAAAATGCTAAGTATAGGTCATTTTATAGCTATCCTAGTTAGAATATATCATTTTGGAGCTAAGTAAGGTTACTATGTCATTTTTGAGGAAAATAAGCTAAGTATAGGTCATTTTGGAGCTAATTAGGTCATTTCTGAAGCTAAGTATGCATTTGTTAAGCAAAGCACTTGGGAAAACTTACCATCATCACAGAGGTGAAGGACCGGTCGGGTTAGCGCCAGGGTGAGACGTAGAAGGACCGGTCGGGGTTGTGGCAGACGCAGAAGGATCGATCGATGCTTGTCGGGAGGCACGCTGCACCAAAGATCATTTGCAAGCAATGTCTCCCTAGCATGACGTAGCTCAAATGTGAATACTAGTAACTAATGACTATTCAAATGAAACTCACCGTGGGTGCTATAGCAATATGGGGCATCAACTGAGGGGTCTCACCATTGTGCTGGCATATGGTCTGCACATCTGGTTTTCACAAGTCATTCATATTAGTTAGTGATGAAACAAACACTACGTGCATGATTTGGCTAATATGCAGGATAAACTTACCATGAGGATCTCGTATAGGTCCCGGTGAGACGCGTCGTTCTGGTTCTTCTCCTCCTCCAAGAGCCTAGCCGTCCTCTCCTCCATGTCCCTCTCCCTCTATGTCGCCTGTCTGTTTGCCTCCGCTAGAAGCTCTTGGGCCCTAGGCTCAATGGCGAGCTCCATTGTCCGTGGACGAGGCCTTATCTTAGGATCAGAGCTCGTCTGGCGCTTCTTGATCTCCGGGAGAGTTCTAGGACAACGTATGAGTCCATCCCCAATGGCTATCGAGCCATGGGGCCTCCCACCAGCAGATATCATCATGAGCTCTGGATCAAAAGGACTCTGGCTCGGGTTGAAGTACTCCCCTTTCCTCGCCTTCCCTATACCTCACGAGCTTATTGTGGGAGGAGATGTTGCTGAAGCTCTCTGGATGATCGAGGTCATCCTCAGAGATTGCCTTGGCCTTCTTGTACGAGGCAGTATGGGCCATGGCATAGAGGTCGAACAGAGGTGGCACCTCCTTCTTGTTTTCTCGTGCCTAAAAGAGAGGAACAAAATATTAGTTAAGGGCTCAAGCTAGCATGAAGAATGAAATTGCATGAATCATGAAGCAAACCACATACCTAGTGACCCCCGTACTCAAATAGGTTGGAGCTCCCTTGAGGGTTTGGCACACCTCTCATTGGGCACGCTTATCCTTGGTATTGTTGTGTTCGGCTAGCCATTCGGGAGAGCACCACTCATCCAGCAATGCCTCCCAACAGTCCATCCTATCTGCACACCATCTCGGGGGCACCTAAGTTAGAAAAGAGAAACTTCAGCGCTATGCCTACGAATCAAATCAAAGAAACTAAGTACAAGGCCTTAACAATAGAAACTTACCTTCATTAACTTCTCCATACTCAGATAATTTTTGCGGCACTTCTTCTTGGCCCTCTTAATGTTAGTCGAGGCATAGCAGTCTCGAATAGCCTGCACCCGAGCCTCGTGCCATAAGTTTTGAAGTAGGGGCTTGCAATCGGCTTCGAGAACAACAACCACTTTCGCCTCGTGTTCCTCAAGACACCTATAGAAGGTCTACAATCAAACAAGACAACACTGATTAGTACAATCACTAGGTGCTATTGATTTTTAGTTCTGTAAAGGAGAAATTACCCAAAAGCGATGGATCACAATGTCAGCCACCATCTCGCACAAGACACCGTCGACCATCTCCTCCGGTGGGGCCGGGACAGCCATGTACAGCTCCTAGGTCAGTGCTACCTGTGGACCCTCACCCTAACCGGCCAACTAGACCTTCCCCGGGAAGTGGTGCCGGAGAAGCACACCAAGTACCTGGTTGGGCCTGCGGACACCATGCCCGTGCTTCCAACCCCTGCAGTATGACAAGGCCAAAGGTTAAAAAAGAGTAAATGCACTTACTTCTCCGCATTAGGCGCAATCAACCACCTCTGCTCGCGGGTCGTCGGCACGGCCGAGAGCTTTGTACAACCACGTTGGTAGACCTTCTTGCCCTCCTCAACCAGCTCGCCCTTGCTATAAGTGTCCTCAAACAAGTTTTCCTCGCCACCATCAGGATGGCCAATAACCTTCGGAGTCACGTGGGATGAAGCAAGAAAACTTGCGACCCGCCTCCAGCCAATGGAACTTAAGAGCTGCCTTGCATGTGGGGCACGGAAACCTTCCATGCACACACCAGCTAACGAATAGCGCATACGCCGGCAAGTCATGCATCGATTACATGTACCACACATGCATTTTGAAGTTCTTTTTTGTAGCGGCGTCGTATGTCTTGATCCCATTATCCTAGGCTTCTTGCAATTCACCCTTAAGAAGTTGCATGTACACATTCATATTCTTCCCAGATATTTGGGCCCTGGAATTATCAACGTCAGGAAAATGTTCTTTCTTTTCATAATCTCTCTCAGGGGGGAGATTGAGTGGAATGACAAATACAGGCCAACAACTGTATTGTGCTGCCGTCATACCATACACATTGAACCCATCCGTGCTGATGGCAACTCGAGGATGCCTTGGATCTTCCGCTTCATCCTTATGTAATGCATCGAAGTGCTTCCACGCAAAAGCGTCTAAAGTGTGTCCCAACATCGGATTCCCATCTGCATCTAGTTATGTTCTTTTGCCCAATTTATGCCACGTCATCTGGCTGGCTGTCTCTTCGACCATGAAAAGATGTTGAAGTCTTGGTATGATTGGAAGATACCGAAGAACATTGATGGGGATTTTGTTCTGACTCTTCTCACCCATACCGTTGTCTACCAGAACATACCTGGAAGCATTGCAAATGGGGAAATAGTTCAAGCCCGCATACTCAAGCCTAAATCAGGCACATTTATTTTCACATGCATCTATCTTCTTATAGGGCATCTTAAGCGCACGTAGGATTTTGTCCGACTTGAACAGGTTTGGTGGCAACACATGGCCTTTGGGTAGAAAGCGTCCAAATATCGTCATCATCGCGTCGTAGCATTCTCTGCCCAGGTTGAACTGAGACTTCAGAACCATTACTTGCACGATGGCATCCAGCTGACAAAGCTTAGTGTGCTCGTGGAGAGGACATTTTGAAGACTCCAACATTTCATAAAAGGCCTTTGCACATTCCTCCATCTGATCGTCCGAATCCCGAGCATCATCAAAGTCTTGCACCATGTCTTTGATCCCGGTACCATGCTCGTCGGTGCGACGACGAACCACCTCACCTCTGGCACGTTGGGCAGACTCACCATGAAATGTAGAGACTGTATAATTAGGCGTAAAACCCTGCTTCTATAGGTGTTTGATCATTTCGAAGTCTGACTTCTTCTTATAGTTGTCGCAATCGACACAAGGGCACCAGATTGTTTTTTGTCCATTTGCAAATGCGACTCTCACAAACTCCTTGGTTTTTGTTATCCATTCACTGGTCATGTCTTTCTGACTAGTGTGACCGGTGTACATCCACCCACGATCACTCATCTTGCCTAGCTACTAGACACACACAAAATATATACACAATTCAGCGAACCATATTCATCAGTTAATAGAGTTTGTCAGTTTTATTACGTTGATGCAACCTAGACGCTAGTAGGTAAAGATAGGTCCTAATCCCACCCAAGTATATGTAGATTGGGTTCGTTTTCCCATGCTCTGCTCTGGCTTCGATGCACAATTTCGGCAGCACCTCCCCGCTGTTCTCCTAATACACGTCTCGGCAATAAGCAGAGAGGATGTGTACCCGGAGAACAACAGGGAGGCACTGACGAAATTCTGCATCGGATCCGGAGCAGAGCATATGGGAAAACAAACCCAATCCACACATACTCGGGCTGTCCATGGATAACATTGGACAATTCGAAAGAATCACGGTTATAAATATGCTAATGAATGCAACCCTTTCGAACGGGAGATGCATAGTGGTCACGCATACTGATGACTGAAGACACCTATAGCTAGCAAGTTTCATCGGCATGAAGACCGGAATAGAGGAAATGAAGGGAGCAAGAGGAGATGTCATTGGTGCTCACCCATGAACATAGGGGCGGAGCTCGTCGAACGCACGGGGAGGTCGTCGAACACTACACCCTCGGAGCAACGAAACAACTGCACATTTAAATCCACCCGATCAACATAAATATGATGTTCTGTATAACAAAATAGAAAAATATATGACCTAACTCATAATTCACAAATATATGACCCGTGTCGTGTCGGGGTCGGGGTGTCGGGGGTGTCGTGTCGGGGGTGTCGTGTTGGGGTAGGGGTGCTGTGTCATGGTCGGGGGTGCCGTGTCGGGGTGTCGGGGTGTCATGTCGGGGTCAGGGTGTTGGGGTCGGGGTGTCAGGGGGTGTCGTGTCGGGGTCTAGGTGTCGGGGGTGCCATGTCAGGGTGTCGTGTCGAGGGTTGGGGTGTCGGTGGTGTTGTGTCGGGGTCGATCCTCGACTCCTTTTCCCCTTGACCCTCGACCCTCGACAATCTAAATAAACCTAAACTAAATCTAGGTGTGTCGGGGTCTCGGGGGTGTTGGCGGTGTCGGGGGTGTCATGTCAGGGTCGGGGTGTCGTGTTGGGGGTCGGGGTGTCGTGTCGGGGTCGGCATGTCGGGGGTGTCGTGTCAGGGTCGGGGTGTCGGGGCTGTCGTGTCAGGGTCGGGGGAGTCGTGTCGAGGGTCGGGGTGTCAGTGGTGTCATGTCGGGGTTGACCCTCGGCTCCTTTTCCCCTCGATCCTCGACCTAGCTAAACTTAATCTAAACTAAATCTAAACCTAGCTAAACTAAATCTAAATAAACAGAAGAAACTAAATCTAAACCTAAACCGATCCGGCGGCAAGGCGGGGCTAGGCGGTGTGGCGCCGGAGGCGGCGCGCGCCAGTGGGGCGCGGCGCAGCTCTGGCGATGGGGCGCGGCAGCGCGGTGGGGTGGCCAGGGCGGGGCGGGCGACCGGCCAACGACGAGGCGAGCAACGGTGGGTGGGGCTGGCCGGTGGTGGCGCGGGCTCTGGGAGGTGGCGTGGGGGGCGGCAGCTCGGGGTGGGGTGACAGGGCGGGCGGTGAGGGGCGGGGCTGGTGAGGTGAGGAGAGAGAGAGAGAGAGGGGTGGGGCGACAGGGCGGGCGGCGAGGGGCGGGGCTGGTAGGTGGCAGTGGCTGCTCCGAGGGGTAGCGCGGGGGCGGCAGCGGCTTGGGCAACGGGGGACGGCGCGGGTGAGGTGAGGGAGAGAGAGAGGGGTGGGCGCGGGGGTTAGGTAGGTTAATCTCTTTGCCGTCTGCTAGCAGATGGCAAAGAGACTAGCTAGTGGGGTGGGGCCGGGGGGACGGACGTTACTTCTTTGCCGTCTGCTAGCAGACCGCAAAGAAAATGTCCGTTAGCTAATACCCGTTAGTGGGCCACCCTTCCTCTTTGTCGTCTGCTAGCTAACGGCAAAGCTAGTTTGTCGTTCGCTGGCAGACGGCAAAGAACTAGCTGATGGCAAAGAGCTTCTTTGTCGTCTGCTAGTTCTTTGCTGTCTGTTTTCTGGAAACTGATGGCAAATAGCTGCTTTGCCGTCTGCCAGCTGAAGGCAAAGAAATGGCAGACGACAAATTTGCTGTTTCCAGTAGTGTATGAAGCATCTCGATCTATCTCTATACATCTTAATGCCTAATATGAAAGCATCCTCTCCCAGGTCCTTCATTGAAAAACTCTTGTTCAAATATTTCTTCACGATTTCCAACATTTCTATATTGTTTCCAATTAGCAATATGTCATCCACATATAATATTAGAAACGCTATAGAGCTCCCACTCACTTTCTTGTAAATACAAGCTTCTTCGTAAACTTGTGCAAACCCAAACACTTTGATCACCTCATCAAAGCGTAGATTCCAACTCCGAGATGTTGGCACTAGTCCATAAATGGATCACTGGAGTTTGCAAACTTTGTCAGCATTCTCTGGATCATATACAACTCTTCCTTAAGGAAACCGTTAAGGAACACTGTTTTAACATCCATCTTCCAAATTTCCTAGTCGAAATATGCAACTATTGCTAACATGATTGTGACGGACTTAAGCATCGCTACGGGTGAGAAGGTCTCATTGTAGTCAACTCCTTGAACTTGTTAAAAACCCTTTGCCACAAGTCGAGCTTAATAGACGGTGATATTACCGTCCGGGTTCGTCTTCCTCTTAAAGATCCATTTGTTCTGAATGGCCTTTCGCCCTTCAGGTAATACTTGCAAAGTCCATACTTTGTTACCATACATGGATCCCATCTCGGATTTCATGGCCTCTAACCATTTCTCGGAATCCGGGCCCATCATTGCTTATCCATAGCTCATAGGTTCATTGTTGTCTAACAACATGACCTCTAAGACAGGGTTGTCGTACCACTCAGGAGCAGTACGCGCCCTTGTCAACCTACGAGGTTCAATAGTAACTTGATCCGAAGTTTCATCATTAACTTCCTCTTCAACTGATGTAGGCTCCACATAAACATCTTTCTGCGCTGCGCTACTCTCTGGTTGAATCAAAGATTTAACAACCTCATCAAGTTCTATCTTCCTCCCACTCAATTCTTTCGAGATAAACTCTTTATCAAGAAATGTTCCATTCTTAGCGACAAACACTTTGCCTTCGTATCTCAGATAGAAGGTATGACCAACGGTCTCTTTTGGGTATCCTATGAAGACGCATTTCTCCGCTTTTGGTTCCAGCTTTTCAGGCAGAAGCTTTTTGACATAAGCATCACATCCCCAAACTGTAAGAAATGACAATTTTGGCTTCTTGACAAACCACAGTTCATATGGCATCGTCTCAATGGATTTCGATGGTGCTCTATTTAAAGTGAATGCAATTGTCTCTAATGTGTAACCCCAAAACAATAGTGGCAAATCCGCAAGAGACATCATAGAACGCACTATATCGAATAAGGTTCGATTACAATGTTCGGACACACCATTACGCTGTGGTGTTCCAGGCGGTGTGAATTGTGAAACAATTCCACCTTGTCTTAAGTGATTGCCAAACTCATAACTCAGATATTCTCCTCCTCGATCAGATCATAGGAATTTAATCTTCTTGTTATGATGATTCTCAACTTCACTCTGAAATTGCTTGAACTTTTCAAATGTTTGAGACTTGTGTTTCATTAAGTAAATATACCCATATTTACATAAGTCATCAGTGAAGGTGAGAAAAATAAAAATATCCACCACGCGCCTCAATGCTTATTGGACCGAACACATCAGTATGTATGATTTCCAACAAGTCACTTGCTCATTCCATTGCTCCAAAGAACGGCGGTTTAGTCATCTCGCCTGAGAGGCATGGTTCACATCTGTCAAGTGATTCAAAATCAAGTGAATCCAAAAGTCCATCATCATGGAGCTTCTTCATGTGTTTTACACCAATATGACCTAAATGGTAGTGCCACAAGAAAGTATTACTATCATTGTTAACTCTGCATCTTTTGGCATCAATGTTATGAACAAGTGTATCATCACTATCGAGATTCAATATGAATAAACCCCTGAAATTGGGTGCATGAACATAAAAGATATATATAAATAGAACAACCATTATTCCATGATTTAAATGAGTAACCATCTCGCAATTAACAAGATCCAGATATAATGTTCGTGCTTAACAGAGGCACTAAATAACAATTATTCAGGTTCATCACTAATCCCGATGGTAATCGAAGAGCAAGCGTGCCGACGGCGATCACATCAACCTTGGAACCATTTTCCACGTGCATCGTCGCTTCGTCCTTTGCCAGCCTTCATATATTCCCTAGCTCCTGTTTTGAGTTGCAAATGTGAGCAACAGTACCTATATCAAATACCCACCCACTACAATGAGAGTTGGTAAGGTACACATAAATAACATGTATACCATGCATACCTTGTTTGTTGTTGGCCGCCTTCTTGTCGGGCAGATACTTGGGGTAGTTCTGCTTCTAGTGGCTAGTTCGCTTGCAATGAAAGCACTTAGTTTCTGGCTTGGGTCCAGCCTTGGGTTTCTTCACGGGAGGGGCAACTGCTTTGCCACTCTTCTTAGATTTACCCTTCTTGCCCTTTCCATTCTTCTTGAAACTAGTGCTTTTATTGACCATCAACACTTGATGCTCCTTCTGGATTTCAGACTCAACGACTTTCAGCATCGCAAACACCTCGACAACTAACTTGTTCATGCCTTGCATGCTATAGTTCATCACGTAGCTCTTTTGGCTAGATGGAAATGATTGAAGAACTCTGTTAGTGATCGCCTATGGCGGGAGAACAATTCCCAACTCAGCCAGATGAGTCGAATACCCAGACATTCTGAGTATTGATGTCTACTATGCAACTTTATTCCTGTAGACTTTGTTGGGCCTCAAGGCGTAGAGTTTTATAGGACAATGGCAATTTTCCCTCAAGTGGATGACATAAGGTTTATCAATCTGTGGGAGGCGTAGGATGAAGATGGTCTCTCTCAAACAACCCTGCAACAAAATAAGAAAGTGTCTATTGTGTCCCCAACACACCCAATACAATGGTAAATTGTATAGGTGCACTAGTTCGGCAAAGAGATGGTGATACAAGTGCAATATGGATGGTAGATATATCTTTTTTTAATCTGAAAATATAAAAACATCAAGGTAACTAATGGTAAACAGCGAGCAAAATGTTGTATAAATGCTTGGAAACAAGGCCTAGGATCCATACTTTCACTAGTGCAATTTCTCTCAACAATATTGGCATAGTTGAATCATATGTAAATACCTCTCGTGCGACAAAGAGTTCACTCCAAAGTCACAAATAGGGGAGAACTAACGAAGAAATTATTGTAGGGTACGAAACCACCTCAAAGTTGTCTTGTCCGATCAATTTTATGAGCTAACCCTATAAGTGTCACAAACATCCCCAGAGCTCGTACTAAAATAACACCTTAAGATACACATCAACCAAAACCCTAATGTCAACGAGATACTCCAATTTCACCACAAGTACCCATGGTCTTGATTATACGATGTGCATCACATAATTTCAAATTCGTCATATTCAATCCAACACAAAGAACTTCAAAGAGTGCCCCAAAGTTTCTACCGCAAAGCCAAGAAAAAACATTGCCAACCCCTATGCATAGATTTCCAAGGTCACGGAACCCGCAAGTTGATCACCAAAACATACATCAAGTAGACCAATAGAACATCCCATTGTCACCACGGATATCCTACCGCAAGACGTACATCAAGTGTTCTCAACTCCTTAAAAATTCAATGCTATAAGAAAACTTCAAAGGGAAAACTCAATTCATCACCACAAGATCGAGAGGGGAAAACTACATATGATTCATCTATATCAATAAAGCTCGCGGTACATCAAGATCGTGCCATCTCAAGAACACGAGATAGAGAGAGAGAGAGAGATGAACCACATAGCTACTGGTACATACCCTTAGCCTAGAGGGTGAACTAGTCCCTCCTCGTCATGGAGAGCACCGGGATGATGAAGATGGCCTCCGGTTATGGTTTCCCCCTCCGGCAGGATATCATAACGGGATCCCGATTGTTTTTTCGTGGCTCTGGAGGTTTGGAGCGGCGAAACTCCCGATCTAGGTTTCTTTTTGGAGGTTTCTTGATTTATAGGACTTTTTCGCGTTGGAATCATGTCAGGGAGGTGCTTGAGGGGCCCACAAGCTTCCTAGGCGCGGTTAGGGGGGTGGCCGCACCTCGCAGGCTTGTGGCCTCCTTGTCCACTTCCTGGCCCAGCTCTTCACTCCAGTATTTTTTATATTTTCGAAAAATATTCTTCGTAAATTCTCAGCCCATTCCGAGAACTATTATTTTTGCACAAAAACAACACCACGGTAGTTCTAGTGAAAACAGCGTCAGTCCGGGTTAGTTCTAATAAAACATACCAAAATCATATAGAATTATTGTAAACATGGCATGAATAATTCATAAATTATAGATACATTGGAGACGTATCAGCATCCCCAAGCTTAATTCCTTCTTGTCCTCGAGTAGGTAAATGATAAAAAAATAATTTATGAAGTGTGAATGCTAGCATAGTGCATAAATTCGATCAACAGATAGCATCCATGGATCATTATATATCATAAACAGCAGCCCATCTCATAAAACTTCTCATAATGACATAACAAGCTATCCAGATGTTAAAGTATAGACTAACAAACTATGCTTTAAGTCACCAAACAATTGCAATTCATCTTATTTTCAGGAAGGGTCTATCTAAGATCTTTGATTTAGCAAATTCCACATACTCGACTATCATATAGTCTTCCATGATTGCTAGCACTCAAAGCATATTTTTAGAACAAATAGCATCCATGGATCACAAAGAAAGATAGGGGCTTAAAATTCCGCCTCCCAACTAATTTATCATATAGATAATTGTCAACAATAATAATTCATGATAAAATACATTTGAATGCCCATATACGCTTGGATCTTTCCCCAACACATGCTGTTTGTCAAGAGAAAAAGGCAAACAATAAGAAGTGGTGAAGATCACCATGACTCTTGCATTGAGGTAAGTACATAAAAGTAAAAGATAGTCCCTTCACAGAGGGAAGCATTGATTTGCAGAGGTGCTAGAGCTCTAGCTTTTAAAACAGATATGAATAATAATTTTGGGCGGTATGCTTTCATTGTCACCATAACAACCGAGAGATCTCGGTATCTTCCATGCTAGATACATTATAGACAATTCCTAAATAGAATGGTAAAGTTTTTACTCGCCCTCCACCAATCAATCACACTCCACAGTGAGCCGAATACACGGGTACCGTCCATACCAGCAACATTCCTAGGGGAGTTATGTTTAATTATTTGCATTCTTTTCTTTGATTTCGGGACTGGGAATCCCTATTACCAGCCACTTTCTCATGAATGATAGTGAATCAACATATAGCCTGAGAATAACCCACCTATCATGGAAGAGACTGACATCCCCTAGTCATTATATGAGTGATTTGGGCATACAAAACAGAATATAATTTGAAGGTTTAGAGTTTGGCACATGCAAATTGACTTGGAAGGGTAGGTAAATATGGTGGACTCATATGGAAGAACTTTGGGTTTAAGGGTTTTTAGATGCACGTGTAGTATTTCTACTTGGGGCGGAAGTTTTGGCTAGTACGAGGTGGAAGCAAGCACCACACGTTGGAGAATCCATAACAATATAACTTCTATGCAAATATACCCAAGCTTGACTCATTACGTTGTCTTTCTTGTCCAACTTCAACTAATTTGCTCAAGTTCGAAAATAATTAATGGGTATTCACAATCTTAGAAGATGTCCAAGATATTCTATTTATATGTGAAATATCTCTTCCTTCAATATTCTTTCATGAATGGTTCAAGTGACCAATGCGGTGTTTGCTAACTTTCAATAAATTTTACCACCTATACTTCCTAGATGTACAGTCATTACTCCCCATGGCATAAGCATATAAAACATATATAATTTCATATTTATGATATTCAATTCATTCAACCATTTACTCATAGGATATAAGTGAGGCTTGAGGGTAAATGACAAAACTACTCCAAAACATATAAGTGAAGATCAGTGAGTAGTCAAACAATTAAGTAGCTATGTGAGGACTCTCTCTCTATATATATTAATAAAGATTTTCAGATATGATTATTTTATTTAAAAAACAAGCAAAGCAAAAATAGCACTCCAAGAATAGCACACATCAGGTGAACGAATAAAAATTTAGGCTCAACATAGGCTAACTGATAGTTGACGAAGAGAGGTGGGATGCGTAGCATCCCCAAGCTTAGATGCTTGAAACTTGTTTAAATATTTACTTGGGGTGCCTTCACCATCCCAGAGCTTGAGATTTTTTATCTCATTCAATCCTATCAGATCCAGGTTTCACCTATTCACAAAAACTCCATTCACAGAAAACTCGAAAACAACTCGTGAGATAGGCTAGCACACATAATAATAAATCAACTCTTTATGTACTTCAAAGACAAGTTGCACAATAATTTTCAAACATTAGGTACTGTATACTATCATTTCCACAATTTATATCTACCAATATAATCTATGGAAAAGATAGGATATCCACAATTTATATCTACCAATATAGGCTATGGAAACTATAGGATAAGTAGATAACAAAACTATGACTGCAATCTGTCCAAACAGAATAGTCTGTAGAAATTTATGAAAACACTGTAGTTATGTAATAACAAAAATTATGAAAATTTAGTACATGCTATAAAATTTAAATTTCAATGCTGTGTAAAAATTCCAGAAACTTTCCACATTCCAGTAAAATATGAAAATTCAACCACTACAACAGAAGTTTCCGTTTTTACACAGCACACATCAAACGTGCAATTCAAGCATCCTAAAGGCAATTCTTGGAATTTTTTATTGAAAAACAAGATTATTAATAAAACCTAAAATAGAATAACAAAATAAAATGACGCTCCAAGCAAAACTCATATTATGTGACGAATAAAAATATAGCCCCAAATGAGATATATCGATAGTGTTGAAGACAAAAGAGGGGATGCCTTCCGGGTCATCTCCAAGCTTAGACGCTTGATTCTTCCTTGAATGTTACCCTGGGGTTCCTTGGGAATCCCCAATATTAGTTTACTTTCACTCCTTATTCTCCTCATATTGGTGTCTCACCCAAAACTTGAAAACTTCAATCACACAAAACTTAATGGAACTTCGTGAGCAGGGTTAGTGTAGTAAAGATAAATCATTCACTTATGTACTGTCAGGACAAGATTCATAATTACACTGACATGATACTTACTGTATTCCATCATTCCCACAATTTATATCACTCAATATAAGCTATAGGAACACTTGAAACAAGCAAACTATGCATGCAAAACAGAATCCATCAAAAACAGAAAAGTCTATAAAGATCTGAACAATGAGCATACTTACCTGACTCTAACAATTGTGACAAATTATTAAAGATCAAGGAATTTGATTATAAATTTGATGTAAAATTTTCAGATTTTTTTGACTCCCCGGTAAAATCAGATAATTCATATACTGGACGCAAAACTTTCTGTTTTTGCACAGAATCAAACAAGCAAGTATCCACACTATCCCGAAGGCTTTACTTGGCACTTTCTGGAAATAAAAGACACAAAACATGATTAATACAGTATCTTAATCATGTGAACACATCAAAACAGAAGGTAAAAGTGTTGGGTTGTCTCCCAACAAGCGCTTTTCTTTAATATCTTTTAGCTAGGCATGATGATTTCAATGATGCTCGTATGAGAATCGTATTTGAAACATGCAAAAGCACATCATGGATCTCATGAAAAGCACATTGAAGTCTAACCCACTTCCTATTCATAGGTATTTTGTGAGCAAACAATTTATGGGATCAATAATCAACTAGCATATGAAGGCAAAACAAGCATAACTTCAAAACCTTGAACACATAGAGAGGAAACTTGATCTTATTGCAATTGGTACGAGCATATGTTCCTCCCTCATAATAATTTTTAGTAGCATCATTAAGGAATTCCACAATATAACCAGCACTTGAATCATTATTTTCGTTATCTACAAGCATAGAAATTTTACTTCTCCACACAAGCAAACTTCTTCTCATTCATAGTAGTGGGAGCAAACTCAACAAAATAACTATCATGTGACACTTGATTAACATAACCACATTCAATATTAAAATCATGATGACAAGTTTCATGGTTACTATAAATCTTTATAGCATACGTGTCATCATCATAATCATCATATATAGGAGGCATGCCATAATCATAATAGTTTTGCTCATCAAAACTTGGGGGACTAAAAATATCATCTTCATCAAACATAGCATCCCCGAGCTTGTGGCTTTGCATATCATTAGCATCATGAATATTCAAAGAATTCATACTAACAATATTGAAATAATGCTCATCACTCAAAGATTACTACCAACCATTTTAATAACTTCTTCTTCTAACACTTGAGCACAATTTTCCTTACCATCATTTCCACGAAAGACATTAAAAAGATGAAGCATATGAGGCAACCGAAATTCCATTTTTTAGTTTTATTTTATAAAGACAAACTAGTGATAAACAAGAAACGAAAAGATTTGATTGTAATATCTAAAGATATACCTTCAAGCACTCACCTCCCCGGCAACGGCGCCAGAAAAGAGCTTGATGTCTACTATGCAACTTTATTCTTGTAGAATTTCTTGGGCCTCCAAGAGCAAAGTATTCTAGGACAATGACAATTTTACCTCAATTGGATGACCTAACGTTTATCAATCCATGGGAGGCGTAGGATGAAGATGGTCTCTCTCGAACAACCTTGCAACAAAATAACAAAGAGTCTCTTGTGTCCCCAACACACCCAATACAATGGTAAATTGTATAGGTCCCCGAGTTCGGTGAAGAGATGGTGATACAAATGCAATATGGATAGTATATAGGTTTTTGTAATATGAAAATGTAAAAGCAGCAAGGTAACAAATAGTAATCAGCGAGCAAAACGTTGTATAAATTCTTGGAAACAAGGCCTATGGTCCATACTTTCACTAGTGCAATTTCTCTCAACAATATTGGCATAGTTTAATCATATGTAAATACCTCTCGTGCGACAAAGAGTTCACTCCAAAGTCACAAATAACATAAAACTAACGAAGAAATTATTGTAGGGTGCGAAACCACCTCAAAGTTATCTTTTCCGATCAATCTTATGAGCTATCCCTATAAGTGTCACAAACAGTCCTAGACTTTGTACTAAAATAACACCTCAAGATACACATCAACCAAAACCCTAATGTCACTTAGATACTCCAATGTCACCACAAGTACCCATGGGCTTGATTATACGATGTGGATCGCATAATTTCAGATTCACCATATTCAACCCAACATAAAGAACTTCAAAGAGTGCCCCAAAGATTCTACCGGGAAGTCAAGACAAAAACGTATGCCAACCCCTATGCATAGATTCCCAAGGTCACGAAACCCGCAAGATGATCACCAAAACATACATCAAGTGGATCAGTAGAACATCCCATTGTCACCACGGATATCCCATCGCAAGACATACATCAAGTGTTCTCAAATCCTTAAACACTCAACCCGATAAGAAAACTTCAAAGGGAAAACTCAATTCATCACCACAAGATAGAGAGGGGAAAACTCCTTATGATTCATCTATATCAATAAAGCTCGTGGATCAAGATCATGCCATCTCTAGAACATGAGAGAGAGAGATCAAACACATAGCTATTAGTACATACCCTCAGCCCCGAGGGTTAACTACTCCCTCCTAATCATGGAGAGCATCGGGATGATGAAGATGGCCTCTAGTGATGGTTTCCCCCTCCGATAAGGAGCCAGAACGGGCTCCCGATTGGTATTTTGTGGCTCTAGAGGTTTGCAGTGGCGAAACTCCTGATCTAGGTTTCTTCTCGGAGGTTTCTGGATTTATAGGACTTTTTGGCGTTGGAATCACGTCAAGGATTTGCTCGAGGGGCCCACAAGCTTGCTAGGTGCGGCCAAGGGTGGCTGCGCCTAGCAGGCTTGTGGCCTCCTCGTCCACTTCCCGGCCTAGCTCTTCACTCCAGTATTTTTTATATTTTCCAAAAATATTCTCCTTAAATTTTCAGCCCATTACGAGAACTTTTATTTCTGCACGAAAACAACACCATGGTAGTTCTGCTGACAATAGTGTCAGTTCGGGTTAGTTATAATAAAATAATACCAAAATCATATATAATTATTATAAACATGGCAGGAATACTTCATAAATTATAGATACATGGGAGACTTATCAAGTATATGTTCACTGACAGACCCGTTCTCCTCCATCTTGCAAGCATAAATTTACCGAAGGTCTCATTCCTCTCGATCTGGGCATTCTTTTCAAAGATAAAATTCAACTCCTGTAACATCTCATATGCTCCATGACGTTCAAAACGTCTTTGAAGTCCCTATTCTAAGCCATACAACATTGCACATTGAACTATTGATTAATGTCCAGAACGTGCCTCCCAAGCGTACTTAACAGCTTCGGATGACATGGAAATGGGAGGGTCACCAAGCGGTGCATCAAGGACATAGGCCTTCTGGGAAGCCGTGAGGATAATCCTCAGATTACGGGCCTAGTCCACAAAGTTACTTCCATCATCTTTCAACTTAGCTTTCTCTAGGAACACATTAAAATTCAAGGGTGCTGCTACATGAGCCATTGATCTACAACATAAATATGCAAAGGTTACTAAGACAATTGTTCAATATAATGAGTTTAGTTAATCAAATTACTAAAGATCCCACTCAAATTTACATCCCTCAAGTCATATGAGTGATGCATGATCCAAATTCACCAACTCAAGTCCGATCATCACGTGAGTTGAGGTGGTTTCACTAGTGAACATCATCTTGTTGATCATATCTACTATATGACTCATGTTCGACCTTTAGGTCTCTTGTGTTCCGAGGCCATGTCTGTACATCCTAGTCTCGTCAAGTTTAACCCGAGTGTTCTGCATGTGCAACACTCTCTTGCACCTGTTGTATGTGAACATAGAGGCTATCACACCCGATCATCACGTGGTGTCTCGACACGACGAACTTTTGCAACGATGCACACTTGGGGAGCACACAATTCATCGTTAAATTTAAGTGTAACTTTATAATGATACCATTGTCCTAAGCACAACAAGGTGCATAAAAGGATTAACATCACATGCAAATCATAAGTGACATCATATGGCCATGAACTTGTGGTTTTGATCTCCATCTCCAAAGCACCGGCATGATCTCCATCGTCACCAGCATGACACCTTGATCTCCATCATCTTGACATCATATCGCCATGAACTATTGCTTCCACGACTATTGCTAACTCTGGCGATAAAGTGAAGCAAAAACGGTGAAAATAATTAAAGGGAACCCTATGGCTCCTTCCGGTTGCCGTAATCATCGACATGCAAGTCATGATCACCTCATACATCACATATATATCATCAGGTAATTGGCCATATCACATCACAACATACCCTGCAAAAACAAGTTAGGCGTCCTCTAATTGTTGTTTCAAGATTTACGTGGCTCCTACGGGTATCTAGCAAGAACAATTCTTACCTACGCAAAACCACAATGGTGATACAAAAATTTCTATTCAACCTTCTCAAGGACTGCCTTTGTCAAATCCGATCCGACTAAAGGGGGAGAAACAGACACCCGCCAACCTTCTTTGTGCAACGAAGTTACATGTTAGTTGATGGAACCGGTCGCATGTAAGCGCACGAGTAATGTTTGTTTGGGACGCTTCATCCCACAATACCGCTGAAACAAGAAAAGACCAAGGGAGGAAGCAATCTGAATATCAATGCCCACAAACTCCTTTTTGTTCTACTCAAGATCTCATCTACACATAAACCTGGCTCTGATACCACTGTTGGGAAACGTTGCATGGGAAACAAAAAATTTCCTACGCATATGCAAGATATTTCCATGGTGATGAGCATCTACGATGGGGAGAGAGGATCTACCTACCCTTGTAGGTCGCTAAGCGGGAAGCATTAAGAAACGCGGTTGATGTAGTCGAACGTCTTCACGATCCAAATTGCCGAACGTCTCGCGATCCATTCATGATCCGTCCCAATCTAGCGCTGAACACACGTCACCTCCACGTTCAGCACATGTACAACTCAATGACGATCTCCGCCTTCTTGATCCAGCAATAGGGAGCGGATATGTAGATGAGTTTTCTGGCAGCGCGACGGCGTGGCGGCGATGGTGGTGGAACTATTCCAGCAGGGCTTCGCCTAAGCACCGTTGAAACAATCTAGAGGAAGAACTACGATCTAGAGGAGAGGGGAGCACATGGCTGATTTCTGTGTATCAAAACCCCCAAACCTCTAGTATATATACAAGGAGGGAGGGAGGAGTCTTGGCCCCCAAGGGGCCAACCCTAGCTTCAGCCGAAGGGGAGAGAGAAGGAGTCCTCCTCCAATCCTAGTAGGATTAGGACTCCATCTCTCCCACTTGGACCTCCTTCCACCTTTGGGTTTCTCCACCCCAGCTGCATGTGCATTTAGTGGGGCTTTATCCAGCCCACTAGGGGCTGGTTTACCTCCTCCCACTGCCCATCTGGCCCCTTTGGTCAAGACACCCCTCCCGATGGACCCGCGGTACCCTCCCGGCACTCCCAGTACACTACCTATGAGCCCGAAACTTTTCCGGTGACCAAAACAGGACTTCCTATATATCAATCCTTACCTCCAGACCATTCCGGAGCTCGTCGTGACTTCCAGTATCTCATCCGGCACTCTGAACAACCTTCGGTTACCACCATACATAACTCTATACTACCGAAACATCACCGAACCTTAAGTGTGCAGACCCTGCGGGTTCGAGAACTATGTAGACATGACCAAGACACCTCTACGGTCAATAACCAATCATAGGACCTGGATGCCCATATTGGTTCCTACATATTCTACGAAGATCTTTATCAGTTGAACCTCTATGTCAAGGATTCAGTTAATACCTTATGATGTTCCCTTTGTTCTTCGGTATGTTACTTGCCCGAGATTCGATCATTGGTATCTCTATACCTAGTTCAATCTCGTTACCGGGAAGTCTCTTTAATCTTTCCGTAATACAAGATCCTGTGGCTAACACTTTAGTCACATTGCTTGCAAGGCTTGTTCTGATGTTGTATTACTGAGTGGGCCCTGAGATACCTCTCCATTACACAGAGTAACAAATCCCAGTCTTGATCCATGCTAACTCAACAGACACTCTCGAAGATACATGTAGATCACCTTTATAGTCACCCAGTTACATTGCGATGTTTGATACACACAAGGCACTCCTCCAGTGGCAGTGAGTTGCATGATATCATGGTCATAGGAACAAATACTTGACAGGCAGAAAACTATAGCAATAAACTGACACGATCATATGCTATGTTTATAGTTTTGGTCTTGTCCAGCACATCATTCTCCCAATGATGTGATCCCCTTATCAAATGACACCTCATGTCAATAGTTAGGAAACCATGACCATCTTTAATCAACGAGCTAGTCTACTAGAGGCATACTAGGGACAAAGTGTTGTCTATGTATCCACACATGCAATGTGTTTACAGTCAATACAATTATAGGATGGATAATAAACGATTATCATAAACAAGGAAATATAATAATAACCACTTTATTATTATCTCTAGGGCATATTTCCAATACTGCCTCCAAAAGGTGTTGGGCCAGAATCATCAACAAAGAAGTTGTAATGAGGATGGGAAGTTTCACTTCCAACTACAGGGAGATGAAGAACGACTTCATTGAGTCAAAGACATATTGTGGTAATCTAATGCGAGAAATATAGTGATGCAAAACATCTTGATTCATTGTTGATTTTTTGTGTTGAGAATTTTAAATGTTTATTCATTGCCCTACACTTCTATTGGGGAACGTTGCATGGGAAACAAAAAAATTCCTACACACACGCAAGATCTATCCATGGTGATGAGCATCTACGAGAGGGAGAGTGGATCTACATTCCCTTGTATATCACTAAGCGGGAAGCATTAAGAAACGCGGTTGATGTAGTTGAACGTATTAGCGATCCAAATCGCAAGGCCTCCCACAATCCCATCACGATCTGTCCTGCGATCCAATCACGATCCGCCCCGCGATCCAGTTGTGGTCCTTCCGATCTAATGCCGAACGGACGACACCTACGCGTTCAGCATACGTATGGCTCGATGACATTATCTACCTTTTGCATCAAGCAAGAGGGATCTGAGAGGTAGATGAGTTCTCTGGCAGCACAATTGCGTGGTGGCGGTGGTGGTGAACTAATCCGACACGGCTTCGCCTAAGCACCGCAGAACTAATCTAGAGGAGAAACGATCTAGAGGAAGAATAGGGCAGAACGATGCAATTAGGGTTGGCTCTGCCCTCAAATTCCTCTAGTATATATAGGAGGAAGGGGAGGGAGGCATGCACCCATAGGGATGACCCTAGGCTTCGGCTAACGTGGGGAGGTGGAGGAGTCCTAGTCCAATCCTATTGGGAGTAGGATTCCTCACCCACTTAGAAACCCTTTCCACCTCTTGGGTTTTGCCACCCCTAGACGCATAGTATTTTGTGGGGGTTCGGCCAGCCCACCAGGGGCCGGTTGGCCTCCTCCCACAGCCCATGAGTCATTTTGGGGCAAGCGGCCCTTCCCGATGGTCCCCCGGAACCCTGCCGGCACTCCTGATACACTACTGAAGTACCCCGAAACTTTTTCGGTAACCAAAATGGGACTTCCTATATATCAATCTTTACCTCCGCATTCTGGAGCTGCTCGTGATGTCCGGGGTCTCACCTGGGACTCCAAACAACCTTCGGTTACCACCATACATAACTCATTACTACTAAAAAGTCACTGAGCGTTAAGTGTGCAGATCCTGCGGGTTCGAGAACTATGTAGACATGAGCGAGACACCTCTATGGTCAATAACCAATAGAGGGACCTGAATGCCCATATTGGTTCCTACATATTCTATGAAGATCTTTATCAGTTGATCCTCTATGTCAAGGATTCAGTTAATCTTGTATGTTGTTCCCTTTGTTCTTTGGTATGTTACTTGTTAGAGATTCGATCGTCGGTATCACAATACCTAGTTCAATATCATTACCGGAAAGTTTCTCTATTCATTCCGTAATACAAGATCCCATGGCTAACTCTTTAGTCACATTTCTTGCAAGGCTCCTTGTGATGTTTTATGACCGAGTGGGCCCCGAGATACCTCTCCGTAAGACGAAGCAAAAAATACGAGTCTTGATCCATGCCAACACAACAGACACCCTCGCAGATACCTATAGAGCACCTTTATAGTCACCCAGTTATGTTGCAACGTTTCATACACACAAGGTACTCCTACGGTGCCAGTGCATTGCCTGATCTCATTGGCATGGGAACATATACTTGGCATGTAGAAAACTATAGTAATAAACTGACACGATCATATGCTATGTTCTATAGTTTGGGTCTTGTCCATCACATCATTCTCCTAATGATGTGATCACGTTATCAAATGACATCTCATGTCTATGGCTAGGAAACCTTGACCATCTTTGATCAACGAGCTAGTCTATTAGAGGCATACTAGGGACATGGTTTTGTCTATGCATCCACACGTGTATCTAAGTTTCCAATCAATACAACTCTATCATGGATAATAAACAATTATCAAGAACAAGAAAATATGATAATAACTAATTTATTATTGCCCATAGGGCATATTTCCAACAACTACTTATACTGTATGTTCGCTTCATGAATAATCTTAATTCTTGTAACACCGTGGTAATATAATTGTTTTAATGCAATGGGATGATTGAGTGCAAAATATTGCTTCAGCGCCATTAAAATGCTGCCACGACAGCAAAAAAGCAATGCCGTGACATCAATTTCTCTATATGCCGACATCACTACTAGTGGCAAGCGACGAAGGTGCCTGCCACTGCTAATACACAAAACAGTGGTGGCCAGAGGCTATAGTTGTGTCGGGCGAAAACTTCTGCCCACCACTATACCACTATCATCGGTTGTCGGCGGCAGCCCGCCATTGATACCATAGTAGCAGTGGGAGGAGGTCAGTGGCAGGTGGCCCTTAGAGCCTAGACCGCCACCACTAGGCTTTGTGCATCTGCCACTATGGGGACTCGTGCAGTAGTGGTTTGAGGGGTTTTAAAAGCTAGGGTTGAGCGCAACTAAATTTTAAAAATAACGAAAAATACGAAACTTGTGCACACCATCATTTATGTTACTGAGTTGCTAAGAAAAATAATAAACCATGACTATGGATATTTTGATGAAATTCCATTCACATAACATAGCTACCACAAACAAGGTTGGATGGTTTTCAAGGTAAATGAGCTAGGGTATAGGGTTAAAAATAGAATAGTTCATCCAAAACATAATATTGGGCATGAACCCTATATCTACACGCTAAACGATAATGGCCAAGAAAAGGATGGCATGCTCACACTGTACATTTTTCAATAGGAAAATGTGTAACATTTCTGCTCTTGTATGACCACTTGTCCTACCACTATAGGAAGCTCAAATATACGACGTAAATACAGGGTAGGTTCTACTTAAAGGGTAGTGCCTACAGACAATCACCAATATTTCTTTCCCACAAACGCATGATCATGATCCTTATTTGGCCAACCATGTAATGCACATGTGCCCCTTCAGTGTTCGCCGCAACCCCACATTTCTACCAGTAAACTACCACACGTGGTCTTATTAAACATGGCTATATACTGCAGACCCACGCGCCAGCAACTGGAAGCTACAAGGGTCCACCCTTTTTTAATCAACATGCATGGTGGGGGCATCATCCACTTCTAGTGCCCATCCACATCTCGCCCACCCCCATCTTGCGTGCTCCCCCGCCTGCGACCACCAAACCCTAACCATGGGTTTTCTCAGCGATTCCAACAAGGGAAAGTGGAACTTCACACCTGACGCATCCTCCTCATTGGCGCTTCCTCCCCCACCTCCACCGGCGCATGCCCCTCCCTCGTGCGGCAGCGCCTGCACATTTCCGTGCCCGGGGAGCGCTGCCACGGTGTATTGGAAGACACGGCCATAACGGACGTCACGCTATCGCACGATTGGTATTTGGATCCGTGAGTATTTGGATCCGCGGTGGATCTCGGTGTCGTGTGTGTCACAGGCGTAGTGGTCACACGCCAAGGAGGTGCGCAGGCGGCGGGAGCTCCTTACATCGGAGCAATGTTGGATGGAGGCTAACGCTCCGGACTCTCCCAACTAGGGGTGGTGGTTTGTCATCGAGCTTAAAGAGAAACTCCACCTGACCGCCTTGGCATCCAGGAGCACCACACCAAATCTCCCCCTCGTCTTTCATCCGGAGGAGGATGAGGCATACCAGGCAGTGTTGGTGGCTGCCATTTAGACCTCCATTGAGGAGGAGAGATGAAAGGTGTAGGCGGAGGAGGCGGACTACTAGGCAAGGCTGGCGAAGGACCTCGCCCTATCAGTAGTTGGCAACTGTGTCGTCCTCCCCTCGCCGTTGAGGATCCCGTGCCGAACACTCAGCCCTTGTCACCATCACCGCCCAATTAACGAAGGAGGGGTCGTACACAAAGGAGGGCGTCGTGCGCGAGTTGGTCGGCATGCTCCCTTGTGAATAAGGCCTAGGCCAGAGCAGGAGGTCACGTACCTCGAGTACTTGAGGCAGTGCCACTTGACAGCAGAGCGCGAGAAGGCCAAGCGCCTTATGCAAGCGGAGCGAGAGGAGGAGGATGCTTCCCATGCATGGGAGGCGGCCTTTCCCTCGGCAGGCCCAGCAACGGAGCTGCTGGACCTCACCGGTCCTAGGTCGGACGGCAAGGATGCCTAGCAGACAACGGGGTCATTGAACCCTTTTAATTATGCTTTTATGTTTTAATCAATGTAAATGTGAACTTTGGCTGGCGGTTGCCCTTTGTTTTAATGCATAACTAGTATTAAGTTTGAATGTTCATTTTTTTATTTACGTGGCATGAACAAAGAAAATGGGTCGGATGGTTGGGTGCATGTGCCCACACGGCCGACCGACCTATCAGGATAACAAGCCGGCCCACTAGTTAGGATATCAGGCTGGCCCACTCATGAGGAGGTAACGGTCAAAGGCTTTGACTAGCCAGTGGCACTCCATTCAACATTTCATTAGCAGGTGATCGAGAGGGGAGGGAAAAGATGAGCAAAGTTAGGTGGCTTGGGCAAAATTGAATTGAACTAAGGAACCAAGGGCATGGAAATAGAAATCCCAGAAATATCTGAATAATAACAAAAATCTAGTGAAACCAAATGGAAATCACTATGAAAAACATCGCAAATTCTTGAGCCATCAACTCCCCCAAGCTTAAGATTTGCTTGTCCTCGAGCAAACAAGAAATCAGAACAGTGAAAAGGAGCTTGGTTGGATGGAAAGAACTTTACCGGATCAAGAAAATATATCATATCCATCCTTTATTATCCTGCAAGATCATTCAAGAAAGTATTTGCAGTTGAATGGCTACACCTCAACTCGTTGCCTAACCATGTATAGTGTCATTCTATTAGTTACAATTTCTCAAAGCAAATTTTCTTTGCTAACCAAGTGTTTAGGAAAAGGAAGGAGTTCATATATTAGATGGATATTCGACTTAAATTCAATCACAAAAATACATTTAGAAGGTTCGGAGATCAAAGATAGCAAAGTACTCAAGTCATTAACACACACTAATGCATCCTAGTGATGGATCTCTCAAACACTTGGGAACACAACTCTTGGTGACAGGTTTATGCCCAAATTCACTATATGCAATTGGCTTCTGTTGTGGCTTAATTTCATGCACTATGGATCAAGAATGGTTGTGTCTTTTGATTTCACTGGTCAGTACTTTTATTTACCACTTGCACACTCCCTTGGAGAAGGTCGACCATTTAGCAAACAATCCCCAAGTTCGTGATGGAATTGCAGTTACACAAATCTCAACATATAGCAACAAAGACGTAAAGCCAACCCAGGTCTACAGAGGCATGATTTAAGTATTGTGAATATATTTCAACATAACCTCAACCACTTCAATTATTCAACCCTCTAAACAACTCCATCAATAGGTTCCATCAAGTCAATCAAAATCAACATGAGGAGTTGAATTGCTTAAGTATTCATTCTCCTCGATACTTGTTAACATCTAAAATTTGAGATTTTTATTTGAAACAAAAACATGGTTTCTCACAAGGTCTGACTAGAAAAATTGGAAATTGGGAGTAATGACTAGATGATATTCAACTAACACAGGGGACTAATTCAAGTGCAGTCAGTCAACTAAAAAAGGCTTCCTCAAATAACATTAAGGGACAAGGTATTACACATATATTATACTCCCTCCATCCCAAAGTAAGTGACTCAAAAATGACTCAAGTTCGTACTAACTTTAGTACAAAGTTAAGTCATTTTTGAGTCACTTGTCTTGGGACGGAGGGAGTACCTTCTAACGCTGGCTCATTCTTCCCCTTCATAAAATCCCAATTCGTTCTCTTCGTTTCCTCTTGCTAGTAGAGAACAGACCTATAGACTCAAAGAAAACAAATGAAAAGAACTACAACAAGCAAAACTAAAGTGTACTCCTCATTTTATTATGCAACCTAAAAATAAACAAGAAAAAAATAAAACAACAAAAATAAAAATAAATATGCATGCATGGATAACTAGTGGATTGTCGGGACCCCGATCCTAAGCCATAAGAATCTAGCATGTAACACATCAAAGCACATTGCGACCCCAAGCACGGTTAACTCGATGGCTGCCACCTTAGCTGGGCCGGTACCATTTGCGCCTCTTGGCTCACGTATGTGAATATGTCGCTAGCATTCAAATGTCAAAGAACCCGGGTTGACATGATTAGTAGTAGAACCCAAGTAGCACATCCGTACAGGGACAGACATACGTAACCCAACAATGCAGGTGTCGGCCTCTAGGATGTGTAGACGAGTCATAGCAAGCTACAAGGACTCCATTATGCCGTGTGAGAGAAAAGACATCATTGCACACAGACGAGTCATAGAAGGCTATAGGGACTCCATTACACTGCGAGACATTTCCCTGAAGGGACAGACACAACAACAAAGAAGGATACATGTTGGTCAATAGATGTGTCCGGAGCAGTAGCGAGCTACCAAGGCTCATGGAAGCACAAAGAGGCACTTACCCATAAAGAAGGATACTGAAGGCATAAAACTAGGTGCCGAATCTCACACATACCAATGCATTTCAATCATACACGCAATATGCACCATATGCGTAGATACAACATGGCAACACAACATAACTCTATAACATTATATTTATTTAGAAGGCTCCAAAGAGCCTACATAGTATAATGTTACAAGGAGAGGGTCACATGACCCATCGTTCAGAGCATACAATCAACAAGCGGAAGATACATGTCTGGGTATAAACATCTATTAAAAGAGGCTAGAAGAGCCTAACAAGCTACAACGACCCTACCATACAAATCAGACCTCTGTCTGTGATTCCCAAGCTAACCCGGTCAACATCAAACTTCAGCCATAAGAATCACTAATGATACTGACGTCTCCTCGGCAAAAACATAAATTAAGTAACCGTGAGTACAAAGTTACTTAGGAAGACTTACATCAGAAGTAACTACATATGCATCATTATCAACGAGGGGGTGGTGGAGTTTATTGCAGCAAGTCAGCTTTGACTCTTGGCTAACCTATACTCTTACTACAAGTAGTATCTCCGAGTTGGGATAGCGCACACGAGTCCACATATTCACCAAATCAATACACCACTATGGATCCACTTTCGTCTCCCTACGAGAAGGACATCCATAGCACTCACGCTTATCTTGCGCATTTTAGAGTATCCATTTCAAGTTATTTATGAACCACATAAGTTTTCCAAGTAGTCTATATCCGAGGATGTGGCTATTTCAATAGATTAATTCACCCTGCAGGGGTATACTTCTTCAGACATGCTCCCACCAGTTACCGCCATGTGTGCGTAAAAAGGCACCTCGGCAACCTTCAAGAGGAAGCCCAGCGAGGGAGTCGGCCACGACCGTTAACCACACAAGACTCTAGTCTAGGTTTATCACCTATTTGAGACTGAACATGCAACGGAAGTCCGGCCAAAGTTTCCATGACGGCCCGAAACGATGTGTGCAGGGTTCCTAATCCCACCTCAACGGATGGCACTACGCTTGGTACACCGGGCCACGGTGCATCTACCGCGCCATAGCCTACCCCTTTGGTTAGCGCTATGAACGGTCGCCGGCACATCCTCCAAACACCAGAAACTACTTGCAACTCCTGGACAGAGATCAAGGCGATTAATAAGCCAAGAGGGTCAATTAAGGATCCCAATGTGCGGTAGTGTAACGACCCGACTTGAAGGTCAAGTCTCCGGTGTTTCCGTACCATCCCAAGATCATGCTGGTACACACACGGTACATCCATGTATATATCAAAGGGAAATCACACAGCATTATATTAATCGAAATCTCATGTCGAGTCCTTTATTACAATAAAAATTACAATAAAGTGGCTAAAAGCCAACTCATGAGAATATCTAAATCTTGCGGAAGCGTCGAAGGTAGATGAGTCCATCTGACTCCAAGGGCATCTCACTGAGCATAGAACGTGTCCTCACTCCTGGTCGGAAAAGTACTCTGCAACATGATACGTTGCATCCATGTAGGTCAGCATATGGAATATGCCGGCAAAGTCACAAGAGAGGGGTGAAAAGATAATCATCTAATCTATATGCAAATATGGCAGGTGGGGTGGTAAGTTTTTGCGTAAAGCCAAGTTTTTCTTACATCAAGGGAGGGGTTAAGCAAAATATTACTAAGTTTGTTGATTAATGAGATGGTTCCACCAACCACTTCTCATTCCCAAATTGAATATACCCACATCCTCATTATTAATTGTGTTGAGAGTTCCGGAAGTTTCAATTCCTTTGGCTCAAGTCATCCATGACCGTGGACACGGCTAATCGATTAGGTTTAAGTACTCTGCAGAGTTTTGCACACGTTCCCCACAAGATTTGGTCGCCTCCGTTTGATTTCTCGCACTTCAGGGTGTTTGAGAAACGGATGACCAAAACATGGTCTTCCAAAGGGTTTCCCTGCGACTCTGTCGGTGCCCATCCTTTCCTACTGTTCTTCTACCTCTCGTAGCACCGCCTGTCCAGGGTCACCACGATATCCAACCAAGCCAGAGCCCATAATGACTTGTGGCTGTGCAGGTAAGCCTTGGGTTTTAAAGCATCCATCCATCTCTTTGTGCCTGGGTGGACCTTTCCGCGTGAATACTGGCCATCTCCAGCATCACCTAGGCAAATCCACTGGTTTCTCCAGGGTGCCGTTCAACCATCATCCACCCAAAGGTATGTTGAAAACTCGGAGTCGTAAATCTTGATCATTATGTAGGTCTTGAAATTATTAACTTTCTCAACTCTCATGAATCACACAACCAACCCCGTCTACTAATAGCATAGCAAAAGGTAAAAACAACGTTTCCCGGGGGCCAATGTGTCAAAGAGGTTGAGGGGGTTACCTACCACATGATACTACAACAATGTAACCAAGTTTCCAACTAACCTATCTTGCATGCAACTGGGGAGATGGTAGAACTAATGCATATAAAACATGGGTAAAACATGATCAAAGTGACTTGCCTGATTGATGATCTTCGTACGTGAGTGACTCTAAGTAACAAGCTTCGCACTCCGGATAATCTAATGAAGCAAACAAACACTCAAATAAGCATACTACAAAATAACTACTCATATCATTCAGCAAAGAAGTACTAAACAATCAAGGCAAACAATGCACAAAAGGAAATTTGATTTGCAACGTTCAGGGGCTACGTGGCGCCGTCCTATTGGCTAGCGAGCGCGTGCGGTAGGTGGTTTCGAGCGGACGACCGGTCGGTAGGTGATACCGGTTCGGAATTATTTCCGATCTAATCTCAGGCGTTGATTCTGGATCCGAGGGTTGGGAGGGCTCACAGTGTTAAGAGGTCGTCGGCGAGGGATCTCCGGCGAGTCCGAGACGGCGACGTTGTCGGTGTTGGCGCTCCGGTGGTCGAGGGATGTAGCGAAGTGGCCCGGGCGACGGGGCTTGATGTCCGGTGTCGATTGGTGAGGTCGGAGGGGCGAGGGATGGACGGAGTCGCTGGCTACGGTCGACGAGAGGTCCGGTGGTGGTGGGAACTCCGGCGAGAAATTGTGCAGCGCCTCGGCGACGGAAGAGAGGGGGCTCGGGGGTGAATGGAGAGAGGAGAGGCAGCGCTATTTATAGAGGGTGCGGGGAGATGCGGGGGGAGGAGAAAGGAGAGAGATCCGGTGGAGTAACTGCCGGCGACGAGGTCGGGCGACAGGAAGAGGGCGACCGCGCGGGCGAAACTATCGGTCGGGGTGGGGTCGAGTGTCAGCGAGAGGGGAAACTTCCGTTACGCGTCGGTCGGCCGGCTTCTAGTTAATGCGCGAAATAACTGCCGTGGGCCGGCCCGTTTAATACAGTAACCGTTACCGTTTCTTTTTAATAATTTTCCAGAGATATTCAAAAGCTTTTAAAGCATTCAAATCGTCTCTAAATATAGGGGTATTATATATCAAAATTAACAGAATAATAAATTCTATTTAATGAACATTTCTATTCTGTCATTTGAACACTTTAAAAAAATATTTTCAGAAATTGCCTAATTGTTTTTAAACCCTTTTTGCAAATATTTTCAAAATAACCCCTGGTTATTATTGTTCAAATAAACCACCAATTAGTCCCTGGTGTGGAGTGTCATGTTCCTCCTCTTTTATTTGAACTTTTAACCAAAATTTCAAATAGGTGAAAGCAACTTAGGGAAAAATAGAAAGAGCTTTCTGAAATCCAGAAGAGACATTTCAACTAACACATACAATCAAGCAATGATGCAGATGGATGCATAACTATAAATCATAACATTCCAAAATGAATTTTTGGGATGTTACAGGTAGTATCTTGTCTTGGATAACACACACACATATCTCAGTTCTTAAGGACGGTCCCAATAAGACAACCCATCATGTACTCCTACATGGCCTCTCATCGGTACCTTTTCCAAATCGGATTCACAAACTTAGCTCTCACACAGCAGGACATGAACACATCCATTCTGATTCATTGCCCAGATGGATCAGACCTGACACGACTCTAAGCATATCAGGCATAGTAAGAAAGCTAAACAACGCTCAAGAAGTTGCTACTCATGCTAATTGGTTTGAACTATTTACTATGACAAGCACAGTTCATGCAAAGGAATGGGTTCTACTATCAAGAACATCTAATAGTTGAATCATTATTGTCCTAATGCATTTAAAAGAGAGCATGAGTGAGAGAGTGGGATATTATCAGGATGCTCAAGGAGGGTTACTTGCCTATCACTTCCAAAGATAACAATGAGTCTTCATCGATTACATCGATCTCATTGTCTACGAGGAAGGAACACTACCATAAAATAGGAAAGGAACACATTCAATGCAATGCAATAAACATGATGTATGATATGGCATGTTAAACCATTGAATTGACATAGAACAATAGGTAGTCATATTAAGTGAAGTGGAATTCAAATATATATTAAATTCCAACTCAAACACTATCTATTAATTTATCCTAGTCATGACATGTCCTACTTGGTGATGTTAACTTGCTCATACATGCATGAAGAGGGCATAAACTGATTCTTTGTATTTTTCTGATCATTTTTCATATATAAATTATTTCCATTCAACTCATAGATTAATTTCTATATTTTTTCAAAGTTTCCATTATTTTATGGAATTTCTAAATCATTTTTTATTTATTTAAAATCCCAGAAATGTATTACTACATCACTATGACGTTAAAGTGAGGTCAGCGGGTCAACTAGCCATGCAGAGTCAAACCTGATGTGTGGGGTCCACACGTTAGTGTCATGGAGACTAAAAGGGGTTTCATTAAACATAACTGAAAATTAACAAGGCCCTGGTGTAGGACCGAAAGTATGTCTAGAGGGGGGTGATTAGACTACTTGACCAAATAAAAGTTTTGCCTATACCAAGTTTTAGGGTTGACAATTTTTAGCATTTCATGGCAAGTCAAGTACACCCTACACATGCAAGTCTAAGAGTATATAGCAGCGGAAAGTAACAACAAGCATGTATAGAAGGGATAGGGTAGGAAGATCAAACGCAGTTGTAGACACGATGATTTTTCCCGTGGTTCCGATAGGTGGCGCTGTCATACATCCACGTTTATGGAGTCTTCATCCCACGGAGGGTAACGGTCGTGAGAGTCCACAGAGGGCTCCACCCAAAAGGGTCCATGACGTAGCAACCTTGACTATTCCATAACGGCTTCCATCTACGAAGGACTAGCCTCACTATGGGTAGATCTTCATGAAGTAGGCGATCTCCTTGCCCTTACAAACTTCTTGGTTCACTCCACAACATGAAGTAGGAGGCTCCCAAGCGACACCTAACCAATCTAGGAGGCACCACCATCCAAAAGGTAATAGGCCCGGTAATGACGATGAACTCCTTGCTCTTGTGCTTAAAGATGATAGACTCCTCAGCACCCAATCGCTCTCTCACTGATTTAGCATGGTGGAGTAGATGGGATTGGTGGAAAGCTACTTGGGGAGGCTAGAAATCAAGATCCATACGATTGGAGTGGAAGATCTTGACCTCAACACAAGGATACGTGGTTCTCTGTCAGAAAATCTGATAGGATAGGTATGGAATAGTTCTGAGTGCTTCACTCTCGAGTAGGTGGTGGTGAAGGGGTATATATAGGCATCCCCAAAAATCCAACTGTTACACACAAAATGACCAACTCGGTGACACCGATGTGTTAATCCCAGTGGTACCGAAGTGACCAAAAGGTGGCAACTTTTCAATCTCGGTGAGACCGATATAGGAAACTTGGTTGCACCGATAAGGTGACCAACAGTCAGATTTCCAATATCGGTGACGCCCATCCAACATTCTTGATTGGACCAAAAATGTGAATTTGCGTAACAGAAAGTTGGCAACCTATACTCGGTAGCACCGGTATGGAATCGGTTGCACCGAAGTGGCTAGGGTTTGGCATAGTCTGTCTAGGTTCTGGAATCGGTGGCATCGGTATGGGAAAGTTGGTTGCACCGATTTTGAGTGTTGGGTATAGAACATACTATGATGGGAGAGTTTGTGGATGTTTTTGTCGACTATCACTTGTGCACGTTTGAGCGTATTGTTCACCAACAAGACCTTACCCCCTTTTAATAGTATTGGCTTTCCTATGGACTCAAAGTGATTTCTCACAAATATAAAATGTAGAGTCCTTTTGCTTGAAGCTTGGCCAACCTATTTCTTTGCATCTTCGGCTATGTCCACAATCTCCTTTTGCCAATCCTATCATTGAACATTTCCTAAAATATACATGGTGGAAACATTAGTTCATTGACTTATATGTTGTTATTAATTACCAAAACCACCAAGGGAGCAAATGTGCTTTCACCTGGGCCCACATATCATACAAACTGATAACCAACATGGTTTAGTTAACTCACTAACTAGACTAATTAGCAGCGGGACCCATTTGTCAGTGGCTCTAGGGGTTAGTTAGCAGGGGCATTAGCCACTAATGGTTGTGCCACGTTAGACCTGCCGGTGGCTCAATGCTGGTGACCATCAAAAGTGGCGGAGGGCTTCGGGATTTGTCGTCCGGCGAGCAATCAATGCAGGGTTTGGTCCTACGGCCTGCTGCACGCACACCATATCCAACGGAGCAAGCAGCTGGGCGAGGGGATGCCAGTAGCGACGGCGGCTATCGTCATTCTAGGAACGGGGGTACCCAGACCTGCCTGCCTCCTAGGTAGGACATGGCCCACCTCGTCAGCCAGGCTCGGCCTAGCGCGGCTCCACTCAAGACGAGGCCCTCACGAGGACCCTAGGCTTGCGAGGAAGAAAGACACCAAGACCAGCAAGGATGGGCCTCCTCAAGCCCCCTTCGGAGTGGCGGAGATCTCTATGCAGAACCTGGCCTCAGGAGTCAAAGATGATGCAGGGAAGGACAGGCGGGCGGCAGCGCGCCAGGCGGTGCAGTTTCCCCTTTGGTGAAAAGGAAGCAATGACGTACGCAGGTTCCCGAAGTGTCTCCCAAAGGTTTCCATTCAAGTGCAACAAGAGCATGACCACGGCCCCGCAGGGCAGATGTCATTGCTGAGCCCACCACCGCATCATTGACATACACTTTGCAGGCAAAGACCACCTTTTTGGATAGGGCGCAGATGTACTCCTCTCCCCCTTTAAATTTGGCCGTTGTGGGATCCCTTTCGGCCCTTGTGATAAGGTAAGAGGACCCAGGCCGCCGCTATATATAGAGCCTAGGTCACACCATAGAGGCCACCTGATTCACGACTTAGCCACCCAATGAACCACCAGACAAGGTAGGGAGCCAATAACACCACTCGAGCCCCCTCGCGAGGCTCGAGACCACTATACTAGTTCATCCACCACACCTCCCCTACAGGCTATCCACCAAATAAGGAGTAGGGTATTATGCTTCACTGCGGCCCGAACCTGGGTAAACTGTCGTGTCTATCTTCTTCCTCGTCATCGTGCGAGTTTGTCGTGGTACCCATCGAGTAGCGAGTTAGGTAGGGCGCGACTACAGGGGATCTTCGCACACACCCCTGTGTTCGAATCTTGAGGGTTTTGTGGAGTTCTAAATCCGACATTTGGCATGCAAGGCAGGGGGCGTGTCGAAGCCTTCCTCGAGCGAAGCGCTTCTCCCACCTCCCCGCTCTGATGGCTGACACCCTCCAAGCCTGTGCCGAGCATCGCGCTGCCCGCGTTGCCCAGACGGCACCCGGGGGCCGCGCCCGCGCACGCCGTTCCCTCTCTCCCATGGGCCTAGATGCCCGTGAACAGCAAGACTCCTCCTAGCCAGTCACCGCGTAACGCGATGGCCACACCGCCACTTCGTCGATCGTCCCGGCTACCGGGGTTGTCCTCCCATGTCCGGCCTGGGCCAATGCGCGGTTCGGGTGCACTCGCCATGGTGAACGAGCTGCTCCGCTACCGCCCCGCCCCCGACCGCTGTGACGACTAGCTTCGACACATCACAAAGCTCGTCAGTGCTGCGGGCGATGCCTCAGCGCTCTCTTACGCGCTTTGACCCCGACCTTCCTTGGTGGACGATGTGATCCATGATGCGCCGCCACCTCCTCCACAACGCGACATCGACCCCGAGCCCAGGCATGAGGCGCGCCCGCGTGACCAGCCCCACGGCCGCATACAAGGGCAAGAGATGAAGTAAGCAGCCAGGTGGTGCCCCGGTCGCGCATCGATGCACGCGCGCTCCCCGCGCTGCCAAACCAGCGCCGCAACCGGGCACCACTCGAGGTGACCCCTCAGGAGCGCTAAGACCAGGCCCCGCCTGCATGTGCAGCAGCACACGTCGAGCTGGTGGGCTGCCTCGCCATCACACCAGAGCTGCATCCAACTACATGGCCCTACAAGTTCAAACCCCATGTACCGCCTCTCTATGACGGCACCCTGGCCCCCGTCGAGTTCCTACAGCTCTACTTGCTCAGTAGCCGAGCAGCCGGTGGAGACGACAAGGTCATGGCACGCTGGTTCCCCATGGCAATCAAGGGCGGCGCACTCTCCTTGCTCCTTAACCTCCCAGCTGGGTCCATCACCTCCTTGGACGACCTGCACAAGCGCTTCGTCGCCAACTTCCAAGGTACCCGCGAATGTACGCTCACCATGAACGACCTACCACGCGTGAAGTAACAGGATGGAGAGACCCTCCACAAGTTCATACAACGCTTCACGACTATGTGCTTCAAGGCCCCAAAGGCGTCGGACGAGGCTATCAAGTCCGGTTTCATCGACGGCGTCACGGATCTAGAGATGAAGGAAGAGCTCGCCATGAAGGACGAATTGTGCTCCACCCTAGACATGTTCAACCTGGCGAACAAGTGCGCCAAGGCCGAAGAGGGCCGCCTATCGCTCCGTGAGCCTTCGGCGGCAGAGCCAGAAGAAAAGAAGACCAAAGCAAAGGAGGCGAAGCGCAAGGCCCCTGTGGTAATTGCGGCCGAGACTGAGGGGAAGTGGAGCCGAGGCGAGGAGCTTCCCACAGGGGGGAGACTGACCTGCATCTTCCATGGCACCAACAACATCGACGCTGCCGAGTGCCAGGAACTTAGGCTGGTTCGCGCCGAGCACTTCGAACGGCGCCCCAGACGCACTGACCGTGGCTTCGGACGTGGCGGAGGCCACGGTGGAGGCCGCTAGGACAACCCTAATCCGCGTCAGGGGTGGCGCGACCAACCTCAGGAGGACCGCTGGCGCGATCATCCTTAGGAGGACCGCTGGCACGATCAGGCTCGGAGGACCGCTGGCGCAACAACCATCTGGAGGGATCATACCGTGGCCAGCCTCGTGAGGTTTGCCCTCGTGATACCGGCCTACCACCACTACCACCTCCACCCAGAAGGAACGAAGAGGACGGGCAGGATGATGGTGCTGGGGGCTTCTAGGAGATCAGGGCGGTAGCTTTGGGGATCAGGGCGGTAGCCCAGGCCCCGGCATCAAACCGCGTCTTCAAGGAGTTCACACGGGAGGTGAACGCAACTCTCCCAAAGCCCAATGCCAAGCGCCCCCTCAGGTAGTCCCAGACTGCCATCACATTCGACTCGAGGGATCAGCTCAGGTGCTCGGGCATGGCCGACAAACTCCCCATGTTGTGCACCCCGACCATCTGATACGTCCTCGTCACCAAGACCCTCATCGATAGTGGAGCGGGGCTCAATTCCTCTCCATTGACACCTTCGAGATGCTCAAAGTACTGTATGAACAACTCATGCTGACCAAGCCCTTCTCGAAAGTCACTGATGGGTCCACCATTCCCATTGGGCAAGTGAGCATGCCCTTCACCTTCGGCGGGCACAAGAACTACCACACCAAGAACATCATCTTCGACGTCGCCCACATCCACCACCCGTACAATGTGATCCTTGGGTACCCAGCCCTCGCCAAGTTTATGGCAGCAACTCACCATGGCTACAACATCCTCAAGATGTTTGTGAGTCGTGGCGTCATCACCATCGCCTGTGATGAGAAGGATCTCGTCTGCTCCCTCGATCATGCCTACCGCACTGCTGCAGCCGAGTGCTCCGATGACGAGGAGTATGCCCAGCCTCTTGAGGATGCATGCAACAAGAAGAAGCATCTCACACCCGTAGAGCGCTTGGGGCTAGAACCACCGGGGGAGGAGCCTTGGGCTCTACATCCAGGGATAGGGCCACACCTTCCATTGCATAGGAAAGCGTGCTCGGTGCCCCCTTGGGTCGAGCTTGAGGGCTTCCACCCAAGAGGCCCCTGGCTTGGCCGGGGAGACAAGGGAGGTGTTCACACACAACCTGAAGGCGTGTCCTAACATTCAACTTCTAGGGCCAGGGGCTCAGCACGAGGCGCAGAGCTCGCGAGAGTCAATCATTAAAGCAATCGAGGAGCTTCAAGAGGCACAGGCTGAGCGAGGAAGGGACTGCATGCACCACCAATCACAGCCACCATCATCGGCCCGGCCGAGGAGCCACGCGCCTACGTCAACACGCTCTCCATCAACAGGGCCTCGTCCTAGGGCCTTTTCTAGCCAACGTGCGCCGACCACGGGTGGGCCTATCCTAAAAACTATGTCCGCATGCCCGTCGGCTTGGCAAACGCCGGAGTCTTGTTCCAGCGTCTCGCTCGGGCCATGCTTGCACCTTTCCTTCCGAGACGCGGCGAGGAGTTGGAGGAGATGCCCGGACCGAGGATGGCTCCTGGGCCCCAGGAGACGACGGGCCCGTAAGCCGTGCTCGTGGAAGTACAAGATATCAGGCTAAAACTACAGCTCCGGCTCTTTAGCAGCATGGCTTCCGGGTGACTTTTTGTTGGTTTGTGCGAGGTAACTTCTTGGCTTTTTCCGTTTAAGGGCACCCAATGGGCCGCATCATCCTCAAGTGATCAGGGTGTATCCCCGCAGCCGTCGTATTACCCCTATTTCAGCAGCTCTACATTTGTGTGATCTGTTTCCTAACATTTTCCGTTTCCTATATGGCTCTTTGCCGGCATGAATGTCTTCACTCCCGAGCGGGCCTACCTTCGGACGCCTCGTGAGAGGACTGGGCACGGCATCTGTGCTCAGGGCCGTCCTTGCAATGTTGATAAATCTAGTGGTTGAGCTCTGTCTGGCAGGCCAACCCCGTTCACATCATCTCCTGGGGTCACTGGTGCTTGGCCCTCTCAATGGCCCTTGGAACGAAGCTAGGCATAAGCTGCTATGAAGTTTGCGGGACCCTGGACGACGCCATCTACAAGAAGACCAAGGCACCAACCGCCTTTGAGGTAGGGACCTCGTGAGGCCAAAGCACCCTCATGAGCTCCCATATAAACCTCTCAGTTCTAGTGTGCCAGCCATGCGTACGAACTAATTGGGTTGTACAAACACAAAGCCCCCCGATAACGCAGAGGGGTTCCTTCCCACACAATGTCGAAGCCACAGCTCTGCGCTGGCAGACAAGTCAACACTGCCCACCAATGGCTATGCAAACACAATGTGGAAGCCACAGCTCCGTGCTGGAAAACAACATGGTCCACCAATGACTATGGCCATGCAATGTGGAAGCCCTACGTCATGTGATGGGGATAAACGGCTGCATCCAACCTCAGGAAAGCTACTTGCGTCCCTGTTTCACAGCATTCCCTAGGATGTAGGCGTGAGGGGGCTGCACGAGGGCTACTACTGGGTCAGGCCTGGTACACGCTACCTTCCCAGGTCTGCCAAACCTGGTCTTCACGCGCCCCTCTCAGGAAAAGCCAGTGAGGAAAGGTATGGGAGCCGCTCATAAGTCAATGGGGATCTCTGAGCATCGCGACTCAGGATTCTCACTAGCTATGTAGCCCCTCACCCCTTGGAACCAACCTTGGTGATCCAAAAGGCCCAATGGCAGCTGAGGTATGCGCGGGGCCGGGCTTTGTCGATGCAGAGTTCAACGCGCTCAAAAACACTCAAGGAGGATGCTGGAGCTCGTACGTCAAGGGTGACTCCTGAGCATCGCGACTCAGGAGCCTCACTAGCCACGTAGCCCCTCACCCCTTGGAACCGTCCTAGGTGATCCGGATGGCCGAACGGAGGCTGAGGTATGCGCGGGGCCGGTGAGGGAGTCCTGGATTAGGGGGTCCTCGGATAGCCGACATATTGTTTACTGTGCTACTTACTGAACACAGGAATATTTGAAGGCCTTGTCTCCAGGATGGAAGCTCCGGGAAGCACGACTTGCGCTCCACATTTGATGTAGTAAATAGGCGTGTTTACCTCTTCGGCATGTAACCGACCATGTGTAAACCCTAGGCATCCTCGGCATCTATATAAGCCGGAGGGTTTAGGGGCGTAGGGAGGACAGCTCATCTTGTGTTAGCTATTCGATCCCGAGGTAGATCAACTTTGTAATCCCCCATACCGTCAATACTACCAAGAAGGACGTAGGGTCTTACCTCCATAGGAGGGCCCCAACCTGGGTAAATCTGTGTCCCCTTCGTCTCTTGTTATCGTCGATTCTAGTCTCACAGTTCGGGACCCCCTACCCGAGATCCTCCGGTTTTGACACCGACATTGGTGCTTTCAATGAGAGTTCCTCTGTGTGAAAGATGGAATCGACGCCTCGCCTTGTCATCAATGAAGAGGTCCTCAACATGGACGCTTTTGTCCCCGGATAGATCTTCGCCTTCGACAGTGTTGTGCTGCATTTTGATCCCGCTGGCAACCTAGGCCGCGTTGAGAGCTTCGCCCCTGATCGAGAGGTCAGATTTAGAAACTTATGGTTCTCCGTCAACTCTCGGGGTGACTTGAGATTAATAGGGCTTGCAGGTTTGCCTGTAGCCTCCAAGGACTTTGAGGCTTTAACCTCGAGCCCTTTCTTTGGACATGCCGATGGGGTCACCCATGGCGATGATCCGATCTCTTATCCCAGTATGTCCATTAAGACATATGACCGGACACATGTTCTTATCGAACACATCCCATGCCTGGACGTCTTGGAGGATAACTCCACGAGTTCCGAACAGCTGGATCGGGCGGGACCCTCAGCGGTTAATGAGGCCCTGGATGAATTCTCGACGATGAAGATCACCGATGATCCAGCCCCGATCTACGCTCGTTTCGGTTATGGTGCAAGCGAGGATGAATTTTTCGACCCACCGACCACCCACTTGACAGCCATTGTCGAGGATTTAACCGACATGCTGGACTATGCCTCCGAGGAGGCAGAATACATGGATTAAGAGGACCGTGCTCCCACCTTGTTAACACCGGGAGTTGGGCCGCCACTTTTACATACAACGTCTACATGGTAGATACTCCTCCCACAAATGGCGACAACACGCCTCACAACGACAGCGACATATCGGTCGATGCGCCATCAAGGTGCCGAAAATCGCAAAAGCAGTCCAAAATAAAAAACAGAAGAAAAGCTATTATCAGCAACAGGGATGGTAATACTCCCGTTGATCATGGCAATCCCGATATCCCCGAGCACCCGTTAGAGGGTCCAGAAGGGCCTGAGGACAAAAACAACCCCGATAACGTCAACGACTCCAAAGGCGATGATTACCGTCCCCCGTCAAGGAGGAAGATATACTAGAAGTCGATGACTTGTACATCCCAGATAAGCTTGAAGATCAGGAAGAAATCGGGCAACGACTCATAGCAACGGCTCGCAGCCTAAAGGATAAAGAACGGAAACTCAAAGCCGAACAGGATGACCTCAATGATCGATGGACGAAGGTCCTCTTACCCGAGGAAGTATACGGCACCGGTCTATCAAACCTGCCCAAAAGGTACCCTTGGAGAAGGTTGCTGCCGTAATTTGATGATGAACTCACTGATACTCAGTCTCCAAACCGTACTCCATACGACAAGCCGGACCGCCCCCCTCACGGTTGGGACAAGATGGCTGACGACACCGGTTATATACCGGCAGTGCCCTGAAGAAGGGGTAAGGATCCATTAGAGCTCAATGACAAGTTCGACCTGCAAGATGACCTGGATCACAGAGCAGGCCGCACAAGATCCATCTATGGATCCAGAGAGTACTCGCCCGATAGACGGGGCAGATACAGACCATTGTTTGACCAAACCAACAGAGTCTGGGAACGCAACCAGCCCCATACACATGCCGAATACAGGCACAACATAACACGGGTGAGAGGCGCCGCTCACCCATAGTGCTTCACAGATGACGTAATGCAGAATCATTTCCCCGAGGGTTTTAAACCCGTAAATATAGAATAGTATGATGGGACCATTGACCCAACCGTATGGGTTGAGGGCTTCCTCCTCCATATCCACATGGCGCGAGGAGATGATCTCCATGCCATCAAATACCTCCCTCTTCAGCTTAAGGGGCTAGCTCGGCACTGGTTAAAGAGCCTCCGCGAAAATTCCATTGGATGCTGGGAAGACCCAGAAGATGCATTCCACTCTAACTTCCACAGAACCTATGTCCGCCCGCTGGACTCTTCCAATCTCAGCAATGTCACACAAAAGACCGGCGAGTCTGCTTGGCAATTCTGGAATCGGTTCTCGACTAAGAACAACCAAATCGTCGACTATCCGGATCCTAAGGCCATAGCCTCCTTCCGACACAATATTTGGGACGAATGGCTGGCCCACCGGCTAGGCCAGGAGAAACCTCGGACCATGTCTGCCCTTAGCTCCCTCATGACCCGCTTTTTCGCGGGCGAAGACAATTGGCTGGCAAGACGTAGCCACAATTCCGAAGACCCCGCAGCACCTGAAGCGCGGGATGACAACTTAAAACCTAAGCACAATAAGAATAAGTGTCGGCATAATAATAGCGATGTTGATGATACCGCTATAAATGCTGGATTCCGCAACTCCCGACCTGGACAGTGGAAGAAGCCCCCTAAAGGCAATCGTGATGGACCCACTCGGCTGGAGAAGATCATGGAAAGGCCTTGCCAAATCCATGGGACTTGGAAAAAGCCCGCCAACCACACACACCACAACTGCTAGGTGTGTAAACAGGCCGACAAGATACCACCCGAGGACCAAGGCAAAAGCTCTCGCAGCAAGGACAAGGATGACCCTCGGGGTCCAATTGGTGGCGGACAGAAGAAATTCCCTCCAAAAGTAAAAATGGTGAAAATGATATACACCACCCATACACCCAAGAAGGAGAGGAAGCGCACCCTTTGGGAAGTCTACGATGTGGAGCTCGTAGCCCCAAAGTACAACCCATGCTCGGCATACCCGATAACCTTTGATCGATGTGATCACCGGACCAGTATCCATCATGGGGGTTAGGCGGCCCTCGTCCTAGACCCCATTATAGATGGGTATCACCTCACAAATGTCCTAATGGATGGAGGAAGTAGCCTCAACCTTTATTTACTCAGATACGGTGAATAAGATGGGCATAGATCCGCCAAGGATCAAACCCAGCAGCACTACCTTCAAAGGAGTGACCCAAGCGTTGATGCCCGATGTACGAGTTCTGTAACTCTAAAAGTTGTGTTTGCCTCGCCCGATAACATTTGCAGTGAATACTTGATCTTCGGCATTGTGCCCTTCCGCAGCGGCTATCATGTGCTGCTTGGTCGGACAGCGTTCGCTCGTTTCAACATGGTCCCACACTACGCATACCTCAAGCTCAAGATGTCGGGCCCCAAGGGGGTCATTACTGTCAACGGAAATACAGAGCGCTCCCTTAGAACTGAGGAACATGCATTGGCCCTAGCGGCCAAATTTAGCTACAAATACGATCAGCAAGTTCCGACATCCCCCATAAACGCACACAGGGCCGGAAAGCGAGTTTGGCTTCAGACCCAAAAACCGGATCCTTCCTCCTCCCCTCTATAGGGACTCGCCCACCACCGCACAACCTCAGGACCATCAAAGTATGTGCCGAGGAGGCAAAAATTCCCACTCAAAATTCCATGGGTAGCGGTGGGGAAATAAAGATGGGTTTTTGGCTGGCTCGAACTTCTACCATCAACATGTGTTCGGACAAAATGCAGGCGCTCCTAAAAGAGCCTGCCTACGGGGTAAGGCTCACCTACAATTCAGCGGCCTCTCAAGATTTTGTTGGCTAAATCCATCCATCGAACACTAACACCCATCAAGGTGCATCTAAGAGCATGAGTCAACTAGCAAGGGGGCATATCCAGGACGTCAGGTTACTAGTCGAAGACCCCTGGTACAACAATTCCTGTATATTTTTATTTCTTTCACATACCTGTAAATAGTTGCTTCGGCGATCTGAGTTATCAGAGTTGTTGAGAAAACGCAAAATTGTGTGGCGCAAGTTCACCTCATATGTCCTTTTTTGGCGCATATTTTTCCTCCTCTCCCCCTCTTCTCGTGAATCTATTCGGTATGACGCGAGGTAACCGACTAATAGACCGGGGGCTCGAGTTCAAACACAAATCGCCTTCTGTATCATGTGTTTGGCGTCTTGGCGTTTGCTTTATATGCATTGGCTCCGAACTATGTCTTTGGTCAATAAGATGCGTTGCCTGCTCCTGTGCTTGCCTATTTACGTTCCGCTCATTCGGCTGGAAGGGAAAAGGGAGCACCCCTGTGATTGTGCTTCCGGATAGTCTGGTCAAGCACCTCAGGGGAGAAAGCCAAAAACGGATTGTCATAGTATGCGTGATCCGGTCTGTGAAACCCGAGCAGGAAGTGTTATACTTCAATCCTCGTAAGCAGTTATTCCATGTTATACGAGGAACTTGTCCTTCATGCAGACATTGTGATACCGGCTTCGGCCATGGTTCGTCCGAACATCACAACACTTTGGTGGCTAATCGTATGCTTCCTGTAGTCCTTTTCGCGCCCCTATGGCTAAGTGAAAGAAATAAAGCACCATAGTTTGATGGCCTAGTCTGCCGCACTGTACCACCTTCGGGTTCTGATAATACGGCTAAGGGACAGAGTGAATTGGCATGGACACCCCATGTAGTATCTACATGGGGCCTAAAGCCGACAACTCGCATATTTTAGTATTAAACAGCCACATAGGAGTTATAAAGGAATACAAAACCATATAAGAACAAATACTAATATCATTAAAAAGTCTGGGCAAGTCTTCGAATGTGTTACAGCTCATTCAAACAATTTATCATCCTAACACTGTGACGCTATCACCCGAGCACTCTCCATCACTCCATCAAAGTATAGCTCGGGGCGTCGATGCTCCTTTCCGGGTGGCGGCGGGTTGGTGGCTACCTACATTGGATTTAGCCCCGGCAAGTGCACTTTGGCCTTGGCAAGGGCCATCCGGAGACCTTCGATGCAGGAGGAGCGCTTGACGGTGTCGAGGCAGGGTGAAGTAGAGATCAACCTCTGCACCAGGCAAAAGTAGTTGCCTGGCAGCGGCTCGCCAGGCCATAAGCGGATGCATAGGTCCTTCATGGCTGGCTCTGCCATCTGGTGCAGCTCCGTCGGCTGTTTCAGCTGCTCCACCAGAAGAGGAGGACGCTCGGGGGCTCCAAACTATGCCCAGAATTGTCGAGCTTCATCTCCTTATCCCCACGAGGCGAACAGCTGATTGGAGTCCGCCATGATCTTCTGGAGATCGGAGGATGCGCTTGACGATCGCCACACCCAGTTAAGAAATTCGAATTTTCTATCCCCTAATACGCACTTTAGTGAGTAAGGCTTACCATCTGCTATTTCCTTGGCCTGGCGCACTTGCTCCTCGTAGAACCACCTATCCATCCGCTCTTTCTGGAGTTCAGTTTTCAAAGTGGATAGTTTGGACTAGCTTGCCTTATTCTTCTGCTCCAAGGCCTTGCATCTTTTGCTGGCATCTTTGAGCTCCTGTTGGACCTTTGCACACGAGCTTCATGCTTGCCACTAGTGGCTGGCATGGCAGAAACGGTGACAACTGTTTCCTTAGCAGCCGCCCTCTCGGCGGCCATTTCGTCCTTGGCGCGTTGGAGCTCAGCCTTGAGCCTCTCCATCTCCTTCGCCGAGGCTACGCGTGCATTATACAATGTGAAGAAGCTGCATTGACAGTATTCAGATAATAGAACTCAGACAAAGGCATTCGGATTCTGTTTTGACATACCTTGAGCCTCGTCGAGCCTTCGGTTGAGGGCCTGAGCTGCGTCTTCGGAGTGCTTCAGCTTCCGATTTAGCTCATCCAGCTCGGTGCCATTTATGACCGTCGTCGATGATGAAGCCTGCATCACACACAGTAAATATATTACATGGGCTCTCAATTCCCGAATTATAGACAATTCGATCATATGTCGAGTTATTATAACATGTCGGACACTTAAAGTACATCTAGTTCGGTATCGGATTTAGACGTGACCCTAGGTGAGTTTTTTCAGATCACCTAGGGCTCGGGGGCTGCCATGTATATAATGCGAATAAATACAATCTTTGGAAAATAAATACATCGGGTGACTTACTTGAAAACCCGTAAGGAGACCTCTGAAGTCCTCCTTTAGTCCGTTATCAATGGACTGGATGCTCTGTAGTACCACACCGATAAGGGTGTGGTGATCCTCGGGGATGGAGGCGCTCGATAGAGCCTCCTCCATGACCGACCACCTATTGGTCGGTGGTGACGGTGATGATCGGATTCCCCGATCACCCATCGGGGATTGGACCGGTGCCTCCAGAGGCATAGTGCTCTCCGGAGATGTTCCCGGAGGGGACTTAGCGCCCGCTCGTCTGGCCTCCTCGGTATCAGGGCGGGGTGCTACCCCCGGTCTTTAGTGGTCGAGGCGAGCCTGGCCCATCGTACCGTCTCCCTTGCCACCGGTGTGCGCCTCCATAGTTGTGTGCTGGGATGACACCTCCACGGCGTCCTTCATGGCGCCTGGACTGGTCGGATGCCAGGCATCCCCGCTCTCCGCTAGTTCGGTGGGCGAGGTCTCCCCGTACGATATCACCTCGGTGGGGATAACGTGTGGGGCCTACAAGGCAATAACCTGCACGTTAGCAAATTCTAAATCTATTCGTAATGAACAGGAGGGTATTCGGATCCTAACCTTTTTTAGGGGGGGGGCTTGACCCATAGGCTCCTTCGTGGAACCTCCTAGAGGTCTTTGGACGTGGTATCCGAGTCTGAACTATCGCCAGACACAATCACCCGTGTCAACCATGCCCTCTTCTAGGCAGGAGAACGGACTTGCTTCAAAGCGTCCGAAGATGCCGCTCTCTTCCTGGCACGGGGGGAATTGCCTCCCCCCTCGCCCTCAACCTCGGCCTCCTCCTCATCTACTTCTTCCTCTTCCTCCATCTCATCCTCCTCGTGATCCGAGGAGGCGGCAGTATCTTCGGATGCGGCATCAGGCAGGTCCTTGATGCTGATGTCAGCCTAGCCTGGTTTATTTTTCTTCTCTTTCTTCATGGGAGCCTCGTAAGGCTTTACCATGAGCATTTTTGCTAATAGCCCGGTCCTCTCATCTTCGGCCTGAGGCGCCCGACTCCTAATGCTGATGGATTTCTTCGGCCATCTCTGCAAAGACAGGTCGGATAAGGGGTTATGAGAATCTTCTATGTAATAAGACTCGCCAAGCTAGGGTGTATCGTACCTCCAAATCGGGCTTGGCGACGTGCGGACCCTTGTCCTCCCCTCGGATGGCCAGTTTTTCTGTCATTTGAAGAGCGGCTTCCAGAATTTCTCCCGCATAGTGCGAAAGAGATTCCAGACTGTGGGATCAATGTCGAGTGCACACGCCCATAGGGGGGTGTCCCGGTGCTGGCAGGGGAGTATGCGTCTTCCGAGCATCACCTGGACCACATCGGTCAACTTGGTGCCCTCGTCGACCATGGAGCAGATTCGCTTCTGCAAGTCACTCACCTCCTTGCCCAGTCCCCAGACAATGCCCTTTTTGAGCCATGTGGTCAGTCGAGTTGGGGGACCGGATCTGAATGCGAAGGCGGGATGCTGACCTTCTTCTTGTGGTTCGGTGACATAGAACCACTCCTTCTACCACCCGTTGATGGTGTCAATTACGATGCACGACGGCCACCCAATGCGGGTGAGCTTGCCGATGATGGCCCCACTACAATCTGCGTGCTTGTCGCCAACACACTTGGGCTTGATGTTGAACACCTGCAGGCAGAGCCTGAAGTGTGGCTCGATGCGTAGGAAGGCCTCGCAGACTAGGAATAATGCCAAGATCTGCATTATCGAGTTTAGCGGGAGGTCATGGAAGTCAAGGTCATAGAAGAACAAAAGCCCCCTGACGAAGGGGTGGAGAGGAAAGCTTAGCCCCCGGATGAAGTAGGGTATGAACACCACCCTTTCGCCTAGCTTGGGGGTGGGGATCACTTGGCCCTCCTCCGTTGCGCGGTGACGGATGTTGGCAGAGAGGTAGCTGCCTTCTTGAGGTCGAGAATGTTCCGGTCGGTGATCGTTGATGCCTCCCATTGGTTGTTGGAGCCCTCCATTGATGAGCACAGAGGTGGGGTCAAAGAGACCTAGATCTGTGCTTCGGAGGAGCAAAGGAATGGGAGGCAGCAAAATCGAATAGAGATCATGAATAACCTTCAGGCTTTTTCTCCTCTTTTTATGAGGCCTATCGATTTGGACTCCCCTTGTTGCGCCGTGAATCCCTCCACTTCCCGAGACATGCGACCCGTTGGGTGGACGTGATTTAGTATATCCCGTATAAAATGGGACATGATCGGTATGTTGATAGATTGTGATGATTAAAATGGCCTCGAACCGCGAATCGAGTCTATGCAACTAGCCTAGCGGTCGTGGTGGGTCATAGCCTTTCGCCAGAGAGGTCCTCAGAGGAACGTTGTTTACCCCCAGACGTTTGGCCTTCAAAGCCAACTAATTCGCAGTGTCCAGATGTGCCACTATGCGGAAAACTACTTATCATCGGAGCCGAACTATGGTTCGGCGTGAAGGAACTCACCTCGCAAGCCGAAGACTCTGTTCGCGAAGCAATGGGAGCTGAAGATCCTTGGCGTTGGAGGCAAGTTCGGGGGCTACTTAGGGAGTCCTGGATTAGGGAGTCCTCGGATAGCCGGCCTAATGTTTATGGGCCAGATTATATGGGCTATTTACCAAACACAGGAAGATCTGAAGGCCCAGTCTCCAGGATGGAAGCTTGGGAAGCACATATTATGCTCCACATTTGATGTAGTAAATAGGCATGTTTATCTCTTCGGCATGTAACCGACCATGTGTAAACCCTGGGCATCCTCGTCATCTATATAAGCCGGAGGATTTAGGGGTATAGGGAGGACAACTAATCTAGGGTTCGTTATTCGATCTCGAGGTAGATCCTCTCTGTAACCCCCCATATCATCAATACAAGAAAACATGACGTAGGGTGTTACCTCCATAGGAGGGCCCGAACCTGGGTAAATTCCTGTCCCCTTCGTCTCCCATTATTGTCGATTCTAGTCCAGTTCGGGACCCCCTACCCAAGATCCACCGGTTTTGACATCGACAGTCGGGCCTTGCCGACACAGAGCACAAGGTGTCCAAAATCTCCAAGCTAGGAGTACGCTAGAGTTTGTACTTCAAGGGGAACTCCAGAGCATCGCAACTCAGGAGCCTCACTGGCCATGTATCCCCTCACCCCTTGGAACCATCCTTCGTGATCTGGATGGCCCAACAGCAGCTAAGGTATGCGAGGGGTCGGGCCCTGCCAACGCAGAGCACAAGGTGTTTGAAATTTCCAAGTTAAACCTATCTTCACCATGTTCCCTTCATGGGCTACTCGTACGTCAAGGGGGACTCCTCAGCATCGTGACTTAGGAGCCTCACTAGTCATGTAGCCCTTCATCCCTTGGAACCATCCTTGGTGATCCGGATGGCCCAACGGTGGCTTAGGTATGCGCGGGGCTAGGCCCTGTAGACGCAGAGCATCATAGCAAGCAAGAAGGAAACCAGGCGAAGAGGGCAATCATGTAGTTCAATAGTTATAACAAGCATTAAAAGTTTTTTCAAGAATACAAACTAGTTTAACGCCTCCTCGAGGCACACTGAACGTTGCAGGAAAGGAACAAGGAAGAGGAATCAGGAGGAGCTCCCGCCGCCTCCTGTCTCGTCTACAGGAAGCTCTTCGTTAACGTCGCTAGCATCCTTTTCTACACCACTAACCCCTGCAGCTTAAGGAGGTAGATGAATGGTGATGGGGAGAACTTCTTCACCAGCGCCTCCACGGAGCCCTTCACTGCCGCCGCAACGCTGCTGTGGACCTCGGGGGCGACCGGGCGGATCAAGGAGTCAAACTCAAACCCTAGCTCGCGAAGGTGAAGGTGGCTGAAGACGTGCATCGCAGCCTTAGAATAGAGGTTGCGGCGCTCGCTCTCCTAGAACCCCTCCACCTTGACAATGGCGCCCTCCAGCACCTCGGCAAAGCTTCAAAGCAAGCTATGCAAAGCCATTCTCCGGAGCCACCAGGGGCTCCACGAACCATTCCCGACAGAGGGAATGGAGCACTCGGTGCAGTCTGAGCTCAACCGAGGGAAGGGCGTTGAGCTCCGCGGCCTTTTCCTCTTTGGCCTCGGCGAGAGCCTTTTCCATGGTCTCGAGTCGAGCCTTCTTCTAGTGCGGCCTCCCTCTCTTATGCCTCCAGGTGCTCTCGCTCCACAGCACGGTCAGCAGTTGCCTGGGATAGCTCGGAGTCCCAAACGGCGAGCTAGGCCTTGCAAGTCCTAAGGGCATGGCCCTACTGACATAGTTCTTCCTCGAGCGCAAACTTCTCTTCCTGAAGGACCATCAAGAGGGACACTGCCTCGTCACGACGCCCCACAGTAGACGACGTGTCAGCCATCACCACCTCAAGGGATGCTTTGGCTGACTCAGCCTCCTTCTCGGTCTTCACCACGGCGGCCTCGACACCAGCGAGGGCGTCCCAAACTCGGCCTAGAGCGGTGAAGGCACTGTCAAGGATGTTGAGGTCGCGCGATGAAGGTACCAAGGCCCCCCTCGGAGGGGTCACCTATGCGATCGCAGGTGACGTCCCCCGGGAGACAGCAGCACGAGGAGTAGGGGTCTCTGGAGGCTGCATGGGGACCAAGGGTAAGATGGATGTGGATGGATCGGTGGGCGAGTGGCCCTCTGGAGCTGGACCTCCGGACAGCAGCAGCGACGCATCCTCAAAGGTAGGAGCGACCACACCAATAGGCATCAGGGGCTCGGGGGCTCCATGGCGGTGACCAGGAGGGTTGCCTCATGAGCCTCCACCCCCTCGCCTGCAGCCGCCTCGTCAGGTGACGGCGGCACGATAGGAGCAGGCGGAGCATCGGAAGACGACTTTGACTTGACGCCCGCTTTCTTCCTCCTCATCTTCAGCATGGCAGCATTGCTAGTTACTAGGCAAGAGAAGAATCATCAACAAAAGCTACCCGTAGGCGGGCAAGGCCGAGCTAGGGTACTTACTCCTCAATTTCGACCCACTTCTTCTTCTTCTCCGCTCTAACGACAACGACGGCACCCTCGCCTCTCTTAGTGAGGGAACCACCACGCGGGGGAGCAGGGGCACTATGCGCCAGGGCAGCTGCTAGAGGTATCACCATGACCCAAGCCTCGTTCACGTGGCTTGCAGGCTGAAATTCGGGCGGGGGGGGGGGAGGCCAACACCCCAACCGCTAGTTCGTTGAAGACACACATCCTAGCTACCAAATCGGCCACGTCATCATGCCGGTACAGTGGGCCGTGGGTCTCGAGGAGATCGCTCGGGTCGCCGTTGAGTAGGGTTGCCATGGCCCTGCCCAATTCCTCGGGTGTTGGGGATATACCCCGTGGTATGACTCGGAGACAGTTCTAAGCCGGCAAACAGTTCTAAGCCGAAAAACTGTATCTAAGCCAACAAATAGTTTCTAAGCCAGCAAACAGCTTCTAAGCCCGCAAACAGTTCTAAGCCGGCAGACAAGTCCTAAGCCGGCGAACAGTTATGACCCGTCAAACAGGTTAAGTCCCGGAGATGAGTCTCTGAAAATGAGTATTGAAGATAAGCCTTGGTTAAGCCGTGGGGACTCAGAAGCCCATGAAGATAAGCCCTGGGTTAAGCCGCCCGGTTAAGCCACGGGGACTCAGAATCCCATGAAGATAAACCCTAGCCTAAGCCGCTCGGTTAAGCCGCGGGGACTCAGAAGCCCATGAGGAGAAGCCCACGATGGGAAGTCATAATAAGTTAAGTCTCAATCTGACTTAGACTCTACATGTAAACCACCCCTTCAACTTATATAAGGAGGGGCGAGTCACCCCGAGAGGGTCAAGTTTTTAGATGTCTCAATAGACGGGTCTTAAACAAGTTCAAGTCATTAGAGATAGACAAATTAGAGACACTCAAGATTAGAGGTAGCGACTCCGCACCCTTGTAACCAAGATCGTCATCATCATCATCAATACAAGACAAGCACGACGTAGGCTTTTACCTCCATCGGAGGGGCCAAACCTGGGTAAACTCGCATCTCTCGATTCCGACCAACCCCTCTCAAGCCGCCGCATAGTTGCGATCGTCCTGAACCTAATTCCGTTCACCCAGACATCTGTCGTGAAAAATCCATGATAGTTGGCGCCCACCGTGGGGCCTATGTACGGTGGTGTTGAGTTCTTGGAGGGATCTCTCCCATGGATCGAGAAGTTTGTAATCTTTCGGATGAAAAAGAGCCGGCGAGCAAGGATCTACGTCATTGGAGAGTAGTCGGAACTGCATACCGAGATTGAGATCGAGAGAAAATTAAGGTTGCATGTTTAGCGACTGTTACCCGCAACGTGGTAAACCGCTGAGTCCCAGTGAGGAGGGTGATCTTTTCTAGGGATTGTTTCCTTCATGGTTCAACAACAACAATGTGTAATCAAGAGAAAAAGGAAAGAATAAAAATAACAAAGGATGACCATGGCCCGAAGTCAGAAACAACCTCGATCGGGAGTCAACAACAACGACCCGCAGATTTGTGTGTGGCCCTTACTTTGTTCCGTTTTCCACTTCAAACCACCCCTGCCTCCGAGCTGCCTCCCCTATGGCGGGTCAACGTCGAGTTCCCGCCTCGTCGCTACGTCCTTGCCATGGAGCCGCCTCCGATGTTGCCTCGCCCTGAAGCGCCGCCCTCACTAGAGCGACCTCCCAGCTGCCGTCCCAACCTCACATGTAACTTGGCATGTTCATCAGGACGTTTCAGCGACTTTGAGTCGTCTATTCCGCCTTCTAGTTGCCAATTTCATCACAACAGAGTCTCCCAGATTTGGCTCCAACCCGGCCCAGCCTCCCGGCAGCCTTGCCGGCTCGCTGTTTTTGACCACCACGCGCCTCTACCGTGTTGCCACACGATGGCCGGCGTGCCAAGCCACACTGAGCGTTGTATTCACAAACTCTACCCCGCCTGGGCCTCGCCTCCACTAGCCACTACCACCGAGAATCTCCTCGCCGGCATCTCCTTCGTAGTGGGCTTCTACATCCACATCCATGGACCCTCTGCGGTCACTTCTGCCGTCGTCGGCTCGTCTTCAAGCCGCTGCCGGCTGCTGAGCCCGTCGCGTGGCTACCTCCGTCTCTAGGGTGTGTTGAGACGTCCTCCGATTCGCTGGGGACCGACGGCTCTCCCTCGCCCGCCTACCTCCGCATCCACTCGAGCATGCCACTCCTGGTGCCCTACACCCGCATCGGGTCTGCTCTGCCCCGCCTCACCGCACCTGCCCAGCTGCTCTGCGTGCGCGCCTCCGCCTCTCGAGTCACAGAGTTGGATCCACCTCAGCGGTGTGCCTTACCTCCACGTCCACCTCGCTCCGTCTGGCCTCTGCTGCCTCACAATGTGCCGGCCCGTGTCTGAACCACCCGGCATCGCCTCCATCGGCGCCTCTCCGAGTCGACTCTTGCTCCATCCCTCGCGCACGCCTGCGTCAGGCCGCGTCTATTGCCGCCGTGGCTCGCCATGAGTCAGCCCTCCCAGAAGCGCTCCGACTCCGCCATGGTCGGCCCGACGTCGCGGCCTCTAGCTTGCCCGCACCACACCCCGCCTCAAGCCGCCCTGGCTCCGCCTTCACCGCACCGAGACACCCTGGCTCTGCCTCCACCATATCACTGCACGGCTGAGCCGTCCTCACTCCGCCTATGACCCGGAGTCGCGCCAGTTTTCGTGGATCGGCCCCAATAGCCGCACCTTGTAGCACCGCCTGTACGGCGGCTCCACTCTGCCCGCTGGCTTGCCGCCCCGGTGCACCGGCTCTTCTCCGCGCCTTCATGCTATGGTGCTTATATCAGTCGTCGTGAGTCTCCATAGCCACAGCCTCGCATTGAGTCGCCGCCACGCCGGCCTCTGTTGCACCTCGCTTGGCCTTACACCACCCAAGGTGCCGGCTCCCGCCCTTTTATGCCCCGTAAGCTGCCTGCTGGCTTAGCACGCCGCTGGCCACTACCATGCCTTGCTTGTTCCTTGAGCCGGCCCTCGGTCGAGGCCTCGCATCGCCTGTTGCTCCCGTGGCCTCTATGCAGCCGGTTGGAGGGTAAAGAAAAGGATAGAGGTGGAGGCAGGTTGGGTAATAGAAAGGACAAAAAACTGGAGCTTATGCGGTCAAAGAGCATCCGACAAGGCATCGGTTGCAGATCATCTGTCGTTCAAATAAAATAGGTGATATCCATCCGATTTGTTCTATTAGTATATGTTAACTTTTCTGTGAGAACAATTACTCTTGCCTGCAATATTTTACACAAGACAGTTATTCAAATGGCATTATAGCACGAAGATGAACCACACTCCAAGATCATTCTGTACTTGTATTCGTCCGTGTTGCGACCGCATAGGCTTACAACACCGCGGCCGTCTCTCGTGACCGCACTGGTTTACAACGCCGCGGCCATCTCTCACGACTGCACCGACAGACAATGTCGCGGCCATCTCTAGCGACCGCATCGGCTTACAATGTCGCGGCCATCTCTCGTGACCGCGCCGGCAGGCAACTCCGCGACCGTCTCCGGCAACCGCACCGGCTTACAATGTCGCGGCTATCTCTTGCGACCGCACCGGCTTCAAATGTCGTGGTTGGCTTCTATGTCTGCATCGACATATCGGTGCGGTGCTCACCTACACGAGCCACCCAACGGACGAGCGCAAGACGCCGCACATAGTCTGATCTACATCAGTATATCGATGCGGAGTTCTCCTGCACGAGCCGCCCGACGGACAGGCGCACAAGTCGCCGCCGCTGCAGTTTGGTTAACTTCAATAACCCGCCAAGACGAACCATCGACCGGGTTATCAAAGTAATTCATACGGGATCAAACCCGCCACGGTCAACTTGAACCTTCAGGGGAGAATCTCAAGCCACCTCTTTGATTCAACTTAAGACTCGGGGGCTGCAGATATGGCTCGACACATTTGGTCGTTTTCAACAAGAACGCCGAGTCATTGCAAGAAAAGTTAACCCAATCCTAGGGGCTACCACATTATTGGCAGAGGAATTAAAAAAATGCCCAAGAGGACGAACCGCCGAGATACACTGTTCAACATTGGGTGCCCGGATTTATTGGATCATCATAAAGTCACTTGGAGGCATCTGTCGTTTCTTCATACAGGATGGCGGCTTACAAGATGGTGCACAAGTTGATATCATCGACAAGGTCGTTTGGGGGATTTCAACCCACCCGGGTAAGCTTCAACCCTCTCGATTAGGCTTTCCATCCACCGTAAGGCGGGTTGTATACCCAAAAGTTGACTTTGTCAACAAGATCGCTTGGGGGCTTCTAACCCGCCAGGGTTCAGCTTACACACCCTTTTGATTGGCTCTTCAGCCACCGTAAGGCGGGTTGTATACCCAAAAGTTGACCCCATCAACAAGGTCATTTGGGGGCTTCCAACCCACCGGGTTTAGCTTACACATCTGCTTCATCGGCTCTTCAGCCATCGCAAGTTTGAGTTAAACTTGCCTGTATGCTCTTGCTGCTCCGCTATGTGACCCACTAAACTCTTACAAGTTAATCTCGATTAGAGACCCCGAGTTGTTCAAACATATTTGGCAGCCACTATGGGTAGAGACCCTATACTGGTCAAGGTTAAACCGGCGGCTCTTGTCACGTGAGGCCCGGCTTACGGAAAGCGAGGACAAACTCACCCATCTGCTATCGACTCTCCGCTATGTCGCCCATTCATACTCTTAAAAAACTAATCTTTTAAAGACCCTGCATTGTTTAAGGTTCAAACGACGGATTTGTGTCATGTGAGAGGTAGCTTATGGGCCCTAAGGGTACTCATGCCCTATTGCGTCTCTTTCTAGTTCGTTGCACTCTTCAATCTCGCCTGGAAACCGAGTATTGTTATGAGTTTATGCAGCGAGTCCGCCCAGAAGAACAAGCATCCGTGTCTCTTTCTAGTTCGTTGCGCTCTTCAATCTCGCCTGGAAACCGAGTATTGTTATGAGTTCAAGCAGCAAGTCCACCCAGAAGAACCGGTGGACGTGTCTCTTTCTGGTTCGTTGCGTTCCTATCAGTTAATCTCGTCTAGAGACCATGATCCGCTCAAAGGAGTTGACGGCCACTCTCGTTAGAGATCCTACACTGGTATGAGTTCAAACATCGAGTCCACTCAAAATAACCATGATATGGGTTTTCGAAAAACAAAAAACAAGGGGAAAGCAAGACCATCATGCATTACATATTGCATCATACATTGCATCATGCATATTGCATCATACATTTCATCATACATATTGCATCATACATTGCATCATACAAGAGCAAGATTGTGAAAGTTGAAGCAAGGCTATGCAAGATTTTAAACATCTTCGGGTCATGCTTTTTCAAGATGCCCTCACAACAATGCAGAACATATTCTTTCTTGTTTATTTTTGCAGATCTTGTCTATTAAGATGAGCCGCCGAGATTGGAAAGTTGATTATTCCTGAAGAGCCACCCTATCAGATATGATGTTGTGTCATCTAATTGACCGGTTCTTGGATTTCTTAAATTGTGCTCTGTAGTAATCTACAACACTCATGGATTTATCAAATATATATTTGCCAGGTTGCACTGCAATCACGAGCAGGGATTTCATGCCAAGGATAAAGGTATTCTTCCAGGATATTCACACCGGGTTACGACCGTAGTTAGGGATTCATTCAAAAAAAAATGATGAGTCATATTATTCTCACATAGTCCCGAGTTGCCGCAGGCAGACGACCCGGCACATGGGGGTTACACTATTTAAGTCCAGTTTATATCAAATATGCAAGTCCCATGTCGTTGCAAGCATGCACCACGACACTTGGGGGCTAATGCAAGCCGGTTTTCAAATCATTACATTGTTAGCAAGACCCTATTATCTCAAGGACATGAGTCGGCCTTTGTATATTTTTCTAAGTCCCTGCCCAGTAATTCTTACTAACCCGGCACTTGGGGGCCACACCGCTCAGATCAAATTTTCTAAAGTCCCAAGTCGCTGTAGGCATGCGACCCGCCACTTGGGGGCGACAACATTTAGTTGTTTAAACAGATTATGAGGATCAATTTGAAGACCCGACCCATCACACACTATTGAGCTGGCCCTTGGGGGCTACACCTGCTATAGTTTCATAAGGTATAAGACAGTTATAAGTCCCAGGTTGCTGCATGCAGGACAACCCGACACTTGGGGGCTACACAGTCCAATATATTATTGCAAAGCACCAAGTCATCATGGATAATCTCGGAGCTTGGGGGCTACAGGTAATATAGGCATATCAAAAACATTGAGGAGAATTTTCAAGATGTTAATTATGGAGTTCAGTTGTTAGACCCGACATCACCAACATTCATGACCCAGTGTTATCAAAAGAGCATAACCCGCCAGAGTTTATATAAGCCGCCCTGCTTCACGACAATGGAAGTCCGGATCTACGTCATAAGGATTTCTTATTTTCAAGTTTTTCATTAAGCCAAAGTATTGGAAGGCTACTAAATGACATATGGGTATTGTATTCCCAATATTTTGCAAAGGACACTAACAAGCAAGATGCTTTTCAAGATGGCTCATTCATATGCAAAAAAGACCCGGATTTCTGAGGAGCCACTTCATAAGCCGGCCAAAGGAGCAAGCCGACCACTTAACATACTTACTATTTCTATTTCAGGAGGTTACCATGAATAAATTCAAGCTAACCTGAGGGCTAATGTCAGGGATATACCCCGTGGTATGACCCAGAGGTAGTTCTAAGCCGGCAAACAGTTCTAAGCCGGCAAAAAGTTTCTAAGTCGGCAAACAACTCTAAGCCGGCAAACAGTTTCTAAGCCGGCAAATAGTTTCTAAGCCGGCAAACAGTTCTAAGCCGGCAGGCAAGTCCTAAGCCGGCAAACAGTTATGACCCGTTAGACAGGTTAAGTCCCAGAGACGAGTCTATGAAGATGAGTATTGAAGATAAGCCTTGGTTAAGCCGAGGGGGTTCAGAAGCCCATGAAGATAAGCCCTGGGTTAAGCCGCCCGGTTAAGCCGCGGGGACTCAGAAAACCATGAAGATAAGCCCTAGGTTAAGCCGCCCGGTTAAGCCGCGGGGACTCAGAAGCCCATGAGGAGAAGCCCACGATGGGAAGTGATAATAAGTTAAGTCTCAATCCGACTTAGACTCTACATGTAAGCCACCCCTTCAACTTATATAAGGAGGGGCGGGTCACCTCAAGAGGGTCAAGTTTATAGACGTCTCAATAGACGGGTCTTAGACAAGTTCAAGTCATCAGACATAGATAAATTAGAGACACTCGAGATTAGAGGTAGCGATTCGACACCCTTGTAACCGAGATCGTCATCATCATCATCAATACAAGACAAGTAGGACGTAGGCTTTTACCTCCATCGGAGGGGCCAAACCTGGGTAAACTCGCGTCTCTCGATTCTGACCAACCGCTCTCAAGCCGCCGCATAGTTGCGATCGTCCCGAACCTAAGTCCGTTCACCCGGACATCTTCCGTGACAAATCCACGACATCGGGGGTCATGTGCACGGGCCAAATCCTGAGGCTGTCGTTGATGCCCTGATAGTCCCACAGGGGCGTGGAGTGCGATTGGAGGGGTGTCAGGTGCTCCGTCAAGAAGTCCTTCACTATCGTCCCCCAGTCAGCTTCCTGACGCTGATATCGTGGGAAATCCGCTCCGGGACGGGTTTGGCCCGGGGGTCAGAAAGCCTCGCGGAACTCCATGTGGAGGTCTTCTCCGGCAACCCCTTTGGCAGCTCCAAGCAGGGGTTGGGGCTACCAGGATCCATGACGACCAAACGGTGCCGGAAGTTCTCCACCTTCTTCCCAGCCTTTAATAGCATGTTACCGCTCTGGACCACGATGAAAGAGACGCACGCCGACCGCTGAGCGCCGTCGTGCACATGCAAACTGAAGAAGTGTCAAAAGCGGGCCACCGAAGGCTTCATGACCACGAAGGCCTCACAGTAAAAGGCGAAGAGGGACAAGAGGAGGATGGAGTTATGGTGAAGGTGAAGGGCTTGAATCCCGTAGTGCTCGAGTATGGCGGTAAATAATGCGGAGAAAGGCGGGACGAGCTCGGTGAAGTCGCTGTGAAGGAAGAAGGGATACGCGCGCGCCTAACTAGAGGCAGAGGCCAACTCCGATGATGATTGCCGGTGCTAGGAGGAACCTCTCCCAGAGTTGTGCACACCGTCGTGCTCAGGAGAGAGGGCCCCATCCTCTGGAGGGCAAAAGAACCACCGAGGAGCTTGTGGGTAAGAACCCTTCCATCCATGGCGAACAGAGAGCTCCGACGGGCACGACACCTGCCTACGGCTGCTATGGCGTTAATTACTAGAGGGGAAAGGGGTCTAGAGGTTCTGTTGGAGCTAGCAAGGCCATGGTGGGACGGCTGAGGCTCGGGGTTCGCCTGAGTTTTGCCGGAAGCTGGTGGCGGCGCTGCGTCCAGAGTGGAGCAATGCCAGCGGCTCCGGCTCCAGGTCTGAGGGTCCAGGGAGGGCTCATGCCTCAGCTGGGGCTCGGGGGCTCCTATTTATAGGCGAATCAAGGTCGGTTCCATCAACGACCAAGGATAAGACCGGCGAGTCGCCGTTCTGTTGCTAGCAGGGCAACGTGGCGGCGACGGGCGCTAGCGGACTAGCTCGTAGATGAGCTTTGCTTGTTACGGAGGGCAGCTGGCGAGCTGGGGTGGATGGGGCGGCGCCGACCATGGCAGAATGGCAGCGGTCGCAAGCTAGCCACGAGCGAGCTCTGATGGCGGCGTTGTGAGACAGCAAGGGATGGTCGAGCAGCTCTGTGGCGTTGGAGGGGTCGGGGCGTGTCCCTATGGGCAGGGAAAGGCCAGGGACGGGGTAGGCGGATGTGGCGACTTTGTTGCGTGTCTGCAATACGCACGCTCTGGCTCGCGCTCTAGGCACGCACGACGATCATTTGACGAAATACCAGGGCGACCAAACTTGCATGGATGCAAATGAAATATAGCAGGCCTATGGTTTAGGTTTAAACATGCCTAGAGGATATGTTGGTTTTTCCTCGGAGGTAACTTCCCAATACAAACAGAAAACCATGCTAAAACTGTTCCTGCTCTCCAAGTGTTCGACAAAATGATATGGGCATTAAGACAACTCCTCTAGTGGTAAAAACCTCCAGCTTGGGGTCTCTCTAGTTGCTGGTGATGATGGCATGGTTGTTTTATGAAGACAAGAAAGTTGATAATGCAAGTTTTGTAAAAGTTAATTTCTCGACAGAAACTAAATGGGGCTATAGCATGGTCGACACTTTTCCACTGGACGTCAACTCCTGGACATAAGGGTTTGGTAGGGTAAAATTCAAGTAGGAGAAATCTCATGGGCATTAGAGCAAAACAAAATAGGGTTGTAGTAGAAAGTACCAAACTAGGCCAGAATGAATATGAGGATGTTTTGCTCAAATTTTCCGAAACACAAGGCGGTTTCTCTGCATAAAATTAAATTATATACTTCTACTAACATCTCCAAATTTTTATGGAATTTTTAAAGTAATATTTAATAGGTTGTAGTGCAAACTACAAACTGGACCAGATTTGAAAACTTGAGATAAAGCTCAAAATCTCCAAATGACTAAGAGAGGTTTTTGCATAAAAGTGACTTCGAGACATCACCTATAATCTAGGAATTTTTGTAGAATTTTTAAATGAAGATATCAAATTATTGTAGTGCAAAAGAAGCTCTAAAAATTATGAGAAACCATCTTAGGATAATTAAATCTTCAAAATAATTATAGAAATATGTCCACAAATCAAATATAAAACCAAAGAAATGTTCTTGCGTATCTATTCAAGTCCAACAATGATTTTTGAGAAGTTTCTAGTTGGAGGGAAAAACTCCACAATTCAGAAGAAAGAAGTGATTCTGAAATCAATAGATGATCCAGAAAATAAAAAATTAATTTCCTGGCAAAATTTTAATTAATAAAACATGATTACATTTTTGGGGCGTTACAACACTACCCCCCTGGAGTGTCTCTTCTGATATAACACACATATCACAGCAACAAAAATCACTCACATACAATTGAAATCAAACAATTTATTCATAGTCCAATCTTATGATATAACACATATATTGCAGTCAATAATGAATTCTAGGCTAGCAAACACAACATGGAGTGTCTATGGTGCAAAGGCACAATATTCAGGGTCCTGAGGAAATGTCTCCGGCACTGGAGCACATTCTTCCTCTTCTGGGGGGAGCGGATGGACTAGTTGAAGAACGCGCCTCTCCTGGTCTGGCCTTAGAGGTCGGCCAATGGCGATCAGAGGATTCAAAACTACAAGATTCTGGAGGTAATCCATTACTCACTGAGTCAAACACTCTTGGGCGATGACGTACTAGATAAGGTTGGCCAATACTGGGTCTCTCTCTATTCGTCCCCCGGGAAAACATGCTTCTTGTCCGGGTGCTGCATGGCTTGGGAAGTAATAATACCCCCTTTCACTGGCATAGGGCACTGCAAATCGAAGGCGGGTAATCACTTCGTAGGTAGCAACTTCTATGGCCATTTGCAGAGTCGGCATAGATTTCCCCACGAAGGAGACTTCTGTTGGGTCTTGGTTTGAGTCCACAGGTTGGATGTGCACTACTTCCCAATATTTCGAGGCAAAAGATGTGATCCTCGATTTGAACATCTTGTACTCGGGTGGATGTGGAGAACCCATGGTACTGCCTGAAAACTCCACAATATCTTAGCAAAACTACCTGGGGTCACATCTAGGGTTCTCCGATGAATACTTGGGCTCAACATGGCAAGAATAGCTGTGAGAGCTATGCACAAAGTGGGATGCTTGGTAAGGTCACAGAGTGGCCTCTTATGTAGCACCAAGGCTAGGTTACCGGTTGCGGTGTGGGGGCAACCTTTGATGTCGGTTTTCCTCTATAGTGTTAATGCCACAGATGTACACATCTCACAAAAGTGACGTATTACTATTGGTTGACGACTCAGTGGTTTTTGATAGCCATGCCCAAACATTTAAGATGCAACTAAACACCAAAATTTTATTTATGCACGGTTACTCGTAGTACTGTTAAAATAATGGCATACAAGCAACATGCATTTTATTCATGGTGATACAAGGTCACACTATTACTTGGCGCAGGAATACAAAGACTCGGCACTACTCGAGTGGCTTAGTCTACCTCGTTAATATCTAGTCGAGCATGCCTTGCGGATGCCAAAGCTTCTCCTTGGGCTTCACCGTCGGGGTTTGCTAGATCAGGCTGATGGTTTGCAGGGACGGGGTAGCGATGATGACCATCGCGGGGGTTGGCGGCCATAATCCCATTGGAGCGAGTTCCCAAGAGGCGGCGAAGCTCCTCCGAGGATACAAACACATTCCGGTCGGTTGCAGGGGCTGGCCTTAATGACTCGATTGGTCGTCCGAGCAGCACAACGGGCTTGTCGGCGTCAGGAGCCACTTCTCTTCTTGCTGGGGCTCGACGAGCAAGTTCTTCACGAGGTGCAATCAGATCCAGAGTGACCTGATCAAATAGTGCCTGTAGTGCGCTGAGGTAGCGCACAAGATGCAGCAGTGCAGGGTCCGTCTCGTGGCCTCCGTTGGCAATCTGGGGAGGCCTACAATACCCGTCACGGTTGGGGTAATATTAGAACGAGCGGCAGTTTACTCTTGGCGACAAGTGCCGGAGTTGAACTATAGCCTCTCGAGCTGCTAGCTGGATGGCTTGAGGCTCAAAGGAAGTTGACCTTCCGATGAACCTGTAGGAGCATTCTGGCGAGATGCCACTACCGTAGATGTGCACCGTGGCCCAGAAGTGACGACTCTCATCACTCGTGTGCTCCTGGTACACAACATGTTCTGGGGGCTCTTCTAATGCAAAGGCACGATGGGTGAGCTTAGCTAGGACAGTCACAAAACCTCCAAGGTTGTTTGCGGTGGTTTCATTGTGAACAACGGTGCCAGGCATCTTGGCTTGGTTTTGGATGGTTGGATATGGTGTGATGGGTTTGGGGCAAACATTTTCTTTTATAGAAGAAAATGGAGTCTTCCTTCGCACGCTTGCGGAAGGGACAGTTTAGGTTTCGGTCACAACGCATGATCAATGGGCTAGCATGATAGGTTGGGACCCGACTGCTGGAAGGTGTCGGGGTCACTGTGTGGACTATCGGATAGGATAGGCTTGGTTGTAGATAGGTTAAATAATTTGTGGGTGGTTTACCTAGGTTTATTAACCTGGCTAAGATAGGATTAGTCAATGGTCAGCTTGGCTCTGATACCAAGGTTGTTAGGACCAGTTTTCCAGAATATTAGTTTCCTAGTAAATGGCCCTTGTGCTCATCAGCCCCAGGACTACTGTTAGCTGATGAGACACAATCTTGATATACAAATTCCAAGAAAAATGACAACAGCTGAAGTACAAGACTGTCATGGTCTATGAGTACAACAAGAGGTTTCTAGCGGTCGATGGCAGAAGCGGTTCGGGTTCATCAACATCTATGGGACTCCATTTCCCACAGGAACAGCTGACCTGGTTAAGTCCTATCTTCGCGTGGCTGCAATCTTCGATGCCTAGGTTCCGGGGTTGTCGTCATAATGCTCCTCTCCACATGCATAATCTGGCCAAGACAATAGCCAGGGACAAGCCAGTTAGTACTTCGAATGTACTCGCAAACATTATGAAAACAGGTATAACATAGTAGTTATATTCATGCACTGAACTTAATCCACAGTCACTCAACTAGTTACAAAATATAACTTCATGATGCAAGCAAGCATGTCATTCATATTAAACATGAATAAGCAATCAAAGGATAGAAATAAAATAGACCGATCGGGTGTCTGAAGCGACGCCTCGAAAGGATAATAATATAAATCATGCCTCAGTCAGGCATTTGAGTGACACCACATAAAGGGCTTATAAGGGAAAAATAAATATTCTGCATGCCACAGTCGGGCGTCTGAGCGACGCCACATAAAGGGCTTATAAGCAAAATAAATAATCAGCATGCCACATTCGGGCGTCTGCGCAACGCCACGTAAAGGGCATATAAGGAAATAAACAACAAATATGCGTAGTCGGGCGTCTGAGCGATGCCACAGAAACGGCTTATTTTATAAATAACCACAATGAATATCCAGGAGGTAGAACCTTCCCAAGGACACCGACAAGTGGGGCCCACTTGTTAGGTTTGTCCCCCACCTCACGTGTGCGCCTGGCCACAGGCAGAGGTCGACTCCGACGATGATTGCCGGTGCTAGAAGGAACCTCTCCCGGAGCTGTGCACACTAGCGTGCTTAGGAGAGAGGGCCCCATCCTATGGAGGGCAAAAGAACCATCGGGGAGCTTGGGGGTGAGCACCCCTCCATCCATGGCGGAAAGAGAGCTCCGGCGAGCATGACACCGGCCTACGGCTGCTATGGCACTAATTACTAGAGGGAAAAGGGGTCTAGAGGTTTTGTTGGAGCTAGCAAGGCCAGGGTGGGACGGCTGAGGCGCTGTGTCTAGAGTGGAGCAATACCAGCGGCTTCGGCTCTTTGGTGCGAGGGGGAAAGAGGTCTAAGGGTCCAGGGAGGGCTCATGCCTCGGCTGGGGCTCGGGGGCTCCTATTTATAGGCAAATCGAGGTCGGTTCCGTCGACGGCCGAGGATAAGACCGGCAGACCGCCGTTTTGTTGCTAGCAAGGCGACGTGGCGGCGACAGGCGCTAGCGGACGAGCTCGCAGATGAGCTCGGCCTGTTCCAGAGGGCAAAACGGCAGCGGCCGTAGGCTAGCCGCCAGCGAGCTCTGACGGCGGCGCTGTGAGACGACAAGGGATGGTTGAGCAGCTCTGCAGCATTGGAGGGGTCAGGGTGTGTCCCTACGGGCAGGGAAAGGCCAGGGACGGGGTAGGCGAACGCGGCCACTCGGTTGTGCGGCTACAATACGCACGCTCTGGCTGATGCTCTGGGCATCCACGGTGATCATTCGACGAAATGTCAGGGCGACCAAACTTGCATGGATGCAAATGAAAGATAGCAGGACCATGGTTTAGGGTTAAACATGCCTAGAGGACATGTTGGTTTGTCCTGGGAGGTAACTTCCCAATACAAACACAAGACCATGCCAAAATTGTTCCTGCTCTCCAGGTGTTCGACAAAATGATATGGGCATTAAGACAACTCTTCTGGTGGTAAAAACCTCCAGTTGGGGTTTCTCTAGATGTTGGTGATGATGGCATGGTTGTTTTATGAAGACAAGAAAGTTGTTGATGCAAGTTTTGTAAAAGTTATTTTCTGGACAGAAACTAAATGGGGCTATAGCATGGTCAAAACTGGGCCAGACTGGTTTGGTAGGGTAAAATTCAAGTCGGAGAAATCTCATGGGCATTAGAGCAAAACAAAATAGGGTTGCAGTAGAAAGTACCAAACTGGGCCAGAATGAATATGAGGATGTTTTGCTCAAATTTTCCAAAACACAAGGCTGTTTCTCTGCATAAAATTGAATTATATACTTCTACTAACATCTCTTTTTCTGGAATCTTTAAAGTAAGATTTAAATAGGTTGTAGGGCAAACTACAAATTGGACCAGATTTGAAAACTTGAGATAAAGCTCAAAATATCCAAATGACTAAGAGAGGTTTTTGCATAAAAGTAATGTAGAAACATCACCTGTCATCTAAGAATTTTTGTAGAATTTTAAATGAAGATATCAAACGATTGTAGTGCAAAAGAAGCTCTAAAAATTATAAGAAACCATTTTAGGATAATTAAATCTTCCAAAAAATTATAGAAATATCTCCATAGATGGAATATAAAAACAAAGAAATATTCTTGAGGAGCTATTCAAGTCCAACAATTATTTTTGAAAAGTTTCTATTTGGAGGAAAAAACTCCACAATTCAGAAGAAAGAAGTGATTCTGAAATCAATAGATGATCCAGAAAATAAAATTTTAATTTCCTGGAAAAAAATTAATTAATAAAAGATGATTAAATTTTTAGGGTGTTAGACCTCACGAGGATCCTAGGCTCACGAGGAAGAACAACACCAAGACCAGCAATGATGGGCGTCCTTAGGCCCCCTGCGGAGCGGCGGAGATCTCTATGCAGAACCTGGTCTCAGGAGACAAAGATGACACGGGGAAGGACAAGCGGGCGCCAACACGCCAGGCGGTGCAGTTTCCCCTTTGGTGCAAAGGGAGCAAGGACGTCCACGGGCTCCCAAAGCGCCGCCAAAAGGTTTCCATTCCAGTGCAACAAGACCACGACCACGAACCCCGTAGGGCGGATGTCATCGCCGAGCCCACCACTGCATCATCGACAATCACTTTGTAGGCGAGGACCACCTTTGGACAAGGCACGAATGTACTCCTGTCCCCCTTTAAATTTGGCTGTTGTGGGATCCCTTCCCACCATTGGGAGAAGGGAAGAGGTCCCTGGCCGTGGCTATATAGAGAGGCTAGGTCACACTATAGAGGCCACCCGATTTACGACTTAGCCACCTGAAGAACCCCCAGAGAAGGCAGAGAGCCAAGAACACCACTCGAGCACCTCGGGAGGCTCGAGACCACTTTACTATTTCATCCACCACACATCCTCGAGAGGCAATCCACCAAAGCAGGAGTAGGGTATTATGCTTCACAACGGCCCGAACCTGGTTAAACTGACGTGTCCATCTTCTTCCTCGTCATCGTTCGTGTTAGCCATGGTACCCATCGAGTAGCGAGCTACATAAGGCGAGGCTGCACGAGATCTTTGCACACGCCCTTGTGTTCGAATATTGAGGGTTTTACGGAGCCCGAAATCCGACAACGGCGACCACATCGGCGGCGGCCGGACCTCAGGAGCATGCGTGCACGGCGCTGTTGTACGCTAATGGCGGGCTAGTGAGTGCATTGGCCTCCTAGAGACATTGAGAGAGTGTTCCCGTGCCTGGGCGCGTGCGGTTCAACCTCTGGCTACGAAAATGATATGGCCGGGCGGTAGCAAGCCTAGGGCATAGTGGTAACGCTAGCTACCGAATAAATTCAAGCACACGAGGTAGGGGTTCAGAGCTCACGGGGATGCTAATGAAGGTCTCAGCGGCCTTGGGGACGTCCGGTGGGCGACAAATCGAAGACGGCAGCCTTCGATGCCTGGTGATGAAGACGGTGACGATGGCAAAGATGGAGTCGTTTGGGCTCTATTTCTTTGGCATGGCGAGGTAACCCAGTGCGGTGGGGCTTTTGGACACTCCACGGAGGCGAGGCAATGGCAGGGCCGTGGCAAATGGCGACGGTGGCCACGAGCTCCATTAGGGTATGAAGAGAGCAGAGGAGAGAGGGGAGGTTCTAAGTCAAGGGAAAAGGGACAGGGGGGCGCGGTCGTCTCCATGGCGGCCTAGATAGGCTCGGGGATGGGTAGGCAGGCAACGAGGAGGTGGCACTCCTGTATCATGCCTAGCACGCAGCTGCTTCTCCTCCGAGCAGGAGGAAGAAGACAACATTGCCCCTATGGGCTGGGCCAGAACAGTGACGGGCCAGGTATGGCAGGCTTGCTCTCCTGTCTTTTGTAAATTAGTTCAATTTTTCTATTTTCTGGTCTTTGCTTTAATTTGTTTGGGCAACATCATAGAGCCAAAAAGCAAGAAATAATTTTTGGGATATAAGTTGGAACACTTCCATGTCCCACAAAAAGTATCGAAATATTTAAAGCAACTAAAATATTTATACTCCTTTATTTATTATGTTCAGCCACTTTGCTAGTTTATTAAAATTTCCAAAATGGTTTTGAAAATATTGGTCACCCCTGGTATGTTGTTGCCAACATTTATTAGAGAGGGGGAACATTTTTGAAGAGAATTTTGGATTCATTGAAAAATTCAATTGTTGGAATTGTTTACGTTATTGAATTCCATGGTTTGTCATCCTCATTTCAAATTCATTTGAAGTTAAACATGATGCCATGAATGCTCAATGATGCAACTAATACAAACAATTTCTTGGAATGTCACACGGATGATCTCCCCAAAGTTTAGGATCTTAGCCTACTCTCTAGTTCATGTCTTCGTCATCATCGCCCCCTGGGCAAACTGTGGCCACTGGTGGGAGGGGCCACTGGAGGATGGACCTCCTGCTCTAGGATCCGGCTTCTAGAAAGAAAAGAGAGATTGCTTGTTCCCACCTGGTCTCATGGAGGTCTGCTCTAATCCCTCTGACCTGCTGCTGCAGTTGCTGAAACTCATATCTTGGCACAAAATCTTGAGGCTAACCATATTGGACATTGGGTCAGCCTATGGTGGAAAGTTGGTTGCAAGCTGAGAGGCATTGCCCAATGCATCCCAACTATGGTTCGGACATGCTGCTATAGTGCCCCACTCTAGAGCAGGTTCAGGTTGAGAAACATTCCCGAAACCAACCTCATGGTGGTACTCCTTCATGTCGTCAATAGAGAGTACCCACCTATCAGTAAATTAATGCTTGCAGCAAGGGCAAGCGAACATCAATAGTATGTGAGCTAGGTAGAGGCATTTGTAGCAATGCTCCCCATGCACGGGCCCAATGAAGTGTGTGTTGGTCATAATCCTACGATTGAGTGTCGTAGGGTATGCGACATGCTACGCAGCATCAAGATCGAGGCCAAAGTGTTTGGCAAGCCAAGTCACTACGCCTCGCAAAACATTAACCCCCTCGCCTGCTTGTGCTTCCTACCATGGTGATGCATAATAAATGCTCCCAAGTTAGGCTTAGGGTTTAGTTGGGGTGGAGTACTATGTGGAGCACACATATGTCATAGCTTGACATGCCCCAAAGATTCTCTCTTCCAAAAATTGTGTTAGCACTGAAAATCATGAAATGGCGAATGGCGGGGTTTTGTCTACTTGATACCATCTCCCACGAGAGGTCATGTTCAACCTTGACGGAGATGATTTCCCACGAACACAAGCTTCGTCCACCAGTGTGCCCTACTGTCGAGAACCCCTTGGTTCATGAAATCAAAGGCATAGCAGAACTGCCCTAGTGACACGGTACGTTGAACTACCCCTAGTGTGATTGAGAACCTCAATGCCACCCTCGAGTCATCGAGAGTGTGGGAGAAAGTGGAGAGGAGATCCAAGGTGATGTTTTGGTCTGTGAGGTATTGGAAGTTACTAAAAAATCCCATCCCAATGTTTTTCGCTGACGTGGCTTGGGACTGCGCAGTATTTCCCCAAAGAGGAAGGGATGATGTAGCACACCGACTGTAAATATTTCCCTCAGTTATGAAACCAAGGTATCAATCCATAGAGGAAGATCACGCACCCACATAAACAACAGCTGCACGCAAGTAACAAATACTTGCAACCCGACGTGAAAGAGAGGTTTTCAAGCTCTCTACGGTAATAAGATAGATTAGGTAATGATATTTTTGGCAAATATACCTCGCAATAACAAAAAATAAAATAAGTAAACAAAAAGTGCAGCAAGGTATTTGTGGGTTTTTTGTAGATCTGAAAACAAAAGGGCAAAATAGTAGACCGGAAAGCAGTATGGTGGGTGAACAAATTACTAGTGGCTTCACTAGTGGCTTCTCTCATGAGTATATCACATGGTGGGTCAACAAATTACTGTTGGGAAATTGATAGAAGATCAAATAATAATGATGATATCCAGGCAATGATCATTATATAGGCATCACGTCAAAGATAAGTAGACCGAAATGATTCTGCATCTACTTCTATTTCTCCACACACATCGATAGCTATCCAGCATGCATCTAGTGTGTTAAGTTCATGGGAAAATGGAGTAATGCAATAAGAACGGTGACAAGATGTAGACAAGATCTATTCATGTAGCAATAGACCCCATCTTGTTATCCTTAATGGCAATGATACATGCGTGTCTTGGTACCCCATCTGTCACTCGGAAAGAACACCGCAAGATCGAACCCATCAAAAAGCACATCTTCCCATGGCAAGAAAAATCGATCTAGTTGGCCTAACTAAACCAAAGATTTGAAGAATAAATAAGAGTCTATAAGTAATCATGCAAATAAGAGATCAAAGAAGACTAAAATCATATTCATGGATAGAAACTAATCGTGAAATCAAAATTCATCGGATCCCAACAAACACTCTGCAAAAGTCATTACTCCCTCCATTCCCTTATACAATGCCACAAATTCATATTACAGGTACCATGGCAAAATTTAATGACCGCTTGCAAAGTCAAGTTTTATTTTTGTTAACCGGGATCATTAATACTACGCATGCATGCCATGAATAAATGAGAAGAAAGTAGCTAACTGTCATTATGAATACATGCATGAAAGCATTAAACAAGTTGCTAGTGTAAGGAAACATCATTAATGCTTACCTCGATTACTGTTTGTGGCCTTATATAGATGCAAAATGTATTTTTCATAGTGGCCTTGTACTATGGAATGGAGGGAGTACATCAAATAGATCTCGAAGAGACCATTCTATTGAGAATCATAGAGAGAGAGAGTAATCCATCTAGCTACTGCCTACGAACCCATAGGTCTATGGTGGACTACTCACGCATCATCGGAGAGGCACCTATGATGATGTAGCGACCCGACCTGAAAGGTCGAATCTCCGGTGTTTTCGTACCATCCCAAGACCATGCTGGTACACGCACATCAATGTATATATCAAAGGGAAATCACGCAGCTTTATAAATCGAAATCTCATATCGAGTCCTTTATTACAATAAGAATTACAATAAAGTGGCTGAAGGCCAACTCATGAGAATAACTAATCTTGCAGAAGCTTCAAAGGTAGTTGAGTCCATCTGACTCCAAGGGCATCTCACCGAGCGTAGAGTGTATCCTCACTCCTGGTCGGAAAAATACTCTACAACATGATACGTTGCAGCCGTGTAGGTCAGCATATTGAATATGCCGGCAATGTCACAAAAGAGGAGGTGTAAAGTAATCATCTATTCTATATGCATATTTGGCAGGTGGGGTAGTAAGTTTTTGCATAAAGCCAATTTTTCCTACAACAGGAGGGGGGCAAAATATTATTACTACAATGTTGGTTGATTAATGAGATGGTTCCACCAACCAATTCTCATACCCAAGTTGTCATTAATACCCACATCAATATAATTAAATGTGTTGAGAATTACAGATAGTTTCAGTTCCTTTGGCTCAAACTGTCCATGACAGTGGACACGGCTAATCGATTAGGTTTGGGTACTCTATAGAGTTTTGCACACGTTCCCCACAAGATTTGTCGCTTCCGTTGGATTTCTCGCACTTCAGGGTGTTTGAGAAACGGATGACCAAAACATGGTCTTCTAAAGGGTTTCCTTGAGACTCTGTCGGTGCCCATCCTTTCCTACCGTTCTTCTACATCTCGTAGCACCGCCTGTCAACGGTCACCACGGTATCCAACCAAGCCAGAGCCCATAATGGCTTGTGGCTGTGCAGGTAAACCTTGGGTCTTGAAACATCCATCCATCTCTTTGTGCCTGGGTGGACCTTTTCGCATGAATACTGGGACTCCTCCAGCAATATCTAGGCTAACCACTTGTTTCTCCAGGGCACCGTTCAACCATCATCCACCCAGAGGTATGTTGAAAACTCGGAGTCTTGAAGTCTTGATCATCTTGTAGGTCTTGAAATTATTACCTCACAACTCTCATGAATCACACAACCAACCCCATCTACTAATAGCATAGCAAAATTAAATCAACGTTTCCTGGGGCCAATGGGTCAAAGAGTTGAGGGGTGCCTACCACATGATACTACATCAAGTAACCAAGTTTCCAAATTACCTACTTTGCATGCAATTGGGGAGATGGTAGAAATAATGCAATAAAACATGGGTAAACATGATCAAAGTGACTTGCCTTGCTGACGATCCTCATACCCAACTGACACTAGATAATAAGCTTCGCACTCCGGGTGATCTAACGAATCAAACAAAGCACACAATAAGCATACAACTAATAATACAACTCACACAATTAGCAAGATTAAACAAAAATAATTTAATAGTAACAATCAAGAGAAAAAATTTCAAAACCACATATTTGACTCACAAATTTTTATTGTCAAAGCTACTACTAATATAAAATAAGACCAACCACTATTTTTAATAACAAAACAATAGTTAACACAGAAGAAATAATAAAATTTATATTAGTAAACAGAATTAAATCCACTAAAACTTTTGTGAAAAGAAAAGCTACAAAAAATTATTTTTTAAAACACCACTTAATGAAGATAACTAGAGTTTCCTATGAAACAAAATTATTATTATTACTGTTATTATTTTATAAACAGAACATTACTTAACAGAAAATAATTACTAAGATTCTGTATTAGAAAACAGAATTTAATCTCCTAAATGTTTGTGAAAAGTAAAACTAAATTGCTTTATAAAACTATACCTAATGGAAAAGAATAAAGATTTCCTATAACAATAAGGTATAAAACTAAAAAAATATTTTTATTAATAGCAAGTTATTGCACCAAAGGTCGAAACAATAGAACATAATGAAAACTAAAAACCAAAGTTAAATTAACTCAGATTCAAACTAAACTAAAATCAAACTAACTGAACTCTATTAAGAACTAAATAGATTCTGTTTTTTGTTAAAAAAACCTAACCAAATTCATCCTAAAAATTCTCAAACTATGTAGGATGATAGGTCTAACTAATTCAAACCATAGGCAAAAAGATTCATACAAACTATATTTTTGAACTTTAGTTATACAGATTTTAGTAATTTAAGCAAATTTGGTTAGATTCAAATTTTAAAGTTCAAATTTGAAATCTAAGACAACATGATGAAACTACAAGAAATTTTTGACCTAATGCACAAGGAATCTATTAAAAACACTAATAAATATAAAAGTTACAACTAAAACAAAAACAGAAAACATTCTGTTTTCTAAAACAAATCAGAAAAGAACAAAAATTCCGAGCGAACGGACAGGGCTACGTGGCGGCTTCCTATTGGTTGCTAGCGCGTGCACATGGGTGTTTGCGGGCGGACGACCGATGCGAAGTGGGTACCGGTTCGCTGTTTTAAAACGTTCTAATCTAGATCGTTGACTTTAGATCCGACAGCTACGGAGGGGGCGCGGGGCTTATAGAGGGGAGGTCGGGGTTTTCCGGCGAGGTCAACGGTGGCTGGACGTCGGAGGTGGTCGGAGATGGTCGTGCGGTGGTCGGGGGTGGCATCCGAAGAGCTCAGGAGACGGCGGTGAAGATCCGGCATCGAATGATGGCGTCAAACGAGGCTGGGGACGACGGAGGCGACGGCCTCGTACTCGGGGAGCTTCGATCGTTGACCGAACTCCGGCGAGGTGGAGCATGGTGTTTGTGGGCATGGGCAGGGGCGCTCAGGGGTGGAATGGAGTGCGGCAAGGGTAGGGCCACTTATAGGCCAAGTGCGGGGTCGGGAGAGGGAGAGAGGAGAGAGATCCGCGGAGGAGGGATCTCCGGCGAGGTCGTCTGGCACGAGGAGGAAGGCGAGCACGCTGATGACGCTGTCGGATGGTGGGTCCCATGTGTCAGTGAGAGAGAGGGCGAGGTTTGCACATCAGTGGCCGATCCGGAGTGAATTCGGGACTTAAAAGTTGTGGGCCGGCCGGTTTCTAATTAAACGCTTTAAATTCGTTTCCTTTTCTATTTTCTAGAGCGTTTAAAACTCTTTAATGCATTCAAACCATTTCCAAACCTAGGAAATATATATACCGAAGTTATCAGGGGAATAAATGCTATTTAGTGAACATTTTTCTTCTGTCAAAATGAATACTTAAAAAAACTATTTTTCAAAAAATGCCTAATTGATTTTAAATTCTTTTGAGATAAACTTTCAAATAAACCCCTGGTTTTATTGTTCAAGTAATTCACCAAGATGCCCCTCGTGTGGAGTGTCATGTTACTCCTCTCTTTTATTTTGAATAATTCCATAGATTTTCAAATAAGTGAAACAAGTAAATGGAAAGTTAAAGTGGCCTTTCAGAAATCCAAAAGAAGAACTTCAACAATTCACTTCATTCAAACAATGTGATGATGATGCATAGCTCTATTTCATAACATTATAAAAATGAAATTTTGAGATGTTACAAACCTACCCACCTTAAGATGAATCTCGCCCTCGAGATTCGGGTTAGCTAGAAAATAGGTGCGGGTGGTCTCTACGAAGATCTTCTTCACGTTCCCAGGTGGATTCTTCCTCGGTGTGGTGACTCCACAGAACCTTACAAAACTTGATGGTTTTGCTACGGGTAACTCTGTTGGTAGTCTCGAGGATTCTGACAGGCTTCTCCTCATAGGTTAGGTCACTATCAAGTTGTATGGCCTCTAGGGGCACTATGTCTCTCAAAGGAATATCAGCCATCTCAACGTGGCATTTCTTCATCTGTGAAGCATGGAAAACATCATGAACTCCGGACAATCCTTCTGGCAATTCCAGCTTATATACAACTTCGCCTCTATGTTCAAGAATTTTGTTGGGGCCTATGAATCCGGGTGCTAACTTTCCTTTAACACCAAACCTCTTGATTCCTCGAAGTGGTGACACACGAAGGTATGATCGGTCTCCCACTTCATATGTCACCTCCTTGCATTTGCTATTAGCATACCTCTTCTGCCTGGATTGGGCTATCTTGAGTTGGTCTCGAAATAGTTTGACCTTTTCTTCAGAATCTCGGATAAGATCGGGACCAAAAAGTTTTCGGTCTCCAACACCATCCCACATCAATGGTGTTCTGCACCTCCTTCCATATAAAGCTTCAAAAGGGGCCATCTTCAGACTGGTCTAATAACTGTTGTTGTACGAGAACTCTACGTAAGGTAAGTTGTCATCCCAACTAGACCCAAAGTCTAGCGCACAAGCTCTTAACATGTCCTCCAAGATCTGGTTGACTCTCTCGGTCTATCCATCGGTCTGCGGATGAAAAGTTGTACTGAATTCCAGCCATGTACCCAAAGTTTCATGTAACTGATGCCAAAACTTTGAGGTAAATTGTGTTCCTCTATCTAACATGATACTCTTCGGAACTCCATGCAGACATACGATCCTGGTCATATATATCTTGGCTAACTTAGCATTGGTGTAGGTGGTCTTCACCGGGATGAAATGAGCCACCTTGGTCAAGCGATCGACCACTACCCAGATAGAATCATAACCTGAACGGGTCCTGGGTAATCCTGTGATGAAGTCCATACCAAGCTTATCCCATTTCCACTCGGGTATCGGCAAAGGTTGGAGTAACCCTGCTGGTTTCTGATGTTCCGCCTTTACTCGCTGACAAACATCACATACCGCACCATGTTCAGGAATATCCTTCTTCATACCTGTCCACAAGTAACTTTCCTTCAAATCTAGGTACATCTTGGTGGTGCCTGGGTGTATCGAGTAGGGTGAATCGTGGGCTTCTTGAAGTATCAACTTCCTGAGCTCTGGGTGATTGGGCACATAGATTCGGTTCTCGAACCATAGAGTACCTTGTTCATCTTCACGAAAGTCTTTAGCTTTTCCATCCTTCATCCTCTGCTTTATCTCAGCTACCTCCTTATTCGATTTCTGGGCTTCACGAATTCTTTCGGTCAAAGTGGACTAGATCTCTAGGGTGGCAACATATCCTTTTGGAACTATCTCTAGCCGGAGCTCTCTGAGATCATCGGCTAACTCCTGGAGTAATCCTCCTTCTATGAGTGTGTTCACATAACTCTTCCGACTCAAAGCATCTGCTACAACATTTGCCTTTCCTAGATGGTAATGCAGTCTCATGTCATAGTCCTTGATTAACTCTAGCCATCTCCTCTGTCTGAGGTTCAACTCCTTCTGTGTGAAGATATACTTGAGGCTTTTATGCTCAGTATAAACATCACAACTATTTCCAATAAGGAAATGTCTCCAGGTCTTGAGTGCGTGCACTACGGCTGCTAGTTCCAAAGCATGGGTGGCATAGTTCAACTCATGGGGTCATAACTGTTTAGATGCATAGGCTACAACTTTTCCCTCCTGCATGAGTACACCTCCAAGTCCTTGACATGATGTGTCACAATAAACCTGGAAGTCCTTCTGAATATTTGGCAGAATCAACACTAGGGTTGTGACCAAACGCTTCTTCAACTCTTGGAAACTAGCTTCACATTCCTTAGTCCAAATATACTTAGACTCTTTCTTCAACAACTCTATCATGGGCTTGGTAGTCTTTGAGAAATTCTCAATGAACCTCCGGTAATATCCGGCAAGTCCGAGAAAACTGCGGATCTCCTTAACTGAGGTGGGTGACTTCCACTCAGTGAGTGCTTCAACCTTAGCGGGGTCCACTGCTATTCCGTCTCCAGAAATAACATGTCCAAGGAATCCGACTTCCGTTAGCCAGAATTCACATTTACTGAACTTGGCATATAACTGATGCTCTCTAAGCTTCTCCAGAACTAAACGCAAGTGTTCCTTGTGTTCTTCCTTGCTCTTGGAGAATATCAAAATGTCATCGATGAACAACACGACAAACTTGTCTAGATATTCCATGAACACTTTGTTCATCATATTCATGAAGTAGGCAGGAGCATTAGTCAAACCAAAAGACATGACTATATACTCATATAAACCATACCTTGTGGTGAAGGTTGTTTTGGGTATATCCTGTTCACGAATTTTCAATTGGTGATACCCTGATCGAAGATCAATCTTGGAGAATACTTTGGCTCCTACTAGCTGATCAAACAGGTCATTAATCGTCGGCAGAGGGTACTTATTCTTTATAGTCACCTCATTCAATGCACGATAATCGACTACCATCCTCAAGGTTTTATCCTTCTTCTCCACCAAAAGAACCGAGGCTCCCCAAGGTGAAGAACTTTGGCGAATATATCCCTTATCCAATAACGCCTTAATCTACTTCTTGATTTCTACTAAATCATTTGCGGGCATCTGATAGGGTCTCTTGGAAATTGGGGTTGTTCCTGGTAGTAACTCTATCAGAAATTCAATCTCTCTATCTAGTGGCATGCCTGGTAATTCCTCCGGGAATACATCTGGAAAGTCTTGTACCACCGGCACTTCCTCTTGAACAACTCTTGTGAGGGAATTTAACCGAGCACTCATCCGTGTGCGTCGGGATACATACTTAATCCTCTTGTTCTCCGGGGTGGTGAGTAAAATAGACTTGCTGGGGCAATCAAGGTTTCCTTCATACTTGGTCATCCAATCCATGCCTAGGATTACATCCAATCGCTGGGATTCTAAGACAATGAGGTCGGTGGGAAAAACATGATTTCCTATATGGAGTTTCAGTGCGGGGCATCCTATCCCTGCCATCATCATACCTCCTAGGGAATTGACCTTAGTGGGTTGAGTAAGGGTTCTGGTGGGTAAACCATACTTTTCCAGAACTACCCTTGATATGAATGAATGAGTTGCACCAGAATCAAAAAGTACCATAACTGGACGTGAATGCAATAAAAACTTACCAACCACAGTCTCGGGCTGATCATAGACTTCTTCCACATCAATGTGGTTCACCTGAGCACGGGGAAACGGGTTTGGCTTCTTAGCTGCGGAGTTGCCGTTGTTTTTGCCGTTTCCATTCCCCTGCTTGTTCTGAGGGGATTCAGTGGCATAGTGCCCTGTCTTCTAGCACTTGAAGCAGGTGATAAGGTTCAGATCCTTCTAAACTGGAGCGGGACGGTGCTGGTTGCCATCCCCACTTCCATTGCCATTCTTGAAGTTGCCATTCTTGGGATGATTATTCCCATTTCCTCCATGGTTGTGGCCTCCATGGTTGTGCACGTGATGAGTGTGTCCTCCATACTTATCGGTCCCTGATCCGGTATTCCCTGAGTACGGGGAGTAGCGGGGCTTCTGTTGGGCTCCAGAGTTAGACTTCCCCTGTCCGTACTTCCTCTTGCAGTTTTCGGTTTGATATTGCTTCCCTTCCAAAATGAGGGCCTTGTCTACCAGGTCTTGGTAGTTGTTGAAAGTAGCCACCATCAGCTGCACGCTCAACTCATCGTTGAGTCCTTCTAGGAATTTCTCCTGTTTGGCTACATCATTGGCCACATCTCCGGGTGCATAACGAGCCAACATGTTGAATTCATCCACATACTAAGCCACGGAGCGGTTCCCCTGGCGTAAGTTGCGAAACTCACGCTTCTTTAGACTCATGGCTCCAGCTGAGACATGAGCGGTGTGGAAAGCTAGCTAGAACTGCTCCCAAGTCACACCAGCAATGGGGTACGTGGTGATGTAGTTCTCCCACCATGAAGCTGCAGGTCCCTCCAGTTGATGGGCGGCAAAGCGCACCTTTTCAGCCTCAGTACATCCAGCGGTGGTGAGTTCCCTCTCCATCTTGCGGCGCCAATCATCTGCCACAATGGGCTCAGTGCTGCTGGAGAAAGTTGGTGGATTTAGCCTCAGAAAACGGGTGAGGTTGTCACCCTGAGGTGGAGGGTGGTTCTTGTGGTTGTTGGTCTGCTTCCGGATCAACAGCTGCATCAGGGCATTCTGCTGCTAGAGAAGTTGTGTGAGTTCCAGCGGGAAGGTGAAGTCGGGCTCACGTCGTGGAGGCATCTTGTTGTTTTTAGAGGGGTGAGAATTAGAATAGAACAAGGGCCTAAAAGAAAATTTCACTACCCATATGCAATGCAACAAACATATCACATCAAACACTCATTCATTTATTCAACTCAAGGTTCAAACATCGAGATACAAGTGTCAAATCAAACTAAGCATCGACCTACGTTTTAACGATGAAAATAAAGATACATGGGGGCATGACTAATGTTCTCCTCAAAAGTACATGGTCGTGGGTCCTCCGGTGACGCTCTCCTCATAGTCATCATCGTTGGTGATCAAAGGAGCCACGTCTCCCTCTCGGTGAAGATTTTCCCCCATGTCCAGCTGTTCCTCCAGAGTTGAAATGCGAGTGTTCAGCTTCTCGATCCTCTCTAAGAAATCCTTCACTTCATGCTCATGCTAGTACTTGGCTTCCTGTAGGTCAGCTTCAAGGTCAATCTCGCGGTTCATCAGCCTCTTGATTGTCTTCGTGTCTGCACGTACCCGAAGCTCTAGAGTCCCGATGTGAGTTTCCAAAGTGTGGATATAGGAAATGGTGGAGTCTCTAGTGGGGGTGTTTATGATATTTCCATTGGCATCCCTGCAAAAAACCATGCGAAGGCTTAGTGAAATGGGGCCACCCCTGTATTCCTCCTGAATATGTCCAAGGGCACGGTGAATCGCCATGTCCCTCCCAAGAATCCAGCTTGGTGCCACAAACTTGAAGTCGATGGGGTCTTTACGATTCCCAAAGGTCTTTCCGGGGATGTGCACCTCGATCCTGTAGCGACCGTCTTGTGGAAAAGACATGATAGGAGTCCCGGTGATGCTTGGCAAAGCGATCCTTACATCCCTGACGATCTTCACCAGCTCCTTGCCAAAGGGCATCGTCGCGTCAGGCTGACAAAACTCCGTGATCAAAACTGGGGTGAAGGTGGCCATCTATAAATTTTGAAAGAAAGCAGAGGGAACTCAGAAACGAGTAGATGAGAGTATAAGAATTTGGAAGAAAATAAAAAAATCCTAAGGCTTTTCCAATCCTAGAGGTTACGTCCTACGGTCAGCGTGTGCTCTGATACCATTCTGCAGCGACCCGACCTGAAAGGTCGAATCTCCGGTGTTTCCGTACCATCCCAAGATCATGCTGGTACACGCACAGTACATCAATGTATATATCAAAGGGAAATCACACAGCTTTCTAAATCGAAATCTCATATTGAGTCCTTTATTACAATAAGAATTACAATAAAGTGGCTGAAGGCCAACTCATGAGAATAACTAATCTTGCGGAAGCTTCAAAGGTAGTTGAGTCCATCTGACTCCAAGGGCATCTCACCGAGCATAGAGCGTATCCTCACTCCTGGTCAGAAAAATACTCTGCAACATGATACGTTGCAGCCATGTAGGTCACCATATTGAATATGTCGGCAATGTCACAAAAGAGGAGGTGTAAAGTAATCATCTATTCTATATGCATATTTGGCAGGTGGGGTAGTAAGTTTTTGCATAAAGCCAACATTTCCTACAACAGAAGGGGGGCAAAATATTATTACTACAATGTTGGTTGATTAATGAGATGGTTCCACCAACCAATTCTCATACCCAAGTTGTCATTAATACCCACATCAATATAATTAATTGTGTTGAGAATTCCAGATAGTTTCAGCTCCTTTGGCTCAAACTGTTCATGACCATGGACACGGCTAATCGATTAGGTTTGGGTACTCTGTAGAGTTTTGCACACGTTCCCCACAAGATTTGATCGCTTCCATTGGATTTCTCGGACTTCCGGGTGTTTGAGAAACGGATGACCAAAACATGGTCTTCTAAAGGTTTTCCCTGAGACTCTGTCGGTGCCCAACCTTTCCTACCATTCTTCTACATCTCGTAGCACCGCCTGTCCAGGGTCAGCACGATATCCAACCAAGCCAGAGCCCATAATGGCTTGTGGCTGTGCAGGTAAGCCTTGGGTCTTGAAGCATCCATCCATCTCTTCGTGCCTGGGTGGACCTTTCCACATGAATACTGGCACTTCTCCAGCAACATCTAGGCTAACCACTGGTTTCTCTAGTGCGCCGTTCAACCATCATCCACCCAAAGGTATGTTGGAAACTCAGAGTCTTGAAGTCTTGATCATCTTGTAGGTCTTGAAATTATTATCTCACAACTCTCATGAATCACACAACCAACCCCATCTACTAATAGCATAGCCAAATTAAATCAACGTTTCCCGAGCCATTGGGTCAAAGTGTTGAGGGGTGCCTACCACATGCTACTACTAATATAAAATAAGACCAACCACTATTTTTAATAAAAAAACAATATTTAACAAAAAAGAAATAATAAAATTTATATTAGTAAACAGAATTAAATCCACTAAAACTTTTGTGAAAAGAAAAGCTACAAAAAGAAAATTATTTGTTAAAACACCACTTAAGGAAGATAACTAGAGTTTCCTATGAAACAAAATTATTATTATTATTGTTATTATTTTATAAACATATCATTACTTAACAGAAAAGAATTACTAAGATTCTTTATTAGAAAACAGAATTTAATCTCCTAAATGTTTGTGAAAAGTAAAACTAAATTGCTTTATAAAACTATACCTAATGGAAAAGAATAAAGATTTCCTATAACAATAAGGTATAAAACTAAACCATTATTTTTATTAATAGAAAGTTATTGCACCAAATTTTGAAACAACAGAACCTAATGAAAACTAAAAACAAAAGTTAAACTAACTCAGATTCAAACTAAACTAAAATCAAACTAACTAAACTCTATTAAGAACTAAACAGATTCTGTTTTTTTGTTAAAAACCCTAACCAAATTCATCCTAAAAATTCTCAAACTATGTAGGATGATAGGTCTAAATAATGCAAACCAGTGGCAAAAAGATTCATACAAAAAAATATTTTTGAACTCTAGTTATACAGATTTTAGTAATTTAAGAAAATTTGGTTAGAGTCAAATTTTAAAGTTCAAATTTTAAATCTAGGACTACAGGATGAAACTACAAGAAATTTTTGACCTAATCCAAAAAGAATCAATTAAAAACACTAATTAGTTTAAAAGTTACAACTAAAACAAAAACAGAAAACATTTCGTTTTCTAAAACAAATCAGAAAAGAACAAAAATTCCTAGCGAACGGACAGGGCTACGTGGCGGCTTCCTATTGGTTGCTAGCGCGTGCGCATGGGTGTTTGCAGGCGGACGACCGATGCGAAGTGGGTATCGGTTCGCTGTTTTAAAACGTTCTAATCTAGATCGTTGACTTTAGATCCGACGGCTACGGAGGGGGCGCGGGGCTTACAGAGGGGAGGTCGGGGTTTTCCGGCGAGGTCGACGGCGGCCGGACATCGGAGGTGGTCGGAGATGGTCGTGCGGTGGTCGGGGGCGGCGTCCGAAGATCTCAGGCGACGGCGGCAAAGATCCGGCATCGAATGGTGGCGTCAGACAAGGCTGGGGACGACGAAGGCGACGGCCTTGTGCTCGGGGAGCTTCGGTCGTTGACCGAACTCCGGCAAGCTGGAGCGTGGTGTTTGTGGGCGTGGATAGGGGCGCTCGGGGTGGAATGGAATGTGGCGAGGGTAGGGCTACTTATAGGCCAGGTGCGGGGTCGGGAGAGGGAGAGAGGAGAGAGATCCGCGGAGGAGGGATCTCCGGCGAGGTCGTCTGGCGCGAGGAGGAAGGCGAGCGCGCTGATGACGCTGTCGAACGGTGGGTCCCATGTGTCAGTGAGAGAGAGGGCGAGGTTTGCGCGTCAGTGTCCGATCTGGAGTGAATTCGAGACTTAAAAGCTGTGGGCCGGCCAGTTTCTAATTAAACGCTTTAAATCCGTTTCCTTTTCTATTTTCCAGAGCGTTTAAAACTCTTTAATGCATTCAAATCATTTCCACACCTTGGAAATATATATATCAAAATGATGAGGCGAATAATTGCTATTTAATGAAGATATTTCCTCTGTCAATATGGATACTTAAAAAAACTATTTTCCAGAAAATGCCTAATTGATTTTAAATTCTTTTGAGATAAACTTTCAAATAAACCCCTGGTTTTATTGTTCAAATAATTCACCAAGATGCCCCTGGTGTGGAGTGTCATGTTACTCCTCTCTTTTTTTTGAATAATTCCAGATATTTTCAAATAAGTGAAACAAGTAAATGGAAAGTGAAAGTGGCCTTTCAGAAATCCAAAAGAAGAACTTCAACAATTCACTTCATTCAAACAATGTGATGATGATGCATAGCTATATTTCGTAACATTCCAAAAATGAAATTTTGGGATGTTACAAATGAAGATGAACCGTCTGTGATGGTGTTAGATTAGATCTCGAGGTTCTAGAACTTGCAGCGGCTGGAATTGTGTTTCGTCGACTCCCGTAGGGTTTTCCAAAAAATTGGGAATTTATAGGCTTGATAGTCAGTTGAGGGGGTCCCGAGGTGGGCACCCTCCACCAGGCCGTGCCAGGGGCCTCTGGTGCTCCCTGGTGGAGGGTGGCCAGCCTCGGGCCCCTCTCATGGTTCAAATAAATAGTCTAGTTTTGACATGAAAACTTTAATACTCAAGCATATCAACAAGCAACCATGTCTTTTGAAATATCAATGCTAAAGCAAGCTATCCCTAGCCCATCATGCTAAATCATTGATCCATTCATAATACAGACTCAAATATTTGCTACACCTAATGCTCAAGTACAATCATAGTGCCTCCTAGTTGGCACTTTTATAAGAGAAGATGGAGAATCAAATGGAAAAAAAGAATGCATAAAGGAAATAGATAGGCCCTTCGCGGAGGAAAGTAAGGATTCGTAGAGGTGCAAGATCTCAATTGTTTAAATTGATAGAGAAAAAATATTTTGAATGACATGCCTTTCCTCTCAGCGAAAATGAGTGAGAGATGTCAATATCTTTCCATGCTAGAAACACCATAGGCGGTTCCCAAACAGAAAATAAAGTTTATTCCTTTTTCCACCATACTTTCACTTTCCATGGCTAGCTGAATCCACTATAGCCTTCCATACCAACGTAAAGTAAATATTTTTTTTTTTTTTTCATTTTGGAACTGGGCATCCCTATTTCTGCCATACTCTCGTGCAATGACAAGTGAATAAACACTCATCTTGAGAATAACATATCTAGCATGGAAAAATATCGATCACCCCCTACCGTTTCATGAGCGTTATGAGCACACAAAAAGGAAATCTCATTTTGAAAGTTGGAGATGGCACATACAATTTTGCTTGGAACGACATGGAAATATCGTAGATAGGTAGGTATGGTGGACTCGTATGGCAAAACTAGTTTTATGGATTTTGGTTGCACAAGTAGTATTTCTACTTAGTACAAGTGAAGGCTAGCAAATAGATTGAGAAGCATCCAAGTAAGAAACAAAAAATCACATCAGCAAGCATTAGGCATAACTAACACCAAATAATACACCATAAGTAGGATATAATTTCATAGCACAACTACGGAGTTTCGTGCTTTCATAGGGAATCACAAGCCTTAACATCAATATTCTTCCTAAGCATAATTACTCATGAACATAACTCACACATGACTATTGTCATGTCTTAAAACTATTACAAAGAATCAAGTTTAATTGGTGCAATGATCTTCATGAAAGTTTTTATTATATCCCTCATGAATATCTATCACTTTGGGAATAGTTTCATATATTGCAATTTCTTTTGACAAGCTCACATGAATATAAGTGAAGAACATGAGCATACAAGTTTCATCTCTCAAAATAATATAAGTGAAGCATGAGATGATTTATTCAAAATTACTAACACTCAAATTAATATAAGTGAAGCATCAGAGCATTTTTTTAAGTGAAGCATATAGAGCAATTCTAGAAAATCACAGCATAATTTTGGCTCCCTCAAATAGGTGTGTGCAGCAAGGATCAAAATAAAATAAAGCAAAGATGCAAGACACTCCAAGCAAAACTCATGATATGTCACGAATAAAAATATAGTTCCAAGTAAAATACCGATGGTAGTTAGAAGAAAGAGGGGATGCCACTCGGGGCATACCCAAGCTTAGTTGCTTGTTACTCTTTAGATATTACCTTGGGGTGTTGTATCATCTACAAGCTTAGGCTCTTCTTACTCCTTATTCCTTCATCCATCGTGATCTCACCCAAAACTTGAAAACTTCAATCACACAAAAAATGACAAAATTCTTGTGAGATCCGTTAGTATAATAAAGCAAATTACCACTTTAGGTACTGTTGTAAACCCATTCATTTTTTATTATTGCATTACATATACTGTATTATAACTTTAACATGACTTATACCCCACGATACAGGCCATAGATTTATCAAAACAAGCACACAATGCAACCAAAACAGAATCTGTTTCAGATAGAGTAGTCTGGCATAATCTGTACTCTACACATACTTATGGAACTCTTAAAATTCTAAAACAATAGAACAACATAAAGAATCTGTATACAAATACTGTGTAAAAATTTCAGCTCAATATCACGTTCTAGTAAAAAATGAGAAATCGTCCACTGGGAACAATGTTTGTGTTTAAATTCAGCATTGTTTCTACTCATCTTATGGATCATCCTAAAGGATTTACTTGGAACAAACATTAAATAAACATAAAAACACAATCATAACAGATTCATACTTTTGCAAAACACTCAAAAACATAAAGGAAAAGATAAAAATATTTTATTCATTGGTTTGCCTCCCAACAAGCGCTATCATTTTACGCCCCTAGCTAGGCGCAACACATAGATTCAAGTATTATCATCCTTATTATTTTTCTTCAAAGAAGTATTTTCATCAAAAGGCTTTGTAAATATAACTTGGAACACATTATTCGTATAAATTTTGGGACTATCAAGTTGTCCATCTATCTATCCTCTTTGATTATCGGCTATAATCCAACAGTATTGTTGATTAACATCATTAAAAATGTTGGATCATATCTAAACGAGAACTTCCTTTCTAAGATTTTCATCAAAAAATGGATTATTACCAAGAAAATGTCAGAACATGTAATCACTTTCATAAAGGATTTCATCTATTACAAGTTTTTCATGGATCTTATCAAAATAATCAAGAATTTCCCTAGCTTCTCATGCAATACGATCAAATTCTTTCATGAGAACAAGGGTCGCTATCTTTTTTGCTTTAGGATCTTTTAAAATAGGTATCTCAATCTTTGCAAGGTAGGATGTGTGCGGATAAACCTGTGTTCAAGTTTCAAAACTAATGTTGAGATAGCTTCCGCGTAAGTTTTAGTTCTTTTCAGTATGGAAGTATCATTAAGAGTCAAGTTTCCAGCACAATCGAAAAATTCTTGGATAGTTCCTTTTCCTATAACGTTACCTTTCTCCCAAAACAAAAGTTCTAGAATCCAGATTAATAAAACGTCCAATTTTAGGAGTCCTGCCATCATCCGTTTCTGCCATACCAAAATCACTTATGGTGACAAATAAGCAAAAGATCCAACGGAAAATTAGCAAATTAAGGCGAGGGCAAAAAATGACAAACTTGTGAAGTGGGAGAGGAAAATGACAGGCAGATGGAAAATAATGTAAATTGCAAGGAGATGAGATTGGTGATTAGGAACGTGTTAGATGAGATTGCTTGTATTGGAAATACGCCTTAGAGGCAATAATAAAGTGGTTATTATTATATTTCCTTGTTAATGATAATCGGTTATTATGCATGCTATAATTTTATTGATGGGAAACTCAAATGCATGTGTGGATACATATACAACACTGTGTCCCTAGTATGCCTCTAGTAGACTAGCTCGTTGACCAAAGATGGTCAAGGTTTCCTAGCCATAGACATGAGATGTCATTTGATAACGGGATCACATCATTAGGAGAATGATGTGATGGATAGGGCCCCAACTATGAACGTAGCATATGATCGTGCCAGTTTATTACTATTTTTTCTCAATGTCATGTATGCATTCCTATGACCATGAGATCTTGCAACTCACTAACATTGGAGGAATACCTTGTCTATATCAAACATCGCAACATAATTGGGTGGCTATAAAGATTCTCTACACGTATCTCTAAAGGTGTCTATTGAGTGGGCATGGATCAAGACTGAGATTTGTTACTCCCTATGACGGAGAGGTTTCTCAGGGCCCACTCGGTAATACAACATCACAATGAAGCCTTGCAAGCAAAGTGACTGAATAGTTAGCCATGAGATCTTTTATTATGGAACGAGTAAAGAGACTTGTCGTAACGCGGTTGAACTAGGTATGGAGATACCGATAATCGAATCTCGGGCAAGTAACATACCGATGAACAAAGGGAACTACATACAGGATTAGCTGAATCCCTGACATAGAGGTTCAACCGATAAAGATCTTCATAGAATATGTAGGAACCAATATGGGCATATAGATCCCGTGCTATTGGTTATTGGCCGTAGAGGTGTATGGGTCATGTCTCCATAGTTCTCGAAACCGCAGGGTCTACACACTTAACGTTTGGTGATGATATAAGTATAGTTGAGTTATTATGTTGCTTACTGAAAGTTTTTAGGAGTCCCTCATGAGATCCCGGACATGATGAGGAGCCCCAGAATAGTCCGAAGGTAAAGATTGATATATGGGATAATAGTGTTTGGTCTCCGGAAGGGTTCCGGAATTCATCGAAAGGCGTTTCGGATGTTTTGCGAAATCTTCGGGTAGAAGAACACTTTATTTGGGCCAAGTGGTAAAGCCAATGAGGCTTTAGGAAGGTGCAAAAAGGAGTTTTGCAGAGGAAAGATGCGAGACGCCAGGGACACTGGCGTCGGGTCCTGGAGTCCGAGGAGGACTATTGCCTTGTATGCCAAACCTACTTCGAGGAGGCTCTTTCTCCAAGTGTCTACCCAAGGTCTCAACATATAAATAGAGGGGAAGGGCTAGCATCCAGAACACAAAAAGATTTCCCCAAGCCATGTGTCGGCAACCACACCACTCTAGTTTATCCTCTGTCATAGTTTTCATTATGCTTGGCGAAGCCCTGCGGAAATTTTTCTTCACCACCACCGCACCACATCGGCGTGGTGCTGGAACTCATCTACTACTTTGCCCCTATTCTTGGATCAAGAAGGCGAGGATGTCATCAAGTTGTATGTGTGTTGAACACGGAGGTGTCGTCCGTTCGGCGCTAGATCATGATTGGATCGCGGGTTGGCTTGCGATTTGGATCGCGAAGACATTCGACTACATCAACTGCATTCCTTAATGCTTCCACTTAATGATCTACAAGGGTATGTGCATCTGATCTCTCCCCTCGTAGATGCTCATCTCCTAGATTGATCTTGGTGTAGCGTAGGAAATTTTTGGTTTGCCATGCAATGTTGACCATAAGTGGCATCATGATCTAGGTCTATGCATAGATGACAGCACGAGTAGAACACAAAGGAGTTTGTGGGCGTTAATGCTTAGATTGCTTCCTCCCTTGGTCTTTTATTGATTCTGCCGTATTGTGGGATTAAGCGGCCCAAACCAACCTTACTCGTCCACGTACGAGAGACCAGTTCCATCGATCGACCTGTGACTTTTTTACATAAAGATGGTTGGCGGCTATCTGTCTCTCCCACCTTAGTTGGATCGGATTCGACAAAGCCGGTCCTTGAGAAGGTTGAATAGCAATTTGTGTATCACCATTGTGGTTTTGCATAGGTAAGAATTGTTCTTGCTAGATACCTGTAGCAGCCACGTAAAACATGCAACAACAACTAGAGGACGTCTAACTTGTTTTTGCAGGGTATGTTGTGATATGATATGGCCAATGACATGATGAGATATATGTGATGTATGAAATGATCATGTTTTGTATGGAATATCACGACTTGCATGTCGATGAGTACGGCAACCGGCAGGAGCCATAGGGTTGTCTTTAATTATTGTATGACTTGTGTGTCAATCATCAAGCGCTATGTAATGATTTACTCTATCGCTAAGCAATAGCAATACTTAGAAGGATGGTGGGTGCGACAACCCCGATGAAGACACGATGATGGAGATCATGGTGTTATGTCGGTGATGATGGAGATCATGCCAATCCTTTGGAGATGGAGATCAAAAGCACAAGTTCATGGCCATATCATGTCACTTATGATTTGCATGTGATGTCAATCCTTTTATGCATCTTATTTTGCTTAGGACGATGATGCATTATAAGGTGATCCCTCACTAAAATATCAAGATAAAAGTTTGTTCTCCCCGAGTGTGCACGGTCGCGAAAGTTCATTGTTTCGAAACACCACTTGATGATCAGGTGTGATAAACTACCGGAAGGTCGAACATGAGTCATATAGTCGATATGATCAACATGGAGAATTTCACCATTGAAACCACCTCATCTCAAGTGATGATTAGACTTGGGTTGGTGAAGTCTTAGTAGCATTTGGAAATTTATGTTGTAGATCAATGGCTCGCGTAGTAGTTCCCCTGAATTTCAATGCATTCCTAGATAAAGCCAAGTTGAAAGATGATGGAAGTAACTTTGTAGACTAGGCCCGTAATCTGAGGATTATCCTCATGGCTTCCCAAAAGATTTATGTTCTTGATGCACCGCTCGGTGAAGCATCAGCTCCAGTGTCATTTGCAGACATTGTGAACGCTTGGCAGGCGTGTTCTGAAGTTTACTCAATAGTTCAATGTGCAATGTTGTATGGCTTAGAGTCGGGACTTCCAAGGCATTTTGAACTTCATGGTGCATATGAGATGTTCCAGGATTTGTAGTTTATCTTTAAGAAGAATGCCCGGATCGAGATGTATGATACCTCCGACAAGTTTTATGCTTGCAAGATTGAGGAGAACAGGTCCGTCAATGAACATATACTCAGAATGTCTGGGTATTCGAACCGTCTGGCTGAGTTACGGATGCCCCTTCCGCTAGAGGCGATCACTGATAGAGTTCTAAAATCTTTGCCACCTAGCTACAAAAGCTTCGTGATGAACTATAACATACAAGGGATGAACAAGTAAGTCACCCAGCTGTTTGCGATGCTCAAAGTCGCTGAGTCTGAAATTCAAAAGGAGCATCAAGTGTTGATGGTCAATAAAACCACTAGTTTCAAGAAGAATGGCAAGGCCAAGAAGGGTAAGTCCAACCTAGTGGCAAAGCAGTTGCCCTCCCATGAAGAAACCCAAGGCTGGACCCAAGCCAGAAACTCAGTGCTTTCATTGCAACGGAACTAGTCACTGAAAGCAGAAATGCCCCAAGTATCTGGATGACAAGAAGGCGGCCAACACCAAACAAGGTATATATGATATAGATGTTATTAATGTGTACCTTACCAACTCTCGTTGTAGTGCCTGGGTATTTGATACCGGTTTGGTTGCTCACATTTGCAACTCAAAACATGAGCTAAGGAATAGATGGAGGCTGGCAAAGGACGAAGTAACGATGCACGTGGGAAATGGTTCCAAGGTTGATGTGATAGCTGTCGGCACAATCGCTCTTCGATTACCATCGGGATTAGTTATGAACCTGAATAATTGTTATTTAGTGCGTGTGTTAAGCATGAACATTATATCCGGATCTTGTTTTTTGTGAGATGGTTACTCATTTAAATTAGAGAATGATGGTTGTTCTATTTATATGAGTAATATCTTTTCTGGTCATGCACCCAATATGAGGGGTTTATTCTTATTTTATCTCGATAGTGATGATACACATGTTCAAAACATTGATGCCAAAAGATGTAGAGTTGATAATGATAGTACCACTTTCTTGTGGCACTGCCGCTTAGGTCATATTGGTGTAAAATGCATGAAGAAGCTCCATGCTGATGGACTTTTGGAGTAACTAGATTTTGAATCACTTGACACATGTGAACCATTCCTCATGGGCAATATGACTAAGACCCCGTTCTCTGGAACAATGGAACAAGCAAGTGACTTGTTGGAAATCATACATACTGATGTGTGTGGTCCATGAGCATTGAGGCACGCGGTGGATACCGTTACTTTCTCACCTTCACTAATGACTTAAGTAGATATGGGTATATTTACTTAATAAACACAAGTTTGAAACCTTTGAAAAGTTCAAGCAATTTTAGAGTGAAGATCATTGTAACAAGAAGATTAAATTCCTATGATTTGATCGAGGAGCAGAATATCTAAGCTATGAGTTTGGCAGTCACTTAAGACAATGTGGAATCATTTCATAATTGACACCGCCTGGAACACCACAACGCAATGGTTTGTCCGAACGTCGTAATCAAACCTTATTGGATATGGCGCATTCTATGATGTCTCTTGCTGATTTGCCACTGTCGTTTTGGGCTTATGCATTAGAGAGAGATGCATTCACTTTAAATAGGGCACCATTGAAATCCGTTGAGAGGATGCCATATGAACTGTGGTGTGGCAAGAAACCAAAGTTGTCAATTCTTAAAGTTTGGAGATGTGATGCTTATGTCAAAAAGCTTCAGCATGAAAAGCTGGAACCCGAAGCGGAGAAATGTGTCTTCATAGGATACCCATAAGAGATAGTTGGGTATACCGTCAATCTCAGATCCCAAAAGAAAATGTTTGTTGCTAAGAACGGGTCATTTCTTGTGAAATTGTTTCTATCGAAAGAATTGAGTGGGAGGAAGATAGAACTTGATGAGGTTTTTGAACCTTTGTGTCAACTAGAGAGTAGAGCAACGCAGAAAGATGTTTCTGTGGAGCCTACATCAGTTGAATGGGAAGTTAATTATGATGATCATGAAGATTTGGATCAAGTTACTATGGAACCATGTAGGTCAACAAGGGCTCGTACTGCTCCCGAGTGGTACGGTAACCATGTCTTAGAGGTCATGTTGTTGGACAACGATGAACCTTCGAGTTATGGAGAAGAGATGATTGGCCCGGATTCCAACAAACGGTTAGACCCCATGAAATCCGAGATGGGATCCATGTATGAAAACAAAGTATGAACTTTGGAAGTGTTACTTGAAGGACGAAAGGCCATTCAAAACAAACAGATCTTTAAGAAGAAGACGAACACGGACGGTAATGTCACCATCTATAAAACTCAACTTGTGGCAAAGGGTTTTTCAAAAGTTCAAGGAGTTAACTATGATGAGACCTTCTCACCCGTAGCAATTCTTAAGTCCATCAGAATTATGTTAGCAATAGCTGCATTTTTCGATTATGAAATTTGGCAGATGGATGTCAAAACAGCGTTCCTTAATGGTTTCCTTAAGGAAGAGTTGTATATGATGCAACCAGAAGGTTTTTTCGATTCAGAGACTGCTGACAAAGTTTGCCAACTCTGGCGATCTGTTTATGGATTGGTGCAAGCATCTCGGAGTAGCAATCTTCGCTTTGATGAGGTGATCAAAGCGTAAGGGTTTATACAAGTTTACGGAGAAGCTTGTATTTACAAGAAAGTGAGTGGGAGCTCTATAGTGTTTCTAATATTATATGTGGATGACATATTGCTGATTGGAAACAATATAGAAATGTTGGAAAGCATGAAGGAGTATTTGAACAAGAGTTTTCAAAAGAAGGACCTAGGAGAAGTTGCTTTCATATTAGGCATCAAGATCTATAGGGATAGATAGAGATGCTTAATAGGACTTCCACAGAGCACATACATTGACAAAGTCTTGAAGAAGTTCCAAATGTATCAGTCCAAGAAGGGGTTATTGTCCGTATTTCAAGATGTGAATTTGAGTAAGACTCAATGCCCAGTGACTACAGAGGATAGAGAGAAGATGAGTGTCATCCCCTATGCTTCTTCCATAGGCTCTATCATGTATGCAATGTTGTGCACAAGACCCGATGGCAGCCTTGCCATAAGTATGGTCGGAAGGTTACAAAGTGAGTTAGGAATGGAACACTAGACGGCGGTCAAGAATATCCTTAAGTACCTAAAAAGGACTAAGGAAATATTTCTCATTTATGGAGGTGATCAAGAGCTTGTCGTAAAGGGTTACGTCAATGCAAGATTTGGTACTAATCCGGATGACTCTATGTCTCAAACCGGATACTTATACATTCTCAATGGGGGAGCGGTAAGCTGGTGCAGTTCCAAGCAAAGCGTGATAGCTGATTCTACATGTGAAGCGGAGTACATCGCTGCCTCACAGGTGGCGAAGGAAGGTGTCTGGATGAAGGAGTTCATGACATATCTTGGAGTAGTGCCCACTGCACTTAACCCAATGACTTTGTTCTGTGATAGCACTGGTGCAATTCATCTGGCCAAGGAACCAAGGTTTCACAAGAGGACTAACACATAATGTGACGCTTCAATTCCATCCGTGATTAGATCGAGGAGGAGGACATAGATATTTGCAAAGTGCACACGGATGTGAATGTCACGGATCCGTTAACTAAACCTCTTCCAAGGGCTAAACATGATTAACACCAGAACTGTATGGGTGTTAGATTCATTACAATCTAAATCACATGGTGATGTGAGCTCGATTATTGACTCTGGTGCAAGTGGGAGACTGTTGGAAATATGCCCTTGAGGCAATAATAAAGTGGTTATTATCATATTTCCTTGTTCATGATAATTGTTTATTATCCATGCTATAATTGTATTGATTGGAAACTCATATAGACAACACTATGTCCCTAGTATGCCTCTAGTAGACTAGGTCGTTGATCAAAGATGGTCAAGGTTTCCTAGCCATAGACATAGATGTCATTTGATAATGGGATCAGATCATTAGGAGAATGATGTGATGGACAAGACCCAAACTATGAACGAAGCATATGATCGTGTCAGTTTATTGCTATAGTTTTCTGCATGTCAAGTATATGTTCCTATAACCTTGAGATCATGCAACTCACTAACACCGTAGGAATACCTTGTGTGTATCAAACGTCGCAATGTAACTAGGTGACTATAAATATACTCTACAGGTATCTCCGAACGTGTCTATTGAGTGGGCATGGATCAAGACTGGGATTTGTTACACCGTGTGACGGAGAGGTATCTCAGGGCCCACTCGATAATACAACATCACAATGAAGCCTTGCAAGCAAAGTGACTAAAGAGTAAGCGGCGAGATCTTGTATTACGGAACAAGTAAAGAGACTTGCCGGTAACGAGATTGAACTAGTTATTGAGGTACCAACGATCGAATCTTGGGCAAGTAACATACCGACGAACAAAGGGAACTGCATACGGGATTAACTAAATCCTTGAAATAGTGGTTCAACCGATAAAGATCTTCATAGAATACGTAGGAACTAGTATGCGCATCCAGGTCCTACTCAATACAGGACTCAGTGACTTTGCCATTTGCTATGGCAAATGACAAAGGGCACAACGGCGTACGACAAAGGCCTTTGCCCTCCACTAGTGGACGGCAAAATTTTGGGCTGAATAAACTCTGGCAGAGGGGCTATTTGCCGTCTGCCTTGGCCCAGCGGACGACAATTGTTTTTAGCCATCAGCCTATAGATGGCAAAGAGGTCAGACGTCGTACTATTAATGGCACCATCGTTAGGTGGCAAACGGCCCCCATCCCTTTGTCGTTTGTCACCCGCCCCTTTGTCGTCTGCCCCCCACGGCACAACCCCCCCTTTACCGTCTACCATGCCCGCACCCCCCCCCTACGTGCCCCTCTTTGTTGTCTGTCGTGGCCACCCCCGAGCCCCCCTTTGTCGTCCGCCGTGCCCTGCCCCCCTTTGTCGTCTGCTCTATATGACAAAGAGGCCAAATGGCCCCAGCCTAGTGCTCCCAGAGTTAACAGGTGGCTGCCACGTGCCCTCTTTGCTGTCCGGGCAGTCGGCAAAGGGGTCTTTGCCGTCCAGGACATACGGCAAAGAGGATGTATTGCCTCTTTTTTTGTTTTTTTTATATTCAACAATTTGCAAAGAAACAATATATGATATGTGTTTAAATATTTCACAGAAACAATGGATATGATAAACCAAATATTATACCAAATTAAAAGTATCAAATGCCACATTGTTCACCATCTTACAATAGGTTCATCCATACATACATATAGTCTCATACATATAGGTAGAAAGTTTCACGTAAGTTCATAGATATAAATGAAAATAGAAAGTAGACACTAGCACTACATCAAAGCAAGCTGTCGTGAACTCAATCAAATCTGCAAAATTGGAAATAAGAAAGTTAGAAAAATAATACTAGAATTAAGAAGTAGAAGAAGATCTAGAATTAGAAGAAGATGAAGAACCATTTTTCTCCTCTCTCTTTCTCCTCTCGGTTTTCATCTTCTTCTTGCTTATTTGTTTCATTTTCGAGGTAACCTAGGTAATTCTCACAATTTTTACCTAACTAAGCTTATTGTGTCATTTTGCAAGAAAACATGCTAAGTCTATGGCATCTATGAGGTTACCAAGTCTAGTGTGCCATTTTTGAGTTAACTAAGCTTATTATGTCAGTGTGGAGGAAACAATGCTAAGTATAGGTCATTTTAGAGCTAACTTAGGTACAATATGTCATTTTGGAGGTAAGTAAGCTTACTATGTCATTTTAGAGGAAACAAAGCTAACTTAGGTAAAATATCACATTTGTCTCTGTGCTAAGTTTATCATTGTTCTAAGTTTGTCTAAGTGCTATGTTTGTTTTTGTTTGAAAAAATGAGCGAAGTAAGTGGCATATTAGGGCTTACTGTCCTCGTCATCAAGGAAGTGAAGCACCAGGGTTGCTCAGGCCGGTGTCAACTGGACCTCTACTTGGCCCTAGAGAATGGTCGTGCGATGCGACTCGGGAGTTATGTTGTACCGAATATCATTTGCGTTAGCACGATGATGCTAAAATGTTAAGACTAGTAACTAATGAACATTGAAATGAAACTCACCGTTCCATCCGCAGTAATCACTGGCATCGGCGGAGGGGCCTGGCCGGTCTTCTCGCACAAAATCTGAACATTTGGTTTTGACAAGTCAATCATATTGGTTATTAATGAAAAGAACGTGTAGTGCATGATTTGACTAATATGAAGAAGAAACTTACCACGACGAGCTCGTACATGGCCCGGTTAGACGCATCCTTCCGTGCCCACTCCTCCTCCAACAACCTAGTCATCCTGTCCTTCAAATCTCTCTTCTCCTCCACCGCCTGCTGGGCCTGTTCCACCAGAAGCGCCTGGGTTGTCCCTCTCACTTTCTACAGAGCAGCCTGCAACATAACTCCTCGTTAGCATTGTAACGATCTTTTTTCACACACACAATGTAATGGAGGAAAGCTATCTGAGTCCGTACGACTAACCTCGATGGCGAGCTAGAATAGCCGTGGACAAGGTGGCATCTCAGGACAGGAGCTCCTTTCGCGCGCCTTGATCAGCCGAAGAGTGCTTGAAGACCATATAAGTCCATCTCTAATGGCTATAGAGCCATGGGGCCTCCCGTGGCCAGCTATCATCACTAGGTCTCGATCAATAGGATGCTGGCTCAGGTTGAAGTCCTCCACATTCACCGCCTTCCCCACATCTCTGTACCTCACGAGCTTGTTGTGGGAGGAGATATTGGTGAAGTCCTCGGGATTATCGAGGTTAGACTCAAAGAATGCCTTGACCTTCTTGAATGAGGTAGTATGGGCCATGGCATAGAGGTTGTACACCTTTGGCACCTTCGTCGCATTGTGATGAGCGCAGAAGAGAGGAACAAACTATTAATAAAGGGGTCAAGGCTAGCATTAAGAATGAATTGCGGGAATCGTGAAGCAAACCACATACATAGTTCCACCTGAACTGAAATAAGTTGGCACTGCTTTGATGGTGTGCCACACCTTCTATTTGGGCATGCCTGTAACAGCCCGACACCGACGCTCTAGAAGATTCCTCTTTTATTTCCATTCTCGTCTGTGTTTCGTCTGGTTGTCGCATTCATCATCGCATCATTTGCATCATCTGCATAGCATCGGCATTTTGTTAAAATGAGTTTTCAAACTTGCATCTGTTTGTAGTTGCCGGTTCTCTCCGTTCTTGCCGATGCCCATTTCGAGACCAACCACACGCACGCGCCCGCGGCATCGTTTAAAAAACCCGTTTTGAATGTGCGAGAAAAATATTATCGGATGGGGTCGAAACCTGGCGTGTGGTCTTACTATAGTGTATGTAGGCCGCCTACCAAATTTCGTCGCATTCCGAGTTCGTTTGATACCCCATCGGTCAACCGTAGCAGTACGGTCATCAGTTATTCATCGGACGTTTTCGGTCTTTTAAAACCTCGCGTCACGGGCTGCACTTCCCTCTCATCCCCACCAAGCCCATCTACACAGCCACCGCAGCCCACCTAGTACCCCTCCGCTTCCGGAGCCATCTGGTCGAGATCAAACGGTCCGAAAACGGACAACCCCCCCCCCTCTCCTAGCCCCCATTTCCTATTTAAGCACCCCTAGCCTGCCCTAAACAGAAACCATAGCCCTCCCCACAATTTCCGCGCAACCCATGCCCCAGCCGCTAGCTCCATCACCCTGTCTCCCTCCTATTGTCGCCAGGCCCGCTAGGAAGCCCATCTGTGCTGGATCCCGCAGCCACCGCTAGCCCCCGCATCTACAGCAAGGGAGCCAGCAGTAGCCCGCAGCCCCGCCGGAGCCAGTCGCCGCCGACGTGCAGCTCATCCACGCGGGCCAAGCTATCGATTCCTCCGTCTCCTCTCGATCTCTCTCTAATTTGAAGTGCTCTCTCTCCCTGTGACCCCTGGAGGAGCTCCTCCATGGCCGCCCCGGATCTCCCTCCCGGAGTCGTCTCAGGCCCTCTCGTCGCCGGGAACGGAGCCCCCTGGCCCGGATCCGCTAGTTCCCCTCGCCTCCTCGCTGTTTCGGTTGCCAGAGCCCGCCATGCCGCCTCCCATGCTCCTTGTGTAGCCATGGCCTCCTGTCTCGTGCGGGCACAGGGGAGGAGACAACGGCGTCGTCCCCATGGGCCACCGAAGCGCCAAGGCCCAGTGCCCCGGTTGGCCTGAGCCAAGCCGCCACAGTCATGGGCTTGACCCAATGTGGTGAGAGCCCCTAAATCCCGCTCGAGCGTGGTTTAGCTATCCGTCACCGGTTGCTGCTGTTGGGCCAGTTAGATTCGGCCCGGGAACGTATTTTTTACAGTCTCTGCGAATTTATCTATTATCTAGTGAATAATAAAATTGCAGAAAAAAAAACGTTCTCATGCATTTTATAACTCGAGATCCGTGCATCAAATGCAAAAAACTTTATATATGAAACTTGACTAGAATTTTGTCTAGATTCACCATAACCAACTTTCACATGTGTTTAAAATAAGTAACTTGCTGTTTTCATGTATTTTGCATATATGCCATCCTAAAATGAGTTATTTCATAACTAAATAAGCATACCTCCGATAAAAATGTTCCACATATGTAACTTGGCTAGAAAAATGTATAGAATCACATGGTGACATTTATTTTGCTGTTTAACAACTCAAAAATTGTGTTAGGACAGATCTGGACCAAATTCATAATATGCATATCGGGTTGTTTCGGAAATGTTATATATTGCTTTCGGCCTCATTTAAAATTCCTAGATGTTGTAGTTGTATGTGCTTCACCATTTGCCATGTTAAACAACATTTAATATTGATGAGTACCTTAACGGGAGTGAACTAAATAATTTGAACGTGGAGTTTCATCGCATATTCAACTCCACTTAATGTGTAGTAGTTGTCTGTTGTTCTTGCCATGCCCTGTATATTAAACCGGACATGCATCATATTTTTTTGTGCATCGTGTCTTGCACATGTTGTGGTGTATCTTGTGTTGATTGTTGTTTCCGGATTGCTTCTTATTGATAGAGCTCTGAAAGCGTTCAGAGGGTGAGGATTCTTTCAACTACGTTGGCATGTCTTCTTCATGGACTCGGTCTTCTTCCGAGCGGGATCTCAGGCAAGATGACACATTTCCCTGGATACCACTACTATCATTGCCATGCTAGATGTCTCGTTTTTTATTGCTATGTCTTTCTACCTACCACTTGTTTGTCAAGCCTCCCAACACTGCCATGAAAAGTCTCTAACCCCTCCACCTTCCCAGCAAACCGTTGTTTGGCTATGCCGCTTGCTCAGCCCTTCTTATAGTGTTTCTAGCTGCAGGTGCAATTGCTTCCATGTGACAAATGGACACTCTTTTGTTATCACAATATTATTGCTCTTTAATTTAATGCACTTATACACTTGGTAAAGTGTGGAAGGCTTGGCCTTTTGCTGAGTGTTTTGTTCCACTCTTGTCGCCCTAGTTACTTGTGAACCGGTGTTATGTTCCATAATTGAGCACTCCTAACATGCTCAGGGTTCTTATGGGGACCCCCTTGATTTTCGTGTTAGGATAAAACTCGTGTGGCAAGGCCCAACATTGGTACTACATTTTCTTAACAATAACTAAAATTTGCATAGGGCATCATCACCCCATGGATTAATCAACAACCCGGGCCAGTTCTCCTCATGAGTGTTGGTCCAACCCAGAGCAGCTTATTAACGCTACCCGGGGCAACTCGGCGTTTGGCGTGGTAACCATCGCTCATCCGGTTGTGCCCTGAGAACAACATACGCGGCTCCTATCGGGATTGTCGGCACATCGAGCAGCCTTGCTGGATTTGTTTTACCTTTCTTGAACATCTTGCATGGGGAACTTTGATCTTCTTCGGGCTATCTCGAGGTGTCAGAATTCCTTTGGAATTGACTAGGATGATCACGGGATCCAAGTTCGAGGCTATTCCCACGGCGTGTGATTAATTTGTGATGGACGAGTTGGAGCACCCCTGCAGGGTTGTAATAAGTCATGCCCGCGGTTATGTGGCAAACTTGGATACTTTGTTTAACACCCTGTCATAGCAAACTTGAAGTAAACTATAATAAAATACACCAACTATGTGCGTAACCATGACTGTCTCTTCTCGTGAGTCTTTATCTGAGAGAGAACACGGTGGGGTTAATTGACGTAAGTAGGTGTTCAGGATCAGTTAGTGATCATTACTAGTTCACGTTTGTTATGCATAGACCACCATACTTGATACCCTTGGAAATGAGATTGTTGAGTCCCTGTGGCTCACAGATTACTACAACAACAGTTGCAGGTAAAGGTAATGTGTTGCTTGAACGTGAGAGTGTTGCTTGTTTGTTGGAGTCCTTATTCTTCATCCTCGATCTAGGATGGGTTCCAGGTGGTAGCCTGGGATAGCAACGATGGATATCATTTTTGTCGTTTGTTTTCATCCGTAGTAAGACCCTGCTCTTGTGTATGATGTTTGAATATGTGTTTTATTGATGCGACTCTGATGTAGCTTGTGACGAGTGTAAGCCAATTCCATATACTCATCTCTTCTGTACATGTACTTGTAATGATATCCATTCTTGCAACATGACGAGATGCGCTACTATCCCTGTCGAGGCCCCCGTGCCAAAATAAGGATAGGGTCGCATCTTGGGCATGAAAAGTTGGTATCAGAACCTGTATCGACCTAGGAGCCCCCTTGATTGATTGAACCTGGCCGAGTCGAGTCTAGAGAAAAACTATTTTTGAGTCTAGTTATATTGGAGAGTAGGTTTATTTTTACTCCTCTTCTATGCTCTGGTGAGGTATTCGACTTAGGAATTTTGATTCTACTTCTCTTCTCGCTCAAAAAAAATTTAGGATCACGCGGGTATTTTGTAAACTATATGATGTCAATGTGACGGAGTTCTGTCTTGGTGCCTCCTGTATGACTTGATTTCTTCCGAGGAGTTGAGCTCCAGGGAATTCTTGGCACATCGTTATCATTCAGCTTCCTTAGTATCTCAGTACGGAGGATGTTCAGAATTGCTTCAATACTTGTCCTGGTGAGATAAGGTCGGAGTCACCCAGTATTAGGGAGGCGTCCGGGGTACCACCATGGTTAGTATTATTGTGCTTTCGAGGATCTGAGTTAGATGGATACAATTGGGGTGTAGGTTTGTTACTTGTGTGAGATATTTCCTCCTTGTATCCCAACACCCGATTGCATAACCAAGAAAGTTTTCGGAAGTTCTTAGGTGGGAATTCAAGTACTTAACTACGATTATCTTTCCACCAAGTGCATAGTGGGTATGTATTTGTTCTGGTTTGTTTCATAAGCCTCATCCTTTGTTTTGTTTTGTATATGGTAATTCGAGTTGCGTCGATGTCAAGTGGTGATCTCGTATCTTTCCTAAGAAGTGTTCTCATATTCTGTGGGAATGATATTTCTTTTGCCCAATCAAGTTACCATATCAATTCTTATCCTACCGGTGTGCTTTTCTTCGAGATAACTCTATCCTCTTCAATATTGCAAGATCAATCCTCATATTTTGTTTTGGAGTTTATCTCATCTGTTCCAAGTTTTCTTTGTTTTCTCGCCCTCCCGCCCTTTCTCTTCAATGACTAAATTCTCATCCAAGTTTTTTTTCTATTCATGTAATGCTTCCGCTATCATTTCTTCATACTGTATCCGCTGATTTCTTGTGGATATTCTCAAGAGTTTGTTTTTCATAATCTATCCTCAAATTCCTTGTTCTTGTTGTTATTCTTCTCCGGTGAATTTATTCAAGCTTCGATGCTCATCATATCCTTTCTCATTCGTTCCGTGGTTTCCATGTTGGAATTTCTTTTTCAAGCCTCTCTTGTTTATTCGTCTCTCTCTGTTCTATCCGGAGGCTGAAGATATCTCAGAGATTCGTGTTTTCTTTCATTCCTCTTAAATTATTTCAACGGCCTCATATCATCAAGTTTTTAATTTTTCCGGTGCAATCTGTCATCCTAAGCAATTGTTTCAACGGTGGTTTATTTTGAATGGGCCCATAACCCACAGGTTTTTTTCCCAGGATCATACCTGACTCTTCTAATCTTTCCGGAGATGTCCTCAAGTTCTTCTCAATATGATGTAAGAATGATTTTCATCAGTCATATTCCTCTTACAAGATCACTTCGAATCATTTTCGTCATTGGCTCAACTGTTCCTCATTCATCATTCTGGAGTATCTCAGTAATTCATGGTGTTGCTTCTCGTCATCATTCTCGGTATTGAAGACCGAAGGAGAGTTTCTCTTAAATCATTGTTCGTTCTTCCAAAGATTCATAGTTTCAACTTGTTGCTACTATCTCAAATTGTTTTGATCATGAGTTATTCATCCCATATCTATCCGGTGCATTTCATAATTGTTTTCGTTTCTCGATCCTCCAAAGGCCATCATTTTAGAAGATTCCTCGTTCTCAGCTTTTAGCTTTCATTCTCAAATTTTTCTCAATTGTTGTTCCTTCGTTCGTATCTCAATTATTTCGGTGCCTTCTTCAGTTTCTATTAGGCAAATCTTGATCTCTTCATTCTCATGTGTCCTCTTTAGTTTCTAATTCTTTCCGGTGCTTCATTCAAGTTTTCTATTAGGTGGATCATGCTCTCTTCATTCTCATGTTATATCATTCACTTGCATTATCCTCATTCATTTCGAATGCTTACCGGTGTTCTCGTGCAAAACGTCTTCTAGTTTGTGATCTATATCTTTCCTATCGTTTCCAAAAGAATAAGTGGTGTGTGAAATCCGTTGCTTGTCATTAATTTAACTTGATGAAGGATAGGCATATCATAATTCTTATTCTTGTTTCATCCAAGTGATTTCAATCCTTCTTCTGGAGTCGTTCATGATATCAAATTCCTTATCCCAAGTGGTCATCTTTCTTTCCCGCAGTTCCAAGTTTTCCCAGTATCTTGTCCCGAAGCTTCATCTAAATCATTAGAAGGCCCCAATCTTGTTCTTTTTCAACCTTCAATTCTTTTATATCATCCACTCTTTTCCAGAGGTTCCTCATGGTGGTTCGTCAAGGAGTTAATTCTTTCCCGAAGTGTTCTTCAAGATTCTTGTTGGAGAAGCTCAACCATTCTTTTCTCGCATTTCTAAGTTCAATTCCTTCTCCATTGTATTTTGAGATGGTGTTATTAAATTCTTGATTATGAGGAGTCTTGAAGGAAAGTTGTCAAGAATGAGATAAGTAATCCTATCATTCCTTTCTCGGAGTTATCTTGGATAGGATTTCACCTAAAGCATTTCCAAAGGATTGTTGCTATCATGGTGTCATAAATGATTCAAGTGTCTCCTCCACCTCTTGATGACAGAAGTTTTGCATATCTAGTTTCTCTCAAGTAATCAATTGTTCCTGTTGTGGCAGGTTGTCACCGCATAATTTTGAGTTGTTTTCCATAAGCCCATAACAAGATATTCTTCTCATTGTGGATTCTCCGTCGACTCCATTCAAACATGCTTTTCAAATTCAATGGTGGTAGAAGTGTCATTTCCTTCTCCGTTCTCTTCTCTCCAAAAATCTAGCTTCTATTCTTTTGTTCCGGAGGCATAATGGTGTTGCTCTTTTCAACTATCATCTAGTTTGATTAAGATCATGTTCTTTCTTTGCTTATTCATTTAACCGGAGTGTTGTGATAACTTTTCATGATCCTTCCATCTTATGAAGTTTTGATTCTAATCCAACTGAAGTTTGGTGTCTCTCTTTCAATTTCTCTCAATCATATCAAAAATTTCCTCTCTATCCTACCGAAGTGCTGTCGAAATTTCTTGTGAATTCTTCCTTGTTCCTCATGTCATTCTTCTTCTCGTTGAAACCTTCAATGATCATTGGTTTCACTTGTTTGTAAGAGAAGCAACTAAGTTTTACCTCTTGCTCTTTCTCTTCCCCTTCTCATTCTAGATCTCAGGACGAGATCCTCATGTAGTGGAGGAGAGTTGTAAAAGCCCGGGACCGACGCTCCAGAAGATTCCCCTTTTATTTCCATTCTCGTATGTGTTTCGTCTAGTTGTCGCATTCATCATCGCATCATTTGCATTATCTGCATAGCATCGGCATTTTGTCAACATGAGTTTTCAAACTTGCATGCGTTCGTAGTTGTCGGTTCTCTCCGTTCTTGTTGTTGCCTGTTTCGAGACCAACCACACGCACGCGCCCGCGGTGTCGTTTAAAAAAACCGGTTTTTAAAGTGCATAAAAAATATTCTCGGATGGGTTCGAAACCTGGCGTGTGGTCTTACTATAGTGTAGGTAGGCCGCCTGCCAAATTTTGTCGTGTTCCGAGTTTGTTTGATACCCGATCGGTCAACCGTAGCAGTTTGGTCATCGGTTATTCGTTAGACGTTTTCGGTGTCTTAAAACCTCGCGTCACGGGACGCACTTCCCTCTCATCCCCACCTAGCCCATCTACATAGCCGCCTCAACCCACCTAGTCCTCCTCCGCTTCCGGAGCCGTCTGATCGAGATCGAACGGTCCGAAAATGGACAACCCCCCTCTCCTAGCCCCCATTTCCTATTTAAACACCCCTAGCCTACCCTAAACGGAAGCCCTAGCCCTCAACTTGATTTTCGTGCCACCCAAGCCCCAGCCGCCACCTCCATCGCCCTGTCTCTCTCCTCCCACCGCTAGGCCCGCCAGGGCCCAGATCGGGCCCTAGGAAGCCCATTTGCACCGGATCCCGCAGTCGCCGCTAGCCCTCGCATCCGCAGCGAGGGAGCCAACAGTAGCCCGCAGCCCTGCGGGAGCCAACCGCCGCCGGCGTGCGGCTCATTCAGGCGAGCCCACCTGTCGATTCCTCCGTCTCCTCTCGATCTCTCTCTAATCCACAGTTCTCTCTCTCCCTGTGACCCCCTGCAGGAGCTCCTCCATGGCCGCCCTGGATCTCCCTCCCGAAGTCGTCTCAGGCCCTCTCATCGCCGGGAACGGAACCCCCTGGCCCGGATTCGCTAGTTCCCCTCGCCTCCTCGATGTTCCGGTCGCCGGAGGCCCGCCATGCTGTTGCCCATGCTCCTTGTTCCATCATGGCCTCCTGCCTTGTGCGGGCACAGGGGAGGAGACAACGGCATTGGCCCCGTGGGCCACCGAAGCACCAAGGCCCAGTGCCCCAACTGGCCTCAGCCATGCCGCCACAATCATGGGCTTGGCCCAATGTGGTGAGAGCCCCTAAATCCCGCTCGAGTGTCATTTCGCTATCCGTCACTGGTTGCTGCTATTGGGCTAGTTAGATTCGGCCTGGGAACGTATTTTTTCAGTCTCTGCGAATTTATCTATTATCTAGTGAATAATAAAATTGCAGAAAAAACCCCGTTCTCATGCATTTTATGATTTGAGATCCGTGCATCACATGTAAAAACTTTATATATGAAACTTGACTAGAATTTTGTGTAGATTCACTACTTTCACATGTGTTTAAAATGATTAACTTGTTGTTTTCATGTATTTTGCATATATGCCATGCTAAAATGAGTTATTTCATAACTAAATAACCGTAGCTCCGATAAAAATGTTCCACATATGTAACTTGGATAGAAAAATGTGTAGAATCACATGGTGACATTTATTTTGTTAATTAGCAACTAAAAATTTATGTTAGGACATATCAGGACCAAATTCATAATATGCATATGGGGTTGTTTCGGAAATGTTATATATTGCTTCAGACCTCATTTAAAATGCCTAGATGTTGTAGTTGTATGTGCTTCACCGTTTGCCATGTTAAACAACATTTAATATTGATGAGTACCTAAACGGGAGTGAACTAAATAATTCGAACATGGAGTTTTGTCAATATGCAACTCGTTGCATATTCAACTCCACTTAATGCGTAGTAGTTGTCTGTTGTTCTTGCCATGCCATGCCATGCCCTGCATATTAAACCGGACATGCATCATATTTGTTTGCGCATCATGTCTTGCATATGTTGTGGTGTATCTTGTGTTGATTGCTGTTTCCAGATTGCTTCTTCTCGATAGAGTTCCAAAAGCGTTCGGAGGGTGAGAATTCGTTCAACTATGTTGGCACGTCTTCTTCATGGACTCGGTCTTCTTCCGAGTGGGATCTCAGGCAAGATGACCCATTTCCCTGGATACCACAAACTATCATTGCCATGCTAGATGTCTCGTTTTCTATCGCTATCTCTCGCTACCAACCACTTGTTTGTCAAGCCTCCCAATATTGCCATGAAAAGCCTCTAACCCCTCCACCTTCCTAGCAAACCGTTTTTTGGCTATGTTACCGCTTGCTCAGCCCTTCTTATAGCGTTTCTAGCTGCAGGTGCAATTGCTTCCATGTCACAACATGGACACTCTTTTGTTATCACAATATTATTGCTATTTAATTTAATGCACTTATACACTTGGTAAAGGAAGGAAGGCTTGTCCTTTTGCTCGGTGTTTTGTTCCACTCTTGCCGCCCTAGTTACGTGTGAACCGGTGTTATGTTCCATAATTGAGCGTTCCTAACATGCTCGGGGTTGTTATGGGGACCCCCTTGATGTTATTTTTAGGATAAAACTTGTCTGGGAAGGCCCAACGTTGGTACTACATTTTCTTAACAACAACTAAAATTTGCATAGGTCATGATCACCCCGTGGATTAATCAACAACCCGGGCCAGTGCTCCTCATGAGTGTTGGTCCAACCCAGAGCAACTTATTAACGCTACCCGGGGTAACTTGGTGTTTGGCGTGGTAACCATTGCTCATCCGGTTGTGCCCTGAGAACGAGATACGCGGCTCCTATCGGGATTGTCGGGACATCGGGCGACCTTGCTAGATTTGTTTTACCTTTCTCGAACGTCTTGCGTGAGGAACTCTGATCTTCTTCGGGCTATCTCGAGGTGTCGGAATTCCTTTGGGATTGACTAGGATGATCACAGGATCCATGGTCGAGGTTATTCCCATGGCGTGTGGTTAATTTGTTATGGACGAGTTGGAGCACCCCATAGGGTTAAATCTTTTCGAGAAGCCGTGCCCGTGGTTATGTAGCAAACTTGGATACTTTGTTTAACACCTGGTCATAGCAAACTTGAAGTAAACTCTAATAAAATACACGAACTGTGTGCGTAACCATGACTGTCTCTTCCCGTGAGTCCTTATCCGGGAGAGAACATGGTGGGGTTATGATTGACGTAAGTAGGTGTTCAAGATCAGTTAGTGATCATTACTAGTTCACGTTCGTTATGCATAGACCACCATACTTTACTTTCTGTCTTCGTAAGTTAGCCACTCAAATAAATGCTTAGTCGCTTGCTATAGCCTCACCACTTAACCATACCTCACCTATTAAGCTTTAATAGTCTTGATACCCTTGGAAATGAGATTGCTGAGTCCCTGTGGCTTACAGATTACTACAACAATAGTTGCAGGTATAGGTAATGTGATGCTTGAATGTGAGAGTGTTGCTTGTTTGTTGGAGTCCTTCTTCTTCTTCATCGATCTAGGATGGGTTCCAGGCGGCAGCCTGGGATAGCAAGGATGGATGCCATTTTTGTCATTTGTTTTCATACGTAGTCGGACCCTGATCTTCTGTATGATGTTTGAATATGTGTTGTATTGATGTGACTCTGATGTAGCTTGTGGCGAGTGTAAGCCAATTCCATATACTCATCTCTTCTGTACATGTACTTGTAATGATATCCATTCTTGCAACACGACGAGATGCGCTCCTATCCCTGTCGGGGCCCTCGTGCCAAAATAAGGATAGGGTCGCATCTTGGGCGTGACAATGTCGTTCCTTCGCATTGTCATGGACGACTCACCATTCATCAAAGCACCATTCATTCACCAACACCTCTCAACAATTCATCTTATCCGCACACCATCTCGGGGGCACCTAAGTTAGTAAAGAGAAATTGGAGAGCTATGCCTACGAATCAAAGCAAGGAAACTAAGTACAATGACTTAAGAATAGGTAATTACCTTCATGTCTTGCTCCTTGTCTAGAAACTTTTGGCTGGACGACGACTTGGCCTTCTGTTGGGACCCCGATCCTAAGCCATAAGAATCCAGCCTATAACACATCACATCACTTTGTGGTCTCATGCACGGTTATCTCCACGGCTGCCACCTTACCTGGGCCGGGACCATTTGCGTATTTTGACTCACGTATGTGAATGTATCGCTAGCATTCAAATGTCAAAGAACCCGGGCCGACATGTCTAGTTGTAGAACCCAAGTGGCACATTCGTATAGGGACAGGCATACTAACCCAACAATGCAGGTGCCGATCTCTAGCGTGTGTACACGAGTCATAGCAAGCTACAAGGACTCCATTACGCCGTGGGACATAAATGTCATCACTGCATGTAGACGAGTCATAGCAGGCTACAGGGACTCCATTACACTGCGAGACATTTCCTCGAAGGGACAGCCACAACAGCAAAGAAGGATACACATCGGTAAATCAATGTGTCTGGAGCAGTAGCAAGCTACCATGGCTCGGTGGAAGCACAAAGAGACATTTCCCTGTAAAGAGTACTACTAAAGGCACACAACTAGGTGTCGAACCCCATACATACCGTTGCACATCACACGTATGCACGACATGCCCGATATGCATAGATACAACTATGCCATCACAACATAACCATACAACATTACAACATTTATTTAGAAGGCTTGGAAGAGTCAACACAATAAGATGTTACAAGAAGGGGTCTCAAGACCCAACATTCAAAGCATTCAAACAAACAAGTGGAGGTTAAATATGTCTGGGTACAAACATCTACAAAACTGGCTGGAGGAGCCTGAAAAGCTACAACGACCCTACCAAAGGAACCAGACCTCTGTCTAGGATTCCCAAGCTAATCTGGTCAACATCGGACTTCATGTCGTAAATACCACTAATGAGACTGACGTCTCCTCTGCAAAAACATAAATTAAGCAAACGTGAGTACAAGGGTACTCAGCAAGACTTACATCAGAACTAACTACATATGCATCAGTATCAATGAAGGGGGTAGTGGAGTTTATTGCAGCAGGCCAGCTTTCACTCTTGGCTAACCTGTACTACGACTACAAGTGCCCTCTTTGAGGTGGGATATCGCACACGAGTCCACACATTCACCAATTCAATACACCACTATGTATCCACTTCCATCTCCCTACGAGAAGGCCATCCATAGCAATCACGCTTGTCTTGCGTATTTTAGAGTATCCACTTCAAGTTGTCTATGAACCACATAAGTTCTCCAAGTAGTCCATATCCGAGGACGCGGCTATTCGAATAATTATTTAACCCTACAGGGGTATACTTCTTCACACGTGCTCCCGCCACTTATCGCCATGTGCACGGAAAAGGCACCTCGGCAACCTTCAAGCGGAAGCCCAGCGAGGGAGTCGGCCACGACCATCAATCACACAAGACCCTAGTCCAGGTTTATCGCCTATTTGAGATTGAACCCGCATGGAAGTCTGGCCAAAGTTTCCACTACGGCCTCAAACGATGTACACAGGGTTCCCAAGCCCACCATTCGGGTGCCACTTGGTAAACCATGACACTGTGCCTATACGGCATCACATTCCACCCCGTCGGGCAGCACTATGCACGGCTGCCAACACTTTTCCTACAAACACCAGAAACTAGTTGCAACTCCTGGACAGAGATCTAGGCGATTAATAGGTCGATTGGGGTCATATTTCATGGCCCAACATGTGGTAGTAACTGTCTTGGATCACAAACACAGAACTCAGTTCTTAAGGACAGTCCCAATGAGACAACCCGCCATGTACTCCTACATGGCCTCTCATCGCTACCTTTACCAAATTTTGTTCACACACTTAACTCTCACAGAGAAGGACATGGACACTGCCATTCCGATTCATCGCCCAGATGGATCAGACCCAACACGATACGACTCTAAGCATAGCAGGCACAGTAAGCAAGCATTGATGAGTAAGCACAACAAGGCTCAAGCAGTTGCTACTCATGCTAAGTGGTTTCAACTATTTATTGTGGGAAAGATACGTCATGCAAAGGAATGGGTTCAACTACCAAGAAAATGTAACAATGGAATCGTGATTGTCCTAATGCAATAAAAGAGAGCAGGAGCGAGAGAGTGGGTTCATATCAATATGCTCAAGGGGGTTTGCTTGCCTAACAATCCTGAAGATAATAATTCGCTTCATTAGTGTCAACGGTCACATCGTTGGAACCATCGTCTACCGAGAAGGAACAAGCATCGGCAAACAAGAAGAACCAACATTCAACTTATGCAATGCACAATCATGATGCATGATATAATTAGCCAAGTTAATTGAAGTGGAATTCAAACAAGTATGAATTCCAACTCTAAACGATATTTCATATATTGTGAAAATCATAAAATGTCCTACTTGGTGATGTTAACTTGTTCAAACATGCATGATCATGGCATAAACGGATTCATTGGATTTTTCTAATCATTTTTCATACATAAATTATTTTCAAGTGACTTACAGATTATTTTCTATGATTTTTAGAAGTTTTAAACATTTTCTGAAAATGTTAAATCATTTACTGATTTGTTTTAATTCCAGAAACACTTTACTGCATCAGCATGATGTCATAGTGACATCAGCAGGTCAACAGGGCTAGTCCAGGTCAAACCTGACGTGCAGGCCCCACATGTCAATGACACAGGGTCATCTCTAGAGGCTGACTAGTGGGGCCAGGTCAACCCTGACGTGGCCAAGTCAAAGCTGGCCTGTGGGACCCGCATGTCATTGACTTAGAGTTAACCCATTGGGTTATTTTGGATTAAATAACTAATCTGGTGTTTTAATTAGTGGGTGTCTCTCCGGGGAATAGTTAGACAGGTCATTAGCGGCTAAATAAGCGGGACACGTCAACCGACCGGGGTTAGTCGCCGGCGACTAAGATCCATGGCGGAGTCCGGCCGAAGATGCTCGGGCTCACACTACAGGCCGCGGATCAATGCGTGGACGGGCTCTATGCAAAGCTGGCGATGCGCCGCATCCCTAGAAGGCAGAAGCAGGTCGACGGGTTGACTCGGCTCGTCGGGATCGAGCTCATGGCGGCGGCCGGAGTTCGGGCGTCAGGCGGCGCAGGGTTGTGGTGCACGGGGAGGCCAGTTAAATGGCTTGGTGGGCTCCTGGGAGCACCAGGAGAACGATGGGTCCACTGGAGCAAGCGGAGGGGCTCGGGGGAAGAACCACGTCGGCCATGGCAGATGGCGACTGTCGGTCACGGTGAGAAACGGTGCTATGGCAAACAATAGACCCAAGGGCTAGGGGAAAGGACCACAGGCTCACGAAGGTTCTTGAGGAGGAAACGGTGAGGTTGGAGAAGCCCTCTATGCCGCGAATCATCGAGGGGGATCGTAGGCACTCTTGGTGGAAGAGGATGTCGCTGACGATTATGCAGTGCCTCCTGCGCTGCTCTGCTCTATGGAGAAGACGATGACGACGGCCTCGAGCTTCTGGACATAGCTACTGGGCTTGGAGAGGTCAGAGGACATGGCTACGACAAACGGCGACGGCGGCTGCTCCTGGGATCGAGAAGAGAAGCGAGGCAGAGATGAGGGAGAGAGGAGGGAGAGGGGGAAAGGCGAGAGGGAGCTCGTGCACGTCTCCTCGCGTGGGAGATAGTATCAGGCGGCCCTCTCCATGGCAAGAAGGAGGTGGCGCCATGTGCGTGCATGCATGACACGCCTCTCGTCCTACTGGCGAGAGGTGGAAGAAGACCTCTTCGCCCCTGGTGGGCTGGGCTGCACTAGTGGGCCGACAAGGTAAATCAGGTGAGGGTTTTCTATTTATTTGTTTAATATTTTCTAATTTCTGCTATTTGTTTTGTTTTTGTTTGGGCAACAACATATAGCCAAAATGCCTGAAATTATTTAGGTAGTATAGTTAGAATATTTCCAAACTACACAAAAAGTTTCAGAAAAATTGAAGCAACTAAAATATTTACAATGCTTTATTAGTGATTTTCAGAAACTTTCCTAATTTATTTAATTTGCCAAAATAGTTGTTAATATATAATTCACACTTGATATGTTGTTGCCAACACTTCTCAAAGAAGGGGGGGCATTTTTAAAGAGCATTTTGGATTCACTCAATTATCTTAAGGTTTAACCTATTTGAATTTTATCTATGCTAGGGTTTGATCACCCCCATTTCAAATTAATTAGAATTTAAACATGATGACATAATGCACATGCTGATGTTGATTCAAACAATTACAAGCAAATTCTAGGGCTGTGACACCTTCTTAATATGCTGCGAGGCGTAGTAGTCTCGAACAGCCTGTACCCAAGCCTCCTGATGTAAGTTCTATAGCAGGCGCCTGCACTCGTAATCGATAAACTTTGCGGCGGCCTCCTCGTATCCCTCCTCACACCTATAGAAGGTCCGCAATCAAAAGAGACAACACTGATTAGTACAATAACTAGCTATTATTGATTTTCAATTGTGTAAAGGAGAAATTACCCAGAACTTCCTGATCACCATGTCGGCCCTCATGTGGCACAACAGACAATCGATCATCTCCTCCAGCGGGGCCGGGGTAGCCAAGTAGTGCTCCCATTTCAATCCTACCTCTTCTTGTTGACCCTCGCCGGGCAACGTGACAAACCCCGGGAAGTTATGCCGTACAATAACACCAATGATGGAGTTTGGCCTGCAGACATCTTTGGCGTGAATCAAACCCCTGCAGTATGACAAAGCCAACGCATTAGATATGTGAAGAAACATGAAGGTAAAAGGTTTAAAAGAGTAAATGCGCTTACTTCAGCGACTCAGGCTTAATCTGCCACCTCTGCTCACGGGTCGCCGGCACGGGGGGGAGCCGTGTACATGCACCCACGCTGGTAGACGGTGCCCTCAACGACCTTGTCCCCGCTATGAGAAACTTGATCCCCGCCACCATCAGCATGGCCACTCGGCTCCGGCTGATGCAGATCTAGCCAGGTATCCCATCCGGTGGATGCCTGTGGATTCTCGTAGGACGAAGCGTCTGGCACAGGAGTCTCACGGGTCGAAGCGTTCAGCATAGAAGGATCTTCGACCCAAGGCTCGTGGACAGGAGTCCTTGTAGCCTCCACCTCAGATGAGTCCATCATACAAGTCTTGTTCTCGGGTGAATCAGCTGGGGGAGTCGGCGAGGAAGGCGTAGCAGCCTTTGTACATCTCCTACGGCCAACATGTGTAGCTTTCGGAGCTCTCTTCTTCCCCTGACCTCCTCTCCCGGTGGGCAACTTCGTAGACGAAGAAGCGCCCTCGAGTAACCCAATATTGTCGTACAACGCTCTCTAGAGAGTTTGGGTGGAATAGAAGTACCCCTCCCACCACGCACCGACAAAGGAGCCTCGGATCGCTCTCGACCCGCGCCCAACATATTTCAACACCTGCCATGATAAAGAGTAAACAAAATTAGTACAACATAAAAAAATTGAATACCGACATGAATAATAATATGTATATATATAATTTGAGTGTATCATCATCACGTATACCTAACATGAACTAATAATAATCGTCATCGTCTATATAATTTCGGGATCAATAAATCCATCATCATCATTACAATCATCAATAAATGCATCATCATCACTATCGGGAGCAACATGTGGAAGGCCTCCTTTATGTAATCGGTCAAGCGTTGAGAGGTCATCCGTAGCTGTAACCTCTTCTTCTTCCGTCTCTTTGTGTTCCGGCTCAGGGGTGAAGTCGGATTCACTATCGTTGTCTACTTCAATGTTCTGGGGTGAAGTGGGAGCGGTTGTTGAAACGGTTTTTGGAAAGACGTTTTCTTGGAAGAATTCTCCTTCATATGTGTCTGGGTTAATGTGAGGTTCATAATCATATTCATTGACGGGAGGAGGTCTAAAACGTGGCGGCACATCAAAAACAACATCCCAACCATTCAGATCTAGATCAGTTTGGCACGCCCACGGTAGATGGAAAACTTGGGTCGCCTATTGAGCCGTAATATAGACATCGGGAACATATAAATGTGTGCTTTGTTTGATTTTGAATAGCCCTATATGTTCATGAATCCTTCTAGTCTCCTTTGGCTGGAACCAATAACATTTGAAGACTACGACGTTTGGTGTGTTTTCACCAAAGAATATAAGTTCAAAAATTGCTTCAACTCTTCCATAATACTCGACACCTCCTTCACCAACAGCGGAGACACAACAATTTGTAGACTTTCGGTCGGCCATAGATAGCTCTTTGCCAAAAGTATGAAAGTGATACTCGCTGATGTCGTATTTGTCAAATGAACAGACTTTATAGTCAAAACCATTAGGGACTTGTCTCAGTTCAGCATCCATAGACTCTGAATTAGCCTACAAGTATGATATGAAAGGATTGTTGCATTAGCCGCAAACTAGACGACGAAATGAAATGGTATAATGGAAATTACTGTTTGTTTGAACCAAGAGATGAAACCGGGATAGCCGCCTCCATGCTTTGCCAAAATCTCATACTCTTTGATGGAATCCTTTTAGATCACCGCTCCATCCGAGAATTTGGTGACATATCGACTATATCACATATTCGGGAATAAGAGGAGTTCAAAGGAATTAGAAGTTGTGAAACAATGTACCGAGAACTTACTCGATGTACGACCGCACTTCTGTAAGGTTGTTGAAGATATACAGCGAAATAGTCTGCCATTCTTTCGAAGCACCGACTGGTGCAAGCTTCCCTTGGAATAGGCTGAGGTTGGATCGAACTTTTTCACGGTCACCATCATTTTACCGAGGTTTCGCATTATGCAAATGACAATTCTTGGCTTCGTAGTGTGCTGTCATGAAGTTTGCCGCCTCCTCGGTAATGAATGCCTCGGCCATCGATGCTTTAATTCTACGTTTATTTTTACATTTTGCTCGAAGCGTCTTCTGCATCCTCTTAGTTGCAAAGAACCAATGATTTTGCATGCCCCCCCTATCTTGCCTCGGTCGGGAGATGCAAAATCAAATGTTGCATTGGATTAAAGAAGCCCGGTGGAAAGATCTTTTCTAACTTGAAGATCCACTCCGACGCCAACTGTTCCAGGTCATCTAGCACGTTAGGCGATAGCTCTTTCACACAAAGAGCGCAGAAGAAATAGCTCAGCTCTGCCAGTACTAGTCCTTCATCCTCGGGGATAAAGCCACGCAACATCATCGGCATTACCTGCTCAAGCCATATGTGCAAATCATGACTTTTGAGACGAAATATTTTCAATTTGACAAGACTCTCTCCCCTCTTTAGATTCGCTGCATACCCATCGGGGTACATCAACTGCATTTTCACCGACAAGATCATTTCCCTCATAGATGGCCTTCATAGATTGAACCATGCCTTTGTCTTCCTCCGGTTCTTCTCTCCTTTCGGTTGTCACATGTTTTGTAACGGTCTATCACATAGAGCCTCCTGATTGACTCTAGCTTTAGAATTATCCTTCGACTTTCCCTCTATGCCGAACAATGTACCAAAAAGGGCCTCAGCGATATTCTTTTCATTGTGCATCACGTCGATGTTGTGTGGACAATGGAGGTCTTTAAAGTAAGGCAGATCCCACAAGCATATCTGGTGAGTCTAGGCGTGTTCTGAATTATACCCTTTGAAGTACCCTGGATGCGCTAGATCAGGCTCAAGAGCGTTTATCTGATCCAGGGTCTGTTGGCCTATCAATGCAGGTGGTGCAGATTTTTTGACAACTCTTCCTTTCATGAAATTCTTCTTGTATTTTCCGAACATATGACGAGGATCCAGGAACTGTCTATGCAAGTCGAAGCAAGAATACTTGCAACCCTCCTGCAACTAACAGAACTCAAGAGCTGCCTTGCATGTTGGGCATGGGAACCTTCCATGCACACACCAGCCAATGAATAGCACATATGCCAGCAAGTCATGCATCGAGTACATGTACGACACATGCATTTTGAAGTTATGTTTTGTAGCGGCGTCATATGTCTTGTTCCCATTATCCGAAGCTTCTTGCAATTCATCCTTAAGAGGCTGCATGTACACATTCATACCAAACACATTCAACCTTAAGATTGAGTGGAGTGACAAATTCAGGCCAGCAACTGTATTGGGTAGCCATCATACCAAACACATTGAACCCATCCGTGATGATGGCGACTCGAGGATGCCTTGGATCTGCTGCTTTATCCTTATGTAATGCATCGAAGTGCTTCCACACAAAAGCATGTGAAGTGTGTCCCAATATCGGATTCCCATCTGCACCTAGTTCGGTTGTTTTGCCTAATTTATGCCACGTCATCTGTCTGGCCATCTCTTCGACCATGAAAATAAGTTGAATTCTTGGTATGATTGGCATATACCGAAGAACATTAACTAGGATTTTAGTTTGACTCTTCTCACCCATATAGTTGTCTACCACAACATACCAAGAAGACTTGCAAATGGGACAATACTTCAAGCCCACATACTCAAGCCTAAATAGGGCACATCCATTTTCACACGCATCTATCTTCTCATAGGTCATCTTAAGCACACGTAGGATTTTGTCTGACTGGTACAGATTTGCAGGCAATACATGGCCTTTGGGTAGAAAGCGACCTAATATCGTCATAATCGCGTCGTAGCATTCTCTGCCTAGGTTGAACTAAGCCTTCAGAGCCATTACTTGCGCGATGGAATCCAGCTGACAAAGCTCAGTGTGCTCGTGGACAGGACGTTTTGAAGACTTGTTGTCATTTTCTCAGGACAGATGCCATGGGGTGGCTTATCATGAGTGGTTGGGGCCGGAGGATGCCGACAGGCTCCGGGTGTGAGATTGGGCACAAGTGGTGGTGACACATGATGTACCCAGGTTTAGGGCCCTCCATGGGAGGTAACAACCCTAGTCCTGCTTGGTCTAGTTGGATGGATGGGTATGTGTACAAGGATGCTCCTGGAGTTGTGTCTAGAGGAGGAAGAAGGAGCAGTCGGCTTGTCTTCCTCTGATACTAGAGGAGGGAATGAGAGTTTTGTGGGTGCATGTTTGAGACCATTCGTCCCTCTCCGATGAATAGGGGGCTTGGGAGGTTTGTAGGCCAACCCCCTGGCTCTTACAATATGTCATAAGTAAAATAGTGGGGGCGGCTGACAGTCTCTCCGGCTGGCAAGAGGGTCCTGCCACTTGCGCCATCTTGTTGTGGGAGGGGTCCGCCGGCCGAGTGGTCCCTTCTCCCGTTGGTGCCCGTCGGCCGGCTCTGTGATTGGTCCTCGCCCACCTGCCGCGGCACGGCCCATCCGGGGGGCGTCGTCTAGCGCCAGCCGACCGAAGTCTCCGGTACGGCCGACGCCACTGTAGCCATGCCGGGACAGGTAATCAAGTGGCGAGGGCGTGCCGGCACTGTTCCCCCGCCCGGTTGTGCTCACCAAGATTAGCGGCTAGGACGGTTGGACTGTAGCCATGCGCTGCACTGCGTAAGCGGATACTATAGCCATAGGGCTGCCCGTCGTGCCGGCCACGTTGCATCGTCTTACCTGCGCACAGAGGGACGGGACGGGACGTGTCCGTCCCGACGTCAACGGAAGAGCCGGCCGCGCCTAGCCGTCCAAGGGCCCAACCGGCTCCTTGATCAGATGGCCGGGGCACCAGTCGGCACTGGCGTGCGCTGAACGTCCTCCAGTCGGCCACGGCCAACTGGCCGCATAGTTTTTCTTCGAAGTGGAAAGGGGGAAGACCCCGTTGCTTTGGCCTACTTAGGGGTATAAACCCCGTCAGTAGCCCCCAAAGCCTATGGGGGCCCGCGTCTAGCGGACGGTGGGGAGCCGGCGGCTTCCCCTCAGCATCAGCCGCCCCGACTCAAAGGCGAAGGGGCAGCCGGGTCGGCCGTTGGATCCGACGCCTCTGGTTCCGGCGTGCTGCCCTGGGTCCCACGCCTGTACACAGCACGCCACGCCGTGAGTAATGATGTCGCGGGTACTGCGCACGCGGGGAGACGAGACGTCGCCCAGGCCTAGCCCATTAGGGCCCAGGCATAGCCCTCGTAGGCCTCGGGGCGCAGGAAAGGATACTGTGCGCCCCGAAGTGGCTGTTACGGCCCAGGGCCACCCACGCGCGCGCAATTTCCAGGAGGAGTGGGTGCAGACGATCCCACATCCCCCAGTCGTGGCTTCCCCTATAAAAGGGGAGGAAGGGCAGGAGGCGAAGGTACCCGTGCCCCACTTGCCTCCTTGCCGCCCTGCTTTGTCATTGCTTCTTTCCTTCCCTCGCACGTCGTCGCACCCGAGCCCGCGCCCGCGCTCGCACATCGCACTGCCGCCGTGATGGTTGATGGACGCGGAGGCTGTTGGGCTGGTTCCCTTGTGGTTGAGGCGGACATCGCCGAGCTGTGCCACGTGCGGATGTTGCCGTCGGTGGAGCGGCTGGCCGCCCATGCGTCAGACGATGAGATAGCACTGGCACCGCAGCTAGGGGAACACGTCGTGTTCCTCTAGCGCTTCTCGCGGGCCTTTAGGCTCCTAGTGAGTCTCTTTTTCCGTCTTCTTCTTGACACTTTCGAACTCCAGTCGCACAACGTTGGGCCAAATTCGATCTTGTACCTCTCCACCTTCATGACATTGTGCGAGGGGTACCTCGGCATCCTCCCCTTCCTCGAAATCTTCAATGCCCTCTTCTATCTCAAGTCTTTGAAGAGCGATGCATGCGGGGGCACGGTGGTCTGCTGCCGTGGAATCGCTCGCTTTCCCCCTCTCTCGCTGATAGAGTCTGTCAAGGGGTGGCACCGATCGTTCTTCTACGTAAAGAACATCGACCCGAGGACGGATTACATCCGGCTGCCACCATTCGAGGACCGGCAGTCCTCCCAGCAGAACTGGCAGGGACCTGCCTCGCGCGGCGTGGCTATAGACGAGCTCGCCCGGCTCTCGTAGCTAAAGAGCGCCGAGGGGCTGGTTGCCACCGACCCAGTGGCGGCCTATGTCTCGCGGCGAGTGTAGCCCCTCGAGATGAGGCCACACTGGATCTACGACATGTCCGATCGGCACGACCCCTACCGGCAGTCCACCGTCGAGCTGACGCCGGCTCAAGTGGCGAAGCGGGTCAACGCCCTCACGACGTTCAAGCTTAAGCCCGCCTCATGGTCCTTCGGCATGGACCCGTACGACCGCATAAACCGGCCTCATTTGGTGAGTTTTTCGTCGAGGCGGTTCTTTCTCGTTTGGTATTCCCCAACCGGCAGCCGGCTGGAGAACTTACGTTGAAGTGCCGACCACAGCTGCTGGTGCGACAGAACACGTCGGACGGCCCACACCCGCAGATCTTTGAGGCAGAGCGCGAGGACTCCGACTCTCGAGACTTCCAGACGGGAGGCCCCCCAAAGGAACGAGTGGACTCCTTGAGGGGGCTGACAAGCCAGCGGGTCTGCGAGGCGGCGCTCCTGGCGGGGCCGGAGGGTTCGGCGCAGCCGGGGAACCCAGCGGAGCGGGTGAGTTCCCTCTTGCCCCCTCCATCCGGGACTGGACAGATGACGATTTGATGATTCTAGACGGACCTGCTCCCGTGGCGCGCTAGGACCGGAGGAGCGAGGAGCGACCGGCTCGAGGCCCAACGGCCGAACCGGCCGGCCAGGGGAAGAGGCCATCTCACGGGGGGGAGCCTCGTCGCCCGGCCCGAAGCGGGTGAAGGTGGCCGCGCGGAAGCCGCCACCACGCGGCAAGCAGGCCCTGCCCCTTGTTATCCCGTAAGTTCTTCATCTTTGTGCGAGTTTTTTCTTTCGCCTTGCGAGCCGGTTAACGACCGGTTTTTGGATGAGGAGTCGTCGAGGGAGACGACGGATGTCGCCAGCCGGCTGGCCCGCAAGCACGCGGCCACCCAGCGGGAGGAAAAGAGGAGGCTCGTGAAGCTGCGAGCCTCTCGGTCCGACACGCGAGGATGGGCCACACACTCTGGGACCTCAAGCGGCTGGAGGCGAAGGGGGTCGGAGGACCCCCCACGGGCTATGGACTCGGCTGCAGAGTCCACCCGCATGTCGAGGCCTCCGTCAAGCGAGCCACGGGGCGCGTCCATGGACTCGCCAGCGCCTCCGCCTGTGCAAGAAACGACCCAGGCGAGGGAGGCGACGACGGAGCCGGCTCCCGAGGCAACCCGGCCTGAGGTGCCGGAGGTGACCCCTCCTATGGCCGAGCTGGCCCGGGTCGTGATGCCGGAGGTTCCGGTGGTCCCGGAGACGGCGGCCATGGAGGTGGAGGTACCTTGCAGCGCGACCGATGCACCAGAGCGTCCGGGAGAGGAGGCGGCTGCGGCACCGGGCGGGGGGCGGCAGGAGGCGACTCCTGGCCCCTTGCCATCATCAACCCTCCCCCGGCGGCTGGAGCCGCGGCGAGCCCAGGTTGCAGCGGAGGATGGGCCCGGAGGGCCCTGTGGTCGATGCAGGAGGTCATCCGGGACTAGGAAGCGCTGGTGAGCGCGTCGGCCCTCCTAGCCCCCAAGACAGGTGGCCCGGTCCCGTCCTTCGCGGACATGGGCAGTGTCCTAGACCGGTGCCAGTAGGACCTACCCCGGTTTGCAGAGGTAAGCCGGCACCTTCGCCTTAGTGTTTTTACTGGGCGCGCGCGAGCGCACCCACTGGGTGTAGCCCCCGAGATATGGCCGGCTGGCCGGCTGACGGGCAGCCAGGCCGGATCTCTTTTGAGCATGTCTGGACATTTCCCCACTTTCTTGCGACAGGAGGGAGCCTCTCTACGGCAGAAGCTGTTTGCGGAAGCAGTCGCCATCCATGATCGCGACAAACATGGGTTGTACTGCCTGGAGGAGGAGGTGGCGCGCGTTCAAGGTAGGTTGCACTTTGTAGGAGCGGCATATAGCCGCAGGGAATCGGCTGATGTTGGTTGCATCTTGCAGGCGAGCTAGCCACCCTCCGGGGGGAGAAGACCGGGCTTGTCGCCAAACGGGACCGGCTGGCGCAGGACGTCCACGCAGCCGCGTAGGAGACGGACCGGCTGGCCGCGCTGCTGGTCGACGAGGAGGCGGCTCGCGACCGGCTCAAGGCCGAGGCGGCAAAGGAGGTGGCAGCCTGGGAGGCGGCCGTCAAGGAGGCGGCTGACGCCGGCCTGAGGACCGCCGCCCTTCAAGGCGAAGTGACCCGCCTTGAGAAGACGCTCGAGGATGTCAAGGGTTCTCTTGCCACCTCGGAGGCGGCCTGGAAGTCGGACCACGAGGCGGCGCTCCACTTCGCCATTGGGGTGGACGACGTGATCGAAGGTAGGTGCCAATCTCTCTCTTTCCCCAGCCGGTTGCTCTTCCCTTTGCCGTTTCTCGTGCTTCATCTTGCTTTTTCTTTCCTTCTCTTTTCCTTCCCACCAAGGCGTTTCCCGGAAACTCATCGCCACGCCGCGCGCGCCGTTGAGGAGCACCGGGAATACCTTCGGGAGTGCGGTCACCCCATCGAGAAGCATGCCATGTGGGACATGGACAAGATTGGGATCGCCGTCGAGATGTGGATGCCCCATCTCGAGAGGAGCATGGAGCAGCTCAAGACCACTGGCAAGGAGGTTATTGCCATGCTGTGGCCGGGCCACGGCGGAGCTCCAATGCACCGCGTGGCTCAGTGGCTGGAGCACGCCGCCCCCCTCCTCGAGGCCTGGAAGGCATCGGCCGCCCGAGCCGGGGCACAGATGGTGCTCCGGTTCGTGATGTCTTGGTACCGCGACATGGACCTGGGTTGACTGGCGACCATGCGGGACATGTTAGCCGTAGAGCGGGAGGCCCACGAGCCGGCCCTTGTCCAGCGGGCCAACGAGCTCGCGTCATACGTTGACGCGGACGAATTCCTGCCGCCCCTTGGCGAGGATGGCGAGCCGTTGCCCGAGGACTCCTTCGGCATCCCTCATGGCCCTACGGATGACATAAGTCGCTGACGAGAGCACCGACTCAAGTGGCGAGACGTCCAAGACTGAGGAGCCCGCCTCGAAGGCTAAGGAGGCTGACCCCAAGACTGTGACCACCTCCGAGGCGAGGACCGAGCCGCTTCGCGACGCACTGGCTGGGGGCATGCCGGTTGGTGACGCACCGGTGGCCTAAGCCCCCTGGCATCTCTTTTATCTTCTCTTTTCCTTGCGTGTACAAACTTGAATCCACGCACTAGGGGTCTTTGTGTAATGAACCGAATGTTGTCCGTGGGCCACTTTTGCCTTTAATGTTTATGTCATGAATATCTTGTTGTGTTTTCCTTGTGAATCATGCCGCCTTGTCCTTATCCCTTTTCGTCCGCCATGACTCTTTCCGTTTCTACTCCTTTTCCCCCTTGGTTTTCGCCCCGCCAGCCCGACAGCCGGGAGCCGGTCTATAGCTGGATCAGGGAGTCCGCCTCAGGGGAGCCGGTTCAAAACATAGGAACCGCGGGGTTTTTTTGGGATAAGTAGAGTGGTAGAGACGCGGAGAGGGTCCGGCTGGGCCTTGAAGGGGTCTCCCTTTGTTTTGACTTTTCGTGTGAGCCAAGCCTTGCCGCCCCGAGGCCCCGTCAACCGGACAACCGAGGGCCGGTTCTGTAGCTGGTACAGGTGGGGAAGATTGGCCAGCACAGGCTACTTAGCCGTTTTTCAGGGAGGCACTTCTAGGCCTAGCTGGCTAGCCCCCGGGCCTAGGAGCCAGGCCGGGGAGCCGGTGAGTGAGGAACACTTTTGAAAGATTCGAAACAGGGAGTGCCCCAAGAGCTGGCTTGGGGGCCCATTGCATTCATAAGCCCAAAAGGACAGGGATACATACATACATTGATTTTTCCTCAACAGTAAAACGGGCGCAAGAGTGCTGCGTTCCATGGGCGCTCCGTTTCTTTGCCGGAAGCGTCTCTTTTGCGCTTCTGCGGCTTCTGGGCGTCTATTAGGTAGTACGCGTTGTTGCGTAGCGCCTTGCTGATGATGAACGGGCCCTTCCATGGGGAGGACAGCTTGTGTTGTTTGGCGGTTCGCTGGATCCTTCTGAGGACCAGGTCCCCCTCGCAGAACGAGAGTGGATGGATCCGCTTGCTGTGGTAGTGCCGGAGCGTCTGCTGGTAGATCGCCGTCCACCTCAAGGCCAGTTCGTAAGCTTCCTCGAGTAGATTGACGCCATCTTCTCTTGCCTCCTTTGCATCCTTCTCCGTGTACAGGGTGACCCGAGGCGAATCGAACTCGATGTTGGTGGGGATGATCGCCTTGGACCCATACACAAGGAAGAAGGGAGTGTAGCCAGTTGACCGGTTCGGGGTGGTCCTGAGACTCCAAAGGACGGCCGGCAGCTCGTCGATCCAGCAGCCGGCCGACCTTACCAGCGGCATCACGAGCTGGGGCTTGATGCCGGATAGGATGAGGCCGTTCGCCCTCTCGACCTGGCCGTTGGACTGCGGATGAGCGACGGAGGCCAGGTCGAGCCGGATTCCTTGTTTGGAGCAGAAGCGCGCGAGTGCGCCCTTGGCGAAGTTGGCGCCGTTGTCGGTGATGATGCTGTGGGTAACGCCGTAGCGTACCGTGATGTCATCGATGAACCGGACGGCCGTGGGGCCTTCCAACTTCTTGATTGGTCGCGCCTTGATCCACTTGGTGAATTTGTCGATGGCCACCAGTAAGTGTGTCATGCCGCCTCAAGCGGTCTTGAATGGGCCCACCATGTCCAGTCCCCAAATGGCAAAAGGCCACGAGAGGGGGATGGTTTGGAGGGCCATTGCCGGCAGGTGGCTTTGCACGCTGAAGCGTTGGCAGCCCTCGCACTCGTAACCAATTTCTTGGCCACGTCAAGAGCCGTCGGCCGGAAGAAACCGTGGCGGAAAGTCTTGGTTACTCGGGTCCGGGAGGCGGCATGATGCCCGCACTCGCCCTGATGAATGTCGAGGAGGATCTACAGACCCTTTTCTGGATCGATGCATCGCTGGAAGACATCGGTGGTGCTGTGGTGACCGAGCTCATTGTTAATGATGCCGTAGGCCGTGGCCCGGCGCTAGATTTGCCTAGCCAAAGCCTTGTCTGGAGGCAGCTCACCCCGAAGAAGGAACGCTAAGATGGGTTGGGCCCACGAGGGGGCCGGGACGGCGGCCGGCTCGAGAGCCCCCGGGACTGGTTGATCGGTCCCCGGGACCGGTTCGCCGGCTCCTAGGGCCGGCTCGGGATCCCCCAAGGCTGGTTGGCCATCCCCCGGGTTTGGCTCGCCGAACCCCAGGGCCGGCTGGCTGGTGACCCTCATGACGGCCGTGCCACCGGGGCTAGCCGGCTCGATCGGGGCCGGTTGGGCGGCCGACGATTCGAGGGCCGGCGGTGATGCTGTCGGAGAGGCGGTCGGGGCCGTTGATGGTCTGGTGACGCCCGCCGGCATGAAGATTGACTCCAATTCTAGGGAAGGCTTGATCAATGGCTTGAGCAGCCGTTCGATGGAGACGCCGGCTAGGATGGCCTGCCGGGTTGAGCCAATCTTCACTAGCGCATCCGTAGCCTCGTTGTCCGCTCGTGGGACGTGATGAAACTCACAGCCCTCGAAGGAGTCGGTGAGCTGTTGTACGGGGAAGCGGTAGCTGGCCATGTTGGCGTCCCTGGCGTCCCATTCACCAGAGACTTGCTACACCACGAGGTCGGAGTCAGTGAAGCAGAGGATGCGCCTGATGCCGATCTCCTTGTCGAGCCGGAGGCCATGGACGATGGCCTCGTACTCAGCCACGTTGTTGGAGGCGGCAAAGTGGATCTGTAGGGCATATTTGAGCTGATCACCTTTCGGGGAGGAGAGGACTATGTCGGCACCTAGGCCGGTCCTCATTTTCGAGCCGTCGAAGTGCATCCGCCAATGCGTGCAGTCTGGGGGAGGCGCGACGAACTCCATCTCCGCCTAGTCGACGAGGAAATCCGCCAACGCCTGTGACTTGATGGCGGTTCTTGGCTTGTACCGGATCTCATGGTCGGCGAGGGCGATGACCCACTTGGCGATCCGGCCGGTGGAGTCCCGGCTGCTCATGATCTCGCCAAGCGGGACCGTGCTCACCACGGTAATGGTGTGCTCTTGGAAGTATTGCTTGACCTTCCTCGCAGCGAAGTATACGCCGTAGCACATCTTTTGATACTGGGGGTAGTTTTGCTTGGACGCGGAGAGGACCTCACTAAGGTAGTAGACGGGCGCTGGACCTGTAGGGACTTGCCCTCCTCTGGCCGCTCGACCACCAGAATGACATTGATGACGCGGGCGGTTGCTGCGATGAAGGCGAGCTAGGGTTCCTTCTCACCCGGCGCGGCCAGGATGGGCGTGCGGGTGAGAGCCTTCTTGAGGCCGCGGAAGGCCTTGTCCGCCTTGTTAGGCTAGTCAAAGGCGCCAGGCCTCTTGGTTTGACCCGGCTCGATCAGAGTCATCTTGCGAAGGAGCCCGTAGAGGGGCAGGGTCTTCTCTCCCAGCCGGCTGATGAACCAGCTAACCAAGGCGAGGCAATCGGTGAACTTCTGGACGTCGCAGAGCCGGGTTGGTTTCGGCATGCGCTCGATCGTGCTGATCTTCTCGGGGTTAGCTTCGATGCCGCGGGCGGACATGAAGAAACCCAAGAGTAGTCCGGCGGGGACGCCGAAGACTCACTTCTCCAGGTTGAGCTTGATCTTGTATTCGCGTACGTTCGCGAAGGTCTCTCAAAGGTCTTCAAGGAAGCTGAGGTGCTTCTTGGTTTTGACGACGATGTCGTCGACGTAGACGTGAACGTTCCTACCTATCTGAGGCAGGAGGAACTTCTGCATACATCGTTGGAAGGTGGCACCAGCATTCTTCAAGCCAAATGACATGGTGATGTAGCAGTAGGCCCCGAAGGGCATGATCAAGGAGGTCTTGAGCCGGTCTTCAGGATACAGCTTGATCTGGTGGTAGCCTGAGTAGGCGTCCAGGAAGGACAGCAAGTCGCAGCCGGCCATGGAGTCGATGACTTGATCGATCTGTGGCAGGGCGAACGGGTCTTTGGGACATGCCTTGTTCAGGCTAGTGTAGTCGATGCACATGCGCCAGGTCTTGTTCTTCTTCAATACCAGGACTTGGTTGGCCAGCCAGTCCGGATGGAAAACTTCCATGATGAACCCGGCTGCGATCAGCCGGGCGATCTTTTCGCCTATACTACGTCGTTTCTCCTCGGAGAAGCAGCGCAGGGGTTGCTTGACCGGCTTGGCATCCGGGCGTACGTGGAGTTTGTGCTTGGCAAACTTCCTCAGAACACCCGGCATGTCCTTGGGGGACCATGCGAAGATGTCCCGATTCTCATGGAGGAAGTCGACAAGCTCGCCTTCCTATTTGTTGTTGAGGCGGAAGCCGATGGTGACGCACTGTGTTGGGTTGGCCGGGTCAAGCGGGATCTACTTGGTGTCCTTGGACGGCTGGAAGGAGGCCTCGCCGGTGGATTGCGAGGGTGGAGCCGGCATGGCCGGCTGGCCAGCGGCAAGGGCCACGAGCAGGTCGAGCTGTCGTTTCTCCTCAGCAATCTCTAGGGCCTCGGCCAGCCGGCTGCCATCTCGAGCGCATTCGAGCGACATCTTGTAGTCCCCTTGATGGTGATGATCCCCTTTTGGCCCGTCATCTTGAGCTTGAGGTAAGCATAATGCGGGACCACCATGAAACTGACAAGAGCCGACCGTCCCAACAATGCTTGGTAGGGGCTCGCGAGGTCCACGACCTCGAACACCACTGGCTCATGGCGGAAATGACCAGGTCTGCCGAAGAGGACGTCGAGCGTGATCTTGTCGGCATGGAAAACCGTCCGGCTTGCCAACAGATCTTCTATCTTTAGCCCCAGTTTCTGCATCGTGTCAAGGTAGAGAATGTTGATGCTGCTGCCGCCATCTATCAGCACCCGCGAGAAGCGGCAAGACCGTTCCTTGGTGGCGATGGTGGGGTTGAGGACCAAGGCGTAACTGTCGGGATTTGGCATCACGGCAGGGTGATCGGCCTGGCTCCAAGTGACTGGCTTCTCCGACCAGTGCATGAACTGGGGAGTGGCCGGCATGGTGGCGTTCACCTCACGGCGCAGCTGCGCTGAGCGTGTTTGCCCGTCTCTTCACTGGTGAAGACGATCTAGCAACCGTCCTGGTTGGGGAACTGGTCGATCAGGCGACCATCATTCGGAGCCGTTGTTGGCGCCGGGGAGGCTGCTTGCGTTGGCGCCGGCGCGCAGGCTGGCGGCACGGGAGGAGCCGGAAGGCCGCCCCCCGAGGCCAGTCGCTGTCAGAAGCTACACTGCCAGAGCATGTGCGTAGAGGGCTTGGCCCCTGAGTGGTTCTTGCAAGGTAGATCGAGCATTTGCTCGAACGTGAGCTTCGGCTGCCAGACAGCCTTGCCGGTGCGCTGGCGCTGGCCGGAAGGCTGGGTAGCCGGCTCTTGATCCTCGACGGTATTGACCTACCGGCTCGAGTAGCGGGAATCCAGCTGGTCGTTCTTGCGCTTGTTGTTCTGCGGCTGCCGGTTGTCGGTAGCCGACCAGGTCGTGGCCAGCGTCGTCGTTGCCTTTGCGGGCAGGGTCGTCTTGACCCGGATGGCCGAATCGGCAGTGGCGTATTTGTCCGCCTTGGTCATGAGCTCGGTGAGCGTGGCTGGCTCGGAGCACAGGAGCTTATGCTTGAGAGGGGTGCCGTCCCGGTAGCCCTCAATAAAGTACTGCATGGCTTGGACCTCGTGTACCCCCTCGCAGGAGATGCGGAGCTCGGTCCATCGGGTGAGGTAGTCGCGAAGGGACTCGTCCGGCCCCAGAACGTACATGGTGAGTTCACGGGGACGGTCGGGCCGCTTGTAGGTGCCGGTGAAGTTGCAGACGAAGGCCTATTCGAAGTCCATCCAAGTGTTGATGCTACCGGCCACCAGGCTGTTGAACCAGGTGCGGGCCGAGCCGGTCAGCATAAGGGGGGCGTAGCAAATGGCTGCGCACTTATTCCCCCTGGCGATACCCACCGCGGTGGTGTAGTCGATCAGCCAGTCTTCGGGTTTGGCAGACCCGTTGTATTTCGGGGTGTCCCTAGGGAGCATGAAGCCGGTTGGGAACGGCTCGGTGCGAATCCGGGGGCCAAAGCAGGACGGACCAATCGAGCCCTCCTCCTCGAGAAGGTCAGATTGCGCGAGTTTGTCGATGCGGTTGCGGGCGTCGTTCTCGCTGCGGGGGACGCACGGTCCGAGTCGAGCCAGGAGCTCGGGGCGCATGGAGGGTGGCGCCGACTGCCGCGACTCGTGCCGCGGAGGCGGCATGCGCCCCTGGCTACGCCGGCTATCGGATGCCGGTGCTTCGTGGTGGCGGCCGCTCCGAGGCAGTTCGTTGGTGCGCCGGCTGCTAACAGCCGGCTGCTCACTCCCCGGCGTCTGAGAGGGCCGGGGGTTCTTTGCTTCGGCCCGATGGTCGGAAACGCGATGGGAGCAGGAGTACTGGGCCGCGTGACGGCCGGCAGTTCCAGTGCCCTCGCGCTCAGGCCTGGGGCCTTCAGTTGCGGCGCCGCCCGTTGCGAGCAGATGCTGCTGTGCGTCAGCAGCATCGATGAGCTCCTTGATGTGGCACTCGTGGGCGACACGCTCTTCGCCCTCCAAGGTAGCCAATTCCTCGTCGGCCACATTGAGAGCCCACAGGTTAGCCGCAGGGGTGTCGTAGACGGGCATTTTGCCGCCGAGGATTTTAGCAACCATGCGACCGTGATCGCGCATAGCCCCACGCCGGCTGGGCTCGGCGCGAGCCGGGGTGAGTCCGTAGGCAAAAGCGTACTTCCGCTGCGCCGCCTCCATGCGGCGTCGCATGGTTGCGAGGGCGGTGGCATCCTCGAACAGGATGCGGTGAGCCGCCTCAAGATCGGCCGCGGTGGTGTCGGGGTTCGCCGTCGGGGCGATCGGAGTGCTCAAGCCCTGAAGGGCCACACCGAGCGGGTCGGAAGTGCCGACGCGGGCAGCGGCAGCAGTAGCCGCGACCTGCGCCCGTCCGGACATGGTCGAGGAAGTGATGGCCATCACCCCCATGCGATCATGGGACCCGCTGGGCTGGGCCGCAACGAGTGCGCCCACTACTGTGGGCGGGACAGCGCAGACGAGCACCCCCGCGGGGTATTCGTCCGGCCGGAGCCTCGGCAAGGCTGAGCCTGCCAAAGCTCTCGGTGAGCGCGTCGATGTCGGCCGCGAGGCTGACGGAGTTGCCCACATGGCGTGCTAAGGCAAGCCCCACGAGTTCCCCACGGTTTTGCCAGGACGAGCGACGACGGCGGGGAATGGCGAGGGGCCCTGCTTGGAGCATGAATTCGGTCGGCGCCGCATATGGCCCCACGGTGGGCACCAACTGTCGTCGTTTTATCATGACAGATGCCATGGGGTGGCTTATCGTGAGTGGTTGGGGCCGGAGGACGCCGACGGCTTCCGGGTGTGAGATTGGGCACAAGCGATGGTGACACATGATGTACCCAGGTTCAGGACCCTACGTGGGAGGTAACACCCCTAGTCCTGCTTGGTCTAGTTGGATGGATGGGTATGTGTACAAGGATGCTCCTGGAGCTATGTCTAGAGGAGGAAAAAGGAGCAGTTGGCTCGCCTTCCTCTGCTACTAAAGGAGGGAATGAGAGTTGTGTGGGTGCGTGTCTGAGACCATTCGTCCCTCTCCGTTACATGGGGGCTCGGGGGGGTTTATAGGCCAACCCCCCGGCTCTTACAATATGTCATAAGTACAATGGTGGGGGGACCCGGCTGGCTAGAGGGTCCCGCCGCTTGCGCCGTCTTGTCATGGGCGGGGCCCGCCAGCCGAGTCGTCCCTTCTCCCATTGGGGCCTGCCGGTCGGCTCTGTGATTGGTCCTTGCCCACCTTCCACGGCACGGGCCGCCTGAGGGGCATCGTGTAGCGCTAGCCGACCGAAGTCTCCAGTATGGCCGACGGCACTGTAGCCACGCCGGGACAGGTAATCAAGTGGCGAGGGCTTGCCGGCACTATTCCCCTACCCGGTTGCGCTCACAGAGGTCAGCAGCCAAGACGGTTGGATTGTAGCCATGCGCTGCGGTGCGTAAGCAGCCACTGTAGCCACAGGGCTGCCCGTCATGCCGGTCACGTCGCGTCATCGTACCTACGCGCAGAGGGACGGGACGGGGCGTGTCCATCCCGATGTCAACGGAAGATCCGGCCCATGGGCAGCCGGCTGCGCTCACCCGGCCGAGGCCCCACCGGCTCCTTGATCAGACGGCCGGGGCGCCAGCCGGCACTGGCGTGCGCTGAACGTCCTCTAGCTGGTTGCATAGTTTTTCTTCGAAGCGGAAAGGGGGAAGACCCCGTTGCTTTGGCCTACCTAGGGGTATAAAGCCCATCAAGACTCCAACATTTCATTGAAAGCCTTTGCAGATTCCAGCATCTCATCGTCCGAATCCCGAGTATCATCAAAGTCTTGCAGCATGTCTTCGATCATGGTACCATGCTCGTTTGTGCAATGACGAACCACCTCACCTCTGGCATGTTGGGCAGACTCACCATGATATCTCCACACCGTATAATCAGGCGTAAAACCCTACTTCTACAAGTGTTTACCCATTTCATCATGTGTCCACTTTTTATAGTTGTCACACCGGACACAAGGGCACCAGGTTATTTCCTGGCCATTTGCAAATGCGGCACTTAGAAACCCTTTGGTTTTTGTTAACCATTCAATGGTCATTTCTTTCTGACTAGGGTGACCGGTGTACATCCAAGCACGATCACTCATCTTGCCTACCTACTAAACACACAAGAAATATATATATATAATTCATCATCTATATTCATCCGTTAATCATGTTTGTCAGTTTTATTATGTCCATGTAACCTACATGCTAAGAGGTAAATATAGGTCCTAATCCCACCCGAGTATGTGTAGATTGGGTTCATTTTCCCATGCTCTGCTTCGGATCCAACGTAGAATTTCGGCAGCACCTCCCCGCTGTTCTCCTTATACATGTCTCGGCAATAAGCAAAGAGGATATTTACCCATAGAACAATAGGGAGGCACTGACGAAATTCCGCATCGGACCCGGAGCAGAGCATACAGGGAAACAAACCCAATCTACACATACTCAGGCTGTCCATGGATAACGTTGGGCAATTTGAAAGGATGATGGTTATAAATATGCAAAGACATGCATATTTATAGATGTCGTCCTGTCGAACGGGAGACGCATACTGGTCATGCATATTGATGATTGAAGACACCTATAGCTAGCAAGTTTCATCGGCACGAAGACCGGAACAAAGCAAATTAAGGGGGAGTAGGAGAAGTCATTTGTGCTCACCTACGAATGCAGGGGTGGAGCTCGTCCAATGCATGGGGATGTCGTTGAACAACTGCACATTGAAATTCACCCGATCAACACAAATATGATGTTTTTATAACAGGAACGGAAAATATGTGACCTAACTCATAACTTACAAAACTATGACCCCGTAGGCCTCTAGAAGGCCGAAAAGCACCTTCTCGTTCAACAAGAGACAGAAGAGGTGTCGAGGGTCGGGGGTCAGTGGCGTTGGGAGTCAGTGACGTCGACGATCCGTGGCATCGGGGGTAGGTGGCGTCGGGGGTTGATGGTCAGTGGCGTCGGGGGTCAGGGGTCAGTGACATCGGTGGTCGAGGGTCAGTGGCGTCGGGGGTCAGGGATCAGCGACGTCGGGGGTCGGGGGTCATTGGCATCATGTCAGGGTGTCAGGGTGTTGTGTCTGGGCATCGCATCGGGGTGTCGAGGCATCGTGTTGGGGTGTCGGGGTATCGTGTTGGGGCATCGGGTCGAGGCGTCATGTCGGGGTGATGGGGCGTTGTGTCGGGGTTTTTTCTTGTTGTTTTTTTTCTTTACTAATAAATAAACCAACTAACCTAAACCTAAACTAACCTAATAAACCAACCGAAAACTAAACCTAAACTAACATAAAACTAAAACTAAACTCTCCTACAAAATAAAACAAAAAACAAAAAACTCACCTTGGAGGGGCCGGTGGAGGATGAGGCCGGTGGAGGACGGCCATTGTAGGGAGGACACCGGCACGACGGGGATAGAGAAGGTCCACGGGAAGGGAGTACCGGGGGGAGGGGAGGCGATGAGCATCGCGGGGAGGGGTGGTAGTAGGGGCCGGCGGCGATGCTGGGCGTAGGGGCTAGCGGTGGGGCATCGCGGGGAGCGGGCGGCGGGGAGGGGCGGCTAGGGATGGAGAGGCGATGCGGCGTCGTGAGGAGCAGGCGGCGGGGAGGGGCGGTGGGGAGGGAGCGGATGTGTGGCGTCACGAATACAGGGCCGGCAGCGGTGCTGGATCGACGGTGGGGCTCAGCGGCGTTCGGCGTGGCTGGGCGGTGGGTGGGGCATGGGTGAGTTGGTGGGGAGAGATATCGAAGGGGAGAGATAGGGGAAACGGTCACTTACGGCTGTTAGGGACGGCCATTAGCTAGCCAAGTCTTTGTCATCCACTAGCGGATGGCAAAGAGTGCGCAAGCAGACGGCAAAGTAGCAGCGGACGGTATCTAGGCCGCCCACCTGACCTAGCCCACTCCACGGTCTAGTGGGGCCCATCTGGGCTCTTTGCCTTCTACCTTCAGGCCCTTTGCCATCGGCTGGCGGATGACAAAGACTTGGCTGATGACCAACTGTGTACTTGTCGCCCGCCACTCCTGTGTCGTCTACTTTTTCTAAGATGACGGCAAAGACATTCTTTGCTCGTCAGCCAGCTAATGGCAAAGAATTGGCAGACGACAAATGTCCCGATTCCAGTAGTGGCTATTGGTTATTGGCCGTAGAGGTGTCTCTGTCATGTCTGCATATTTCTCGAACCCGTGGGGTCTGCACACTTAACGTTTGGTGACGATATAAGTATACTTGAGTTTTATGTTGGTGATCGAAAGTTTTTAGAGTCCCGTATGAGATCCCAAACATGACGAGGAGCTCGGAAATAGTCTGGAGGTAAAGATTGATATATAGGATAATAGTGTTTGGTCTCCAGAAGGGTTCCAGAATTCACCGAAAGGGGTTTCGAATGTTTCCCAAAATGTTCGGGTACAAGAACACTTTATTTGGGCCAAGGTGTAAAGCCCACGAGGCTTTAGGAAGGTGCAAAAGGGATTTTTGTGGAGGTAAGGGGCTAGACGTCACGGACCCTGGTGTCTGGGGCCAAACGCCGAGGAACCTGGCATCTGGTCCTGGAGTCCGAGGTGGACTTTTGTCTTGCGTGCCAAACCAACTTTGAGGAGGCTCTTTCTCCAAGTTTCGGCCCCAGGGCTTAACATATAAATAGAGGGGCAGGGCTAGCACCCAAAACACATCAAGATTTCTCCAAGCCGTGTGCCAGAAACCCCGCGCCTCTAGTTTATCCCCGTCATAGTTTTCGTTCGGCTTGGCGAAGCCCTATGGAGATTGTTCATCACCACCACCGTCAGCACGTCTTCGTGCTGCCGGAACTCATCTACTACTTCGCCCCTCATCAAGTTGTTCATCTGTTGAAGACGGTGGTGCTGGCCATTCAACGCTAGATCGTGATTGGATTGCGGGACGGCTTGCAATTTGGATCGCGATCATGTTCGACTACATCAACTGCGTTTCTTAATGCTTCCTCTTAGCGATCTACAAGGTTATGTGGATCCAATCTCTCCTCTCCTAGATGCTCATCTCCCATATTGTTCTTCGTCAAGCGTAGGAATTTTTTTGTATCCCATGGAACATTGCCATAAAGCTTCCTCCCCCACAACGGCGCTAAAAATTCCTTCAACGTGGCTTGAGACTGCATTGGTATTTCCCCAAACAGGAAGGGATGCAGCACAGCGACAAAAGTATTTCCCTATGAAACCAAGGTATAAATCCATATATGAAGATCACACACCCACTTAAACATCACCTGCACACAAATAACAAATACTTGCAACCCGACGCGAAAGAGAGGTTGTCAAGCTCTCTACGGTAATAAGATAGATTAGGTAATGATAGTTTTGGCAAATAGATCTCCCAAGAACACAAAATAAACTAAGTAAACAAATAGTGCAGAAAGGTATTTTTGGTTTTTTGTATTAATAGATCTAAAAACAAAAGGTCAAAATAGTATATCAGAAAGCAATATGTTGGAAAAGTAGACCCGGGGGCCATAGGTTTCACTAGTGACTTCTCTCATGAGTATAGCACACGGTGGGTGAACAAATTACTATTGGGTAATTGATATAATATCAAATAATCATGACAACATCTAGGCAATGATCATTATATAGGCCTGATGTCCCAGATAACTAGACCAAAACGATTCTGCATCTACTACTATCACTCCACACATTGTTCACTATCCAGCATGCATCTAGTGTATTAAGTACATGGGAAAATGGAGTAATGTAATAAGAACGGTGACATGATGTGGACAAGATCTATTCATGTAGGAATAGACCCCATGTTGTTATGCATAATGGCAATGATACATGTGTGTCTTGCTGCCCCTTCTGTCACTGGGAAAGAACACTACAAGATCAAACCCATCACAAAGCACCTCTTCCCATGGCAAGAAAAATCAATCTAGTTGGCCTAAATAAACCAAAGATTCGAAGAATAAATATGAGCCTATAAGTAATCATGAAAATAAGAGAACAAAGAAGACTCAAATGATATTCACGGATAGAAACTGATCATGAACTCAAAATTCATCGGATCCTAGCAAATGCACCGCAAAAGTCATTACATCAAATAGATGTCCAAGAGAACATCGTATTGGGAATCATAGAGAGAGAGAGAGAGGAAGGCATCTAGCTACTGCCTGCGGACCCGTAGTTCTACGGTGGACAACTCACACCTCATCGGAGAGGCACCTATGATGAAGAAGAACCCATCCATGGTGGTGTTAGATTGGATCTCGAGGTTCTGGAACTTGCGACAGCTAGAATTGTGTTTTGTCGGCTCCCCTAGGTTTTTCCAAAATTTTGGGAATTTATAGGCTTGATAGTCGGTTCAGGGGTGTCCCGAGGTGGGCACCCACCACTAGGCTGTGCTAGGGGCCTCTCGCGCAACCTGGTGGAGGGTGGCCACCTTGGCCCCCTTCTCCTGGTGCTCTTTGGCCCATCCAGGCTCTTCTGGTCCAAAACAATTCTCCAAAAATTCCCGTAGCATTTGGGATCCATTTGGTAGTGATTTTCTATGAAGTAAAAAAAAGCAAAAACAATAACTGGCACTTCGGAACTATGTCAAAAGGTTGGTCCCAAAAAATGAAATAAAGTTGCTATAAAATGATTGTAAAACATCCAAGATTGATAATATAATAGCACGGAACTAGAAAAAATTGTAGATACGATGAAGATGTATCATCCGCAAGACATGCGAAGTCGTTGTGAAGCCCTTGGGAATCCAAGAAAGCATCACACTTCCACTTCGTGGGGGGCATCCACCAGTTGTTCACATGTTTGAAGTCCTTGGAAGTCCATATCCCTTGTTCCAGGCATGCTTAGAGTGCAATCCCATGACCATCTTCCTTGTGGTAATCACTGATCTCATCATTTTCTACACACAACAAAAATAACAACATAAATGGTAAGTTTAACGTGGGGATCAAATTCTAAAACTACCTAAGATCGATTCTAACCTATTACTTTGAATCCTCATGTGCAAATCAATCTGAAATTCAAAATATTATGCATTTCATCGAGGACATGAACATTGATGAAACCACCACCAAAACTTTCAAGTAAACCATGGATCAGAGGAGATATTCACCGAGGATGAAGATGCACGTATCACGAACAGAATCTGCAAAGAAGGGAAGGTTTTCGAGAATTTTTGTTAGGGTTTGACAGAGAGATGTGATAGTTTTGGGTATTGGGAGAACGCAGAAGAAGACCCACTAGCGCCGGCGGCTAATGTTTATAAAAAATTAGGCGAAATGGGCGCTCCTACGGGCCCACGCGCTTGTATGGAACATTGTCTCACATTCAAATCGACTGGTCTAGGATTTAGTTCCCTAAAATGGAAGCTCAAACGGGCCCAACCACTCGTTTAAAATGTCGTCGGTAAACCTACCTATCTAAAGCCTGCCTAGCAGAGGTCGAAATGGGCACTCGGACGGGCACTCGTGCTCGCCCGATAGGTCGTCTTTCTCTCTGTTTCTGCGGACACTTCTGGTCGTGATGTCAAACAGCCGCGCAAACGGGCGTTGGCCCTCATTTAAAAGGCCATATTCAGCTTTGTAACTTGTGGTTGGTTTGGGCGCAGGCAGTCATATGATACACCATTGAACTCTCTTTCTGTTCTCTGTATTTTGTCGGAAAGTTTATGCGACTGCACGTACGGGCGGTAGTGCCCGTCTGGAACGTCGTCGTTGTCCACTGTTCTTTTCCTCTTTTGTTTCTTGTCCTAGTTCCTCTTTTCAAGACTTCTCCTTCAACAAAATGGTTAAAAAACTTTTTCAAGGGGTTGTCATCAATTCACTTATAGGATCAAAATATGGACTAAAACAAAGATAAAATTTTCTTTAAAACTAAAGATATATTGGGTTGCCTCCCATAAAGCGCACCTCGGTATTTGAATTGTATAGCTCAACCATTTACCTATGTATTTTATCAACTATCAGGTGGTCATGGATTGTCTCTGCTCACCATATATAACCATTTGGGCGGTGGTACATATTTCACCCTTGCTCGTGGCTTCTTCACGAAAGACTTGACTATTTCTTCTTCGCAGATTATGAAGGTTTACTTCCCTTCTGAGCAATCCAGTGAAGTTGTATTCAAAATGGCCTACGAAGGATAATTGATAATTTTACATGTTTGGGCATACCAAGAACAATAAAATCGGTAGGTATAACATGCCCGCCCAATCTCAATGGAGCTTTCTTAGCCATTCCCACTGGGTTCTTTGTGGACTTGTCTGCCATTTACCAAGTTATACATGTTGGTATACATTCTAATAAAATTCAACTTCTGATAAAGAGTTAAAGGCATCACACTTAAGCCTGCTCCTACATCACAAAGATCGTTATTTATATCAAGATTACCAATAGAACAGGATATCATGGGTATATGTGGGTCTCCCAATTTCGCTGGTATCTTGTTATCAAAGGATACTCCATTATCATGGCAATGTGTTCCTTTAGAGTCATACTCCTTTATTTATTTCTAGCGCAACACATGAACTTAGCAAAAGTAGGAATCTTTAACTTATTGCATTGACATTTTAAGATCAGCTATGGCTTGAAGAAAAGAAGAGCATAATGCATCATTTTAAGGTGGTCTTACAACCTTTTTTCGCTTTCCTTCTCCTTACATTTCTCTTTTTTCGTTGCTTGACCACTAAACTTCTTAGTTGGATCAGGTGGTTGTTTATTTATTTCCACCCTGGGTTCTTCCTCTTCTCCTGCTTCTGGAGTTTCTCCACCACTATTGTTGCCATCGGTTGTTTCTGCATAGAGTCAACATCTTTTTCAGCTTCTGCTTCGTCTCCCTGAGTATCTTGATGGACTTGTTCTTCCGGTTCTCCTTCACCAAAGAGCAACTATCCGCTATCTTGAGTTTGTCTTTGCCTCTCTAGTCTTGTTTGTTCTTTCTCTCTTCCATACCATTATGGGCCCCTGGGATCATGCGTTCTCTTACCACTATGGGTAAATATTTCATTAGTAGAAACATGATTATCTAATTCAGCAAGAATCATAGCTTGAGTCTAAGAGATTTGAATACATTGAGTTTCTACCATATGAGAGTGTTTATTAAGATTCTTTAGCGCTTTCCTTAATCCATCTACATATTGTGAGAGATATGCTATTACCTTTTCATTATGATAGATACATCTTTAAAAGTCTCTGTTGAAGCTATCTTGATGAAATTTAAAGTTGTTCATCGTATCTTGAAGCTCATCTTCCCGATGATAAATACTGAATATACCCACTTTTTCATTGATAACTTCTTCAACAGGCTTACATTTCTCTTGTGTTACCTGATATATCTACAACGTATCTATAATTTTTATTTTCATTAATATGCTATTTTATATTATTTTTGGGACTAACCTATTAACCTAGTGCCCAGTGCCAGTTTATGTTTTTCCTTGTTTTTGAGTATTGCAGAAAAGGAATATCAAACGGTGTCCAAACGGAATAAAATTCTATGATGATTTTTCTTGGACCAGAAGGAACCCAAGAGACTTGGAGAAGAGGCCAGAAGACCCACAGGTGTTCCACAAGCCACCTAGGCACGCCCTAAGGGCGGGGCCATGCCCCTGGCTTGTGGGCCCTCATAGCTTCTCCAACCCAAATTCTTCACCTATAAATTCAGGAATATTCCCCCAATACCAAAAACAGCCACGATAATACTTTTTTGCCGCCACAAGCCTCTATTCCCATGAGATCCCATCTTGGAGCCTTTTCCAGTAATCTGTCGGAGGGGGATTCGATCACAGAGGGCATATACATAAACTCCATTGCCCTTCCGATGATGCGTGAGTAGTTCACCACAAACCTTTGGGTCCATACCTAGTCTCTAGATGGATTCTTCTCTCTCTATGTTCTTGAATACCATGTTCTCCATGATCTTCATGGAGATCTATCTGATGTATTACTCTTTTGTGGTGTGTTTGTCGAGATCTGATGAATTGTGGGTTTATGATCAGATTATCTATAAATATAATTTGAATCTTCTCTGAATTCATATATGCATGATTTCATATCTTTGCAAGTCTCTTCGAGTTATTGGTTTGGTTTGGCCAACTAGCTTGGTAATTCTTGCAATGGGAGAAGTGCTTAGTTTTGGGTGCAATGTTGCGGTGTCCTCACCCAGTGACAAAGTAGGGGTAGCGAGGCACGTATTTGTATTGTGGCCATCAAGGATAAAAATATGTTTTTTTCATCATTTTTCTTGAGTTTGTCCCTCTACATCATGTCATCTTACTTAATGTGTTACTTTGTTCTTCATGAACTTAATACTCTAGATGCAGGGAGGATTCGGTCGATGTGTGGAGTAATAGTAGTAGATGTAGAATCATTTCGGTCTACTTGATACAGACGTGATGCCTATATGCATAATCACTGCCTTGGATATCGTCATAACTATGTGTTTTTCTATCAATTGCTCGATAGTAATTTGTTCACCCATCGTATTATTTTCCTTCAAGAGAGAAGCCTCTAGTGAAACCTATGGCCCCGGGGTCTATTTTCCATATTATATTTTCAGATCTATAATCCAAAAATACCAAAAATACCTTGCTGCAATTTTATTTACTTTTATTTAGTTTCACCTCTAGCAATCTTTTATATCTATCTTTATCAAATCTCATCCTTGCAAGTAACCGTGAAGGGATTGACAACCCCTTTATAGCATTCGGTGCAAGTGTTTGATTGTTTGTGTAGGTGCATAAATTGGGGCCCTGATTGTACCTCCTACTTGATTGATACCTTGGTTCTCAACAATTGAGGGAAATACTTATCTACTTTGCTGCATCACCCTTTCCTCTTCAAGGGAAAACCAACGCAAGCTCAAGAAGTAGCAAGAAGGATTTCTGGCGCCTTTGCCGGGGAGGATACATAGCAAGTCTACATCAAGCCTACCAAGTACCCATCACAAACTCATCTCTTGCATTTATATTATTTGCCATTTTCCTTTTTTTCCTCTCTCCCAATTCTAAAACGATTTTCAAAAAAACAAAAAGATTTGCCCTTTTATCCGCCTTTCTTCTATTCATCATGTCGTTTGCTTTTTGTTTTCTTCTGTGTTGGATCGTTTGCTCGTCTTTATGGATCAACCCAAAAGCTTTTATCCTTATCTTAGGAAGTGTGAACATATTGAGAATAATGCTAAAAGTTTCATGTCGCTCCGATTTGACCATAATAATTTCTTTAGAAACGAGCTTAAAGAACAAAAGGCTATGCTGGAATACATGAATAAAGAACTTGATGATATGTCTAAGTAGTTTTATGGTTCGAAATCTCAGTTTTCTCATCTTGAAAATTTAGTAGGCCAAATTTCTGATAAATAAGCTACCTTAGATAATAAAATGGTCCCGAACCCAAAATCTTTAAATAATGATGAACATCTTAAATTGATTGATGTGACTCCTATTGAATCTTTGTTTTCCAATATAAATCTTGATAAACATGGGACTGGAGATAAGTTAACTTTAGTTAAAAGTTGTCCCAATGATTCGGAGTTTATAGATCTTAATGCTAAAATTGATAAAAGTGGGATTGAAGAGGTCAAAATTTTAAATATCAATGAACCCACTCTTTTGGATTTCAAGGACTTTAATGATCATAGTTTTTATTTGATTGATTGTATTTCCTTGTTCCAATCCATGTTGAATTCTCCGCATGCTTATAATCAAAATAAGGCTTTTACTAAACATATCGTTGATGCTATGATGAAATCTTTTGAAGAAAAACTTGAGTTTGAAGTTTCTATACCTAGAAAGCTTTATAATGAGTGGGAACCTACTATTAAGATTAAAATTCAGGATTATGAGTGCCATGCTTTGTGTGATTTGGGTGTTGGTATTTCCACGATTCCGAAAACTTTATGTGATGTGCTAGGTTTCCATGAACTTGATGATTGCTCTTTAAATCTACATCTAGTGGATCCACTACTAAGAAACCTATGGGAAGGATTAATGATGTTCTTATTGTTGCAAATAGGAATTATGTGCCCGTAGATTTCATTTTTCTTGATATAGATTGCAATCCTACATGTCCTATTATTCTTGGTAGACCTTTCCTTAGAACGATCGATGCCATTATTGATATGAAAGAAGGAAACATTAGATTCCAATTTCAGTTAAGGAAAGGCATGGAACACTTTCCTAGAAAGAAAATAAAATTACCTTACGAATCTACTATGAGAGCTACTTATGGATTGCATACCAAAGATGACAATACCTAGATCTATTGCGTTATGCATACCTAGGGGCGTTAAACAATAGCGCTTCTTGGGAGGCAACCCAATTTTATTTTTATGTTTTTGTTATTGTTTCTGTTATTTAGTGTTTTACACATTATTAACTCTGTAGTAATTCTGTTTTGGTGTTTTAATTAGAGTTTGATCCAAGTAAGACCTTTGGAATGGTCTATGGTGATTGTTAATTTGATCTTGCTGAAAAACAGAAACTTTTTTGCTCAGTCCGGGAATTTTATAAATTCACTAGAGAGCCGAATGAGTCTGAAATGATTAAAAAAATTATACAAATTTCCCAGATTTTAATAATTTTTAAGAATTTTTGGAGCTACAGAAGTATTCAAAGTTTACAGATTTCTACATAATGTTCTGTTTTTAATAGATTCTGTTTTCTTTGTGTTCTTTGCTTATTTTGATGTACCTATGGGTTGTATCGGGGGGTATGAACCATGGATAAGTTCGAATATATTAGATATTACACCAATATATATAAAGCATGAGTTCAGAACAGTACCTAAAGTGGTGATTTATTTTTCTTATACTAACGGATCTCGTGAGTTTTCTGTTGAGTTTTCTATTGTGAAGTTTTCACGTTTTGGGTAAAGATTTGATGGACTATGGAATAAGGAGTGGCAAGAGCCTAAGCTTGGGGATGCCTAAGGCACCCCAAGGAATATTCCAGGATACCAAAGATCCTAAGCTTGGGGATGCCCCGGAAGGCATCCCATCTTTCGTCTTCAATCCATCAGTAAATTTACTTGAGGCTATATTTTTATTCACCACATGATATGTGTTTTGCTTGGAGCGTCTTGTATGATATGAGTCTTTGCTTTTTAGTTTGTGTAACATCCCAAAATATCATTTTGAAATGTTATGATATATAGCTATGCATCCTCATCATATTGTTTGAATGAATATAATGGTTGAAGTGTTTCTTTTGAATCTCTGAAATGTCACTTTAATCTTTCCCTTTTTCTTTTTTCACCTATTTGAAAACCTTTGGAAAAGTTCAAAGAAAAGAGGGGAGTAACATGACACTCCAGACCAGGGGCATCTTGGTGAAATATTTGAACAATAAAACCAGGGGGCTATTTGAAAAATTATTGCAAAAGGATTTAAAATCAAATAAGCATTTTTCTGAAAAAAATATTTTTTTCAAAGTATTCAATATGATAGAGGAAAAATGTTCATTGAGTAGCATTAATTCTCCTGATCATTTTGATATATATATTACCTATATTTGGAAATGTTTTGAATGCTTTTAAATGAGTTTTACTGCTCTGGATATTAAAAAGGAAACGAAATTAATTTGAAACGGGCCGGCCCACAGCAGTTAATTCCCGAAACAGCTCCGAGCCGACCGACCGACGTGCTGACGCCACCCTCCCTCTCTCTGACGCCCTGGCCCCACCACCCGATCCCGAAGATGCCGCGGTCGCCTTCCTCCTCGCGCCAGACAGAGCTCGCCGGAGATTCCTCTCGCGACGGATCTCCCTCCTCTTTCCTTCCCCGACCACCACACCGGCCCTATAAGTAGCCCCGACCCTCTGCTCCTCATTCCACCCCCAAGCCCCACTCTACCTCGCCAGAGCGCTGCACCACACCCTCGCCGGAGTTCGGATCCCCACCGAAGCTCCAGGAGCTCGTGCCCGTCGCCTCTGTCGCCCCAGCCCCAACCGTCGCCACCAGAGTGCGTCGGAGACCTGCCGTCGTCGTTTGCAGCCCTCGGATGCCGTCCCCAACCACCGGAGCACCGCCCCTGACGACCTCGTCGCCTTGGCCTCGCCGGAGAACTCCATCGCCAGTGACCCCTTCTCTGTAAGCCATCGAACCCCTCCGTAGCCGTTTGATCCTGATCCGACGCGTAGGATTAGATCGTTTTAAAACCCGAACCGGTATCCTCTAAGAATCGGTCGTCCGCCCGATTAGTCAGATCTCGCACACCCCGTAGCCAACCAGAGAACGCCACGTAACCCTATCCGTTCGATCAGTTTTATTTTCTTTTTCTTTTCTGCTTTAGAAAACAGTATGTTTTCAAATCTTGTTTTTATCATATCTTTCAAACTATTTAGTGTTTTTAGTTGATTCTTTTTGCATCAGTTCAAAATTTTGATGTAGTTTATGACTGTATGCTTAGTTGTCAAATTTGGGCTTTAAATTTTGAATCTAATCAAATTTGTTCAAATTACTAAAATCTGCCTAACTATAGTTTAAAAATATTTTTTTGAGTGAATATTTTTGCCAATGTTTGGTATTAGTTAAACCTATCATTCTACATGATTTGACTATTTTTTGAATAAATTTAGTTACTGTTTTTAACAAAAACAGAATCTGTTTAGTTCCTAATGTAGTTTAGTTATCTTAATTTTAATTTAATTTGAACCTGAATTAGTTTAACTTTTGTTAATAGTTTTCATGAGTTTCTGTTGTTTCAAATATTTAGGTAACATTACTTGCTAATATTTAGAATGATTGTCTAGTTTTATACTATGTTGTTATAGGAATCTTTATACCTTTTTCATTAGGTATAGTTTTATAAAACAATTTAGTTTTACTTTCACAAACTAGTTAGATGATTAAGTTAGATTTCTAATAAATAATTTTAGTAATTCTATTCTGTTAAGTAACATGATGATAATAATATTAGTGTTAATAATATTATTGTTTTGGTTTCCTATTCAAAAGTTATAGGAACATTCTAGTTATTTTCTTTTTAGTAATGTTTCTTTACACAAAAGTTTTAGTGAATTGGATTCTGTTTACTAAATTGATTTTCTTTACTATTTATTTTTCTACTAGATATTGCTTGGTTATTTGTCTTAAAGTAGTAGCAGTAGAAGTTTTTGACACTAAAAAAAATTTGTGAGACAAATATTTTTATTTTGATTTCTTTCTCTTGATTGATACTGTTGAATGGTTCTAGTATTGTTTGTTTAACCTTGATGAATTGTGTGAATTGTTTTGTATTTAATCTTATAGTGTGCACTTGTTTGATTCGTTAGATCATCCGGAGTGCGAAGCTTGTTATTTAGAGTCACTCGAGTACGAGGATCATCGGCAAGGCAAGTCACTTTGACCATGTATACCTATGCTTTTATTGCATTAGTTCTACCATCTCCCCAATTGCATGCAAAGTAGGTAAATTGGAAACTTGGTTACATTGTTGTAGTATCATGTGGTAGGTACCCCCCCTCAACCCCCTTTGACACATTGGCCTCGGGAAACGTTGTTTTACTTTTGCTATGCTATTAGTAGACGGGGTTGGTTGTGTGATTCTTGAGAGTTGTGAGTTAATAATTTCAAGACCTACATGATGATCAAGTCTTCAAGACTCCAAGTTTTCAACTTACCTTTGGGTGGATGATGGTTGAACGGCGCCCTGGAGAAACCAATGGTTAGCCTAGATGATGCTGGAGATGTGCCAGTATTCATGCGGAAAGGTCCACCCAGGCACAAAGAGATGGATGGATGCTTCAAGACCCAAGGCTTACCTGCACAGCCACAAGTCATTATGGGCTCTGTCTTGGTTGGATATCGTGGTGACCCTGGACAGGCGGTGCTACGAGATGTAGAAGAACGGTAGGAAAGGATGGGCACCGATAGAGTCGCAGGGAAACCCTTTAAAATACCATGTTTTGGTCATCCGTTTCTCAAACACCATGAAGTGCGAGAAGTCCAACGAAGGTGACCAAATCTTGTGGGGAATGTGTGCAAAACTCTACAGAGTACCCAAACCTAATCGATTAGTCGCGTCCACGGTCATGGACAGTTTGAGCCAAAGGAACTAAAACTATCTGGAACTCTCAACACAATTAATTATATTGATGTGGGTTATTAATGTCAACTTGGGTATGAGAATTGGTTGGTGGAACCATCTCATTAATCAACCAACATTTTAGTAATTATGACTTTGCCCTCTCTTGTTGTAGGAAAAACTTGGCTTTATGCAAAACTTACTACCCCACCTGCCATATTTGCATATAGACTAGATGATTACTTTACCCCCTCTCTTGTGACTTTGTCGGCATATACAATATGCAGACCTATATGGCTGCAACGTATCATGTTGCAGAGTACTTTTCCGACCAGGAGTGAGGACACGCTCTACGCTCGATGAGATGCCCTTGGAGTCAGATGGACTCATCTACCTTTGAAGCTTCCACGAGTTTATGGTTTAGTTTATCTCGTGAGTTGGCCTTCAGCCACTTTATTGTAATCATTATTGTAATAAAGGACTCGATATGAGATTTAGATTAATTATTGCTGTGTGATTTCCCTTTGATATATACATTGATGTACCGTGCGTGTACCAGCATGATCTTGGGATGGTACAGAAACACCGGAGATTCGACCTTTCAGGTCGGGTCGCTACGGAGATGGACACAATCATCCTTGCTGCACACATATTTTGAGAGAGGCATGCATCAGTCATGAATTTATTAGAATAATATATGCGCTTCACTTATATGTTTTGAGCTAGGCAATTTTGCTCTAGTGCTTCTGTTATATCTTTTTAGAGCATGGTGGTGTTTTATTTTATAGAAATAATTCAACTCTCGTACTTCACTTATATTATTTTGAGAGTCTTTAAACAGAATGGTAATTGGTTTAGGTTATGAATTTAGTCCTCATATAATGGGCATACAAGAGGGATATAATTAAAACTTTCATATAAAGTTCATTGAATACAATGAGATTCTGATTCCTTGCATTAAGTTTCAAGATATAAAGATGGTGATGTTAGAGTCATGCTAGTGAGTAATTGTGGATTGGTAGAAATACTTGTGTTAAAGGTTTGTGATTCCGTAGCATGCACGTATGGTGAACCATTATGTAACGACATCGGAGCATGATTTGTTTATTGATTGTCATCCTTTGCGTGAGGGCCGGGAGCGTGCGATGGTTAACTCCTACCAACCACTCCCCTAGGAGCATGCATCTAATACTTTTGCTCTGATAACTAATAGACGTTTGCAATAAGTATGTGAGTTCTTTATGACTAATGTTGAGTCCATGGATTATACGCACTCTCACCCTTCCACCTTTGCTAGCCTCTCTAGTACCGTGCAACTTTCGTCGGTGCATAAAACCCACCATATACCCTTCCTCAAAACAGCCACCATACCTACCTATTATGGCATTTCCATAGCCATTCTAAGAGATATTGCCATGCAACTTCCATCATTCTGTTTATTATGACATGCACCATCATTTTCACATTGCTTTGCATGATCGTAAGATAGCTAGCATGATGTTTTCATGGCTTGTCCGTTTTTTGATGGCATTTGCTATGCTAGATCGTTGCACATCCTGGTACAATATCAGAGGCATTCATATCTAGTCATATTTTGTTCTAGGTATCAAGTTGTAATTCTTGAGTTGTAAGTAAATAAAAGTGTAACGATCATCATTATTAGAGCATTGTCCCATGTGAGGAAAGGATGATGGAAGCTATGATTCTCTCACAAGTTGGGATGAGACTCTCGACTTTAAAAATAATAAAAGAGGCCAATGAAGGCAAAAAAATAAATAAAAAGAGGCCAAATATGCCCACCAAAAATAAAAATGAAATGAGAGAAAAGAGAGAAGGGACAATGCTACTATCTTTTTTTCCACACTTGTGCTTCAAACTAGCACCATGATCTTCATGATAGAGAGTCTCCTATTTTGTCACTTTCATGTACTAGTGGGAATTTTTCATTGTATAACTTGGCTTGTATATTCCAAAGATGGGATTCCTCAAATTGCCCTAGGTCTTGTTGAGCAAGTGAGTTGGATGCACACCCACTTAGTTTCTTTTTGAGATTTCATACACTTATAGCTCTAGTGCATCTGTTGCATGGCAATCCCTACTCACTCACATTGATATCTATTAATGTGCATCTCCATAGCCCATTGATATGCTTAGATGATGTGAGACTATCTTCTCCTCCACCATATTCTATTCCACCTATTGCTTGACTTGTCATCGGGGTTGTGCATGATCTAAATACTTTGTGTGGGGTAGATGGAGCATAGCCAGAACATATGATTTTGTAGGGATAACTTTCTTTTGCCATGTTATTTTGAAGAGACACGATTGCTTTGTTAGTATGCCTGAAGTATTATTTTTTTATGTCAACATTAAGTTGTTGTTTTGAGTCTTATAGATGTGAACATTAATGCCACAGTAAAATATTACATGGATAAATATGTTAGGTAGCATTGCACATCAAAAAATCTGTTTTTATCATTTACCTACTCAAGGACGAGTGAGAATTAAGCTTCGGGATGCTGATACGTCTCCAACGTGTTTATAATTTTTTATTGTTCCATGCTATTATATTATATGTTTTGCATGTTTTATATGCATTAATATGCTATTTATATTATTTTTGGGCCTAACCTATTAACCTAGTGCCTAGTGCTAGTTCCTGTTTTTCCTTGTTTTTGAGTATTGCAGAAAAGGAATATCAAACGAAATCCAAACAGAATAAAATTCTATGATGATTTTTCTTGGACCAGAAGGAACCCAGGAGACTTGGAGAAGAGGCTAGAATACACATGGGTGGGCCACAAGCTACCTGGGGGTGCCCTAGGGGGCTTGTGGGTCTCCCGTAGCTCCTCCAACCCTAATTCTTCATCTATAAATTCAGCAATATTCCCCCAATACCAAAAAGAGACATGATAATACTTTTCCTCTGCCGCAAGCCTCTGTTCCCGTGATATCCCGTCTTGGAGCCTTTTTTGGTAATCTGCCGAAGGGGGATTCAATCACGGAGGACATCTACATCAACTCCATTGCCCTTCAGATGATGTTTGAGTAGTTCACCACAGACCTTCGGGTCCATAGCTAGTAGCTATATGGCTTCTTCTCTCTATAGATTCTTCAATACCATGTTCTCCATGATCTTCATGGAGATCTATCCGATGTAATACTCTTTTGTGGTGTGTTTGTCGAGATCCGATGAATTGTGCATTTATGATCAGATTAACTATGAATTTGAAACTTCTCTGAATTCTTATATGCATGATTTCATATCTTTGCAAGTCTATTCGAGTTATTGGTTTGGTTTGGCCAACTAGATTGGTAATTCTTGAAATGGGAGCAGTGCTTAGTTTTGGGTTCAATCTTGCGGTGTCCTCACCTAGTGACAAAGTAGGGGTAGCGAGGCACGTGTTTGTATTGTTGCCATCAAGGATAAAAATATGGGGTTCTCATCATATTTCTTGAGTTTATCCCTCTACATCATGTCATCTTACTTAATGTGTTACTCTATTCTTCATGAAATTAATACTCTAGATGCAGGCAGGAGTCGGTCGATGTGTGGAGTAATAGTAGTAGATGTAGAATCGTTTCGGTCTACTTGATACACACGTGATGCCTATATGCATAATCATTGCCTTGGATATCGTCATAACTATGCACTTTTCTATCAATTGCTCGATAGTAATTTGTTCACCCATCGTATTATTTTCCTTCAAGAGAAAAGCCTCTAGTGAAACCTATGGCCCTGGGGTCTATTTTCCATATTATATTTTCAGATCTATAATCCAAAAATACCAAAAATACCTCGCTGCAATTTTATTTAATTGAATTTAGTTTTACTTCTAGCAATCTTTTATATCTATCTTTATCAGATCTCATCCTTGCAAGTGATCGTGAAGGGATTGACAACCCCTTTATAGCGTTGGGTGCAAGTGTTTGATTGTTTGTGTAGATGCATAAATTGGGGCCTTGCTTGTACCTCCTACAGGATTGATACCTTGGTACTCAACAACTGAGGGAAATACTTATCTACGTTGCTGCATCACCCTTTCCTCTTCAAGGGAAAACCAATGCAAGCTCAAGAAGTAGCATTACCTTCTTGAATTCTGCCATGTCTTCAACATGGTATACCTTTCAAGTTGGTTTGATTGGTTCTTCAATATTCCATTGCTCGTGTGCAGATACAAACTTCTCAATATGTTCTCTCCCTTCTTTTAGGGTGAATGATATAAATTTTCCACCTACACTTAGATCAAGAATGGATTTGGTTGATCATTAATTCCATGATAAAACTTTGTAGTATAACATAGTTAGCATAACCATGGTTAGGACATAAGCTTAAAAATTTGGAGTATCTCTCCCAAGCCTTATATAGTGTTTCACCGTATTCTTGGACAAATGAAGTAAGGTTGTTCGCAATTTAGTAATCTTCGAAGTTGTAAAGAATTTAGCCATAAACTTTTTAGCACACATAATCCAGTTGGTTATACTCTCTTGAAGCAATCGATTATACCACTTCTCACCATCATCCTTCACAGAAAACGTGAAGAGTCTTGATGTGGCTTCAGACTGAGTTGGTATTTCCCCAAGGAGGAAGGGATGATGCAGCACAGCGAGGTAAGTATTTCCCTTAGTTATGAAACCAAGGTATCAATACGTAGAGAGAGATCACGCACCCATATAAACAGCACCTTCATACAAACAACAAATACTTGCAACCCAATGCGAAAGGGAGGTTGTCAAGCTCTACGATAATAAGATAGATTAGGTAATGATAGTTTTGGCAAATAGATCTCACAAGAACACAAAATGAAATAATTAAACAAAAAGTGCAGCTAGGTATTGTTGGGTTTTTTGGATTAATAGAAATGAAAACAAAAGGGCAAAAAGGTATACCGGAAAGCAATATGTTGGAAAAGTAGACCTAGGGGCCGTAGGTTTCACTAGTGGTATCTCACATGAGTATAGAACATAGTGGGTGAACAAATTACTATTGGGAAATTGATACAAGATCAAATAATCATGACGATGTCCAAGCAATGATCATTATATAGGCATCACGTCCAACATAAGTAGACCAAAATGATTCTGCATCTACTTTTATTACTCCACACATCAACCGCTATCCAGCATGCATCTAACATATTAAGTTCATGGGAAAACCGAGTAATGCAATAAGAACGGTGACATGATGTAGACAAGATCTATTCATGTAGGTATAGACCCCATCTTTTTATCCTTAAGGGTAACAATCCATGTGTGTCTTGCTGCCCCATCTATCACTCGGAAAGAACACCGCAAGATCAAACCCATCAGAAAGCACCTCTTCCCTTGGCAAGAAAAATTGATCTAGTTGTCCTAACTAAACCAAAGATTCAAATAAGAAATATGAGGCTATGAGTAATCATGAAAATAAAAGATCAAATAAGACTCAAATCATATTCAAGGAAACAAATTGATCATGAACTCAAAATTCATCGGATCCCAACAAACACACTGCAAAAGTCATTACATCAAATAGATACTACCTACGGAACCGTAGGTCTATGGTGGACTACTCACTCATCATCGGAGAGGCACCCATGATGAAGATGAACCCCTCCGTGATGGTGTTAGATTGGATCTCGTGGTTCTGGAACTTGCGGCGGCTGGAATTGCATTTCGTTGATTCCCCTAGGGTTTTCCAAAATTTTGGGAATTTATAGGCTTGATAGTCGGTTGAGGGGGGTCCCGAGGTGGGCACCCTTCACTAGGTCGCGCCAAGGGCCTCTAGCGTGCCCTGGTGGAGTGTGGCCACCTTGGGACCCATCTCCTGGTGCTCTTTAGCCCATCCTAACACTTTTGGTCCATAAAAATTATCCAAAAATTCCCGTAGCGTTTGGGCTCCGTTTGGTACTGATTTTCTGCGAAGTAAATAACAAGCAAAACAACAGCTGGCACTTTGGCACTATGTAAATAGGTTAGTCCCAAAAAATGATATAAAGTTAAGATAAAATGATTGTAAATCATCCAAGATTGATAATATAATAGCATGGAACAAGCAAAAATTATAGATACGTTGGAGACGTAACAGCATCTCCAAGCTTAATTCCTAGTCGTCCTCGAGTAGGTAAATGATAAAAACAGACTTTTTATGTGGAATGTTGTCTAACATGTTCATCATATATTATTTTCTTTGTAGCATGGACATTTGGACTTTATATGGTTCAAAGCAATAGTCTAGTTTTGACATGAAAACTTTAATACTCAAGCATATCAACAAGCAACCATGTCTTTTTCAAAATATCAACGCTAAAGCAAGCTATCCCTAGCCCATCATGCTCAATCATTGATCCATTCATAATACACACTCAAATATTTGCTACACCTAATTCTGAAGTACGATCATAGTGCCTCCTAGTTGGCGCTTTTATAAGAGAAGATGGAGACTCAAATTGAAACAAATGCATAAAGTAAATAGATATGCCCTTTGCAGAGGGAAGTCGGGATTTGTAGAGGTGCCAGAGCTCAAGTGTTTAAATTGATAGAGAAAATATTTTGAGTCGCATGCCTTTCCTATCAAGGAAAACGACCGAGGGATTTCAATATCTTAACACGCTAGATACATCATAGGCAGTTCCTAAATAGAAAATAAAGTTTATTCCTTTTTGCATCATACTTTGACTTTCCATGGCTAGCCAAATCCATGGTTGCCTTCCATACCAACACTTTCCAAGGAATTTATTATTTGACAACATAAGTAAAAAAATCTTTTTCATTTTGGGACTGGGCATCCCTATTACCGCCATACTCTTGTGCAATGACAAGTGAATAAACACTCATCTTGACAATATCATATCTAGCATGGAAAAATATCAGTCACCCCCTACCATTTCATGAGCAGTACGAGTACACAAAAAGGAAACTTTATTTTGAAAGTTTAGAGATGGCACGTACAAATTTGCTTGGAACGGCATGGAAATACCGTATATAGGTAGGTATGGTCGACTCATATGGCAAAACTGGTTTTAAGTATTTTTGATGCACAAGTAGTATTTCTACTTAGTACAAGTGAAGGCTAGCCAATATATTGAGAAGCATCCAACTAAGAAACAAAAAATCACATAAGCGAGCATTAAGCATAACTAACACGGAATAATGCACCAGAAGTGGGATGTAATTTCTTAGCACAACTATTGACTTTCGTGCTTGCATAGGGAATCGCAAACCTTAATATCAATATTCTTACTAAGCATAATTACTCACCAACATAACTCACATATCACTATTGTCATCAACGGCAGAGCTACATGTATTCCTGGGGGGACTGTGGCCCCCCTAGCTTTTACAGAATCTGTGAAGAAAATTTTTTGGGAGGTCTTTGATGAAAGCTTTTTTAACTTTTGGCCCCCCAAACACTCATATATTTGTTTCTGCCCCCCCCCCCCGGCACATTTCATCTAGATCCGCCACTTTTGTCATGTCTCAAAACTATTACAAAGAATCAAGTTTAATTTGTCCAATGATCTTCATGCAAGTTTTATTATATCCCTCTTGAATATCTATCACTTTGGGACTAGTTTTATATATTGCAATTGCTTTTGACAAGCTCAGATGGATATAAGTGAGGAAGATGAGCATACAAGTTTCATCTCTCAAAATAGTATAAGTGAAGCATGAGAGGATTTCTTGAAAATTAATAACTCTCAAATTAATACAAGTGAATCATGAGAGCATTTCTTCAAACATGTAAAAGCATGTCGTGCTCAAAAATATATAAGTGGAGCATAAGAGCAATCCCTTTGCTCAATAGATTTAAGTGTAGAATAAAGAGTAATTCTAGAAAATCATAGCATATTTTTGGATCTCTCAAATAGGTGTTTGCATCAAGGATAAAAAATCAAAGATACAAGACGCTCCAAGAAAAACTCATGATATGTGACGAATAAAAATATAGTTCCAACTAAAATACCGACGGTTGTTAGAATAAGGAGGGGATGCCACTCGGGGCATCCCCAAGCTTAGTTTCTTGTTAATCTTTGGATATTACCTTGGGGTGATGTAGCATCCCCAATATTAGGCTCTTCTTACTCCTTATTCCTTCATCCATCGTGATCTCACCCAAAACTTGAAAACTTCAATCACACAAAATTTGACAACATTCTCCTGAGATCCGTATGTATAATAAAGCAACTTACCACTTTAGGTACTGTTGTAAACACATTAATATTTAATTATTGCATTATATATACTGTATTCTAACTTTACCATGACTTATACCCCCGATACAAGCCATAGATTCATCAAAACAAGCACGGAATGCAATGAAAACAGAATCTGTTCCAGACAGAACAGTCTGCAGTAATCTGTACTCTACCCATACTTAGGGAACTATAAAAATTATTAAAAATTATGAAAGGGTAAATAATTTGTACTTAAATACTTTTTTAAAATTTCATCTCAATATCACGTACCAGTAAAAAATGAAAATTCTTAAACTCGGAATAAAGTTTCTGTTTCAGATTCAGCATTGTTTCTACTCATCTTATGGATCATCCTAAAGGCATTACTTGGCATAAACATTAAATAAAACATAAAAACACAATCATAAAAGAATAATAATTTTGCAAAACACTCAATAACATAAAGGGAAATATAAAAATAATTTATTCATTGGATTGCCTCCCAACAAGCGCTATCGTTTTACGCCCCTACCTAGGAGTAACACATAGATTCAAGTATTGTCATCCTTAGTTTTCACTCCATAGAAGGCCCCCAAGTTTGATTCATATGGTGGATTAATTCTTGTTCTAGGGAAGTGTTCCATACCCTTTCTAAGAGTAATATGAAACTTAATATTGCCTTCTTTCATATCAATCACGACACCTATAGTGCGTAAAAACGGTCTACCAAGTATGATGTGACAAGACGGATTGCAATAAATAAACAATAAAATCAATGGGCACATAGTTACTATTTGAAAGAATAAGAACATCATTAATTCTTCCCAAAGGCTTTATAATAGTAGAATCCGCCAAGTGCAAATTAAGAGAACATTCTTGAATATTGATAAGACCAAGCACATCACATAGAGATTTCGGAATTGTGGAAACACTAGCACCCAAATCACACAAAGCAAAGCATTAATAATTTTTAATCTTGACTTTAATAGTAGGTTCACACTCATCATGCAATTTTTTAGGAATTGAAATATCTAATTCCAACTTTTCTTCTAAGGATTTCATCATGGCATAAACGATATGTTCAGTAAAAGCTTTATTTTGTTCATAAGCATGGGTTGAATTTATCATAGATTGTAGCAAAGAAATACAATCAACCAAGGAGCAACTCTCATAATTAAAGTCTTTGTAATAAAAAATAGTGGGCACATCACTAGTTAAAGTTTTGACCACTCCAAACCCACTTTTATCAAAATTTTCATCAAGATTTTCACCCTCCAAATCATTGGGGCGCCCACTAGCTAAAGTTGACTATTCTTCAATCCCTATATCATTAATTTTAACATTACTAAGAAAGGAATATATAGAGAAAACACGAATCATTTTAAGATCTTCATCATTATTGTGAAAGTAACCGCTAGAAAACGCTTTTTCTAAAAATTCTCTTTTTGTTGGATTTAGGGCTCCGCAAAACCCTTAATGTTCGAACACTGCGGTGTGTGCGAGGATCTAAACCGGCTCAAAGTCTCAAGCTTCTAACCCTACGCCCTAGATACAACAAACGAATGCGCGTGAGGGAGAAAGTAGACTTGGAGATTTACTGAGGTTTGGGCCACCTTGCGGTGTAAAACCCTACTCCTGCTTTGTGGTGGATTGGCCTCACGAGGAGGCTAAGGATGAACTAGTACAGTGTGGAGCATCCTCGCGAGGTCCTTTGGTGGTGATGAACTATCTCTACTCAACTTCACTTCTACGATGGGAGTGGGTGGCTATTTATAGGGGCCACGGTCCTCTTCCCTCATTACACAGGCGGTAAGGGATCCAAAATGGCCAAATTTGAAAGGGGACATGAGGTACATCTTATCCTGACTAAAGGTGGTCTTCGCCTGCAAAGCATCAGGGGTGATGTGGTGGTGGGCTCGGCAATGACATCCATCCTACCAAGCTCGTGGTCTCGGTCTTGTTAGACCAGGAAGGAAACCTTTGGGGGATCCCTTGGGAACCCGCGGATGTCCCTGTCTCCTTAGCACCAAAGAGGAAATTGTCTTCCCTCTGCATCGGCTGGCACCCGCCTGGCTCCGTCGTGAGAACCCACGACATCACGTCCTCGGGAGTTTGGGCACTTGCAAAGGAATCTCCGCTCATCGGGAGGCAGCCTTGGGGATTGCTACTATCCAGAGGTCTTGACATTGTTGTCCCCGCGAGGCAGGGGCCCTCGTGAGGGTCTTGGCTGGAGGAACTTGTTGATGGGTCGTACCGCTCTGTTGTGTTGGGCCACGCGCTGGGCCGCAGACACACAAGTCTGGGTACCCCTAGTCCCAGAACGCTCGCAGTAGCCCCCATGCCCAAGGCGTGCTGACCCTGGCTTCGAAGCAAAGGCGAGGCGCAAAGGGTGAAGCGCCATGGGACCCCAATCGCTTGTGGGCCTGGTGTGAGGCACTCGGTGGACGCTAGACCTCTCCTTGCCCACGAGACCACGGGAATCACATCGGATCGGGTCGATTCGTAGCCTGCGCACCGCCTTGGCCATCATTGCTCTTCCTCGATTGTGGTCGCCCTCCTGCCACTCTATCACCTCGGCCCCACGTCGATATTACTTGCTAAGGGAACAGACTCGACGCGAGGCAGAACCGCCCACTAGTTGAGTACAACACGTGATGCCCGAGGGGCTCATGTCGCCTCCGCTTCCCACGACACCTAGGGGGTTGCGGTTTTGCCTATAAACCTGCCCCGCCCGGGGGGAGTTCCATCCTCACTTGCCTTCTTGTGCATTTCTTGCCATTGCTGCCTACCCATTTTGTCGGAAAACCGCATTTCCACCCTTTCTTACTTTGTTGGCGTCCAAGGGGAGTGTTGCCGGCGCCGGAGCACGAGCGGGGTCTTCTGCACCGCCTCCGCCTCCGGGGGGCGGCGGTGGTCAAGCTACCAAGTTGGCGCAGGCGTGCCGGCACTGGGCCGCCACCGACGAGTAAGTGCATCGGTGCCTTTGTCCTTCTTATGTATCCTTCCGGTCCTGTAGAGCCTGACCATTGCTCCTCCTAGGGTGCCCATGCCTAAGAGGAGCATGCTTGATGCGCTCCAGGGCGAGGCGGACGCCCTCACAACCCAGCTGCTGGACACCGAGGCCGCGCTTCAGTCCGCGTGGCGGGGTGAGGAGGATGCCAAGGCAGAACTGGCATCACTCCAGGCCCAGATTGAGGATGCTGCAAATAGCGTCCAGATGGCCAAGGACGATGTAGCTCATGCGAGGATGATGGAGGCACAGCACACCAAGAAGTACCTGGACATCGCCCACCACGCAGACCGCATGGTCCACCACTTCATTAGGGAGGCCCCCGTGCTGCCATGTGCGCACGGTGACGGGAGATAGCTCACCTTCTTCCAGAAGATGGTGGAGGCAATTCAGTCTGGTGTCTCCCAGGTGGATGAGGAGGTCGAGTCCAGCGTGTGTGATCTACTACACAATGCGCTGACACGCTTCTTCTCCAACCTGCGTTGTCATGCCCCCGTGTTTGACCTATCTCGAGCGATGGAGCCGGTGCCTGAAGCGCTTGGGAGGCCCCTCCGGGACGAGCTGTGGGAGCACGTGGAGTCCCTGATTGAGCGGTTCGCTCCGGAGGCGCCGTCTGAGGGGGACGACAGCTCTGACGACGAGTCTCTCGGGAGGCGCGATGGTGATAGCGCCTCTTCTGTTTGAGCTTCTTTTCTTATATCCCTATTGCATCAAGAACCATCTGCCCCCTTGTGGGGTGTTAAGCGTTTGTATGATACATATTTTTGTGTAGTAGTAGTTTGTTACGCCTTAGGTATCCTTGTTTCCTTTGCGTGATTCTTCATTTTCCCGATGCGCCTTCTACAGCGAATGACTCCTGCGGCTCTTGCTCCCGACGCGTGGCGGAGGCCTCAGGGCGGCAGCCCCCATGTGCCTCCTCATGCATGTGCTCTCCTTGCTGGGCAGGCACTGCGCTCGTACTCTCCTTGCTAGGTGGTCATTGTGCCCTGGGTCCTCCTCAATGGGGATGGCCTCCGGAGATGCTGCATGGCTTCTCGACGCCCGATGCTTACCAACTCCTCCCGAGGCTGGTGTCCTCGATACGGTGACGTTTGTGAAGCTGGGCTCACACCGGCGGACGGTCCTTGAGGATGGCGCTGCGGGAGCCCGGCGTCCCCCTTTTTGTGTTGATTCTTCTCCCTATAGCGTCTGAGCCGGTCCCGCAAGGGCACGCCCTTTAGACTCGAGATTTGAGGTTGGGGGAGCTCCTGAGGCGCGACACTTGAGTGTCTGTCTTGCATGCAAGGGCGGCCCGCATCGGGGGAGCGCTACACGTGAGGCCTACTCCGTGAGGCTTTCAACGAAGGTCCTACAAGAAAGTCATTCCGCATCAATGTTATGCGCACGCCCGTTTGCATTTGTGCGTCCCCGCATGCATACGGGTGCAACGCGAGAAGTTCGAGCCTCAAGGCCCTCGAGGGCGGTGTGCGAGCAATATGCCCACAAGACGGAGCTTGGTATCTGATCTGCTGGTGTCATCAGGATGGACCTGGGCACCGATTTTGGCTTCGATTAGGAGTGCGACCCCTGTACAGATTTGTCTTCTCCCCATCTCGGAGCTAGGGTCCTCCACTGGACGTGGGCGGGAGCCCTTCCTTTTGCGGCCATGACGTGGCTCATCATGGGCTTCCACTTTGGGGGTCTAGAGCATGTACATCCCCTTAACTCATTCTTACATGAGAGTGTCACGGTGGTGATAAGTGGATGGTCACCCCAGGCACAAGGCTCAGAAGTTCCCAGCTCGGTCTTCAGATGTTTTTGCATGTCAGGCACCGGAGTGGCATGTATATGAATGCCTTCGCATTCCGTGCAGCCACAGAGGTGTTGTTGCATGCCCTCACGGCCCAAGCATGGAAGTAGTGTCATGCCCCACGTGTCCGCTTGGGCACGTCCGTGGGGGAGCCGCCATTCACCGTTACGTGTTCAGCGGCCCGCGTGCCCCTACGACCCAAACATGAGCATCGTGTCATGCCCTGCGTGTCCGTAGAGGCACGTCTTCATGGGGCGAGTTGCTTGTTCATACCTTAGGCACGAAGCTCGGGAGCTCGTACTCTGGTCTTCGGATGCTCCCGCACATTTTGGTATGGGAGTGTCCCGCGTGCGAGCGTCATCGCACACCACCCAGTCACAGGAGTGTTGTTGCATGCCCTTACAGTCCAAACATGGGTGTCATGTCGCGCCCCGCACATCCGTAATGGCATGTCTAGGGGAACCGTTGTTCACTGTTACGTGTTCAGTGGGCTCGTGCCTCCACGGCCCAAACATGAGCGTTGTGTCATGCCCCGTGTGTCCGTAGAGGCACGTCTACACGGGATTAGTTGTTCGTGTGCCAAGTCCTCTTCCGTTCCTCTGCCCGTGGCGGTTCACTGAGGGGGTGTGGCACTAAGGTAGATAACTAGCATGGGTGGCCAGCCCGTGGGTCAGAGCTCGGTGCCTAGATTTTTCTATGATTCACTGTGAGGACCGATCCTATGCACACGTCATGCCCAACCACAGTGCGAAACAATCGTGGGACGGGTGTGGGGGCGTGCCAGCCCCCGGTAGCGACGGTGTACCAGAGCCTGAGGCTTAGACAAAAATATCATGTGGCGGCCATGCCGCAACTAGAGTCGTTGTACGCCTGTCGGTGCATACCGCGGAGGTCCCACCGCGCGTGAGGGGTTCGGACGGCTTCGTCGTGCCTTGGGGGCCCGTGGCACCCTGATGCCTCGAGATCTTGCGAGTCTTGTGTTTTCTGCTGCCCGTCGCCCTCGAGGGCGCCGAACTCTTGTGCTCCTGGCGCTTCGTGTCTTGCTTCTTGCTCCCGAGGTCGTGCATCGCAGCACGCCTCTGGACGTTGCCCGATTGCCTCGCCCTCGGTACAAAGCGGTCATGGGCTTCCCAGGCGGCAGCCCCCAAGCGCGTCCAAAGGGAGGTGCAGGGCACGCCCTCCTATGCAGAAGGAGGATGCGCCTCAGTTGCGGATGAGGGATCTGAGACGCCCACAGTGGCAGCTCTAGCCCCAGGCGACTCTTGGGCAGGAGCAGCCTGATGACGCAGAAGGAGATCGAGACCCACGCATCGCTCAGGACGATCGCACAGGGCTCCTGGAAGCCCCCAGCCCCGCTGTCTTGCTGGTGGTCGCCCTTTCTTGGTGGTGGCGCCAGTGGGGGAGGCCGGACCTGCCCTGAGGGCAGACCTCTCGGAGATTGCCATGCCAAGGTTCGCCACGAGGCTCACCTTGCCCCTGGCCTTCACATAGTCGGTCCTGCTGGTTTTTTCGCAGGTTGCGGTTGTCCCAGCAATTGTTGCCTTGGTCGCGATGTTCTGAGCGGCGGTCGAAGCGCTCGTCGCGAAGCTCCCTCAGCTCTAGGCAGCTATCGGTGTTGTGCGTGCTGGTGTAGTGGAAGACACGGAACGGGCGGCTGCCCCTGGGAGGATCCTCCAGGCTGCGACCGTGCATTGCCCCGGGCGCGGCCTCTAGGCCAACGGGGTCCTTTCGTTTTGCCTCCTTGGTCTTGTCCTTCCTGTCCTCACGGTCTGTCTCCGGGGGAGCACGGCAGAAGGCGCGGCCCGCCTCGGCCCTGATGTGCTCGTTCACCGTGTTGAGCTTTGTGGGGGGCGCACGGGCGCCTTCGTGTGACCGCAGCAGCATCTGGTGGCTTGACTTGGCAGTGTCGTGCGTAGGCACCACGCGCGGCAGGTCACGTGGGCACGTGTCGCTTTTGGGCCCGCGGTCGAGCCTTCATGGGGGAGGAGGAGGTGATGCTCCGCAAGTCGCGTCGCCTGCCCAGAAGAACGGCTGGAGAGGCAAGCGAGCAAGCGTCGGGGCTTCGCTAGCATCGGAGTGATCATCGTTGGGGTTGCAGCACAGTAGCTCTCGCTCCATGAGTAGTGTGGTTGGCGAGCTCGCCGTTCCGTGGCGGGAGTGAGGAGGAGATGTCGTAGCGAGAACGGAGGACCGAGTGGTGATATAGATGTTGCGCCGTTTGGTGGGTGGCAGCGGCGAATGCCGCAGATCCTGAGTAGTCAGACCGATAACGGTGTTGGCCAGCGAAGGAACAGCACGACGCTGAATGTCGCGACCCACCGGTGCTGCCTGGGCAATGCGAGTGGCCCTGTGCTCGGCAAGAACTCGGCGAGCGTCGTCCATGGGAGCGATGGAGCAGAGACGGGGTTGAACTGGAGAAGATTTCGACATGCCCCTACCTGGCGCGCCAAATGTCTAATTCAAGGCTTCGCAAAACCCTTAAGGTTCGAACAGTGGGGCACGTGCGAGGATCTAAACCGGCTCGAAGTCTCAAGCTTGTCACCCTACGGCCTAGCTACAACAAACGACTACGAGCGAGGGAGAAAGCAGACTTGGAGATTTTACCCAGGTTCGGGCCACCTTGCGGTATAAAACCCTACTCCTGCTTTGTGGTGGATTGGCCTCACGAGGAGGCTAGGTATGAACTAGTACAGTGTGGAGTGGCCTCGCGAAGGCCTTTTGTGGTGATGAACTAGCTCTACTCAATCTCACTTCTACAATGGGAGTGGGTGGCTATTTATAGGGGCCACAGTCCTCTTCCCTCATTGCGTAGGAGGGAAGGAATCCACAATAGCCAAATTTGAAAGGGGGCATGAGGTACATCTTATCCTGACTAAAGGTGGTCTTCGCCTGCAAAGCCTCATGGGTGATGTGGTGGTTGGCTCGGTGATGACATCCATCCTGCCGAGCTCCTAGTCTCGGCCTCGTTGCCCCAGGAAGGAAATCTTTGGGGGATTTCTTGGGAATCCACGGATTTCCTTGTCTTATTAGCATCAAACAGGAAACTATCTTCCCTCGGCGATGGCTGGCGCCCGCCTGACTTCGTCGTTAGAACCCACGTCGTCCACTCTTCGGGAGGTTGGGCACTTGCATAGGAATCTCCAATCCTTGGGAGGCATCCTGGGGGATTGGTACTCTCAGCAGGTCTTGATGTTGTCCTCCTCATGAGGCAGGGGACCTCGCGAGGGTCTTGCCTGGAGGAACTTGTTGTTGGGTCCACGCCGTTGGGTTGGGCCACGCGTTGGGCCGCAAGCAGGCATGTCTGGGTACCCCCGGTCCCAGAACGCCGACACTTTTAGCTCAAAGTATAGCGGTTCTTTTCTTACTTACATCCATAAATACATATAATGCTTTGATTGATTCATTAGTCTTAGGTGGAAAAGCATGCAACTTGAGATTTTCTACAACATTGGAAATTCTATCAATGCTTCTAGACATATCATCAATCTTATTCAACTTTCCTTCTATCGTAGTATTGAAAGACTTTTGAGCATTGATAAATTCTTTAAAATTACTCTCAAGATAAAAGGTGTTCCTATTATTAGAAGAAGAATTACCATAGGAATTACCATAATGATTAGAGGAATTTCTAGGAAAAGGCCTAGGATTAAAATTACCTCTATAAGCATTGTTATTGAAGTTGTTTCGCGAGACTAAATTCATATATATGGAATCATTATTTTTCTCAATCAAAGTAGACAAACACACATCATTAAGATCAATAGGAGCATTCTTACTATCAACCAACTTCATAAGAGCATCAACTTTTTCACCCAAAGTACTAATTTCCTCTACTGAAATAACCTTTTTACTAGTAGGTGCTCTTTCAGTATGCCATTATGAATAATTTGCCATAATATTATCTAGAAATTTGGTAGCTTCACCCAAATTTATTTCCATAAAATTACCACCCGCGGCAGAATCTAAAAGATTTCTAGAGACAAAATTCAATCCCCCATAAAATATGTGTAAGATCTTCCAAAGATTTAAACCATGAGTAGGACAATTTCTTAGCATCAATTTAATTTTTTCAAGATTGTGAAACATGTTCATGATCAAGTTTCTTAAAATTCATGATTTAAGTTCTAAGGGAAATAATTTTCGTGGGCAAAAAATACTTAGTAATAAAAGCGTCCTTGCACTTATCCCAAGAATCGATAATATTGCGAGGCAAAGAAGAAAACCAAATTTTTGCACGATCCTACAAGGAGAAAGGAAACAATTTCAACTTCACAATATCGTTGTCCACATCCTTTTTCTTTTTCATATTGCATAATTCCACGAAGGTGTTTAGATGGGACGTGGCATCCTCATTAGGAGTACCGAAAAATTGATATTTCATGCAAGATTCAACAAAGCGACATTAATATCACAAGACTCTACACTAGTGGCGGGAGGAGCAATAGGAGTGCTATTAAAATCATTATTATTAATATTGGAAAAATCCAATGTTGAGGATATCACTTATCGTTAGCGTCTCGATCAACTAAGGATAAGAGACTAATTGGAAATCGACCGATTAATCGATTTTATCGGTCAACTGTTAATCGGCCATTTTTTGGCAAATCCCAGGTACCCAACAGTGAAATATTATATATTCAACAGCAAAAAAATATTGGGTAGAAGTGTTACCTTGATTCCTGGCCCTTGAATCCTCGTATAATGACCAAAAATAGAGCAATGGTACATATTGCATAACAAGGTCGACAAAAACACAAATAAACATAATTTTTTGCAAACATAATGCTAGGAATAGGCCTAATTTATCGGTAGATACCCGGTAAATCGCTTGTCAGAGTGATAAATTGGATCAAAAGATAAACGGTGAAGATAAGGCATAATCTGATCGGTCAACCCATGACTAGTGATAAATCGGATGATAATCTATTGAATTGGAAGATTTTTTGAACAGTGGAAAAATCACAGAACTTGGTGTTTTCTTGAGTAATTGTGACTACACAAACAAGATTGCAAGCAAACAAGAGATATGGCGAGAAAAAGGCAAACGAAAAACAGAGGTCGAATAAAATGGCAAATTTGTGAAGTGGGGGGAGAGGAAAACGAGAGGCAAATGACAAATAATGTAAATTGCAAGGATATGAGATTTATGATTAGGAACTTGGTATATGAGATTGCTTCCTCCCCGACAACGGCGCAAGAAATTCCTTTGACGTGGCTTGAGACTGCGTCGGTATTTCCCCAAAGAGGAAGGAATGATCCAAGATTGATAATATTTTTGTTTTTTGGATTAATAGATCTAAAAAACAAAGGACAAAATAGTAGATTGGAAAGCAATATATTGGAAAAGTAGAACTGGGGGCCGTTGGTTTCACTAGTGGCTTCTCTCATGAGTATAGCACACGGTGGGTGAACAAATTACTGTTGGGCAATTGAAATAAGATCAAATAATCATGACGATATTCAGGCAATGATCATTATATAGGCATCACATCCAAGATAACTAGACTAAAACGATTTTGCATCTACTTCTATTACTCCAGACATCGGCCGGTATCCAGCATGCATCTAGCGTATTAAGTTTATGGGAAAACGGAGTAATGTAATAAGAACGGTGACATGATGTAGACAAGATCTATTCATGTAGTAATAGACCCCATCTTGTTATCCTTAATGGAAACAATACATGCGTTTCTTGCTGCCCCTTATGTCACTAGGAAAGAACACCGCAAGATCAAACCCATCAGAAAGCACCTCTTCCCATGGCAAGAAAAATTGATCTAGTTGACCTAACTAAACCAAAGATTCTAAGAAGAAATACGAGGCTATAAGTAATCATGCTAATAAGAGATCCAAGAAGACTCAAATCATATTCATGGATAGAAACCGATCATGAACTCAAAATTCATCATATCCCAACAAACACACCGCAAAAGGCATTACATCAAATAGATCTCCAAGACACCATTGTATTGAGAATCATAGAGATATAGGAATCCATCTATCTACTGCCTACGGACCCGTAGGTCTATGGTGAACTACTCACGCCTCATCGGAGAGGCACCTATGATGAAGATGCACCCCTTCGTGATGGTGTTAGATTGGTTCTCGAGATTCTAGAACTTGCGGCGGCTAGAATTGCTTTTCGTCGACTCCCCTAGGGTTTTCCGAAAATATCGGAATTTATAAATTTGATAGTCGGTTGAGGGGGTTACCGAGGTGGGCACCCTCCACCAGGCCACGCTAGGGGCCTCTAGCGCCCTGGTGGAGGGTGGCCACCCTGGGCCCCCTCTCCTAGTGCACTTTGGTCCATCCTGGCTCTTTTGGTCCATAACAATTCTCCAAAAATTCCCGTAGCGTTTGGGTTCCATTTGGTACTTATTTTCTACGAAGTAAAAAACAAGAAAAAAAAACCAATGGTCACTTTGGCACTATGTCAATAGGTTACTCCCAAAAAATGATATAAAGTTGCTATAAAATGATTGTAAAACATCCAAGATTGATAATATAATAGCATGAAACAATAAAAAATTATAGATACATTGGAGAAGTATCATGTATCAAGAGAACAAATTCTCGTGAAGCATCTTTTAACTTAAATGTCCCACATAAAGTGGCAAACATCATCAAATGTGCTTGAGGATCTTCCTGTTCAGTTATTGCAAAAGCATGGTTTCTTACCTTTGTGATAAGGTCATGGTCAATCGAATACTGTTGAGAAAAAATAATAGGGTAAACTATAGGACATCTAGAAACAAGTACTGGAGCATAGTGATCCCTAATAGTCTATTTAGGCTTTTGAGTAATTGTCATCTCTATTAACAAAGTGTTAAGATCAACTGCCTCACTATTTTTGTATTTTTCTATTAATTAAGCTTCCTGCTCCTAAGGAAAACGAGTAATGTAATCTGGTAAATACGTTATCCCTAAACGAGTAGATCCCGTGTGAGTTGCAGGAAGCATCTACAATAGCAACACCTACAAAACAGTTTCGAAACAAGTACTCTGAGCTTAGCTCCCCGGCAACGGCGCCAGAAAATACCTTGGTACCTGCAGACCAAACAGGGTAGTGTATCACTTTGGCAAAAGTATCCCAATGAGTAATCGTCCCCACAAAGAGCGGAGGAGAGTACTTGTGGAGGCATTTTTGTCACACACACAAGGTGACTCAGTTCTTGTTTGAAGTACTGCTTGCGCTTCTGCAAATATTGTTACTATCCTGGGTAGACGATAAACTAAATATGCTAGTAAAAATAGGACTTAAAGGTGTCTATTAAATAACTAATAAAAGTAAATGAAAAGAACTTAAAATGTAAACCGCGTTTCCTGAAATGAAGAGATTAGGTGTGGAGAGATTTTAGTTCATGGTAAGAATATATTAATTGTGCTAGTGCAACGGTAATACTAGCTATCTTGTATTTTACTCATAGTATTAGATATAAACCTTATGTAGGCAGTTCTCCCTAGAGTCATGAAACTCTTCCACTTGGGGTTACATTTTTTCAATGGATCTGCTTCTCTGTTGCCATAGAGTGGTCATTTCTACAATTAAGGTCATAAGACCGAAACCAAGTATTAAGTTCAATGGATCACCGTTATCTCATATTGTCTTCAGTTCTCATAGATATCTCCAACTATCATGTCGGAGGTCACATAGTTCCTAAACGATATATGTTACATGTGTAGATCTTAAGATCATGTTGCATGGGCCCTTAAATTATACAACACGCATATAGTTCACCATAGTACGACAACATAATAAATAGATCATACTACTATGAATCTAGACGACAATATATAGGATAGGAACATATTAATCTTACCATTTACCTACATATCCCACATCTAGGGGAATTGCTTACACATCAGAAAAGGGGATTCAATCACAATAGAGAGACAAAACATGAAAACCATATCGATAATACCGAGGGGATTCACAATGAAATGAAATAGTACTCAAATAGTCTTGATCTCATATGAGATGGAGTAGAGATTACAAGTTTGAATCCCTCTTACAATGGTGAGGGAGGTGATGATCATGATGGAGATGAAAGGACTAAAAACTAAGATGGTCTTCATGAGTTCTTAGATCCTCTCTTTCTCTTGTTCTGGATGGTGTGACGGCGGCTAGGGTTCACTTCACCCATGGTCCTTCATGAAAGTTGCTTGTATAGACGAGGAGGGGTTGTGGGCACTCCAAACGACAACTCAAACGAGCGCGCATGGTTGTATGGAATGTCGTCTTTCACTCCGGTGCTTGTGTTGATAATGCTCTCTTCAGGAAAGTTGCTCAAACTTCCTTGATTTGCAGCAATCTCCTTTGGTTTCCTTCCAAATATGATTTTCATGCCATCGAAATGACAAAGTAGATCTTCCTCTCTTTTGTTGGATTAGCGTTAAAATATCCAAATAATAACAAAATTCCAATAAAACCAAATGTAAATCACTATGAAAAACATTGCAAATTCTCGAGCCATCACTGTCCTATGGTGCCTTCTGTGCTACACAATACATTCATGATTCACTTATAGTGTGTTGCGAGAATGACAGAACTTTAAACCTGGGTAAGGGGGTTGTTCCTTATGGGAGTAAAGGGGATTTGTTACTCAATGCTATGGTTTGGTTTACCTTAACGGTTTCTAGTAGTTGCACATGCTTGCTAGAGGTCCTATCATAAGTTTATATGATCCACGTAAGGAAAGTGTGTTAGCTCATGTCTCTCCCTTATACATAATTGCAATAATGATTATCGATCTTGTTATCAATTGCGTAGGACACTCTCGCAAATCCAACCACCACTTTTCCACGCTCGCTATATTAACTTAACTATTCTTTTATCAAAACAACACCTAACTTTTATTAACATGTTATTTATTATCTTACAAAATTATCTTCTTACGCCTACAAATACTTGTGGTCTTATTCTTGCAAAGTAGTTTATTTCTTGTACTGGGTAAACTGAATATCGTTGCGCATAGAGTTGTCTCGGTGGTCGAAAAACTTGAGAAAATATTAATTATACCTTTAGTCAGTCGTTGGGCTTGACACTCTTAGTCAGCAAGAAAAAGCTACACATGGTTAGAATCAGGCCAGGGCGGTCAGTGCATGCATTCATGCCCGGCCAGAGCAAACGCGACCGCTCACGGGCGCTGACATTGAATAAGTGCCCCAGCCAAGAAAGCGCTGTCCGCGCCACTTCTCAATATAGGCGACTCTTGTGCGTTCAAACGACACGCCGGCTGCTTGTTCATATGTCTGTCGCCACATTTATGGCACACGTTTGCCGAGGTGTCTCATCTGGCCCCACTCGTCCGTTCGTTTCCCCCCCGCCATTACTATATAAACCTCTACCTCGGCCAGAGTCACAGTCATCAGTCTCTGATCCCTCTCCGCACCAATCCCAGCATGGATTCTTTCCCCGCCAAACCTCTCGGACAGGCTGACGCCGGACCAAAAGAGAGAAACTGCCGGCATTGCTGCTGGTTGGCTGAACGGTAGGTAGTCGGAGGATGTCGACGACCCAATGGAGGACACGGCCAAGAAAATGGTGTGCCCTCTTGATCTGTCGTACATTCGGTACCACACATGCATCAATGATTGCATCATTTATCGAAAGGAGGTTGCGGAAAGATGCAGTTGTCCATTTTGCAATGCTTCTCGATAGAAAAAGGCCGGAAAGAAAGCTCCTCAGAAATTTGTATGGTACTTTCCGATAACTCGCTGTCCGTAGTAGTATTTCGTAGATCCTAAGAAAGCAAATCTCATGCGCTGGCACGCGGAGAGGTGAAGCCGACGATGAAGATGATTCGAAGCAAGGACACCTTATAGATTCTAGCCAGTGGAGAGCAGTGAGTTGCAGAACAATGTGTCGGCTTGGAGGCCACTTGTCCTTCGGGCTCAGCAAGGGAAATGGAGGCGAGCTCAACGGGCCAATCAGGCGGCTTTTATGTCGGGCAACTTCTCTTCCTACTTGCCAGATACCATGGAAAGGACGGAGAAAGTGGTGTAAGGAGGATATGGGGGGCAAGGAAGTGGTCTGATTCTTGTCCGACGTCTGGAAAAGGAAGCGGACGCAAGGAGTTTACCCGACGATGTGTTAAATGCCGGCCAGATTGCAAAATGACGTGTGGTGAGAGTAGTTTTCTCGGCATACACGCGCATTTAGTGGAGGCTTTTGAATGTGACGAGGAGGCGAGTTCCATCGGGTGTGCAGCAGGCGACACTCTCTCAGCCGTCGCGTCTCTTTAATGCCAGCGCCAGTGAGAGGTCACGTTCTCTCTAGGCCATTTTCTATACATGACGGCCACTTTACAACGGTATGAATGCGGAAGGCTTTTGGGTGGGTCAAGATGGTCTGAAGCGAGCATGGCTGCGGTCCGAATGTCCGCAAAACTCCCCACATTTGTGTCCGACCGGACCAATGCATAACTGTGTTGGACGGGGACGCATTAGAGCATCTATAACCAGACGCCTCAAACGACTCATACGTCCGCGGACTAGACCGGTTGATGACCGAACATGAGAGAAAAGAAAAAAAAGTGACCCAACCGGACCCCCCAATATCATCCCTATACGTCTGGGCTATCCGCGAACCCTCATATCCATTTGAAATATTGGGAGGATATGAGGGCTCACGAATGCGTCCGGACGCGCCCGGTCAGTCCGTCACCTAGGACGCGAGCCCACCCTGAACCATATTTTCCTTTTTTTATTCATTCTTTTCTTTCTCTCTCTTTCTCTCCAACAATCTCGCGCAAGTGAATAAACATATGAGGAAGAGAATGTTAAATGAGGCTATGCGGATAGACAAATAAAGGACACATCCGATTACTGAGCGGACACGTCCACGAGCGTTTAGAGGTCATATTTGTTATGTTCCGCTGGGATGCTTTTAAATTGCTTTTCCTTGACGACGCATGTGTGGCCGTAGTTAACTACTAGTCATTGGGAACGGTACAAGGAATTATACGGTTAAGTTTGTCTTATCGATCGATCCCAAGCTACGCACGATTTGCTGTTTCCCACGTAACCTTAGAAATGGCTAGAGGAATAAATCCAAAGAGAGTGTGACCGTGTGAGCAGAAGGAAAGTCTCCCGTTCGACGTTTGTATTTCCGTCACGATTTCGTGTACTTTCCCTTGGGGATGCATGCATGTATGATGTGGCTGAAGTTTACAGCAAACTGGGAATGGTACAACTACGAATTTACCTGGCTACGTATGGTTTGCACTTTGCAGGTTCTCACGCAACGTTGGAAAAATAGATTTATTCGCACAAGAGGGGTGGTAATGACCAGAGGAATCTGCCCACTTGAGTTGCCCTTCTACTACCAAATTGTCCCATTCTTCAGCTGGTCCTTTTCAAAGTTTTTCTGTCACTTTCAGATAAGGATTCTTCAAGGATACAAGAATTGAAGGCGCGTTCCTCTCTGGCTTTAGGTGTGTACGATGCATGATTTGACCCTCATGTTTCACATGTCAAGTAACGGTATAATGTAGTCGAGCAAAATAGACCATTCGTAGCAAGTCAAATGTTAATCATTTGGCCACGCAATAAGTCGGCTCCCCGTACGAAAAGAGAGAGCTCAATCCACGTACGTTACGTGGATATGTACCAACTTGTCCTGGTGCTCCGGTATAGTCCTTCTTAGAAGGAGAATACACTAATTTCTGTTGGGTTAAGAATTAAATTCAAGTTCAAGATCGCGAACTTACAATTATGATGAAGAGTAGAACACATGAATGCAATACGGATTAAAACACATAAAATCAAAAACATTTCATCATTTAAAAAGAATTTTACCGAATAAAGTTTGTACAGATTAATTTTTCTCTCATTAAGCTAAGGTTCACCATATGAGTGGAGTATGAACTAGGAAACTTGTCTCTCCAATGATTTGAACCATGTCCATTCAACCTAGACGAACTATCCTCTTTATTTGAACTCACATTTACCCGTAGTTGAATGTAACAACATGACGTGAAACCACCCCCCCTCCCCCGCTCCTGCCTCCCTCGAGCGCCCGGGGGACCCTAGCCGCCACCTCGTCTCATCCCCTCTCTCTCGGCCCTCTTCCCTCGCCGCAGCGCAGCACAGATGGCAAGGGCAGCGACGGGGCCTTCCGTTCGCCCTCCGTGCAGCATCCTCGGCTAGTGCGAGCCAGCCGCTCATCTCAAGGTATTGGCCTATGGCGGGGGCCACACTAGTGGAAAAACCCCATTTGTCCCAGTTCGTAAGGCCCATTTATCCCGGTTTTGGAATCGGGACTAAAGGGTCGGGACTAAAGACCACGACCTTTAGTCCCGGTTCGCTTACGAACCGGGACAGATGGGGCTACACGTGGCCCCATCGCCAAGCCCAGGCAGGAGGGCCTTTGGTCCCGGTTGATAACACCAACCGGGACCAAAGAGCGTCCACGCGTCAGCAGCTGATGGGCTGTTTTTTTTTAAAGAGAGGGGGCTTTGAGAGTTTTGGAGGGTTAATTTAGGGGTTTCATATATTTTGTTAGATAGCTAATAGAGAGAATTGATCTCTCTTATCTCCATGCTTGATCACGACGCTACGTACTATACTTATAGATAGAACATATGACACAATTTAATCATCATTTTCGTCAATGCGACATCATATCACAAGTTGGTCACTGGTCATAATCACAACTCCTCCTCCTCATCATCATCAACTCTAACACATTGTAGCACATAATAACACATTGTACCTAGGACCGACGTACTCCTATCTCGTAGGACCTATTCTACCCTCTCTTAGATACAATGACATAAAACAAGATAGTCCTTGACTCTCCATTATGGAGAACGAAGATCATCCTGTCTCCCAGTATTGGCCTATGTACAATGTTGCTTCCAAGTAGCTCTCTACAACTGAGCATACATTTTTTCCAATCTTTGATTGTCATGACTCCATCGGTTTTATAAATCCGGTATGGACAGGAGTGATGCGTAGGCTGACCTAGCCGTAGTGGCCCTAAGCTTGTAACAACAACGCGACCTCTCGCAAACATCAAATGAGGCACACAATCCTCCGGGATTTTCTGTTGAAAAACATAGTAATAATTTTGTAGTTCGCAATGTAGTTTAGTTTTAGAAGAATTTATGCAAAAGATGCACGGATGTCGTAATAGTAGAATTAAAATCTTACCATGCAATCTTCATGGATGTTAGCGTAGTTCACCACGTGCACTAGTGGCACGTATTGCCCATAATGTGCAGGAGTTTGATAATAGCTATTGTAATTTTCAAGATGACTAAGAAATGTGGTAAGATGATCTTTCTCCTTATAAGTTAATTCTACTTCATCATTGTAGTAGTAGGTTCTGTCTACCATCTTCCATACATTTTTTGAAAAATGAAAATAAGCTGTCAATGCAAATAAGTTGTCAAATATTTTTAAATAAATAATATAAATTACTTAATAAATATGGTTGAGAAACTCACATAATGGTAAAACTGGAGGCGTCTGCACATCGACCCAGATGTCGATATTACCTTCTATTTCATCTTCCGAACGAATATCAAAGGTGAGAACCATATTAGGCTCAAATGCATAAGCCTTGCATAGTATTTGCCAATTTTTGCATTCAAAATAGCAATAGGTGTCTGCATGGTACAATTTTATCACAAAATTAAAACCATGTTCGGTCTTCAAGTAAACTATCTTTACATCCATATCTTTTTTAGTATTGAAATCAATCTTATCCAAGACAGCAATTCTTGCATGGCAGGGGATACGCTAGTAGAACAGTAAAAAATTAAAATTAATTATAAGTTGAAGCAAAAGAGGCAGAAGTCATGCTTAATCACGAAAAATGACTTGTCATTGTGACTTATTGTATCCACTTCGAAGTTCTCATCCAACATGATGCTGAAGCGCCTACCATCAACTACAAAAGTCTTGTCACACAGGTCGTGCTCGTCTTCGCAGTATTCGCACATACCGAATTCACTTTCGTCGTCAGACATTTCCTATGTTCATAGTTGAAACATTTAAAATCGATCGAAGGAAACTACGAGAAAACTGATCAACACACAGATCACTATTACTCAATGTGCAACAGGTTGACTTTAGGTCAGTCGAGTCTTTCCTTCCTAAACTCTCATCTCACGTATATGGTGGGCACTCCTTTTGATATTGCGACAGTCGGTGATGGTGGCTCCTCCATTCGTCCCCGAGTGCATTACACCAAAATGTCTAGCACACGGGAACGAAGGAGAAGCGACCCCCACGACAACAGTCGGGATTATTCCTCTCTCATATTTATATATGGTGGACACTCTTCCTCAGTGAAAGACACACAAGTAGCCGAAATAGATCTAAAGTCCACCCATTCCATATATCGAGCAATGACATAGAAAAAACTCCCTATGTTTTGCCGGAATGACTTGCAAAGCAAATACATTTATAAAGAACTCGAATATAATATCACTAATACATCATCCCGAATAATCCAGTTCAAGAATTACGGCACGCTTTGGATCTTAATTAATGCGTGTGTGACTTTCAGTCCGTCGAGGCTTTCCTTAAATAACTCTCATATCTCATGGTGTGTTGGTGTGCACTCTCTCACATTGATACGGTGGTGTATATATGTTGGTGGACACTCTCTTACAGTAATAGTTCGACCGGCGGTGATGACGCCTCACCTTTTCTCTTCTTGCGCATTATACCAACGAATATATCGCAAAGAAGAGAAGAAAGATGAGGCGCCCCCCACGGCAACAGTCGGGATTCCTCCATCAAGAACACACATGAAAGTCACACAATAAGCAACGACAGACCGAAAGTCACACACGCATTATACCGATAAAATATCACTAATACATTAATATTTATAATGACCTCGAATATAATATCACTAATACATCATCCCGAATAATCCAGTTAATGCATCATTAAATATTAACTAATATTGATCGAATATCATAGAATCCAAAATAGAGAACGGTGAACTCGGTTCACTAGCGGTCTCTGAGTCGCCGGCGGTGGACACCCAAAGATAAGGAACCATCACGGGATCATAACTCAAGTGAGATCCCCGAAGGATCTGCCAGGTATTATCAAACCGGGCGTCCAACGCCGCAATGTAGCGATGGACGTGCTCGTCCTCCTCCCCGACACGGCGATGTACCACCTCCGCGGGTGAAGGCTCCCTTCGCATCGAAAGTGCCCCGCGTGACCGCCACCACAGAAGGTCCGGGTCGACGACGATACCTGCATTCCTCATCAACCTTCGAGCCCGAGAAGGTAGCACCTCAAAGTGCCAGCCCGGCGGAGCCCAGTCCCGGACATGGCGCCTATCAAGCAGGCTCTCGCAAACTACTGGACGACGAGGATGCGAGCCGGGCATCGTCAACTAATTTTTCATAAAACCCAAAATCAACATACACATACTAATCTAACATTAACGTACTAATCTACTTTCAAAAAAAGCATAAACATACTAATCTAACATACACATACTAATCTAGCTAACATAAACATACTAAAAAAGCATAAACATACTAATCTAACATACACATACTAATCTAGCTAACATAAACTAATCTAACACGCATACACATACTAAAAAAGCATAAAAATCAACATATATTTACAAAAGATAGCAACGAGCCGCGGCAGTGGCGGCTCACAACGGGGGCGGCAGGGAAGGCGACGGGGAGGCGGGGGAGGCGACGGGGCGACGACGGGGGCGACGACAGGGACGGGAACGGCGACGACGGGCTGTGGGCGGCAACGAGGGCGAAGTGGAATGAAAACTACGAATTTTGCTAAGTGCTTGTCATATAGAAGAAGCATTGGTCCCGGTTGGTGGCCCCAACCGGGACAAATGCCCCCTTTAGTCCCAGTTTGTCGCACCAACCGGGACCAACGCCCTATTTTCCGCCGCCCAAAGGGCGGGAAACAGGGACCTTTGGTCCCGGTTGGTGCCACCAACCGGGACCAAAGCCCTGTTTTCAGCAGCCCAAAGGGCGGGAAACAGGCCCTTTGGTCCCGGTTGGTGACACAAACCGGGACGAAAGGGCGGAATTGGTCCCGGTTGGGGCCGCCAACCGGGACCAATGGCCTTGCACAGCGGTGTGGTGGGAGTTTAGTCCCACCTCGCCAAGCGAAGGTTGCCTGAACCTGCTTATAAGTCCCGCCGCGGCTGTTACGTTGAGCTCCTCTAATAGTGATAATAGATGCATTTATACTGAAAGTCGGCCTAAATTCAAAATGGTAGTTAGGCGCCTAACTAGCACTTTGAATTTAGGTTGAATTTCAGTGTAAGCGCATCTATTTTCACTTTTGCTATTTTTTATGTTATTTCTTTGCATATTAAAAGTTGTTAACAAAAAATACTTTATGAATATTTTCCTTGAACTTATTTGAACTCCAAGTTTTTTGTGTGTTCAAAATGCACCATTCAAAGCCACATCATGAATTTTCAACCCTTTCTGACTTCATTTGATATTTTTCATGCATTTACTGATTTTTTTTGAGCTAAATGACCCTGAAATTGAAAAGCACTTCAAATGAAGTCTGAAAAGGTTGAAAGTTGGCATGGTATCATTATTTCACTCACATAGCATGTGCTAAAAAGTTGAGAGGGTTACGGCAAAATTAGGATGCACTTCGCGTACAAAACGGACAGACTCTTTCGAAATATCAGGGTTTAGGATGGAAACTCATCGGTTAGAAAAGGCATTTCATTTCTTGAACTTATTTGAACTCCAGGCTTTTTGTGTGTTAATGCACCATTCAAAGCCACATCATAAATTTTCAATCCTTTCTAACTTCATTTAATATTTTTCATGCATTTACTGATTTTTTTGACCTAAATGACCCTGAAATTAAAAAGCACTTCAAATGAAGTCTGAAAAGGTTGAAAGTTGGCATGGTGTGTGCGTGCTTGTTGCCAACGATGACAACCCACTTTTTGTTGCATATTGTTCTCGACCACAATCGGAATTTAAGAAAAATCTGAATTGAAAAGCACTACAAATATATAATAGCTAGAGAGATATGTAATATATAATAGTTCAGATATCCATTACAGAAAGTACTCGTCCAAGCGAACAATACTAGCTAGTCTGAATCAGAAGAATATCCGTCCCATGGTGGTGGTGGTGCGAGGTGACGCTGTCCATAGTTCACGGTTCGAATCTTGCGGTACAACTCATATGCAACGTATGCATCTTTTGATGCATACTCAATGTTGATAGGCTGAAGTGGGGTCCTCTCCCACTCTTTGTGCTGCGCCCGAGGGAATTTGGTCTTCATATCTCCGTAATAGTCGTCGATCAAGGCGACTGCTATAGAAAACATCGAAGTCCTCTCATACTGAAGCATGAATATGTCTTGGATATCAATAAGGCAGCCAACTAGTATCTCAATACTGAAGTTGCGCCTCATCTTCAGCTTGTCATTACTTACATCAACGCTAGCAAAATGTATGCCGCTGCGTAGGAAGTCCATGAGTGCTAGGCAGTGCTTGTCACTACTACAACATTAACAAATTAAAATGGAATAAATGTTAAATACTGCTGCAACAAGTATATTTCAGCAGAATTATAATATGCAACTATATAAAGGAAAATTATTTTGCTGCAACAAAAGAGGAAGACGCGGAGTTTTTGCTCCCGGGCTCATTTGAGCCCGGTGAACAGTAATATCATAAAAAAATCGAAAATTATTTCACTATAACTTAAGAGAAATTGATCTTTGCCATGGGATTCAAAATAGAACATATATATTGCTATATCCTATATATATGCAATTTTCATATCCTATGAATTGATGAAGAAACCCTAAATTAACTATATGACATATATGTTCTTCCACGTTTTGCAACAAGGAAAATTGTTTCACTACAAACTTAAAAGAAATATTGATCTTTCCCATAGGATTCAAAATGGAACATATTTCTATCCTATGCAATTTTCATAATAATCTATAAATTATTAATTGATCAAAGAAAACTCTCAAAACTCACCTTGCCCATTGGAAGATCATGACATGTTTCTTGAAATATAGCTGGATGACGGCAACATCTTCTTGCTTGGCCGTGTACTCGAGATCAAGCCCTATGAACTTGTCTTTCTCATCCGCCACTTGAAGCCATTTTTGCAAAAGGGAAAGAAAACACGGCACCATGGTGCTATCGTTCGTGTAGACGACATCGAGATTGGTCGTGCCATGTGTGAGCACCTCCCCGTAGCGAGTGATTGGATTCATGGTAGAAGATATGGGGGAAGAAGAGAGGAGAATGGAGGAGAAGAAGAAAAATGGGCGAAGTTACTGTAGCCCTCGCCGCGGAACAATTGCTTTATCCTGCCTGTTTCTCGGAGCGCGAAACGTCGTGGGATGCGAAACGTTCGAACCTTTAGTTCCGGTTTGAGCCACCAACCGGGACTAAAGGGGCTCACACCAGGCGAACGGTTGCCCCCGTTGGTATCGGTTCCAGCCACGAACCGGGACCAATCGTTGTGGGCCAGGAGCGAGGCATATTGGTCCCGGTTCGTGACTGAAACCAGGACCAAAGGGGTCCGACGAACCGAGACCAATGCCCCACGTGGCCCGCCCGGCCCCCTGGCCTCACGAACCGGGACCGTTGCCCCCCATTGGTCCCGGTTCATGACTGGACCGGGACTAATGGGCTGGCCCGACCCGAACCAATGCCCTATTTTTTACTAGTGCCAGTGGCATGACGGCTCAGCGGTGCAGCATCCGGGTGGTATCGCAACGGCGCCTGTGTGCGGCGACAGTGGCAGGGCAGGATCGGGCCTCTCCGTCGAGACCTCGTGGTGGACGGTAGAGGGACGGCAGCGGCGGCGACTTCGAGTTCGTCCTCGTCAAAGGTGCGAGTCGGACGTGACTTGGGCTACGGGCGGCCGCCCTTACATCAGCTTGTGGCTGGTAAGGGTGGCGGTGCAGTAGTGGCGGTCTTGGCGGACATGTTGGTCGGGCCGGCTGGACGTTGGCTCCCGGCATGGATGGGTGTCCCGTGCTCCCGACGAGTAGTCTTGGTGGTGGGCGGCGATCTTCTGGGTTCCCCTTGCCAGTGGACGGGCCTGCGTTGGTGGCCTTGCGTGAAGCTGCTTTGACTATCGCGGTGGGACGACAGAGAGGGTGACCGATGGGGAGGTTGGTGGGAGGCATTCGCTACGCGAAGCTAGGGCTGCCCGTCGCCGGCACGGAGGGCGTGCCATCGTGGATTCGTCAGACCCCCCCCCCCTCCTTCACATTCCCCGTCAGTTTCCACGTGGGGACAGCTCCGGCGAAGTTCAAGGCAGGAGGTGGGATGTGGTTTCGTCTGTCGTGGGCGTCCCTTCGGACCAAATCTGGTCACTTTGGCCAGTCTTGGGGATTTAAGAATGTTGGGCGGCCCGGGCGGCAGGAGGCATGGCGTTTATGGGCGGAACTTGCGTCTCATGTGCGGGTGAGCAGCCATGGCCAAGCGGGTGGCTTGGTTGCAACGGACGGTTATGAGCGTTGGGGTATATCACCTATCCAGTACTTGTTCTGGCCGACAGTGACGACATCAGTTGATGTCGTATCTTTCCTGAAGGCTCCGTCGCGGCTTTCTCACTCATTCTGTCTTGCTCCAGGTGTAAACATGATATATGGGATCGGGCGGTTGCGGCTATCTGTGGTCATACCCTTTTGGGAGGCATCGTTTTGGAGTCCTAGCTTCGTTGTGGTCCGGCTCGCCTCTCCGTTATTAAACTAATCAGGTTAACAAATTTAGAAGTATATCCGATAAATTAGTTCAGCACAACACATTGACTGGAATAAAACCCATCTGAAAAATATATTTTTCTTTTTGCCCTTTTCTTCCTTTTGTATGTGTATAATATTTTATTATTTAATGTATTAACGGTAGAACATAATGTTTGCTTCCCTTGCTCGTGATCACATATGTTTGCTTGCTTCCCTTGCTCATCTGGGGCTTGTTTTTTCCTTTTCAGTAGTTTGTAACAGACATGATGATTTCTTCTATATGGAATTGGAGAGGGAACTCACTTTATCAAAAAAAAAAAAACTGTAGAACCATCAATCGATATTCAGACTAAAGAATCAATGAAGAAGTTAACCCGATGAATTACTTCAATACAAGAGAAGACCAGGTACGGGGTTACATACATAGTCCCAAGGTTTTGTTTGACGTGACCGCTTGACTCGTAAACTCCGAGAACCTGGTTGTAATTTCCTTGTCTTTGAAGGCGTCTGATTTCATTGAATGTCTTTTCTTTAGAGAGGAGGCGCTTGCCCGGCTTTAACGAATTGATGCACTACATTGAATGTCTTTCAGTATAAATTCAGAGCTTTTGTATTGATAAAAAGAATCTTGGTGCAGATGCATCCGGGCAAAACGCGTGAATACACAATACACCATTTGCTTAATCGACGGCTACTTGCTCAAATTGCAGTAATATAATCTGGGACCAATCAGAGGTGTTAGTTAAAATAACCTGATCAATTAGGAGGTCAATCCGACGAGCTTGTTTGGACGGAAGATCAGACCTGGTACGAAGTTACATACGACGTATTCGCTCGATCATCGATCCGTGAACCTCGCTGGATTAACTACTTCTCCAACGGAACACACTAACAGCAGCCAGCAGACGGCCAGTCCTCACTGTATATGATCAAACTCATCGTGCTGACAAGCATATGCGATATTGTTATTAGGGGCAAGTTGGGCGGCCGAGAAATGTATTGATGCATGGCGGCATGGCGCTGGCCTGTAGAGCTCGAAAGGTGCACGCATATGCGTGTAGTACGGATGTGCGTACAGATGGACGCAGCTATCCATCCTTAAACTTGATCGACCTCTCGTTGTTTCGGAGTTGATGTGTGTGTACGTACATCGGTATGGTACATGCATAACGTGTTCAAACTACAGGGACATTGGAGCCTGGGGCATATGGGGCTATCTTTTTAGGGAAAAACATGCAAAATCATTATTTTGAGATCATTAAAAAACGAAACATGCACATAGATGTGCAGTATGCACGTATTCTTTTTCCGAATATGCACAAGTGTGCAGTATGCACGTACTAATATGGAGTCCTTTTTGCGTAGCATACAGATTAACGTATTGTTTTAGAAAATTTTACATATATGTAGAACACACCTATTTGTACAAGTGGAAATCGTCTTAGAAATTTTAAAAATAAATAAACATTATATATGATTTTCTTAAGCATCGTGCTTCATGGAACCCGGGACAGGGAAACAAATTGCCGCTCTCTTATGTGGTGGAATGTTCAGTTTCGCCAAATCTGAGAATGTGAGCAGAGGAGGATGAAGGAGAAGGGGATAACGACGAGTAGGAATGGCACCCAGGAGTGGAACTGATGGGAACTAATCGATGCAACAAACTCTCTCCTTTAGACCTTCTAAAGATTCTACTAGAAACTAAATACGGATGCATGTAGACATATTTTAAAATGTAGGTTCATTCATTTTGTTCTGTATGTAGTTCATAATAAAAATCTCTAAAAAGTCTTATATTTAAGAACGAAGGGAGTATATAACAGGTATTGGTGCCCCTAGGTTTGGAGGAGCCTGACTCAAGGACTGCTTGATGCTCAGCTTTTCCGAGACAACCACGAGAGGAAGGTGAGGAGGACAACAATGTTAGGAAGAGCATTTACACTTATATCCGTCTCATATGTCCAGTCGGGTCATTCGGTCACTGTCCGGTTATGAAGAATAAATCAAAACGGACTCCCTAAATAGGCCTCAAACGTCCGGATTGACCGGCACCTCCCATATTCAGCCCAAATATGGGGCGGATATGGGGGAGTCCAGACACGCCTGCCTGACAGGCTCGGTTCACCGTCGACCCCACGGTTGTTCCAGAAAAAGCTGCATCTGGCTCATCGCTCCGAAACCCTAGCTCACTCACTTTCCTCTCTCGTTCCGTCCTTTCCTCTCCCCTCACCGATTCCAATCGAATCCGGCGGAATGTCGAGCTCTGGCAGCCGCTCTGACGACGACTGGATCCGAAGTATGAGCTTGCCCTTTGCATCGCCTTGGAACAGTCCAAGGTGGAGACCGGGGGCAGCTCCGGATCTGCAGCCTTGTCGCTTCCCCTCTGTCGCAGCTCAGACTCCGGTGCTAGCTCCTACCGGACAGTGCTAGCTCCGACAGGCGGCCTACGCAATCCACGCATCCCTTGCGCCGTTCCTTGGCCCCGCCAGCTGCTCCCCCAAGTGGGCAACGGTGGGTGCTTGTGCCCGCTGCGTCGGCCCGGATGCGCACGCCGGAATCAAAGGCGCTTGCCGTCCACCACGAGAGGCAACGTCTAAGGGAGAGGTTGGAGGCGGATCATCCGTACGTCGCCGATGCGGGATGGAGGCGGAGCCCGATGAGGACGCACAACTCCTCGAATGGGTCTACCATCAGTCGCTTACAACCGTGGAGACGGACGTGTGGAGGCTCCGGCGGAACAAAGCGAAGGCGCTTCGGATTACCATTGAGCAGTCCGAGCACGAGGCAGCAGAGGCAGCGGCGAATGCGGCTCGGCTCGCCAAGCTCAAGTGACAGCAGGACATGGAAGTTTGGCGGCTACAAGGGCTCGTCATCCTCTCCGACGACGACGATGACGACCACGGCTCCTTATCAGACGACTCCGACAATTCCCCATCACCCGCCGACTCCTGTAGTTGCACCGACAACCAGAAGGGTAAAGGAACGGCGAGAAAATGCTGACTGTCCCCCATTTCCATTTATATTTTAATTATGTTTAGCTAGTTCGTAGTTAGGGTTTGCCGATGAACTTCGACGAACTATGCTCCTTTTGTTCAGAATTTGCAATCCAATCCAACGAACCTGTGTGTTGATCTAATTTTATGTAGCGTTGCATGGGTTGTATGGTTTTAAGGGCTCGAATAGAGAATGGACTATGGATAATGGGTGGTGGAGAAAGAGATGGGAGAGGTGAATGAGGGTGGAGGAGGGGGCATACTCTAAAATTGCGGTATGGAATCTATAATCAATAACTGCCGTATGTAATGCATATTTAGTTGCAAAACTAAGATGAGTAATTTGATGGTACTTAGATTATTTTTTGTCGCAGCAATTTTTATTTTATTTTTTGGAAAAGAAGGAATAGAGTTGTGGGCCTCTACATTAACCTATGCATGCAGTCATATTATTAATCAAAGTATAAAAATAATATTTTAAATCCACAATATGCTCATAAGTTGATCATAAAAACAAGTGCGCAAATAAATTAAAACTACCACATCTGGCAAAACTAAATGTTGACTACGATGCCTATACACCTAGCCTATTATTAGTTCGTCATTCAAATCGGCTAAACATAGCTAATGTGTCTGTCTCTCAACAGATGCACCCAATAACCATAAGCTCCTTATAGTCCGCAAGAGTGAGTAACGATCACGTACGGATCCAAGCCGTGGCTCTATAGATAACCTGCAAAATATTGTTGAAGTTATTGTCATAAAACATCATATCATTTTTAGTGTTCCATATAGCCCATAATAATGCATTTATTCTGGTCCGGATATGATTTGCTATAGTTACGTCTACTCCATTGAGTCACGTCCCAAATAGACTATATATGCTCATTGATGGATTAATATTGAATGCTATGTGAACAGTTTGCTATAATAATTTTGTTAGTGGAGAAAGAGGTGTTTTATTGTTTCAATTTGATCGCAATAGCAAAATGTAGAACTACCAATCCATCTTCTCCTTATCAAATTATATTTGGTTAGTACAAAGCATACAAACCACATGAAATTTTTAATTCTAAGTGGCATTTTAATCTTTTAAATGTGTAATGATCTCGAAGCAGGACCAGAGTTAATTACATCCATGTACATCGACTTCACCGAAAAAGTACCATTCGTAGATAATTTTTAGTGAATAGTATCTGACTGGTCAGAGAGGTGAATCTCCATCAATCGTCTAACCAAGTGCAGCCAGGCGTTCTTCCACTAGAGATTACATGAATTGAATATTAAGAGTGTTGTCGCAAGAGTACTTGAGTAATTGAGGTGTTTGCGCAAGATATTACCAAAATTAATATTTCACACAGTGTACAGGTTGAGTTAATTACTATTCCACAGACAGCGCACGGGATGAGTTAATTACTCTCATATTTGTTTTGATGTAACCAAACATAATCCTCCACTGACATGTACGGGTTGAGCTCATAACTCTTACATTCATGTTTTGACAAGTCATCATTCTCAAAGTCACAGAAGAAAGAATAAAAGTACTTCACGCCACTTGGCTGTAGAGAAACAGACAAACGTCGTACGACTATACGACCTATGCATGTAGTGATAAACGACTATCAGCTTGATTTTTCTTTTTCTTTTGGTACAGAGCACCATCTTGCTGGTAAAACCAAGCGGCACTCTATCCAACCCAAAACGAAGGTAAAGGGAAGCTTGCCTGCCAGCGGGTGTCCACGGCGCTAGGCGCCAGCTAAGCCACGAACCTTCCTTTTCGTTTCGACAGCTGACTAATTAGACTATCTAGTGGAGTAATTTGGACTAATTAGTTAGCAAGATGGTGGGAGTAACCTGCCCTATCCATAGTACTATGTTACTACTTCTATAATGAAGAGTAAGAGCATGTACAGTCGGACCCCTTATACCCGCCTCAAATGTTCGACAGGTCGTCCAGTCAGTGTCTGGTCATTTTTTTTGACCTAGATGGACCTCTCAAACGATGCTCAAACGCTCGGGCTGACCGGCATCCTTCATATCCAGCCCAAATATGAGGCGGGTATGGAGACGTCCGGGCACGCCCGTCACGTCGAAGCCGGCCCATGCTGGCCCACCCCACCCCACATATATTTGTACCCATCCGCTCGCCGGACCAAACCCTAGACACTTCACTCCCTCCCCTCCACTTCCGTCCGCCACCCGAGCTCTCCTCCGGCAGATTCCGGCCGTCTCCGGCATGGCGGGCAGTGGATCCGAGTCCTTGAACTCCAGATCCATCAACCTCGAGCTCATCCCGCGCAGCCCTGAGGAGGAGACAGCCATCCGGCTTGCGCTCCGCCACGCCCGGCAGGATGCCCGTGGACGGCTCGGCTCGGACTCCCTCCGTCAGTAATCCATTGCATCCGCCCAAATGGCGCATGGATCCGGCGTTAGGCACGCCGCCGCAGCCTCACCGGAGGTCGTGTGGTCCTCCTGGCGTCCGAACGCGCTGGCGGACGTGCAACCCCTCAGGTGGCGCACTGATTTTCAGGACGAAGGCATGGCTCGGCGTAGACGCCGTGCAAGGCAGCGGGCGCGGGAGGCGGCGGAAGCCCTCACAGCGGCAGACGTCGGCGAGGCGGAGTCGCAGTCTTCGGCGCCCCATATGGCGCATCACTCCGGGCGCTGCAACCGCATCGTGGTGGACGTCGGGGGCTTTTCCCCGGATGGATCCATCATCGATCTGACGTCCACCGGCACCCTTCGGGTTTCGGTCTCCGACGAGGAAGAGTAGGGCATGGGAGACGGCGGGGCATCGAGTCCTGTGAGCCAGCTCGTGTCACATGCCCTACTCTACCTTGCCGGCGACCGGACCAACACTCTGGGGAGTGCAGCCGGCCGCCGAACATGGCCACGGCGGAGGGGCGAGCTGGGAGCGGAACCAGACGAGCTCCGCTCAAAAATCGGATCACGTTGCATGTAATAATATGGTTTTGAGGTTTCTAATTTGAGATGTCCGGATGTTGAATGTGTTTTATGAGGGGTGATCGGTCACTGTCCACGGACGCGTTCGCGGGCGTTTAAGGGGTCGGATTTGTCAAGTCCGGCTGTAGATGCTCTAACATATGTGTGATGTCATGTAACACTTTATTTATTATGTTGTAGACTCATCTTGTCTTGGTTTGTCTGATGTTACCCATAGAATGAGTAATTAGCTGTGATACTTAATTTATCTCTCTTCTCATTAAATCATTGCCACATAAGCGAATTTGTTGAGTTGGACTTTATGTTACTGCTGAAATTACTTTTATTGCGGATAGTCTTACGGATCTTATGGTTAGTGTTTTGATCAGGACACAACACGTGAGAAGCTAACTGTAACTGGAGAATTGAGCTTGAATGTTCAATTGACGGAGACACATTTAGAGCATGGAAACACGTAAAGTTGGCCAGTAAGGGATTTCCGTATACAGATGCAGGAGGCCGTAATCCAACGATATTCATATACATCCGGCTTTTCTTTTTTTCCTTTTATAATCAGTACTTTCAAATAGTCGCATATATAGAGTACAAACGTTGAAATAGCCGTGTACATAGAATACAGACGTTCAAATAGTCAACTGCGACACTAGTTCAATTTTAAAAAAGTGTAAACTTTTCATTCCAACATTGTTGTCCCCTTAAACCGTCCATTGATGCTTAATTGGATCTTCCTTCATATGCTTGTGGGTTGGCCAACGCCAAATTTGGTAATGCATTTCAATAAACTCTTCAAATGTGGCCATATTCTGGTCTGCAAGTTTGCTAGGATCACCCGTGTTCTCAAATTCTAGAGTTGCACTGCATCCTCACCCTCACCCTCAATGATCACTTTATGCATGATCACACAACATGACATCACCTCCTACAAGGTCTCTGAATACAATTGTTTAGCAGGCTCACAAACAACCGCAAAACGGGCCTGTGGTACACCAAATGTTCTCTCGAAATCTTTTGTAGCTGCTTCTTGTATTTGGGCAAACTGAAACTTTTTTTGGACAACTGGGTTAGAGATAATGCCAACAAAAGGTAGCACACGAAGGGTACATACTGTCAACCAGCTAGTAGCCGATGTTGTACTCATGTCCACTGACAGCATAGTGACAAGGAGGAGCGTTGCCTTAAGTCAGCCTCACAAAGAACAGTGATGTGAGACCCGTATATGGCAAATGAAGTGTATCAAATCCAAAGATTATGTGATGCAACTTTTTTAAGAATAAAGGTGGGCTTCTTAACATGATCCTGATATTTCCCTCGTAAAGTCTTCAAACAGTTTTTTCATTTCCAATGCATGTAGTGAAATCCAAGCAAACCTGGCCATCCACTTGCTTTTGAGATTGCAAAGAACCTCTCGTTGTGTGCCAAAGTTGGTTCTCTCAGTTACTGAGGGCCAAACACCTCGACCATGTTAGTTGCAAACCTAACCACGGCATCTCCGCAAGTGCTCTCAAACACCCATAGGTACTCGTCCCATGAATCAACGATCGTGCCATATGCAAGCATCCGGAAGGCGGTTGTGCACTTCAGGCAACCAAAGAAGCAAATCCATAGTGTCCTCCTTCTAGACGAATTAGTCATCATAGGAGTAGAGCAAACAATCGAAGACAGTCTTGCGCATCCAAAAACACCGGCGAAAATATTCAGCGCAGAATGCATGTGGGGCAATGTAATCGGCCGTCAGTGTCAAATGACCACACACTGTGTTGCAGTTGAGCACTCAATGGCTCTTGATCGAGTCCTTGAAATTAAGAACATGCTCCTCACACGCTTCATGTCTTCAAGGATCGCATGCATCATCATCGTCTCACTTGTGTATTCCTGCTCGTCGGACAAGACATCAAACGACTGTCGGACAACTCAACATAGTGCTTGTATATGTACTCCAAATTGCAATCCATCGCTACAAAGAAAAAGGAAAAGCTTTTTAAGCTCCGGCAATTCATTAAACACTTAGAGGGCATGGTGAGTATAACATTAATGGATGGTGCCTTGCATGATGGTCATAGCAGAGGGGTTGAACGATGATGAAGAAGCAGGGTGGAGCCCGGCTGGAACACCGGAGGTGACAAAAATGTAGATTTCTGGTAGGGGTGTTGTGTGGCGGCTGGGGTGGTGGAGCGGTGACGAAGGCAAGAGAGAAAGAAGGAAGCGCATAAAATGGGGAGGATGGAGGAGCTTTGGGTGGGCCAAGGGTGCCTGTGTCCTATGTGTCTGCTATCGCACTTCCGCAAAGCCCCACGATTGTCTCGGGTTCCCACACAATGTAGGACCAGACCGCTCAACGAACTGATACAAGTCTGCATTATATGGCAAATCATGTCCAGACCATGCAGTTCGGACGTATGCAGGATGTTTGAAGGTCCGCCTTGAAGATGACCTAAAGGGCCATGTTAGAACATCTCCAGACTCCCCTAAACAAAACATCTAGAGTCTCCTAAAACTAGTTAGTACATCTGCAACAAATAAAAAAACTTGGTAAACGTTAATAATCACACATCAGATTTTTAGTGTTTTCCATCGCATGTCTAGATTTTCCATGTGTAAATAGACAAATTTGTCATCTTTTGTATAAGATTTAACATATGTTCTAAAATGAAAATTTACATGAATTGTAAAAGATTGTTACAAAAATTACCACGCCACGGCGACTAATTGTTATGCGTTTGATCGGGGTCCGACATACCTAAGGGCCTGAAAGTTTTAACGCTAGAAATCGAACGTCACATGTATGTTGAGTTTATTTTTTTCCTTAAACAAATTGTTATATGGGTTTCTACCAAGAGTTAGGCTTTTTAGCTTGGAACCCGGAATTTTCAAAAAATTAAAATTAACCCTTTAAGTTTTGAAAACTCTGAAAAAATATGCAACCACTTATAGATGTATACTAGATGTGTGCAGAATTTCATTGTGAAATATGTTTTGGGTGATCTGTACAAAAAAAGCATGTACTTTTATGGATGCGTTAGAAATAGATAAATTTGATATTTTTAGTGTAGCTTGCATGAAAAAAGTGTTTCACCTTGAAACCTATCATACAAGTAGTATACATCCATAAGTATGTGTCTATGGTTTTTCAGAATTTTTGGAAACCTAAAATTTTTATTCATGAACTTTCCAAATGCGGGTTCCATGGACCTCGAGCTCCATTAGCAATTTTTGTTCTACCAATAATTTTATTCAGTTTTTCATTTGTGCTACTTTTAGAGAGTGCTAATACATCCATCCCTGATACCCAAATCAATAATGGGCTAGACTTGTTAGTGACCACTTTTATTTTACTTCATTTTTTCCTAGTCCTCCCCCTCCCTCTTTTTCGTCTGTGCACGCGCGCCTACAAATCTCTCCGACGAGAACAATGGGGACAGGAGGAGGGATGACGTAGTGGCGATGCTTAACGAGGAGATGTGGAGGCGCGAGCAGATGCGACGTCGTGCACAAGCGAGGCATGTCCCTGCGTGCATGTCTGAACACAAGGAGTTGGGGAAACACGAGTGTGCGGGTGTTGTGTCTACATCTGCTACCTGGTGAGCGTTGGCGGTAGAAGGGGTGCGTGCAACGTTGGGATTTGGGGAGGCATGAGCAGTGTGGGACGGTGTGGAGGCACGCCGAAGCGGCCGCAAGTAATCATGGACCTGGGGAGGTGCATGTGGCCCAGCGGGAGTCCGCATCATCAATCCGGTGGTCACTGGCAGTGGAGGGCATCGTCGGCTGTCAGGCAGAGGCAGGAGTCCCTATCAGTTGATGTCTGCCAATGTGGAGGTGATTGTATATATCCCCCTACAAAGGGGAGTTGGGGGATCACTTTTGGTGATCAGCATTTTGTGTGTGTGTGTGGGGGGGGGGGGGGGTGAGGGGTGGAGTGAGGGGTCTATAGGAGCAAGTTTTTCTGGTCCAACTCCTGTTATATCAGAACTTCTCAACTAAAGGGGTTCTGCTGGGGATGGTCTCAGAATTACGCTAGCTACTTGTGTTAGTTGAAGTGAGCTGCATTGTCATGTCGATTTGTCAAGCTAGCAATTTAGGACATATAAAGGTAAATTGAAAGGACAAGTCTTCTTTTTTGCGAAAATACTAAGTAACAATATATTATAAAAGCACCATTATATAAATTAAAAAATGCATTCAAATATTTTGGGGTGTCGGTGTATTCTTCCTCCCGCATTCATTGGCGATGTGGAGTGAGCTAATATCATTCCCGACCATATGCCTCCGTCTCAGCGGAGTAAAATTCTTGAAACTCAGAATCTTATAGCAAAAAAGGGCTAAAGTATTTGGTTAATATAGGTCAGAAGACGTCGGCGGTCAAATTTGCCTTCTTTGGCTAAGAGATAATCTCTTAACTCAAGGGAAGACTCTTTTCTTCATTAGACCAAATGTCACATGTTTTTAGTTAAATTTTAGGCACCAAATTTTTTAGGTGTATAGGAGTTAATTGTTGTAGATAATACCAATAAATTATATGAAATACTTAATTCTTATATATTTGGATGATGTGCAAGGCTAGAAGAAACTTTCCTTCTTGATCACACCATGAGCTCTTAGGCATGTTAACTATTTTCCACCGTTTGTAATTACACGCCCTAAAAGGATTTTCAAGACATAAAAATATGAAAAGGCATGTGTTTGGAGTAACATATACTATTAGATCATATTGGATCAGAAAGCCATTCGAGTTTTGATCAATAATGCTTGACTGTACATGGAAACTCCAAAAAATATAGCAAGATGTTGAAGAACCGTTAGGAAAAATCATATGTATTTTAGTCCTATGAATTAATCTGGTGAGTTGTGTATATGGCTGGGAAACATGTTGCTAGGGTTTCAAGGAGTAGTCATCTGTGTGGCCAGAAGAGTAAATTTGTTGTATCTAACTAGCTCAGTTTTAACATGCTCCCTCCTATCCCTTGTTTTCACATGAGAGGTAAGGGTATATAACAAATCTAAGCCGTTGATCTCATTAATTAGTGGTCTGATGGGACGTGTGGATTTGTGGAGAATCCATTCTTTCCTGTAGGTAGGTTTCTTGAATTCAAGGATTTCAGCAAATTTGAATATAGGAAAAAAATGATGTTCTTGATTGCTTTTGACCTCAAGCCCCCCAACAATTCTAAGAGTTAAAACCTTGTCACAAGCAACCAAAACTTGTCTGGCCAAAAGAAACATCTTCTATGTTGCTTAAGTTGTTCTATGATCATTTTTTCAAAGAGGAAGGAGCCCATGACATAACTAGAGGCCTATCCAAAACTGCGGAGAGAAGGACATGCCTACCCCTCTTTGGTGAGAAGGAGAGCCTCAAGTCGAAGAGCAAATTGTTGATGAGCGGTTCAAAGGCTAAGGCTAGTTACTTGCGGATAGGGTGGGAGAGAGGCAATGACAATGCCATGGTCGGTGCCTAGCATGGTGCTAGTTCTTGTGAGACGTTTAAGGGGATGAAAATTGTTTCTTGATTTTTATATTATTTTTTGCGAAATACACGAATATATCATAAAAGTTTAGCGAAAGTAGAAAGCACCAACAACATAATAAAAATTACATCAGAGATTCTAGACAACCGAAAACAACTACCAATCTGAGAATGAGCCGCCTAAATACTAGCCAGAGCCAAGCCACCGGTGTTCTTCTCCCTGCCACGAGCCGTAGGAGTGGTAGGCAAAAGGGAGGGGAATCCATAGTTGTTTCTTGAAAATTAATATGGAGTTCAGTGGCGTTTGCAAAGTCATCAAGAATTTTTCAGAGTTGTCGCGGTTTGTGTTGCCCTAGCTAGGATTAGGGTGTCCTCAACGAATCGTACCATGGGGCAGTAGCGTGAGTCATCTATTGGGTGAGGACGTCAGCAACTATGGCATCGGCAACTGTGATGAAATTTGCTGTTGGTACGAAATTTCTTTAAATGCGCATTTCCAATGTACCTTGAACCGTGACCTGAACGAAGCAGAGTAAATTTGCTCCGGAGAACATCATAGTCCTACCAAGCAATGCAGCCACACATATTTAAACATTTTAACAGAAGCAGAAGTGCAGAACCTCTGCCTCAGCAGTAGAATTGTCTAATGGTGTCAGTCTCCTACTTGCCACAACAATATTGTTTGTCTGCAAAAAATTGCACGCCATGTCATAGGAAAAGGAAGTTGGAAGCCACACGCACGTAGGTATACATGCATAAGGAAGGCACCCCAAGTTCCCCTCTTGACCGGCTCCTGTTTTGAAAAAGGCATTCAAGAAAACTTAATCTAAACCAAGTGGTGATTTGAATTAGGATGAAATAAATCATGCACGCAACCACCTCATTTCTCTATTTAAGCAGTCTCGGCCCATACCACCATTCTGCAGAGTCAGTGCGACATCACGAGGAAAAGAAGCAAGCCATTCCACCACCCAGGCACCCAGCTGATTGCTAGCTTCGACGCACGTCTCCAACGATCTAGCCGGCTAAGCATACGCACATGGCGTCCGAGCAGCTGCTTCCCGCCGTGCCGAGGTGGAAGCCAAGCCCGCCACGGCAGGAGAGCCGCCCGGGCCACGCCGCAGACGACGAGGGGCCGTCCGACGCCCTCGGCGGCTCCCTGCGCAGCACCGACGGCTTCCCGTTCGGCAGCGGGAGCTCCTTCCCGCCGCCGCCGTTCGCGCCGATGCCGGTGACCGTGCCGCGGTCACGGACGTCCTCCTCGCTCGAGATCAGCGTGGAGAACGGCGCCGGCGCCGTGCCCGCCGTAGTCCGCGAGACGTCGTTGCGCCGGGTCGACCAGGGCGTCGTGCTCTCGTGGGAGGACCTGTGGGTGTCGGCGGCCGGCGGCAAGGCCGGCCGCGTCCCCATCCTTCGCGGCCTCAACGGCTACGCGCGCCCCGGCGAGGTCCTCGCCATCATGGGGCCATCCGGCTGCGGCAAATCCACCCTTCTAGACGCTTTAGCAGGTTGGTACTGCCGGATGCATGCACGTGAAAAATCTTTTCTTATACGATAACGTGCCCAGGCTGGCCTTTGCTAGTCAGCCTTCGTGATAAACTACTTGAAAGATTTGCCTCACAGGATAGCGTAGCGACACGATTTTCATCTAGATATTTTATTTTTGTGGTCAGAAGATGAAGAATTCATTCTAATTCCTACGAGTTTCTGTGGCACTAACAAACAATACAGGAAGGCTAGGTTCTGGTGTCAGCCAGAAGGGAGACATTCTGATCAATGGCCGGAGGCAGAAGCTATCCTACGGAACATCGGTAAGCCTAGTGCATGCATTAATGAGCTATTTTGATTCGGAGAATCTCATCTTCATTCTGTTTGACTTCATTCTGTTTGATCGTGAACGAACGTAGTATCAATTATTTTATAGTTAACCAACGCATCATTTGCGTGTTACAGGCGTACGTGACGCAGGACGACGTGCTGATGACGACGCTGACGGTGCGGGAGGCGGTGCGGTACTCAGCGTCGCTGCAGCTGCCGAGCAGCATGTCGGCGGCGACGAAGCGGGAGCGGGCGGAGGAGACGCTGCGGGAGATGGGGCTGGAGGGTGCGGCGGACACACGCATCGGGGGGTGGATGCACAAGGGGATCAGCGGCGGCCAGCGGCGCCGGGTCAGCATATGCATGGAGATCCTCACCCGGCCGGCGCTGCTGTTTCTGGACGAGCCCACCAGCGGCCTCGACAGCGCCGCCTCCTTCCACGTGGTCAGCCGGATCGCCAGGCTCGCGCGCCGGGAGGGCATGACCGTCGTCGCCGCCGTGCACCAGCCCAGCACCGAGGTGTTCGACCTCTTCCACGGGCTCTGCCTCCTCGCCTACGGCAAGACCGTCTTCTTCGGCCCCGCCGCCGAGACCAACCAGGTCTGTACATCTGCTCTCCAATACGTGGGTTGTATTGTATTGTAGTATGTACATGCGTACATGCGTACAGTGCTCTTGATTGTTGCCTGCTGCTGTTGCTATCGAGTATCGGAACTATCGATCGAGAGTCGCGTCATGTTCGACGTGTTTGGATTTGGACATGGTAGGGACCCTAGTAGGCGTATTCACAGTTTCACACACGACAGTGGTACAAAAAAAGTTGACCTTTAGGATTAGATCTTTAGGTGAGTATCGTATGATCAATTATTGCCGCAAAAAGACAATCTTATAATCAATTAATACAAAAAAATTGTGATATGTTTTCACCCAAACATGTGGGTATGTGCAAATAAAAAATATTTCAGCCAGAAGAAACTGTTCTACTGTTAGAGAAATAAAAGTGAATAAATTCAGCTTTCGCCGGATAATATTCGATATATACCGTTCACAACATATTTTTCTATGTTCTTTCTCTAAGTGTAGGTCGAATCTTGAACTGCGATTTATTTGGGTTGTATGTATATACATGGATATATGTTGTCAAAATGATTTTGGGCTTTCTAAAACACATTTTGCATTTTCAAAAAAAATGATCTCTTAATTAGATCGTACCCAAGTTGCCCCCGCATAGAAAGGGTAGCGAAGTCACATCTTTTTTCTTGTAGAGAAGCAAACTTGCATTCTGCTTATTTATAATTATAGAACGTCCTTTTTAAGTCCATAATATCCGATTGTCACTATACAGATACACTGTTGCACTTTTAAGTCCATAATTACGTCGCGGTGGAACTGTACTCCAGTCACTGAAGACCACTGCACACACCCGAAGTACACCATGCAAGGGGAATAGGATCATTACCCTCAAAAAAAAAAGGGGGAATAGGATCACACATGCTTGATTGTGGTTTAGCTTTGGAGCACTTCTCGTGGAGGAGTAAATACGTCTCGCTGGCTGCAAGCATCGATCGATCAGTGCCGCCTAACTAGTTTTGGCCGTGGCAGCCTGCGGCATCGCGTTCATGGCACAGTGGCGAAACCGCGAAAATGCGCTTGCTGGACAGTTTTTAGTGTTGACAGCTGAGGCTGAAAGCTCGGTCTAGCTGTAGACGACTGTAGAGAAATCGCATAGTACCCGTATTAGGTAAAACACTGTGCGAAGCAAGTTTCCTGATACTACACAACAAATTAATCGGTGAAATTGGGTAAGAATTTGTTTTTCTAAGGCAGGAAATACTATCAGGTAAGAAAGATTAAATTGACTACACGGTTCGACAAACACGCGTGCTTTCCTAGCTGGCCGTGTGCCGGTCACGGTCTAGGTACGGAGGAGAAAATTGTGATTTGGTCGGTCCGTAGTAGATAATTAAAGAAAAGATACTCGTTTGTCAATCTTATCTTCCTGACTTGCTGGACTTGGACTACAACATTCGTCCTAGTATCGAAGACACTTTTGAATTCAGTAATTAGACTAATGAATTTTGTTAACTATTTTGTTTGTTGCTTGCAGTTCTTCGCTTTGAGCGGTTTTCCTTGCCCGTCGTTGATGAATCCTTCCGACCATTTCCTAAGGACCATCAACAAGGATTTTGACAATGTGAGCATATCACCACCGTCCAATCGACATGAACCTTAATTATCTATATCTGGAACCTTCTTGGTGAATAGAACCCCATAACTATTCCTTACCATGTGTCCAATGTATTGAATCCTCAGGACATTGAGGAAGGCCTCAGCGGGAATAAGACGACCACTGCCGAGAACATTGATGCTCTGGCGGCATCTTACAAATCCTCCGTGCACATGGACAAGGTCATGCGGCAGATTGTCGACATACATGGCATCGTGAGTAGCCCGACCTCTACATACATTCCGAAACTTTCAGCTGGAGTGCTGAATTTTAGCAATTTTAAGCGTGTGGTGTATGTATGTGGTTTGTTTGTGTGGTTCTAGGGAGGGGAGGTGGTGAAAATGGAAGGGCAACAACCAAGCTTCCTCACACAGTCCTTCGTGCTGACCAAGAGATCCTTCATCAACATGTACAGAGACCTCGGCTACTATTGGCTTCGCTTTGCCATCTACATTGCCCTTTGCCTCTGTTGTGGTACCATCTTCTATGACATCGGCCACAGCTACGGATCCATCCAGGTCACCAGCAGGAGTCCCTCATTGTTGTTACCACCACCGTTAATACTGCTTGGTGTTCTCATTGTGTGACTAAAAACTCTCCAGGCTCGTGGCTCAATGCTTATGTTCGTCGGCGCCTTCCTCACCTTCATGGCCATCGGAGGCTTCCCATCATTTGTTGAGGATATGAAGGTGAAATTTCGGATCAAGCTCGGTCACAAGAAATAGTTGGTTGATCTCATCTAACGACTCTTGAGATACATTGATCTGATGTGTTTTGTGTATGCACAATGCAGATATTTGGGAGGGAGAGGTTAAACGGGCACTACGGCGTGTCGTCATTCGTGATCGCCAACACGGTGTCGGCGACACCGTACTTGCTGCTCATCTCCCTGGTGCCGGGCGCGATGGCCTACTATCTTGTCGGCCTGCAAAAGAGCTTTGATCACTTTGCCTACTTCGCGCTAGTGCTCTTCATGACAATGATGCTGGTTGAGGGCCTGATGATGATCGTGGCCAGTGCCGTGCCAGACTTCCTCATGGGCATCATCACCGGTGCTGGCATCCAGGGCGTCATGATGCTCAACGGAGGCTTCTTCCGCCTGCCCCACGACTTGCCCAAGCCAGTGTGGAGGTACCCCATGTACTACGTCGCCTTCCACAAGTACGCCAACCAGGGGTTCTACAAGAATGAGTTCCTGGGCCTCACCTTCCCAAACAACCTGGTTGGCGGCGCTACCACCATCACCGGAGATGAGATCCTTAGGGACTACTGGCAGGTGGAGATGGGATACAACAAGTGGGTCGACCTCGCGGTTCTGTTCGGGATGGTCATATTGTACAGGGTGCTCTTTTTGGTCATCATGAAGCTTACCGAGAAGGTGAAGCCCATGGTGCAAGGGCTCAGGTTCAGGAGCACCCAACTGTCGGTGCATGACACCGACCTGGGTTCCAAAACAAATGAAGCAAAGTGAGGCAGGAGAAATCAACATAACAGTTTTGTTGGTGGAGGTGTGTTCCTTATGAGTAATGTAGTGTTGCAGTGGTGGTCAGTCCATGTAAAGCCCACAAAAAATTGGGCAAATCTTGTCAAATTCGCATTGACAAAGGGCATTTAAAAAATGTAACTACTTCATAGGCTGGCTATAAGCGGTTTGTCCATATTAGAGTATTATTATTATTGAAATAACGCCCACCCTGCAATTTTTATTTTTTGAGTATTGTTACCACAAGCATCCACAAAGTGTATATTAAGGTGTCAACCTCAACATCATGCGACGGGTTCACAAGCACCGTCTTAACAACAGGAATTATCCAACGAGCAAAATCAAAACATTATTACGGGACCACACGACCATGCGCCGAAGTTTTTAAAATTAAACTAATACAAACTACAACCATTCTAAATCACTACACCATATCTCCAGGATAATCATCAAGCAATCACGAGCATTACAGGCTACCAACCTCTCCTTTGCTGAAGCCATCAACGGCCACCCACAACATTAGTCTTGCCCGATGACTTATGCATCTTGTAGTTCTTATCTTTGTAACAGTTTTCAAAACTCTAGCCAATGAGTAGATTTTTTAATAATACTCGATAGATCACATATATGTATATATGATTTTAGAGCAAGTTCTATGTCTAGATTTCCACAAAGCCCATATAATAATAGCCACCCCTACTACTACCAATACCCCAAATTTCCTAGGGAATTCAACAATCCAACCACACAAATCTTGTACCCAATTAACATTCATATCTATAATAAAAGCATATTTTATAACACCCAACCATACCTAGCCAAAGAGCAATGTAAAAAGAGATGATTGATCGTTTCATTTGCACTACAACATATACACTTCTCACTACTAGTCCACCTCCTTTTTAACAAGTTTCTTTATGGAGTATGCTATATTTGAACATCAACGACAAGAACACCATATATAATTCTATACGGAGTTTTTATAACTCATACTTACTTACAAGTTCAATCCTTTTGAACTGGTCCTAGCATATCTCTACTATTAAAGGAGAATCGTACGTTGTTTTCATTCGACCTCCCCTCCACTATCGACCTGAGAAATCCCTATAAAAAACGCTATGAAAATCCCCAGGCCTTTTGTTATGTAGCAAAGTTCACTCAAGTGGATTACCTAAGGTTATCAATCCGTGGGAGGTGTAGGATGAATATAGTCTCTCCCAATAACCCTGCAATAAAATACAAACAATCCATTGTGTCCTTGAAAGTGCGTTATATCGACTAGAGGGGCGGGTGAATAGACGATTTTTACAAATTCATCACTAAGGAATTTCCGTTTGAGGAATTTGAAATGTGCTGAATAACTAGCAGCGGAATAAGTTCTCAAGTGCATGAGAAACATAGCAGTAGCATAGTCATCATGATGAAATAAAGCATGCACAGATTACAGGTAGCGTGATACAGGATAAGGAGGTTAGGAACAAGGTAACTTGAAGAATTTGAGGTGAGGAAATTGTGAAAGTCTTCAGTCAAATTCTTCAAACAGTAAAGATCAATTTCATCAATAGGTATACGATGAAATGAAAAGGGTTGAGGCAATAGAACCAGGTAGCTCGATGAAGACAATGATTTGATGACCCAGTTCCAACTGCTATGACAGTCATACGTCTAGTTTGGAGCGGCCTGGTATTTAAACCAGACGACACACAGTCCTAGGATACACAGTCTTTACCATATTCTTCTTGAGCTAAGGTCACAAAGTCCTCACCCAACACTCGTGGTAAGTCTTCAAGGTAGACTTCCAAAACCCTCACAAACTGATCACCCGGCGATCCACAATTGACTGTCGGATGCTCTAGACCAAGGTCACTTCGTGATCTCCAATTGACTAGAGGATGCACTAGACTAAGCGTCTGGAAGATACACAGTCTTCAAAGGTAACAAGCGTAAGTTCCACACAGGAACAATCTCTTTAGTGATGCTCAATCACTTTGGGTTTGGTGGTTTGGATTTGGGTTTTTCCTCACTGATGATTTTCTCTCAAAGTCCTGGAGGATGGGTTGCTCTCAAATGATAAGTGTTAGTTCTCTCTTGGAGCAGCCAACCAACTAGTGGTTGTGGGGGGTGGCTATTTATAGCCAGGGTGCAACCTGACATGATAAGACATAAATGCCCCCAATGATATGACTGTTATGTGGATAGGATGATTGGGGACAGCTGGCGCTAAGCACAACAACGGTCGAAATTTCGAACTATAAAACTCCTTTGGCTTATCATATTCCTCACTTGTAGGCAATTCGCACTGGCGAAATCCTAACTCCTCAGTCAGAACAATTTCCTTAGAGACAAGAAGAACTTCATATCTGTCACTGAAGAACTTGACTGAACTGTAAGAGATTTCCAAAAGGCTTCACTAGAAGGATTGTAAAGGTTGAGGCTTTTGAGTTGAGCATCAGTTAGAAATTTTCCTTAGTATTATCTCCACCACCTTTAACAATAGGGTGTTTCCTATGACTCAAAGAAAGGAAATGAAACTACGAAAACAAAAGTCTTCACGCTTCATAGTCCTCGTTCATATCTTCAAGGTCACAGCAACTTCTTCATTTTCAAAGTCTTCAGGGAATACCGAACTCTTCAGAAGTCTTCACCAAAGTCTTCTCTAAAGTCTTCAGTTGAAGGCATACATTTTTAGGGGTCAATAATCTCCGAATATATCAAACTCCTCATCGACTTATAGAGCCAGTGTACACTCACAAACACATTAGTTCCTTAACCTATAAGTCTTCAATACACCAAAATCTCTAAGGGGCACTAGATGCACTTACAATCTCCCCCTTTTTAGTGATTGATGACAAATAGGTTAAGTTTTCAACGGGGATAAAAATATGAAGTGTAAGTACTGAGTTTGAGGAATTTGATTGCAAGATATAGAAGAACTCTCCCTGAAGATATGCATATTTTAGGAATTTGCTTTGGACTGCAAATGCACATGGCAGGTTAAAAACATGGACAATTCCCCCTATATCTTGTAATTCATACACGCCTTTAACATATGATATGAAGAATTTGAAATGAATGATGAAAAATGGTGTTTGAAGAATTCAGCATGCATGCATTAAGGTACTTGATTAAATAGGCATGCGGAAAGAAGTTCAAAAGAGTCAGACCACCATCGAACTTAAGTTTACAACTCAACCATTAAAAGCTTCAAAATAGCGAGAGTTGTAACTTAAACAAAAAACAGCCCATATATATAGACCCGCAAGACTAACTGAAAGTATGTTATATCGACTAGAGGGGGGTGAATAGGCGATTTTTACAAATTCAACACTTGAGGAATTTCAACTTGAGGAATTTGAAATGTGATGAATAACTAGCAGCGGATTAAGTACTCAAGTGCATGAGAAACATAGCGATCGCCTAGTCATCATGATGAAATGAAACATGCACAGATTACAAGTAGCATGATACACGATAGGCAGGTGAGGAACAAGGTAACTTGAAGAATTTGAGGTGAGGAAATTGTGAAAGTCTTCAGTCAAATTCTTCAAATAGTAACAATCAATTTCATCAACAAGTATATGAGGAATAGAGGGGTTGAGGAAATAGAACCAGGTAGCTCGATGAAGACAATGGTTTGATGACCCAATTCCAACTGCTGTGACAGTCGTACGTCCGGTTTGGATCGGCCTGGTATTTAAACCAGAGGACACACAGTCATTACCGTATTTTCCTTGATCTAAGGTCACAAAGTCCTCGCCCAACACTCGTGGTAAGTCTTCAGGGTAGACTTCCAAAACCCTCACAAACTGGTCACCCGACGATCCACAATTTACTGTTGGATGCTCTAGACCAAGGTCACTCCGTGATCCCCAATTGATTGCAGGATGCACTAGACCATGACGCCTAACCGTCTGGAGGATACATAGTCCTCAAAGGTAACAAGCGTCGGTTCCACACAAGAATTTCTTCAGTGATGCTCAATCACTTTGGGTTTGCTGGTTTGGTTGTGGGTTTTTCCTCACTGGTGATTTTCTCTCGAAGTCCTCGAAGGATGTGTTGCTCTCAAATGACAAGTGTCAATTCTCTCTCGGAGCAGCCAACCAACTAGTGGTTGTGGGGGTGGCTATTTATAGCTAGGGTGCAACCTGACATGATAAGACATAAATGCCCCCAATGATATGACCGTTATGTGGATATTATGATTGGGGACAACTGGCGCTAAGCAAAGCAACGGTCGGAATTTTGAACTATGAAAGTCCTCAGGCTTATCATGTTCCTCACTTGTAGGCAATTCGCACTGGCGAAATCCTAACTCCTTAGTCAGGTCAATTTCATCAGAGACCAGAAGAACTTCGTCTCTGTCACTGAAGAACTTGAATGAACTACAAGACATTTCCAAAGGCTTCACTCGAAGGATTGGACAGGTTGAGGATTTTGGAGTTGAGCATCAGTTGGAAATTTTCCTTAGTATTACCTCGGCCCCCTTTAACAGTACGGTATTTCCTATGACTCAAAGAAAGGAAATGAAACTACGATAACAAGTCTTCACGTCTCATAGTCCTCATTCATATCTTCAAGGTCACACCAACTTATTCATTTTCAAACTCCCCTTGAAGATTTGCATATTTGAGGAATTTGCTTTGGACTACAAATGCACATGACAGGTTAAAAACATGGAGAACTCCCCCTATATCTTGTAATTCATACACGCATTTGAACATATGATATGAAGAATTTGAAATGCATGATGAAAATGGTGTCTGACGAAATTCAGCATGCATGCATTAAGGTACTTTAGGAAATACGCATGCGAAAAGAAGTTCAAAAGAGTCACACCACCATCAGACTTAAGTTTACAACTCAAACAACAAAAGCTTCAGAAGAGCGAGAGTTGTAACTTAAGCAAAATTAGCCCATATATAGAGACCCGCTTGAAGACGAACTCAAATTTTCTCCCCCTTTGTCATTGAAGACCAAAAGGGATGAAAAAGTGAGGACTAACGCCCTTGAAGAATTTCATCTTGTTGGTGAAGCAGGAGCGCCAGCGGTGTCGGGGTCGTTTGTCGATGCAGGGCCTGTCGCAGTGTCGTCAATGTCCTCAGCTTCATCCGTCTCACGCGATAAGGAATATGAACTTGTAACCATCTGAGGAACTTGAACCTTCTTGGACTTCTTCTGAGGAGGATGAGACCAGTCAAAGTCTTGCTAAAAGTCCATGGCTTTGAGTTCCTCAGGAGTCTTGAGGTGTGCGAGAATGGCCCATGCACGATCGAAGATTTCATGAACATAGTAGTGACTTTTCCTCACAGAGTTCTGCATCATAGTCATGTTTTGAACAATGGAAGCCAATTGACGCTTTACCCACTTGTGATTGCGATTGACCTTCTGATGAAGACTTATGAGAAGCTCACGATCAGTCATCACACGGGGGGCAAACTCTTGAGGCTTTTGCGCTGAGGCCTTTGCAGTAGAATCCTGGGTTGTAGTGTCATCATTGGTGGAGAAAGATGCAGCTTTGCGAAATTGACCATCCAATGGATGAGTGCCTCCATCAATGACAGCCTTGCCTTTTCCTTCATCTGAGGAAATTGTGCTCTTGAGGACTTCAATCGGGGGCAATAAGCCGAAGTGATTCTGGAAGTCCACCTTGAAGGGGACTAAAGACCTTGATCTGATGAACTTTATGATCTAGGGAGCATAAGGCTTCAGTTCAAACGGGGCTAGTGCTGCATTCGCCAATGTCCTCATGAAAAAATCATGGAAGTTGATGGGAATCCCATGAATAATGTTGAATAGCATGTTCTTCATGACTCCCTCCACTTCTTCTTCTTCAGAGTTGTGGCCCTTGTGAGGACATAGGGTGTTGGTGAGAATGTGGTAGACCGTCCTGGGCACATAGATCAAATCCTTCACAAGGAAGGTTGCCCATTGAGGTTTTCCAGGAGACAACGGTTTCATCAGCACTTGCATCAGTTTGTTGGGTAGAGCAGGTTTATCAAAGTGCTTCTTCTGAAGGAATCGGGACAGGGACTGACCGGAGCAATTCAGATGCTGGAGCAATGAGGTGAATAGATCCGGTCATCCAGTCCAAGATCCAGGAGTTGATGTCACAGGCATCAGTTGTGATGTGTAGTGTGGCATAGAATTGAAGAATTAGCTCTTCATTCCAATCGCAGATGTCCACACAAAAGGGAAGAAGTCTTGCATCATGAAGAACTGTGAGCACCAGTGTGAAGGATGGAATTGTTTCCATATCAGCATGAGGAATTTGATGGTGCTTGAAGACTTTCTTCTTGTCAAACAAAACTGATGCATAATAATTCATCTGAGTTGTAGTCCAGAATCTGGTGCGATCGGCCCTTGCTGAGTCATATGGACTAGGACCAGTGAAGAAAATGTGCTCATCGAAGAAATTGGACTTGAGGAATTTGGGGCGCTTTGAGCCTTTGAATGGCATCCTCGGCTTCGGCTGAAGGTTTGGCTTGAAGCGGCCCATAATCTCCTTAGGCATAGGAGGAATTTCTTCAGACTGAGGAATTTGCGGAGCAGTTTCCTCAGTTGCAGTTGGAGCAGCAATGTCATCAGCTGATGTAGCTGGAATTTCTTCAGTGGATGGAGCGGCCATGTTATCAGATCCTTCGTGAATTTCTTGAGTCTGGGTTGGGGACTGAGGAATCTGTGACAGAGGAATCTGTGACAGAGGAGTGGTCATTGGGGAATTTGGGTGAGCAGCTTCCCAATATTCATCATTGATGACATGTGTTGTGTTGCCAATATCCACGTGCTCATCAATTTCTTCAACGCCGGCCTCTTCAGCAGTTAACTGAGACTGGGGCGATGATACCTGTGGAGTTGAAGCATTTGCTTCCACTTCAATTTCTTCATCAATTTGCTCTATCAAAGCAGCAGAATGATCTTCTTCATCTTCATCATCTGGGATGACATAGTCAACACAAAATAGAATTATCTCATACGATGGTCCTGAGGAGATTGGAGTGGCATCTAATGGTTTAGTTGAAGATTTTGGCAGGGTCTTCAACTTCTTCACGGTTGAGGAATCTGAAGTTGAAGCTTTTCTTTTTAGAGCCTTCTTCTCAGCAGCCTTCGTTTTCTTCACTTCTGATGCAGAAGGAAGGTTGATTGGGTTCACCCTTGAAGATTTTGGGATTTTAGAGGATGGTGAAGGGGCAGCAGTTTCTTCAGGCACGACTGATGCAGTCGTCCTTGTGGGTTCAGTTTCATCAGGCGCATCAGTGGAGGTTTCCCTGGCAGGTTCTTCAGCGGTCTGACTTTCTTCAGCATGAGGTATTTGTGGTTGCGAATGATATTCAACCCTTGAGTTGTGATCACTGATGACTTTATCAGCTATGTTGACGAAGCGAACCTTGGCGCCTTGCCAATCAACATAGTATGTATTGAATTCCTCACTGAGGTCTTTGATCTTAGACCGCATCTTCAAAGTTCCTTAGGAGACAGATTCAGAACATTTTTCTTCAAGTAATGCTCTTTCTTGTATTGAGCCTTCTTGGTTTGTCTGTCCTTCTCGTACTTCCATTTTTCTTTAGCTATGAAAGCTGTGAGGACATGATCAGGACCAGGAGGCAGCTTCAAGTCATCAATGGGCGTTTTGGAATCCTTGTGCTAGATGTCAATGAAGTTCAGCACAATATTTGGATCAAGCAAAAGAGGAATTTGAGATCCCTTTGCTTGAGCCCCTCATTGTTGCTTGTTTCTGATGATTTCAGCTAGTTCCTCATCATGAGCTTCATTTGAGGAATGTGATAGTATTGTGAACACCACCTTCTTGGGTTGGGGACTAGGTCGAATGCCTCGTCCAGCTGTTGCTTTCATTTTCCTTGGTGAAGGACTGCTTGAGGAATGTGCTTGGGATGAAGAACTTGCTGATGCCCCTGATGCAATTGAGAATCCCTCTGTCCTCTGACAAGATGCAAGATGCATAGGAGTTGAGGACTTTGCAACAGCAGTTGAGGACTCAGCAGCAACCGTACCAGGGCTGAGGCCTTTGAAGGCTGAGGCCTTTGAGCTTGAGGAATCTGCTTTGATGATTTTGAAGTTCAAGAATTTGACTTCACAGCAGATTTATTCATCATTGATTTCTTTGGAGCATTTGCAGAAGCTCCGGCAGTGGCAGTAGCCGCAGAGTCTTCATTGAATTTCTTCACAGCCTCTTTTGCTCTCTTTGACATCTTGGCTTGCTGTTTCTCCCATACATGAGGAAAGTCATTACCAGTCTTGAGACTAGAGGGATCAGCTATTTGATTTGGAGCCAAGGGAGGCCTGCTGCAAGGAGGTTTCACCGCGGAGTTTATCATATATTTAGGAGCGACATAACGATATTCCTTCCACTCCTTTGCCCATCTTCTCTCAATTTTCTGTAGGCGAATCTTTCTCTGCTTAGTTGTCTCTTTGGCATGAGTAGCGTCATTAGGCGTGCAATATTCCTCATACAAGTTCTCAGGTATTTCAAAAGCAGTCTGCACATCTGGTTTCTTTCCACCTTTCTGTGGCTTCTTTCCATCTGCCATTTTCTTCGGTTGAGGAATCTGAACTCTTGAAGATTCTGAAGAGGTGCATACTATTTCCAAAATAAACACTACAAATGAGTTAAGTTGATGAGAACCTGGTGATTCATCAGCAGGCATGTTTGTACCTGTGAACAGAGTATAGGTGCGAGGAATTTGAAGAGGTCATATGCGTTCTCAGAAGTTTTTCAATAAAATCAAGTGTGAGGAATTTGACCATGGGTGTCTTGAGGAATTTCACTAAGTGTTCTTTGTCTTAAGTTCCAGAGTTGTGCAAATTTTGAGGATTCACACAATTGAGGAATCTTGAAGAAAATCGTAACTTAGGGAAAAACATCAAGTGCATGAACATGTAAGGTGCTTTAGAATGAGATTCTTGAAGAATAAACACGTTTGGGAAAATTGAGGAATAACTGAAGATCAAACAAGGGTAGTAAAAATAGATTTTATTTACCCTGATGAAGAACACAACGAACTGTGAGAAGAAATCTAGGAAGTTCGTCAGTCCAAATCTCCCACGCCCTAGCTTGGCAGAGGGAGACAGCTACAACGGCGGCGGGGTGAAGACTTTCATGGCCGATGCGAGTATAGCGACGGCGAGGTCGAGGCAATGAAGCTCTTCCACACCGGCGGCGATGATTTTAGCGGCGGCGCTAGGTCGGAGCTTGGGAGAGAGTAGGAGTGAGGAGTAATCGAGCATAGTGAAAGGGAAGGGGTATTTATAGCGGAGGTGAAAACCAATTTGTCTGAAGATTTTGGACAAGATTGCCCCTGACCCTTGCTCTCCACGTGACATGTGTCACCCACGTACTGAGAAGTGGCAATAGTGGGGGATCGTGGGTTATCCAGCCATGGGAATCGGAATAGTTTGAGCGGGAAACGCCGAAAATTTTGATGGTGAAAATTTTAAAGTTTCCGTTCACAAATTCTTCAGCTGTCAAGGACACAGTGAAGACTTTGAACGAGTTTGAAAGTAGAATGCATATGAAGAATTTGTGACACTGGGTTGAGTTTAGCGTAGAGGGGAAAAGGGTCCGATCACATTCACTTAGATGAAAATCAACTTGAAGAATTAGCAATAAGTGAATGTGGTTCAGGACATTCAAAAATCATATATATATATATATATATATATATATATATATATAGTCAATGAAGAACATGAGTTTCATAGTTTGAAGAATTTGAAAAGTTGAGCAATTTGCAAACTTGAGGAATTTGAAAAGTTGAAGAATTTGGAAAAGAACAAAAAACTCAGCTTTGAAGAATTTCAACTATGGTTGGTGGCGTGACCCACCGTATAAGAATGATGACTTCATACAGCGCGTACAATTGTCGTAGGGTTCTGAGAATCAAATTCTTCATTAATTTCTTCACACTTAGAGGGTTATTCTTCATAGATTGAAGAAAAACATTACTTCGTGTGTTGCACATCTAAGTCATCAATTTTCCATAAGTGTTAGGATGCGTGTCCTTTTTCAAAGAACATTGTAAGATTCTAAGATATTTAGCTCACACCACAACTTGCAAAATCTCTTTTCATCCAAGGGCTTTGTGAAGATATGCGCCAGTTGTTCTTCAGTGGGGATGTGGTCGATGGAGATGTCACCCTTGAGTACATGATCTCGAAGGAAGTGATGACGAATCTGGAGGTGCTTGGTCTTGGAATGCTGAACTAGGTTGTAAGAAATCTTGATGGCACTCCCGTTGTCGTAGTAGAGAGGAACATTCTTCAACTTGATGCCATAGTCCTTGAGGGTTTGCTTCATCCACAGCAACTAAGCACAACATGAACCAGCAGCAATGTACTCAGCTTCAGCAATAGATAGTGACACGTAGTTCTGCTTCTTCGAGGACCAACATACTAAGGATCGTCCGAGGAAATGACATGTGCCTGAGGTTGACTTGCGATCCACACGATCTCTAGCATAGTCAGCATCAGAGTATCCGACGAGGTGAAGATTTGATCCCTTGGGATACCTTAATCCAAGTGTTGGTGTGTGAGTTAAATACTGAAGAATATGTTTCACAGCCTTATGGTGTGATTCCTTCCGTGTTGCTTGGAATCGGGCACATATGTAAACACTCAACATAATATCAGGCCTAGATGCACATAGATACAATAATGAGCCAATCATGGAGCGATATACCTTCTAATCAAAATCTTTACCATTTTCGTCAGTGCAGAGGTGGCCTTTGAAGGCATTGGAGTTTTGACGCCTTTGCAATCTTGCATGTCGAATTTCCTCACAACATCCTTGAGGTATTTCTCTTGAGATATGAAGATCACATTGTGTTGCTGACGAATTTGAAGACCTAAGAAGAATTTCAACTCTCCCATCATATACATTTGATATTCTACACTCATCATATAGGCAAATTCATCACTGTAATGTTTGTTAGTACAGTCAAAGATAATATCGTCTACGTATATTTGGCATATGAACCGTTCATTGTCATAGGATTTTATGAAAAGAGTTGGGTTGAGTGAACCGGGTTTGAAGCCTTTCTTCATGAGGAACTCGTTCAGAGTGTCATACCATGCCTGAGGGGCCTGCTTGAGGCCATAGAGGGCCCTGTTGAGTCTGAAGACTTTGTCAGGATGCTTAGGGTCTTCAAAACCTGGGGGTTGAGCAACATATACTTCTTCCTCAATCTTACCATTCAGGAATGCACTTTTCACATCCATTTGATATAAGATGATATCATGATGGTTAGCATAAGCAAGCAATATGCGAATAGCTTCAAGTCTAGCAACAGGTGCAAAAGTTTCATCAAAGTCAATTCCTTCAACCTGTGTGTAGACTTGAGCTACAAGAAGAGCCTTATTCCTTACCACAAGATCATAGACTTGGTACCTATGATGTTATGCTTGCGAGGATCTGGCCGCTTGACAAGTTCCCACACGTTGTTGAGCTTGAATTGATGCAATTCCTCTTACATAGCTTGAATACACCCAAGCTCCTTGAATGCTTCATCAACTTTGGTGGGTTCTATGATAGATACAAAAGCAAAGTGCCCACAAAATTAGTCAAATGTGAATCTCTTGAGCGAGTGAGGGGACCTAGTACATTGATGTCATCGATGATTTTGTTAATTTGTACTTCATTTGCAACTCTTGGGTGAGCAGGTTGACGTGGCTGAGGATTTTCTTCAACACCATTTTCTTCAGGTGTATCAACATGAATGTCTTCATTTGTTGGAATGACTTCCTTAGTGGGTATGATGTCTTCAGTAGCTTTCAGCTTAATGGATTCCTTAGGAGACTATTCATCTAGCACAGAAGGCAGGTGCTCTCTTTGCGAGCCATCAGTTTCATCGAACCGCACATCTACAGTTTCAACAACCTTGTGGTGGTAGGTGTTGAAGACTTTGTATGTGTGCGAGTCCTTTCCATAACCAAGCATAAAACCTTCATGTGCTTTCAGTGCAAATTCAGAACTATGGTGAGGATCTCTAATCCAGCATTTTGCACCGAAGACTTTGAGATAACTTACATTGGGTTTCTTCCTAGTTATAAGTTCATACGAAGTCTTCTTGAAGAGTTTGTGAAGATATACGCTGTTGATGATGTGGCATGGAGTATCAATTTCCTCAGGCGAGAAGCGACGAGGAGTCTTGTATTCATCAAGCATGGTGCGAGCCATCTCAACAAGAGTCCTATTCTTGTGCTCCATGACACCGTTCTGCTGAGGAGTATAAGGGGCATATAACTCATGAGTAATACCAAGTTCATCAAGATTGGTGTTCTTGAACTCAGTCCCATTATCACTCTTGATATGCTTGATCTTGATGTCGAAGTTCGTGGAGGCCCTTGAAGCGAATCGTCTGAAGACATCCTACACTTCGGACTTGTACAGAATAATATGCACCCAAGTGTAACGAGAGTAATCATCAACAATGACAAAGCCATACAAACTTGAAGAATTTGTTAGTGTGGAGTAATGAGTGGGGCCAAAGAGATCCATGTGAAGCAATTCAAAGGGTCAAGTCATGATCATGATTGTCTTCGAGGGATGCTTGGATCTGGTCATCTTCCTAGACTCACATGCACCACAAATGTGGTCCTTGAGGAATTTTACATCTTCAATGCCAATGACGTGCTTTTTCTTCATGAGCGTTTGCAAGTTCCTCATACCAACATGTCCAAGTCGTCGATGCCATAGCCAGCCTTCTGAGGACTTTGCAAGTAGGCATGTGACCTGTAGAGAAATCAACAATATACAAGTCTCCTCTCCTAAAGCCTTCGAAGACTTTGGAATTTTCAGATTCCATGATGACAACACAACGATATTTTGCAAATACGACAACCATATCAAGATTACAAAAGAATTTAGACAGACATAAGGTTGAACCCGAGGGATTCGACTAACATCACCTTATCCATGGTTCGGTCCTTTGAGATTGCAACCTTATCTAGACCCAATACCTTGCTTTTTTTCCTTTGTCAGTGTAGGTGATATGCTTCAGATGAGATGGAGCAAGTGGCAAATTCATCAGTAGCTTCTTGTCACTAGTCATGTGGTTTGTGCATCCACTATCGAGGACCCACTCAATAGATTTTGGAGGATCATCCTGCAGATGAATTAGTACGTCTTACGAACTCATATGCTTCAGATTGAAGAATATGACATCAATTTCATTAGACAGAATTTCATCACATAAGATAGTAAGCAAGTAGTGTGAGGACGTGTGAAATGAGGAATTCATTTCTACATGGTTAGCTTGCGTCCTTTCAAGCATTTCCTCAGGTCTCTAGCAAATTCATTAGATGTTCAAGTTCACCTGGAGACCTGACCCTGCATAAGAAATTAGTTCAATTTCTTCACCACCCACATCTTAAGGGGTGGCAAAGAGTTCATCATTCTGCGAGCACCATATGAGAAGGGAGGCATTGAAGCAAGTGCGCTTCGTTTCACACGACAAGGGTTAGAATACTCATATGAACAAGCAAAGAAATTCTTCAAGGACTTATGAACATAATGATTTGAAGAATAATGCACATATTCAGAACTCTTAGACTTTCCCTGTGAAACAGATGCATTAGCACGAGAATGATATTTTTCACCATTTGAGGAATTTGGTCCAAGTGAAGACTTTGGTCCATATGAGGAATTTGATCTGGGGTTCCTATTCTTCATGAGTGGTGTCGTGAGGACATTCACTTGAAGATTTTGTAGGTAGCTCTTGGGAACCGAGATTTTCTTCATAGGAGAACCGTTTCTGTAGTTAGTTCCAACAAATCTGGCAAATACTTCACCTTCCTGATTTTTGAAGAATTTGTAGTTGGAGTCAAGTGACTCATCAGAGGAATATGAAGTTTCACAAGTAAAGCCAGATAAAGTGGATGGATCTACAGGAGGTCCTTTCGCAGGAACCCATGAGGTTTTGGGGTTCTGCTTAGGTGTCCAGTAGGATCCATCAGCGTTGAGTTTCCTCTCAAAGGCAATACCCTCTTTCCTAGGGTTCTTGTTCAGAATCTGCTTTTTGAGGACATCGCAAAGGGTTTGATGCATACAATTCCTTCAACCCTGCATTTTCGTCAGTGATACTTGCGATATCCTCAGATGAGGAATTTGTGACCACTGGAATAGTTGAAGAATTTGCAGCAATAGAAGCATTTGAACATTCAGGTGAAGAATTAGCAGTTTCACGTTCGATCCATTTCAAACAAGGTGGAACAAATTCTTCCTGAGCGGTACTGATCTATTGAGCCAGTAAGGAATCGTTTTCCCTTTGGAGATCCTCATGTGACACCCTTAGTTTCTCAAGATCTTGCTTTCTTTGAATAAATTCATAAGAAAGCTTCTCCTGATCGGCTATGAGTGCATTATGATGACTCTGAAGGTTATCATACTTTGTCTGAAGACTTTTGAGATCGTTAGATAGAGTTTGAGTCCGATCCACTTCCTCATTCAACAGATCATCGCTTTTGACTAGCATTTTCTTAAGCTTTTCAAGTGCACTTTGTTGCTTAGTGGCAATGTTAACAAATTTAGCATAGCTAGGTTTCACATATTCATTAGATTCACCAATACTTGATTCAGAGGAGGAGTGATGCTTATGTACCTTGGAACCTTTAGCCATGAAGCAATAGGTGGGAGCAAAATCATCATTGCTGACGTTAGAGTCATTGGAGTAGTCATTTTCTTCATCATTGAAGATGGACTTGCTGATGAAAGCAGTAGCGAGAGCAAGGCTAGCGACACCATATTCAGATTCCACCTCAGATTCTTCCTCTTCTTAATATTCTTCAGATTCTTCTTCTGAGTCCATTTCCTTGCCAGTGAAAGCCCGAGCCTTTCTGGAACTATTCTTCTTGTGCGTTGAGGACTTTGAAGATGAGGACTTTGTAGATGAGGACTTTGAAGATTTCTTGTTTTTCTTCGAGTCATCAGAACTGTCGTCCTTGTACTTCTTCTTCTTGTTCTTTGATTCTTTTTCCCAGAGAGGATAGTTAGAGATGAAGTGACCAGATTTCTGGCATTTGTGGCAAGTTCTTTTCTTGTAGTCATCTGAGGAATCTGAATTCCTCAAACCTCCTTTTGATGACTTTCCAAATCCACCTCTCCTTGAGAACTTCTGGAATTTCCTCACGAGCATTGCTAGATCCTGACTTAGTTCTTCGGGATCACCAAGGCTACTATCAGAATCTTCGCCTTTGGATGAGGAAATTGCTTTTGCCTTCAGAGGACGAGATCTTCCATAGCTTGTCCCATAGAGGTCTCTCTTCTCAGCTTGTTGGAATTCATGAGTATTGAGTCTCTCAAGAATATCAGCAGGATCAAGTGACTTGTAGTCTCCACGTTCTTGAATCATCAAAGCCAGAGTATCGAATGAGGAATCAAGAGATCTTACCAGTTTCTTCACCACTTCATGGTCAGTGATATCAGTGGCACCCAGTGCTTGAAGCTCATTGGAGATATCTGTTAGACGGTCAAAAGTTTGCTGAACATTTTCATTGTCGAGTCTCTTAAAGCGGTTGAAGAGATTGCAAAGAACATCAACACGAGAGTCACGTTGAGTGGAAACACCTTCGTTGACTTTGGACAACCTATCCTAGATAAGCTTAGCAGTCTCCAAAGCACTCACTCTGCCATACTGACCTTTGCTCAGATGGCCACAGATGATATTCTTCGCTTGAAGATCGAGTTGCTTGAATCTCTTCGTATCAGCAGCAGTAACAGTCGGAAAAATGCGGGGAACACCATTTTCTACAACGAACCAGAGATCATTGTCAATTACCTCAATATGCATGCACATCTTGTTCTTCCAGTAGGGATAGGCTGTCCCATCGAAGGTAGGACATCCTGCGGAAACCTTTATCATACCTACAGTCGACATCACTAGAACTCCAGGTGGTTAAACAAAACTCACACAGAACAACAGAGTACCTCGCTCTGATACCAATTGAAAGTGCGTTATATCGACTAGAGGGGGGTGAATAGGAGATTTTTACAAATTCATCACTTGAGGAATTTCAACTTGAGGAATCTGAAATGTGATGAATAACTAGCAGCGGATTAAGTACTCAAGTGCATGAGAAACATAGCGATATCCTAGTCATCATGATGAAACGAAACATGCACAGATTACAAGTAGCATGATAGAGGATAGGCAAGTGAGGAACAAGGTAACTTGAATAATTTGAGGTGTGGAAATTGTGAAAGTCTTCAGTCAAATTCTTCAAACAGTAGCAATCAATTTCATCAACAAGTATACGAGGAATAGAGGGGTTGAGGAAATAGAACCAGGTAGCGATGAAGACAATGGTTTGATGACCCAGTTCCAACTGCTGTGATAGTCGTACATCTAGTTTGGAGTGGCCTAGTATTTAAACCAAACAACACACAGTCCCAGGACACACAGTCCTTACCGTATTATCCTTGAGCTAAGGTCACAAAGTCCTCGCCCAACACTCGTGGTAAGGCTTCAGGGTAGACTTCAAAAACCCTCACAAACTGGTTACTCGGCGATCCACAATTTACTGTTGGATGCTCTAGAACAAGGTCACTCCATGATCCCCAATTGACTGCAGGATGCACTAGACCATGAAGCCTAACCGTCGGGAGGATACACAGTCCTCAAAGGTAACAAGCATCGGTTCCACACAGGAATTTCTTCAATGATGCTCAATCACTTTGGGTTTGGTGGTTTGGTTGGGGTTTTTTCCTCACCGATGATTTTCTCTCAAAGTCCTCAGAGGATGGGTTGCTCTCAAATGACAAGTTTCAGTTCTCTCTCGGAGCAGCCAACCAACTAGTGGTTATGGGGGGTGGCTATTTATAGCTAGGGTGCAACCTAACATGATAAGACATAAATGCCCCCAATGATATGACCATTATGTGGACATTATGATTGGGGCCAGCTAGCGCTAAGCACGGCAATGGTCGGAATTTTGAACTATGAAAGTCCTCAGGCTTATCATGTTACTCGCTTGTAGGCAATTCGCACTGGCGAAATCCTAACTCCTCAGTCAGATCAATTTCATCAGAGACCAGAAGAACTTCGTCTCCATCACTGAAGAACTTGACTGAACTACAAGACATTTCCAAAGGCTTCACTCGAAGGATTGGATAGGTTGAGGCTTTTGGAGTTGAGCATGAGTTGGAAATTTTCCTTAGTATTACCTTGGACCCCTTTAACTGTACGGTGTTTCCTATGACTCAAAGAAAGGAAATGAAACTACGAAAACAAAAGTCTTCACGCTTCATAGTCCTCATTCATATCTTCAAGGTCACACCAACTTCTTCATTTTCAAAGTCTTCAAGGAATACCAAAGTCTTCAGCAAAGTCTTCACAAAGTCTTCACCAAAGTCTTCAGTTGAAGACATTCATTTTTTGGGGTCGACAATCTCCGAATATATCAAACTCCTCATCGACTTATAGAGCCTGTGTACACTCACAAACACATTAGTTCATTAACCTATAAGTCTTCAATACACCAAAATCACTAAGGGGCACTATATGCACTTACACTAACTCAAATTTTCTCCCCCTTTTTCATCGAAGACCAAAAGGGATGAAAAAGTTAGGACTAACGCCCCTGAAGAATTTCATCTTGAAGGTGATGTAGGAGCGCCGGCGTTGTCGGGGTCGTTTGTTGATGTAGGGCCCACCGCAGTGTCGTCAATATCCTCAGCTTCATCCGCCTTGGGCGATGAAGAATATGAGGTTGTAACCAGCTAAGGAACTTGAACTTTCTTGAATTTCTTCTGAGGAGGAAGAGCCCAGTCAAGGTTCTGCTCAAGGTCCATCTGCTTGAGTTCTTTAGGAGTCTTGAGGTGAGACAGAATGGCCCAAGTGCGGTTGAAGGCTTCATGAAGGTAGTATTGGTTCTTCCTCAAAGTGTTGTGCATGAGAGTCATGTCTAGAAGAAGTGAACCAAATTGACGCTTGACCCACTTGTGGTTGCGGTCAACCTTCTGATGAAGACTTATAAGAAGCTCATGATCAGTCATCACACGAGGGGCAGACTCTTGAGGCTTTTGCGCTGAGGATTTTGCAACAGAGTCTTGGGTAGCAAAGTCATCATTGGTGGAATAAGATGCAACTTTGCAAAACTGACCATCCAATGGACGATTACCTTCATCAATGACAACTTTGACTTTTCCTTCAACTGAAGCAAATGTGTGCTTGAGGATTTCAATAGGAGGCAGAAAGCTGAAGTGATTCTGAAAGTCATCCTTGAATGGAACTGAAGACCTTGATCTAATGAATTTCATGATCCAGGGAGCATAAGGCTTCAATTCAAATGGGACTAAAGCTGCATTCGCCAGAGTCCTTAGGAAGAAATCATGGTAGTTGATGGGAATACCATGAATGATGTTGAATAGCATGTTCTTCATGATTCCCTCCACCTCTTCTTCTTTAGAGTTTTGACCCTTCTGAGGACTCATGGTTTTGGTCAGAATGCGATAGACTGTCCTGGGCACATAGAGCAAATCCTTCACAAGGAATGTAGTCCTTTGAGGTTTTCTAGGATACAAAGGCTTCATCAGCACTTGCATCATGTGGTTGAGCAGAGCAGGTTCATCAAATAGGCATCTTGCTCCTTCTGAGGGAATTGGCATTGGGACTGATCGAAGCAGTTCAGAGGCTGGAGCAATGTAATGAGTGGATTCATTCATCTAGTCCAAGACCCAAGAGTTGATATTAGAGGCATCACCTATGATGTGCAAGGTGGCATAGAATTTAAGAATCAGCTCTTCATTCCAATCGCAGATGTCCACACAGAATGGAAGAATTCTAGCATCATGAAGAACTGCGGGCACCGGTGTGAAGCATGGGATAGTTTCCATGTCCGCATGAGGAATTTGCTGATGCTTGAAGACTTTCTCCTTGTCAAACATCACTGATGCATAGTAGTTCATCTGCGTGGGTGTCCATAATCTGGTGCGACCGGCCCTTGCTGAGTCATAAGGATTTGGCCCAGTGAATAAGATGTGCTCATCGAAGAAATTGGTCTTGTTGAATTTGGAGCGCTTTGAGCCTTTGAATGGCATCTTGGGCTTCGACTGAAGGTTTGGCTTGAAGCGGCCCACAATTTCCTTAGGCATTGGAGGAATTTCATCATACTAAGGAATTTGAACAACAATTTCCTCAGTTGTAATAGAAGCAGCAATTTCTTCAACTGATGCAGCTGGAATAACCTCGGGAATTGAAGTGACACGTGTGGCCAAGTCATCAGATCTTGTATGAATTTCTTCAGTCTGGGCTGGAGACTGAGGAATTCCGGTGAGGGGAGTGGTCATTGGAGAATTTGGGTGTGCAGCTTCCCAATATTCATCATTGTTAAGAGGAGTTGTGTTTCCAATGTCCACATCCTCTTCCGTTTCATCAACGTCGGCCTCTTCTGCAGTCAACTAAGGCTGGGGCGATGATACTGGAGGGGTTGAAGCATTTGCTTCCACTTCAATTTCTTTATAAATCTACTCCGAGGAAGCAAAAAAAGGATGTTCTTCTTCTTCATCATCATTTGGGATGACATAGTCAATGCCAAATCGCACTAATTCATAGGCTGGCCCCGAGGTAATGGGAGTTGCATCAATCGGGTCAGTTGAAGAACTTTGCAGTGTCTTCAATTTCTTCGCTGTTGAGGAATCTGAAGTTGATGCTTTTCTCTTCTGTGCAGCCTTCTTCTCCGCAGCCTTAGTTTTTTTCGCTTCTAATGTAGAAGGAAGGTTGATGTTCTTTACCCTTGAGGATTTTGTAGTTTCTGTAGAGGGTGAAGGAGGAGCAGTTTCTTCAGGCACGACTGATGCAGTCGTCCTTGTGGTCTCAATTTCATCAGGTGCAACAAAAGCTTCAGCTGGCCTGGCAATTTCTTTAGGCGCAACAGTGGAGGTTGCCCTGACAGGTTCTTCAGCAGCCTGAATTTCTTCAGCTGTGCTTGCAGTTTCTTCAGCAGGCTGAGCAGATTCTTCAGCCTAAGTAATTAGAGGTTGCGATCGAGCTGCAACCCTCTCGTTATGGTCCTTAACTGCAGCTTGGGCTGCCGTGACAAATCTTACTTTGGTGCCCTTCCATTCAGCATCATAATTTTCTTGTTTATCAGTAAGGCAGCGTATCTCAGACTGAACTGTGATGAGTTGATTGGGAGTCAAATTCATCACATTGTTCCTCAGAAACTTTTCTTTTCTGGCCTGCTTCTTTTAGCTCTCGAAACCTGATCTCTCTTCCATTTTTCCTCAGCTATGAAGTGTGTGAGGACATGGTCCACACCAACAGGTAAGTTCAGTGAGGAAAGTGGAGTGCTGGGATCCTCATGCCATATGTCAATGAAGTTGAGGATCATCTTAGGATCTAGCATGAGAGGAACAGAGACACCCTTGGCTATTGCAGCTCTTTGCTGACTGTTTCTGATGATTTCTGCCAATTCTTCATCACCGGCCTCATCATCATCCTCGGATCCTGAGGGTACATTCACAATAGCTTTGGTAGTGTGAGGACTTGGTCTCTACCTTGTCCAGCAGTTCTCTTTAACTTCAACAGAGTAGGGCTTGTTGAACACTGTGCTTGGGCAGAGGAACTTGTAGAGACACCTAAAGAAATTGAGAAGCCCATAGTCCTCTGACATGTTGCAATATGTACAAATGTTGAGGACTTGGCGGCAGCAGCTGATGATTGTGCAACTACTGAAGGCATTGCAGTGCCCTTAGAAGAACTTGCTTGAGGATTCTGCAGTGAGGACTTTGAAGTTGAGGATTCTGGCTTCACTGCAGACTTCTTCACAATTGTTTTCTTCGGAGCACTAGCAGAGGCTCCTACAGAGGCAACAACAGCAGAATCTTCATTGAATTGCTTCACAACTGCTTTGGCAGTTCTCTGAAGTTTTTGTTGATGCTTTGCCCATTCAGCTGGAAAGTCTTCACCACAAGCAACACTTGTGGGATCAACCTCTTGATCATTAGCAGGAGGAGCTCTTCTGCAAGGAGGTTTGAGGGCGAATTTCCTCATGTAATTTGGAGTGACATAGCGATAGTCTCTCCACTCCTTCACCCACCTCCGCTCAATCCTCTGAATTCTAATTTTCATCTCTTCTTTTGTCTCTTTGCCATGAATGGCCTCATTAGGAGTACAGTAACCTACATACAGAGGCTCAGGTATCACAAAAGAAGTGTTCTATTCAGCCTTCTTTCCACCTTTCTGAGGTGTTTTGCCATCTGCCATTTTCTTCACTTGATGACTTTGAACTCTTGATGATTCTGAAGATGTACACAATTTTTCCTCAAGAAACATAGCAAATGAGTTAAGTTGATGAGAACCTAGTGATTCCTCAGCAGACATTTTGTACTTGTGAATAGAGTATAGGTGCGAGTAATTTGAAGAGGTCATATGCGTTCTCAGAAATTTTCAAAATACATCAAGTTGAGGAATTTTGACCATAGGTGTCTTGAGGAATTTCACTAAGTGTTCTTGTCTTAGGTTCCATAGTTGTGCGAATTTGAGGATCCACACAACTGAGGAATCGTGAAGAAAATCATAACTTAGGAAAAACATCAAGGGAATCAACATGTAGGGTGGTTTAGAAGATGATTCTTGAAGAATAAACACCTTTGAGGATTTTGTGGAAAACATGAAGATCAAACAGGGGTAGTAAAATTAGATTTTATTTACCCTGATGAAGAACACGAGGAACAGTGAGTCGAAATCGGAGAAATTCGTCCGTCCAGATCTCCCACGCCCTAGCTTGGTGGAGGGATATAGCTACAGTGGCAACAGAGTGAAGATTTCCATGGCCGATGCGAGTACGGCGACGACGAGGTCGAGGCAGTGAAGCTCTTCCTCTCTAGCGGTGATGATTTTAGTGGTGGCGCTAGGTTTGAGCTCGGGAGAGAGAGAGATAGTGAGGAGTAACTCGAGCATAGGGAAAGGGAAGGGGTATTTATAGTGGAGGCGAAAACCAATCGGTCCAATGATTTTGGACAAAATTGCCCCTGACCCTTGCTCTCCACGCGACATGTATCACCCATGTTCTGAGTAGTGGAGATAGTGGGGTATTGTGTGTTATCCTATCGTGTGGATCAGAACGGTTTGAGTGGGAAGCGCCGAAAATTTTGATTGTAATTTGTTTTTCAAGTTTCCGTTCGCAAATTCTTTAGCTGTCAAGGACACAGTGAAGACTTTGAACAAGTTTCAAAGTAGAACGCATGTGAAAAATTTGTGAACAGACTGGGTTGAGTTTAGCATAGAGGGGGAACGGGTCCGATCACATTCACTTAGATGAAAATTAACTTGAAGAAATAGCAATAAGTCAATGCCGTTGAGGACACTGAAAACTTAAAATATATAGACGATGAAGAACATCAGTTTCATAGTTTGAAGAATTTGAAAAATTGAGGAAATTGCAAACTTTGAGGACTTTGAAAAATTGATGAATTTGCAAAATGACGAAAAACTCAACTTTGAAGAATTTCAACTATGGTTGGTGGCATAATCCACCGTATAAGACTGATAATTTCACACACCGCATACAATTGTCGTAGGGTTCTGAGAATCAAATTCTTCATTAATTTCTTCACACTTAAAGGGTTATTCTTCATTGATTGAAGAAAAACGTTACTTCTTGTGTTGCACATGGAAGTCAACAATTTTGCAGAAGTGTTAGGATGTGTGTCTTTTTCAAAGAACATTCGAAGATTCTAAGATATTTAGCTCAAACGGCAACTTGCAAAATCTCTTTTCATCCAAGGGCTTTGTGAAGATATCAGCCAGTTGTTCTTCAGTGGGGATGTGGTCGATGGAGATGTCGCCCTTGATTACATGATCTCGAAAACAATGATGACGAATCTGGATGTGCTTGGTCTTGGAGTGCTGAACTGGGTTGTATGCAATCTTGATAGCGCTCTCGTTGTCGCAGCAGAGATGCACATTCTTCACCTTGATGCCATAGTCCTTGAGGGTTTGCTTCTTCCACATCAACTGAGCATAACATGAACCAGTAGCAATGTACTCGGCTTCAGCAGTGGATAGTGACACACAGTTCTACTTCTTCGAGGACCAACATACTAAGGATCGTCCGAGGAAATGACATGTGCCTGAGGATGACCTGCGATCCACATGATCTCCAGCATAGTCAGCATCTGAGTATCCGACGAGGTGAAGATTTGAGCCCTTGGTATACCATAATCCAAGTGTTGATTTGTGTGCTAAGTATCGAAGAATATGTTTCACAGCCTTATGGTGTGATTCATTCGGTGTTGCTTGGAATCGGGCACACATGCAAACACTCAACATAATATCAGGCCTAGATGCACATAGATACAATAAAGAGCCAATCATGGAGCGATATACCTTCTGATCGAAATCTTTACCATTTTTGCCAGTGCAGAGGTGGCCTTTGAAGGCATTGGAGTTTTGACTCCTTTCGAGTCTTGCATGTTGAATTTCCTCAGAACATCCTTGAGGTATTTCTATTGAGAGATGAAGATGCCATTGTGTTGCTGACGAATTTGAAGACCTAAGAAGAATTGCAACTCTCCCATCATAGACATTTGATATTCTTCACTCATCATATAGGAAAATTCATCACTATGACGTTTGTCTGTACAGCCAAAGATAATATCGTCTACATATATTTGGCATATAAACAGTTCATTGTCATAGGATTTAGTGAAAAGAGTTGGGTCGAGTGAATCGGGTTTGAAGCCTTTCTTCACGTGGAATTCCTTCAGAGTGTCGTACCATGCCCGAGGGGCCTGCTTGAGGCCATAGAGGACCTTGTTGAGTTTGAAGACTTTGTCAGGATTCTTAGGGTCTTCAAAACCTGGGGGTTGAGCAACATTACTTATTCCTCAAGCTTACCATTGAGGAATGTACTTTTCACATCCATTTGATATAAGATGATATCATGATGGTTAGTATAAGCAAGCAATATGCGAATAGCTTCAAGTCTAGCAACAGGTGCAAAAGTTTCATCGAAGTCAATTCCTTCAACCTGTGTGTAGCCTTGAGCTACAAGACGAGGCTTATTACTTACCAAAAGGTTATTTTCATCTTGCTTGTTGCGGTAGATCCACTTGGTACCTATAATGTTGTGCTTGTGAGGATATTGCCGCTTGACAAGTTCCCACACGTTGTTGAGCTTGAATTGATGAAATTCCTCTTGCATAGCTTGAATCCACTCAGGCTCCTTGAATGCTTCATCAGCTTTGGTGGGCTCTATGATAGAGACAAAAGCAAAGTGCCCACAAAAGTTAGTCAAATGTGAAGCTCTTGAGTGAGTGAGGGGACCTAGTGCATTGACGTCGTTGATGAATTTGTCAATCTGCACTTCATTTGCAATTCTTGGATGAGCAGGTTGACGTGGCTAAGGATTTTCTTCATGACCATTTTCTTCAGGTGTATTAGCATGAATGTCTTCGTCGGTTGGAATGACTTCCTCAGTGGGTTGAGGATTTTCTTTAGTGGGTATGACATCTTCAGTAGCCTTCGGCTTAATGGATTCCTCAGGAGACTTTTCATCTGGCAAAGAAGGCAGGTGCTCCCTTTGCCAGCCGTTAGTTTTGTTGAACCGCACATCTATAGTTTTAACAAACTTTTGATGGTAGGTGTTGAAGACTCTGTAGGTGTGCGAGTCCTTTCCGTAACCAAGAATAAAACCTGCATGTGCTTTCGGTGCAAATTTTGAACTATTGTTAGGATGTCTAATCCAGCATTTTGCATCGAAGACTTTGAGTTAACTTATATTTGGTTTCTTGCCAGTCATGAGTTCATATGAAGTCTTCTTGAAGAATTTGTGAAGATATACCATGTTGATGATGTGGCAAGCTGTATCAATTGCCTCGGGACAGAAGCGACGAGGAGTCTTGTATTCATCAAGCATGGTGCGAGCCATCTCAACAAGAGTCCTGTTCTTGCACTCCACGATGCCGTTCTGCTGAGGAGTAAATGGGGCAAATAGCTCATGAGCAATACCAAGTTCATCAAGATATTCATCAAGATTTGTGTTCTTGAACTCATGTCGTCGTTTTCTCACGACAGATGCCATAGGGTGGCTTATCACAGGTGGTTGGGGCCGGAGGACGCCAACGGGCCCTAGGTGCGAGATTGGGCACAAGCAGTGATGACACATGATGTACCCATGTTCAGGGCCCTTGGAGGGAGGTAACGCCCCTAGTCCTGCTTGGTTTAGTTGGATGGATGGATATGTGTACAAGGGTGCTCCTGGAGCTGTGTCTAGAGGAGGAAGAAGGAGCAGCCGACTCGTCTTCCTCTGCTACTAGAGGAGGGAATGAGAGTTCTATGGGTGCGTGTCTGAGACCATTCGTCCCTCTCCGTTGCATGGGGGGCTTGGGGTTTTTTATAGGCCAACCCCCCGGCTCTACAATATATCTAAAGTAAAGGGGTGGGGGGAGCCGGCTAGCAGTCTCTCCGGCTGGCCAGGGGGTCCCACCCTTTGCACCGTCTCATCGTCTATGGGGTTCACCGGCTGAGCAGTCCTGTCTCCCGATGGAGCCCGCCAACCGGCTCTGCGATTGGCTCTTGTTCACCTGCCACGGCATGGGTCGCCCGAGAGGCGTCATCTAGTGCCAGTCGGCCGAGGTCTCCAATACGGCTGGCGGTACTGTAGCCACGCCGAGGCAGGTAATCGAGTGGGCGAGGGCGTGCCGATACTGTTCCCTTGCCCGGTCGTGCTCGCCGAGGTCAGCGGCCTGAATGGCTGGACTGTAGCCATGCGCTTCGGTGCCTCAACGGCCACTGTAGCCACAGGGCCGCCCGGCGTGGCGGTCAAGTCATGTCGTTGTCCCAGTGTGTCCGATAGACGAAGGGGAGCCGGCGGCTTCCCCCCAATGATTCCTGCCTCCGGTTCGAAGCCGGAGGGACAGCTGGGTCAGTCGTTGGTCCCGACGCCTTGGACACTGGTGCGTCCCCCGGGACCTGTGCTGGCCCGCCACGCGACACGCGGTGCGCAATGATGCGGCGGGTCCCGCGCATGCGGGGGAGATGGGACATTGGCCTGGGCCTAGCCCGCTAGGCCCTGGACATAGCCCAGCAGGCCTCGGGGCGTAGGCCGGGATCCTCTGTGCCCTGAAACGGCCGTTATGGCCCGGGGCCACCCACGCACACGGAGTTTTCGGGGGAGTGGGCGCAGTTAATCTCACATACCCCGGTCGTGGCCTCCCCTATAAAAGGAGAGGAAAGGCAGGGCAGAGATACCCGTACCTCGCTCGCCCTCTTGCTACCCGTCTTCCTTGCTTCCTTGCCTTCCTCGCGCGGTGCCGCGCCCGAAACCGCAACCGCGCCCACACGCCGCACCGCCGCCGCGATGGCCGATGGACGCGGTGGGAGCTGGGCTGGCTCCATCATGGTCCACGCGGATATTGCCAAACTCCACTGTGCGCGCATGCTGTCGCCGGAGGAGCGGGTGATTGCATGTGTGCCGGGCGATGAGATGGCGCCGGCGCCACAAACGGGGGAACATGTCGTGTTCCTCTCGCATTTCTCCCGTGGCTTCAGGCTCCCTGTGAGCCTTTTCTTCTGCCAAGTTCTTGATACTTTCGATCTCTAGCCTCGTCATCTTGGTCCCAACGCCATCTTGTACCTCGCCGTGTTTGTGACACCGTGCGAGGGTTATCTCGGCATTCTCCCCTTCATCAATTTCTTCAACGCTCTCATTTATCTGAAGCCATTGAAAAGCGATGCCTATAGGGGAACGGTGGTGTGCTGCCGCGTTGTCGCGCGCTTCCGACCTCTTTCTCTCATCGACTCCGTCAAGGGGTGGCACCGAACGTTCTTCTACATGAAGAACGCCGACCCGAAAACGGACTACATCCGGCTGCCACCGTTTGTCGACATGCAGTCCACCCAGCTGAACTGGCTGGGGTCTGCTCCGTGCGGCGTGGCCCTAGAGGAGCTTGGCCGGCTCACGCAGCTGAAGAGCTTTGACAGGCTGGTTGCCGCTGACCTGGTGGCGTCTTTCATCTCGCGCCGGGTGTTGCCCCTCCAGCTGAGGCCGCACCGGATCTACGACATGTCCGGCCGGCGCGACCCCTGCCGGCTCTCCACCATCGAACTAACGCCTGTGCAGGTGGCGAAGTGGGTAAACACCCTTACGACGTTCAAGTTGAAGCCCGTGTCGTGGTCCTTCAGCATGGATACATATGACTTCAAGAACCGCCCCCTGGTAAGTGTTATGTCGAGGCAGTTTTTCCTTTGTTTGATACCTCCCAGCCGGCAACCGGCTGGAGAACTTACTTTGACGTGCTGACCATAGCTGCTGGTGCGACAGAATATGCCAGACGGCCCGCACCCTCAAATCTTCGAGGCAGAGCATGATAACTCCGATTCCGAAGACTACGGGACGGGAGGCCCCCGAAGGAGCGGGTGGACTCCTCGGGAGGAGTCGACGAGCCGGCAGACCCGCGAGCCGGTGCCCCTAGCGGAGCCAGAGGGTACGGCGCGGCCTGGGAGCCCAGCGGAGCAGGTGAGTTCCCTCTTGCCCCTACGATCAGGGACTGGACGGATGACGGTGATGACGATGTTGATGAATTAATGATTCTGAACGAGCCTCCTCCCTTAGCGCGCCAGGGTCGGAGGAGCGAGGAGCGACCGACTCAAGACCTGGCGGCCGGAGTAGCCAGCCGGGCGAAGAGGTCGGCTTAGGGGGGGCCGACGGCCCTGCCGCCAGTCCCCAAATGGGTGAAGGTGCCAAGGTGGAAGCCGCCGCCGCACGCCAAGCAGGCCTTTCCCCTCGTCATTGGGTAAGTCTTTTTTTCTCGCATAAGTTTTCTTTTGGGTCGCGAGCCACTTAACAACCGGTCCTTGGGTGCTGCTGTGACCCCATCGAGCTCCACGAGGAGGAGCCGGCAGGAGATCCGGTGGAAGCCGCCAGCCGGCTGGCCCACGAGCATGCGGCCACCCAGCAGGAGGAGAAGAGGAGGCTCGCGGAGCTGTGAGCCTCCAAGTCCGGGACGCGAGGAGGGGCCTCGCATTCCGAGACCTCGAGCAGCTGGAGGCGGAGGAGGTCAGCAGATCCCTCGCGGGCATGGGACTCAATAGTGGAATCGACCCGCATGTCGAGGCCTCCGTCAAGCGAGCCGTGATGGGCGGCCATGGATCCGCCAGTGCTCCTGTCCATGTAGGATGTGGCCCAAGTGGGGGTGAAGACGACGGAGCCGGCTCCCGAGGCGGCCCGGCCGAGGTGCTGGAGGTGACCCCGCCTATGGATGAGCCGGCCCGGGTCGAGGTGTCAGAGGCCCCGGTGGCCCTAGAGGCGGCGCCAGAGGTGGCGGCCATGGAGGTGGAGGTGCCCTCTGTCGCGATCGATGCACCGGAGTGGCAGGAAGCGGAGACAGCGATGGCGTTGGGCAGAGGGTCGGCGGGTAGCGACTCCCGGACCGTTTCCGTCATCAACCTGCCCACGACGGCTAGCGCCGCGGCGAGCCCGGGTGGCAGCGGCGGTCGGGCCCAGAGGACCCTGTGGTCGATGCAGGAGGTGCTTCGAGACTGGGAGGCGCTGGCGAGTGCGCCAGCCCTGCTGGCTCCCCAGGCGGGCGGCCCGGTCCCCTCCTTAGGGGACTTGGGGAGTGTCCTGGACCGGTGCCGGCAAGAGCTAGCCTGGTTCACGGAGGCGGCAGACACCGCCCTGCAGCATGCAAAGGTAAGCCCCCGGTTGCTTTGACTTAAATTTTTCAGTGGGGGCGCGTGAGTGCACCCACTGGGTGTAGCCCCCGAGATGTGGGCCGGCTGGCCGGCTGACGGGCAGCCGGGCAGGATCTCTTTTGAGCGTGTCTTGATCTTTGCCTCTTTGCGACAGGAGAGAACCTTCCTGGGGCATAAGCTGTTCGAGGAGGTGGTCTCCATCCACGACCGTGGCAAATATGGCTTCTACCGCCTGGAGGAGGAGCTGGCGCGCGTGCAAGGTCAGTTAAGCTTCGCATGAGGGCCACATATCCCCCAAGAGCCGGTTGACGCCTGTCGTGTGTTGCGGGTGACTTGGCCACCATTTGGGAGGAGAAGGCCGGGCTTGTCTCCGAGCGGGATGGGCTGGCGCAAGACGTCCAGGCGGCCACGCAGGAGAAGGACCGGCTAGCCGTGCTGCTAGCAGACAGGGAGGCGGTCCTGGACCGGCTCATGGCCGAGGTGGCGAAGGAGGTGGCTGCCCGGGAAACGGCCATCTAGGAGGCGGCTGATGCCGCCCGGAGGACTGCCGCCCTCCAAGACGAGGTGACCCGCCTCGAGAGGACGCTCTAGGAGGTCAATGGTTCCCTCACCGTGTCGGAGGCAGCCCTAGCGTCGGAGCGTAAGGCGGCACTCAACTTCGCCCTTGGGGTGGACGACGCGATTGAAGGTAGGTGCCAGTTTCTCTCTTTCCCCATCGGTTGCTTTTTTCCTTTGCCGGTTCTTGTGTCTCAATATGCCTTTGTTTTCTTCTCCTCTTCTTTCTTCTAGGGAGCTTCCCAGAAACTCAGCGTGGTGCTGCGCGCGCCGTTGAGGAGCACCGGGAGTACCTTAGGGAGTGCGATCACTCCATCGAGGAGGACGCCGCATGGGATGTGGACGAGATTGGGCTCGCCATCAAGATGCGGATGACCCATCTTGAGCGGAGCATGGATCGGCTAAAGACAGCAGGCAAACAGGTCATTGTCGTGCTGTGGCCGGGCCATGGGGGAGCTCTGACGAACCACGTGGCCCAGTGACTGGAGCATGCCGTCCCCCGCCTCGAAGCCTGGAAGGCATCGGCCGCCCGAGCCGGGGCGTAGATGGCGCTCCGGTTCGTCACGTCGTGGTATCACGGCGTGGATCTGGGCTGGCTGGCCACCATGCGGGACGTGTCGGTCGCCGAGCGGGACGCTCGTGAGCCGGCCCTTGTCACCGGGCCAACGAGCTCGCGTCATACATCGACGCGGATGAGTACCTGCCGGCCCTTGGTGAGGAAAGCGAGCCATTGCTCGAGGACTCCTTCGGCATCCCCCAAGGCCCGGTGGACGATGAGGTTGCCGATGAGAGCACCGACTCGAGCGGCAAGACGGCCGAAACCGAGGAGCCAGCCTCGAAGACCAAAGAGGCTGACCCGAAGGTCGCGACCACCTCCGAGGCGAGAGATGAGCCGCCCAGCGACGCGCCGACTGGGGGCACGCCGGCTGGCGACGCGCCGGTGGCCTGAGCCCCCGGGCGTTTTTTATCTTTCACTTTTCTTTCCTGCAAGTTAGGCTTGAGTCCACCCACTGGGTGTACACCCAGTGCGTGCGTTTATGTAATGAACCATGCTGGCTATGGGCCGCTCTTGTGTTAACATTCGTGCTATGACTGTCTAGTATGTTTGCCTGGTTGCTCATGTTGACTCGTCCTTATCCTTTTTTGCCCACTAGAATCTTTTTGGTTCTTCTTCTTTTCCCCTTTGGTTTTGGCCCCACCAGCCCGACACCCGGGAACCGGTTTGTAGCTAGGTCGGGGCGTCCGCCTCAAGGGAGCCGGTTCAGAACTTAGGAATCGCGAGGGCCTTTCGGGATAAGTAGAGTGCTAGATGCGTGGCAGTGGTCCGGCTGGGCCTAGACGGGGTCTCCTTTTGTTTGACCTTTCGTGTGAGCCAAAATTTGTCGCCCCGAGGCCCCGTCAGCCGGACAGCCAGGAGCCGGTTCTGTAGCTGGTAGGGGTGGGGGGGTTGGCTGGCTCACATTACTTAGCCACTTTCTGGGAGAGGAATCCTAGGTCTAGCCGGTCAGCCTCGGGCTTGGGAGCCGGTTCGGGGAGCCGGTGAGCGGGGAAAACTTTGAAGGAAATGAAACAGGGCATGCCCCAAGAGCCGGCCTGGGGCACCCATTGCATTCATAATCCCAAAAGGGTGGGGATACATACATACATTCATAATCCCAAGAAACGGACGCAGAAGCACCGCGTTCCATGGGTGCTTTGTCTCCTCACCGGAGGCATCTCTTTTGTGCTTCTACGGCTTCTAGGCATCTATTAGGTAGTATGCGTTGTTGTGCAGCGCCTTGCTAATGATGAACGGGCCCTCCCATGGGGAGGACAGCTTGTGTTATTTGGCTATCCGCTAGATCCGCCTGAGGACCAGGTCCCCTTCGTGAAAGTAGAGTGGCCGAATCCGCTTGCTATGGTAATGCCGGAGCTTCTGCTGGTAGCTTGCCATCCGGCTCAAGGCCAGTTCGCGAGCTTCCTCGAGTAGGTTGACATCATCTTCTCTTGCCTCCTTTGCATCCTTCTCCGTGTATAGGGCGACCCGAGGCGAATCGAACTCGATGTCGGTGGGGATGATCGCCTCGGACCCGTACACAAGGAAGAAGGGAGTGTAGCCGGTTGAACGGTTCGGGGTGGTCTTGAGACTCCAAAGGATGGCCAGCAACTCGTCGATCTAGCAGCCGGTCGACCTTACCAGCGATGTCACGAACCGGGGCTTGATGCCGGACAAGATGAGGCCGTTTGCCCTCTCGACCTGGCCGTTTGACTATGGATGAGCGACGGAGGTCTGGTCGAGCCGGATTTCTTGCTTCGAGCAGAAACGCGCGAGTGCGCCCTTGGCGAAGTTCGTACTGTTTTCGGTGATGATGCTGTGGGGAACGCCATAGCGCACCGTGATGTCATCGATGAACCGGACGGCCGTGGCGCCGTCCAGCTTCTTGATTGGTCGCGCCTCGATCCACTTGGTGAATTTGTCGACAGCCACCAGCAAGTGCATCATGCCGCCTCGAGCGGTCTTGAATGGGCCCACCATGTCTAGCCCCCAAATGGCGAAGGGCCACGAGAGGGGGATGGTTTGGAGGGCTGCTACCGGCAGGTGGCTCTGCGTGCTGAAGCGTTGGCAGCCCTCGCACTCGTCGACCAACTTCTTGGCTGCCTTGAGAGTAGTCATCCAGAAGAAGCCATGGCGGAAAGCCTTGGCCACCAGGGTCCTGGAGGCGGCGTGGTGCCCGCACTCACCCTGGTGGATGTCAAGGAGGATCTCTAGACCCTTTTCCGGCTCGACGCATCACTAGAAGACGCCAGTGGTGCTACGGTGGACGAGCTCATTGTTGATGATGCTGTACACCATGGCCCGACATTGGATTTGCCTCGCCAAAGCCTCGTCCGGGGGAAGGTTGCCCTGTAGAAGAAACTCCAGGATGGGTTGGGCCCATGAGGGGTCCGTGATGGGGGCGGCTCGGTAGTCCCCGGGGCTGGATGACCAGCCCCCGGGAGCGGCTCACCAGCCCCCGAGACCGGATCGCCAGCCCCCGGGACAGGCTCGGGAGCCCCCGGGACTAGATGAGTAGTCCCTGGGACCGGCTCATCGGTCCCTGGGGCCGGCTGGTCGATGATCATCATGACGGCCGCGTTGTTGGAGCCGGCCGCCTCGGACACTATCGTTCGGTTGGTGCCAGCGAGGCGGCTGATGGTTCGGGAGCCGGCGGCAAAGGTACCGGAGAGGCAGTCGGGACTGTTGATGGGCCGGCGACGCCCACCGGCACGAAGATGGACTCTGATTCTGAGGAAGGCTTGATCGACGGCTTGAGCAGCTGCTCGAGGGAGACGCTGGCTGGGATGGCCTGCCGGGTGGAGCCGATCTTTGCCAGCGCGTCCGCCGCCTCATTGTCCGCCCATGGAACATGATGAAACTCACAGCCCTCGAAGGAGCCGGTGAGCTGTTGTACGAGGAAGCATTAGCTGGCCATGTTGGCGTCCCTAGTGTCCCATTTGCCAGAGACTTGCTGCACCACGAGGTCAGAGTCGCCGAAGCAGAGGATGCGCTTGATGTCGATCTCCTTGGCGAGCCGGAGGCCATGGACGATGGCCTCGTACTCGGCCACATTGTTGGAGGCGGCGAAGTGGATCTAGAGGGCGTATTTGAGCTGGTCACCCTTCGGGGAGGAGAGGACTATGCCGGCACCCAGGCCGGTCCTCATTTTCGAGCCGTCGAAATGCATGCGCCAATGTGTGGAGTCTGGGGGAGTCGGCACGAACTTCGTCTCCGCCCACTCGATGAGGAAGTCAGCCAACGCCTGTGACTTGATGGCGGTTCTTGGATCGTACCGGATCTCGTGATCGGTGAGGGCGATGACCCATTTGGCGATCCGGCCGGCGGAGTCCCGGCCGCTCATGATTTCGCCGAGCGGGGCCGTGCTTACCACGGTGATGGCATGTTCTTGGAAGTACTGCTTGACCTTCTTGGCGGCGAAGTATATGCTGTAGCACATCGTCTGGTAGTGGGGTAGTTCTACTTGGATGCGGAGAGGACCTCGTTGAGGTAGTAGACGGGTCACTGGACCGGCCGGGACTTGTCCTCCTCCGGCCGCTTGACCACTAGGACGACGCTGATGACGCAGGTGGTCACCGCGATGTAGACGAGCAGGGGTTCCTTCTCAGTCGGCGCGGCCAGGATGGGCGTGTGGGTGAGAGCCGTCCCCCCGAGCCAATCACTGTGAGAATCTGCACTCCCGGAGCGTGTGCATAGAGGGTTTGGCCCCTGAGTGGTTCTTATAGGGGAGGTCGAGCATTTTCTTGAAGGTGAGCTTCGGATGCTAGGCAACCTTGCCAGTGCGTTGGTGCTGGCTGAAAGGCTAGGTAGCCGGCTCCTGCTCCTCGATGGTTTTGACCTGCCGGCTCCCGTAGCGAGGATCCGGCTGGTCGTTCTTGCGCTTGTTGTTTTGCGGTTGTTGGTTGTCGGTAGCCGTCCAGGACATTGTCGGTGTCGTCATCACCTTGGCAGGCAGGGTTGTCTTGACCCGGATGGCCGAATCGGCCATGGTGTATTTGTCTGCCTTGGTCGTGAGCTCGGCAAGCATGGCCGGCTCGGAGCACAGAAGCTTGTGCTTGAGGGAGCTGCCGTCTCGGCAACCTGCAATGAAGTATTGCATGGCTTGTACCTCGTGCACCCCCTCGCAGGAGTTGTGAAGCTCGGTCCACCGAGTAAGGTAGTCGCGGAGGGATACGTCCGGCCCCTGAAGTTGCGGACGGGCCGCTTGTAGGTGCCGGTGAAGTTGCGGACGAAGGCCTCCTTGAAGTTTGTCCAAGTATTGATGCTGCAGGCCGCCAGGCTATTGAGCCAGGTGCGGGCCGAGCCGATCAACATGAGGGGTGCATCGCTAACGGCTACGCGCTTGTTCCCCCTGGAGATGCTGATTGCGGTGGTGTAGTCGATCAGCCAGTCCTCGGGCTTGGCAGCCCCATTGTACTTTGGAGTGTCTCGGGGGAGCGTGAAGCCGGTTGGGAACGGCTCGTTGCGGATCCGAGGGCCAAAACAGGCCGGACCAATCGAGCCCTCCTCCTCGAGGAGGGCAGACTGCGCAAGATGGTCAATACGGTTGTGGGTGTCATTCCCGCTGCAAGGGACATGCGACCCAATCCGGGCCAAGAGCTCGGGGTGGATGACGGGTGGAACCGTTCATTCCCGCTCGCGCCACGGGGGTGGAGTGTGCCCGTGGCTGTGCCGGCTGCCGGATGCCAGCGCTTCTTGGTGGCAACCGCTGCGAGGCGGGTCGTTGGTGCGCTCGCTGCTAACTGTCGGTTGCTCGCTCCCTGACATCTGAGAGGGCCGAGAGTTGTTTGTTCCGGCCCGGCGGCTGGAGACGCGAGGGGAGCTGGAATGCTGAGCCATCTAACGGCCAGCAGTCCCCGTGCCCTCGCGCTCGAGTCGGGGCCTCCTATGGCGACACCGCCCGACGCGAGCAGGCGTTGCTGCGCGTCTGCGACGTCGATGAGCTCCTTGATGTGGCGCTCATGAGCGACACGCTCTTCATCCTCCAAGGTGGCCAAATCCGTGTAGGCCACCTTGAGGGCCCGCAAGTTGGCTACGGGGGTGTCGTAGACGGGCATTTTGCCGCCAAGGATTTTGGTGACCACACGGCCACGGTCACGCATGGCCCCACGCCGCCTAGGCCCGGTGCCAGCCGGGGTGAGACCATAGGAGGAGGCATATTCCCGCTGGGCGGCCTCCATGCGGCGCCGCGTGGCCGCGAGGGCGGTGGCGTCCTCGAACAGGACGCGACGAGCCGCCTCGAGGTCCACCGCGGCGGCGGCGAGGTTTGCTGTCGAGGCGATAGGGGTGCTCAGGCCCCGAAGGGCTGCACAAAGCGGATCAGAGGTGCCGACGCGGGCCGCGGCGGCGGCGGTCGCGGTCTGCACGCACTCGGAGGAGGTGGAGGAGACGACGACCAACACCCCCACGCGACTGTGGGAGCCATTGGGCCGGGTCGCAGCGAGTGCTCCCACGGCCATGGGAGGATCGGCGCAGATGAGCACCTGCCCGGGGTACTCGTCCGCGGCCGGAGCCTCGGCGAGGCTGAGCTTGCCGAAGCGTTCGGTGAGCGCATCGATATCGACCGCGAGGTCGACAGAGTAACCCGCAGGACGTGCCAGAGAAAGCCCCACGAGCCCGCGATTTCGCCTGGACGTGCGGCGACGGTGGGGAATGGTGAGGGGTCCCGCCCGGAGCATGAATCCGGCCGGTGCCGCGTACGACCCCACGGTGGGCGCCGACTGTCGTCGTTTTCTCACTACATATGCCATAGGGTGGCTTATAGTAGGTGGTTGGGGCCGAAGGACGCCGACGGGCTCCGGGTGCGAGATTGGGCACAAGCGATGATGACACACAATGTACCCAGGTTCAGGGCTCTCCGAGGGAGGTAACGCCCCTAGTCCTGCTTGGTTTAGTTGGATGGATGGGTATGTGTACAAGGGTGCTCCTGGAGCTGTGTCTAGAGGAGGAAGAAGGAGCAGCCGACTCGTCTTCCTCCACCACTGGAACGGTTTTGAGAGTTTTGTGGGTGTGCGAGAGTGATCGTCCATCCCCGTTGCATGGGGGGCTCGAGGGGTTTTATAGGCCAACCCCCCAGCTCTACAATATATCTAAAGTACAGGGGTGAGCGGACCCGGCTGGCAGTCTCTCCGGCTGGCCAGGGGGTCCCACCCTTTGGGCCGTCTCATCGTCTATGGGGTCCATCGGCTGAGCGGCTCTGTCTTCCGATGGGGCCCGCCAGCTGGTTCTGCGATTGGCTCTCGTTCACCTGCCATGGCACGGTTCGCCCAGGCAGTGTCGTCTAGCGCCAGCCGGCCGAGGTCTCCGGTACGGCCGGCGGTACTATAGCCACACCAAGGCAGGTAATCGAGTGGGCAAGGGCATGCTGGCACTGTTCCCTTGCCCAGTCACACTCGCCGAGGTCAGCAGCCCGTACGACTGGACTATAGCCATGCACTTCGGTGCGTCAGCGATAACTGTGGCCACAGGGCCGCCCAGCGTGGCGGTCAAGTCACGTCGTTGTACCAGCGCGCAGAGGGGCGGGACATCGCTTGTCCGTCCCAGGGTCAGCGGAGGAGGCGACCCGGAGGCAGCCGGCCGTGCCCAGCCGTCCCGGGGTCGAGCCGGCTCCTCGACCAGCCGTCCGTGGCGCCAGCCGGTGGCGGCACGGGCCGGCCATCCTCCAGCCAGGCATGTCCAGCCGATCGCATGGTTTTTCTTTCAAATGCAAAGGGGAGGACCCCTAGTGCTTTGGCCTACCCAAGGGTAATAACCCCGTCAACTCAGTCCCATTATCACTTCTAATATGCTTGATCTTGACGCCGAAGTTCGTGGAGGCCCTTGAAGCAAATCGTCTGAAGACATCCTGCACTTCAGACTTGTACATAATAATATGCACTTAGGTGTAACGAGAGTAATCATCAACAATGACAAAGCCATATAAACTTGAAGAATTTGTTAGTGTGGAATAATGAGTGGGGCCAAAGAGGTCCATGTGAAGCAATTCAAAAGGTCGAGTCGTGGTTATGATTGTCTTCGAGGGATGCTTGGATCTGGTCATCTTCCCAGACTCACAAGCACCACAGAGGTGGTTAGTGAGGAATTTGACACCTTCAATGCCAACGACTTGCTTTTTCTTCACGAGCGTGTGCAAGTTCCTCATACCAGTGTGTCCAAGTCTTCAATGCCATATCCAGCCTTCTCAGAACTTTGCAAGTAGGCACATGGCAGGTTGAGGACCTGTAGAGAAATCAACTATATACAAGTCTCCTCTCCTAAAGCCTTCGAAGACTTCGGAATGGTCAGATTCCATGATGACAACGCAACAATATTTTCCAAAGATGACAACCATATCAAGATCACAAAGCATTAAGACAGACATGAGGTTGAACTCGAGTGATTCGACAAGCATCACCTTATCCATGTGTCGGTCCTTTGAGATTGCAACCTTACCTAGACCCAATACCTTGCTTTTTTCCTTTGTCACCTTGGGTGATATACTTTAGATGAGATGGGGCAAGTGGCAAATTCATTAGTAGATTCTTGTCACCAATCATGTGGTTGGTGCATCCATTGTCGAGGACCCACTCAGTAGCTTTTGGAGGTTCGTCCTGGAGATGAATTAGTACAACTTACGAACTCATATGCTTCAGAGTGAAGAATATGACATCAAATTCATCAGGTAGAATTTCATCACACAACATAGTGAGTAAAGCAGTGTGAGGACATGAGAAATGAGGAATTCATTTCTGCATGATTAGCTTGCGTCCTTTCAAGCATTTCCTTAGGTCTCCAGCAAATTCATCAGACGTTCATGTTCATCTATAGACCTGGCCCTGCATATATAAGAAATTAGTTCAATTTCTTCACCACCCACATATGGAGGGGTGGCAAAGAGTTCATGATTCTGCGAGCTCCATATGAGAAGGGAGGCATTAAAGCTAGTGCACTTCGTTTCACAGGACGAGGGTTAGAGTACTCATATGAATAAGCAGATAAATTCTTTGAGGATGGATGAACATAATGATTTGAAGAATAATGCACATATTCAGAACTCTTAGAGTTTCCCCACGAAAATGATGCATTAGCGCGAGAATGATACTTTTGACCATTTGAGGAATTTCGTCCAAGTGAAGACTTTGGTCCATAAGAGAATTTGATCTCGGGTTCCTTTTCTTCACAAGTGGTGTCGTGAGCACATTCACTTGAAGATTTTGTAAGCAGTTCTTGGGAACACATATTTTCTTCATAGGTAAACCTTTCCTGCAGTTAGCTCCAACAAATCTGGCAAATACTTAACCTTTCTGATTTTTAGTTGGAGTCAAGTGACTCATCAGAGGAATATGAAGTTTCACAAGTAAAGCCAGATAAAGTGGATGGATCTACAGGAGGTCCTTTTGCACCAACCCATGAGGTTTTAGGGTACTACTCAAGTGTCCAGTAGGATCCATCAGCATTGAGTTCCCTCTCAAATGCGATACCCTCTTTCCTAGGGTTCCTATTCAGAATATGCTTTTTGAGCACACCACAAAGGGTTTGATGCCCTTTGAGACTTTTGTACATGCCTGTCACATACAATTCCTTCAACCCTACATCTTCGTCAGTGATACTTGTGGTATCCTAAGATGAGGAATTTGTGACCACGGGAATAGGTGAAGAATTTGCAGCAAAAGAAGCATTTGAACCTTCAGGTGAAGAATTAGCAGTTTCACGTTCGATGCATTTCAGACAAGGTGGAACAAATTCTTCTTGAGCGGTACTGATCTGATGAGCCAGTAAGGAATCGTTTTCCCTTTGGAGATCCTCATGAGACACTCTTAGTTTCTCAAGATCTTGGTTAGAAATGCATAAGAAAGCTTATCATGATTGACTAAGAGAGCATTATGATGACACTGAAAGTTATCATACTTTAACTAAAGACTTTTGAGATCATCAGATAGAGTTTGAGTTCGACCCACTTCCTCATTCAACAGATCATCACTTTTGTCTAGAAGTTTCTGAACCTTTTCAAGTGCACTTTGTTGCTTAGTGGCAATATTAGCAAGTTTGACAGAGCTAGGTTTCATATATTCATCAGATTCACCTTCACTTGATTCAGAAGAGGAGTGATGTTTCTGTACCTTGAAACCTTTTGCCAATAAGACAAAGTGAAGAAGATGATGCAGGATCTGCTTCCTGGGTTTTGAGGAATTTCTTGAGTTCGATGAACATGGGGTCTTGACGAGTGCGATAACCTTCATTGATGTCCATGATCCTGTCCCACATGAGCTTGGCGTTTTGGAGATGACAGATGCCTTTGAACATGACGTTTGACAAGCTTGAGCAGATGATGTTCCTCGCGTGAGCATCAAGTTGAGTGTACTTATGAATTTGCTCCGCATTTGCCATTTTGCAGAGTTCAGTCAGTCCAAGTTCAGTAACAGTCCATAGCTCACTCTTCATTGATATGAGATGCTTCTTCATTAGAAATTTCCACCTAGGTATCCAATGTCATCAAGATTGGGACATTCTGTGACTGACTTGACGCCTTTCATCATGAAGTAGTAAGTAGGATCATATTCATCATTGTTGACGTCAGAGTTGTTGGAGTAATCATTTTCTTCATTGTTGAAGATGGACTTGCTGACGAAGGCAGTAGCGACAGCAAGGCTAGCAACACCAGATTCAGACTCCACCTCAGATTCTTCCTCTTCTTCATATTCTTTAGATTCTTCTTTCGAGTCCATTTCCTTGCCAATGAAAGCCCGAGCCTTTGTGGAACCATTCTTCTTATGCGTCGAGGACTTTCAAGATGAGGACTTTGCAAATGAGGATTTTGAAGATTTCTTATTTTTCTTTGAGTCATCAGAACTGACGTCCTTGTACTTCTTCTTCTTTGATTCTTTTTCAAAGAGAGGACAATCAGAGATAAAGTGACCAGATTTCTTGCATTTATGACAAGTTCTCTTCTTGTAGTCACCTGAGGAATCTGATTTCCTCAAGCCACATTTTGATGACTTTCCAAATTGGCCTCTCCTTGAGAAATTCTGAAATTTCCTCACAAGCATTGCCAGCTCCTGACTAAGTTCTTTAGGATCACCAAGGCTACTATCAGAATCTTCGCCTTCGGATGAGGAAATTGCTTTGGCCTTCAGAGCACGAGATCTTCCATAGCTTGGACCATAGAGGTCTCTCTTCTCGGCTTGTTGGAATTCATGAGTATTGAGTCTCTCAAGTATATCACCAGGATAAAGTGACTTCTAGTCTCCACGCTCTTGAATCATCAAAGCCAGTGTATCGAATGAGGAATCAAGAGATTTCAGCAGTTTCTTCACCACCTCATGGTCGGCGATGTCAGTGGCACCCAGTGCTTGAAGCTCGTTGGATATATCAGTGAGACGATCAAAAGTTTTCTGAACATTTTCATTGTCAACTATTTTGAAGCGATTAAAGAGATTGCGAAGAACATCAACACGGGAGTCATGTTGAGTGGAAACACCTTCGTTGACTTTGGACAGCCTATCCCAGATAAGCTTAGCAGACTCCAAAGCACTCACTTTGCCATACTGACCTTTGCTCAGATGGCCATAGATGATATTCTTCGCTTGAGAATCGAGTTGCTTGAATTTCTTCATATCAGCAGCAGCGATAGTCTGAGAGGTGCGGGGAACACCATTTTCCCCAACGTACCATAGATCGTTGTCAATAGCTTCAAGATGCATGCACATCTTGTTCTTACAGTAGGGGTAATCCATCCCATCGAAGGTAGGACAACCTGCGGAAACCTTGATGATACCTACAGTTGTCATAACTTGACCTCCAGGCGGTTAAATCAAAATCACACAAAACAAGGGAGTATCTTGCTCTGATACCAATTGAAAGTGCGTTATATCGACTAGAGGGGGTGAATAGGCGATTTTTACAAATTCATCACTGAGGAATTTCAATTTGAGGAATTTGAAATGTGATGAATAACTAGCAGCAGAATAAGTTCTCAAGTGCATGAGAAACATAAAAGTAGCATAGTCATCATGATGAAATAAAGCACGCACAGATTATAGGTAGTGTGATACATGATAAGCAGGTGAGGAACAAGGTAACTTGAAGAATTTGAGGTGAGGAAATTGTGAAAGTCTTTAGTCAAATTCTTCAAACAATAAAGATCAATTTCATCAACAGGTATACGAGGAACTGAAAGGGTTGAGGAAATAGAACCAAGTAGCTCGATGAACACAATGATTTGATGACCCAGTTCCAACTGTTGTGACAGTCGTACGTCTGGTTTGGAGCGGCCTAGTATTCAAACCAGAGGACACATAGTCCCAGGACATAGTCCTTACCGTATTCTCCTTGAGCTAAGGTCACAAAGTCCTCGCCCAACACTCGTGGTAAGTCTTCAGGGTAGACTTCCAAAACCCTCAAAGTGGTCACCCGACAATCCACAATTGACTGCTGAATGCTCTAGACAAAGGCGACTTTGTGATCCCCAATTGACTGCAGGATGCACTAGACCATGATGCCTAACCGTATGGAAGATACACAGTCTTCAAAGGTAAGAAGCGTCGGTTCCACACAAGAACAATCACTTCAGTGATGCTCAATCACTTTGGGTTTGGTGGTTTTGATTTGGGTTTTTCATCACTGATGATTTTCTCTCAAAGTCCTCTGAGGATGGATTGCTCTCAGATGACAAGTGTTAGTTCTCTCTCGGAGCAGCCAACCAACTAGTGGTCGTGGGAGTGGCTATTTATAGCCAGGGTGCAACCTGACATGATAAGACATAAATGCCCCAATGATATGACCGTTATGTGGATAGGATGATTGGGGACAGTTGGCGCGAAGAACAACAACAGTCAGAATTTCAAACTATGAAAGTCCTCAGGCTTATCTTATTCCTCACTTGTAGGCAATTCGCACTTGCGTAATCCTAACTCCTCAGTCAGAACAATTTCCTCAGAGACAAGAAGAACTTAGTCTCTGTCACCGAAGAACTTGACTGAACTGTAAGAGATTTCCAAAAGGCTTCACTCGAAGGATTCACTACAAGAAATATGGTTAGTTATGACTCCCCATTTTGGTCACTGATTCGTCATTGTTGTTGTTTATTGACCTTTTTTGACCAAATTCAGAGGGTTAACAGTTGGCCATCAAGAACGAACAAACGTGACCTTTCCTGGAATTTTGGTCATGGGCGGCCATGACCAAAATTTTGGTTGTAAAATCTACGACCAAAATTATGGTCATTACTAATGAGCCTAAAACACGTAGGATCTCATGTGGCTAGCCAATGTGGCAATGTCCACATGGCCCATGTGATGACATGGAAAAAATATGACATGGACCCATGTAGGATCGGTCAAAATCTGTCATTTTAATGGTCCAAGCCCAATAACTAGCCCATTTTCATATTTACTTTTGGGCCATAGCCATGGGTCAAGCCCAATAAATCAGCCTTTTCATGTTAGTTCTTGGGCTAAGGCAACGTAGATTAATTGGGCCAGGCCTTTTTTCTACCCAAAAAATAGTTTGATTCAGTTTTCTATTAAAAAAACTAGATTGGGCCTTGAAACGATCTAGTACACTCACACAATTTAGTAGTTTCGGTCCAGCTCGTATTCAAGAAAGATCAACAACATTTTGGTAGTCAACCAAAAGGATAGAAGAACATAATAATAATAATAATAATAATAATAATAATAATAATAATAATAATAATAATACAACTCAAAATGGCATAACTCTTGCATCACAGGATCTCGAAATAACATAGGATTTTATCAACTTTATGATATCAGTATCATTACACCATATGTCTCTAAGATAGTACCAACCAAAATAACAAAACCAATAAGATGGCACCAACCAGTGCAGCCTCATCAAAACATAGAACCAATCCCGGGTCCATATCCATATTGCAGTTCAGCAAAATGAACTCATCAACCTAGCATCAAAATTCCCAAAACCAACACCGAATTTCACCTTCGAATAGATCCGTCGGGCAAGCAAATATGGCATCACTTGCTTCAGCCCTGGCATCAGTGGCCTCAACTCTTTTTAGTAACAACTGATACTATGTTGCGCGTGCAGCCTCGTCTGATTTCTTCTTGACCTCAACAAGTTCCTCTCGCATCAACTCTGAGGCTTGCCTCTCCTTCTCAAGCTTGTACTCTAGTTCCTATACATGAGCATCCAGAGCAGATGCATATCTATTGAATTTCTTCTTGGAGGTTGACTCAAGGCCAACATTTGAAAGGAATTTAGTGAGAATGTTAGCAACAACAACAACAACACTCTTTGATTCTCCACTTTCTGTTACCACTTGTTCCATAGCACTTCCCATGTCAGCCTGACATTTAAAAAAACATGTACACATGAACAAAGTATGTCCATAAATATATTCAGCCATGAATTTTACAAATTGCACATGATACTTATATCATACGTTCATCCAATGCTGAAGTAAGAACACAACTGAAGTTATTTGGGAAAAAAAGGACAACATCTTATTTAAAGCATGCGCGAGACTGGCTACATAATACTATTGAATATAGTAACTCAAATACACACAGGATATCAATATTCAATTAAATACTTAGCAAAGACATGACAACAAGCACTTATATAAATAGGATAGGTTGAGAATCTAGCTATCAAGAGAATATAACAGTAATGAACATAAATTCTAGAAAACTACAACCTGGATAGAAAACAAAGTATGATGCAATCATCATTTTAATCACACAACACATGGGGCCAAAAGTTACAGGCCCCTCTACTAGGAGATACAGAATTCTATTAGTACTAGGAGATAACAGAATTACCCTACAGAAATGAACCAGACAAGTCTTGAGTGATTTGCTTCAATCAAGACAAACCTGCTACACTACGTCCATAGCACAGTCAAAACTGACAACAGCATAGATAGACTAGAAACTGAACAACGTAGCAGTTCTCATCCAGAAGAAGATACACACATTACATAATAGGGCATCTACACTAGCAATAGATGAACACACCAAAATCTCATGACAAATTTGTTGAAAAATGACTATAGACCACCAAGTAGCAACAAGTTAGCATCAACGCTCTATTTGGTCAGAACTTCAGAGTGCACAAAAACAAGTGTATTGCATAGCAGTCGGCCATATTAAGTGCTTCCAGATAGAACTGATGAAGCTAAAGTTAGGAGACATCATGCAGGTACAGGTTCTAGGATTTGCATCCATTCATATATGATAAGAAACAAGATATCCTCCTACCCAACTACCACCAATAGCAATGCAAATAGGAAAGCAAAACGATTGTCTTAGAGAGACGATGATATCCTAATGAGGAGCAAGAACCAATAGGCACATGACGAGTATCTTTTAGGGAAGTTAAATGTACACTTGATCCTAATTGTTTCACCCATAAAAAATAAATAGGAAATCCATAGAGCTATTTAGAAGTGACGAGTTAGAAAATTACCCTTGTCTAACTTGATTCACAGAAGAGGAAGGCATATATTGTGCCATCAATAAGATAACTTCATTCTCTAACATTTCACACTACAACATAGAAATATCCATCGTGTGATACCAAAACCAAATTTCCTTGTTACCCTGATTCTACAAAAAGAACAATTATAGGTTTTGGATCCAAGAGAATCTAGAATGAATGAACAAAATAAAAATGATAGTAGTGCACTATAGTTATCACGGAGTAGCGGTCTTGACGAGCAGTTTAAGAAGCAAACTAAGTACCAACAATGTAGTTGTCAGCAGTATTAATAGTTGTCGGCATCAATTTAACAAGCAAATTGAATGCCATTCCAACACAACAATAGTACTAGCAGTTCACCAATGCAATCAAGTCTAACAAGGATGAGGTAAACAAGTCGCATCAACATAGTAAATAATACTAGAAACTTACTATCGCCTTCTTAACTAGCTAAGTGAAACCAGTCTTCTTGCCATTGTGGCACTCCTTCAATAGATCAATTGTAGTCAATTATTCGCCCTTACGAGCCTCTTTCTGAAGTTGTTCACAAAATAATGGAACAATAAGAAACAAAACATTGTGGCACTACCTTGCTGCATTCGATTTGAGTTCCTAACCATCATACCTGATGGAGTGATGCCAAGTGATTGGAATATGCGGTTGCTCCTCATCATATTTTTAGTTGTAGTTGTTCAGTTCATTAAATTTGTAGAAATTAAGTGTAGCAATAGGATTACATATTTAAATTGACAGCCAATGCAAAACGGATGTTAATTTGGAATTTTCAACGGTGACTTGGAGAAATAGAGCTGTGTGGTCACGTAATATCATGAATCTACTATTGCAGAGCTATCTAGACACTAGGAATGCCACTTTTCTTCAGTAAAAGCGGCAGGTTATGTGATGAAGATGAAGTGATTCCATTTATAGACTTAGTTCTCCACAAACTGAAGCATATTTTGTTTAAACAGAACACCTACTTGGATGTGGGATGAAGTTACCTGGGAGAGGATGGTCTGCTTGTACTTGGGAACCTCCATGAGCAGCATGTCGTGAGAGGATGATCTGCTTGTACTTCTTTTCCAACTCTTCGACTTCCTTTCCACCTCTGCAACCTTCAACATGGCATAACAAACATGTTTACGAACTAGAAGAGGTGGTGGAGTGTGGGGGTGTAGAGAGAGATGTGATGGTGGAGTGTGCTACTGGGTTGGGCAGACAGGAGAGGGGAAGCACTGCTACAACGGACTAGAGGCCCCTACCTGAAGAGGTCGAGCCGCCCCGCCGGTGGCTGTTGGTCGAACTGGTCGCTGCTCGCGTCGCCCGGTCGGTGGCTGGTGGTCGGACCGGCCGTTGCTCGTGCCGCCTCACCGGTGGCTAGTGGATGGACCGGCCGCTGCTCGCCGCCTCACCGGTGGCTGGTGGCCGGACCGTTCGCTGCTCGCGCTGCCCCGCTGGTGGCTGGATAAGCCACGGCTCGTGCCGCCCTAGCGATGGCTGGATCGACCGCAGCTCACGCTCGATTGTCTTGGGGAACGTTGCATGGAAAACAAAAAATTTCCTACGCACACGCAAGATCTATCCATGGTGATGAGCATCTATGAGAGGGAGAGTGGATCTATGTACCCTTGTAGATCGCTAAGCGGGAAGCGTTAAGAAACGCGGTTGATGTAGTCGAACGTCTTCGCGATCCAAATCGCCGAGCGTCCCGCGATCCCATCACGATCTGTCCCGTGATCCGATCACGATCCGTCCCATGATCTCATCACGATCCGTCTCGCGATCCAATCACGAATCGCCTCGCGGTCTTGATCACGGTCCTTCCGATCTAGCATCGAACGAACGCCACATCTGTGTTCAGCACACGTACAACTCGATGACGATCTTCGCCTTCTTGATCCAGCAAGAGGGAGCAGAGAGGTAGATGAGTTCTCCAGCAACGTGACGGCGTTACGGCGATAGTGGTGGAGCTATTCCAGCAGGGTTTCGCCTAAGCACCGCTAAAAACCGATCTAGAGGAGAGGCAACACGTGGCTTAGGGTTTCTTGATGTGTTCCAAGTGCTAGTCCTACCCCTTTATTTATATGCCGAGCCCCGGGGTCGAAACTTGGAGAAAAATCCTCCTCAAGGTCGGTTTGCCCGCAAGGCAAGAGTCCTCCTCGGACTCCAGGACCAGACGCCAAGGTCCTCGACGTCTGGCCCCAGACACTAGGGTCCCTGGTGTCTGGACCCTAGCCTCCGCAAAACACCTTTTGCACCTTCCTAAAGCCTCATCGGCTTTACCCCTTGGCCCAAATAAAGTGTCCTTGTACCCCGAACATTTCGGGAAACATTCGAAACTATTTCCGCTGAATTCCGGAACCCTTCCAGAGACCAAACACTATTATCCCATATATCGATCTTTACCTCCGGACAATTCCGGAGCTCCTCGTGACGTCTGGGATATCATCCGGGACTCCGAACAACCTTCGATCACCACCATACATAACTCTATACTACCGAAACGTCGCCGAACCTTAAGTGCATAGACCCCGTGGGTTCGAGAACTATGTAGACATGACCGAGACACCTCTACGGTCAATAACCAGTAGCAGGACCTGGACGCCCATATTGATTCCTACATATTCTATGAAGATCTTTATCGGTCAAACCTCTATGTCAAGGACTCAGTTAATCTCGTATGTTGTTCCCTTTGTTCTTCGGTATGTTACTTGCGATAAAGATCCGTCACGATCCGTCCCGCGATCTCATCACGATCCGTCCCGCGATCCGATCACGATCTGTCCCGCGATATCATCACGATCCGTCCCGCGATCCAATCACAAATTGTCTCGCGGTCTTGATCACGGTCCTTCTGAACTAGCGCCGAACGGACGACACCTCCGCATTCAGCACACGTACAGCTCGATGACGATCTCCGCCTTCTTGATTCAGCAAGAGGGAGCGGAGAGGTAGACGAGTTCTCCGACAGCGTGACGGCATTGCGGCGATGGTGGTGGAGCTATTCCATCAGGGCTTCGCCTAAGCACCACTGAAAACCGATCTAGAGGAGAAACTACGAACTAGAGGAGAGGCAGCACGTGGCTTAGGGTTTCTTGATGTGTCCCAAGTGCTAGCCCCGCCCCTTTATTTATATGCGGAGCCCTGGGGTCGAAACTTGGAGAAAATCCTCCTCAAGGTCGGTTTGCCCGCAAGGCAAGAGTCCTCCTCGGACTCCAGGACCAGACTCCAAGGTCCTCGGCATCTGGCCCCAGACGCCAGGGTCCCTGGCGTTTGGTCCCTCGCCTCCGCAAAACATCTTTTGCACCTTCCTAAAGCCTCATGGGCTTTACCCCTTGGCCCAAATAAAGTGTCCTTGTACCCCGAACATTTTGGGCATCCGAAACTATTTCCGGTGAATTCCAGAACCCTTCCGGAGACCAAACACTATTATCCCATATATCAATCTTTACCTCCGGACCATTCCGAAGCTCCTCGTGACGTCCGGGATCTCATCCAGGACTCCGAACAACCTTCGGTCACCACCATACATAACTCTATACTCCTGAAACGTCACCGAACCTTAAGTGTGCAGACCCTGCGGGTTCGAGAACTATGTAGACATGACCGAGACACCTCTACGGTCAATAACCAATAGCGGGACCTGGATGCCCATATTGATTCCTACATATTCTACGAAGATTTTTATCGGTCGAACCTCTATGTCAAGGATTCAACTAATCCCGTATGCCGTTCCCTTTGTTCTTCGGTATGTTACTTGCCCGAGATTCGATCGTCGGTATCTGTATACCTAGTTCAATCTCGTTACCGGCAAGTATCTTTACTCGTTCTGTAATACAAGATCATGTGGCTAACACTTAGTCACATTGCTTGCAAGGCTTATTGTGATGTTGTATTACCGAGTGGGCCCTAAGATATCTCTCCGTCACACGGAGTAACAAATCTCAGTCTTGATTCATGCCAACCTAACATACACCCTCAGAGATACCTGTAGAGCACCTTTATAGTCACCCAATTACGTTGCCACGTTTGATACACACAAGGTACTCCTCCAGTGTTAGTGAGTTCCATGATCTCATAGTCATAGGAACAGATACTTGACATGCAGAAAACTGTAGTAATAAACTGACATGATCATATGCTACATTTATAGTTTGGGTCTTGTCCATCACATCATTTTCCTAATGATGTGACCCCGTTATCAAATGACATCTCATGTCCATGGCTAGGAAACCTTAACCATCTTTGATCAACGAGTTAGTCCATCAGAGGCATACTAGATACATGGTGTTGTCTATGTATCCGCACATGTATCTAAGTTTTCGATCAATACAATTATAGCATGGATAATAAATGATTATCATGAATAAGGAAATATGATAAATAACCAATTCATTATTGCCTCTAGGGCATATTTCCAAAAGTCTCCCACTTGCACTAGATTCAACAATCTAGTTCACATCACCATGTGATTCGCATTGTTATGAATGTAACACCCAATGAGTTCTGGGGCTCGATCATGCTTTGCATGTGAGAGAGGTATTTTAGTCAATGGGTCTGCGACATTCAGATCCGTGTGTATTTTGCAAATCTCTATGTCATACTATAGACACTGCTACCACACTCCACTTGGACCTATTCCAAATGGCTTCTCCACTATATGTATCCGGATTGCTACTAAGAGTCATCCAGATTGGTGTTAAAGCTTGCATCGACGTAACTCTTTACGACAAACTCTTTATCACCTCCATAATCGAGAAACATTTCCTTAGTGCTTTAGATACTAAGGATAATCCTGACCGTTGTCCAGTGATCCACTCCTGGATCACTCTTGTACCCCTTGACGGACCCATGGCAAGGCACACACAGGTGCGGTACACAACATGGCATACTATACAGATCCTATGTCTAAGGCATAGGGGACGACGTTCGTCCTTTCTCTTTCTTCTGTCGTGGTCGAGCTTTGAGTCTCACTCAACTTCACACCTTACAAATCAGGCAAGAACTCTTTCTTTGACTGATCCATTTTGAACTCTTTCAAAATCTTGTCAAGGTATGTACTCATTGAAAGTCTCATCAAGCATCTTGATCTATCTCTATACATCTTGATGCTCAACAATTAGGTATCTTTATCCAGGTCTTCCTTTGAAAAACTCTTTTCAAACAACCTTTATGCTTTCCAGAAATTCTACATCATTTCTGATCAACAATATGTCAACCACATATGCTTATCAGAAACTCTATAGTGCTCCCACTCACTTTATTGTAAATACAAGTTTCTCATAAACTTTGTATAGACTCAAAAACTTTTGATCACCTCATCAAAGCATATATTCCAACTCTGAGATGCTTGCTCCAGCCCATAGAAGTATTGCTGGAGCTCGCAAACCTTTTAGCATCCTTAGGACTGGCAAAACCTTCTGGTTGTATCACATACAACCTTTCCTGAGGTAAACTGTTAAGGAAACGATGTTTTGACATCCATCTGCTACTTTTCATAATTGAAAAATGCAACAACTGCTAACATAATTCCAACAGATTTTAGCATCGCTACGAGTGAGAAAGTCTCATCGCAGTCAACTCCTTGAACTTGTTGGAAACTTCTTTGCGACAAGTCGAGCTTTATAAATGGTGACATTTACCATCAGCGTCTATCTCATAACACGGGCACGAGCCTGAGATCAAAATTTCAGCTCTTAGAACATCTCATATATTCCGTGACGTTCAAAATGTTTTGGAGCCTCAATTCTAAGCCGTAATGCATGACGCAGTGAACTATCAAGTAGTCACTGGAACATGCTTGTCCGATGTTCACAACATCTACAGACGATGCTAGAGGGGGCGACGCACCGAGCAGTGCATTAAGGACATAAGCCTTCTGTGCAGCAATGAGGACAATCCTCACATCACGGACTTAGTTCGCAATATTGCTACCATCATCTTGCAAATCTATTTCTCTAGGAACATATAAAAAAACAAGGGAGCTACAACATGAGCTAGTAATCTACAACATAATTTGCAAAGACACGACTGACGATGTTCATGATAATGAGTTCAATTAATCATATTACTTAAGAACTCCCACTCAAATTGACATCCCTCTGGTCATTCGAGTGATACATGATCCAAATTCACCAACTCAAGTCCGATCATCACGTGAGTTGAGGTGGTTTCAATGGTGAACATCATCATGTTGATCATATCTACTATATGACTCATGTTCGACCTTTCGATCTCTTGTGTTCTGAGGCCATGTCTATACATGCTAGGCTCGTCAAGTTTAACCCGAGTGTTCTACATGTGCAACACTGGCTTGCACCTGTTGTATGTGAACGTAGAGTCTATCACACCCGATCATCACGTGGTGTCTCGACACGACAAACTTTTGCAATGGTGTACACTCGGGGAGAACACAATTTATCTTGAAATTAAGTGAGGGATCACCTTATAATGCTACCGTCATCCTAAACAAAACAAGGTGCATAAAAGGATTAACATCACATGCAAATCATAAGTGACATGATATGGCCATGAACTTGTGCTTTTGATCTCCATCTTGAAAGCACCGGCATGATCTCCATCGTCACCGGCATGACACCATGATCTCCATCAACGTGTTGTCATCGGGGTTGTCGCGCCCACCATGCTTCTACTACTGTTGCTATCGTCTAGCGATAAAGTAAAGCATTACATAGCGCTTAATGATTGACACGCGGGTCATACAATAATTAAAGACAACCCTATGGCTCCTGCCAGTTGCCGTACTCATCGACATGCAAGTCGTGATATTCTATACAAAACATGATCATCTCATACATCACATATATCTCATCATGTAACTGGCCATATCACATCATAACACACCCTGCAAAAACAAGTTAGATGTCCTCTAATTTTTGTTGCATGTTTTACGTGGCTGCTACGGGTATCTAGTAAGAACAATTCTCACCTACGCAATGACCACAATGGTGATACATAAGTTGCTTTTCAACCTTCTCAAGGACCGCCTTTATTGAATCCGATCCAACTAAAGTAGGAGAAACAGACACCCGCCAGCCATCTTTGTGCAACGAAGTTACACGTCAGTCGATGGAACTGGTCTCTCGTAAGCGTACGAGTAAGGTTGGTCCGGGCCGCTTCATCCCACAATACCGTTGAACCAAAACACGACCAAGGGAGGAAGCAATCTAAGCATCAACGCCCACAAACTCCTTTGTGTTCTACTCATGATCTCATTTACACATAGACCTAGCTCATGATGCCACTGTTGGGGAACGTTGCATGGGAAACAAAAAATTTCATACGCACACGCAAGATCTATCCATGGTGATGAGAATCTACGAGAGGGAGAGTGGATCTACGTACCCTTGTAGATCACTAAGCGGGAAGCGTTAAGAAACGCGGTTGATGTAGTCGAACGTCTTCGCGATCCAAATCGCCAAGCGTCCCGCGATCTCATCATGATCCGTCCCGCGATCCGATCACGATCTGTCCCGCGATATCATCACGATCCGTCCCGCGATCCAATCACAAATTGTCTCGCGGTCTTGATCACGGTCCTTCTGATCTAGCGCCGAACGGACGGCACCTCCGCGTTCAGCACACGTACAGCTCGATGACGATCTCCGCCTTCTTGATTCAGCAAGAGGGAGCGGAGAGGTAGACGAGTTCTCCGACAGCGTGACGGCATTGCGGCGATGGTGGTGGAGCTATTCCATCAGGGCTTCGCCTAAGCACCACTGAAAACCGATCTAGAGGAGAAACTACGAACTAGAGGAGAGGCAGCACGTGGCTTAGGGTTTCTTGATGTGTCCCAAGTGCTAGCCCCGCCCCTTTATTTATATGCGGAGCCCTGGGGTCGAAACTTGGAGAAAATCCTCCTCAAGGTCGGTTTGCCCGCAAGGCAAGAGTCCTCCTCAGACTCCAGGACCAGACTCCAAGGTCCTCGGCATCTGGCCCCAGACGCTAGGGTCCCTGGCATCTGGTCCCTCGCCTCCGCAAAACATCTTTTGCACCTTCCTAAAGCCTCATGGGCTTTACCCCTTGGCCCAAATAAAGTGTCCTTGTACCCCGAACATTTTGGGCATCCGAAACTATTTCCGGTGAATTCCGGAACCCTTCCGGAGACCAAACACTATTATCCCATATATCAATCTTTACCTTCGGACCATTCCGAAGCTCCTCGTGACGTTCGGGATCTCATCCAGGACTCCGAACAACCTTCGGTCACCACCATACATAACTCTATACTCCTGAAACGTCACCGAACCTTAAGTGTGCAGACCCTGCGGGTTCGAGAACTATGTAGACATGACCGAGACACCTCTACGGTCAATAACCAATAGCGGGACCTGGATGCCCATATTGATTCCTACATATTCTACGAAGATTTTTATCGGTCGAACCTCTATGTCAAGGATTCAACTAATCCCGTATGCCGTTCCCTTTGTTCTTCGGTATGTTACTTGCCCGAGATTCGATCGTCGGTATCTGTATACCTAGTTCAATCTCGTTACCGGCAAGTCTCTTTACTCGTTCTGTAATACAAGATCATGTGGCTAACACTTAGTCACATTGCTTGCAAGGCTTATTGTGATGTTGTATTACCGAGTGGGCCCTAAGATATCTCTCCGTCACACGGAGTAACAAATCTCAGTCTTGATTCATGCCAACCTAACATACACCCTCAGAGATACCTGTAGAGCACCTTTATAGTCACCCAATTACGTTGCCACGTTTGATACACACAAGGTACTCCTCCAGTGTTAGTGAGTTCCATGATCTCATAGTCATAGGAACAGATACTTGACATGCAGAAAACTATAGTAATAAACTGACATGATCATATGCTACATTTATAGTTTGGGTCTTGTCCATCACATCATTTTCCTAATGATGTGACCCCGTTATCAAATGACATCTCATGTCCATGGCTAGGAAACCTTAACCATCTTTGATCAACGAGTTAGTCCATCAGAGGCATACTAGATACATGGTGTTGTCTATGTATCCGCACATGTATCTAAGTTTTCGATCAATACAATTATAGCATGGATAATAAATGATTATCATGAATAAGGAAATATGATAAATAACGAATTCATTATTGCCTCTAGGGCATATTTCCAACAGATTGGTGGGGGGAGGGGCGGCTAGGGTTCGAGGGGAGGGCAGAGGCGGCTAGGGTTTGAGGGGATATGGGAAAATGCCTAGACGGGAGCGGCTGTATGGCGTGGTGTGACTGAATTACTTGACGAAAATACCCTCATATCGTGTGGTGCTGGCATGTGGTTGTGTTTTGTGGTGACGATACTGTCCTCATATGTGGAGCGGGAAATATTTTAGATATGAGCGGGAAAGATTTTAGATGTGGCGGGAGAAGATTGGGAGCTAACAACCTTTGCACATATTATTTGGACACTGCCAACTCGACGATGCTAACTCGTGTCGTACCTTTTGCTCGTCCAGAGACTGCTAGGCGGCTCCGTCATCTCGGTTGCGGGGTGACGTCGAAGCCGGCACCACGCCTCCCCTGAGTCTCGTAATGCTGGGTTCCACCCCTGGCTTCTGGCCTGGAGCGCTGTCGACGACGCTCGACTGAAGATGGCTTGGCATGGCGCCTCAAGACCAAGTTTATCACTCCTCCCTTCAGGCCATCGTCCTACTCTTCGTAGATGTGCCTCTTTTTGAAATCATCCTATTGGTAAGCTCCATGGCCAGAATCAGAAACATGCATTTTCCTTCCCCGGGTCACTCTTTTTTGCAATGTATAGAACATATCGGTGTGTGCTAGATTGAAACATGAGAGGCCTTAACTGCCTTGCTAGACGTGCAATGGTAGTAGAGTCTCTCACCGCTTTGTCTTGTAACCTGGTTTGCATCTAGGAGACTACGATGGAGATGATTGATTAGTTCATTGCGATCTCGGTAGGGGCCGCCGGGCTCAAGGGTTTTGAGCAACGGCCGACAGCGGGCACTAGAGGTGGGATTCTTCTGTTATGTTACGAGGACCTGATCTCCATCACCAGTGTTACAACTGGTAATTTCCACCTCTTGGCCTTGACGTATTTCGTTGGTTGAGATGTTACCTTCAAGCTCACTAGGTTGATGGCCCTACCGCTCACAACCGTAAAGATGAATTCTTCGCCGAGTTGGCCGTCCCGAAGCTGGTGCCAGGCGACATGTGGTTGGTCATGTGGTTGGCCATCATGTTCTTCATGCCCTATCATCGTCACTTTCTAACCACTGCTCGCTCCTTCTGGCGGCTGACATCGTCCCCAAGCGTCCGAGGATGTTTCGTTCCAAGTACTTTTGGGTCTGCTTGCATGGGTTCAAGCAAGTTGTGGCGGATGCTTGGGCCAAACCCAACCCGCACTCGAAGTGTTGTCATCGGCTCTTCCATAAGCTCAATCGGGTCGGGGTTGATTTGTAGAGGCAGAGCAACTCCTTATTCTCGAATGCGAAGCTACAACTACACATGGCGTCAACGTGGCGATGGAGACGCGTCAGTTGACAAGTTACTGAGAGTGCGTGAGAGGAGAATAATTTTTGGCGTGATCCCTTCCCTTGGGACAGATGCACATATTCTTACAAAGAATGGTTGTGTCCATGGCAAAGATGCGGAGACCAAGGGTTCACCCTCCTTTTAGAAGAAAAAACTAAAAACATTGGCATGAGGTGAAAATGCTCCTGAATTTTCTTACACATAAATATTCAAAGATATCTTATGAGTATGATACTGAGATATATCATTTGATCCTGTCTAACAATCCCAAAGATCACATATGCGACAACTCCACGACCACAGAAGATTTCGCAGCCAATTTGTGCATATTAATTCAAGAGTTATACGGCCTTAAAGGAGTAAATTTTTGTACCTAGGTAGGTAGTATGGAATAAGGCAGAATAGCATATTATTGATCTCATCTGACCAACTAGGCACCAACAAATTCAATTTTGAACCAAGATAATCACGGAAGTATCTGATTGTTTTAACGATATGAAATACAACGAACTATCCTCAGAAAAATCTGACCAAAACCATCAAGTGGAAACAAAGCAATCACCATGTCTGACGCTGGGAACAAAGCAACAAGAACAGGAACCAAAAAAATAGTTTACATCAACACCACAGCCTATCTACTCTTCTTTCATAGACCACATCCTCATTACTCTTCTCTCAAAGCACTGGATCTGCTGCTACTGCTGCTGCTCAATAACCAAAGTCTGTGCTTCCCTACTTTTGCTACTTGCTCAGATCATACAAGTAGCTTCCTTGCAAATAAAAAGGAACAACGGTATTAGGCGTGTCGTGGATTCAACATAAACATACCTGAAATGTCCAATTCTTCAGAGAAGGTGTCGCTTTCTTGAGGTATGTTCAGAGACAGAAAGTTCGGAGAATTAGTGTACTGATGCATAGTCTGAACAAAATTTGAGTGCTCATTCGGTCTAACTGAAATTACCTACGAGGAAAAACCAAAGCATCCACAGCCTTATGCTGCATGCAGAATCACTTACCAACGACAAGCATTGAAAAGTGTTTAACTGTCCCCGCAAAAAATAGTGTTACCTGAAGCTCACATCAGTTAAACTTCAGTTAAATGTGTGTTTTCAAAAAAAAAAAAACAGGCAACTGTAGCCATTGTCGGACACCGAACAGGGGAGCCCTTGTTTTTCGAGAGGCATTGATATTTCTTCAGTTATGTTCAGAGACTGGAAGTTCAGAGAACTAAAGCGCCATATAAGAACAGGGAAGCAAGTGTTCAGAGACTGCACACTGAATGACACCCACAGCAAGTATATAGTTTCATCTACTAAGTGAGAGGGAAGCAAGTCCTCCAGGTAGTATATAGTTTCATCGATCTACTCAAGAATGTATGCATGCATTGCGACATTTGGTCACATCACAGGAATCATTCTTCGGAGAAGGTGTTGATATTTTCAGGTATGTTGAGAGAACAAATGTCCTGACGTATGCTTTAACTGATACTCAGGTGCAAAATAAACAGTTCAAACTTAGCAGTTTGTGGATCTGTTCTAACGGTGATAACATAGTATAAATCCTTATAACTGGAAAATGCAAGACATAATATAATAAAACCAACTTCCTGAAACTAAGACAGATGTGAACACGGATGATAAAATTCACAGGAGATAAAATTCAGAGAAACGTGAACAAAGAAGATCAAATTCACAGACCTGGAACTACTCATCATCATCACCAACAAAAGGAATACCTTGACCAGTGTGATCTTCATCGTCACTACAATATCGCATCATAGTATCATCGTCGTCATCATCATCCTCGCAGCATTTACCAGCCATCAGCTCGACATCACTTTCTTTGCAACCTGTAATCACTGAGCAATGCTATGCTGCCCCACCACGAGAGCCACAGCTATGACAGGTGAAACCTGGGGGTTCCATACTCTGTAACTGTGCTGAATAGCTAGTACTATGACTATGAGGTACTACCAACAATTAGTGCCTTAAAAAAGTACTCCCTCCGTATCACAATATAAGAGTGTTTTTTTACACTAGTGTAGTGTCAAAAACACTCTTATATTATGGGATGGAGGGAGTAACAATTAGTGCTTCATCTTATGGAGCACGCAATATTTACTTTGATTCCAGAGTGGTAGATTGATTTTGTACCAACCTTAGTACTATTGCAACTACTTATTTTAGAACAAACGGTCAATTCATTCAGCATTGGGAAACTAACACAGAATAAGTTACGGCTCTTGTACAGACTAAGACAAATTCAAACAAAGATTCTCCTATTGATTATAATAAGAAGGTCAGTTGTTAGAATAAGAAGCCCACTTGGCCCTGAACCTTCACGGCGTTCGTCCTGCTGACACGGGGACACAAAAGATCATAATTTAATGATTTTACTTACAATAAATGTCCAGCAAATTACGGGCAAGTGAGGTTGAAGTTTCTTTGTGTGATCTTGTGGGAATCCACAAATGTGGCAAGCAATTCCCGTGCAGATTCATACCTTCGGCTGCAGAACTTAGAAACAGCAGCTTCCTTCGGCTGCAGAACTTGAAACGGCAAAGATTCTGGCGCCCTACGCTGCCTGCTCTCTGCCACCGGGCGCTGCCCACCACGGCGGTGCAGGTCATGGACGGCCACGACGCCGCACTCTCCCCGCTTGGCGTAGATGATGGTCGGCCGCGGCGTCGCCCGCTGCCGCCCGGCGCAGGTTATGGTCGGCCGCAGGGCTGCCCACCAGGCGCAGGTTATGGTCGGCCACGGCGCTGCCCGCCCGGCGCAGGTGATGGCCAGCCACGCCGCCGCCTGATGTGGACACCAATGGGGATTTTTGTCTCTTGTCACAGACTTGGCCTAATTTTTTTTTTGGAGAAAAAACGGGCTTGGGCCAGGTTATTCGTGTGATTTTACCATCCAGTTTTGACCCAAAGGAGGCCCACTTCACAATGGCTATGTATTAAAATGTGTCCAACCGGTTTAGACACGTACTTGTAAACGATGTATGCCAACCGGTAGGTGTCTGTTGCATGAAGGGAATGTTCTTCGGTTCGAGAGTACGTGCGTTTTATTTTTACCAGTTTATATGTCACTGTGACGGGACTAAGTGAGTCACGAAAATGCCTTTTGGAGCTCGGTCTTCATGGAGGCCGGTTTTTAAAAAACCCAAAATTCATAAAAATTCATATTTTTATATTTTAAAAAATCTAAAAAATACAGATATACATGGAGGCATAACGCACATGTGTGTAAATTTTTAGGACGAAATATGTTGAGATAAAGGCTGTGCAAAAAAGACAAATTTAAGGCTTTTTAACACATGATACTATTCATCCTTAAAGTCTAGAAATTTGTCTTCTTTATACATGTCGCATTTCAAAGTATTTCATATTAAATTTTTACACACACGTACATTTCATTCTTGTATAGTTGCATAAGCTTTTTCAGAATTTTTCGAAGTCGAAAAGTTTGGATTTTGATTTTTTCAAAAATAAAGGGCTTCATGGAGCTCGATCACCAAAACGCCCTACTCAGTTCGTAGAAACATACTCGGGAGGATTACCCTCGGGTAGGCTCAAGGAGACGACTCAACATTTTAAAACATCAGGGGACCCACCCCGGTATGCGAAGTCCCACGAATCAACAAGACGGACGAAGAAGTGAAGACAGAAGACAGGGCTGCGGACCAGCCTTCTCTTGGCTTGCTCGGCAGCCTCCACTCCCCGCTGGCTCGGCAGCCTCCACCCGTCCGGCTCGACAACCTCCATCTGGCAGGCTCGGCAGCCTCCTTCCGTCTGGCTCGGCAGCCTCCATCCGGCTGGCTCGGCAGCCTCCTTCCGTCTGGCTCGGCAGCCTCCATCCGGCTGGCTCGACAGCCTCCACCCGGCTGGCTCGGCAGCCTCCTCCCGGCTGGCTCGATAGCCTCCATCCGGCTGGCTCGGCAGCCTCCACCCGACCGGCTCTGCAGCCTCTATCCGTCCGACTCGGCAACCTCCCCCTATCCGGCTCCTCACGTCCGACTGCGGCCTGACGAAGTCAGCTCCCGACGTCCCATCGGGCACATGCGGACCAGACGGCCATATCTCATGGCGGCACGCTATTGGCGAGCAGGAGCACACTGTACGCGCGCCATGTAGTACTCTCTACAGTGTAACCTGCCCCTGAACACTGATTTATAAAGTGCGCTAGGGGATAGACATAGCTTAGTCTACAAGCTACATGTGGCTTGACTTGTAAGCTACCCATGGTAGCTTACACCTCAGTCTGCTTGGGATGTAAGCTACTCACCTTGGCTTACATCCCAAGCTACCCATACATGCCTATATAAAGGCCCCCTCTCACTCTTTCAAGGGGGCTAGCTTCCCTCACATCCACTCTCACACTCATGTATGAGGCAAGAAGACTCATGGCTCTCCTCCCCAAACAGCTCCAGGAGCAACCATGTACCAAATGTATCTCAGTTATACAAATATGCAGGAGTAGGGGTATTATCTCTCCGGAGAGCCCCGAACCTGGGTAAACCACTGCGTGCTATTCGCATACCCATCCTGGATCATCCACGACAGCCTTGCGCTCACCTCAATAAGCCAACCCGTGGCATCTGCCGTCTCGTGTACCCCCCGTGAGAAAACGACGACAGTTGGCGCCCACCGTGGGGCTCGCTACTGCCGGAACCGCGGTCCGGACGGGACCATCTTCATCACCTTCGCGACGTCGCCACCGTCTCTTCGATGGCGCTCGGGGGTCCGACATCAGCACACCCCCGGGCACTCGTGCCGGTGCCGGTGGCGTTCTGTCACCGGCCTCGGCATCGCATGTCTTCACCGTCGCTGCGTCTCCTGCGTCCCCGCCTCGTTGTGCTGACGCGACACCCGCGACTACGGCTTCTCGGCACCCCACGCGTATCTCCGCGGCCGCGGCCGGCGCGAGTCCGATCCCCGCGCGGCTCCGGCCTCCTCAATGCCAACTCACCGTCCCTCGGTTCGGTTTCCAACCCACCGTCACCTCGCCGCTCTATCGGGGCCTTCCCGCCCTGGCCTTCATGTTGTGCGTCGGCACCCTGCCTCCTGCGGCTGCAACGACGTCCTTCGACGAGCCGGCCGTCGCTTGCCGGCACGACCAGTTCCTCCCCGCACGTGCCCCCGGCTTGGCCGCCTGTCGACGCGGTCGGCTCCCCCTTGGGCACGACGGGGTCGGCTCCTCCTCGCGCGCTTTGGCCCCGGCACTTCCGCCTGCCGACGCGGCCGGCTCCCCCTGCGCGCTTCGGCCCCGACACCGCCGCCTGCCGGCACGGCCGGTCCCTCCTCGCGCGCGCCCCCAGCCTGTCCGCCTGCCGCCCCGGCCGGCTCCTCCTCGAAGCACGACGGGGACGACTCCTCCTTGAGCACGACGGGGTCGGCTCCTCCTCACGTGCTCCGGAGGTTCCCTGTCGCGGCTCCAACGACCGCGCGCCCGTGCACTGCCCTCGCCACCTCTAGCTCCTGGCCGCGAGCTTGGTCTCTGCGACTGCGTTGCCGACGCCTCCATTGCCCCCGCCGGTTGGCCGCGCTCCGACTGGCCGCTGCTGGCTCCTGCTTGGCATCGGGTCGGCTGCGCCCCGCGCGGTTCCGTTCGGCTCCTGATTCGGCGTCCACCGACTCCGCGTCCGTGCCCGCCGTTTCCTGCGCTGGCCAGCATCGCATGCCGCGCGCACGTCGGCTCGGTGCCGGCCTTGCCGTGCTGCTCCCGCCTCCTCACGCGTGCGCTGCCGCCCCGCGCATCGTGCGCCTCACTTCCGCCTGCCGGCTTCGGTCCGGTCTGCCTCGCATGCTCTGGTCCCGTTGCCCTCGCCGGCTCCAGCTCTGGCCATACCGCTCTCGCCGGCTACAGCTGCCTCCGCATCCATGCGGCGCTGCTCCACCTCTATAATGCATGCTCGCCTGCCAGCCATCGCCTGCCCGGCTCTGCCCCGAACGACCCCCCTACAGCCGCCGCTCCCGCGCCGTGGCTAGCTCGCCCTCCGCTTCCACCCGTGCCCCGGCTTGACCTCACCCTGTGTCGTCCCGGTCTCCAGCTCGCCTCCGCGTCGCCCGCGTCAGGAATCGATGCCGCGCCGCTCCGGCATCTCGCCCCGGGACTGACCTATCCTCGGCCAACCCCGGCTGGCTCCGGCTTGCCCGCCTGCTACCACGTGCCCGCGCCAGCTCCGCTCCTCCGCCTCGTGCCGCGCCCGACTCCTGCGCCAGCGGGCACCCTCTGTCGGCCGCCTCGCGGCCGCCCCCTAGACGGTCGCAGCCGTCATCGGCCTCGTCGCACCGCACGCTCACGCCCGGCGCCCCTGCTGCTCCGCGTCTGGCGACGCCCATCGCCGGCTGCCCCGTGCTCGCCTCCGGACTGCAGCTCCGGCCCATCCGCCTCGCAGGCCCGGCCGTGCCCCGACGCTGCCCCATCCTCCCGTGCCGGCTCTCACGCCCGGCGCGTCCGCGAGCCGGCCTTGCAGCGTCGACCGGCAGCTCTGCTCCGCGCGGCCTGCACGCTCGCACGCCCGTGCATCGCCTCGCCCTGACTACGCGCGGAGCTCCCCCTCCCCGCCGCTGCTCATCGAGCCAGGCCCCCACCTCCTGTCGCCCCATGCGCGCCGGCCTCCGCAGCGCCCCGCGCCCGCGTGGCTTCGGCCTGGCCAGCCCGCCGCTCGCCGGCTCCACCCGTCGCCTGCACCGACCCGGCGCCCGCGTGGCCTCGGCCTGGCCGGCTCCGGCTCCTTTGCCCACCGGCTCTGCTTCGCCTCGACCTTGCCGCCCGGCCGTGCCTGCGCTAGCCCGGCCTGCTCAGCTCCTCCGCACCTGCCCACTCGCGTCGCCCCGGCCGCTTGCCCTCCGACCGGCTCGCCAACGCCGGTTCCGCCTCGCGGCTCTGGCTAGTTGCGTTTCCACGAGGTCTCCAGCCGGCTGCGATAGAAGAGCAAAACGGACCGGCGGCCCAAAAAACCCTTCTGCATGACCGTCCGCCTGCTTCGCCACTCGGACGGCCCGCCATGGCCTGCCCTGTCTGGCCGACCGGTCTGCCTGCTGCCTTCGACGCCTGGCCCGTTGAGGGGCCGGCCCGGCCGCCCGTCCACCTCGACGTCCGTTCTGTCAGATCCGACTGGCCAGGACCCCCTTCGAGCACCCGGAGGCTCGAAGGCTACACCCAACGGGTGTGCCGGCGCGCTCCGCAAGCGTCAAGCCACGCCGGCTGTCTTCGTCAACAACCACCTCAGCAACGTTAAAATAGCAATGAACCTCCTCGTCCGGAGGCTCGGAGGCTACCCTCAGCAGCGCCTCGCGCACATCAGCCAGCGGACCCCGCGTCCGCCCTCGGCGGCACCCCGTGCTCATCAGCCAGTGGACCCCGCGTCCGCCATCGGCAGCACCCTATGCTCATCAGTCGGCAGACCCCGCGTCTGCCTTCGACAGTGCCCTCATGCTCATCAGTCGGCGGACCCCGCGTCCGCCCTCGACAGCGCCTCACGCTCAACAGCCGACGGACCCCGCGTCCGCCCTCGGCAGAGCCTCACGCACACCAACCGGCAGACCCCGCGTCCGCCCTCAGCAGTGCCTCGCGCACATCAGCCGGCGGACCCCTCGTCCGCGCCCGGCAGCGCCTCGCGCTCGACAGCCGGTGGACCCTGCGTCCGCGCCCGGTAGCGCCTCACGCTCCACAGCCGGCGGACCCCGCGTCCGCACCCGGTAGCGCCTCGCGTCCATCAGCCGACGGACCCCAAGTCAGCACCCGGCAGCGCCTCGCGCACGTCAGCAGGACCATGTCGGCTACAAACCACGTTGGCCGACATCGACAAAAACGCCTCGTCGACACCCAAAAGCAATGTGAGATCTCCACGCACATACCCTTGCACCATACACGCAAAACAAAATAATCCCGAGTGACCCTCGGGGGCCATCTTGGCATTTATTCTGCAACTTTATTGTTCACCCTGGTGCCGGCTAGTCTCGGCCGAGGGCTGGCCGCTTTGGCCCGATACGTTCGTTTCCACGGGATGGCTTAGTAGCGTGCACAGGACCGAAGGCCCAATCTTTGTCTCAGCTACAGACCGCACCGTGGCTGTCCGGCTAGCGAGAGCAAATGCTGGAGGTCACCACACGTGAAAGGTGTCCAGGGAGAAAACGGCTTGGGCGACCCGGTCGTTTCATTTATGAGTATCTGCTCGGTCGAGTCTGCTCCCAGAGTCTGAGTACTGTACGCTCCATTCCGCGGCCCACTCTTCGTCTCAGCTACAGACCGGTTCCCGACTATCTGGCTAGCAAGAGCAAGAGCCAAAGAGCGGAGAGAACATGGAAAAGACTTAAGGGGACTCGGACGAAACCGAGTCGGCACCCTCTGCACCAACTTGCACTGCCAAAATCAAATATTTGATATATCTGTTCCGACTTAACCTTGTCTTTCGCACGATCATTTCCATGAGGAACCTCCTCGCTCGGAAGCTTGGAGTCTACTCCTGGCAGGGCACCGCGCTCGACAGCCAGCAGACCCCGCGTCCGTCTACGACAGGGCTCCATGCCCATCAGCCGGCGGACCCTCCACCCGTGCCTGGCAACACTTCGCGCTCGACAGCCGGCGGACCCTGCATCCGCCTTTGGCAGGGCTCCACGCCCATCGGACGACGGACCCTGCGTCCACGTCCGGCAGCGCCTCACGCTCGACAGCTGGCGGACCCCGTGTCCGCCTTCGGCAGGGCTCCATGCCCACAAGCCGGCGGACCGCCCATCCGTTCCTGGCAGCGCCTCGCGCTCGACAACCAGCGGATCCTACGTCCGCCTTCGACAGGGCTCCACGCCCACAAGCCGATGGACCCCCCGTCCGCGCCCGACAACGCCTCGCGCTTGACAGCTGGCGAACCCTACGTCCACACCTGGCAGCACCTCGCGCTTGACAGCCGGTGGACCCCACGTCCGCCTTCGGCAGGGCTCCATGCTCACAAGCCGACGGACCCTCCGTCCGTGCCCGGCAGCGCCTCACGCTCGACAGCTGGCGGACCCTGCGTCCATGCCCGGCAGCGCCTCGTGCTCGACAGCCAGTGGACCCCCGCGTCCGCCTTTGGCAGGGCTCCAAGCCCACGAGCCGGCGGACCCCCCGTCCGCGCCCGGCAGTGCCTCGCGCTCGACAGCCGGCGAACCTCGCGTCCACCCTCGGCAGGGCTCCGCGCCCATCAGCCGGCGGACCCCGCGTCCGCCTTTGGCAGCGCCTCACGCCCTTTAGTCGGCGGACCCGCGTCTATGCCTGACATCCTCGACACCACGGTCTACTTTAGCAATGACAAAGACCCTCCGCCCGACTCGTCGAGTCGCCCGGAGGCTACACCCAGCAGGTGCGCTGGCGCAGCCCCGCTGGAAACCGCTAGCCGGCGGACTCCACTTCCACGCCCGGCGTCCTCGACGCCACTGTCTACTTCAGCAACGGCAAAGACCCTCCGCCCGACTCGTCGAGTCGCTCGGAGGCTCCGAGGCTACACCCAGCGGGTGCGTTGGCGCGCCCTCACTGGAAACCGCTAGCCGCGCGGACTCCGCGTCCACGCCCGGCATCCTCGACGCCACTGTCTACTTCAGCAACAGCAAAGACCCTCCGCCCGACTCGTCGAGTCGCCCGAAGGCTCGGAGGCTACACCCAGCGGGTGCGCTGGCGCGCCCCCGTTGGAAGCAAGCCGCGTCATCCCTAACCCGTGATCAACCATCATCGACAACTTCTACAACAACAACTCCACTGGCATAAACCCTCCGTCCGACTATCTAAGTCGCCCGGAGGCTCGGAGGCTACTGTCGGGGGGATTACCTCCGGGTAGGCTCAAGCAGACGACTCAACATTTTAAAACATCGAGGGACCCACCCCCGGTATGCGAAGCCCCGCGAATCAACAAGACGGACGAAGAAGTGAAGACAGAAGACAGGGCTACGGACCAGCCTCCTCTTGGCTAGCTCGACAACCTCCACCAGGCTAGCTCGGTAGCCTCCTCCGGCTGGCTTGGCAGCCTCCTCCCGGCTGGCTCGGTAGCCTCCACTCGTCCAGCTCGACAGCCTCCATTCGGCCGGCTCGGCAGCCTCCATCCAGCTCGCTCGGCAGCCTGCTCGGTAGCCTCCTCCCGGCTGGCTCGCAGCCTCCACCCGACTGGCTCGACAGCCTCCACCCGGCGGGCTCGGCAGCCACCTCCCGACTGTCTTGGCAGCCTTCACCCAGCCGGCTCGGTAGCCTCCATCCGTCCGGCTAGGCAGCCTCCCCCGTCCGGCTCGATAGCCTCCCCCCGTTCGGCTCGATAGCCTCCCCCCGTCCGGCTCGGCAGCCTCCACCTGTCCGGATCCTCCCGTCCGGCTCCTCCCGTCCGGCTACGGCCTGACAAAGTCAGCTCGCGACATCCCATCGGACACACGCGGACCAGATGGCCATATCTCATGGCGGCGCGCTATTGGCAAGCAGGAGCACACTGTATGCGCGTCATGTAGTACTCTTTATAGTGTAACTTGCACCCTGGACACTGATTTATAAAGTGCGCCAGGGGACAGACAGAGCTTAGTCTACAAGCTACATGTGGCTTGACTTGTAAGCTACCCATGGTAGCTTACACCTCAAGCTGCTTGGGATGTAAGCTATCCACCTTCGTTTACATCCCAAGCTACCCATCCATGCCTTTATAAAGGCCCCCTCTCACTCTCTCAAGGGGGCTAGCTTCCCTCACATCCACTCTCACACTCATGTATGAGGCAAGAAGCCTCATGGCTCTCCTCCCCAAACAGCTTCAGGAGAAACCATGTACCAAATGTACCTCAGTTATACAGATATGCAGGAGTAGGGGTATTATCTCTCTAGAGAGCCCTGAACCTGGGTAAACCACTGCGTGCTATTCACATACCCATCCCGGATCATCCACAACAGCCTTACCCTCACCTCGATAAGCCACCCCATGGCATCTGCTGTTTCGCGTGACCCCCCATAAGAAAATGACGGCATACTCCCTCCATTCCATAATATAGTGTGTCGATTTTCGAGCTTTAAGTTTGACCATGAATTTAACCAACGAGACTGATTGTGGCGGGAGTAAAAATTGTACCATCGAAAACTTCATTCTAATATGAATTCAATGATATAATTTTTTACTTCCACCGCAATCGGTCTCGTTGGCTAAATTTGTGGTCAAACTTCGATTTGGGGAAGCGGACGCACTACATTGTGGAATGGAGGGAGTATAAACCATGTATGCCTCACAGAGTCACATGCCAGCGACCCGTCAGTTGTACACGTTGCTAGTTAACATTGACAACTAGACATACACATAGATAAACTTGCTGAGTTGTCATCCAGTCACCCTCATCTAATTTTTGTGATGATATAAATTGGTCATGATGGACTCAAAATAAGGTAGCATGCATCATTCACATCTTTATGACCATTCTATGCAAATGGATACTGACCTTTTAGCTCTGAATTGTCATAACATTATAGGGTTTGTACCCATCCACACCCTTCACGAATAATTGGTGCACTTTGATCATGGATCAATGACCAATTAAACCCTCATCACTATTTTTTGTCATAACTGAGTGTTTTTCTTGTAGTGATTGGAAAGGTCGAGGCTTTTGAGTTGAGCATCAGTTCGAAATTTTCCTTAGTATTACCTCAGTCCCCTTAACAGTACGGTGTTTCCTATGACTCAAAGAAAGGAAATGAAACTACAAAAACAAAAGTCTTCACGCTTCATAGCCCTCGTTCATATCTTCAAGGTCACACCAACTTCTTCATTTTCAAAGTCTTCAAGGAATACCAAAGTCTTCACCAAAGTCTTCAGTTGAAGGCATACATTTTTAGGGGTCGATAATCTCCGAATATATCTAATTCCTCATCGACTTATAGAGTCTGTTACACTTACAAACGCATCAGTCTCTTAACCTATAAGTCTTCAATACATCAAAATCACTAAGGGGTACTAGATGCATTTGCTTAGAAACAAGGCCTATGGTTCGTAATTTCACTAGTGCAATCTCTCAACCATGCTGACATAATTGAATCATATAGCAATCCCTTAACGTGTGACAAAGAATCAACACAAAGTTCCTATCTAGCGGAGAACATAAAATGAAATTGTTGTAGGTAGTAAAACCACATCAAAGTTATCCTTTCCGATCAATCTATTTAACCATCCATATAAGTGTCACAAACAACCCTAGAGTTCGTACTAGAATAACACCTATGATACCCATCAACCAAATCTAATGTCACCTAGATACTCCAATGTCACCATAAGTACCCATGGGTTGATTATTCAGCATGCGTCAATTTTTTTAGATTAATCCTATTAAAACCAACATAAAGAACTTCAAAGAGTATCCCCAAAGTTTCTATCGGAGAAAGTAGGACGAAAATGTGCATCAGCCTATGTGCCTAGATCACCCCATCTCACGAGAATCTGCAAGTGGATTACCAAAACATACATCAAGTGACTCAATAAAATATCCCATTGCCACCACGGATATCCACATGCAAGACATATATCAAGTGTTCTCAAATCCAAAGTATTCAATCTGACATAAAAGAAACCTCAAAGGGGTAGATTCAATTCATCACAAGATAGAGAGAGGAAAGAACACCATATGATTTAACTATATTAACAAACTCGTGGTACATCAAGATCGTGTCACATCAATGACACAAGAGAGAGAGAGGGAGAGAGAGAGAAAGAGAGAGATCAAATACATAGCTACTGGTACATAACCTTAGTCGTGAGGGTGAACTACTCCCTCTTCATCATGGAGACCGCCGGGATGGTAAAGATGGCCTCCTGTGATGGTTTCCCACTCTGGTAGGGTGCCGAAAAAGGGCTCCAGATGAGATCACTTCGGAACAGAGGCTTGCGGCGGCGAATCAGAAGTTATTTTTTTATTTTGCGGTATTTGGAATATATATGATTTTCAGCGTTGGTTTCATGCTAGGGAGGGGCCTGAGGGGCCCACAAGCCTAAGGGCACGCCCCCTTGCACTACTCCGGTGTTCCTGGGGGGCGAAAAAATTTCGGACAATTTTGAGAACTTTTATTTTCTACACCACAATAATTCTGGTGAAAACAATGTCACTCTGGGTTAATTCCATTTAAATCATATAAAAGTGCATCAAAACCATACAAAATTGTTGTAAACATGGCATGAGTACTTTATAAATTAAGGACAGTATAACCGCATCTAATCCCTGCCCTCATAACGATTTTGGTTTTCGGCCGTCCGTTTTATTGACCTGGGAATTCCTGGCCGTCGGATTTCGTGACTAAGTTAGTCTGTTTTGTAAACAGTGTAAACTAGCCCAACTATCCTATGGGATGCTGCTCCATGGACTGAAACGGACGCCTCTGGTGCATTGGGCCTTGGCAAGCCGACAACCCATTCGAGTGAGGGAGGCCTACGAGTGACCGCGTCGACTCCACTCTGGTCCCCAATCCCGATAGAGGTTGAGGGGAACAATACCGCGTCGACTCCACCCCGCAACCAAGGCAAAGAGAGGAGCAGCCAGTGCCACCGGGATGGGACCGAGTCCATCCGGTCTTTCCGGGCAACCGGAGGAGAGGAGGAGACGATGCGGCCGGTTACATCCATTGAAGACGGGGTGACGGATGTGACCGAGTCCATTCGGTCGACCCCAGCGACCGGAGGAGCGTGATCCGGGTGGAGGCAACCAATCCAGTGCGTGACAGAATCACGATGTGTGTGATGAAAGGTGTGAGCGAGAGAGATAATGGTAGACGCCTCGCCTGCTTGAAACTTTTCTGGTCTCCTTCAAGCTCGCGATCATGGGCCCTCCTCTCCTGGAAACTGCTCTGTTCTCCTTGAAGCTCGCAATCATGGCGTATTATTCATCATGGCTGGTAAAGTCACAAATCTTTCTTATGCCCAATGGTACTATATAATGCTTCCCTCTCTGGATGTGTACGCAGGCCCTACTCAAGCATCTATATCTTCTTCAGCGACCGATGCCCCATCTGATCGAAACAAGAAATGGACAGTCGCTCTGCTTGAAAAGAGAGAAATAAGGTCTCTGAGCGATGCGGCGGAGGGGTGGAGGTTCATCTTTGCCGACTGTTCGGCATCCATGGTTGCTGGTGTAGGCTGCTCACCTGATTTAGGGAAGCACTGATCTGTGCCACTCGCCGGCGTCCGGAGGTGATTAATGAAGTAAGTTATTGTTTCTGCAACCTGCAGCTTTTTCAGTACATGCACATGTATATGTTTCTTTGATGCTCTCATGTCCCGTTCTTACTCCGACAGCAGAATCTCAAGCAGCTATGGTTCTCGGCTAAGTGGCTCCTCTATCTTCATTTTTATTTTCCAGTATGATCCATTCTTTGACCCCAAAATTCCGTTGTTCTAATTTCTTTCCAATGTCAAATTTGTACAGTTGGTTTTCAGCCTTATTCTTCAGGCAAATTTTGAAGTTTTGCTCTCATTTTTGGTTTGTGTAAATTATCCCTTGCAAAGCTATCGGCCAAGTAAATTAATTAGTTCCCATGGGTGTGGATACCTCATCTCTTCACTGACTGCATCTCTTCATGTTTCCAGATTGTGCATTGGTCTAGAAATACATATTTAACTTGGCAATGTGGAGTTCACTACTGTGGTACACTGTGAATGGCAAGCTTTTACATGAAGCACTTTTGGTGATCCTAAGGAATTGATACAGACAAGTATATTATGATATTGAGGTTCATTCTCTTCCTTTCTGCATTTCCTTGAATAATGTGCGTTCAATTAGCTCAACCGGATAGCAAGGTATGTGTTGTTTCTCTGATCCCAGAATATATGGTTACCAGCTATCATCTTTATTTTATCTGTACACTATGGTGCCTAGGACATATCATACACAAGTATTGAGGCTCTGAAAAAAATGTGATTAATTACTTCTCCATTTTATATTTTTTTACACTCCATGACTGTGTCCCTAATTGCATGACCTGTTTGCGGCCATGCCCGGTTAACACACCTCTGCTTATTAAACCAGTATAAACATATTGTATTTTCTAAATCTATATATTTTAATAAATTTCTGTTAGCTACAATAGTGCTTCCCTTAAAATATAAAGAAGCTGCACTTGATGCGAAAATGCCTTTTGGAGCTTGGTCTTCATGGAGGCCGTTTTTTGAAAACGTTAAAATTCATGAAAATTCACATTTTTACATCTCAAAAAAATTTGAAAAAAAATATAGATATACATGGAGGCATAACACACATGTTTGTAAATTTTTAGAACGAAATACGTTAAAACGAGGTCTGTGTAAAAAAGACAAATTTATGGTTTTTTAATACATGATACTATTCATCCCAAAAATACACGAATTTCTTCTTTTTGCATAGATCGCGTCTTCAAGGTATTTCATCCTGATGTTTTGCATACATATACAAATCAGCCTTGTGTAGTTGGATATTTTTGTTTAGATTTTTTTGAACCGGGAAGTTTGGATTTTTATTTATTTTTAAATAAAGGGCTCTATGGAGGTCGAGCTCCAAAACGCCTTACTCCACTTGATGGTGCTATTAGGGACAGATGGCTATGAGTACCCTCATCAGCAGTTTGAAGCAACCATTATCCTATCACTTCATCTATGCTACCAGGCATGGTCATGGATCTGACTTGGGGAACATATGACCTCTGTAATTAGGGTGAGATGATTCATCAAGGGACTCCATCGGATCCTTAGGCATCTCTAAAATTCCATCCTTTTTGATCTTACAGATAATTTTACAAGCTTTTGAGGTGATTCTATCTTACGTGTAGTATTTATTTTGACAACCAGCTCTTCCAAAACATGAAAATATGATGGATTTTTGTCAAGTATTACAACATTTCTACTGTGGGATTGTTGTGTGTCCTACTATGATGTAATCACATTGTTGTTATTCCACATCCATCTTCGGATTTGGAGGCTCTTCAATACTACGCCGATACCTCTTTCTATCAACAATTACTCTATACATTTCCTATCAACAACTAACAATTGTGATAAAACCTATTAACAACGACTCTTGTTTCATCATGCAAATTGCATGTGTGCTTGTATGTTAACTAATACAACCCCTGACCCAAATTAGTTGAATCGAATATGTCTACATACGACATACACACACACACACACACACACGGGAGACGTACCATGCATACGCACCTACTCAATGATCTTGTGGAGAACATGTGAACCCATAATGAAAACCAAAGTGTTGATGTTTGATTGCGCACTTCAAATAAATTTTATGTAAACACTATTATGTTCGGTACCTACCTTTCTAAGAGCATCTCCAGCCGCGCCCCCAACAGGGGCTTTCCAGGCGATTTTTCAGCGCCGGCGGGCGAAAATCGGCCCAGTCGCGCCCCCAGGAGACCGATTTTCGCCGGTTTGGACCGAAACTGGCGCCGGCGGACCCAAGCCGAACCCGACGCGCTGGGGGCGCCGATGCGAGCGATTTTGGCGCGAAAGAGCTGCGGGCCCGCCGAGTCAACGACACGCGCCTCGTCTTTCCGCAGAATGCCTCAGTTTCCCGCGGGGAATCAATGGCAAGGCTGCCGCCGGTCAGCCTTGTCATTGATTCACGGGCGGCGCGTCACGAGCGGCGCGGCGACGCCTCCCCTCCCGCCACACGTACACACGGCGCGGGGCTATAAAACCAGCGCCTCCCCCGCCTCTGGCCACACTAGCCCACAGCCGCCGTCGAGCTCTGCCTCTCTTCTCGTCCACCGACGTTCCTCCCTTTCCCGATGGCCGAGCGATTCCCTGGCGACGCGGCGGCGGCCAACAGCTTCGGCCGCCGCTCGCTCCACGAGTGGGAGGCCTAACTCTTCTTCCAGGCGAACATCCCGGCGGCACCGGACATGTGCGCCGGGCCGATGGGGTGGAAGCTCAGCAACGGGGGCGTCCCCATCCCCCCCGGAGCCCGACGTCGATGCGTGCCCCGCCATCTTTGTCGCCGAGGTCGACCGCGTTCGGGCGTCCCTGACGGAGCAGGAACGCGCCCTCCCCTAGTACGCCGCCGACAACCACACATCGTGGGCGGCGTACTTCTAGCGCCGGTAGGCGGAGCGGCTGGCGTCCACCAACGGGGCACTGGTGGTGGGCGGCAGCAAGAACAGCGAGGGGCGCCACCTATGGTGGGGCGCCCCCGGTCGTACCCTCCACGAGGTACTCGAGCACCTCGAGGGCGGCAATGACCCGCCGTTGGCATACCCTGCCGCGGCGGATGCCCAGGAAGTTAGTTTCCTCCTCGTCCTCGTCCTCTCAATCCTCCTCCCGCTCCTCTTCCCACTCCTCCGGCTCGCCGGCGGTGTTCGGCGTCAAGGCCAAGCCCGCAGCGGAGACGCCGCTCGGCCGGCGCACCCGCAGCGCCAACATCGTCATCAACGAGGGCGGCAGGCGCACCTCCTCCTCGGCTCCTCCGCACTACGTCAAACCAAAGACGGAGCCGGGGCTCGCCGCCGTGTAGACGGAGCCCGGGCTCGCCGGCGGCGTCAATGAGGAGCTCGACGACGCGGCGGTCCTGAAGTGGGCGCATGAAGACTAGACGCACACGGAGCTGGAGCGCCAGTGCCGCGCCTACGAGCAGTTTGCCGCTCGGCGCCGTGGCTGCGACGAGGGAGGCGTCGTCATCCTTGACGACAGCGACGATGACGCGCCGCCGCCACCGGTCCGCCAGGGTGACACCGGGCAGGGGTCCAGCAGGGGCGGCCGCTTCAAGGAGGAGAAGGCCGCCGCCGACGATGACAAGGATGGCGGTGATGTCGGCGACTTCGCCGTGCTCAGCGACTTCTTGACCCCTTAGTTGTGCTTTTTTAATAACTTATATATGTAATGTCAAATATATGTCCAGTTTGCCGAACTTTAGCCGAATATATGTCCAATTTGCCGAACTTTACCAAATTCCATTTTTTTTAAAACCGCGTCTGGGGGCGACCCTGAGGCCGGCGGATGGGAACCCGCCCGCCCCCACGCCGATTTTGGCACCGTCTCGCCCCCAGGCGGCGATTTTACGCGCCCACTGAGGGGTCAACGACTGGAGATGCTCTAACTTACATGCGCCAATGGCTTGTGTGATCGACGTGCATTTTAGCATGGATTTAAAAGTTTGAATATGAGATATGTGGATGCAGGGATCAAAATATGAGAGGCCGTCCGGATGTACCCGCGGGAGTGCCACGGCATATCCGCGGACGTATAGGGGGCTGATTTGTCCAGTCATGCACGGCACATGAAGTAGGAGCGTGTAGAGCGTGCGCGAGTGCTTCGAGTGTTGACTGACGTGTGTGCACCTTGAGTGCAAGCCGAGCTCGTGGAAACCATGGTAGTCGTGGCCTTGGCTTGCACGGGATGGTGCCTACCCGCTGAAAACAATAAACGAAGGGAAAAGTGGAAGGACGCAAGGAGGTGTGGTGTCTCATCGTGGGATCGAGGCGTCCTCCATCCAAATCTTCACCCTGGTCGGTAATTTGAGCCGAGGGGGACGCTGCCCCCTAGCTTTAGATAAAACTCTGAAGAAAAAAAATATTTGAAGGGTCTAGATGTGGAAAAAATTATTCTTTTGCCCCTTGGATCTTTTTCATTTACGTCCCTTCCCCAACATTTATGTCTAGCTCCGCCACTGTTGCTCGACCGAGTGGAGGATTGATGCAGCGGCGCCCTCCCACCTTGGTCGCATGGTGCGACATCTCACCGTAGGATCGAGTCGGCATTCGTTCAAATCTTCATGCCGATCGGCCGAGCGGAGGATTGATGCAGTGGCACCCGCCCACACCTTGGCCGCACATCGAATCCGCGATGGCTGTGGTCGCGTGGCCTTGACTATTATTGGGTGTTCGGCTTCTTTAGGATGAAGAAGAAGAAGCGGAGGGAAAATAGGGTTGCAGACGCCGATGAGGAGGTCTTATAGGGGCAAGGAGGCGAGGAAACGAGGGACATGCCCTCCTATAGTTCATGCGCGCATTCTGACCGAGCTCTTTGTTTACAAGAGGTAGAAGACAGAGAGAGGTCAAGGGTTGGTAGTGTTAGGCTAAAACTGAAGTAGGTTGCGTCTCCTTCTTTGCAATTCTATTTTGTGGTGTAGCGACCCGACCTGAAAGGTCGAATCTCCGGTGTTTCTGTATCATCCCAAGATCATGTTGGTACATACACGGTACATCAATGTATATATAAAGATGAAACCACACAACTTTAATAATCGAAAAATCTCCTATCGAGTCCTTTATTACAATAAGAATTACAATAAAGTGGCTGAAGGCCAACTCAAGAGAATAACTAATCTTGTGGAAGCTTCAAAGGTAGTTGAGTCCATCTGACTCCAAGGGCATCTCACCGACCGTAGAGCGTATCCTCACTCCTGGTCGGAAAAGTACTCCGCAACATGATACGTTGCAGCCGCGTAGGTCAGCATATTGAATATGCCGGCAATGTCACAAGAGAGGGGGTAAAGTAATCATCTAGTCTATATGCATATATGGCAGGTGAGGGTAGTAAGTTTTTGCATAAAGCCAAAAATTTCCTACAACAAGAGATGGCTGAAAATTATTACTACAATGTTGGTTGATTAATGAGATGGTTCCACCAACCAATTCTCATACCCAAGTTGACATTAATACTCACATCAATGTAATTAATTGTGTTGAGAGTTCCAGATAGTTTCAGTTTCTTTGGCTCAAACTGTCCATGACCGTGGACACGGCTAATCGATTAGGTTTGGGTACTCTGCAGAGTTTTGCACACGTTCCTCACAAGATTTGATCGCCTCCGTTGGATTTCTCGCACTTCAGGGTGTTTCAGAAACGGATGACCAAAACATGGTCTTCTAAAGGGTTTCCCCGAGACTCTGTCGGTGCCCATCCTTTCCTACCGTTCTTCTACATCTCGTAGCACCGCCTGTCCAGGGTCACCACGATATCCAACCAAGGCAGAGCCCATAATGGCTTGTGGCTATGTAGGTAAGACTTGGGTCTTGAAGAATCCATCCATCTCTTTGTGCCTGGGTGGACCTTTCCGCATGAATACTAGCACTTCTCCAGCATCATCTAGGCTAACCACTGGTTTCTCCAGGGCGCCGTTCAACCATCATCCACCCAGAGGTATGTTGAAAACTTGGAGTCTTGAAGACTTGATCATCATGTAGGTCTTGAAATTATTAACTCACAACTCTCATGAATCACACAACCAACCCCGTCTACTGATAGCATAGCAAATTTTAAATCAACGTTTCCCGGGGCCAATGTGTCAAAGGGTTGAGGGGTGCCTACCACATGATACTACATCAAGTAACCAAGTTTCCAAATTACTTACTTTGCATGCAATTGGGGGGATGGTAGAACTAATGCAATAAAACATAGGTATACATGGTCAAAGTGACTTGCCTTGCTGACGATCCTCGTATTCAAGTGACTCTAGATAACAAGCTTCGCACTCCGGATGATCTAACGAATCAAACAAAACACATAATAAGCATAAACACAATATAATTCATACAACAGCAAGGTAAACAAATATTTCAACAAACAATACACAATCAAAAACAAGAGTCAATTAAAGTATAAGACTCTAAAATTTTTGGTGTCAAAACTCTACTAAAACATGACAAGTCAAAAATTTGTTAGAACAACTAGACATTTAGATAACAGAAAAGTAAATACAAAATTTTATTAGAAAACACAAAGTTTTTCATTATAAAAATTTTGTGCAAAAAGAGTCACTACCAAAACGTTTTTTTTCTAAACAATACTAAAGGTGAAAATAAGATGTACCTATTCAAACTAGAGTACAAAACAATTTGAAAAAAATAAAAATATTTATTAACAGAAAATAATACACCTAATGTTGAATCAACAAAACCTAATGAAATCTAAAAACAAAAGGTAAACTAAATCAGGTTCAAACTAAACAAAAATCAATTTAACAAAATCTATTAAGTACTAAATAGATTCTGTTTTTGTTAAAAAGAGTAACCAAATTTATCCTAAAAAGTCCCAAACTATGTAGGATGATAAGCCTAACTAATACAAAACAGTGGCAAAAAGATCCACTAATTTTTTTTAAACTCTAGTTATACAGATTTTAGTAATTTGAACAAATTTGATTAGATTCAAAATTTAAAGTTCAATTTTGAAATCTAAGCATACAAGCATAAACTACAACATATTTATGAACTAATGCAAAAAGAATCAACTAAAAACACCAAATAATTTAAAAGATATGATAAAAACAAAAACAGAATACATTCTGTTTTCTAAAACAGAAAAGAAAAAGAAGAACTAACCTAACTAACGGACAGGGTGACGTGGCATGCTGTGATTGGCCGCGAGGGCGTGCGTGCGGGAGCTAGCGAGCGGTTGGCCGAGACTTAGCGCGTACCGGTTTGTTTATTAAATAGATCTAATCTAGATCAGTGACTACGGATCCGACGGCTACGGGTGGAGGTGGCGGCTTACAAAGATGGGGTCGAGGTCTCCGGCGAAGTCGACGGCGGCCGGTGGTCGGATGTGCTCAGGGACGACGGTGCGGTGGTCGGGGGCGGCGTCCGAAGGCTTCAAACGGCGGCGATGAGGCTCCGGCGTCGATTGGCGACGTCGGAGGGGGCTGGGGGTGAGTGTGGCGACGGGCACGAGCTCGGGGAGGTCCGGTTGGGTGCCGAACTCCGGTGAGGTCTGGGGCAGCGTTCCGGCGAGGGAAGAGAGGGTTTCGGGTGTGGAACGAAGAGAGGAGAGGGCTGGGGTTTATATAGGGGCGGTGCGGTGGTCGGGGAGGGCACGAGGGGCGAGATCCGTGGAAAGGGATCTCCGGCGACGGTGGTCGGGCGCGGTGGAAGGGATGAGCGCGCTGACGCCACGGTCGGATGGTGGGTCCCACGCGTCAATGAGCGTGGGAGGCGTGGTTAGCGCGTCGGTGGCCGACCCGGAGTAGTTTCGGGAATTAAAGGCTATGGGCCGGCCCGTTTCTATTTAAAACATTTCCTTTTCTATTTCTAGAGCAATAAAAACTCTTTTAATGCATTCAAAATATTTCCAAACATAATATATATATATATATCAAAATGATCAGGAGAATTAATGCTATTTAATGAACATTTTTCCTCTGTCATATTGAATATCTTTTTAAAATTTATTTTTAGAAAAATGCCTAATTGATTTTAAATCTTTTTGAGATAAACTTTCAAATAACCCCCTGGTTTTATTGCTGAAATATTTCACCAAGATGCCCCTAGTGTGGAGTGTCATGTTACTCCCCAACATTACCAAAGGTTTTCAAATAGGCGAAACAAATACATGGGAAAATTGAAATGGCCTTTCAGAATTTCAAAGGAAGCACTTCAAGAAATTCATTACATTCAAACAAAGTGATGATGATGCATAGCTATATTTCATAACATTCCAAAATGAAATTTTGGGATGTTACAAACCTACCCACCTTAAGATGAATCTCGCCCTCGAGATTCGGGTTGGCTAGAAAATAGGTGCGGGTGGTCTCTACGAAGATCTTCTTCGCGTTCCCAGGTGGCTTCTTCCTCGGTGTGGTGACTCCTCAGAACCTTATAGAACTTGATGGTCTTGCTTCAGGTAACTCTGTTGGTAGTCTCGATGATTCTGACAGGCTTCTCCTCATAGGTCAGGTCACTGTCAAATTGTATGGCCTCTAGGGGCACTATGTCTCTCAAAGGAATATCATCCATCTCAGCATGGCATTTCTTCAGCTGGGAAACATGGAATACATCATGAACTCCGGACAGTCCTTCCGACAATTCCAACTTGTATGCAACTTCACCTCTACGTTCAAGAATTTTGTAGGGGCCTATGAATCTGGGTGCTAACTTTCCTTTAACACCAAACCTCTTGATTCCTCGAAGTGGGGACACATGAAGATATGCTCGATCTCTCACTTCATATGTCACCTCCTTGCGTTTGTTATCAGCATAGCTCTTCTGCCTGGATTGAGCTATCTTGAGTCGGTCTCGAATCAATTTGACCTTTTCTTCAGAATCTCGGATAAGATCGGGACCAAAGAGTTTTCGGTCTCCAACACCATCCCACATCAATGGTGTTCTGCACCTCCTTCCATATAAAGCTTCGAAAGGGGCCATCTTCAGACTAGTTTGATAATTGTTGTTGTACGAGAACTCTGCGTAAGGTAAGTTGTCATCCCAACTGGACCCATAGTCTAGCGCACAAGCTTTCAACATGTCATCCAAGATCTGATTGACTCTCTTTGTCTGTCCATCGGTCCGCGGATGAAAAGTTGTACTGAACTCCAGCCTTGTACCCAAAGTTTCATGTAGCTGATGCCAAAACTTTGAGCTAAATTGTGTTCCTCTATCTGATATGATACTCCTCGGAACTCCATGCAGACATACGATCCTGGTCATGTATATCTTTGCGAACTTAGCACTGGTATGGGTGGTCTTCACTGGAATGAAATGAGCCACCTTGGTCAAGCGATCGACCACTACCCAAATGGAATCATATCCTGAACGGGTCCTAGGTAGTCCTGTGATGAAGTCCATACCAAGCTTATCCCATTTCCACTCGGGTATCGGCAAAGGTTGGAGTAACCCTGCTGGTTTCTGATGTTCCGCCTTTACTCGCTAGCAAACATCACATACCGCAACATGTTCGGCAATATCCTTCTTCATGCCTGTCCACCAGTAACTTTCCTTCAAATCTAGGTACATCTTGATGTTGCCTGGGTGTATCGAGTATGGTGAATCGTGGGCTTCTTGAAGTATCAACTTCCTGAGCTCTGGGTCATTGGGCACATAGATTCGGTTCTCAAACCATAGAGTACCTTGTTCATCTTCACGAAAGTCTTTAGCTTTTCCTTCGTTCATTCTCTACTTTATCTCAGCTATCTCCTTGTACGATTTCTGGGCTTCACGAATTCTTTCGGTTAAGGTGGACTGAATCTCTTGTGTGGCAACATATCCTCGTGGAATTATCTCTAACCGAAGCTCCCTGAGATCATCGGTTAACTCCTGGGGTAATCCTCCGGCTATGAGTGTGTTCACATAACTCTTCTGACTCAAAGCATCTGCCACAACGTTTGCCTTTCCTAGATGGTAATACAGTCTCATGTCATAGTCCTTGATTAACTCTAACCATCTCCTCTGTCTGAGGTTCAACTCCTTTTGTGTGAAGATATACTTCAGGCTCTTATGATCAGTGTAAACATCACAACTATTCCCGATAAGGAAATGTCTCCAGGTCTTGAGTGCGTGCACTACGGCTGCTAGTTCCAAATCATGGGTGGCATAATTCAACTCATGGGGTCATAGATGTCTGGATGCATAGGCTACAACCTTTCCCTCCTGCATGAGTACTCCTCCAAGTCCTTGACGTGATGCGTCACAATAAACCTGGAAGTCCTTCCGAATATTTGGTAGTATCAACATTGGGGCTGTGACCAAACGTTTCTTCAACTCCTGGAAACTGGCCTCACATTCCTCAGTCCAGATATACTTGGACTCTTTCTTCAACAACTCTGTCATGGGCTTGGCAATCTTTGAGAAATTCTCAATGAACCTCCGGTAATATCCGGCAAGTCCGAGAAAACTGCGGATCTCCTTAACCGAGGTGGGTGACTTCCACTCAATGACTGCTTCAACCTTAGCGGGGTCTACTGCTATCCCTTCTCCGAAAATAATGTGTCCAAGGAATCCGACTTCCGTCAGCCAAAATTCACATTTACTAAACTTGGCATATAACTGATGCTCTCTAAGCTTCTCCAGAACTAAACGCAAGTTTTCCTTGTGTTCTTCCTCGCTCTTGGAGAATATCAAAATGTCATCGATGAATACCACGACAAACTTGTGCAAATATTCCATAAACACTTTGTTCATCATATTCATGAAGTAGGCAAGAGCATTAGTCAAACCAAAGGACATGACCGTATACTCATATAAGCCATACCTTGTGGTGAAGGCTGTTTTGGGTATATCCTGTTCACGAATCTTCAGTTGGTGATACCCTGATCGAAGATCGATCTTGGAGAATACTTTGGCACCTACTAGCTAATCAAACTGGTCATTAATCATCGGCAGAGGGTACTTATTCTTGATAGTCACCTCGTTCAATGCACGATAATCGACCACCATCCTCAAGGTTTTATCTTTCTTCTCCACCAAAAGAACTGGGGCTCCCCAAGGTGAAGAACTTGGGCGAATATATCCCTTATCCAATAGCTCCTTAATATGCTTCTTGATTTCTACTAAATCATTTGCAGGCATCCGATAGGGTCTCTTGGAAATTGGGGCGGTTCCTGGTAGCAGCTCTATCAGAAACTCAATCTCTCTATCTGGTGGCATGCCTGGTAAGTCCTCCAGGAATACATCTGGAAAGTCTTCTACAAGCGGCACTTCCTCCTGAACAACTCCTATGAGGGAATTTAACCGAGCACTCATCCGTGTGCATCGGGATACATACTTAATCCTCTTGTTCTTCGGAGTGGTGAGTGAAATAGACTTGCTAGGGCAATCAAGGTTTCCTTCATACTTGGTCATCCAATCCATGCCTAGGATTACATCCAATCCCTGGGATTCTAAGACGATGAGGTCGGTAGGAAAAACATGGTTTCCTATGTGGAGTTTTAAGGCGTGGCATCCTATCCCTGCCATCATCATACTTCCTGGGGAATTGACCTTAATGGGCCGACTAAGGGTTCTGGTGGGTAAACCATACTTTTCCACAACTACCCTTGATATGAATGAATGAGTTGCACCAGAATCAAAAAGTACCATAACTGGACGTGAATGCAATAAAAACTTACCAACCATAGTCTCGGGCTGATCATAGACTTCTTCCACATCAAGGTGATTCACCTGAGCACGAGGAAAAGGATTTGGCTTCTTAGCTACGGAGTTGCCGTTGTTTTTGCCGTTTCCATTTCCTTGCTTGTTCTGAGGGCATTCAGTGGCATAGTGCCCTGTCTTCTGGCACTTGAAAAAGGTGATATGGTTCAGATCCTTCTGAGCTGGAGCGGGACAGTGTTGGTTGCCATTCCCACTTCCATTACCATTCTTGAAGTTGCCATTGTTGGGACGATTATTCACATTTCCTCCATGGTTATGGCCTCCATGGTTGTGCATGGGATGAGTGTGTCCTCCATACTTATCGGTCCCTGATCCGGTATTTGCTGAATACAGGGAGTAGCAGGGCTTCTGTTGATCTCCAGAGTGAGACTTCCCCTGTCCACACTTCCTCTTGTGGTTTTCGATTTGCTGCTGCTTCCCCTCCAAGATGAGGGCCTTGTCTACCAGCTCTTGGTAGTTGCTGAAAGTAGCCACCATCAGCTGCATGCTCAACTCATCGTTGAGTCCTTCCAAGAACTTCTCCTATTTGGCTGCATCATCGGCCACATCTCCTGGTGCATAACGAGCCAACGTACTGAAATCATCTAGATACTGGGCCATGGAACGGTTCCCATGGCGTAAGTTGCGAAACTCACGCTTCTTCAGACTCATGGCTCCAGCTGAGACATGAGCGGTGCGGAAAGCTAGCTTGAACTGCTCCCAAGTCACACCAACAATGGGGTACGTGGTGGTGTAGTTCTCCCACCATAAAGCTGCTGGTCCCTCCAGTTGATGGGCGGCGAAACACACCTTTTCAGCCTTACTGCATCCCGCGGTGGTGAGTTCCCTCTCCATCTTGCGGAGCCAATCATTAGCCACAATGGGCTCAGTGCTGCTGGAGAAAGTTGGTGGATTCAGCCTCAGAAAACGGGTGAGGTTGTTGCCGTGAGGTGGAGGGTGGTTATTGTGGTTGTTGGTCTGGTTCTGAATCAACAACTGCATCAGGGCGTTCTGCTGCTGGAGAAGTTGTGTGAGTTCCGGCGAGGAAGTGAAGTCGGGCTCACATCGCGGAGGCATCTTGCTGTTTTCAGAGGGGTGAGAATTAGAATAGAATAAGGACCTAAAAGGAAAATTCACTACCCATATGCAATGCAACAAACATATCACACCAAACACTCATTCATTTATTCAACTCAAGGTTCAAACATCGAGATACAAATCTCCAAATCAAACTAAGCATCGACCTACACTTTAACGACAAAAATAAAGATACACGGGGGCATAACTAAGTTCTCCTCAAAAGTACATGGTGAAGTCGCCTCCTCTGGTGGTGCTCTCCTCATAGTCATCATCGTTGCTGATCAAGGGAGCTATGTCTCCTTCTGGATGAAGATTTTCACCCATGTCCATCTGTTCCTCCAGAGTTGCAATGCGAGTGTTCAGCTTATCGATCCTCTCTAAGAGATCCTTCACTTCATACTCATGCTCGTACTTGGCTTCCTGTAGGTCAGCTTCGAGGTCAATCTCGCAGTTCATCAGCCTCTTGATCGTCTTCGTGTCGGCACGTACCCGAAGCTCCAAGGTCCTGATGTGTGTCTCCAGAGTCTGGATATAGGAATTGGTGGTGTCTTCAGTGGGAGTGGTTATGATATTTCCATTGGCATCCCTGCGACAAACCACGCTGAGTCCTGGTGAAATGGGTCCACCCCTGTATTCCTCCCGAATACGTCCAAGGGCACGGTGAATTGCCATGTCTCGCCCAAGTATCCAGCTGGGTGCCACAAACTTGAAGTTGATGGGTTCCTTACGATTTCCAAAGGTCTTCCTGGGGATGTGCACCTCGATCCTGTAGCGCCCATCTTGTGGAAAAGACATGATAGGAGTCCCGGTGATGCTTGGCATGGAAATCCTTACGTCCCTGACGATCCTCATCAGCTCCTTGCCAAAGGGCATTGTCGCGTCAGGCTGACAAAACTCCGTGATCAAAACTGGGATGAAGGTGGCCATCTATAAATTTTGAAATAAATCGGAGGGAAGTAAGAAACGAGTAGATGAGAGTATAAGAATTTTAAAGACAAAAGAGAAATAAATCCTTAGGCTTTTTCAATCCTAGAGGTTACGTCCTACGGTCAGCGTGTGCTCTGATACCATTTCTGTAGCGACCCGAGCTGAAAGGTCGAATCTCCGGTGTTTCCGTACCATCCCAAGATCATGTTGGTACACACACGGTACATCAATGTATATATCAAGGTGAAATCACACAGCTTTAATAATCAAAAAATCTCATATCGAGTCCTTTATTACAATAAGAATTACAATAAAGTGGCTGAAGGCCAACTCATGAGAATAACTAATCTTGCGGAAGCTTCAAAGGTAGTTGAGTCCATCTGACTCCAAGGGCATCTCACCGACCGGAGAGCGTATCCTCACTCCTGGTCGAAAAGGTACTCTGCAACATGATACGTTGCAGCCGTGTAGGTTAGCATATTGAATATGCCGGTAATGTCACAAGAGAGGGGGTAAAGTAATCATCTAGTCTATATGCATATATGGCAGGTGGGGGTAGTAAGTTTTTGCATAAAGCCAAATTTTTCCTACAACAAGAGAGGGCTGAAAATTATTACTACAATGTTGGTTGATTAATGAGATGGTTCCACCAACCAATTCTCATACCCAAGTTGACATTAATACCCACATCAATGTAATTAATTGTGTTGAGAGTTCCAGATAGTTTCAGTTCCTTTGGCTCAAACTGTCCATGACCGTGGACACGGCTAATCGATTAGGTTTGGGTACTCTGCAGAGTTTTGCACACGTTCCCCACAAGATTTGATTGCCTCCGTTGGATTTCTCACACTTCAGGGTGTTTCAGAAACAGATGACCAAAACATGGTCTTCTAAAGGGTTTCCCCGAGACTCTGTCGGTGCCCATCCTTTCCTACCGTTCTTCTACATCTCGTAGCACCACCTGTCCAGGGTCACCACGATATCCAACCAAGGCAGAGCCCATAATGGCTTCTGGCTGTGTAGGTAAGCCTTGGGTCTTGAAGCATCCATCCATCTCTTTGTGCCTGGGTGGACCTTTCCGCATGAATACTGGCACTTCTCTAGCATCATCTAGGCTAACCACTGGTTTCTCTAGGGCGCCGTTCAACCATCATTCACCCAGAGGTATGTTGAAAACTTGGAGTCTTGAAGACTTGATCATCATGTAGGTCTTGAAATTATTAACTCACAACTCTCATGAATCACACAACCAACCCCGTCTACTAATAGCTTAGCAAAATTTAAATCAACGTTTCCCGGGGCCAATGTGTCAACGGGTTGAGGGGTGCCTACCACATGATACTACATCAAGTAACCAAGATTCCAAATTACCTACTTTGCATGCAATTGGGGGGATGGTAGAACTAATGCAATAAAACATAGGTATACATGGTCAAAGTGACTTGCCTTGCTGACGATCCTCGTATTCAAGTGACTCTAGATAACAAGCTTCGCACTCCGGATGATCTAACGAATCAAACAAAGCACATAATAAGCATAAACACAATATAATTCATACAACAACAAGGTAAACAAATATTTCAACAAACAATACACAATCAAAAACAAGAGTCAATTAAAGTATAAGACTCTAAAATTTTTGGTGTCAAAACTCTACTAAAACATGACAAGTCAAAAATTTGTTAGAACAACTAGACATTTAGATAACATAAAAGTAAATAAAAATTTTTATTAGAAAACACAAAGTTTTTCATTATAAAAATTTTGTGCAAAAAGAGTTACTACCAAAACGTTTTTTTCTAAACAATACTAAAGGTGAAAATAAGTTGTACCTATTCAAACTAGAGTACAAAACAATTTGAAAAAAAATAAAAATATTTATTAACAGAAAATAATACACCTAATGTTGAATCAACAAAACCTAATGAAATCTAAAAACAAAAGGTAAACTAAATCAGGTTCAAACTAAATGAAAATCAATTTAACAAAATCTATTAAGTACTAAATAGATTCTGTTTTTGTTAAAAAGAGTAACCAAATTTATCCTAAAAAGTCCCAAACTATGTAGGATGATAAGCCTAACTAATACAAAACAATGGCAAAAAGATCCACTAATTTTTGTTTAAACTCTAGTTATACAGATTTTAGTAATTTGAACAAATTTGATTAGATTAAAAATTTAAAGTTCAATTTTGAAATCTAAGCATACAGGCATAAACTACAACATATTTATGAACTAATGCAAAAAGAATCAACTAAAAACACCAAATAATTTAAAAGATATGATAAAAACAAAAACAGAATACATTCTATTTTCTAAAACAGAAAAGAAAAAGAAGAACTAACCTAACTAACGGACAGGTTGACGTGGCATGCTGTGATTGGCCGCGAGGGCGTGCGTGCGGGAGCTAGCGAGCGGTTGGCCGAGACTTAGCGCGTACTGGTTCGTTTATTAAATAGATCTAATCTAGATCGTTGACTACGGATCCGACGGCTATGGGTGGAGGTGGCGGCTTACAAAGATGGGGTCGAGGTCTCTGGCGAAGTCGACGGCGGCCGGTGGTCGGATGTGCTCGGGGACGATGGTGCGGTGGTCGGGGGCGGCGTCCAAAGGCTTCAAACAGCGGCGACGAGGCTCCGGCGTCGATTGGTGACGTCGGAGGGGGCTGGGGGTGAGTGTGGTGACAGGCACGAGCTCGGGGAGGTCCGGTTGGGTGCCGAACTCCGGCGAGGTCTGGGGTAGCGTTCCGGCGAGAGTAGAGAGGGTTTCGGGTGTGGAACAAAGAGAGGAGAGGGCTGGGGTTTATATAGGGGCGGTGCGGTGGTCGGGGAGGGCACGAGGGGCGAGATCCGCGGAGAGGGATCTCCAACGACGGTGGTCGGGCGCGGGGAAGGGGATGAGCGCGCTGACACCACGGTCGGACGGTGGGTCCCGCGCGTCAGTGAGCGTGGGAGGCATGGTTAGCACGTCGGTGGCCGACCCGGAGTAGTTTCGGGAATTAAAGGCTGTGGGCCGGCCCGTTTCTATTTAAAACATTTCATTTTCTATTTCTAGAGCAATAAAAACTCTTTTAATGCATTCAAAATATTTCCAAACATAGGAAATATATATATATATGTCAAATTATCAGGAGAATTAATGCTATTTAATGAACATTTTTCCTCTGTCATATTGAATATCTTTTTAAAATTTATTTTTAGAAAAATGCCTAATTGATTTTAAATCCTTTTGAGATAAACTTTAAAATAACCCCCTAGTTTTATTGCTCAAATATTTCACCAAGATGCCCCTGGTGTGGAGTGTCATGTTACTCCCCTCTTTCTTTGAACATTACCAAAGGTTTTCAAATAGGTGAAACAAATACATGGGAAAATTGAAATGACCTTTCAAAATTTCAAAGGAAGCACTTCAACAAATTCATTACATTCAAACAAAGTGATGATGATGCATAGCTATATTTCATAACATTCCAAAATGAAATTTTGGGATGTTACATTTGGTTTACAGAAAAATAAATGGGCAAGGAAAAGGAAAATAAAATCATACAAGTTCATAAAAACGGTAAAACAATTTTGTTGGACTTAATGGAATATTTCCAAGCCATCAGAAGTGATTGCAATAATTTTGAAATTGTTTGAGTTCAAACTTATTTGAATTTAGTTCAAATATATTTAGACTAGAGGTGCAAGATTTTAGTGGCCTAAAAATATGACAATTTTTGCAAGTCCAAGTGTAAGAGCACATCTTTCCATGTGTGGTCTGGGTAATTGATGACAATCCCTATGGACTAATGGTTGCCTTGAGTTATATTCTAAGGATTAGTCCGTAGGTACTTTTTTAAGTCCATCTGTTGGTTTCAAAGAGTTTATATGGTGACGAAGGTGATATTCAAGTATTATCCACAGATTAGTCATGTAAGAGTTGAGCTTACTTCAAGCATGTCTTGAAGAAGAAGACTGTGTGAGCATTCATGTTTACCTTCAACACATCATCTTTATGAAAAGAGAAAATAAGATACAAGGTTGATAAGGACTAAGTCAAAGAGTGCACCAAATTAATCAACACACAAAGCGTATAAGATGTACCGAGAAGGATCAAGTGATCCCATGGTATGGTAAGCATTGTCCATTACACTTTGTGTACTAACCCATGGTCAACGTGAGTGTTCTTTGTAGTGTTAGTTATTTTTCCATGGGATTGCATCGAGAGGAAGATCCCATACAATACATGAAAGATGACATCAGGTGGTGATCGTCATCAAGGTTGTGGCATGCAAGTTCAAGTGAAGCATCACAAAGAAATCATGTGTGTAGCTTGCCGTCCATTGTGGTGACAATGGACTTGTGAAGGTGTGCCGATGAGTGACTCACCCATAGTGGAGTATGGGGGAGTAATCAACTAGCCTTCATCGAACCAACGCAATCATGAAAGGTGGTCCAACTTGAGGGAGTCAAGATCGTCATCATATATCTCAAGTGGACTTCGTGCAAGGCAAAGATTTTCCCTTGATAGGTTTTCTATTTTACCTATCTCATGGTGATAGTTTGGAGACGGGGTTATAGGATCGACAGCCGTACTATCAAGGGGGCTCTCAAGTGAGTAGCTTGATCATATCGTTCGTCGAGAGCTCAAACCATTGCATCCTTGCATCATCTTTCTTGATTCTTATTTTTATTTTCTTCTTTTGAGGTTTTAGAGCTTGTGGTTATCTTCGTGACAAGCTCTAGTACATCGAAAACGGATTTCATATGCTTCTTCTATTTTTCTGTGTTGGAGGTTTTACCGGTCTTATCCAAGGAAGGGTTCTCACCATTTTCTTATGGGCCTTTTGTAATTTGCTTCTTATTGATTTTTCTATCAATATTGTGTGAACCCATGTTGTTAGCTTTCATACGAACTTGGTTTCGTTTAATTCCGAGTCCGTTTGCAGAAGTTGTGGCAGTTTTGTTGTTCTTAAAAGGTTCCAACGATACTACCGCGGCTAGAGCGGATGTAATTTTTTACTACCGCTCCAGAGCGGTACTACCGCAGCTCCAGAGCGGTACTACTGCTTCGGAACAAAATCTCGTGTTATGTCCAGCCGTGGTAGGCACGAATATATTTTTTGGTACCGCTCGCAAGCAGTAGTACCGCTACCCGTAGCGGTAGTACCGCCATCTAGCGGTAGTACCATGAGGACGAGCGGTAGTACTGCTCCGGCGGTTCTACTGGCCTTTTGCCTCCTCGGTGTTGTTTTTCAGAGGGCTTCCACCGCCCCAGCGCTAGTACCGCTCCCATGATCGGTAGTACCGCTCTGTGCGGGCTGTGAGCATAACGGTTGGATTTTTTTCCCACCTATAAAAGGGGGTCTTCTTCCACCTTGAACAATATCCTTTGAGCTTGTGTTGTTCCCCCATTGTTGACCTTCTTCGAGCTTGTTAATGCTCAATCCCTCTAACGATTCTTGCTAGTTCTTGAGGGAAAAGAGAGAGGAGATCTAGATCCACATTTCCACCAATCACTTTCTCCTCTAAGTGAGGGGAACCCCTAGGATGTAGATCTTGGAGTTCTTCGTGTTCTTCTTCATTCTTCCTCTCATTTTCCTCCCTAGCATTAGTTGCTTTGGTGGGATTTTGGAGAGAAGGACTTTGTCGTGGATTTGTCATGGCAGATGTCCGGGTGAACGGACTTAGGTTCGGGGCATAAGCGCAACTATGTGGCGGCTTGAAGGGGTTGTTCGGAATCGAGAGACACAGAGTTTACCCAGGTTCGGCCCCTCCGATGGAGGTAAAAGCCTACATCCTTCTTGTCTGGTATTGATGATGATGGAGATCTCTCGGTTAGAAGGGTGCTATTTGCTACCTCTAATCACGAGAGCCTCTAATCTGTCTATCTCTAATCTCTTGTGTCTATCTAAACTTGTGAACTTGTGAACTTGTCTTTCTAGGGGTGCTCTACCCCTCCTTACCGGCTTACATGCCGGGTCTTGGGCCTGGTCATCCTACGAACCACCTGCCAGGTCATTAATAAAATGTCATGTCTTTACCGGGTCTCATGTGAGTCGCCAGGCCGGGTCATACCGCGGGGTATATCCCCGACATTGGCCCCTAGGTTAGCTTGAATTTATTCATGCTAAGCTCCTGAAATAAGAATAACAAATATGTTAAGTGGACGGCTTGCTCCTTTGGCCGGCTTATAAAATGGCTCCTTAGAAATCCGGGTCTTTTTTGCATATGAATGAGTTGTCTTGATAATCATCTTGCTTATCAATGTCCTTTGAAAAAATATTGAGAATAGAACACCCATATACCATTGAGTCGGCTTCCAATACTCTTGGCGGGTCATCTCCACCGGGTCATAATCATTGATGATGCCGGGTCATTATCGTTGGTGATGCCGGGTCAAATAACTAGAATCCATCCGACTTGATAAAAATATTGGGATGGAAATCCATCTGATGTAAACCGAACTTCCATTGTTGTGAAGCAGGGCGGCTTATATAAAATCTGGTGGGTTATGATCTTTTGATAACACCGGGTTATGAATGTTGGTGATGACGGGTCTAAGAACTGAACTCCATAATTAACATCTTGAAAATTCTCCTCAAAGTTTTTGATAGGTCCATATTACGTGTGGCCCCCAAGCTCCGAGATTATCCATGATAACTTGATGCTTTGCAAATAACATTTTGGACTGTGTAGCCCCCAAGTGCCGGGTTGTCCTGCCTACAGCAGCCTGGGATTTGTAATTGCCTTATACCTTATAAAGCTTCGGCGGGTGTAGCCCTGAAAGGTAGGATCATCAGAAAGCTTCGGCAGGTGTAGCCCCCAAGGGCTGGCTCATCAGAATGTGATGCGCCGGGTCTTCAATTTGAACTTCTTAATCTTTCAAACAGCTGAGTACTATAGCCCCCAAGTGCCAGGTCGCATGCCTACAGCGACTTGGGACTTTAGAAAATTTGAACTCAGCGGTGTAGCCCCCAAGTGCCGGGTCAGTAAGAATTACTGCACTAGGACTTAGGAAAATATAGAAAGGCCGGCTCATCTCCTTGAAATAATAGGGTCTTGCTGACAATATAATGATTTGAAAACCGGCTTCATTAGCCCCCAAGTGCCGTGGTGCGTGCTTGCAGCGACATGGGACTTGCATAATTGATATAAACTGGATTTGAATAGTGTAGCCCCCAAGCACCGGGTCGTCTGCCTGCGGCGACTTGAGACTATGTTAGAATAATATGATTCACCACAATTTGTTGGATGAATCCTTGACCGTGGTTGTAATATAACCCGGAATGAATATCATGTAATAATTCCTTTGTCTTTGACATGAAATCCCTGCTCGTGGTTGCGGTGCAACTTGGCAAATATATGTTGGAGAAATCCATGAGTGTTGTAGATTACTACAGAGCATATTTGAAGAAATCCGAGAGCCGGTCAATTAGATGACACGGCATTATATCTGACGGGGCAGCTCTTGAAAATAATAAATTCTCCGAGGTGGCATGAAAAGCAATCATTTAGTACCGGTTATGATAAACCATGAAGATCCAGCCAGGTTGGCTATTAAAGATCCATTTGCTCTTGCCGAAGTTTTTCATCATACATAACGACGGATCATCTTAAGAGATCAGACCTGCTAAAATAAACAAGACATAATATATTCTGCATTGTTGTAAGGGCGGCTTAAAAAGGCACAACCCAGAGATGTTATATCTTTCATAACATAGCTCCTTCTTTCATAATCTTGCTCTGACCCGGTTTGATAGGCCGGCATGACATGTGAATATGATAGTGTTGGAAATATGCCCTAGAGGCAATAATAAAATGGTTATTATTGTATTTCCTTTTTCATGATAATTGTCTATTGTTCATGCTATAATTGTGTTAACCGGAAACCATAATACATGTGTGAATACATAGACCACAACATGTCCCTAGTGAGCCTCTAGTTGACTAGCTCGTTGATCAATAGATGGTCACGGTTTCATGGCCATGGACATTGGATGTCATTGATAACGGGATCACATCATTAGGAGAATGATGTGATGGACAAGACCCAATCCCAAGCATAGCACAAGATCGTGTAGTTCATTTGCTAAAGCTTTTCAATGTCAAGTATCGTTTCCTTAGACCATGAGATTGTGCAACTCCCGGATACCGTAGGAATGCTTTGGGTGTGCCAAACGTCACAACGTAACTGGGTGGCTATAAAGGTGCACTACGGGTATCTCTGAAAGTATCTGTTGGGTTGGCACGAATCGAGACTGGGATTTGTCACTCCGTGTGACGGAGAGGTATCTCTGGGCCCACTCGGTAAGACATCATCATAATGAGCTCAATGTGACTAAGGAGTTATCCACGGGATGATGTATTACGGAACGAGTAAAGAGACTTGCCAGTAACGAGATTGAACAAGGTATGGGGATACCGACGATCGAATCTCGGGCAAGTATCATACCGATAGACAAAGGGAATTGAATACGGGATTGATTGAATCCCCGACATCGTGGTTCATCCGATGAGATCATCGTGGAGTACGTGGGAGCCAACATGGGTATCCAGATCCCGCTGTTGGTTATTGGCCGGAGAAGTGTCTCGGTCATGTCTACGTGTCTCCCGAACCCGTAGGGTCTACACACTTAAGGTTCGATGACGCTAGGGTTATAGGGAAATGGTATACGTGATTGCCGAAGGTTGTTCGGAGTCCCGGATGAGATCCCGGACGTCACGAGGAGCTCCGGAATGGTCCAGAGGTAAAGATTGATATATAGGAAGTCCAGTTTTGGTCACCGGAAAGTTTTCGGGCTCATCGGTAGTGTACCGGGAGTGCCGGGAGGGTGCTGGAGGACCCCCGAGAGGGGTGTGACGACCAAAGGACCTCATGGGCCCTTAGAGGAGGTGTGCCAGCCCATATTGGGTCGGCCAAGACCATCTATGTGGGCCCATGTGGCTGGAGATAAGGAGATAAGGCAAAAGGGATTTAAAAGGAGGAGATCCACCTCCCTTGTGGGAGGTGGACTCTCCCTTTAATTCGGCCGGCCCTCTCCTCTTTGGAGTAGAGGCCAAGCCAGCCCTCCACGTCCCTCCTCCTATATATACTTGAGGTTTTGGATGTTTTGAGAGAAGATTTGATCTCTCTCTCTCACGGCAAAGCCCTACCTCTCTTCTTCCTCCTCCGCAGCGCTTAGGCGAAGCCCTGTCGGAATACCTTGCTACTCCACCACCACCACGCCGTCGTGCTGCTGTTGGAGCCATTCCCCAACCTCTCCTTCCTCCTTGCTGGATCAAGGTGTTGGAGACGTCACCGGGCTGCACGTGTGTTGAACGCGGAGGTGCCGTCCGTTCGGCACTTGATCGGATCACCGCGATCTGAATCGCTGCGAGTACGACTCCATCAACCGCGTTCTTGTAACGCTTCCGCTTAGCGATCTTCAAAGGTATGAAGATCCACTCTCCCCTTGCTCGTTGCTGGTTTCTCCATAGATGGATCTTGGTGAACGCGTAGGAAATTTTTTGATTTACTACTACGTTCCCCAACAATGGCATCATGAGCTAGGTCTATGCGTAGAATCTATGCACGAGTAGAACACAAAGCAGTTGTGGGCGTCGATTTTGTTAATATGCTTGCCGTTACTAGTCTTATCTTGATTCGACGGTATTGTGGGATGAAGCGGCCCGGACCAACCTTACACGTACGCTTACGTGAGACCGGTTCCACCGCCTGACATGCACTAGTTGCATAAGGTGGCTAGCGGGTGTCTGTCTCTCCCACCTTAGTCGGATTGGATTCGATGAAAAGGGTCCTTATGAAGGGTAAATAGCAATTGGCATATCACGTTGTGGTTTTGACGTAGGTAATAAACGTTCTTGCTAGAAACCTATAGCAACCACGTAAAAACTTGCAACTAAAAATTAGAGGACGTCTAACTTGTTTTTGCAGCATATGCCGTGTGATGTGATATGGCCAAAAGGATGTGATGTGATGCATTGTGATGTATGAGATTGATCATGTTCTTGTAATAGGGTTCACGACTTGCATGTCGATGACTATGACAACCGGCAGGAGCCATAGGAGTTGTCTTATACTATTGTATGACCTGCGTGTCAATCATAAACGCCATGTAATTACTTTACTTTATTGCTAAACGTTAGCTGTAGTAGTAGAAGTAATATTTGGCGCGACAACTTCATGAAGACACAATGATGGAGATCATGATGATGGAGATCATGGTGTCGTGCCGGTGACAGTGATGATCATGGTGCCCCGAAGATGGAGATCAAAGGAGCAAGATGATATTGGCCATATCATGTCACTATATTGATTGCATGTGATGTTTATCATGTTTACATCTTATTTGCATAGAATGACGGTAGTAAATAAGATGATCTCTCAATAAATTTCAAGAAAGGTGTTCACCCTAACTGTGCACCGTTGCTAAGGATCGTCGTTCCGAAGCACCACGTGATGATCGGGTGTGATAGGTTCTAACGTTCGCATACAACGGGTGTAAGCCAGATTTACACATGCGAAACACTTAGGTTGACTTGACGAGCCTAGCATGTACAGACATGGCCTCGGAACACGGAGGACCGAAAGGTCGAACATGAGTCGTATAGAAGATATGATCAACATAGAGATGTTCACCATGGATGACTAGTCCGTCTCACGTGATGATCGGACACGGGCTAGTTGACATGGATCATGTATCACTTGGAAGACTAGAGAGATGTCTATCTAAGTGGGAGTTCATTAATAATTTGATTAAATGAACTTAATTATCATGAACTTAGTCTAAAAATGTCCTTGCAAATTATGTCGTAGATAGCTCGCGCTGTAGCTCCACAGTTTTATTGATACAATCCTAGAGAAAAGTAAGTTGAAAGTTGATGGTAGCAATAATGCGGACTGGGTCCGTGATCTGAGGATTGTCCTCATTGCTGCACGGAAAGCTTATGTTTTTTATGTACCGCTAACTGCACCACTCCCTCAAGCGTTGTCTGTAGATGTTGTGAACATATGACAGGCACTTTTTGGTGACTACGTGATAGTTCAATGCGTCATGCATTACGGCTTAGAATTGAGGCTCCAAAACGTTTTGAACGTCGCGGAACATATGAGATGTTCTAGGAGCTGAGATTGTGATCTCAGGCTCGTGCCTATGTTGAGAGGTATGAGACCTCCAACAAGATTCTTTGTCTGCAAGATAAAGGAGAATAGATTAATCGGTGAGCGTGAGCTCAGATTGTCTGGGTGCTACAATCACTTGAATCAAGTGGGAGTTAATCTTCCAGATAAGATAGTGATTAATGCAGTTCTCCAAGTCACTGCCACCAAGCTACTAGAGCTTCGTGATGAACTATAACATGCCAGGGATGGACAAGATGATCCCTGAGTTGTTCGTGATGTTTGACACCACGAAGGTAGAAATCAAGAAGGAGCATCAAGTGTTGATGGTTAAGTGAAACCACTAGTTTCAAAAGGGGCAAGGGCAAGAACGGAAAACTTCAGGAATGGCAAGCCAGGTGTTGCTCTAGTGAAGAAACCCAAGGTTGAGCCCGAACCCGAGACTAAGTGCTTCTGTTATGAGGAGAATGTTCGCTGAAGCGGAAAACCCCTAGATGCTTGGTAGATAAGAAGGCTGGGAATGTCAATGGAAGTATATTTGATATACGTGTTAGTGATGTGTACCTTGCTGGTACTCCTAGTAGCACCTGGGTATTGGATACCGGTTCGGTTGCTAAGTGTTAGCAACTCGAAATAAAAGCTACGGAGTAAATGGAGACTAGCTAGGTGAAAGGTGACGATGTGTGTTGGAAGTATTTCCAAGATTGATGTGATCACCATCGCACGCTCTCTCTACCTTCAGGATTTGTGATAAACCTAAATAAATGTTATTTGGTGTTTGCGTTGAGCATGAACGTGATTAGATCATGATTAGTGCGATACGGTTATTCATATAAGTTAGAGAATAATGGTTATTCTGTTTACATGGATAATGCCTTCAATAGTCATGCACCCACTCGAAATGGTTTATCGAATCATGATCGTAGTAGTACACATATTCATAACATTGGTACCAAAAGATACAAAGTTAATAATGATAGTACCACATGCTTGTGGCACTGCCACGTAATGTCATATTGGTATAAATCGCATGAAGAAACTCCATGATGATGGATTTTTTTGACTCACTCGATTTCGAATCGGTTGAGACATGCGAGCCATGCCTCTTGGGCAAGATGACTGAGACCCCATCATCCAATATGATGGAGCGGGCAAGTGGCTTATTGGAATTAATACATGTTGATGTATGTGGTCCAATGAGTGTTGAAACACACAGTGGATATCGTTGTTTTTCTTTACCTTCACTGATGATTTGAGTAAATATGGGGATATTTACTTAATGAAACACGAATCTGAAATGTTTGAAAGGTTCAAGGAGTTTCAGAGTGAAGTTAAAGATCATCGTGACAAGAAGATAAATGTCTATGATATGATCATGGAGGTGAATATCTAAGTTACGAGTTTGGTATGCAATTTTAGACAATGTGGAAATTGTTTCATAGCTCACGCCTCCTGGAACACCATAGTGTGATGGTGTGTTCGAACGTCGTAGTCGTGCTCTATTGGATATAGTGAGTACTATGATGTCTCTTATCGTTTTACCACTATCATTATGGGGTTATGCATTAAAGACAAATCCATTCACTTTAATAGGGCACCATCTAAGTCTGTTGAGATGACACCGTGAGAATTATGGTTTGACAGAAGCCTAAGCTGTCATTTCTTAATGTTTGGGGCTGCGACGCTTATGTGAAAATGGGTTTTTCAGCTAGCGAGCTCGAACCCAAAGCAGACAAATGTATCTTCATAGAATACCCTAATGAGACATTGGGTATACCATCTATTTCAGATCCAAGCGCAAAAGGTGTTTGTTGCTAAGAATGGGTCCTTTCTTGAGAAAGAGTTTCTCTCGAAAGAATTGAGTGGGAGGAAGATAGAACTTGATAACATTGTTGAACCTTTGTTTCAACCAGAGAATAGCGCAACACAGAAAGATGTTTCTGTAGAGCCTACTCAGTTGAAAAGGCAGTTAATGATGATGATCATGAAGCTTCGGATCAAGTCACTATTGAACCTCGTAGGTCGACAAGGACGCGTACTGCTCCTGAGTAGTACGACAACCCTGTCTTGGAAATCATGTTGTTGGACAACGATGAACCTACGAACTATGGAGAAGCGACGGTGGGCCCGGATTCCAACAAATGGCTAGGAGCCATGAAATCCGAGAAAGGATCCATGTATGAAAACCAAGTATGGACTTTGGTAGACTTGCCTGTTGAATGGCGGGTCATTGAGTATAAATGGACCTTTGAGATAATCATAGACGCTAATGGTGAAATGTCACCGTTTATAAAGCTCGACTTGTCGCAAAGAAGTTTCCGCCAAGTTCAAGGAGTTGAATGTGATGAGATTGTCTCATCTGTAGTGATGCTAAAAGTCTATTAAAATTTTGTTAGCAGTTGCTGCATTTTTCGATTATGAAATCTGGCAGATGGATGACAAAACAAGGTTTCCGTAATGGTTTCTGTGAGGAAGAGTTGTATGTGATACAACCAGAAGGTTTTGTCAATCCTAAGGATGCTAATAATATGCAAACTCCAGCGATCCTTCTATGGACTGGAGCAAGCATGTCGGAGTTGGAATATATGCTTTGATGAGGTGATCAAAGTGTTTAAGTTTATACAAAGTTTATCAGAAACTTGTATTTGCAAGAAAGTGAGTGGGAGCACTATAGAATTTCTTATAAGAATACGTAGTTGACATATTATTGATCGGAAATGATGTAGAATTTCTGGAAGAGCATGAAGGGTTGTTTGAAAAGGGTTTTTTTTAAAGGAAGACCCAGATAAAGCTACTATTTTATTGAGCATCAAGATCTATAGGGATAGATCAATTCGCTTGATAAGTTTTTTCGACGAAGACATACCTTGACAAGTTTTTGAAGGAGTTCAAAATAGATGGGTCAAAGAAGGAGTTCTTGATTGTATTGTAAGGTGTGAAATTGAGTAAGACTCAATACCTGGCCACGGTAGAAGATAAAGAAAAGATGAGTGTCATCTCCTATGCTTTAGCCATAGGCTCTATATAGTATGCCATGCTGTGTACCGCACCTGTGTGTGCCTTGCCATGAGTCTGTCAAGGGGTACAAGAGTAATCCAAGAGTGGATCACTGGACAATGGTCAAAGTTATCCTTAGTAACTTGAGAACTAAGGAAATATTTCTCGATTATGGAGGTGATAAAGAGTTCATCGTAAAGGGTTACGATGATGCAAGCTTTAACTCCAATCCGGATGACTCTTAGTAGAAATCTGGCTACGTATAATGGAGCAGCCATTTGGAATAGCTCCAAGTGGAGCGTGGGAGCAGTATCTACAAATATGACATGGAAAGTTTGTAAGGTCCACACGGACCTGAATGTCGCAGACCCGTTGACTAAAACCTCTTTCACAAGCAGGACATGAACAAACCCCAGAACTTATTGGGTGTTAATCACATGATGATATGATCACATGGTGATGTAAGTGTTAATCACATGGTGATGTGAACTAGATGATTGACTCTAGTGCAAGTGGGAGACTGTTGGAAATATGCCCTAGAGGCAATAATAAAATGGTTATTATTGTATTTCCTTGTTCATGATAATTGTCTATTGTTCATGCTATAATTGTGTTAACCGGAACCCATAATACATGTGTGAATACATAGACCACAACATGTCCCTAGTGAGCCTCTAGTTGACTAGCTCGTTGATCAATAGATGGTCACGGTTTCATGGCCATGGACATTGGATGTCATTGATAACGGGATCACATCATTAGGAGAATGATGTGATGGACAAGACCCAATCCCAAGCATAGCACAAGATCGTGTAGTTCATTTGCTAAAGCTTTTCAATGTCAAGTATCGTTTCCTTAGACCATGAGATTGCGCAACTCCCGGATACCGTAGGAATGCTTTGGGTGTGCCAAACGTCACAACGTAACTGGGTGGCTATAAAGGTGCACTACGGGTATCTCTGAAAGTATCTGTTGGGTTGGCACGAATCGAGACTGGGATTTGTCACTCCGTGTGACGGAGAGGTATCTCTGGGCCCACTCGGTAAGACATCATCATAATGAGCTCAATGTGACTAAGGAGTTATCCACGGGATGATGTATTACGGAACGAGTAAAGAGACTTGCCAGTAACGAGATTGAACAAGGTATGGGGATACCGACGATCGAATCTCGGGCAAGTATCATACCGATAGACAAAGGGAATTGAATACGGGATTGATTGAATCCCCGACATCGTGGTTCATCCGATGAGATCATCGTGGAGTACGTGGGAGCCAACATGGGTATCCAGATCCCGCTGTTGGTTATTGGCCGGAGAAGTGTCTCGGTCATGTCTACGTGTCTCCCGAACCCGTAGGGTCTACACACTTAAGGTTCGATGACGCTAGGGTTATAGGGAAATGGTATACGTGATTGCCGAAGGTTGTTTGGAGTCCCGGATGAGATCCCGGACGTCACGAGGAGCTCCGGAATGGTCCAGAGGTAAAGATTGATATATAGGAAGTCCAGTTTTGGTCACCGGAAAGTTTTCGGGCTCATCGGTAGTGTACCGGGAGTGCCGGGAGGGTGCTGGAGGACCCCCGATAGGGGTGTGACGACCAAAGGACCTCATGGGCCCTTAGAGGAGGTGTGCCAGCCCATATTGGGTCGGCCAAGACCATCTATGTGGGCCCATGTGGCTGGAGATAAGGAGATAAGGCAAAAGGGATTTAAAAGGAGGAGATCCACCTCCCTTGTGGGAGGTGGACTCTCCCTTTAATTCGGCCGGCCCTCTCCTCTTTGGAGTAGAGGCCAAGCCAGCCCTCCACGTCCCTCCTCCTATATATACTTGAGGTTTTGGATGTTTTGAGAGAAGATTTGATCTCTCTCTCTCACGGCAAAGCCCTACCTCTCTTCTTCCTCCTCCGCAGCGCTTAGGCGAAGCCCTGTCGGAATACCTTGCTACTCCACCACCACCACGCCGTCGTGCTGCTGTTGGAGCCCTTCCCCAACCTCTCCTTCCTCCTTGCTGGATCAAGGTGTTGGAGACGTCACCGGGCTGCACGTGTGTTGAACGCGGAGGTGCCGTCCGTTCGGCACTTGATCGGATCACCGCGATCTGAATCGCTGCGAGTACGACTCCATCAACCGCGTTCTTGTAACGCTTCCGCTTAGCGATCTTCAAAGGTATGAAGATCCACTCTCCCCTTGCTCGTTGCTGGTTTCTCCATAGATGGATCTTGGTGAACGCGTAGGAAATTTTTTGATTTACTACTACGTTCCCCAACAGATAGAACGTATGATGCAATGTATGATGCTATGTATGATGATATGTATGATGCAATATATGCAACATTTTTGGCTTGAGAGCCGACCGATAGGGTCTGGTAAGCTACACCCGGAGGGTGGGAAGCCCCCTGGACAATCATGTTGACTTGTCAACGTTTTTGGCTTAAGAGCCGGCTGTTAGGGTCTGATAAGCTACACTCGGAGGGTGGGAAGCCCCCTTCGACACCTATGTTGACTTGTCAACATTTTTGGCTTAAGAGCCAGCTGTTAGGGTCTGATAAGCTACACCCGGAGGGTGAGAAGCCCCCTTCGATAGCTATGTTGACTTGTCAACATTTTTGGCTTAAGAGCCGGCTGTTAGGGTTTGATAAGCTACACCCGGATGGTGGGAAGCCCCCTTCGACAACCAAGTTAACTTGTCAACTTTTTTGGCTTAAGGGCCGGCTGTTAGGGTTTGATAAGCTACACTCGGAGGGTGGGAAGCCCCCTTCGATAGCTATGTTGACTTGTCAACATTTTTGGCTTAAGAGCCGGCTGTTAGGGTTTGATAAGCTACACCCGGAGGGTGGGAAGCCCCCTTCGACAACCAAGTTGACTTGTCAACTTTTTTGGCTTAAGAGCCGGCTGTTAGGGTTTGATAAGCTACACCCGGAGGGTGGGAAGCCCCCTTCGACAACCAAGTTGACTTGTCAACTTTTTTGCATAAGAGCCGGCTGTTAGGGTTTGATAAGCTACACCCGGAGGGTGGGAATCCCCCTTCGACAACCAAGTTAACTTGTCAACTTTTTTGGCTTAAGAGCCAGCCGATAGGGTCTGATAAGCTACACCCGGAGGGTGGGAAGCCCCCTGTACGGCTATGTTGATGGAGTCAACTTTTTGCATCATCTTGTAAGTCGCCATCTTGCAATGAAGGAAACGGCAGAAGCCTCCAAGTGACTTTATGATGATCCAATAAATCCGGGCACCCATGTTTGAACGGTGCATCTCAGCGGGTCCTCTTGGGAAACTTTTAATTCTTTCGCCAATAATATGTCAGCCCCCGAGATCGAGTTAACTTCCTTGCAATGACCTGGGGTTCTCGTTGAAAACGACCAAATGTGTCGAGCCATGTCTATAACCCCCAAGTCTTAAGTCAACTCAAAGAGGCGAGTTGAGAATCTCCACTGAAGGTTGAGGTTGACCGTGGCGGGTTATAGATGATCCCATAAGAATTGTTTGGATAATCTGGTCGGTGGTTCGTCCCGACTGGTTGTTGAAGTTAACCAAACTGTAGTGGTAGCAACTTGTGTGCCTATCTGCTGGGCGGCTTGTACAGGCGAACACTGCACCGATATGTCAATGTAGATTGGACCATAGGGTGCCGATTCAGAACCGTTCGTTGGGCGGCTCGTACCAATGTATGCAGCCCCTGGCGTGTTGATGTAGACATAGAAATCAACCGTGGCGTTGTAAGCTGGTTCGGCCACGAGAGACGGCTGTGGCGTTGTAAGCCGGTGCGGTCGCGAGAAACGGCCGCGGCTTTGTTGGTGAAAACCATGTCGTGACTACAGCGGCTTGCCGCACTCCTTGGGCGGCTCATACTAGTGGGTGAGCATGCGCGGTACCGATGTGTTGATGTAAACCGGGCCGCGACCGTGGCGGCTTGCGCGCGTCTATTGAGTAACGCGCCATGGACGAACACCAGCACATAACAATGTTGTCATGCACTCCATCTCTGCGGTATGATGCCACTTGAGTAATTGTCCTGCGTGAAATATTGCATACCAAAGTAACGTTTTTTCACAAACAATAATATGTACTGAAAAATAAATTGGGTGGATAGCACCTGGTATTTTTTTCGTCAGATGGATACTGATGTAGTATAATGCTGATCATAGTCAAACGAAAAAACAATGCCTTCACTGTGTAATCCTCTGAAAATCTTCCACTCCTTCATGCCTTGGGGTGGCTGATTAAAACGTCCAGTTCTATCACTACCTTTAAGTATTACTTAGCCTCGATTGTTGATGTAGATGAGTAGAGGCATCTTATGTTGGCTGTTTGTATGCAGACGAGTCATCTATTTTTTTATGGAATGAGAACAGAAACCGGAGGGTGCAAAAGAAACTCCACTAGCCAAGGAAAAAACGCCAGACTCAATTCACAGATTGGATCTTGTTATTAGTTCCATCAGACAGATACGAGAGCCCAACAGGCATCAACAAGCACCTCCTCATCCTGAGAGTGCATCACGCGCTGCAGTGCTGAGAGAGCCGGTTCAAAAGTCTAGATGTGGTTTCCCATGGCAGAAGTTGGGGAGTGTCCAGGTGAAATTCCTGGGAATTAAAAGCTCGGCATGCTAATTGACGTGACACAATGTTGGTGAACTCCCATGTAACCTCAAACTGTTGGAGAGCTGAGGAGCGGCCCATCACGGCGGCAGAGGCGGAGACCGCGGCAGCGGCTCGACCATGGCAGAGGCGGAGAATGGACGGGGCAGCTCGGAGGAGCAAGGTCGCGGCAAAGGCAGAGACTACAGCGGCAGCCCGGCCACGATGGATGCGAGCAAGGGGCGTGGCGACGGAGGCCTCGGTGCATCGAGACGAGGCCCTGGTGGCGTAGGTGAGGTGAGCAGGTGACGAGGTGAATCGGCGGCTCGGAGGCGCGGGAGGAGCAGCCGTTGCGGAGTGGCGAGCCGACCGAGTGGCTTTGAGGCGACGGAGGTGGCACACGGCGTAGCGGCGATAGGCGAAGACTGGGTCCGAGCCGGCCACGACACATTGGTGGCTGAACCGCATGGACGGGGCAAGGTCAGCTGGTCAATACTGCATCGGCTCGGGGATGGATGCAACAATATGAGGCCGTAGCGGAGAGGCGCGTGCATCGGAGGAAAGACCAGGCTGCGGTGGCAGAACCGACGCAGCTGCGCTGGTGGAGCTAGTGCAGCGGCATCAGTCATGACGCAGCATCAGAAGGCGAACGGCGGAGGCCACGATGTAGCAATGACAAGCAGCAGAGGCCACTGCTCGAGGTGGGGGCACTCGCGGGTGAGACAGAGTCAGCAGCAGGCTCGTATGCGGTGCAGGCAGAACTGGCGACTCGGAGGTGCGGGAGACGTGGTGACGGAGACGTGCGAGCAACGCGGCGGAGCCGGATTGAGGGCAAGCAACCGCGCTAGTGGAGACGAGGCTGGCTCGAGGGCAAACAACCGCGACGGCAAAGGCGAGGTGCATGGTGAGCTCACAGCGTGTGAGTCTGTTGTGCCAACTCATCTCCGAGTCGTGGCTGGTTTGGACGGCCATAACTAGTCGTTGTATCTGGCGGAGGATAGGAGACTGTCATATTTGTGGATTGCTTTGAGTTGCTCCAGACTGGTGGCTGGTCAGATCGTGGGTAGACCCGACGTGGATTTTGTTTCTCGAAGTACTACATGATGCAATACGACGACTCTTTGATTGCGCTGGCTTGTATTTGATCCCAATGCGGACTAATCTTGAGACGTCTACTTTGGTTGGCAAAAAAACAACTCGGTCTTCTCTCAGCCATGGCAGAACGTCGGTCGCATCAATGCACGGATGCAACCCTAGTTTCTCTTGATCACAATCTCGGATATGTTCTTCACACTACTCGTCGATGAAATAGATCCTTTCTCCTCCGGCTTTTCTTCGTCTGAACAATCGCGAGCTTCTTGGTCCCTGAAGAATTCCCTCCAAGAACACAATACCACCATGCGTGGCCCCATGGTGGGTGCCGACTGTCGTGGATTTGTCACGGCAGATGTCCGGGTGAACGGACTTAGGTTCGGGGCAGAAGTGCAACTATGTGGCGGCTTGAAGGGGTTGGTCAGAATCGAGAGACATGGAGTTTACCCAGGTTTGGCCCCTCCGATGGAGGTAAAAGCCTACATCCTGCTTGTCTGGTATTAATGATGACGGAGATCTCTCGGTTACAAGGGTGCTGTTTGCTACCTCTAATCACGAGAGCCTCTAATCTGTCTATCTCTAATCTCTTGTGTATGTCTAAACTTGTGGACTTGTGAACTTGTCTTTCTAGGGGTGCTCTACCCCTCCTTATATAAGTGGAGAGGGTAGGTTTACAAATAGAGTCCTACTAGGAGTAGCATTAGGACTAGTCTCTCTAGAATCCTATTCCAGGTCTTGTTTCCTTCGACAGGGAGTCTTTCTCTCTTTGGGCCTTCTCTTGTGAGCCGCCTGGCGCCGGCTTACACGCCGGGTCTTGGGCCTGGTCCTCCTGCGACCCGCCTGTCGGGTCATTAATAAAATGTCATGTCTTTACCGGGTCTCCTGTGAGTCACCAGGCCGGGTCATACCGCGGGGTATATCCTCGACAGAGCGGGGTATATCCCCGATAGACTTGGTCACTCCGTGTGACCTTCCCATTGCATTTGGTGCATAGGTTTTAGTTCTCCACGGTGATACGTGGAAGTGAGAAGTTGAGAAGCTTATTACTCTTGGGTGTTTGAGCATCCTAGAGCTTGTTCCTCTTGGGTGCTTTGGTGCCCTAGACAGTTGGTGGTGCCTCGAAGCTCAATAATTATGGTGCAAAGCTCCGGGCAAGCTTCGGGGTCTCCAATTATGTTGTGGAGATTGCCCCGAGCATTTGAGGTCACCTCAGAGCCACAATCCATTGTGGTGAAGCTTCGTGGTGTCGTTGGGAGCCTCGAATTAAGTTGTGGAGATTGCCCTAACCTTGTTTGTACGGGTTCGGTGACCACCCTCAAGGGTCCCTTAGCCGAATCACGTCATCTTGCATTATGAGAGGGCGTGAGGAGATTACGGTGGCCCTGGTGGCTTCTTGGGGAGCATTGTGCCTCCACACCGCTCCAAACAGAGATTAGCATCCGTAAGGGTGTGAACTTCGGGATACATCGTCATCTCCGCGTGCCACAGTTATCTCTTACCCAAGCCCCTTTACTTCTGCACTTTACTTTGTGATAGCCATATTGTTTCTTGTTATGTATCTTGCGATCACTTAGTTGTGTATCTTGCTTAGCATAAGTTGTTGTCTCACATAGGTGAGCCTAGTTGTTTTAGGTTTTGTGCTTGACTAATTAAACGATAGTTTTATTCCGCATTTGTTCAAGCCTAAACCGTAAATATTTTAAAGCGCCTATTCACCCCCTCTAGGTGACATCCACGTCCTTTCAATTGGTATTAGAGATAGGTCTCTCATTATTAGGTTTAACAACCCAGAGAGTAAGGATGTCGACTAGGGATTAGGATTCTCTGACACTCTTAGTTTCAATGGCACAATTTTTGATGTTTGTGTACTTTGCATGCTTAATCTCTTTAGGGTCATGGACTCATCTTTAGAGAGAATTGTAGATATGAGTTTTTCTCCTCCAGAGGATTCTCAACACCTATCTTTGGCGGATGAAAAAAACTCTTATGTCAATGCTCAAGCTTCTAATGTTCTTTTTGATGCTTTGAGCAATGTAGTTATATTTGAACTCATGCCGTTTTGGGATGCTCATGAGTTGTGGACAAAGCTTCAAGATAAATTTGGTGAGTCCAAGATTTGTAGGGATGATTGTTCTCCCTCCACCTCCGGTCGCGTTGTCTTCTCAACTTCATCTACTTCACCTACATGTGGATTGCCACAAGGTAATTATATGGTGAGTAGTGATGATCATTGTAATGATGATAGTGGGCTTATTGTTTATAATTCTTCTTCACTATCTTATTGCCATGCTTCATCTTTGGAATTTAACACCTCGAGCACTTTAAATGTTTCACACGCTTGTGTTGATAGTCCTTGCATAGCATGTACAAGTTGCTTGACTAAATCTCATGATGATATGCTTGCTATATCTTGTTGCCATGATAAAACTGTATCTATTTCCTTGAGTTGTTGTGCTAACAATGTAGAGGAAACCCAACACTCCATGGAATAAGATGTGGTCTTGAATGGTGCTTCAAGGGATCCTATATCATCATCTATTGTTTCTCACTTTTGCCTTATGGCTAAGGCTTCAAAGGTATCTCCTACTTTGAATCCCAATATATCTCACGATGATGATGTTGATGATAATGATGAAGAGAGTGATAATATTTCTTCCTTAAAATTTAAGGGAGAAATGGTTTTTAAAGATCTTCATAAGAATAAAATTCCTCGTTCCAACTTCATGGAAATCATGTCTATTGCCATCGAGGGCAAGAAATATATTGAGGAGTTAGAAGCTCATCTCGAGGAGCATGAGACCACCATTGACAAAATGGAAGGTCATGAACGTGATTATGCTAATGAGATCGCAGAGCTATCTCAAGCTCTTGAAAATGAACAAACCACCAAGGAATCTCTTGAGGAGACCTTTGCTCTAGAATTATCTACATTAAAGGAATCCCATGAAAGATCTCTCAAGGTGGCTAATGATTTTAGAACTAAAAATGATAATATTGAAGTTGTACATGCTAAACTCCTTGAGGACTTTGAGCACCTCAAAAATGGCTCAAGGGTCGTTAAGAGTTCGCTCATTGAACTCATCGAGTCTCATGCTCAACTTAAAGTTTCATATGCTAAAGCGCTTGCCAAGTTGCCTTGTCCTCTTGTTTTTAATGATGATGCTTGTTCTACTAACTCTATTTATTGTGAAGCATCCATATTAAAGGAGAATGTTGAGATAAGGGCTCAACTTGAGTTGCTATCTAGCAACTATGGGAAATTGGAGGAAAGTCATGAAAAGATTTCTAGCTCTTATCGAGATCTTCTAGTATCGCATAATGTGCTAAAGATAGCTCATGAGGCTAGTACCACTAAGGTAACATCTAGTGAGCCTCACGTGGACATTAGCACTACATCTAGTAGAAATGCTTTATTGCCATGAACTAGTCATCGTAGTTCATCTACTCATAATGTTGGTACATCTTGTGATGAATTACTTTCCTTTCCTTGTTGCTCTAATTATGAAGTTTATACTTCCTCTAGCACTTGTGTTGATTCTAACCATGTAGAGGAAATCAATGAGCTCAAGGCTCAAGTCACTTCTTTGAAGAAAGACTTTGAAAAGAGTGATGAAGGGAAGTCCACACTCAACAATATACTGAGTGTGCAAATATTCCAAAATGACAAAGGTGGACTTGGATTCAACTCCAAGAAGAATAAGATGTCCACAAAGTACAAGAAGAAGGACCAAGAACAAGTCAAGAATTCGGCCAAGATTATTTGCTTCAAGTACAAAATAGAAGGGCACCATGTAAGATCTTTCCGATTGAGGAATAAGCCTCAAAGTAAGAAGCAACAAGGGAAGCGACCACAAGTTCAATCGCATGCTCAACCACAAGTTGAAGAAAGGCCTCTTCCCATGTAGCGACCCGACCTGAAGGTCAAGTCTCCGGTGTTTCCGTACCATCCCAAGATCATGCTGGTACACACACGGTACATCCATGTATATTTCAAAGGGAAATCACACAGCATTATATTAATCGAAATCTCATGTCGAGTCCTTTATTACAATAAAAATTACAATAAAGTGGCCAAAGTCCAACTCATGAGAATATCTAAATCTTGCGGAAGCGTCGACGGTAGATGAGTCCATCTGACTCCAAGGGCATCTCACTGAGCATAGAACGCGTCCTCACTCCTGGTCGGAAAAATACTCTGCAACATGATACGTTGCAGCCGTGTAGGTCAGCATATGGAATATGCCGGCAAAGTCACAGTAGAGGTGTGAAAATAATCAACTAGTCTATATGCATACATGGCAGGTGGGGTGGTAAGTTTTGCGTAAAGCCAATTTTTCCTACATCAAGAAAAGGGGCTAAGCAAAATATTACTAAGTTGGTTGATTAATGAGATGGTTCCACCAACCACTTCTCATACCCAAAATTGTTAATACCCACATCATCATATTAATTGTGTTGAGAGTTCCGGAAGTTCCAATTCCTTTGGCTCAAGTCGTCCATGACCGTGGACACGGCTAATCTATTAGGTTTAAGTACTCTGCAGAGTTTTGCACACGTTCCCCACAAGATTTGGTCGCCTCCGTTTGATTTCTCGCACTTCAGGGTGTTTAAGAAACGGATGACCAAAACATGGTCTTCCAAAGGGTTTCCCTGCGACTCTGTCGGTGCCCATCCTTTCCTACCGTTCTTCTACCTCTCATAGCACCGCCTGTCCAGGGTCACCATGATGTCCAACCAAGCCAGAGCCCATAATGACTTGTGGCTGTGCAGGTAAGCCTTGGGTTTTAAAGCATCCATCCATCTCTTTGTGCCTGGGTGGACCTTTCCGCGTGAATGCTGGCCATCTCCAGCATCACCTAGGCAAATCCACTGGTTTCTCCAGGGTGCCGTTCAACCATCATCCACCTAGAGGTATGTTGAAAACTCGGAGTCTTAAATCTTGATCATTATGTAGGTCTTGAAATTATTAACTCTCTCAACTCCCATGAATCACACAACCAACCCCGTCTACTAATAGCATAGCAAAAGTAAAAACAACGTTTCCTAGGGCCAAAATTGTCAAAGAGGGTTGAGAGGGGTACCTATCACATGATACTACTACAATGTAACCAAGTTTCCAACTAACCTATCTTGCATGCAATTGGGGAGATGGTAGAACTAATGCATATAAAACATGGGTAAAAGTATGATCAAGGTGACTTGCCTGATTGATGATCTTCGTACGTGAGTGACTCTAAGTAACAAGCTTCGCACTCCAGATAATCTAACGAAGCAAACAAGCACTCAATAAGCATACAACAGAATATTGTAACTCACAAACATCAACCAAGAACTAGTAAACAATCAAGACAAAACAATGCACAAATCTCAAGTAAGAAAACACACAAAGTTTTTTTTTAAAAGGTGAGGAATGAAACACTACTAACATAATGAAACCATTTGTAATAACAAAACAATTGTTGTCAGCAAGGAAACAATAGAATATTTTATTAATAAACAGAATATAATCAATTTAAGTTTGTTGGGAAAAGTTTAGTAAAGTTTATACAAGTTTGTGATAAACACTATATGTATCAACTATAGTTATATTAACAAAAGAATGTAAAACTAAACTTATAATTTATTTGTAAAACATGTTCTTAACAGGAAATAATTTACAATTAAATCTGTCTTAGAAAACAGAATTAAAATATACAAAACTTTGTTTGAAAACAAAACTATTACTAGTTAGTTGTTTTAGTCAAAATAAACCTATTTGAAAATAAGTTGTGATTCCTAGGTTAAATAAAATTAAATTAAGCAAATTTATATTTTTATTAACAGTGAGTGAAAACACTAAATGTTTACTAGCAGAACCTAATAAACAAATAAAACCAAATTCTAAATCAAACTAATTAAAATTAAGTATATAAAACTATATTGTAATACTAGGCAGATTCTGTTTTTGGTTAAAACATTAATCAAATATATCCTAAATATCTTCAAACTAAGCATGAAGGTAGTCCTAACTAATACCAAACAGTAGCAAAAAGATTCATATAAAAATCTATTTTCAAACTCTAGTTATTCAGATTTGAAGATTTTAAGCAAATTTGATTCAATTCAAATTTTATAGTTCAAATTTGAAATTTAAAAGTACATGGTGAAATTACATGAATAATGTGAGCTATTTCAAAAAGAATCAACTCAAAACACTAAATAGATTAAAAGATATAAGCAAAATAATTTTTAAAAACATTCTGTTAATTAAAACAAAAACTGAAAAAGGAAAATAATTTGCGACGGTCAGGGGGCTACGTGGCGCTGTCCGATTGGCTAAGGGGGGTGTGCGCTCGAGGATTACGGGCGGGCGACCGATCGGAAAAAGAAAACGGTTCGGAATAAATTTGATCTAATCACGGTCGTTGATTTGGGATCCGATGGTCGAGGGAGCTTACGGGGGAGAGGTTGCCGGCGTCGGGGTTTCTCCGGTGATCCGAAGGCAGCGAGGACGACGGCGAGGCATTCCGGTGGTCGGGGAAGACGGGGAAGTGGTCCGGGCGAAGGCGACGGGTCTCCGGAGTCGAATGGTGAGGTCAGATGGGCGAGAGGGGGTCGGGAATGGTGGCTACGGTCGACGGGAGATCCGGTGGGGGTGGGAACTACGGCGAGCAATTAGGCAGCCTTCCGGCAAGGGAGAGAGGGGGTTTCGGGGGGAAATGAGAGGCGGGGCTGGCCGGTACTTATAGAGTGCTCGAGGGGTGCGGGGGAGTGATGGGGAGCGAGATCCGCGGAGGTGGAAGAAACGACCGGCGAGGGTCCGGCGCGCGCGGGGGAGGAGGGAGACGACCGCGCGAGAGAAACGGTCGGACGGGTGGGGTCCAGCGTCAGTGAGAGGGGGGAAAGTGAATGCGCTCGGTCGGCCGACCGGTAACGGTCTCGGCTTTTAAAGCCGGTGGGCCGGCCCGTTTATTTCAGTAACTGTTACCGTTTCCTTTTAATAATATTCCAGAGATATTCAAAAGCTTTTAAAGCATTCAAATCATCTCTAAATATAGGGGTATTATATATCAGAATTAACATAATAATAAATTCTATTTAGTGAACATTTCTATTCTGTCATTTGAACACTTTGAAAAAAATAATATTTTCAGAAATTGCCTAATTGTTTTTAAACCCTTTTTGCAAATATTTTCAAAATAACCCCTGGTTATTATTGTTCAAATATATCACCAATTAGTCCCTGATGTGGAGTGTCATGTTCCTCCTCTCTTATTTGAACTTTTAACCAAAATTTCAAATAGGTGAAACAACTTAGGAAAAAAAAATAGAAAGGACTTTCAGAAAGTCAGAAAAGGCATTTCAACTATTTCATAAAATCAAGCAATGATGATGATAGATGCATAGCTATATCATAACATTCCAAAATGGAATTTTGGGATGTTACAAACCTACCCACCTTAAGATGAATCTCGCCCTCGAGATTCGGGTTGGCTAGAAAATAGGTGCGGATGGTCTCTACGAAGATCTTCTTCGCGTTCCCAGGTGGCTTGTTCCTCGGTATGGTGACTCCACAAAACTTTACAGAACTTGATAATCTTGCTGTGGGTAACTCGGTTGGATGTCTCGAGGATCTTGACAGGCTTCTCCTCGTAAGTCAGATCACTTTCAAGCTGTATGGCCTGTAGGGGCACGGTGTCTCTCAAAGGGATATCAGCCATCTCAGCATGGCATTTCTTCAGCTGGGACACGTGGAACACATCATGAACTTTGGATAATCCTTCCGGCAATTCCAGTTTGTATGCAACTTCGCCTCTACGTTCAAGAATTTTGTAGGGGCCTATGAATCTGGGTGCTAATTTTCCTTTAACACCAAATCTCTTGATTCCTCGAAGCGGGGATACACGAAGATATGCTCTGTCTCCCACTTCATATGTCACTTCTTTTCGTTTGCTGTCAACATAACTCTTCTGTCGAGATTGAGCTATCTTGAGTCTGTCACGAATCAGCTTGACTTTCTCTTCAGAATCTCGGATAAGGTCGGGACCAAAAAGTTGTCGGTCTCCAACACCATCCCATGTCAACGGTGTTCTGCACCTCCTTCCGTATAAAGCTTCGAAAGGGGCCATCTTCAGACTGGTCTGATAACTGTTGTTCTACGAAAATTCTGCGTAAGGTAAGTTGTCATCCCAACTAGATCCATAATCTAGCGCACAAGCTCTCAACATGTCTTCCAGAATCTGGTTGACTCTCTCAGTCTGTCCATCTGTCTGCGGATGAAAGGCTGTACTGAACTCTAGCCTTGTACCCAAAGTTTCATGTAATTGATGCCAAAACTTTGAGGTAAATTGTGTTCCTCTATCTGACACGATACTCCTCAGAACTCCATGCAGACATACGATCCTGGTCATATATATCTTGGCTAGATTAGCACTGGTATAAGTGGTCTTCACTGGAATGAAATGAGCCACCTTGGTCAAGCGATCAACCACTACCCAGATAGAATCATAACCTGAACGGGTCCTGGGCAATCCTGTGATGAAGTCCATACCAAGCTTTTCCCATTTCCACTCGGGTATCTGCAAAGGTTGGAGTAACCCTGCTGGTTTCTGATGTTCTACCTTTACTCTCTGACAAACATCACATATTGCAACATGTTCCGCAATATCTTTCTTCATACCTGTCCACCAATAACTTTCCTTTAAATCCAGATACATCTTGGTGTTGCCTGGGTGTATCGAGTAAGGTGAATCGTGGACTTCCTGAAGTATCAACTTCCTGAGCTCTGGGTCATTGGGCACATAGATTCGGTTCTCAAACCACAAAGTTCCGTGTTCATCCTCACGAAAACCTTTAGCTTTACCATCTTCCATTCTCTGTTTAATCTCAGCTATCTCCTTGTCTGATTTCTGGGCTTCACGAATTCTTTCGGTCAAGGTGGACTGAATTTCCAGTGTACCAACATATCCTCTTGGAACTATCTCTAGCTTGAGCTTACTGAGATCATCGACTAACTCTTGAGGTAATCCTCCAGCTGTGAGTGTGTTCACATAAGTTTTACGACTCAAGGCATCGGCTACAACATTAGCCTTACCTGGATGGTAGTGTAATCTCATGTCATAGTCCTTGATTAACTCTAACCATCTCCTCTGTCTGAGGATCAACTCTTTCTGCGTGAAAATGTATTTCAGGCTCTTATGGTCGGTGTAAACATCACAACTGTTTCCGATAAGAAAATGTCTCCAGGTCTTGAGTGCGTGCACTACGGCTGCTAGTTCCAAATCATGGGTGGCATAATTCAACTCATGAGGTCGTAGTTGTCTGGAAGCATAGGCTACAACCTTTCCATCTTGCATGAGTACTCCTCCAAGTCCTTGACGTGAAGCATCACAGTAAACCTGGAAGTCCTTCCGAATATTGGGCAAAATCAACACTGGGGCTGTGACCAAACGTTTCTTCAACTCCTGAAAACTGGCTTCACATTCCTCAGTCCAAACATACTTAGATTCGTTCTTCAACAACGCTGTCATGGGCTTGGCAATCTTTGAGAAATTCTCAATGAATCTCCGGTAATATCCGGCAAGTCCGAGGAAACTACGGATCTCCTTAACTGAGGTAGGGGACTTCCACTCGGTGACGGCTTCAACCTTAGTAGGGTCCACTGCTATTCCATCTCCGGAAATAACATGTCCAAGGAATCCGACTTCCGTCAGCCAAAATTCACATTTGCTGAACTTGGCATATAGTTGATGCTCTCTCAGCTTCTCCAGAACTAAGCGCAAATGTTCCTTATGCTCTTCCTCGTTCTTGGAGAATATCAAAATGTCATCGATGAACACCACAACAAACTTGTCTAGGTATTCCATGAATACTTTGTTCATCAAATTCATGAAGTAGGCAGGAGCATTAGTCAAACCAAAGGACATGACTGTATACTCATACAAGCCATACCTCGTGGTGAAAGCTGTTTTGGGTATATCCTGTTCACGAATTTTCAACTGGTGATACCCTGATCGAAGATCGATCTTGGAGAATACTTTGGCTCCTACTAGCTGATCAAACAAATCATTAATCATCGGCAGAGGGTACTTGTTCTTGATAGTCACCTCGTTCAAGGCACGATAGTCAACTACCATTCTCAAAGATTTATCCTTCTTCTCCACCAAAAGTACTAGGGCTCCCCAAGGTGATGAACTTGGGAGAATATACCCTTTGTCCAATAACTCCTTAATTTGCTTCTTGATTTCCAACAGATCATTTGCGGGCATCCGATAGGGTCTCTTGGAAATTGGGGCTGTCCCTGGCTGTAGCTCTATTAGGAACTCAATCTCCCTATCTGGTGGCATGCCTAGTAATTCTTCCAGAAATACATCCAGATAATCTTTTACCACACGTACTTCCTCCTGAACAACTCCTGTGAGGGCATTTAACCTAGCACTCATACGTGTGCGTCGGGATACATACTTAATCCTCTTGTTCTCCGGAGTGGTGAGTGAAACAGACTTGCTAGGGCAATCAAGATTTCCTTCATACTTGGTCATCCAATCCATGCCTAGGATTACATCCAATCCTTGTGACTCTAAGACGATGAGGTCGGTGGGAAAAACATGATTTCCTATATTGAGTTTCAAGGCATGGCATCCTATCCCTGCCATCATCATACCTCCTGGGGAACTGACCTTAATGGGCTGACTAAGGGTTTTGGTGGGCAAACCATACTTATCCACAACTACCCTTGATATGAATGAATGAGTTGCACCGGAATCAAAAAGTACTGTAACCGAACGTGAATGCAATAAAAACTTACCAACCACAGTCTCGGGTTGATCATAGACTTCTTCCACGTCGAGGTGGTTCACCTGGGCACGAGGAAAAAGGTTTGGCTTCTTGGCTACGGAATTGCCGTTGTTGTTGCCGTTTCCACTACCTTGCTTGCTCTGGGAACACTCAGTAGCATAGTGCCCTGTCTTCTGGCACTTGAAACAGGTGATGTGACTCAGATCCTTCTGAGCAGGAACTTGACGGTGCTGGTTGTGGTTCCCATTCCCATTGTCACTCTTGAAGTTACCATGGTTGGGACGGTTGTTCCCATTTCCTCCATGATGGTGGCCTCCATGGTTGTGCACAGCATAAGTGTGCTTTCCAAACTTACTGTTTCCTGATCCGGTATTCCCTGAGTACGGGGAGTAGCGAAGCTTCTGATGAGCTCCAGAGTTGAACTTCCCCTGAGTGTACTTCCTCTTGCGGTTCTCAATCTGCTACTGTTTACCTTCCAGAATAAGTGCCTTATCCACCAGCTCTTGGTAGTTGTTGAAATTAGCCACTACCAGCTGCATGCTCAACTCATCGTTGAGTCCTTCCAGAAATTTCTCTTGCTTGGCCGCACCATCGGCCATGTCTCCTGGTGCATAACGTGCCAATGTGTTGAAGTCGTCCACGTACTGGGCCACAGAGCGATTACTCTGGCGCAAGTTGCGAAACTCGCGCTTCTTCAGACTCATGGCTCCAGCTGAAACATGTGCGGTGCGGAAAGCTTGCTGGAACTGCTCCCAAGTTACATCTGCAATAGGATAAGTGGTGGTGTAGTTCTCCCACCATGAAGCTGCTGGTCCTTCAAGTTGATGTGCGGCAAATCGCACCTTCTCAGCATCAGTACATCCAGCGGTGATCAGCTCTCTCTCCATCTTGCGGAGCCAATCATCTGCCACAATGGGCTCAGTGCTGCTGGAGAAAGTTGGAGGGTTCAACCTCAGAAAACGGGTGAGATTGTCAGTCTGGGGTGGATGGTGGTTGTTGTTATTCTGGTTGTTGGTCTGATTCTGAATCAATAACTGCATCAGTGCATTCTGTTGCTGAAGGAGTTGAGTGAGTTCCGGCGGAAAAGTGAAGTCGGTCTCACGACGTGGAGGCATCTTGCCGTTTTCAGAGGGATGAGAATTAGAATAGAACAAGGGTCTAGAAGAATTTCACTACCCATATGCAATGCAACAAACATATCACACCAAACACTCATTCATTTATTCAATCAACGTCAAACATCGAGAATACAAATCTCAAACAACTAAGCATCGACCTACGCTTTAACGACTAAAATAAAAGATACATTGGAGGGCATAACTAAGGTTCTCCTCAAAAGTGCATAGTCGTAGGTCCTCCGGTGGTGCTTTCCTCATAGTCTTCATCGTCGCTGATGAAGGGTGCCATGTCTCCTTCGGGGTGAAGGTTTTCCCCCATGTCTAGCCGCTCCTCCAGAGTTGCGATGCGTGCATTCTGCTCATCAATCCTCTCTAGGAAGTCCTTCACTTCATGCTCGTGTTCATAAGTGGCCTCTCGCAGATCAGCTTCAAGGTCCAGCTCGCGGTTCATCAGTTCTTGATAGTCTTCGTGTCAGCACAAACTCGAAGCTCCAGAGTCCTGATGTGAGTCTCCAGGGTCTGGATATATGACATGGTGAAGTCTCCAGTGGGAGGGGTTATGATGTTGCCATGAGGATCTCTGGGGCAAACCATGCTGAGTCCTGGTGAAATGGTTCCACCTCTGTATTCCTCCTGAATACGTCCAAGGGCACGATGAATGGCCATGTCTCTTCCAAGTATCTAGCTGGGTGCCACGAACTTGAAGTCGATGGGTTCCTTCCGATTCCCAAAGGTCTTCCCTGGGATGTGCACCTCGATCTTGTAGCGTCCATCTTGGGGAAATGACATGATAGGAATCCCGGTGATGCTCGGCAAAGCAATCCTTATGTCCTTGACGATCCTCATCAGCTCCTTACCAAAGGGCATCGTTGCGTCAGGCTGGCAAAACTCCGTGATCAACACTGGGATGAAGGTGGCCATCTATAAATTTTGAAATAATCGGAGAGAAGTCAGAAACGAATAGATGAGAGTATAAGATATTTAAAGACAAAGAGAAACAATCCTAAGGCTTTCCAATCCTAGAGGTTACGTCCTACGGTCAGCGTGTGCTCTGATACCATTTCTGTAGCGACCCGACCTGAAGGTCAAGTCTCCGGTGTTTCCGTACCATCCCAAGATCATGCTGGTACACACACGGTACATCCATGTATATATCAAAGGGAAATCACACAGCATTATATTAATCGAAATCTCATGTCGAGTCCTTTATTACAATAAAAATTACAATAAAGTGGCCAAAGGCCAACTCATGAGAATATCTAAATCTTGCGGAAGCGTCGACGGTAGATGAGTCCATCTGACTCCAAGGGCATCTCACTGAGCATAGAACGCGTCCTCACTCCTGGTCGGAAAAATACTCTGCAACATGATACGTTGCAGCCGTGTAGGTCAGCATATGGAATATGCCGGCAAAGTCACAGTAGAGGTGTGAAAATAATCAACTAGTCTATATGCATACATGGCAGGTGGGGTGGTAAGTTTTGCGTAAAGCCAATTTTTCCTACATCAAGAAAAGGGGCTAAGCAAAATATTACTAAGTTGGTTGATTAATGAGATGGTTCCACCAACCACTTCTCATACCCAAAATTGTTAATACCCACATCATCATATTAATTGTGTTGAGAGTTCCGGAAGTTCCAATTCCTTTGGCTCAAGTCGTCCATGACCGTGGACACAGCTAATCTATTAGGTTTAAGTACTCTACAGAGTTTTGCACACGTTCCCCACAAGATTTGGTCGCCTCCGTTTGATTTCTCGCACTTCAGGGTGTTTGAGAAACGGATGACCAAAACATGGTCTTCCAAAGGGTTTCCCTGCGACTCTGTCGGTGCCCATCCTTTCCTACCGTTCTTCTACCTCTCATAGCACCGCCTGTCCAGGGTCACCACGATGTCCAACCAAGCCAGAGCCCATAATGACTTGTGGCTGTGCAGGTAAGCCTTGGGTTTTAAAGCATCCATCCATCTCTTTGTGCCTGGGTGGACCTTTCCGCGTGAATGCTGGCCATCTCCAGCATCACCTAGGCAAATCCACTGGTTTCTCCAGGGTGCCGTTCAACCATCATCCACCTAGAGGTATGTTGAAAACTCGGAGTCTTAAATCTTGATCATTATGTAGGTCTTGAAATTATTAACTCTCTCAACTCCCATGAATCACACAACCAACCCCGTCTACTAATAGCATAGCAAAAGTAAAAACAACGTTTCCCGGGGCCAAAATTGTCAAAGAGGGTTGAGAGGGGTACCTATCACATGATACTACTACAATGTAACCAAGTTTCCAACTAACCTATCTTGCATGCAATTGGGGAGATGGTAGAACTAATGCATATAAAACATGGGTAAAAGTATGATCAAGGTGATTTGCCTGATTGATGATCTTCGTACGTGAGTGACTCTAAGTAACAAGCTTCGCACTCCGGATAATCTAACGAAGCAAACAAGCACTCAATAAGCATACAACAGAATATTGTAACTCACAAACATCAACCAAGAACTAGTAAACAATCAAGACAAAACAATGCACAAATCTCAAGTAAGAAAACACACAAAGTTTTTTTTTAAAAGGTGAGGAATGAAACACTACTAACATAATGAAACCATTTGTAATAACAAAACAATTGTTGTCAGCAAGGAAACAATAGAATATTTTATTAATAAACATAATATAATCAATTTAAGTTTTTTGGGAAAAGTTTAGTAAAGTTTATACAAGTTTGTGATAAACACTATATGTATCAACTATAGTTATATTAACAAAAGAATGTAAAACTAAACTTATAATTTATTTGTAAAACATGTTCTTAACAGGAAATAATTTACAATTAAATCTGTCTTAGAAAACAGAATTAAAATATACAAAACTTTGTTTGAAAACAAAACTATTACTAGTTAGTTGTTTTAGTCAAAATAAACCTATTTGAAAATAAGTTGTGATTCCTAGGTTAAATAAAATTAAATTAAGCAAATTTATATTTTTATTAACAGTGAGTGAAAACACTAAATGTTTACTAACAGAACCTAATAAACTAATAAAACCAAATTCTAAATCAAACTAATTAAAATTAAGTATATAAAACTATATTGTAATACTAGGCAGATTCTGTTTTTGGTTAAAACATTAATCAAATATATCCTAAATATCTTCAAACTAAACATGAAGGTAGTCCTAACTAATACCAAACAGTAGCAAAAAGATTTTCTCTAGTTATTCAGATTTGAAGATTTTAAGCAAATTTGACTCAATTCAAATTTTATAGTTCAAATTTGAAATTTAAAAGTACAGGGTGAAACTACATGAATAATGTGAGCTATTGCAAAAAGAATCAACTCAAAACACTAAATAGATTAAAAGATATAAGCAAAACAATTTTTAAAAACATTCTGTTAATTAAAACAAAAACTGAAAAAGGAAAATAATTTGCGACGGTCAGGGGGCTACGTGGCGCTGTCCGATTGGCTAAGGGGGGTGTGCGCTCGAGGATTACGGGCGGGCGACCGATCGGAAAAAGAAAACGGTTCGGAATAAATTCGATCTAATCACGGTCGTTGATTTGGGATCCGATGGTCGAGGGAGCTTACGGGGGAGAGGTTGCCGGCGTCGGGGTTTCTCCGGTGATTCGAAGGCGGCGAGGACGACGGCGAGGCGTTCCGGTGGTCGGGGAAGACGGGGAAGTGGTCCGGGCGAAGGCGACGGGTCTCCGGAGTCGAATGGTGAGGTCAGATGGGCGAGAGGGGGTCGGGAATGGTGGCGACGGTCGACGGGAGATCCGGTGGGGGTGGGAACTACGGCGAGCAATTAGGCAGCCTTCCGGCGAGGGAGAGAGGGGGTTTGGGGGGGAAATGAGAGGCGGGGCTGGACGGTACTTATAGAGTGCTCGAGGGGTGCGGGGGAGTGATGGGGAGCGAGATCCGCGGAGGTGGAAGAAACGGCCGGCGAGGGTCCGGCGCGCGCGGGGGAGGAGGGAGACGACCGCGCGAGAGAAACGGTCGGACGGGTGGGGTCCTGCGTCAGTGAGAGGGGAGAAAGTGAATGCGCTCGGTCGGCCGACCGGTAACGGTCTCGGCTTTTAAAGCCGGTGGGCCGGCCCGTTTATTTCAGTAACTGTTACCGTTTCCTTTTAATAATATTCCAGAGACATTCAAAAGCTATTAAAGCATTCAAATCATCTCTAAATATAGGGGTATTATATATCAAAATTAACAGAATAATAAATGCTATTTAATGAACATTTCTATTCTGTCATTTGAACACCTGGAAAAAAATAATATTTTCAGAAATTGCCTAATTGTTTTTAAACCCTTTTTGCAAATATTTTGAAAATAACCCCTGGTTATTATTGTTCAAATATATCACCAATTAGTCCCTGGTGTGGAGTGTCATGTTCCTCCTCTCTTATTTGAACTTTTAACCAAAATTTCAAATAGGTGAAACAACTTAGGAAAAATAAAATAGAAAGGACTTTCAGAAAGTCAGAAAAGGCATTTCAACTATTTCATAAAATCAAGCAATGATGATGATAGATGCATAGCTATATCATAACATTCCAAAATGGAATTTTGGGATGTTACATCCCAAGAAGACCCAAGTTATTGCTGCTCAAGTTGAGAAATCAATTGAGAAGAAAGTAAAGGGTATATGTTGCTACTTATGTCGTGAGAAGGGTCACTTCGCTTCTTCTTGCATGAAAGGTAACTTATCCAACCAAATCATTATTGATGATATCTATTCTCTTGGGAAGGATAAGCTTAGCAATGTGTTTTCCAAATGCGTTGGTACTCAAAGTGGTGTCAAGAAAATAACCATTTGGGTAACCAAGCCTATTGTGACTAACCTCTTAGGACCCAACTTGGTTGGGGACAAACAAGCTCAAACTTGATCAATAGGTGTTGTTGGAGGGCATTGTTGACTTGGCTACATCATCAAGAATTAAGGGATATTCATCATTCATATCTCAATCCAAGTCATTTGGATTATCAAGTTTCTATCTTATATCCAATGCGCCTCCTTATGGTAACTTGTACTTAAATTGTTTAAAATGATAGTTACTTGTCTCTTTGCATGTTGTTGTTTTGTACCTTGCATGTGTTTGTATATGGTGTGCCTCTGGCTTGCTTATCTTGAGTAATCAGGTATGAGTATGTTGGTTTGCACATCATGTACGTGTGTGTATTGTGTTGAGACTTTTTGCATCTTGTCTTATCTTAGTTGGTTCTCTTGAGAGATTAATGGATTATCCCATTTTGGGGGAGTGATGTGCTTTGTGCACTTCACAATCCTAAAAATGTGTGTACATGAGGAATAACACTTAGTATTGATATTACAAGATTATCTAGCTTCTATGTGGCATGTCTTCTCATGAGAAATTCAAATTCTAAATGGTCCATTAATCATCTCTTGTTGGATTTCATTTGCCACTTGTTGTTATTGTTGGGTTACCACATTATGGGGGAGTAATATGCTATGTGCATATTACAAGCCCATATAATGTGTACATTTGAGATATTGCCACTTAGATTTGATTTTATAATTTATCTTGTTCCTAGGTGACATGCTAGCTCTACAAGTGTCATTTGCTTGTGATTTAGGAGTAAAGATGACGTTGTATCTATTTGCAATCTACCAATGGGAATTATTTCCAAATACTTCTTGTCCTTTGACAATTGGTACTCCTTTTAAGTGGTAGAATTTTCTAATCATCTTTACATAGGTTTTTGTTTATCGTTTGTCTTCCTTGCCTCTTGTGGATCTTTTTGAGCATGTCTAGTGTTTCTATAGATATAGGGAAAGTGATGAGCCCATCATGTGCATTTTGTATTCAAATGCAAATTCTATATAATGCACATCTCTTGGGGGAGCTATCATATTTTATTTAGAACACTCTCTTTATGTGTTTATCATAAAATCTTTTGATCTTCGTCAAGTGTGTGTTGGTGGGAGGCAAGCCTTTTGTCTATGGTGCTTTGTGCCATCATGAAAATTTACGAAGGGTTTGGTTTGTTTGGAACCTGGCTCTCTTTTGGGAACTTCATACCTCTTGTTTTCCTTCATTTGGTATCTTGTTTCCTTCTATTTGGCATGTGTCATTGGATATCTCATTCCTTGATGTATCTTTTAGTTGGTATCCGTCAAGTGACATTTTTTCGTTTGGTATCTTATTTTCAGTTGATACCTTATCTTTCGGAACCTTATCAACTGTGTGTTGATTTGAGTCTTGAAAGCCTTGAGCATTAATTTTCTACATGTACTTTCGTTGGAATGTTCTCTCTCCTTGACCCAATATATAGAGGAGACTGCACTATGACATAAATTGGCTAAAGTGTGCATGAAATTCAATTTCATAACTATATGCACATATTTATGTGGAGTTTTGTCCTATGTATTGTTGGTTCACTAACTTTTTGCTCCCAATGAGTTTGGGTACCACTTTGTTTGTTGTATTGCTCTAGGAGCAATTGGAGATACATTGGACACTCGACTCACTTACAAGGAAGGTGTTGACACCATGTGCGTATTGGATCCATACTAGGATGATCGATGAGCCATTGTCTACTACATCAATCCAATGCTATCTCGGTAACAAGTATCTACTTCATGCATACATTTCCCGCAGTCAACCTTTTATAGGTTGCATAATGGCATGCACTTCTTGAGTCCTTCTTGTGGTACTTGTTTCCTTTCTCAAAGCGTCTCAATGATGATGTCATATTTCTAGTTGTGATGTCTTTGATGTTCGTGTAGTGGGAGTTCATTTATGTACAATAAGAAAATATTAGGCTATGTGCTATGCTTTCAAGCAAAGATCTTATTGATACATTTATGACTTCCTTTTGGATATCTTGTTCGTTCCTTCTTGTAACTATTTCGTGTGTACATCATTCTTTGTGGATATATCATCAGGATTGTCCTCCACCTAGAATCTTATACACATGAGAGAAGTTACATCTCTAGTTGATATCCTCTTTTTTTCTTTAACGTCCACCATTGCATTCCCTTTCTATTTCCTTGGTGGTTTCGTGAAAGAATCTGTGTTGAGTGCGGATCTTATATCCTTGCATCTTGATGCACTCTTTGGTGGTAAAGATTATTTTCCTCATGCTTGTCTTCACGAGGGTTTGCCATCTCGATTGGTATCCCTCCTCTTGACAAGGCTATTATTTCCTATCTTCACCAGGGGTTGTCACAAGCTTTGTCTTTTAATTTTCTTCTTAGTAAGCTTGTGAACCCAATTGCTAGTGGTTTGTGTGTGGGAAGGATATGTCTTGCACTTTATGTCTCATTTAATCAAGACTATGTTGATGCTTAATCCTCATCCTTATATTAGTCCTCTCAAGTGCTTTTCCATGACTCACACACATCATTTTGGTTGAGCCTATTCTTTAACCTCTTCTACCTGTCGCTCAACCATATGTTTGGTGCAAGTACTATGCTTTTTGGCTTATCTACTTTCTTGCACTTTGTTGTGTGTTTTTATTGATTTTTGGGGGGAGTCATGATCCTATTTTGTGCATCTACATTCAAATACAAAAATTCTTAATTATGCACAAATCATGTGGAGTTCCTCTAGTTTCTTTATAAACACTATTTTGACCATATCATAATATATTTTATTCATGTGGTCGTAGGTCCATGTGATTGATTGTTCCAATTAGTATCTTTTGATTGCTTGCTTCACTCTGGTGTATGTCTTTGTGCCATACGATCCTTTTTGCAATCTTTGGGTTCTCAATATAGTTTGTCTTTATCCAAATACTTATCATTGGATTTGTGTATTTCTTTGCACACGTATTTTGAGAAATACAAACCTTTTGGAGGAACAACTATTATATTGGCTTTCTAAGCTTTTCGCCCATTTTAGCAATTGATGCCAATGGGGGAGAAGTATAGAGAGTTTAGTTTGGAAAGCTAAGAGGATTTAGCTTTTATTGCTTAAGCATTTGCATCTCACATCCATGCATTGCTTTGCATTTGTGTGTGCTTGGTTCTGCTTATTTACTTATATAAACTCTCTTGAAAGTGGTTTTCATCAATTACAAAAATGGGGGAGATTGTAAGAGCACATTTCCCCATGTGTGGTTTTGGGTAATTGATGACAATCCCTATGGACTAATGTTTGCCTTGTTATATTCTAAGGATTTGTCCGTAGGTACTTCTTGAAGTCCATCTGTTGGTTTCAAGGAGTTTATATGGTGACCAAGGTGGTATTCAAGGTGTTATCCAAAGATTGGTCATGTAAGAGTTGAGCTTACTGCAAGCATGTCTTGAAGAATAAGACTGTGTGAGCATTCATGTTTGCCTTCAACACATCATCTTTATGAAGAGATAAGATAAGATACAAGGTTGCTCAAGACTAAGTCAAAGAGTGAAACAAATTGATCAACACACAAAGCTTACAAGATGTACCGAGAAGGATCATGATCCCATGGTATGGTAAGTATTGTCCATTACACTTTGTGTACTAACCCATGATCTACGTTTGTATTCTTTGTAGTGATAGGTATTTTCCCATAGGTTTGCATCGAGAGGAAGATCTACAACCCATGGAAGATGACATCAGGTGGTGATCGTCATCAAGGTTGCAGTGTGCATGTTCAAGTGAAGCATCATGAATAAATCATGCTTGTAGCTTGCCGTCCATTATGGTGACAATGGACTTGTGAAGGTGTGCTGAATAGTGACTCACCCATAGTGGAATATGGGTGAGCAATCAACTAGCCTTCATCGAGCCAATGCAATCACAAAACGTGGTCCAACATGAGGGAGTCAAGATCGTCATCATCTAGCTCAAGTGGACTTCGTGCAAGGCAAACCTTTTCCCTTGATAGGTTTTCTATTTTACTGGTCTCATGGTGATAGTTTGGAGACCGGGTTATATGATCGATAGTCGTACTATCAAGGGGGGGATCCTAAGTGAGTAGCTTGATCGTATCGTTCATCGAGAGCTCAAACCATTGCATCCTTGCATCATCTTTCTTTATTCTTATTTTTATTTTCTACTTTTGAGGTTTTAGAGCTTGTGGTTATCTTCGTGACAAGCTCTAGTACATCGAAAACGGATTTCATATACCTCTTCTATTGCATTTTCGGTGTTGGAGGTTTTACCGGTCTTATTCGAGGAGGGGTTCTCACCATTTTCTTATGGGACTTTTATCATTTGATTCTTATTTATATTTATATCAATATTGTGTTATCCCATGTCTCCAGCTTTCCAACAAACTTGGTTTCGTTTAATTTGGAGTCCGTTTGCAGAAGTTGTGGTAGTTTTGGTGCTCTTAAAAGGCTGCAACGATACTACCATGGCTGGAGCAGATGTAATGTTTTACTACCGCTCCGGACCAAAACCTCGTGTTAAGTCCAGCCGTGGTAGGCACAGATGTATTTTTTAGTACTGCTCGCAAGCAGTAGTACCGCTACCCATAGCGGTATTACCGCTATCCGTAGCGGTTTTACCGTGAGGACGAACGGTAGTACCGCTCCGACGATTCTATTGGACTTTTGCCTCCTCAGTGTTGTTTTTCAAAGGTCTTCCACCGCGCCAGTGGTAGTACCGCTCCCATGAGCGGTAGTGCTGCTCTGTGCGGGTCGTGAGCATAACGGTTGGATTTTTTCCCACCTATAAAAGGGGGTCTTCTTCCCCATTGAACATTATCCTCTGAGCTCGTGTTCTTCCCCCATTGTTGACCTTCTTCGATCTTGCTAACTCTCAATCCCTCCAATGATTCTTGCTAGTTCTTGAGGGAAAAGAGAGAGGAGATCTAGATCCACATTTCCACCAATCACTTTGTCCTCTAAGTGAGGGGATCCCCTTGGATGTAGATCTTGGAGTTCTTCGTGTTCTTCTTCGTTCTTCCTCTCATTTTCCTCCCTAGCATTAGTTGCTTTGGTGGGATTTGGGAAAGAAGGACTTGGTCACTCCATGTGCCCTTGCCATTGCATTTGGTGCATAGGTTTGAGTTCTCCACAGTGATACGTGGAAGTGAGAAGTTGAGAAGCTTATTACTCTTGGGTGTTTGAGAATCCTAGAGCTTGTTCCTCTTGGGTGCTTTGGAGCCCTAGACAGTTTGTGGTGCCTTGGAGCTCAATCTTTACGGTGCAAAGCTCCGGGCAAGCTTCGGGGTCTCCAATTAGGTTGTGGAGATTGCCCCGAGCATTTGAGGTCACCTCGGAGACACTATCCATTGTGTTGAAGCTTCATGGTGTCACTGGGAGCTTCCAATTAAGTTGTGGAGATTGCCCCAACCTTGTTTGTACGGGTTCGGTGACCACCCTCGAGGGTCCCTTAGTGGAATCATGGCATCTTGCATTGTGCGAGGGCGTGAGGAGATTACGGTGGCCCTGGTGGCTTCTTGGGGAGCATTTTGCCTCCACACCGGTCCGAATGGAGATTAGCATCCGCAAGGCTGTGAACTTCGGGATACATCGTCGTCTCCGCGTGCCTCACTTATCTCTTACCTGAGCCCCTTTACTTATGCACTTTACTTTGTGATAGTCATATTGTTTCTTGTTATATATCTTGCTATCACTTAGTTGTATATCTTGCTTAGCATAAGTTTTAAGTGCACATAACTGAGCCTAGTTGTTTTAGGTTTTGTGCTTGACTAATTAAACTATAGTTTTATACTGCATTTGTTCAAGCCTAAACCGTAATTATTTTAAAGCGCCTATTCACCTCCCCCCTCTAGGCGACATCTACGTCCTTTCACCAAGGAACTAGAAAGATGGGCATGTGCAAAGTTTCAGATTGTTTGGAGATGTTTTAATTTGAAAATATTCAGTTCCCGTTCTAATTGGATTTGAATGGAAACCGAAGTTTGAAAATGATAGAGGCTTGGAAAAAAACTTTCATTCTGGAAACAAAAAAATGTATCATATTATTTAACAGGTTCATGACACAGATGAATGCATGAAGTGCCAAAACTAAATATCAAACAAAACAGTCACTCACAATAGTGTCACAAGGTGGCTTTGTTACATATGGGAAAAGTGTTACATATGGGATGTTACTAAGTGGCTTTGTTGTTAATTATATCTGAATTCACCCTACTAATTTCAGCTCTGAATTTACTATGTTGTTAACTTTATGTCTGAATGTCCGTGTTAAATTATCGCTAAAGTAGATCTATTATTACTTTAATCTCTGAATTCGTCCTTCTAATTTATCTCTCTGGTTGTTGTGTTGTTAATTTTCTCACTGAATTCTCCCTACTAATTTAGCGTTGAAGTTGCTCTGTTCTTAACTTTATCTCTGACTTTCCCCTTAATTTAGCTCCAAACTTGCTCTATTGACAAGTTCCCCCGTTAAGTTAGCAATAAAGAAAATCACTCACCATGTACACATAAGTCACGATTCTCCAGCTTAATGCGCACGGTCTTTATGACATTTTCTCTTCCTCTTGTGGAGTCCCATGGGCCAATTTTTCTACTACACCTACTTGCCCCGCAACCATAGCTTCTTTTGCGGACAAAACCGATCACTGCGGTCGTCTATCGACAAGGCTGGTCATATTCTCATACTCTGCTAGGTCTAATTCTTCTATTCCACGCCGTCTATGCCCCTAGCAAGCCACCATCTCCTCTGTTTGCTTCATGATAGTTGCCATCACCGATACCATTCGCTTCACGGCTTCAGCCATGAGGGTGACGCGGCCTTCACATCATTGCCTAAAATATCTTATTAGATTTAGTGGCCATTTATTCTCATGCTAACATCTTAGGTTGGAAGAAGCATGCATGTGACAAAGAAACCAATTTCAATTTCCAGCACATGGAGACCCCCCCCCCCCGCATTTGCATATGCAATGCAGATTGTGAGACTAGAGTATGTCTTCTTCCATGACGTGGGAAGGTCCTGCATGCCCGAGCTGAAACCATGTCGATCATGGAATAGAAAGGAAGGTCATGCACGCCCGAGCTGAAACCATGTCGACCTTCAAATTTAAGAAGCTAGAAAGAAATTGAGAAACAACCTTCATATTCATAGCATTGTTCAGTTGGGCAAAAGCTACTTTCTATCATCCCATCATAAATGTTGATCTCATCCTTTATTTTTCAATACGGTCACTCCACGATCAATTTGATCCTCAATAGATTTATCATATTCAGAGCTAGTAGGATTCAACACATTCTCAAACTTACAAGCTATCTTTTCTGTCTGTTAGCAAAGCAGGTGATAATTCAAGTGTTTGGCCGGTAGGTTGGCCCAAGAGCGCACGACAACTACCGGCCCGGCTTGTAGGCCAAGAGTGGGCTTCGTAAGCCTTGTAACAACATTACTATATACTATCATCGTCTGGTAGCTAGAGAGGATAGGAAGGACAGAATGGTCTATTGGCCGGCTAGTAGCTCGATACGGAACAGAGGTGTGGTTGGTTGGGCGGATCCTCTGTTGTATGAAGCCTAGTTCATGAATTCCATGTCAATTCCCACCAAATTCTTCTATTCTGCCATGATGTGCTGACAATATGGTAATCATAGTCGAATCCTGATGCTGTCGACTCATAGCCATCACACACACCATCACTAGTGTAGAATCGGCCTATAGTGCCGGTTCGTAAGGGCCTTTAGAGCCGGTTCCCCAACCGACACTAAATGGTGGGGACTAAAGCCTCCCCCCTTTAGTCTTGGTTCAACACGGCCCGACACTAAAGGCCCACCACATGGCACATGCCGGCGCCGTGGGCTGGGGGACCTTTAGTCCCGGTTGGTAACACCAACTGGGACTAAAAGTATTTAATTCTTTTAATTTTGGTTTATTTTTCCTTTTAATCCTTTAGGGGTTTATGAATTAATTATGTTTTATTTTTCTTTTTAATTTTGTGTTTTCCATTTAATTATTTTTCATTTCAAACATGTATTACGCTACTACATACTGTGCACGTTGTGCTTATATATAAATAGAATTTCTCGTAGAGCCAATCATATATATATCATCGAATTTCTCGTACGACGACCATACACACACACATATATATATACACAATTTGGTATATACAATATCTACTACAATTTGCAGATCATTACATATGCAGGCATTACTTCTTGATCTTGTAATGGTATTCTCCTTTGGGATCTATGACCTGGTCGACCAGAAATCCAGCTATTTCCTCTTGAATTTCCTCTTGTCGGCCTGGGACCAGTTTGATGAACTTGGCCCAAGCCTTGCCCGTTGGCAAAGAAAATGAATAAAGGAGTTATTAACTAGTTGATATAAGGAAATGAAGTAAAGAGGCCGACATAGTGGGATAATGATTGAAATTACCTGTCGACCATCCCCCTCACGGTTGCGTATTCGGATGGATTCTTATATAGTAAGTCCAGTACTTCAACTTTTCCCTTGTCAACTTAAATGATTAAAAAGATCCAGTTGTAACTGCATGCACACGCGTTTTGTATAATTAAGCGGGCATGTGCATAAATCATCAACTACACTTATTAACATCTAGTAAGCAAAAAATAGAATTTGTAGTACAAGATATAGTAACACTCACCCGAAGTTGTAAGGAAGTAGTATTTCTGGTTGGGTGTTTAGTTGCTTCAAAAACTCTAGCAGTAATTTCTCTATGTCTTTTCTCGAATATTCAGTTGCCCATATCTGTTGATTAACCGTATTTGGGTCAATGAACCCAGTGCCATAGTGTCCATCTTTTTTCATTTCATACATCTTCATTCTGCATAATACCACAGAAAAGAAAATAGTGCGGATAATTATAGATAATGAATGAGAGCACAGCTAGCTAGAGACTTAAATTATATAATGAAATCACTTACAGACAATAGCAACTGACGATAGATTTGTCGAGTGCATCTTGATTGAATAACTAAAATAACTCTGAATAATGAATCCACAAATCTTTTTTATGGAAGTAATGCTTTTTCTTGACTTTCACCATGAGGGACTCTTGATTGGTATTTGTTGTTTCTTGCATGTACCACGTATGCAAATTGTACAATCTCGTTGGTAGAAGCTTGACATCGTCAGGCTTGACCAGAGGTTTGCCACAGACATATTGCCATTTTACTTCCTCCTCTTTAAGCCCGTGGATTTCCTCAAGGCCTAGGAGTTGTTCAACAGTGACACCAGCATCTTTAGCCTGCCTTTTATGATCGTCGGTTACTACCAGCCGATCGGCGGTATTCACAGGTGTTTGTACAATGAGTGGGGGGATTGATTACACTGCCTGTTCTCCCAGCCGGGGAACAATTTTCCCTTTTTTGCCAACTGCTTGGCTCGAGCTCGAGCTCGACTCCTTTTGTCCTTCAAAATATGAGTTCTTGATAGACCGTACATAGTCGCAGTCCTTCTGATTGTCAGTCGGTCAAGCCATATTAATAAAGTGTTGTGAGACATGCTCAGGTACTTCCTCCTTTGGCGGCAGGGGCGGTTTTGGTCCAAAATGGGACTTCAATTTGGCATCCACTAAGGTGTCGAGTTCCTCCTCAGTCAGGTGGCAAGGCAACTTCGGAAGAGCCTTGAGGCTTGGACCATATTTGAATTTCTTGCCTGTTGTACCGCTAGCCATCGTAGCTATGTCCTCTCTCTTTCGCTGTTGTTTAGGCGACACAGCACGCTGAGTCGACGAAGATGGCAGATGCGGTGATGGATTTGGAGTAGGAGGAGTCGGCTGATGCCGTGCCGGACTTGGAGGAGGAGTCGACTAACGCGGTGCCATACTTGGAGGAGGAGTCGGCTGACATAGTGTCGGACATGGAGGAGGAGGAGTTGGATGACACCGTGCCGTACTTGGAGGAGGAGTCGACTGATGCGATGTCGTACTTGAAGGAGGAGTCGACTAACGCAGCAACAGACGTGCTCGTCCTCCTCCCTCACACGGCGATGTACCACCTCCGACGGGGCCGGCTGCCTCCAGACCGAAAGTGGCCCACGTGAACGCCACCAAAGAAGCTCCGCGTCGACGACGGGACCTAGGGCCGGGTTCCTCACCAAGCTGCGCGCCCTTGAAGGTAGCACCTCCAGTGCGAGACTGGCGGAGCACAGTCCTGAATGTTGCCCCTCTGAAGTAGGACGTCGTCGCGAACAAGTCAATGACGAGGATGCGGATCGGGCATCGTTGACTCCAAGAAGACATTCTATGCAAATTTAACATTTTTTAAATGCTTGATTGTGATTTCTTATATATGAGGAACCTTCAACATCATAACATATTCTCTTAACCTTTAAGGGATTTAACAAAATGGCGCCCTTGTCGATGTGCAGAAAATGGTCCATATTTTTCCTTATATCATCTACCCTTCTATATGTCATGTTGCCTAGCTAGTGTCAAAGGAAGAAAATCATGGCTTCATCATTAGCCGGAAGTAATAGGCGCATGACGGTACGAAGCTGTCCAAAGTTGTTTTGGAACAGAGTCCCGGATAGGATAATTAGCTTTTTGGTACAAAGTTCAGAAAGAGCCTTTCGAATATCGCTTTTTCGAAGGCCTTTTTGCTGAACTTCTTACCAAACAAGATAATTATTCTATCAAGAACTCCGTTCCAAAAGAACTTTGAAAAGCTTTGTACCGTCATGCGCCTGTTACTTCCGGCTAATGATGAAGCCATGATTTTCTTGAATCCTTTGACACTAGCTAGACAAAACATGACATATATAAGGGTAGATGCATGAGATCAGAGAAATTTGGATCAACTTGTGCACATCCATAATGGGGGCATTAATTCTTGATAAATCCCTTAGAGGACTAAGAGAATTTACTATATACATACATATACTAATTGCAAATCTTACATTCATCTAACACTTCTATATCTTTTTATATCTAAAATTTATCTAGCTATAGCTAAAAGTATAAAAAACTAAAAAACATTTCTATATCTTTTTTATATCTAACATTTATCTAGCTACAATTAAAAGTATAAAAAACTAAAAAAGATTCATCTAACATTTATTTATCTAACATTTGTATAAATAACTAGAGAACAGAAAAACAGAAAACAAAAATGTGTGTGTGTGTACGTGCGGGCTTGATGGGAAGGGAGGCCATGGCGGCAGGGGCTCACAGCGGGGCGACTGCTAGGTCAACGCGCGATGGCAATGGCGTAGCGAAGCGATGGCGACGGCAAGGCGAGGCGAGGCGAGTCATTTGGTCAAAAAATTAGTAAATGCATGAAAAATAGCAAATGAAGTCAGAAAGGGTTGAAAATTGATGGCGTGGCTTCGAATGGTGCATACTAAACGCACAAAAAGTCTGGAGTTCAAATAAGTTTAAAAAATGAAATGCCTTTGTAGCAGACGAGTTTTCGTCTGAAACCCTGATACTTCGAAAGAGATTGTCCGTTTTGGACACGAAGTGCATCCAGTTTTTGCCGTCACCCTCTCAACTTTTTAGCACATGCTATGTGGGTGAAATGATGATACTATGGCAACTTTAAACCTTTTCAGAGTTCATTTATAGTACTTTTCAATTTCAGGGTCATTTAGCTCAGAAAATCAGTAAATACATGAAAAATAGCAAATGAAGTCAGAAAGGGTTGAAAATTGATGGCGTGACTTTGAATGGTGCATACTAAATGCACAAAAAGTCTAGAGTTGAAATAAGTTTGGAAAATGAAATGCCTTTGTAACAGACGAGTTTTCGTCTGTAACCCTCACTACTAGGGAAAAGCCTAGTAGTAGCGCTGGTTTTGGGTTTGGCAGTAGCGCAGGGCAACGCGCTACTGCTATGGTGCTACAACTAAAGTTTAGTAGTAGCGTGTGTTAGCCCACACTACTGCTATACCTGCTTACCAGTAGCGCTTTTAGTAGAAAGCGCTACTGGTAGTTACCAGCAGCATGCCTCTCCGCCACACGCTACTACTATTATTACGTATTTCTTTTTTTGTGTGTCGTATATTCATATGCCACTATACAAGTTTCCATACAATATCATCATAATACATCATTGTCATATAACAACTCCTCCTCATCATTTGTTGGAAATTTTCCCTAGAGGCAATAATAAATTAGTTATTATCATATTTCCTTGTTCATGATAATCATTTATTATCCATGCTAGAATTGTATTGATCAGAAACTCAGATACACATGTGGATACATAGACAACACCATGTCCCTAGTATGCCTCTGATGGACTAGCTCATTGATCAAAGATGGTTAAGGTTTCCTAGCCATGGACATTAGATGTCATTTGATAACAGGATCACATCATTAGGATAATGATTTGATGGACAAGACCCAAACTATAAACATAGCATGTGATCATGTCAGTTTATTGCTATAGTTTTCTAGAAGTCAAGAATCTGTTCCTATGACCATGAGATCATGCAACTCACTGACATCGGAGGAGTACCTTGTGTGTATCAAATGTCGCAACATAACTGGGTGGCTATAAAGGTGCTCTACAGGTATCTCCGAAGGTGTCTGTTGGGTTGGCATGGATCAAGACTGGGATTTGTTACTCCGTGTGACGGAGAGGTATCTCAGGGCCCACTCGGTAATACAACATCACTATAAGCCTTGCAAGCAATGTGACTAAAGAGTTAGCCACTGGATCTTGTATTACGAAATGAGTAAAGAGACTTTCCTATAACGATATTAAACTAGGTATGGAGATGCCAACGATCGAATCTCGGGCAAGTAACATACCAAAGAACAAAGGGAACTTCATATGGGATTAAGTGAATCCTTGACATAGAGGTTCAACTGGTAAAGATCTTCATAGAATATGTAGGATCCTATATGGGCATCCAAGTCCCGCTATTGGTTATTGACCGTAGAGGTGTCTCGGTCATGTCTACATAGTTCTCGAACCCACAGGGTCTGCACACTTAAGGTTCGGTGATATTTCGGTAGTATAAAGTTATGTATGGTGGTGAACGAAGGTTGTTCGGAGTCCCTGAAGAGATCCCGGATGCCCCGAGGAGCTCCGGAATGGTCTGGAGGTAAATGTTGATATATAGGAAGTCCTATTTTGGTCATCGAAAAAGTTTCGGGCTCATCGATAGTGTATCGGGAGTGCCGGGAGGGGTACCGGGGACGATTGGGAGGGGTGTCTCGACCCAAAGGGCCTCATGGTCTGTGGGAGGAGTCAAGACAGCTCTTAGTGGGCTAGATGAGCACCCACTAAGGCCCATGCGGCTAGGGGTGGGAAAAACCCAAAGGTGGAGAGGTGGAAAGAGTTTCCAAGTGGAAAGGAGGAATCCTACTCCTAATAGGATTGGACTAGGACTCGTACACCTCCAATTTCAGCCAACTCTTGAGGTTTTGAGGCTGCCTCCTCCCCTCCCTCATGATACATCAACAACATATCTACTTTTCCAAACTCTTTTGCCCTTATTTTGGACTCTAATTTGCATGAATTGAATGGAACTAACCCTAACTGATGCTGTTTTTAGCAGAATTGCCTTGGTGTTATTTTTCTGCAAAAATAAAAGTTCTCGGATCTCCCTGAAAATTACGGAGAATATTTTTGGAATTAATAAAAAATACTGGCACAAGAATTAAACAGAGGGGGGGGGGGCACCTACAGGCCACAAGCCTGTTAGGCGCGGCCACCCCCCTGGCCGCACGGAGCAGGGTTGTGGGGCCCTCGTGGCTCCTCCGACCTCCTCTCCAGCTCCATATAACCCTATTTGTCGAGAAAAAATCAGAGAGAAGATTTCATCGTGTTTCATGATACGGAGCCGCCACCACCTCCTCTTCTTCCTTGGGAGACCAGATGCCTTCGTCATCACCAACCATCTTTCATCACCAATTCCATGATGCTCTCCACCATTCGTGAGTAATCTCATCATAGGCTTGCTGGACGGTGATGGGTTGGATTAGATTTATCATGTAATCGAGTTAGTTTTGTTAGGGTTTGATCCCTAGTATCCACTATGTTCTGAGATTGATGTTGCTATGACTTTGCTATGCTTAGTGCTTGTCACTAGGGCCCGAGTGCCATGATTTCAGATCTGAACCTATTATGTTTTCATGAATATATGTGTTTTCTTGATCCTATCTTGCAAGTTGTAGACACCTATTACGAGTTATGATCTGCATACCCCAGGGTGACAATAACTGGGATTCTTTTTGGTGATTACCGTAGTTTGAGGAGTTCATGTATTCACTAAGTGCTAATGCTTTGGTCCGGTTCTCTATTAAAAGGAGGCCTCAATATCCCTTAGTTTCCAATAGGACCCCACCGCCATGGGAGGGTAGGACAAAACATGGCATGCAAGTTCTTTTCCATCAGCACGTATGACTATATATGGAATACATGCCTACATTACATTGATGAATTGGAGCTAGTTCTGTGTCAACCTATGTTATAACTGTTGCATGATGAATGCCATCCGACATAATTATCCATCACTGATCCATTGCCTACGAGCTTTCCATATATTGATCTTCGCTTAGTTACTTTTCAGTTGCTACTGTTACAAACACTACAAACTGCTACTATCACTTGCCACCGTTACTGTTACTACCATATTACTTTGCTAGTAAACACTTTGCTGCAGATATTAAATCTTTCAGGTGCGGTTGAATTGAAAACTCAGCTGCTAATACTCAATAATATGCTTTGGCTCCCCTTGTGTCGAATCACTAAATTTGGGTTGAATACTCTACCCTCGAAAACTCTTGCGATCCCCTATACTTGTGGGTTATCGAGACCTTTTTCTGGTGCTATTGCTGGGGAGCGTAGCTTTATTCTCCGAGTCACTTGGGATATATATCTGTTCATCACTATGAAGAATCCGAAAGACCCAAAAACCAAGATCTATCCCTCTACTATGATGGAAGGTAAGGAACTGCCATCTAGCTCTGCACTTGATTCACCTTCTGTTATGATGAAGTTTGCGACACCACCACCTGCTAGTAATTCTGATATGTCGCAAGTAATTGATGATGCTACTTATTCTATGCATGATGCTTATGATAATACTTTGCTTCATGATACTGTGCCACTGGGTGAATTTCTTGATGAACAAATTGCTATAGCCAATGCTGCAACTGATAATATTTCTGAATCTAATGAGATTATAGAAACTGAACACTATGATTCACCTGCTAGACCTAGCTCTCCTAGATATGAATTACCTAATATACCTGAGGGTTATGTTATGGAAGGAGAGGTAGCTAGGAACTTTCTTGTTTGTCAGGATAGAGATGATCTTAATAAATTGCTTCGCAAGTGGAAGGAAAAATCTCTGAATGCTAGAATGCAATATGATCCTAAGTTTGCTACTTCACCTATCTTTGTTACTAATAAGGACTATGAATTCTGTGTCGATCCTGAGTTAATTACTTTGGTTGAATCTGAAACTATTGTGGCACATCTTTCCAAATTCAATGATATAGCCACCCTATTTACTCATGAAGAAAAAAATCGCTATTACTATATTCTTAAGTTGTTTCCTTTCTCATTAAAGGGTGATGCTAAGATATGGTTTAATTCTCTTGCTCCTGGTTGTGTGCGTAGTCCCCAGGATATGATTTATTACTTCTGTGAAAAATATGTTCCGGCCCATAAGAAACAAGCTGCCTTTCAGGAAATATTTAACTTAATGCTTTCCCTACGCTTTCCCTAAACCTGAAGAAGAGAGTCTCCCACAAGCTTGGGGGAGGCTTCTCCAATTACTTAATGTTTTTCATGATCATCCTCTCAAGAAAATGAAATTCTTGATATCTTTTATAATGGACTAACTGATGCTTCTAGGGACTACCTAGATAGTTGGTTGTGTTTTTAGGGAATGAACTGTTGAACAAGCTGAATTACTATTGAATAATATATTGAGCAATGATAATGATTGGACTATTCCCGAACCACCTTCAAATCCAACTCCGAAGGAAAGAGGTATTCTATTCGTCGGTCCTGAAGATACGCAAGAGGCAAAGAAATCTATGAAAGAAAAAGGTATAAAAGCTGAAGATGTTAAGAATCTACCACCTATTGAACAAATACATGGTCTTGATAACCCGACACAGCTAGTAGAGGTAAATTCTCTCCGTAGATTTGATGAAAGAGATATTCCTTATAATAAGTCTACTAGCCAATGCTTGGATGAATTTGATAATTTTATTGCCAAACAAGAAAATTTCAATGGTTATGTTAGTAGACAATTGAAACATAATGCTTATATGCTTGATCGCTTGGGTGATTATTTGAGTAGAACTGTCAATAATCTTAAGCTTATTAGTAAATATGCTTCCATGGTAACCACTCAAGTAGAACAAGTACTTAAGGCTCAGAATGATTTGCTTAATGAGATGAATAGTAAAGACAATGATCATTCTGTTAAAGTTGTGACTAGAGGTGGTAGAATGACTGAGGAACCTTTGTATCCTGAGGGCCATCCTAGGAGAATTGAAGAAGATTCTCAGAGAATTAATACTGATGCACCTATTCCTTCCAATAAGAGTAGGAAAAAGAATGATGATAATACTTTGCATGCTGCTAGTGAACCTGTAATAGATACGTTTGAGAATCCAAATGATATTTCTATCTTTACTGGAATCAGAAGATTTGCCGTCTACCTCCTCTTTGCCGTCCAGGCTCTTTGCCGTCCGCTGGCGGATGGCAAAGAACCTAAGGTCTTTGCCGTCCACCAGTGGACGGCAAAGCGGCCTTTACCGTGGATTATTTAGCCGGACGGTTTGTCGTCCGCTAGCGGACGACAAAGCCTTTGCCGTCCGTGTTTCATGCCTTTGCCGTCCGAGATGGCGGATGACAAAGTACCTGTTTGCTGTAGTGTATTTCTGATGCTGAGACACAATCTGGTGATGAACATGAGCATAGTGATAACATTAATAATGATGTTCATGCTGATGCTCAACCTAGTAATGATAATGATGTGGAGATTGAACCTGCTGATTATCTTGATAACCCACAACCTAAGAATAAAAGATAAGATAAAAGAGACTTCCTTGCTAGGAAACATGGTAGAGAAAGAGAACCATGGGTTCAGAAACCCATGCCCTTTCCTCCTAAACCATCCAAGAAAAAGGATGATGAGGACTTTTTTATGTATGCGCTTGACTGATATTTTGAAAATGTCTCCTGATGCTAAGTATATGAAAGATATTGTGACAAATAAAAGAAAGATACCGGAAGCTGAGATTTCCACCATGCTTGCTAATTATACTTTTAAAGGTGTAATACCTATGAAACTAGGAGATCCCGGAGTACCTACTATACCATGCTCTATTAAAGGAAATTATGTTAAAACTCCTTTATGTGATCTTGAAGCTGGTGTTAGTGTTATGCCTTTCTCGTTACACCGTAGACTTGATTTGAATAAGTTGACACCTACTAAAATCTCTTTGCAAATGGATGATATATCAACTGCTCGACCTATCGGTATTTGTGAGGATGTACGTGTCGTAGTTGCAAATGCTACTATCTTGACAGACTTTGTTATTCTTGATATTCCCGAGGACAATAGTATGTCGATCATCCTTGGTAGTCCCTTTTTGAATACTTCAGGGGCTTTTATTGATTGCAACAAAGGCAATGTCACTTTTCATATTAATGGTAATGAACATACGATACACTTTCCGAAGAAACAACCTCAAGTTCATAGTATCAACTCTATTGAAAAAACTCCAACAATTATTATTGGAGACTTTAAGTTCCCTCTTCCTACTGTCAAAAAGAAATATGATTACTTATTGTTGGGGAAATGCATATCCCCATTGAGGTAACTTAGTGTTATTCGAAAATTCTTTGGTTTCATGATATTCGAAAGAAGTTTGTTAATAAGACTTGATCAACCTTAGTGATGGATTCCTTTTGATGAGCATGGGATGGATGAATTTAGAAAGCACAACTTCCTGCACCTTACTTTTACTTTCTGTTACCTAGATGAAATTAAGTAAAAAATGCTATTATTTTCCTGTTTTTTGAGTTTTCCGTGCAATAGAAAAATGACCTGAAAATAAAAGTTCCCAGAATCCCCTGAAAATTTAGTATGATTTTTTCTGGAATATTTAAGAATTTTTGGCACCGAGAATGCATCAGGGGGCTCACTACAACAAGAACCCCCCTTCAGCAACGCATCAATGTGTTGTTGTATGTCCGTATAAGCGTTGCTAACGTCTACACCAACGGATTTATATGAGTTGTCATTAGTGGCGTTGGAAAGGTCTACAACAACACATATAAACGCGTTGGTAACCAACATGAATATGTGTTGTAAGGCCGCAACGTATAGAACTAGCGCCTAAGAACACTTTGTATGCGTTGGTGGCTGGGCCGTAAAAAGATCCTTATAATTCGTAGAAGAATTGTTGCATAGCTTGGACAATTAATGGTATTTTTTATATCAAAATTCTAAACTATGATGTCAATGCTCATAGTGCATAGGAGACACAAACATAATATTTAGAAAGGTCCCATATATTAAATCAGCTCAGTTGATTTACAATGAACATGATACAAAGATTATAGTATGTGAAACTATTCAGTAGTTGCCTGATTCTCAACCTTGCAATCAACATGTCTGCCATCTAAAACATAATGTTTGAAACATTGACTTGAATGACATTCTAAAACCTAATCTAAAACTATCTAGTAGTAGCCTCCTTCTCGATCTTGCAATCAACTTCCAAGCCATGCATCATCGATTTATCTTGGCAATCTGCAACAACAAAGAAATGAGAAAAGAATGATCAGTAATAAATTGTTGCACACCATGTTGGATTCCAAATAGTAGAGAAATGAGCATACTTTATCATTAGATGGATCTTTGCTTGATGCTCACATCTCCATATATCAAAGAGAAAGTTCCACTTCACATACAATATGTTGCTTCACTAAACACGTTGCTGAAGTTTTACTTTCTCTGAACAACCAAGCACAGGAAGAGAATAATCGTTCCATTATCCAAAATATGTCATCACCTATGAAGGGCTTTGATATATCATAATTTTAACATTCTTTTACAGTCCCAGCCATAGAGAGAGAAAAGATAGCCTTAATTATGAACCGACCATTCATATGTTGATTGAGTTAATAAACACCTTACAAAGAATATAATGAAGATACAGTGAGGTACATGCCCAAAAAGTATGTGCACCGACAAATAGTGCAGGCTTCATTAAAAACACAGATGTGCAGGTACCACAATAGTGCATATATAAATGGAGAGATCTAAAATTTCTAGAAATACTTGAAGTTGATAGAAAATAATTTGCACAAAACTAAATCAGGTGGCTGTATTAAATGTTTACAAGTGTGTTTCCTAAAGATTTTGATTTATATATACGCTTGACAAAAATACTAATCTGAGTGAATAAAAAATCTTTTTCAACATGAGTTTTTGAACACACTATATATGATGCCACTTAAATCACCTACAACTTTACAAGCCAACATTATTCATGCAGTCGTACCTCCATCTACAGAAGTAGCCCGCTATATATGCCCTGAACTTTATCCCAATGATGAATATGTATGAAAGTTTGGCTCTGTAAAGAATGATGGATTCATTTCATAAGTACTTGCAAGCACATTTACGTAGATATAATAAAACCACTGACCAGCAATCTTTAAAAGTCTTAACAACAATATTAATTTGTAATGATATACCTTCAGTTTAAAGTTGACTCACATGAGTTGTGACACAAGGTCTAAAGACTCTAGGGATCAATATGTCGTGGAAGACGGCGCAGAGCAAACATTGTTGTGAAGACCAATGCCGCGACACTACACCAAGAGATCAAGCATTAGGCTGCTAGTAGCAGCTGCTACTATGCTCTAGGATAACGGTGAAAATCTAGTGTGAACCGAAGTTACTATATCAAGCTGGTGAAAGTGCAGAACATGCACATACGCAGGTCACGATCGGATCGATTCATCGATCAAAATAAGCTGACCACGATCATAAATGGGCTATTACCTGGTGGCTTCGGGATTCTCTAAATTGATGCTAGTTCATTAATACATTGGCTAATCAGTAATTAGCTGCATCTAGCCGGCCGTTAGCATGTACATACACAACGGTGCAAGCCAACAACCACAAAGGTGGATCAGGAATACTATAATACTAAGAAATTGTTAGATGAATGGACTTTTTTCTACAAGGTAGACACCTTAGTCTTTATATACTAAAAGTCGGGCATGAGCCGATCTTTTGTTCTCACCTTCCAAGGAAAGTATAAGATCAAATCCACCGTAGTAGCATTACTAAGAAAAAGTAGAATCTCTATTCCAAAGGATTGAGAATATACAGGTTCCATCATCCAGCCACATACCAAAAAGTAGTATCGCATACCTACAAGAACACCCAGAATTGGAAGTCTCCATTTTAATAGCCATCATGAGTGTTTGCCTGTCTTCTAAAGTACCAACGAACTGGGCCGATTAAGTGAACCGGCGGGAAGCAAAGAGAGAGGGGTGAAAATAAAAAATTACCATGACGTTGAGGTTGCAGAAGCCCTTGGCGAGGATGTGGGATTGGCGGAATAGGTGCAGATGACAAGCACGAACAAGGGGACGACATCTACGAGGATGGAGATGAAGGAGATGCTGGTGATCTTGCCTCCTATGAAGACTCTCCTGCTCCAGAAGGTTGCGCACCATATGGTCCGGCAAGTCGCCGCCTTGCCCGCTTGCACCGCCGCGACGGTCGACATCGTCATCCTCCTTCAATGCCGCAGGGTTGGCATGGGTATCCTAGATTGGTCTGGGTGGGAGGGGGGTGCTGGAGAGATGGGGAATTCCTCAACGTTAGAATCACGGGGTGCAGTTGAGGTGGTTGAGCGTGGAGGACGGAGACGAGCTGGATGAATCTGGATTAGGGATCACACCATAGAACGAAGGTCGGCGGCAGTGGCGTGTGCGGTGTGCCTTACTTATCAGGAGGAAGTGGGTTGTTTCCTTTACTCTTTATATTGGAAAAATGATATTTCGTTAATTGTTGAAGGGAGTGGTTAATAGTAATGGGAAGTGGGAGCTGCAATCCAGCAACACATGGCTATTTCGTTGGAGGGTATATGTTGCTATAGAGGGGTTCGTGGTGTAGTGGCTGCACCAGTGGGCCACAAGCCTGCAGGGCGCGGCCACCCCCAGTCGTGCCCTTGAGTCTTGTGGGTCCCACGTGGCCCCTCCACTTATTCCAGCACCTATTCACTTCATCTTCCTCCAGAAAAAATCCCACGATTGCTTGAACCCGTGTTCTAGCTCATCTTGCTGCCATTTTTGATCTCCTTGCTCAAAGCCCCATTCGCAAAACTATTTTAGGAGATTGCTCAATTGGTATTGACTCCTCCAATAGTCCAATTAGTTTTTGTTCTACTGGCCTATACATTGCAAATTTTTGTTGTTATGGTGACCTTGTTCTTGAGCTTGCATGTCAAATTTGTATGGTCCCAAGTAGTTTTGATGCATGATATAGTCTCTAGGCACTTGAGGGAGTAGTTGCTATGAGTTTTGTTGAGTTTTGTTCACCTTTATTTTCAATCACTAAAAATTTCAGAATTTTTCAGAAATGTTGAGAAGGTTACTAAGAGGTTCTTCAAGCCGGGGTTCTAAGGAAGATGGAAATGAAATGAAGGAGAAACCCAAATATAATCTCCCCCGCGTCGTAGAAATCCGACCATGTGAATGGCCATGTGACACATTCTTGAGGGCGGCTGGAATTTATGAAGATTTCTATCATTTGGCGAAGAATGCAGGCATCACCGACTTTGTCAACGATAAGTGTGACCAGTACCTCTTGCTCACTAATACCTTTGTGCAAAATTTTCACTTTCATCCTAGGAAAGACCCTCCTACAGTAGAATTTCACTTATATGATTTGCTTAAGAAAATGAACCTTATGATTTTTGCAAATTTTGCAAGATAACCTATGAAGGCAGCATCACGGGACCACATCCTCGAGACATGGAAGATTTTATAGCCGCAATCATTGTAGGAGAAGAGAGAGGCGTGTCAAAGGCAAGAGAAGCTAGTTTACATTTTCCTGTGCTACGTTATTATTCATTATTTGGGGGAAGATGTTTAGTTGGTCGCTGGGAGAGTGGAAGCCTTAGTGCCCCCGACCTTGCTATTTTGCGCCATGCTTTACTTGCTGATAGAATCTTTAGTCTGGGTGCTATGGTGGCCCAATGGTTGAACACCAACCATTCGAAGGGGCCCATATTCGGAGGTATATATGCATCCCATTTAGCTAAACATTTTGAGATACCCATTAGGCTTCACGAGAAAGATGAGAAGCGGATACCCGCTAAGTTTTTATATTATGACCGTATGGTAGCCCATGATTTTATTAAGAAGAATAATTATAGGAGGATGCTTTACAACTTAGTATTTAGTCAGGGTACTTGTGAGATTATTACCCTACTTTCTTCCTCTTTGTTCGATATTCATTCAGGCAGGTACACTATTATGCCCGATGACATGTACCGGATTGGGGTTTGTCGCAACCTCCAGCACCTAATCAGGCACCGGCTCTGGATCCATATCAGACCTCGGTTTTTTAGTGGGAGCCACAGGAGATCGCTAATCAGTGGAACCATGAGTGTCCTTCGGAGTATCCTGGAGAAGGTTATTTGCAACCATGCCCCTAGACCAACTTAGGCCAAAATCCTAAGCTTGGCGGAGTACGTATTTCTTACCGACATTACATTCATGTTCACACACTTATTTCAGTCGTCGGTGTTATACTTTTTCATTGTACTATTCATGGTAGTTTATTTTCTTCTTTATGCTTTCTTCTTGTGTGTTTAATTAACTTTGAGGAAAATACAAAAAAATTAGTTCTAGCTTTACTTCCTAGTTGCTTAGTTGTAGCATTAAAGAGAAAACGCAAAAAGATTTCTCGTTCTTCTTTTTGCTTGTTGGGAGCTTTCCCATGTAAATATTTTTCCTTTCTTTTCTTTGGGTCGTAAGGAGAAGACCACGATGACGTGTTGAGTGGCTCTCATATGCACTACTGTTTATCTTACGAAGAGCCCATATTGACTTGTCTTCTCGTTTGGTTTATTGTTTGCAGATTCTAGCTTAGTCCAATGCACGTGCACTCTTATTATTATTCACATCGTTCAGTCATGCAAGTGAAAGGCAATAATGAAGATATTTGATGAAAAGATTGTGATGGAGAAAAGCTGGTATGAACTCGACCTATCTTGCTTTTCTAAAGATGACTAGCTCATCATTCCGAAGTCGGTAAATTATGGGTTGAACATGTTTGCAATAACAATTAGAGATTATAGTTATTCATGCCATGCTTAATTAGCTAAGAGTGGATAATGGTTCGTCTTGAGTGCCAACATGCGCATTAAAATGGTTGTGATGCAATATGATAGAATGGTATCCTCCTTTGGATGATTCAAGTGGCTTGACTTGGCACATGTTCATGCATGTAGTTGAAACAAATCAACATAGCCTCCACGATATTTATGTTCATAGTGAATTATATCCTACTCATGCTTGCATTCCATGTTGGTTAATCTCAAGGCATGTTGATGACAGTGTCACTCTCTAGTTGGTCGCTCCCGAGTCTTTTGCTAGCCTTCACTTGTACTAAGCGGGAACACTGCTTGTGCATCCATCTCAATAAACCCAAAGTTGTTCCATATGAGTCCATGATATCTACCTATATGCAGTATTTACTTGCCATTCCAAGTAAATTTGCATGTGCTAAACTTTAAACCTTCAAATAAATTTTCTGTATTGTATGCCCAAATCGTTCATGTGGCGACTGGGGTCTGTCAGTATCTTCCATGCTAGGTGGGTTATTCTCACGATATGTGTTGATTCACTATCATTCACGAGAAAGTGACTGGTAATCGAGATGCCCAGTTCCATGTTCAAAATAAAAAGCAAAATGTAATTAATCAACCCCCCCAGGACTGTGTTTGTATGGACGGTACCCGTGAATTCGGCTTGTCGTGGAGTATGACTGGTTCGTGGAGGGGGAGTAAAAACTTTACCATTCTGTTTGGGAACCGCTTATAATGTATCTAGCATGGAAGATATTGAAAACCTCTTGGTCGTTATGTGAGCAACGAAAGCATACCGCTCCAAAATCATTACCTATCTCTGTTTTAAAAGCTTGAGCTCTGGCACCTCTGCAAATCAATGCCTCCCCCTGTGAAGGGTCTTTGCATTTACTTTATTGTTGAGTCATCATCCTGTTATACAAAGCACCAGTTAGAGAGCACCATTGTTATTTGTATGCCTTGCTGTTAATTGATATTGAGTATGAGCATGACTGGATCTCTCTCACCGTGAATTACAATGTTTAGTCAGTCCTTGTTGTCCAGAGGTGCTCTGCATTTATGTTTTGTGGTCTCATAAAAGGGCTAGTGAGATACCATTATGTCATATTGTATCATGATTGTTTTGATAAATTGTTGTCATCCGAGACTTGTTATTATTGCTCGCTAGATGATTATGCCATTGATATAAGTAAATGTGAGACCTAAGTGTTATTGTGAATGTGGTTAGTTTATAATATTTGCTGAAAATATGAACATAAGTTAGACATATTTACAACAGCAAGATCAAATAGAGTTTGTAAATGTTTTTTTATCACTTTCAGTTTATCAACCGAATTGCTTGAGGTCAAGCAAAGGCTTAAGCTTGGGGGAGTTGATACATCTCCAATGTATCTACTTTTCCAAACTCTTTTGTCCTTGTTTGGACTCTAATTTGCATGATTTGAATGGAACTAACCCGGATTGACGCTGTTTTTAGCAGAATTGCCTTGGTGTTATTTTTGTGCAGAAATAAAAATTCTCGGATCGTCTTGAAAATTGACGAAGAATGTTTTTGGAATTAACAAAAAATACTAGCGCAAGAATTAACCAGAGGGGGGCCACCTGCAGGCCACAAGCCTGCTAGGCACGGCCATCCCCCTGGCCGCGCTGAGTAGGCTTTTGGGGCCCTCATGGCTCCTCCGACCTCCTCTCCAGCTTCATATAACCCTATTTGTTGAGAAAAAATCAGAGAGAAGAGTTCATCATGTTTCACAATACGGAGATGCCGCCACCTCTTGTTCTTCCTCGGGAGACCAGATCTAGAGTCCGTTTTGGGCTCCGGAGAGGGGAAATCGACGCCTTCGTCATCACCAACCATCCTTCATTACCAATTTCATGATGCTCTCCACCATTCTTGAGTAATCTCATCATAGGCTTGCTGGACGGTGATGTGTTGGATGAGATTTATCATGTAATCGAGTTAGTTTTGTTAGGGTCTGATCCCTAGTATCCACTATGTTTTGAGATTGATGTTTCTATGACTTTGATATGCTTAATGCTTGTCACTAGGGCCCGAGTGCCATGATTTCAGATCTGAACCTATTATGTTTTCATGAATATATGTGTGTTCTTGATCCTATATTTCAAGTTGTAGACACCTATTACAAGTTATGATCCGCATCCCCCTGGGTGATAATAACTGGGATTCTTTCCGGTGATTACCGTAGTTTGAGGAGTTCATGTATTCACTAAGTGATAATGCTTTGGTCCGGTTCTCTGTTAAAAGGAGGCCTTAATATCCCTTAGTTTCCAATAGGACCCCGCTGGCACGGGAGGGTAGGACAAAAGAAGTCATGCAAGTTCTTTTCCATAAGCACGTATGACTATATATGGAATCCATGCCTACTTTACATTGATGAATTGGAGCTAGTTCTGTGTCACCCTATATTATAAATGTTGCATGATGAATGCCATCCGACCTAATTATCCATCACTGATCCATTGCCTACGAGATTTCCGTATATTGATCTTCGCTCAATTACTTTTTCGTTGCTACTATTACAAACACTACAAACTGCTACTATCACTTGCCACCGTTACCATTACTACCATATTACTTTCCTACTGAACACTTTGATGAAGATATTAAATCTTTCAGGTGTGGTTGAATTGACAACTCAGGTACTAATACTCGAGAATATTCTTTGGCTCCCCTTGTGTCGAATCAATAAATTTGGTTTGAATACTCTACCCTCGAAAACTCTTGCGATCCCCTATACTTGTGGGTTATCACCTCCCTCCTATATATACTAGAGGATTTAGAGGGGAAATCTAACCCTAATTGCCACATGCTGCCCTCTTCTTCCCTAGACCAGTTTCTCCTCTAGATTAGTTCTGCGGTGCTTAGGCAAAGCCCTGTAGGATTAGTTCACCACCACCACCACGCCGTTGTGTTGCCGGAGAACTCATCTACCTCTTCGCTCCCTCTTGCTGGATCAAGAAGGCGGAGATCGTCATCGAGGTGTACGTGTGCTGAACGCGGAGGCACCGTCCATTCGGTGCTAGATCGTAAGGACCGTGATCATGAGCGCGAGACGATTCATGATTTGATCGCGGGATGGATCGTGATGTGATCGCGGGACGGATCGTGATGTGATCGCGGGACGGATCGTGATTGGATCGCGAGAAGGATCGTGATGGGATCATGGGACGCTCGGCGATTTGGATCGTGAAGATGTTTGACTACATCAACCGCATTTCTTAATGCTTCCCGCTTAGCTATCTACAAGGGTATGTAGATCCACTCCCCCCTCGTAGATGCTCATCACCATGGATAGATCTTGCGTGTGCGTAGGAATTTTTTTATTTCCCATGCAACGTTCCCCAACATCATTTTCGTCCATGAGACATCATATAACAACTTGGTCACTAGTTATAACAACTCCTCCTCATCATATTACTCATAATCACTACTCCTCCTCAGCATCACCATCAATTATAACACATTGTAGCACATAATAAAAACTTATCAGCATCATAGTCATATATAATCAACACTAACTAATTGTTAATAATACCTAGGACCTACTCCTGCTGCTCTCTCTCACGTAAAATAGCATAAAAATGTGTCGCACTCCTGCTTCATCATATTGGAGAATGCAGATGAACCTATCTCCTAATTGTGGGATGCGCTTTCGATTGCTGCCCCTAGTACTTCTTTGCGCTCCTTCACAATTTGGCTCCAGTCTTTGACTATTAAGACTTGCTGTAGGATCGAAAGTAGGTCTAGAGGGGGGATGACTAGACTACTTGACCAAATAAAACTATGCTTTTTCCCAATTTTAATTCTTGGCAAGTTTTAGCATTCATAGAATGTCAAGTACGCCCTACATATGCATGTCTAAGAGTATAGCAGTGGAAAGTAAAGACATTGCACATGTAAGTAAAGAGAGTGTAAGGAAAACAAACACAAGTGATGACACAAAGATTTTTCCCGTGGTTCTGATAGGTGGTGCTATCGTACATCCATGTTCATGGAGTCTTCAACCCACGGAGGGTAACAGTCGCGAGAGTCCACGGAGGGCTCTACCCACGGAGGGTTCCACGAAGAAGCAACCTTGACTATACCATGACGGCTTCCGTCCACGAAGGACTAGCCTCACTATGGGTAGATCTTCACGAAGTAGGCTATCTCCTTGCCCTTACAAACTTCTTGGTTCACTCCAAAACATGAAGTAGGAGGCTCCCAAGTGACACCTAACCAATCTAGGAGGCACCACCCTCCAAAATGTAATAGGCTCGGTAATGACGATGAACTCCTTACTCTTGTGCTTCAAGATGATAGACTCCTCAACACACAATCACTCTCTCATAGATTTGGCTTGGTGGAAGGTATGGGATTGGTGGAAAGCAACTTGGGGAGGCCAGAAATCAAGATCCATATGGTTGGAGTGGAAGATCTTGATCCATATGGTTGTTGAGGTCAAGATCTTCCACTCCAACCATATGGATCTTGATTTCTAGCCTTCCCAAGTTGCTTTACACCAATCCCATCTCTTCTACCAAGCCAAATCTGTGAGAGAGTGATTGTGTGTTGAGGAGTCTATCATCTTTAAGCACAAGAGCAAGGAGTTCATCGTCATTACCGAGCCTATTACATTTTTGGAGGGTGGTGCCTCCTAGATTGGTTAGATGTCGCTTGGGAGCCTCCTACTTTGTGTTGTGGAGTGAACCAAGAAGTTTGTAAGGGCAAGGAGATCGCCTACTTTGTGAAGATCTACCCTGAGTAAGGGTAGTCCTCCATGGACGTAGGCCGTCATGGTATAGTCAAGGTTGCTTCTTTGTGGAACCCTCCGTGGGTAGAGCCCTCCGTGGGCTCTCGTGACCGTTACCCTCTATGGGTTGAAGACTCCATGAACGTGGATGTACGATAGCACCACCTATGGGAACCACGGGAAAAATCATCATGTCTACAATTGCATTTGATCCTACTACCCTATCCTTTTACTCATGCTTGTTGTTACTTTCCGCTGCTATACTCTTACACTTGCATGTGTAGGGTGTACTTGATATGTTATGAATGTTAAAACTTGCCAAGAATTAAAATTGGGAAAAATCATAGTTTTATTTGGTCAAGTAGTCTAATCACCCCCTCTAGACCTACTTTCGGTCCTACAAGTGGTATCACAACTTTGGTCTCCATTGCATTGGTTTCACAACCTAGGAGAAGTATGGCATCTAGTGTCGGGACCCCAATCCTAAGTAATATGAATCTAGACTGTAACATATCACATCACTTTGCGGCCTCACGCATGGTAAGTTCCACGGCTGCAGCCTTACCTTAGCCAGGACCGTTTGCATCTTTTGGCTCACGTATGTGAACATGTCGCTGGCAATCAAATGACAGAGAACCCGGGCCGACATGACTAATCATAGAACCCAAGTGGCACATCCGTACAGAAACAGACATACATAACCCAGCAATGCAGGTGTCGGCCTCAAGCGTGTGTAGACGAGCCATAGCAAGCTACAAGGACTCCATTACATCGTGAGACATAAATTCCATCACTGCATGTAGACGAGTCGTAGCAGGCTACAGGGACTCCATTACACGGTGAGAAATTTCCCCGAAGGGACAAACACAGCAACAAAGAAGGATACATGCCGGTCAATCAATGTGTCCGGAGCAGTAGCAAGCTACCATGGCTCGGTGGAAGCACAAAGAGGCAGTTTCCCGTAAAGAGTACTACTAAAGGCACACAACTAGGTGTCGGATCCCATACATACCGTTGCACGTCACACGTACGCACCACATGCCCGATATGCATAGATACAACCATGGCATCACAACATAACCATACAACAACATGACTTTTATTTAAGAGGCTTAGACGAGCCTTGCATAATATGTTCTTACAGATAGGGGTCACATGAACCAACACTCAAGTCATACAAACAAGTGCATACAAACCAAGCGGAAGCATAAAGCTGTCTGAGTACAGACAGATGAAAGGGTAAAAAAGCACATGGCCTGACTATTTACAGCCCGCCACAGGCGTCAGATCGTAGCTGGGACACCAGCTATTCGACATCGTCGACATCTAGAAAGAACCCACCCGAAGGGTCCTCGGTCTCATCTGCAACATTTATTAAGCAAACATGAGTACAATTGTACTCAACAAGTCGTTAAAACAGACCTAATCTATTCATGCTCGTGTATCAACAAAGGGAGTGGTGGATTTTATGCAGCAATGCCAGTTTTGACTCATGGCTAACCTACACTACTCAATGTTAACCCTTTGTTTTCATTTTAGATATCGCACATGAGTCCACCAACTCCACAGCAATACACCACCATGGATTCACTTCCCTCTCCTGGGAGAGTGCCATCCACAATACTCACACTTGTCTTGATATTTTTATGAGTATCCATTTGATTATCTATGAACAACATAAGTTATCCAAGTAGTCCATATCCGAGGACGCGGCTATTCGAATAGTTTCATACCTTGCAGGGGTGTACTTCTTCACACACGCTCTCGCCACTTATCGCTCAGTGCTCATAAAACCATTCGCCTCGGCAACCTTCAAGCGGAAGCCCAGCGAGGGAGTCGGCCACGACCGTCAATCACATAAGACCTCTAGTCTAGGCTATCGCCTATTTGAGACTGAACCCGCACGGAAGTCCGACCGAAGTTTCCGCTACGACCCCAAATGATGTGCGCAGGGTTCCCAAGCCCACCATTTGGGTGACCCTTGGTACACCGTGCCACTGCCTACCGCGTCGTAACCCACCCCTAGGGTCAGCTCTATGCAAGGCCTCCAGCATGCTATAAACACCAGAAACTATTTGCAACTCCTGGGCTAAGGACTAAGCGAATGATAAGTCGAGAGGGTCAATTAAGTATCCCAACGTGTGGTAGTAACTAGTCTAGGATAACAAACACGGAACTCAGTTCCTAAGAACGGTCCCAGTGAGACAACCCGCTATGTACTCCTACATAGCCTCTCATCGCTACCTTTACCAAATCGAGTTCATCATAACATCATCACATCAGAACAACATCGTTTCACTCAGTTCATCACCTAGATGAATCTGACCTGACACAACTCTAAGCATAGCAAGCATAGCAGGCAAACTAAACTAAGCACGTCATGGCACAAGCATCTACCAGGTATGCTAGGTTGCAAGGTTTAGCTATTTATTGCTGCAATGTCAGGTTATGCAGCAGAATAGAATCATCTACCATGTGTGTCTGACATGTGATCGGCTGTCCTAATGCAATAATCAAGAGCAGGAGCGAGAGAGTAGGATGTTATCGGAATGATCAAAGGGGTTGCTTGCCTTGCTAGGTAGCGAAAAGGTTCTCTCCTTCGTCGGGATACTCAGGGGTATCCTCAGGAGCAGGGCCTACCGCAATGCAGATAAGAAACAATCAACACACACAAGTCCAACAATATGATGCATGATCATGGCATGATAGCATGTATGGATGGCCTAATGCAACTAGTGTTCATGTTGATTTGAAATGAATTTGAATATAGGTTCAAAATCATTCTTCATTTCAATTCCGAATACTATCCTATTAGTAATTGTCAATGTTCACCTATTTATATTTGTCTAACATGCATGATAGTAGCACCATTGGATTCATTGGATTTTTCTGATAAATTTTCATGTATAAATTATTTTCATCTGATTTACAGGTTAATTTATATGAATTTTTGAAGTTTTGAATAATTTCTGGAATTGTTTTTAAAATAGAAATTGCTTTTATTGCATCAACATGACATCACTATGACGTCAGTTGGTCAGCTGTTAGTGACATGTGGGGACCACATGTCAGTGACTCAGTCACTTAACTAACTAATTAAAACTAAATATAACTAATTAACAGAACTGGGCCCACTGTTAGTGACACATTTAGTTAATTAAATTAATTAGTTAATTTCTTAATTAGGGTTTGACTGTCAGGGCCTTGCCCCACCTGCCAGTGACTCAGGGGTCAAACCCCGTGGTCAACTCTGGCAAGACCCACCGGCGTTGAGCCGCCGGTGGCTCCAGAGACGGCGGAGGGTTTCGGGATCCCTCCTACGGCGACCAAAAGGGCTGCGGAGGGCACCAAACGGACCTACACACACGCGCACGTCCATTCCAACACTTCCCAGGAGCTGAGATGGTCGGAATCGACACCGGCGGCGAGCTGGGCGGCTGCCGAAGCTCGGGAGAGCACGGGCTCGTCGAACCAGGGTGCAACACAACCCCTACTTGGCACCTACGGACTCTACGCAGCCTCACGAACAGGACAGTGGCCTCTGATGGACCAGCTGGTCACCGGAGCATGGCCGGCATCGAGCTCGAGCGGCGGGGCATTTCGGACCTCGATGGAATCCGGCGATAGAGAGCTCAGTCGAAGGGGAAAGAGGGGGAAAAGGTCCAGGGGCTCACGGCGGTCGCAGAGACATCGAGAGCGGGCTCGGGGAGGTCCTGGAGCAGTGGCGAGCTCCACTTGCTTGCCGGCGGCCGGAGGTTGAAGACGACGCAATGGCGGCGATGGGGAGCTCCTGGCGGTGCATGGCTCAGCGAGGAGGGAGAGGGGAGCTAGGCGGTTCGAACAGGGGGCTCAGGAGCGAGGGGGAGCGGCTAGCGTGACGACGGCGAGCTCGAGCAGGGCTCGGCCATGGCAGAGCAGAGAAGGGGGAGGAAGAGAGGTGGGCGAGAGAGAGACGGAGCGATGGGGACGACTCTCTGAGCATATCCCCGTCACGCTGGCGAGGGGGATGCAGGCAGGCAGCTGCCAGCGTGGAGGCACAGCAGCGCGCGCGCTCCGGCCACACGCCCGTCCTCATGACCGCCAGGAGGACGATGACCTCCCTGGGCCAGGTGGGCCGGCCTCGCCTGGGCCTTTTCTTCTTTTCCTTTTTATTTCTTCTCCGTTTTCATTTGCTGATATTTGTTTATTTTCTTTTCAGGTACAAAATGACTTTGCAAAATATCCCAAGTATTTTCTATAATGAAGTTTAAATATTTCAAACTTGTCTAAAAAGTTTCAGGATATTTTGGAAACAAAAATAATGATAATGCTTTATTTATCATTTTCAGGGGCTTTATCATTTATTTTTAAATTGTTTTGATTGTTCCAAATAATTAAAATGGTCCCTGTTATAATCATGTCCAAATTTACCAGGCATAGGGAACATTTTTAGTGGGCATTTTGGATTTTCACCAAGTTTGAATTGTTTTAATGCAATGTGAGCTTGAGGTTTTCTTTTAATTCCCATTTCATGTTGATGCAAGAATAAAACATGATGCCAGCACATGCTATCCTAGGACATCTAACTAGGGATGTGACATCTATTGAAGGGAATTATCACCGGAGAGGTCCGTACTTCGATGGCACTAATTTTGCTAGTTTGAAGCATAAAAATGAAAATGCATTTGCTTGGTCATAATCCTATTGTTTGGGCTATTTTTCGTGTTGTCTTACAAGGTGAATTCTTTGTTGGCTTACAAGAGAACCGAATCGTGAAGGGAACGCGGAAGAATTGAGGATGTTGAAACTCAATGCTCAAGCATTAGACATTATCTTCAACTTCCTATGCCCCGAAGAATTCAGCAAAATCAGCCATCTTGAAGGAACTGAGTCTGTGATAGAATCCAAGTTTGATGTCCTTGAAGGTCAACTTGCTAAGTTCAAGATGATGGATCATGAAGGAGTCGCTGAAATGTACTCTAGGCTAGCTCTCAACACAAATGAGATTGCCGGCTTAGGAAGCGAAGAAATGACTGACAAGTTCATCATCAAGAAGATACTTTGAGATTTGGATGAGAGATATGACACCGTGTGCACCTTGATCCAAATGATGCCCAACTACAAAGATATCAAACCAACGGAAGTGATTGATCGAATTGTTGCTCATGAGATGACACTCAAAGACAAGGAAGAGATTCACCACAAGTCTAGTGGTGCTTACAAAGCCACAAGTAATGCTCCCGCTAACTCAAGCGACAACCTTGTTACAAATGAAGAGATAATCCTCATGGTTAAGAAATTCAACAAGTTCTACAAGAATAGAAGCAAAGTTCGTAGATCCAACTCAAGACATGAAGAGAAGCATTCGCCAAGTCGTGACCGAAACTGCTACAATTCTGGGAAGCCCGAACATTACTCCAATGAGTGCTCGGCTCCCTACAAAAGAAGAGAAGAGTCACCAAGAAGACGAAGCTCGAGAGATGAATCACCTCTAAGAGAGAGAAGGAGTAGAGATGATCGTTATGAACGAAGACCCTCAAGGATAAGTAGGGACTCGGAGAAGAAGGACAAGTACTACAAGAGCTACTCAAGAAGGAAACATAAAGATCATGTTGGTGAATGGGTTTCCGGCTCCGACTCCAACAACCACTCCGAGAGAAGCTACCACTCCAACTCTGACTATAGTCAAGATGATGGTGTTGCCAGAATTGCTCTAGTGACAACCAACTCCTATGATCTATTTGATTCACCAAATGAAGGGAGTGGAAGTTGCTTCATGGCTAAAGGACCCAAGGTATCACACCCCGAATATCTTGATTTTGATAGTGATGAAGATGATTTGCTTTATGATGATGACTTGCTATGTGATAAAACTAGTGATGTTGATCATAATGAACTTGATATTTCTCATGCTAGTCAAGATAGGTCAATTGACGATGATAAGATGAAAATAGAAGAACTAAAGAACTTAAGAATCTTAAGTTAGCCCGTGAATCTACTCTTGAAGATCATAGGGAGCTTGTAAGAACTCATGAGAACCTACGCTTCGAGAAGCTCAATTTGGAGCAAGAACATGAATTTCTTAAAGCTATCAATGACGATCTTCGAAAGAAGACTTTATCTTATCTTGCCAAATGACTACTCTTGTCTACGTTAATGCCTCAAGTCAAATATAAGCAAACTAGTAATGAATGCAAGAAAGGTTCTTCATGTAGTAGCAACAATAAAAATGCTAAATCCAATGATGTTGCTCCCAGTAGTTCTATTGATCCCACTAATGATGATTCTCCTAACCAAGTTACACTTGAGCAATAAAATGCTTTATTGAAAGGAATTATAGAGAAAGGTATCTACAAGAGTCTTGAAGGATACAAACAATTTGATGAGATTGTACGCAAGCATGGAGGATACCGGAAGAATCATGGTGTTGGCTACTTCAACGCAAATGGAGTTGAATGGGAAGAATGTCAATACCCAAATCCCAAGTTTGTTCCTCAAAAATAAAAGTATGAAAATACTTTTCCCAAGGGAAAAAAGCTGCAAGATGACCTTCCACCACAAGACACCAAGCTCAAGGGCAAGAACAAGCTCCAAGAGGACTTTGACTCTTATGAAGATGAGCCCCAAGCTTTGGTGAAGTGGGTTCCCAAGGCTACTACGAGCTCAAATTCCACAAGTGCTACTTCAACACCAAGGATCCCCATCGACTTGATGTGAGTCCCCAAAAAGAAGAACTAGAATGTTCTTGAGGGATGACTCCACCAATGAAATTCACTCACATTCATTATTGGCAAGATCTATTTGCAATCAAAATCAACCCTATGCAATAGTTCAAGGAGTCGCACATCCCTCAAAGGTAAGTAAGAGACAAGGTATTCAACAATTCAATGGACATCATCACATATGCTTTCCACTCCATGTACATAGATATTCTTGTATTTGTCTCTTGTGTGTTGGGACTAACCCATGTAGGTGACAAGAGTAAGGAAACAACAAGGATGCTCCCAACTCTTGGTGATCTTCAGCAACTTTGAGCATCCACCACTACCTCACCAACATGAAGTCTTCATCAACAAAACCCAAGGTTAGTTTATCCCTCTCATGGGGGGATGTCACTTCAAGGGGGAGCTTTACTCTAAGACTTGAGTCAAAGCATCTCTTAGTATGTGACAACATTAAATGCTTTATGTAAAAGTGGAAACCCCACTTGTGCTTAAACAATGAGTATGACCTATGATCAAGTACTCTTACTTGGCTCCTAAGTTAAATACTCATATATAGACGACTTTGGCATCACCCAAGTGCTTGTTAGATGCTAAAGTGTTTGTGCATGTTTGCCATGATTTCATTTGACCTCTTATTGTGTGAGCATGTTAGTCTGCATTTATTTACTCATTCGAGGATATCCAATTGTTTCTATTTGGCTTTTGATTTATCTTTTGCCAATTGGATATACAAGAATGCCTAGGACCACTTCTTTAGCTATCTATGCTTTCTCACCTCATACTCTATTCATGTTGCATCACAAAATTTGAACCAGTGCTTTTTGATCCCTCTGTGTGTGGAGTACTCGAAGTTCCGTATCGACAAGGACTGACCGTTAAAACCTCCTAAGTGCATCTCGGTGGAACCAACCACAAAATTTCGGTTTCACCGAATGCCTAGGGTTGATCTGGTTTTGAATCTTGCTACCATCGATTCAATTTTCTTGGTTGCACCAAGTTTCCCTGTCAGCTGATAGTTGAGGAACTCGGTGACACAGAAAAGTTAGAATTGGTGACACTAATAGTGGTGGGTACATAAGCTGTGGACCCCGACGCTTTGAAATTCAATCTCAATCGTCGCGCCTCAGAACCCTAAGCTCCCGCCTTCGAGATCCTCGGTTGTCGCCCTTGTCTCCCTGTGCTCCTTCGCCGCCGATGAAATCCTCTCCCTCGTCCCTGTCGTAGAGGATCCGCGCCAAGTTAGGGTACGGATTCGACCTCTTTTGTGCTCCTCGTCCGATTCTCGCGCAATGGATTGAAGTTTATCTATAAGCCTCTCTTTTAACATACTCCTATCCACTCAAAAATTCAATATTCTAGAGAATATTAGATTCTCTAGGGTTTTGTCGTCCGCCCGATGGAACTCGGTGGAACCGAAGAGAACAAATCGGTCTCACCAATTTGACTTTCTGTGTTGCTGAAAACTGTCTTGGTGGAACCGAGTACTTCTTTTCAGTCTCACCAAAAAGAGTGCCAAGGTTTTGTTAAGAGGGACAATTAGTCTCAGTGGAACCGAATTTTTTTGCTTCGGCTGTACCGATATTCATTTAACAGAATGCAAAAACTTTGAAAATCTATTGTTCAAACTTTCAAAAAGCAGCCTCATTTTGTGATGACTCATCTACTTCTGCTCTTCTATACTCTATTCACAGGGTCAGTATGTCAGATGTTGAGGACAATCAGAATATGCCAGAGCAGGGTGCTGACATGAGTTCAGGCACAAGCCTAGAGTCAAGTTCTTTTTCAGATCCAGGCACCCCTAGCTCCCATGGGTTGCCCAAGGCTGCTACCAGGACCAGGAAGAAGCTAAATTCTAATGAAGAAGATTCAGATTTTGTTCCCGAGGAGATTCTTTCCAAGAAGCAATAAAAGGCTGCTAAGAAGTCAGCAACTGAATCTACTTCTTCCAGAAGAGTTGTCAGCAAGGTCTATGCCAGCTCTGAAACTATCAAAGCACATGAGAGTGCTAGCGCCACAATTTCCATTGATCCCCCAAGGAAGTCTATGCCTAAGAAGGCAGGGGAGAAGAGAGCCAGAAAAAGGATCATTCATGTGATTGGCAGGCCTACCTCCATGTATGAAGATCCAGAGGAGGGTGCTGGTGCTGCTGCTGAGGAAGAGGAGGAAGAACATGTTGAGAAGGTTCCTCCCAAAAAGAAGGCCAAGAAACTTTTGGCTGATGCTATGCCAAAGTCTGGCACATCCAAGAGCACCAAGCCTACATCCAAGAAGTCTGCTGCATAGAAGTCCAAGTGGACTACCAGAGATATTCCAACTTTTGAGAAGAACAAGGGAACTGCCTCCAGATTTGAAGATGATGATGACTTGACAACATTAATGAAGCTCAGACCACATCTTCCAGTACATGATGTCAGCCACTTAGTTGCTGAAGATATGAAGAAGAGGAAATACTCGGTATTGAGAGCTTGGAGAGCTATAGATCCTTATGCCTAGAGGAAGAAAACTGCTGTTGACTACAGGTTCTATACCAGAGAGCAACATGACTTTTATGAGACAGTGCAACTAGACAAGAGTCCAGCTGTTAGCGATATGAGATATGTTGATTGGAAATTCATTAAGGAGAATGAGCCACAATGCCATGAAGGATATGTATACCCTATCCCCAGAGACAAAGTGCAGTCTCACAAGCTAGGATCCATCTACTATCTGCAAGCAGGCCTTCATACCATGAACTCTATTCCGAGGCATACCTTGATACCCAAGTCAGCATATGACAAGATGATCCGAGGCTACTCCATTAACATGTTGATCCACCTTGACAGACATAACATGATTAGAGTTATGGATTTGGTTGTCAAGACAATCAAGAGGGCTGCTGCTGATCAATAGCGCTCTTGCTGCCATGCACCATACGTCTAGATGCTTATCAACTCTCAGTTGGAGAAGCACATATTTGCTGTAGATCATCCACATCTGCCCCTACAGCCAGAACTCGAGAATAATGTTGTTGTGATGGACCCAGATCATCCCACATCAGCTACAGCACAGGCAGAGGCAGAAGCAGTTTGTGCCGCTAGTGCTCAAGCCTCTAGATCCTGAAATGAGCAAATGGATCTTTTGATCTCAGCAGTTCAGGGCATGCAGAAGGATATCAGGGGGATTCTGGACAACCAGAACAGTCTCTTGAGGATCTTTGAGACAAGGATCAAGACTCTTGGTGATAAGGTGGACAAGTTGTCAAAGACAGTTATAGAGCTTCAGAAGGAAGTTGACTCAGTGCACATTCCTCGGGTCTCTTCTACTTCTTCTTCTTTTGTTGATGATGATGATGATGAGGATGGATCACCTCTCAGGCCGAGCACACAATTCACTACTCAGTCTAGATCAGCTAGAGTGCCTGCACCAGACTTGAGGCCCTCTTCATCAGCTCCTGCTACTATCAGCACAACTCCTGCTCCATCAGCTCCAATACCTCTAGTGTCTACTCCAGCTCCATCCACGACATCCGCAGAGATCTTCGCCGATGCTGTTCTCTCAAATCCTTCATCAACAACCGGAGGAGATCAGCACAAGAACGCTTAGATATATGCCTTTGAACCTTTTGGTAACTTGTTGCCAAAGGGGGAGAAGTGTATATAGATCTTTAGGCTTCAAGTGAGAGAGCATTTGGTGTTTGTTGCTTGATTTCAAAAACAATTGCTTTTGGTTGCCGTGATACACTTTTGTTTGCTTGTGATACACGTTTGATGATGTTTGATCATACTCTTTAATGTGTGATGTTACTATTTCCTATCATCTTAATGCTTATGTGATGATCATTCATCTTTTCTTGATTGTGTTGTGCTATGATGTTCATTCTAATTATTCTCGCACGCCACCAAGTGGTATGTGACATGTGAGAAGTGACCCATGTACCTAATCGATTGTGCATTTGCATTCTAACGCAAATTTAAAATAATGCACAAATTTAGGGGGAGCACTTGCTTATCACATACTTTTCAAAGCGACGATTATATTCATTGATTATATCTTTGTGGAAGCTCTGATATATATGTTGTCATCAACTACCAAAAAGAGGGAGATGGAAAGCACATTTTCTCCCTTGGTGGTTTTGGTAATTAATAACAACATATGAGTCATTGAACTAATGTTTCCACCAAGTATATTTCATGAAAAGTTCAATGATAGGGATGGCAAGAGGATTGAGGAGATTATGGAAGTACCCCAAGATGCAAGGAAATCGGTTGGCCAAGCTTCAAGCAAGAGGACTGTACATTTTATATTTGTGAGAAATCACTTTGAGTCCATAGGAAAGCCAATACTATTAAAAGGGGGTAAGTTTTTGTTGGTGAACAATATGCTCATATGTGCACAAGTGATAGTCACCAAAAACATCCACAAGCTCTCCCACCAAAGTCTGTCTATAGCCAAACATGGAAAATCGGTGCAACCAACTTTCCTATCCCGGTGCCACCGATTCCAAACCCTAGACAGACTTAGCCAAACCCTAGCCACTTCGATGCAACCAACACTGCTTTCGGTGCCACCGAGTTGGGTTGACAACTTTCTGTTACGCTAGTTCATACTTTCGGTCTGACCGAGAATGTTGAATCGGCGTCACCGAGTTTGGCAATTCTGACCGTTGGTCACCTTGTCGGTGCAACCGATTTTCCTATCTCGGTCTCATCGAGATTCAAAAGTTGCCACCTTTTGGTCACTTCAGTACAACCGAGATTAACACATCAGTTTCACCGAGTTGGTCATTTTGTGTGTAACGGTTCGATTTTTGGGGATGCCTATATATACCCATTCACCTCCACCCACTCGCAAGAGAAGCACTTAGAACAATTCCCCACTCATACCTATTGATTTTCTGAGAGAGAACCACCTACCCTTGTGTTGAGGTCAAGATCTTCCACTCCAAACATATGGATCTTGATTTCTAGCCTCCCTAAGTTGCTTTCCACCAATCCCATCTCTTCTACCAAGACAAATCTGTGAGAGAGTGATTGTGTGTTGAGGAGTCTATCATCTTGAAGCACAAGAGCAAGAAGTTCATTGTCATTACCGAGCCTATTATCTTTTGGAGGGTGGTGCCTCCTAGATTGGTTAGGTGTCGCTTGGGAGCCTCCTACTCCGTGTTGTGGAGTGAACCAAGAAGTTTGTAAGGGCAAGGAGATCGCCTTCTTTCTGAAGATATGCCCCGAGTAAGGCTAGTCCTCGTGGAAGTAGGCCGTCATGGTATAGTCCAGGTTTCTTCTTCATTGAACCCTCCATGGGTAGAGCCCTCCATGGACCCTCGTGGTCGTTACCCTCCGTGGGTTGAAGACTCCATGAACGTGGATGTACGATAGCACCACCTGCCGGAACCACGGGAAAAATCATCATGTCTACAATTATGTTTGATCCTCCTACCCTATCCTTTTACTCATGCTTGTTGTTACTTTCCGCTGCTATAATCTTAGACTTGCATGTGTAGGGTGTACTTGATATGTTATGAATGCTAAAACTTGCCAAGAATTAAAATTGGGAAAAAAACATAGTTTTATTTGGTCAAGTAGTCTAATCAGCCCCCCTCTAGACCTAATTTTGATCGTACAACAGCAACCAAAAGAAATTGTTTTTGAAAAGCAACAAACACCATATGCTCTCTCGCTCGAAGCCTAAAGATCTACATACACTTCTCCCCTTTGGCAACAAGTTACCAAAAAGTTCAAAGGCATATATCTAAGCGTTATTGGGTTGATCTCCTCCGGTTGTTGATGAAGGAGTCGAGAGAACAATGTTAGCGAAGTTCTCTGCAGATGTCGTGGATGGAGCTGGAGTGGATACTGTAGGAAGTGGAGCTGATGGAGCAGGAGCTGAGGTGACAGTAGCAGGAGCTGATGAAGAGGTCCTCAAGTCTGGAGGAAGCACTGTGGCTAATCTAGCCCGAGTAGTGAACTGTGTGCTCGGCCTGAGAGGTGATCCATCCTCCTCCTCCTCATCATCATCATCATCTGAAGAAGTAGAAGAAACCCGAGGGATGTGCACTGAGTCAACTTCTTTCTGAAGCTCTATGACTGTCATAGTCACCTTGTCCACCTTATCATTGAGAGTCTTGATCCTTGTTTCAAAGATCCTCACAAGACTATTCTGGTAGACTAGAATCCCCTTAATGTCCTTCTGCATGTTCTGAACTGATGAAATCAACAGATCCATTTGCTCATTTCTAGATCTAGGGACTTGAGCACTAGTGGCTCGAGCTGCCTCTGCCTCTGCCTTAGCTGTAGCTGAAGTGGGATGATCTGGGTCCATCACCATGATGTTATCCTCAAGCTCTGGCTAGGGGAAAATGGGGACTGTCAAGAGAAAATATGTGCTTCTCAATCTGAGAGTTGATAAGCATCTAGATATAGCGTGCATAGCAGCAAGAGCGCTTTTGGTCAGCAGCAACCCTCTTAACTTTCTCAACAATTAAGTCCATAACTCTAATCCTGGTGTGACTGTCAAGGTGGATCAACATGTTGATGGAGTAACCTTGGATCATCTTGTCATCTCCTGACTTGGGCATCAAAGTGCGACTCATAATGGTGTTCATGGTGAGGAGGCCGACTTGAAGATAGTAGATGGATCCTAGATTGTGATATTGCACATTGTCTGCAGGGATAGGAGTATACCTATCCTTCATGGCATTGTGGCTCGCCTTGGATTCCGTGTAGATACCCAAATCACCATCCTAAATGTAGCGACCCGACCTGAAAGGTCGAATCTCCGGTGTTTCCGTACCATCCCAAGATCATGTTGGTACACACACGGTACATCAATGTATATATCAAAGGGAAATCACACAGCTTTATAAATCGAAATATCATATCGAGTCCTTTATTACAATAAGAATTACAATAAAGTGGCTGAAGGCCAACTCACGAGAATAACTAATCTTGCGGAAGCTTCAAAGGTAGTTGAGTCCATCTGACTCCAAGGGCATCTCACCGAGCGTAGAGCGTATCATCACTCCTAGTCGGAAAAATACTCTACAACATGATACGTTGCAGCAATGTAGGTCAGCATATTGAATAAGCCGACAATGTCACAAAAGAGGGGATGTCAAGTAAATCATCTATTCTATATGCATATTTGGCAGGTGGGCTAGTAAGTTTTGCATAAAGCCAATTTTTTTCCTACTACAAGAGGGGGCAAAATATTATTACTACAATGTTTGTTGATTAATGAGATGGTTCCACCAACCAATTCTCATACCCAAGTTGTCATTTATACCCACATCAATATCATTATTTGTGTTGAGACTTCTAGATAGTTTCAGTTCCTTTGGCTCAAGTTGTCCATGACCATGGACACGGCTAATCGATTAGGTTTGGGTACTCTGCAGAGTTTTGCACACATTCCCCACAACATTTGATCGCCTCCGTTGGATTTATCACAATTCCGGGTGTTTGAGAAACGGATGACCAAAACATGGTCTTCTAAAGGGTTTCCCGGAGACTCTGTCGGTGCCCATCCTTTCCTACCGTTCTTCTACATCTCGTAGCACCGCCTGCCCAGGGTCACCACGATATCCATCCAAGCCAGAGCCAGAATGGCTTGTGGCTGTGCAGGTAAGCCTTGGGTCCTAAAGCATCCATCCATCTCTTTGTGCCTGGGTGGACCTTTTCGCGTGAATACTGGCACTTCTCTAGCAACACCTAGGCTAACCACTGGATTCTCCAGGGCGCCGTTCAACCATCATCCACCCAGAGGTATGTTGAAAACTCGGGTCTTGAAGTCTTGATCATCTTGTAGGTCTTGAAATTATTATTTTCTCACAACTCTCATGAATCACACAACCAACCCCGCCTACTATTAGCATAGCAAAATATAAATCAACATTTCCCGGGGCCAATGTGTCAAAAGGGTTGAGGGGATCGTACCACATGATACTACATCAAGTAACCAAGTTTCCAAATTACCTACTTTGCATGCAATTGGGGAGATGGTAGAACTAATGCAATAAAAACATGGCTAAACATGATCAAAGTGACTTGCCTTGTTGACGATCCTCGAACTCAAGTGACTCTAGATAACAAGCTTCGCACTTCAGATGATCTAACGAATCAAACAAAGCACACAATAAGCATACAACTAATAATACAACTCAGACAATCAGCAAGATTAAAATAAAGCAATTCAATAGTATCAATCAAGAGAAAGAAATTCAAAACCAATATTTTTCTCACAATTTTTTGTGTGTCAAAACTAAAAAAAAGAAGACCAATCAACTATTTTTTAATAACAAAACAATAGTTAACAGAAACAGAATTAAATTTATATTTAGTAAACAGAATGAAATCCACTAAATTTTAGTGAAAAGAAATGCTACTAAAATTACAAATTTTTATAAAACACCACTTAATGTAGATACTAGAGTTTCCTATAGTATTTGAGTATGAAATGGAATTATTATCATTATTATTATTATTATTATTATTATTATTATAAACATAACATCACTTAACAGAAAATAATTACTAAAATTCTTTATTAGAAGACAGCATTAAATCTCCTAAATGTTTTGTGAAAAGTAAAACTAAATTGCTTTATAAAACTATACCTAATGGAAAGGAATGAAGATTTTCTATAACAATAAGGTATAAAACTAAACAATTATTTTTATTAATAGCAAGTTATTTCACCTAATGTTGAAACAACAGAATCTAATGAAAACTAAAAACAAAGTTAAACTAACTCAGATTCAAACTAAACTAAAATCAAATTAACTAAACTCTATTAAGAACTAAACAAATTCTGTTTTTGTTAAAAACACTAACCAAGTTCATCCTAAAAATTCTCAAACTTTGTAGGATAATAGGTCTAACTAATACAAACCAGTGACAAAAAGATTCATACAAAAAATATATTTTTAAACTCTAGTTATACAGATTTTAGTAATTTAAGAAAATTTGGTTAGATTCAAATTTAAAAGTTCAAATTTGAAATCTAAGACTACAGGATGAAACTACATGAAATTTGTGACCTAATGCAAAAAGAATCAATTAAAAACACTAATTAGTTTAAAAGTTACAACTAAAACAAAAACAGAAAACATTCTGTTTTCTAAAACAAAACACAAAATAAAAAAAATTCCTAGCGAACGGACAGGGCTACGTGGCGTGCTGTGATTTGCCGAGGTCGTGAGCGTGCGGGGTGTTTGCGGCGGATGACCGAAAACTAACGCGTACCGGTTCATTTTTATAAAATTTCTAATCTGGAGCGTAGATCCTAGATCTGATGGTTGCGGGTAGAGGTGGCAGCTTACAAATGAGGGGGTCGGAGTTCCGGCGACGTTGACGGCGGCCGGAGGTCGGAGATGCTCGGGGATGGTGCTGCGGTGGTCGAGGGCAGCACCCAAAATGCTCAGGCGACGGCGGCGAAGATACGTTGTCGAATGGTGGCATCAAAGGGGAGTGGGGGTGAGTGTGGCGACGGCCAGGACCCTTGGGGGTTTCGGGTGGAGTCAGAACTCCGGCGAGGTGGCGCGGTGGCGTTCCGGCGAGGGTAGAGGGGTTAGCGGGGTGGAACGGAGAGCGTCGAGGTCAGGGCTTTTTACAGGCCAGGTGCGGGGTCGGGAGAGGGAGAGAGGAGGGAGATCCGGAGAGGAGAGATCTCTGGCGACGTGGTCTGGCGAGAGGAAGGAGATGGGCGCGCGGATGACGCTATCGGACAGTGGGTCCCACGTGTCAGTGAGAGAGAGGGCGAGGTTAGCGCGTCGGTGACCGATCCGGAGGGATCTCGCGGTTTAAAGGCTGTGGGCCGGCCGGTTTTGTAATTAAACGCTTTAAATCTGTTTCCTTTCTATTTGTCCAGAGCGTTTAAAACTCTTTAATGCATTCAAATCATTTCCAAACATAGGGAATATATATCAAAATGATCAGGGGAATAAATGCTATCTGTTGGTAGTCTCGAGGAGTCTAAAAGGCTTTTCCTCGTAGGTTAGGTCACTGTTAACTTGTATGGCCTCTAGGGGCACTGTGTCTCTCAAAGGAATATTAGCCATCTCAGCATGGCATTTCTTCAGCTGGGAAACATGGAAAACATCATGAACTCCGGACAATCCTTCTGACATTTCCAGCTTGTATGCAACTTCGCCTCTACGTTCAAGAATTTTGTAGGGGCCTATGAATCTGGGTGCTAACTTTCCTTTAACACCAAATCTCTTGATTCTTCGAAGTGGGGACACACGAAGATATGCTCGGTCTCCCACTTCATACATCACCTCCTTGCGTTTGCTATCAGCATAGCTTTTCTGCCTGGATTGGGCTATCTTGAGTCGGTCTCGAATCAGTTTGACCTTTTCTTCAGAATCTCGGATAAGATCGAGACCAAATAGTTGTCGGTCTCCAACACCATGCCACATCAATGGTGTTCTGCACCTCCTTCCGTCTAAAGCTTCAAAAGGGGCCATCATCAGACTCGTTTGATAACTATTGTTGTACGAGAACTCTGTGTAAGGTAAGTTGTCATCCCAACTAGACCCGTAGTCTAGCACATAAGCTCTCAACATGTCCTCCAGAATCTGGTTGACTCGCTCAGTCTGTTCATCGGTCTGTGGATGAAAAGCTGTACTTAATTCCAGCCTTGTACCCAAAGTTTCATGTAGCTGATGCCAAAACTTTGAGGTAAATTGTGTTCCTCTATGTGACACGATACTCCTTGGAACTCCATGCATACATACGATCTTGGTCATATATATCTTGCTAACTTAGCACTGGTATAGGTGGTCTTCACCGGAATGAAATGAGCTACCTTGGTCAAGCGATCAACCACTACCCAGATGGAATCCTAACCTGAACGGGTCTTGGGTAATCCTGTGATGAAGTCAATACCAAGCTTATCCCATTTCCACTCGGGTATCCGCAAAGGTTGGAGTAACCCTGCTGGTTTCTGATGTTCCGCCTTTACTCGCCGACAAACATCACATACTGTAACATGTTCGGCAATATCCTTCTCCATACTTGTCCACCAGTAACTTTCCTTCAAATCTAGGTACATCTTGGTGTTGCCTAGGTGTATCGAGTATGGTGAATCATGGGCTTCTTGAAGTATCAACTTCCTGAGCTCTGGGTCATTGGGCACATAGATTCGGTTCTCAAACCACAGAGTTCCTTGTTCATCTTCACGAAAGTCTTTAGCTTTTCCATCCTTCATTATTTGCTTTATCTCAGCTATCTCCTTGTCCGATTTCTAGGCTTCACGAATTCTTTCGTTCAAGGTGGACTAGATCTCTAGTGTGGCAACATATCCTTTTGGAACTATCTCTAGCCGGAGCTCTCTGAGATCATCGGTTAATACCTGTGGTAATCCTCCTGCTATGAGTGTGTTCACATAACTCTTCCGACTCAAAGCATCTGCTACCACATTTGCCTTTCCTGGATGGTAATGCAGTCTCATGTCATAGTCCTTGATTAACTCTAACCATCTCCTCTGTCTGATGTTCAACTCCTTCTATGTGAAGATATACTTCAGGCTTTTATGATCAGTGTAAACATCACAACTATTTCTGATAAGGAAATTTCTCCAGGTCTTGAGTGCGTGCACTACGGCTGCTAATTCCAAATCATGGGTGGCATAATTCAACTCATGGGGTCGTAGCTGTCTGGATGCATAGGCTACAACTTTTCCCTCCTGCATGAGTACTCCTCCAAGTCCTTGACGTGATGCGTCACAATAAACCTGGAAGTCCTTCCGAATGTTTGGCAGTATCAACACTGGGGCCGTGACCAAACGTTTCCTCAACTCCTGGAAACTCGCCTCACATTCCTCAGTCCAGATATACTTAGACTCTTTCTTCAACAATTCCGTCATGGGTTTGGCAATCTTTGAGAAATTCTCAATGAATCTCTGGTAATATCCGGCAAGTCCGAGAAAACTGCGGATCTCCTTAACTGAGGTGGGTGACTTCCACTCATTGACTGCTTCAACCTTAGCGGGGTCTACTGCTATTCCTTCTCTGGAAATAATATGTCCAAGGAATCTGTCTTCCGTCAGCTAGAATTCACATTTACTGAACTTGGCATATAACTAATGCTCTCTAAGCTTCTCCAGAACTAAACGCAAGTATTCCTTGTGTTCTTCCTCGCTCTTGGAGAATATCAAAATGTCATCGATGAACACCATGAAAAACTTGTCCAGGTATTCCATAAACACCTTGTTCATCATATTCATGAAGTAGGCAGGAGCATTAGTCAAACCAAAAGACATGACTGTATACTCATATAAGCCATACCTTGTGGTAAAGGCTGTTTTGGGTATATCTTGTTCACGAATTTTCAATTGGTGATACCCTGATCGAAGATCGATCTTGGAGAATACTTTGGCTCCTACTAGCTGATCAAACAAGTCATTAATCATCAGAAGAGGGTACTTGTTCTTGATAGTCACCTCGTTCAATGCACGATAATCGACTACCATCCTCAAGGTTTTATCTTTCTTCTCCACCAAAAGAACTGGGGCTCCCTAAGGTGAAGAACTTGGGCGAATATATCCCTTATCCAATAACTCCTTAATCTGCTTCTTGATTTCTACTAAATCATTTGCAGGCATCCGATAGGGTCTCTTGGAAATTGGGGCGGTTCCTGGTAGTAACTCTATTAGAAATTCAATCTCTCTATCTGGTGGCATGCCTCGTAATTCCTCCAGGAATACATCTGGAAAGTCTTGTACCACCGGCACTTCCTCCTGAACAACTCTTGTGAGGGAATTTAACCGAGCACCCATCCGTGTGCGTCGGGATACATACTTAATCCTCTTGTTCCCTAGGGTGGTGAGTAAAATAGACTTGCTGGGGAAATCAAGATTTCCTTCATACTTGGTCATCCAATCCATGCTTAGGATTACATCCAATCCCTGGGATTCTAATACGATGAGGTTGGTGGGAAAAACATGGTTTCCTATATGGAGTTTCAAGGCGTGGCATCCTATCCCTGCCATCATCATACCTCCTGGGGAATTGACCTTAATGGGTTGACTAAGGGTTCTGGTGGGTAAACCATACTTTTCCACAAGTACCCTTGATATGAATGAGTGAGTTGCACTAGAATCAAAAAGTACCATAACTGGACGTGAATGCAATAAAAACTTACCAACCACAATCTCGGGCAGATCATAAACTTCTTCCACATCAATGTGGTTCACTTGAGCACGAGGAAAAGGATTTGGCTTCTTAGCTGCGGAGTTGCCGTTGTTGTTGCCATTTCCATTTCCTTGCTTTTTCTGAGGGCATTCAGTGGCATAGTGCCCTGTCTTCTGGCACTCGAAGCAGGTGATATGATTCAGATCCTTCTGGGCTGGAGCGAAATGGTGCTGGTTGCCATTCCCACTTAGATTGCCATTCTTGAAGTTGCCATTGTTGGGACGATTATTCCCATTTCCTCCATGGTTGTGGCCTCCATGGTTGTGCACGTGATGAGTATGTCCTCCATACTTACCGATCCCTGATTTGGTATTTCCTAAGTACGGGGAGTAGCGGGGCTTCTGTTGAGCTCTAGAGTGAGACTTCCCTTGTCCATACTTCCTCTTGCGGTTTTTGATTTGCTGCTGCTTCACCTCCAAGATGAGGGCCTTGTCTACCAGCTCCTGGTAGTTGTTGAAAGTAGCCACCATCGGCTCCATGCTCAACTCATCGTTGAGTCCTTCCAAGAACTTCTCCTGTTTGGCTGCATCATCGGCCACATCTCCTGGTGCATAACGAGCCAACATGCTGAAATCATCCACATACTGGGCCATGGAGCGGTTCCCCTGGCGTAAGTTGCGATACTCATGCTTCTTTAGACTCATGGCTCCAGCAGAGACATGAGCGGTGCGGAAAGCTAGCTTGAACTGCTCCCAAGTCACACCAGCAATGGGGTACGTGGTGGTGTAGTTCTCCCACCATGAAGCTGCTGGTCCCTCCAGTTGATGGGCGGCAAAGCGCACCTTTTCAGCCTCAGTGCATCCAGCGGTGGTGAGTTCCCTCTCCATCTTGCGAAGCCAATCATCTGCCACAATGGGCTCAATGCTACTAGGGAAAGCTGGTGGATTCATCCTTAGAAAATGGGTGAGGTTGTCCCCTTGAGGTGGAGGGTGGTTGTTGTGGTTGTTGGTCTGGTTCTGGATCAACAGCTGCATCAGGGCATTCTGCTGCTGGAGAAGTTGTGTGAGTTCCAACGGGAAGGTGAAGTCGGGCTCACGTCGCGGAGGCATCTTGCTGTTTTTAGAGGGGTGAGAATTAGAATAAAACAAGGACCTAAAAGGAAATTTCACTACCCATATGTAATGCAACAAACTTATCACACCAAACACTCATTCATTTATTCAACTCAAGGTTCAATCATCGAGATACAAATCTCCAAATCAAACTAAGCATCGACCTACGCTTTAACGAAAAAAATAAAGATACATGGGGGCATAACTAAAGTTCTCCTCAAAAGTACATGGTGAAGTGGCCTCCTCTGGTGACGCTCTCCTCATAGTCATCATCGTTGCTGATCAAGGGAGCCATGTCTCCTTCTAGGTGAAGATTTTCCCCCATGTCCAACTGTTCCTCCAGAGTTGCAATGCGAGTGTTTAGCTTATCGATCCACTCTAAGAAATCCTTGACTTCATGCTCATGCTCGTATTTGGCTTCCCGTAGGTCAGCTTCGAGATCAATCTCGCGATTCATAAGCCTCTTGATCGTCTTCGGGTCGGCATGTACCCGAAGCTCCGAGGTCCTGATGTGCGTCTCCAAAGTCTGGATATAGGAAATGGTGGAGTCTTCAGTGGGAGTGTTTATGATATTTCCATTGGCGTCCCTGCGACAAACCACGCTGAGTCCAGGTGAAATGGGACCACCCCTGTATTCCTCCTGAATACGTCCAAGGGCACGGTGAATTGCCATGTCCCTCCCAAGAATCCAGCTGGGTGCCACAAACTTGAAGTCGATGGGTTTCTTACGATTTCCAAAGGTCTTTCCAGGGATGTGCACCTCGATCCTATAGCAACCGTCTTGTGGAAAAGACATGATAGGAGTCCTAGTGATGCTTGGCAAAGCGATCGTTACATCCCTGACGATCTTCACCAGCTCCTTGCCAAAGGGCATCGTCGCGTCAAGCTGACAAAACTCCGTGATCAAAAATGGGATGAAGGTGGCCATCTATAAATTTTGAAATAAATTGGAGGGAAGTCAGAAATGAGCAGATGAGATTATAAGAATTTTAAAGAGAAATAAATCCTAAGGCTTTTCCAATCCTAGAGGTTACGTCCTACGGTCAGCGTGTGCTCTGATACCATCTCTGTAGCGACCCGACCTGAAAGGTCGAATCTCCGGTGTTTCCGTACCATCCTAAGATCATGCTGGTACACACACGGTACATCAATGTATATATCAAAGGGAAATCAGACAGCTTTATAAATCGAAATCTCATATCGAGTCCTTTACTACAATAAGAATTACAATAAAGTGGCCGAGGGCCAACTCATGAGCATAACTAATCTTGCGGAAGCTTCAAAGGTAGTTGAGTCCATCTGACTCCAAGGGCATCTCACCGAGCATACAGCGTATCCTCACTCCTGGTCGGAAAAATACTCTGCAACATGATACATTGCAGCCATGTAGGTCAGCATATTGAATATGATGGCAATGTCACAAAAGAGGGGGTGTCAAGTAAATCATCTATTCTATACGCATATTTGGCAGGTGGGGTAGTAAGTTTTGCATAAAGCCAATTTTTTTCCTACTACAAGAGGGGGCAAAATATTATTACTACAATGTTTGTTGATTAATGAGATAGTTCCACCAACCAATTCTCATACCCAAGTTGTCATTTATACCCACATCAATATCATTATTTGTGTTGAGAATTCCAGATAGTTTCAATTCCTTTGGCTCAAGTTGTCCATGACCGTGGACACGGCTAATCGATTAGGTTTGGGTACTCTGCAGAGTTTTGCACACGTTCCCCACAACATTTGATCGCCTCCGTTGGATTTCTCGCAATTCTGGGTGTTTGAGAAACGGATGACCAAAACATGGTCTTCTAAAGGGTTTCCCCGAGACTCTGTCAGTGCCCATCCTTTCCTACCGTTCTTCTACATCTCGTAGCACCGCCTGTCCAGGGTCACCACGATATCCAACCAAGCCAGAGCCCATAATGGCTTGTGGCTGTGTAGGTAAGCCTTGAGTCTTGAAGCATCCATCCATCTCTTTGTGCCTGGGTGGACCTTTCCGCGTGAATACTGGCACTTCTCCAGCAATACCTAGGCTAACCATTGGTTTCTCCAGGGCGCCATTCGACCATCATCCACCCAGAGGTATGTTGAAAACTCAGGTCTTGAAGTCTTGATCATCTTGTAGGTCTTGAAATTATTATTTTCTCACAACTCTCATTAATCACACAACCAACCCCGTCTACTATTACCCTAACAAAATATAAATCAACGTTTCCTGGGGCCAATGTGTCAACAAGGTTGAGGGGATCCTACCACATGATACTACATGAAGTAACCAAGTTTCCAAATTACCTACGTTGCATGCAATTGGATAGATGGTAGAACTAATGCAATAAAAACATTCAATTTGATAGAATTTCACATATATATCCAACATATCAACAATACAAGTTTCCAACATGCATACCAACAATAAGTTTCAACAAGCATACCAACAATAAGTTCCAACAACCTATCCAACATACAAGTTTGCGACAACATATCAAACATACAATGGTTTCCAACAACTTATCCATACATACATATCCAAAACAAGTTTCCATAAACAAAAAGGAAGCACAAGTAGAAGAGTACACTCCATCAATGCAAGCTTCCTCATCTATAGCAAATCTGAAAACTAGGAAAGATGAAAGTTAGAAGAAGAAGAAGACTAGCTAGAAGAAAAAGAAGAAAAAGAAGAAGAAAACAAAGAAGAAGAAGAATTTATATTATCTTTATTTTTCTCCTCTCCTCTCCTCTTATCCGAGGTAGTAATGCCATTTTCTAGCTAATTAAGCATATCAAGTCATTTGGAGGAAAAAAATGCGAAGTATAGGTCATTTTATAGCTACCCTAGGTAGAATGTATCATTTTGGAGGTCAGTAAGGTTATTATGTCATTTTTGAGGAAAATAAGCTAAGTATAGGTCATTTTGGAGGTAAACCAAGGTTATTATGCCATTTTTTTACATAAGTGAGCTAATTATGTCATAAATGAACTAGCTAAGCTAATTATAGATCATTATTGAGCTATCTTAGGTAGTTATGCCATTTTGTACCTAAGTGAGCTAATTATGTCATAAATGAACTAGCTAAGCTAGCTATAGATCATTATTGAGCTATCCTAGGTAGTTATGCCATTTTCTACCACCTAAGCATATCAAGTCATTTTGGAGGAAAAAATGCTAAGTATACGTCATTTTATAGCTATCCTAGGTAGAATATATCATTTTGGAGCTAAGTAAGATTATTATGTCATTTTTGAGGAAAATAAGCTAAGTATAGGTCATTTTGGAGCTAATTAGGTCATTTATTAAGCTAAGTATGCATTTGTTAAGCAAAACACTTGGGAAAACTTACCATCATCACGGAGGTGAAGGACCGATCGGGTTTGCGCCAGGGTGAGACGTAGAAGGACCTGTCGGGGTTGCGGCAGACGCAGAAGGATCTGTCGATGCTTCTCGGGAGGCACCCTGCACCAAAGATGATTTGCAAGCAATGTCTCCTTAGCATGATGCAACTCAAATGTGAATAGTAGTAACTAATGACCATCCAAATGAAACTCACCATGGGTGCTATAGCAATATGGGGCATCGACGGAGGGACCATTGTTCTGGCACACGGTCTGCACATTTTGTTTTCACGAGTCATTCATATTAGTTGGTGATGAAATGAACATTACGTGCATGATTTGGCTAATATGCAGCAGAAACTTACCACGAGGAGCTCGTATAGGGCCCGGTGAGACGCGTCCTTCCGGTTCCTCTCCTCCTCCAAGAGCTTAGCCGTCCTCTCCTCCATGTCCCTCTCCCTTTGTGCCGCCTGCCTGTTTGCCTCCGCTAGAAGCTCCTGGGCCCTAGCCTCAATGGCGAGCTCCATTGGTCGTGGATGAGGCCTTATCTTAGGATCAGATCTCGTCTGGCGCTTCTTGATCTGCGGGAGAGTTCTAGGATAACGTATCGGTCCATCCCCAATGGCTATCGAGCAATGGGGCCTCCCGCCACCAGATATCATCACGAGTTCTGGATCAAAAGGACTCTGGCTCAGGTTGAAGTCCTCCTCTTTCCTTGCCTTCCCCTCATCTCTGTACCTCATGAGCTTGTTATGGGAGGAGATGTTGCTGAAGCTTTCTGGATGATCCAGGTCATCCTCAGAGAATGCCTTGGCCTTCTTGTACGAGGCAGTATGGGCCATGGCATAGAGGTCGAATAGAGGTGGAACCTCCTTCTTGTTTTCTCGTGCCTAAAAGAGAGGAACAAAATATTAGTTAAAGGCTCAAGCTAGCATGAAGAATGAAATTGCATGAATCATGAAGCAAACCACATACCCAGTGATCCCCGTACTCAAACAGGTTGGATCTCCCTTGATGGTGTGGCACACCTCTCATTTGGGCACGCTTATCCTTGGCCTTGTTGTGTTCGGCTAGCCATTCGGGAGAGCACCACTCATCCACCAATGCCTCCCAATAGTCCATCCTATCCGCACACCATCTCGGGGGCACCTAAGTTAGACAAGAGAAATTTCAGCGCTACGCGTACGAATCAAATAAAAGAAACTAAGTACAAGGCCTTAACAATAAATAATTACCTTCATTAACTTCTCCTTACTCAGATAATTTTTGCGGCACTTCTTTTTGGCCCTCTTAATGTTAGTTGAGGCGTAATAGTCTCGAATAGCCTGCACCCGAGCCTTGTGCCGTAAGTTCTGAAGTAGGCGCTTGCACTCGGTTTCGAGAACAACAGCCACTTTCGCCTCGTGTTCCTCAAGACACCTGTAGAAGGTCTACAATCAAACAAGACAACACTGATTAGTACAATCACTAGGTGTTGTTAATTTTTAATACTGTAAAGGAGAAATTACCCAAAAGCGACAGATCACAATCTCAGCCACCTTCTCGCACAAGACACCGTCGACCATCTTCTCTGGCGGGGCCAGGGCAGCCATGTATAGCTCCCAGGTCAGTGCTACCCTGTGGAGCCTCACCCTGACCGGGCAGTTGGACCTTCCTCGGGAGGTGGTGCCGGAGAAGCACACCAAGGACCTGGTTGGGCCTGCAGACACCACGCTCCTGTTTCCAACCCCTGCAGTATGACAAGGCCAAAAAATTAGATATTAATTTGAAGAAACATGGAGGAAAAAGGTTAAAAAATAGTAAATGCACTTACTTCTCTGCATTAGGTGCAATCAAGCACCTCTGCTCGCGGGTCGTCGACACGGGCAGGAGCTTTGTACAACCATGCTGGTAGACCTTGTTGCCCTCCTCAACCAGATCGCCCTCTCTATAGGTGTCCTCAGAAAAGTTGTCCTCGCCACCATGAGCATGGCCACTAGCCTCCGGAGTCACGTGGGACGAAGACTCTAGGACCCGAGTCTCCTGGGATGAAGACTCTGGGACCAGAGTCTCTTGGGAGGAAGGCTCAATCACCCGAGGCTCGTCGACCCGAGGCTCATGGACCAATGTCCGAGACGGGTCCAAGTCAGACGGGTCCACCTGAGACGGAGAACTCCTGTGGTCGGGAGAATCAGTTGGGGGTGGCGGTGAGGAAGGCGCAGCAGCCTTCCTACCTCTAGCACCTCTCTTCGTCTTCCCCCGACCTCTCTCGGTCGAAGAAGAAGCTCCCGCCGGTGTCTGCATGCAGTGTACCTATGCTCTCCGGAGTTGCTGGGGGTGGAATAATAGCACCCCTCCCAGCACGCGTCAAGGAAGGAGGCTTAGAGCCCTCTCGACCCGATCCCACCATCTATCAACACCTACAATGATAAAGAGTGAATGAAATTAGTTCAACATAAAAAATTGAATACCTAATAACATGAACTAATTAATAATATATATGTACATAATAATAATTGAATACCTCACATTACTAATATTAATCTTCATCATCTATATATGCTTCGGGATCAATAAATGCATAATCATCATCACTATCAGTAATGACATGCTCATCAGCATCATCAATAAATGCATCAACATGTGGAAGACCTCTATGTAATCGGTCAAGCATTGTCAGGTCATCCGCAGCAGTAACCTCTTCTTCTTCCGTCTCTTCTTGTTCCCGCTCAGGGGTGAAGTCGGGTTCACTGTCGCTGTCGACCTCAATGTTCTGGGGTGAAGTAGAGGGGTTCTTGAAATGTTTCTTGGAAACACGTGTTTCTTGGAAGAATTCTCCTTCATCTATGTCTGGGTCAATGTGAGGTTCATAATCATCTTCATTGAGGGGAGGTGGTCTAAAATGTGGCGGCACATCATAAACGACATCCCAACCTTTCAAATTTGGATCCGTTTGGCAGGCCCACGGTAGATAGAAAACTTGGGTCGCCTGTTGAGCCGCAATATAGACATCGGGAACATCTAAATGGGTGCTTTTTTGATTTCGACTAGCCCTATATGTTCATGAGTCCTTCTATTCTTCTTCGGCTGGAACCAATAACATTTGAAAACTATGACGTTTGGTGGGTTTTCACCAAAGAATGTAAGTTCATAAATTGCTTCAACTCTTCCATAATACTCAACCCCTCCTTTGCCGACAGCGGAGACACAACAATTTGTAGACTTTTGGTCGGCCATAGATAGCTCTTTGCCAAAAGTACGAAAGCGATAACCGTTGATGTCATATCTGTCAAATGAATGGACCTTATAGTCAAAACCATTAGCGACTTGTCTCAATTCGGAGTCTGTACTTCATAAGCCTACAAGTTTAATACGAAAGGATTGTTGCATTAACCGAAAACTAGGCGAAGAAATGAAATCGTCTAATTAATGGAAATTACCATTTGTTTGAACCAAGAGATGAAACTGGGATAGCCGCCTCCATGATTTGCCAGAAGCTCATACTCTTCGATGGAATCCTTTTGGATCACCGCTCCATCCGAGAATTTGGCGATGTATCGACTGTATCACATATCCAGGAATAAGAGCATTTCAAAGGAATTAGAAGTTGCAAAATAATGTACCAAGAACTTACTGTATGTACGGTCACACTTCTGTTAGGTTGTTGAAGATATAAAACGAAATGGTCCGCCATTCTTCGACATCCAATGCTATTGATTTCGAAGCAATGGCTTGTGCGAGCTTCCCTTCGAATAGGCTGAGGTTGGATCGACCTTTCTCACGGTTGCCATCATTGTACCGAGGCTTCGGATTATGCAAATGACGATTCTTGGCTTTGTAGTGTGCTGTCATCAAGTTTGTCGCCTCCTCGGTAATGAATGCCTCGGCCATCGATGCTTCAACTCTACGCTTATTTTTACATTTTGCTTGAAGCGTATTCGGCATCCTCTCAGTTGCAAAGCACCAACGATTTTGCATGCCCCCCCAATCTTGCCTCGGTTGGGAGATGCAAAATCAAATGCTGCATTGGATTAAACAAGCCCGGTGGAAAGATCTTTTCTAACTTGGAGATCAACTTCGGCGCCAACTCATCCAGTTCGTCTAGCACGTCAGGCGATAGTTCTTTCACACAAAGAGCACGGAAGAAATAGCTCAGCTCTGCCAGTACTAGCCATTCATCCTCAGGGACAAAGCCACACAACATCACCGGCATTACCCGCTCAAGCCATATGTGCGAATCATGACTCTTGAGACAAAATATTTTCAATTTGTCATGACCCTCTCCCCTCTTTAGATTCGTTGCATACCCATCAGGGAACATCAACTGCATTTTCACCCACAAGATCATTTCCCTCATAGCTGGCCTTCCAAGATTGAACCATGCCTTTGGCTTCCTCCAGTTCTTCTTTCCTTTCGGTTGTCGAATGTTTTGTAATGGTCTATCACATAGAACCTCCTAGTCGACTCTAGCCTTAGGATTATCCTTCGACTTCCCCTCTATGCCGAACAATGTACAAAAAAGGGCCTCCAAGATATTCTTTTTAGTGTGCATCACGTCGATGTTGTGTGGGCATAGGATATCTTTAAAGTAAGGCAAATCCCACAAACATATCCTGTGAGTCTAGGCGTGTTTCGTATTATACCCTTTGAAATACCATGGACGATCTGGATCCGGCTCGAGAGCGTTTATCTGATCCAGGATCTATTGGCCTGTCAACGCAGGTGGTGAAGTGTTTTTGACAACTCTACCTTTGATGAAATTCTTCTTGTCTTTTCTGAACTTATGGCCAGGATCCAGGAACTGTCTATGCATGTGGAAGCTAGAAAACTTGCGACCCGCCCCCAGCCAACGGAACTGAAGAGCTGCCTTGCATGTGGGGCACGGAAACTTCCATGCACACACCAGCAAACGAATAGCGCATACGCCGGCAAGTCATGCATCGAGTACATGTAAAATACATGCATTTTGAAGTTCTTTTTTGTAGCGGCGTCATATGTCTTGATCCCATTATCCCAGGCTTCTTGCAATTCATCCTTAAGCGGTTGTATGTACACATTCATATTCTTCCCGTGATATTTGGGCCCTGGAATTATCAACGTCAGGAAAATGTTCTTTCTTTTCATAACCTCTCCGGGGGGGGGGGATTGAGTGGAATGGCAAATACAGGCCAACAACTGTATTGTGCTGCCGTCATACCATACACATTGAACCCATCCGTGCTAATGTGCGAGAGCCTGGCTTAATAGGAATGATAGACTACTCATATCAACAAGGAATTCCTTCTTTTCTGGAAGCCCATTCGAAAAGAACTCCAAAGTTAAGCATGCTTGGCTTGGAGCGATTCTAGGATGGGTGACCGACCGGGAAGTTGGTCCCGGGTGCGCATGAGTGAGGACAAAGTGCGTAGGAAAGACTAGTGTTGGTCTGTGGGGCCAGTCTAGATCCCACCAGGAGTAACGGGGTGTTACATGATGGCAACTCGAGGATGCCTTGGATCTGCCGCTTTATCCTTATGTAATGCATTGAAGTGCTTCCACGCAAAAGCGTCTGAAGTGTGTCCCAATATCGGATTCCCATCTGCATCTAGTTCTGTTCCTTTGCCCAATTTATGCCATGTCCTCTGTCTGGCCATCTCTTCATCCATGAAAAGATGTTGAAGTCTTGGTATGATTGGAAGATACCGAAGAACATTAATGGGGATTTTGGTCTGACTCTTCTCACCCTACTGTTGTCTACCAGAACGTACCTGGAAGCATTGCAAATGGGGCAATAGTTCAAGACCGCATACTCAAGCCTAAATAAGGCACATCCATTCGCACAGACATCTATCATCTCATAGGGCATCTTAAGAGCATGTAGGATATTGTCCGACTGGTACAGGTTTGGTGTCAATACATGGCCGTTGGGTAGAAATCGTCTAAATATCATCATCATCGCGTCGTAGCATTCTGTGCCCAGGTTGAACCGAGCCTTCAGAGCCATTACTTGCACGATGGCATCCAGCTGACAAAGCTCAGTGTGCTCATGGAGAGGACGTTTTGAAGACTCCAACATTTCATAAAAGGCATTTGTAGATTCCTCCATCTCATCGTCCTTATCCCGAGCATCATCAAGGTCTTGCCCCATGTCTTCGATCCCGGTACCATGCTCGTCCGTGCAACGACGAACCACCTCAGCTCTGGCAGGTTGGGCAGACTCACCATGAAATGTCCAGACCGTATAATTAGGCATAAAACCCCACTTATGCAGGTGTTTAATCATTTGAAACTCTGACTTCTTCTTACAGTTGTCGCAATCGACACAAGGGCACCATGTTGTTTTTTGTCCATTTGCAAATGCGAGTCTCACAAACTCCTTGGTTTTTGTTATCCATTCACGGGTCATGTCTTTCTGACTAGTGTGACCGGTGTACATCCACCTAGCTATTGGACACACAAAAAATATATCCATAATTCAGCAAACTATATTCATCAGTTAATAGAGTTTGTCAGATTTATTACGTCGATGCAACCTAGACACTAGTAGGTAAAGATAGATCCTAATCCCACCCGAGTATGTGTAGATTGGGTTCGTTTTCCCATGCTCTGCTCCAGATCTGACGCACAATTTTGGCAGCAGCACCTCCCCGCTGTTCTCCTGATACACGTCTCGGCAATAAGAAGAGAGGATGTGTACCCGAAGAGCAACAGGGAGGCACTAACGAAATTCGGCATCGGATCCGAAGCAGAGCATATGGGAAAACGAACCCAATCTACACATACTCGGGCTGTCCATGGATAATGTTGCACAATTTGAAAGAATCACGGTTATAAATATGCTAATGAATGCATATTTATAGATGCAACCCTTTCGATCGGGAGACGCATAGTGGTCACACATACTGATGACTGAAGACACCTATAGCTACCAAGTTTCATCGGCGCGAAGACAAGAATAGAGGAAATGAAGGGGGCAAGAGGAGATGTCATTTGTGCTCACCCACGAACGCAGGGGCGGAGCTCGTCGAACGCACGGGGAGGTCGTCGAACACCCGACCCTCTCAGCGATGAAACAACTGCACATTTAAATCCACCTAATCAACATAAATATGACGTTCTGTATAATAAAATCGAAAAATATATGACCTAACTCATAATTCACAAATATATGACCCGTCGGCCTTTGGAAGGCCGAATATATGATCGGGGTGTCGGGGGTGTCATGTCGGGGTAGGGGTATTGTGTCGGGGTCGAGGGTGCCGTGTCGGGATGTCGGGGTGTCGTGTCGGTGTAGGGGTGCTGTGTCGGGGTCGGGGGTGCCGTGTCAGGGTGTCAGGGTGTCGTGTCGGGGGTTGGGGTGTCGATGGTGTCGTGTCGACGATCCTTAACCCGGTTACATCGGCGCCGACGCACCCCGTCACCGATCCTCGACCCGGTTACGTCGGCGCCGATGCACCCCGTCGCCGATCCTCAACCCGGTTTTCCTTTTTACTTTTCTTCTTCTCCTCTTCTCCTCCTCTTCTTCTTCTTCTCCTTGTCCTCCTCCCGCTCCTCCTCCTCTTCTTCTTATTCTCCTTCTTCTTTTTCTTCTTTTCTTCTCCTCCTCCGCCTCCTTTTCGTCTTCTTTTGCTTCTTCTCCTTCCTCTTCTTCTTATTCTTCGTCCTCTTCTCCTCCTCTCTTCTTCTTCTTCTTCATTTCCTCTCCTCGTCCTCCTAACTAACTAACTAACTTACTAACTTAACAGAAAAAATAACTAACTAACTTTTTTTCTAACCTAATAAACTAAACTAAACTAATTAAACCTAAATCTAAAAAACAGAAAAATCTAAAAAAAAGGAAAAACAGAAAAAACTAAACCTAACTAAACTGACCGGTGGGGGTCGGGGCGGCGGCGAGGTGCGGCTGCGGCGGGGTGCGGCAGCGGTGGTGCATCTATGTCGGCGGGCGGGGCGGCCTAGTTGGGGCCAGTGGAGGGGGGGCGGTGGAGGGGTAGGGGAGGGGGCGGGGAGGGGCCAATGGAGGACGCCGGGGCAGGGGAGGGGGCGGGCACGGGGACGATGGAGGAGGCCGGGGCAGGGGAGGGTCCAAGGCGAGGCCGGTGGAGGAGGCCGGGGCAGGGGAGGGACGGGGCGGTGGCGGTGGGGGTCGTGGCGGCGGCCGGGGGGGGGGCAGAGCGGCGGGGCGTCGGTGGCGGCGGGCGGTGGGCCGGAGCGGCGGCAGGGTGGCGGTCGGGGGCCGCGGCGGTGTGCGGTCAGGGAGAGATAGAGAGAGACAGAGAGAGAGAAGAGAGGAGGGGGTAACGGGCCGTTAGATAGGAAGTTTTTTGCCGTTCGCTAGCGGACGGCAAATACTCTTTGCCGTCAGCTAGCAAACGGCAAAGAGGTGGGGTGGGCCATTTTCCTAAGCTAGCCTCCACTAGGCCCCCACCCCACCTCTTTGTCGTCTGCTAACCGACGGTAACAAATCTTTGCCATCAGCTGGTAGACGCCAAAGAGCTTGCTGATGGCAAAGCCAACCTTTTCCGTCTGCTAGCTCTTTGCCATCTGTTTTCTGCTAGCTGATGGCAAAGCCACTCTTTGTCGTCTGCTAGCAGAAGACAAAGATGTGGCCGACGGCAAATCTTCTGATTCCAGTAGTGCAAAGAGATTGTCTATTTTGTACACGAAGTGCATCCAGTTTTTGTCGTAACCCTCTCAACTTTGTAGCACATGCTATGTGGGTGAACTGATGATACCATGCCAACTTTAAACCTATTCAGAGTTCATTTGTAGTGCTTTTCAATTTCAAGGTCATTTAGCTAAAAAAATCAGTAAATGCATGAAAAATAGCAAATGATGTCAGAAAGGGTTGAAAATTGATGGCATGGCTTCGAATGGTGCATATGGAATGCACAAAAAGTCTGGAATTTAAAAAAGTTTAAAAAAATGAAAGGAGTTTTCGTTTGAAACCCTCATACTTCGAAAGAGATTGTCCATTTTGTACACGAAGTGCATTCAGTTTTTGGCATAACCCTCTCAACTTTTTAGCACATGCTACGTGGGTGAAATGATGATACCATGCAAACTTTGAACCTTTTCAGAGTTCATTTGTAGTGCTTTTCTATTTCAGGGTCATTTAGCTCAAAAAAATCAGTAAATGCATGAAGAATAGCATATGAAGTCAGAAAGGGTTGAAAAATGATGGCGTGGCTTTGGACATAATATTTCTTCACATTTCAAATGCCAAAACACATCAGTACACTACTATTACAAAGATTCCCCACGGTTTTCCGAAGTGGGATTTTCCAGATATATAAGTTTGGAAACTAACTAGAGAAACCGGTCACATCCCAGAGTGGGATCTTTGATATAAACCTTTTTCTTCACGTGTGTCCCTTTGCATCGTAACCATGGACAATCTTCATCGTTTAATTTGATGCTCAGGTCGACATTGACTATGAAGGGAGCAATTTCATGAAACTTTTCATAATCTTCTGACATGTCTGTCTTGTGCTCCACTCCCACAATATTTCTTTTCCCTGAAAGAACTATGTGGCGCTTTGGCTCATCGTATGATGTGTTCTCTTCCTTATCTTTTCTTTTTTCCGGCTTGGTAGACATGTCCTTCACATAGAAAACCTGCGCCACATCATTGGCTAGGACGAATGGTTCGTCTGCGTACCCAAGATTGTTGAGATCCACTTTTTTCATTGTCGTCGTTTTCTCATGACAGGTTCCATAGGGTGGCTTATCGTGGGTGTTGGGGCCGGAGGACGCCGACGGGCTCCGGGTGCAAGATTGGGCACGAGCGGTGATGACACGCGATGTACGCAGGTTTATGGCCCTCCGAGGGAGGTAATACCCCTAGTCCTAATTGGTTTAGTTGGAGGGGTGAGTATGTATACAAGGGTGCTACTAGAGCTGTGTTTGGAGGAGGAAGAAGGAGCAGCCGACTGGTCTTCCTCTACTGCTAGAGGGGGTATGAGAGCGATACGTGTGTGAGGGTGGGGGCAATCCTTTGTCCCCGTTGCATGGGTGGGGGGACCCGGCTGGCAGCCTCTCCGACTGGCCAGGGGGTCCCGCCATTCTCGTCGTCTCGTGACTTGTAGGGGCCACCGGTTGAGCGGTCCCATCTCCTGCTGGGGCCTGCCAGCCGACCCGATGATTGGCCCTCACGCACCTGCCGCGGCACGGGCCGCCGGGTCTGCGTCGCCTAGCGCCAGCCGGCCGAAGTTAATGGTACGGTCGGCTGCACTGTAGCCACACCGATACAGGTAACCGAGTGGGCGAGGGCGTGCCGGCACTATTCCCTTGACCGGTCGCACTCGTCGAGGTCAGCGGCCCGGACAGCCGAACTGTAGCCACGCTCTGTAGTGCGTCAGCGGGCACTGTAGCCACAGGGTCGTCCATCGTGTCGGTCGTGTCGTGTCATCATACCCGTGCGCAGAGGGACGGGACATCATCTGTCCATCCCAAAGTCAATGGAAGAGGCGGCCCAGGAGAAGCCGGCTGCGCCTAGCCGGCCGAGAGTCGGGCAGGCCCTCTGACTGGCCGTCCGGGGCGCCAGCCGACCCTAGCTTGGGCCGGGCGTCCTCCAGCCGGCCTCGTCCAACCGAACGTTGAGTTTTTCTTCGAAGCATAAAGGGGGAAGAACCTATTGCTTTGGCCTACCCGAGGGTAATAATCCTGTCAGTAGTCCCCGAAGCTGGTGGGGGCCCGCGTCCGGAGGAGGGAGGAGAGCCAGCGGCTTCCCTAGCTGAGCCTGCCTCCGGCTCGAAGCTGAAAGGGCAGCCGGGCCGGCCGTTGGGCCCGACACCTCGGGTACCGCCGCGCCGCCCCAGGACCCGCGCTGGCACGCAGTGCGCCACGCGGAGAGTGATGATGCCACGGGTCCCGTGCACGCGGGGAGTCGGGACATCGCCTGGGCCTAGCCCGCTAGGACCCCAAGCATAGCCCAGTAGTCCTCGGGGCGCAGGCCGGGATCCTCTGCGCCCAGAAGCGGCCCTTACGACCCGGGGCCACCCACGCGTGCGTGGAGTTTCCGGGGGAGTGGGCGCAGTTAATCCTATAAAAGGAGAGGAAGGCAGGGGGCGGAGATACCCGCATCTCACTCGCCCCCTCGCTGCTCGTCCTCGTTGCTTCCTCGCCTTCCCCACACGACACCACACCCGAACGCGCAACCGAGCTCGCACGCCGCACCGCCGCCGCGATGGCCGATGTACGAGGCGGGAGCTGAGCTGGCTCCATTGTGGTCGAGGCGGACATCGCCGAGCTCCGCCGTGCGCGGATGCTGCCGTCGGAAGCGGGTGGTCGCACACGTGCCAGGCGACGAGATCGCGCCAGCGCCACAGCCAGGGGAGCACGTCATGTTCCTCTAGCACTTCTACAAGGGCTTCGGGCTCCCGGTGAGTCTTTTCTTCCGCTTTCTCGTTGATTCTTTCGATCTCCAACCGCATAACCTCAGCCCGAACTCGATTCTATATCTCTCCGGCTTCGTGACATTGTGCGAGGGGTACCTCGGCATTCTTCCCTTGATCGAACTCTTCAATGCTCTTTTCTACCTCAAACTTTTGAAAAGCGACGCCTGTAGGGGCATGGTGGTGTGCTGCCGTGGCGTCGCTCGCTTTCCCCCTCTCTCTCTCATTGACTCCGTCAAGGGGTGGCACCGAATGTTCTTCTACGTGAAGAACACCGACCCGAGGACGGACTACATCCGGCTGCCGCCATTTGCCGACAGGTAGTCCACCTAGTTGAACTGGCTGGGGACTGCCTCGCGCGGCGTGGCCCTGGAGGAGCTTTGCCGGCTCACGCAGCTGAAGAGCTCCGAGGGGCTGGTCGCTGCCGACCTGGTGGCAGCCTTTATTTCACGCCTTGTGTTGCCCCTCTAGATAATGCCGCACCGAATCTGCGACATGTCCAGTTAGCACGACCCCTGCCGGCTATCTACCGTCGAGCTGACACCAGCTCATGTGGCGAAGAAGGTGAACGCCCTTACAATGTTCAAGCTGAAGCCCGTCTCATGTTATTTCGGCATGGAGCCGTACGACCGCATCAACCGGCCTCCCTTGGTAAGTTTTTTGTCGAGGCGGTTTCTTCTTTGTTTGATACTTCCTAGCCGGCAGCCGACTGTAGAGCTTACTTTGATGTGTTGACCGCAGCTGTTGTACGAAAAAATACGCCAGACGGCCCGCATCCTTAGATCTTCGAGGCGGAGCGTGAAAACTCTGTCTCCAAAGACTACCAGATGGGTGCCCCCCCGGAGGAGGGTGTGGACTCCTCGGGAGGAGTCGATGAGCCGGCAGACCCGCAAACCGGCGCTCCCAGCGGATCCGAAGGGTCCAGCGTAGCCGGGGTGCCCAGCGGAGCGGGTGAGTTCCCTCTTGCCCCCATGATTAGGGACTGGACGGACGACGATGACGACGATGATGATGAATTAATGATTTTGAACGAGCCTCCTCCCTCAGCGCGCCAGGGTCTGTGGAGCGAGGAGCGATCAGCTTAGGCCCCGGCGGACAGAGCGGTCGGGGCCGGGGGAAGAGGCCGGCTCAGGTGGGCTGGCGGCCCCACCGCTCGGCCCGAAGCGGGTGAAGGTGGCCGCGCGGAAGCTGGTGCCACGCACCAAGCGGGCCTTGCCCCTTGTCATCGAGTTTTCTTCTGGGTTGCCAGCCGGTGAGTAACCAATCCTTGGGCGATGCAGTGACCCCATCGAGCTCCGCAAGGAGGAGCTGGAGGGGGAGCCGATGGACGCCCCCAGCCAGCTGGCCCGTGAGCACGCGCCCACCCAGCGAGAGGAAGAGGAGGCTCGCGGATCTGTGAGCCTCCAAGTCCGGTACACGAGGAGGGCCCTCGCACTCCGGGACCTCGAGCATCCAGAGGCGAAGCAGGTCGGTGGATCCCCCGCGAGCATCGAACTCGGCAGCGGAGTCGACCCGAGTGTCGAGGCCTCCGTCACGCGAGCCACGAGGAGCGGGCACAGATCCGCCAGCGCCCCTGTCCACGTAGGAGGTGGCCCAAGTGGGGGCAACGACGGCTGAGCCGGCTCCCGAGGTGGCCCGACTCGAGGTGTCAGAGGTGACTCCACGTGCGGCCGCGCCGGCTCGGGTCGAGGTGTTGGTGGCCCCGGTGGCCCCAAAGGCGACGCCAGAGGTGGCGGCCATGGAGGTGGTGGTGTTATCAGTCGTGACCAACATGCCAAAGTGGCAGGAAGAGGAGGTGGCGACGGTGCTGGGCGAGGGGCCGGTGGCAAGCCCGGGTGGCAGCGGTGGCGGGGCCCGGAGGACCCTACGGTCAATGCAGGAGGTGCTCCGAGACTGGGAGGCGTTGGCGAATGCGCCAGCCCTGCCGGTCCTCAGGCGGGTGGCCCGGTCCCCTCCTTCGGGGACTTGGGGAGCGTCTTGGACGGTGCAAGTAGGAGCTGGCCCGGTTCGCGGAGGCGGCAGACGCCGCACTACAGCATGCAGAGGTAAGCCTGATAGAATTGTCTTAGAGTTTTCAGTGGGGGCACGCGAGCGCATCCTGTAGCCCCCGAGATGCGGGCTGGCTGGCCGGCTGACGATCAGCCGGGACGGATCTCATTTGAGCGCGTCTTGATCTTTTGCCTCCTTTCCACAGGAGGGAACCTCCCTGCAGTAGAAGCTATTCGAGGAGGCTATCGCCATCCACGACCGTGGAAAATACGGCTTCTACCGCCTGGAGGATGAGTTGGCGCGCGTGCAAGGTTAGTTGAGTTTTGCAGGAGGGGCACATAGCCCCCAAGAGCTGGCTGACACCTGCTGTGACTTGCAGGTGACCTGGCCGCCCTTCGGGAGGAGAAGGCCGGGCTCGTCTCCGAGCAGGACCGGCTGGCGCAAGATGTCCAGGCGGCCCCGCAGGAGAAGGACTGGCTCGTCGTGCTGCCGGTGGACGGGGACGCGATCCAGGACCGGCTCAAAGCCGAGCCAGCGAAGGAGGTGGCGGGCCGTGAGGCGGTTGTCAAGGAGGCGGCTGATGCCGCTCGGAGGACCACTGCCCTCCAAGACGAAGTGACCCGCCTCGAGAGGACGCTCGAGGAGGTCTGGGGCTCCCTTGCCATGTCAAGGGTAGCTGTGGAGGCGGAGCAGACGGCGGAGCTCAACTTCGCCCTTGGCGTGGACGACGCCATTGAGGGTAAGCGCATTTTCCTCTCTTCTCCAACCGGACGCCTTTCCCTTTGCTTATTCTCGTGTTTTGAGTCGCCTTTCTTTCTTCTTCTTATTTCCCTTAGGGCGCTTCCCAGAAACTCGGCATCGCGCTGCGCGTGCCGTTGAGGAGCACCGGGAGTACCTTCAGGAACAGGGTTGCTCCATCGAGGAGGAGGCCCCGTGGGACATGGACGAGATCAGGCTCGGCATCAAGATGCGGATGATCCATCTTGAGTGGAGCGTGGATCAGCTATAGACAACCGGCAAATAGGTTATTGCCACGCTATGGCCGGGTCACGGAGGAGCTCCGGTGAACCACGTGGCTCAATGGCTGGAGCGTGCCGTCCCCCACCTCGAAGCCCGGAAGGCGTCGGCCCCCCGAGCCGGGGCGCAGATGGCGCTCCGGTTTGTCACGTCATGGTATCACGGCGTGGATCGGGGCAGGCAGGCGACCATGCGGGATGTGCCGGCCGCACGGCAGGAGACTCGCAAGCCGGCCCTTGTCCACCGGGCCAACGAGCTCACGTCGTATGTCGACGCGGACGAGTTCCTACCGGCTCTTAGCAAGGACGGCGAGCCGTTGCCTGAGGACTCCTTCAGCATCCCCAAAGGCCCGACGGATGAAGAGGTTGCCGACGAGAGCACCGACGAGAGCGGCAAGACAGCCGAAACCGAGGAGCCGTCCTCGAAGGCCAAGGAGGCCAACCCGAAGAACGCGGACACCTCCGAGGCGAGAGCCGTGCTGTCGAGCGACGCGCCGGCTGGGGGCACGTCGGCTGGCGACGCGCCGGTGACCTGAGCCCCCGGGCGTCTTTTATCTTTCTCTGTTTTCTCCGTGCAAATTTGGCTCGAGTCCACCCAATGGGGGTGTTTGATGTAATGAACTACGTTGGCCGTGAGCCACTTTTGTCTTAACATTTATGGTATGAATATTTGGCATGTTTTTCCATGATGCTCATGTCGACTCGTTCTTATCCTTTCTTGCCCGCTTGACTTTCCTCAGTCCTTCTCCTTTTCCCCTTTGGTTTCGGCCCCGCCAGCCGACAATTGGGAATCGGTCTATAGGTGGGTCGGGGCGTTCGCCTCAAGGGAGCCGGTTCAAAACTTAGGAATCACGAGGGCTTTTCAGGATAAGTAGAGTGGTAGAGATGCGGTGATGGTTCGGCTAGGCCTAGACGGGGTCTCCCTTTGTTTGAACTTTCGTGTGAGCCAAACCTTGCCTCCCCGAGGCCCCATCAGCCGGACAGCTGGGGGCTGGTTCTGTAGCTGGTAAGTGTGGGGAGGTTTGGCTGGCTCACATTACTTAGCCAATTTCTGGAGAAGCGTTCCAGGTCCAGCCGGCTAGCCCCAAGAGCCGGCCTGGGGTGCCCATTGCATTCACAAGTCCAAAAGGGTGGGGATACATACATACATTGGTTTTTCTCAGCAGTAAACGGGCATAGGAGTGCCGCGTTCCACGGGCGCTCCATCTCCTCACCGGAGGCGTCTCTCTTGCGCTTCTGCGGCTTATGGGATTCTATTTAGGTAGTACGCATTGTTGTGTAGTACCTTGCTAACGATGAACGGGCCCTCCCATGGGGAGGACAGCTTGTGTTGTCTGGCTGTTCGCTGGATCCACCTGAGGACCAGGTCCGCTTCACAGAAGGAGAGTGGCCGGATCCGCTTGCTGTGGTAGTGCCAGAGCTTCTGCTGGTAGATTGCCGTCCGGCTTAAGGCCAATTCCCGAGCTTCCTCAAGTAGGTCGATGCCATCTTCTCTTGCCTCCTTTGCGACCTTCTTCGTGTATAGGGCGACCCGAGGCGAATCGAACTCGATGTTGGTGGGGATGATCGCCTCGGACCCATACACAAGGAAGATAGGAGTGTAGCCGGTTGAATGGTTCGGGGTGGTCCTGAGACTCCAAAGGACGGCCGGCAGTTCGTCGATGTAGCAGCTGTCCGACGTCACCAGCGGGGCCAAGGCGGGGCTTGATGCCAGATAAGATGAGGCCATTCACCTTGTCGACCTGGCCGTTCGAATGCGGATGAGCGACGGAGGCCAGGTCAAGCCGGATTCCTTGCTGGGAGCAGAAACGCGCGAGTGCGCCCTTGGCGAAGTTCGTGCCATTGTGGGTGAGGATGTTGTGGGGGACACCGTAGCGCACCGTGATGTCGTTGATGAACGGGACACCGTAGCTTCTTGATTGGCCACGCCTTGATCCACTTGGTGAATTTGTCAACAGCCACCAGCAAGTGCGTCATGCCGCCTCGAGCTGCCTTGAATGGGCCCACCATGTCCAACCCCCAAACGGTGAAGGGCCACGAGAGGGGGATGGTTTGGAGGGCTGTTGCTATCAGATGGCTCTGCGTGCTGAAGTGTTGGCAGCCCTAGCATTCGTCGACCAATTTCTTGGCCACCTCGAGAGCAGTTGGACAAAAGAATCCATGGCGGAAAGCCTTGGCCACCAGGGTCCTGGAGGCGGCGTGGTGCCCGCACTCGCCCTGGTGGATGTCGAGGAGGATCTCCAGACCCTTTTCCAGCTCGACGCATCATTAGAAGACGTCGGTGGTACTGCGATGGACAAGCTTGTTATTGATGATGCCGTAGGCCTTGGCCCGACGTTGGATTTGCCTTGCCAAAGCCTTGTCCGGGGGAAGCTCGCCCCGTAGAAAAAATTCCAGGATGGGTTGGGCCCATGAGGAGGCCGCGATGGGGGCCGGCTTGAGAGCCCCCGGGGCCGGATGGCCAACCCCCGGGTCTGACGAGCCAGCCCCCGAGGCTGGCTCGGGAGCCCCTGGGACCGGATGATCAGTCCCCGGGACCAATTCGCCAGCCCCCGGGGCCGGCTGGTCGATGGTCATCATGACGAAGGTGCCGGAGAGGCGGCTAGGGCCGGCGATGCCCGCCGGCACGAAGATTGACTCTGATTTTGGGGAGGGCTTGATCGATGGCTTGGTCAGCCGTTCGAGGGAGACGCCAGCTGGGATGGCCTAGCGGGTGGAGCCAATCTTTGCCAGCGCATCTGCCGCCTCATTGTTCGCCCGTGGGACGTGACGAAACTCACAACCCTTGAAGGAGCCGGTGATCTGTTGTACGAGGAAGCGGTAGCTGGCCATGTTGGCATCCCTGGTGTCCCATTCGTCAGAGAGTTGCTGCACCACGAGGTCGGAGTCGCCAAAGAAGAGGATGCGGCTGCTGCTGATCTCCTTGGCGAGCCGGAGGCCATGGACGATGGCCTCGTACTCGGCCACTTTGTTCGAGGCAGCGAAGTGGATCTAGAGAGCGTATTTGAGCTGGTCGCCCTTCGGGGAGGAGAGGACTATGCCGGCACCCAGGCCGGTCCTCATTTTCGAGCCGTCGAAATGCATGCGCCAATGTGTGGAATCTTGGGGAGGCAGCACGAACTCCATCTCCGCCCAGTCGACGAGGAAGTCAGCCAACGCCTGTGACTTTATGGCGGTTCTTGGTTCGTACCGGATCTCGTGGTCGGCGAGGGCGCTGACCCATTTGGCGATCCGGCCGGTGGTGTCCCATCCGCTCATGATTTCGCCGAGCGGGGACATGCTCACCACGGTGATCGCATGTTCTTGGAAGTACTCTTAACCTTCTTGGTGGCGAAGTATATGCCGAAGCACATCTTCTTGTAGTGGGGGTAGTTCTGCTTGGACACGGAGAGGACCTCGTTGAGGTAGTATACAGGTCACTGAACCGGCAAGGACTTGCCCTCCTTCGGCTGCTTGACTACCAGGACGACAATGATGATGCGGGTGGTCGCCGCAATGTAGATGAGCAGGGGTTCCTTCTCAGCCGGTGCGGCCAGGATAGGCACATGGGTGAGAGCCTTCTTGAGGCCACAGAAAGCCTCGTCCGCCTCGTCGGGCCAGCCAAAAATGCCTGGCTTCTCGGTTTGGCCTGGCTCGATCAGAGCCGTCTTGCAAAGGAGCCCGTAGAGGGGCAAGGCTTTCTCCCCTAGCCGGCTGATAAACCGGCTGAGCGAGGCGAGGCAGCCGGTAAACTTCTAGACGTCACGGAGCCGGGTCGGCTTGAGCATGTGCTCAATCGCGCTGATCTTCTCGGGGTTGGCTTTGATACCGCGGGCGTACATGAAGAAACCCAAGGGTTGACCGGCCGGGATGCCGAAGACACATTTCTCTGGATTGAGCTTGATCTTGTACTCACGCAAGTTCGCGAAGGTCTCCCGAAGGTCGTCAAGGAGGCTGAAAATGCTTCTTGGATTTGACAATGATGTTGTCGACGTAGACGTGAACATTCCTGCCTATCTGAGGCAGGAGGCATTTCTGCATGCACCATTGGAAGGTGGGGCCTGCGTTCTTCAGGCCGAAGGACATGGTGATGTAGTAGTTGGCCTCAAAGGGCATGATGAAGGAGGTCTTGAGCCGGTCTTCTGGGTCCAGCTTGATCTGGTGGTAGCAGGAGTAAGCGTCCAGGAAGGACAGTAAGTCGCAGCCGGCCATGGAGTTGATGACTTGATCGATCCGCGGTAGAGCGAACGGGTCCTTGGGACAAACATTGTTTAGGATAGTGTAGTCGATGCACATGCGCCAAGTCTTGCTCTTCCTCAGCACCAGGACTGGGTTGGCCAGCCAGTCCGGGTGGAACACTTCCATGATGACCCCGGCTGTGAGCAGTCGGGTGATCTCTTCGCCTATAGTGCCGCTTCTCTTCGGAGAAGTGGAGCAGGGCTTGCTTGACCGGCTTGACGTTCGTCCGGACGTGGAGTTTGTGCTCGGCAAACTTCCTCGGAACACCCGGCATGTCCTTGGGGGGCCATGCGAAGATGTCCCGATTCTCATGGAGGAAGTCGACGATCTCGCCTTCCTATTTGCTATTGAGGTGGGAGCCGATGGTGACGCACTGAGCCGGGTTGGACGGGTCAAGCGAGATTTGCATGGCGTCTTTGGACGGCTAGAAGGAGGCCTCGTCGACGGATTGTGAGGGAGGAGCCAGCACGTCCGGTTGGCTGGCAGCAAGGGCCACGAGCCGATCGAGCCATGGTTTCTCCTCGGTGATCTCCAGGGCCTCGGCTAGCCGGCTGCCATCTCGAGCGCACTCGAGTGACATCTTGTGGTCACCCTTGATGGTGATGATTCCTTTGAGGCCCGGCATCTTGAGCTTGAGGTAGGCATAATGGGGGACCGCCATGAAGCTGACAAGAGCCGGTTGGCCCAACAGCGCGTGGTAGGGGCTTGCGAGGTCCACGACCTCAAACAGCACCGGCTCGCGACGGAAGTGGTCGGGTCCGCCGAACAGGATGTCGAGTGTGATCTTGCCGATAGGGAAGCAAGACTTTCTAGGCATAATGCCATAGAAAATCGTCCGGCTCGCCTGCAGGTCTTCTATCTTCAGCCCGAGCTTGTGCATAGTGTCGAGGTAGAGAATGTTGATGCTGCTGCCACCATCTATCAGCACCCACGAGAAGCAGCAAGTTTGCTCCTTGGTGGCGAGGGTGGGGTCGAGGACCAAGGCGTAGCTGCCGGGATTCAGCATCATAGTGGGGTGATCGACCTGTCTCCAAGTGACGTTGCCGGCATGGTGGCGTTCACCTCACGTCGTTGCTGGCGTTGGGCATGTTTGCCCGTCTCTTCACTAGTGAAGACAACGTAACAGCCGTCCTGATTGGGGAACTGGTCGATCAAACGACCGTTGTTTTGAGCCGGAGCCGGGGCCGGCGCGTGGGCGGCAGCTTGGGCCGGGGCCGGCACACGGACTAGCGACGTGGAGGAGCTGGAAGGCCGTCCCCCTGGGCCAATCACTATGAGAAGCTGCACTGTCCGAGTGTGTGCGTAGAGGGTTTGTCCCTTGAGTGGTTCTTGCAGGGGAGGTCGAGCATTTGCTCGAAGGTGAGTTTTGGCTGCCAGGCAGCCTTGCCAGTGCGTTGGCACTGGCCGAGAGGCTGGGCAGTCGACCCCTGCTCCTCGATGGTGTTGAACTGCCGGCTCCTGTAGCGGGCATCCGGCTGGTCGTTCTTGTGCTTGTTGTTTTGTGGCTGCCGATTGTCGGCCTTCGCCCGGGTCGTGGCCGGTGTTGTCGTTGCCTTGGCAGGCAGGGTTGTCTTGACCCGGATGGACGAATCAGCCGTGGTGTACTTGTCTGCCTTGGTCATGAGCTCGGCAAGCGTGGCCGGCTCGGAGCATAGAAGCTTGTGCTTGAGGGGGGTGCCATGTCGGCAGCCTTCAATGAAGTACTGCACGACTTGTACTTCGTCCACCCCCTTGCAGGAGTTGCGGAGATAGGTCCACCGAGTGAGGTAGTCATGGAGGGATTCGTCCGGCCCCTAAACGCACATAGCGAGTTCATGGGGACAGACATGCCGCTTGTAAATACCGGTGAAGTTGTGGACGAAGGCCTCCTTTAAGTCTGTCCAAGTGTTGATGCTGCCGGCCGCTAGGCTGTTGAGCCAGGTGCGGGCCGAGGCAATCAACATGAGGGGGGCATAGCAAACGGCTGCACGCTTGTTCCCCCTAGCGATGCCAACCGCGATGGTCTAGTCGATCAGCCAGTCCTCGGGCTTGGCTGCCCCGTTATATTTCGGGGTGTCCCGAGGGAGCGTAAAGCCGGTTGGAAAAGGCTCCGTGCAGATCCGGGGGCCGAAGCAAGCCGGACCAATCAGGCCCTCCTCCTCGAGGAGGGTAGATTGCGCGAGTTTGTCGATGCGGTAGTGGGCGTTGTTCTTGCTACGGGGGACGCGTGGTCCGAGCCGAGCCGAGAGCTCGGGGCGGACGGTAGGTGGGACCGATTGTCCTCACTCGCGTCACTTCGAGGCGTGTTGTTGGTGCGCCGGTTGTTAAGACCCGGCTGCTCGCTCCCTGGCGGTTGAGAGGACCGGGGGTAGTTCATCACATCCCGGCGGCCGGAGACGCGAGGGGAGCAGGAGTACTGGGCCGCCTGGCGGTCGGCAATTCCCGTGCCCTCGTGCTCGGGCCGGGGGCCTTCGCTGGCAGCGCCGCCCGTTGCGAGCAGATGTTGCTGCGCATCAGCAGCATCGATGAGCTCCTTGATGTGGCGCTCATGGGCGGTACGCTCTCCGCCCTCCAAGGTGGCCAATTCCTCGTAGGCCTCCATGCGGTGCCGTGTGGCCGCAAGGGCGGTGCATCTCGAACAGGACACGACGAGCCGCCTCGAGATCAGTCGTGGCGGTGTCGGGGTTTGCCATCGGGGCGATCGGAGTGCTCAAGCCCCGGAGGGCCACGCCGAGTGGGTCGGACGTGCTAACGCGGGCAGCGGCAGCATTAGCCTCGACCCGCGCTCGTCCGGAAGCGGTGGAGGAAGTGATGGCCATTACTCCCACGTGACCGCGAGAGCCGCTGGACTGAGTCACAGCGAGTGCGTCCACGACCGTGGGCGGACCGGCATAGACAAGCACCTTCGTGCGGTACTCGTCAGTGCCCGGAGTCTCGGCGAGGCTGAGCTTGCCGAAGCGCTTGGTGAGTGCGTGAGTGTCGGCCGTGAGGCTGATGGAATTGCCTACAGGGCATGCCAGAGCAAGCCCCACGAGCCGCGGTTTTGCCTGGGTGTGCGGCGATGGTGAGGACTGGCGAGGGGACCCGCTCGGAGCATGCATCCGGCTGGCGCCGTGTACGGCCCCACGGTGGGCGCCAACTGTCATCGTTTTCTCACGATAGATGCCATAGGATGGCTTATCATGGGTGTTGGGGCCGGAGGATGCCGACGGACTCTGGGTGCGAGATTGGGCACGAGCGGTGATGACACGCAATGTACCCTGGTTCAGGGCCCTCCGAGGGAGGTAATACCCCTAGTCCTGCTTGGTTTAGTTGGAGGGGTGAGTATGTATACAAGGGTGCTCCTGGAGCTGTGTTTGGCGGAGGAAGAAGGAAGAGCTGGCTGGTCTTCCTCCATTGCTAGAGGGGGTATGAGAGCTCTCTGTGTGTGAGGGCTGGGGCGATCCTTTGTCCCCGTTGCATGAGGGCGCTTGGGGGGTTTATAGGCCAACCCCCCAGCTCTTATAATATATTCTAAGTATAGGGGTGGGGGGACCCGGCTGGCAGCCTCTTCGACTGGCCGGGAGGTCCCGCCATTTGCGTTGTGACGTCACTTGTAGGGGCCACCGGTTGAGCGGTCCCATCTCTTGTTGGGGCCCGCCAGTCGGCCCGATGATTGGCCCTCACCCACCTACCGTGGCATGGGCCGCCGATTTGGCGTCGCCTAGCGCCAGCCGGCCGAAGTCGCTGGTACGGCCGGCTGCACTGTAGCCACGCCGGGACAGGTAATCGAGTGGGCAAGGGCGTGCCGACAATTTTCCCTCGCCCGGTCGCGCTCGTCGAGCTTAGCGGCCCGGACGGCCAGACTGTAGCCACGCTCTGCAGTGCGTCAGCAGCCACCCTAGCCATCGGGCCTCTTGTCGTGGGGGTCGCGTCATGTCGTCGTACCCGCACGCAGAGGGACGGGACGTCACCTGCCCATCCCAAGGTCAACGGAAGAGGCGGCCCAAGAGTAGCTGGCTGCGCCCAGTCGGCCGAGAGTCATGCGGGCCCCCTGACCGGCCGTCCGGGGCGCTAGCCGGCCCTAGCTCGGGCCGGTCATCCTCCAGCCGGCCTCGTCCAGGGGGAAGACCCTATTGCTTTGGCCTACCCAGGGGTAATAACCCAGTCAGTCATTCTGTACTACGGGTCTTCCTTTACCCCGCCTCCTGTTAGATTGATCCATTTGCACCGAAACAAAGGGACCTTCAAACCAAGGCCATAGTCAAGTTCCCATATCTCCTCTATGCAAGCATAATACGTGTCCTTTGGCCTATTGGTGTTTGCTGCATCAAAGCCGACACCTCTATTTTGGTTGGCGCTCTTTTTTTCTTGGGCAATCATGTAAAATGTATTCCCATTTATCTCGTTCCCTTTGAAATTCAATATAGTCGAAGATGGTAACTTGGGCAGCAAGTACAGGTCATCTGCAACAGTGTTGTCATGCATGAGTTGTGTCTGCAACCAACTGGCGAAAGTCACTGTTTGTGCATGTGGAATCCAGTCGTCAAACTGCTCCGGGTGTTTGGAGCGTTGAATATTCTTGTGTTGCTCGATATATAGGGCTACGAAGACGGAACTTTATAGAACTGTGTAGTGTGCTTGCGCCAAATAATGCCTGCCCTGGCATATTACTAAATTCTTTCCTTGCGTGCCTTTTCCACCCAGTCTGCCCTCATGCTCCGATTCAAGAACACCAATCGGCTTAATCGCAGGAATAAAGTCAACACAAAACTCAATGGCCTCCTCTGTTTCATGGCCCTTGGAGATGCTTCCTTATGGCCCAACACAATTATGAAAATATTTCTTTAAGACTCCCATAAACCTCTCAAAGGGGAACATATTGTGTAGAAATACAGGATCCAGAATGGCAATCTCCTCGATTAGGTGAACTAGGACGTGTGTCATGATATTGAAGAAGGATGGTGGGAACACCAACTCGAAAGTGACAAGAAATTTCACCAAATCATTCTCTAACCTTGGTAGGATTTCTAGATTGATTACCTTCTGAGAGATTGCATTGAGGAATGCACATAGCTTCAGAATGGCTAATCGAACGTTTTTCGGTAGAAGCCCCGTCAATGCAACCGGAAGCAGTTGCATGATTATCACGTGGCAGTCATGAGACTTTAGGTTCTGGAACTTTTTCTCTGCCATATTTACTATTCCCTTTATATTCGATGAGAAGCCAGAAGGGACCTTCATACTGAGCAGGAACTCGAAGAAGATTTCTTCTCTTCGTTGGTAAAAGCATAGCTGGCATGACCCTAAAACTGCTTTGGATCCATGTCGTCTTCTCCGTGCATACGTTGCTGGCCCCCCGTGCCTCTGGTCTATCTTTTGTCTTCCCATACACGCCCAAGAAGCCTAGCAGGTTCATGCAAATATTCTTCGTCACGTGCATCACGTCGATTGCCGAGTGGTGCGTCGCCTAAGTTAAAAACTCTTTGTGTGGGACATCCTCCACACTCGAACAAAAAGATGGACAGGACCATCATTGTTTGTCTAAGTACGAACTACTCCGAGTACAGGTCTTCACGCACACTCAGGGGCTTAGCCGCGACCCTGCATCACCTAAGTTAAAAATGCTTCGAGTGGGATATCCTCCACACTAAAACAACAAGATGGAGAGGACCCTCTAGGTCTTTCCAATGGGGTAGGCCAAAAAATATAGATTTCTTCTTCCACATGAGTGTGTATACGTGAGAGTCATTCGAAACAGATTGTGTGCCAGGACCCTTTCCAAAGCTTACTTTTAAATCCTTGATCACATCAAGTATATCATCACTAGTACGGTGGTGAGGCTTCTTCCGGTGATACGCCTCACCTTTGAAATGATTGTCTTTCTTTCTCATGGGATGCCTTCTCTAAAGAAGTCGACGATGCCCCAGGTACACATTCTTCTTACATTTATCAAAATATATATTGTCGGTATCATATAAATACTATGTGGATGCGTGGTATCCCATGTTTGTCTGTCCCGGAAGGTTATTGAGAGCAGGCCAATCATTGACGGTTACAAACAACAACGCATGTAGGTCAAATTCCTCACGTTCTTTCTCATCCCACACACGTACACCTTTTACATTCCACAGCTATAAAAGTTCTTCAACTAATGGCCTTAGGTACACATCAATGTCATTGCCGGGTTGCTTGGTGCCTTGGATGAGCACTGGCATCATAACGAACTTCCGCTTCATGCACAAGCAATGAGGAAGGTTATAGATACATAGAGTCACAAACCATGTGCTATGATTGCTGTTCTGCTTCCCAAAAGGATTAATGCCATCTGCACTTAAACCAAACCATACATTCCTTGCATCCTTTGCAAAGTCCTTCCACTTTCTCTCGATATTTCTCCACTGTAATCCATCAGCGGGTACTCTCAACTTCCCGTCTTTCTTATGGTGTTTGTTGTGCCATATAATCAACTTGGCATGCTCTTTGTTTTGGAACAGACGTTTCAACCATGGTTTTATAGGAGCATACCACATCATGTTGGCAGGAATCTTCTTCCTCGGGCGCTCGCCCTCAACATCACCAGGGTCATCGTGGCCGATCTTATAGCGCAATGCACAGCATACCAGGCATGCATTCGAATCGTCGTACTCACCGCGGTAGAGGATGCAGTCATTAGGCCATGCATGTATCTTCTGCACCTCTAATCCTAGAGGGCAGACAACCTTCTTTGCGTCATACGTACTGTCAGGCAATTCGTTTTCCTTTGGTAGCTTCTTCTTTAACATTATCAGCAACTTTTCAAATGGCTTGTTAGATACACCATTCTCTTCCTTCCATTGCAACAATTCCAGTGTGGGACCCAACTTTTTCTTGTCATCTTCGCAATTTTGGTACAACAATTTCTTGTGATCCTCGAACATATGCTGCAACTTCAGCTTCTCCTTTTCAGTTGCGCAGTTTCTCTTTGCATCGACAATGGCCCGACCAAGATCATTAGTAGGCTAATATGATGCTTCTTCTTCAGCTCCTTCCCGCATTACTGTCTTAGCTTGTTCCCCCATTTTTGTACATTAGGACCCCTCTTTCTCCGTGCTTGGTCCAACAGTTATAGTCGGACATGAAACCAGACTCAAACAGATGGATGTGAATGGTTCTTTAGTTTGAGTAATTTCGATCATTCTTATAGCCAGCACATGGAAATTACATAAAACCATCCGCGCGCTTGTTTGCCTTAGTTGCAACCAGAAAAGTATGCACACCATTAATGAAATGGGGAGTGCATCGGTCATCGTACATCCATTGCCGGCTCATCTTCATTACACAACACCAAAAGACCAAACTAATACAAGTTCATACATAAAGTTCATACACACTTATTCTCATAAAATAACATACGAACTCTCTAGCTAAAGCATTTAAATGCAACAACAAATGCGATCAAGATCACAACTAAGGTAACAATTGATCCAATACCATAGTGATATGTAGCGACCCGACCTGAAAGGTCGAATCTCCGGTGTTTTCGTACCATCCCAAGATCATGATGGTACACACATGGTACATCAATGTATATATCAAAGGGAAATCACACAGCATTATATTAACGAAATCTCATATCGAGTCCTTTATTACAATAATCATTACAATAAAGTGGCCGAAGGCCAACTCATGAGATTAACTAAGTCTTGCGGAAGCGTCGAAGGTAGATGAGTCCATCTAACTCCAAGGGCATCTAACCGAGCGTAGAGCGTGTCCTCACTCCTGGTCGGAAAAGTATTCTGCAACATGATACGTTGCAGCCGTGTAGGTCAGCATATGGAATATGCCGGCAAAGTCACAAGAGGGGTGAAAAGATAATCATCTAATCTATATGCATATATGGCAGGTGGGGCGGTAAGTTTTTGCGTAAAGCCAAGTTTTTCCTACATCAAGAGAAGGGATAAGCAAAAAAAAAATTACTAAGTTGGTTTTTTAATGAGATGGTTCCACCAACAAATTCTCATACCCAAGTTATTAATACCCACATCATCATATTAATTGTGTTGAGGGTTCCGAATGTTTCAGTTCCTTTGGCTCAAGTCGTCCATGACCGTGGACACGGCTAATCGATTAGGTTTGGGTACTCTGCAGAGTTTTGCACACGTTCCCCACAAGATTTGGTCGCCTCCGTTTGATTTCTCGCACTTCAGGGTGTTTGAGAAACGGATGACCAAAACATGGTCTTCCAAAGGGTTTCCCTGTGACTCTGTCGGTGCCCATCCTTTCCTACCGTTCTTCTACATCTCGTAGCACCGCCTGTCTAGGGTCACCACGATATCCAACCAAGCCAGAGCCCATAATGACTTGTGGTTGTGCAGGTAAGCCTTGGGTCTTGAAGCATCCATCCATCTCTTTATGCCTGGGTGGACCTTTTCGCGTGAATACTGGCCATCTCCAGCAACACCTAGGCAAATCCACTTGTTTCTCTAGGGTGCCGTTCAACCATCATCCACCCAGAGGTAAGTTGAGAACTCGGAGTCTTGAAGTCTTGATCATTATGTAGGTCTTGTAATTAACTCTCTCAACTCTCATGAATCACACAACCAACCCCGTCTACTAATAGCATAGCAAAAAGTAAAACAACGTTTCCCTTGGACAATGTGTCAAGAGTTGAGAAGGGGTACCTACTACATGATACTACAACATTAACCAAGTTTCCAACTAACCTACTTTGCATGCAATTGGGGTGATGGAAGAACTAATGCAATAAAAACATGGGTAAAGATGATCAAAGTGACTTGCCTGATTGATGATCTTCGTACGTGAGTGACTCTAAGTAACAAGCTTCGCACTCCGGATAATCTAACGAAGCAAACAAGAGCACTCAATAAGCATACAACAAAATATTGTAACTCAGAACCATCAACATTGAACTTGTAAACAATCAAGACAAAACAATGCACAAATCACAAGCAAGAAAACACACAAAGTTTTGTTTTCTAGAAGATGATTGATAAAACACTACTAACATAATGAAACCTATTTGTAATAACAGAACAATAGTTGACAGCAAGAAAACAATAAAATATTTTATTAATAACAGAACTGAATTCATTAAAGTTTGTTGGGAAAAACTTTAGTAAAGTTTTTAAAAGTTTTGATAAACACTATATGAAACAACTACAGTTCTACTAACAAAAGAGAAAAACAAAACTTATTATTTATTAACAAAACATGTTCTTAACAGGAAAGAATTTACAAATAAACTTGTCTTAGAAAACAAAATTAAATTATATAAAACTTTGTTAAAAGAAATCTATTATTAAGCTAGTTGTTTTAATCAAATTAAACCTATTTGAAAAGAAGTTGTGATTCCTATATTAACAAAGAAATAAACTAAACAATTTTATATTTTTATTAACAGTAAGTAAAACACTAAATGTTCAAGCAACAGAACCTACTAAATCAAATTAAAACTAAATTTAATTTAAACTAACTAAAACTAAGTAAATAAAACTATACTATAATACTAGGCAGATTCTGTTTATAGCTAGAACACTAATCAAAATCATCCTAAAAATTCTCAAACTAAACATGGTGATATTCCTAACTAATATCAAGCAGTAGCAAAAAGATTCATATCGAAATCTATTTTCAAACTCTAGTTATTCAGATTTGAGTGATTTGAGAAAATTTGATTCAATTCAAATTTTATAGGTCAAATCTAAAATTTAAAAGTACAGGATGAAACTACAAGAAAAATGTGAGATATTGCAAAAAGAATCAACTCAAAACATTAAATAGTTTAAAAGATATAAGCAAAACAAATTTGGAATACATTCTGTTTTCTGAAAAACAAAACCGAAAAGAAAAACTAACTAACGGTTAGCTAGGGTGACGTGGCGACCTGTGAGTGGCTAGGCTAGTGTGCACGCGGGTGGTTACAGGCGGTCAACCGAACCTAAGAGGATACCGGTTCGCGAATAGAAACGATCTAATCTGGATCGTCAGATCCAGATCGAACGGATGGGGTGCTCACAGTGTTAAGGGGTCGCCGGCGAGGGGATCTCCGGCGGTTCCGACACAGCGAGGTCGTCGGCGAGGAGCTCCGGTGGTCGAGGGAGGCATTGAAGGGGTTCGGGCGGCTGCGGTTGACGTCCGGCGTCGAATGGTGGGGTCGGAGGGGCGAGGGGAGGAGTGGAGCGATGGGCACGGTGGTGGGGAGCTTTGGTCGGGGCAGGGTTCCGGCGAGGAGTTTTGTGACGTCTCAGGCAAGTAGAGAGGGCGTTCGGGGGGGGGAGAATGGAGTGCGGGGAAGGGCGCTATTTATAGGATGCTCGGGTGGGTGTGGGGAGGAGAGAGGAGGGAGATCCGGCGAGGGATTCCCGGCGGCGGCGACGCGCGGGGTGAAGGAGATGACCGCGCGGTGCGAATGGTCGGTCGGGTGGTTCCCGATGTCAGAGAGAGAGGGGGCGTCATCTGCGCGTCGGTCGACTGGCTGGTAATAAATGCGCGAATAACTGCCCGTGGGCCGGCCCGTTTAATTACAAAACCGTTATTGTTTTTAATAACCAGAGCAGTAAAACGTCTTTAAAAGCATTCAAAACATTTTTGAATATAGGAGTATTATATATCAAAATTAATAGAATAATAGATGCCATTTATTGAACATTTTTATTCTGTCATTTGAATACTTTGAAAAAAAAATATTTTCAGAAATTGCCTAATTGTTTTTAAATCCTTTTTTGCAAATATTTTCAAAATAACTCCTGGTTGTTTTTGTTCAAATAAATCACCAATAGTCCCTGGTGTGGAGTGTCATGTTCCTCCCCTCATATTTGAACTTTTTACCAGGAATTTCAAATAGGTGAAAGCAAGACATTGAAAGTAGAAAGGGGTTTCAGAAATTCACAAGAAGCATTTCAACTATTTCATAAATTCAAGCAATGATGATGATAGATGCATAGCTATATTTCATAACATTCCAAAATGGAATTTTGGGATGTTACAAACCTACCCACCTTAAGATGAATCTCACCCTTGAGATTCGGGTTGGCTAGAAAATAGGTGCGGGTGGTCTCTACGAAGATCTTCTTCGCGTTCCCAGGTGGCTTCTTCCTCGGTGTGGTGACTCCACAAAACCTTACAGAACTTGATGATCCTACTACGGGTAACTTTGTTGGCAGTCTTGAGGATTGTGACAGGCTTCTCCTCGTAGGTCAGATCACTGTCAAATTGTATGGCCTCTAGGGGCACGGTGTCTCTCAAAGGGATATCAGCCATCTCAGCATGGCGTTTCTTCAGCTGGGACACATGGAAAACATCATGAATTCCGGATAATCCTTCTGGCAATTCCAGCTTGTATGCAACTTCGCCTCTACATTAAAGAATTTTGTAGGGGCCTATGAATTTGGGTGCTAACTTTCCTTTAACACCAAACCTCTTGATTCCTCGAAGCGGGGACACACGAAGATATGCTCGGTCTCCCACATCATACGTCACTTCTTTACGTTTGCTGTTAGCATAACTCTTCTGTCGAGATTGAGCTATCTTGAGTCTATCACGAATCAACTTGACTTTCTCTTCAGCATCTCGGATAAGATTGGGACCAAAAAGTTGTCGGTCTCCAACACCATCCCACGTCAATGGTGTTCTGCACCTCCTTCCGTATAATGCTTCGAAAGGAGCCATCTTCAGACTGGTCTGATAGCTGTTGTTGTACGAGAATTCTGCATAAGGTAAGTTGTCATCCCAACTAGATCCATAATCTAGCGCACAAGCTCTCAACATGTCTTCCAGAATCTGGTTGACTCTCTTAGTCTGTCCATCGGTCTGCGGATTAAAAGCTGTACTGAACTCCACCCTTGTACCCAAAGTTTCATGTAACTGATGCCAAAACTTTGAGGTAAATTGTGTTCCTCTATCTGACACGATACTCCTCGGAACTCCATGCAGACATACGATCCTGGTCATATATATCTTGGCTAGCTTAGCGCTGGTATAGGTGGTCTTCACTGGAATGAAATGACCTACCTTGGTCAAGCGGTCTACCACTACCCAGATGGAATCATAGCCTGAACGGGTCCTGGGTAATCCTGTGATGAAGTCCATACCAAGCTTTTCCCATTTCCACTCGGGTATCGGCAAAGGTTGGAGTAACCCTGCTGGCTTCTGATGTTCCGCCTTTACTCGCTGACAAACATCACATATTGCAACGTGTTCCGCAATATCCTTCTTCATACCTGTCCACCAATAACTTTCCTTCAAGTCTAGGTACATCTTGGTGTTGCCTGGGTGTATTGAGTAAGGGGAATCATGGGCTTCTTGAAGTATCAACTTCTTGAGCTCTGGGTCATTGGGCACATAGATGCGGTTCTGAAACCACAAAGTTCCGTGTTCATCCTCACGAAAACCTTTGGCTTTACCATCTTTCATTCTTTGCTTAATCTCATCTGTTTCCTTGTCCGATTTCTAGGCTTCACGAATTCTTTCGGTCAAGGTGGACTGGATCTCCAGTGTAGCAACATATCCTCTTGGAACTATCTCTAGCTGGAGCTCTCTTCCTCCCGCTGTGAGTGTGTTCACATAAGCTTTTCGACTCAAGGCATCTGCTACAACATTTGCCTTACCAGGATGGTAGTGTAATCTCATGTCATAGTCCTTGATTAACTCTAACCATCTCCTCTGTCTGAGGTTCAACTCCTTCTACGTGAAGATATATTTCAGGCTCTTATGGTCGGTATAAACATCACAACTATTTCCGATAAGGTAATGTCTCCAGGTCTTGAGTGCGTGCACTACGGCTTCTAGTTCCAAATCATGGGTGGCATAATTCAACTCATGAGGTCGTAGTTGTCTGGATGCATAAGCTACAACCTTTCCATCTTGCATGAGTACTCCTCCAAGTCCTTGACGTGAAGCATCACAATAAACTTGGAAGTCCTTCCGAATATTGGGCAAAATCAACACTGGGGCTGTGACCAAACGTTTCTTCAACTCTTGGAAACTGGCTTCACATTCCTCAGTCCAAACATACTTGGATTCTTTCTTCAACAACTCTGTCGTGGGTTTGGCATTCTTTGAGAAATTCTCAATGAATCTCCGGTAATATCCGGCTAGTCCGAGAAAACTGCGGATCTCCTTAACTGAGGTGGGTGACTTCCACTCGGTGACGGCTTCAACCTTAACGGGGTCCACTGCTATTCCTTCTCCGGAAATAACATGTCCAAGGAATCTGACTTCCGTCAGCCAAAATTCACATTTGCTGAACTTGGCATATAACTGATGTTCTCTAAGCTTCTCCAGAACTAAATGCAAATGTTCCTTGTGTTCTTCCTCGTTCTTGGAGAATATCAAAATGTCATCGATGAACACCACGACAAACTTGTCCAAATATTCCATAAACACTTTGTTCATCAAATTCGTGACGTAGGAAGGAGCATTAGTCAAACCAAAGGACATGACAGTATACTCATACAAGCCATACCTTCTGGTGAAAGCTGTTTTGGGTATATCCTGTTCACGAATCTTTAGTTGGTGATACCCTGATCGAAGATCGATCTTGAAGAATACTTTGGCGCCTACTAGCTAATCAAACAAGTCATTAATCATCGGCAGAGGGTACTTGTTCTTGATAGTCACCTCGTTCAAGGCACGATAATCGACTACCATTCTCAAGGTTTTATCCTTCTTCTCCACCAAAAGAACTGGGGCTCCCCAAGGTGAAGAACTTGGGCGAATATACCCTTTGTCCAATAACTCCTTAATTTGCTTGTTGATTTCCAACGGATCATTTGCGGGCATCCGATAGGGTCTCTTGGAAATTGGGGCTGTCCCTGGTTGGAGCTCTATTAGGAACTCAATCTCCCTATCTGGTGGCATGCCTGGTAATTCTTCCGGGAATACATCCGGAAAGTCTTTTACCATAGGTACTTCCTCCTGAACAACTCCTGTGAGAGAATTTAACTGAGCACTCATACGTGTGCGTCGGGATACATACTTAATCTTCTTGTTCTCTGGGGTGGTGAGTGAAACAGACTTGCTAGGGCAATCAAGATTTCCTTCCTACTTGGTCATCCAATCCATGCCTAGGATTACATCCAATCCCTGGGATTCTAAGACGATGAGGTCGGTGGGAAAAACATGGTTTCCTATATTGAGTTTCAGGGCATGGCATCCTATCCCTGCCATCATGATACCTCCTGGGGAACTGACCTTAATGGGCTGACTAAGGGTTTTGGAGGGCAAACCATACTTATCCACAACTACCCTTGATATGAATGAGTGAGTTGCACCGGAATCAAAAAGTACTGTACCAGGACGTGAATGCAATAAAAACTTACCAACCACAGTCTCGGGTTGATCATAGACTTCTTCCACGTCGAGGTGGTTCACCTGGGCACGAGGAAACGGATTTGGCTTCTTGGTTGCGGCGTTGTTTCCATTTCCCTGCTTGCTCTGGGGACACTCAGTAGCATAGTGCCCTGTCTTCTGGCACTTGAAAGAGGTGATGTGGCTCAGATCCTTCTGAGTAGGAGTGTGACGGTGCTGGTTGTTGTTCGGATTCCCATTGTCAGTCTTGAAGTTGCCATGGTTGGGACGGGCATTCCCATTTCCTCCATGGTTGTGGCGTCCATGGTTGTGTACTGCATGAGTGTGCCTTCCAAACTTACCGGTACCTGATCTGGTATTTCCGGAGTACGGGGAGTATCGGGGCTTCTGATGAGCTCCAGAGTTGAACTTCCCCTGAGTGTACTTCCATTTGCGGTTCTCAATTTGTTGTTGTTTACCCTCCAAGATGAGGGCCTTGTCCACCAGCTCTTGGTAGTTCTTGAAGGTAGCCGCTACCAGCTGCATGCTCAACTCATCGTTGAGTCCTTCCAGAAACTTCTCTTGTTTGGCCGCATCATCGGCCACGTCTCCTGGTGCATAACGAGCCAATGTGCTGAAGCCGTCCACGTACTAGGCCATAGAACGGTTACCCTATCGCAAGTTGCGAAACTCGCGCTTCTTCAGACTCATAGCTCCAGCTGAAACATGTGCGGTGCGGAAAGCTTGCTTGAACTCCTCCCAAGTTACATCCGCAATAGGATATGTGGTGGTGTAGTTTTCCCACCATGAAGCTGCTGGTCCTTCCAGTTGATGTGCGGCAAAGCGCACTTTCTCAGCATCAGTACATCCAGCTGTGACGAGTTCTCTCTTCATCTTACGGAGCCAATCATCTGCCACAATGGGCTCAGTGCTGCTGGAGAAAGTTGGAGGGTTCAACCTCAGAAAACGGGCGAGATTTTCAGCCTGGGGTGGATGATGGTGGTTGTTGTTCTAGTTGTTGGTCTGATTCTGGATCAATAGTTGCATCAGTGCATTCTTCTGCTGAAGAAGTTGCATGAGTTTTAGCGGGAAGGTGAAATCGGACTCACGTCGTGGAGGCATCTTGCTGTTTTTCAGAGGGGTGAGAATTAGAATAGAACAAGGGCCTAAAAGGAGAAATACACTACCCATATGCAATGCAACAACATATCACACCAAACACTCATTCATTTATTCAATCAATGTCAAACATCGAGATACAAGTCTCAATCAAACTACACATCAACCTGCGCTTTTAACTTGAAAAAAATAAAATATACATGGAGGGCATAACTAAAGTTTTCCTCAGAAGTACATGGTGACTGAGCCTCCTCCAGTGGTGCTCTCCTCATAGTCATCATCATCGCTGATGAAAGGAGCCAAGTCTCCCTCAGGATGAAGATTTTCACCCATGTCCATCTGTTCCTCCAGAGTGGCGATGCGAGTGTTCAGCTTGTCGATCCTCTCTAAGAAATCCTTCACCTCATACTCATGCTCGTACTCGGCTTCCCGTAAGTCAGCTTCGAGGTCAATCTCACGGTTCATCAGATTCTTGATTGTCTTCGTATCAGCATGAACTCGAAGCTCCAGAGTCCTGATGTGAGTCTCCAGGGTCTGGATATAGGAAATGGTGGTGTCTGCAGTGGGAGGGGTTATGATATTTCCATGGACATCCCTGCGACAAACCACGCTGAGTCCTGGTGAAATGGTTCCACCTCTGTATTCCTCCTGAATACGTCCAAGGGCACGATGAATGGCCATGTCTCTCCCAAGTATCCAACCGGGTGCCACGAACATGAAATCAATGGATTCCTTCTGATTCCCAAAGGTCTTCCCTGGAATGTGCACCTCGATCCTGTAGCGTCCATCTTGTGGAAAGGACATGATAGGAATCCCGGTGATGCTCGGCAAAGCAATCCTTACGTCCTTGACGATCCTCATCAGCTCCTTACCAAAAGGCATCGTTGCGTCAGGCTGGCAAAACTCCGTGATCAACACTGGGATGAAGGTGGCCATCTATAAATTTTGAAATAATCGGAGAGAAGTCAGAAACAAGTAGATGAGAGTACAAGAATTTTAAAGACAAAGAGAAATAAGTCCTAAGGCTTTCCAATCCTAGAGGTTACGTCCTACGGTCAGCGTGTGCTCTGATACCATTTCTGTAGCGACCCGACCTGAAAGGTCGAATCTCCGGTGTTTCCGTACCATCCCAAGATCATGCTGGTACACACACGGTACATCAATGTATATATCAAAGGGAAATCACACAGCATTTTATTAACGGAATCTCATATAGAGTCCTTTATTACAATAATCATTACAATAAAGTGGCCGAAGGCCAACTCATGAGATTAACTAAGTCTTGCGGAAGCGTCGAAGGTAGATGAGTCCATCTAACTCCAAGGGCATGTCACCGAGCGTAGAGCGTGTCCTCACTCCTGGTCGGAAAAGTATTCTGCAACATGATACGTTGCAGCCGTGTAGGTCAGCATATGGAATATGCCGGCAAAGTCACAAGAGGGATGAAAAGATAATCATCTAATCTATATGCATATATGGCAGGTGGGGCTGTAAGTTTTTGCATAAAGCCAAGTTTTTCCTACATCAAGAGAAGGGATAAGCAAAAAAAATATTACTAAGTTGGTTTTTTAATGAGATGGTTCCACCAACCAATTCTCATACCCAAGTTATTAATACCCACATCATCATATTAATTGTGTTGAGGGTTCCGAATGTTTCAGTTCCTTTGGCTCAAGTCGTCCATGACCGTGGACACGGCTAATCGATTACGTTTGGGTACTCTGCAGAGTTTTGCACACGTTCCCCACAAGATTTGGTCGCCTCCGTTTGATTTCTCGCACTTCAGGGTGTTTGAGAAATGGATGACCAAAACATGGTCTTCCAAAGGGTTTCCCTGCGACTCTGTCGGTGCCCATCCTTTCCTACCATTCTTCTACATCTCGTAGCACCGCCTGTCTACGGTCACCACGATATCCAACCAAGCCAGAGCCCATAATGACTTGTGGCTGTGCAGGTAAGCCTTGGGTCTTGAAGCATCCATCCATCTCTTTGTGCCTGGGTGGACCTTTCCGCGTGAATACTGGCCATCTCCAGCAACACCTAGGCAAATCCACTGGTTTCTCTAGGGTGCCGTTCAACCATCATCCACCCAGAGGTAAGTTGAGAACTCGGAGTCTTGAAGTCTTCATCATTATGTAGGTCTTGTAATTAACTCTCTCAACTCTCATGAATCACACAACCAACCCCGTCTACTAATAGCATAGCAAAAAGTAAAACAACGTTACCCGGGGACAATGTGTCAAGAGTTGAGAAGGGGTACCTACTACATGATACTACAACATTAACCAAGTTTCCAACTAACCTACTTTGCATGCAATTGGGGTGATGGAAGAACTAATGCAATAAAAACATGGGTAAAGATGATCAAAGTGACTTGCCTGATTGATGATCTTCGTACGTGAGTGACTCTAAGTAACAAGCTTCGCACTCCGGATAATCTAACGAAGCAAACAAGAGCACTCAATAAGCATACAACAAAATATTGTAACTCACAACCATCAACATTGAACTTGTAAACAATCAAGACAAAACAATGCACAAATCACAAGCAAGAAAACACACAAAGTTTTGTTTTCTAGAAGATGATTGATAAAACACTACTAACATAATGAAACCTATTTGTAATAACAGAACAATAGTTGACAGCAAGAAAATAATAAAATATTTTATTAATAACAGAATTGAATTCATTAAAGTTTGTTGGGAAAAACTTTAGGAAAGTTTTTAAAAGTTTTGATAAACACTATATGAAACAACTATAGTTTTACTAACAAAAGAGAAAAACAAAACTTATTATTTATTAACAAAACATGTTCTTAACAGGAAAGAATTTACAAATAAACTTGTCTTAGAAAACAAAATTATATTATATAAAACTCTGTTAAAAGAAATATATTATTAAGCTAGTTGTTTTAATCAATTTAAACCTATTTGAAAAGAAGTTGTGATTCCTATATTAACAAAGAAATAAACTAAACAATTTTATATTTTTATTAACAGTAAGTAAAACACTAAATGTTCAAGCAGCAGAACCTACTAAATCAAATTCAAACTAAATTTAATTTAAACTAACTAAAACTAAGTAAATAAAACTATACTATAATACTAGGCAAATTCTGTTTATAGCTAGAACACTAATCAAAATCATCCTAAAAATTCTCAAACTAAACATGGTGATATTCCTAACTAATATCAAGCAGTAGCAAAAAGATTCATATCGAAATCTATTTTCAAACTCTAGTTATTCAGATTTGAGTGATTTGAGAAAATTTGATTCAATTCAAATTTTATAGGTCAAATCTAAAATTTAAAAGTACAGGATGAAACTACAAGAAAAATGTGAGATATTGCAAAAAGAATCAACTCAAAACATTAAATAGTTTAAATGATATAAGCAAAACAAATTTGGAATACATTCTGTTTTTTGAAAATCAAAACAGAAAAGAAAAACTAACTAACGGTCAGCTAGGGTGACGTGGCGACCTGTGAGTGGCTAGGCTAGGGTGCACGCGGGTGGTTACGGGCGGTCAACCGAACCTAAGAGGATACCAGTTCGCGAATAGAAACGATCTAATCTGGATCGTCAGATCCAGATCGAACGGATGGGGTGCTCACAGTGTTAAGGGGTCGCCGGCGAGGGGATCTCCGGCGGTTCCGACGCAGCGAGGTCGTCGGCGAGGAGCTCCGGTGGTCGAGGGAGGCGTTGAAGGGGTCCGGGCGGCTGCGGTTGACGTCCGGTGTCGAATGGTGGGGTCGGAGGGGCGAGGGGAGGAGTGGAGCGATGGGCACGGTGGTGGGGAGCTGAGGTCGGGGCAGGGTTCCGGTGAGGAGTTTTGCGACGTCTCAGGCGAGTAGAGATGGCATTCGGGGGGGGAATGGAGTGCGGGGAAGGGCGCTATTTATAGGATGCTCGGGTGGGTGCGGGGAGGAGAGAGGAGGGAGATCCGACGAGGGATTCCCGGCGGCGACGGCGCGCGGGGTGAAGGAGATGACCGCGCGGTGCGAATGGTCGGTCGGGTGGTTCCCGATGTTAGAGAGAGAGGGGGCGTCATCTGCGCGTCGGTCGACCGGCTGGTAATAAATTCGCGAATAACTGCCCGTGGGCCGGCCCGTTTAATTACAAAACCGTTAGTGTTTTTAATAACCAGAGCAGTAAAACGTCTTTAAAAGCATTCCAAACATTTTTAAATATAGGAGTATTATATATCAAAATTAACATAATAATATATTCCATTTATTGAACATTTTTATTCTGTCATTTGAATATTTGAAAAAAATAATATTTTCAAAAATTGCCTAATTGTTTTTAAATCCTTTTTTGCAAATATTTTCAAAATAACTCCTGGTTGTTTTTGTTCAAATAAATCACCAATAGTCCTTGGTGTGTTGTGTCATGTTCCTCCCCTCATATTTGAACTTTTTACCAGGAATTTCAAATAGGTGAAAGCAACACATTGAAAGTAGAAAGGGGTTTCAGAAATTCAGAAGACGCATTTCAACTATTTCATACATTCAAGCAATGATGATGATAGATGCATAGCTATATTTCATAACATTCCAAAATGGAATTTTGGTATGTTACATGATACCAAGCCTCACTATCAATGGCATGTTTTTAAAATTTTCCAATCTTCAAGCGCATTGCATCCATCTTGATCTTGTGATCATCGACTACATCGACAACATACAACTCCAGTTTCATCTTCTCTTCTTCAACTCTTTTCAATTTTTCTTTCAAATACTCATTTTTTTTCAACTAATTTTAACTTCTTGACAAGAATATCTATGTCGGTTACAATTTCTAGTTCACATACCTCCTAGATAAAAATATCTATGTCAACTTGATGGGCATAATTGTCATAAACACGAAATGCAACATATAGTTATAAAAGAGAGTATATACCACATCTGAATCATAAACCAGACGAGGGCCGACGGGGACGGATGTCAAAACCATGCCACTATGTATAACAAACAACCATATAGGTAAGAAAACTATACAAGTAACTATCTAAATCTTGCAAACATGATTTTTTATAAAAAGGATAAGAATAAGAGGCTCACCAAGGTGGTACCGGCGACAGGACGGTGCGGGCGATCGACGGTGGTTAGGACATCGACGGGAAGGTACTAAGTAAACAACACCTACACATGCAATGTAAGAGGTTAATTTGATCTCAGATTGCATATAAATCAAATAAACTGCCACATATAAATACTCCCAAACAAAAACCCACAAATCACTATACTTATAGAGCATTGCAAGAGCTAATCTAACAATAAGAGATGAAAGGACAAAGTTGCTAACCTTTGTGAACACTTGGATGTATGGGGTTCCTCCAAATCTTGAAATTTTTTGGCAAAAATGGAGGTGAGCTCGAGCAAGGGGAAGAACAAAGGAGAGGAAGAAGGGAAAAACACGGAGGAGCGTGCTTGGGTTGGCCGAAGGGTTCATATAGGGGTTCTTTTGTCCTGGTTCGTGACACAAACTGGGACTAAAGGTGAGCCTATCGTCCCGGTTCGTGCAACGAACCGGGACTAAAGGTGATCGTGGGGCCCCAGGCTGACACCAGCCTACCACCACCCCGGACTAAAGTTGATCGTGTTACGAACCAATACTAAATGTCCGGAACGAACCGGGACTAATGATGCCCATCCGGAACTGGGACTAATGGTCACATTATTGCCGGTTCAAAACTAGACCGGGACTAATTCTTTGGACAAAAGGTTTGTTTTGTACTAGTGCATCAACTTCGCAAGTGGTTGGAAACCATGGAAGAGTTGTCGACGGAAGGGCGGTGCATCTTCGATCTGGTGCAGGCGGGTATTGATGACAACATCGGCCGCAAGCTTGAGGATCAGCGGACAACCACCATCAGGGAGGTACATAAGATGTTTGATGAAAATACAGCCAAGCTCGATGGATTGTTCATCAAGTTAGATGGAGTTTGCGATGATCTCAATGTGGATATCGATCAGATCCGGTTGGATGCTGATGTTGAGGTACGAGAGAAACCACCAACCAGAGGTAATAGCAAGTCCCTTCAAGTTTCTCCGGTAGCCGCTACAGGGAAGTCAATCGCAGCCAGAGGTTCAATAAGGAGCCGAGCGGGGATTCTATGTTTATGTTCCACCTCCAGCCAGAGGTGCCCGGGAGGAGAATTTGCCCAAAAAAATTCTCAGCATGTTGATTTGCGTCGGAAAGTAATTGAAGGTTCTCCACCGGGTTCGCATTTTGAAACTGTTGAATCCGTTCCGCCTGCTCCAGGTTTGGCATTACCCCGTTTTGATGGAGCACATCCATGACTGTGGCAAAATCGTTGTGAGGATTACTTTCAGTTGTGGAACGTTCCTCAAGGGCAATGGATTGCTCAAGCTTCTTCGCAGTTTGAAGGACAAACAACATGACATTTGGAGTCAGTTTAGCACAGAGCTCGTAAATCGACTTGGTCTGAGTTTTGTCCCTTATTGCATAGCCAATGTGCTTGAACATAAACATAGAATCCCCCCCTCTGGCTGACAATGTCTACAATCTACACACCATGCCCAAGTATATTATATCTAGTAGGGACCGAATTTTTACCAGCACTTTATAGAAGTTGGTTATGAAAGCCACTGGTAGTGAACATATGATGAGTAGAGAAAACAACCCTTAAACTAATGGTCAAACAGAACTCGTTAATCAAAAAGTGGAATGTTCCGTGCGGTGTTTCATTAGTGCTCACCCGCATAAGCGGCAATGATTACTTGCTTCCTAAGGTTTATCTGGATCACCAAGATATGATAGAACACCATTTTATCTATGAACCAGAGCCTCCTCAACACATTTGCTATAACTTGGTAGAAGGTGAGAAGACTCGTCATATTATTTTTTTTCCTGTACCTTCTTTGTTTTACCATCATTCCAAGCACGGTTATGTCATCATGCCATCAGACATAATCGCTTACCGGAACAAGTTGTCCACGACAGAGAACGAGGCCCATGCTGATAACCCACAAGTGTAGGGGAGCATTTGTAGCCTTTCTCGATAAATAAGAGTGTCGAACCCAATGAGGAGCTAAAGGTAGAACAAATATTCCCTCAAGTTCTATCGACCACCGATACAACTCTATACACACTTTAATGTTTGTTTTACCTAGAACAAGTATGAGACTATTTCGTAGGTGATAGGATAGTTTGCACGATTAAAACTACAAGTACTTTGTGCGAATAAAACTACGTGTAAATTGCAAGATAATAAAAGTGGTTGTTTAGTTGAAAGCTTTTGTCAAACAAGAAGGTTATTTGTCCCTAGGCAATTGATAACTAGAGCGGCAATAATTATTACAATTTTATATGAGGGAGAGGCATGAGCTAACATACTTTTCGTACTTGCATCATATGCACTTATGATTGGAACTCAGCAAGCATCCGCAACTACCAAAGATCATTAAGGTAAAACCCAACCATAACATTAAGTATCAAGTCCTCTTTACGCCCATAGGCAACAACCCACCTACTCGAGTATGTGCTTCTATCACTCACGCCAACCACCATAAGCAAATCATGAACATATTGAAACACCCTATAGCGGGGATCCCTCACGTTTGTGCGACACGGATGGCGCCATAGGATATCACCAAAATAAAACATACAACTCATACTGTCGGGGATATAGCCCCGCGATATAACCCACCCTATCGGGGCAGGTTAATGTGTTGATGGGTCTAGTTAAAGTTAAAGATGTATCGTGTCATGAAGACAAGACAAGCAAGACGGCGGCTGACTAAGCCGTCAGGCGGCCCAACACCTGAAGACAGCGACTCAAGGGCCATAGGGAAGAAGATGCCGACCAGTTTCTTTGCGTAGGGAATAAGGCAAGTTAGAGAAATTATAGTATACGAGTCATGGTATGACCCTAACTCTATTGTAAACCCTGGGGTCTTCACTTGTATATAAAGGAAACTCCCTAGGACGGAAAGGCTCAAGTTACAACCTCTCGATTGGTACACACAAAGGAGGACATAGTCTATTTCCTCCGTCGGAGGGGGCCAAACCTGGGTAAACCCGACTCTCTTTCCCGTTCAACCCCTTTTAGTCGCCACCGAGCGGCGATGACCTCACACCTAAGTCCTTGCACAAGGACATCTGTCGTGACAAAACCACGATAGTTGGGGCCCACCATTGGGATCTCTCTCGGTGGAATTGATTTTTCAAAGGGAACCCTTCCAGGGTTAGGGAAGTTTGCGGTTGATGAGATGATCAAGAACTGTCGCGACAAGATCTACGTGGATAAGCCGAATTGGAGCGCGGAGGCTGACTCGATCAAGCACGGGCCTCCAGTTCCCGTCAGCGAGATCAATTTAGCGGGCCCCGAGTAGGACGTTTACACCAACCTCGACGAGCCAGCTCGGAACCCCCAACCCGACCAAGGTTAAGATGGTCGTCGTCACGTCTTCATCGGCTTCACACAAGGAATCAGCCTTTTGGATGTGTCGGTTTCCAGCGGGAAAGCCCTCGTCAATTCAGATGGCGAGTCGTCCATAGGAGATACTGAGTCGATATGTCCTCTCTATGATGGCAGGCTTGGGGGCTCGTTGGATACCGAGACTCCTGAGGAATACCATGAGTCGCCCCATAAAGTCGACGTCTACATGGTAGGAGCTAAAGAGATTCCCGATCCTACTATATCTGGAGGTTCTGGTGAGGAAACCAAAACGCCGGCTCAAGCTATGACCGATCTCATGGCTAAGATGGCGAAATTAGTAGAAACCCTAGTTACCGCAGAGAGTTAGGAAGAGCACAATGTGGATTTCACCAAACTATGTAGCCAGATAGTTGAGATGCAACATGAGATTGATGTTGAAAGCATGCGGATGGTGGAGCTACAGGCACGCATACATCAGGATATAGAGCGCCTTAAAGCCGAGGCATGGCGGTAGGAGTTTAGAGGGATTCATTAGAGGCGGTTTATGAGAGAAGACGTCACCACGGGCTCCCACTGAACCTGGCCATGGCCGAGAGCTTCCCGAGCTCATCGCCGACGTTCTAGCCAACCCCCGCGCCGCCTGAGCCAGCCAAAAGGACCGCCTGGACCTCCTCTTCCTTCCAGACGAGCCACGCATCGCCGGAGGGCTTCTATCGCCGTTGTGCCCCTGTCTTCCTCCTCGGGTCGCCGGAGAAGAATTCGAAGGTCGCCGCCGTTCCAGGTCTTCCCCGAGCCAGCCGTTGACGTTGTTGCAGTCGCCGTGAGCCCCCGGTTCTTTTCCCCCCTTTTTCCCCTTGATTTGAGCCGCGTAGCGCCAATTTCCCTTGAGCCCGAAACCTCCCCGCCGCCAGTGAGGTCGTGGTCGCCGTCGTGGCGACCCAAGCTAGTTTCTGAGTGCGCCATCATGCTCAGGAGGCTTCCAGGAAGCCTCTGGAGGTCTCGGATGCCCCGTTCAAGCACTGGCTCGACGAGCCTGTGCTCGTCCGAGCTCCGGCCGCCGCCAAGCTCATCGCCGGCACCGATTCAGACCACCTTTGCTCCAGGGAAGGGTCGGAATGGACGCGCGCGTGTGCGTAGATCAGTTTGGTGCCCTTCGCCGTCCATTTGGTCGCCGGAGGAGGAAACCCGAGCCCCACCGCCGCTTCTGGAGTAGCCGGCAGCTCGTCGCCGGTGGCTCTGGTTGTTTTGACCACGGGGGTTGACCCTAACAGGTGGGGCCACCCCCTGGTTAACCCTGGTTAGTTTAAAGAAAATTAATTAAAATAATTAAGCTAGTTAGTCTATGACATGTGGGCCCAGGGTCTGTTACTGATTAGGATTAGTTTAACTTAGTTAATTAAGCTAATCAGACACTGACATGTGGACCCCACATGTCAGGTTTGACCCTGGCCGGGTCTGATGACCAGCTGACGTCATGATGACATCAGGCTGATGTCATAAGTCAATTTCCTATTTAAACATAATTCCAGAAATTATTTAAAACTTTGAAAAATCATATAAATTAATCTGTAAGTCAGATGAAAATAATTTATATATGAAAATTTATCAGAAAAATCCAATGAATCCAATGGTGCTATCCTCATGCATGATAGAGCAACCTAAATAGATGAACATGGACATTTTATCATTAGGTCAACATATAGAATTTGAAATGAGAACAACTTTGAACCTATATTCAAATGCATTTCAAATTGACATGATCACTAGTTACATTAGCTCATCCATGCATACTATCATGCCATGATCATGCATCATATTGTTGCATCTGCTTGTATTGAATGTTTTCATCTGCGTTGCGGTAGGCCCTAATCCGGAGGATACTACTCCGTACCCTGACGAAGGAGAGAACTCTTCCGCAACCCAGCAAGGCAAGCAACCTCATTGATCATTCCGATAACATCCCACTCCCTCGCTCCTGCTCTCATTTATTGAATTAGGACAAACGATCACATGTCAGTTATACACGGTAGATGATCCTATTCTTATGCATGACCTCATCTTGTCATAGTAAATAGCTAAACCTTGCAACCTAGCATACCTGGTAGATGCTTGTGCCATGATGTTCTTAGCTTACTTTGCCTGCTATGCTTGCTATGCTTAGAGTTGTGTCAAGCCGGATTCATCTGGGTGATGAACTGAGTGAAACAGTGTTGTCCGATGTGATGAGCTTATAATGAATACGATTTGGTAAAGGTAGCGATGAGAGGCTATGTAGGAGTACATAGTGGGTTGTCTCATTGGGACCGTTCTTAGGAACTGGATTCCGTGTTTGTGATCCAAGACTAGATACTACCACACATTGGGATACTTAACTGACCCTCTCGACTCATCAGTCGCTTAGTCCTTGGTCCAGGTATTGCAAGTAGTTTCTGGTGTTTATAGCATGCTGGAGGCCGTGCGTAGCGCTGACCCTCAGGGTGGGTTACGACGCGGTAGGCAGTGGCATGGTGTACCAAGGGTCACCCAAATGGTGGGCTTGGGAACCCTACGCACATCGTTTGGGACCATAACGGAAACTTCGGCCGGACTTCCGTGCGGGTCAGTCTCAAATAGGCGGTAGCCTGGACTAGAGGTCTTATGTGATTGACGGTCGTGGCCGACTCCGTCGCTGGGCATCCGCTTGAAGGCTGCCGAGGTGCATGGTTTTATGAGCACACGGCGATAAGTGGCGAGAGCGTGTGTGAAGAAGTACACCCCTGCAGGGTTTTGAAACTATTCGAATAGTCGCGTCCTCGGATATGGACTACTTGGAGAACTTATGCTGTTCATAGATAATCAAATGGAGACTTCTAAAAATCTCAAGACAAGTGTGAGTACCGTGGATGGCACTCTTCCGGAAGGGGAAGGTGAGTCCATGGTGGTGTATTGAGATGGAGTTAGTGGACTCGTGTGCGATAATTGAAATCGTAACAAAGAATTTCAAACTGAGTAGTGTAGGTTAGCCATGAGTCAAAGCTGGCATTCTGCATAAACTCCACCACCCCCTTTGTTGATACATGAGCATAAATAGACTAGGTCTGTTTTAAAGACTTGCTGAGTACGATTGTACTCATCCTTGCTTAATTAATGTTGCAGAAGGAAACAAAGACCCATCAGGTGGGTTTTATCTAGACATTGACGATGCCGAATAGCTGGTGTCCCAGCTATGATCTTGCCCGTGTGGTGGGCTTTAGATACTCAGGCCTTGTGCCTCTTTTATATTTTGCCGTCTGTACTCAGACAGCTTAAGTTTCCGCTGGCTTGTATGACTATGTTTGTATGACTTGAGTGCCGGGTCATGTGACCCCTGTCTGTATGAACATATTATGCAAGGCTCGTCTGAGCCTCTTAAATAAAAGTCATGTTATTGTATGGTTATGTTGTGATGCCATGGTTGTATCTATGCATATCGGGCAAGTCGTGCATACGTGTGACGTGCAACGATATGTATGGGATCCGACACCTAGTCGTGTGCCTTTAGTAGCACTCTTTATGGGAAACTGCTTCTTTGTGCTTCCACCGAGCCATGGTAGCTTGCTACTGCTCCGGACACATTGATTGACCGGCATGTATCCTTCTTTGTTGCTGTGTCTGTCCCTTCGGGGAAATGTCTCGCAGTGTAATGGAGTCCTTGTAACTTGTTACGACTCGTCTACACACGCTTGAGGCCGACATCTGCATTGCTGGGTTATGTATGCCTGTTTTCGTACGGATGTGCTACTTGGGTTCTATGACTAGTCATGTCGGCCCGGGTTCTTTGTTGTGTGATTGCCAGCGACATGTTCACATACGTGAGCCAAAAGACGCAAACGGTCCCAGCCAAGGTAAGGTGGTTGTCGTGGAGTACCGTGCATGAGGCCGCAAAGTGATGTGGCTTGTTATAGTATGGAATCATATAACCTAGGATCAGGGTACCGACAGTGTTGGTATCAGAGCCTGACTGACTGTAGGACTACCAAGCCAAACCGGCCGAAGTTGAGTCTAGAAACACTATAGATTAGTAGGGGAATTGATTGTTGGAGGGAACATAAGGCTCTTTTTACTCCTCTTCCCAAGTTATTCTATGTTGGGTCATTCTCATCTTTTCTACGGGGATAGGAACTAGGATCCTCATCTATTGCTTAGGATGACGAGTTACTAGCCATGGACCAATAGCTAGCCTGTTTGTGAGTAAGTGCAGTTACTCTACTGTTGTTGATGTGACAAACAGTTGGAGAAGAGATTTGAGTCTAGATAGTCGAGTGGTTATGCCTTTCCAATCTCTTTTCAATTGTCTCAAAAAAATTCTTGAGCAATTACAGCCGTTATGCTGTCCGATTTCTACTAGAGTCTCTAATGTCTTTGCATCATTCTCTGTTTCAGATGCCATCCCGCCCTTTCCGTCAGGTGGTCCGTCTGACCAGGTGCATCGATGTGCCGGGTCACACGGCCATGTTGGTTAGAGTGATGATAGAGGCTGGATATCGTTGGTACCCAGAGTACACAGTGGAGGAGCAGTATCGAGATTTCAACCAGAGTCAGTATCTGTGTACCGTTAGGATATATCCTTCCTATCCTGGAGCTGCAGAGCCGCTTCACTGGACTCATGGATTGGAAGTTACCATAGATATGGCAGTTCAGGAAGCCACTTACACCATGCTGACTATTATGAGGTATCACCATGGTCTGCTTCAGAACACGGAGTTCTGCTATGTTCCTGCTTCCATGGGAGGAGAGGATGGATATCTCAGTGCAGCCTATTCTGATCATTCTCATGAAGACCCTAGACTACAGGTGACCGCTCAGATGTTGGAGAATAGGGATTGTGATGCACGTGCCCTACGCATGGACCTCTATGCTACCCGTGCCCGTCTTTGGACAGCCTTGACGCAGTTGGCACCTGTCGTGCAGACAAGTTATGGAGATTTGGAGATGCTGACTCCCTCGCGGACTCATTTGCCAGCACACGTAGACTGGCCTGATGTTGGAGGCATCACCCCTCTTCGAGGACCGCTGTTGCTGCCGACAAGGGGACCAAGGCCACACCCGTGTCCTTATGGTTTCTAGGGATCCCAGGCTAGAGTGTTTCCAGATCCTCAGGTTTAGCTCCCAGGTCACGGGGGTAACCTGTACGAGGTATTCTACGGTGATGTTTGAGTGCTTGGGTGTTAGACCTAGTACGGTAGTAGTTGTATCGCCACAGTCCTGCGTGTCTTGTGGGATATGATTAAGGTCGAGATTTGAGTTCCGGAGGTGTAGATAGATAATGTATAGGATGCTTGTAATGCCTCCGATGAGTGGTGTCATCTCTCTGTAGTTGTTTTCAGCTTGGGTTTGTACTGAACTAAGCCATGGTGTGTATGAAACCTAATGTGCATATGGTAGTTGCTTTACCATGTTGATTGCTGTTTATCTTACATGCCATGTTGATCAGTGCATTCCTTAATTCATGCCTTGGAGTTGTTGTTCCCCATGTCTAAGCTATGGATTGTTTTCCTCAGGATGGTGTCAACCAGGAACAACCCCGTGCATGCTCATGAGCAAGGCGAGAGTAGCCAGCCAAGGCAAGAAGAGCTGCCACGAGCACCATCTCTAGCGGAGGTGATGCTAGAAGCTGAACGGAATAAGAGGGAGACCAACAGACTATTAGAGAGAATTGAACAGAACACAGCTCGTGCTCCCCGCAATGATCACCATGATGGAGTGTCACTTGGTGACTTCATTAAACTGTGTCCGCCTAAGTACCATCACTCGATCGATCCCCTCGATGCGGATGATTGGTTGACCAGTATGTCATGCAAGATTCGAGCTGCAAATGTTTCAGAGGCCAATAAGGTGACCTTTGCGACATACTTTCTGGACGGACCTGCCAACCTGTGGTGGGAATGCTATGAAGCTATGCGTCCCCAGGGACCTGCACCAACCTGGGCAGAGTTCAGCGCCGCATTCCGTATCCATCACATCCCGGAAGGGCTGATGGACCGCAAGAAAGAGGAATTCTGTGCCTTCACATAGGGCAGATTGTCAGTGGATGCATAAAGTCGCGAGTTTGGTAATCTTGCTCGCTATGCCCCAGAGGAAGTCTCAACTGATTCCAAGAAGCAGGCTAGGTTCCGCAAGGGACTTAATGCTGAGCTTCGCCGAGATCTTCGCTTGCATGAGTGCACGACCTTTCAGGCTCTCGTCAATAAGGCCATCAATGCTGAGTCCGGACAAACTGACTACGAGGCCTTGAGGAAGCATAACCGTGACTTCAACCCTGGATCGGGTTCAGGACCCAACAAGCGCCGAATATGGGTACCCAATGCAGCTTTGCCGGCAAGGTACACTGCGAGGCCATCCTTCCAGGCACCTCGTCCAGTTCAGTCCAACCCTCCACCCAAACCATTTGGAGGACCACAAGTAAATGTTGCCCCTCGTGCCACAGTGGTATGCTACAAGTGTGGAGAACCGGGACATTATTCTTGTGAATGTCCCCAGAACAATGCCAAGCCCACTGGACGCGGAAAACCAGGGAAAGCCTTCGATGTGAAGCCAGCTCCTGCCCGTGGGCGAGTTAATTATGTGTCTGTTGAAGAAGCTCTTGAAGACCCTGATGTCATTCTAGGCACGCTTCTTGTTAATAGCCATCCAGCATCTGTTCTATTTGATACTCGGGCATCTCATTCATTCATCTCAGAAAGTTACGCACAGTTGCATAACATGTCTTTTTGTGACATGCCCACTCCTTTAGTAGTTCAGACACCTGGTTCAAAGTGGCAAACTTCTAGAGTGAGCCATGACAATGAAATTCTGGTGGATAGACTAGTATTCCGAGCATCTTTGATAGCTCTTAAGTCTTCGGACATCAATATCATTCTAGGTATGGATTGGATGAAAGCCCATTATGCCAAGATTGATACTCATTCTAGGAATGTTCAACTTACACATCCCTCGGGTGAGACAGTTAATGTATCTACTCGAACAACCAAGCGCCAACTCTATTCCCTAAATTCTAGCCCTCTCCCCGAGCTAGAAGATATTCCGGTAGTCCGTGATTTCCCGGATGTCTTTCCAGAAGAACTGCCAGGTATTCCACCTGTCAGAGATGTTGAATTCGTGATAGAACTTATCCCAGGGACAGTTCCAATAGCCAGAAGACCTTATAAGATGGCACCCTTAGAACAAGCTGAGCTAAAAACCCAACTCGATGAGGCTTTGAAGAAAGGTTTCATCCGTCCTAGCTCTTCTCCTTGGGCTTGCCCCGTCCTCTTTGTTAAGAAGAAGGATGGATCGGATCGGATGGTTGTGGATTACCGACCAGTGAATTTGGTCACTATCAAGAACAAGTATCCGCTCCCCAGGATCAACGATTTATATGATCAACTCGCTGGATCCTCTGTCTTTTCCAAAATGGATTTGAGGTTGGGATACCATCAAATCAGAATTAGAAACGGGGACATTCCAAAAACGGCTTTTGTCACTCGTTATGGCTAATACGAGTACACCGTCATGTCCTTCGGTTTAACCAATGCTCTAGCCACCTTCTCTCGACTGATGAATTCGATCTTCATGGAGTATTTGGACAAATTCGTCGTGGTTTACCTCGACGATATACTCATCTACTCGAAGAACGAACAGGTAACATGTCGAGCATTTAAGGCTGGTATTGATGAAACTTCGAGAGCACCGCTTATATGCCAAATTCTCCAAGTGTGAATTTTGGTTGCCAGAAGTGACTTATCTGGGTCACGTGATCTCTAGCAAAGGTACTGTTGTCAATCCCGAGAGAGTTCAGGCCGTCCTTGATTGGACTCAACCTGAATCGGTTAAGCAAGTTCGGAGTTTCCTTGGCTTAGCGAGCTATTGTCGCCGCTTTGTTGAGAACTTCTCCAAGGTTGCGAAACCTCTGACTGAACTCCTCAAGAAATTAAAAGGTTCGAATGGACCCCACAATGCGAGCATAGTTTTCAGGAGTTGAAAAGACGACTGACCTCTGCTCCCGTTCTGGTGCCACCAGACTTCTCTAAGGACTTTGTTATCTATTGTGCTGCCTCGCGACAAGGATTAGGTTGCATTCTCATGCAAGATCGTCATGTGATTTTATATCCATCTCGACAGTTGCGTCCACATGAGGATAATTATCCAACACATGATCTTGAGCTTGAAGTTGTAGTCCATGCACTAAAGACATGGCGACATTACCTTCTAGGTAATCGTTGCGAGATATACACTGATCACCAAAGTCTGAGATATATTTTCACCCAGCCGGATTTAAATCTCAGGCAAAGACGGTGGGTAGAGTTGATCACAGATTACGATTTAGGGATAACTTACACCCCGGGGAAAGCAATGTCATGGCTGATGCACTAAGTCGTAAGTCTTATTGTAACAATCTGATGTTACAACAAGGTTAACCGTTTCTCTATGAGAAATTTCGGAAGTTAAATCTCCACATTGTTCCTCAAGGATTCCTATCCAACTTGGTGGCGAAACCTACTCTTAGGGATGAAATAGTAGCTGTCCAGAGATATGACAAAGGTATATCTAGGATTAAGGAGAATATTGCTAGCGGAAACGCTAAGAATTTCTCTAAGGATGATGAAGGTGTGGTGTTCTTTTAGAATTTGTTGGTGATTCCCAAGAGCACTCGTCTAAGATAATTGATCCTTAAGGAGGCTCATGATTCTCCTCTCACAATTCATCCAGGTAGTACCAAGATGTATCAGGACCTACGCCAGAGGTTCTGGTGGACTAGGATGAAGAGAGAAATTGCTCAGTATATTGCTAACTGCGACGTTTGCCGTCGTGTGAAAGCAGAACAGCAAAGGCCTGCTGGCACCCTTCAACCCTTAGCTATTCCTGAATGGAAATGCGATAAGGTCGGTATGGATTTCATCACTGGTTTTCCCAGGACCAAGAAAGGGAACAATGCTATATTCGTAGTCATTGATCGTCTTTCCAAAGTGGCTCATTTTCTTCCTGTTCGGGAAAGCATTACTGCTAGTCAGCTAGCGGAGTTATATGTTTCTTGAATAGTCTCTCTTCATGGTGTTCCTTTGGAGTTTAACTCAGACCGCGGAAGTATCTTTACTTCTCGATTTTGGGAAAGTTTTCAAACCGCTATGGGGACTCATCTATCCTTTAGCACCGCTTTCCACCCTCAATCAAGTGGTCAAGTTGAGCGAGTCAATCAAATTTTTGAAGATATGCTTCGAGCTTGTGTTATATCTTTCGGTATGAATTGGGAGAAATGTCTTCCATTTGCCGAATTTGCTTATAACAATAGTTATCAATCAAGCTTCGGCAAAGCCCCTTTCGAAGTTCTCTATGGACGGAAATGCCGAACACCTCTTAACTGGTCAGAAACCGAAGAGAGGCAACTCTTTGGTCCGGACATGATCCAGGATGCAGAAGAGCAAGTTCGCGTTATTCGTGAAAAGTTGAAAACAGCCCAATCCCGTCAAAAGAGTCAATATGACCGTCATCATAAGTCGGTGACTTATGAAGTCGATGAGAAGGCTTACCTTCGGGTTACACCTCTCAAGGGTACCCATCGATTCGGTATCAAAGGCAAGTTGGCTCCTCGTTACATTGGACCTTTTCGCATTCTTGCTAAACGATGAGAGGTTGCCTACCAATTGGAACTTCCACCGCATCTTTCCAAAGTTCATGATGTCTTCCACGTCTCTCAACTCAGGCGTTGCTTTTCGGACCCTGTCCGAGAAGTGGACCACGAAGTGCTTGATCTCCAAGATAACCTTTCATACCGAGAATACCCCGTTCGTATTCTCGACCAAGATGAGCGTACAACTCGGCATCGGAACATCAAGTTTCTTAAAGTTCAGTGGTCGCATCATTCCGAAAAGGAGGCAACATGGGAAAGAGAAGATCGTCTTCGACTAGAGTACCCCGCGCTCTTCCCGACGACTTCAAAAATCTTGGGACGAGATTCTTTTGAGTGGGGGTGAGTTGTCACAACCCTAGCAAGTGTCATAGGCTAGCAATGTGTTTGCATCATCATCATCATCATTGCATCAATATGAAATGGGGATAAAGAAAAGAAACCCCAAGCATTCATGAATTAAAGAAATTCTAGATAAATGAAATTTCAACAAATCCAAAATGCCCATAAAAAATGTCCCCTATGTCTGATAATTAGGGACATGGATATACCACGGGCCATTTGAATTAATTGAACATTTAAAATAATTTGAATTAATGGTTTAAGTCCCTGGGAAATGATAAATAAAGCAATTATCATTATCACTGTTTTCAAATAGTCTGAAACTGTTGTTATGAGTTTGGACTATTCAAACTTCAATTTACAAAATATGTGGGTCATTTTGAAAAGTTATTTTGGTCTACAAAGAAATAAAACAAATGTTAGAAAGCAGAAAACAGAATTCAAAAAAAGAAGAAAAGAAGAGGCTTACCTGGCCCAGAGAAGGAGGCGGCCCAGCCCACCAGGGCCAAGCGGTCATCTTCAACCTCTGCCAGTAGGCAGAGGCGAAGTGCCGCGCGGCGCCGGCGAGGCCTCCACCTCCTCCCTGCTCGCCTAGCTGCCGTGGCCCCCCCCTGAGTGCATCACGAGCCGCCTCGTGCCTTCTGTTCTCCTCCGTCGCCGCTCTCTCTCTCTCGTGTGCATTCTCCCCCTCTGCCCCCGCCATGGCCGAGAGCTTCCCGAGCTCGTCGCCGACGTTCTAACCAACCCCCGCGCCGCCTGAGCCAGCCAAAAGGACCGCCTGGACCTCCTCTTCCTTCCAGACGAGCCACGCATTGCCGAAGGGATTCTATCGCCATTGCGCCCCTGTCTTCCTCCTCGGGTCGCCGGAGAAGAATTCGAAGGTCGCCGCCGTTCCAGGGCCTCCCCGAGCCAGCCGTTGACGCCGCTGCACTCGTCGTGAGCCCCCGGTTCTTTCCCCCCTTTTTCCCCCTTGATTTGAGCCGCGTAGCACCGATTTCCCTTGAGCGCGAAAGCTCCCCACCGCCGGTGAGGTCGTGGTCACTGTCGTGGCGACCCAAGCTAGTTTCTGAGTGCGTCATCGTGCTCAGGAGGCTTCCAGGAAGCCTCTGGAGGTCTCGGATGCCCCGTTCAAGCTCTGGCTCGACGAGCCCGTGCTCGTCCGAGCTCCGGCCGCTGCCAAGCTCATCGCCGGCACCGATTCCGACCAGCTCTGCTCCAGGGAAGGGTTGGAATGGACAAGCGTTTGTGCGTAGATCAGTTTGGTGCCCTCCGCCGTCCATTTGGTCGCCGGAGGAGGAAACCCGAGCCCCACCGCCGCTTCTGGAGTCGCCGGCGGCTCGTCGCCGGTGGCTCTAGTCGTTTTGACCACGGGGGTTGACCCTGACAGGTGGGCCACCCCCTGGTTAACCCTGGTTAGTTTAAAAAAAATTAATTAAAATAATTAAGCTAGTTAGTCTATGACATGTGGGCCTAGGGTCTGTTAATGATTAGGATTAGTTTAACTTAGTTAATTAAGCTAATCAGACACTGACATGTGGACCCCACATGTCAGGTTTGACCCTGGCCGGGTTTGATGACCAGCTGACGTCATGATGACATCAGGCTGATGTCATAAGTCAATTTCCTATTTAAACATAATTCCAGAAATTATTTAAAACTTTGAAAAATCATATAAATTAATCTGTAAGTCAGATGAAAATAATTTATATATGAAAATTTATCAGAAAAATCCAATGAATCCAATGGTGCTATCCTCATGCATGATAGAGCAACCTAAATAGATGAACATGGACATTTTATCATTAGGTCAACATATAGAATTTGAAATGAGAACAACTTTGAACCTATATTCAAATGCATTTCAAATTGACATGATCACTAGTTACATTAGCTCATCCATGCATACTATCATGCCATGATCATGCATCATATTGTTGCATCTGCTTGTATTGAATGTTTTCATCTGCGTTGCGGTAGGCCCTAATCCGGAGGATACTACTCCGTACCCTGACGAAGGAGAGAACTCTTCCGCAACCCAGCAAGGCAAGCAACCTCATTGATCATTCCGATAACATCCCACTCCCTCGCTCCTGCTCTCATTTATTGAATCAGGAAAAATGATCACATGTCAGTTATACACGGTAGATGATCCTATTCTTATGCATGACGTCATCTTGTCACAGTAAATAGCTAAACCTTGCAACCTAGCATACCTGGTAGATGCTTGTGCCATGATGTGCTTAGCTTACTTTGCCTGCTATGCTTGCTATGCTTAGAGTTGTGTCAAGCCGGATTCATCTGGGTGATGAACTGAGTGAAACAGTGTTGTCCGATGTGATGAGCTTATAAATAATACGATTTGGTGAAGGTAGCGATGAGAGGCTATGTAGGAGTACATAGTGGGTTGTCTCATTGGGACCGTTCTTAGGAACTGGATTCCGTGTTTGTGATCCAAGACTAGATACTACCACACATTGGGATACTTAACTGACCCTCTCGACTCATCAGTCGCTTAGTCCTCGGTCCAGGTATTGCAAGTAGTTTCTGGTGTTTATAACATGCTGGAGGCCGTGCGTAGCACTGACCCTCAGGGCGGGTTACGATGCGGTAGGCAGTGGCATGGTGTACCAAGGGTCACCCGAATGGTGGGCTTGGGAACCCTACGCACATCGTTTGGGACCATAACGGAAACTTCGGCCGGACTTCCGTGCGGGTCAGTCTCAAATAGGCGGTAGCCTGGACTAGAGCTCTTCTGTGATTGACGGTCGTGGCCGACTCCATCGCTGGGCATCCGCTTGAAGGTTGCCGAGGTGCATGGTTTTATGAGCACACGGCGATAAGTGGCGAGAGCGTGTGTGAAGAAGTACACCCCTGCAGGGTTTTGAAACTATTTTAATAGCCGCGTCCTCGGATATGGACTACTTGGAGAACTTATGCTGTTCATAGATAATCAAATGGAGACTTCTAAAAATCTCAAGACAAGTGTGAGTACCGTGGATGGCACTCTTCCGGAAGGGGAAGGTGAGTCCATGGTGGTGTATTGAGATGGAGTTAGTGGACTCGTGTGCGATAATTGAAATCGTAACAAAGAATTTAAAACTGAGTAGTGTAGGTTAGCCATGAGTCAAAGCTGGCATTCTGCATAAACTGCACCACCCCCTTTGTTTACATGAGCATAAATAGACTAGGTCTGTTTTAAAGACTTGCTGAGTACGATTGTACTCATCCTTGCTTAATTAATGTTGCAGAAGAAAACCAAGACCCATCAGGTGGGTTTTATCTAGACGTTGACGATGCCGAATAGCTGGTGTCCCAGCTACGATCTTGCCCGTGTGGTGGGCTGTAGATACTCAGGCCTTGTGCCTCTTTTATATTTTGCCGTCTGTACTCAGACAGCTTAAGTTTCTGCTGGCTTGTATGACTATGTTTGTATGACTTGAGTGCCGGGTCATGTGACCCCTGTCTGTATGAACATATTATGCAAGGCTCGTCTGAGCCTCTTAAATAAAAGTCATGTTATTGTATGGTTATGTTGTGATGCCATGGTTGTATCTATGCATATCGGGCATGTCGTGCGTACGTGTGACGTGCAACGATATGTATGGGATCCGACACCTAGTCGTGTGCCTTTAGTAGTACTCTTTATGGGAAACTGCCTCTTTGTGCTTCCACCGAGCCATGGTAGCTTGCTACTGCTCAGGACACATTGATTGACCGGCATGTATCCTTCTTTGCTGCTGTGTCTGTCCCTTTGAGGAAATGTCATGCAGTGTAATGGAGTCCTTGTAACTTGTTACGACTCGTCTACACACGCTTGAGGCCGACACCTGCATTGCTGGGTTATGTATGCCTGTTTCCGTACGGATGTGCTACTTGGGCTCTATGACTAGTCATGTCGGCTGGGGTTCTTTGTTGTGTGACTGCCAGCGACATGTTCACATACGTGAGCCAAAAGACGCAAACGGTCCCAGCCAAGGTAAGGTGGCTGCCGTGGAGTACCGTGCGTGAGGCCGCAAAGTGATGTGGCTTGTTATAGTATGGAATCATATAACCTAGGATCAGGGTCCCGACATTATCATACTTAGATCCACCGGCTCTCTCTTTTGTAATTTCTCTTCCCCATTGCAAAATCTGTGCATACTTCTTTATGTTTTGAATATAATAAGGCCGACACTCCTGAATTATGAGGTTTTTAGCCGTCTCAACCTACAAATTGAGCTTGAGTCTTTATTTTTTGAAACAATGGGCACTTGGGGGCTTCCAACTCATTGAGTTTAGCTTTCTCACCCTTGTGACCCAACAAAGTAATGCCACAATACTTTCGGCATTTGGGGGCTTCCAACTCAGTGAGTTTAGCTTTCTCACCCTCTTGACCCAGCAAAATAAACTCCACATACGGTTAAACCTGCTTGTACGCTTGATGCGACTCTGATTAGACGACCCCGTGTACTCTTGACAAGTCAATCCTTCTTGAACCCTAAATTTACCAAGGTTAAAACACCGGCTTGAGTCATGAGAGGGCCGGCATATAGAGAGCTAGGATAAACCATGGGTTATCATACCTGCTTCATTGAAGGAAGACTCAAGCCTCGAAAGCCAACAAATATTTTTGATATTGCATACATAAGTTATTTGCATCATTACATCATTACATTATCCGCACCATGGCAGCATACCAGCATTATTAAGACCTTCAAAGTCGGCGTCAAAGAGCCACTCTATATTTAGAAGCCTTGGAAACCAATTTCTAATGGTACTATGTGCTGTTATAAACATTATGATATCCCCACATAAAGTTTTCCAGGCATGCCCTGTTCTAAATACCGGCTCATACATGAAAAGGCCCGGGTTATCAGCTGCATGACCAGCGCGAAATTATATTATCAAGGAAAACCAAGAGGACTTGGGATCTCGAAAAAAATATCTTCTAACTGAGTCTCATGGAGCCGGCTTAGACAAATTACCTTACTTGTGTAGGATCACTAGAAGAGTGTCTAGAGGGGGGTGAATAGACTACTAGCAGGAATTTAAAACCTAACCGTTTCCCAAGTTAATTGGTTGGCAGATTTTAACAATTATAGCAAGTCTAGCACACCCTACATATGCATGTCAACAAGTATGGCAGCGGAAAGTAAAGACATTGCACATGGAAGTAAAGAGTTGATATAGGGTGTTGGGGATATAACCCCACGATGAGACCCGCCCTACAGGCTCCGGGTCACACTAGGCGGCTCGTAGGTTAACCCAAGAGTTGGCTGCGAAGCCTGAAGCCCAAGAAATTTGGCGGCTTGACAGGATGGGCCGGAGCGTCGCCCGAATAGAGAAGACCCGGGCGAGTAAGCCGCTTGGAGACAACTTGGTCAGGAAGGCAAGATAAGGTAGAGATAGACTCGGACATGTAATGAGAGGCGACTACAACTTGTATGACCCGTGGTCTTGACCTCCTATATAAAGGTGAGACCCGGGACGACTTAGAGATCAGGCTATCGAGAACTAGCTTAAGCAATAGCTCCCTTGTAATCGATACATCAAGCAATACAAACACAAGCAGGACGTAGGTTGTTACCTCGACTTGAGGGGCCGAATCTGGGTAAACTAGTATACTTCCTACCAATCAACCCCTTTGAGTCCATCACTTTGGCAATGGCCTTGAATCCAAGTGCTTCACCCGGACATCTGCCGTAATCAAACCACGACAGTTGGCGCCCACCGTGGGGCCTGCGCTCGGTGGTGTTGATTTCTCGAAGGGTTCTCTCCCAGGGCTCGAGGGGTAGGTGGTCGGAAGGATGAACAAGAGTCGCCGCGGCCGGCTCTACATCGACGATGCCGGCTGGGGTCTTGATGCCGGTTCTGTGGAATATGGATTCTAGGTTCCTTTCGGCGGGATTCATGTCTACATCGACAGGATTGTCGGAGCTACGCCTGGTCCGGACGTCTGCACCGACATCGTCGAGCCGTCTCGGCGCGTGCAACCTTCCCGTGTTGCGCAACCCGCCAGTTATCCTGGGCCGGATGCACGTCTTTGTGGGCTTCACTCAAGGTATGGATCTTGAAGCATCTGCATCACAGGAGACTCTTGTCTGTTCAGAGGACGAATCTTCAAGCGGGTAAATAGAGTCGATCTACCAGCTTCACAACGGTGGGCTCAGGGGATACGGCGAGCTTTACCCTGAGTCGTATCGCTCTGAGCCGGACGATCTTGGGCCTCCAGTTCATGCGGTAGTGTTCATGGCAGGGTCGGCCCCGGGTGCGAGCAGCACAGCACCTGGAGCAGCAGCCTCGGGGGCTGACGCACCGCCACCGGCTCAAGTTCTTCTCGATTTGATGAACGAGCTCACGGCCCTGATGGCTACTAAAGTTACACAAGATAACCAAGCCGCTCGGAACTTAGAGATTGCAAGGCTCAAGGACTGGATGGCGGAGGAGCAACAGAGGATAGCTGAGCTAAAGGTTCAGATGGAGGAAGATACAGAACGTATTAAGACGGATGCCTTCCCCCTTGGGCTGGAACATCAATCGGCAGCTGCGGTGCATCGGATGAGGCATCAATCCTGCTTACCGGAATGTTATGAGGCTAGGAATCTCTTCAACACGCTAGGAATAGGATGGGCAACGGATGCACCTAGATGTCGGCCGGCGGTTCGACCAACGCCACACCCGGCTCGACGAGATTAGGCCTCACCAGTGGTCTTTCCAACACCGGCAGGTCATTATTCTAACCTCGATGAGAACATGGTGGCCGCGGCTACCTGGCTTGAAATGATCCCTATTCCGGATGAAGCGCCTTTTGCGGAAGAGGTATGTAATGCCATTGGATACCTTTAGACGGCGATGGCCGAACAGGAGAAGTATGCTCACAGCCAGAGCTGCGTTCATTCAACCCCTCTCCCTAGCCGGAGCTTTAGCCGGCGCTATGAGTCACCGGAGGTTTCCAGTAGCGATCGGCACCAAGGACCTCCGGGGGATGATCAGGCAGCTCTCGAGGCGCAAGCTCTCATAAACCGAGTGAGAAACTAGCAAGAGTCGGCAGCTTTGGCCATGGCAACTCACGAAGAGCCCGTGCCCTTTGTATCAGTAGGGGCGGGAGTAACCGCCAGGGCCACGGGAGTGCCATGCTTATCACTGGCTCTACGAAGTGAAAGGTTGCCAAAGGATTTCAAAGGACCTCGCAAGGTTCTGAATTACACTTCGGATTTACCTCCGGAGGCCTGGATCGAAATTTATGAGATGGCTATGGAGATGTTGGATGTCAGTGAGGCGGTGTGTGCTAAGTACTTTATCATGATGCTTGAAAGTCTGGCTCGCACATGGTTAAAAGGGTTGCCACCCAATACCATCAATTCGTGGGCTAAGTTAAGGGCAAGGTTCATCAAGAACTTTCAAGGGACTTGCAAACAACCTATGACCATCGTAGATCTCGATCATTGCATCCAACAGGTGAGTGAGTCGGCCCATCATTGGCTCCGACGGGTGTCGACCATCAACCACTCATCTCAACAGATCACGGCGGCTCAAGCAGTGCTGATCTTAGAGAAGAACTGTCACTTCATCCCTCTGAAAGAGAAGCTTGGCCGGCTCAAGCGTACGTGTCAGGACATGGGAGAACTCTTGACAGCTCTTACAAAGTACGTTGACTCTGATAACACGAAGGATCCATGCTCTGATGAGGAGAAGGCCGACCAAGGTAAGAGGAACAACCCGGGCAAGGGTGCGGCGAACAATGGTAACCAGAGTCAACGGAAAAACCCGGATGCCGGGTCAGAACTGGTGACCAAGGCAAGCACCGGCCAAAACCCTCCTAAAGGCAATGGGAAGTTCAGGCCGCCTTTTAATAAAAATAGGACTCCTTTCAATTTCGAGGAAATGCTCAAAAAGCCCTGTTCGGAACACAGCCAGCCCGGTAAGCCTTCAGCGCACACATGGGGTGATTGCCATATCATGCAGAAGTTCAAGAATTACCACATGCAGCAACACAACAGCCATGGCAGTGGCCCGCCCGGCGGCTTAGGGCCAGGCGGGTCATGAGCCGGATTTGGATCCGGCGGCTCACGATCCGGTCATCATGGTCAGGGCAATCAAGGAGGACATCCTTAGAACCCTGGTAACAACAATCAACGGCAGCATAACCAATCTGGGTATCAGAGTAATCTGAAGCAGCTTAGCTCGGGCTAGTATCATGTTTTCACAACCAACCTTCACAAGCGGGATCAGAAATTGCGTAAGCGGGCGGCTGATGCAGGTGCGCCGGCTCGGCCGCAGTACTTGAAGTGGTCTAAATATGACATAACGTGGAGCCAGGAGGATCAGCCACCGCATGTTGATGACCCGGGGCGGCTGGCCTTGGTTGTTGCCCCCCAAGTGGGCGGATATATGGTAAATAAGGTACTTATGGATGGAGGCAGCAGTATCAAGATCCTCTATTATGATACCTTCCGGCAGATGAAGTTGCTTTACAAGGATCTTAAGCCCTCATCCACCATTTTGCATGGTGTGGTGCTAGGCAAGTCGGCTTATCTGGTGGGCAGCATTTCTTCTGAAGTCGCCTTTGGTGACGAATATAACTACACGGTGGAGTCCTTGTGCTTTGAAGTGGTCAAGATCAAGAGCACTTACCATGCGTTGTTTGGGCGGCCAGCTTATGCTAAGTTCATGGCTAGGCCCTGTTATGTCTAGTTACATCTCAAGATGCCTGGGTTAAAAGGTACGATTACCGTTCATGGTGATCGGAACACGGCTATTGAGTGCGAGGAAGGAGACACGGCTTATGCAAAATCCAGTTGTGCTTAGGAAGAGCTTAAGTTTTATAAGGAGAATGACCCGGAGGATATTACCCCGTTGAAAAAGCCCACAATGGAGGTTGAGCCGCCCCTCAAGTTTTCGGTAGATGATAACAAGGCAATAGATTTCACTCCGGGTGATTCATCCAGACAGTTCATCATTGGGGCTAACATGGATCGCAAATAGGAAATCGCGCTCATCGAATTCATCCGTGAGAATTGGGACATCTTTGCATGGAAACCTTCTGAAATGCAGGGTGTACCGAGAGAGTTCGTTGAGCACAACCTTGATGTGGATCCTAAGTTTAAACCTGTCAAGCAGTTTCTATGCCGGTTCAATGAGGAGAGATGCAAGGCCATTGGATAAGAGGTTGCTCGGCTCTTAGTGGCGGGTTTCATTATCGAGGTCTTTCACCCGGAGTGGCTTTCTAACCCCGTGCTGGTGCTCAAGAAGAACGGCACATGGCGTATGTGCGTGGACTATACGGACCTTAACAAAGCTTGTTCGGCTGATCCTTTTGCTACCCCTCATATTGATTAGATCATTGATGCTACGGCAGGTTGTGAAAGCCTATGCTTCCTGGATGCTTATTCAGATCAAGATGGCGGTTAAGGACCAAGAGAAGACGGCTTTCATTACACCTTTTGGAGCCTTCTGTTATGTGTCTATGCCTTTTGAGCTCAAGAGTGCCCAGGCGACTTATCAACGTTGTGTGCAGAATTGCCTTCACAGTCAGATCGGGCGCAAAGTTCACACTTACATGGATGATATTGTGATCAAATCAAGGAAGAAGGAGACCCTTTAGGACGACTTAAGGGAAACCTTTGACAATCTTCGGATCTATAAGATGATGCTTAACCCGGCAAAGTGCATCTTTGGTGTTCCGGCTGGCAAGCTCTTGGTATTTCTGGTTTCCGAGCGTGGCACTGAGGCTAACCCGGATAAGATCAAAGCTATCACCTCCCTGGCAGAGCCATCTTGTATTAACGATGTCCAACACCTGGCAGGGCGGATCGCCACGTTGAGCCAGTTCATAAGCCGCCTTGGTGAGAAAGTTGTCCCACTATATCAGATGAAGAAAAAGACAGACAATTTTGTCTGGAGTACGGAGGCGGGTGAAGCATTTGAGGAGCTCAAGAAGCAACTCACTGAACCTCCAGTATTGGCCGCTCCGGCTAAGAAAGAATCTTTGCTCCTGTACGTGGCGGCTAACAACCGGCCTGTCAGCGTTGCAATTGTGGTCGAGCGCAAGGAAGCGGGGAAGGAGTATCTGGTTCAGAGGACGGTTTATTACATGAGTGAGGTCCTGACAGAGTCTAAGCAAAGATATCGACACTGGCAAAAGCTAGTGTATGGGGTGTTCATGGACAACCGCAAGTTAAAGCATTATTTCTTAGGGCACCAGATCCGAGTGGTCAGCTCTGCTCCATTGCGTGACATAATTCAAAACAGAGAAGCCATTGGTAGAATCGCTGAGTGGGCACTAGAGTTGGGACCTCTCAATCTGAAATACGTCCCTCGTACGGCTGTCAAGTCCAAAGCCCATGTGGATTTTATAAACGATTGGACGGAGTGTCAAGCTCCCGAGGAAAAGTCGGATAACACGTACTGGACTATATACTTTGATGGATCCAAGCAACTGGAAGGATCAGGGGCAGGAATTGTTCTGACATCTCCCAAAGGTGATAAGTTCTGTTATGTGCTCCGGCTGATGTTCCCTTGCACCAACAACGCGGATGAATATGAAGCCCTGCTTCATGGCCTCAGAATGGCTAAGGAGATGAATTTAAGCTGGGTGAGGTGTTTTGGCGACTCAAATCTTGTGGCTCAGCAAGTTTTAGGCACTTGGGACTCCAAGGACCGGCGGAATGCGTCTTATCGTCAGGCGGTGGATGTCATTGCTGGTTACTTCAAAGGTTATCAGGTGGATCACATTGATCGTCGCAGGAATGAGGCGGCTGATGCCTTGTCAAGGTTAGGTTCTCAGCGAAAGCTGGGCCGCCCAATGTTTTTCTGGATGTTTTACATCACCCGACTGTCAAGTTACCTTCAGAAGAAGATTTGGTTGTTCCTGACCCGGAGGGGCAATAGGTGGCTGCTCTACATGCTATTCCGGATTGGACTGTGCCCTACTTGACATATTTCACTCGGGGCGAGTTACCTAAGGATGAAAATTTAGCAAGACAGATCGCCCGACGGTCTGTGTCCATGACAATAGTTAATGGTGAATTGCATAGGTGCAGCGTTACCAAGGTATTTCAACGTTGCGTCTCACCAGATGAGCGTAAGGAAATTTTGAATGAAATTCACGCTAGAGATTGCGGACACCACGCCGGCTCAAAGTCTCTAGTGGCCAATGCTTTCTGATATGGCTTCTTCTGGCTGACGGCTCATAAGGATGCAGAGGATCTGGTCCGCAAGTGTGACGGTTGTCAAAAATTCTGCCGACGTGCTCATGTTCCGGCTCAAGAGTTGTGCATGATACCAATTACTTGGTCGCTTGCAGTCTAGGGGCTTGATTGTTGGGGAACGTTGCATGGGAAACAAAAAATTTCCTATCCACACGCAAGATCTATCCATGGTGATGAGCATCTACTAGAGGGAGAGTGGATCTACATACCCTTGTAGATCGCTAAGCGGGAAGCATTAAGAAACGTAGTTGGTGTAGTCGAACATATTCTCGATCCAAATCGCCGAGCGTCCCGTGATCTCATCACGATCCGCCCCATGATCTAAGCATGATCCGTCCCGTGAACTCATCACAATCCACCCCGCGAACTCACCACGATCCGTCTCGCGATCTTGATCACGGTCCTTCCGATCTAGCGCCGAACTGACGACACCTCTGCGTTCAGCACACGTATAGCTTGATGACGATCTCCACCTTCTTGAACCAACAAGAGGTAGCGGAGAGGTAGAAGAGTTCTCCGGCAGCGTGATGGCACTCCGGCGATGGTGGTGGAGCTATTCCGGCAGGGCTTCTCCTAAGCACTGCATAAATCTCATCTAGAGGAGAAACTATGGACTGTAGGAACGGGTAGCACGTGGCTGCAAAAACTAGTGCCAAAAACCAGAAAACCTCTAGTTTATATAGGAGGAAGAGAGGAGGAGGCTTGTCCCTCAAGGAGCCAGCCCTTGGGTCGGCCAAACCAAGTGGGAGAGGAGGAATCCTCCTCCAATCCTAGTAGGACTAGGATTCCTCCGTATATTGCCTTTTTTCCACCTTATCTCTTTGGGTTTTCTCTCCCAGCTGCATGGGCCTTGTGTGGGACTTCCACCAGCCCACTAAGGGCTGGTATTCACTCTCCCATAGCCCATGTAGCCTCTTGGGTCGAAATACCCCCCCCCCCTCTTGGACCCAAGGGGGCTTCCCACCTCCAGGTGTAGCTTATCTATCCCTAACAACCGGCTTTCACGCCAAAAATGTTGACAAGTCAACATTGCCTGTCGAAGGAGGCTTCCTACCTTCGGGTATAGCTTATCTAACCCTAACAACTCTTGGGTCGAAATACCCCTCCCGATGGTCTCCCGGTACACTACCGGCACTCCCAGTACACTACCAATGAGCTCGAAACTTTTCCGGTGACCAAAATAGGACTTCCTATATATCAATATTTACCTACGGACCATTCCCGAGCTCCTCCTGATGTCCGGGATCTCATCTGGGACTCCGAGCAACCGCCAGTCACCACCATCCATAACTTTATACTACCGAAACGTCACCAAACCTTAAGTGTGCAGACCCTGCGGGTTCGAGAACTATGTAGACAAACTGAGACACCTCTACTGTCAATAACCAATAGCGGGACCTGGATGCCCATATTGGTTCCTACATATTCTACGAAGATCTTTATCGGTCGAACCTCTATGTCAAGGATTCAGTTAATCCCGTATGATGTTCCCTTTGTTCTTCGGTATGTTACTTGCCCGAGATTCGATCGTCGGTATCTCCATACCTAGTTCCACCTCGTTATTGGCAAGTCTCTTTACTCGTTCCGTAATACAAGATCCCGTGACCAACACTTAGTCACATTGCTTGCATGGCTTATTGTGATGTTGTATTACCGAGTGGGCCTGAGATACCTCTCCGTCACATGAAGTAACAAATCCCAGTCTTGATCCATGCCAACTGAAGAGACACCCTCGGAGATACCTGTAGAGCACCTTTATAGTCACACATTTACGTTGTGATGTTTGATACACACAAGGCACTCTTCCGGTGTCCGTGAGTTGCATAATCTCATGGTCATAGGAACATATACTTGACATGTAGAAAACAGTAGCAATAAACTGACACGATCATATGCTACGTTTGTAGTTTGGGTCTTGTCCATCACACCAGTCTCCTAATGATGTGATCCCGTTATCAAATGACATCTCATGTCCATAGCTAGGAAACCTTAACCATCTTTGATCAACGAGCTAGTCTATATTAGAGTCATACTAGGGACATGGTTTTGGCTATTTATCCACACATGCATCTAAGTCTCTGATCAATACAATTATAGTATGAATAATAAACGATTATCATGAACAAGGAAATATGATAATAACTAATTTATTATTGCCTCAAGGGAATATTTCCATCATTGATATAGTTGGGCCTTACAAGACATCCAAGGATAAGAAAATGCACCTCCTGGTGGTGGTTGATAAGTTCACCAAGTGGATAGAAGCTGAGCCGGTCAGCAAGTGTGACGCCGCTACGGCGGTTCAGTTTATTAAAAAGCTGATCTATCGTTTTGGTTACCCTCACATCATAGTCACGGACAATGGCACAAACTTGTCCATGGGGGCTATGAAACAATTCTACGATGAGGAGCACATTCGGCTTGATGTTTCGGCGGTTGCTCATCCACAGTCCAACGGTCAGGCGGAACGGCCTAATCAAGAAATATTGAGAGGTATCAAGCCACAGTTTATGATCCCTTTACAGCAGACACCGAGTTGTTGGGTGGAAGAGTTGTCGTCTGTCTTATGGAGCATCAGAACTACCCCTAACAAATCCACAGGGTATACACCTTTCTTCATGGTTTACGGTGTAGAGGTCGTGTTACCAAGTGACATTCGACACGACTCGCCATGAGTGGCGTCTTACATCGAGACGAACAATGAGATGGCGTGTCAAGATGCGTTGGATGCTTTGGAGGAGGAATGAGAGCTGGCGGCTACCCAATCGGCGGTCTATCAGCAAGACTTGCGTCGCTATCATAGCCGCAGGGTCAAGACCCGGATGTTTCAAGAGGGCGACTTAGTGCTGCGGCTAATTCAAGACCAGATAAATATGCATAAGTTATCTCCTCCATGGGAAGGACCTTTCATGGTCAGCAGAAATCTCAACAATGGGTCATATTACCTCATTGACATCCGGGACGACTCACATACTTCGGGTCAGGAGACCCGCTGGCCGTGAAACATAGCGCATCTACGGCCTGATTACACCTGAGATTGTTGAGAATCACCACTCCACAATATCATTGTACATATCATATTTATATATGAATAAAGTAACATCCTTGCAAGCTGGGAATCTCCCATTTCGCGTATATTCACCGATGCAAGGAAAATCCAAAACATTGGCTGTCGAAGGGGGCTTCCTACCTTCGGGTATAGCCTATCTAACCGTAACAGCCGGCTTTATGCCAAAAAAGTTGACAAGTCAACTTTGGTTGTCGAAGGGGGCTTCCCACCTCCGAGTGTAGCTTATCCATCCCTAACAACCGGCTTTCACGCCAAAAATGTTGACAAGTCAACATTGACTGTCGAAGGGGGCTTCCTACCTTCGGGTATAGCTTATCTAACCCTAACAGCCAGCTTTATACCAAAAAAGTTGACAAGTCAACATTGGTTGTCGAAGGGGGCTTCCTACCTTCGGGTATAGGTTATCTATCCCTAACAACCGGCTTTCACGCCAAAAAATGTTGAAAAGTCAACATTGGCTGTCGAAGGGGGCTTCCTACCTTCGGGTATAGCTTATATAACCCTAACAGCCGGCTTTATGCCAAAAAAGTGGACAAGTCAACTTTGCTTGATGAAGGGGGCTTCCCACCTCCAGGTGTAGCTTATCTATCCCTAACAACCGGCTTTCACGCCAAAAATGTTGACAAGTCAACATTGCCTGTCAAAGGAGGCTTCCTACCTTCGGGTATAGCTTATCTAACCCTAACAACCTCTTGGGTCGAAATACCTCTCCCGATGGTCTCCCGGTACACTACCGTCACTCCAGGTACACTACCGATGAGCTCGAAACTTTTCCGGCGACCAAAATAGGACTTCCTATATATCAATCTTTACCTACGGACCATTCCGGAGCTCCTCGTGATGTCCGAGCTCTCATCCAGGACTCCAATCAACCTTCGGTAACCACCATCCATAACTCTATACTACCGAAACGTCACCAAACCTTAAGTGTGCAGACCCTGCGGGTTCGAGAACTATGTAGACATGACCGAGACACCTCTATGGTCAATAACCAATAGAGGGACCTAGATGCCCATATTGGTTCCTACATATTCTATGAAGATCTTTATCGGTCGAACCTCTATGTCAAGGATTCAGTTAATCCTGTATGATGTTCCCTTTGTTCTTCGGTATGTTACTTGCCCAAGATTCGATCGTCGGTATCTCCATACCTAGTTCAACCTCGTTATCGGCAAGTCTCTTTACTCGTTCCATAATATAAGATCCCGTGACCAACACTTAGTCACATTGCTTGCAAGGCTTATTGTGATGTTGTATTACAGAGTGGACCCTGAGATACCTCTCCGTCACACGGAGTAACAAATCCCAGTCTTGATCCATGCCAACGGAAGAGACACCCTCGGAGATACCTGTAGAGCACCTTTATAGTCACCCAGTTATGTTGTGACATTTGATACACACAAGGCACTCTTCCGGTGTCCGTGATTTGCATGATCTCATGGTCATAGGAACATATACTTGACATGCAGAAAACAGTAGCAATAAACTGACACAATCATATGCTACGTTTGTAGTTTGGGTCTTGTCCATCACACCAATCTCCTAAAGATGTGATCCCATTATCAAATGACATCTCATGTCCATGGCTAGGAGACCTTAACTATCTTTGATCAACGAGCTAGTCTATATTAGAGGCATACTACGGACATGGTTTTGTCTATGTATCCACACATGCATCTAAGTCTCCGATCAATACAATTATAGCATGGATAATAAACGATTTTCATGAACAAGGAAATATGATAATAACTAATTTATTATTGCCTCTAGGGCATATTTCCAACATTCTCCACTTGCACTACAGTCAATAATCTAATTCACGTCACCATGTGATTCGCATTATTATGAATCTAACACCCAATGAGTTCTTCGGCTCGATCATGCTTTGCATGTGAGAGAGGTCTTATAGTCAATGGGTCTGCGACATTCAGATCCGTGTGTATTTTGCAAATATTTATGTCAAACCGTAAACACTGCTACCACACTCCACTTGGTACTATTCCAAATGGCTGCTCCACTATACGTATCCGGATTGCTACTAAGAGTCATCCGGATTATTGTTAAAGCTTGCATCGACGTAACTATTTACGACGAACCCTTTATCACCTCCATAATCAAGAAACATCTCCTTAGTCCTCTTGTTACTAAGGATAATTTTGACCGCTGTCCAGTGATCCACTCCTGGACCGCTCTTGTAACCCTTGACAGACTCATGGCAAGGCACACACAGGTGCAGTACATAGCATGGCATAATATAGAGCCTATGGCTAAAGCATAGGGGGCGACATTCGTCTTTCCTCTTTCTTCTGCCATTGTTGAGCTTTGAGTCTCACTCAACTTCACACCTTACAAATCAGGCGAGAACTATTTCTCTGACTGATCCACTTTGAACTCTTTCAAAATCTTGTTAAGGTATGTACTCATTGAAAGTCTCATCAAGCATCTTGATCTATCTCTATAGATCTTGATGCTCAACAATTAGGTAGCTTTATCCAGGTCTTCCTTTGAAAAACACTTTTCAAACAACCGTTTATGCTTTCCAGAAATTCTACATCATTTCCGATCAACAATATGTCAACCACATATGCTTACCAGAAACTCTATAGTGCTCCCACTCACTTTATTGTAAATACAAGTTTCTCATAAACTTTGTATAGACTCAAAAACTTTGATCACCTCATCAAAGTGTATATTGCAACTCCGAGATGCTTGCTTCAGTTCATAGAAGGATCACTGAAGCTTGCACACCTTCTACCATCCTTAGGACTGACAAAACCTTCTAGTTGTATCTCATGCAACCTTTCCTTAAGGAAGGAAATGATGTTTTGGTATCCATCTGCCAGATTTCATAATTGAAAAAATGCAGCAACTGCTAACATAATCCCAATAGACTTTAGCATCGCTACGAGTGAGAAAGTCTCATCGCAGTCAACTCCTTGAACTTGGCGGAAACTTCTTTGCGACAAGTCGAGCTTTATAAATGGTGGCATTTACCATCAGCGTCTGTCTTCATTTTAAAGGTCCATTTGTACTCAACGACCTGCCATCCAACGAGCAAGTCTACCAAAATCTATACTTGGTTTTCATACATGGATCCTTTCTCGGATTTCATGGCCTCTAACCATTTGTCGTAATCTGGGCCCATCATCGCTTCTCCACAGCTCGTAGGTTCATCGTTGTCCAACAACATGACCTCCAAGACAGGGTTGTCGTACCGCTCAGGAGCAGTACACATCCTTGTCAAACTACGAGGTTCGATAGTAACTTGATCCGAAGCTTCATGATCACCATCATTAACTTCCTCTTCAACTAACGTAGGCTTCACAGAAACATCTTCTTGTGCTGCGCTACTCTCTAGTTGAACAAAGGTTCAACAACCTCATCAAGTTCTATCTTCCTCCCACTCAATTCTGTCAAGAGAAACATTTTCTTGGGAAAGGACCCGTTTTAGCAACAAACACTTTATGCTTGGATATGAGATAGAAGGTTCACCCAACTGTTCTTAGGGTATTCTATGAAGATGCATTTGTTCGCTTTGGGTTTGAGCTCATTCGGTGAAAACATTTTCCACACAAGCGTCATAGCCCCAAACATTAAGAAATGACAACTTGGGTTTCTATCAAACCCTAATTCACACGGTGTCATCTCAACGGATTTAGATGGTGCCCTATTTAAAGTGAATATAGTTGTCTCTAATGCATAACCCCAAAATTATAGTAGCAAAACGATAAGAGACATCATAGCACACACCATATCCAATAGAGTACGACTATGACATTCGGACACACCATCACACTATGGTGTTCCAGGTGGCATGAGTTGTGAAACAACTTTCACATTGTCTAAAGTTGTATGCCAAACTCGTAACTCAGATATTCACCTCCACGATCATATCACAGACATTTTTATCTTCTTGTCACGATGATCTTGAACTTCACTCTGAATTTGCTTGAACCTTTCAAACAATTCAGACTTGTGTTTCATTAAGTAAATATACACTATATCTACTCAAATCATCAGTGAAGGTAAGAAAATAACGATATCCACTTCACGCTACAAGGCTCATTGGATTGCATGCATCAACATGTATCATTTCCAATAAATCACTTGCCCGCTCCATCCATCTGGAAAACGGGGTCCTTAGTCATCTTGCCCAAGAGGCATGGTTCGCACGTCTCAACCGATTCGAAATCGAATGAGTCCAAAGATCCATAAGCATGGAGTTTCTTCATGCGCTTTATACCAATATGACATTTAGCGGCAGTGCCACAAGTATGTGGTACTATCATTATTAACTTTGTATCTTTTGGCATCAATATTATGAACATGTGTATTACTACGATCAAGATTCAAGAAACTATTCTCACTGGGTGCATGACCATCGAAGGTATCATTCATGTAAATAGAATAAGAATTATTCTCTAACTTAAATGAGTAACCGTGTTGCAATAAACCTGATCTAATCACGTTCATGCTCAACGCAAAACACCAAATAACATTTATTTAGGTTCATCACTAATCCTGAAGGTAGAGAGAGCATGCGATGTTGATCACATCAACCTTGGAAAAATTTCCAACACAGATTGTCACCTCACCCTTAGCTAGTTGTCCATTTATTCCGTAGCTTTTATTTCGAGTTACTAACATTTAGCAACCGAACTGGTATCCAATACCCAGGTGCTACTAGGAGTACTCACAAGGTACACATTATTAACACGTATATCAAATATACTTCTGTCGACGTTGCCATCCTTCTTATCTACCAACTATCTAGGGTTGTTCCGCTTCAGCGACTGCTCTCCTCATAATTGAAACACTTAGTCTCGGGTTTGGGTTCAACTTAGGGTTGCTTCACTGGAGCAGCAACTGACTTGCTATCCATGAAGTTTCCCTCCTTGTTGTTGCCCTTCTCGAAACTAGTGGTTGGATTAACCATCAACACTTGACGCTCCTTCTTGATTTCTACCTTTGCGGTGTCAAACATCGCAAACAACTCAGGGATAAATATTTCTATCCCTGGCATTTTATAGTTCATCACCAAGTTGTAGTAGCTTAGTGATAGTGACTTGGAGAACTATATCAATCACTATCTTATCTGGAAGATCAATTCCCACTCGATTCAAGCGATTGTAGCACCCAGACAATCTGAGCACATGCTCAACAATTGAGCTATTCTCTTTCATCTTGCAGGCAAAGAATCTTGTTGGAGATCTGATATCTCGCAACATGGGCATGAGCCTGAGATCCTAATTTCAGCTCTTAGAACATCTCATATGTTCCGTGACGTTCAAAACATTTCGGAGCCTCAATTCTAAGCCGTAATGCATGACGCACTAAACTATCAAGTAGACATCAGAACATGCCTGTCAGATGTTCACAACATCTACAAACGACGCTAGAGGGGTTGGCGCACCGAGCGGTGCATTAAGAACATAAGCCTTCTGTGCAGCAATGAGGACAATCCTCACATCACGGACCCAGTCTGCAATATTGCTATCATCATCTTTCTACTCTATTTCTCTAGGAACATATAGAAATTCAAGGGAGCTACGGCGCGAGCAAGTAATCTCCAACACAGTTTGTAAAGACACTGGTGACTATGTTCATGATAATGAGTTCAATTAATCATATTACTTAAGAACTCCCACTCAAATTGACATCCCTCCGGTCATTCGAGTGATACATGATCCTAATTCACCAACTCATGTCTGATCATCACGTGAGTTGAGGTGGTTTCAATGGTCAACATCATCATGTTGCTCATATCTGCTATCTGACTCATGTTCGACCTTTCGGTCTCTTGTGTTCCGAGGCCACGTCTGTACATGCTAAGCTCGTCAAGTTTAACCTGAGTGTTCTGCATATGCAACACTGTCTTGCACCCGTTGGATGCGAACGTAGAGTCTATCACACCCGATCATCATGTGGTGTCTCGACACGACAAACTTTCGCAACAGTGCACACTCGGGGAGAACACAATTCATCTTCAAATTTAAGTGAGGGATCACCTTATAATGCTACTTTCATCCTAAGCAAAACAAGGTGCATAAAAGGATTAACATCACAAGCAAATCATAAGTGACATGATATGGCCATGAACTTGTGCTTTTGATCTCCATCTTGAAAGCACCGGCATGATCTCCATCGTCACCGACACGACACCATGATCTCCATCATCTGGATCTCCATCAACGTGTCGCCATCGGGGTTGTCGTGCCCATCATGCTTGTACTACTATTGCTACCGTTTTGCGATAAAGTAAAGCATTACATAGCGCTTAACGATTGACACGCACGTCATATGATAATTAAAGACAACCCTATGGCTCCTACCGGTTGCCGTACTCATCGACATGAAAGTCGTGATATTATATACAAAACATGATCATCTCATACATCACATATATCTCATCATGTAATTGGCCATATCACATCACAACATACCCTGCAAAAACAAGTTAGACGTCCTCTAATTGTTGTTGCATGTTTTACATGGCTGCTTTGGGTATCTAGCAAGAACAATTCTCACCTATGCAAAAACCACAATGGTGATACATAAGTTGATTTTCAACCTTCTCAAGGACCGCCTTTGTAGAATCCGATCCAACTAAAGTAGGAGAAACAGACACCCGCCAGCCATCTTTGTGTAACGAGGTTACACGTCAATCGATGGAACCGTTCTCTCATAAGCATATGAGTAAGGTTGGTCTGGGCCGCTTCATCCCAAAATACCGCTGAACCAAAACACGACCAAGGGAGGAATCAATCTAATTATCAACGCCCACAAACTCTTTGTGTTCTACTTGAGATCTCATCTAAACATAGACCTAGCTCATGATGCCACTGTTGGGGAACGTTGCATGGGAAACAAAAAAATTCCTACGCACACGCAAGATCTATCCATGGTGATGAGCATCTACGAGAGGGAGAGTGGATCTACATACCCTTGTAGATCGCTAAGCGGGAAGCGTTAAGAAACGCGGTTGGTGTAGTCGAACATCTTCGCGATCCAAATCGCCGAGCGTCCCGTGATCTCATCACGATCCGTCCCGTGATCCAATCATGATCCTTTCCACGAACTCATCATGATCCATCCCGCGAACTCATCACGATTCGTCTCGCGATCTTGATCATGGTGATTTTGATCTAGCGCCGAACTGACGACACCTTGTTGTTCCAGCAAGAGGGAGCGGAGAGGTAGAAGAGTTCAGCACACGTATAGCTCGATGACGATCTCCGCCTTCTTGTTCCAGCAAGAGGGAGCGGAGAGGTAGAAGAGTTCTTCGGAAGCGTGACGGCGCTCCGGCGATGGTGGTGGAGCTATTCGGCAGGGCTTCGCCTAAGCATTGCAGAAATCCGATCTAGAGGAGAAACTATGCACTGGAGGAACGGGTAGCACGTGGCTGGAAAAACTAGTGCCAAAAACCCTAAAACCTACAGTATATATAGGAGGAAGAGAGGAGGAGGCTTGTTACTCAAGGAGCCAGCCCTTGGGTTGGCCGAACCAAGTGGGAGAGGAGGAATCCTCCTCCAATCCTAGTACGACTAGGATTCCTCCCTATTTTGCCTTTTTTCCACCTTATGTCTTTGGGTTTTCTCTCCCAGCCGCATGGGACTTGTGTGGAACTTCCACCAGCCCACTAAGGGATGGTATTCACTCTCGCACAGCCCATGTAGCCTCTTGGGTCGAAATAACCCTCCTGATGGTCTCCCGGTACACTACCAGCACTCCCGGTGCACTATCGATGAGCTCGAAACTTTTCCGACGACCAAAATAGGACTTACTATATATCAATCTTTACCTACAAACCATTCCGGAGCTCCTCGTGACATCCGGGATCTCATCTGGGACTCCGAACAACCTTTGTTCACCACCATCCATAACTCTATACTATCGAAACGTCACCAAACCTTAAGTGTGCAGACCCTGCGGGTTCGAGAACTATGTAGACATGACCGAGACACCTCTATGGTCAATAGCCAATAGCGGGACCTGGATGCCCATATTGGTTCCTACATATTCTACGAAGATCTTTATCGGTCGAACCTCTATGTCAAGGATTCAGTTAATCCCGTATGATGTTCCCTTTATTCTTCGGTATGTTACTTGCCCGAGATTCAATCGTCGATATCTCCATACCTAGTTCAACCTCGTTATAGGCAAGTCACTTTACTCGTTCTGTAATACAAGATCCCGTGACCAACACTTAGACACATTGCTTGGAAGGCTTATTGTGATGTTGTATTACCGGGTGGGCCCTGAGATACCTGTCCATCACACTGAGTAACAAATCCCAGTCTTGATCCATGCCAACTCAACAGACACCCTCGGTGATACCTGTAGAGCACCTTTATAGTCACCCAATTCCGTTGCGACGTTTGATACACACAAGTCACTCTTCGGGTGTCCGTGAGTTGCATGATCTCATGGTCATAGGAAAATATACTTGACATGCAGAAAACAGTAGCAATAAACTGACACGGTCATATGCTACGTTTGTAGTTTGGGTCTTGTCCATCACACCAGTCTCCTAATGATGTCATCCCATTATCAAATGACTTCTCATGTCCATGGCTAGGAAACCTTAACCATCTTTGATCAACGAGCTAGTCTGTATTAGAGGCATACTAGGGACATGGTTTTGGCTATGTATCCACACATGCATCTAAGTCTCTGATCAATACAATTATAGCATGGATAATAAACGATTATCATGAACAAGGAAATATGATAATAACTAATTTATTATTGCCTCTAGGTAATATTTCCAACATTGATATAGGTGGGCCTTACAAGAGATCCAAGGATAAGAAAATGCACCTGCTAGTGGTGGTTGATAAGTTCACCAAGTGGATAGAAGTTGAGCCGGTCAGCAAGTGTGATGCAGCTACGGCGGTTCAGTTTATTAAAAAGCTGATCTACCATTTTGGTTACCCTCACAGCATCATCATGGACAATGGCACAAACTTGTCCATGGGGGCGATGAAAAAATTATGCGACGAGGAGCACATCCGGCTTGATGTTTCAGCGGTTGCTCATCCATAGTCCAGTGCCCAGGCGGAACGGGCTAATCAAGAAATCTTGAGAGGTATCAAGCCATGGCTTATGATTCCTTTACGGTGGACACCGAGTTGTTGGGTGGAAGAGTTGTCGTCCATCTTATGGAGCATGAGAACTACCCCCAACAGATCCACAGGGTATACACCTTTCTCAATGGTTTACGGTGCAGAGGCTGTGTTACCAAGTGACATCCGGCATAACTTGCCACGAGTGGCGGTTTACGTTGAGACGGAGAATGAGACGGCACGTCAAGACGCTTTGGATGCTTTGGAGGAGGAATGAGAGCTGGCGGCTGCCCATTCGGCGGTCTATCAGCAAGACTTGCGTTGCTATCATAGCCGCAGGGTCAAGACCCGGACGTTTCAAGAGGGCGACTTAGTGCTGCGGCTAATTCAAGACCAGACAAATATGCATAAGTTATCTCCTCCATGGGAAGGACCTTTCATGGTCAGCAGAAATCTCAACAACGGGTCATATTATCTCATTGATATCCGGGACGACTCAAATACTTCGGGTCAGGAGACCCGTTGGCTGTGGAACATAGCGCATCTATGGCCTTATTACACCTGAGATTGTTGAGAATCACCACTGTACAATATCATTGTACATATCATATTTATATATGAATAAAGTAGCATCCCTGCAAGGCGGGCCTCTGCCATTTCGCGTATATTCACCAATGCAAGGAAAATCCAAAACATTGGCTGTCGAAGGGGGCTTCCTACCTTCGGGTATAGCTTATCTAACCCTAACAGCCGGGTTTATGCCAAAAAAGTTGACATGTCAACTTTCATTGTCGAAGGGGGCTTCCCACCTCCGAGTGTAGCTTATCTATCCCTAACAACCGGCTTTCACGCCAAAAATGTTGACAAGTCAACATTGGCTGTCGAAGGGGACTTCCTACCTTCGGCTATAGCTTATCTAACCCTAACGGCCGGCTTTATGCCAAAAAAGTTGACAAGTCAACTTTGGTTGTCGAAGGGGGCTTCCTACCTTCGGATATAGCTTATCTATCCCTACCAACCGGCTTTCATGCCAAAAATGTTGACAAGTCAACATTGGTTGTCGAAGGGGGCTTCCTACCTTCGGGTATTGATGAGGATATGTACCTAGGGAAGGGTCCTAGGCAAGGCCCGCATACCCTACCTAAGGACACCACATGGGAGGACTTGAAGATCAAGAATGAACTTCCGAGTGGGTCTCACTCGATAGTAATCCGCTCGGTAGTCGCGTGTCACTCGACAAACCTCGTTTCACTCGACGCCAGTAGACCAGGAGCCATCATCAAGAGCCCAAAGGGCAGACGCTGGCTTAATGGCCCTTGATAGCTTCTACTATGTGTGTTACCTGTAACGGCAGACTTTACACCCCACGACCAGACCCATTGATGCGGGGCCATTATGAGGGGCAGCGAACTCTATATAAGCCGCCCCTCCCCTCCTGCACGAAAGAGGACTATTGTAATCTGTACATTCCACTCGACATAAAAGCTCCCAAGCACTGAGACGTAGAGCTGTTACCTCCACGAGAGGGGCCTGAACTCATACATATGCGTGTACACCCTCACCGTAGCTAGGACTCTGCCCTCTCCATTCGTACCCCTACCATCCACTATCAAGCTCGTTCCCACGACAGTTGGCACCCACCGTGGGGCAGGCGTCTAAGTGACTTCTGATGAGGTTGCGTTTTTCATCTTTCAACATGTCTTCCGGCGATGTCTTTGCTCTGGGCCACGAGATCTGTTTCGGAGCGCTCACTTTCATCGCCGACAATTCGGCATGGCTCCAGGAGGCGCCTCTCGATGTCGAGGCACTCCCGGTTCGCGCGGCCGCGCATTTCCACACGAGTCCGTGCGGCGTGTTGCTGCGTCAGTCGTCGACCCCTTATGCATCGGCTCCTCTCGCCGTTCGCAGTCGCAAGCGGTCTGGCCGCTCACGACTCCAGCGGTGGGTCGAACACGCAGCGGCGCATCAAGCTTCTTCGCAGGTTGCAGCACTCGAACCTGTCGGGTCCCTTCATGGCGTGTTCGAATCAGATTCCTATCCGTCCGACGTGCCTTCCGAGTGCGAGAGCTGTGATCCTGCAGTGGAGGTCTTGATGGCGGGCTCGCATCAGATCTCACCGCCTGGTTTTGGTCGTGGCGAGCACGAGGCTGGTGGCCCGTCTAACGTGCAATTGCGTCGGGATGACAAGGTCCTTCATACCCCCATCACCGCCACGACCGCCGAGGCTCGGGCTTTGGAGGCCGCGCGCGTTCATCTGGAAGAGCTCGAGGCAGAGATAGATGAGCGCGCTCGTCCGCGCCCGCCGCGCTCCAGTCAACGTCAGCGACAGCAGTTCCCGACTGGATCTCATGATGGCGTCGAGGTATACTGAACTCCCGTGCTTAATGTTGTTGTTGCTGCTAGGATAGCAGATTCCATTCAGCCTTCCCAGTCCGAGGCTGGTCGAGGGTTGTTGCAGATCAGAGCATTGTTAGATGCAGCCGAACGCCAAAATTCAGCAGTTTCACAGGCTCGTCACAAGATACAAAACAATTCACCCAAGGTAGAGAACGTTCAGTCGGCACATAGTACTGGGTCGCCCTTGCGTCATCGACGTGGCGGTTATCGTGAAGGGCAAGACAGATATCAACACCACCGCAAAGTCCACTGTCGAGTGCCCACTCCTCCGCGGAGTGGTCCGTACGCGTCCCGGCGCCAGGACAACAGGCACTCCTTCGGTGATGAGCGGGACGCGGACTTTGATGCCCGCGTGTACCTTCTTCAGAAGCGGATCGACAAGAGCAAAGCCTTTAGAGAAGGGCACGACAAAGATGTCCCGAGTGGTAGCTCAGCTGCAGTGTCTGGTCCAGAGTGTTTTAGCAGAGCTATACGCTCTGTGGAGATTCCACCCAACTTCAGAATGGCGGCGGGGATCGGAAAGTTTTCTAGTGAAACAAAACCAGAGACTTGGCTTGATGATTACCGAGTAGCTGTGCAGTTTGGCGGCGGGAATGACGATGTCGCAATGAAGCACCTGCCTCTTATGTTGGATGGACCAGCTTGAGCTTGCTTGAATCATTTGGCTCCTTCCAGCATTCATTGTTGGGAAGATCTTGCCCGAGTGTTTGTGCGGACCTTCGAGGGCACTTGCAAGTGCCCCGCAGGTCTGGTTGACTTACAACACTACATCCAGAAGCCCAGCGAAACCTTAAGAGACTATATTCAGCAATGGTCCACCCTGCATCATATGGTGGAAAATGTGTCGGAACACCAGGCTGTTTGTGCCTTCAAGGCCGGTGTGAGATATAGAGAACTGTATTTGAAGTTCGGGCACACGGGCGACATTTCACTCGGCAAGATGATGGAAATTGCCACTTGCTATGCCAATGGCGAGGAAGAAGACTGCCTCCCTAGCGGCAAAGGAAAAGCAGTTGCCCACGAGTCTAGCGGCGGTAGCAATAGGAAACAAAAGCGAAAGGCTGAAGACCCAGTTCCGGCGGAGGCCGCAGCACTGGCGGCTCAGTCGAAAAACAAGGGCAAGGCCAAAGCTCAGTATGCCCCCAAGAAGGGGAAGGGTCAGCCAGGAACCGATATATTGGATCAGCCGTGTGTGATTCACATGAAGAAAGATGCAGAAGGCAACTTGATTTTGCCTAAGCACACCACTCGACAGTGTCGGACCCTCATCCAATAGTTCAAGGGAGACCAGTCGAGTGGGAAATCTCCTGAAAAATAAGATGAAGATGAAGAGAAGTAAACCTTCCCGGATGTCACTGCTACCCTGGTGATCTTTGCTGGCATCGAGAGCAAGAGCCGTCTGAAAGTCATAAATAGAGAGATCAATATGGCTGTGCCAGACACCCCCACCTACCTCAAATGGTCTCAGTATGCTGTCACATTCGACCAGACTGGCCATCCTGCACATGTGGCCACACCTAGTCGACAGGCTCTGGTAGTTGATCCGGTGGTGTAGGGCACTCGGCTCAGAAAAGTCCTCATGGACGGCGGTAGCCGCCTGAACATTGTGTAAGCGGATACCCTGAAGGGAATGGACATTCCTATGTCCCATCTCAGCGAGACCAGCATGCATTTCCATGGGGTCATCCCAGGAAAGAAGGCCAAGTCACTCGGCCAGATATCATTGGATGTGGCATTCGGAGATAGCAAAAATTTCCGAAAAGAAAAGTTGACGTTTGAAGTCGTGGATTTCAAGAGCGCTTACCACGCCATTTTGGGGCGACCCGCGTATGCACGTTTCATGGCCCAACCATGTTACGTGTATCTCAAGATGAAAATGCTGGGCCCTAAGGACATGATCACGATCACTGGCAATCGACAGCGGGCCGAAGAGTGCCTCCAGCAAGGGTCCAAGATCACTGATCAACAGATGGCCATGGTCGAGCTGGAGGAGTACAATAAAACCACTAATCCTGGTGATTTGCTCCGCGCAAAAAAGCCGGCTTCTGAGTCGGCATTTCAGTCGGTAGGTCAAGTAAAGAAGGTGCACATCCACCCAACGGATCCAACAGCTGCCCCGACGAATATCTCGACAACACTCGACAGCAAATAGGAAGACGAGCTCATCCAGTTCCTCCGTGAGAACTGTGTTATCTTTGCATGGAAGCCTGCTGACAAGCCGGGAATTCCCAAGGAGCTGGCTGAGGACCGTCTGCAAGTGGATCCGAAGGCCAAGCCCGTCAGGGAGCATTTGCGTCGATCCGCGGCTGAGAAGCGCAAGGCAATCGGAGAAGAAGTGGCCCATCTCTTGCAAGCCAAGTTCATTCGGGAGATTTACCACTCCGAGTGGCTCTCGAATGTTGTGATGGTGCCCTAAAAATATAAGTCATTGCGCATGTGCATTGACTTCAAACATCTTAATAAGGTCTGTCCAAAAGACCATTTTCCGCTCCCCCGCATAGATCAGATTGTTGACTCGACAGCGGGGTGCGAGCGATTATCGTTTTTTGATGCCTATTCTAGGTACCATCAGATCCGTCTGTTTGGCCCAGATGAAATAAAAACAGCCTTCATCACCCCGTTTGGGTGTTTTTGCTACATCACCATGCCTTTTGGTCTCAAGAATGCTAGTGCTACTTTTATGCGCATGATTCAGACATGTTTACTCGACCAGATCCCTCGGAATGTCGAGGCGTACATGGACGATATAGTGGTCAAGTACCGCAAAGGTCCCGACCTGCTAGCTGACTTGGCTGAGACATTCACCAATCTGAGGGGATTCGACATAAAGCTGAATCCGGCCAAATGTACATTCGGTGTCCCTGGCGGCAAGTTACTCGGTTTTCTCGTTTCCGAACGTGGAATTGATGTCAATCCTGAGAAGATCAGCGCCATTACCCATATGAAGACTCCCGTGTGAGTGCACGATGTTGAAAAGCTCAAAGGTTGCTTGGCGGCATTAAGTCGATTCATTTTTCTCGTCTTGGTGAGAAGGCTCTACCCTTTTATCAGTTGATGAAGAAATCAGACACAATCAACTGGACTCCTGAAGCCGAAGCAGCATTTGTTGAGCTCAAAGCCTGGCTGTCCACCCAGTCGGTGCTTGCCGCTCCTATCAGCAAAGAGCCCTTACTCCTGTACATCGCGACCACAAATCAGGTCGTCAGTACAATGCTGATTGTCGAGCGAGAAGAGGAAGGCAAATCCTATAAGGTTCAGCGGCCAGTCTATTATGTCTTGGAAGTTTTGTCCCCCTCGAAGCAGAGATATCCTCATTATCAGAAGTTGGTGTATGGTATTTACTTATCAGCGAAGAAGGTGGCACATTATTTCCAAGACCACTCGATCTCAGTATTAGTGATGCACCTTTATCGGAGATTTTCAATAATCGCGATGCATCAGGTCGAGTGGCTAAATGGGCCATTGAGCTGGGGCACTTCGACATCAGATTCGAAGCCAAGAAGGCAATCAAGTCCCAAGCATTGGCAGATTTCATGGCCGAGTGGATTGAACAGCAACAGCCTATCCAAGTTCACTCGACGCATTGGACAATGTTCATCGACGACTCCAAGATGCTGAATGGATCCGGTGCTGGCGTTGTTCTGATATCCCCCAGAGGCGACAAGCTCAGCTATGTCTTGCAAATTCACTTTGATTCCTCCAACAATGAAGCAGGGTATGAAGCACTTTTGTACGGGTTGCGCATGGCTATTTCGCTCGGCGTCAAGCGCTTGATGGTTTATGGCGACTTAGATTTGGTGGTGAATCAAGTGATGAAAGAGTGGGATGTTAGAAACCCTGCTATGACCAGATACTGCAATGCAGTCCGGAAGCTGGAGAAGAAATTTGAAGGCCTGGAACTTCACCATGTTCCTTGACTGAAAAATCAGGCAGCAGATGAGCTATCCAAGATTGGTTCCACTCGATGGCCTGTCCCTAGCGGAGTGTTCCTGGAGCATTTGCATACTCCTTCCATCCAAGAGGATCCCTTCACCGAAGAGCCCCCGCAAACCTTAAGCTCCTCTGACTCGACTGAAGTCGATGTTCCCTCCGTGATTGACCTGGTGATGGAGGTGCTAGTTATCATTCCCGACTGGACTGTACCGTATATAACCTATATCCTCAGACAGGAGCTTCTTGAAGATGAAGTAGAGGCTCGACAGATTGTGCGCAGGTCCAAAGCTTTCACTGTGATGGGAGATCAGCTTTTCGGAGAAAGTGTGTCGGGTGTCACCCAGCGCTGCATTTCGCCCGAAGAAGGTCGAATGATTCTAGATGAAATTCACTCAAGAACTTGCGGACACCACGCATCTTCAAAGGCGATCATCGCTAAAGCATACCGAGCGGGTTTTTATTGGCCACGGGCTAATGAAATGGCTAAGGACATTGTTGATCATTACGAAGGCTGTCAGTTCTATGCAAACCTATCACACAAGCCAGCATCTGCTCTGAAAACAATTCCACTCGCCTGGCCGTTTGCAGTTTGGGGGCTGGACATGGTTGGTCCTTTCCGACCCGGGAAAGGAGGATTCACCCACCTGTTGGTAGCAGTCGACAAGTTCACCAAGTGGATCGAATCCAAGCCCATCAAGAAGCTGAATTCCCGCATGGCGGTCACGTTCATGAGAGAGATCATTATCCGGTTTGGCAATCCCCACAGTATCATCACGGACAATGGCACTAATTTTGACTCGGAAGAATTCAGAAGATTCTGTAACTCCCAAGGCACCCGAGTGGATTATGCTTCCGTTGCGCATCCTGAAACCAATGGGCAAGTTGAGCGGGCTAACGGTCTCATTCTGCAAGGTCTGAAGCCTTGTCTCATGCGTGATTTGGATCATGCCGCTGGTGCATGCGTAACTAAGCTACCGTCTGTTTTGTGGGGGTTGAGGACAACACCTAATCGGTCGACCGGACGAACTCCTTTCTTCCTTGTCTATGGCGCTGAAGCTATACTGCCGACTGATCTGGCCCAAAATTCTCCTCGAGTGGAGCTATATTCTGAGGATGAAGCCGAGCACGCCAGGCAAGATGGGGTAGATCTTCTGAAGAAGAGCGTGAGATGGCTCTGATCCGGACCACAGCCTATCAGTAAGACTTGCGGTGTTTCCACGCAAGGAATGTCAGAAGCCGAGCGTTCCATGAAGGAGATTTGGTGCTCCGAGTGAATCAACACTGACCTCAGAAGCTAGCCCCTGCATGGGAAGGCCCTTTTGTAGTCACCAAGGTGCTAAACAATGGAGCCTATCACCTATATAATCTTCTGAAGCAGATAGATGAGCCACGAGCTTGGAATGCAGACCTGCTTCGATGTTTTTACACTTGAGACATTAATTTTCTATTGTAATAAGAGTTCTTGATGAATGCAATTTGTTTCTCTGCAATTGATACCTCGTCGATTCCGACGGTGCAGTTATTTACTTAGGGATACTCCGAGTGACGAGCAATCCTCGCACTCGGAGACTTAGCTGCGAAACATGTTTTGCCTAAGTTTAAAACCCTGTCAGGTAGATAGCAGTCCATGCACTTGATGGCCTATTCATCTAAGTTAAAAAATTCATCGAGACAATGGTAATCCATCCACTCGACAGCTTAGATGTGAATCGACATTCGCCTAAGTTCAAAATACTCCGAGTGCTGAGCGATCCTCACGCTCGGGGGCTTAGCTGCGAATACAATTCGCCTAAGTTAAAAAAACTCATCGACTGGATAACAATCCATTAACTCGACAGCTTAGATACGAATCGACACTCGCCTAAGTCCAAAATACTCCGAGTGATGAGCGATCCTCACACTTGGGGGCTTAGCTGCGAATACAATTCGCCTAAGTTAAAAGCATCGTCGATGCGATGGTAATCCATCCACTAGACAACTTAGATGCATATCGACATTCACCTAAGTTCAAAATACTCCGAGTGATGAGCGATCCTCACGCTCGGGGGCTTAGTTGCGAATACAATTCGCCTAAGTTAAAGAACTCGTCGACTGGATAGCAATCCATTCCCTCGACAGCTTAGATACGAATCGACATTCGACTACGTCCAAAATACTCCGAGTGATGAGCGATCCTCACGCTCGGGGGCTTAGATGTGAATACAATTCGCCTAAGTTAAAAGCCTCGTCGAGGCAATGGTAATCCATCCACTCGATAGCTTAGATGCGAATTGGCATTCGTCTAAGTTGAAAATACTCCGAGTGATGAGCGATCCTCACGCTCGGGGGCTTAGCTGTGAATACAATTCGCCTAAGTTAGAAAACTCGTCAACTGGATAGCAATCCATTCACTCGACAGCTTAGATACGAATCAACATTCGCCTAAGTTCAAAATATTCCGAGTGATGAGCGACCCTCACGCTTGGGGGTTTAGCTACGAATATAATTCACGTAAGTTAAAATCCTCGTCGAGGCGATGGCAATCCATCGACTCGATAGCTTAGATACGAATCAACATTTGCCTAAGTTTAAAACATTCCGAGTGATGAGCGATCCTCATGCTCGAGGGCTTACCTGCGAATACATTTCGCCTAAGTTAAAAAATTTGTCGAGACAATGGTAATCCATCCACTCAATAGCTTAGACGTGAATCGACACTCGCCTAAGTTCAAAATACTCCGAGTGATGAGCGATCCTCACGCTCGGGGGCTTAGCTGCGAATACAATTCGCCTAAGTGAAAAGCCTCGTCGAGGTGATGGTAATCCATCCACTCGACAGCTTAGATGCGAATCGACGTTTGCCTAAGTTCAAAATACTATGAGTGATGAGCAATCCTCACGCTCGGGGGCTTAGCTGCGAATATAATTCGCCTAAGTGAAAAAACTCGTCGACTGGATAGCAATCCATTCACTCGACAGCTTAGATGTGAATCGACATTCGCCTTAGTTCAAAAATACTCCGAGTGATGAGCGATCCTCACACTCGTGGGCTTAGCGGCGAAACACGTTTCGCCTAAGTAAAAACCACATCGAGTGGATAGTAATCCATTAACTCAACAGCTTAGATGCGAATCGACATTCGCCAAAGTTCAAAATACTCCGGGTGATGAGCGATCCTCACGCTCGAGGACTTAGCTGCGAATACAATTCACCTAAGTTAAAAAATTCGTCGAGACGATGGTAATCCATCCACTTGATAGCTTAGACGTGAATCGACATTCGCCTAAGTTCCAAATACTCCGAGTGATGAACGATCCTCACGCTCGGGGACTTAGCTACGAATACAATTCGCCTAAGTTAAAAAATTCGTCGAGACGATGGTAATCCATCCACTTGATAGCTTAGACGTGAATCAACATTCGCCTAAGTTCCAAATACTCCAAGTGATGAACGATCCTCACGCTCGGGGACTTAGCTGCGAATACAATTCGCCTAAGTTAAAAAAATCGTCGAGACGATGGTAATCCATCCACTTGACAGCTTAGACGTGAATCATCATTCGCCTAAGTTCCAAATACTCCGAGTGATGAACGATCCTCACGCTCGGGGACTGAGCTGCGAATACAATTCGCCTAAGTTAAAAAAATTCGTCGAGACAATGGTAATCCATCCACTCGACAGCTTAGACGCGAATCGACATTCGCCTAAGTTTCAAATACTTCGAGTGATGAGCAATCCTCACACTCAAGGGCCTAGCTGCGAAACACGTTTTGCCTAAGTAAAAACCTCCTCGAGTGGATAGTAATCCATTCACTCGACAACTTAGCCGCAAATCGACATTTGCCTAAGTTCAAAAATACTTCGAGTGATGAGAAATCCTCACACTCGGGGGCTGAGCTTCAAACACGCTTCGCCTAGGTAAAACTCAGTCAAACAGATGATTGAAAGCCAAATATGAACAAAATCCAAAGGGTAAACCATGGATAAACGTTTCAAACGAAAGCAAATGCGCTCAGGCCTAAGGCCTGAATAATGTTTTAAAGGATACAAATCCACTCGGCATACCGAGCCAAATTTAACTGTTTCTTCCAAAGACAAGTTTTTTAAATGGGAGACGGACTGGCGGGCTCGACGAAGGTGTCGAGGTCGATGCCATCGGCGATTCTGGTGGCCGCTTCAATGAAGGTTTCCATGAAGTCCTCGAACTGGAGTTTCTTCGTGTTGACCACCTGAAGCTCCTTCAGCCTCTCCTCCTTCACGTCCCTGCAATGGACCCTTACGAGTGATAACGCCACGTCAGCCCCACAATGAGCGGCAGATTTCTTCCAGGCCTGCACTCGACTTCAAAGTTTGTTGAGGCAATCCATCATAGAGTTGAAGTCGAGCTGAAGGATCTCCTCAGGCCATAGCTCTTTTTCGATACTCTCCATTGCAGACTTCAGTCGGACAAGATATGCCTGGACGCCCTAGAGCCGGAAATTGAGTCGGAGCATGTTCATGGCCACCGCATCTGCGACAGGAGACTTGGTGGGATCCAGATTGGGCTCAACCTCCTCCGTCTCGTTCTCGAAGTCTTGGAAGAATTCTGTTGAAGAGTGGAGAATGGGACAAGAATCGGTGAGCTAGGACATTCAAAAAATTTATAAACTTCAGTCGACAGACAACACTTACCGTCGAGTAGAATATACATCTTCCTCGAGAACTCGCCCAAATGCTTCTCCAGCCCATTGCTCCTCTTGTTCAGCTGCTCGGCCCTTTTCACAAGGTCTGCATGCTCCTGCTTCAGCTTGGTGTTCTCCTCCTCAAGCTTCTTGGTAGCCGCCAGCTTCTGGTCCATAGCTTCAGTTTTGTCCTTGGCCACCTGTTGAGCGTCCGCAAGCGCCTTGTCTTTCTCCTCCAGCGCTTTCTTCATGGAATCTAAAGAAACGACATTGTTGAGTCATGCTTGGAGTCAACGGTTTTCATTGCGCACGTCTGTTCGAGTGAGAGCACTCGAATCAAAACATGAAAAGTGAAGATGGGAATGTTGACAGTCGATAGTAATTACCTCTCAAAGACTTCAGCTCAGCACGCGCTCGCTCCAAGGCATTGTTGGTGACCGCCAGATCCACCTGCAACCGGTTCCTCTCATCCTCCATGTCCATGTACTGCATCGCAAGTTTGCAAGCCGTCTCAAACCAACAAAAGACAGGAATTCAATCGACAAGTGGTTCCTGGACAGTTGACTAGGTATCGAATGTCGACGAGTGACTATCTTGGAAGAATTCAAGCAGAAAGTCCACTCGACATGTCGAGTGTCTCTGGCGCTCCGTGCGCCATAAACAAATTCAAAAGTTGTCTCTATTAAGACCCCTGTCGAGGCAAGCAATCAACGGCGGTCTCGGGGACTACACCCAGTGGGTGCGCTAAGAGCGCCCCCACTGAGACGGTTAACTCTCGATCCGTCGAGTAACTCGTCAGAAAAAAAACACTCGACAAGGTCGGCCCTGTCATGAAACTCAACCCGTTGAGCGACACATCTCCCCCACCCTATGAAGTGTAGTCGATCCCTATGCAACATCATATAATGGTTTCATAATGATATCCATGAAACATGCAAGGTATCTATGGAGTAGTGTGATTCGAAGACAAAGTGTATCTTGTATACAATAGACGCTAAGACCCCTGTCGATGCAATTAATCGACAGCGGTCTCGGGGACTACACCCAGTGGGTGCGCTAAGAGTGCCCCCATTGAGATGGTTAACTCTCGATCCGTTGAGTAACTCGTCAGAAAACACACTTGGCATGTCGAATGACAACAATACTGCGCGTACTACCAATCCTGATCCTACTCGACTACGATCCGATCTATTCGAGTGGAGGAGGTTCAAACATTCTACGGAAATCACCCAGTGGGTGTTCGGCAGCCAAGAAGAGACGATAATTCAATCGACAATGGACTTACAATTGAACTTACTCGGACATTGGTGCGGAGGGCTGCGCTGATGTCAAAAGCCAGTTTGTTGGCCTCGTACGCCTCCTTGGTCCTCAGCATGAGCTGCTCCGCCTAGATCATGGCTTCCTTTGCAGCTCCGGTTTGGTCTTCCGGGATGCGATGCAGAGGGAAGGCCGTCGCAGGTGGGGTCGGCAAGTCATTGGAGCAGCTGGATTAGCCTAAAGAGGTCCGGTCGGAGCCGACGTCATGACGGTCGAGATGGTTGGAGGAGCATGCGACGGAGGCATTGCAGACTCAACCCTGGGTCGCGTCGAGTCACCTCTCCTCTGGGAAGACTCCACAGTTGAGCACTGGGGTGCTTGCGACGATGACGCCTGCGCGTGCGAGCGCGCGAAGTGTCCAGCAGCCCCTCATCGTCCTCCACTTGAATGACCTCTGCAACAATCGACAACATCAACATCTACATGTGTCGAATCCTATTCGGAAAAACTAACAACTTTCTTACCTCTATGAGAAGTGGCAGCGTCAGCGCTATCAACATCCATTACGTCCTCCTCATCTCGACGAGGCAAGGTCACAGATGTTGCAGCTCTAATGGAGTAGAAAGCTTTCACTCAGATATAACTCAAGATTTTAGTCGATAGAACAATTCGGAAATGAACACTTATGTGGAGACGACAGGTACGGCCACCCTCATACGGGGCAGTGCTTTGTGAGGCTTGGAGGTGGCTTGCTTGGGCTGCTTGGCTAGTCTTTTGTTCGACTCGACAGTTGAGGGGCGGCTCCATTTTTGGTTCTTCTCGCTTGGGCCCGGGGCCTTGTCCTCAGCAGCTGTCGGGTCATTGAGAGCCTTAGTGCGGCCTTCGCGATGAGGGGGCGACTCGACTCCTTCCTTGGAATCTTCATATTCATCCTCGGAGTCGTCCACACTGCCGCCCTCACTCACCACGCCGTCATGCACATAGTTCCCGTTGGGAATGGGCGAGTGCATGTTCATCCATTCCTGCATAATTCAAACAAGAGAGTCAGACCACAAGTCAGTACATCACTCAACAGTATAAACATATCAGTCGACATTACACTTCTCACCAGGTTCTTCGGTGGGTTTTCATCCGAGTAAGGCTGGATCCTCTTGGCTCCTGAGGGGTTGTCACAAGCTCCAGTGATGCTCCGAAGCCACTGCTCGACAATCTCCCGTGTAACTTCTTCTGGAGGCGTCCTGGTCAAGTCCCTCGGACCAGAGTAGTGACACATGGTGTGGTCTCTGGCCTGGAGCGGTTGTATACGTGGACCGAGGAACGTTTCGAGCAGATCCATGTCTGTCACCCCGCCCCGGATCAGTTGAACCACGACATCGACTAGGATACCTACTTGGACATGCTCCTCGTCGGTCACCTTCAGGGACTTGGGGGCAGCGGGTCGGTCAGGTGAAAACGGAGGAAGACCAGTCGACATGTTGGGAGGCGCTACATCTTTGCAGTAGAACCAGGTCGACTGCCAGCCTCGGACAGATTCAGGAAGAGAAATGGCAGGAAAGGAACTACGTTGCCTTTTTTGGACCCCTAAGCCTCCACAAACCTGGAGCACGTGGGTCTTCCCGTCGGCAGCAAGGATTTTCTTCACAGTTTGCAATCTAACCGTGAAGAGATGCTTAAACAACCCCCAATGAGGAGGACACCCCAGGAAACATTCGCACAAGGTGACGAATGCAGACAAGTACACCATGGTGTTCAGCGGAAAGTGATGCAGCTGCGCACCAAAGAAACTCAGAAATCCCCAGAAGAATGGGTGAGGGGGCATGGAGAAACCTCTTTCTACCTGGGAGAGGAGAAGAACCCGCTCTCCGTCGCACGGCTCCGGCTCGCGCTCCTCCCCCGGAAACATCCAGGCGCCGTCTGCCACCAGCCCGTCGGAGACGAGGCCCTCGAGGTTGGCACGGGTGACAACAGAGGGGAGAAAATCCCCCTGCATCCAACCTGCGGGCGCGGTGAACCGAGCGGTCGACGGCTTCTTGCCCATGAGCTTCGACGTCCCCTTCTTTCCGTGCTCTAGCTTCTCCATCGCATTCTTTGTCATCGGAGCGGCGGCTCTAGTCGGAGGGGAGCGGTGTGCTGTCCTGGGGAGTAGACGAGGCGGAGGAAGAGAGGGAGAATTGGTGGAAGGTACTGTGCAATCCATAGCTCAGAGTGCTTTATATGCTACCGAGTGTCTCACCGACCGGTGGGCCCGCAAGATAACCGCACACGCCAACCGTTGACTCCGCCCCGTGCGTGGCGAGATGACCGGCGCAAGAATCGAGGTGTCGTGCCTCCACTAGCCCTGATCGTGGCGTCATCTCCGCACGTGCGCACACTTCCCAAATTTTTGAATCCCGTCAGACCAACCCGTCACCTCCCCAAGATGCGCTCGATTCACTCGGACACTTTTAAGACTGAATGGATCCAGGCGAGCGGAGATACCTCCTTCCACCACTCAAACCCCGATCCATTCAGGGGCTAATGACGAGGATATGTACCTAGGGTAGGGTCCTAGTCAAGGCCCGCATACCCTACCTAAGGACACGACATGGGAGGACTTGAAGATCAAGCATGAACTTCCAAGTGGGTCTCACTCGATAGTAATCTGCTCGGTAGTCGCGTGTCACTCGGCAGACCTCGTTTCACTCGATGCCAGAAGACCAGGAGCCATCATCAAGAGCCCAATGGACAGACGCTCGTTTAATGACCCTTAATAGCTTTTAGTACGTGCGTTACCTGTAATGGCTGACTTTACACCCCATGACCAGACCCATTGATGCGGGGCCATTATGAGGGGCAGCAAACTCTATATAAGCCGCCCCTCCCCTCCTGCACGAAAGTGGACTATTGTAATCTCTGCATTCCACTCAATATAAAAACACCCGAGCACTGAGACGTAGGGATGTTACCTCCACGAGAGGGGTCTGAACTCATACATATGCGTCTACACCCTCGTCGTATCTAGGACTCTGCCCTCTCCATTCGTACCCCTACCAACTACCTTCGGGTATAGCTTATCTAACCCTAATAGCCGGCTTTATGCCAAAAAAGTTGACAAGTCAACTTTGGTTGTCGAAGGGGGCTTCCCACCTTCGGGTGTAGCTTATCTATCCCTAACCACCGGCTTTCACGCCAAAAATGTTGACAAGTCAACATTGTTTGTCAAAGGGGGCTTATCTAACCCTGACAGCAAGCTTTATGCCAAAAAAAGTTGGCAAGTCAACTTTGGTGGTCGAAGGGGGCTTCCCACCTCCAGGTGTAGCTTATCTAACCCTAACAAACAGCTCTTACGCCAAAAATGTTGACAAGTCAACATAGCCGTACAGGGGGCTTCCTGCCCTAAGGGTGTAGCTCATCAGACCCTATCGGATGGCTCTTAAGCCAAGCAATTGACTCCGGCAAACGCGTTAGGAAGACACAACATCTTCGGGTAATGCTTTAAGCCGCCCTCCTAACGGTACATCTATTCTGGCAGGAAATGAAGCTGCTAAGAGCCGGTAAGGCATACAATGAGAAAGACAAAGAGGATGACATATCTATATGTTAAGCCAGACTGTTCATATGTGCACGATGGCACAATTCAAAGAAAGGCAAAAGTTAATACTAGTCTATTACAGACGCTCTCTGTGGAGCCCAAAAATATCATCAAGTTTTTTACACAGCTCATGGCGGGTCATAGAGAGCCGGCTATCAACAGGTATCTCTTGCGCGATCAGCTGGCTGGTGGGTCACCCTGCTCCGGTCTACGGCTGCTCTGATCTGGAGATTTTCCAAGTCCCAGTTGCAGTTGGTTAAAGCCACAAAGGTTCCTTCTTCAAAGAAGGGCAGTGGGTCAAGTTCAAAGGCGAGAAGATTCTTACTGCGGGCGGGTGTCAGATCCTTGCGTTCAAAGAGAGGGCCACAAATCCTTTTCCGATATGCGTTGTAAGCCGCCTGGTAAGTCGCCAGATTAACCTGTTCAGCTAAGACGGAGGCTAGGACTTTGGAATCCTTCACACACCGGACATAATCAGCGTCTGTAAACTCGGAGCCATCATCCCTCTTGGAGGGAAAGTCGTCCATCATATCAGCCAGAGTTAGCTCCGAAGCGAAAGCCAACGCCCGACTTATGGCCACGATCGCCCCCTGGCGGGCGGCTGATCTCTTCAACTCCACAATCTGTTTCGGCATCATTGAAAAAAGCTCTAAGACCCCTTTGAGAGTTGAATGGATATTTTCCTTGTACTGCACAACTTTGATTGTGCATACATCGCCGCAGTAGAGTTGTTCTGCCAAAGTGTATATGGCTTTTAGGGGCAGCAAAGTGTCGGAAGCAAGTTGGCGGCTCCTAGGACCTGCATAAGACGGATGCTTCATTGTGAGTCGCCAGCGCAAGAACAATACAGAAATTGAGTTAAGTCATCGAATACTTACCAAAGAGGGAGGCTGTCATCTTCGTGATATGGCACTTCAAGGATTGTAGTTCGTCGGATACAATCATAACCCGTTGATCAGCATCATCCGCCCGTTTGGTCCAGGCGGCTTGTTCAGCTTTAGCGTAGTCCTTGAAAGTGGCGAAGTCGGCCTTGATTTTGGTCAGCTCTTCATAAAGGAGCCGGCATTTCTCATCAGCTTCACTCCTGGCAGATTGCTGAGTAGCTAGATTGCTTTTAAGCCGGCCACTTCTGACAGAGCTTCGACTAAAGCTTCTTGTGACATGTAAAAGCATGGCATAAACCGATAGGGGGAGAATTTTCAATGATAGAGAAAGTCTCAAACAGAATGCAAGCAATATGCATGAAACTTGGGGGCTAATGTCTATTTTCAAGATAGTTCCAGATCATCTTTATCAAGTTCACCCGGAACTTGGGGGCTACATATTGGTTTTTTCAAAGCTGTTAAGAATGAAAGTCCCGGCTCAACTTGGGGGCTGACAACGATGATTTGAGGTTACTTCTAAGTAAGATGAGACCTACGTGCTAAGTATTTCTACTTCTACCAAGATGGAAGAACTTGATTATCATCAGCCAATGTTAACCCGGTTCTTGGGGGCTGAGTAAGAGTATAAAGAGGAAACAGAATACCTCATATTTCTTCTTCATTAAGTTGACAAGTTTGAGCTACAGATCCTAGCTTGTAGACAGCCGGCTCATATAGCTAGCATGAAGTTCATCGGCTGTCATCTTTTCGAGGGCGGGGAGCTCAAACTCCAGCTTCCTGGAGGCTTCAGCCGTTTTAGCATGCTTCTTCAACACGTGAGGAGAAGGAGAGCGAAAGCCGGCACCGGTAATCATGATGTCCGGAGCAGTGGTGTCATCAGCAGCCTTGGCAGGGCTCGACGGCTTGGAATGGTCCCTTTGCAGGCTCTCTGGAATAGTGTCATCAGCTGCCGGCTCTACAGAAGCCGCTGGATGGTTTGCGTTCGGCATAGGAGCATCCGGCATGGCAAGCTCTGGGTCTTCAGCGGTATGGCTAGGGAGGATTTGTTGGTTTGCTTCGCTTGGCTTGAGCCGTGGAAAAACATAAAATTAGAGTCGAAAGTTTACAACTACCAAAGAGTCGAACGCAAGGTTTGAAAAAACACATACAGCAGGCTAATCTTTGGAGGCGGCAGAGCGGTGGCCGTAGAGTTGCCAGATGAAGGCGAAGACCCCTGAAAGACAGTTCAAATAATGTAAGGTACTGTTGGAATTACAAAGGAAGAGCTAGTAAAATCAAACAGAGAAGGAGTATATACCTCTGCGGGGCGTTTCTTCCGAGCCAGGGAGTTCGGTAACCCGGACATGAGATCAGTAGAGCCAGCACTCCGGGTCTGGCGTCGGTTGGCTTGCCGTTGCTTTCTCAAAAGAAATTGAGGATCCAAATAAGCAAGAGGATGAGAAAGGGGAACTTTTCGAACGACCCGCTGTATCTTCTGGGGCACAAAATATTCTGAGTCGGACGAAATATAAGTTACCTCAGGGGCGTTGGCGCGACTCGTCTCTGCCTCGTCCCGTGAATGGCTGTTGTCAGTAAAGTGAGTGCAAAGCAGCAAAAAGTAGTCAAGTTATACCTCTGAGCCGTCTGATTCCGGTGGTTCAAACCATTCTTCTTGAGGAGTGTTCTTCTTTGTCTTCTTGGCCAGGGCCTTCTTCCTGGCCTTCTTGAGAGGAGGGACGTATTTCTTCTTCCAGAAGTCAGAGTCGGCCTGAAAAGGCAAACCGGCATGTAGTAAGGAAGTGCCAAAGTCATAACTAAATAAACAGGAGAGACTATGGAGAGACGCCTTACTTCCGGGGCCAGGTTAATAGCAAAGAAAGGTGCCAGCCCAATAGCGCCGCAAGCACCGGAAGTCTCGTGGACAAGGCTCCGGATGACAGTTGTAATATCATCCTCTGTTAACGTCGTCCGGCTAAAGCAGAGGGAATCATCGTACTGACTCAGATACTCCCACATAAGGCGATTTCTCTGGCTCAAGGGCATAATCCTCCAAGAGATCCAGCAGCGGATCAAGTCTAGCCCAATCAGCCCATTGGCCATGAGGGCCTTAATCTTAGCATGAACCGGCTCGTGCCTCGCCCATTCAGCAGTGGACAATCGGCCGGGAAGCTCCGAGGTCGTCTTGAGCCGGACGGGTGGTAACCCGGCAGCAGACGTTCACCTTCTGGAGAAGTGTCTTTGCAATAAAACCAGGTCTTATTCCAATGCTTTGGGTGACTCGGCATCTGAACAGCCAGAAAGGTTAGGTCCTGGCGCCTCTATATTGAAATTCCGCCGAGCTCTAAGCTTGGGCCGGCCTTCACCTCGGTTTGGCGATTTGCATGGAAGAACTCTCGAAAGAGACCAACAGACGGCTCGGCTTGCAGATAAACTTCGCTGAGCACTTGGAAATTGCAAATGTTGGAGGCATAATTGGCGGCGAGGTCTTGAGGGTGCAACTTGTAAATGTGAAGAACAACCCGGAAGAATTTTGAGCTGGGGGGGTACAAACCCATGCTCGATGTGATCTGAAAACACCACTACTTCGCCCTCCTGAGGAATGGGCTTTAGTTCATCGCCCGGAACCTGCCAATGGATTACATCCTTGGTGGGAAGGGTGCCCGCATGCACAAAATCCATAAGGAACTCTTCGGTGATGCAAGAGCCAACCCAGTTGTAGGAGTTGGATGCGTGAGACATGGCGGCGGCTTAAAACTGCACAAGGTAACCATATATGGTGAGTCAAGGATTGGCAGATATCTATGGCGGCTAAAAGCTTAAGACCTTAAGGTTGAGCCGGTAGAGCCCAGTTGATGACAGCCGGAATACATGGCATGTCAAGGTTATGAAAAGACAAGGTGAAAATACGGCTAAGTCCAGAAAACAGGTTTCGCAAGGTATCGCTAAGATTGTGGATCTACAAAACAAGGAAAATATTCCTATTTCATACCTAGAGATGAACTTATAAAAATGGAGAAAGTCTAAAAACGGCAGCCATACCTAGAGATGAACCGACGAAAACGGAGAAAGTCTAAAAATGGCAGCCGGAGCTGTTGCAAATCTGCACAGTAGTACTATCGATCTCCTACATAACACCACCTCAGAGACAAGTTATTTTCGAGTGTTTAGGGGCTAAGCTTGGCCGGCATTGAAGGAGGCTCGTGCTCTACGCGGCGGGAGGAGCTCCATGAAACCCTACCGAGATAGCTATGGATCTAGGGGAAGAAGGACTCACCGGAGACAGCACGGCGGACGCGGAGAGAGCTCTAGAATGAAACAGGTTGATGCAGCGGCCTTTGTTGAAGACGATGAAGAAACGACACCAGAGTGAGATGCGCTGGAGCAGAGGCATCAGAAGGAAGAAGATGAAGAGTGAGAGGGAGGAAGGCAAATGCTGCCCCTCGCGGTCCTATTTAATAGGAAAAGGCAAAAACAAACGCGAAAATCCAAGCGTCGGTTGTCATTTGACCGAGGCAGACGCCTTGATTCCTGGACTATCCATTTAATAAGGGAAGATCCATTGCGTGCGTGCGAGAATCTTCCTATCAGATCTGACATGACGTCATGGCGGGTCATTATTTTCAGGGTGACTCGCCGATGATTAAGAAGGAGCATGAAGTAAGCAAGCTCAAATCAACCTGGGGCCAAATGTTGGGGATATAACCCCATGGTGAGACCTTCCCTACAGGCTCCGGGTCACACTAGGCGGCTCGTAGGTTAACCCAAGAGTGGGTTGCGAAGACTAAAGCCCAAGACATTTGGCGGCTTGACAGGATGGGCTGGAGCGTGGCCCGGATAGAGAAGACCCGGGCGAGTAAGCCGCCTGGAGACAACTTGGTCAGGAAGGCAAGATAAGGTAGAGATAGACTCGGACATGTAATGAGAGTCGTCTACAACTTGTATGACCCGTGGTCTTGACCTCCTATATAAAGGTGAGACTCGGGGCGACTTAGAGACCAGGCTATCAAGAACTAGGTTAAGCAATAGCTCCCTTGTAATCGATACGACAAGCACTGCAAACACAAGAAGGACGTAGGCTGTTACCTCGACTTGAGGGGCCGAACCTGGGTAAACTTGTATCCTTCGTCCCAATCAACCCCTTTGAGTCCATTGCTTTGGTAATGGCCTCGAATCGAAGTCCGTTCACCCGGACATCTGCCGTGATAAAACCATGACATAGGGAGATCAAACGCATGAGGGACACGAAGATTTTTCCCATGGTTCCAATAGGTGGTGCTATCGTACGTCCACGTTTATGGAGTCTTCAAACCATGAAGGGTAACAGTCACGAGAGTCCACAAAGGGCTCCACCCGTAAGGGTCCACGAAGTAACAACCTTGATTATTCCATAACTGCTTCCGTCCATGAAGGACTAGCCTCACTATGGGTAGATCTTCACGAAGTAGGCAATCTCCTTGCTCGTACAAGCTTCTTGGTTGAACTCCACAACACGAAGTAGGAGGCTCCCAAGCGACACCTAACCAATCTAGGAGGCACCACCCTCCAAAAGGTAATAGGCTCGGCAATGTCGATGAACTCCTTGCTCTTGTGCTTCAAGATGATAGACTCCTCAACACACAATTACTCTCTCACAAATTTGGCTATGATGGGAGAGATTGATTTGGTGGAAAGCAACTTGGGGAGGCTAGAGATCAAGTTTCATATGGTAGGAATGGAATAGCTTGATCTCAACACATGAGTAGGTGGCTCTCTCTCAGAAAATAGGATGGGGCAAGTATGGAATAGTTCTGAGTTCTTCTCTTTCGAGTGGATGGTGGTGAAGGGGCATATATAGGCGTTCCCAAAAATCCAACCATTACACCTAAAGTGACCAACTCGGTGATATCGATGTGTGAATCTAGGTGGTACAAAAGTGACCAAAAGGTGACAACTTTTGAATCGGTGAGACCGATATATAGAACTCGATGGTATTGATCAAGTGACCAACAGTCAGATTGCGCAACTCGGTGATGCCGATTCTCACGTCTCAGTGGTACCGATATTTGACCATGGCTTACCAGAGAGTTGGTCTAGAAACTCGGTGGTACTGATCCACAATTCTCGGTGGTACCGATTCTTGTGAATGGCTATCCAGAGAGTTGGTCCAGAAACTCGGTGAGACTAACTGGCGAAACACGATGGTACTGAAGACTGAAAATATCTAAATAGAGAGTTGGCAACTAGACTCGGTGGCACCAATGCAGAATCAGTTGCATCGACTGGCTAGGGTCTCGCATGGGCCTATTTGAGTTTGGGAATCGGTGGCACCGAGTGGAAAGTGCTGGTTGCACTGATTTTTGATATATTACTTTCGACATACTTTTGTGGAAGAGGTTGTGGGTGTTTTTGGTGACCATCACTTGTGCACGTGGAGCATCTTGTTCACCAAATACCTTACCCCCTTTTAATTGTATGGGCCTTCCTATGGACTCAAAGTGATTTCTCACAAAGTAAAATGTAGAGTCCTCTTGCTTGAAGCTTTGACAATCCATTTCCTTGCATCTTGGGGTATTTCCACAATCTCCATAATCCTTTAGCCACCCCCCTTTGTGGACTCCATCTAAAATACACTAGTTAAAAGTATTTGTCCAAGAGACAATGTACGTTGTCATGAATTATCAAAACCAACAAGGGAGCATGTTGTGCTTTCAATCTCCCCCTTTTTGGTAATTGATGACAACATACAATCAAAACTTCAAATAAATATATGCATGGATATAATGAAGACTTTGAGAGACACATGACTTAGACTAGCTCCCCCTAAATGTGTGCAATCCGTTTAAAGTATAGTTACTTTGGAATGCATGGACACACATATAGTAGAAGGGATAGAAGGAGTCATGTGTATCTTGGCTATATGCATCAAATATATGTGAGTGATATGTATCCTTGTTCAAGACTTCACTCTTGCAACCAATATGTTCAAGAAGCAAGAGATCATCTTGATCGAGGGTATGATGCATATACTTACCTTGATTCCTCGAGCATTTTTGTAGTATAAACACACTTGAGAAAACAATTTTAGGGAACACAATAGTATTCTACCAATCAACAATGCAATAGAACTCAAAAGTACCAAGATATGGAGACCATATAGAAGATAGTGATTCTTAAGATTGATATGTCTCCAAGATCATTTAGATGTTTCTCCCCTTAGATATGAAAGTAGTATATCATCCTCTCCCCCTGAATCTTAGCATGTAGATATTGGGATTGGAAAGGGTGAGAAAAGGCAAACATGAGTAGTCAATGGAAATAAACACAAATAAACACATTTTTCTCCCTGAACTTTGGTATTCTCACCTTGTCTATCTAAGTATAAAATTTCGTATTCTCCTCTCCCTCTTGATTATATCTCCACCTTTTCATAAGCATGTATGTCCCCCTTTAGCATTGAAGCTTTGGTATTTCTCCCCCTTTTGCATTAATTTCCAAAAAGGTCATGCACTGGGTCAGATACATGGAACATTGATTAAGAAGGCATCCTTGAAAACAAGGGTCATTGAATGTAGGGTTCATAGAAATGTAAATTGAGGGAATTATTGAAAATATTTGCTCTCCCTTTGGCTGATCTGACAGCTTGTAAAACTTCTCCTCCTTTGAGATAGGGATCCTTAAAAAATCTCCCTGTAATTTTTTTAAATGCAGGGATCATCGAAGAATTGAAAATATGGCAATAGGGTCTCTACGGAAACAAGTATTTGCAATCATGGACGCAAATAAGCGAAGGAATCAACCGGTGACTCCGAGACAAACAAGTCGGTGGTACCAATATTATGTTTTGCAGCTCATCTGCTAATTCGGTAGAACTGAGTTATTTGTATCGGCGGTTCTGAGGCTAAAATAGAAACTTGGCAATGTTTGAGAAACTTGCAAATAAATTTAGACAGCTGGTAACAAAGTGTTAAGAGAAATTTTCAAAGGAAATGCAAAAGATTTTACAAAAGGATATCAACTAGAGAAGATTTGAGTGGTTCGAAGAAGTCTTGCAAATAGAGAATGAACCAAACAAAATTCTTAACTAGATGATGGGCGATGACTAGGTCACCTATATTAGAGTATATTGACTTAGGATCCAAGCAAAAATACTTGATCATAGGTCATGCTCATCGTTAAGCTCAAAAATGGGGTTACCATTTTTCGATTAAGCATTTTAATGTCTTCATATAACTTGAGTTGCTTTACCTCATGACTTGGAATAAAGCCTTTTCAAGGATATGAGTACATACCTTAGAGTGATGTTGAAGACGTGGCTTGTAGGTGATCTTGTTGAGGATGCTCAAGGCTAATGAAGATCTTCTTTACTTGTGAGCAATCCTTCTCATTTTAGTACACTTGTAACCTACATAGGTTAGTCAAGCAAGGAAGAACAACATATATATATATTACATCGTATCAATTCAGAATTTGTAAATATGAACATATCAAATATATGTCAAGGATATGGTTGACTAGTCTTCTTCCTTCCATCAAAAAGAGAGGTTGTGGATCCTTGGTCATGACAAGATTGCTTATGATTTGAGTTGATGTCAACGTTGTGGAATGAAGTTCTTCCAAGTACCTACAAAAGGTTAGATGCAATACAAGGGAGCATAGACTTCCATGGTATAAGATGACATATTAAGAGTATCATGGAAGTATCAATAAAGCTCATGCCCTTGAATGCATAAGGGTGAATCTAGCTCAAGTTTGAAGCATCAATGATGTTCAACTCACTCCTCAAGTGAAAAAACCGTTTCTCATCCAGTGGCATAGTAAAGATATCAGCCAATTGCTTGTTAGTGTGAAAATGCTTAAGACTAATATCTCCTTTGGCAACATGATCGCGAATGAAACGATTTCTAACTTTAATATGCTTAGTTCGAGAAAGTTGCATAGGATTATGACCAATTTTAATAGCACTTTCATTGTCACAAAGTAATGGAACATTTTTAACATGCATTCTGTAATCCTTAAGCATTTGCGTCATCCATAGTAATTATGCACAACATGATCCGGTAGCAATATACTCAGCTTTGGCAGTAGATAGAGATACCGAGTTTTGTTTCTTGGAGGACCAAGACACAAGATATCTACCAAGATATTGACAAGTACCCAAGGTGGATTTTCTATCAACCTTATCTCTGGCATAGTCTGAATCGGAATAGCCTACAAGGTTAAAAGAAGATCCCTTGGGATACCAAATGCCAAAGTTTGGTGTTTGTATGAAATATCTCACAATACGTTTCATGGCCAAAAGATGACACTCTTTAGGTGCAGCTTGATATTTAGCACACATGCAAAAACTAAGCATAATATCGGGACGAAAAGCATATAGATATAACAATGAACCAATCATAGATCGGTAAACTTTTTGATCAACCGGTTCATCCTCCTTGGTAATATCAACATGTCCACTAGTAGGCATAGGAGTTTTCATACCTTTACACTCTTCCATGTTGAACTTCTTGATCAAGTCCTTGGTATACTTAGTTTGAGAGATGAAACTTCCTTCTCTAGTTTTCCTAATTTGCAAACCAAGAAAGAATTTCAGCTCAAACATCATGGACACCTCATACTTCTCGGACATCAACCTTCCAAATATTTCACTAAATTGTGGGTTAGTAGATCCAAAGATAATATCATCCACATAGATTTGGCACACAATTAATTCACCATTAACTCTCTTAGTGAATAAGATTGCGTCAATTTTACCAATTTCAAAACCCTTTTCAATAAGAAACTACGTTAGGCATTTGTACCAAGCACGTGGAGCTTGCTTAAGACCATATAAAGATTTGCAAAGTTTGTAAACATGTTTAGGTTTCTTAGAATTCAAAAAACCCGGTGGTTGCTTAACATAGACTTATTCCTCAATCTCACCATTTAAAAAGGCACTTTTAATGTCCATTTGATAAAGCGTGACATCATGGTTATTGGCATAAGCAAGAAGAATGCGAATAGCTTCAAGTCTAGCGACGGGGGCATAGGTCACACCGTAGTCCATACCTTCGGATTTCATATATCCTTGGGCTACGAGATGTGCCTTCTTGCGTGTGACTTGACCGTCTTCATCTTACTTGTTCCGAAACACCCATTTGGTTCCTATGATGTTGTGCTTGTCCTCGGGCTTCTCGACGAGTGTCCACAATTTGTTCCTCTTGATGTTGTGAAGCTCTTCATGCATTGTGTTCCCCCAATCCGGGTCTTCAAGAGCTTGTTCTACCTTCAAGGGTTCAATGCTACAGATGAAAGGATAATGATAACAAAAATTTGCTAAGCGAGTTTGAGAGGGAGTGATTCTCCCAATTTGTATGTCACCAAAGATTTGGTTTAGGGGATGGTTCTTGGCCAATCTTGCTCGAACTCAGGGTAGCTTAGGCTTGTTGGATGGTGGAGCCTTTTCATCATCATCATCTTCGTCTTCGTTGTTGTTGAGGGTGTCCTTTCCTTGAGGTGGTGGTGAAGGAGATTGTGGTGGATCTTCATGATGTACTTCCTACTCTTCATCATCTTGTCGTGTACCGCTTGTCGGTGCCTCCATGTCGTGTTGAGGTTCACATTGACGTGAAATAGGGGCTTCCATTTGAGTTGACGAAGTACTTTACTTCACCTCCATGGGACAAATCTTGCCGATGGGCAAGTCTTGGATAGCTTCTGAAGGGTCCTTATCACCTACATCATTTTGCAATTGCTCGACTTGCGAACCATTAGATTGATCAAACTTCACATCTACCGTCTCTTCAACTTTTCGAGTGAAGTTGTTGTAGACACGGTAAGTGTGTGAGTTCGATCCGTAACCAAGTAGGAATCCTTCATGATACTTAGGAGCAAATTTAGTATGACGATGCTTATGAAGAATGTATCACTTTGAGCCGAATACCCGAAAGTATCCAACTTGGGGCTCATTACTGGTGAGTAGCTTGGATGGCGTTTTACTGAGAAGCTTGTGCAAGTAAAGTCGGTTTGTGGCATGACATGTTGTTTCCACGGATTCAGCCCAAAAGTTTCTTGGCGTCTTGTATTCATCAAGCATCATTCTTGCCATCTCAATAAGCGTCCGATTCTTCATCTCAACAACTCCATTTTGTTGAGGCATGTACGTAGCCGAGAACTCATGTGAATCACCTTATTCGCCAAGAAAGGTATCCACATGGGTGTTCTTGAACTCCGATCCGTTATTACTCCGAACCTTCTTGATCTTCACTTCAAACTGATTTTGCACTTTGCGAACAAAGTTCTTGAAGATCTTTTGTACCTGCGACTTATCATCAAGAAACAATACCCATGTAAATCTGGAAAAATCATCAACTATAACTAGACTATAGGAATTTCCACCGAGACTCTTGTAAGCATTGGGACCAAAGAGATCCATGTGAAGTAACTCGAGTGGTCTCCTACTAGTCATAATATTCTTAACGGGATGACTTCCACCTACTTTCTTTCCATCTTGACAAGCACTGCAAAGTCTGTCTTTGTCAAAGATAACATCTTTAACACCAAGTATAAGCTTTTCTAGATTACGCATGCCAACATGTCCTAGTCTTCTATGCCAAAGCCAACCTTTAGAAGATTTTGCATTTAAACAAGTATGAGGTTTGGATCTCTTAGTGAAATCGACAATATATAGATCACCTCTACGGAAACCGGTAAAGACCATTTTATGTTTATCTTGATGAAACACTTGGCAATCTACTTTCGTGAATAGTACATTAAAACCAAAGTTGGCAAGTCTAGATACGGAAAGAAGATTGTAGCCAAGAGATTCAACAACGATAACATTTTTAATAGAGATTTCATTGGATATGGCCACTTTACCAAGACCAAGTACCTTCCCCTTGGAGTTGTCTCCAAATGTTACGTACCTTCGCAGTCCATGGTTCGGTGTGATCTCTTCAAACATTTCTCTATCTCCGGTCATAGGATCGGTGCATCCGCTATTGAGAATCCACTCTTTTCCTCTGGACAAGTAATCCTTGAAGTTTGCCATGAGACTTAGATTCTTCATGATCTTCTCATACTCGATGTCAAACAACTCATCTTCATCATATAGCCATGTTCCACATTGTCATCATCAAGTGGCAAATCCTCGTCACAAAGAAATAGAGATTCGTTAGGGTTGTGATCATGACAATGTTCAAAATTATGAATTCAAATGGCTTCTACAATGATGTTGCTGATGGTTATGACATCTCCTCTAGCACGCGTGAGGTCTCTAAGCTCAAATAGATAGTCATCAAACCTGGGATCACTAGGCATCATTTTGTGAAAGGAAATAGTTTTATGAAGAATTTCATCAAGATTACTCCATGAATAACTTGTATATCATTTCTCCAAGTCATTCCAAAAAGTATAAGCACATTCAAAATTCTTCATTTGATTAAGCACATTTCTAGGCAATCCTCTAACGATGAGATTAACAGTCCTAAGATTGTATATCTCTCTTCATGTGTGGGATGTAAAGGATCAATGGCAGGTACATGAGGGCTCTTAACATATTTGCTCCATTGAAATTCATTAAATATCTCAAGCATCAAGGTTTTCCATTGGCTATAGTACTCTCCATAAAGAATAAGCACTCTACAAATCAAACTCCCTATACTAGACACATCCATCTTCCTCCACGGTGATTAAAACGAAGCAATGGAGACCAATGCTTTGATATCACTTGTAGGATCACTAGAAGAGTGTATAGAAGGGGGCAGGGTGTGAATAGACTACTAGCAGGAATTTAAAACCTAACCATTTCACAAGTTAATTGGTTCGCAGATTTTAACAATTATAGCAAGTCTAGCACACCCTACACATGCATGTCAACAAGTATGGCAGCGGAAAGTAAAGACATTGCACATGGAAGTAAAGAGTTGAGATAGGGAGATCAAACGCACCAGGAATACAAATATTTTTCCCATGGTTCCAATAGGTGGTGTTATCGTATGTCCACGTTTATGGAGTCTTCAACCCACGGAGGGTAACGGTCGGGATAGTCCATGGAGGGCTCCACCCATAAGGGTCCACGAAGTAGCAACCTTGACTATTCCATAACAGCTTCCGTCCATGAAGGACTAGCCCCACTATGGGTAGATCTTCAGGAAGTAGATGATCTCCTTGCCCGTACAAACTTCTTGGTTCAACTCCACAACACGAAGTAGGTGGCTCACAAACGACACCTAACCAATCTAGGAGGCACCACAATCCAAAAGGTAATAGGCTCAATTTTTTTGAAGAACTCCTTGCTCTTGTGCTTCAAGATGATAGACTCCTCAACACACAATCACACTCTCACAGATTTGGCTATGGTGGAAGAGATTGATTTGGTAAAAAGCAACTTGGGGAGGCTAGAGATCAAGATTCATATGGTAGGAATGGAATAGCTTGATCTCAACACATAAGTAGGTGGCTCTCTCTTAGAAACTAGGATGGGACAAGTATGGAATACTTCTGAGTGCTTTTCTTTCGAGTGGGTGGTGGTGAAGGGGCATATATAGGCATTCCCAAAAATCCAACCGTTACACCTAAAGTGACCAATTCAGTGACACCAATGTGTGAATCTTGGTGGTACCGAAGTGACCAAAATGTGACAACTTTTGAATCTCGGTGAGACTGATATATAAAACTCGATGGTACCGATCAGGTGACCAACGGTCAGATTGCGAAACTTAGTGACGCCGACTCTCATGTATCAATGGTACCGATTCTTGACCATGGATTACCAGAGAGTTGGTCCAGAAACTCGGTGGTACCGATTCTTGTGAATGGCTATCCAGAGAGTTGTCCAGAAACTCGGTGAGACCGACTGGCAAAACTCAGTGGTACCAAATACTGAAAATAGCTAAACAAAGAGTTGGCAACTGACCTCGGTGGCACCGAAGCATAATCGGTTGCACCAACTAGTTAGGTTTTGGCATGTGTCTATCTGAGTTTGGGAATCGGTGGCACCGAGTGGAAAGTGTTGGTTGCACCGATTTTGGATATCTGACTTTGGATAGACTTTTTTGGAAGAGCTCGTGAGTGTTTTTGGTGACTATCACTTTGTGCATGTGGAGCATCTTGTTCACCAACATTACCTTACCCCCTTTTAGTAGTATTGGCTTTCCTATGGACTCAAAGTGATTTCTCACAAAGTTAAATGTCGAGTCCTCTTGCTTGAAGCTTTGCCAATCCATTTCCTTGCATCTTAGGGTATTTCCACAATCTCCATAATCCTTTAGCCAATCTTCTCTGTGGACTTCATCTTAAGTACACTAGTTAAAAGTATTATTCCAAGAGAAAATGTATGTTGTCATGAATTATCAAAACCACAAAGCGGGCATGTTGTGCTTTCAATCTCCCCCTATTTGGTAATTGATGACAACATATAATCACAGCTTCAAATAAAGATATGCATGGATATAATAAAGACTTTGAGAGACACATGACTTAGGCTTGCTCCCCATAAATGTGTGCAATCCTTTTAAAGGATAGTTGCTTTGGAATGCATGGACACACATATAGTAGAAGGGATAGAAGTCATGTGTATCTTGGCTGTATGCATCAAATATATGAGACTGATATGTATCCTTGTTCAATACTTCACTCTTGCAAATAATATGTGAAAGAAGCAAGATATCATCTTGATCGAGGATATGATGCATATAATTATCTTGACTCCTTGAGCATTCTTGTAGTAGAAACACAAATGAGAAACAATGTTAGGGAACAAAAGAGTATTCTACCAATCAAGAAGGCAATAAAACTCAAAAGTACCAAGATATGGAGAACATATAGAAGATAGTGATTCTTAAGATTGATATGTCTCCAAGATCATTTAGATCTTTCTCCCCTTATATATGAAAGTAGTAGATCATCATCTCCCCCTGAATCTTAGCATGTAGATATTTGGATTGTATAGGGTGAGAAAAGTCTAACATGAGTAGTCAAATGAAATAAACACATTTTTCTCCCCGAACTTTGGTATTTCACATTGTCTATGTAAGTATAAACTTTGGTATTCTCCTCTCCCCCAAGATTATATCTCCCCTTTGCATAAGCATGTATCTCCCCCTTTAGCACTGAAGCTTTGGTATTTCTCCCCCTTTGGCATTAATTTCCAAAAAGGTCATACCCTGGGTCAGATACAGTGATCATTGATTAAGAAGGGATCCTTGAAAACAAGGGTCATTGAATGTTGGGCTCATAGAAATGAAAATTGAGGAAATTATTGAAAATATTTGCTATCCCTTTAGTTTATCTAAGAGCTTGTAAAAATTCTCCTTTGAGTTAGGGATCCTTAAAAAAGATTCTCCCCCTAATTTTTTTAAATGAAGGGATCATCAAAGAATTGAAAATATCACAATAGGGTCTCTAAGGAAACAAGGATCTGCAATTATGAACACAAATCATAGAAGGAATCAATCGGTGACTCCGAGACAAACAAATCGGTGGTACTGATGTGATGTTTTGTAGCTCATCTCCTAATGTGTTATTACCGGCAAATGTGTGAGAAACCGGGTTGAGCGAATTGAGTCCACATAGTGGCAAGTTGACAAATCATATGACTTCAACATTGTTGGAGGAGAAATTGACTGTTAAGTGATAAAAGGAATATGCAAGCGACAGAACAAAAAATGGTTTTAAGCCGGGAGTTTAAATATTTTTGCGCGAACAAAGGCGCAAACATGCACGATGGCACGACGCAACAGTTTTTCAAGCAAAAGCTACCCCTATTACAGGGTCAAAGAGCCACAAATTGTTTTTAACCCACACTTGGGGGATTGAGCCAAAAAGGTGGCAATTAAGAAGCTCACGTCGCTATTTAAAAGGACTCACCGGCCATTCAATCTGGGTCAGTTGCAGTATAATCTTGCGTGTGAGACGCTTCCGGGTTATCCGCCGCTAGGTCTTCTAGTCCTTGAATCCAGAGATTATCCACATCCTAGTTAGAGTGGGATAAATCTTGGAGCACGGTCTCTCCATCACAAATAGGGGACAGGTCAACTTTAGCGGCAAAGATGTGCTTATGTCGTTGAGGAACCAGACTCACATGTGTAAAATTGGGTGGTGGAATCTTTGAGTGCTTGGCATCATAAGCCGCCTGATAGTTTTTCAGCTTCATTTTAGACACCAATTGAGTGGACAATACTTGATCGGCCTTGAGACAAGCACTATAATCCTTCTGAGAAAATTCTGACCAGTCGTCCTTAAATTCAGGGAAGTCCTTCGCTAATTCAACCGGGTCAAGCTCCGGTGCATAAGCTAGAGCCCGGCTCAACAAATATGCTACACCGGCTTGGGTGGATGACCTTTTTAGCTCTCGAATTTGTGGTGGAATGGTTGAAAAGCATTCCAACACATTCTTGATAAGCTTCAAAGGCTACTTCACCCCCATCACTGCCTTGAGTGCAAGATGACTTCCGGCATAGAGTTGCTCTATCAATGAGTACACGACCTTAAGCATCAGGAGGCTAGTATCTTTAAGATTGCTTGTCCGAGGGCCTGCAAAACAGCATCAATACATGAGTCGCCAGATGATTATGATTCATACATCAAAAAGGAAGAAGTCATGAATACTTACCAAAACAGCTTGGGTCATCTGGGCATGTGTCGTTTCAACTGGGACAATTTTGAGCTGGCCCTCAGCGTCCTTTGCACGCTTTGTTAGAGCCACCTTTTCAGCACCAAAGGACTCTTTCTCCTTCAAAAAGCCTGCTTTGGCGTTTTCCAACTCAATCAGTGAGAGTCGGAGTTTTTCTTCAACATTTTCTTGGGCGGTTTGCCCCTTCTCTAGGTCTTTCTTCAAGTCGGCTATGCTTGATTTGGCCATTCTCAAAGTTTATGTGGAGTAAACAAAATTTAAAACAAGTCCCAAGCAAATTGCAAGCAATATATTTGGCACTTGGGAGCTAATGTATATCAATTTTTCACATTAAGACACGTACAAGACCCGACTCATCTCAAGAAGATGAGTCGGGCCGTGGGGGCTACAGGTCAAGTTCCTCAAAATTATCAAGATCCGACTCATCTTAAGAAGATGAGCCAGCCCTTGGGGGCTACAGGTCGAAGTTCCTCGAACTTATCAAGACCTGACTTATCTCAAGAAGATGAGCCGGCCCTTGGGGGCTTGAGGTTGAGTCAACCACAATTTTCACAAGACCCGGCTTATTTTAGAAAAATAAGGTGGGCCTTGGGGGCTACATAGGGATATATGGTAAACAAGAAGGAACATACCTCGTATTTATTCTCCATCATGCTCACAAGGCCAATTTCCATCTCTCGGCTCGTAGCTAGGCGATCCAGATAGCCGACATGAAGTTCTTGAGTGCTGAAATTCTCATAATTTGGGAGACCCAGCTTGGCCTTCCCTTTTTCTGGCAGCACCGTTTCATCCTTAGCAATAATTTTTTTCTAACATCCTAGAGATCTCAGAGGCAATGTAACTTTCCCTAGTAACAACAACCTCCTTAAGGACATCTTTAGGTGCTGTCGGAGGGTGATAACCCACAAGTATAGGGATCAGTTGTAGCCTCTTTCAATAAGTAAGAATGTCGAACCCAACGAGGAGCTAAAGGTAGAACAAATATTCCCTCAAGTTCTATCAACCATCGATACAACTCTACGCACGCTTAGCGTTCGCTTTACCTAGAACAAGTATGAAACTAGAAGTACTTTGTAGGTGTGAAAGGATAGGTTTGAAAGATAATAAAGAGCACGGAAATAAAAACTAGGGGCTGATAAGATAAAGAAACAACTAAGTTAGTTTAATGAGTGTGGAAAAGTGGTGGTTGGAGTTGCGGAATTGTCCCGAGGCATCATTATTATTGCAGTTTTATATGAGGGAGAGGCATAAAAACTAGACCGGTCATCATTATTGCAGTTTTATATGAGGGAGAGGCATAAGCTAACATACTTCCTCTACTTGGAGCATATGCACTTATGATTGGAACTCTAGGAAGCATCCACAACTACTAAAGATCATTAAGGTAAAACCCAACCATAGCATTATAAGGTATCAAGTCCTCATTATTCCCATACGCAAACAACCTACTTACCCGGGTCTGTGCTTTTGTCACTCACGCCACCCATCATAAGAGAATTATAAACATATTCCTATAGCGGGGATCCCTCACGCTTGCGCGACATGGAGAGCACCATAGGACAACACCAATAATAAAACATGCAACTCAAACCAATCATGATCATCAATCAACCCATCAGACAAAATAGATCTACTCAGACATCATAGGATGGCAACACATCATTGGATAATAATATGAAGCATAAAGCACCATGTTCAAGTATAGGGTACAGCGGGTTGCGGGAGAGTGGACCACTGCAGATAGGTGGGGGAAGGTGATGAAGGTGTTGGTGAAGATGACGGAGTTGTTGGAGTAGATCACCGTCATGATGATGTCCCCGGCGGTGTTCCGGTGCCATCGGGAGAGAGGGGGAGAGAGCCCCCCTCCTTCTTCTACTTCCTTGACCTTCCCCCTAGATGTAATAATGGTTTACCCTCTGGTCCATGGCCTCCATGGCGGTGGAGGGGCGAGAGCCCCTCCGAGATTGGATCTCTCTCTCTGTTTCCTTCTGTTTCTGCGTTCTCAGATTCTGACCTTTCACCGTTTCTTAAATATCCGGAGATCCGTAACTCCAATCGGGCTGAAATTTTGAGGGCATTTTCCTTATAAAAATATATTTCTTTCGGCCAAAGGACATCTCCAACCGACCTAAGGGGTGGCCAGAAGCCCTCAGGGCGAGCCCTACCCCCTAGGCACGCCCTCCAGGCTTGTGGGCCCCTCAAGCACCGTCTTCTGTTGATTCCAGTTCCCAAAATTCACATATATTCCAAAACAATCTCCGTATGTTTTTATCTCGTTTGGAATTCATTTGTTATGGATTTTCTACGAAACAAAAAACATGCAACAAACTGGAATTGGCACTAGGCACTAGATCAATATGTTAGTCCCAAAAATAGTATAAAAAGTTGTCAAAAGTATATGAAAGTTGTAGAATATTGGCATGAAAAAATCAAAAATTATAGATACGACAGAGACGTACCAGAGTGCTGGGCAGCTTAATATTGGCCACCTGAGATGCCTCAACATTTACGGAGTTAGTATTGGTCGGCTCGGACGGAGGAGGAAAGTCAGTTTGGACCTCCTGATGGTCTTCACATTGATCAACATGAATTTCAGGAGCTGCGAAATCAGGAACCTCCGGCTCAAGGACATGTGGATAGTCCATAGAACATGTAACACATCAGTACAAAGCTATGAAATATATGATGGTAAAACTTTTGTTAAATCTGGATACATAAACTTCTCGAAAGTAAAAGCAGTACTAATTCTCGCAATATTAAACTAAAGGGATTTCTATTCATGTGCCCCTCGTTCCTTAGCTATACTCATTCATTCGAATGCTCTTAACATTTTCTCACTTTTCCCCAATCCTTAGTCCAAAACCCTCATAAATGGTGGCACGGGGGATGTCGTCGGGTCAATGTTTGACCATTAACTACTAACGAGTGGGACCCTGGTTTCGGTGGACTGTTGGCCCCAAGCATGCCAATCCCCTCCTCCGGTTTTGCAGACGACTTCTCACAAGCGTCCGCCATGTCGGGCTGACGGCATGGACCAACAGGGACTCATTGGGAAACCCGATGGTCCGACGAGCTCCTCGACCGTTAGTGTGGTGTGAACGCCGCATGGCGCCGCTTTGAATCGCAGCCCGAGGCCATTAGCCGGGTATTTAAGACGGCCATCGTCCCCCACTCCTTGCACATCCTCCTCATCCCTCCACATCGCCGCCGCTCAAGCCCATCCGTGTCCTCTCGCACTTCTGTCACTGTCAGGATGGTCTGGCACCTCATCACCACATACGTACAACTCACTCCGAAGCGCCGCCTGCAAATCGACGCGAAAATGCAGGCTCGCCGCGCTGCCCGCATTGCTGTGAGTCTCCCTCCGGATTCTCCGGAGACAGAGGAGGAGGAGCATCAGTCGGCGCCCAGGGAGGAGGACGACCCGGAGGCAGAGGCAGAGGTTGCCATCGACCAGCCGGAGGATATGGCGGGCAGATTCCATCCGAGATAAGGCCAGGGTGGAGGCCAACCGTCAGCTCATCCGATTGAGGCAGGCGAAGGCCAATGCCCTGTTCGACGAACTGGAGGCGGAGATAGAGGCAGAGGAGGCAACAACGGAGCAGTCTTAGGTGCCGGAGGGGGCTGAGACACAACATGCAGCCATTTATCCAATGAAGGGCATGGAAATCATCGACATCTCGGACGAAGAGTAGATAGGTTTTACTATGTAGTACATAGGTTTTACATCTTGCATGCTTTTGTATGAATTTTATCCTTTCTAAATATGAGATGTCCGGTTGTATAATGATGTTTTCAATCTAATATGAACCATGGTGATGTTGAAAAGAAGAAGGAAAATAAACTATTTTTCCATGATTAAACTAATTTGGTGCAATCAAATCAAAAAAAGAAACAAATCAAATCAATAAAGAAAAGGGTGATGGTGCAATCAAATAATTAAAAAAATAGAACCAGTGCATGCACCATTTTATTGGCCTCTTTTATCCTTGTGGGCCTTCCACAGGTCAATGCCTTGCGAAGGCCCAACAAAGACTTGTTTGCATTTTGGGACAGATGAGTGGGCAAGCAGAACCAACCTCTCACGGATCACCTAATGATCCTATGATGCGGAGCCGTCCATGTGATCCAACGACACAAAGCCTGCAAGCGGCCCGCCCTGTGAATTCCTTCTAGAAGACCAGATCGATGGGATGTCACTTGGCGCTAGGTTATGATCGGACGACTCTGGTTTGACGCTAGGGTTTGGTGAGATGTTGCGGGGTTTTGAGCTGGTCAGCGGAGTTATCTTAGGTTTGACCAACTTTCAAATAATGTTAACTAATTCAAAAAAATCCAAAAAATTAGCAAACCTTCGCGGTTCGTCGTTTCATAAGACATGGTTAACATAAAAATATATAAACTTGGCTTAGGCACATTTTTATGGAAAATAATTTTTTGAGGTAAGCTACCAGCTCCAAGTTCAAATGAGAAGAAAAAGTTCAAAAAAATCAAAAAAATTGTAGACATGCACACAATGTCGTTGTATGTGACATGGTTATGACAAAAAAATCTTGGTTTATCGATATTTCCATGAAAACTCGTTCACACGTATGAGCTATCACATATGAGATTGTATAGAGTCCAAGAAGAGAGTTATAGTGGGTTTGGGTTTATGAAAAATAAAAAATAAAAAAATCACCATAGAATCATTTTAGTGTGAATAAGAAGGATCTGAACTTCTTTTTTTATTATTGAAATTTTGAACTGCTTTTATAATGATTTATATTGGAAATAGTTTGTTTACCCTAACTTTCGGAGCTCACCAACTTAGGCTAACATGGTCATTTATTTGTATTTTTGTTTTGTTTGTTGTTACCTCATTGCAACCTAGGCTAACATGATCATTGCAACATCACAGAGCAATGGATTTGAAATGTTGCTTATAATTCATAGGTCAGTACAATTCAAATTAAAACATCACATCACAGTCAAAACATCATATCAAATCACATCAACCTGCGTTAACTTTAATTATACATTAATGCTAGCCACAAAGGCCCGTGAGAGTTCACAAGTATGCCAGGCATTAACTACAAATTAAATTAAATATAAAAATTGTTGGAAATATTCGCTAGAGGCAATAATAAAATGGTTATTATTATATTTCCTTGTTCATGATAATTTTTTATTATCCATGCTATAATTGTATTGACTGGAAACACATTGCATGTGTGGATACATAGACAACACTGTGTCCCTAGTGTGCCTCTAGTAGACTAGCTCGTTAATCAAAGATGGTCAAGGTTTCCTAGCCATTGACATGAGATATCATTTTATAACGGGATCACATCCTTAGGAGAATGATGTGATGGATAAGACTAAAAACTATAAACGTAGCATTTGATCGTGTCAGTTTATTGCTACAGTTTTCTGCATGTGAAGTATCTGTTCCTATGACCATGAGATCATGCAACTCACTGACACTGGAGGAGAGCCTTGTGTGTATCAAACGTCACAACGTAACTGGGTGACTATAAAGGTGCACTACAGGTATCTTCGAGAGTGTCTGTTGAGTGGGTATGGATCAAGACAGGGATTTGTTACTCCGTGTGACGGAGAGGTATCTCAGGGCCCACTCAGTAATACAACATTACAACAAGCCTTGCAAGCAATGTGACTAAGTGTTATCCACGGTATCTTGTATTACGGAACGAGTAAAGAGACTTGCCGGAAATGAGATTGAACTAGGTATACAGATACAAACGATCGAATCTCGGGCAAGTAACATACCGAAGAACAAAGGGAACGACATACGGGATTAAATGAATCCTTGACATAGAGGTTCTACTGATAAAGATCTTTGTAGAATATGTAGGAACCAATATGGGCACCCAGGTCCCGCTATTGGTTATTGACCATAGAGGTGTCTCGGTCATGTCTACATAGTTCTCGAACCCGCAGGGTCTACACACTTGAGGTTCGGTGACGTTTCGGTAGTATAGAGTTATGTATGATGGTGACCAAAGGTTGTTCGGAGTCCCGGATGGGATCCCAAACACCACGAGGAGCTCCGGAAAGGTCTGCAGGTAAAGATTGCTATATAGGAAGTCCTGTTTTGGTGGCCAGAAAAGTTTTGGGCTCATGGATTGTGTACCGGGAGTGTCGGGAGTGTACCGGGGGACCACTGGGAGGGGTATTTCGACCCAAGAGGCTACATGGGCTGTGGTTGAAGGTATACCAGCCATTAGTGGGATGGCGAAGCCCCACAGGAAGCGCATGCGACTGGGGTGAAAAAACCCAAGTGTGGAAGGAGTCCCAGGTGGGAAAGGAGGAGTCCTAGTCCTACTAGGATTGTAGGAGAAGGACTCCTCCCACCCCTTCGGCCAAAGCAAGGTTGGCTCCCTTGGGAGCCAAGCCTCCTCCCTCCCCTCCTCCTATATATACTAGAGGTTTGAGGGTTTCTTGAGATAGAAAAACAGCCACATGCTACCTCTCTAGTTCATAGTTTCTCCTCTAGATCAGTTTCAGAGGTGCTTAGGCAAAGCCCTGCTGGAATAGCTCCACCACCATCGCCGCAACTCCGTCATGCTGCCATAGGACTCTTCTACCTCTCTGCTCCCTCTTGTTGGATCAAGAAGGCGGAGATCGTCGTCAAGCTGTACGTGTGCTGAACACGGAGGTGTCATCCATTCGGTGCTAGATCGGGATAGATCGTGATTGGATCGTGGGACGCTCGGCGATTTGGATCGCGAAGACGTTTGACTACATCAACCACATTTCTTAATGCTTCCCTCTTAGAGATCTACAAGGGTATGTATATCCACTCTCCCTCTCATAGATGCTAATCACCATGGATAGATCTTGCGTGTGCATAAGAAGTTTTTTGTTTCCCATGCAGTGTTCCCCAACAATGGTATCAGAGCGAGGTCTATGTGTAGATGATATCTCGAGTAGAACACAAAGGAGTTTGTCGGCGTTGATGCTTAGATTTCTTACTACCTTTGTCGTGTTTTGTTTCAACGGTATTGTGGGATGAAGCGGCCCGGACCAACCTTACTCGTATGCCTATGAGAGACCGGTTTCATTGACTGACGTGTAACCTCATTGCACAAAGATGGCTGGCAGGTGTCTATTTCTCCTACTTTAGTTGGATCAAATTCGACAAAGGCGGTCCTTGAGAAGGTTGAAAAGCAGCTTATGTATCACCGTTGCAGTTTTGCATAGGTGAGAATTATTCTTGCTAGATACCCGTAGCAGCGACGTAAAACTTGCAACAACACTTAAAGGACGTCTAACTTGTTTTTTTAGGGTATGTTGATATGTAATATGGCCAATTACATGATGAGATATATATGTGATGTATGAGATGATCATGTGTTGTATAGAATATCACGACTTGCATGTCGATGAGAACGGCAACCAGCAGGAGCCATAGGGTTGTCTTTAATTATTTTCACCATTTTGCTTTACTTTATCGCTATGAGTTAGCAATAGTCATGGAAGCAACAGTTGGCGCGACAACCCAGATGGTGACACGTTGATGGAGATCAAGATGATGGAGATCATGGTGCCATGCCGGTGATGATGGAGATCACGCCGGTGCTTTCAAGATGGAGATCAAAAGCACAAGTTCATGGCCATATCATGTCACTTATGATTTGCAAGTGATGTTAATCCTTTATGCTCCTTGTATTGCTTAGGACAACAGTAGCATTATAAGGTGATCCCTCACTTAAATTTCAAGATAAATTGTGTTTTCCCCGAGTGTGAACCGTTGCGAAATTTCGTCGTGTCGAGACACCACGTGATGATCGGGTGTGATAGACTCTAAGTTCACATATAACCAGTGCAAGCCAGTGCTGCACATGTGAAACATTCGGGTTAAACTTGATGAGCCTAGCATGTATAGACATGTCCTCGAAACACAAGAGAACGAAAGGTCAAACATGAGTCATATAGTAGATATGATCAACATGATGATGTTCACCATTGAAACCACCTCAACTCATTTGATGATCGGACTTGAGTTGGTGAATTTGGATCATGTATCACTCAGATTACCTCAGGGATGTCAATTTGAGTGGGAGCTTTAGTACTTTTATTAACAAAACTCATTATCTTGAAAAATAGTCTTAGTAACCTTTGCTTATTTATGTTGTAGATCAATGGCTTGCCCAGTAGCACCCCAGAATTTTAATGTGTTCCTAGAGAAAGCTAAGTTTAAAGATGATGGAAGTAACTTTGTGGACTGGGCCTATAGTCTGAGGACTATCCTCATGGCTTCCCAGAAGGCTTATGTCCTTGATGCACCGCTTGGTGACCCACCCGCTGCCATGTCATCCGAAGAAGTTAAGAACGCTTGGGAGGCACGTTGTGGAGATTACTCAATAGTTCAATGTGCAATGTTGTATGGCTTAGAACTGGGACTTCAAAGACGTTTTGAACGTCATGGACATATGATATGTTCCAAGAGTTGGAGTTTATCTTTAAGAAGAATGCCCGGATCGAGAGGTATGAGACCTCCGATAAGTTGTATGCTTGCAAGATGGAGGAGAACGGGTCTATCAGTGAACATATACTTAGAATGTCTGGGTATTCGACCCGTCTGGCGGAGTTAGGGATGTCCCTTCCGCCGGAGGCAATCATTGACAGAGTTTTTCAATCATTACCACCTAGCTACAAGAGCTTCGTGATGAACTATAACATGCACGGGATGAACAAGTTAGTCGCCAAGCTGTTTGCGATGCTGAAAGTCGCTCAGTCTAAAATCCAGAAAGAACATCAAGTGTTGATGGTCAATAAAACCACTAGTTTAAAGAATAATGGAAAGGGCAATAAGGGTAACTCCAAGAAGGGTGGAAAAGCAGTTGCTTCTCCCGTGAAGAAACCCAAGGCTGGACCCCAAGCCAGAAACTGAGTGCTTTCGTTGCAAGGGAACTGGTCACTGGAAGCAGAACTGCCCCAAGTATCTGGCTGACAAGTAGGTGTCCAACAACAAACAAGGTATATATGATATACATGTTAATGATGTGTACCTTACCAACTCTTGTTGTTGTGCTTGGGTATTTGATATCGGTTCGGTTGCTCAGATTTGCAATTCAAAACAGGAACTACAGAATAGATGAAGGCTGGCAAAGGACGAAGTGACGATGCACGTGGGAAATGGTTCCAAGGTTGATGTGATCGCCGTCGACATGCTCTCTCTTCAATTACCATCGGGATTAGTGATGAACCTGAATAATTGTTATTTAGTGCATGTGTTAAGCATGAACATTATATCTGGATCTTGTTTATTGCGAGACGGTTACTCGTTTAAATTAGAGAATAATGGTTGTTCTATGTATATGAGTAATATCTTTCATGGTCATGCACCCAATGTGAGGGGTTTACACATGTTGAATCTTGATAGTGATGATACACATGTTCATAACATTTATGCTAAAAGATGTAGAGTTGATAATGATAGTACCACTTTCTTGTGGCATTGCCGTTTGGGTCATATTGGTGTAAAACGCGTGAGGAAGCTCCATGTGGATGGACTTTTGGAGTCACTTGATTTTGAGTCACTTGACACATGTGAACCATGCCTCATGGGAAAGATGACTAAAACATTGTTCTTTGGAACAATGGAACGGGCGAGTGACTTGTTGGAAATCATACATACTGATGTGTGCGATCCGATGAACATTGAGGCACGCAGTGGATATCGTTATTTTCTCACCATCACTGATGACTTAAGTAGATATGGGTATATTTACTTCATGAAACACAAGTCTGAAACATTTGAAAAGTTCAAGCAATTTCAGAGTAAAGTTGAGAATCATCATAACAAGAAGATTAAATTCCTGTGATCAGATCGAGGAGGTGAATATCTGAGTTATGAGTTTGGAAGTCTCTTAAGACGGTGTAGAATTGTTTCACAATTAACACCGCCTGGAACACCACAGCGCAATGGTCTGTTCGAACATTGTAATCGAACCTTATTAGATATGGTCTGTTCTATGATGTCTCTTGACGATTTACCACTATCGTTTTGGGGTTATGCATTAGACACAGCTGCATTCACTTTAAATAGGGCACCATCGAAATCCGTTGAGATGAAGCCATATGAACTGTGGTTTGGCAAGAAACCAAAATTGCCATTTCTTAAAGTGTGGGGATGTGATGCTTATGTCAAAAAGCTTCAGCCTAAAAGCTGTAACCCAAAGCGGATAAATGCATCTTCGTAGGATACCCAAAAGAGACAGTTGGGTATACCTTCTATTTCAGATCCAAAGGCAAAGTTTTTGTCGCTAAGAACAGAACATGTCTGCAGAAAGAGTTTCTCTCGAAAGAATTGAGTGGGAGGAAACTATAACTTGATGAGGTTATTGAACCTTTACTTTAAATAGAGAGTAGCGCAGCGCTGAAAGATGTTTCTGTGGAGACAACAATGGTTGAAGAGGAAGTTAATGATGATGATCATGAAACTTGAGATCAAGTTACTATTGAACCTCATAGGTCGACAAGGGCGCGTACTGCTCCTGAGTGGTACGACAACCCTATCTTAGAGGTCATGTTGTTAGACAATGATGAACCTACGAGCTATGGAGGAGCGATGATGGGCCCGGATTCCGAGAAATGTTTAGAAGCCATGAAATCCGAGATGGGATCCATATATGAAAACAAAGTATGGACTTTGGAAGTATTACCTGAAGGGTGAACGGCCATTCAGAACAAATGGATCTTTAAGAACAAGACGGACGCGGACGGTAATGTCACCGTCTATAATGCTAGACTTGAGGCAAAGGGTTTTTCACAAGTTCAAGGAGTTGACTACGATGAGACCTTCTCACCCGTACGATGCTTAAGTCTGTTAGAGTCATGTTAGCAATAGCTGCATATTTCTACTATGAAATTTTGCAGATGGATGTCAAAACAGCGTTCCTTAATGGTTTCCTTAAGGAAGAGTTGTATATGATGCAACTGGAAGGTTTTGTCGATCCAGAGAATGCTGACAAAGTTTGCAAACTCCAGTGATCCATTTATGGACTGGTGCAAGCATCTCGGAGTTGGAATAAGCGCTTTGATGAGGTGATCAAAGTGTTTTGGTTTATACAAGTTTATGGAAAATCTTGTATTTACAAGAAAGTGAGTGGGAGCTATATAGCGTTTCAATATTATATGTGGATGACATATTGCTGATTGGAAACAATATAGAAATGCTGGAAAGCATGAAGGAATATCTGAACAAGAGTTTTTCAATGAAGGACATGGGAGAAGCTGCTTTCATATTGGGCATTAAAATCTATAGAGATTGATCGAGACGTTTAATAGGACTTTCACAAAGCACATACCTTGATAAAGTTTTGAAGAAGTTCAAAATGGATCAGTCCAAGAAGGGGTTCTTTCCTGTGTTACAAGATGTGAAGTTGAGTAAGACTCAATGCCTAGTGACTGCAGAAGATAGAGAGAAGACGAGTGCCATCCCCTATGCTTCATCCATAGGCTCTATCATGTATGCAATGTTGTGCACAAGACCCGATGTCAGCCTTGCCATAAGTATGGTCGGAAGGTTTCAAAGTGATCCTGGAATGGAGCACTGGACGGCAGTCAAGAATATCCTTAAGTACCTGAAAAGGAATAAGGAAATGTTTCTCGTTTATGGAGGTGATCAAGATCTTGTCATAAAGGGTTACGTCGATGCAAGCTTTGACACTGATCCGGATGACTCTAAGTCACAAACCGGATACGTATTTATTCTCAATGGGGGAGTGGTAAGCTGGTGCAGTTCCAAGAAGAGCGTGGTAGCCAATTCTACATGAGAAGCGGAGTACATCGCAGCCTCACAGGCAGCGAAGGAAGGTGTCTAGATGAAGGACTTCATAATAGATCTTGGAGTAGTGCCCAGTGCACTGTATCCAGTGGATCTGTTCTATGATAAAACTGGTGCCATTGCCCTGGCCAAGGAACCAAGGTTTCACAAGAGGACCAGACACATAAAGCGACGCTTCAATTCCATCTGCAAGTACATCAAGGAGGAGGACATAAATATTTGCAAAGTGCACACAGATCTGAATGTTGCAGAGCCGTTAACTAAACCTCTTCCAAGGGCTAAACATCATCAACACCAGAACTGTATGTGTGTTCGATTCATTACAATATAAATCACATATGATGTGAGCTAGATTATAGACTCTAGTGCAAGTGGGACACTGTTGGAAATATGCCCTAGAGGCAATAATAAAATGGTTATTATTATATTTCCTTGTTCATGATAATTGTTTATTATCCATGCTATAATTGTATTGACTGAAACACATTGCATGTGTGGATACATAGACAACACTTTGTCCCTAGTGTGCCTCTAGTAGACTAGAGCTCGTTGATCAAAGATTGTCAAGCTTTCGTAGCCATTGACATGAGATGTCATTTGATAACGAGAACACATCATTAGGACAATGATGTGATGGACAAGACCCAAAATATAAACATAGCATTTGATCATGTCAGTTTATTGCTACAGTTTTCTGATGTCAAGTATATGTTCCTATGACCATAAGATCATGCAACTCACTGTCACTGGAGGAGTGCCTTGTGTGTATCAAACATCACAACATAACTGGGTGACTATAAAGGTGCTCTACAGGTATCTCCGAGAGTGTCTGTTGAGTGGGTATGGATCAAGACTGGGATTTGTTACTCCGTGTGACGGAGAGGTATCTCAGGGCCCACTCGGTAATACAACATCACAAAAGCCTTGCAATCAATGTGACTAAGTGTTAGACGCAGGATCTTGTATTACAAAACGAGTAAAGAGACTTGCCGGAAATGATATTGAACTAGGTATACAGATACCAACGATCGAATCTCAGGCAAGTAACATACCTAAGAACAAAGGGAACGACATACGGGATTAACTGAATCCTTGACATAGAGGTTCGACCGATAAAGATCTTCGTAGAATATTTAGGAACCAATATGGGCCTCCAGGTCCCGCTATTGGTTATTGGCCGTAGAGGTGTCTCGGTCATGTCTACATAGTTCTCGAACCAGCGGGGTTTGCACATTTAAGGTTTGGTGATTTCGGTAGTATAAAGTTATGTATGGTTGTGACTGAAGGTTGTTCAGAATCTCGGATGAGACCCCAGATGTCACGAGGAGCCCTATAATGGTTTGGCGGTAAAGATTGATATATAGGAAGTCTTGTTTTGGTCGCCGAAAAACTTTCGGGCTCATTGCTAGTGTACCGGGAGTGCCGGGAGGGTACCGGGGGACCACCGGGAGGGGTATTTCGACCCAAGAGGCTACATGGGTTGTGGGAGAAGGGATACCAGCCCTTAGTGGGCTGGCCGAAGCTCCACAGAAAGCCCATGTAGCTGGGGTGGAAAAACCTAGGTGTGGAAGGAGGACCAAGTGGGAAAGGAGGAGTCCTTGTCCTACTAGGATTGGAGGAGAAGGACTCCTCCCACCCCTTCGGCCAAAGCAAGGTTTGTTCCCTTGGGAGCCAAGCCTCCTCCCTCCCCTCCTCCTATATATACTAGAGGTTTGAGGGTTTTTTGAGCCAAAAAACAGCCACGTGCTACCTCTCCTGTAGTTCGTAGTTTCTCCTCTAGATCGGTATCAGCAGGTGCTTACGCGAAGCCATGCTGGAATAGCTCCACCACCATCACCGCAACGCCGTCGTGCTACTGGAGAACTCGTCTACCTCTCCACTCCCTCTTGCTGGATCAAGAAGGCGGAGATCGTCATCAAGAATGTACGTGTGCTGAACGAGGAGGTGCCGTCCTTTCGGTGCTAGATCGGGACGGATCATGATTGGATCGCGGGACGCTCGGTGATTTGTATCGAGAAGACGTTTGACTAGATCAACCGCATTTCTTAACACTTCCCGCTTAGCAATCTACAAGGGTATGTATATCCACTCTCCCTCTCGTAGATGCTCATCACCATGGATAGATCTTGTGTGTGCGTAGGAATTTTTTTGTTTCCCATGCAGCGTTCCCTAATAAAAACAAGGAGGTGTGCAGCCCCCCAGGCATCCTCATAATCATCATTGGGCCGGCGAGGTCGCTGAGGATCGCCGCCGGACCAGCCTAGGGGAACAACGTATCCCAGGAGGTCACGACGTCGTCTGCCGGTTGCTGCACCACCGCTGCCTGTGCTTCGGCACGGCCCTCCTCCTCCTTTGCCTCGGCGTCCTTCTCCAAATCCTTGAGCCGCTGACCCTCGTGACGCTCCGCCCGTAGGTGCCGCTATCACCAAAACTCCAGGTAGTCCCGCTCCTTCTTCGGCATTGCCAGCATCCATACGGTTGGTGCGCTCACCCACTCGTGCACCCCCTCCCAGACGTACTCGTGGGGCGTGAGGGCAGTCGACGCCAACTCGAGGCTGGCAGGGGACGGCAGGGTCAACGGGGGGCACGGCACAGTCGTCAGCAGCGGAGAGCGCAATGGCTTCCGCCATCCGCACATGGTAATCCGCCACCTCCTCCTCCTCCTTGCGCCCCTCTTCCTCCTTGCTTTCATGGAGGACAACTGCCAGCACCTCCTAGTATGCGGCCTCCGCGTCCTGGTCCTCATCGCGCAAGATGAGGGGCGACAGGGTGCCAGCCCGCACGACGCGGATGCCACGCCGACGCTACTCCTCATGCTCAAATGCAAACCAGACCTCCCAATTGGGATAGTCTGCAGCATAGGCCGGACTGAGCCGCTGCTGGGGCGTGAGCTGCTGCCGCCGACACGTCACCTCCTCTGCATGCGTCCGCGCCGGCCATGGCACCGCCGACACTTGGATCCTCTCCGGATCCAAGTGCTAGTAGTGTGGCAGGATCACGTCGGGGTAGGGGAGAGGGTTGTTGTGCTCCAAGTGCCACCTAGCCTGGTGAACTGGGAGGCTAATCTGCTGCCGAGGTGGATGGGAAGAGGACGGCGGGGGTAGCATGTGACAAGCGACGACGGTGGCCTTGCCCTTCTTCTTTCCGGAGCTCTATCCGGCCCCTGAGAAGATGCCCATGGTGGCTACTGGATTGGGTCTTGTCGCTGGCGGGCTAGGGTTTGTAGGTCCTTTCGGGGGTGGAGGGGGCAGGCGTGATGCTAGAAGGATGGAAGCTACTATGGACTGGCCGGTTTCCATTTAAAGGACGACGACACGGACATGGGTGGCTGACTGCCGGGGCCCACCGTGCGTGCGCATTTACTTTTGGGTGTGGGGGTAGTTGGAAGTTCGCCACGCGTCCCCGAGGCGGACGAGGAGAAAGTGCGTGCACGTCCGTTCAACATCCGTGTGGCCGGAAATGGGGCAGGACAGACTCACACGTCAGGTCCAACGGGCGATGCAGTCCAGCACGGCTCCACTCGTCAGAGTTAACAGTCAAACCGTTGACCCAACGACATCCTCCGTTGTGACCTTTCGTGAGATTTTTCGGCTAAGAAGTGGAGAAAAGTGAGCAAAAGTGAAGGACGTGAGGATGAATGAGCATAGTTAAGGAACTAGGGGCACAGATGTAACAAACCTTCAACTAAACTAATATTGTAATAGTACTAAAACATAAAAAGCCTGCTGGTTCTTCTTTGCATAATATAGGCGAGAAAGGAAAAAATATTGTAGGACGTAGCGATCCCTGAGCTGCACTGCTCTCGGTATCTGGACCACCAATTTATCTCAGTGATCTGTGCAACATGAGGTATAGGTACAGGTATAATTTTTGTTTTCTGTTTCTTTTATCGGTTTTGCTAAACCTCATTTGAATGAAAAATAGATTGGTCTCGTTCATTTTGTCAGCCGTCAGATCTTGTGGCGTCGTGATTTGCATTTTATTAAGCTGACGAGGGCTGTGTTGGTGTGGTGCAATCCATTTATTGTCCGGCCGGTGACCCATTTTTTTTCCTTCTCTCGCGGCCCGTTCAATGGTGCGGCCTCTTTATTACTTACCGGCTCGTTATGTCCACTGCTACTAGCCACTTATGTCTTCTTTCTATTCGTTTTTTTAGTTGTTAAATATGTTGTTTGATCTCGTATAATTTTTATACTTGTGTTTTATGGAAAATTAACGGTTGTAGATATTTCTTGTTTGATCTCGTATAGTTTTTTGTATCCACACTCTAGAGAAGCAAAAGCAAGTCTTGTAACTGGGCTGTAACTGCACGCCACACACTTTTACTGCAATTTGAAAAGGGATGTCGGTCAGTTGCATGTTCACCCTAGACATGCAATTGCGAGCGTTTAGACGACTGCAATTGCATGAGCATACATTGACTGCAACTGGGGTCGAAAGTGAAGTTGTCGGGGATCGGTTGCATGTCCATACATAAACATGCAATTGCGAACGTTGTAGCCGACTGCAACTGGTGTCGAAAGTGTAGTTGTCATGGGCCGGTTGCATTTTCATATGTAAACATGCAATTGCAAGCGTTGTAGCCGACTGCAACTGGGGTCGAAAGTGGAGTTGCTGGGGGCGGTTGCATGTCCATATGTAAACATGCAATTACAAGCATTGTAGCCGACTACAACTGGGGTCCAAAGTGGAGTTGTCGGGGGCCGGTTGCATGTCCATACGTAAACATGCAATTGCAAGCGTGGTAGCGATTGTAACTGGGGTCGGAAGTGGAGTTGGCGGGGACCGGTTGCATGTGCATACGTAAACATGCAATTGCGAGCATTGTAGACAACTGCAACTGCATGAGCACACAACGACTAGAGTCAGAATTTTTTGGACCGGGTTAACGCGATGTGCAACAACAACAAACAAGCTGCCGGGTTAAGGAGAGGCGAACGAACAACACACTAAAACAATATCTTGTGTTCAAAAGAAAAGAAAAAAAAACTAATGACGTCGGGTGAATGAGACCTAATTGTTTCTAAGACGCAGGCGCTCCGTTCTTTCATAGGCCATGGCCTACAACTCGGAGGCACTGATGTCATGCCGTCAGTTATCTTTATCCATGGATCAGATGGAGATGGATGATGTGGGCTGTCTGGCCTAAGATTCTGGACTGTCGGTGGATGTCAGTCACAAACAGGCAGCAATGCCTGTAACACCAAGGAAATGCTATTTTTCCATCACGCAAATATACAAGGGTCAGAACTCTTTTCTCTTTATCTAAATTTGCTTGCTGAGGTTACACAATTTTGATCATTTGGCATATCCTGGGTGACATTCAGGCTACCTTCTGGCACAATGGAAGCAAGACTACGGTTGCCAGCATCTCCTGCGGCAAACCACAACCAATTTATCAATTTCCATATTCATGTCCAAAGCAAGTTTGTAGTGTGTTAATTTTCCAAAGCAATTACCTCCTGAAGTATGCCCAGTGCGGCCCATTGCTGCAGCGGAGCTCTCCCCTCTAGCTACAACTTTAGTTCCACAACAACAGGGCATCACACGCGACAGGAGATGCATGCAGATTATGTGTTAATTTTCATTAGGTTTGGCTTACTCACTTGTAATCCCTGGAAAGACATACACCACGCTGCTACAAAGCACGGCTGTACCCATCGACGGCGATGTGTATTGCAGCATGCTTGCCGAATGGTTTGCTGAGCTAAAAGGAGCAACATTGCCTGAAGCATTCACTATGCCAATATGGCAATATCTGTAGCTTGATTGCGGCTGGCAAGCTTATCTTCATCTTCATCAGAGCTTTCCGAGGATGACGAGTGCCTGCTTGATGGCGTTAAGCATCTCTAGAGATGCTGTCTGCTACCCCTGTTTGCACACCTCTTCTGCCGCCTCCAAATGCCTGCTGCTGCCGACGTGTTCAGTGGTAGCATGACTTCCGCCTTAGCTGCATTGTAGGCCACCAATAAATTTGAGTTAGCATGACATCATCTAGATTGTATAGAATGACCGTACATATAATTAGGTAATAGCAGCACCTTCTGGTTCACTAGACCTAATTGGATCAGACGCAATGACCCCCTCTTGTGAAGTGCTCCTAAAACCTTGTCGTGGCGACGACCCCACATATACCAGCCCTAGTAAATACAAATTGGATTTGGCATGCAATCAGCGACCATGAATTACTTCACGAAATGATATGCACACATTCAGATACAGATCTTACCGTCTATTATTGTCTCAAACTTCAGGCACTGAGTGCTCTGTTCAATTTCATTGCCGGACAACATCTGCATTATTCCTTGTCTGTGACATCGGAACAAGCTTTAGTTCACCAATGGACAACCAAATTCATCGATCACATATAAAAGTGCCCTCACAATGAAAATATTTCATAACCCAACTATAGAAACAGTTTGCGGTTATTTTACTATGTTGAAACCATTTTTTCCAACTTCTCTCGTTGCCATCTCTGACCTCCATTTTTTTGTTTTATTAAACTCAACAAAAAACAACAATTGAGCTTAATTGAAGTGAACTAAAATTAGAAATTGAACTTAACTAAGATAACAAACTGAACTTTCTTGAATTACTGGCTATGTGATCAATTTTTCTTCGCAGAATAGCAAAAGGTTATCCACTCATTTACCAACTATAGTTACACGGGAACAAAATAATTCTTTCAACCCAGGGAACAAAATGTTCTCATCCAGGGAATGCAAAATGTTTTTGCTGGGTATTCAACAATCTGCACAACAATAGCATATAAGCATTTCCTATATCATGCTACACATTCATGGCAATTCACAATCACTCATAACCATAACATCCACCTGAAACTTGATGAATTCGTTAGATTCAGGTAAACAAAGGTGAACGAACAACACAACATAATCACACTCGAATTAAGAAAAACAGACGAAACATGGGGCCAACCTTGAATTCGCATGCGCTAGCAGGCCCGCGGGAGGGGGGGGGGTGATGCATGTGGTCAGCACCATGCAGCCGACAGCACGCGGGTCGACCCTTTGGACCTCACCTTTTTCTGGCAGCGTGCTCCCGGCTAGGAATCGACGAGGAGTGGGAGGGACCTAACGGATCACGTGCTTGGTGGCTTTAGGTCGTGAGATATGACCTAAGAGCATCTCCCGGTGATATAGATGAAGACTATGGACGCATGGAGGAGTCCACCACCATTGAGTGTTTCTACAAGTTCTGCAGGGCATTGGTCGCAGTGTTTGGACCACAATATTTGCGATCACCCAATGCTGAAGACACTGCTCGGATCCTAGCACAGAATGCAACAAGAGGATTTCTTGGGATGCTTGGAAGCATCGACTGCATGCATTGGGCATGAAAAAACTGCTCATTTTCTTGGTAGGGGACGTACCAAGGCGCCAAAGGAGGTTGCAGTGTGGTACTTGAGGGAATGGTCACATATGATCTATGGATGTGGCACTCCTTCTTTGGCATGCCAGAAACTCACAATAACATCAACATAGTGGAGTGCTCGAATGTCTTTGCCAAGCTTATTGAAGGTCATGCTCCTCCGGTGAACTTCAAAGGCAATGGGCACCACTACAAGAAGGGATACTATCTAGCAGATGGTATCTATTTGAGATGGTCCAGATTTGTGAAGACTATCTCAACTCCTATGCCAGGAGACAAGAAGTCACACTTTGCTAAGTGTCAAGAGGCTTGCAGGAAGGATGTCGAGCGAGAATTTGGTGTGCTCCAATCTCAATTTGTTATTGTCTGGTACCCCTCTCTCACCTGGTCGAAATCGCAGATGTGGGAGGTGATGAATTGTTGTGTCATCTTGCCCAACATGATCATTGAGAGCGAGCAAGAAAAGCTAGTGTTTGACAATGAACCATATTTCTTGCAGGGTCCTCTTGCAGTTATTGATCACCAGGTACTGGCAACATGGCTGCATTCCTCAATATGCGCCAGGAGATCTGAGACCCACAAGTGCATCAATAACGGCACGACGATCTGGTGGAGCACCTATGGAGGCTCAAGGGCAATGCCTAGTTCTATTTATTTTAATTTTTGTTGGAATTAGAGCTTGCTTCGTTGAACTATTTGATTTGTATTGATTTCTGTGATGAACTTTGTCATAAAAATTTAGTTTTTTTGAATTTGTGCCAAAAGTGCGCCGAATTTGAGCCGAACTGGACCGAATTTGTACCTAATAGGGCTGAAATCGCCGCCTGGGGGATGATCTTGGGGCGGCGGCTGGGAACCTGAACCCCCCGAGCCGAAATAAGTGTTGGTTGACCTCCAAGCGGTGCTATTTCAGGCCCTTCGGGGGCCGAACGGCTGAAGATGCTATAAGTTGGCGGTGCTGAACAACGGTCAATCCTATTTGGGAGAGAATATGGAAACTATCATGTCCGTCAAAGAGGAAAATCTTTATTTGGCGTACACTCCATGGAACTATTCCGTGTCGAGTAAAACTTGCAAATAGACATGTCAAAGTATCGCTTGTATGCCCGACATGCTCTGCGGGATTAGAAGACACAAAACATATGTTGTTCCATTGTAGTAAGGCTAAGCAAGTTTGGGAAAGTCTAGGGATGAAGGATATTATTGACAAGGCGAGCAAAGTTGATTACCCATGAGAGACAGTTTTGGAATATTTATTATCATTACCGGATCATGAACTATGTATTATGGGCCAGCCAAATGTCCGTAAAATGATTGCTATCTCAGCCTGGTACTTGTGATGGGAAAGACGTAAACTAGTGCATAATGAGGTTACTCAAGATGTACAACAAATATCTATGAGGATACGTGCTATAAGCAAAAAAAAATATAAATACCCACCAACCAAAGGCTTCCATGAAAAAAGGAGGATGGACTGCTCCACCAAAAGGTTTTGTTAACTAAACATTGATGCTTCTTTTGACCATGATTTGCTCAGGGGTACGATGGGGACGGTGCTTCGTGACAACAAAGGGAGGTTCATTGCAGGAGGAAATAAAAATATTGAATGGTGTTCGGATATGGTGATGACGGAAGCGGTGGCCCTAAAATTCGGTATAAATTTGGCACAAAGAGCGGGATGCAACCGTATAATCATTAACTCAGATAATATGGAGGTGATCGAAACTATGAATGATGGAGGACGATCATTGGGGATGGCTACGGCAATTTTTGACGACTATTTCCATTTAGATTGTGATTTCCCTTTGTCTAGATTTGAGCATTGTAATAGGGAAGCAAATAACGTTGCTCACAGTCTTGTTAATTTGGCTAAATTTTCTTTTATAACTGATTGGTTCGAGGAGCCACATGCCGATATTTTACCAATCCTCATAAACGATGTATCTAATATTTCCAATGAATAAAATTTTATATTTTATTTCAAAAAAGTTGGCGGTGCTGAACGGACCAGAGTGCCGGCTGTGAACGGCCCCGAAGTAGACCAGACACCAGAGGGCGTTGAGGAACACCTGCATCTTCCGCGCGCTAGTCTCCGTGGGCATCCATCGGATCTTGGCCGTGGTGGTCATCGGAGCCCATGAGGCACAAGGGAGACACGGGGGATTACATGTCCGGAGGAAAAGAATGGATTGTCCACAGCAGATGCACCGATCATATGACCTGAGATAGAGAAATGTCTGAAGAGATCACACCAAACCATGGACCGCGAAGGGTAAGGTACTCGGTCTTGGTAATGTAACAGCCCGAGACCGACGCTCCAGAAGATTCCAGAAGATTCCCCTTTATTTTCCGTTTTCGTTTGTGTTCCGTTTTGGTTGTTGCATTCGTCATCTCATCATTCGCATCATCTGCATTGCATCATCGCCTGTTTTCGAAAACTTGCATCCATTGTCAGTTGCCGGTTCTCTTTCGTTCTTGCCGTTGCCCGTTGAGACCAACCACACACGCACGCGCCCGCGGCATCTATTAAATAAAACCGTTTTTAAGCGCGCGCAAAAATATTCTCAGATCGAGTTGAAACTTGTCGTGCGCTCTTGTTATATCGTAGGTAGACCGCCCGTCGATTTTCGTCGCGATCTGAGTTCGTTAGATACTCCGTCGGTCAGTCGTATCAGTGAGGTTATCGGTTAACGTTGGACGTTCTCGGTGTTTTAAATCTCCGTGCCACGGGTCGCCACTCTCTCTCTCTTCCCCACATTGCCCGTCTGCACAGAAGCCGTAGCCCCGTCCCTCCGCTTTCAGACGTCGGACCGACACTCGACAGTCCGAAAACGGACAGTGCGTAACCCCAGCCCCAAATCCCTATAAATAGCCCTCGGTTCCCGTACCCCCAAACCCTAGCGCAATCCCCAGCCTTCTTCCTCCTCCAACTAGCCCGCCAAGCCCATCTGGAGGCCCGGGAAAGCCCATCTGGGCCCGTCCCGAGCTCTCCCGAGCTCATCCATGGAGAAGGCCGCAGCTCCTCCCGTCCCCGTGGCCGGCCAGCCCGCCGGAGATCGCCGCAGCTCCTTCCCTTCTCTTCCTCCCTCTCCCTCCTCCTTCCTCTAGCCCCAGCCGGCTCACCCCCGAGCTCCTGTCTCGTAGGTAGCTGCCATGGCCGCTCCCGCATGGAACTTCGCTGGCCTCGCCTCCGCCGCCCCAAGCGCCGCCGCCGGTCCTCCCTCCGGCCGGGAACGGGTCCGGCCGGCCCTGCCCCGACCTCCTACGGCCTCCCTCTGGTCCGCCCCGACCGCCCGTCGCCTTCCCCATGGCTGCGTGCTCCCGCTCGGGAGGAGCACGAGCGCTCCAGCCCCATTCCCGGTTCCTATACTGTGGTACGGGATCGGCCCGGTTTGGCCCAACTTCCCGCCCAGTTCCTGTGCCGCCCAGTTCCTGTGCCGTGGTACATCTTCGCCCCTGCATCCTGTGCCATGGTCCATGTTGATCCAATGTGCGCGCCTCCCCTTTGTTTTGTTTTCAGGTTATAATTGCGTCTTTAATCGTTGTAGATAATTAACCGCGCATTGGATTGTAATAATTTAAACATGTAAAATGTTTAGAAATTGCATAGATTAATATTATGTCATTTGCATCCATGTGTTAAAAATATGTTTAACTTGTCATTTTCCATAATTGCATTTAATAGCATTTTCATGATTATTTAACCGTGCATCGAAATTAATAAAATCACATATTAAAAATGTTCATCTCATTCGCACCACATTTTCATGCATGATAAAATTGTTGGCATGATGATTGCATTTAATTTGCATTACTGGATTGCTTTCCGTGAATAGGCCTATTACCCGGATATTTAATTGTGATTAATTTTCTACATGAACATAACCATATTATATATGTTTTCGGGGTAGAAAAATGCATGTGATTTATCAATGCATTTAGTTTTACCATTTGAACATTTTGTGTGCATGTCATTTATGCCATGATGTCCTTTTGTCATTTTCGTACGATTTAATCCCGGCATGATATGAATTAATTTTCAACATGAAAGTTGCTCTTTGATATGTGTTCTAGCCCATGGTCATTTTGCTTGGCATAGAAATGCATGTTTAGGTGTTGTTTTGGTGTTGTCAACTTGCTATAAAATCTGCCATTTTGAAGGTCCAAAATTATTTCGAAGTCTGGAATCTGTTATATTTTGTTGCTGTCTTGCCATGTGATTTGCTAGTGATCTAGAACTCTTTTGTGGTAGGTGTAATGAAGTTATGTTGTTGATATTGCCCTCTTGCATGCTGTTAAGTTTCATGCCATTTCATGATTTGTAGCATATATTTTTACTGCTGTCAATATGCCTTCGTGATAAAAACTGCACTGTCAAAAACTGTTATTTTCACTAAGTCCGAAACTCTTATCAAGTAGCCTTGTTGTGACCTTCCTACCAGGCGATCCATGCATGTTTTGATGATGATATGTGAAGATGAAATGAAGTGGATGTTGTATGCTATTGCTCCATGCTTATTTTGTGCATTTTAGATTATTGTAACTTGTTGTTTTCATATGTTCAAAATGCCATGTTGCTGTTTTTGGCAGATTTCATATAAAACTTGTTTTGATGATTGTGGTTGAACCGTAGCTCCGTTTTGGACATTTCATATATGAAACTTGCATAGAATCTCATGTAGTTTCATAATAAATTGTTGCATTCATGATTTGAGATGGTTGTGATTGTTTTCCCATGCATTTGCATTCATGTCATGTGCATCTTGTGTTGCTCATATCTTTTGAACCGTAGCTCCGTTTGAGATGTTCTATATATGTAAATCGACTAGAATGACGTGTATAATAACATGGTATGCTTTAGTCTGTTGTTTAATAAACATAAAATGTGTTTAGTTCAGATCTGGACCAATTTCTAAATAAACATATGGGGTCATTTCGGAAATGCTATAAGTTGTTTCCGGCCTCATTTAACATGCCTAGATAGATAGTTTACTTATGCTTCACCTCTTGCCATGTTTAACAACATTTAATATTGTCGTGTACCTAATGGGAGTGAACTAAATAATTCGAGTGTGGAGTTTCGTCAATATGCAACTCGTTGCATATTGAGCTTCACTTAATGTGTAGAATTTGATTGTTGTGAATTGTCATGCCTTGCATATTAACCTGTGCATGCATCATATTTGTTTGTGCATCGTGTCTTGCATATGTTGTGGTGTATCTTGTGTTGATTGTTGTTTCGGATTGCTTCTTCTCGATAGAGTTCCGAAAGCGGTCGGAGTGTGAGGATCGTTCGACTATGTTGGCTCGTCTTCTTCATGGACTCGGTCTTCTTCCGAGCGGGATCTCAGGCAAGATGACACATATTCCTGGATACCATTACTATCATTGCCATGCTAGTTGTCGCGTCTTTTATCGTTATGTCTCACTACCTACCACTTGTTTGATAAGCCTCCCAACATTGCCATGATAAGCCTCTAACCTCTCCACATCCCAGCAAACCTTTGTTTGGCTCTGTTAGAGCTTGCTCGACCATTCTTATAGCGTTGCTAGTTGTAGGTGCAATTGCTTCCATGTGTCAACATGGACCTTCTTTTGTATATCACAATATTGCTGCTATTTAATTTAATGCACCTATACACTTGGTAAAGGGTGGAAGGCTTGCCCTTTTGCTCGGTGTTTTGTTCCACTCTTGCCGCCCTTAGTTACTTGTGAACCGGTGTTATGTTCCAGAAATGAGCGCTCCTAACATGCTCGGGGTTGTTATGGGGACCCCCTTGATTTTCGGGTTAGAATAAAACTTGTCTCGCAAGGCCCAACGTTAGTACTACATTTGCCCATCATAATAAAATTGATCACCTTTTTAATGCATAGAGGGTCGCCCCCTCGTGGATTAATTTAACATAATACAGGGGGGGCAGTGCTGCTGGTGCTGGTCCAAAATAGAGCCGTGTGCGGGGCCAACCCGGGGCAACTCAGGAGATTTCTATCAGGCCACTGTATGTTGTGCTTATCCGGTCGTGTCCTGACAACGAGATACGCGGCTCCTATCGGGTTCGTCGACACGCCAGGCGGCCTTGCTGGATTTGTTTTAGCTTTCTCGAACGTCTCGAGTGAGGAATTCCGATTATTCTTCAGGCTATCTTGAGGTGCTGGATTTCCTTTGGAATTGCCTAGGAAGATCACGAGATCCGTGATTGAGGTTATTCGCACTTCGTGTGGTTAATTTGTGATGGATGAGTTGAGGCACCCCTGTAGGGTTAAATCTTTTCGAGAAGCCGTGCCCGCTGTTATGTGGCAAACTTGGATACTTTGTTTACCACCCGGTCGTAGCAAACTTGAAGTAAACTCCGTTAAAATACACCAACCGTGTGAGTAACCGTGACTATCTCTTCTCGTGAGTCCTTATCCGGAAGAGAACACGGTGGGGTTATGATTGACGTAAGTAGGTGTTCAGGATCAGTTAGTGATCATTACTAGTTCACGTCCGTTATGCGTAGACCACCATACTTTACTTTCTGTGCTCGTAATTTAGCCACTCAAATATATGCTTAGTCGCTTGTTGTAGCCTCACCACTTAACCATGCCTTACCTATTAAGCTTTAATAGTCTTGATACCCTTGGAAATGAGATTGTTGAGTCCCCTGTGGCTCACAGATTACTACAACAACAGTTGCGGGTGCAGGTAATGTGATGATTTGATGTGAGCACGTTGCTTGATTTGACTTGGAGTTCTTCTTCTTCTTCTTCAATCTTGGATGGGTTCCAGGCGGCAGCCTGGGATAGCAAGGATGGATGTCATTTTATCGTTTGATTTCGTCCGTAGTCGGACCCTGCTCTTATGTATCATGTTTGAGATGTATTGTATTGATGTGACTCTGATGTAGCTTGTGGCGTGTGTAAGCCAATTCCATATACTCATCTCTTCTGTACATGTACTTGTAATGATATCCATTCTTGCGAACACATCGAGATGTGCTTCTATCCCTGTCGAGGCCCTCGTGCCCAAACAAGGATAGGACCGCATCTTGGGCATGACAAGTTGGTATCAGAGCCTGTATCGACCTAGGAGCCCCCTTGATTGATCGAACTTGGCTGAGTCGAGTCTAGTGAAAAACTGTTTTGAGTCTAGTTATATCGGAGAGTAGGATTGTTTTTACTCCTCTTCTATGCTCTGGTGAGGTATTCGACTGAGGAATTTTGATTCTACTCCTCTTCTCGCTCAAATTTTTTTTTAGGATCACGCGGGTATTTTGGAAACTATATGATGCCGATGTGACGGAGTTCTGTCTTGGTGCCTCCTGTCTGACTTGATTTCTTCCGGGGTGTTGAGCTTCAAGGGATTCTTGACACATCGTTATCATTCAATTTTCTTAGTATCTCAGGACGGAGGATGTTCGAAATTGCTTCAATACTTATCATGGTGATATAAGGTCGGAGTCACCCAGTATTGGGGAGGCGTCCGGGGTACCACCATGGTTTAGTATCGTTGTGAGTTCGAGGATTCGAGATTAGACGAGGTTGCGAAATTTCTTGAATTATGGTGTGGAAGGTTGCGGATGCAGTTGCAGCTGATCGCATAAACAAGAAAGTTTTCGGAAGTTCTTAGGTGGGAATTCAAGTAGTTACCTAAGATTATCTTTCCAACAAGTGCATAGTGGGTATGTATTTGTTCTCGCTTGTTTCATAACCCTCATCCTTGTTTCGTTTTGAATATGGTAATTCAAGTTGCTTCGATGTCAAGTGGTGATTCATATCTTGCTAGTAGTGTTCCCATATTTCGTGGGAATGCTAATTATTTTGCCCAATCAAGTTGTCATATCAATTCTTTTCCTACCGGTGTGCTTCTCTTCAAGATATTCTATCCTCTTCAATATTGCAAGATCAATCCTCTTATTCTTTCCCGGAGTTGTCTCATCTGTTCCAAGTTTTCTTTGTTTTTCCCGCCCTCCCACCCTTTTTCTTCAATGATTAAATTCTCATCCAAGTGTCTTTCTATTCATGTGATGTTTCCGCTATCTTTTCTTCTATCTTGTTTCTGGTGATTTCTTGTGGAGATTCTCAAGAGTTTCAATGTCAAGATCTATTCTCTTATTCTTGTTCTTGTTGTTATTCTTCTGTGGTGATTCTTTATGAAGATGTTCAGTGCTCAAGTTAGCATTTATTAGTATTCATCTTGTTTTCTTTTCTGGTGGATTCAATTCAAGTTCTTGGTGTTCATCATATCATTTTCATTCTCTATTTGCTCTTCCATGTTGGAATTCTTCATCAAGCCTCTCTTGCTTATTCTTATCTGTTCTATCCAGAGTGCTGAAGATATCTCAGAAGACATTCATTGTCATTCTTATCCTCTTAAATTATTCAAGGGTCTCATATCATCAAGTTCTTAATTGTACCGGTGCAATCTCCATTTCAATCAATTGCTTCAACGGTGATGTCTTTTCAGTGGGCCCATAACCCACAGGTCTTTTCCCAGGATTATACCTGACTCTTCTAATCTTTCTGGAGATGTTCTCAAGTTCTTTTCAATATGATGTAAGAATGATTTTCATCAGTCATATTCCCTTCCATGATCGCTTCTAATCATTTTCATTGTTGGCTCAACCTTTTCTTTATTCATTATTCTGGAGTGTCTCAGTAATTCATGGTGTTGTTTCTCATCATCATTCCTAGCTTGAAGTCCGAAGGAGAGTTTCTCTTAAATCTTTGTCTGTTCTTTTCAAGGGTGTGGTCTCAGCTTCATGCTTTCCTCTCAAATTGTTTTGATCATGAGTAATTCCATCCTTATATGTCCGGTGCTTTTCATAATTCTTTTCATTTCTTGATCCTCCGAAGGCCATCATTTCAGAAGATTTCTTCGTTCTCAGCTTTCAGCTTTCGTTCTCAAATTCTTCTCAATTGTTGTTCCTTCGTTCGTATCTCAATTATTCTGATGCCTTTTTCAGTTTCTATTAGGAAAATCTTGATCTCTTCATTCTCATGTGTCCTCTTTAGTTTTGAATTCTTTCCGGTGCCTCGTTTAAGTTTTCTATTAGGTGGATCATGCTCTCTTCATTCTCATGTTATTTCATCCATTTGCTTATCCTCTTTCGTTTTGAATTCTTCCGGTGTTCTCATTCAAGATTTCTTCAAGATTGTGCTCTATCTCTCTCTTCATTCTTTTTCAAGAAGAATAAGTGAGGTGTGAAATCCGTTGCTTGTCATCAGTTTAACTTGATGAAGGATAGTCATATCATAATTCTTAGTCTTATTCATTCAAGTGATCTCAATCCTTCTTCAGAAGTTGTTCATGATATCAATTCTCGATCTCAGGTGTTCTCATCTTTTTCCCGGAGTTCAAGTTGCTCATATATCTCTTTTCGAAGCTTCATCTAATTCCTTGGAAGGCCTCAATCTTGTTCTTTTTGCATCCTTCAAATCTTTCTGTCATCCTTTCGTTTCAGAGTTCTTCCGGAGATCCTTCATGGTGGTTAATCAAGATTTCTTTCATTTTCAAGTGTTCATCAAGATTCTTGTTGGAGGTGCTCAAGTGTTTTTTATCTTGGATTTCTAAGTTCAATTCCTTCTCCATTGTCTTTTAAGATGGTGTTATTAAATTCTTGATTATAAGGAGTCTTGAAGGAAGATTGTCAAGAAAAAGATAAGTAAACCCAGCATGTCTTCTAGGAGTTATCTTGGGTCGGATTTCACCTAAAGCCTTTCCTAGGGATTGTTGCCATCATGGTGTTATAAGTGATTTAAGTTTTCTCCTCCTCCTCTTGGTGAAAGAAGTTTTGCATATCTGGTTGCTCTCAATCAATCAATTGTTTCTGTTGTGGTAGGTTGTCACCTCATAATTTTGAGATATTTTCCATAAGTCCACAATAAGCTTGTTCTTTTCGTTGTTGGTGTTCCACAACTCCATTCAATCTTATCTTCCTAGATATGCTTTCAATCCATTTGTGCTGGAAGTTATCATTGTCTACTCAGTTCCCTTCTTCCCAAGGATCTAGCTTCTATTCTTTCCTTCCGGAGGCCTTGTGATGTTCCCCTCTTCAATCCATCGTCTTGTTGTTTCAAGATCATGCTCTTTCCTTGCTTATTCTTTTAGTCGGAGTGCTGCCAAATCTTCATGTTCCTTACATCTCATGAAGTTTTGGGTTCAAGTCAACCGGCATTTTATGTTTTTCCTTTCCATTCTAGCCATCATAATTAATTTTTCATCCTTTTCCTACCAAAGTGCTGCCGAAATTTTCTGTGAATTCTTGCTTGTTCCTCCTGTAATTCCTCATCTTTACAACCTTCAATGATCATTGGTTTCACTCATTTGTCAAAGAAGCAACTAAGTTTTACCTTTTGCTCTTTCTCTCCCCCTTTTCATTCTAGATCTCCGGACGAGATCCTCGTGTAGTGGAGGAGAGTTGTAACAGCCCGAGACCGACGCTCCAGAAGATTCCCCTTTCTTTTTCGTTTTTGTCTGTGTTCTGTTTTGGTTGTTGCATTCGTCATCACACATCCGCATCATTTGCATTGCATCATCGCCCGTTTTCGAAAACTTGCATCCGTTGTCAGTTGCCGGTTCTCTTTCGTTCTTGCCGTTGCCCGTTGAGACCAACCACACACGCACGCGCCCGCGGCATCTTTTAAATAAAACCGTTTTTAAGCACGCGCAAAAATATTCTTAGATCGAGTTGAAACTTGCCATGCGGTCTTGTTATATCGTAGGTAGACCGCCCGTCGATTTTCGTCGCGATCTGAGTTCGTTAGATACTCCGTCGGTCAGTCGTATCAGTTAGGTTATCGGTTAACGTCGGACGTTCTCGGTGTTTTAAATCTCTGTGCCATGGGTCGCCACTCTCTCTCTTCCCCACATTGCCCGTCTGCACAGAAGCCGTAGCCCCGTCCCTCCGCTTCCGGACGTCAGACCGACACCCGACAGTCCAAAAACGGACAGTGCGTAACCCCAGCCCCGACTCCCTATAAATAGCCCTCGGTTCCCGTGCCCCCAAACCCTAGCGTAGTCCCCAACCTTCTCCCTCCTCCAGCCAGCCCGCCAAGCCCATCTGGAGGCCCGGGAAAGCCCATCTGGGCCCGTCCCGAGCTCTCCCGAGCTCATCCATGGAGAAGGCCGCAGCTCCTCTCGTCCCCGTGGCCGGCCAGCTCGTCGGAGATCACCGCAGCTCCTTCCCTTCTCTTCCGCCCTCTCCCTCCTCCTTCCTCTAGCCCCAGCCGGCTCACCCCCGAGCTCCTGTCTCGCAGGTAGCTTCCTTGGCCACCGCCGCATGGAGCTTCGCTGGCCTCGCCTCCGCCGCCCCAATCGCCGCCGCTGGTCCTCCCTCCGGCCTGGAATGGGTCCGGCCCTCCCTGCCACGACCTCCTCCGGCCTCCCTCCGGTCCACCCCGGCCGCCCCTCGCCTTCCCCATGGCTAGGTGCTCCCGCTCGGGAGGAGCACGAGCGCTCCAGCCCCATTCCCGGTTCCTATAACGTGGTACGGGATCGGCCCGGTTGGCCCATCTTCCTGCCCAGTTCCTGTGCCGCCCAGTTCCTGTGCCGTGGTACATCTTCGCCCCTAGATCCTGTGCCATGGTCCATGTTTATCCAATGTGAGCCCCTTCCCTTTGTTTTTTTTCAGTTTATAATTGCGTGTTTAATCGTTGTAGATAATTAACCGTGCATTGGACTGTAATAATTTAAACATGTAAAATGTTTAGAAATTGCATAGATTAATATTATGTCATTTGCATACATGCTTAAAAATATGTTTAACTTGTCATTTTGCATAATTGTATTTAATAGCATTTTCATGATTATTTAACCGTGCATCGAAATTAATAAAATCACATATTAAAAATGTTCATCCCATTCGCATCGCATTTTCAAGCATGATAAAACTGTTGGCAAGATGATTGCATTTAATTTGCATTAATGGATTGCTTTCCGTGAATAGGCCTAATACTCGGATATTTAATTGTGATTAATTTTCTACATGAACATAACCATATTATATATCTTTTCGGGGTAGAAGAATGCATGTGATTTATCGATGCATTTAGTTTTACCATTTGAACATTTTGTGTGCATGTCATTTATGCCGTGATGTCCTTTTGTCATTTTCGTAGGATTTAATCCGGACATGATATGAATTAATTTTCAACATGAAAGTTGCTCTTTGATATGTGTTCTAGCCCATTGTCATTTTGCTTGGCATAGAAATGCATGTTTAGGTGTTGTTTTGGTGTTGTCAACTTGCTATAGAATCTGCCATTTTGAAGGTTCAAACATATTTCTAAGTCTGGAATCTGTTATATTTTGTTGCTGTCTTGCCATGTGATCTGCTAGTGATCTAGAACTCTTTTGTGGTAGGTGTAATGGAGTTATTTGTTGTTGATATTGCCCTCTTGCATGCTGTTAAGTTTCATGCCATTTCATGATTTGTAGCATATATTTTACTGCTGTCAATATGCCTTCGTGATAAAAAATGCACTGTCAAAAACTGTTATTTTCACTAAGTCCGAAACTGTTATCAAGTAGCCTTGTTGTGACCTTCCTACTAGGCGATCCATGCATGTTTTGATGATGATATGTGAAGATGAAATGAAGTGGATGTTGTATGCTATTTCCCCATTCTTATTTTGTGCATTGTAGATTATTGTAACTTGTTGTTTTCATATGTTCAAAATGCCATGTTGCTGTTTTTGGCAGATTTCATCTAAAACTTGTTTTGATGATTGTGGTTGAACCGTAGCTCCGTTTTGGACATTTCATATATGAAACTTGCATAGAATCTCATGTAGTTTCATAATAAATTGTAGCATTCATGATTTGAGATGGTTGTGATTGTTTTCCCATGCATTTGCATTCATGTCATGTGCATCTTGTGTTGCTCATATCTTTTGAACCGTAGCTCCGTTTGAGATGTTCTATATATGTAAATCGACTAGAATGACGTGTATAATAACATGGTATGCTTTAGTCTGTTGTTTAATAAATATAAAATGTGTTTAGTTCAGATCTGGACCAATTTCTAAATAAACATACGGGGTCAGTTCGGAAATGCTATAAGTTGTTTCCGGCCTCATTTAACATGCCTAGATAGATTGTTTACTTATGCTTGACCTCTTGCCATGTTTAACAACATTTAATATTGTCGTGTACCTAATGGGAGTGAACTAAATAATTCGAGTGTGGAGTTTCGTCAATATGCAACTCGGTGCATATTGAGCTTCACTTAATGTGTAGAATTTGATTGTTGTGAATTGTCATGCCTTGTATATTAAACCGGACATGCATCATATTTGTTTGTGCATCATGTCTTGTATATGTTGTGGTGTATCTTGTGTTAATTGTTGTTTCGGATTGCTTCTTCTCGATAGAGTTCCGAACGCGTTCGGAGTGTGAGGATCGTTCGACTACGTTGGCTCGTCTTCTTCATGGACTTGGTCTTCTTCCGAGTAGGATCTCAGGCAAGATGACACATTTCCCTGGATACCATTACTATCATTGCCATGCTAGTTGTCGCGTCTTTTATCGTTATGTCTCGCTACCTACCACTTGTTTGATAAGCCTCCCAACATTGCCATGATAAGCCTCTAACATCTCCACATCCCAGCAAACCTTTGTTTGGCTATGTTACAGCGTGCTCGACCCTTTTTATAGCGTTGCTAGTTGCAGGTGCAATTGTTTCCATGTGTCAACATGGACCTTCTTTTGTATATCACAATATTGCTGCTATTTAATTTAATGCACCTATACACTTGGTAAAGTGTGGAAGGCTTGGCCTTTTGCTCAGTGTTTTGTGCCACTCTTGCCGCCCTTAGTTACTTGTGAACCGGTGTTATGTTCCAGAAATGAGCGCTCCTAACATGCTTGGGGTTATTATGGGGACCCCCTTGATTTTTGGGTTAGAATAAAACTTGTCTCGCAAGGCCCAATGTTGGTACTACATTTGCCCATCATAATAAAATTGATCACCTTTTTAATTTATAGAGGGTCGCCCCCTCGTGGATTAATTTAACATAATACAGGGGGGCCAGTGATGCTGGTAATGGTCCAAAAGAGAGCCGTGTGCGGGGCCAACCCGGGGCAACTCGGGAGATTTCTATCAGGCCATTGTACGCTGTGCTTATCCGGTCGTGTCCTGAGAACGAGATATGCGGCTCCTATCGGGTTCGTCGACACGTCGGGCGGCCTTGCTGGATTTGTTTTACCTTTCTCGAACGTCTCGAGTGAGGAATTCCGATTATTCTTCGGGCTATCTCGAGGTGTTGGATTTCCTTTGGAATTGCCTAGAAAGATCACGAGATCCGTGATTGAGGTTATTCCCACTGCGTGTGGTTAATTTGTGATGGATGAGTTGGAGCACCCCTGCAGGGTTAAATCTTTTCGAGAAGTCATGCCCGCGGTTATTTGACAAACTTGGATACTTTGTTTAACACCTGGTCGTAGCAAACTTGAAGTAAACTCCGATAAAATACACCAACCGTGTGAGTAACCGTGACTATCTCTTCTCATGAGTCCTTATCCGGAAGGAACACGGTGGGGTTATGATTGACGTAAGTAGGTGTTCAGGATCAGTTAGTGATCATTACTAGTTCACGTCCGTTATGCGTAGACCACCATACTTTACTTTCTGTGCTCGTAATTTAGCCACTCAAATATATGCTTAGTCGCTTGTTGTAGCCTCACCACTTAACCATGCCTTACCTATTAAGCTATAATAGTCTTGATACCCTTGGAAATGAGATTGCTGAGTCCCCTGTGGCTCACAGATTACTACAACAACAGTTGCGGGTGCAGGTAATGTGATGATTTGACGTGAGCTCGTTGCTTGATTTGATTTGGAGTTCTTCTTCTTCTTCTTCAATATTGGATGGGTTCCAGGCGGCAGCCTGGGATAGCAAGGGTGGATGTCATTTTATCGTTTGATTTCGTCCTTAGTCGGACCCTTCTCTTATGTATCATGTTTGAGATGTATTGTATTGATGTGACTCTGATGTAGCTTGTGGTGAGTGTAAGCCAATTCCATATACTCATCTCTTCTGTACATGTACTTGTAATGATATCCATTCTTGCGAACGCATTGAGATGCACTTCTATCCCTGTCGAGGCCCTCGTGCCCAAACAAGGATAGGACCGCATCTTGGGCGTGAGAGGTAAGGAGGCCATATCCCATGATATCTCTGTTCAAAATGTTAGACTTGTTGAATCTCTTGGCTACAATCTTCTTTCCGTATCTATACTTGCCGACTTTGGTTTTAATGTGCTATTCACGAAAGCAGATTGGCAAGTGTTTTGTCGGCTGGAGCTTCCATGCCGCCTCCTTCCATGAGCAGCGCTCCTCTTCGCGCCGCTTCCGCTCGTCCTCCTCAAGGTCCTACCATGCCTCGTGCTCCCTCTCCTTGGCGGTGCTCGGCGGCGCTGTCCCCGTAGTCTCTGTGGCTGTGGTCCTCCCCAGGGCATGCAGCTCCCTGGTTGATCGAGATGAGAAGGAGGAGTCGACCGGAAAACGAGCAAGCACAAGAGAAGGAAAACAAGATTACCCGATGGTGACGGGGATCGCCCGCCTAGCGGGACCCGTCTGGGTGACTCACTGCTTCTTCCCACCGCCTCCATGGCTTCCGGTTGGCTGCCTGGAGGCTGCCCGCTTGGGTGCTGGCCTGGAGCCGGCCGGCCGTCTCCCCCGGCCGCCTGTCCTTGGCGTTGTGGTGTCATCACCCGAAGCTCCGGGGTCCTCCAGGGCCGCTGCATTGCAAGTCCCCTCTGATTCAGCGTCATCATCAGTCCCACACCGCAAAAGTGATCGGGGAAGGTGTAGGACCGGAAGTATGTCTAGAGGGGGGTGATTAGACTACTTGACCAATTAAAAGTTTTGCCTATACCAAGTTTTAGGATTGACAGTTTTTAGCATTTCATGGCAAGTCAAGTACACCGTACACATGCTAGTCTAAGAGTATATAGCAGTGGAAAGTAACAACAAGCATGTATAGAAGGGATAGGGTAGGAAGATCAAACGCAATTTTAGACACGATGATTTTTCCCGTGGTTCCAATAGGTGGTGCTATCGTACATCCATGTTTATGGAGTCTTCAACCCACGGAGGGTAACGGTCGCGAGAGTCCATGGAGGGCTCCACCCAAAAGGGTCCACAAAGTAGCAACCTTGACTATTCCATAATGGCTTCTGTCCACGAAGGACTGGCCTCACTATGGGTAGATCTTCACGAAGGATGCTAAAAGGTGTGCAAGCTTCGGTGATCCTTCTATGAACTAAAGCAAGCATCTCGGAGTTGGAATATACACTTTGATGAGGTGATCAAAGTTTTTGAGTTTATACAAAGTTTATGGGAAACTTTTATTTACAATAAAGTGAGTGGGAGCACTATAGAGCTTCTGGTAAGCATATGTGGTTGACATATTGTTGATCGGAAATGATGTAGAATTTCTGGAAAGCATAAACGGTTGTTTGAAAAGAGTTTTTCAAAGGAAGACCTGGATAAAGCTACCTAATTGTTGAGCATCAAGATCTATAGAGATAGATCAAAATGCTTGATGAGACTTTCAATGAGTACATACCTTGACAAGATTTTGAAAGAGTTCAAAATGGATCAGTCAGAGAAAGAGTTCTCGCCTGATTTGTAAGGTGTGAAGTTGAGTGAGACTCAAAGCTCGACAACGGCAGAAGAAGGAGAAAGGACGAACGTCGTCCCCTATGCCTTAGCCATAGGCTCTATATTATTCCATGCTATGTACCGCACCTGGTGTGTGCCTTGCCATGAGTCTGTCAAGGGGTACAAAAGTGATCGAGGAGTGGATCACTGGATAACGGTCAAGATTATCCTTAGTAACTAAAAGACTAAGGAGATGTTTCTTGATTATGAAGGTGATAAAGAGTTCGTCGTACAGAGTTATGTGGATGCAAGCTTTAAGACCAATCCGGATGACTCATAGTAGCAATCTAGATACGTATAGTGGAGCAGCCATTTGGAATAGTACCAAGTGGAGTGTGGTAGCAATGTTTACGGTTTGACATAGAGATTTGCAAACGACACACGGATCTGAATGTCTTAGACCCATTGACTATAAGACCTCTCTCACATACAAAGCATGATCGAGCCCTAGAACTCATTGGGTGTTAGATTCATAACAATGCGAATCACATGGTGATGTGAACTAGATTATTGACTCTAGTGCAAGTGAGAGACTGTTGGAAATATGACCTAGAGGCAATAATAAATTAGTTATTATCATATTTCCTTGTTCATGATAATCGTTTATTATCCATGCTATAACTGTACTGATTGGAAACTCAGATACAAGTGTGGATACATAGACAACACCATGTCCCTAGTATGCCTCTAATAGACTAGCTCGTTGATCAAAGATGGCTAAGGTTTCCTAGCCATTGACATGAGATGTCATTTGATCACAGGATCACATCATTAGGAGAGTGATGGGATGGACAAGACACAAACTAAAAACGTAGCATATGACCGTGTCAGTTTATTGCTACTGTTTTCTGCATGTCAAGTATCTCTTCCTATGACCATGAGATCATGCAACTCACTGACACCAGAGGAGTACCTTGTGTGTATCAAACGCCGCAACGTAACTGGGTGACTATAAAGTTACTCTACAGGTATCTCCGTGTCTGTTGGGTTGGCATGGATCAAGACTGGGATTTGTTACTCCGTGTGACGAAGAGGTATCTCAGGGCCCACTCGGTAATACAACATCAAAACAAAACTTGCAAGCAATGTGAGTAAGTGTTAGTCACGGGATCTTGTATTATGGAACGAGTAAAGAGACTTGCCGGTAACGAGGTTGAACTAGGTATGAAGATACTGACGATCGAATCTCGGCCAAGTAACATACCGAAGAACAAAAGGAACATTATACGGGATAAACTGAATCCTTGACATAGAGGTTCAACCTCTAAAGATCTTTTTAGAATATGTAGGAACCAATACGGGCATCCAGGTTCCGCTATTGGTTATTGACCGTAGAGGTGTCTCGGTCATGTCTACATAGTACTCGAACCCGCAGGGTCTACACACTTAAGGTTCGGTGACGTTTTGGTAGTATAGAGTTATGCATGGTGGTGACCGAAGGTTGTTCAGAGTCCCGGATGAGATCCTGGACATCATGAGGAGCTCCGGAATTGTCCGAAGGTAAAGATTGATATATAGGAATTCCTATTTTGGTCGCCGGAAAAGTTTCGGGCTCATCAGTAGTGTATCGGGAGTGCCGGGAGTGTACCGGGAGACTATCGGGAGGGGTATTTCGACCCAAGAGGATACTTTGGCTGTGGGAGAGTCTTTACAAGCCCTTAGTGGGCTGGTGGAAGTTCCACACAAGGCCCATGTGGCTGGGAAGAAAATCCCAAAGAGAAAAAGGTGGAAAAAGGCAAAAAGACCAAAATAAGGAGGAGTCCTAGTCCAACTAGGATTGGAGGAGAAATCCTCCTCTCCTCCGTGGTTTGGCTGAATCCTAGATGGCTTGGGCCTTGGGCAAAGCCTCCTCCTCTCTTCCTCTTATATATACTAGAGGTTTTAGGGTTTTTGGCACTTGATTTTCAGCCACGTGCTACCCTCTCCTCTAGTGCATAGTTTCTCCACTATATCAGTTTCCTGCAGTGCTTAGGCGAAGCCCTGCCGGAATTTCTCCACCACCATCGCCGCAGCGCCGTCACGATGCCGGAGAACTCGTCTACCTCTCTGCTCCCTCTTGCTGGTTCAAGAAGGCGGAGATCGTCATCGAGCTGTACGTGTGTTGAACGCGGAGGTGTCGTCGGTTTGGTGCTAGATCGGAAGGACCGTGATCAAGATCGCGAGATGGATCGTGATGAGATCGTGGGACGGATCGTGATGAGTTCGCAGGACGGATTGTGATTGGAACGCGGGAGGGATCGTGATGAGATCGCGGGACGCTCGGCGATTTGGATCGCGAAGACGTTTGACTACACCAACCGCGTTTCTTAACGCTTCCCGCTTAGCGATCTACAAGGGTATGTAGATACACTCTCCCTCTCGTAGATGCTCATCACCATGGATAGATCTTGCATGTGCATAAGAAATTTTTTGTTTCCTATGCAACGTTCCCCAACAGTGGTACCAGAGCTAGGTCTATGTGTAGATGAGATCTCGAGTAGAACACAAAGAGTTTGTGGGTGTTGATGCTTAGGTTGCTTCCTCCCTTGGTCGTGTTTTGGTTCAGCGTTATTGTGGGATGAAGCGGCCCATACCAACCTTACTTGTATGCTTATGAGAGACCGGTTCCATCGACTGACGTGTAACCTCATTGCACAAAGATGGATGGTGGGTGTCTGTTTCTCCTACTTTAGTTTGATCGGATTCGACAAAGGCGGTCCTTGTGAAGGTTGAAAAGCAACTTATGTATCACCGTTCTGGTTTTTGCGTACATGAGAATTGTTCTTGCTAGATACCTGTAGCAGCCACGTAAAACATGCAAAAACAATTAGAGGACGTCTAACTTGTTTTTGCAGGGTATGTTGTGATGTGATATGGCCAATTACATGATGAGATATATGTGATGTATGAGATGATCATGTATTGTATAGAATATCACGACTTGCATGTCGATGAGTACGACAACCGACAGGAGCCATAGGGTTGTCTTTAATTATTGTATGACCTATGTGTCAATCATTAAGTGCTATGTAATGCTTTACTTTATCGCTAAACGGTAGCAATAGTAGTAGAAGCATGGTGGGCGCGACAACCTAGATAGTGACACATTGATGGAGATCAAGATGATGGAGATCATGGTGTCATGCCGGTGGCGATGGAGATCATGTCGGTGCTTTCAAGATGGAGATCAAAAGCACAAGTTCATGGACATATCATGTCACTTATGATTTGCATGTGATGTTAATAATTGTATGCACCTTGTTTTGCTGAGGATGACAGTAGCATTATAAGGTGATCCCTCACTTAATTTCAAGATAAATTGTGTTCTCCCCGAGTTTGCACTGTTGCGAAAGTTCGTCGTGTCGAGACACCACGTGATGATTGGGTTTGATAGACTCTACATTCACATACAATGGGTGCAACCCAGTGTTGCACATGTGGAACACTCGGGTTAAACTTGATGAGCCTAGCATGTACAGACATGGCCTCGGAACACAAGAGACCGAAAGGTCGAATATGAGTCATATAGTAGATATGATCAACATGATGATGTTCACCATTGAAACCACCTAAACCCACGTGATGATCGGACTTGAGATGGTGAATTTGGATCATGTATCACTCGAATGACCAGAGGGATGTCAATTTGAGTGGGAGTTCTTCAGTAATATGATTAATTGAACTCATTATCATGAACATAGTCACTAGTGTCTTTGCAAATTATGTTGTAGATTACTTGCTCGCACTGTAGCTCCCTTGAATTTTTATATGTGCCTAGACAAATGGAGTTGAAAGATGATGGTAGCAATATTGCGGACTAGGTCCGTGATCTGAGGATTGTCCTCGTTGTTGCACAGAAGGCTTATGTCCTTATGCACCGCTCGGTGTGCCAACCCCTCTAGCGTCGTCTCTAGATGTTTGACACCGCGAAGGTAGAAATCAAGAAGGAGAGTCAAGTGTTGATGGTTAGTCAAACCACTAGTTTCGAGAAGGGCATGAGCAAGGTGGGAAACTTCATGGATAGCAAGTCAAATGCTGCTCTAGTGAAGCAACCCAAAGTTGAACCCAAACCCGAGACTAAGTGCTTCGATTATGAGGAGAGCGGTCGCTAAAGCGGAACAACCCTAGATACTTGGTATATAAGAAGGATGGCAACGTCGACAGAAGTATATTTGATATACGTGTTATTGATGTGTACCTTGCTAGTACTCCTAGTAGCACCTGGGTATTAGATACCGGTTCGGTTGCTAAATGTTAGTAACTCGAAATAAAAGCTCCGGAATAAACTGAGAACTAGCTAAGGGTGAGGTGACGATGTGTGTTGGAAATGTTTCCAAGGTTGATGTGATCAACATCGCACGCTCTCTCTACCTTCGGGATTAGTGACGAACCTAAATAAATGTTATTTGGTGTTTTGTGTTGAGCATGAACGTGATTACATCGTGTTTATTGCAACATGGTTATTCATTTAAGTTAGAGAATAATGGTTATTTTGTTTACATGAATAATACCTTCAATGATCATGCACCTAGTGAGAATGGTTTGTTGAATCTTGATCGTAGTAATACACATGTTCATAACATTGATGCCAAAAGATACAAAGTTAATAATAATAGTACCACATACTTGTGGCACTACCGCTAAATGTCATATTGGTATAAAATGCATGAAGAAACTCCATGCTGATGGATCTTTGGACTCATTCGATTTCGAATCGGTTGAGACATGAGATCCATGCCTCTTGGTCAAGATGACTAAGGATCCCGTTTTCTGGTTTGATGGAGCGGGCAAGTGATTTATTGGAAATGATACATGTTGATGTCTGCAATCCAATGAGTCTTATAGCGTGCGGTGGATATGTTATTTTCTTACCTTCACTTATGATTTGAGTAGATATAGTGTATATTTACTTAATGAAACACAAGTCTGAATCGTTTGAAAGGTTCAAGCAAATTCAGAGTGAAGTTTAAAGATCATCGTGACAACAAGATAAAAATGTTTGTGATATGATCGTGGAGGTGAATATCTGAGTTATGAGTTTGGCATACAACTTTGGACAATGTGAAAGTTGTTTCACAACTCACGCCACCCGGAACAGCATATTGTGATGGTGTGTCTGAACGTCATAGTCGTGCTCTATTGGATATGGTGCGTGCTATGATGTCTCTTATCGTTTTGCTACTATAATTTTGGGGTTATGCATTAGAGACAACTACATTCACTTTAAATAGGGCACGATCTAAAACCGTTGTGATGACACCATATGGTTTGGTAGAAACCTAAGCTGTCATTTCTTAATGTTTGGGGCTGCAACACTTATGTGAAAAAGGTTTTCATCTAATGAGCTCGAAGCCAAAGCGGACAAATGCATCTTCATAGAATACCCTAAGAACAGTTCGGTAAACCTTCTATCTCAGATCCAAGCATAAAGTGTTTGTTGCTAAAACTGGGTCCTTTCTCGAGAAAGAGTTTCTCTCACAAGAATTGAGTGGGTGGAAGATAGAACTTGATGAGGTTGTTGAACCTTTGTTTCAACCAGAGAGTAGCGCAGCGTAGGAAGATGTTTCTGTGAAGCCTACGTTAGTTAAAGAGGTTAATGATGATGATCATGAAGCTTCGTATCAAGTTACTATCAAACCTCATAGGTCGACAAGGATGTGTACTACTCCTGAGAGGTACGACAACCCTATCTTGGATGTCATGTTGTTGGACAATGATGAACCTACGAGCTGTGGAGAAGCGATGATGGGCCTGGATTCCAACAAATGGTTAGAGGCGATGAAATCCGAGAAAGGATCCATGTATGAAAACCAAGTATAGACTTTGGTAGACTTGCTCGTTGGACGGCAGGTCGTTGAGTACAAATGGACCTTTGAGATGAAGATAGACGCTCATGGTGAATGTCACCATTTATAAAGCTCTACTTGTCGCAAAGAAGTTTTCGCCAAGTGCAAGGAGTTGACTGCGATGAGACTTTCTCACTCGTAGCGATGCTAAAGTTTGTTGGAATTATGTTAGCAGTTGTTGCATTTTTCAATTATGAAATCTGGCAGATGCATGACAAAACACCGTTTCCTTTCTTAAGGAAAGGTTGTATGAGATACAACCATAAGGTTTTGTCAGTCATAAGGATGCTAAAAGGTGTGCAAGCTTCAGTGATCCTTCTATGAAATGAAGCAAGTATCTAGGAGTTGGAATATACACTTTGATGAGGTGATCAAAGTTTTTGAGTCTATACAAAGTTTTTAAGAAACTTTTGTTTACAATAAAGTGAGTGGGAGCACTATAGAGTTTCTGGTAAGCATATGTGGTTGACATATTGTTGATCGGAAATGATGTAGAATTTCTGGAAAGCATAAATGGTTGTTTGAAAATAGTTTTTCAAAGGAAGACCTGGATAAAGCTACCTAATTGTTGAGCATCAAGATCTATAGAGATAGATCAAAATGCTTGATGAGACTTTCAATGAGTACATACCTTGACAAGATTTTGAAAGAGTTCAAAATGGATCAGTCAGAGAAAGAGTTCTCGCCTGATTTGTAAGGTGTGAAGTTGAGTGAGACGCAAAGCTCGAAAACGGTAGAAGAAAGAGAAAGGACTAACGTCGTCCCCTATGCCTTAGCCATAGGCTCTATATTATGCCATGCTGTGTACCGCACCTCGTGTGTGCCTTGCCATGAGTCTGTCATGGGATACAAAAGTGATCCAGGAGTGGATCACTGGACAGCGGTCAAGATTATCCTTAGTAACTAAAAGATTAGGGAGATGTTTCTCGATTATGGAGGTGATAAAGAGTTCGTCGTAAAGAGTTAATTCGATGCAAGCTTTAACACCAATCCGGATGACTCGTAGTAGCAATCTGGATACGTATAGTGGAGCAGCCATTTGGAATAGTACCAAGTGGAGTGTGGTAGCAGTGTTTACGGTTTGACATAGAGATTTGCAAAGTACACACGAATCTAAATATCGTAGACCTGTTGACTATAAGACCTCTCTCACATACAAAGCATGATCGATCCCCAGAACTCATTGGGTATTAGATTCATAACAATGCGAATCACATAGTGATGTGCACTAGATTGTTGACTCTAGTGCAAGTCGGAGTCTGTTGGAAATATGCCCTAAAGGCAATATTAAATTAGTTATTATCATACTTCCTTGTTCATGATAATCGTTTATTATCCATGCTATAATTACATTGATCGGAAACTCAGATACATGTGTGGATACATAGATAACTCCATGTCCCTAGTATGCCTCTAATAGACTAGCTCGTTGATCAAAGATGGCTAAGGTTTCCTAGCCATTGACATGAGATGTCAATTGATAACGGAATCACATCATTAGGAGAATGATGGGATGGACAAGACCCAAACTACAAACGTAGCATATGATCGTGTCAGTTTATTGCTACTATTTTCTGCATGTCAAGTATCTGTTCCTATGACCATGAGATCATGCAACTCACTGACACCGGAGGAGTGCCTTGTGTGTATCAAACGTCGCAATGTAACTGGGTGACTATAAAGGTACTCTACAGGTATCTCCGAGGGTGTCTATTGGGGTGGCATGGATCAAGACTGGGATTTGTTACTCCGTGTGACAGAGAGGTATCTCAGGGCCCACTCGGTAATACAGCATCACAACAAGCCTTGCAAGCAATGTGAGTAAGTGTTAGTCACGGGATCTTGTATTACGGAACGAGTAAAGAGACTTGACGGTAACAAGGTTGAACTAGGTATGGAGATACTGACGATCGAATATCGGGCAAGTAACATACCGAAGAACAAAAGGAACATTATACGGGATTAACTGCATCCTTGACATAGAGGTTCGACCGATAAAGATCTTCGTAGAATATGTAGGAACAAATTGTTGGAAATATATCCGATAGGTAATAAATAAAGTGTTTATTATTGTATTTCCTTGTTCATGATAATCGTTTATTATCCATGCTATAATCGTATTAATTGGAAACATGGATACATGTGTGGATACATAGACAAACACAATGTCCCTAGTATGCCTCTAGTGAACTAGCTCGTTGATCAAAGATGGCTAAGGTTTCCTAGCCATTGACATGAGATGTCATTTGATAACGGGATCACATCATTAGGAGAATGATGGGATGGACAAGACCCAAACTACAAACGTAGCATATGATCGTGTCAGTTTATTGCTACTATTTTTTGCATGTCAAGTATCTGTTCCTATGACCATGAGATCATGCAACTCACTGACACCGGAGGAGTGCCTTGTGTGTATCAAACGTTGCAATGTAACTGGGTGACTATAAAGGTACTCTACAGGTATCTCCGAGGGTGTCTGTTGGGGTGGCATGGATCAAGACTGGGATTTGTTACTCCGTGTGACAGAGAGGTATCTCAGGGCCCACTCGGTAATACAGCATCACAACAAGCCTTGCAAGAAATGTGAGTAAGTGTTAGTCACGGGATCTTGTATTACGAAACGATTAAAAAGACTTGACGGTAACAAGGTTGAACTAGGTATGGAGATACTGACGATCGAATATCGGGCAAGTAACATACCGAAGAACAAAAGGAACATTATACGGGATTAACTGCATCCTTGACATAGAGGTTCGACCGATTTTATCCATGCTATAATCGTATTAATTGGAAACATGGATACATGTGTGGATACATAGACAAACACAATGTCCCTAGTATGCCTCTAGTGAACTAGCTCGTTGATCAAAGATGGCTAAGGTTTCCTAGCCATTGACATGAGATGTCATTTGATAACGGGATCACATCATTAGGAGAATGATGGGATGGACAAGACCCAAACTACAAACGTAGCATATGATCGTGTCAGTTTATTGCTACTATTTTCTGCATGTCAAGTATCTGTTCCTATGACCATGAGATCATGCAACTCACTGACACCGGAGGAGTGCCTTGTGTGTATCAAACGTTGCAATGTAACTGGGTGACTATAAAGGTACTCTACAGGTATCTCCGAGGGTGTCTGTTGGGGTGGCATGGATCAAGACTGGGATTTGTTACTCCGTGTGACAGAGAGGTATCTCAGGGCCCACTCGGTAATACAGCATCACAACAAGCCTTGCAAGCAATGTGAGTAAGTGTTAGTCACGGGATCTTGTATTACGGAACAAGTAAAGAGACTTGACGGTAACAAGGTTGAACTAGGTATGGAGATACTGACGATCGAATATCGGGCAAGTAACATACCGAAGAACAAAAGGAACATTATACGGGATTAACTGCATCCTTGACATAGAGGTTCGACCGATAAAGATCTTCGTAGAATATGTAGGAACAAATTGTTGGAAATATGCCCTAGAGGTAATAAATAAAGTGTTTATTATTGTATTTCCTTGTTCATGATAATCGTTTATTATCCATGCTATAATTGTATTAATTGGAAACATGGATACATGTGTGGATACATAGACAAACACAATGTCCCTAGTATGCCTCTAGTGAACTAGCTCGTCGATCAAAAGATGGTTAAGGTTTCCTAGCCATGGACATGAGATGTCATTTGATAACGGGATCACATCATTAGGAGAATGATGTGATGGACAAGACCCAAACTACAAACGTAGCTTATGATCGTGTTAGTTTATTGCTACTATTTTCTGCATGTCAAGTATATGTTCCTATGACCATGAGATCATGCAACTCACAGATATCGGAGGAGTACCCTGTGTGCATCAAATGCTGCAACGTAACTGGGTGACTATAAAGGTGCTCTACAGGTGTCTCCGAGGGTGTATGTTGAGTTGGCATGGATCAAGACTGGGATTTGTTACTCCGTGTGACGGAGAGGTACGTCAGGGCCCACTCGGTAATACAACATCACAATAAGCCTTGCAAGCAATGTGACTAAGTGTTAGTTGCGAGATCTTGTATTATGGAACGATTAAAGAGACTTGCCAGTAACGAGGTTGAACTAGGTATGGAGATACCCACGATCGAATCTCGGGCAAGTAACATACTGAAGAACAAAGGGAACATCATACGGGATTAACTGCATCCTTGACATAGAGATTCGACCGATAAAGATCTTCGTAGAATATGTAGGAACCAATGTGGACATCCAGGTCCCGCCATTGGTTATTGACCGTAGAGGTGTCTCGGTCATGTCTACATAGTTCTCGAACCCGCAGGGTCTGCACACTTAAGGTTTCATGATGTTTTGGTAGTATAGACTTATGTATGGTGGGACCGAAGTTTGTTCGGAGTCCCGGATGAGATCCCGGACGTCACGAGGATCTCCGGAATGGTCCGAAGGTAAAGATTCAAATATAGTACGTCCTGTTTTAGTCGCCGGAAAAGTTTCGGGCTCATCGGTAGTGTACCGGGAGTGCCGACAGTGTACTGGGAGACCTCCGGGAGGGGTATTTCCACCCAAGAGGCTACATGGGATGTGTGAGAGTGGAAACCAGCCCTTAGTGGGCTGGTGGAACAACCACAAGAGGCCCATGCGGCTGGAAGAAGAAAAACCAAGAGAAAAGGTGGGGAAAAAAGGCGAAATAGGTGAATCCTAGTCCTACTAGGATTGGAGGTGGACTCCACCTCCTCCACCTCCTTTCGGCCGAAGCCCTTGGCTTGGGAAGCCAAGTATGCCTCCTCTCCTCTCCTCCTCCTATATATACTGGTGGTATAGAGGGTTTTTGCACTAGAATTTCAGCCACGTGCTACCCGTTCCTCCAGTGCATAGTTTCTCCTCTAGATGGTGGATATCGTCATCAAGTTGCACGTGTGCTGAACGTGGAGGTGCCGTACGTTCGGTGCTAGATGGGAAGGATCATGATCAAGTTCGTGGGATAGATCGATCAAGTTCGTGGGACGGATCATGATAAAGTTCATGGGACGGATCATGATTGGATCGCGGGACGGATCGTGATTGGATCGCGGGACGCACGGCGATTTGGATCGCGAAGACGTTCGACTACACGAACCGCGTTTCTTAACGCTTCCCGCTTAGCGATCTACAAGGGTATGTAGATTCACTCTCCCTCTCGTAGATGCTCATCACCATGGATAGATCTGCGTGTGCGTAGGAAATTTTTTGTTTCCCATGCAACGTTCCCCAACACCAATATGGGCATCCAGGTCCCACTATTGGTTATTGACCGTAGAGGTGTCTCGGTCATGTCTACATAGTTCTCGAACTCACAGGGTCTACACACTTAAGGTTCAGTGATGTTTCAGTAGTATAGAGTTATGCATGGTGGTGACCGAAGGTTGTTCGGAGTCCTGGATGAGATCCCGGACATCACGAGGAGCTCCGGAATGGTCCGAAGGTAAAGATTGATGCATAGGAAGTCCTATTTTGGTCGCCGAAAAAGTTTTAGGCTCATCGGTATTGTACTGGGAGTGCCGGTAGTGTACCGAGAGACCATCGGGAGGGGTATTTCGACCCAAGAGGCTACATGGGCTGTGGGAGAGTGGATACCAGCCCTTAGTGGTCTGGTGGAAGTTCCACACAAGGCCCATGCGGCTGGGAAGAAAAACCCAAATAGAAAAAGGTGGAAAAGGCAAAAAGACCAAAATAAGGAGTCCTAGTCCTACTAGGATTGGAGGAGGAATCCTCCGCTCCTCCTTGGTTCGGCCGAATCCTAGATGGCTTGGCCCTTGGGGCAAGCCTCCTCCTCTCTTCCTCTTATATACACTAGATGTTTTAGGGTTTTTAGCACTTGATTTTCAGCCACGTGCTACCCTCTCCTCTAGTGCATAGTTTCTCCTCTAGATTCGTTTTCTGCAGTGCTTAGGCGAAGACCTGCCGGAATTGCTCCACCACCATCGCCGTGGCGCCTTCACGATGCCGAAGAACTCGTCTACCTCTCCGCTCCCTCTTGCTGGAGGTGTCATCCGTTCAGCTCTAGATCGGAAGGACCGTGATCAATATCGCGAGATGGATCGTGATGAGATCGCGGGACGGATCGTGATTGGATCACGGGATGGATCATGATGAGATCGCGGGATGCTCGGCGATTTGGATCCAAAAAGACGTTCGACTACACCAACCGTGTTTCTTAACGCTTCCCGCTTAGCAATCTACAAGGGTATGTAGATCCACTCTCCCTCTCATAGATGCTCATCACCATGGATAGATCTTGCATGTGCGTAGGATTTTTTTTGTTTCCCATGCAACGTTCCCCAACAATTGGCTCGGTAATGATGATGAACTCCTTGCTCTTGTGCTTCAAGATGATAGACTCCTCAGCGCCCAATCACTCTCTCACAGATTTAGCATGGTGGAAGAGATGGGATTGGTCGAAAGCTACTTGGGGAGGCTAGAAATCAAGATCCATATGATTGGAGTGGAAGATCTAGACCTCAACACAAGGGTAGGTGGTTCATTCAGAAAATCTGATAGGATAGGTATGGAATAGTTTTGAGTGCTTCTCTCTCGAGTAGGTGGTGGTGAACGGGTATATATAGGCATCCCCAAAAATCCAACCGTTACACACAAAATGACCAACTCGGTGACACTGATGTGTTAATCTTGGTGGTACCGAAGTGTCCAAAAGGTGGCAACTTTTGAATCTCGGTGAGACCAATATAGGAAACTCGGTTGCACCGATAAGGTAGCCAACGATCAGATTTCCAATCTCGGTGATGCCGATCCAACATTCTCGGTGGGACCAAAAATGTGAATTTGCGTAACAGAAAGTTGGCAACCTAAACTCGGTGGCACCGGTATGGAATCGGTTGCACCGAAGTGGTAGGGTTTGGCAGAGTCTGTCTAGGTTCTGGTATCGGTGGCACCGGTATGGGAAAGTTGATTGCAACGCTTTTGAGTGTTGGGTATAGTACAGACTTCGGTGGGAATGTTTGTGGATGTTTTTTGCGACTATCACTTGTGCACGTTTGAGCATATTGTTCACCAACAAGACCTTACCCCCTTTTAATAGTATTGGCTTTCCTATGGACTCAAAGTGATTTCTCACAAATATAAAATATAGAGTCCTCTTGCTTGAAGCTTGGCCAACCTATTTCCTTGCATCTTGGGGTATGTCCACAATCTCCTTTTGCCAATCATATCATTGAAGATTTCCTAAAATATAATTGGTGGAAACATTAGTTCAATGACTTGTATGTTGTTATTAATTACCAAAACCACCAAGGGAGCAAATGTGCTTTCAATCTCCCCCTTTTTGGTAATTGACAACAACATATAGATCAAAGCTTCGACATATGATAAAATCAATGAATATAATCGTCGCTTTGAGAAGTATGTGATAAGCAAGAGCTGCCCCTAAATTTGTGCATTATTTTGAATTTACGTTTGAATGCAAATGCACAATCGATTAGGTATATGGGGCACTTCTTCGATGTCACATACAACTTGGTGGTGTGCGAGAATAATTAGAATGAATAATAACGCACAACACAATCAAGCAAAGGTGAATGATCATCTCATAAGAATTAAGATGATCGGAAATAGTAGCATCAGACATAACAGCGTATGATCACACATAAACACAAAAGTATCTCACGTCAAACAAAAACAACCAAATGTTTTGAAAAGCAACAAACAGCAAAATGCTCTCTCGCTCGAAGCCTATAGATCTATATACACTTCTCCCCCTTCGGCAACAAGTTACCAAAAAGTTCAAAGGCATACGTCTAAACGTTCTTGGGTAGATATCCTCCTGTTGTTGATGAAGGAGTCGAGAGAACACCGTCCCTGAGCTGACAATATCAATAGATCCATTTGCTCGTTCCTAGATATAGGGGCTTGAGCACTAGTGGCTCTAACTGCCTCTGCCTCTCCCTGAGCTGTAGCTGAAGTGGGATGAACATTGTCCTCGAGATCTGGCTGTAGGGGCAAATGTGGATGATCTAGAGCAAAGATGTGCTTCTCCAATCTTGAGTTGATAAGCATATGGATGTAGGGTGCATAGCAGCATGAGTGCTTCTGGTCAGCAACAACCCTCTTGATTGTCTCAACAATCAAATCCATGACTCTGATCCTGGTGTGTGTGTCAAGGTGGATCAACATATTTATGGAGTGGCCTTGGATCATTTTGTCATCTCCTAACTTGGGAATCAAAGTATGCCTCAGAATGGTGTTGATAGTGCGGAGGCCATCCTGAAGAAAGTAGATTGATCCTAGCTTGTGAGACTTCACATTGGCAGCAGGGATCTCCTTGTACATATTTGCCATAGCATTGTGGCTAGCCTTGGATTCTGAATATACATCCAAGTCAGCATCCTATGCTTCAGGAACTCCTAAGATAGTAGCCCATTCTTCAATAGTTGATTCATACCTTGCACCTTCAGTCATCCATACAATTCTACCATCTCCGTAGAAATGTGCAGTGGAGTAGAATTGCATGATCATCTCATCATTCCAAGCTGTGAATTCTCTACCAACAAACTCATCCAAACCTATGCAATGGAAATTGTCTTAGACACTTGGAAAATAGTCCTCATTCTCCTTGATGAATTTCCAATCAACATATCGCATGTCACTCACAGCTGGACTCTTGTCAAAGAGCCCAGTCTCATAGAAATCCTATTGCTCTCTGGTATAGAATCTATAGTCCACAACTCTCTTCTTCCTCTGAGCATAAGGATCTATAGCTCTCCAAGCTCTCAATCCCGAATCCTTCCTCTTGTTCATATCCTCGGCTAGTGGGTAGGTGGCATTGTGCACTGGAAGATGTGGTCTGAGCTTCATCAAGGTTGTCAAATAATCATCAGCTTCAGCTCTAGAGGCAGTCCCTTTGTTCTTCTCAGAAGCTGGAATTTGCCTAGTTGTCCTCTTAGGCTTCTCATCAGCAGCCTTCTTGGATGTGCCAGTCTTTGGCATAGCATGAGACATCATTTTCTTTGCCTTCTTTATGGGAGGAGCCTTTGTAGCTAGCTCATCCTCCTCTTCCTCAGCAGCAGCACCAGTTGCCTCCTCTCGATCCTCATACATGGAGGTAGGCCTGCCAGTCACATGAATAATCCTCTTCCTGGACTTTTTCTCCCCTGCCTTCTTAGGCATAGCTTTCCTAGGGACCTCAACTGACATAGTTGCTCTGGCAGTCTCATAAGCTTTAAAGGTTGAAGCAGGTGCATAGATCTTGCTGACAACCCTCCTGGAGGAAGTGGCTTCAGTAGCAGACTTCCTGGCGGCCTTTTCTTGCTTCTTAGCAAAAATCTCTTCTAGAACAAAGTTTGAATCTTCTTCATCTGAGTTCAGCTTCTTCCTGGTTCTGGTGGTAGCCTTGGGCAACCCATGAGAGCTGGGGGTGCCTGGATCTGAGAAAGAACTGGCTTCTGGGCTTGTTCCAGAACTCCTATCAACTCCCTGCTCTGGCAAATTCAGACTTTCTTCTGAGCCTGACATACTGTACCTGTGAATAGAGTATAGGAGAACAGAACAAGATGAGTCATCACAAAATGAGGCTGGTTTTTGAAATTTGAGCAATGAATTTTCAAAAGTTTTGCATTGTGTCAAATAGATATCGGTGCAGCCGAAAAGAAATTTTGGGTGGGGCCGAGACAAACTGACTCCTTAACAGGAACTTGGCAGCCTTTTCGGTAGGACCGAAAAGAGCCACTCAGTTCCACCGAGTCAGTTGTCAACCTCACTGAAAAGCATATCAGTGAGACCGATATTTTTGTTTCAGTTTCACCGAGATTTATCGGGCGGACGGCAAAACCCTAGAAAATCATTCTAACTCGAAATTTTGGAGTTTTAAGTGGATATATATATATATATATGAGCAAGGGGTGTATAGATGATTAACAAGTATCCAATGCGCAAGAATCGGATGGAGATTGCACTAGAGATCGAATCTATACCCTAGCTTGGCGTGGATCCTCTATGGCAACAACGAGGGAGCAGATTGCATCAACGACGGTGATTCCCAGTGGCGGAGGAGCTCGGGAAGACAAGGGCGATGACTAGGGGTCTGGAGGCGACAACTCAGGGTTCTGAGGCGCGACATTTGAAGATAGAAATTTCAAAGCATCGGGGTCCATAGCATATATACCCTTCACTGTCGGTGATACCGATTTTATGTTTTCGGTGTCACTGAGTTCCACAACTGTCAGCTGATAGGGAAACTCGATGTAACCGAGAATATGAAATCGGCAGTACCAAGATAGAAAACCAGATAAACCCTAGGCATTCGGTGAGACCGAGATTGTTGGGTTGTTCCACCGAGATGCACTTGGGAGGTTTTAATGGTCAGTCCTTGTCAATACGGAACTCCGAGTGCTCCACACATAGAGGGATCGAAAAACACTTGTTCAAATTTTGTGATGCAGCATGAATGGAATATGAGCTGAGAAAGCATAGATAGCTAAAGAGTGGTCCTAGGCATTCTTGTCCATCCAATTGGCACAAGATAAATCAAAAGCCAGATAGCAACAATTGGATGTCCTTGAATGAGAAAATATATGTAGACCAACATGCTCACACAGTAAGATGTCAAAAGAAATCATGACGAACATGCACAAACACACTACCATCTAACAAGCACTTGGGCGATGACGACATCATCTATATATGAGTATTTGACTTAGGTGCCAAGTAAGAGTACTTGATCATAGGTCATACCCATCGTTTAAGCACAAGTGGGATTACCACTTTTACATAAAGACTTTAATGTTGTCACATACTAAGAGATGCTTTGACTCAAGTTTTAGAGTAAAGCTCCACCTTAATGTGACATCCCCCCATAAGAGGGATAAACTAACCTTGGGTTTTGTCGATGAAGACTTCGTGTTGGTGAGGTAGTTGTGGATGCTCAATGTTGATGAAGATCACCAAGAGTTGGGAGCATCCTTGTTGTTTCCTTACTCCTCTCACCTACATGGGTTAGTCCCAACACACAAGAGACAAATACAAGGATATCTTTGGACATGGAGTGCAAAGCATATGTTATGATGTCCATTGATTAGTTGATTACCTTGTCCCTTGCTTACCTTTGAGGGAATGTGTGACTCCTTGAACTATTGCATTGAGTTGATGTTGAGTGCAAAAAGTCCTTGCCAATAATAAATGTGAGTGAATTTCATTGGCGGAGTCACCCCTCGAGAACTTACTAGTTCTTCTTATTGGGAACCCACATCAAGTTGATGGGGGTCCTTGGTGTTGAAGTAGCGTTTGTAGTAGTTGAGCTTGAAGTAGCCTTGGGAACCCACTCCACCAAAGCTAGGGGTTCATCTTCATATGAGTCAATGTCCTCTTGAAGCTTGTTCTTGCCCTTGAGCTTGTGGTCTTGTGGTGGAAGGTCATCTTGAGTGTTTGTCCCCTTGGGAAGAGTATTTTCATAATTTTCTTTTTGAGGAACAAACTTGGGCTTGGGATATTGACCTTCTTCCCACTCAACTCCATATATTGACCTTCTTCCCACTCAACTCCATTAGCGTTAAAGTATCCAACACCACGATTCTTCCGATATCCTCTGTGCTTGTGTACAATTTCCTCAAATTGCTTAAATCCGGCAAGACTCTTGTAGGTACCTTTTTCTATAATTCCCTTCAATAAAGCATTTTCTTGCTCAAGTGTAACTTGGCTAAGAGAATCATCATTAGTGGAATCAATAGAACTACTAGAAGCAACATCATTGCGTTTAGCATTTTTATTGTCGCTACTAGATGAAGAACCTTTCTTGCCTTTGTTACTAGATTGCTTAGTTTCAACTTGAGGCATGAAGGTAGACAAGAGTAGTCGTTTGGCTAGATAAGATGAGGTCTTCTTTCGGAGATCGTCATTGATAGCTTTGAGAAACTCATGCTCTTGCTCCAAGTTGAGATTCTCAAAGTGTAGCTTCTCATGAGTTCTCACAAGCTCTCTATGATCTTCGAGAGTAGATTCATGAGCTAACTTAAGAGTGTTTAGTTCTTTAGTTAGTTGTTCTATTTTCATCTTATCATCATCAAATGAATTATCTTGACTAGCATGAGAATTATCAAGTTAACTATGATCAATATCACTAGTTTTATCACAAAGCAAGTCATCATCACAAAGTAAATCATCTTCATCACTATCAAAATCAAGATACTCAGGGTGTGATACCTTCGAGCCTTTAGCCATGAAGCAACTTCCACTCCCTTCGTTTGGTGAATCAAATAGATCGTAGGAGTTGGTAGTCACTAGAGCAATTCCAGAAACACCATCATCTTGACTATAGTCGGAGTCGGAGTGATAGCTTCTCTCAGAGTTGTTGTCAGAGTCGGAGCCGGAAACCCATTCACCAACATGAGCTTGATGTTTTATTCTTGTGTATCTCTTGGTGTACTTGTCCTTCTTCTCCGAATCTCTACTTCTCCTTGAGTGTCTTCGTTCATAACAATCATCTCTACTCCTTCTCTCTCCCTTTGTGGTGATTCATTCCTTGAGCTTCGTCTTCGAGGTGACTCTTCTCTTCTTTTGTAGGGAGCTGTGCATTCATTTGAGTAGTGTTCGGGCTTCCCACAATTGTATCAATTGCGGTCATGACTTGACGAAAGCTTATCTTCATATCTTGAGTTGGAGTTTCTTTCTTTGCCTCTATTCTTGTAGAACTTGTTGAATTTATTAACCATGAGGCTTATCTCTTCATTGGTGACAAGGTTGTTTCTTGAAGTTGCGGGAGAATCACTTGTGGCTTTGTAAGCACCGCTAGACTTGTGATGAAGTTCTTCCTTATATTTGAGTGTCATCTCATGAGAAACAATCCTTCCAATGACTTCCATAGGCTTGAGATCTTTGTAGTTTGGAATCATTTGGATCAATGTGCACACGGTGTCGTATCTCTCATCCAAAGCTCTAAGTATCTTATTGATGATGAATTTGTCGGTCATTTCTTCGCTTCCTAAGCCGGCAATCTCATTTGTGATGAGAGCTAGCCTAGAGTACATCTCGACGACTCCTTCACCATCCTTCATCTTGAACTTGTCAAGCTGACCTTGAAGAACATCTAACTTGGATTCTCTCACGGACTCGGTTCCTTCGTGCATATCAACCAAAATGTCCCAAATATCTTTTGCATTCTCAAGATGGCTGATTTTGTTGAATTCTTCGGGGCATAAGCAGTTGAAGAGAATGTCGCATGCTTGAGCATTGAGTTGCAACATCTTAACCTCATCCGCGGTCGCTTCACGATCTAGTTCCCGTCCATCCGCAAAGAACTCACCTTGCAAGACAACATGAACAACAGCCCAAACGGCGGGGTTATGACCAAGAATATGCATTTTCATTTTGTGCTTCCAACTAGCAAAATTACTGCCATCAAAGTACGGACCTCTACAGTGATAACTTCCCTCAATAGACGCCATACTCTCCTAGGTTGTGAGACCTAAGCAATGGAGACCAAAGCTCTGATACCACTTGTAGGACCGGAAGTATGTCTAGAGGGGGGGTGATTAGACTACTTGACCAATTTAAAGTTTTGCCTATACCAAGTTTTAGGATTGTAAGTTTTTATCATTTCATGGCAAGTCAAGTACACCCTACACATGCAAATCTAAGAGTATATAGCAGCGGAAAGTAACAACAAGCATGTGTAGAAGGGATAGGGTAGGAAGATCAAACGCAGTTGTAGACACGATGATTTTTCCCTTGGTTCCGATAGGTGACACTATCATACATCCACGTTTATGGAGTCTTCAACCCACGGAGGGTAACGGTCGCGAGAATCCACGGAGGGTTCCACCCAAAAGGGACCACGAAGTAGCAACCTTGACTATTCCCTAACGGCTTCCATCCATGAAGGACTATCCTCACTATGGGTAGATCTTCACGAAGTAGGCGATCAACTTGCCCTTACAAAATTCTTGGTTCACTCCACAACACGAAGTAGGAGGCTCCCAAGCGACACCTAACCAATCTAGGAGGCACCACCCTCCAAAAGGTAATAGGCTCGGTAATGACGATGAACTCCTTGCTCTTTTGCTTCAAGATGATAGACTCCTCAACACCCAATCACTCTCTCATAGATTTGGCATGGTGGAAGAGATGGAATTGGTGGAAAGCTACTTGGGGAGGCTAGAAATCAAGATCCATATGATTTGAGTGGAAGATCTTGACCTTAACACAAGGGTAGGTGGTTCTCTCTCAGAAAATCTGATAGGATAGGTATGGAATAGTTATGAGTCCTTCTCTCTCGAGTAGGTGGTGGTGAAGGGGTATATATAGGCATCCCCAAAAATCCAACCATTACCCACAAAATGACCAACTCGGTGACACCGATGTGTTAATCTCGGTGGTACTGAAGTGACCAAAAGGTGGCAACTTTTGAATCTCAGTGTGACCTATATACGAAACTCGGTTGCACCGATAAGGTAGCCAACATTCAGATTTCCAATCTCATTGACGCCGATCCAACATTCTCGGTGGGACCAAAAATGTGAATTTGCGTAACAAAAAGTTGTCAACCTAATCTCGGTGGCACCGGTATGGAATCGGTTGCACCGAAGTGGCTAGGATTTGGCAGAGTCTGTCTAGGTTCTGGAATCGGTGGCACCAGTATGGGAAAGGTGGTTGCACCAATTTTGAGTGTTGGGTATAGAACAGACTTTGGTGGGAGAGTTTCTGGATGTTTTTGGTAACTATCACTTGTGCATGTTTGAGCTTATTGTTCACCAACAAGACCTTACCCCCTTTTAATAGTATTGGCTTTCCTATGGACTCAAAGTGATTTCTCACAAATATAAAATGTAGAGTCCTCTTGCTTGAAGCTTGGCTAACCTATTTCCTTGCATCTTGGGGTATGTCCACAATCTCCTTTTGCCAATCCTATCATTGAACATTTCCTGAAATATACTTGGTGCAAACATTAGTTCAATGACTTATATGTTGTTATTAATTACCAAAACCACCAAGGGAGCAAATGTGCTTTCAGAAGGAACTCACCCATCGACTCGGTCGCCTTCGTCTCCGTATTCGCCCCGCCGGCTTGCTCCGACTCCATCGGCTCCACGTCATTGGCGTCCTCGGCCTCCTCGATGTCTGACTCCGCCACGTCGGTAGCCGACTCCCCATAGTTCTGCAGCTGCGGGAAAACCTGCACACAAGAGAAGCCCTCCATCATCACACCAAGGGATGGGACCGTCTCTAGAAGAGAAAGGGGTAGGGAGATGGCTCGTCACATATACGTGGAGCCAGAAGGTCTCGGCTATACAGGGCTTTCTCCCATTGCCATCCTTCCTCCTTCATCTTGGCGGCCGAGATGGCGTTCAGCCTTCTCGCCACCTGTATCGCCTTCAGCTCCTTGGTGGAGAGCCGGCAAGGGTCGTGCCGCCCTCCCATCTAGCAAATAAGGTGCGGACGGCTGTGCAGCGGTTGCGCCCGGCGCGCCACCATCATGGCTACGAGGTCCGCGGCTGTGAGCCCCTCCGTGTTAGTCATCACCATTAGGTGCTCGCAGAGCCGGTCTGTCATCTCGGGTGACTGGGGTGGAGCCGCCCTCCAATTCAGCATCACAAGCGGCGGTTGATTGACGAAGTCGAGGAGGTTGATGTAGTCCTCCTCCGACTTCACGTTCTTCATGTAGAAGAACCCTTTATGTCAGTTCTTCACCGAATCCTGCAAGGGGACTTGCGGGAATGTGGCTCCGACGCGGAACTGGATTAGGGCGGCTCCACAAGCGGTCATGACCTTGGTGCCGATTGCCGGATTCGTCACCAACTAGCCCTTGAGGTAGAAGAGCCGGCACCAAATATTGAGGCGGGGCTCCACCCGCAAGAAACCCTTACAGAGGGTTATGAACACCGCCAGCTGCAAGACAGTGTTGGCAGCGAGATGATGCGGCTGCAGACCGAACCGCATGAGGAACCACCAGAAGAATGTGCTCGCTGGCAGTCCAAGACCGTAGAGGAAGTGCTCGGAGAACACCTCCACCTCCCTCTCGCGGGGCTAGAGAGTTCTCCTCCCTGGTGACGAGGTGCTCCTCCAACGGCAAATTGCGGCGGTGACAAAGATACTCGATGAAGTGCTTGTCGATGTCGCTGCCGTCCTAAGCGCCTTTTCTCACCATGGCTCTCGAAGGGACTCGTGGTCTCGGCGGCGGGCGCAAGGGCTCGATCATGGTGCGGTACTCCGACGGCGGTGGGCGCAAGGGATCGGTCGTGGTGCGGTCCTACAATGGTGGCGGGCGGCGGAGCGGAGAACGCACGGATTTTGCTCTTCCTCTCTCTCGGAGAGGGGAGGGGAGGGGCGACGAAGATGATGCATTTGTGGTGGAGGGGGCAGATGTGCCGTTCTGCTCCTGTCCCCCTCCATTTAAACCTCGTGTGGTTGGTAGTGTTAGCGGATCAATGGAGCACGACCTCCACTACCTCCACCACATGCGGGAAGGGCGGTAATGCTCTCGGGAGCGCCAACCGACGACCCGAGCCACAGAAGATCCACATGCGCGGGCCATGGCCGCGGCCGAAGTGCCCTCCCCCCACACACAACCTGGTCTTGTCCACCGCGTGGCTTGTTAGATCATGGCCCGCTGTGCTCTGCACGTGGTATGGATCCTCCGCCCGTCGATGCACCCGAGGCATCAATCAAAGCGTCGGCCGGCTATGGAGCCGGCCGCCACGCACGCACGCCTTCTGGCTCCTGAATCACGCCATAATACGAGAACGCGAGACTCCAGACGGCGAGGTCTGCCGCAGCTCATCAACGGGCCTCCCCTGCTTCAGGGACTACTTACGGGGGGATTACCCCGGGGTAGCCTCATCCGTCCCTCTACTCCGAATTTTCGAAACGACTAAAGAGCAAGCCGCCTCCCCCTGCAGTCCGGCTCCGCGCTGCCAAATGCGACGAGCCGGCCGGCTAGAGGTGGAGACTCCTGGATCTCTAGCCGGTGACGCGTCGAATGCCATGGTTAGGGCACACGTGAATACAATGGCCCCCATCGCATCGGGGGTCTGCGCCTGCATGGACACAGTGGAGGCAACAATGCCTGTGACTCTAGCCGACTGCGACCGGGCACCAACACAGTGCCGGAACGCCCTCAACCACTCTATTACCTGCTCCAACATGGCTACAGTGCGTCCGGCCATACCACTAACCGCGGTGGGCCGCCGCAAGACAACACCCCAAAGGACGACCCGTGTCGCGATGCGACGGGCACGGGGCCCTACCACGTGGGCCCCCTCCGGCTCCCGACAGGACCCCACAGTTGATGGGCCCTACCAGCTAAAAGACCCCTCGGCCAGGGGCCCAGGGCTGGCTAGAGAGGCCGCTAGCTACCCCCCCCCCCCCGATGCCTTCTACTCATATTGTAGTCTGGGGGTTGGCCTATAAAACCCCTCGAAGCTCCCCCATGCGTAGTACGATCACTCCCTCCTAGCGCGCGCGCACACACACACACACACTCACTCACATAGAGAGGTCGGGAAGGCAAGCTAGCTCCATCTTCCTCCTCTACCCATACAGCTCAAGGAGCACATTGTAGCCCTCTTTGGTTCATCAACTAGACTAGCAAGACTAGCGGTATTACCTCCCTCGGAGGGCCCCAAACCTGGGTACATCGTGTGTCCCGCACCGTTTGTCCCCGATCCCTCTCCTGGAGTCCACGCATCCGTCGACCCCAACCACTCTCGATAAGCCTACCACTGGCATCTTTCATGATAAAATGACGACGCGGTTCCAGTGACTTGTTTGTCTCGGAGTCACCAATTGATTTCTTCTCTCATTGGTGTTCATAATTGCAAATATTTGTTTCTTTAGTGACCCTACAAGTGATGTCTTTGTTTCTTTGATGATCCCCTGTTTAAATATATGTATAGGGGATAAACTTTATTCCAGGATCACTAACTCAAAGGAGGAGGAGTCTTACGAGCTCTTAGATCAACCAAAGGGAAAGGAACTATTTTCCATGATTCCCCCAATTTTCATTTCTATGAATCCTACATTCAATGACCCTTGTTATCAAGGATCCCTTCTTAATCAATGATCCCTGTATCTAACCCGGTGTATGACCTTTTTGGAAATTAATGCCAAAGGGGGAGAAATACCAAAGCTTCAATGCTAAAGGGGGAGATACATGCTTATGCAAAGGGGGGGATATAATCAAGGGGGAGAGGGGAATATCAAAGTTTATACTTATATAAACAACGGGAGAATATCGAACTAGGGGAGAAAAATATATTTGGGATACAATATGTTTATTGCACTTGACTACTCATCTTAGACTTTTCTCACCCTATCCAATCCCAATATTTACATGCTAAGATTCAGGGGGAGAGGATGATCTTCTACTTTCATATGTAAGGGGAGAAAGCTCTAAATGATCTTGGAGACATATTAATCTTAAGGAATACTATTGTCTATATGTTCTGCATATCTTCGCACCATTGAGCTCTATTGATTTTGATTTGTTGAATACACTTATGTTCCCTAACATTGTTTTATCAAGTGTGTCTCTACTACAAGAATGCTCAAGAACTTAAGGTAAGTATATGTATCACATCTTTGATAAATATGATATCTTGCTTCTTGCAAGTATTGTTTGCAAGAGTGAACTATTGAACAAGGATACACCTCACTCATATATCTATTTGATGCATATAGCCAAGACACACATGACTCTTTATATCCCTTCTACTATGTGTGTGTCCATGCATTCCAAAGCAACTATCCTTTAAAGGGATTGTACACATTTAGGGGGAGCAATTCTAAGTCATGTGTCTCTCAAAGTCTTCATTGTATCCATGCATATCTCTATTTGAAGCCTTGGTTGTATGTTGACATCAATTACCAAAAAGGAGGAGATTGAAAGCACAACATGCTCCCTTGGTGGTTTTGATAATTCATGCCAACATATATTGTATCTTGGACTAATACTTTTACCTAGTATATTTCATACAAAGTCCACAAAGAGGGTTGGCTAAAGGATAATGGAGATTGTGGAGAAACCCCAAGATGCAAGGAAATGGATTGGCAAAGCTTCAAGCAAGAGGACTCTACATTTTAGTTTGTGAGAAATCACTTTGAGTCCATAGAAAAACCAATACTATTAAAATGGGGTAAAGTACTCTTGGTGAACAAAATGCTCATACGTGCACAAGTGATTGTCACCAAAAACACCCACAAGATCTTCCACAAAAGTCTGTCCAAAGTCATATATCCAGAGTCAGTGTAACCAACACTTTCCACTCGTTGCCACCGATTCCCAGACTCAGATAGACCCATGCCAAATCCTAGCTAGTCGGTGCAACCGATTCCGCATCATTGCACCGAGTTTAGTTGCCAACTCTCTGTTTAGCTATTTTCAGTCTTCGGTACCACTGAAATTTGCCAATCGGTCTCACCGACTTTCTGGACCAATTCTCTGGATAGCCATTCACAGGAATCGGTACCATCGAGAATTGTGGACCGGCGCCACCGATTTTCTGGACCAACTCTATGGTAAGCCAGGTAAAAAATCGGTACCACCGAGATGTGAGAATCTGCGTCACCAAGATTGCACAATCTAACCGTTGGTCACCTGATCGGTACCACCGAGATTTATATATCGATTTCACTGAGATTCAAAAGTTGCTACCTTTGGAGAAACTCAGTACCACAAAGATTCACACATCGGTGTCACCGAGTTGGTCACTTTAGGTCTAACGATTGGATTTTTGGAGATGCCTATATATACCCCTTCACCACCACCACTTTAGGTCTAACAATTCCATACTTTCCCTATCCTATTTTCTGAGTGAGAGCCACCAACTCATGTGCTGAGATCATGCCATTCCATTCCAACCATATGAATCTTTATCTCTAGCCTCCCCAAGTTGCTTTCCACCAAATCAATCTCTTCCACCATAGCCAAATCTGTGAGAGAGTGATTGTGTGTTGAGGAGTCTATCATCTTAAAGCACAAGAGCAAGGAGTTCATCGACATTGTCGAGCCTATTAGCTTTTGGAGGGTGGTGCCTCCTAGATAGGTTAAGTGTCGCTTGGGAGCCTCCTACTTCGTGTTGTGGAGTTGAACCAATAAGTTTGTAAGGGCAAGGAGATCGCCTACTTCGTGAAGATCTACCCATAGTGAGGCTAGTCCTTCATGGACGAAATCCGTTATGGAATAGTCAAGGTTGCTACTTCGTTGACCCTTATGGGTTGAGCCCTCCGTGGACTCTTGTGACCGTTACCCTCCGGTTGAAGACTCAATAAACGTGGACGTTCGATAGCACCACCTATCGGAACCACGGGAAAAATATTTGTGTCCCTCATGCGTTTGATCTCCCTATCCTAACTCCTTACTACCATGTGCAATGTCTTTACTTTCCACTGCCATACTTGTTGACATGCATGTGTAGGGTGTGCTAGACTTGATATAATTGTTAAAATCTGCCAACCAATTAACTTGACAAAAGGTTCGGTTTTAAATTCCACTACAAGAAATATTCTAACTTTTGGCCATCAATATTGTTCAGTGAAAGGTCATTGTTTTTCACTTGCGACCTTTTTGTGACCAAAAACATATGGTCAAAACCTGACCGTAGTTAATGGAAATTAAGGACCTTTCTTCTGAAAAGGCCGTAGACATTTATGACCAAAAATCACAGCCCACGCCACGCTAGATCCACCATGGCTAGCCGACGTGGCAGAATTACGACCAAATGAGAAGGTTGTTGATAAGAATCAGCCCGGTCCAATTCGGTGTTCTACTTGGGCCGAGCCCAACAATTCAGCCTTTTATATATTCTTTTCTATTAATTTTGGTCAGGTACATGGGCCAAGACCAACAATTAAGCCTTCTCATTTTTGAGTCGTGGCCTTTTTGGCTAGACAATTTTATGTTTTGTTTTTCAAAAAAGTCCTCTAGTTAGATGGGTCCCAGTGGTCAAGTTCTAGTAAGTGGGCCCCTTTTGTCAATGCCTTTTTCTTCTAATTTCGATTTGATAGTAAATAAATAATCAATATTTAAATCAACATAGACATAAAAAATAAGAAATACTTCAAGTAACAACAGCCAGAATCAATCTGTATACAATGACAATCAATGTTACAAGCCCTACAAGTGTACATTGGGATCCTGCTCTAGTCATCATATGACACAGGTACAAATTTTACTAGTGTAATAACACATATACAAGTAGAATCATTGTTAAACATATGCAGTGTCAATCAGCACAAACCGGGCTCCTGCTCCAATCATGTGAAACATATGTAGGACTCAATGGTAGACCATACTCGACTAGGCCATGACCTTCATTACACTGGACTAACATAATGAGAATATGAATTATCATCATGCCTTCCATGGTCGCCCTGTTACATGATACAGAAGAGAAGAATCAAAAAATCCGGGGCCAATATATTATGAATAAACCAATCAAAAAACTAACAAGTTCTTTAGAATGATAAGACAAATTCAGCTAGTACAATGCTTCCATTCTCCAGCTATTTAAAATGAGATACTTATTCATACAAGAATGGTGACGAAAGAAAATAGAGCATTTACTCATAGCATGCAAAGTATAAATATTATGTTCTTATCAGCTTATTCTTATGCCTAAAGCAAGTACGGAAATCTGAATTTACTCATAGCATTTTACTCATACAAGAGAAGTCTAAAAAGGACTATAGCAGTACCTAACTAATGCTGCAAATTATATTGCGGATGCATACTTTGTGATGAGAAAAATGGTTAGATCATCATTTAACAACATTCAACATGTATGCCATACAGAAGAAACTGGCATTTCTCCCTCGATTGCTTGTTCAAGCTAGTTCAGTGTTCTAGACGAATGTTCAGATTGTCCCATATATTTTATAGCTAGGATCACACCATTGTGAGTTGTAACCACAATGGGAACCTCTCTTATCAGTTTAACAATCTGAGACACAAGTTACACGAAAAGCTATAGAACCTCTCTGATGCTGATGTTGTGCTACTACTACTTGATGTTGTATGGGAACCTCTCTTATCAGTTGAGAAAGTTACAGTCTTACAGAACAAGCTACCGTAGACATTTATTGACTGTCCTACTACTACCTGATGTTGTGCTACTACTTCGAGGAAGAGGGGAGAGAGATGGAGATGGAGATGATACCTACCGTTGTGGGTCTATCGTGGTCGTGCTTGGGACGGCCGGAGATGGACTCCCCCATGTTGTAGACCTTGTGGGTGGGCAGCATCCACCTCGCTCGTCTCCTGAGTGTGTTCATGCGGCCACTACACCAACCTCGCCCTGAAAACCAGTAAGACACCAAAAACGTCAGATCTGAGAGGTTCTGTATCCAGCGATGGTATATCCCTCACGGATCTGCATCCACAAGGTGATGTGAGAGAGGGGGTCAGCTATAGCCTCCTACCGATCGATCGGATCGGAGAGGAAAAACGAGCAGGGACGAGGGGCACCTACCTAGGCTGGTCCACCGCCATGGGGCCGAGGCACGCCGCCAGGACGGCAGAGGCCTTGTCAGGGTGGAGGGAGAGTTGGGGAGGCATCCGGGGAACTTGGAGGGATAGATTCCAGCGAAGGAGCGTGGCGTCAAGTGCTCGGAATGGCGGCGCCGTCGTGCTCCAGGTGCGGTCATCGGAGGCGCTGCAGAGCAAGCATGAAGGAGGACGTGGAGACGAGGCTATGGTGCCGGCCATGGAGTGCAGAGAGAAGGAGGAGGGCGGCGCGACCGAGCGAGAGGGTGGGCCAGCGGTGGGTGGGTGGCGGCGGGGGATCAAGGGAAGGGTGGGTGGGTAGGTTAGGGTTTTTGTTTCTCAAGAGAAGCTCCATCGTTGGATGGATGCAAGATGTATGGCTCAGATTGCTCCAATTTGGTGATCCGCATGAAGGCGGTTCCTCGCATCTTATTGGTCGGCTGTCCCACGCTTGAATCTCAAAATATTGAACCCAAATCTCTGATTTTTTTTAAACATAACAATGGCATAGTTTGTCAAAATGATCTCGTATTTGCATAAGTGTGCATCTTGTAATGGTAAACAATGTTGCCAAACAGAGCTTTCATTTTCTTTGCACGACAAAATTATTTTTCCATTTTTCGAGTGTGCAAAATGAGCTTTTTTGTGAAGAACCTACCATATATTTGTTGAAAATTGGACAAAATCAATTTTCTAAAATATTAGGCCATATTTAATGTACAATTGATCAAATGGTTGGGTGCCAAAAACTTTCGATCCACCTCCAGTGAAAAAGACAAAACCGTGCCAATTCAGTAGGAACCAAGACAAATTTGAACTAGAGGTGCCTCATAGTTTCCTCATGATTTTTCTAAAAATCATTTTTAGGTAAAGAAGTATCTATTTAATCACAGATCCAGCAATATTTTGGCAAGATTCAACCCCTAGATATGAACGGTCATGCCCGGCGTTTTGACCGCATTTTGAAACGGGCATAACAAATTAAAAAAATCAAAAAAATGCAAAACCTTCGATTGTGTCATCATATGTGACCAAGTTACCAGAAAAAATAATAAACTTGTAATATGGCAATTATTTTAAAAAAGTGTTCTCAGAAATGAGCTATTATGTGTGAAGATTCATGGCTTTCAAGCCAAATGATCAATCTCATGGCCACATTCATGCCATAGTTTGTTCAAATGATCTCATATTTTGCAGAAGGGTGCATGTTGGAATGACAAACAATGTTGCCAAAGGGAGATTTCATTTTCTTTGCACAAAAATTTCATTTTCCGTTTTCTGAGTGCACAAAATGAGTTTTTTTGTGAAGGACCTACCAAATATTTGTTGCAAAATTGGACAAAATCATTTTTATAAAATATTAGGCCATATTTAATGGATAATTGACAAAATATTTTGGTGCCAAAAGCTTTCGATCCACCTCTAGTGAAAAAGACAAAACTGTGCCAATTCACAAGGAACCGAGACAAATTTGAACTGCAGTTGCGTTATAGTTTCCTCTTTATTTTTTCAAAAAATCATTTCTAGTTACATAAGTATCTATTTATACAGAAATACATGGTTTGGTGGTGATACGTCGAGATTCGGACGGTGGCCAAGTGCCCCAACTCCTGAGCGCGTAAACTCGCATGCCTGCCGCATGGTCACCCTGTGACCATGGCGTTGCCATGCATTCTGGGTGGCCTAGGCCTGTCTAGTGGGTTGGGCACTCCCCAGGTAGGTGCCAGGAAGAAAATGACAACAGAAGATTCTCACGAGGAGACCTAACTATGCTCAAATATGAATTAGTAGCCAAGTGTTTGATTAGCGGTGCGGGAAATGCACATGGACAATGGACGTGAGATTTGGCTAAGGATGATCATCAAATAGGAAGACTGTCTTCACAAATTTTTAGCTCAAATGGAGGAGCCTAGGTGGTACTTGCTTTGCAAAGTACCACACTAGTGAGAAATATGAATGTTGAAGCTGGGCTCAAAGCAATGAATGGCTTAAGCTGAAATTTGGTGGAGGATGGTTATTTGGGCATAGGAAAGCACTGTAGAAAATTGATGCCATTTGGACATGCCAAAGTGGCACTTCCTTCACAATGCTCTTCTTTGGACAGAAACTTGGGAAAATTAGTGAGAGAAATTGGATAAACGGACTGATCTCAAATTTGGTGTAGGTAAGTTACATAGGTATGGTCATGCCCTGGTAAATTTTCAGAAATAATGAAGCAATATATAATATAGTTGCTTCACAAAGCTTCTCTGGAAAGATACTTTGTAAATTTTCTGAGGAAGATTTACTAGGAAAATTGAGCTGAATATTATCATGTGGCAATGATTTGGGTATGGAAGAGTGCCCAACAAGTTTAAGGGTAATATGAGGGGTCTAGATAGCACTCTCTTCGCAATGTGCCAATCTAGCCATAAAACAGAAATTGAACCTGGGTCACATAGTTGATTTGATTGAGCTGCAATTTAGAGGAGGGTGATAATTTGGGCATATGAAGTCACTGTATAAATTTCATGCCATTTGGAGATATAAAAATGGTACTTCCTTCACAATGCTCTCCACTGGACAGAAAATTGGGAAAACTATTGAGGGAAAGTGGTTAAATTAAATGAGCTAAAATTTGGTGGAGGGAGGTTCTATGGGCAGGGTGATGTGTTGGTAAATTTCCAGCAATTATAAAGCAATATAAAATATAGTTGCTTCACAAACTAAAAATATTACCAGAAACAAAGATTGGATGGTGAGATCTCATGGATTGTTAGATGGGGCTAAAAAAATTTGGAGAGCTATGATATGGGCACATAGAAGATGTGGAAAAAATTCGACTCATTAGGATATGCATAGCTAGTACTTCCTTCGCAAAGCTTTAGCTGAACAAAAACATTGGAAATTTTCCGAGGAAGATTTACTGGGCAAATAGAGCTGAATATTGTCATGACGCAATGATTTGGATAGGAAAGAGTGACCAAAAATTTTGAGGGCAATCAAGAATATATATAAATATCACTTCCTTCACAAAGTGTTGTTATGAACAAAATAGGAAGATGAATATTGTTGAATTATTTCTGAACTAGGCAATGAAGGTTTTTGACATATTTGATGAAGATATGATCCAAAGAATTTATGAGAATTGTTTGGGAATTTTGGGAATAACAGAAATATAGGTTGCTTCACAACCTAGGGCAAAAATTGACACATGGACATGACACATATGCAAAACTGATGAGGTGGCGCCTAGTCATCGCAACCCACCACAATTTACAAGGTTATGACCATCTGTATTGGTCATGATCAACTAGAAATAAGGCAGCGGATCAGTGCTGTTTGCTTTACGACCATTTCGTGTAAGGAAATTATGACCTTTCTGACCAAAATGGTCGTTATAGTTGAGGGTTTGGAGACCTCCGAACAGCTTAAGACCAATTGGTCTCAAATGGTCGTAGATTTATGACCATTTCTTCCAGGGTCACTGACAGAAGGTCACAAGTTGACATATTTCTTGTAGTGAATTCCTGCTAGTAGTCTATTCCACCCCCCTCTAGACACTCTTCTAGTAATCCTACATCGGGCCGGCGAATAGGCAAGCTGCACTGCTAATGGCGCGCTAGCTGCTGCATTATCGCCCCGCCCACAACTGGCTTGGCCGCATCGCTGAGCTCGTGAGCGCCGCCTGCGAGGCCCCGGCGCCTTCCCACTCACTCCGTCTCCAGCCCTCTTAGGTGGGTGACGTGGCCCACGGTGCTCCACCCCCTCCTACCCTGCGCGGCGCCGACCTCGAGCCCAGACGAGAAGCGCACCCGCGCGACCCGTCACATGGGCAACCAACGCAGGCAAGGGATGAAGCAAGCTGCCATGTGGTCTCGCGACCATGAGCTGACGTGCGTACGCTCCCTGCACCCCTGCGCCAGCATCATGACCGTGCGCTGCTGTAGCCCGCGATGCAGGGAAGCCAAGACCGAGCTGCCCCTGTACGCACTGCGACCGTGAGTGCAGCAGGGTGCCGCGCTCTCACCCCAGAGCTGCGTCGGTTTGCCTGGCCTGGCAAGTTCAAGACGGACCTGCTTCCATGCTATGATGGCACCCTTGACCCCATGGAATTCCTCTAGTTCTACTCACTGGGAATTGAGGCGTCAAGCGAGGACGACAAGGTCATGACGAACTGGTTCCCCATGGCCCTCAAGGGTGGCATGCTCTCCTGGCTCCTTAACCTCGTGGAGGGTCGATCTCCTCCTGGGACAAACTTCATGAACGCTTTGTCGCCAACTTCCAAGGCACCAGCGATCGCACCCTCGCAGTGACTGACCTGCGACGCGTGAAGCTGAAGCCGGGCAAGACCCTGCACAAGTACATACAATGCTTAACGAACGTTTGCCTCAAGATCCCAAAGGTGTCGGACGAGGCCATCATCTCGGTGTTTACTGACGGTGTCAGGGACGTCAATATGAAAGAGGATCTTGCCATCCATGATGACCTGTGCACAGCCTTGGAGATGTTCAACCTGGCCAACAAGTGTGCAAAGGCTGAAGAGGGTCGCCTCTCCCTCCTCGAGCTTATAGCGTCCAACCTCGAAGACAAGAAGACCAAGGGCAAGGAGGCGAAGCGCAAGGCCCCCGCTGTGCTGGCGATGGAACCGGAGGCGAAGCTTAGTCGTGACCACAAGGAGCCCCCAAGGGTGGTCGCCCGTTCTGCATTTTTCACTACACCAACAGCCACAACACCAATGACTGCCAGGAGTCTAGGACACTCTGCGACGAGCATTTCATCCGCCGCCCTGGGCATAGTGTATGTGGCTACGGTCATTTGGGAGGCCGTGGTGGAGTCCGCTAGGACAGTCGTGACCCGCATGAGGACTTGCACGATCAGCCTCGCGAGGACCGCTGGCACGACGAGCCTCGTGATGTACCCTGCCGCAACCAGCCTCATGAGGCCCGTCCTCAGGGCAACGCCGGCCTCCCCCTGCTGCCACCACCCAGGAGGAAGGATGATGACCGACAGGATGACGGGGCTAGGGAGCTTCCAAGAACCCAGAGCAATCACCTGCATCCTAGGCGGCGCTCTGGCCCCCGCCTCGAACCGCATATTCAAGCAATTCTCACGAGAGGTGAACTCGGCTCTCCCAAATCTCGAGGTCGTGCGCCTCCTCAAGTGGTGGCAGTGCGCCATCACCTTCGACTCCAAGGACCACCTCAGGTGCTTGGCCGCCACAGGCGCGCTCCCCATGCTTTGCACGACAACCATCAACAACGTCCTCGTCACCAAGACCCTCATCGACGGTGGTGCAGGGCACAGTGTCCTCTCCATTGAGACGTTCGAGACGCTCCATGTGTCCTATGACCAGCTCATGATGACCAAGCCCTTCTCATGAGTGACTGATGGCTCCACCGTTCCCATCGGGCAGGTGCGCCTCCCGGTCACTTTCGGCGAGCGCAGTCACTACCACATCGAGCTCATCGACTTTGATGTTGCCCACATCCACCTCCCTAACAGTGCCATCCTCGGGTACCCCACCCTTGCCAAGTTCAAATCGGTGACTCACCATGGCTACAACATCCTCAAGATGCTAGGAAGCGGCGGCGTCATCACCATCGCCTGCGATGAGAAGGACGTTGTTTTCTCCCTTGAGCTTGCCTACTAGGCTGCGGCAGCTGAAGATTCCGAAGGGAAAGGTGGTATCCTGCCTCCTAAGGACATAGCCAGGAAGAAGAAGCAACTCCTTTCCAATGGGCATAAGGGGACAGGGGCCTCCAAGGATGGCACCCAGGCCCCGCGTCCAGTGTTGGGGCGCCTCTCCCTCTCGCATAGGAAGGCGCGCCTGGTGCCTCCATCAGGCCGGGCTTGGGGGCTTCCATCTGGAGGTCCTCCAATCTGACCAGTGAGGCAAGGGAGGTGCTCGGGCAACGCTTGGAGGCGTGCTTCAACGCGCGCCCCCACAAGCAAGGAGCGCGGCGTGAAGCACTAGGTTCGCGGGAGTTCATCGCCAAAGCAATCGTGGAATTTCAGGAGGTGCAGGCCATGCATGGCAGTCGTCACCCCGCACCACCCAATGCGGCTACTGCTCCCGTCTTAGGCGGCATGCTGTGTGTTTGCGTCAAAATATCTGGCATCAACAGGGCCACATCTCAGGACCACTTCTGGCCGTCACGAGTCGGCCGCGATGGGGCCTAACCTTGCAACTACATCAGCATGCCATTTGTCCTGGTGAACACGGCTGCCACGTACCAGTGCCTCGCTTAGGCCAGGCTCGCACCCTATGAAGCCCGGCGCCGTGCGGTCCTGGAGGAGGCCCCGGGCCCTTGCGAACCCCCGGACCTCGTACGCTCCCTGAGCCTCCGGAGCCCTTGGACTGGTGAAGACGAAGACTGAACAACTACCCCGACGCTTCAGCTGTATCGCTGCTAGGTGACTTTTTGGTTCGTTCCAGGTGACTTTTGGTTCATTCCGACCGAGCGCGCCCATCGGGCTGCATTATCCCCAGGCGATTAGGGCCCGTTCCTACAGCCACGTCGTTTTGCGCATGTACCAGAATTTTTTTCTACATTTGAGGAATGTCCTAAGTATTCCAACCTACATGCTCGGTGCTTCGTCACCATGAATGTCGCCACGCCCTAATGATCCCGCCCTCGATCGCCTTGTGATTAAGGGCTAGCATGGCATCTAATTTCGCGTCCAATGCACGTCACCCCCCGGGGTCCAAGTGGCCGAGCTCTGTCTCGTGGAGCAGTCCCATGCACGTCACCCCCCGGGGTCCTTGGTGCTACGTCCTCGCATGAGCTAATCGGGAGTGGGTGAGTCAGGACGTGTGGCATGGTTCATACAACCACGGTTCGGCGCTTCGCTTCCGCGCGAGACACGTGCCGAGTGTTTTCTCCTCGGGTTTGCCGCATGAGAAGACTCGGCATGGCGTCTGTGCTCGGGGTCCATCCCTACAATGTCGATAAATCAAATGACTAAGCTCTGTCTGGCGGGCCGGCCCCACTCACGTCACCTCCTAGGGTCCTTGGTGTTTGGCCTTCTCATGCAATGGCCTTCGGAAATTCATTCGACGCAGGCTACTCCATTTATACAGGTCTTGCAAGAACGCCTCCTGCCAAAAGATTCAGGCACAACCCGCCTTTGAGGTAGGGCCTCATGAGACCCGTGCTAGCTCATGGGTGCCCAGATACACCTCCAATTCTGCCCTGCTAGCCACGCGTACGAACTTAATGTGTTGTACATGCCCGGAGAATCTAACACAGATCTCCCTTACAACACCCAAGTGGAAGCCCCAAGCTCCGCACCGGCGGACGACACGGTCGCTTAGTAGCCATGCCCATCCAATGTGGAAGCCCCATGCTCTGTGCTAGTGGATAAGAAACTAAGGGCGCCCTAGAGGCTGCACCAACCTCATGATAGCCCCTCCCTACCCCGCCTCGCAGCATTCCCCTTGGGTGCACGTGCAAGGGGGCTGCACGGGGTCTACACTCAGGCCGAGCTTGGTGTGCACCACCTCACCAGGTCCCCGGTACCTGGTCTTCCCGCGTCCCTCCCAGGCAAAAGCTGGCGAGGAAAGGTATGGGAGCCACTCGTACGTCAAGGGGGACCCCTGAGCATCGCGACTCAGGGGCCTCACTGGTCTTGTAGCCCCTCACCCCTTGGTATCGTCCTGATGATTCGGACGCCCCAACGGCGGTTGTGGTATGCGTAGGACCGGGCCCTACCGACGTAGAGCACAAGGCGCTCCAAATCAGCCCCATCGTCGCCATGTTCCCTTCATGAGGGCTGCTCTCACATCAAGGGGGACCCTTGAGCATCACGACTTAGGGGCCTTACCGGTCACATAGCCCCTCAGCCCATTGTCTCGTCCTGGTGATCTGGACGCCCCAACGACTGTTGAGGTATGCACTGGATCCGGCCCTGCCGACGCAGAGTACTAGAGCAAACAAGAAGGAAACAAGGTGCAAAAGGAAACCACATAATTTTAACAGTTATTACAAGTACTAAAAGTTCCCGTGAACCCAAACAAGTATGACGCCTCCACGAGGCACAGTAAATGTCACAGGTAGAAACCTAGGAGGAAGAGACCCCGTCGTCGCTTGTCCTGACCGCGAGGAACTCGTCATCGACATCGCTTCCACCGTCATCGTCACCACTGCTCGGCTCCATCGCAAGGGGATCGGGGACGGTAACACATGTGAACTTCTTCATCAGTGCATCCACAGCACCCTCCATGGCCGTCACCGTAGTGGCGCGAACCTCAGGGTGAACCGGGCGAATCACCGTGCTTAAGTTAAACCAGGCTCGCGGAGGTGGAGGTGGCTGAAGACTGATAATCCCCAAGTGCAAGTAATCATCGTAATAACCTCCAAAGGTGGAAGTAATAAGTATGGAGTGTCGACCCCACAAGGAGCCAAAGGTAAGATCAATATTCTCTCAAGTCCTATCTGCCACCGATACGACTCTATGTACACCGAACGTTTGCTTCCATCTAGAAACGAGAAATAAAAATATGTTGTGGGTATGAAGAGGATAGCTTTGCATCAAATCGGATAACTAAAACATTAAAATAGTTGATGTTAAGATAATATTACAATATATTACAAATAGTCAGTGTGGAATAATGATGGGTCGGTGTGTGGAATTATCCTAGGCAATTGTTAACAAGATCAGAAGTCATGATTGCAATTTTATATGAGGGAGAGGCATAAGCTAACATACTTTCTCTACTTGGATCATATGCACTTATGATTGGAACTCTAGCAAGCATCCGCAACTACTAAGGATCATTAAGGTAAAACCCAACCATAGCATTAAAGCATCAAGTCCCCTTTATCCCATACGCAATAACCCCCTTACTCGGGTTTATGCTTCTGTCACTCAAGTAACCTACTATAAGCAAATAATGACCGTATAGCAACACCCTAGAGCACAAATCCTTCAGGTCTGTGCGGCATGGAAGGCACCATAGGACAGCACCACAATAAACATACAACTCAAACCAATCTAGATCATCAATCAACCCAAAGGACAAAATAAATCTACTCAAAACATCATTGGATGGCAACACATCATTGGATCGTAATATGTGGCATAAAGCACCATGTTCAAGTAGGGGATTACAGCGGGGTGCGGGAGAGTGGACCGCTAAAAGGAGATAAGGATGGTGATGAAGAAGGTGATGTTGATGAAGACGATCACCGTGGCGATGGTTCCCTCGATGGCACTCTGGCACCACCGAGAGAGAGGGGGAGAGGGTCTCCCCCTTGTGCTTCCTCCTCCATGGCCTCCCCCCTCTATGGAGAGAGGTTCTCCCTCTGGCCCTTGGCCTCCATAGTGTTGATGGCCCATCCGGGACGATGAAGATGGCCTTCGGTGATGGTGACCCACTCCGGCAGGGTGCCGAAGAAGGCCAAGATTGGTTTTTCATGGCTCTGGAGGGGTGCGGAGGCGGAACTCCCGATCTCGGTTTATTTTTGGAGGTTTCTGGATTTATAGGAAATTTTGGCGTCGATATCACGTCAAGGGGGGCACGAGGGAGCCACAAGCCTACCAGGCGTGACCACCCCTAGCCGTTCTTGGCAGGCTTGTCGCCTCCTCATGGCTCTTCTGGCCCAGCTCCAATGCTTCGGGGGTCTCTTTTGGTCCACAAAAATTCATACTAAATTTTTAGCCCATTCCGAGAACTTTTATTTTTGCACAACAAACGACACCATGGTAGTTCTGCTGAAAACAGTGTCAGTCCGGGTTAATTCTAATAAAATCATATCAAAATCATATGGAATTATTGTAAACATGGCATGCATACTTCATAAATTATAGATACCTTGGAGACGTATCAAAGATGCGCGTCATAGCCATGAAGAAAAGGTCGCGGCACTCTCCCTCCAAGATGGCGTCCACTCTGGCGACATCACCCTCAAGCACCTAGGTGAGCTTGGAGGAGAGCCCTGTGAAGCCGCTCTCAAGAGTCTCCAAGGGCTCCACAAATCCTCCCCGGCAGATGGAGTGCATCGCCTGGCGGAGCCTGAGCTCGATGGACAGGAAGACCTCACGCTCCATGGCCGCCTTCTTCTCAGCCGCGGCAAGGGTCTTCTCCCTAACGTCCATCCTAGCATTCCCCGCTGCTACCTACTCCTTCATCTTGTCCAGGCACTCGCGTTCTGCAGCTTGGTCGATCGCCGCCCGGGACCACACGAAATCGCGATCGCTGAGCCTTGCCTGAGGTCCTTTATACGTCTCCAATGTATCTATAATTTTTTATGATGACATGCTATTATATTATCTGTTTTGGATGTTTATATGCAATTATATGCTATTTTATATTATTTTTGGGACTAACCTATTAATCTAGAGCCTAGTGCCAGTTTCTGTTTTTTCCTTGTTTTTGAGTTTTACAGATATTGAATATGAAACGGAGTCCAAACGGAATAATACCTTCGGAAGGAATTTTTCTGGAAGGAAGTAAATTTACCAGGCTTGGAGTGCACGCTAGGGGACGTGCTAGGAGGCCACAAGCCTGCTAGGCGCGGCCCCCCCTGGCCGCACATAGCGAGCTTGTCGTCTCCCGACAAGTCTCCTAAACCTAATCTTCGGCCTATAAATACCAAAATATTCCCCCTACATCAAAAAGATCCACGCAAACTCTTTTTCGCCGCCGAAAGCCTCCATTCCTGAGAGATCAAATCTTGGAGCCTTTTTCGGTAATCTCCTAGAGGGGGTTTCAATCACAGAGGGCATCTACAGCAACTCCATTGCCCCTCCGATGATGCGTGAGTAGTCCACCATAGACCTATGGGTCCATAGCTATTAGCTAGATGGCTTCTTCTCTCTCTTTAATCTTCAATACCATGTTCTCCATGATCTTCAGAGAGATTTATCTGATGTAATCCTCTTTTGTGATGTGTTTGTCAAGATCCAATGAATTGTGAGTTTATGTTCATATTATCCATGAATCTTATTTGAATCTCCCATGAATTATTATTTGCATGATTTCATATCCTTACAGGTCTCTTTGAGTTATTGGTTTGGTTTGTCCAACTAGATTGGTAATTCTTGCAATGGGAGAAGTTCTTGGTTTTGGGTTCAATCTTACGGTGTCCTCACCCAGTGACATAGTAGGGGTAGCAAGGCACATATTGTATTGTTGCCATCAAGGGTAACAAGATGGGGTTTCATTATATTTCTTGAGTTTATCACTCTAAATCATGTCATATTTATTAATTTGTTACTCTGTTCTTCATGAACTTAATACTCTAGAGGCAGGAGTCGGTCGATGTGTGGAGTTATAGTAGTAGATGCAGAATCATTTCGGTCTACTTGATACGGACGTGATGCCTATATGCATGATCATTGCCTTGGATAACTACATGATTATTCGCTTTTCTATCAATTGCTTGACAGTAATTTGTTTACCCACCATGATATTTGCCTTCAAGAGAGAAGCCTCTAGTGAAACCTATGGCGCTCGGGTGTACTTTCCATTATATACTTTCAGATCTATAAACCAAAAAACCCAAAAAATACTTTGCTGCAATTTATTTACCTTTTACTTTCCGTTCTCATTTACATTTATCTCTATCAAATCTAATCCTTGCAAATAACCGTGAAGGGGTTGACAACTCCTTTATAGCAATGGGTGGAAGAGTTTGATTGTTTTTGTAGGTGCATCCATTGGTGGCTTGCTTGTTCCTCCTACTGGATTGATACCTTGGTTCTCAAAAACAGAGAGAAATACGTACCCACTTCTCTGCATCACCCTTTCCTCTTCAAGGGGAAACCAACGCAAGCTCAAGAGGTAGCAAGAAGGATTTCTGGCGCCGTTGCTGGGGAGGATATATAGCAAGTCAAGACAAGTTCTCTCCCATCAACTTGCCAATTTTTGGCGCCGTTGCTGGGGAGGATACACATCAAGCCTATCAAGTACCCATCATAAACTCATCTCTTGCATTTACTTTATTTGCAATTTGCCTCTCATTTTCCTCTCCCCCACTTCTAAAACGATTTTCAGAAATTACCAAAAAGATTTTCCCTTTTATTCGCCCTTCTTTCATTTGCCTTTCGTTTGCTTGTGTGCTTGATTGCTTGCTTTTCCACCATGTCTGAAGCGAGGGAGGTTATCACTGAAATCTAGAGGGTATTTCTAGTAATAATCTTGAGGAAAAATTTGAATCTTGCTCTCCTCCTAATTATACTTTTCAAGTAGGAGATGGTAATATTATTGGGAAGAATGTTATTCAAGAATTGTTTGATTGTACGGGAGCAATGCCTATGGCAAAGAGATCTATTCTTCTTAGCACAAATAGTTATGTTGACGCTATTGTCATGCTCACTGAAAAATTGGAAATAAAATTTGTGCACATTCATCCCGCTTTGCAGAAAGTATTTTATGAACTTCCCAATATAAAGCATCCTAAGGCTAAGAAGATAGCTACTATCATCCTTATGCAAGAATTTGATTTCATCATACCAGAAGCTAGGGAGATTTTTGCTTTCTACATAAATATGTTGAACACCCTCCAATTGAAGAAATTCTCCATGATAAAGAAACTTTGCATAGTCTAGAAGCTAGGGACTATCAATCTTATAGTGAAAATCTTAGGAGAAGAGTCCCTCACACGAAAGTTTCTCAAGCCTTGTATCTTGAGACCTATGAGGAATTTGATTGGATTACTAGGGGAATTTCCGTAGGGTATAAGAATGATTTTCTTGAAAATATGGTTAAGGAACCCGTTAGAAATAAGATACGTGTTTTATACGACGATATCTATGGTGATGATCTAGACTATGGGTTTATACAACAACAACAACAACAACAACAACAAAGCCTTTAGTCCCAAACAAGTTGGGGTAGGCTAGAGGTGAAACCCATAATATCTCGCGACCAACTCATGGTTCTGGCACATGGATAGCAAGCTTCCACGCACCCCTGTCCATGGCTAGTTCTTTGGTGATGCTCCAGTCCTTCAGATCTCTCTTTACAGACTCTTCCCATGTCAAGTTCGGTCTACCCCGGCCTCTTTTGACATTATCAGCATGCTTAAGCCGTCCGCTGTGTACTGGGGCTTCTGGAGGCCTGCGCTGAATATGCCCAAACCATCTCAGACGATGTTGGACAAGCTTCTCTTCAATTGGCGCTACCCCAACTTTATCTCGTATATCATCATTCCGGATGCGGTCCTTCCTTGTGTGACCACACATCCATCTCAACATGCGCATCTCCGTCACACCTAACTGTTGCACATGTCGCCTTTTAGTCGGCCAACACTCAGCGCCATACAACATTGCGGGTCGAACTGCCGTCCTATAGAACTTGCCTTTTAGCTTTTGTGGCACCCTCTTGACTATGGGTTTATGAATGTTAAAATTACTAGCCAAAGTCCTTTTCGTGATTTAAGTTCATGTACTAGGAAAGAAATAAATGAAAGTATAGATATAGTAAGAAAATATTTTGATGGTTTGATCAAGTTTGGATTACTTACCAAAGATGATAATACCTAGATCTATTGCGTTTTGCCTAGCTTGGGGCGTTAAACAGTAGCGCTTTTTGGGAGGTAACCCAATTTTATTTTTGTGTTCTGTTATTGCTTCAGTTTTTGAGTATTTCACACATTATTACTTCTTTACTAACTGTGTTTTGGTGTTTTAATTAGTGTTTGATCCAAGTAAAACCTTTGGGGTGATCTATGGTAGTTGTTAATTTGATCTTGCTAAAAAACGGAAACTTTTGCGCTCAGTCCAGGAAGTTTATAATTTTTTCAGAGCGTTGAATGAGTCTTAAATTTTTACAAAATATTTATATATAAATTTCCCAGGTTGTCCTAATTTTTCAGAATTGTTTGGGTTACAGAAGTATACGAAGTTTTCAGATTGCTACAGGCTGTTCTGTTTTTGACAGATTCTGTTTTCTTCGAGTTGTTTTCCTATTTTGATGAATCTTTGGTTTGTATCATGTGGTATGAACCATGTACAAGTTATAATACAGTAGGTAAAACACCAATATAAATAAAGAATGAGTTCACAACAGTACCTAAAGTGGTGATTTATTTTCTTATACTAACGGATCTCACGAGTTTTCTGTTAAGTTTTGTGTTGTGAAGTTTTCAAGTTTTGGGTAAAGATTTGATGGACTATGGAATAAAGAGTGGAAATACCCTAAGCTTGGAGATGCACAAGGCACCCCAATTCATATTCAAGGATTCCAAAGAGCCAAATCTTGGGGATGCCCCGGAAGGCATCCCCTCTTTCGTCTTCAATCCATCGGTAAATTTACTTGAGGCTATATTTTTATTCACCAAATGATATGTGTTTTGCTGGGAGCGTCTTGTATGATATGAGTCTTTGCTTGTTAGTTTGCCGGAATCAACTTTGCTGCACACATCTATTTATAGAGACACACTGAATCGTGAATTTGTTAGAATGCTCTATGTGCTTCACTTATATCTTTTGAGTTAGGCAATTTTGCTCTATGTGCTTCACTTATATCTTTAGAGCACGGTGGTGTTTGCGTTTTATAGAAATAATTGAACTCTCGTACCTGATTTATATTATTTTGAGAGTCTCTAAAACAGCATGGTAATTGTTCGATGTTATGAATTTAGTCCTAATATGATAGGCATCCAAAAGGTATATAATAAAAACTTCCATATTAAGTGCATTGAGTATTTGTGAGAAGTTTGATTCCTTGCATAAAGTTTTGAGATATAAAGATGGTAATGTTATGAGTCATGTCAGGGAGTAACTGTGATTTGGTAAAAATACTTGTGTAAAGGATTGTTATTCCCGTAGCATGCACGTATGGTGAACAGTTATGTAAGGAAGTTGGAGCATGACTTGTGGATAGATTGTCGACCTTTGTGTGAGGGTCGGGAGCGCGCGAGGGTTAACTCCTACCAACCTTTCCCCTAGGAGCATGCATTTAATACTTTGCTTCAATGACTAATAGGCTTTTTCAATAAGTATGTGAGTTCTTTATGACTAATGTTGAGTCCATAGATTATACGCACTCTCGCCCTTCCACCTTTGCTAGCATCTCTAGTACCGCGCAACTTTTGCCGGTACAACAAACACCTTCCTCAAAACAGCCACCATATACCTTCCTCAAAACAGCCACCATATATATTTCCTCAAAACAGCCACCATACCTACATATTATGGCATTTCCATAGCCATTCTGAGATATATTGCCATGCAACTTCCATTGTTTCCTTTTATGACATGCACCATCACTTCCATATTTCATATAGAGTCAAATTTTGTCATAGGCATCGAGTTGTAAATTTCTTTTGAGTTGTAAGTAAATAAAAGTGTGATGATTTTCATTATTAGAGCATGTCCCATGTGAGGAAAGGATGATGGAAGCTATTATTCCCTAACAAGTGGGGATGAGATTCCGGACTTTATGAAAAAAAAGAGGCCAACGAAGCCCAGATACAAAAATAAAATAAAAGAGGCCTTAGATGCCCACCAAAAAAATGAGAGAAAAGAGAGAAGGGACATTGCTACTACCTTTTTCCACACTTGTTCTTCAAAGTAGCACCATGATCTTCATGATAGAGAGTATCCTATTTTGTCACTTTAATATAACTAGTGGAATTTTTCATCATGATGCACATCCACTTAGTTTCTTTTTGAGATTCCATACACTTATAGATCTAGTGCATCCGATGCATGGCAATCCCTACTCACTCACATTGATATGTATTAATGGGTATCTCGATGGCCCGTTGATACGCCTAGTTGATGTGAGACTATCTTCTCCCTTTCCTTGACAACCTCCACCATATTCTATTCCACCTACTGTGCTATATCCATGGCTCACGCTCATGTATTGCATGAGAGTTGAAAAGGTTTGAGAAAATAAATGTGTGAAAACAATTGCTTGACTTTTCATCGGGGTTGTGCATGATATAAATACTTTATGTGGGGAAGATGGAGCATAGCCAGACCATATGATATTGTAGGGATAACTTCCTTTTGCCATTATATTTTGAAGAGATACAACTGCTTTGCTAGTATGCTTGAAATTTTATTTTTATACCAATATTAAGCTTTTTATTGAGTCTTACGGATCTAATTATTCATGCCACAATAAAGAATGTTACATGGATAAATATGTTAGGTTGCACTCCACAGCAAAAATTCTGTTTTTATCACTTCCCTACTCGAGGACGAGCAGGAGTTAAGCTTGGGGATGCTAATACGTCTCCAACGTATCTATAATTTTTGATGATGGCATGCTATTATATTATCTATCTTGGATGTTTTATATGCATTAATATGCCATTTTATATTATTTTTGGGACTAACCTAATAATCTAGAGCCTAGTGCTAGTTTCTGTTTTTCCTTGTTTTTGAGTTTTACAGATATGGAATATGAAACGGTATCCAAATGGAATAAAACCTTCCGAAGGAATTTTTTTGTAAGGAAATAAATCTATCAGGCTTGGAGTGCACGCCAGGGGACGCTTGGAGGCCACAAGCCTGCTAGGCACCCCCCTGGCCACGCCTAGTGAGCAAGTCATTTCCTGGCAGGTCACCTAACACTAATCTTCGGCCTATAAATACCAAAATATTCCCCCAACATCAAAAATAGCCACGCAAACACTTTTCCGCCACCGGAAGCATCCGTTCCCGATAGATCCAATCTTTGAGCCTTTCCCAGTAATCTGTCGGAGGGGGTTTCGATCATGGAGGGCATCTACATCAACTCCATTGCCCCTCCGATGATGCGTGAGTAGTCCACCATAGACCTATGGGTGCATAGATAGTAGCTAGATGGATTCTTCTCTCTCTTTGATCTTCAATACCAGGTTCTCCATGATCTTCATGGAGACCTATCCGATGTAATCCTCTTTTGTGGTGTGTTTGTCAAGATCCGATGAATTGTGAGTTTATGTTTAGATTATCCATGAATCTTATTTGAATCTCCTCTGAATTATTATTTGCATGATTTCATACCCTTGCAAGTCTCTTCGAGTTATTGGTTTGGTTTGGCCAACTAAATTGGTAATTCTTGAAATGGGAGAAGTGCTTGGTTTTGGGTTCAATCTTGCGATGTCCTCACCCAGTGACATAGTAGGGATAGCGAGGCACGTATTGTATTGTTTCCATTAAGGGTAACAAGATGGGGTTTTCATCATATTGCTTGAGTTTATCCCTCTACATCATGTCATTTTTTTAATGTGTTACTCTATTCTTCATGAACTTAATACTCTAGATGCAGGAAGGAGTCGGTCGATGTGTGGAGTAATAGTAGTAGATGAAGAATCGTTTCGGTCTACTTGATACTGACGTGATGCCTATATGCATGATCATTGCCTTGGATTACTACATGATTATTCGCTTTTCTATCAATTGCTTGTCAGTAATTTGTTTACCCACCATGATATTTGCCTTCAAGAGAGAAGCCTCTAGTGAAACCTATGGCGCCCGAGTCTACTTTCCAGTATATACTTTTAGATCTGTAAACCAAAAAAACCAAAAAATAATTTGTTGCACTTTATTTACCTTTTACTTCCTGTTCTTGTTTACATCTATCTCTATTGGATGTAATCCTTGTACATAACCGTGAAGGGATTGACAACCCCTTTATAGCGTTGGGTGCAAGAGTTTGATTGTTTCTATAGGTGCATCCATTGGTGACTTGCTTGTTCCTCCTACTGGATTGATACCTTGGTTCTCAAAAAATAAGGGAAATACTTATCTACTTCGCTGCATCACCCTTTCCTCTTCAAGGGAAAACCAACGCAAGCTCAAGAGGTAGCAGTCCTCCTCCCGCTTGGGGAGCTGTTGTGCAAGTGTGGCTTTCTCCTCCAGAAGGGCCTTCAGGTTGGCCTCTGCCTTGTCGCAATTGTAACATCCCAAAATTCTATTTTGGAATGTTATGAAATATAGCTATGCATCCATCATCATCATTGCTTGAATGTATGTAATTGTTGAAATGCTTCTTCTGACTTTCAGAAAGCCCCTTTCTACTTCCCCTAAATTGCTTTCACCTATTTGAAAATCTTGGTAAAATGTTCAAATAAGAGGGGAGTAACATGACACTCCACACCAGGGTCATCTTGGTGATATATTTGAACAATAAGAACCAGGTGGTCTTTTGAAAAATATTTGCAAAAAGGATTTAAAAACAATTAGGCAATTTCTGAAAATATTATTTTTCTCAAAGTGTTCAAATGACAGAATAAAAATGTTCAATAAATGGCATTTATTATTCTGTTAATTTTGATATACAATACTCCTATATTTAGAAATGTTTTGAATGTCTTTAAAGACGTTTTACTGCTCTGGTTATTAAAAACAGTAACGGTTTTGTAATTAAACGGGCCGGCCCATGGGCATTTATTAGCGAAGTAATTACCTACCAGTCGACCGACGCGCAGTTGACGCCCCCTCTCTCTCTGACACCGGGTCCCACCCCGAACGACCGTTCGCACCCGCGCGGTCATCCCTCTCCTCCCGCACGCGCCGACGACCTCGCCGGCAGTTTCTTCTTCTCCTCGGATCACCCTCCTCTCTCTTCCCCCGCGCCCACCCGAGCACCCTATAAGTAGCCCTGCCCCTCCTCTCTCCATTTCCTCCCCGAACCCCTCTCTCCCTCGCCGAGACGCTGCCCAAACACCTCGTCGGAGCTGCTCCGACCACCGAAGCTCTCTCCACTTGTGCCCGTCGCCTCGGTTGCCCCTTCACCCCTCCGACCCGACCGTTCGACGCCGGACCTTGCCCGACGTCGTTTGAACCCCTCCATTGCCTCCCTCGACCACCGGAGCTCCTCGTCGACGTCCTCGCCGTTTCGGACTCGCCAAAGATCCCTCGCCGGCGACCACCTACTCGTTGAGCCCCCCCCCCCATCCGTTCGATCTGGATCTGATGATCCAGATTAGATCGTTTTTATTCGCGAACCAGTATCCTCTTAGGATCGGTCAACTGCCCGTAATCACCCGCGCGCACACTAGCCTAGCCACTCACAGGTCGCCACGTAGCCCCTGGCCGACCGTTAGTTTAGTTTTTTTTCGGTTTTGTTTTTCAGAAATAGAATGAGTTCAAATTTTATTTTGTTTATATCTTTTAATATGTTTAGTGTTTTGAATTGATTTTTTTTGCATTAGCTCAAATGTTTCATGTAGTATCACCCTGTACTTTTAAATTTTAAATTTGAACTATAAAATTTGAATTGAATCAAATTTGCTCAAATCATTCAAATCTGGATAACTAGAGTTCAAAAATAGATTTTGATATGAATCTTTTTGCTACTGCTTGGTATTAGTTAGGACTAGAAGATTGATTAGTTTGAGGATTTTTAGAATGATTTTGATTAGTGTTCTAGCTATAAACAGAATCTGCCTAGTATTATAGTATAGTTTTATTTACTTAGTTTTAGTTAGTTTCAATTAGATTTAGTTTTAATTTGATTTAGTAGGTTCTGTTGCTTGAACATTTAGTGTTTTACTTACCATTAATAAAAATATAAAATTGTTTAGTTTATTTCTTTGTTAATATAGGAATCACAACTTCTTTTCATATAGGTTTAATTTGATTAAAACAATTAGTTAGTAATAGTTTTTCTTTCAACAAAGTATTATATAATTTAATTCTGTTTTCTAAGACAAGTTTATTTGTAAATTCTTTCCTGTTAAGAACATGTTTTGTTAATAAATAATAAGTTTTGTTTTGCTCTTTTGTTAGTAAAACTATAGTTGGTTCATATAGTGTTTATCAAAACTTTTAAAAACTTTACTAAAGTTTTTCCCAACAAACTTTAATGAAATTCAATTCTGTTATTAATAAAATATTTTATTGTTTTCTTGCTGTCAACTATTGTTCTGTTATTACAAATAGGTTTCATTATGTTAGTAGTGTTTTATCAATCATCTTTTAGAAAACAAAACTTTGTGTGTTTTTTCTTGCTTGTGAATTTTTGTGCATTGTTTTGTCTTGATTGTTTACTAGTTCATGGTTGTGAGTTACAATATTTTGTTGTATGCTTATTGAGTGCTTGTTTGCTTCGTTAGATTATCCGGAGTGCGAAGCATGTTACTTAGAGTCACTCACGTACGAAGATCATCAATCAGGCAAGTCACTTTGATCATCTTTTCCCATGTTTTTTTTATTTGCATTAGTTCTACCATTCCCCCCAATTGCATGCAAAGTAGGTAATTGGAAACTTGGTTACTTGTTGTAGTATCATGTGGTAGGATCCCTCTCAACCCTTGACACATTGGCCCCGGGAAACGTTGTTTTACTTTTTGCTATGCTATTAGTAGACGGGGTTGGTTGTGTGATTCATGAGAGTTGAGAGAGTTAATAATTTCAAGACCTACATAATGATCAGGACTTCAAGACTCCGAGTTTTCAACATATCTCTGGGTGGATGATGGTTGAACGGCACCCTAGAGAAACAAGTGGATTTGCCTAGGTGATGCTGGAGATGGCCAGTATTCATGCGGAAAGGTCCACCCAGGCACAAAGAGATGGATGGATGCTTCAAGACCCAAGGCTTACCTACACAGCCACAAATCATTATGGGCTCTGGCTTGGTTGGATATCGTGGTGACCCTGGACAGGTGGTGCTACGAGATGTAGAAGAACGGTAGGAAAGGATGGGCACCGACAGAGTCGCAGGGAAACCCTTTGGAAGACCATGTTTTGGTCATCCGTTTCTCAAACACCCTAAAGTGTGAGAAATCAAACGGAGGCCACCAAATCTTGTGGGGAACGTGTGCAAAACTATGCAGAGTACTCAACCTAATCGATTAGCCGTGTCCACGGTCATGGACGACTTGAGCCAAAGGAACTGAAACTTCCGGAAACTCTCAACACAATTAATATGATGATGTGGGTATTAATAACTTGGGTATGAGAATTGGTTGGTGGAACCATCTCATTAATCAACCAACTTAGTAGTAATTTTGCTTAGCCACTCTCTTGATGTAGGAAAAACTTGGCTTTACGCAAAAAAAAACTTACCACCCCACCTGCCATATATGCATGTAGACTAGCTGATTATCTTTCACCCCTCTCTTGTGACTTTGCCGGCATATTCCATATGCTGACCTACACGGCTGCAACGTATCATGTTGCGGAGTACTTTTCTGACCAGGAGTGAGGATACGCTCTACGCTTGGTGAGATGCCCTTGGAGTCAGATGGACTCATCTACCTTCGACGCTTCCGCAAGATTTAGACATTCTCATGAGTTGGCCTTTAGCCACTTTATTGTAATAAAGGACTTGATATGAGATTTCAATTAATATAATGTTGTGTGATTTCCCTTTGGTATATACATTGATGTACCGTGTGTGTACCAGCATGATCTCGGGATGGTACGAAAACACCGGAGATTCGACCTTTCAGGTCGGGTCGCTACAGCAATGCTTCACGGAAAACGTTGCATCGGCCAACGCCGTGTCGCGGGATGCCTAGGCTATTGTGATTTCCTTCCTACTCTCCACGGCGGGAGCTTCAGCTTGACTCCAGGCTGCTTTGGCGGTAGTGTTGGCCTGGCGCCATCCAGCAAGCGCTCCCTCGTGAGGCACCCGTCAGTTTTTTGGAGATTGTCCAGGACCCGATCGAGCGTGGCGTAGGCCCCCTCCAACGTCTCAGGCCTAATCAGAAGGCCGCAATCCGCGGGTGTCGGGGCCTGGCTCGGAGGCGGCACCGGCACGGCAGCAGGCGCTACCCCCAGGGGACAGAAGCATGGCAGACTGGAGGCACCAGGATCTCCAGCCTCTCCTCGGGCAAGACAAGGGCGGACGATCCCTAGGCCTGCTGGCCCTGGAGGGTTGGCCTCTGTGGCAGCTGCACCGCTGCATTCCTTGGGGCAGAAGCAGTCTCCTCCATGGGCATCAGGGGCTCCATGACCGCGGCAAGGAGTGCCTCCTCACTCCTGGCATCCGGCCTCTCATCTGGAGTCAGAAAGGCGCCAGAAATAGGCGTCACGCCAGGTTGGTGTAGTGCGCTTCCGTCTTCGTCGCGATCATGGTTGGACGCTGATGGAGCAATCCTAGGTAGAAGGCTCCTTCGGCTTGACGCCTTCCTTCTTATTCTTATTCTTCTTATTCAACACGTCCACGCTCCTCGTCATCAAACAGAGAAGGGGACATGAGTACACGTGCAACCTACAAATCAATCAATGGCAAGGCAGGGCTACTTACTCCTCGAGCGCGACCCACTTCCTCTTCCTATCCACTGCGGCAATGGTGGAGGCGTCCTCTCCCTTCTTCGGTGAGGCGTCGCCGCACGGAGAGGCGGTGATGTCGCCCGCAGGGCCGTGGTTGGAGAAGCCACATCTTCCCTGGTAACGGTCACCTTGCCCTCATGCTGCGGCTCGGGCAGGGGCGAAGCCGGCATCCCAGCCATCTTGCTGGCGTGAGGGGACTCCGGAGGGGGCACGTCCATGCGTTTCTTCAGGGTCACCCGGCCGAAGGTCCGCGCATCCTGAGGGGTAGGCTCTGACCCCCTAAGGACCTTGGCGAAGTGCAAGGGATTCATAGCCAGGGGCTCTCCGGCATCGTCATCGTCTTTGAAGCTGCGGGGATTGCGCTCCGTGACTGAGGGGACACCTCTTATAGATCGTCGTCCTCAATCCCCTTTGAGTCTCCCTTGCCACTGGTGTTGCCGGAAGACATTGTCACCAGGGAATTGGGGCACTCGATCGATGAGGACCCCAGCTCGTCGAAGGTGGGCTTGGTGGCGACCAGATCCACCTTGTCGTCATAGCAGTACAGTGGGGCGTAGGCCTCAGGGAGGTCCTAGGATCGCCGTTGAGCAGGGTTGCCACAGCCCTGTTTAGCTCCTCACTAGTCAGGCGGGGCGGATCGAAGCCTGATGTTGTCCCCTGCACATTGGTAGTCCCACATGGGCTTTGAGTGAGACTGGAATGGCGCCCGGCGTTGCATCAGAAACTCCTTCAGAATCATCCCCCCAGTCAGCTTCCTGGCACGTATGTCCCGAGAGATCGGCTCTAGGATAGGCTTAGCCCAGGGGCTGGTGAGCTTTGCGAAGCCCCACATGTGGGTCTTCTCAGGCAGCCCCGTCGGGAGCTCCAGGCGAGAATTGAGTGCCTGAAGTTCTCCACCTTCTTCCCGCCCTTCAGGAGCATGTTCCTTCTCTAGATCGCGACAAAGGAGACACGCTCCAACCACTGTGCATGATCATGGAGCCGCATGCTGAAGTAATAACGGAAAAGGGCTACTGAAGGCCTCACGCCTACAAAGGCCTCGCAGAAGAAGGCGAAGACGGACAAGAGCAGGATGGAGTTGGGCTAGAGATGGATGGCTTGGATCCCGTAGTGCTCAAGGATGGCAGCGAAGAACCTTGAAAAGGGCGAAATGATACTGGAGAAGACGCTGTGGAGGAAGAAAGGATAGACTGACTTAGCCAAGTTGTGCTGCTCCGCGGAGCCGCACCAGATCAAGGTCCACCCCCACTCGTTGAAGCCATACACCATCAAAGGAAGCACAGGGGCGAGGTCCCCATCCTTGGTTATGGCAGACGCCGAGAGCGCCTGTGAGGGGAAAGCAAAAGCTAAGCCTAAGATTCGGGCTTCGACTTCCCTGTGGGCGCCATCAGGAAGACCCTTGAGAGCGGAGGAGCAAGGGGAAGGATGGTACTGCGCTGAGATCTGGAGGACATTTCATGAAGGAAAGGGGGATCTAAGCAAGGGAGAAAGAGCACAAGGAAGGAGAGCAATGACGGCTCGACAGTGGGCGGCTGGCTTTTGTCGGCTTGGCTGGTTGCCGAGGAAACATGGGAATGGAGGCGTCAGTGTCCAACCACATTCCACGCGCCTAGCCTGGCCCACGGGCGATTGGAGCCCCTGGAGCTCCGACTCGGCTCCTTCGGCTTCGCTCCGAAGCCAACCCGAGCGCGCCTTGGGCCCGGGGGCTACTGTTGGCATTCTGGGAAATGGGGTGCCCATATTTGCCTGCCTGCGGCCTAGCGCGTGGCCCAATTTGATAGCCCGGTGCAGCCTACCACCAAACAATCCAAGACAAGGCCAGTCTGAGAGTCCCAGCCTTGCAAGGAGAGCGACACCAGGACCTACAAAGAGGCAGCCTCCCCAGGCTGCCTCCCGAGGGGTAGAGATCTCTATGCGGTGCCCGGCCTCGGGAGACTAACATGACAAAAGCAAGGCCAGTCAGGCGCCAACGGGCGCAGACGGGGCAGTTCCCTCTTTGGTGCTAAGGGGGCAGTTCCCTCTTTGGTGCAACAAGATCAAGACCACGATCTTGGCAGGACGGATGTCATCGCTGAACCCACCTCTACATCACGAGCAGGGACTTTGCGGGCGAAGAGCACCTTTCGTTAGAATAAGATGTACTTCTTGTCCCCTTTCAAATTTGGCCATTGTGGGATCCCTTCCCATGTGTGTGATAAGGGAAGAGGACCAGGGCTACTATAAACAGGGACTACCTTCCATCGTAGGCGGTGAGATATCGATCCTCACAAAAGCACCCCCGCGAGGTTGCTCACCACTGTGCTAGTTCATCCAAGAACCTCCTCATGAGGCTAATCCACCAAATATAGGAGTACGGTTTACACTTCGCAGTGGCTTGAACATGGGTTAATCTCTATGTCCATCTTCTTCCCTACTCGCGTTGGTTTGATTCGGCTAGGCTGCAGAATGGTGATCTTGAGGCCAAAGCTGGTTGGAATGTTCGCATACGCCCAAGAGTTCGAACCTTCTTGGGTTTTGCTGAGCGCGAAATCCAACACTGCGCCCGGTCAGCATGAGAGAGAGCTCCTCTGGGTAGTACTACGTGTGCATGTGCATTCTTTTATTTATGTGTTCGAGTCGTTGTGAGAAATAAAGCTAAGATACAAGCGTTCGTGTGCCGGAAAAAATCATGTGCTCCTCTTCTTCCACCTTTGTCCAAATGAGTGAGTGAGAGAGAGAGAGAGTTGTCCGGATTTGTCCCAACACTTGGTATCAAGGCGATGTTGTCTTGAGTGTGGTTTGTCGTGCCGGAGGCGTGTCGGCGATGGTAGCTTTTGTCGGCAGCTATGCGAAGCCCGGGCCGTGTGTCGTCCTAAGGAGGTTTGCAGCGCCGTGGCTGTCAAGGTGGACGCGGAGGCGGCATGCGGTGAGTCCGCAAGCAGCACGGCGAACATCGATGTGTGCGGCGAGCGCGTGGCAACAGCGACCCATGGAGAGTCCATGGTGGTGGTGGCCAGCAGCAACGTGCCAGATCGAGTCCATGGCGGTGACGATCGGCGTCCGCGTGCCAGGTTGAGTCGATGGTCGTGACGACGACGACGACTAGAGCTGCAGCAACTCATCGATGACGAGTCCATCATGTAGCGAGGTTATGGCTTAGATGGTGAGTGTTGGCAATAAGCCATGCCCACAGGCGATGGCAACCGGCATGAGCACGCCTAGGTCAAGTATGTGGCGGGCGTGGACACGTGTGCATGTTGGTCGAGCCAGGTTCCGGTGCATGGCCATGTCCATGGTCGTGATTAGCATGTGTGTGCATTATGCATGTAGGTTAGTATACATCAGGCTATTAGATGCATGCATGAGTTTGTTTCTTAGGCGTGTCTTGTTGCCATGGAGAGATTTAAGGAGCTTTTAGTACATGGGCATGTATGTAGGAATCAGTTGCGTGTGGTTAGCTGGTTAGTGGTCAGGTGTGCGTGCACGCATGCATGGTGGCCGTGACGTGGTAGCTAGCTAGGTGCGTGTGTGCATCCGGGTATAAAATGTGATACGGGGCCACTCATGAGTGATGATTTTTTCACACTTGGAGGGGAAAAGGGAGGAAATCAAGATAAAATCAATAACACTCAAGAACGATTTTCAAATCACACATCCACTAGATCCATAGAAACACAAAAGATACAACGAACCAAGTTCAATGAGCGGATACAAGTAATGGTAGTCTTCCCACTCCGGAGGAGGGGCCTTGATATCCTGGAGGATCTTCCCTACAAGAAGGTCCTTGGCATCCACTTGGATCTTCTCACATAGAGGTCATCCCCATGGGTGGAGGTCAGTGGAAGGAGCTATGCTCAAAAAATCTCAATGCTAAATATAAGCTAATCCTAAAATGTCTAAGGGGTATGGTACTTATAGTCTAGGGAGAATGAGCGGGATACAGTGTCCAAGGACCGAGTGGCTGTGCGCAGACATGTTTCGGGGGTCCAGAAGTTACCGGTCGTCCGGTGGCCGACGGAGGGTTGGATATCCGAAACGGCCCCGATATCCAAAGATTCATCTCAGGTGTGTCGATGCCGGATTTCGAAAGGGCGCCGGACGTCCGGCAGAATGGTTGTCCATAGAGCTTTGGATTTCTGCCATTTTGGTACTGGATTGCGCGAACCAGATTTCCGAAGTCGAGCAGTCATCCGGTCGTTGGGAGGTGTTGGACGTCTGGTACTTGCCAGTAATCCGGCTGCTTGAGTGGTCATCGGCTCTGCCCCTTGGTTGGCTAGTCTCGAGGTTGCTGGACATCTAGTGGCGACTGGTCGGCTAGTGGTTGTAGCTTGGGGACAACTCCTTCTTGAGATTCACATGCTTGTCGGCCTTGTCCTCTTCCTCCAGGTACCTCATCACACATAGTGTTTCGGCTTGAGGTAGTAACCATGTCTCAAGTGGTTCAGATGGTAGTTCGTTAAGGAGATATCTGACCTTTGATTCAATGGTACATGCACGAGATCTTGTCAAGGACCACTTGAAGCTTGATGTGTTGGCGTAGAGTCCATGGGGATGACCATGGGATACTCCGCGTCATCCCGCCCTCAGGAAAGATCCCTCCTCGGATCGATATCCTCATCATCACGAAAAGAGGATAGGTCCTTGACGTTGAAGATATCGCTCACATTGTACTTGTCACGTGGAATGTCAATCTTATAGGCATTGTCGTTGTAGCGTGTCAACACCTTGTATGCTCCATCGGCTCAAGGAAGTAGCTTGGACTTGCGCTTGGCGGGAAAACGATGCTTGTGAAGGTGTATCCACACAATATCACTAGTCTTGAATGTTGCGGAACGTTGCATGGGAAACAAAAAAAATTCCTACGCTCACGCAAGACCTATCCATGGTGATGAGCATCTATGAGAGTGAGAGTGGATCTACATACCCTTGTAAATCGCTAAGCGGGAAGCGTTAAGAAACGCGGCTAGTGGAAGTCCCACACAAGTCCCACACAAGGCTTGTTGTGATGTTGTATTAAGAAACGCGTTAAGAAATGACGGAGCAATTACGGCAGGGCTTCGCCGAAGCATTGGAGAAAACCGATCTAGAGGAGAAACTGTGCACTAGAGGAACGGGTAGCACGTGGCTAAAAAAACTAGTGCAAACCCCTAAAACCTCTAGTATATATAAGAGGAAGAGAGGAGGAGGCTTGGCCAAAGGGCCAGCCCTAGGAGGCTTCGGCCGAAACAAGGAGGGGAGGAGGATTTCTCCTCCAATCCTAGTAGGACTAGGACTCCTCCTTATTTTTGCCTTTTTGCCTTTATCCACCTTTTTATCTTTGGGCTTTTCTTCCCAGGCACATGGGCCTTGTGTGGGACTTCCACCAGCCCACTAGGGGCTGGTATTCACTCTCCCAAAGCCCATGCAGCCTCTTGGGTCGAAATACCCCTCCCAATGGTCTCCCGGTACACTACCGGCACTCTCAGTACACTACCGATGAGCCCGAAACTTTTCCGGCGACAAAAATAGGACTTCCTATATATCAATCTTTACCTCTGGACCATTCAGGAGCTCCTCGTGATGTCCAGGATCTCATCAGGGACTCCGAACAACCTTCGGTCACCACCATACATAACTCTATACAACCGAAACGTCACCAAACCTTAAGTGTGCACCCCCTGCGGGTTCGAGAACTATGTAGACATGACTGAGACACCTCTATGGTCAATAACCAATAGTGGGACTAACACTTAGTCACATTTCTTACAAGGCTTGTTGTGATGTTGTATTACACTTAGTCACTTAGTCACAAGTATGTGGTACTATCATTATTAACTTTGTATCAATGTTATGAACATGTGTATTACTATGATCAAGATTCAACAAACCATTCTCACTGGGTGCATGACCATTGAAGGCATCATTCATGTAAATAGAGTAACCATTATTCTCTAACTTAAATGAATAACCTTGTTGCAATAAACACGATCTAATCACGTTCATGCTCAATGCAAAACACCAAATAACATTTATTTAGGTTAGTAACTAATCCCAAAGGTAGAGAGAGCATGCGATATTGATCACATCAACCTTGGAAACATTTCCAACACACATCATCACATCACCCTTAGCTAGTTCTCCGTTTATTCTGTAGCTTTTATTTCGAGTTACTAATATTTAGCAACCGAACCGATATCCAATACCCAGGTGCTACTAGGAGTACTAGCAAGGTACACATCAATAACATGTATATCAAATATACTTATGTCGATGTTGCCAGCCTTCTTATCTACCAAGTATCTAGGGTTGTTCCACTTCAGCGACCGCTCTCCTCATAATCGAAGCACTTAGTCTCGGGTTTGGGTTCAACTTTGGTTTGCTTCACAAGAGCAGCAACTGACTTTCTATCCATGAAGTTTCCCTCCTTGCTCCTACCCTTCTCGAAACTAGTGGTTTGACTAACCATCAACACTTGATGCTCCTTCTTGATTTCTACCTTCGTGGTGTCAAACATCGCGAATAGCTCAGGGATCATTATTTCTATCCCTGGCGTTTTATAGTTCATCACCAAGTTCTAGTAGCTTAGTGATAATGACTTGGAGAACTATATCAATCACTATCTTATCTGGAAGATCAACTCCCACTCGATTCAAGCGATTGTAGCACCCAGACAATATGAGCACATGCTCAACGATTGAGCTATTCTCCTTCATCTTGCAGGCAAAGAATCTTGTTGGAGATCTCATATCTCGCAACACGGGCACGAGCCTGAGATCCTAATTTCAGCTCTTAGAACATCTCATATGTTCCATGACGTTCAAAACGTTTCGGAGCCTCAATTCTAAGACGTAATGCACGACACACTAAACAAACAAGTACTCATCGGAACGTGCCTGTCAGATGTTCACAACATCTACAGACAACACTAGAGGGGTTGGCGCACCGAGCGGCGCATTAAGGACATAAGCCTTCTGTGCAGCAACGATGACAATCCTCAAATCACGGAGCTAGTCCGCAATATTTCTACCATCATCTTTCAACACTATTTCTCTAGGAACATATAAAAACTCAAGGGAGCTACAGCGTGAGCTAGTAATCTACAACATAATTTTGCAAAAACACTACTGACTGTGTTCATGATAATGAGTTCAATTAATCATATTACTTAAGAACTCCCACTCAAATTGACATCCCTCCGGTCATTCGAGTGATATATGATCCAAATTCACCAACTCAAGTCCGATCATCACGTGAGTTGAGGTGGTTTCAATGGTGAACATCATCATGTTGATCATATCTACTATATGACTCATGTTCGACCTTTCGGTCTCTTGTGTTCCGAGGCCATGTCTGTACATGCTAGGCTCGTCAAGTTTAACCCAAGTGTTCTGCATGTGCAACACTGGCTTGCACCCGTTGTATGTGAACGTAGAGTCTATCACACCCGATCATCACGTGGTGTATCGACACGACGAACTTTCGCAACAGTGCACACTCGGTGAGAACAAAATTTATCTTGAAATTAAGTGAGGGATCACCTTATAATGCTACAGTCGTCCTAAGCAAAACAAGGTGCATAAAAGGATTAATATCACATGCAAATCATAAGTGACATGATATGGACATGAACTTGTGCTTTTGATCTCCATATTGAAAGCACCTGTATGATCTCCATCGTCACCGGCATGACACCACGATCTCCATAATCTTGATCTCCATCAATGTGTCACCATCGGGGTTGTCGCGCCCACCATGCTTCCACTACTATTGCTACCGTTTAGCGATAAAGTAAAGCATTACATAGCGTTTAATGATTGACACGCGGGTCAGACAATAATTAAAGACAACCCTATGGCTCGTGTCGGTTGTCGTACTCATCGACATGCAAGTCATGATATTCTATACAAAACGTTATCATCTCATACATCACATATATCACATCATGTAATTGGCCATATCACATCACAACATACCCTGCAAAAACAAGTTAGACGTCCTCTAATTGTTGTTGCATGTTTTACGTGGCTGCTACGGGTATCTAGCATAAACAATTCTCACCTACACATAAACCACAACGGTGATACATAAGTTGCTTTTAAACCTTCTCAAGGACCGCCTTTGTCAAATCCGGTCCAACTAAAGTAGGAGAAACTGCCACCCGCCAGCCATCTTTTGCAACAAGTTGCAGTTGAGGGAACCGGTCCCTCATAAGCGTACGAGTAATGTTGGTCTGGGATGCTTCATCCCACAATGCCGCTGAACCAAAACACAACAAAGGGAGGAAGCAATCTAAGCATCAACGCCCACAAACTCTTTGTGTTCTACTCAAGATCTCATCTACACATAAACCTAGCTCTGATACCACTGTTGGGGAACGTCGCATGGGAAACAAAAAATTTCCTACGCTCACGCAAGACCTATCCATGGTGATGAGCATCTACGAGCGGGAGAGTAGATCTACATACCCTTGTAGATCGCTAAGCGGGAAGCGTTAAGAACGCGGTTGGTGTAGTCGAACGTCTTCGCGATCCAAATCGCCTAGCGTCCTGCGATCTCATCACGATCCTTCCCGCGATCCAATCACAATCCATCCTGCGAACTCATCACGATCCGTTGCGCGATCTCATCACGATCCGTCTTGCGATCTTGATCATGGTCCTTCCGATCTAGCGCCGAACGGACGGTACCTCCGCGTTCAACACACATACAGCTCGATGACGATCTCCGCCTTCTTGATCCAGCAAGAGGGAGCGGAGAGGTAGACGAGTTCTCTAGCAGCATGATGTCACCGCGGCGATGGTGGTGGAGCAATTCCGGCAGGGCTTCGCCTAAGCACTGCAGAAAACCGATCTAGAGGAGAAACTGTGCACTAGAGTAACAGGTAGCATGTGGCTAAAAAAACTAGTGCAAAACCCTAAAACCTCTAGTATATATAAGAGGAAGAGAGGAGGAGGATTAGCCAAAGGGCCAGCCCTAGAAGGCTTCGGCCGAACCAAGGAGGAGAGGAGGATTGCTCCTCCAATCCTAGTAGGACTAGGACTCCTCCTTATTTTTGCCTTTTTGCCTTTTTCCACCTTTTTCTCTTTGGGATTTTCTTCCCAGCCACATGGGCATTGTGTCGGACTTCCACCATACCACTAAGGGCTAGTATTCACTCTCCCACATCCCATGGAGCCTCTTGGGTCGAAATACCCCTCCCGGTGGTCTCCCGGTACACTACCGGCACTTCCGGTACACTACCGATGAGCCCGAAACTTTTACGGCGACCAAAATAGGACTCCCTATATATCAATATTTACCTCCGGACCATTCCGGAGCTCCTCGTGACGTCCGGGATCTCATCCGGGACTCCGAAAAACCTTCAGTCACCACCATACATAACTCTATACTACCGAAATGTCACCAAACCTTAAGTGTGCAGACCCTGCGGGTTCGAGAACTATGTAGACATGACCGAGACACCTCTACGGTCAATAACCAATAGCGGGACCTGGATGCCCATATTGGTTCGTACATATTCTATGAAGATCTTTATCGATCGAACCTCTATGTCAAGGATTCAGTTAATCTCGTACGATGTTCCCTTTGTTCTTCGGTATGTTACGTGCCCGAGATTTGATTATCGGTATCTCCATACCTAGTTCAACCTCGTTACCGTAAAGTCTCTTTACTTGTTCCGTAATACAAGATCCCATGACTAACACTTAGTCACAATACTTGCAAGGCTTGTTGTGATGTTGTATTACCGAGTGGGCCCTGAGATACCTCTCCGTCACACGGAGTAACAAATCCTAGTCTTGATCAATGCCAACACAACAGACACCCTTGGAGATACCTGTAGAGTACCTTTATAGTCACCCAGTTACATTGCGACGTTTGATACACACAAGGCACTCCTCCGGTGTCAGTGAGTTGCATGATCTCATGGTCATAGGAACAGATAGTTGACATGCAGAAAACAGTAGCATTAAGCTGACACGGCCATATGCTACGTTCGTAGTTTGGGTCTTTTCCATCACATCATTCTCCTAATGATGTGATCCCGTTATCAAATGACATATCATGTCCATGGCTAGGAACCTTAACCATCTTTGATGAACGAGCTAGTTCGCTAGAGGCATACTAGGGACATGATGTTGTCTATGTATCCTATCTGAGTTTCTGATCAACACAATTATAGCATGGATAATAAATGATTATCATGAACAAGGAAATATGATAATAACCAATTTATTATTGCCTCTAGGGCATATTTCCAACATTGAACACCATAGGGTGGTTGTTTCTCTTGCGCTTGGAGGTAACTCGTTCCACTTGACGTCCGATTGTGCGCCTTGTATCTTCATGCACCTTATTGATATAGCTTGCCCTTGTGGTTGCGTCCATGTTAACATGCTCTTAGAGTGGTAGTGGAAGTATGTCCAATGGAGACAAAGGGCTGAAGCCATAAACCACCTCGAATGGAGACTTGTCGATGGTGAAGTGACGCACGCGATTGTAGGCGTCCTCGGCGATGCGGAGACAGTCTTCTCATTCCTTGATTCTCTTCTTGATCAACACATATAGGAGCGTCGATAGCGTCCAGTTGGTGAGCCACATTTGGCCGATGGTTTGTGGATGGTAGGCTGAAGAGAAAAGTAGCTTGATTTCGAGATTGGCGCATAGTATCTTCCAAAAGTGGCTAAGGAACTTGACATCGCAGTTCAACACAATGGTCTTGGTAAGTCCATGTAGTCGCAAGATGTCCCTACAAAAGAGATTTGTAACATGCGAAGCATCGTCTATCTTGTGACATGGGATGAAATGAGACATTTTGGAAAAGCGGTCCACAACAACAAAAACGGAATCATGGCCATTTTTTAGTCTGTGGCAAACCAAGCACAAAATCCATGCTAATATATTCCCAAGGTTGGAATGGTATGGGAAGTGGCATGTATAAACCATTGGATAGAGCTTTGGACTTAGCTTTGTGACATATAGAGCATCGATTGGTGATGCGTCCAACATCACAAAACATCTTTGGCCAAAAATACTTATTGGAGAGTGTGTCATAAGTCTTGTTGTCACGTCTAAAGCTACCCATGAGTCCTTCACTATGCGCCTCTTGAAAAAGCAACAAACTAAGAGAAGACTCGGGTATGCACAATTTGTTTGCGTGCATAAGATAGCTAACTTTCATGTAATAGTTCTCCCAACAAATTTTACCTTGGCACTTAGCATATGGAGTAGCAAAATAAACATCAAGCTCATACAAATCTTTGATACGCTCAAAACCAATGACATTCAACTCAATTTGAGTAACTCGCATGCATTTGTGGGAAAGAGCATCTGCCACAACATTTTATTTACCCTTAATGTATTTGATGACATAAGGAAAAGACTCAATGAATTCACGCAATTTTGCATGCCACTTGTTCAATTTAGTTTGACCTTTAAGGTACTTAAGCGTTTCATGATCGATATGAATAACAAACTCACTTCTCAAAGATAATGCAACAAACATGCAAAACTCTCACCAAATCATACAATTCCTTACCATATATGGGATAGTTAAGTTTGTGCACCAGAAAGTTTTTCACTAAAATATGCAATTTGGCGTTTGTCGTGGATTTGTCATGGCAGATGTCCGGGTGAACGGACTTTAGGTTCGGGGCAGAGATGCAACTATGTGGCGGCTTGAAGGGGTTGGTTGGAATCGAGAGACGCGAGTTTACCCAGGTTCAGCCCCTACGATGGAGGTAAAAGCCTACGTCCTGCTTGTCTGATATTGATGATGAAGAAGATCTCTCGGTTACAAGGGTGCTGTTTTGCTACCTCTAATCACGAGAACCTCTAATCTATCTCTCTCTAATATCGTGTGTCTGTCTAAACTTGTGGACTTGTGAACTTGTCCCTCTAAGGGCGCTCTACCCCTCCTTATATAAGTGTAGAGGGTAGGTTTACAAATAGAGTCCTACTCCTAGTAGTACTAGGACTAGTCTTTCACTAATCCTACTCCGGGTCTTGTTTCTCTTGTAAGAGAATCCTCTCTCCTTTGGGCCTTCTCTTGTGAGACGCCTCGTACCGGCTTACACGCCGGGTCTTGGGCATGATCGACCCGCGACCCGCCTGCCTGGTCATCAATAAAATGGCATGTCTTGACCGAGTCTCCTATGAGTCGCCAGGCCGGGTCATACCGCGGGGTATATCCCCGACATTAGCCCCCAGGTTAGCTTGAATGTATTCATGGTAACCTCCTGAAATAAGAATAGTAAATATGTTAAGTGGACGGCTTGCTCCTTTGGTCGGCTTATGAAGTGGCCCCTCAAAAATCCGGGTCTCTTCTTCATATGAATGAGCCGTCTTGAAAATCGTCTTGCTTATCAGTGTCCTTTTGAAAATCATTGGGAATAGAACATGCTATTGAGTCGGCTTCCAATACTTTGTCTTGATGAAAATCTTGAAAATAAGAAATCCTCATGACATAGATCCGGAGTTCCATTGTTGTGAAGCAGGGCGGCTTATATAAACTCTAGCGGGTTATAATCTTTTGATAACACTGGGTCATGAATGTTGGTAATGCCAGGCCTAACAACTGAGCTCCATAACTAACATCTTGAATATTCTCCTCAAATATTTTGATATGCCCATATTCCCAGTAGCCCCCAAGCTCCAAGATTATCCATGATGACTTGGTGCTTTGCAATAATATATTGGACTGTGTAGCCCCCAAGTACCGGGTTATCTTGCCTGCAATAGCCTAGGACTACAATAACCCCCAAGCTTCAACGGGTGTAGCCCCCAAGGGCCGGCTCATCAGAATGTGATGCGGCGGGTCTTCAATTTGAACTCATAATCTGTTTGAACAACTGAATACTATAGCCCCCAAGTGCCGGGTCGCATGCCTGCGGCGACTTGGGACTTTAGAAAATTTGATCTGAGCAGTGTAGCCCCCAAGTGTCGGGTCAATAAGAATTACTGGGCTGGGACTTAGAAAAATATAGGAAGTCTGGCTCATCTCCTTGAGATAATAGGGTCTTGCTGACAATGTAACGATTTAAAAACCGGCTTGCATTAGCCCCCAAGTGTCGCGGTGCGTGCTTGTAGCGACATGAGACTTGCATATTTGACATAAACTAGACTTGAATAGTGTAGCCCCTAAGTGTCGGGTTGTCTGCGTGTGGCGACTCGGGACTATGTGAAAATAATATGAGTCATCATAATGCACTTCAAAAGTTCTCTTTGAACTGATATTAATCTGATTTGAATGAATCCTTGATCGTGATTGTAATATAACTCGGGATGAATATCATGGAATAACTCCTTTGTCTTTGACATGAACTCCCTGCTCACGGTTGCGGTGCAACCCGACAAATATATTTTCGATAAATCCATGAGTGATGTAGATTACTACAGAGCACAATTGAAGAAATCTGAGAAACGGTCAATTAGATGACACGGCATTATATCTGATAGGGCGGCTCTTGAAAAATAACCAATTCTCCGTGTTGGCTTGAAAACCCCAATCGTTTAGTACTGGCTATGACAAACCACGATGAAGATCCAACCAAGTTGGCTATTAAAGATCCATTTGTTCTTTGCAGAAGTTTTTCATCATACTTAACGACGGCTCATCTTAAAAGATAAGACCTGCAAAAATAAACAAGATAGAACATAGTTTGCATTGTTGTAAGGGCGGCTTGAAAAAGCACAACCCGGAGATGTTTAGATCTTTCATAACATTGCTCCTTCTTTCATAATCTTGCTTTGACCCGGCTTGATAAGCCGGCATGACATGTGAATATGATGCAATGTATGATGTTATTGCTTTTTTAATAAGTCATGTGTCGGTTCTTCTGCGAGGACTCGCTAATTAAAACTCCTTATCAGTATAGGGTCTCTATCGAGATTGGCCGTCAATTTCTTAGAACGGCTCAGGGTCTCTAAGCGAGATTAACCGACAAGAAGTGTAACGTCCCAGAAAGAGACACGACTGGGCATGAATACCCTAGTAGCCCATAAACTACTCTCACGTGACATAAATCCGTCGTTTTAACCTTGAATAGTGCAGGGTCTTTAAAAGATTAACTGTATAAGAGTACGAACGGGCCACATAGCGGAGAGTCGGCAGTAGACGAGAGAGTTTATCCTCACATTCCATAAGCCGGCCCTCACATGACAAGAACCGTCGATTTAACCTTAACCAGTATAGGGTCTCTATCGAGATTGGCCGTCAATTTCTTTGAACCGGCTCAGGGTCTCTAAGCAAGATTAACTGGTAAGAGTTTGGCAGGTCACATAGCGGAGCAGCATCAGCTTACAAGCAGGTTTAACCCGAGCTTCCGGTGGCTTAAGAGCCGATCAAGAGGGTATGTAAGTTAAACCCGGTGGGTTGGAAGCCCCCAAATGACCTTGTTGACGGAGTCAACTATTTGGCCTAAGATCCGATCAATAGGGTATGATAAGCTAAACTCGGCGGGTTAGAAGCCCCCTAGATGACCTGTTGACGGAGTCAACTTTTTGCCTTAAGAGTCGATCAGTAGGGTCTGATAAGCTAAACCCGACGGGTTAGAAGCCCCCTAGATGACCTGTTGATAGAGTCAACTTTTTGGCTTAAGTGCCGATCAATATGGTCTGATAAGCTAAACCCGGCGGGTTAGAAGCCTTCTAGATGACCTGTTGACGGAGTCAACTTTTTGGCTTAAGAGCCGATCAATAGGGTCTGGTAAGCTAAACCCGGCGGGTTAGAAGCCCCCTAGATGACCTGTTGAGGGAGTTAACTTTTTGGCTTAAGAGCCGATCAACAGGGCCTGATAAGCTAAACCTGGTGGTTTGGAAGCCCCCAAATGACTGTGTCGATGATATCAACTTGCGCACCATCTTGTAAGTCGCCATCTTGTAAGCTACCATCTTGTATGAAGAAACGGCAGAAGCCTCCAGGTGACTTTATGATCATCCAACAAATCCGAGCACCCGCGTTTGAACGGTATATCTTGGCGGTTCGTCCTCTAGGGTAACTTTTTAATTCTTCCGCCAATGATATGGTAGCCCCCAGGATTAGGTTAGTTTTGCAAAGACTCGGGGTTCTCGTTGAGAAACGACAAAATGTGTCTCGCCATGTCTATAGCCCCCGAGTCTTAAGTTGACTCAAAGAGGCGGCTTGAGAGTCTGTACTGAAGGTTGAGGTTGACCGTGGCGGGTTATAGACGATCCCGTATGAATTGCTTCAATAATCCGGTCAATGGTTCTTCCCGGCTGGTTGTTTGAAGTTAACCAAACTTCAGTAGCGGCGACTTGCGTGCTTGTCCGTTTGGGCGGCTCGTATAAACGAACACTGCACCGATATGTTGATGTAGAATCAGACTGTGGGCGGCGTTTTGTGCGCGCCCGTTAGGCGGCTCATACGGGCGAGCACTGCATCGATATATTGATGTAGATTGGACTATGGGCGGCGTCTTGCGGACGTCCGTTGGGCGACTCATACTGGTGTAGGTGGCCCCTGGCATGTTGATGTAGACGTAGAAGTCAGCTGCGGCATTGTAAGCCAGTGCTGTTGTGAAAGACGCCATAGCATTGTAAGCCGGTGCGTATGGCAAGAGACGGCCACGGCGTTGTAAACCGACGCGGATGGTGAGAGACGGCCATGGCGTTGTAAGTCGGCGTGGATGGCAAGAGACGGCCACGACGTTGTAAGCCAGTGCGAATGGCGAGAGACGGCCATGGCATTGTAAGCCATTGCGGATGAAGAGAGACGGCCACGACGTTGTAAGCCGGTGCAAATGGTGAGAGACGGCCAGGGCATTGTAAACCGGCGCGGACGGATGAATCAGCCGTGGCTGTTGATGGATGACTCGGCCACGAGCGCGGACGGGTGAGTCAACCGCATGTTGATGTAGACCGGACCGTAGGAGTGGCAGCCTATGCGCGTCCATTGAGCAGCTTGTGCAAGTGATCACGGTCCCGGCGACTTGGTGTAGACCGGACCGCAGGAGCGGCGGCTCGTGCGCGTCCGTTGAGTAGGTGCGGACGCCGGTGCATGATGATGCTGACCCAAGCTCCGTATCCGCGGCATGGCACAGTGTTTATAATGAATAATTGTCCAGCATAAAGACATCACAGGCGAGAGTAATTGTTCTCAAAGAAAAAGAAAATCTATCAATAAAAATTGACCTGAAGGATTTCACCTGATTCGTCCCGACGACCAGCTGAGTCATATATAACGTCCGTGGATCACCTCCTGTAATTTCAACAGCGAGTGAGCAACTCTCTCGAGGCCATAGTGGAGGTGGCGACTCAGCCACGGCGGCTCGGAGACAGCGCTGGACCGGGGCGGCTCAGTGGTGACGCCGTTGCGTCAAAGTAGTCCAGCAGGGCGACTTGAGCCAGTAAAGGACCACCGCATGTTGATAAGGCAGTCCCTTTTTTTGCATCTGAAGTCTCTCTATTTTCTTTACTTCTCCTGCTCAGCCGATTATCCACGTAGAGGCAGCTAGAGAGGGTGTAGACAGGGGCGATTTGAGGCGGTGGAGGCGGTGTCGACTACAAAGGAAACGCCAGCGAGGGGAACCGGAGATGAACCATGGCCAGAATCGGCGACTTGGCACGAGGCTGCGAGGGCTGCCCATTTGGCGGCGGCTCGAGGTGATGCCGCAGGGGCACTGGGGAGTCGTCGTCAGAGCAAACACTCGGGAGCAACCCGGCCGGTGCGGCGAGGGAGCGTCCCGGACGAGGTCACTGTAGAGGTGATGCGGAGCCGGTCTCTAGAGTTGACGCGGACACAAGGCAGAGCCGGCCAGGGCGAGCTAGAGCCGGCCGAGGTGAGGCGAACGGTGGCAGCCGTGGTGTGGGAAGCAGTTCGACACGTGGACGTTGAAGCGAGGCGGCGGCAAGCTGGCGGTGAAGTCGTGAGAGGTGACTTGAGCCCACGGCGGCTGAGGCATGCTGGAGAAGTGGCAGTTGCTGGCGGAGGTGAGCACAGCCAATGGCCGGCGCAGTCGATGAGGCGGGGTGGCGGCCGAGCCGGTCGAGGCGAGTGCGGTGAGGTGGAGCCGTCGCTGTCAAGGCACAGCGAGGTGGAGCCGTCGTTGTGGCGGCTCAAGGCACAGCGAGGTGGAGCCGTCGTTGTGGTGGCTCAAGGCACAGCGAGGTGGAGCCGTCGTTGTGGCGGCTCAAGGCATGGTGGAAAGATGGTCGGAGTTGAGGCGGAGCAGCGGCCGAACCGGGTTGCACGCGCAGCACAAGGCGTAGCCTCGACAGAGGCGGACGGGCGAGGCGAGGTGACGAGTGCCGAGCCCGTGTCCAGGTCGCGGCCAGTTTGGTGGGGAAAAGGTGAGTCCAGTTCTAGTGACCCGGACAGCAACTCGGATGTGCCACAGCAGAGGTAGGCAAGGCGAAGCCGGTAGCCGTGGGCAGGCAAGGCACCGGCAGCTGGCGGGGTGGAGCCAGTGGTGCGGCCCGAAGGCCGGCTGAAGCAACAGCTCAGGGCGGCTCCGCTGGAGGCCCGAAGGCAGCAGTGGCGTGGCGCGGCCCGAACGGATCGGCCATGGTGAAGGCGAGGCAACAACGGGAGATGCGGCCTGGCGACGGCATGCGCGAGGACGTGCATGTGGGGAAGGACGACCAGAGGCGAGACAGAGCCCGCGGGATGGCCGGCTCGCAGGCACAGTGGAAACCAGTGACTTGGAGGCGGCTGTGGAAGCAGTGGCGACAGGCAGAAACCGAGCCCATGGTGGTTTTCTTCTCCTCTCTTTTTTTACTCACGTGCAAGACTATGCAACATGGCAAATAACTAGTAACTTTTCTTTGATGGCCTTTAAGTGGCCTAGTGAGTTTGTATTAGAGTAGTACTTAACCATCGGGTTTCAGTCTCCAAGTGAAGGAATCAACGGTTGGTCAAATTTTTTGAATCATAGTGGAGGACGGCTGCCTCGGAACTTGTGATCCCTCGAACCGGCTTGAAATAGGAACAATGGCAGATCAGACCCACGCGTGACGTTGCGTATCTTTGCTGGCGCAACTAGCAGAAATCGGTAATTAATCCACAGCTTCCAGACTTCTTGTCAATCTCAGATGCAGCCGTGCACGATGAAAAATCCTGTCAGCCTTGGCGATTTTTCGGGACGACGGCAACGGAATTGTCCGCAACCCTAATTTTGTCTTGATCTTGAACGTTGTATATGTTGTCCTTTTTATTATTCCGGCGAATCACGAGCTTCTCTGTCCCTAAGAGAGATCCCTTCAAGAACAAACACCACCATGTGTAGGCCTCACGGTGGGCGCCAACTGTCGTGGATTTGTCACGGCAAATGTCTGGGTAAACGAACTTTAGGTTAAGGGCAGAAACGCAACTATGTGGCGGCTTGAAGGGGTTGGTCAGAATCGAGAGACGCGAGTTTACCCAGGTTCGGCCCCTCCGATGGAGGTAAAAGCCTACGTCCTGCTTGTCTGGTATTGATGATGAAGAAGATCTCTAAGTTACAAGGGTGTTATTTTGCTCCTTATAATCACGAGAACCTCTAATCTGTCTGTCTCTAATCTCTTGTGTCTGTCTAAATTTGTGGACCTGTGAACTTGTCCCTCTAAGAGCGCTCTACCCCTCCTTATATAAGTGGAGAGGGTAGGTTTACAAATAGAGTCCTACTCCCAGTAGGACTAGGACTAGTCTTTCAAATATCCTACTCCGGGTCTTGTTTCTCTTGTAAGGGAATCCTCTCTCCTTTGGGCCTTCTCTTTTGAGCCGCCTCGCGCCGGCTTACACACCGGGTCTTGGGCCTGGTCGTCCTGTGACCCGCCTGCCGGGTCATCAATAAAACGCCATGTCTTGACTGGGTCTCCTGTGAGTCGCCAGGCCGGGTCATACCGTGGGGTATATCCCCGACAACGTTTCTCTTGCATTAACGCACCTCGTATGACATTACCACTAGCGTCACAATGCACTTCAAAAGTTTTGTCAAAGTTGGGTATGCTAGCAAAGCAAAGGTGCATGCGTAAGCAAATTTTTAAGCTCATGAAATGCGGTGTCTTGGGATGGTCCCCACACAAAGGGCGTGTTCTTCTTTCACAAGGCATGTAACGAAGATGCAATGGTGCTAAAATCCTTAACTAATCGGCGATAATAGGCGGCTAAGTTGAGCAAGCTATGCACTTCTTGCAAATTCGTTGGTATAAGGCCAAGGTTTAATTGCATAAATTTTAGACTCATCGACTTGACTACCCTTAGAGGAATCAACAAATCCAAGGAAAATAACCTTTTCAACACCGTAAATGCACTTTTCCATAATAGCATTACAAGTTTTTTCCTAAAAACTTGCAATACTTCGCTAACATGTTTAGCATGCTCCTCTAGAGATTCGCTGAAAACATGAATGTCATCAAAATATACCACAACACGATAGCCAATGAGATGATGTAAGACATAATGCATGACGTGCATAAATGTACCCAATGCTTGTGATAGACCCATAGGCATAACTAAGTATTCATAGAGGCCAAATTTAGTTTTGAAAGCGGTTTTCCATTCATCACCTTCTTGCATGTGTATTTGCTAGTAGTCACTTTTAAGATCAATTTTGTAAAATATAGTGGCAGCACTAAGTTCATCAAGCATATGGTCAAGGGATAAATAGGATGATGATATCTAATGGTTATAGCATTGATAGGGCGACAATCCGAACACATGCACATACTACCATCTTTCTTAGGCACAAGTATCACCGGAACCGCACATAGACTTAAGCTCTCACGTACGTTCCTTTTATCTAGGAGTTTTTGGACTTGCCTTTGTATTTCCTTAGTCTCATCTAGGTTGATGCGATAGGGTGCCTTGTTGGTAAGTGGTACACCGGGTATGAGTTTGATGCGGTGTTCGATCCCTCGTTTTGTTGGAAGTCTCGGAGGTAGCTCATTGGGAAAGGCATCTTACAATAGCCTGCAATAAACGAGACAAAACAAGAGTTAGATGTTGTGAAGTATTTGTCCTCATGACCTCATCTTTGCATACAAGTACAAACTGAAGTACACTTGATGGGCTCTCACTCACATCCCTCAAGTCTCTTCTAGGGGCTAAAAGAACTAGATCTTTCTTGTCCCTCATTGTGGAGTCGCACAATTTTGGCATGTTGTTATCACTCTCTTTTAGGTGGATCGCTCTCTCACTTTTATATCCATGATGGGTTGAAGCTTGCTTTTCGCCAGTCACTTAACTTGGAGTCATTAGTCGAAGCACGTATTCCTTGCCCTTCATCTTTGAAGATATATTGATTAGGCCGACCGTTGCGGATGACCCCACGATCAAATTTCCAAGGTCTACCAAGAAGTAGGAGGCACACAGACATGTTCACCACATCACACTCCGAAGTTTATTCATAGACGCAAATCTTGAAGGAGACTTGGACGGTGTGGTGAACTTGTAGGGTGCTAGATTCACTAAGCCATTGGACCTTGCAGGAGCGTGGGTGCTTCTTATTGAACAAGTGTAACTTGGAACAAAGGTATTTACTTGCCAAGATGTGGCAACTTCCTCCTCTATGATGACCTTGATGGATTTCCCTTGGATGCCCGCTTTTGTGTGGAACGTGTCAACGTTGGTCTTCGTCTTGCGTTTGTTGAAGTGTCAAAACCTTGGAGACAAACAGAGCGGGGCCCGGATCATTGTGGCAAAATATTTGCGCATATTCATCTTCATTCACTAGTCGGTGCATGGACACGTGCTGGAGTGCTTCCATCTCGTCGTCACTCATGGAATCATAGGTACCATCATCATGAAGTATCATAGTGTGTCTTGTTGGAAATTCGAAGGTCTTGTGGTCGCGGCCATTGCAAGTGAAGCATTGAATCAAACTTGAATTGGCGGGTTCATCCCTTGGCGATGTAGAGTATGAATCTCTTGGCTTGCAGTTGCTTGTAGGAGGGAGGCTTGACGAAGTTGTCTTGTCCTTGTAAGTTGACTTGTCACCGGTAGTTGTTGGAGTTCTTGCAGCCGAAGGCGTCGATGTTGGAGAATCTTAAGTACATGAGACGTAGGTCTTGGGATAGAACATTGAGTACTTGTAGTCATCTTGCACTTAGTATTATGCCTTGGAAACTGGACGCGCTAGCTTGATAAGGTTTGAATAAGGTTGAAAGTCGATGATTTTCTTGACTTGGTAGTTGAGTCCGTTCAATAAGCGCACCATTTTTTGCTCTTCATCCTCCTTGACATTCGCTCGGATCATAGATATTTCCATCGCTTAATAATATTCATCAACAAACTTGGTGCCTTGCTTGAGAAGCTGATGTTTATTGAATAGGTCTCAATTGTAGTGTGTTGGGACAAAAAGAGCTCTCATGAGGTCCTTCATTTGATTCCAAGTTGTGATGGGAGGTTCTCCTTTCTCTCTTCTTTGCTCAATGACTTGGTCCCGCCAAATAAGAACATAGTCATGGAACTCAACATGAATTCAAGACTATCTTCTTCTCTTTTTCATAGTTGTGGAGACGGAAAATCTTGTCAACCTTAAGTGCCCATGAGAGATAGTCTTCAGGGTCATTGCTTCTAGAGAACTTAGGCATAGTAAACTTGAGATTGCTGAAGCGTTGTTCATCTTTTTGTTAGTGATGAGAAAATCCTTGTATTGGAGGCGGCGCATCAATGTCGTTGATTTATGGATGATCTTCTTGCCTTGGAGCTTCTTCTTCATTAGCATCGTCGTGATGAACTTGAGGGCATTGGCGAGGAAGACCCACTCGGTTTCTTCTTTCTTGGCGCTCCTCTTGGGGATTAGCTTCCTCTTGGCATTCACGCCGAAGTGCTTCTTGTTCTTCACGCACTAGGCGGTTGCACTCTTCCAAGGCGCGAGTCGAATGACGGAGTGCACGTTGTGCTTCAAGCGCTTGTTCTTCATGGTATTAATATAGGTATTTTTGTTCCAAAGCTTCTTGTTCTTGGCAATGGCGTGGTTCATGCTCGCGAAGTCAATCTTGCAATCCATTGCCATGGAAGGGATTGTCCGAATCATGATGGTCGTGATGGTCGTCATGATGTTGATGCCGAGCTTGGGTGGACTTGCGCCAGAAGAGTACTCAGAGAAGTGGCAACTTGAGTGACGCCGCCTTGACGATGTAGATGTTGATGGAGCGAGGTTGACCATCAAGGCCTGAAACTCGTCCGTTTGGATTGAGAGCTTGGTGTCGAGGTAGTACCTCGTGCGCACCTCGGATTCACGCAAGTCGGTGGCGAGTTGCTCGATGCAGTCATTTAGGACATCTTGCGATGGGCACACTGCCTTTTGTGCGCCGAAGAAGTGAAGCTTGTTGACGTAGGTGGTTGCGTCATCCTCGTGCTCCTCAAATGTCAGGTTGGGTATGCTTGATCTATACATAGCACTCAAATAGATACAAGTGGAAGAATGAGAAGACAATACCAATTATCGTTTCGTAAGTTTAAAATGGATCAATCACTCAATGTGCAAATATGGAAATAGGACAATTGGTACCAGATACCTTCCTTCTCACACCTACACAAATAAGGCTTATGGAATAGCTTGGTTAGGATGATGGCACAAAATTCAAGCAATCCAAAGACAAGTTTCAAAAATATTGAAAGAGATTCACAAATTCGCAAGTAAGACAATATGGATCGATAGCAACTAGTTTATGCGGAAACACACCCAGATATAGAAAAGTGGGGTTTTGTAACCGATGAGTGAGCACAAAATGTGGAATCCACAAAAACGCTTGCGTTGCACAACTCTAGAGAGACGCTAGCACGATTGCTTAAATGCGCTAGATACGCGCTTGTGCACCAACCTAAAAGAGGAAAATGTGTCCACTTTCTTATCCCGACTTTGCTATGTGTACGAGGCACGATGTCACTCGCTTAAGTGATCTAAGATTATCATATATGATATGCAATTTGCGATGGTATTGCTTTTGCTCTTTGCTTAAAAGCTTTGGTTCTCTTTCATTGGGCGATGATATTATGTATGGTCACAATGCGAGACGTGCACACCAAGATAGCAATTATGTATGCGGGTACTATTGTAACACAAGAGTTGATACTATGATAGATGCATGCAATTTGAAGCTATGCGGAGTATGTATCACTAATGTGCACAAGTAGCGTAGCTTGGAAATTCTCAATGGCTAGTCTTGATATGCAAGTAACCCAAATAGGCTTGAGGTACAAATGCAATGGCAAGGGTATAATCAATGGTGTCGTCACGGTTACCATCCTTGCTTGTGGTGAGTTGTCACTGATGAATTGGTCGGGCGACAATTTGGGGTGATGATGAGCGGCGATGTCGGTGTAGAACCACTCATAATTAGCCGAAACACCATAGGAAGGGGCAAGCTCATGACTCAAAGTATCAACTGTAAAAGGTTGCGGAAGAATTAGTGGTGGAAAATGCGGAAGGAAAATGGTGGAGAATAAAATTCTGCAAAGGGAAAAATTCAGTTTCGTCAGGTTTGACCGGAAGTCCGGACAAGGTCGGACGTCTGATGGTTCACGAGCGTTCGGACGTCCCGTAACATTCGGTCATCTGATGCCTACGGATTGCAATGGTTGACCTTGGCATGGAGATCAACTCGCGCCAAATTGGTATAAAGGTGATTTTTTGGCAAAATTGGGGCAATTTTGCGGATGAAATTGATGGGGTGATGGGGGAAAGCTAGATCCACTCGCCCACAACGTAATTGACGGATCAAAATCAACAAAGTCTCCTCAAATCCAACGAATTCAAGAAATTTGGTATGGCTATTTTTTGTGAGAATTTTTGAAATTAGGTCAAATCAAAACAAAAATTGTCTAGAAAGTGGGGGGTGAGACTCTAAAGTGTGAATCAACGTGGATCTTGATACCAAGATGATACAGGGCCACCCCGTGAGTGATGATCTTTTCAGACATAGAGGGGAAAAGGGAGGGAATCAAGATAAAAACTAGAACACTCAAGAACAATCTCCAAATCAGACATCCACTAGATCCATAGAAACACAAGAGACAATGAACCGAGTTCAACGAGAGGATACAAGTAACCTAATCTTCCCACTCTAGAGGAGGGGCCTTGATATCCCGGATGATCTTCCCTGCAAGAGGGGCCTTGGCATCCACTTGGATCTTCTCACATAGAGGTCATCTCCATGAGAGGAGGTAAGTAGAAGGAGCTATGCTCAAAAAATCTCAATGCTAAACATAAGATAACCCTAAAACATCCAAGGGATACGATACTTATACTCTAGGGAGAATGATAGGGATACATGGTCCAAGGCCCGAGTGGCTATGCGTAGACTGGTTCTGGACGTCCGGAAGTTACTGGTCATCCGGTGGCTTGCGAAGGGTTGGACGTCCGGAAGAGCCTGGATTCCATAGATTTGGCTTGGGTGTGAGGACGCCAGAGTTGCGGAGGGCGCCGGACGTCCGGTGGAATAGACGTTCGTAGAGCTTTGTATTTCTAACATTTTGGTACTGGACTGGGCGTGTCGGATTTTCGGAGTCGGGCGGTCGTCCGGTCACTGGGAGTTGTCGGACGTCCTGTACTTGTCGATCGTCCAGCCACTAGGGTGGTCGGCTGGCTAGTCTCCAGGTTGCCGGATGTCCGATAGTTGTAGCTAGGCGACAATTCCTTATTGAGGTTTGTGTGCTTGTCGGCTTCGTCCTCTTCCTCCAGGTACCTGATCACACATTGTGTTTCTGCTTGAGGTAGTAGCCATGTCTTAGGTGGTTCGAATGGTAGTTCATTAAAGAGAGATGTGACCTTCGATTCAATGGTACGTGCCCGTGATGTTGACATAGGACCACTTGGAGCTTGATGTGTTGGTGTAGAATCCATGGGAGTGACCATGGGATACTCCGCATCAAAATGGCTTCGCGCACAAGAGTCCTAGGCAGCTGGCGGAGTTAGGTGGGAACCAGAGCGGCGTGATGGAAGTAGCGGGGAGGCGGGTCGGCAACCGAGGAAGTGAGAGGTACGACGACGGCACATGCAAGTAGGAGGAGGTTCCGACAGCGCGTTGATGCGCAGACGGTGGTCATGTGGTCGAGGGGAAGTGCAAGGAGTTCGGGTGGTGGAGGTGGATGTTTTCTAGGGCTCTGCGCACCGGTTTGTGTTTGTTGGGTTGTCCGATAGGAAATCGCGATCAGGCCCTATATGGGCCGAGAGCAAAAAAAATTTAGTATTTCATTACTATAAACACACACACACACACATATATTATAATTACTATTACTATTATATGTATGTATGTATGTATGTATGTATAATCTACGCTACCACCTCGCCTCCGCAAATTGGGTATGTATTCTTCAATCACTGGCAGCAACGGAGCTAGCCAAAAACCACAGGGGCAAAATAAATTCATCAGTGTTTGGGGGGCAAATGCTAAAAAGGTTCTAATCTAAGCATCCCTAAAAAAATTCTTCAAGAATTGATAAAAGGCTAGGGGGCAGCCCCCCCCCTCCCGTTGGCCCCAACATAGCTCCGCTACTAACCACTGCCAGTTCTGGATGTAGTGAGGGTGGTAGTAGTGCTCACACTCGAGGACGGTCGGGGTCTCCCCTTGACAAAATCCTCCAGATAATCCTCGCACTCGCGCTTGTTGAGTTGCCCCTCCTCCAGGTTCGTCGATGTGTAGTTCATGGTCCTCGACACTACGATCTTCCCTTTAGCATCACCCCGCACCGGCAGTGGGTCCTCGACCTGCCTTCGTGTGCGCCAACATACTTAGAAGAAGAAGATGAGGACGAGGACAATTGCTAAAACTATCCCTCTCACTGCCCAGAGAATGTCACCCGTTGACGGTCCTCCCGACGGCTGGGCAGAGGAGCGAGAGACGGTGTCAAAAACCCATCTCATGATGCCTACAAAAAAGAATTCCAACAAATAAATGGTTTGTTAGTAAGTAAATAAATAACAATAGTATATGAATCATGTTTTTTTTCTGTCTGAAATACTAGTTTCGGTGACCTATGAATTTTTCTCTTAAGTAAATAAACTTTTCGCTATGGGGTAGGTAAGCTTGAAGTCGAAATCTCGACCTCCGCTAGGACACTGTGGGACCTAACCAGTAAAACAAGTACTTCGTGTGCATACAGGGTTAAACTTAATGTATTTGACATTAACTGTTTTTGAATTCAAAATCCATTTGAAAAATTCAGGCGAAAAAAAATCAGGAGTTAATCTTGCAAATTAGCACCTCTTTCAAAACCCTTGGAGACTGCCCAAAGTATAGAATAGCAATTCAGTCGAGCTAATCATGCAAATTGGCACTGCTTTCGAAACCTTTAGAGACTGTTCAAAGTATATATACAAGAGGGAAAAGAAAACTTAAAGCAGAACGTACAAAAGGGAGGCCCTCTCCGGCTGAATACACTGAATTGATCAAGGATACGCCAAGTGTATATAAAGAACAGAGAACACGGTATCAATGGTAATGTGACCTTTTGGATAATTAATTTGAGATCAATAAGAATTAACAATTAGTACCTTGTTTGACGATAATTTTTGCACCACTTTATTCTAAATGCAATGGGACAGTGGCGGAGCTACGTTAGGGCCATCCCGTGCTGCCATCCCGTGTTGTGGCCCGCCCAACATCTGAAAATTATACACTATACATGTATCCATGGGTCCTTAGAAAACATGCCCATTGGCTATTTGCTTCTCTTTTGCCCGCCCAGCCCGCCCAGGACTGGGCTTCAAGCTCCGCCACTGCAATGGGACATGTCCACGTTCAGAGAGCAGCGTATGCATGTGCATATATGGTGTCAGTTCAAAAGATGGGTTAATGACCGACCGGTCATTTAGGTGGGTAATTAACTAGTCTAAGTTAAGCGAACGAAAAAATCTTATGTAAGCTTGTGAGGCTGGTTGTAATGGAAAGTATCATATACTAATATCATACATGTGATACTAATGTATGATACTACATCCGTAATGCATATTATCATATGTTAGCATCATAAAATAATTCATTTATTGTCATGCATGACATATAGTAGCACAACATTTAATATGATAGGGTATCATGATATGATACTCATCCTTCTCTTCTTTCATTTAATTTTATGTCATCTCATCAAAATTGTCTAGTTGACACGCATGATACTACCTATGATACTTTCATTACGACCAACCTTAAAGGTGTACGTGCATGGAGCAGTTCCACACGCCCATGATTGTACGTGCTAGTTAATTATATTGATTAGCTTAGCATTGCAAACTGCACCAAGATTTGGTGCAGCTATGTACTATTAGCATGCATGCATGCATGCATCAGGACTTACTTGATGCAACTACGTACTAGCACTATCAGGTGCATAAGTTTGCGGTTGCCCTGGACCCTGGTGCAGCTAATGTGTGCACGCGTCAATGCCGGCCACTATATAGATGAACATATTTACTATTTAACATCTAGATGTGAAATAACCATCTCACATTTAAGTCTTTTATCATTGGATTTGTTTTATCTTTGCATATAGGATTAGCGATTTGTCCATTGTTCCAGTTTGTGTTCGTTCAACCATACACGATTTATATCGTGTCTTCGTGCAGCTTGCCAGCCAAGTGTGGGCTGGCCCATGTGTGTGCCATCGTGGGTTGGCTTTGCCTTTTTTTGGTCTATTGTTAAACTGTCTTTATTCGCTGCCGCATTTTTATATTGGCTGCTGCATTTCTGTTTTCTTTATTGTTTTTTCGTTTCTATTTTTATCAAGTATTTTCAATTACGGAGTGTTTTAAATTCATGTTTTTTATCTTAACTATACTTTATACTTTCTCTTTTTTATTTCCTTTTTCCTTTCTGTTTTTTCTTTTTATAATTTACTTTTTCTTTTAAATTTATTAAATTTTCTTATTTTGTCATTTATTCATCTTAATTCGTGCAATTCTTGACTGCGGGCTGTTTTGTCCCGCGCCTCGTGTCGTGTCGTGCGTCTAATGTCTTCACGTGTGTCTTTTGTGGGCCGTTTTGGCGGCCCGATCTTGGGTATCATTTCGGACTAGTTTTGCTAATTCTCATCTAAATAAGAGCCAATAATTTTTTGTTGGTCCCTCCTGTAGCAGTAATCCCTGATATGACTTTTTTTAGGGAGTTGATTTTATTTTTTGTGTATTGGGTTTATTTTGTAGGTTGTTACTTTTTTGTGAAGGACCACGTGTCTTTTTATTCTCCTTTTTTATTTATATTGGTTCGGCTGTATAGTTAGAAGAGAGTGTATTCGGCTGTATAGTTAGAAGAGAGTGTAACTAGATTTTTTTTGGATTTGTTGAATCCATCTAGATGATATTTAGTGATGTTTTATCTAAGCCTATTACTATTTGATTAGTTTGTTTAATGTTTGCATAAATTTGATTATGCGTGCTCGTGTCAACTCGTTCTTTTTTATCGCGCATCCTCTTGTCCTTTTTCTTTGTGTTGGCCTATTCTCGCGTTTATTTCCACATGAGCTCATATATGTCGTCGTTTGAGGGGCGCGGTCCATTGTTTGGTTTGTTTTCATTGTGTGTCTTTTGTGACCTGGTGGAGAATTTGTAGAGTCCACCCTTGACTCGTAAATGGATTCGTAGTTGTCCCGGTTTTAAGTCCAGCATTGACTGGTAAATGAGTATGTTTTTTGTATCTTATCCCAGTTGCAAGTACACACTCGACTCGCAACTAGACTGGTGGTTTGTATTTGTCCAGCTGCAAGTCCACCCCAGACTCGTGAAGGGTACCGTATTTTATGTAATCAGCCCAGTTGCAAGTCTGTTGTTGACTCGTAACTAGGCTCGAATTTGTTTCATCCCAGTTGCAAGATAATCCTTGATTCACAATTGGGCTTGTCGTTTCGTAGTTTTCACAATTGCAAGTCCATTATTGATTCGCAACTGGATCCAAAGTTTGGCTGTTGTTCTAGTTGCAAATCCACTCTTGACTCACAACTCGTATCATAGTTTTGTAATTGTCTTAGTTGCAAGTCCACCCTCGACTCACAACTAGCCCGTTAGTTTGTTTCATCCTAGTTCCAAGCCCACCCATGACTCACATCTTGGCCTATGTTTTTATCCCCATTGCACGTCCACCCTTGACTCGCAACTGGACCTGTATTTTGTATCATTCCAGTTGCAAGTTAACCCTTCACTTGCAACTCGGTTCATAGTTTCCGAGTTGTCCTACTTGGAAGCCCACTGTCAAGTCACAATTGGAGCATGTGTTTTTCTTTGTCATCACAGTTGCCAGTTTAGTCTCGACTCGCAACTAGGCCCATAGTTTGGTTCGTTCCAACTGCAAGTCGACCCTTTAGTCACAACCCTCGTAGTTTCAGAGTTGTCTTACTTGCATGTACATCCTCAATTTGCAAATGGGCTCGTAGTTGTCCCAGTTGCAAGTCCACCCTCGACTCGCAAAAGGGCAAGCTCTTTGTTTTTTTACCCGAGTTGCAAGTCCACAATCTACTCGCAACTTGTCTTATAGTTTGTTGTTGTCCCACTAGCAAGTTAAACCTCGACTCACAAATGCCATCGTAATTTTTTGCAGTTGTCCTAGTTGCATGTCCGCCCTTGACTTGCAATTAGGCTAATAGTTTGTGTCATCCGAGTTGCAAGTCTAAACTTGACTCGCAACTAGGCATGTGTTTTTTTACTTGCCCCAGTTGCAACTCCACCTTGACTCATAACTCGGCACATAGTTTTATTGTTGTCTAGTTGCAACTCCACCATCCGACTTGTAACTGGATCATCTACTTTCATCTTAGTTGCAAGTCTACCCTTGACTCACAACTAGTATTGTAGTTTTATATGGTTCTCCTACTTGCAAGTCCACGCTCGACCCACAACTAAACCCACAATTTGTTTTTCATCCTAGTACCAAGCATACCCTTGACTTGCAACTATGATTGAATTTTTTTTCCATCTCAGTTGCAAGTTCACTCTCGACTCGTAGTTGTCTCAGTTGCAAGTCCGCTCTCAAATAGCAACTAGTGTCGTAATTTTGTATAGTTGTCACAGATGCAAATCCACACTCAACAAGCAACTGGCAAGTGTTTCATTTTTCATCCTAGTTGCAATTCCATGCTCTACTCGCAAATGGGCTTGAAGATTTTTTGTCGCCTTAGTTTGCAAGTCTACCCTTGACATACAACTAGCATCGACCCTTTTTTATTCTCCTCTCCTAGTTGGAAGTCCCTCCTCGACTCGCAACTATGGGTGTAGTTTTTGTCCCAGTTGCAAGCCCACCACTCAACTCGCAATTCAGGCCCACACTTGTTTCCAACCGACTTTTAAATCCACCCTCCACTCACAACCGAGCCCTACCTTCTTTTTTGTCCCAGCTGCTAGCCCCGCTCAACTAGCAATTGGGCCCATAAGTGTTGTTGTCTTCCTAGTTGCAAGCCAATCCATCTGACTTGCAACTTGGCTGCTAGTTGTTTTCAACCCAGTTGCAAGTACACTATCGACTCGCAATCGGGCATGTCCTTTTTATTCTTGCACTGGTTGCAAGTCCCCCCTCGACTCGCAACTAAGCACGTACTTGTCCTTGTCAGAGTTGCAAGCCCCCCCCCCCCTCGACTCGCAACTTGGCATGTAGTAAGTGATGTGCTACTTGCAAGTTCATCCCTCGACTCGCAACCGGGCCCACATATGTTGTTGTCTTCATTGTTGCAAGCCCACCCCTTGACTCGCAACTTGGCATGTACTGTTTTCATACTCCATTGCAAGACCATCGACTCGAAAGTGGGCCCATAGATGTTGTTGTCGTCTCGGTTGCAAGCCCGCCCCTCGAATCTCCTATACGCCACTCTTTATGGCAAATACCGTTGTTTCCCACATGGGGTGAAGCGAGCAAATTGTAGATGGCCCAGCTCGAGTAGCTAGGATCCATTTTGTTTGTTTTGTTTATCTTCATTGTTTCTCCTTGTTTATCCATTTTTCATTATTTTTTCATTTTTTGTCCTAGTTTCAAGTCAACCCTTGACACCGAAAAAGCGCACATGAGCCAACCCAAGTAGCTAGGAGACGATTTTTGTTTTGTTTTGTTTTATTCATGTTTTCTATTTTTTATCTTTTTTTTCTTCATTGGTTTTCCTCACCTTTTAATTTTTCTATTTTCATAACTTGATCTCATTTTTTCTCATCAAATTTCCTTTCCTCATAAATTCAAATGACTCAATAAATGTTCCAAAATTCATAAATTTGTTCATTTTTTTAAAATTGTCCATGCTTATAAATTTAAAAAAAATTCAAAATGTGTTCATCTCCCACATGTTTATTGGAAAAACTAATGTACTGGCGAGATTATCTCCCTCGTAAGAAGAGAAGGACGCGAGTTGTCGTGTAGTGTAGCGCTGTAGTATGACTAGCAACAAAACAGGAAGCGACGCGAGTTGTTGTGTAATGCAGTATAGTAGTACAACTAGCAGCAAAAACATGAAGGGACGGAGTTGTTGTTTGTGCTAGTACGACGACGAGTGGAATTAGTAAGAGAGCAACAACAGCAGGGGACTGAGGTTCAGAAGCATTGCCAAAAATCAGCTCCCAAAATCATTCAGAAAGCATGACGAGCGCCTAGGCAGCCCAACACGAGGACACGTACAGACGTTGAATGCACCAGGCCCGGTGCAAACAAATAAATAAATAAAATTTCAGTATATATATATATATATAATTATTTATTTATTTATTTTTATGAATGCTCAGTGTACATTTAAATTTTTAGTATGGATTGGTAAAAGGTTTACCGTACATTTAAAAAAGGTTCACCATACATTCGAACAAGTTCAATGTATATTAAACAAAATTTCAACATACTAAGTTTTTAGTTCAGTGTGTATTCAGACAAATCTTCAACCTATTTTTTGAAAGAGTTGGGTGTGTATTTAAAGTTAAACGTTCATCGTATATGAAAAATATTTAAATTATGTGTATTTGAAAAATGTTGAACATATATTGGAATAGTGTTTATAATACAGAAAACTACAAAAACTAAAAACAACAGGAAGAAAACCAAAAAAAGAACTAAAGCTCAAAGAGAAAAAGGAAAAATAGTAAACAGAAAAAAAATATAAAAGTGAAAATACAAAAGTGAAAAAATACAAAATGTACTACTGCATATTTTTTATTTGAATGCAGTACATTTTTCTTTTGAGGGAGTACTACTGCATACGTTAGGCTATAGGAGGTAGGGATCCCATAGTCATACATTAGCGAGCTCAAAGGTGCGGTAATTCTGGCCCATGCGAGCATGCTCTGAGTGGCCCTCTTTTTAGTCATACTTGGTGATTCTCAATAAACAATAGTTACGTTGGGTTGGACAAAACAAACAAAGAAAGAAAAAGCAACATACAAGTGCTAAAAATAGTGTCTGTACTGTGTTAAAAAAAGTGCTAAAAAATCAACTTGGATGATGTCACGTTTCCCTAAAAAAATGATGATGTCTCGTTAGATGTGAAATAGACATACCCATAGATGAAATACATGTACATATGTCTATGTATCTTTTTTCATAGTAATACGTGTCTCATTAATAATATAAAGATTCAGTTACAAGCCATGTAAACATCGATATTACATGACTGAAAAGATAGAATAATCCTATGCAAGAAACCAGCGCCTGTCCCTCTCCACTAAGGAAAACGAGACACCTCTTCACCCGAGCTTGGCGCGGCTCCATCGCTGATCAACAGCTTTACGGACCTCCAAAGTAGTTTTCCTGAATCAAAACCATTGCCGTCGAAAGAATCAGACCGGGACAACGTGTTCCTTGGCACGCCATCGAACTCCAAAACTGACACCCCTCCACGACTACGATGTCGGAGAAGGAAACCAATACTGTCAGCCTCCAACCACAAACCCAACACAAGATGCATCATCTTCCAGCTGTCACTTGCGTAGACAAGCGTCTGCGCGTACTCCTAGACAACAAAACCTCCTTGGTCCACCAAGACGTCGGAGACAACGCCACAACAACGGGGACAGAGCAGAAGGAGAGACACTCCTGATGGAGTCGCCGCCGCCGCCTCGCCGACACCATCCATGAACCCTAATGCCACCAATCCAAAGGATCGGCAAACACACGATGCCAACAACTCCCAGACGCCGTCATGAAGGACACCGTCGATGTGGGAGTGGAGTTGAGGCGGATTTATTCGTGTGGACGCCGCTCCCACCACCCCAATGACGCACCACGACCTACAAATCCAAATCCTAACTACAGAACGGAGGAACGACCCCCCTCCCTCCTACCGCCGGAGCAGCAGTTGGAGGGAGAGGGGGCCAGCGCCCTCGTTGGTGAAGATCGATGGAAGAAGATCGTCTCCATAGTTGTCTGGCTCGTGGCGGCGGCTAGGGTAGGGAGCCGGGAAGAACTATGTCTATGTACCCGATCCTCGCATACCGGCCGACAGGGATGCGTACAAACCAGAATATACCCGCATTTCGTGTATGCATACATATATACCCGATCGATGATGTGTCGTACGTGTGTAACAAGCTAAAAGGATAGACATGAATCAACATGGTTATTGCTTTATATATAAAGCAGGGCGAAAGCCTAGTTCGAAAGAGTTTGGCATGATTGCATCCGTATCCTTCCAAGAAAATGGGAACGAGCAAATGACTGCTCTCGTACCGCCCTAGCCAGCTCTCTATCGAAACTGGCTTTTAGAGCTCGGCCTCCATGGAGACTGGTTTTTGAAAAACCTAAAATTCATCAAAATTAATATCTTTTTCTTTTTCTTTTTCTTTGAAAAAATACAGATATATATGGAGACAATAATACACACGCGTGTAAATGAATAGGATGAAATACATTGAAACGAGGTCTATATAAAAAAGACAATTTTGTGGCTTTTTAACGCATGATACTATTCATTCCAAAAATACATGAATTTGTTCTTTTTGCACAGATCGCATCTCAAGGTATTTCATTCTCAAATTTTTGCACACATATACATTTCAGCTTTGTGTACTTGCATATATTTTTCAGATTTTTTTTAACCCCGAAAGTTTGAATTTTGATTTTTTTTTTCAAATATAAAAGGCTCCATGGAGCCTGAGCTCCAAAACGCCCTACTCCCTCTCTATAACTTCTAAATAGAGAAAGGAAAACGTTAAAACCTACCGGATAATTTCTACGCAGAATAAGCCGTCTCGCCCGTGCGTCCTCGTGGCCCACCACATCGCTGCCTTATCCCTAGCATCAAGGTGAACAGCTCGTTCCTTTTTTCTACCAGTGAGACCACACAACCACCGTCTGCCATTTTGCTATTTGACCCTTATAGGAGCAGCCGGTAGGACGGCTTGCACGACCAGGAGGCGAGGCAACACTCGGTGGTCGACAATCTATAGCACGGCCGCACCGACCTGCAGCTCCATGTGCTGTCGATCTGCACCTCCCGCGCCGGCCTCGCTGCCGCCGGTATTTGTGAGCGCGGCGGTGCAGCGTCGGCGATGCTGCAAGCGCCCGGTGTTTGGCAGAGCTCACCAATGCAGTGTATCCGGTGGCGCGGGAGCGTCTCATTCTCCTTGCTGCTGCCGTCGGCAACGTTGCCATTAAGCGTATGTTGCCACGGGCGACACTGCAATGAAGCGGGGCACAGTTGTTGGCAGCGCGACAAGGCAAGGATGGCAACGCTGCCATTAAGCTTGCCCTGCAACCACTGACTCTGCAATGAAGCGGGGCGACGTTGCCGGTGACGCAACAAGGCAAGGATGGCGACGCTGCAATGAAGCGGGTAGTCGTTGCCAGCGGTGCAACAAGGCGAAGATGGCGATGCTGCCATGAAGCATGTGTTGCTTACGATGATGTTGTAATGAAGTGGATGCTGCTGCCAAGGCGCGACAAGTCGAGGATGATGACACTGCCATGAAGCGGCCCTTTGTTATCGGCGATGTTTCCATGAAGCAGGTGCTCCCACTAGCGACGTGAAAAGTTGAGGACTTTGACGCTGCATTGAAGCTGGGCGCCGATGTTGTGGCAGGCGACGTCGCTGCAATGTCTTCCGGTGATGTTGTGTGGCGGAACGGCAACAGTTGGACAACAACGAAAAGCTATGTTGGGTTGTTGCCCTTGGTGGCCTGGTGGCCGTAGGAGAACGAAGCGGGGGAGCAGATTGACGTGATCAGAGGAGATCAATGCGTATTAGCGTTAACCCATCAACCGGCTACGAGGGACGGATCAGACGGCTTGTGGCTCGGCTGATTTCTTCACGAAATCAATCGGATGATTTGTAGTAACCGTAAGAAAGGAAAACATTTAAAACATACCTAATGATCTCTATGGAAAATAAGATGTCTCGCCTGCGCGTCGCTTCCTTTTCTCTAGCCTCTCGTTCCTTTTTTCTACCAGCGAGATCATGCAACCACCAACTTCCATTTTACTAGTTGGACCTCATCGGAGTTGCCGGTAGGACGGCTTGCACGACGAGGCAGAGTTGCAAGACTCGAAGGTCGACAATCTGTAGCACGGTCGCACCGACACGTATCTCCCTGAGTCGTCGATCTGCACCTCCCTGCGCTGGCCTCGATGTCGCCGGTGTTTGTAAGCGCGGAGGTGCAGCGTTGGCGGGGCTGGGATGGAGCGCCTGGTGTTTGGCCGAGCTCGCCGATGCATCGTATCCAGTGGCACGGGAGCGTCTCGTTCTCCTTGTTGCTGCAGTTGGCAACTCTACCATTATGCGTAAGTTGTCGCGGGCGACGCTGCAATGAAGCGAGGGTACGGTTGATAACGGCACGACAAGGCAAGGATGGTGACGCTGCCATTAAGCTTGCTTTGCTACCGCCGACTCTACAATGAAGCGGGATGACGTTGTCGACGACGCAACAAGGTGAGGACTGATGTCTACTATGTAACTTTATTCTTATAAATTTTATTGGGTCTCCAAACGTAGAGTTTTGTATGACAGTAGCAATTTTCCTCAAGTGGATGACTTAAGGTTTATCAGTCTTAAGAAGGTGTAAGATGAAAATGGTCTCTCTCAAACAACCCTGCAATCAAATACAATGAATCTCTTGTGTCCCCAGCACACCCAGTACAATGGCAAATTGTATAGGTGCACTAGTTCAACGAAGAGATTGTGATACAAGTGCAATATGGATGCTAGATATAGGTTTTTGTAATCTAAAAATATAAAAACAGCAAGGTAGCAAGTGACAAAAGTGAGCACATACGGTATTGTAATGCTTGAAAACAAGGTCTAGGGTCCGTACTTTCGCTAGTGAAATCTCTCAACAATGCTAATATAATTGGATCACATAACCATCCCTCAACGTGCAACGAAAAATCACTCCAAAGTTCTTATCTAGCGGAGAACATAGGAAGAAATTTTTATAGGGTACGAAACCACCTTAAAGTTATCCTTTCCTATCGATCTATTCACGAGTTCGTACTAAGATAACAGCAAGTTATCATTTCCGTTTGATCTATCTAAGAGTTCGTACTAGAATAACAACATATGATACGCATCAACCAACTCTAATGTCACCTACGTACTCCAATGTCACCACAAGTATCCATGAGTTAATTATACAATATGCATCAAACAATTTCAAATTCATAATACTCAATCCACACAAAGAATCTCAAAGAGTGCCCCAATATTTCTATCGGAGAAAGCAGGACAAGAACGTGTATCAATCCCTATGCATAGATTACCCCAATGTCACCGCGGGAATTCCGAAGTTGAGTACCAAAATATATATCAAGTGAATCAATAGAACACCCCATTGTCACCATGGGTATCCACATGCAACACATATATCAAGTTTTCTCAAATCCAATATTCAATCCAACATAACGGGATCTCAAAGGAAAAACTCAATTCATCACAACAAGATGGAGAGGGAATAACATCATGTGATCCGACTATATTAACAAAGTCAATCATACATCAAGATCGTGATATCTCAAGAACACGAGAGAGAGAGAGAGATTGAACACATAGCTACTAGTACATACCCTCAACCCCGAGGGTGGACTACTCCCTCCTCATCATGGCCTCCTCCGGGATGATGAAGATGGCCACCAGAGATGATTTCCCCTCTCCGGTAGGGTACTGTTTTCTCTCCAGATTGTTTTTTGTCAATACGGGAGCCTTGCGATGGCAGAACTTCTCGTCTAGGGTTATTTCTGATGGTTTCTATATTTATAGAAATTTTTGGTGTTGGTTTCACACGAAGGTGGGCCACGAGGTGAGGAGCATCCACAAGACCACGGGTAGGGGGTCTGGCGCGGCCTCGTGGGTGGTGCCCACCTCGTGGCTCTTCTGGCCCTCCCACGAAGCATCTAGTGCCTATTTTGTGTTGGCCCTAGAGGCAATGATAAAATAGTTATTATTATATTTCCTTGTTAATGATAATTGTTTATTATCCATGCTATAATTCTACTAACTGGAAACACATTGCATGTGTGGATATATAGACAACACTTTGTCCCTAGTGTGCCTCTAGTGAACTAGCTCGTTGATCAAAGATGGTCAAGGTTTCCTAGCTATTGACATGAGATGTCATTTGATAATGGGATCACATCATTAGGAGAATGATATAATGGACAAGACCCAAACTATAAACGTAGCATATGATCGTGTCAGTTTATTGCTACAGTTTTCTGCATGTCAAGTATATGTTCCTATGACCATGAGATCATGCAACTCACGGACACCGGAGGAGTGCCTTGTGTGTGTCAAATGTCACAACGTAACTGGATGACTATAAAGGTGCTCTACAGGTATCTCCGAGGGTGTCTGTTGGGTTGGCATGGCTCAACACTGAGATTTGTTACTCCGTGTGACGGAGAGGTATCTCAGGGCCCACTCGGTAATAGAACATCACAATAAGCCTTGCAAGCAATGTGACTAAGTGTTAGCCACGAGATCTTGTATTACAAAAACGAGTAAAGAGACTTGCCGGTAACGAGGTTTAACTAGGTATGAAGATACCGACGATTGAATCTCGGGCAAGTAACATACTGGAGAACAAAGGGAACATCATACAGGATTATCTGAATCCTTGACATAGAGGTTCTACCGAGAAAGATCTTCATAGAATATGTAGGAATAAATATGGACATCCAGGTCCCGCTATTGGTTATTGACCGTAGAGGTGTCTCGGTCATGTCTACATAGTCCTCGAACCCGCAGGGTGTGTACACTTAAGGTTTGGTGACGTTTCAACAGTATAGATTTATTGATGATGGTGACCAAAGGTTGTTTGGAGTCTTAGATGAGATCCCGGACCTCATGAGGAGCTCCGGAACGGTCCGGAGGTAAAGATAGATATATAGGAAGTCCTATTTTGGTCACAGGAAAAGTTTCGGGCTCATCAGTAGTGTACCGGGAGTGCCGGGAGGGTACCGGGGGACCATCGGGAGGGGTATTTCGACCCAAGAGGCTACATGGGCTGTGGGAGAAGGAATACCAGCCCTTAGTGGGCTGGCTGAAGGCCCACAGGAAGCCCATGCGGCTAGGGAAGAAAACCCAAGGTGGAAAGAAGGCAAAAGTGGGAAATAAGGAAGGAGTCCTAATCCTACTAGGAGTGGAGGAGGAGGACTCCTCCCTCCCACTTCTGCCAAACTAGGGTTGGCTCCCTTGGGAGCCAAGCCTCCTCCCAACCCTCCGCCTATATATACTAGAGGTTTGAGGGTTTTTGACACAGAAAAACAGCCACGTGCTACCTCTCCTCTAGATCGTAGTTTTTTCCTCTAGATCGGTTTTCAGCAGTGCTTAGGCAAAGCCCTGATGGAATTACCCCACCACCATCGCCGCAACATCATCGCGCTGCCGAAGAACTCGTCTACCTCTCCGCTCCCTCTTGCTAGATCAAGAAGGCGGAGATCGTCATCAAGCCGTACGTGTGCTGAACGCGGAGGTGCCGTCCGTTCGGCGCTAGATCGGGACGAATCGTGATTGGATCACGGGACGCTCGGCGATTTGGATCGCAAAGAAGTTCGACTAAATCAACCATGTTTATTAACGCTTCCCGCTTTGCAATCTACAAGGGTATGTAGATCCCCTCTCACCTCTCGTAGATGCTCATCTCCTAGATTGATCTTGGTGAAGCGTAGGAAATTTTTGGTTTCCGATGCAACGTTCCCCAACAGTGGCATCATGAGCTAGTTCTGTGTGTAGATGAGATCTCGAGTAGAACACAAAGAGTTTGTGGGCGTTGATGCTTAGATTGCTTCCTCCCTTGGTCGTGTTTTGGTTCAGCGGTATTGTGGGATGAAGCGGCCCGGACCAACCTTACTCGTACGCTTACGAGAGACCGGTTCATCGACTGGCGTGTAACTTTGTTGCACAAAGATGGCTGGCAGGTGTGTGTTTCTCCTACTTTAGTTGGATTGGATTCGACAAAGGCGGTCCTTGAGAAGGTTGAAAAGCAACTTATGTATCACCGTTGTGGTTTTGCATAGGTGAGAATTGTTCTTGCTAGATACCCGTAGCAGCCACATAAACTTGCAACAACAATTAGAGGACGTCTAACTTATTTTTGCAGGGTATGTTGTGATGTGATATGGCCAATTACATGATGTATGAGATGATCATGTGATGTATAGAATATCATGACTTGCATGTCGATGAGTACGACAATCGGCAGGAGCCATATGGTTGTCTTTAATTATTGTATGACCTGCGTGTCAATCATTAAGCGCTATGTAATGCTTTACTTTATCGCTAAATGGTAGCAATAATAGTATGAGCATGGTGTGCGCGACAACCCCGAGGGCGACACAATGATGGAGATCATGATGATGGAGATCATGGTGTTATGCCGGTGACGATGGAGATCATGCCGGTGCTTTAGAGATGGAGATCAAAAGCACAAGTCCATGGCCATATCATGTCACTTATTATTTGCATGTGATGTTAATCCTTTTATGCACCTTGTATTCCTTAGGACAACAGTAGCATTATAAGGTGATCCCTCACTTAAATTTCAAGGTAAATTTGTGTTCTCCCCGAGTGTGCACCATTGCGAAAGTTTGTCGTGTCGAGACACCACATGATGATCGGGTGTGATAGACTCTACGTTCATGTACAACGGGTGCAAGCCAGTGTTGCACGTGCAGAACACTCGGGTTAAACTTGACGAGCCTAGCATGTACATACATGGCCTCGGAACACAAGAGATCGAAAGGTCGAACATGAGTCATATAGTAGATATGATCAACATGATGATGTTCACCATTGAAACCACCTCAACTCACGTGATGATCAGACTTGAGTTGGTGAATTTGGATCATGTATCACTCAGATGACCTGAGGGATGTCAATTTGAGTGGGAGCTTTAGTAATTTGATTAACTGAATTCATTATCTTGAACAATAGTCTTAGTAACCTTTGCTTATTTATGTTGTAGATCAATAGCTCGCGTAGTAGCACCCCTGAATTTTAATGCGTTCCTAGAGAAAGCTAAGTTGAAAGATGATGGAAGTAACTTTGTGCACTGGGCCCATAATCTGGGGATAATCCTCACGTCTTCTCAGAAGTCATATGTCCTTGATGCACCGCTTGGTGACCAACCCACTGACATGTCATCCGAAGACGTTAAGAACGCTTGGGAGGCACGTTCTGGAGATTACTCAATAGTTCAGTGTGCAATATTGTATGGCTTAGAACCGAGACTTCAAAGACGTTTTGAACGTCATGGAGCATATGAGATGTTCCAGGAGTTGGAGTTTATCTTTAAGAAGAATGCCCAGATCGAGAGGTATGAGACCTCCGATAAGTTCTATGCTTGCAAAATGGGGGAGAACGGGTCTATCAGTGAACGTATACTTAGAATGTCTGGGTATTCGACTCGTCTGGCGGAGTTAGGGATGTCCCTTCCTCCATAGGTGATCATTGACAGAGTTCTTCAATCACTGCCACCTAGGTACAAGAGCTTTGTGATGAACTATAACATGCACGTGATGAACAAGTCAGTCGCCAAGCTATTTGCGATGCTGAAAGTCACTGAGTCTGCAATCTAGAAAGAACATCAAGTGTTGATGGTCAATAAAACCACTAGTTTCAAGAAGAATGGCAAGAGCAAGAAGAGTAACTCCAGGAAGGGTGGCAAAGCAGTTGCTCCTCCCATGAAGAAACCCAAGGCTGGACCCAAGCCAGAAATTGAGTTCTTTCATTGCAAGGGAACTGGTCATTGGAAGCGGAACTGCCCCAAGTATCTGGCTAACAAGAAGGCGACCAACAACAAACAAGGTATATATGTTATACATGTTATTGATGTGTACCTTACTATCTCTCGTTGTAGTGCCTGGGTATTTGATACCGGTTCGGTTGCTCACATTTGCAACTCAAAACAAGAACTACGGAATAGACGAAGGCTGGTGAAGGATGAAGTGACGATGCGCGTGGGAAATGGTTACAAGGTTGATGTGATCGCCGTCGGCATGCTCTCTCTTCGATTACTATCGGGATTAGTGATGAACCTGAATAATTGTTATTTAGTGCCTGCATTAAGCATGAACATTATATCTGGATCTTGTTTATCGTGAGACGATTACTCATTTAAATCAGAGAATAATGGTTGTTCTATTTATATGAGTAATATCTTTTATGGTCATGCACCCAATATGAGGGGTTTATTCATATTGAATCTCCATGTTCATAACATTGATGCCAAAAGATGTAGAGTTGATAGTGATAATACCACTTTCTTGTGGCACTGGCATTTAGGTCATATTGGTGTAAAACGCATGAAGAAGCTCCATGCTGATGGACTTTTGGAGTCACTTGATTTTGAATCACTTGACACATGTGAACCATGCCTCATGTGCAACATGACTAAAACGCCGTTCTCTCGAACAATGGAACGATCAAGTGACTTGTTGGAAATCATACATACTGATGTGTGCGATCCAATGAATGTTGCGGCGCGCGGTGGATATCGTTATTTTCTCACCTTCACTAATGACTTAAGTAGATATGGGTATATTTACTTAATGAAACACAAGTCTGAAACATTTGAAAAATTCAAGCAATTTCAGAGTGAAGTTGAGAATCATCGTAACAAGAATATTAAATTCATGTGATCTGATCGAGGAGGTGAATATCCAATTTATGAGTTTGACAGTCACTTAAGACAGTGTGGAATTGTGTCACAATTGACACCACCTGGAACAACACAGCGTAATGGTGTGTATGAATGTCGTAATCGAACCTTATTAGATATGGTGCGTTCTATGATGTCTCCTGCCGATTTGCCACTATCGTTCTGGGGTTATGCATTAGAGACAACTGCATTCACTTTAAATATGAATTGTGGTTTGGCAAGAAGCCAAAGTGTGGGGACCGCGACTCATAAGTCGTGATCACCGAATGCACATGTACAGTGATCCCAGAGATCAATGCTCACTAAACACACAGAAGCTAAATAACAAGAGTCTTAAATCCACATTTAGCGTCCTACACAAATAAAGACCATGAAGGTCTAGTCTTACATAGATAGGGCCACAAGGGCCAAACACTTAAATAGAACAAGTAGCAGAAATCTTGATCGAAAGCGTGAACCCATGCCATCTACCTTAACCTATAGGCATTCTGACTGGGAAGCGTCCTAGTTCGTATGTTCGTCTCCAACGAACTCTTCAACATACTCCTGTTCTTCCATGCCTGGCCAATTAAATAACCAGTGGCAAGCCAATGAGTACTTTGAATGTACTCACAAGCAACCCAAGTCATGGAACAAGGTAATAATGATGCATGATATAGCACTAAGTAGGTAATTTGCGAAAAGCTAGTTTTAAATACAATGACATGATCAAGTAACTAGTAAGAATGCATCAACAATAGGCAGATATCGATATGAACAAGTTACAAATATCATCATAAGTAGGGGGTTGAACACCTCATGTTCATTCATCATGCTAAGTCATCGGACTTAGATCACTTCCCATGCTAAGTCATTGGACCTAGCTCAAGTACCATCTTTGTCTCCAACACACTCACACACTAGTTTGTGAAAACACTTGGACGTAGCACAAGAGCGGTCATCCAACTGTCCTTGACCGTGGACACGGCTATTCTAATAGTTTTACACTCTACAGAGGTTGCACACTTTACCCACAAGACTCGAGGAACTTCCGTGTCATCCACGACTCGCGGTATATAGCATACCCGAGGTAAGCACCCGAACAATGCCTTTCCCATGGTGATACTAAACAAAGAGTCCACTCGTTGGTTCCATCCCTCATGATATACATCACTCGTATCATCCATGAGGGCACGCAACGGTGTGCCCGGTGCCTGTAAAGACAACGCATGGCCTTCCACTTCCGGGACGACCCCGTCTCAAGAGTGACCACTTCACTCTTGCCACTAGTAATGCGGGCTCCTTGCTAGCACCAACCATAGTACTCAATAAAGCCCCGTCCCATAAGGGGTATCATGGTCGTACATGTAAGGTTGGAATAACGGTCGCAACTTACACCAATATGTTTTTGGAAACCACAACACTCCCTTGATCCGGTACATCACTTATTTCTCAAGTGGTCACCCATCTCATCATCATCTCCCTCGGGCATTAGTGGCACCCGACGGGGTTTTCGAAAAGTCTTTGAAAGAATCACTTCCTTTCCATCACTATGCATAAATCCCACCCCATTTTCATAGCACCTATTAGCATCCTAACTACACCCACCCACATAACCCTCATAAGGTGGTAGGGTCATGCTCGATGCAAGTGTCAATGGTAAAAGTTTCCGAAGTAACCCACCGGAGGGGTCACTACTCCACATGATCAAATATGACAAAGTAAAGTGCTATATGTCATGCAATAAAAATGGTTTCTTGACATGGTCAAAGGGCTGCTTGCCTGGCTCAACAAAGTCTCCGGGGTCTTTGTTGGGGATATAACCCCATGGTGAGACCCGTCCTGTGAGGTTCCGGGTTAAATTGGACGGCTCATAACCAGCCCAAGAGTAAGCCATCATGGCAGGAGGGCCCAACAAGAGTAGCGGCTCGCAGGATGGGCCACGAGGTGACCCGGATGAGAAGACCCGGGCGTGTAAGCCACCCGGGAACGGCTCGGACAAGATAGATTAGAGAAGATAGAGGCAGACTCGGACATGTAATGAGAGTTGGTCATGAACCTGTATGACCCATGGTCTTGACCCCTTATATAAAGGCGAGACCCGGGGCGGCTTAGAGGTTAGGTTATCGAGAACTAGGTCAAGCTTTAGCTCCCTTGTAATCGATACAAACAAGCAATAACAAACACAAGCAGGACGTAGGCTGTTACCTCGCCATGAGGGGCCGAACCTGGGTAAACCGTGTCCTTCGTCCCTAACAACCCCTTTGAGCATACCACGTTAGCGATGGCCTCGAATCCAAGTCCGTTGACCCGGACATCTGCTGTGATAAATCCACGACAGTTGGCGCCCACCGTGGGGCTTACACTTGGTGGTGTTGAGTTCTCAAAGGGCTCTCTTCCGGGGCTCGAAGGATACGTGGTCGGAAGGATCAGCGAGAGTCGCCGCTGCCGGCTCTACATCGATGATGCCAACTGGGGGCTCGATGCTGTGTCGGTGGAGTATGGATTCCGGGTTCCGTTCGGCAGGATCCACGTCTTCATTGGAAGGGTTGATGGATCTACACCCGGGCCAGATGTCAGTACTGACGTCATTGAGCCGGCTCCGCGTCTACAGCCTGCGCGTAACATGTGTCCTATCCGTGCTGATCTAGATCAGAAGCATGTCTTCGTAGGCTTTACTCAAGGAACAGATCTGGAAGCCTCCGGGTCGCAGGAAACTTTCGTCTATTCAGAGGGCGAGTCTTCAAGTGGAGAAACAGAATCGGTGTACCAGCTCCGTAACGGTGCCCTTGGGGGCTACAACAATTCCTACTTTGGGCTCGATCACTCTGAGTCAGATAAGCTTGAGCTTCCAGTTCACGCGCCGTGTTCATGGCGGGGCCAGCCCCAGGCATGAGCAGTGCGGCCGTAGGAGCCGCCACCTCGGGTGATAACCCGCCGCCGCCGGCTCAAGTCCTTGTGGAGCTGATGGGCGAGCTCACGGAGTTAATGGCCGCCGAGATAACACCCGATAACCAAGCATCTCGAAATTTAGAGGTCGCAAGGATCAAGGGCCAGATGGCGGAGGAGCAGCAGAGGATGGTTGAGATACAAATTCAAATGGAGGAAGAGGCGGAGCGCATCAAGGTGTACGCTTTCCGTCTTGGGCTAGAGCAGATATCAGCAGCGGTGGTTCATTGGAGGAGGCATCAATCCCGTCTACCAGAGCACTATGAGGCAAGGAACCTCTTCAATATCCCAGGCGAGAGGCGAGCAACGGATGTGCCCGAGAGCCGCCAGATGGAGCGACCCGCGACTCACACAGCCCGGCTCAACCAACCTTCACCTGGTGGTTTTCAGACGCCAGCGGGTCATTATTCCAACCCGGCTGAGAATATGGTGGTGGTTGTCACCTGGCTTGAGACCATTCCTATCCCAGACGGAGCACCCTTTGCAGAGGAGGTGCGGAACGCCATTGGGTACCTGCAGACGGCCGTAGCCTAGCAGGAAAAATACGCCCATAGCCGGAGCCGTGTTCATTCGACCCCTCTCCCTAGCTGCAGCTTCAGCCGGCACTACGAGACGCCGGCGGGTTCCAGCAGCAGCCGGTGCAGAGAGATTTCGATGGGTCACCGGCCGGGCAGAGACATGACAGCATTGGTAAACCATGCGGGAGGCCCGCAAGAGGCGCCAGCTGGGCCGGTTCACCAAGAGCCGGCGCCCTCCGTTTCGGTAGGGGCAGGAGTGAACTCCAGGACGGCAGGGCTGCCGTGCTTGTCACTGGCTCTGCGGAACGAACAGTTACCTAAGGACTTCAAAGGGCCTCGCAAGGTCCCAAATTACACCGCTGATTTACCCCCAGAGGCCTGGGTAGAGAGCTATGAACTGGCCATGGAGATGCTGGATGTTAGTGAGGCGGTTTGTGCCAAGTACTTCATCATGATGCTTGAAGGTCCGGCTCGCACGTGGCTAAAGGGGTTACCACCTAATACTATCAATTCATGGGCAGAGCTTCGGGCCTGGTTCATTAAAAACTTTCAAGGGACGTGCAAGCAGCCTATGACCATTGTGGATCTTGATCACTATTTCAAACAGGAGAACGAGTCGGCCCATCATTGGGTGCGGCGGGTCTCGACGATCATCCACTCTTCAGAGCAGATTATGGTGGCTCAAGCAATACTGATCTTGGAGAAGAATTGCCACTTTGTTCCTCTGAAGCAGAAGCTTGGCCAGCTCAAACATACGTGTCGGGACATGGGAGAGCTCATGACGGCTCTCACCAAATATGCCAACTCTGACAGCATGAAGGATCCAAGTTCTGATGATGAGAAAGCAGGTCAAAGTAAAAAGGGCAACCAAGTCAAGGGCACAGCAAACAATGGTAGCCAGAGCAAGCGCAAGAATCCGGAGGCCGGGCCAGAGCTAGTGGCTAACGTAAACACTCAGCAGAATTACCCCAAAGGCAATAGGAGGTTCAGACCGCCTTTTGGCAAGGACATCTCCACTGTGAACATGGAGGAATTGCTTAAACGACCTTGTCCAAATCACAGTCTGCCTGATAAGCCGGCCAGCCACACATGGGAGAATTGCCATTTCATGCAGTATTTCACGCAGCCTAATAATCGAGATGCTGGTCCGCTAGGCAGTTCAGGACACGGCGACTGAGGAGCCGAGTTTGGATCTAGCGGCTCAGGGCCCAGTCATCCGGGTCAGCATAGTCAAGGAGGACATCAGCCGCATCCTAGCAGCAACAATCAACATCAACAACGTAATCAGTCTGGTTTTCAGAGTAATCCGAAGCAGCTCAGCTCTGGGCAGTACCACGTCTTTACAACCGGCCTCAGCAAGCGGGACCAAAAGTTGCGAAAGCGAGCCGTCAATGCGGTTGGGCCGGCCCTTCCGCAATATTTAAAGTGGTCTGAGTATGACATAACCTGGAGCCGAGAGGATCACCCGCCGTGGGTTGATGACCCGGGGCGGCTGGCTTTGGTTGTAGCCCGCTAAGTGGGCGGATATATCTTAAACAAGGTGCTTATGGATGGCGGAAGCAGTATAAACATCCTGTATTATGACACTTTCCAGTGGATGAAATTTCTTGATAAGGATTTAAAACCGTCATCCACCGTCTTTCATGGTGTGGTCCCGGGTAAGTCGGCACGTCCGGTGGGCCGGATCTCGTTGGAAGTGGCCTTTGGTGATGAGTACAACTATAGGGTGGAATCCTTATGGTTCGAGGTGGTCAAGATCAAGAGTCCTTATCATGCATTGTTTGGACGGCCGGCTTATGCTAAGTTCATGGCCAGGCCCTGCTATGTTTACTTGTAGCTCAAGATGCCCGGCTTAAATGGTACCATTACCGTTCATGGCAACCGTAATACGGCTATTGAGTGTGAAGAAGGGGATGCGGCTTACATAGAGTCCAGTTGCGCTCAGGAGGAGCTTAAGTTCTATAAAGAGAATGTTGACCTGGAGGATATGACCCCGCTGATAAAGCACACCATAGAGGCAGAGCCGCCCCTCAAGTTTTCGGCAGATGATACCAAGACCGTGGACTTCACTCTGGGTGATTCATCTAAACAGTTCATCATTGGAGCTCACATGTATCCCAAATAGGAAAGCGCGCTCATCGAATTCATCCGTGAGAATTGGGACATCTTTGCATGGAAAACTTCTGACATGCCGGTTGTACCGAGAGAGTTCGCTGAGCACAACCTTAATGTGGATTCGAACTTTAAGCTGATTAAACAGTTTTTATGGCGGTTCAATGAGGAGAGGCACAAAGCTATTGCTGAAGAAGTTGCCCTGCTCTTGGCAGCGGGTTTCATCATTGAAGTTTTTCACCCGGAGTGGTTGGCTAACCCGATGCTGGTACTCAAAAAGAATGGCACATGGCGTATGTGTGTGGACTACATGGACCTTAACAAGGCTTGTCCAGCTGATCCATTTTCTCTCCCTCGCATTGATCAGATCATTAATGCTACGGATGGGTGTGAGAGCTTGTGTTTCCTAGATGCATATTCAAGTTATCATCAGATCAAGATGGCGGTTAAAGACCAGGAGAAGACGGCTTTTATTACACCCTTTGGGGCATTTTGCTATGTCTCTATGCCCTTCGGGCTCAAAAGTGCACAAGCGACTTACCAGCGATGCGTGCAGAACTGCCTTCACAGTCAGATTGGTCGTAATGTTCATGCTTATGTAGATGACATCATGGTCAAGTCAAGAAAGAAGGAGACTCTCTTGGAGGATTTGAAGGAAACTTTTGATAATCTCCGGGTCTATAAGATGATGCTTAACCTGACCAAGTGTGTCTTTGGTGTTCCAGCGGGCAAGCTTTTGGGTTTCTTGGTCTCTAAACGTGGTATTGAGGCTAACCCGGATAAAATCAAAGCTATTACCTCTCTAGGAGAGCCGGCTTGCATTAATGATGTCTAGCGCTTGGCAGGGCGGATTGCTGCGTTGAGCCGGTTCATAAGCCGTCTTGGAGAGAAGGCTATTCCTTTGTATCAAATGATGAAAAAGACAGACAAATTTGTCTGGAGTAAGGCGGCAGGTGAAGCACTTGAGGAGCTTAAAAAACGGCTCACTGAGCCGCCAGTGCTGGCCGCTCCGGCTGAAAAAGAGCCGCTACTCCTTTATGTGGAGGCTAATAACCGAGCGGTGAGTGCTGCAATTGTGGTCGAGCGCAAGGAAGCGGAAAGGAGTATCCAGTGCAAAGACCAGTTTATTATGTCAGTGAGGTTCTGACAGAGTCTAAGCAAAGGTATCGACATTGGCAGAAGCTGGTGTATGGGGTTTTCATGGCCAACCGCAAGTTAAAACACTATTTCTTAGGGCATCAGATAACTGTGGTCAGCTCTGCTCCGCTTGGAGACATTATTCAGAACAGAGAAGCTATAGGAAGAATAGCTAAGTGGGCATTGGAACTAGGACCTTTCAATGTGAAATATGTGCCTTGCACAGCTATCAAGTCCCAAGCCCTTGTGGATTTCATAAATGATTGGACGGAGTGTCAGTCCCCCGAGGAAAAACCGGATAACACATACTGGACTATACACTTTGACGGATCCAAGCAATTAAAGGGATCGGGGGCAGAAGTTGTTATGACATCCCCCAAAGGTGATAAGTTTTGTTACGTGCTCCGGCTGATGTTCCCCCTGCACTAACAATGTGGCTGAATATGAGGCTTTGCTTCATGGTCTTCGATTAGCCAAGGAGATGAACTTGAGCCGGGTCAGGTGTTTGGGCGACTCAGATCTGGTGGCTCAGCAAGTTTCTGGCACTTGGGATTCCAAGGACCCGGGGATGACGGCTTATCATCAGGCGGTTGATATCATTGCGCGTCACTTCAAGGGATATCAAGTAGATCACATTGATCATCGCAGAAATGAGGCGGCTGATGCTTTATCACGGTTAGGGTCTCAACGAAAGCCGGTGCCACCCAATGTCTTTCTGGACGTCTTATACCATCCGACTATGAAGACACCTTCAGAAGAGGAGTTGATGGTTCCTGACCCGGAGGCAGAATTAGTGGTGGCTCTACATGCTATTCCAGATTGGACTATTCCTTATTTGGCCTATTTGACCCAGGGCAAGTTACCTGAGGATGAAGACCTAGCCAGGAAGGTCACCTGGCATTCTAAGTCCATGACCATAGCCAACGGTGAATTGCATAAATGCAGTGTGACAGGGGTCTTCCAACGTTGTGTCTCGCCAGAGGAGGGCAGACAAATCTTGAATGAAATTCATGCTGGTGATTGCGGGCACCATGTCGGCTCAAAGTCATTGGTAGCCAAAGCATTCCGCCATGGGTTCTTCTGGTTGACGGCTCACAAAGATGCAGAGGACTTGGTCCGGAAGTGCGACGGCTGTCAGAAGTTTGGCCAACGGGCTCATATTCCGGCTCAAGAATTAAGGATGATACCAATTACTTGGCCGTTTGCGGTCCGAGGGCTTGACATGGTGGGACCTTTCAAAACGTCCAAGGATAAGAAAACACACCTCCTGGTGGCAGTAGACAAGTTCACCAAGTGGGTAGAGGCGGAGCTGGTCAGCAAATGTGATGCGACTACAGCGCTGTTATTCATCAAAAAGTTGATCTACCATTTTGGTTACCCGCACAAAATCATCACTGATAATGGTACAAACCTGTCCAAGGGGGCTATGATTTTTTTGTGACGAAGAGCATATCCGGCTTGATGTTTCATCCCTAGCGCATCCACAATCCAAAGGTCAGGCGGAGCGTGCCAATCAGGAAATTCTAAGAGGGGTTAAACCATGACTTATGGTTCCTTTGCAGAGGATGCCCGAGTGTTGGGTAGAGGAATTACCCTCCGTCTTATGGAGCATCAGAACCACACCTAACAGATCCACGGGTTTCACGCCTTTCTTCATGGTATACGGGGCCGACGCAGTGTTTCCCAGTGACATCCGGCATGACTCGCCAAGGGTGACGGCTTACATTGAGACAGAAAATGAGACGGCACATCAAGACGCGTTGGATGCTTTGGAAGAGGCGCGAGAGCTAGCAGCGGCTCGGTCGGCAATTTATCAACAAGACTTGCGTCGCTATCACAGCCGCAGGGTCAAGACCCGGACATTCTAGGAGGGCGACTTAGTGCTCCGGCTGATTCAAGACCAGAAGAATATGCATAAGCTCTCTCCTCCATGGGAAGGGCCTTTTGTGGTCTGCAGAAATCTCAACAACGGGTCATATTACCTCATCGATATACGAGATGACTCAAATACGGCGGGTGAGGAGACCCGCCGGCCGTGGAACATCGCGCATCTCCGGCCTTATTTCACATAAGGGTGTAGAGACCCTTCATTGTATACTGTCATTGTACAAGTCATAATTATATAAAGAAGTATCATGGCAAAAGTGAAAGACCCGGCTCAGGAAAATGAGTCGTGGCACCAGATGTTACATCGTCAAAGACCCGGCTCAGGAAAATGAGTCGCGGCACCAGATGTTACATCGTCAAAAATCGGCTCAGTAGATGAGCCATGGCGAGGGCGGCTTCCTAACTTTAGCCGGTGCAGCTTCTAACGCCTACCCGCCGGTGTCAAACACCGTATAAAATCGGCTCAGTAGATGAGCCGTGGCGAGGGCGGCTTCCTACCTTTAGCCGGTACAGCTTCTAATGCCTACCCGCAGGTGTCAAACACCGTATAAAATCGGCTCAGTAGATGAGCCATGGCGAGGGCGGCTTCTTACCTTCGGGTATAGCTTCTAACGCCTACCCACCGGTGTCGAACACAGTATTGCTAAAGGGGGCTTCTTACCGACGGGTATCGCTTCTAACACCCTATCGGCCGGCTTTATGCCAAAACTCTGGCTAACATGTTTAGCCGCGGTTGTGAGGGTTTTTTATCGACGGGTAATTAAACATCTCATGACCCGGTGAGGGCGGCTTCTTACCTTAGGGTACAGCTTCTAATGCCTATCCGCCAGCGTTTACGCTGTATTATTACCTCCGGGTATAGCTCGTAATGAGCCAACTTTTCCGACACAAAATTCGGCTAAGTAAATTAGCCGCAGCTTTATGCTACAAAGTTCCGGTTGACATGGTTAGCCGCGGATGGAAATTATGAAGTCTTTTTGGCCGACTCTCGACTTATGAAGAAGAGCCGGTGGAAATCATTAGCCGGAAACGCGTAAAAAGAAGATGGCATTTTGAAAGCCAGAATTTTTCTCAAGGAAGCACAACAAATATCAAAGGACATGTATATTACAAATGCTCTATATAGAGCCCAAAATTGTGAATCAAGTTTTTAAGCCCTCTACTATGGGAGCCGGCTATTACAAAGTGGAACAAAGTTAACTGGCCTCCAGCTCATCCTGCTTCGGCTCTTCGGACGCTTGGATCTGAAGATTATCCATGTTCCAGTTGCAGTCAGCTAAAGCTGCAAAATTCCCTTCTTCAAAGAAAGGAGACGTGTCAAGAGCAGAGGTGAAGAGGTCCTTACTGCGGGCGGGTGTCAAGTCCTTCCATTCATATAGAGGACCGCGAATCCTCTTCTGGTCAGCATCGTAAGCCGCCTGATAGGTGTTCAGGTCGATCTCTTCTGCTAAGATGGAGGCTAAGTATCTGGAGTCCTTGACACACCGGATGTAGTCGGCTTCTGTGAAATCAGAGCCGTCATCCCTCTTGGAGGGGAAGCCTTCCATCATGTCACCCAGAGTAAGCTCCGGCGCAAAGGCCAGACCCCGGCTTATACCTGCGATCGCCCCCTGGCGGGCGGCTGATTTCTTTAACTCGGCGATCTCCTTTGGCATTGTGGAGAAAAGCTCCAAGACCCCTTTGAGATTTGAAGGGATCTTGGCCTTGTACTGAACAGACTTAATGGTGAACATTGCGCCGTAGTAGAGTTGCTCCGCCAGAGTGTAAATAGCTTTCAGAGGTAATAAGCTATCAGTCGCCAGTTGACGGCCTCTAGGACCTGCATGAGCCGGAGATTTTCACGATAAGTCGCCAGTTCAGATGTCATAAACAGCAATTATAGATAACTTATTAAAGAGCTCACCGAAGAGGGCGGCTTTCATCTTGGTGATGTGACATTTCAGAGACTGCAACTCGTCAGAGACGATCATCAGCCGTTGGTCAGCATCGTCTTCCCGCTTGGTAAGAGTGGCCTTCTCATCTATGGCGAACTCTTTAAAGGCAGCAAACTCCTGTTGGGGAACGTCGCATGGGAAACAAAAATTTTCCTACGCACACGCAAACCTATCCATGGTGATGAGCATCTACGAGAGGGAGAGTGGATCTACATACCCTTGTAGATCGCTAAGCGGGAAGCGTTAAGAAACGCGGTTGGTGTAGTCGAACATCTTCGCGATCCAAATCGCCGAGCGTCCCGCGATCTCATCACGATCCGTCCCGCGATCCAATCACGATACGTCCCGTGAACTCATCACGATCCGTCCCGCGATCTCATCACGATCCGTCTCACGATCTTGATCACGATCTGTCCCGCGAACTCATCACGATCCGTTCCACGATCTCATCACGAACCGTCTCGCGATCTCGATCACGGTCCTTCCGATCTAGCGCCGAACGGACGGCACCTCCGCGTTCAGCACACGTGCAGCTTGATGACGATCTCCACCGTCTTGATCCAGCAAGAGGAGGTGGATAGGAGAGAGAGTTCACCGGCAGCGTGACGGCGCTCCGGTGATGGTGGTGGAGCAATTCCGGCAGGGCTTCGCCTAAGCGCTGCGGAAAACCGATCTAGAGGAGAAACTGTGCACCGGTGAAACGGGTAGCACGTGGCCGGAAATTCTGTCCAAAAACCACCCAATCCACTAGTATATATAGGAGGAGAGGAGAGGAGAGGCAGCCAAGGCCTTTGGGTCGGCCGAAATAGGAGGTGGGAAGAAATCCTACTTCACCTCCAATCCTAGTTGGAGTAGGATTGCCTCCTATTGGCTGATTTTCCACTTTTTGCTTTAGGACTTTCTCTCCTGCGCCATGGGCCTTTGTGGCTGTTTTCCCAGCCCACTAAGGGCTGGTTATTATTCTCCCACAGCCCATGGACCTCTTGGGGTCGAAATACCCCTCCCGGAGGTCCTCCGGTACACTACCGGTACTCCCGGTACAATACCGATACTCCCGGTACACTACCGATGAGCCCGAAACTTTTCCGGAAACCAAACTGGGACTTCCTATATATGAATCTTTACCTCCGGACCATTCCGGAGCTCCTCGTGACGTCCGGGATCTCATCCGGGACTCCGAACAACCTTCGGTCACCACCATACATAACTCTACACTACCGAAACGTCACCGAACCTTAAGTGTGCAGACCCTGCGGGTTCGAGAACTATGTAGACATGACCGAGACACCTCTACGGTCAATAACCAATGGCGGGACCTGGACGTCCACATTGGTTCCTACATATTCTACGAAGATCTTTATCGGTCGAACCTCTATGTCAAGGATTCAGTTAATCCCGTATAACGTCCCCTTTGTTCTTCGGTATGTTACTTGCCCGAGATTCGATCGTCGGTATCTCCATACCTAGTTCAACCTCGTTACTGGCAAGTCTCTTTACTCGTTCCGTAATACAAGATCCCGTAACTAACAATTAGTCACATTGCTTGCAAGGCTTATTGTGATGTTGCATTACCGAGTGGGCCCCGAGATACCTCTCCGTTACACGGAGTAACAAATCCCAGTCTCGATCCATGCCAACTCAACAAACACCATCGGAGATACCTGTAGAGCACCTTTATAGTCACCCAGTTACGTTGCGACGTTTGATACACACAAGGCACTCCTCCGATATCCGTGAGTTGCATGATCTCATGGTCATAGGAACATATACTTGACATGCAGAAAACAGTAGCAATAAACTGACACGATCATATGCTATGTTTGTAGTTTGGGTCTTATCCATCACATCATTCTCCTAATGATGTGATCCCGTTATCAAATGACATCTCATGTCCATGGCTAGGAAACCTTAACCATCCTTTGATCAACGAGCTAGTCCATTAGAGGCATACTAGGGACATGGTTTTGTCTATGTATCCACACATGCATTTAAGTCTCCGATCAATACAATTATAGCATGGATAATAAACGATTATCATGAACAAGGAAATATGATAATAACTAATTTATTATTGCCTCTAGGGCATATTTCCAACAGTCTCCCACTTGCACTAGAGTCAATAATCTAGTTCACATCACCATGTGATTCGCATTGTTATGAATCTAACACCCAATGAGTTTTGGGGCTCGATCATGCTTTGCATGTGAGAGAGGTCTTATAGTCAACGGGTCTGCGATATTCAGATCCGTGTGTACTTTGCAAATCTCTATGTCAAACCGTAAACACTGCTACCACACTCCACTTGGTACTATTTCCAAATGGCTGCTCCACTATACGTATCCAGATTGCTACTACTAGTCATCTGGATAGGTGTTAAAGCTTGCATCGACGTAACTCTTTACGACGAACTCTTTATCACCTCCATAATCAAGAAACATTTCCTTAGTCCTCTGGTTACTAAGGATAATTCCGACCGCTGTCCAGTGATCCACTCCTGGACCACTCTTGTACCCCCTGACAGACTCGTGGCAAGGCACACATAGGTGCGGTACACAGCATGGCATAATATAGAGCCTATGGCTAAGGCATAGGGGACGACATTCATCCTTTCTCTTTCTTCTGCCGTTGTCGAGCTTTGAGTCTCACTCAACTTCACACCTTACAAATCAGACGAGAACTATTTCTCTGGCTGATCCATTTTGAACTCTTTCAAAATCTTGTCAAGGTATGCACTCATTGAAAGTCTCATCAAGCATCTTGATCTATCTCTATAGATTTTGATGCTCAACAATTAGGTAGCTTTATCCAGGTCTTCATTTGAAAAACACTTTTCAAACAACCTTTTATGCCTTCCAGAAATTCTACATTATTTCCGATCAACAATATGTCAACCACATATACTTATCAGAAACTCTATAGTGCTCCCATTCACTTTATTGCAAATACAAGTTTCTCGTAAACTTTGTATAAACTACAAAAACTTTGATCACCTCATCAAAGTGTATATTCCAACTCCGAGATGCTTGCTTCAGTCCATAGAAGGATCACTGAAGCTCTCTCATCTTTTAGCATCCTTAGGACTGACAAAACCTTCTGGTTGTATCACATACAACCTTTCCTTAAGTAAACCGTTAAGGAAACGACGTTTTGACATCCATCTGCCAGATTTCGTAATTGAAAATGCAGCAACTGCTAACATAATTCCAACAGACTTTTAGCATCGCTACGAGTGAGAAAGCCTCCTCGCAGTCAACTCCTTGAACTTGTCACAAACAACTTTGCAACAAGTCGAGCTTTACAAATGGTGACATTCACCATCAGTGTCTGTCTTCATTCTAAAGGTCCATTTGTACTCAACGACCTGCCGTCTAACGAGCAAGTCTACCAAAGTCTATACTTGGTTTTCATAAATGGATCCTATCTCGGATTTCATGGTCTCTAACCATTTGTCGGAATCCGGGCCCATCATCGCTTCTCCATAGCTCGTAGGTTCATCGCTGTCCAACAACATGACCTCGAAGACAGGGTTGTCGTACCGCTTAGGAGCAGTACACATCCTTGTCGACCCACGAAGTTCGATAGTAACTTGATCCTGAAGCTTCATGATCATCATCATTAACTTCCTCTTCAACTAACGTAGGCTTCACAGAAACATCTTTCTGCGCTGCGCTACTCTCTGGTTGAACAAAGGTTTAACAACCTCATCAAGTTCTATCTTCCTCCCACTCAATTCTTTCGAGAGAAACCTTTCCTCGAGAAAGGATCCGTTTTAGTAACAACCACTTTGCACTCGGATCTGAGATAGAAGGTTCACCCAACTGATCTTAGGGTATTCTATGAAGATGCATTTGTCCGCCTTGGGTTCGACCTCATTAGGTGAAAACATTTTTCACACAAGTGCCGCAGCCCCAAGTATTAAGAAACGACAGCTTAGGTTTCTATCAAACCATAATTCATATGGTGTCATCTCAACGGATTTAGATGGTGCCCTATTTAAAGTGAATGTAGTTGTCTCTAATGCATAACCCCAAAATTATAGTAGTAAAACGACAAGAGACATCATAGCACGCACCATGTCCAATAGAGCATAACTATGATGTTCGGACACACCATCACACTATGGTGTTCCAGGTGGCGTTTAGTTGTGAAACAACTTTCACATTGTCTTAAGTTGTATGCCAAACTCGTGACTCAGATATTCACCTCCACGATCATATCGCAGTCATTTTTATCTTTTTGTCACGATGATCTTTAAACTTCACTCTGAATTTGCTTGAACCTTTCAAACGATTCAGACTTGTGTTTCATTAAGTAAATATACACTATATCTACTCAAATCATCAGTGAAGGTAAGAAAATAACGATATCCACTGCACACTACAAGACTCACTAGATTGCATACATCAACATGTATCATTTCCAATGAATCACTTGCCCGCTCCATCCAACGGGGTCCTTTAGTCATCTTGCCCAAGAGGCATGGTTCGCATGTCTCAACCGATTCGAAATCGAATGAGTCCAAATATCCATCAGCATGGAGTTTCTACATGCGCTTTATACCAATATGACATTTAGCGGCAGTGCCACAAGTATGTGGTACTATCATTATTAACTTTGTATCTTTTGACATCAATGTTATGAACATGTGTAATACTACGATCAAGATTTCAACAAACCATTCTCACTGGGTGCATGACCATTGAAGGTATTATTCATGTAAACAGAATAACCATTATTCTCTAACTTAAATGAATAACCGTATTGCAATAAACATGATCTAATCATGTTCATGCTCAACGCAAAACACCAAATAACATTTATTTAGGTTCGTCACTAATCCTGAAGGTAGAGAGAGCGTGCGATGTTGATCACATCAACCTTGGAAACACTTCCAACACATATCGTCACCTCACCCTTAGCTAGTTCTCCGTTTATTCCGTAGCTTTTATTTCGAGTTACTAACATTTAGCAACCGAACCGGTATCCAATACCCAGGTGCTACTAAGAGTACTAGCAAGGTACACATTAGTAACTCGTATATCAAATATACTTCTATCAATGTTGCCAGCCTTCTTATCTACCAAGTATCTAGGGTTGTTCCGCTTCAGCGACCTCTCACCTCATAATAGAAGCACTTAGTCTCGGGTTTGAGTTCAACTTTGGGTTGCTTCACTGGAGCAGCAACTGACTTGCTATCCATGAAGTTTCCCTCCTTGATCTTGCCCTTTTCGAAACTAGTGGTTTGATTAACCATCAACACTTGACGCTCCTTCTTGATTTCTACCTTCGCGGTGTCAAACATCGCGAACAGCTCAGGGATCAATACTTCTATCCCTGGTGTATTATAGTTCATCACTTAAGTTCTAGTAGCTTTAGTGACAGTGACTTGGAGAACTATATCAATCACTATCTTATCTGGAAGATCAACTCCCACTTGATTCAAGCGATTGTAGTACCCAGACAATCTGAGTACATGCTCAACGATTGAGCTATTCTCCTTCATCTTACAGGCAAAGAATCTTGTTGGAGATCTCATATCTCGCAACACAGGCACGAGCCTGAGATCACAATCTCTGCCCCTAGAACATCTCATATGTTCCGTGACGTTCAAAACGTTTCGGAGCCTCAATTCTAAGCCGTAATGCATGACGCACAAAACTATCAAGTAGTCATCGAAACGTGCCTGTCAGATGTTCACAACATCTATAGACGACGCTAGAGGGGGTGGCGCACCGAGCGGTGCATTAAGGACATAAGCCTTCTGTGCAGCAATGAGGACAATCCTCAGATCACGGACCCAGTCCGCAATATTGCTACCAACATCTTTCAATTCTATTTCTCTAGGAACATATAAAAATACAAGGGAGCCACAACGCGAGCTAGTAATCTACAACATAATTTGCAAAGACACTTTGACTATGTTCATGATAATGAGTTCAATTAATCATATTATTTAAGAACTCCCACTCAAATTGACATCCCTCCGATCATTCGAGTGATACATGATCCAAATTCACCAACTCAAGTCCGATCATCACGTGAGTTGAGGTGGCTGCAATGGTGAACATCATTATGTTGATCATATCTACTATATGACTCATGTTCGACCTTTCGGTCTCTCGTGTTCCGAGGCCATGTCTGTACATGCTAGGCTCGTCAAGTTTAACCCGAGTGTTCTGCGCGTGCAAATCTGGCTTGCACCCGTTGTATGTGAACGTAGAGTCTATCACACCCGATCATCACGTGGTGTCTCAACACGACGAACTTTCGCAACGGTGCACACTCGGGGAGAACACAGTTCATCTTGAAATTCAAGTGAGGGATCACCTTATAATGCTACCGCCGTACTAAGCAAAACAAGGTGCATAAAAGGATTAACATCTCATGCAATTCATAAGTGACATGATATGGCCATGAACTTGTGTTTAAGATCTCCATCTTCGAAACACCGGCATGATCTCCATCGTCACCGGCACAACACCATGATCTCCATCATCTTGATCTCCATCAATGTGTTGCCATTGGGGTTGTGGCGCCAGCCCTGCTTCTACTTCTATTGCTACTGCTTAGCGATAAAGTAAAGCATTACATAGCGCTTAATGATTGACACGCAGGTCATACAATAATTAAAGACAACCCTATGGCTCCTGCCGGTTGCCGTACTCAACGACATGCAAGTCGTGAAATTCTATACATCACATGATCATCTCATACATCACATATATCTCATCATGTAATTGGCCATATCACATCACAACATACCCTGCAAAAACAAGTTAGACGTCCTCTAATTGTTGTTGCATGTTTTACGTGGCTGCTATGGGTATCTAGCAAGAACGATTCTCACCTACGCATAAACCACAACGGTGATACACTAGTTTGCTTTTCAACCTTCTCAAGGACCGCCTTTGTCGAATCCGATCCAACTAAAGTGAGAGAAACTGTCACCCGCAAGCCATCTAGGCAACAAGTTGCGTCGAGGGAACCGGTCTCTCGTAAGCGTACGAGTAATGTTGGTCCGGGCCGCTTCATCTCACAATCCCGCTGAACCAAAATACGACCAAGGGAGGAAGCAATCTAAGCATCAACGCCCACAAACCTTTTGTGTTCTACTCGAGATCTCATCGAACCATCAACCTAGCTCTGATACCACTGTTGGGGAACGTCGCATGGGAAACAAAAATTTTCCTACGCACACGCAAACCTATCCATGGTGATGAGCATCTACGAGAGGGAGAGTGGATCTACATACCCTTGTAGATCGCTAAGCGGGAAGCGTTAAGAAACGCGGTTGGTGTAGTCGAACATCTTCGCGATCCAAATCGCCGAGCGTCCCGCGATCTCATCACGATCCGTCCCGCGATCCAATCACGATACGTCCCGTGAACTCATCACGATCCGTCCCGCGATCTCATCACGATCCGTCTCACGATCTTGATCACGATCTGTCCCGCGAACTCATCACGATCCGTTCCACGATCTCATCACGAACCGTCTCGCGATCTCGATCACGGTCCTTCCGATCTAGCGCCGAACGGACGGCACCTCCGCGTTCAGCACACGTGCAGCTTGATGACGATCTCCACCGTCTTGATCCAGCAAGAGGAGGTGGATAGGAGAGAGAGTTCACCGGCAGCGTGACGGCGCTCCGGTGATGGTGGTGGAGCAATTCCGGCAGGGCTTCGCCTAAGCGCTGCGGAAAACCGATCTAGAGGAGAAACTGTGCACCGGTGAAACGGGTAGCACGTGGCCGGAAATTCTGTCCAAAAACCACCCAATCCACTAGTATATATAGGAGGAGAGGAGAGGAGAGGCAGCCAAGGCCTTTGGGTCGGCCGAAATAGGAGGTGGGAAGAAATCCTACTTCACCTCCAATCCTAGTTGGAGTAGGATTGCCTCCTATTGGCTGATTTTCCACTTTTTGCTTTAGGACTTTCTCTCCTGCGCCATGGGCCTTTGTGGCTGTTTTCCCAGCCCACTAAGGGCTGGTTATTATTCTCCCACAGCCCATGGACCTCTTGGGGTCGAAATACCCCTCCCGGAGGTCCTCCGGTACACTACCGGTACTCCCGGTACAATACCGATACTCCCGGTACACTACCGATGAGCCCGAAACTTTTCCGGAAACCAAACTGGGACTTCCTATATATGAATCTTTACCTCCGGACCATTCCGGAGCTCCTCGTGACGTCCGGGATCTCATCCGGGACTCCGAACAACCTTCGGTCACCACCATACATAACTCTACACTACCGAAACGTCACCGAACCTTAAGTGTGCAGACCCTGCGGGTTCGAGAACTATGTAGACATGACCGAGACACCTCTACGGTCAATAACCAATGGCGGGACCTGGACGTCCACATTGGTTCCTACATATTCTACGAAGATCTTTATCGGTCGAACCTCTATGTCAAGGATTCAGTTAATCCCGTATAACGTCCCCTTTGTTCTTCGGTATGTTACTTGCCCGAGATTCGATCGTCGGTATCTCCATACCTAGTTCAACCTCGTTACTGGCAAGTCTCTTTACTCGTTCCGTAATACAAGATCCCGTAACTAACAATTAGTCACATTGCTTGCAAGGCTTATTGTGATGTTGCATTACCGAGTGGGCCCCGAGATACCTCTCCGTTACACGGAGTAACAAATCCCAGTCTCGATCCATGCCAACTCAACAAACACCATCGGAGATACCTGTAGAGCACCTTTATAGTCACCCAGTTACGTTGCGACGTTTGATACACACAAGGCACTCCTCCGATATCCGTGAGTTGCATGATCTCATGGTCATAGGAACATATACTTGACATGCAGAAAACAGTAGCAATAAACTGACACGATCATATGCTATGTTTGTAGTTTGGGTCTTATCCATCACATCATTCTCCTAATGATGTGATCCCGTTATCAAATGACATCTCATGTCCATGGCTAGGAAACCTTAACCATCCTTTGATCAACGAGCTAGTCCATTAGAGGCATACTAGGGACATGGTTTTGTCTATGTATCCACACATGCATTTAAGTCTCCGATCAATACAATTATAGCATGGATAATAAACGATTATCATGAACAAGGAAATATGATAATAACTAATTTATTATTGCCTCTAGGGCATATTTCCAACAACTCCGCCTTAACTTTAACTAGCTCTTCGGTCAAGAGCTGACATCTCTCATCAGTGGCGCTCCGAGCAGCCTGTTGATCAGCCAAATTGGTCTTTAAACCGGCCATCTGTGAGCCGACCTCAGTCAAGGATTCCTCCAAACGTTTAAAAGCAGAGATTAAGACGGACAAGTCTCAAACAGATTGCAAGCAATATGCCTGACACTTGGGGGCTAATGTTTTTCAGAAGCTCCGGATCAACTTTGAACAAGCTTGAGCCGGCCCTTGGGGCCTACTATCTAGCTCTTTAAAAAACAATGTTCTGATAAAAGCTCCGACTCAAACTTTGAGCAAGCTTGAGCCGGCCCTTGGGGGCTACTATCTATCTCTACAAAAATTTATTGTTTCCTCAGTAGGCCCGACTCAAAAGAAAGTTTGAGCCGGCCCTTGGGGGCTACTGACGGCTTTTCTGGTTACCTTCTACAACATCAATTTCTCTATAAAGCAGCTAAGCAAAGCCCCGGTTCAATATGATTAAGCCGGCGCTTGGGGGCTACGTGGGAATATAAAGGAGGAAAAGAGTACCTCATATTTCTGCTTCATGAGGTTAACCAGTTGAAGCTCCAGGTCTCGGCTGGTGGAAAGGAGGATCATATAGCCAACATGAAGCTCCTCAGCTGACATCTTCTCCATGGCGGAAGGTTCAAAATCAAGCTTCTTAGAAGTTTTAGCTATGTCGCCCTTCTTGGACAGCACGTGAGCCGGGGGAGAATGCGACCCGGCGCCAGTGACTTCAACCTTAGGGTCAGTCGTGTCCTTGGCTGCCTGGGCAGGACTCGGCGGCTGGTCAGGACTCGGCCGCTTGGCAGGACTCTTCATTCGGCTGTCAGGGATGATGTCGCCAGCGGCCGGTTCAGCGGAAGTAGCTGGGACATCTTCAGCCGGCTGCGGCTCATCCGGCCTCGAAGGTTCCGGCTCAGGAGCAGCAGGGCCAAGAGAGGACCTGTTGGTCTTCCGGCATTTGGCTTGAGCCCTGGAAAGTGTGAGGATTAGAACCCAACGGATGCTATGGCGGCTCAAAAAGCCGGAGATCATAGTGGAAAGTACTTATAGCGGGTTAATCTTGGGAGGCGGCAGAGCAGTCGCAGAAGAGTCGCCAGAAGAGGGTGATTTCTGAGACAAGGCAAAGAAAAGATGAGACAGCATTAAGGATGCAAATTAAAATTAGCTAAACGAAAATACATACCTCTGCGGGGCGCTTCTTCGGGGCTGGCGAGTTTGGTAAGCCGGACATCAGTTTAGAAGAACCGGCTCTCCAGGTCTGGCGACGTTTAATCTGTTGTTGCTTCTTCAAAAGAAAATCGGGAGCCAGATAAGCGAGAGGATGAGAAAGAGGAACCTTTTTAATAACCCGCCGTGGCTCTCGGGGGACAAAGTGTTCTAAGTCAGAAGAAATATAGATTACCTCAGGAGCGTTGGTGTGACTAGTCTCAGCGTTGTCCTGTGAGTAAGACACGGGTAAGTAAAATAAGGTAACAAAAATGGCAGAAAGCAGTCAAAATTTACCTCTGAGCTGGAGGACGGCGGCGACTCAAACCAATCCTCTCGTGGGATGGTCTTCTTGGACTTCTTGGTCAGAGTCTTCTTCTTGGGTTTCTTCAAGGGGGGGACATACTCTCTTTTCCAGAAATCAGAGTCGGCCTGGAAAGGTAAGCCGGTTAAACAATAATAAGTTAGGAAAGTACAAAGTAATAAGGATAAGAAGAGGAGAAGAGTCTCCTTACATCTGGAGCCGGATTGTTGGCACTAAAAGGTGCCAGGCCAATTTCGCTACATGATCCGGAAGCTTCATGGACAAGGCTCCGGATGGCGAGGGTAATGTCATTCTCTGTCAGTGTGGATCGGCTGAAGCATAATGAGCTATCATACTTGCCTTCATATTCGCACATGAGCCGGCTTCTATGGCTCAAAGGCATAATCCGCCATGAAATCTAGCAGCGGATCAGGTCCAGCCCGATTAAGCCACTGGCCATGAGAGCCTTGATCTTGGCATGAGCCGGCTCGTACTTCGCACGCTCTGAAGCTGATAACTGGCCAGGAAGCTCTGAGGTTGTTTTAAGCTGGGAAGGACGATAACCCGACAATGGACGCTAGTTCTCAGGAGAGGTGTCCTTGCAATAGAACCAGGTCTTGTTCTAGTCCTTGGGGTGACTCGACATCTGCGTGGCTGGAAAGATGATATCTCTACGCCATTGGATGGAGATGCCTCCAAGCTCTAGACTCGGACCGGCTTTCACTTCAGTTTGCCGGTTAGCGTAGAAGAACTCTCGAAATAATCCTACAAACGGCCTGACTTGAAGGTAAGCTTCACAGAGCACTTGGAAGTTGCATATGTTTGAGACGGAGTTGGGGGCCAAGTCTTGCGGGTGAAGCTTATAACAGTGAAGGAAGTCCCAAAAGAATTTTGAGCCAGGAGGCACGAACCCTTGTTCAATATGGTCAGAAAAGACCACCACTTCACCTTCTTGAGGATTGGGCCTTGTCTCATCACCCGAGACCCGCCAGCTAATGACTTCCTTGGGAGGAAGAGTACCCGCGTGAAGAAAATCCGACAAAAAGTCCTCTGTGATGCACGACCCAACCCAGTTGCACGAATTGGAGGCGCGAGACATGCAGGCGGCTTAAAAGGCTGTGCAAGTTAAAAGTGTGGCGGGTCAGGTGAAAATCAAGTATCTACGGTGGCTTGCAAATTTAAAAGTCCTGCCATGGTCCGGCTGATGAGAGCCGGAGAGACCTAGCGGGTCAACAAGGAAAGGGGGAAGAGAAAAAATTGGCTAAATCCCAGAAAACAGGTTTCGCAAACTACCGCTACAATTACGGATCTACAAAAGCAGGAAAAAAGTGTCTAATTCTTGACCTAGAGAAGAACACACGAAACAGGAGAAAGAGAAGAGAGCCACGATGATCCACGCATTGCGCACGGCCGCCCCGTATGCGGCAGCATGGCAAGGATGCGCGTTAAGGGCATCAAACGGCGTCGGGAGTACACCGACGATGGCATGGACGGAGCCCGAGCGGCAGCTGCGGGGCTTTCGCAAACCCTACCACGGTGGCGATGGATCTAATGAAGAAGCTTGGACTTACTGATGATGGAGCGGCAGACACGGAAGAGAGGATGGAACAACACAGGTTGATGCAACGGCCTGGTTGACGACGAGGTGAAGACGGCGTCGGAGCAGAGTGCGCCGGAGCAGGAGCGGACGCGTCTAGAGGAAGAAGATGGAAACGCGAGCAGGAAGAAGGAAATGACCGTTCATAGCGGTCCTATTTAAAAGGGAAAACGGTCAGGCGCAAGAATCAAGGCGACAGAGATCATTCGGCCGAGGCGGGCGCCTCGATTCTCGGGCCAACCATTTAATACGCGATTTTGTTGGTACGTCAGCGGATCGTTTGGGCAAAGCTCACGTGATGTCACGGTGGGTCATCGCCGAGCGACTCATTAAGAGACGGAAGAAGAGGATGAAGTGAGCAAGCTCAAATCAACCTGGGGCCTAATGTTGGGGATATAACACCACGGTGAGACCCGCCTGGGAGGTTCTGGGTTAAATTGGATGGCTCATAACCAGCCCAAGAGTAAGCTGTCGTGGCAGGAGGGCCCAACAAGAGTAGCGGCTCGCAGGATGGGCCATGAGGTGACCCGGATGAGAAGACCCGGGCGTGTAAGCCGCCCGGGAATGGCTCGGACAAGATAGATCAGAGAAGATAGAGGCAGACTCGGACATGTAACGAGAGTCGATCATGAACCTGTATGACCCGTGGTCTTGACTCCCTATATAAAGGCGAGACCCGGGGTGGCTTAGAGGTTAGGTTATTGAGAACCAGGTCAAGATTTAGCTCCCTTGTAATCGAATCAAACAAGAAATAACAAACACAAGCAGGACGTAGGTTGTTACCTCGCCACGAGGGGCCGAACCTGGGTAAACCGTGTCCTTCGTCCCTAACAACCCCTTTGAGCATACCACGTTAGCGATGGCCTCGAATCCAAGTCCGTTGACCCAGACATTTGCCGTGATAAATCCACGATGGTCTTCGAAGTCTTTGGGTCCAACTTCCTCGGCAACAGCGCAATCTATCGTCGCAAATAAAAGCGATAAAAATAATCATCGCACAAAAACAAAGCAGTCAAGCCACTAATAAAAATGCTACCCTATTCTGATAAATAGTAGGGACTATAGCAAAAATGTTTGTTTAAGGTTTTGAACTAAAAAGGATTTAAAAAAATATTTAAAACAGGGGGTGATATTGCCAAATAGGGGTTTTAAAATAAAACAATATATAAAAGTTTTTCAAATATTTTTACAAGTGGCACCTATAAATTCTATGGAATATAATAATAATTCAGGTGAAAAAATAATTGGAATTATATTTAATTTGTGCCCTCTGGAATTTTTTGTAATCAAACAGGAAAAAGAAAAAAGAAAAGTGCACTATGCCTCTCGGGCCAGAAGCACCGAGGTAGAGCCGGCCCAAAGGGGAGCCAGCCCAGGCTGAGACGGCGCGCACGACAGCCGTCGGGTTCGAACCCGACAGGCGGGCCCTTCCTGTTGGTGGCACAAGGGGTAGGTGAGTATGACAGGCGGGGCCTGCTTCTCATCTCCTACCTCACGATTAGGGGCTCGGGGAGGCTCACCGGCGGCGACTCCAGTGGCCATTCACCATGAGGAAGGCACGGGGAGGCTCAGGGAGGTTCCGCCGTTCGCTTGGGCACGACGGTGGTCGCCGGAGGACCGAGGTTCACCGGCGACGTGAATCCACGGCGGAGGACTTCAGGAAGTGGACGGTCTGGCCGTGCTGAGCTGCAAACGAAGCGGAGGGGAGGAGGGATCACTCTAGGATGGAGAGGGAGGCATAGAGGAAGAAGAATGAGCACCGGGGACACCGCGTAGCACGAGATCAATGACGATCCTTGACGGTGGAGCACAGGTCCGATTCGGGTGCAAGGGCCATCGGGGCTTGCGGGGGTGGAGCGGGTGCTCGTCTGGGTGCGAAGAGAGGCGACAAAGGAGGAGAGGGAGGTCCGGGCCCCTATATATAGGCGAGGGCGGAGGCAGGAAGGTGGCGAGCGTGGGAGAGCTCGAGTGCTCACCATCGAGCCACGACAACCAAGGAGGGGGCGCAGGCGGTGCTGGGGGGGGGGGTCCACAGGGTTTGCTCTGGAGGGGGGCGGACAAGCAGAGGGGGCGAGGACACGTTCGTGCGAGCCCGGGCATTGGCCGAGAGGGGCGGCCGTGTCGCGCGTGCGGGGAGGCCACTAGAGAGGGAGAGAGGAGGGGGAGACGACCGACAGGGAGGTGCGGACATCGAGGGGGCTCGGTGGCATGCTCTCCTGGCCCGAGGTGGTCGGGGAATCAGGATGTGGGGCAGCTACAGTGCGGGAGTGCACAGTAGCGCGCTCCAGAGCGCCCAAATGGCATGCCATGGCATGCTATTGGCGTTTTGGGCATGGCCACTTGTGTCCAGGGGCTCTAGGGGGGCCTAGGCTAGGGCATTTTAGCATTGGATGCCCTGGAAAGCTAGTAGAATAAGAGAGGAGGGGAACTAGAGGTGTTTCGCTGCTGTCCAGAGATGAAATGGGGGGTTTAGCCCACCTCCCAATGACTTGAGGACTTGGTTTTTTTACTGGAGGTGCTTGGGCACTGCAGGAGATGTGGTAAAGATTTGGGGGCAAGGGTAAAAGAGGAAGGGGTGGAATTAGTGACTTTACTATTTCACCAGAAGGTGTTTGATGGGGTTTTGGACAAGAAAAATTTACCATCTTATAGAGATATTTACCAGGGTCAAATGCTAGGCAAAAATGATATGATTCACCAAGTTTGAGCCCAAGGGGGAAAAGTTGACAATGGAAACTTGGTAAACTCTAGAAACTAACAGAATCAGGTTTCTGCAGATCTAGTGATGCTCGGCTTTTACCCTTGATGCACCACTTAGTGTGGAACCACTATTTGGACATTAGAGCATGCCCACAAAGTTTGGGGTCAAGGGGAAAAACTTTATAATGAAAAGTTGCTCAAATTTGGATCCGGACAAGGAGGGTTTTGGGATGGTTTGAGGAATGAAATCAACTTGGATTGAGATGAAACTTTGCAAGATCATCAGTTATGATAGTGTTGACTTGCTGGAATTTTCCTGGAATTTATTGAGAATATTTCTTATATAAATATTTCAAAAGTTTGATTTGAACAAAAAGGGTTTTGAGGGGTTTTGCCCATGATTTGATCATGCCCTTGTGTTGGAACTCATATAAATGGAAAATATGTGTCCAGTGAGTTTCCCTAATTTTTCTCAAATATTTTAAAAGCATTTAAATATTTTTTTCCTATGAAAGGCCATTTCTGGTCTTAAGAAAAAGCCTTTAATAAAATATAAGAATAATCTTTAAAATTAATATTTGGTGGTTTTGGAAAGTATTATATATATTAGGTTTGAAGTAAAGCTTTTGGGGAAGAAGAATCCACCCAATTTGAGGACTTGCAGTGCAAACCTCATTTCAGGGTGTTTTGAGAACCTAATTTGAATAAATCATTTTTGGTTAAAACAAAATTTGATAAAACTAGTTTTGGGCACTATTCACATGGCATGATCATTGGGCAAGAGGTTTGGGTCAAGGAATATGAATATGAAGTGGAATAGAATCTAGGATTTCCACAACCACAATCATCAAGCAAGCAAACATCATTGCAAACAAGCACAAGCACTTTGAAAAAGTTTTAGTTGGCTCCAAATTTTATAAACCCAAACATATCAAGGTGATACAAACACAGGGTGTGACACAAAGTTGTCATTTCTTAAAGTTTGGGGATGTGATGCTTATGTCAAAAAGCTTCAGCCTGAAAAGCTGGAACCCAAAGCGGAGAAATGAGTCTTCATAGGATACCCGAAAGAGACAGTTGGGTATACCTTCTATCTCAGATCTGAAAGCAAAGTGCTTGTCGCTAAAAACGGAACATTTCTTGAGAAAGGGTTTCTCTCGAAAGAATTGAGTGGGAGGAAAATAGAGCTTGATGAGGTTATTAAACCTTTACTTCAACCAGAGAGTAGCGCAGCGCAGAAAGATGTTTCTGTGGAACTACTACAATTGAAGAGGAAGTTAATGATGATGATCATGAGGCTTCGGATCAAGTTACTATTGAACCTCGTAGGTCGACAAGGGCGCGTACTGCTCCTGAGTGGTACGACAACCCTGTCTTGGAGGTCATGTTGTTGGACAACAATGAACCTATGAGCTATGAAGGAGCGATGATGGGCCCGGATTCCGAGAAATGGTTAGAGGCCATGAAATCTGAGATGGGATCCATGTATGAAAACAAAGTATGGACTTTGGAAGTATTACCTGAAGGGCGAAAGGCCATTCAGAACAAATGGATCTTTAAGAAGAAGACGGACGCGGATGGTAATATCACCGTATATAAAGCTCGACTTGTGGCAAAGGGTTTTTCACAAGTTCAAGGAGTTGAATACGAGGAGACCTTCTCACCCGTAGCGATGCTTAAGTCTGTCATAATCATGTTAGCAATAGCTGCATATTTCGACTATGAAATTTGGCAGATGGATGTCAAAACAACGTTCCTCAACAGTTTCCTTGAGGAAGAGTTGTATATGATGCAACCAGAAGGTTTTGTCGATCCAAAGAATGCTGACAAAGTTTGCAAACTCCAGTGATCCATTTATGGACTGGTGCAAGCATCTCAGAGTTGGAATAAGCGCTTTGATGAGGTGATCAAAGCATTTGGTTTTATACAAGTTTATGGAGAAGCTTGTATTTACAAGAAAGTGAGTGGGAGATCTATAGTGTTTCTAATATTATGTGTGGATAACATATTGCTGATTGGAAACAATATAGAAATGCTAGAAAGCATGAAGGAATATTTGAACAAGAGTTTTTCAATGAAGGACCTCGGAGAAGCTGCTTTCATATTAGGCATTAACATCTATAGAGATAGATCGAGACGCTTGATAGTACTTTCACAAAGCACATACCTTGATAAAGTTTTGAAGAAGTTCAAAATAGATCAGTCCAAGAAGGGGTTCTTGCCTGTGTTACAAGGTGTGAAGTTGAGTAAGACTCAATGCCCAGTGACTGCACAAGATAGAGAGAAGATGAGTGTCATCCCCTATGCTTCAGCCATAGGCTCTATCATGTATGCAATGCTGTGCACAAGACCCGATTTCATCCTTGCCATAAGTATGGCCGGAAGGTTTCAAAGTGATCCTGGAATGGAGCACTGGACAACGGTCAAGAATATCCTTAAGTACCTGAAAAGGACTAAGGAAATGTTTATCGTTTATGGAGGTGATCAAGAGCTCATCGTAAAGGGTTACATCGATGCAAGCTTTGACACTGATCTGGATGACTCTAAGTCGCAAACCGGATACGTATTTATTGTCAACGGGGCAGCGGTAAGCTGGTGCAGTTCCAAGAAAAGTGTGGTAGCCGATTCTACATGTGAAGCGGAGTACATCGTAGCCTCGGACGCAGCAAAGGAAGGTGTCTAGATGAACCAGTTCATGACAGATCTTGGAGTAGTGCATAGTGCACTAAATCTAATAACTCTGTTCTGTGACAACACTGGTGCCATTGCTGTGGCCAAGGGACTAAGGTTTCACAAGAGGACCATACACATAAAGCGATGCTTCAGTTCCATCTGCGATTGCATCGAGGAGAAGGACGTAAATATTTGCAAAGTGCACACAGATTTGAAATTTGCAGACCCTTGACTAAACCTCTTCCAAGGGCTAAACATGATCAACACCAATACTGTATGGGTGCTCGATTCATTACAATGTAAATCACATAGTGATGTGAGCTAGATTATTGACTCTAGTGCAAGTGGGAGACTGTTGGAAATATGCCCTAGAGGCAATGATAAAATGGTTATTATTATATTTCCTTGTTCATGATAATTGTTTATTATCCATGGTATAATTGTATTGACTGGAAACACATTGCATGTGTGGATATATAGACAACACTTTGTCCTTGGTGTGCCTCTAGTGAACTAGCTCGTTGATCAAAGATGGTCAAGGTTTCTTAGCCATTGCAATGAGATGTCATTTGATAACAAGATCACATCATTAGGAGAATGATGTGATGGACAAGACCCAAACTATAAACGTAGCATATGATCGTGTCAGTTTATTGCTATAGTTTTCTGCATGTCAAGTATATGTTCCTATGACCATGAGATCATGCAACTCACGGACACCGGAGGAGTGCCTTGTGTGTATCAAATGTCACAATGTAACTGGGTGACTATAAAGGTGCTCTACATGTATCTCTGAGGGTGTCTGTTGGGTTGGCATGGATCAACACTGGGATTTGTTACTCCGTGTGACGGAGAGGTATCTCAAGGCCCACTCGGCAATACAACATCACAATAAGCCCTGCAAGCAATGTGACTAAGTGTTAGCCACGATATCTTGTATTATGGAAACGATTAAAGAGACTTGCTGGCAATGAGATTGAACTAGGTACGGAGATACCGACGATCGAATCTCGGGCAAGTAACATACCGAAGAACAAAGGGAACATCATACGGGATTAACTGAATCCTTGACATAGAGGTTCGACCGATAAAGATCTTCATAGAATATGTAGAATCAATATGGGCATCTCGGTCCCTCTATTGGTTATTGACCGTAGAGGTGTCTCGGTCATGTCTACATAGTTCTCAAAGCCACAGGGTCTGCACACTTACGGTTTGGTCTCGTTTTGGTAGTATAGAGTTATGCATGGTGGCGACCGAAGGTTCCTCGGAGTCTCGGATGAGATCCTGGACGTCACGAGGAGATCCGGAATGGTCCAGAGGTAAAGATTGATATATAGGAAGTCCTGATTTGGTCACCGGAGAAGTTTTGGGATCATCGGTAGTGTACCACGAGTGCCGGGAGGGTACCGCGGGACCATCGGGAGGGGTATTTCGAGCCAAGAGGCTACATGAGCTGTGGGAGAAGGAATACCAGCCCTTAGTGGGCTGGACAAAGGCCCACAGGAAGCCCATGCCGCTAGGGAAGAAAACCCAAGGTGGAAAAAAGGCAAAAGTGGGAAATAAGGAAGGATTCCTAATCCTACTAGGAGTGGAGGAGGACGACTCCACCCTCCCACTTCGGCCGAACTAGGGTTGGCTCCCTTGGGAGCCAAGCCTCCTCCCTCCCCTCCTCCCATATATACTAGAGGTTTTGAGGGTTTTTGACACAGAAAAATAACCACGTGCTACCTCTCCTCTAGATTGTAGTTTCTCCTCTAGATCGATTTTCAGCAGTGCTTAGGTGAAGCCCTGCTGGAATTACTCCACCACCATCGCCGCAACGCCGTCACGCTGCCGGAGAACTCGTCTACCTCTCCGCTCCCTCTTGCTGGATCAAGAAGGCGGAGATCGTCATGAAGCCGTACGTGTGCGGAACGTAGAGGTGCCGTCTGTTCGGTGCTATATCGGGACGGGTCGTGATTGGATCGCGGGACGCTCGGCGATTTGGATCGCGAAGACGTTCGACTACATCAACTGCGTTTCTTAACGCTTCCCGCTTAGCGATCTACAAGGGTATGTAGATCCACTCTCCCCTCTCGTAGATGCTCATCTCCTAGATTGATCTTGGTGAAGAGTAGGAATTTTTTTGTTTCCCATGCAATGTTCCCCAACATTTTGTTCCAAAAAGTCGTCAAAATGTTTTGGGCGATTCTGGGTACTTTCATTTATTGCACAAAAACAACACCACGGTAGTTCTGCTGAAAACAGCGTCAGTCCGGGTTAGTTCTAAATAAATCATATAAAGTGCATCAAAACCATATAAAATTATTGTGAACTTAGTTGAATATGGCATGAATACTTCATAAATTATCGGTACATTAGAGACGTATCAGCATCCCGAAGCTTAATTCCTACTCGTCCTCGAGTAGGTAAATGATAAAAGAAATAATTTAGGAAGTGTGGAATGCTAGCATAGTATATAAGTTTAATCAATGATAATTTTAACTACTTTTCCTAGCATCATAACAGCAACTCTTTCTCATAAAACTCGTCATGATAGAGTAGCAATCAATTCACATGTCATGGTTCAAACATTTCATTCACTTGAAACTTCACAATCTAGGTTCTTAGTCACCAAAAAATTGCAATTCAACTTATTTTCAAGAAATTCTAAGTAAGAGCTCCATATACTCAATCATCATATAGTCTTCTATGATTGCTAGTACTCAAAGCATATCTTTTAGAACAAACAACATCCATCGAACACAGAGAAAGATAGGGGCTTAAAGTTTTGCCTCCCAACATACTTATCATAAAGATAATTGTCAACAATAATGAATCATTATCAAATATATTTGATTGGATATATTTGTTTGGATCCTTCCCCACCACATGATGCTTGCCACCTAATATATTGAGGTTGGAATAAGAAGTTGACTCAACATGAATAGTAAATAACATGAAAGTAAATAGATTGGTCCTTCGCAGAGGGAAGCAAAGATTTGCATATGTGCCAGAGCTCATTGTTTAAAACAGATATAAATATAATTTTGGGAGGTGCACCCTTCCTGTCAACGTTATGACCAAGACTTATCAATATCTTTCATGCTAAACTCATTAGCGGCGGTTCCCAAGCGGTAAAAGTAAAGGTTTACTCCCCCTCCACGAACAATCACACTCCATGGCTAGCAGAATCCACGGGTACCATCCATACCAACAACATTCCCAGGAGAGTTTTGTTTAATTATTTGCATTTTTTATTTCTTTCGGGACTGAGAATCCCTACTACCTCCCCTCTCATGCAAGGACAAGTGAATAAAAATGCATCATGAAAATAACCCGCTTAACATGGAAGATACTGACCGCCCCTCGTCGCTCCATGAGTGGTCCAGGGACACAAAACAGATGCTCCTTTGAAATTTAGAGGTGGCACATGCAAATTTACTTGAAATGGCAGTGAAATACCATATATAGGTAGGTATGGTGGACTCTCATGGAATAAACTTGGCTCAAGGGTTTGGATGCACAAGTAGTATCTCTACTTAGTACGAAGTTTTGGCTAGCAAAAGGTTCTAAACAAGTACCGCATGTTAGAGGATCCATAACAATACAAATTCTATGGAAATATACCCAACCATAACTCATTACGTTGTATTCCTTGTCCAATTTCAACTAATTTTCTCAAGTTTGAAAATAATTAATGGGTATTCACAATCATATAAGATGTCCAAGATAATATACTTGTATGTGAAAGTTCTCTTCCTTATAGTAATCATTCACGAATTGCTTGTATGGCCAATATTGCGATTGTCAAACTTCAATAGATTTTAATTTATAAACCAAATGTGCAGCTACTACTTAAGAATAAAGCACAATGACAATTTCAGATTTATGATATTCATTCATTCACGATTTACTCATAACATATAAGTGAAGCACCAAAGTAAATGACAAACTACTCTCAAAAGATATAAGTGAAGATCAATGAGTAGGTAAACAATCAAGTAGCTATGTAAGGTCTCTCTCTCAATACATATTTTCAGATCTTAGTATTTTAGTAAACATCAAGCAAAATAAAAATAGCACTCCAAGAATAGCACATATCAGGTGGACAAATAAAAATTTAGGCTTAACATAGGCTAACCGATAATTGTTGATGAAGAGAGGTGGGATGCGTAGCATCCCCAAGATTAGATTCTTGAGACTTCTCGAAATGTTTACTTGGGGTTCCTTGGGCATCCCCAAGCTTGATCTATTATATCTCGTTCAATCCTCTCATATAATGGTTTCACCTATTCTCAAAAACTTCATCCACACAAAACTCGAAAAGAACTCGTGAGATAGGTTAGTACACATAATAATAAGTCAACACTTCATGTACTGCCAAGACAAGTTGCACAATAATTTTCAAACATCATCTAATGTTTAATATCATTTCCACAAGTTATATCTACCAATATAGGCCATGGAAACTATATGATAAGTAGATAACAAAACTATGTCAGCAATCTGTCCAAACAGAACACTCTGTAGCAACTTATGAAAACAGTGTACTTATGTAAATCATAATATTATGAAAATTTAGGACATGATAAATAATTTATATGAAAACACTTTGCAGAAAGTTCATAAACTTTCCACATTCCAGTAAAATATGAAAAATTCAAACACTACGGCAAAAGTTTCTGTTTTTACAAAGCACACATCAAACATGCAATTCAAGCATCCTAAAGAAAATTCTTGGAACCTTTCATTGAAAAACAATATTATAAATAAAATATAACATAGAAAAAATGTTTCTCCAAGAAAAACTCATATTATGTGACGAATAAAAATATTGCTCCAAGTAAGATATACCGATAGTGTTGAAGACAAAAGAGGGGATGCCTTCCGGGGAATCCCCACGTTTAGACGCTTAAGTATTCCATGGATATCATATTGGGGTACATTAAGAATATACAAGCTTAGGTTCTTTTCACTCCTTATTCTCCTCATATCGGTCTCTCACCCAAAACTTGAAAATTTCAATCACACAAAGCTTAACGAAACTTTGTGAGATGGGTTAGTATAATAAATAAAGACCATTCACTTAGGTAATGTCAAGACAAGATTCATAATTGTTACCACATGATACCTACCATATTATATCATTCCCATAATTTATATCAGTGAATATAAGCTATGGGAACGCTAAACCAAGCAAACTATGCATGCAAAACAGAATCTGTTAAAAACAGAACAGTTTGTGAATATCTGCAGTATATCCATACATGACTGTATCTCAAAATTCATAAAAATTAGATAAACCTGAAGAATTTGAATATTAATACTTTGTAAAAATTTCAGATCATTATTACGCTCGAGTAAAAAATGAAAATTCCTGTACTGGAGTCAAAAGTTCTGTTTTGGTTCAGCATCAATTCTACTCATCTTGTGAGTTATCCCAAAGGCTTTACTTGGCACTTTATTGAAATGAAAGACACAAAAAATGATTAATAAAATATATTAATCATTTTAACACTCAAAAACAGAAAGTAAAAGTGTTGGGTTCTCTCCCAACAAGCGCTTTTCGTTAATGCCTTTTAGCTAGGCACGATGATTTCAATGATGCTCACATAGTAATAGTATTTGAAACATGCAAAAGAGCATCATGAATCTCATGACAAGCACATTTAACTCGAACCCCATTCCTATGCATAGGGATTTTGTGAGCAAACAATTTATGGGAGCAAGAATCATCTAGCATTGGAAGGCAAAACAAGTGCAACACAGGGAGGAAACTTGATATTATTGCAATTCCTACAAGCATATGTTCCTCCCCCATAATAATTTTCAGGAGAATCATGAAGGAATTTCACAATATAAATATCACATAAAGCATCCTTTTAACTATCTACAAGCATCGAAAAATTATTCCTCTCCACATAAGCAAAATTCTTCTCATTCAATGTAGTGGGAGAAAACTCAACAAAATAACTATCATGAGATATGTGAGTGGCATAATCCAATTGAAAACTAAAATCATGATGACAAGTTTCATGGTTACTATTACTATTTATATCATACATGTTATCATCATAATCATCATATATAGGAGGCATGCGATCATCATAATAAATTTGCTCATCAAAACTTGGGGGACAAAAAAATATCATCTTCATGAAACATAGCATCCCCAAGCTTGTGGCTTTGCATATCATTAGCATCATGGATATTCATAGAATTGATACTATAAACATTGCAATCATTCTCATCATTTAAGGAATTCTTATTAAGTATTTTCATAATTTCTTCCTCTACCAATTGAGCACAAATTTCTGAATCCTTAGTTTCACGAAAGATATTATAAGGATGATACAAATGATGCAACCTAAACTCCATTTTTTGTATTTTTCTTTTATAAAACCAAACTAGTGAAAAAACAAGAAACTAAAATATTCCATTGCAAGATATAAATATATACCTTCAATCACTCACCTCCCCGGCAACGACGCCAGAGAAGAGCTTGATGTCTACTACACAACTTTAATCTTGTAGACTTTGTTGGGCCTCCAAGCGCAGAGTTTTCTAGGACAGTAGAAATTTTCCCTCAAGTGGATGACCTAAGGTTTATCAATTCATGGGAGGTGTAGGATGAAGATGGTCTCTCTCAAACAACCCTGCAATCAAATACAAGAAATCTCTTGTGTCCCCAACACACCCAATACAATGGCAAATTCTATAGGTGCACTAGTTCGGCGAAGAGATTGTGATACAAGTGCAATATGGATACTAGCTATAGGTTTTTGTAATCTGAAAGTATAAAAACAACAAGTTAGCAAGTGACAAAATTGAGAACAAACGGTATTGCAATGCTTGAAAACAAGGCCTAGGGTCCGTACTTTCACTAGTGCAATCTCTCAACAATGCTAATATAATTGGATCACATAACCATCCCTCAATGTGCAACGAACAATCACTCCAAAGTTCTTATCTAGCGGAGAACATAAGAAGAAATTGTTTGTAGGGTATGAAACTACCTTAAAGTTATCCTTTCCTATTGATCTATTCAAGAGTTCATACTAAGATAACATCAATTTATCCTTTCCATTCGATCTATCTAAGAGTTCGTACTAGAATAACACCATATGATATGCATCAACCAACTCTAATGTCACCTAGATACTCCAATGTCACCACAAGTATCCATGAGTTAATTATACTATACACATCAAGAAATTTCAGATTCATAATACTCAATCCACACAAAGAACCTCAAAGAGTGCCCCAGTTTTTCTATTGGAGAAAGTAGGAGAAGAACGTGTGTCAACCTCTATGCATAGATTACCCCAATGTCACCGTGGGAATCCGCAAGTTGATTACCAAAACATATATCAAGTGAATCACTATAACACCCCCTTGTCACCACGGATATCACATGCAAGACATTTATCAAGTGTTCTCGAATACAATATTCAATCCAACATAACAAGATCTCAAAGGGAAAACTCAATTCGTAACAACAAGATAGAGAGGGAATAACATCATGTGGTCCGACTATATTAACAAAGCCCGTGATACATTAAATATACCCATATCTACTCAAATCATCAGTGAAGGTAAGAAAATAACGATATCCACTGCCCGCTACAATACTCACTGGATCGCATACATCAGCATGTATCATTTCCAATAAGTTACTTGCCCGCTCCATCATATTGAAAAATGGGGTCTTACTCATCTTGCCCATGAGGCATGGTCCGCATGTCTCAACCGATTCAAAATCAAATGAGTCCAAAGATCCATCAGCATGGAGTTTCTTCATGCGCTTTACACCAATATGACATTTAGCGGCAGTGCCACAAGTATGTGGTACTATCATTATTAACTTTGTATATTTTGGCATCAATGTTATGAACATGTGTATTACTATGATCAAGATTCAATAAACCATTTCATTTGGTGCATGACCATTGAAGGTATTATTCATGTAAACATAATAACCATTATTCTCTAACTTAAATGAATAACCGTATTGCAATAAACACGATCTAATCACATTCATACTCAACACAAACACCAAATAACATTTATTTAGGTTCACCAATAATCCCGTGGGTAGAGAGAGCGTGCAATGGTGATCACATCGACCTTTGGAAAATGCTTCCAACACACATCATCACCTCACCCTTAGCTAGTCCCCGTTTAGTCCGTAGATTTTACTTCGAGTTAATAACATTAGCAATCTAACCGGTATCTAATACCCAGGTGCTACTAGGAGCACTACAAAGGTACACAACAATAATATGTATATCAAATATACTTCTGTCGACGTTGCGAGCCTTCTTATCTACCAAGTATCCAAGGTTGTCCCGCTTTAGCAACCGCTCTCCTCATAATAGAAACACTTAGTCTCGGGTTTGGGTTCAACTTTGGGTTTCTTCACGGGAGAAGCAGCTGTCTTGCCATCCATGAAGTTTCCCTCCTTGCCCTTTCCCTTCTCGAAACTAGTGGTTTTACTAACCATCAACACTTGATGCTCCTTCTTGATTTCTACCTTTGCGGTGTCAAACATCACGAACAGCTCAGGGATCATTAATTCCATCCCTGGCAAGTTTATAGTTCATCACGAAGCTCTAGCAGCTTGGTGACAGTGACTTGGAGAACTATATCAATCACTATCTTATATGGAAGATCAACTCCCACTCGATTCAAGAGATTGGCGTAGTCAGACAATCTACGCACATGCTCATTGGTTGAGCTGTTATCCTTCATCTTGCAGGCAAAGAATCTTGTAGGAGGTCCTATACCTCTCAACAAGGGCATGAGCCTCAAATCCAATTTCAGGTCTTGGAACATCACATATGCTTCACGACGTTCAAAGCGTATTTGGAGCCTCAATTCTAAGCTGTAATGCATAATGCACTGAACTATCAAGTAGTCATCAGAACGTGCCTATCAGATGTTCACAACATCTACAGATGACACTTGAGGGGGTGGCGCATCGAGCGGTGCATTAAGGACATAAGCCTTCTGTGATGCAATGAGGACAATCCTCAGACCACATACCCAGTCCACATTATTGCTACCATCATCTTTCAACTATATTTCTCTAGGAACATATAAAAAGTTCAAGGGAGGTACACTGCAGGCTAGTAATCTACAACATAATTTGCAAAGAAATTGTCACTATGTTCATGATAAGGAGTTTAGTTAATCATATTACGTAAAAACTCCCACTCAAATTGACATCCCTCTGGTCATTCGAGTGCAACATGATCCAAATCCATCAACTCAAGTCCGATCATCACGTGAGTTGAGGTGGTTTCAATGGTGAACATCTTGATGTTGATTATGTCTACTATATGACTCATGTTCGACCTTTCGGTCTCTTGTGTTCCAAGGCCATGTCTGTACATACTAGGCTCGTCATGTTTAACCCAAGTGTTCCGCATGTGCAACACTGGCTTGCACCCGTTGTATGCGAACGTAGAGTCTATCACACCCGATCATAACATGGTGTCTCGAAACGACGAACTTTCGCAACGATGCACGGGAGAACACAATTTTATCCTGAAATTTAAGTGAGGGATCACCTTATAATGGTACCGTCGTCCTAAGCAAAATAAGATACATAAAAGGATTAACATCACATGCAAATCATAAGTGACATGATATGGCCATGAACTTGTGCTTTTGACCTCCATCTCCAAAGCATCTACATGATCTCCATCATCACCGGCAGGACACCATGATCTCCATCAATGTGTTGCCATCGTGTTTGCCGCATCGACAGTTGCTTCGATGACTATTGCTAACTTATAGCGACAAAGTAACCAAAAACGGCAAAAATAATTAAAGACAGACCTATGGCTCCTACCGGTTGCCATACTCATCGACATGCAAGTCATGATATTCTATACAAAACATGATCATCTCATACAACACATATATCTCATCATGTAATTGTCCATATCACATCACAACATACCCTGCAAAAACAAGTTCGATGTCTTGTTGTTGCAAGTTTTATGTGGCTGCTATGGGTATCTAGTAAGAACAATTCTCACCTATGCAAAAACCACAATGTTGATACACAAATTGCTATTCAACCTTCTCAAGGACCTCCTTTGTCGAATCCGATCCAACTAGAGTAGGAGAGGCAGACACCCGCCAGCATCTTTGTGCAATAATTTACACGTCAGTCGATGGAACCAGTCTCTCGTAAGTATACAAATAAGGTTGGTCCGGGCCACTTCATCCCACAATACTGCTGAATCAAAACATGACCAAGGGAGGAAGAAATCTGAGAATCAATGCCCACAAACTCCTTTGTGTTCTAGTCGTGATCTCATCTACACATAAACCTAGTTCATGATGCCACTGTTGTGGAACGTTTCATGGGAAACAAATTTTTTCCTACACATACGCAAGATCTATCCATGGTGATGAGCATGTACGAGAGGGAGAGTGGATCTACATACCCTTGTAGATCGCTAAACGGGAAGCGTTAAGAGACACGGTGATGTAGTCAAACATCTTCGTGATCCAAATCGCAAGCCGTCTCGCGATCCAATCACGATCCCTCTTGTGATCCAATCACGATCTGTCCCGCGATCCAATCATGATCCGTCCCGCGATCCTGTTCCGGTCCTTCCGATCTAGCGCCGGACGGACGGCACCTCTGCGTTCAACACACGTCGGGCTCGATGATGATCTCCGCCTTCTTGATCCAGCAAGAGGGAGTAGATGTTGGGTTCTACCGTAGGTGTATCGCATGCGAATTAAAATTTTCCTACGCGTAGAACATCCAAGAACATGCTATGGAGACGGATCACAGTTCGTTACCACTAGATGCGCAGTGCCGTGCAGCAGAAGTAGAGTTGGGGCAGAGCGTTTGTGTGGTACGTCTCCTCCTCGTCCGATCTCCCTCGAGCAGTCGTTCCGATCTCCCTCGAACAGCCGGTCGCCGGATCCCACATACAGGTTCGCCAGAGCGGCGCAAGTCCATTTCCTCTAATGGTATCCATGCGTGCAGGAGGAACACCCGTGCAGCGGACTGCTAGGTCCGATCACACGATCGACGGCGGCGAGTGGAGGTCGCTAGTTGCAACTCATGCAAAGCCCTAATGACGGTGCCGAAGCGATCAACCGGATGGGTGTGCCGCACCTCCACTATATATAGGCATCACGAGCAGGCTCAACTGTTGGGCCTCGCACGGATCCTAAAGACCACGTGTTCCTTCTCTTAAGCGCGTGACCCTTTAGGTTCTCGTCCACTTGGTCGTGACACTTCTGTTCCCTTTGCCACACAATATATGTTGTCGTGCACAAGGCAATATGGCCATCATTGTTACAGCACAACCTCTTTCTCGTTCTGGTGGATCCGACCAACACTTCGGATTATCTCATAATCCTCATCGCATGGCCATGCTTATCCAGGTCGGATCACCCGAGGGGGCCCAGAGTATATCTCTCCTGGAAGGAGGGGAAATGCCATCTTGCTCGACCATGTCTCAGAGCATGGGTCTGGACAAGCCTGAAACCTACTTGTAACTACCCAGTCACGGAGTAGCGTTTTTTGGCCCAAAGCAAGCCTGTCACCATCCCGAGTACATGCGCCAGCTCAGGTCTTAGGACATAGAATGTATGTTATACTAGAGACTCACAGATGACCTATCGCTGCATGTCATAGTTGAGTCTGTCCAACTTAGACCTTATCTTGACTCAGATCTGACTATGTCAAATCCGACAAGACCTTTCTGAGTCCATATTATTCGGCTAGCATCCAATTCTACATGGTCTATGAGACCAAACCATCCACCATGTCATATGCTAATATTATTAGCTGTGCGTCCACACAACCCTTTCAACTAGGGACTATTTAGGACAGTTATCATACAATGTATAGTCTCACAAACAAGTCACGTACTTATTAATACACATCACTGATAATGTCCAAGGACTATCTTTATTCATAAACACATAGGAGATATCATCATACATGATTGCCTCTAGGGCATATCTCCAACAGTCTCCCACTTGCACTAGAGTCAATCAAATAGACATCGAATTCCCATAGCTCTAACATGCCCCTCATGCTTGGGTTGTTGAAGTGGCTTAGTCAACGGATCTGCAACATTTACATCCGTATGAATCTTGCACAAACTGGTATCACCTTTCTCTACGAGCTTTCGTATCAACTGATATTTTCGGTCTATGTGTCTGGTCTTGTGGTGTTATCTCAGCTCCTTGGCCTGTGCGATGGCACCTGAATTATCGCAATAAAGGTCCAATGGTTTTGACCAGCCCGGGAACACACCAACCTCTTCCAGGAACTTCCGAATCCAAACACCTTCCGTTGCGGCTTCACAAGCCGTAATGTATTCGACCTCTGTTGTGGAGTCGGCCATCGTATCTTGCTTGGAACTCGTCCAGCTAACTGTTCCTCCATTCATGACATACACGAATCTAGTTTGCAATCGACACTCATCCCTATCGGTTTGGAAACTAGCATCAGCATAACCCTTTACGTAGAGCTCCGCCTCACCTCCATAAACTAGGAACATCTCTTTAGTCCTTTTTAGGTACTTCAAGATAGTTTTCACTCCTGCTGAGTGACTCTCAATGGGTCGGCCTGGTATTTTCTTATTAAGCTTATTGCATAGGTAACATCAGGCCATGTACATATCATGGCATACATGATGGATCCAATTGCCGAGGCATATGGAATCCTACTCATCCAGTTTTGCTCATCACAAGTCCTAGGACTCTAAGTCTTGCTTAGCCTTACACCATGTGAGATGGGCAAGAACCCTTTCTTGGACTCACTCATGTTGAACCTCTTCAATACTTTGTCTATGTACGTGCTCTGGCTTAAGCCGAGCAGCCTCCTCGATCTATATCTATAGATCTTGATGCCTAAAATGTACACTGCCTCTCCAAGGTATTTCATTGAAAACTTTCCATTCAATGATTCCTTGACTAAGTTCAGCATCGAAACATCGTTTCCGATCAGCAATATGTCATCCACATACAAGATCAAAAATACTACGGAGCTCCCACTAGACTCTTGTATAAACAATAGTCCTCTTCATTCTTGATGAAACCAAGGTCAACAATGACTTCATCAAAACGAATGTTCCAACTCCGAGCTGCTTGCCTCAATCCATAAATGGATCTCTTGAGCTTGCATATTTTACCAGTGTTAGTTGGATCGAGAAAACCTTCGGGCTGTATCATGTATACATCCTCTTTTAAATTTCCATGAAGGAAAGCCGTTTTGACATCCATCTGCCATATCTCATAATCAAAATATGCAGCTATAGCTAGTATGTACCCGCAGCAATATGATGAGAAGCTATTCCCCCCGGAACAAAAGGATCAAAACCTTCTGCACCCCACGCTGGATTTACAGCTTGTACTTTTCCAGTTAGTCCATAAGGATCGGATACCCATATCCCAGGACCATACAAACCCGTTACATGAAATGCCCCAAAGCCAAAGCAAGCCACCCCTGCAAGAAATAAATGAATTCCAAAGATCTTGGGCAAATCCAAAGAGGGTTTTCCCGTCCGCTCATCAGAGAATATTTCTAGGTCCCAATATACCCAATGCCAGATCGCTGCCAAGAAACACAAGCCAGAAAACACAATATGCGTAGCTGCCACACCTTCATAACTCCAAATACCCGGATTTGTTACAGTTCCTCCTGAAATACTCCAACCACCCCACGAATCCGTTATTCCTAAACGAGTCATGAAGGGAATTACGAACATACCTTGTCTCCACATTGGATCCAGAACAGGATCAGAGGGATCAAAAACTGCTAATTCGTATAAAGCCATTGAGCCAGCCCAACCAGAAACTACTTTTTCTCGCTTTTGGCATAGCAGGCCTCCCAAAGGGAGGCCCGCGCGACGGGCTATTAGCTCAGTGGTAGAGCGCGCCCCTGATAATTGCGTCATTGTGCCTGGGCTGTGAGGGCTCTCAGCCACATGGATAGTTCAATGTGCTCATCAGCGCCTGACCCGAAGATGTGGATCATCCAAGGCACATTAGCATGGCGTACTCCTCCTGTTTGAATTGGAGTTTGAAACCAAACAAACTTCTCCTCAGGAGGATAGATGGGGCGATTCAGGTGAGATCCCATGTAGATCTAACTTTCTATTCACTCATGGGATCCGGGCGGTCCGGGGGGGGGGGGGGGCACCACGGCTCCTCTCTTCTCGAGAATCCATACATCCGTTATCAGTGTATGGAGAGCTATCTCTCGAGCACATGTTGAGGTTCGTCCTCAATGGGAAAATGGAGCACCTAACAACGCATCTTCATCCTCACTGACTTTAGCATCGCTACCGGAAAGTAAGTCTCGCCGTAGTCAATTCCTTGAACTTGTCCATAACGTTTAGCAACAAGCCAAGCTTTGTGGATCTGAACATTTCCATCCACATCGCTTTTCTTCTTAAAGACCCATTTGCATCCAGTGGCAACTACGCCAGTTGGCGGATCAACCAAGTCCCAGACTTGATTGTCATCCATGGACTTTAACTCGGATCTCATGGCCTCTAGCCATGCCTCGAAATCTGGGCTCACCATCGGTTCCACATACGTGGCCGGCTCGTCACATTCTAGCAACAAAATGTTGCGCACTCTGCGCAATCTTTCCGACCTCCGTGGTTCCGGTGCGGACTCCACTATGGGTTCTCTGACCGACTCTAGTGTGATTTCATCACCAACCGAGTTGTCCCCGAGTGGCTCTCTAATTTCTTCGATTCGCACCGTTCTCCCACTGGCCTCCCGACTGAGAAACTTCTCTCTAGGAAAACCCCGTTCCGAGCAACAAACACTTTGTTCTCTTCTCAGTTGTAGAAGTTATATCCCAAGGTTTCCCTCGGATATCCCACGAATATCCATTTATCCGACTTGGGTGTAAGCTAGTCCGGCATGAGTCGCTTGACAAATGCTTCACAACCCTGAATCTTTAGAAAAGACAAACTAGGACTCTTCCCAGTCCACATCTCATGTGGTGCCTTGTCTATGGATTTTGATGGTATCCTATTAAGTGTGAAAGCTGCAGTTTCTAGAGCGTATCCCCAGAATGACAAGGGTAAATCCGATTTGCTCATCATTGACCGGACCATGTCCAACAAGGTTCGATTTCTTCAGTTTGACACACCGTTTCTCTGCGGCGTACCCGGAGGTGTGAGATGAGGTACTATACCTCGGCTTTTTAGATGATTAACAAACTCCTGGCTCATGTACTCACCTCCATGATCTGATCGTAGAAGTTTTATCGTCTTGCCGAGCTGATTTTCAACCTCGTTCTGAAACTCTTTGATTTTTTGAAAAGTTTCCGACTTGTGCCTCATCAAATAGATATATCCTATCTACTCAAGTCGTTGCTAAAAGTTAGGCAGTACTGATAGCCACCTCTGGCCATTTTGCTCATCGGACCACACACATCACTGTGTATAAGCTCCAACAGCTCAAACGCCCTCTCACAACTCTTTGCAAAAGGAGACTTAGTCATCTTGCCTAGCAAGCATGATTCGCATGTCTCGAACAACCCGAAGTCGGACGAAGTTAGGAGTCCATCATCATGGAGCTTCGTCATGCGTTTCAGACTAATGTGTCCAAGCCGGCAATGCCAGAAGTATGTCGGATTTATCTCATTAGGCTTATGCCTCTTGACATTCACATTATAGACTGTTCTGTTTCTAGATTTAAAATAAATAGCCCATCACTATGGGTGCATAGCCATGAAACATTCCATTCAAATAAAATGAACAACCATTGTTCTTTATATTGAATTCATAACCTTGACTCATCAAGCATGAGGAAAAAAATAATGTTCCGACTAAGTGCGGGAATGTAACAACAATTATTCAATTCCAAAATAAATCCAGAAGGAAGCTTGAGCTGCATCGTGCCGACCTCCAACGCAGCAACTCTTGCTTTGTTGCCGACCCTGATGTCAATCTCCCCTTGTGACACAAGCCTAGTTCTTACCAGCCCCTGCATCGAGTTGCAAATATGAACAACCGATGCAGTATCAAATACCCAAGAGCAACTAGGTATGTCAGCAAGGTAAATGTCTATAACATATGTAACAAGTGTACCTTTGCCTGAAGAAGCATCTCTGGCCTTCTTGTCATGCTCATCAAGCCACTTGCTACAGTTCCTCTTCCAGTGACCAGCTTCCTTGCAATGAAAGCAAATGGTCTTTGAGTTCGGTCCGGACTTTGGCTAAGCGGCTGAGACAGCCTTCTCCGTGCCCTTTGCCTTACCCTTTATCTTGGACCAACTCTTCTTGAACTTAGCCGAGTTCTGCACCATCAACACTTGATGCGTGCCTTTCTTAATATCTTGCTCTGCCACCTTGAGCATCCCATGCAATTCAGTGAGCTTCTTATCCATGTCGTGCATACGATAGTTCGAGATGAACGTCCCATAGCTAGGTGGAAGAGAACCGAAAATTGCATCCGTCGACAGCTCGTCCCCAAGTGGGAAGCCTTACCAATCCAAAGCTTGCACGTACCCGATCATCTTGATCACATGCGGGCTCAGTGGATGATCCTCCTTCAGCTTACAATCCGTCAAGGACTGCTAGACGTTGAACCTTTCGGTCCTAGACTGCACCTGAAACATGCTCTTCAAACTCTTGATCATATTGAAAGCCTGAATGTTTTCCAAATACTGTTGCAAATCGGGCTCCATACAAGCCAACACGAGGCAGCTGATATCGTTTGATTCATCAACGAGTTTCTGGTGTGCATTCTTGGTTGTGGCGTTAGCATTCTCGGCAGGTTCCTCTAGAAGTGGATCCTCTAGAACATGTTCCTTTTTATCTTGCTAAGAACAATTCTCGGATTTCTATACCAGGTGGTAAAGTTTGTTCCATTCAGTTTATCCTTTTCCAAAATTGATTTCAATGCAAAGTCGGGTTGAGCAGGTGGTGCCGTTGATCTACAACAGAAAATATGCAATCACTAAGCAATGTGTTTATGTAGAGTAACTTAAGCCTTAAACAGAACTACTCCCACTGAAGTCAGTATCCCTCCGCAAACTCTCAGTGATTCAGGACCCGTCTAGCGTGAGCGACTAGTGAGCTTTAGCATCACTGCTAGCCAACTTGCCTATTTGGTAAGCAACTCCTTGCTAATCGTATCTCTATACGACTCCTATCGGTTGGGTAGGTATCTCATACCCCGGCTTCCAACCTTCTCTGCCACAAGGCCCAAAACTGTTTTGATAGACTTGTCAAGTTAACCCGATGCAGTGCATGTCCGTGTCCGACACGAACCCTCCAGTTCAAGGATACCTAGTAGAACCTCAATTTTATGAGCCCACCACTAGACGTACTTGACATGCGAAGGTGCAACATCCGGAATGGAAATATACTTGATATTAATGAGGGATCTTTCTACCATTATAACATGCATAGAATATCAATCACATATAAACATAAATATGTGAAATAGTATGGCTCCTTCATGGGCGTCCTTCCATGGCCGGTTCCTACTCCAATGACCAAGGCGGAACTCCATCTTGTCCGTCACGCCAGGATGCCAAAACCTCGAACTTGATCTCTGTCCTAAAACTACTACAACTAGTAATGAATTTATAGAGAATCAAAAGTCGACACGTAGGTCGTTATACAATATAATGACAACACTTTGGCTCCTGCCGGCTGACAATCATGACACGCAGGTCATGTTAAACTACACACATGCATCATATACATATGAGCCATACTATTCACATCAAACCTACAAAACAAACTTATGCATATAATCGCATTCTATCGGTTTGTGTGATCGTGTACGAAATATAAGGCGCTGCGCACACAGCAGTCCCGCTTCGGATTTATGTTTCACGGTTAACCCCCATGGAGGATATCGACCGGTAGGGGTAGGTTGTGTCACGACCTCATCGATTCCGATTGACAGAAAACATAGCCTCAACGATCCTGATGTGCAGTTGATCTCATCAATCGTGCACATAGCCGTTCTCATGAACGACGACAGGTCACATCTGCCGCTGCCACATATCACATATGCTACCGATCTGAACCCAAAACCTATAGCAGAGGCTCTGATACCACTGTTGGGTTCTACCGTAGGTGCATCGCAAGCGAATTAAAATTTTCCTATGCGCAGAACATCCAAGAGCATGGTACGGAGATGGATCACATTTCGTTACCACTAGACGTGCCGTGCCGTGCAGCGGAAGTAGAGTTAGGGCAGCACATTCGTGTGGTACGTATCCTCCTTGTCCGATCTCCCTCGAACAGTCGTTCCGATCTCCCTCGAACAACCGGTCACTGGATCCCACATACAGGTTCGCCGGAGCGGTGCAAGTGCACCACCTCTAACGGTATCCACGCGTGTAGGAGGAACACCCGTGCGGCGGACTGCTAGGTCCGATCACACGATCGGCAGCGGCGAGTAGAGATGGCTAGTTGCAACTCATGCAAAGCCCTAATGACGGCGCCGAAGCGATCAACCAGATGGGTGTGCCGTACGTCCATTATATGTAGGCATCCGGCGCAGGCTCAATCTTGGGCCTCGCATGGATCCTAAAGCCCACGTGTTCCTTCTCTTAAGCGCGCAACCCTTTAGGTTCTCGTCCACTTGGTCGCGAGTCAGATGATATCCGACTCGACTGGTCAGTAGCGGCCTCTAGCAAGACGTGCCGATTCCAAGTATCCGATGAAGCTAGTCAGGCGAACCTGTACTTCACACTTCTGTTCCCTTTGCCACACAATATATGTTGTCGTGCACAAGGCAATATGGCCATCCTTGTTGCAGCACGACCTCTTTCTCGTTCCGGTGAATCTGACCAACACTTCGGATTATCTCATAATCCTCATCGCATGGACATGCTTATCCAGGTCGGATCACTCGAGGGGGCCTAGAGTATATCTCTCCTGGTAGGAGGACTAAATCCCATCTTGATCGACCATGTCTCACAGTACGGGTCTGGACAAGCCTGAAACCTACCTTTATAACTACCCAGACATGGAGTAGCGTTTGGTCGGCCCAAAGCAAGTCTGTCACCATCCCGAGTACATGCGCCAGCTCAGGTCTTACGACATAGAACGTATGTTGTACTAGAGGCTCATAGATGACCTATCGCTGCGTCTCATAGTTGGGTCTATCCAACTCAGACCTTATCTCGACTCGGATCCGAATATGTCAAATCCGACCAGACCTTTCTGAGTCCATATTATCCGGCTAGCATCCAATGCTACATGGTCAGTGAGACCGAACCATCCACCGTGTCATATGCTAGTCTGATTAGCTGCGCGTCCACATAACCTTTCTGACTAGGGACCATTTAGTAAAATTATCATACAATGCATAGTCTCCCAAACAAGTCACGTACTTATTAATACACATAACTGATAATGTCCAAGGATTAGCTTTATTCAGAAACACATAGGAAATATCATCATACATGATTGCCTCTAGGGCATATCTCCAATAGGACAGAGGTAGATGAGTTCTCCGGTAGCGCAATGGCATGGCGGCGATGGTGGCGGAACTATTCCAGCAAGGCTTCGCCTAAGCACCACCGAAATTAGACCAGAGGAGAAAACGATCTAGAGGAAGTAGAGGGAGAACGTGGCAATTAGGGTTAGCTTTCCCCTATAAATCCTCTAGTATATATAGGAGGGAGGGAGGGGAGGAGGCAGCCTCAAACCCCTTGGAGGCATGCTTCGACGCACATGCCCACAAGCAAGGAGCATGACGTGAGGCGCCAGGCTCACGGGAGTTCATCAGCAATGCGATCGAAGAGCTTTAGGAGGTGCAGGCCATGCGTGGCAAGCGTCGCCCCGTGCCACCCAGTGCAATTGCCGCCCCCGACGTGAGCGGCAGACTACGCGTCTGAGTTGACATCCCTAGCATCAATAGGGCCACATCCCAGTGCCTCTTTTGGCCGTCGCATGTCGGCCATAGTGGGTATCAGTGTGAAAACCGGCGGATCTCGGGTAGGGGGTCCTGAACTGTGAGATTAGAATCGGTGGTAACAGAAGACGAAGAGGACAAGGTTTTACCCAGGTTCAGGCCCTCCTATGGAGGTAATACCCTACGTCCTGCTTGATTGTATTGATTATATGTGGGTTACAGAGTTGATCTACCTCGAGATCGAATAGCTAACCCTAGATGAGTTGTTCTCTATCTACAACCTAAAACCCTCTAGCTTATATAGACGCCAAGGGTACCTAGGGTCATAGTCGGTTACACGCCTAAGAGATAAATATTCCTATTCACTACATTAAACGTGGAGGACAAGCCACGATTCCCGAAGCTTCCTTCTTGGAGACAGGGCCTTCGATTGATCCAATGTTTGGCAAGCAGCCCACACAGTTCGGCCCATAGAGATAGGTCGGCCTTCCGAGGACCCCATAATCCAGGTCTCCCTGAGTAGCCCTCGAACTTGGCTCCAACACCAAGGGTCTTAGCTTTAGTTGCTTCGTACAATTAGAATCTTTGGCTTGCGAGGTGAGTTCTTCCCGAAGAGTTTAGTTCAACCTCCGATGACATGTAGCTTTCCGATTAGAGGCGCGGCCGAACACTGTGAATAGGCCAGCCCTAAAGGCCAAACATCAAGGAGTAAGATAGTGTCCCTTGATGACCTTTCTAACGAAAGGTCACGGCCTACCACGACCGTGACCAGTTGCAAAAACTGGATTCGTGGTTCAAGGTTGTTTTCATCAGCATGATCTATCGATGCGCAGATCGTGCCCCCGTTTTATACGGGATATGTTTAATCTTGCGCGTGCAACAAAACGCACGTCTCAGGAAGCGGAGGGATTCACGACGTAGCTAAGGGAGGCCAAACCGCGATAAGCCTCATAAAAGGGAAACAAAACCCCAAAGCCTAACCACACTTCCCATTCGCCTCCTATGCTTCCCCATTCTCCCGAGCCTCCAAAGCATAGATCTAGGTTTTCTACCCCCCTTCGAGCTCATCCATGGCGGGCTCTGGCTCCAAAAGCAAGTGGGAGGCTTTCACAATCGCCGACCGGGACATCCGGGACCTCAAGGACGCCGACTACCTCCCCTCAAACATCCCCCACCGTGCGCCGGAGAAGGACCAAGTGTCACATCCCTAGTTAGCACTGCTCTGCTTAGCATGTGTGCGCATCATGTTTTAGTTTTGCATCAATAGTAAATGGGGATCAACAGAAACCCTAGCACCTCCCCTGAATTAAACCAATTTAAAGGTTGTGAAAAATCAACAAATGCAAAATGCCCCCATGTCTGATAAATATTGACATCAATATATCAGGGGACATTTTAATTTTCAGAACATATATGTCATTTTAAAACAAATAATAAAGCTACTGAAAAAGGCCAAATAAAGCATTATAAATATTTTAGCCATTCAAAAATGTTGAAACGTGTTGTGGAGGTTTGAAGACCAAGCTCTCCAAAATGTTTCAACAATTTTTTGCTAGGATTTGAGGCCAAACAAAAATAAAAAAATAAAAAATGGAAAATAGGAACAGGAATGAAAAAAATAGAAAAAGAATAACCTGCTCCCCCCTGGCCCAGGAGGGAGAAGATCCAGCCAGCCCACCAGGGGCAGGGGGTCTTCTTCCAGCTCCTGCCAGGAGGACCACGCAGCTGCGTGGCGAGCTCGCCGCCACTCCTGGCCACCTCCTACCTACCGGGCTGCCATGGAGGTCTCCTGGAGCGCCTCGAGGCCGCCTCGAACGCTCTCCTCTCCCTTAGTTCCCCCTCTCCCTCGCTCTCCTCTCCCCTCTATCGCCATGGCCGCCGAAGCTCGCCCTTGCCCCGAGTATCTCAATCGCTCCACCTTGATGGGAGCCAACGAAGGGAGTGGCTAGAGCGTTGGAGGGCAAGCACTGGAAGGTCGCCGCCGCTCTAGACCGTCCCTGAGCCCTCTTTCAATGGCTACGTGATCGCAGTGAGCCCCTGGTCCCGTTCCCCCTCTTTCCCTGGTCGATCCCGCATCATAGCCCCCGAAGAGCTCTGCCACATGAGCTCGACACCGGCGCTGCTCCGGTGACCAGGTGGTTCCTCCGAGGCCACCATCGAGCTCGTGGGGTCGCGTAGAGGCCGTAGGAGCCCAGGCCCGGTCCTTTTGCGCCCTGGTGCAACGAGCCCATGCTTGCCCGAGCTCCGGCAGTCGCCGAGCTCATCGCCGTCGTCGACTCCGGCCATCTCAGCCCCCGAGGTGTGTCGGGTTGGACGCGCACATGCACGCAGGCCCGTCCAGTGCCTTCTGCCGGCAAAATGGTCGCCGGAGGAGGAATCCCAACCTCCTCCGCCGTCCCAGACGTCGTCGGCGGCTCATCGCCGGCGAGTCAGCCCGGTTTGACCACCACTACTGGAATCAGCAAATTTGTCGTTAGCCAGTTTTTTGCTGTTATCTAGCAGACGTCAAAGAAGCTCTTTGCCATCCGTTTCAAGAAAACTGACGACAAACAACTAGCTGACGGCAAAGAAGCTCTTTGCCATCAGGCACTTCTTTGCCGTCTGCTAGCGGACGGCAAAGGAGGTTTGCCATTAGCTAGTGCATGGTAAAGAGGGAGGTGGGCCCACTCATGAGCCGCTTACAACTTAACCTAGCGGGCCCCCTCTTTGCCATGTGCTAGCTGACGGCAAACCTCCTTTGCCGTTTGCTAGCGGACGGCAAAGAAGTGACTTAACTAACGGCAGCGTCCACCCCGCCTCTCTCTCTTTCTCTCCCTCTCCTCCCCGCCACCCACCGCACACAGTCGGTAAAGCTGCCACGTGGTAGCTACCTATGCAACCTAGGGTGGCACTGGGCTGGCCTATGTGGTTTCTTTGCCGTCTGCTGGCAGACAGCAAAGAACTTTGCATCTTTGCCGTAAGCAAGCAGACGACAAAGAAACCGTTTCTTTGCCGTCCGCTGGCAGACGACAAAGAACTTTGCATCTTTGCCATCTGCCAGCGGACGACAAAGCACGCCGTTAACTCCTTAATGGACTTAAGTTGCCACGTGTGCCGTCCACGCCCTTTGCTGTCTGCTCGCTGATGGCAAAGACCTTTGCATCTTTGCCGTTAGTCAGCAGACGGCAAAGCACCCTTTACCGTAGCTTATTAACCGGACTGTTGGCCGTCTGCTGGCAGACGGCAAAGCCTTTGACGTCCGCCATGCATGCCTTTGCCATCAGCTATGGCGGACGACAAAGTTGCTGATTCCTATAGTGCACGAGGTTGACCCCCAGGGTCAACTGTCAAGTGGGGCCCAACCCTGATTATTTTAGGATTAAATTAAAAATTAATTAATTAATTAACTTAACTTAATGACCCACTGACAGGTGGGCCCATCCTTATTAATTAGTAACTAGCAAATTAACTAATTACTGTTAGTGCCTAGGTCACTGACCAGTGGACCCCACAAGCCAGGTTTGACATGGCAACGGCCATTTGACCTGCTGACATCATGCTAAGTCATGCTGATGCAATAATGGAATTTCTAATTTAATTTAATGCTAGAAAATGTTAAAAACTTAGAAAAATCATAGAAATTAATTTGTAACTGATATTGAAATAAATTATATATGCAAATTTATCAGAAAAATCCAATGAATCCAATGGTGCTGTGATCATGCATGTTAGAGAAACCTATGTAGATGAACATTGACATTTAGCAATAGGTCAATATATAGAATATTAAATGGAGAACAATTTTGAACCTATATTCAAATCCACTCCATATAACTCTAGTGATAGTTGCATTAGCTCATTCAACCATGTTGCCATGTCATGATCATGCATCATATTGTTGCACTTGCTGTGCATTGATTGTTACCTATCTGCATTGCGGTAGGTCCTGCTTCCGAGGATACCTCCGAGTATCCCATCGAAGAAGAGTACCTTCCCACTCCCCAGCAAGGCAAGCAACCCCATCGATCATTCCAATATCACCCCATTCTCTCGCTCCTGCTCTTGTTTATTGCATTAGGACAAACGTACAATTATCTGTTATTTGCGATAATTGAACCAATTCCTCTGCATGACTTGTCATTGTCATAGTAAATAGCTAAACCTTGCAACCTAGCATACCTGGTAGATGCTTGAGCCATGATGTGCTTTACTTGCTGTGCTTGCTATGCTTAGAGTTGTGTTAGTTCTGATTCATCTAGGTTATGAACTGGAGTGAAACAATATTGTTCTGATGTGATGAGCTAAATGATGAACCCGATTTGGTAAAGGTAGCGATGAGAGGCTATGTAGGAGTACATAGCGGGTTGTCTCATTGGGACCGTTCTTAGGAACTGAGTTCCGTGTTTGTGATCCAAGACTAGTTACTACCGCACTTTGGGATACTTAATTGACCCTCTCGACTTATCAACCACCTAGTCCTTAGTCCAGGTGTTGCAAGTAGTTTTTGGTGTTCATAGCAATGCTGGAGGCCATGCGTAGCACTAACCCTAGGGGTGGGCTATGGCGCGATAGGCAGTGGCACGGTGTACCAAGGGTCACCCGAAAGGTGGGCTTGGGAACCCTGCGCACATCGTTTGGGGCCGTAGCGGAAACTTCATCCGGACTTCCGTGCGGGTCCAATATAAAATAGGCGATACCCTGGACTAGAGGTCTTGTGTGATTGACGGTCATGGCCGACTCCCTCGGTGGGCTTCCGCTTGAAGGTTGCCGAGGTGCCTGGTTTTATGAGCACACAACGATAAGTGGCGAGGGCGTGTGTGAAGGATTCCACCCCTGCAGGGTATGAATCTGTTCTAGTAGCCACGTCCTCGGATATGGAATACTTGGAGAACTTATGCTCTTCATAGATAACTTGATAGTTACTCATAAAAATATCAAGACATGTGTGAGTACCATGGATGGCACTCTCGTAGTTGATGGAAGTGAATCCCTGGTGGTGTATTGATGTGGTGTTAGTGGACTTGTGTGCGATATCTAAAATTTGAACAAAGAATCAATATGTGTAGTATAGGTTATCCAAGAACCAAAGCTGGCATTGCTGCATAAACTCCACCACTCCCCTTGTTGATACATGAGCATGAATAGACTAGTTCTGCTTTAAAGACTTGTTGAGTATGTTTGTACTCATGTTTGCTTAATAAATGTTGCAGATGACACTCAGGACCCATCCGGTGGGTTCTATCTAGATGTCGACGATGCCGAATAGCTAGTGTCCCAGCTACGAACCTATGCCCTATGGCGGGCTATAGATAGTCAGGCCATGTGCCTTTTTATGCTTTCATCTGTCTGTACTCAGACAGTTTTATGCTTCCGCTTGGTTTATATGAACTTGCTTGTATGACTTGAGTGTCGGGTCATGTGTCCCGTATCTGTGAGAACATATTATGCAAGGCTCCTCTAAGCCTCTTAAATAAAAGTTGTGTTTTTATATTCTTATGTCGTGATGCCGTAGTTGTATCTATGCATACCGGGCATGTCGTGCGTACGTGTGACGTGCAACAATATGTATGGGATCCGACACCTAGTCATGTGCCTTTAGTAGTACTCTTTATGGGAAACTGCCTCTTTGTGCTTCCACCGAGCCTTGGTAGCTTGCTACTGTTCTAGACACATTGATTGACCGGCATGTATCCTTCCTTGCTGTTGTGTCTGTCCCTTTGGGGAAATGTCTCACAGTGTAATGGAGTCCCTGTAGCCTGCTACGACTCATCTACATGCAGTGATGACATTTATGTCCCATGACGTAATGGAGTGCTTGTAGCTTGCTATGACTCGTCTACACACGCTTCAAGCCGATACTTGCGTTGCTGGGTTATGTATGCCTGTTCCCGTACAGATTTTCCACTTGGGTTCTATGACTAGTCATGTCGGCCCGGGTTCTTTGTCGTTTGAATGCTAGCGACATATTCACATACGTGAGCCAAAAGCAGCAAACGGTCCCGGCTAAGGTAATGCTGCAGCCGTGGAGTCTACCATGCGTGAGGCTGCAAAGTGATGTGATGTGTTATAGACTGGATTCCTATGACTTAGGATCGGGGTCCCAACAACATTGGTATCAGAGCCCGACTGATTGTAGGACTACCAAGCCAAACTGCTCTAAGTTGAGTCTAGAAACACTATAGAAATGTAGGGGAATTGATTGTGGAAGGGAACGTAAGGCTCTTTCTACCGCTCTTCCCGAGTCATTCTATTCTGTGTCACCCTCTTCTTTTCTACGGGGTTAAGAGCTAGGCTTCTCATCTTTTCTTAGGATGACGAGTTACTAACGATCGACTAGTAGCTAGCTTGTTTGGAAGTGAAATCCAGTATTCAAGTATTGTTTGGTGTGACAATCTGTTGGATTAGAAATTTTAGACTAGAAAGTTGAGTAGTTATGCTATCCAATCTTTTGCAGTTGCCTCAAAATCTTTTTTGAGCAATTACAGCTGTTATGTTGTCCAATTTCTGCTAGGATCTCTAATGCCTTTGCATCATTCTGTGTTTCAGATGCCCCTCGTCCTTCTCATCAGGTGGTCCATCTGACTAGGTGAATCGATGTACCGTGTCACACGGCCATGTTGGTTAGAGCTATGATGGAGACTGGTTACCATTGGTACCGAGAGTATACAATGGAGGAGCAGTTTCGAGACTTCAACCAGAGCCAGTACCTGTGTACTGTTAGGATATACCCATCATATCCTGGAGCTGTAGAGCCGATCCATTGGACTTATGGATTAGGTGTGACCATAGGCATGGCAGTTCAGGAGGCCGCCTACACTATGTTGACTATTATGAGATCTCACCATGGACTGCTTCAAAACACCGAATTCTGCTATGTTCTAGCAACTCTAGGAGGAGAGGATGGTTATCTTAGTGCAGCCTATTATGATCATTCTCATGAGGACCCTAGGCTTCAGGTGACCGCTTAGATGTTGGAGAACAGGGATCGTGATGCATGTGCTCTTCACATGGAGCTTTATGCTACATGTGCACGTCTTTGGATAGCCTTGACGTAGCTAGAACCTGTCGTGCAGACATGCTATAGAGATTTGGAGATGTTGAACCCATCGCGGACTCATTTGCCAGCTCGCGTAGACTGGCCCGATGTTGGAGGCGTCACTCCTCTTCAAGGACTGTTGCTTTCACCACCCAGGGGACCTAGGCCACATCCGTGTCTTTACAGTTTCCAGGGATCGTAGGCCAGGGTGTTCCCAGATCCTCAGGTTTAGCTCTTGGGTCACAGGGCTAACCTATATGAGGTGTTCCACGGCGATGCTTGAGTGCGTGTATGTTAGTACTAGTATTGTAGTAGTTGTATTGCCACACTCCTACGTGTCTTGTGGGATATGACTGAGGTGTGAGTTAAGTTCCGGAGGTGTAGACAGATAATGTATAGGAAGCTTGTAATGCCTTCAATGAGTTGTATCGTCTTTCAGTAGTTTGTACTTCAGCTTGGGCTTGTACTAAACTATGTCATGGTGTGTACGAATCATGGTGTTCATATGGCAGTCTGTTTATTACCATGTTGTTCGGGTGTTTACCCATGCATGCCATGTTATCCAGTACATTCCTAATCTCATATCTTAGAGTTGATGTCTTCCTTGTATAAGCTATGGGTTTGTTTTCCCAGGTTGGTGTCAACTAGGAATAACCCCGCGCCTGCCTTCGAGCAGGGCGAGGGAAGCCAGGCCAGACAAGAGAACCTGCCATAGCCGCCCTCTCTGGCGGAGGTGATGCTCGAAGCTGAGCGGAATAAAAGGGAGACCAACAGGCTGTTGGAACATATTGAGAAGAATACAATACGTACTCCCCGCAATGAGCGCAATGATGGTGTGTCCCTAAGTGACTTCGTAAAGTTGTGCCCACCTAAGTTTCATCACTTGGTCGACTCGCTCGACACTGATGACTGGCTGACCAACATGTCTCGGAAAATCCGAGATGCTAATATATCTGAGGCCAATATGGTGACGTTTGCTGCATACTTTCTGGTAGGACCCACGAACATGTGGTGGGAAAATTATGAAGCCATGAGTCCCACATGCCCCGCAGCAACCTGGGCAGATTTCAGTGAGGCGTTCCGTACCCATCACATCCCGGAAGGGCTGATGGATCGCAAAAGAGAGGAGTTTTGTGCCTTTACTCAGGGAAGGCTGATAGTGGATGCCTATAGTCGTAAGTTCAGCAACCTTGGTTGTTATGCTCCAGAGGAAGTGTCGACCGACACCAAGAAATAGGCTGTGTTCCGTAAGGGACTTAATCCTGAGCTCCGTCGAGACCTGATTCTGCATGAATGTACTACCTTCCAGGCTCTCATCAACAAGGCTATCAACACCGAAACCGGACATACCGACTACAAGGCAACTAAGAAGCACGCCTGTGACTTTAGCCCCGCATCCGGCTCAAGATCCAACAAATGTCGGGTGTGGGTGCCCAACACAGCTCTGCCACCAAGGTACACCGCGAGGCCATCCTATCTGGCGCCTCGTCCAGCTTAGACCGACCCTCCAACCAGGACATTTGGAGGTCCCCGTTCTGCCACTGTCGTCTGCTACAAGTGTGGAGAACCAGGACACTACTCCTGTGAGTGCCCCTAGAACAATGTCAAGCCGGCTGGATGTGGGAAGCTTGGAAAGGCCTTCTATGTGAAGCCAGCTACTACCCGTGGACGTGTGAATCAGGTCTCTGCTGAAGAAGCCCTTGAGGATCCTGATGTTATCCTAGGTACGCTCCTTGTCAATAGTCATCCAACATCTGTTCTGTTTGATACTGGAGCATCTCATTCATTCATCTCGGAAAGTTATGCACAGTTGCATAACATGTCTTTTTGTGATATGCCTACTCCTTTAGTAGTTCAGACTCCTGGTTCAAAACGGCAAACTTCTAGAGTGAGCCATGACAATGAAATCCTTGTGGATAGGCTAGTCTTTCTAGCATCTTTGATAGCTCTCAAGTATTCGGACATCAATATCATCGTAGGCATGGACTGGATGAAAGCCCATTATGCTAAGAGTGATACTCATACTAGGAATGTTCAGCTTACACATCCATCCAGTGAGATAGTCAATGTCTCAACTCCAGCTGCCAAGCACCAACTCCATTCCCCTAATGCTAGCCCTATTCCAGAACTAGAAGATATTCTAGTAGTCCGTGACTTCCCAGATGTCTTTCCAGAGGAACTGCCAGGAATTCCACCTGTCAGAGATGTAGAGTTTGTGATAGAACTCATTCCAGGGACTGTCCCAATAGCCAGAAGACCCTATACGATGACACCCTTAGAACTAGCCGAGGTTAAGAAACAACTCGATGAGGCTTTGAAGAAATGTTTCATCCGCCCCAGTTCTTCTCCTTGGGCTTGCCCTGTCTTCTTTGTCAAGAAGAAGGGTGGATCAGACCGGATGGTTATAGATTATCGACCAGTGAACCTGGTCACCCTAAAGAACAAGTATCCGCTCCCCAGGATCAACGACTTATATGATCAACTCGCTGGATCCTCAGTCTTTTCCAAAATGGATTTGAGGTTGGGATACCATCAAATCAGAATTAGAAACAGGGAAATTTCAAAAACAGCTTTTGTTACTCGTTATGGCCAATATGAGTACACCGTCATGTCCTTCGGTTTAACCAATGCCCCAACCACCTTCTCTTGCTTGATGAATTCGATCTTAATGGAGTACCTAGATAAATTCGTCGTGGTTTACCTCGACGATATACTCATCTACTCAAACAACGGACAAGAACATGCCGAGTATCTAAGGCTGGTATTGATGAAACTTTGAGATTATAGTCTGTATGCCAAATTCTCCAAGTGTGAATTTCGGTTACCAGAAGTGACCTATCTGGGCCACGTGATCTTTGGTAAAGGTATTGTTGTCAATCCCAAGAGAGCTCAGGCCGTCCTTCATTGGACTCAACCTGAATCAGTTAAGAAAGTTTGGAGTTTCCTTGGCTTAGCGAGCTATTGTCATCGCTTCGTCGATAACTCCTCCAAGGTTGCAAAGCCTCTGACTGAACTCCTCAAGAAATATAAAAAGTTTGAGTGGACTTCACAATGCGAGCACAATTTTTAGGAGCTGAAAAGACGCGTGACCTCTTCTCCCGTTCTAGTGCCTCCAGATTTCTCAAAGGACTTTGTTATCTATTGCGATGCCTCGCGACAAGGATTAGGTTGCATTCTCATGCAAGATCATCATGTGATTGCATACGCATCTCGAAAGTTGCGCCCACATGAGGATAATTATCCAACACATGATCTTGAGCTTGCAGCTGTAGTCCATGCACTGAAAACCTGGCGACATTACCTTCTGGGTAATCGTTGCGAAAATACACTGATCACCAAAGTCTAAAATATATTTTCACCCAAACCGATTTGAATCTCAGGCAAAGAAGGTGGTCGAGTTGATTATAGATTACGACTTAGGGATAACTTACACCCCGGGGAAAGCCAATGTCATGGCTGATGCACTAAGTCGTAAGTCTTATTGTAACAACCTGTTGTTACAACAAATTCAACCACTTCTCTATGAGGAATTTCGGAAGTTGAACCTTCACATTGTTCCTCAAGGATTCCTTTCCAACTTTGTGGTGAAACCTCCTCTTAGGGATCAAATCGTAGCTGTTCAGAGGTATGATAAGGGTATATCTCAAATCAAGGAGAACATTGCTAGCGGAAACGCTAAATATTTCTCCAAAGACGATCAGGATGTTGTGTTCTTTCAGAACCGCTTGGTGGTTCCTAAGAGCACAAGGTTTGAGCTCCATAGAGAAAAGTTGATAATGCAAACTTTGTGAACCCTAGAATTCAATAGAATCAGGTTTCCGTAGATCTAGTTAGGCTAAAGTAATCTCCTTGATGCACCACTGTGTGTAACATCATTATTTAGTGATTAGAACGTGTCCACAAAGTTTGGGGTCAAGGGAAGAAACTTTAGAATGTAAAGTTGCTCAACATTGAATCTGGACATAGACGGTATTGGGATATTTTGATGAATCAAAGCAATTAGGATTGAGATGAAACTTTGCAAGCTCATCACCTATGGCAATGTGAACTTTCTGGATTTTCTTGAAATTTATTGACAATAATTGTTATAGAAATATTTCAAAAGCTTGATTTGGACAGAAAGGGTTTTGAGGGGTTTTGCCCATGATCTTGAACATGACCATGTGTTGAAACTCATATATATGGGAAATACATGTCCACAGAGTTTCCTTGAATTTTCCCAAATATTTTCAAAGAATTAAAATAATTTTTCCTTATGAAAAACCATTTCTGGACTTAAGAAAAAACTTAAATAAAATAGTAGAATAACCTTTAAAAATAATATTTGGTGGTTTTGGGAAGTCATATATATAGTAGATTTCAAATAAAGCTTTTGAGGAAAAAGGATCCACCCAATTTGAGGACTTGGAGTGCAAACCTCAACTCAGGTGTTTTTTAAAACCTAATTTGAATAATTCTTTTTGGTCAAAATAAATTTGGATAAAAACTGTTTTGGTCACTATTCACATGGCCTGATCGTTGGGCAAGAAGTTTGGATCAAGGAGGATGAACATGGAGATGAGTAGAATCTAAGAGTGCCAAACATACTCAACCCAACAATCAAACAAGCAACAAATCAAAGAAGCATGTACTCAAAAAGTTTTAATTGGTTCCAAATTTTGTAAATCCAATCATAGCAAAGTGATACAAACACAGGGTGTGACATCTAGCGCGCGCCCACAGGAAAAAATGTCAGGAACAAGAAAAGAAGGAAAAGATAGGAGCTTACCGCAACGGACCGCTCCAGCTGCACCAGTCGGTCGTTGGCGGCCCCGGCATCCTACATCGTCCGGGCACGGCAAGCGGAAAACGCCTCAATTGCGGCGGAGACCACCACCCCAAAGGCACTTGGCGGGTCCCCAATGGTCGGGCGGCGGGCTGCAGCCCAGTTTTGCTGCGGCAGGCCCCTGTCTGCGGGCCCCTCTTTGCCTGAGGTCACGATGGGACCTGCTCCCACTGGCACCATTGTGCCGGGGGGCCCCAACAAGGAGCCCGTGTCGCCCGACCCTTCGTGTACCTCGACCTCCCTCCTCGGTGCTCCGCCTCCAGTCGCTCCTGCCCGGCTCGACCTAGGCACTCGTGTTTCCGGAGCCGGCTCATCCAGAGTTGGCGCTTCTGGAGCCGGAGTCTCATTGGCATCACCTCTCGAGTCGGTGCCTCCGGAGCCGGCACCTCCAAGGCTGAAACTTCAACTTCCGGGGCCCCCTCCTCCCTCGGCAGCACATCATCTGCCCCTGGTGGTTCCACGCTGCGATCTGTGTCCTCTCCGCCATCAGCGCAGGCCACGCCAGCACCTGCCACCACGCGCGCGTCCTGTGTGGCCTTCGCGTCTACTTCCACCCACCGCGCGGGATCATGGTGATCCTTGGACTGCCCCTCCCGACCGTGGGGGGGGTGGCTCCCATGACTGGCCGACTGCTTCCCCTCGAACTCCTCCCGATGGAGACTTCTTCTTCGTCGCCTCCTCCCACAGGCAGTACCCCTCGCCGTGCAGCTCTTGCTGGGCCGCCTCCAGGTCATGCTACGCTTCGTGCTCCCTCTCCTTGGTGGTGCTCAGCGGTGCCGTCCCTCCGGCATTGCTTGCCGGGGTCCTTCCTAGGGCACGTGCCTCCCTGATCGAGTAGGATTAGAAAGGGATGGCTTCGGCTGTACGGGGTCTTCCCCCACTGCCATCCCCCTCCTTCAGCTTTGCCGTGAGAGGGTGTTCACCCTTCTCGCCACCTAGACCGGCTTCATCTCCTTGGTGGAGAGCCGACAGGGATCGTGCCGCCCCTCATCTGGTAGATAAAGTGCGGCCAGCTCTACACCGGCTGCACTCGGTGTGCCACCATCGTAGCCAGCAGATCTGAAGCCTTCATCCCTTCCGACTAGGTCATCACCAGCAGACGCTCGTAGAGACGGTCCGCCATCTCGAGGGCCTGGGGCGGAGCCGTCCGCCAGTTCAGCATCGCCACCGATGGCTGATTAATGATGTCGTGGAGGTTGATGTGGTCCTCCTCCGGATCCACGTTCTTCACATAGAAGAACCCCCACTGCCAATTCTTCACCAACTCCTGCAGCGGGAGTTTCGGGAAGCCGGCTCCCAGGCAGAAGTGGATCAGGGCGCCCCTACAGGCGGTCATAACCTTCTCCTGCGTCGCCGGGTCCTTCACCATTTGCCGCTTGAGGAAGAAGAGCCGAAACCAGAGGTCGAGCCTCGACTCCACTCCCAAATACACCTCGTAGAGAGTGATCAAGGCCGTCAACTGCAAGATAGCATTGGCGGTGAGGAGGTTCGGCTGGAGGCCGAACCGTATCAAGAACTGCCGGAAGAATGTACTCGCTGGCAGCTCGAGCCCGCAGAGGAAGTGTTCGGCGAACACAACTACCTCGCCCTCCCACGGGGCCAGGGAGTTCTCCGGCCCAGCAATGCGTGCCTCCACGAGCTCCTCCGACGAAAGCTTGCGGCGGTGGCGTAGGTGCTTGATGAACTGTTCGTCGATGTCGCTGCCGTCCCACGCCCCTTGCTCGCCATGGATTCCCAAGGGGCTTACGGACACAGCGGCAAGCGCAAGAGCTCGGCTATGGTGCGGATCCTCGGCGGCATCGACGGAGGCATGGCGAGGAGCACAGGCATTCCTCTCCTTCTCTCTTTCTCTTGAAGTGGGAGGGGAGGGCGATGGGAGCGATGCGACGGGGCGAGGGGAGCAAATGTGTCATTCTGTTCCTCTTCCCTCTCCATTTAAACTCCGCGCGGACGGCCGTGGGGGGGTGGATTCATTGCGCACGACCCCCATGATCCCTGCCGCATGGGGAAAGGAAGTTATTGCGCTCAGGAACACCAATCAATGGCCCGATCCGCAGAAGATCCACGCGCGCAGGCCTAGGCCAAGGCCTTGGCGGGCGCCGTCCTACAACCCGGTCTTGTCCACCGTGCGTCCTGCCAGGCCGCCGCCTGTTACGTAGCCGGCCGCCGTTCACCCATTGACGTCCGGCTCCTGAGGCATGCTACGGTGCTGAAGCAATGTTCAAGCCGGCAAGGTCCGTCATGGCTCGATGGCGGGCCTCCCCTGCTTTGGGGACTACTGTCGGGGGAGAGCCGCCTCCCCCTGCAGTCCGGCTGCACCCCTTCGACCACACCATGGCGGCTGGATCCTGCCAGCTATGCTCAACCATCTGCGATAAGCCTACCGGCTAGGGGTGAGGGCCCGTGGCCCCCTAGTCAGCCGCACATTGGATGCCATGGCCAAGGCATGTGTGGCAACAGTGGCCCCCATCTCATCAGGGGTCAGTGCCAGTATGGCCACAGTGGAGGCAACAGTACCTCTGACTCCGGCTTACCGCGACCGGGCTTCCAACAGTGCCGGCAGGCCTTTAACGACTCCATTACCTGCCCCAGCATGGCTACTATGCAGCCGGATATACCGCTGACCTCGGCCGGCTACCACAATACGATGCCCCAAAGGACGACCCATGTTGTGAAGCGACCGGTGCTGGGATCTACCATGCGGGCCCCTCTAACTCTCGACAGGACCTCACAGCTGGCGGTCCCTACCAATGACGGGACCCTACAGCCAGAGGCCCCATGGCCGGCTAGAGAGGCTGCCAGCTGGGGCTCTCCCGCAACCTTCTATTCATATTGTAGTCCGGGGGTTGGCCTATAAAACCCCTCGGAGCCCCCATGCAAACGGGCAAGAAAGTGAGCACACGTACGAAGGAACACTTCGTCCCACATCCACCCACGTTGCAAGCGAAAAGGAGCCGGCTACTCCTTCCTCCACCTCTAGACAATAGCTCAAGGAGCACCCTTGTAACCTCATTCACCGATCAACTAGATCAAGCAGGACTAGGGGTATTACCTCCCATGAAGGGCCCTGAACCTAGGTACATCGCATGTCCATCACCGCTTGTGCCTAATCCCGCTCCCGAAGCCCGTGGGCATCCTTCGACCCCAACCACCTTCGATAAACCCACCCATGGCATCTGTCATGAGAAAACGACAACAGGGTGAGTAACCTCTGGATTCTTAGATGGATCTTGTACGACCTGCTGTGTAGTCTAGGTCGTCTCCCAGGTCAAACCTGACATTGGGCTCTAGTGGCTCCTTGCCCCGTCTTCGGAGCATCCCTGGTCTATAACCGGTGTCATCAAACCTGACATTGGGCTCTAGTGGCTCCTTGCCCCGTCTTCGGAGCATCCCTGGCTCCTTGCCGTTCTTTTGCTTTCAGGCTGTGGGCCGTCACTATGAGCTGTTGTCTTAACAGTTCCTAATCTTTAGGATTATCAGTAATGTCTAAGTCATCGGCTTTCGAGATGTCCTCCTCCTTGACAGGGGGGAGGTAGTTGTCATCCTCGAAATCGTTGAAGTCATCGGGGTCATGCTAGTCTTCAGGCCTCTCTTGACCCTCTATTGGGTGTCTAGGGATATCGGGATCGCCGAGGTCCTCCGGGGTATCTCCATCCCCGGTGTTGATGATAACCTTCCTTCCCTTTTGGCCTTTTGACAGCTGATGTGGCTTCCGGTGCCTTGACGGTGCATCGCCCGACTTGTCGCCATCATTCTTAGGCGTGTTGTCACCGTTAGCGGCCGGAGTGTCCACCATGTAGACGTCATATGTGGAGCTGGCAGCCCATCGCCCAGTGTTAACATGGATGGGAGCGCAATCCTCTTCATCCATGTATTCTGCCTCCTCGGAGGCATAGTCCAACATGTCGGTTAAATCTTCAACTGTGGCTATCAAGTGGGTGGTGGGTGGGTCGAAAAATTCGTCCTGACCCACTCTATAATCGATCTGAGAACAAATCGGAGTTGGATCGTCAGTAATCTTCATCGACGAGATTCGATCTAGGGCCTCGTTGAGTGTTGAGAGCTCGATCGGGTCAAACTGCTTGGAACTTTCAGAGTTGACCTCCGATGTATCTAGGCAAGTGGAGTGTTCGGCAAGGACTCATATCCGGTCCTCTGGCGCTATGGCCGGATCCAGACTAGGAATTGGGCCATTGCTAGGGTTAAGCCCGTGGGCGTGACCGTAGAAAAAACTCGAGGTTAAAGCCTCAGTGTCTTTGGGCGTGGCAGGCAAGATTGCAAGCCCGGTTAGTGACAGGTCACCCCTAAGAATCTATGGAGAACTCTAGGTTCCTGAATCAGACGACTCGATCAGGGGCGAAGCTTTCGACACGACCTAGATGTCCGGTCGGGTCGGCGTGCAGCACAATGCTGCCAAAGGGAAAGATCTGTCCGGGGACGAAAGTGTCCATGTTGCAGACCTCTTCGTTGATGACAAGTCGAGACAATGATTCCCTGAGAGATCAAAGCAGAACTCGCAATGAAAGCACCAATGTAGGTGTCAAAACTGGCGGATCTCGGGTAAGGGATCTTGAACTATGAGACTAGAATCAATGGTAACAGGAGACAAAGGGGACGAGGTTTTACCTAGGTTCGGGCCCTCCTATGGAGGTAATACCCTATGTCCTACTTGATTGTATTGATGATATGTGGGTTACAGAGTTGATCTACCTCAAGATCGAATAGCTAACCCTAGATGAGTTGTTCTCTATCTACAACCTAAAACCCTCCGGCTTATATAGATGCCAATGGTACCTAGGGTTTACACATGGTCAGTTACACGCTGAAGAGATAAACATGCCTATTCGCTACATCAAACGTGGAGGACAAGCAACAATTCTCGAAGCTTCCTTCTTGGAGATAGGGCCTTCGATCGATACAATGTTTGGTAAGCGGCCCACACAGTTCGGCCCATAGAGATAGGTCGGCCTTCCGACGACCCCTTAATCCAGGGCTCCCTCAGTGGGGGCTACCCCCGCAGTTACGTTCGCATGCCCTTTGTCCTCGTGAATGTAGGTGCCGCGTACCAGCATGTCATGCAGGCCATGCACGCATCTCATGAGGCCAGGCATCGCACGGTCAATCAGGAGGCCCCATATGCTCACGAGCGCAGGGACCCTCACCACCTCCCCCCCGAGTCTCCGGAGCCCTCAGGCTCATGAGGATTAACCTTCAACAACCAATCCAATGCTTCAGCGGTATCATTAATAGGGGACCTTTTGGTTTGTTCAACTGAGGGTGCCCATCGGGCTGCATCATCCTCCAGCTTTCAGGGCCTGTCCCTGCAGCTGTATCGTTCTACGCATGTATCAGAACTGGTTCTGCATTTGATGAATTTACTAAGTATTCCAACTTGCATGTCCGGTGCTTTCTCACCATGAATGTTGCCGCGCACTAACAACTCCGCCCTCAACTGCCTCATGATTAAGGCCTGGCACGGCGTTTCTGCTCGGGTCCATCCCGGCAAGGTTGATAAATCCAAGCAACCGAGCTCTATCTCATGGACTAGCTCCATGCACGTCACATCCCGGGTTCCTTGGTGCTTCGTCCTTGCATGGAACGTGGCTGGTTTGTATAACCGTAGTTTGGCGCTTCGCCGTCGCGGGAGGCACGTGACGAGTGCTTTTCCTCGGGATTGTCGCATGAGAAGACTGGGCATGGCGTCTATGCTCGGGTCCGTCCCTGCAGCGTCGATAAACCCAACGACTAAGCTCTGTCTGGCGGGCCGGCCCCATTCACGTCACCCCTGGGGTCCTTGGTGTTTGGCCTTCTCATGCGATGGCCTCCGAAGATTCATTCGACGTAGGTTACCCACATCACACATGTTTTGTACGCGCCGTGCGCCAGAAAATTCAGGCGCAACCTGCCTTGAGGTCGGGCCTCGTGAGTCCCGCGCTGGCTCAGGGGTGCCCAGATATACCTCCTCCAGTTCTGTCGTGCCAGTCACGTGTACGAACAAAATTGGGTTGTACACGCCCGAAGACTCTAACACAGGGCTCCCTTCTCACGCCCAAGTGGAAGCCCCGTGCTCCACACTGGCAGACGAAACGGTCGCTCAGCGGCTATGCCCATTCCCAAGAGGAAGCCCCATGCTCCGTGTTGGTGGATAAACAAGTGAGGGCGCCCTGGCGGATGCAGCAACCTCACGATGGCCTCTCGGCTCTTCACATGGCCCCGTCACGCAGCGTTCCCCTAGGATGCATGCGTGAGAGGGCTGGACGGGGGCCACACTCAGGCCAGGCCTAGTGCACACCACCTCACAAGGCCCCTGGTACTTGGTCTTCTCGCGTCCTTTCCAGGCAAAAGCTGGCCGGGAAAGGTATGGGAGCCGCTCGCATGTCAAGGGGGACCCCTGAGCACCGCGACTCAGGGGCCTCACTAGTCACGTAGCCCCTCGCCCCTTGGTCTCGTCCTCGCAATCCAGATGCCCCAACGGTGGTTGAGGTATGCGTGGGACTAGGCCCTACCTACGCAGAGCACAAAGGTGCTCCAAATCAACATCGTCGTCGCCATGTTTCCTCCATGAGGGTTGCTCGCACGTCAAGGGGTACCCCTGAGCATCACGACTCAAGGGCCTCACTAGTCACGTAGCCCCTCACCCCTTAGTCTCGTCCTGGTGATCCGGACAACCCAACAATGGTCGAGGAATGCGTGGGATTAGACCCTATCGATGTAGAGCACTAAGGCAAGCAGGAAGGAAACAATGCAAGAAAGGTAACCATAGAGTTCAAATAGTTATTACAAGACCTGAATGTTTTGCGAACCCGGACAAGTCTTACCCCTCCACAAGGCATAATAAATGTCACAGGTTGAAATCTAGGAGGAGGAGGAGCCATCATCGGCATGGCTATCGTTGCCGCTTGTCCTAGTCGCGGCGAGCTCGTCGTCAACATCACTACCACCACCATCGTCGCCACCGCTCGCCTCCACCGTAGGGACCGACGTCGGGGAGATAGGCGAACTTCTTCACCAGCATTTCCATGGAATACTTCATGGCCGTTGCCGCAACGATGCGAGATTCAGGGTCAACCAGGACGATCACCGCATCAAAATTAATGTCGGGCTCGCGGAGGTAGAGGTGGCTAAAGGCACGCGTCGCACCCATGGAGAAAAGGTTGTGGCACTCACCCTCCAAGATGGCATCCACCTTGGCGACAACACCTTCGAGCACCTCAATGAGCTTGGAGGAGAGCCCTGTGTAGCCGCCCTCAGGAGCTGCCAGTGGATCTTGAATCCTCCCCTATAAATGTAGTGCAGCACCTGGCGAAGCCTCAGCTCGATACAGGGGAAGACATCGTGCTCCGCGGTCTTCTTCTTCTCAGGAACGGCAAGGGTCTTCTCCCTACCATCTAGGTGGGTCGTCGCTTCGGAGACGTGCCGGGCATGGGATGACTGGGCTTCAACTACCTACTCCTTGATCTTGGCCATACAGGCACCCTTCACGGCTTGGTCAACAGTCATATGGGACATCATGGAGTAGCGATCGACGCCTTGTGGGCCTTGAGGTGCTCCTCCTACTGGTGTAGCCGTTGTGCGTGCACAACTTGCTCCTCTTGAAGGGTCTTCAGGTTGGCCTTTGCCTCACTGTAGTGCTCCATGGTAGACGTTGCTTCAGCCTGTGCCACGTCGTGAGCTGCCTTGGTTTTGGTTGCCTCCGTCCTGCTCTCCGTGGTGGCAGCCTCATCCCGACCCCAGGACGCATTGGTGGTTGTTTCATCCTGAAGCCACCTAGAAATAAGCCCCAGGCGCTCCCTCATGAGGCACCTGTCGACATCTTGGAGGTCAACCCGGATCCAGCTGAGTGCGATATAGGCCTCATCCAAGGCGTCGGGCGTGATCAGAGGGTCGCGGTTCACAAGCGCCGGAGACTGACCAGGAGGCAGCACCAACACGTCGGTAGGTGTTGTGTCCAAGGGGGAAGTGGTGTCGCAGACTTGGGGCACCGGAGGCTTTAGTTTCTCCTCGGGCACGACGAGGGTGGACGATCTCACAACCTGCTGGCCCACGGGCGCTGGCTCCTCCTGAAGTTGCGTTGTTGTCTCTTCAGGGATAGATTCTGCCAAAAGGGGACGGGAAATTGCCCCCTCCATAGGCATTGGGGTCGCTATGGCCGTGGCAAGGAGTGTCGCCTCATGAGCCTCTAGACTCCCGGCACCCAGCCTCTCAAGCGGTGCCGGCAAGGCACCAGGAGTAGGAAACACACCCATGTGCTCGGGTGCGGTGTTGTCAGGGCACCCAAGGGTGGCGGTGGGTTGGCATGATGTGATTCCGCCCCCGCCACGTCCCCGTCCAGAGGGCGATGGCACCCACTGGACAAGAAGCTCCTTCGGCTTGGGGCTCACCTTCCTCTTCTTCAGCACATCAACGCCCCTAGACATCCAGAGGAGAAGGGGTTGTGAGTATGCATGCAATCTACAATCTAACAAAGGCGAGGCAGGTTACTTACTCCTCGGGCGCAATCCACTTCATGTTCCTCTCCACCTCGGCGATGGTCGGGATGGTCCCGCCCTTCTTCGGCGTGGCTCTGCCGCCCGGAGAGGTGGTGGGATCACCCAGAGGGGCCACGTCTGGATAGGCCACGTTTTCCCCAACAGCGGCTGCCCCGCCTTTCGGCTGCGTCTCAGACGGGGACGAGTCCGTTGACTCAATCGCCTTGCTGGAGCATGGTGAGTTCTACGGAGGAGGCACGACCACGCGTTTCGTCGGGATCGCCTGGCCAAATGCCCGCGTGGTCTGGGGGTATGCACTGACCTTCCAAGGACCCTGGCGAAGCGCCGGGTGTCTGCGGCCCGGGGCTTGTCGGTATCGTCGTCGTCTTCAAGGTCGCAGAGGAGCTTGCTCTACAACAAGGTGACACCTCTTCCAGGTCATCATCCTTAGTCTCCTCCGAGTCTTCCTTCCCACTGGTGTCACCGGAGGACACCGGCATGGGGGAATTGGGGCGCACGGGCGGCATGAGCCCCAGCTCGTCGAAGGAGGGCATGGTGACGACTAGCTCCTTCCTGTCGTCCCAGTGGTACATCGGGGCGTATGCCTCAGGGAGGCCCCAGGATCAATACGGAGTAGGGTAGCTACATCCCTGTCCATCTCCTCGCCTATTAGGCTGGCAGATTGAAGCCTGATATTGTCCTCCGCACCCTGGTACTCCCATGTGGGCCTCGAGTGCGACTAGAGCGGCGTCAGGCGCTGCATCAGGAACTCCTTCACTATCATCACCCCTGTCATCTTCTTAGCCTCCATGTCTAGGGAGATCCACTCCAAGATGGGCTTCTCCCGGGGATCAGTGAGCTTCATGGATCCCCAGACGAGGGTCTTCTCTGCCAGCTCTATCGTCGTTTTCTCATGACAGATGCCATAGGATGGCTTATCGTGGGTGGTTGGGGCCGGAGGACACCAACGGGCTCCGAGCGCGAGATTGGGCACAAGTGGTGATGACCCGCGATGTACCCAGGTTCAGGGCCCTCCGGGAGAGGTAACACCCCTAGTCCTGCTTGGTCTAGTTGGATGGATAGTTGTGTTTACACGGGTGCTCTTCGAGCTTAATCTAGAGGAGGAAGAAGGAGCAGCGGACTCATTGTCCTCCGGAGCTAACCATTGAACGAGAGGGAAGCTCTATGTGGGTGTATGTAAATGATCGCTTGTCCGTCCCATTAAATGGGGGGCTCGGGGGGTTTTATAGGCCAACCCCTCGGCTCTACAATATATCTAAAGTACAAGGTTGCAGGGACCCGGCTGACAGCCTCTCCAGCTAACCAGGGGGGCCCGCTCTTCGTGTCGTCTTGTCACCAATAGGGTCCACCGGCTGGGAGGTCCCGTCGCCCGTTGGGGCCCGCTAGCCGGATATGCGATTGACTCTCGCTCACCTGCCGCGGCATGGGTCGCCGGGGAGGCGTCGTCTAGCGCCAGCCGGCCGAGGTCTCCGGTATCGCCGGCTATACTGTAGCCACGCAGGGACATGTAATCAAGTGGGAGAGGGCGTGCCGGCACTGTTCCCCCGCCTGGCCACGCTCGCCAAGGTTAGCGGCCCTAACAACCGGACTTTGGCCATGCGCTCTCGAGCGTCAGCGGCCACTGTGGCTACAGGGTCGCCCATCGTGGCTATCGTGTCGTGTCGTCGTACCCACGCGCAGTGGGATGGGATGTCGCATGTTCGTCCTAGGTTCAATGGAGGAGCCGGCCTGGAGGCAGCCGGCCGCCCCCAGCCGGCCGAATGTCAGCCAGCTCGTTGAGCAGTTGTCTGCCTCGCCAGCCGATGGCCTCTAGAGCCGGCCGTAATCCAGCCGGCCACTTGCAGCCGGTTGCGCGGTTTTTGAGGTCGTTTGATTTTGAATCATCTGACACTTGCAACTTTCTCTGAAAAGTGAACTAACTAAAATACCGTTCATAGGACATAAGGAATGAGCAAAGAACATATTGGTAATCATACATTATGATTTGTGTAGTCCAATAAATGTTGTTGCAAGTAGTGGATATATCTATCTTCAGAAATGACTCAAGTAGATATATGGATATTTACTTGATGAGACGTAAGTCTGGATCTTTTGAAATCATTCGAAAGGTTTTCAAAAATGCAGTAGAAGTTATTGTACCAAGAAAATTATGTTTCTACAATTTGATTGCGGAAAGGAATATTTGAGTTACAAGTTTAGCGAATGTCTGATGACTTGTGAATAGTGTTTCATAACTTGCACCTCCCGGAACACCACTGCAAGTGGAAAGTACGTGAAGATGTAATCGAACCATTTATGACATGGTAAGATCAAAGATGACATAAATAGATTTGCCATTATCCCTTTTATAGAGTGATACTTTAGAGACTGCGACTTTTACACTGAAAAGAGATCCATCAGGTTTGTTGAAATGACGCCATGGTATGGTACTCCCAACCATGTTATATCTTTTCTTAAACATTTGGAATATGGGGCTTGTGTAAAAGGTTACAAACCTATTCCAAATTACACAAGTGCTACTTTGTATGGTTATCCCAAGTCACTGGGTATTCCCCCACCACTATACCGAGGCAAAGGGTTTTGCCACAAAACGATATGCTTTTAAAGAGAATAGTTCTTACAAAAGGTGAGTGGGAGGACAGTGCAACTCGACAAGATAACCAGTATCTTCGTCATCATTTCAAAGGAAAGAAACCCTGGAAGTGATTCCGTTGTTTCCTACCATGACTGATACGGAAGTCTCTACCATAAAATGTATGGACTTCGGTCGAACTTGCAGCTGAACCTCGTAGGCAAGGCTCGTGCAAACCTCTTAGGTGCGCAAACGAGATACTGTTGTTGGACAATAGTATACCTACGATACACAAGGAACCAGTGATGGGCCCTGACTCCGGAATTGGCTAAATGCCAATACAATCCGAGATAGTTTCCATAAAATCTTGATAGACCTTTTGGAAGACTTAGAGTCTAATGAATATTTATGGAACTAAAAACTGATACGGATAAAAATGTTTTATCCATAAAGCTCGACTTGTTGAAATAACAAGTTCAAGGAATTGACTACGATGAGGTTGTTTCACCGTAGCGATGCTTAAGGTCGGTTCGGGTTGAACTAGCAATTAATACATATATCAATCATGAGATATGAAACATGGATGACAAAAGGATTTCCATCTGATGGATATGAAACCTAGGACTTGTATGTGATACAGTCCAAAGTAATTTGTCGATCCAGAAGATGCTAGTAAGTATGCAAACTTCAGAGTTCCAGCAATGGACACAAGAGAGCAAAATGGAGTTGGAATCTTCGTGTTTTGATGAAATGGTCAAAAGGGTTTTTGACTTCATCAATGGGTAACGAAGATGCTTGTGATTCAAGAAAGTAAGTGGGAGCATAATAATATTTCTAAAAACGGTGTGTTCTTGACACATTGTTAATTGGAAATAAATTTCTTGGCACGAATTAGGACTTCATTTGAAAATACTTTTGCAATGAAGTGCTCAGTCTAAATAGCCTTAATATTAGGCATGATGATCTATGGAGATAGATTTACCTAATGGGGCTAAGAAATGAATACATACTGACAAGGTGCTAAAACCTTTTAGCATTTAAAACGCCAAGGAGTAATTCTTGCCGAAGTCACATGGAAAGAGTTTTTGCAACACTCAGTGTCCCAAAACACTGACGAGTAAAATACATGATGGAGATTCCACACACTCTAGTGTTTGGATTAATCATGTATTCCATGGTATGTAAAAACACCCAGATACGTCCGATAAATTGTTGCGAGTATAGATACCAAAGTGATCAAAGCACTGATCATGGGACAACAGTGAAAGATGTGATTAAGTACTAGAGTAGTGCTGATCACATTTTTTCTCGCAAGAAGAGATTATGAAGTGCGTGTTGTAAGTAATTACATCGATACAGTCTCAATCAATGCTCCATGCGATTTTCGATTTAAGTTAAGGGTTTTGTGTAATAAACAATATGGTGGCACGGTAGTTGGAAACTATTCCAAACAAGATACTGTAGCGAATTCTATAACAAAGGATAAGTATGTTGACGCTTTGGAAGCAACAAAGAAGTTGTTGAATCATATAGTACATTCATGAACTTAGTATGGTTCGAAGATGGCTTTGGTCTATGAGACACTATTGCAGATAGTTGCTCCATAGCTCAGTCTGAGGAATCAGGTTTCGACCAATGATTCCCACATATGCGAAGCCAAGTTCACACAAAATACGAATTTTGTGATAGCATGAAAACACGAGGATATGCAAAGTTATACACGGAGCTGAAGTTGTCAGATCCGTTGGACATCAGGCTATACCACAAGCGAAGCATATTTTACACCAGTATGCCATATGTGTAAAGTGCATTAGCATTGACTAGATTATTGACTCTAGTGCAAGTGGGAGACTGTAGGAGATATGCCCTAGAGGAAATAATAAATGTTATTGATTATCTCCCTGTTCATAATTAGGTTTATGTTCCATGCTATAACTGCTATGGTTCTCGAGTCTACAATAACCACGAGGCTTGAAGGAGGACTCCTATGCATGTGTGGAATAAGAAACGGTAAATTGTATTCCTAGTCTGGCCTCTAAGACTGGCTCAAGTATTGTATGATGATCCTGTTTTCCTGACCATGGGCATGGCTATGCCGGCAATTTTGAGGGCACAATGTTAGAAGAACATTTGTGTTGAATCGACCCGAATTGATGTTATGCTATGAGATACATTCGTCATAAGTTAATGGTTAATAACACAAAGAAGTTAATGTTTGCATAATTCCTTAGACCATGAGAGTATCGAGTTTCGTCATGCTTGCTTCATGAACTTTGGGGTTTGTTAAACGTCATCCGTAAATGGGTGGCTATTACGGCGGCTTACGTGTACATGGAAAAGTATGTCAAGTAACTTGATAGCTCAAGATTGGGATTTGCTCCTCAGACGATGGAGAGATATCTCTGGGCCCTCTCGGTGTTACGATATCCATCATCATCTGGCCAGACACTTCGTTATTTGATCATGGGGATGCCGGAACACGGGAACGAGAAAAGAGAACAACACCGGTAACGAGGTAACTGGCATAGTGGACAAGTTGTTGATCCATGGGGATGCCAACATGTCTCACCTCGGGTATTTGTAACATATCGCGAAGCAACAGGAATAGCACATGGCAACTGGAGGTTCACTCGAATATTCATTCGTGTGGGTATAGGGGTCAATATGGGTGTCCACGGCTCCGATGTTGATCATTAATCGGAAGGGGTTCTGGGTCATGTCTATGCTTCATCGAACCTATAGGGTCACACGCGTAAGGGTCATCTATCTGGTGAATACTAGACAAGGAGTCCAAGAGAAAGTCACTAAAATAGTTTCGGAGACAGCAGAAAAGTTCCGAAGAGAACACCCAAAAAGTTTCGGTAAAACCGAAAACTTGTTTCGGATAAAACCATTGATCCAAAAAGGTTTCGGCAAGCACCGGGATTGTTTATGTGGTTGCCAGATCGGTCTGGTAATTTATAGAATTTTTTGGAGAAAAAAACGGAAAGGGTTTTCGGAGCTGCTGGAATTGTTTATCGGGTAAACGAAGATGGTTTTAAATTAAACCACCATATCGGAAATGTTCCGGAGCGTGTCCAGATAATTTTAAAGGGTGCCGAAAAATGTTCTGGGACCTTCCAGAATTTTTCTGAAGTAATAGTCGCAGAAAACATCTTGTCCCAGCGTGAGGGGACAAGATGCCACGTTTCGTGGGGCTGTTTTGGGGTGCCTCCCTTTTGGGTGGTGGGGGCAGCCTCCACAAATGGTGGAAAGTGTTGGGAGGAAGGTGGGGCCCCATGGGGCAACACCATGGACAAGGGAACATGTTTTCTCCATGTTTGGTGGGAACATGCTTCCTTGTTTTGTGGGTGCTTGTCATGTGGCTGAAATTTCAGCCACCCCACCCCCTCCTTCCCCTATAAAAGGAGGTGGAGAGGAGCTCTCCACCACCACTCCAACTCTCATACACATGCCATGCATTATCTGGCTTCTTCTCTCCCTTCCACGAAAAGAGTTTCGTAGAGCCGAAAGGCTGTCTGGGTTCCGGTGGGAACTAGTTCTGGACGGCGAAGCCCTGCCGGATAGATGACACCGTATGTGTGCAACTCTTTAGAGAGATCGTAGTTTCGGTCTCAGTTCGAGAGTGCCTCCCTAAGGGCTGTCCGTGTGACCGTCCGAGTTTTGGAGGTCCTCCCGAAGGGCTGTCCGAGTGACAGTCCAAGTTTCGGAGGTCCTTTCGAAGGGTTGTCCGCGACACCATCCGGGGGACTGTCCGACTGCCTCCCGGAGGGCTGTCCGCGGGGCAGATGAGGGTATACATCCTCGCGGTTGGGAGGTTGTAAAATCCTAGCTGTGGTGATCTGCACCGCCGTTCGTCATCGACTCTACTTCTGCTGCGCTATGAGTCGGCAATGAAAATGATCAAACCTTGGATACAGTCTCCATAATGGTCCTTCCGCTGCGCTATGAGTCGGTAACGAAAATGATCAAACCTTGTATGCAGTCTCCATAGTGGTCCTGGGCTGGTGCGTAGGTCGGAATTTTTTTGTTTTCTCCCGCGTTACATAAGACCGGGGACAACTTCCCGATTGGTCACCCATCCTAGAACTACTCCAAGCCAAGCACGCTTAACCTGGGAGTTCTGTTCGAATGGGCTCCCGGAAAAGAAGGAATTCCTTATTGATATGAGTAGTCTATCACACCACCACTTAGAGCAACCGACGTCCTCGTCAGGTCACAGGAACGTTCCCCCTTGGCACAAACGTCTGTGCTTCCAGTCCGATACATGTGTCACTCCGTGTGCCACGACAGGTCACCAACTTCGTGAACAACATGATCGCACACCTGTCGGCAAACATCCGTGTAACCGCGAGATCTAATACCATCTTATAACGCCCCAGACACACCCGTCGTTAGTCATTACTCCTGGCGGGATCTAGACTGGTCTCACAGATCAATACTAGTCTTTTCTACGCACTTTGTCCTCACTCATGCGCACCCGGGACCAACTTCCCGGTTAGTCACCCATCCTAGAACTACTCCAAGCCAAGCACACTTAACGTGGGAGTTCTGTTCGAATGGGCTCCCGGAAAAGAAGGAATTCCTTATTGATATGAGTAGCCTATCATCCCTAATAAGCCAGGCTATTACAACCTCGGCCTGGGCCTAGCCCGCTAGGTCCCGAGCGTAGCCCAGTAGGCCTTGGGGCGCAGGCCGGGATCCTCTACGCCCCGAAGAGGCCGTTACGACATGGGGCCACCCACGTGCGCGAAGTTTCCGGGGGAGTGGGCGCAATAAATCCCACGCCCCCAGTGGTGGCCTCCCCTATAAAAGGGGAGGAAGAGCAAGGGGCGGAGAGACCCGCATCCTGCTTGCTCCCTCGCTGTCCATCTTCTTGCTTTCTTCGTCCTCCTCGCCCGCTCGCGTGACACCGCGCTCGAGCCCGCATCCGTGCCTGTGCATCACCCCTCTGCCGAGATGGCCAATGGACGCGGGGGGAGCTAGGCCGGATCCGTCATCGAAGAAGCCGACATTGCAAAGCTCCACCGTGCACGCATGCTGCCGCCGACGGAGCGGGTGGTGACGCGCGCGCTGGGCAATGAGGTGGCACCGGTGCCGCAACAAGGGGAACATGTCGTGTTCCTCTGGCACTTCTCCTGGGGTTTCGGTCTCCCGGTGAGCATCTTCTTACTCCTTTTCCTCGACACCTTCGACCTCCAGCCGCATCATCTTGGCCCCCACACAATATTGTATCTCTCCGCCTTCGTGACATTGTGCGAGGGGTACCTCGCCATCCTTCCTTTCATTGATTTTTTCAACACACTCTTCTATCTCATGCCGTTGAAAGTCAGTGCATGTGGGGGCACGGTGGTGTGCTGCCACGGCACTGCATGCTTTCCTCCTCTTTCTCTTATTGATTCTAACAAGGGGTGGCACCGGACGTTCTTCTACGTGAAGAACGTCGACCCGAACCTTGACTATATCTGGCTGCCGCCATTCGCCGATGTGCAATCCAGCCAGGTGAACTGGCTGGGGGTGGCCCCGCGTGGCATGGCCCTGACGGAGCTCGACCGGCTCACGACGCTGAAGAGCTCCGAGGGGTTGGTTGCCTCCGATCTAGTGGCGTCCTTCATCGCACGTCGGGTGCTGCCTCTCTAGATGAGGCTGCACCGGATCTGCGATATGTCCGGCCGACGGGACCCCTACCGGCTGTCCATTGTCGACAAGACACCGGCTCAGGTGGCGAAGCGGGTGAACGTCCTGACGACATTCAAGTTGAAGCCCGAGTCGTGCTGGTTCGGCAAGGAGCCGTACGACCGTGTCAACCGTCCCCCTGGTATGTCTTTCGGTGAGGTGACCTTTCCTCGTTTGAGTCTTTCCAGCCGGCAACCGGCCGCGGTCCTCACTTTGCTGTGCTGACCGTAGCTATTTGTGCGACAGAACACCTCGGACGGCCCACACGCCCAGATATTCGAGGCGGAGCATGCGAACACCGACTCCGAAGATAAAGAGCAGAGAGTCCCATCGGAGGAGGGGTGGACTCCTTGGGAGGAGCCGACGAGCCGGTCGGCCCGCGAGCCGATGACCCTAGCGAAGCCGGAGGATCCAGCACAGCCGAAGAACCCAGCGGAGCGGGTGAATTCCTTCTTGCCCCCTCGATAAGGGACTGGACGGATGATGATGATGATGATGACGACGATGTAATGACTCTGAACGAGCCTCCTCCCTCAGCGCACCAGGGTCTACGAAGCGTGGAACGGCCGGCTCAAGCCTCGATGGCTGCAGCAGCCAGTCGGGCGAAGAGGCCGTCCCAGGAGGGGTCGCCGGCCCCACTGCCAATCCCGAAGCGTGTGAAGGTGGCCGCACGGAAGCCACCACCACGCGCCAAGCGGGCCTTGCCCCTCGTCATCGGGTAAGTCCTCTTTCGGTTTTGGTTCGCATTTGTTTTCTTCCGGGTCACGAATAGCTGGGTAATCTGGCCTTTGTGCGCTGCAGGGACCCCATCGAGATCTATGAGGGGGAGCCGGTAGGGGAGCCGACAAATGCCGCCAGCTGGCTAGTCCACGAACATGTGGCCACCCAGCGGGAGGAGAAGAGAAGGCTCGCAGAGCTACGAGCCTCTAAGTCTGGAATGCGAGGCGGGGCCTCGCTTTTCGAGACTTCAAGCGGTGGTAGGAGGAGGGTCGCGTACCCTACGTGGGCATTGAACTTGGTGGTAGAATCGACCGGCTAGTCGAGGCCACCGTCGAGCGAGCCGAGGGCAACGGCCGTGGACCCACCAGTGCCTCCACCCGCAGAGGAGGCGGCCCGAGTGGGGGCAGCGGTAGCGGAGCCAGCTCCCGAGGCGACCCAGCATGAGGTGCCGAATCCGACACCGCCCGCGGCCGAGCCGGCCCGGGTTGACGTGCCGGAGGCCCCGGTAGCTCCAAGAGCGGCAAGAGAGGTAGTGCCAGAGGTGGCAGCCGCAGAGGAGGAGAAGCCCTCCATCGCGATCGACGTGCCGGAGCGACGGTGGCCTAGCCGGAGGATCCTGCGCACCATGCAGGAGGTGCTCCGGGACTGGCAAGCGCTGGCGGGCGTGGCAGCCCTACCGGCTCCCCAGGAGGGTGGCCCGGTCCCTTTGTTCGGGGACTTGGGAAGCGTCTTGGACCGGTGCCGGCATGAGATGGCCCGGTTCGCAGAGGCGGCCGACGCCACCCTGCAGCATGCGAAGGTAAGCACGGTTATTCTTGTCTTAGCAGTTTCAGTGGGGGCGCGCAAGTGCACCTACAGGGTGTAGCCCCCGAGATGCGGGCCGGCTGACCGGCTGACGGGCAACCAGGCCGGATCTCTTTGAGCAAGTCTTGATCTTTGGCTCCGTGTGACAGGAGGGGAACTCCGCACAGCAGAAGCTCTTTCAGGAGGCGGTCGCCATCCACGACCGTGACGGACGCGGCCTCCTCCACCTGGAGGAGGAGCTGGCACGTGTGCAAGGTGAGTTGCGTTTCATGGGGGGTGTATGCAGCCCCCGAGAGCTGCCTGACGCCTGATGTTGCCTGCAGGTGACCTGACTGCCCTTTGAGGGGGAGAAGGCCAGGCTCATCTCGGAGCGGGACCGGCTGGCACAGACCGTCCAGGCGGCCGCGCAAGAGAAAGATCGGCTGGCCGGTTTGCTGGTGGATGGGGAGGCGGCCCAGGACTGCCTCAAGGCCGCCGTGGCGAAGGAGGAGGCGGCCAAGGAGACGACTGCCAAGGAGGCGGCTGACGCTGCCTGGAGGACCGCCGCCCTTCAAGATGAGGTGACCCGCCTCAAGAGGTTGCTCGAGGAGGTCAGGGGCTCCCTTGCCGCATCACAGGCGGCGCTAGCGTTGGAGCGGAAGGCGGTGCTCAACTTCGCCATCAACGTGGACGGCGCCATTAAAGGTAAGCTCCCTTGTTCCCTTCTCCAGCCGGTTGCTGCTTCCATCGCTGGTTTTTGTGTTTGATTTGCCTTTCATTCCTTCTCTTCTCTTTTCCCCCAGAGCGCTTCTCGGAGACTCAGCACCGCGCTGAGCGCGCCATTGAGGAGCACCGGGAGTACCTCAAGAGTGCGGGCGCTCCATTGAGGCGGACGCCGCGTTGGACATGGAGGAGCTCGGCGTCGCCATCTAATACCGGTTAACCCACATCAAGCGGAGCGGGGAGCGGTTGAAGACAGCGGCCAAGGAGGTCGTCACCGCTTTGTGTTCGGGCCGCTGGGAGCCCCGACAAACCGCGTGGCCTAGTGGCTGGAGCATGCCGTTCCCCGCGTCGAGGCCTGAAAGGCCTCGGCGGCCCGAGCCGGGGCGCAGATGGCACTCTGGTTCATCATGTCGTGGTATCGCGGCATGGACCTGGGCCGGCTGACCACCATGCAGGACGAGCCAACCGAGGAGCGGGAGGCCCGTGAGCTGGCCCTTGTCCATTGGGCCAACGAGCTTGTGTCATACATCGACGCGGACGAGTTCTTCCTGGCCCTTGGCGAGGATGGCGAGCCGGTGCCTAAGGACTCCTTCGGCATCCCCCAAGGCCCAGCGGACGTTGAGGTTGCCGATGAGAGCACCGACTTGAGCGGCGAGACGGCCGGAACTGCGGAGACCACCTCGAAGGCCAAGGGAGACGACCCGATGGCCGCGACCACCTCTGAGGCGAGAGTCGAGTCTCCCAGCGATGCGCCGTCTGGAGACGTGCCGGTTGGCGACATGCCGGTGGCTTGAGCCCCCGGGCCTCTTTATCTTTCTTTTTGTTTTCTTGTAAGTTAGGCTCAAGTCCACCCACTGGGGGTGTTTATGTAATGAACTGTGCTAGCCGTGGGCCGCTTTTGTTGTTAGCACTTATGCTTTGAATATTTAGTGTGTTTGCCTTATTGCTCGTGTTGGTTCGTCCTTATCCTTTTTTCGCTCTTTTGGTTCCTTTCGATCCCCCCTTTTCCCCTTTGGTTTCGGCCCCGCCAGCCCGGCAGCCGGGAGCCGGTCTGTAGTTGGGTCGGGGTGTCCGCCCCAAGGGAGCCGGTTTGGAACTTAGGAACCGCGAGAGTTTTTCGGGATAAGTAGAGTGACAGAGGCGAGGCGGTGGTCCGGCTGGGCCTAGCCGATATCTCCTTTTGATTGATCTTTTGTGTGAGCCAAACCTTGCCACCTTGAGGTCCTGTCAGCCGGACAGCCAGGGGCCGGATCTGTAGCTGGTGGGGGTGGGAGGGTTTGCCCGGCTCACACTACTTAGACAATTTTCGAGAGAAACGACATAGGACCAGCCGGCGAGCCCCCATTCCCGCGAGCCGGGTCGGGGAAGCAGTGAGCGAGAAAACTTTTGAAGGAAGCGAAACAGGGCATGCCCCAAGGGACGGCCTGGGGCACCCATTGCATTCATAAGCCCAAAAGGTGGGGATACATACATACATTGGTTGTTTCAGCAGTAAAACAGGCGGAGAAGCGCCGCGTTCCATGGGCGCTTCGTCTCCTCGCCGGAGGCATCTCTTTTGTGCTTCTGCGGCTTTTGGGCGTCTATTAGATAGTATGCGTTGTTGTGCAGCGCCTTGCTGATGATGAAGGGGCCCTCCCATGGGGAGGACAACTTGTGTTGTTCGGCTGTCCGCTGGATCCGCCTGAGGACCAGGTCTGCCTCACGAAAGGAGAGCGGCCAGATCCGCTTGCTGTGGTAGTGCCGGAGCTTCTGCTGGTAGATTGCCGTCCGGCTCAAGGCCAGCTCGCGGGCTTCTTCGAGTAGGTCGATGCAGTCTTCTCTTGCCTCCTTTGCATCCTTTTTCGTGTATAGGGCGACCCGAGGCGAGTTGAACTCGATGTCGGTGGGGATGATCGCCTCGAACTCGTACACAAGGAAGAAAGGGGTGTAGTCGGTTGATTAGTTGGGGGTGGTCCTAAGACTCCAAAGGATAGCAGGTAGCTCGTCGATCCAGCAGCCGCCGGACCTTACCAGCGGCATCATGAGTCGGGGCTTGATGCCGGACAGGATGAAGCCGTTAGCCCTCTCGACCTGTCCGTTTAACTGTGGATGAGTGATGGAGGCCAAGTCAAGGCGGATCCCCTGCTTGGAGCAGAAACGCGTGAGTGCTCCCTTGACGAAGTTCGCGCCGTTGTCGGTGATGATGTTGTGGGGCACGCCGTAACGAACCGTGATGTCATCGATGAACCGGACAGCCGTGGGGCCATCCAGCTTCTTGACCGGTCGTGCTTTGATCCACTTGGTGAATTTGTCGACAGCCACCAGCAAGTGTGTCATGCCGCCTCGTGCGGTCTTGAAGGGGCCCACCATGTCCAGCCCCTAGACGGCAAAGGGCCATGAGAGGGGGATGGTTTGGAGGGCTGATGCCGGCAGGTGGCTCTTCGTGCTAAAGCGTTGGCAGCCCTCGCACTCGCCGACCAATTTCTTGGCCGCCTCGAGAGCGGTGGGCCAGAAGAAGCCATGGCGGAAGGCCTTTGCCACCAGAGTTTTGCAGGCGGCGTGGTGCCCTCACTCGCCCTGGTGGATGTCGAAGAGAATCTCCAGACCCTGTTCCAGCTCGATGCACTGCTCGTTGTTTATGATACTATATGTTGTGGCCCGGCGCTGAATTTGTCTTGCCAAGGCCTCATCCGGGGGGAGCTCGCCGCGCAGGAGGAACGCTAAGATAGGCCGGGCCCATGAGGAAGCCAAGACCGGGGCCGGCCCGGGAGCCCCCGGACCTAGATGATCAGCACCCGGGACCGGCCCGCCAGCCCTCACGACCGGTTGGTCAACAACCATCATGACGGCCACATTGTCGGTGTCAGCAGCCGCGAGCGCGACCGGCTTGGCTGGTGCCGGTGGGGCGTCAGGAGTTGTGGGAGCCGGCGGCGAAGATGCCGAGGGGACGGCCAGAGTTGTTGATGGGCCGATGGCGTCTGCCGGCACAAAGATTGATTCTGACTCCGGGGAGGGTTTGATCGACGGCTTGAGCAGCCGCTCAAGGGAGACGCCGACTGGGATGGACTGCCGGGTGGAGCCGATTTTCGCCAATGCGTCGGCCGCCTCGTGCTCCTCCCATGGGACGTGATGGAACTTACAACCCTCGAAGGAGCTAGTGAGTTGTCGTACAAGGAAGCGGTAGCTGGCCATGTTGGCGTCCCTAGCGTCCCATTCGCCAGAGACCTGCTACACCACGAGGTCGAAGTTGCCGAAGCAAAGGATGCGCCTAATGCCAATCTCCCTGGCAAGCCGGAGGCCATGGACGATGGCCTTGTACTCGGCCATGTTGTTGGAGGTGGCGAAGTGGATTTGGAGGGCGTACTTGAGCTGGTCACCTTTCGGGGAAGAGAGGACTATGCCGGCACCCAGGCCGGTCCTCTTTTTTGAGCCGTCGAAATGCATGCGCCAGTGTGTGGAGTCTTGGGGAGGTGGGAAGAACTCCGTCTCCGCTTAGTCGACGAGGAAGTCAGCCAGCGCCTATGACTTGACGGCGGTTCGTGACTCGTACCGGATCTCGTGATAAGCGAGGTCTATGACCCATTTGGCAATCCGGCCGGTGGACTCCCGGCCACTCATTATCTCGCCAAGCGGAGCCGTTCTCACCACGGTGATGGTATGCTCCTGGAAGTACTGCTTGACCTTCTTTGCAGCGAAGTATATGTCGTAGCACATCTTCTGGTAGTGGGGGTAGTTCTGCTTCGACGCGGAGAGGACCTCGCTGAGGTAGTAGACGGGCCGCTAGACTGGCAGAGACCTACCCTCCTCCAGCCGCTCGACAATGAGGACGACGCTGATGACGCGTGTGGTCTCCGTGATGTAGGCGAGCAAGGTCTCCTTCTCAGTCGGCGCGGCCAGGATGGGCGCGCGAGTGAGAGCCTTTTGAGGCCGCGGAAAGCCTCGTCCGCCTCGTCGGTCCAGTCGAACCTGCCCGGCTTCTTGGTTTGACCCGACTCGATTAGAGCCGTCTTACAAAGGAGCCCGTAGAGGGGCGAGGCCTTCTCCCCCAGCCGGCTGATGAACCGGCTGAGCAAGGCAAGGCAGCCGGTGAACTTCTGGACATCGCGGAGCCGGGTCGGCTCAGGCATGCGCTCGATTGCGCTGATCTTCTCGGGGTTAGCTTCAATGCTGCGAGTGGACACGAAGGAACCCAAGAGTTGGCCAGCTGGGATGCCGAAAACACACTTTTCCGGGTTAAGCCTGATCTTGTATTCGCGCAGGTTTGCGAAGGTTTCCCGGAGGTCATCGAGGAGGCCGAAGTGCTTCTTGGTTTTGACGACGATGTCGTCGACATAGACGTGGACGTTCTTGCCTATCTGAGGCAGGAGGCACTTCTGCATGCACCGCTGGAAGGTGGCGCCTGCGTTCTTTAGGCCGAAGGAAATGGTGATGTAGCAGTAGGCCCCAAAGGGCGTGATGAAGGAGGTCTTGAGCCGGTCTTCTGGGTCCAGCTTGATCTAGTGGTAGCCGGTACAGGAAGGACAACAAGTCGTAGCCGGCCGTGGAGTCAAAAACTTGATCGATCTGCGGCAGGGCGAATGGGTCCTTGGGGCATGCCTTGTTTAGGTTAGTGTAGTCAATGCACATGCGCCAGGTCTTGTTCTTCTTCATCACCAGGACTGGGTTGGCCAGCCAGTCCGGGTGGAAAACTTCCATGATGAACCCGACTGCGAGGAGCCGAGCGATCTCTTCTCCTATGGTACGCCGTTTCTCCTCGGAGAAACGGCGTAGGGGTTGCTTGACCGGCTTGACGTCCGGACGGACGTGTAGTTTGTGCTCGGCGAACTTCCTCGGAACACCCGGCATGTCCTTGGGGGACCATGCAAAGATGTCCCGATTCTCATGGAGGAAGTCGACGAACTCGCCTTCCTATTTGTTGTGGAGGCGGGAGCCGATGGAGACGCACTAAGCGGGGTTGGCCAGGTCGAGCGGGATTTGCTTGGTGTCCTTGGACGGCTGGAAGGAGGCCACGTCGACAGACTGCGAGGGGGGAGCCGGCACGACCAGCTGACTGGCAGCTAGGGCCACGAGCCGGTCGAGCTACCGTTTCTCCTCGGCGATTTCCAGGGCCTCGGCCAGCCGGTTGCCATCTCGAGTGCACTCAAGCAACATCTTGTAGTCACCCGTGATGGTGACGATTCCCTTGCGTCCCGGCATCTTGAGCTTGACGTACGCGTAATGGGGGACCGCCATGAAGCTGACGAGGGCCGACCGGCCCAACAACGCGTGGTAGGGACTTGCGTCCACGACCTCGAGCAGCACCGGCTCGTGGCCGAAGTGGTCGGGTTCGCCAAAGAGGAAGTCGAGCGTGATCTTGCCGATAGGGGAGCAAGACTTTCCAGGCACGATGCCGTGAAAGACCGTCTGGCTCGCCTGCAGGTCTTCTATCTTCAGCCCCAGCTTGTGCATCATGGCGAGGTAGAGGATGTTGATGCTGCTGCCACCATCTATCAGCACCTGCGAGAAGGGGCACGTTCATTCCTTGGTGGCGATGGTGGGGTCGAGGACCAGACCATAGCTACCGGGATTCGGCATCACGGCAGGGTGATCGGCCTGGCTCCATGTGACTGGCTTCTTCGACTAGTGCATGAATTCGGGAGTTGCCCACATGGTGGCGTTCACCTCGCGATGGAACTGGCGTTGAGCATGTTTGCCCGTCTCTTCTCTAGGGAAGACGACGTAACAGCCGTCTTGGTTGGGGAACTGGTCAATCAAACAACCGTCATTCTGGGCCGGAGCCGGAGCCGGCGCCGGGGTGGTAGCTTGGGCCGGGGCCGGCTCACAGGCTGGCGGCGCAGGAGGAGCCGGAAGGCCGCCCCCGGGCCAATCGCTGTGAGAAGCTGCACTACCGGAGCATGTGCGTAGAGGGTTTGGCCCCTGAGTGGTTCTTGCTGGGGAGGTCGAGCATTTTCTCGAAGGTGAGCTTCGGCTGCCAGGCAGCCTTGCCAGTGCGCTGGCGCTGGCTGGAATGCTGGGTAGCCGGCTCCTGCTCCTCGATGGTGTTGACCTTCCAGCTCCCATAGCGGGTATCCGGCTGGTCGTTCTTGCGCTTGTTGTTCTGTGGCTGCCGGTTTTCGGCAGCCGGCCGGGACGTTGCCGGTGTCGTTGTCGCCTTGGCAGGCGGGGTCGTCTTGACCTGGATGGCTGAGTCAGCCATGGCGGCCTTGTCCGCCTTGGTCATGAGCTCGGCAAGCATGGCTGGCTCGGATCACAGAAGCTTGTGCTTGAGAGGGGTGTCGTCCCTGCAGCCTTCAATGAAGTACTGCACGACTTGTACCTCATGCACCCCCTCGCAGGAGTTGCGGAGCTCGGTCCACCGAGTGAGGTAGTCGTGGAGGGATTCGTCCGGCCCCTTAACGCACACGGCGAGTTCACGGGGGCAGCCGGGCCGCTTGTAGGTGTCGGTGAAGTTGCAGACGAAGGCCTCCTCGAAGTCCGTCCAAGTGTTGATGCTGCCGGCTGCCAGACTGTTGCGCCAGGTGCGGCCGAGCCGATCAACATGAGGGGGCATAGCAAACGGCTACACGCTTGTTCCCCCTGGCGATGCCAACTGCGGTGGCGTAGTCGATCAGCCAGTCTTCGGCCTTGGCAGACCCGTTGTATTTTGGAGTGTCTCGGGGGAGCGTGAAGCCAGTCGGGAAAGGCTCGTTGCGGATCCAAGGGCCGAAACAGGCCGTACCAATCGAGCCCTCCTCCTTGAGGAGGGCGGACTGCGTGAGGCGGTCAATGCGGTTGCGGGCATTGTTCTCGTTATGGGGGACATGCAGCTCGATCCGGGCCGAGAGCTCGGGGCAGATGATGAGCGGAACCATCCGTTCCCGTTCGCATCGCAGGGGTGGAGTGTGCCCGTGGCTGTGTCGGCTGCTCGATGCCGACGCTTCTTGGTGGCGACCGCTCTGAGGCGGGTCGTTGGTGCGCCGGCTGCTAACAGCCGAGTGCTCGCTCCCCGGCATCTAAGAGTGTCGGGGGTTATTTGTTCCGGTCCGACGGCTGGAGACGCGAGGGGAGCTGGAGTGCTGAGCTGGCTGACGGCCAGCAGTCCCCGTGCCCTCGCGCTCGAGCCGGGGGCCTCCGGTGGTGGTGCCGCTCGATGCAAGCAGGCGCTGCTTCTTGTCGGCGGCGGCGATGAGCTCCTCGATGTGGCGCTCGTGAGCGGCACGCTCTTCACCCTCCAAGGTGGCCAAATCCACGTAGGCCACCTTGAGGGCCCGTAAGTTGGCTACGGGGGTGTCTTAGATGGGCATCTTGCCACCAAGGATTTCGGCGACCACGCGGCTGCGGTCACGCACAACCCCACATCGTCTGGGCCCGGTGCCAGCCGGGGTGAGACCATAGGCGGAAGCATATTCCCGCTGGGCTGCCTCCATGCGGCGCTGCGTGGCCGCGAGGGTGGTGGCGTCCTCGAATAGGACGCGACGAGCCGCCTCGAGGTTCGCCGCGGCGGCGTCGGGGTTTGCCGTCAGGGTGATAGGGGTGCTCAGGCCGCGGAGGGCTGCACCAAGCGGATCGGAGGTGCCGACGCGGGCCGCGACGGCATCGGCCGCGGTCCGCGCGCATTCGGAGGAGGTGGACGAGACGATGGCCAACACCCCCACGCGACCGTATGAGCTGCTGGACTGCGTTGCAGCGAGTGCTCCCACGTCCGTGGGAGGATCGGCGCAGACGAGCACCTGCCCGGGGTACTCGTCCGTGGCCGGAGCCTCGGCAAGGCTGAGCATACCGACGCGCTCGGTGAGCGCGTCGATGTCGGCTGCAAGGTTGACGGAGTCGCCCGTAGGGCATGCCAAAGCAAGCCCCACGAGCCCGCGGGTTCGCCTGGATGTGCGGCGGCGGCGGGGAATGGCGAGGGGTCCCGCCCGGAGCATGAATCCGGCCGGTGCCACGTACGGCCCCACGGTGGGCGCCAACTGTCGTCGTTTTCTCACGATAGATGCCATAGGGTGGCTTATCATGGGTGGTTGGGGCCAGAGGACATCGACGAGATCTGAGTGCGAGATTGGGCACATGTGGCGATGACACGCGATGTACCCAGGTTCAGGGCCCTCCGGGGGAGGGAACACCCCTAGTCCTTCTTGGTCTAGTTGGATGGATAGTTGTGTTTACAGGGGTGCTCTTAAGCTGAATCTAGAGGAGGAAGAAGGAGCAGCTGACTCGTTCTCCTCTAGAGCTAACCATTGACCGAGAGGGAAGCTCTATGTGGGTGTATGTGAATGATCACTTGTCTGTCCCGTTGCACGGGGGGCTCGGGGGGTTTTATAGGCCAACCCCCCGGCTCTACAATATATCTAAAGTACAAGGGTGGAGGGACTCGGCTGGCAGCCTCTCCGGCAGACCAGGGGGCCCCATTCTTCATGCCGTCTTGTCGCCGGTAGAGTCCACTGGCTAGGAGGTCCCATCGCCCGCTGGGGCCCGCCAGCCGGCTTTGCGATTGGCTCTCGCTCACTAGCCATGGCACGGGTCGCCGGGGAGGCGTTGTCTAGCGCCAGCCGGCCGAGGTTTCCGGTATGACCAGCTGTACTGTAGCCACGTCTGGGCAGGTAATCGAGTGGGCGAGGGCATGCTAGGACTGTTCCCCCTCCCGGTCACGCTCGCCAAGGTCAGCGGCCCTGACGGCCGGACTGTGGCCATGCGCTCTCGAGCATCAGCAGCCATTGTGGCTATAGGGTCGCCCGTTGTGGCGGTCGTGTCGTGTCGTCGTACCCGCGCGTAGTGGGATGGGACGTCGCATGTCCGTCCCAAGGTCAACAGAGGAGCCGGCCCAGAGGCAGCCGGCCAAGCCCAGCCAGGCGAGGGTCGGTCGGCTCGTTGAGGAGTCATCCGCCTCGCCAGCCGATGGCTACTCGAGCCGGCTGTAATCCAGCCGCCACGAGCAGCCGGTTGCGTGGTTTTTCTTCGAAGTGGAAAGGGGAAGAACCCTGGTGCTTTGGCCTACCCAGGGGTAATAACCCCGTCAAGCTCCGTCGGGAGATCCAGGAGGGGATCAAGGCCCTGGGAATCCAAGAAGACCCAACGATGCCTAGAGCCTTCCACCTTCTTCCCGGCCTTCAGGAGCATATTCCCACTATGGACCGCGGCAAAGGAGGCGCACGCCGACCGGTGCGCACCGTCATGGAGCTGTAGGCTAAAGTAGTGGTGGAAGAGGGCCACTGAGGGCCTCACACCTACGGAGGCCTCACAGCACAAGGCAAAGATAGACATGAGCATGACAGAATTAGGCTGAATAGGGAGGGCCTGGATCCCGTAATGCTCAAGGATGGCGGTTGATACGTCTCCAACGTATCTATAATTTTTCATGATAGCATGATATTATATTATATGTTTTTGATGTTTTATATGCATTAATATGCTATTTTATATTATTTTTGGGACTAACCTATTAATCTAGAGCTTAGTGCCAGTTTCTATTTTTTCCTTGTTTTTGAGTTTTGCAGATATGGAATATTAAATGGAGTCCAAACGGAATGAAACCTTCGGAAGGAATTTTTCTGGAAGGAAACAAATCAACCAGGCTTGGAGTGCATAGCACGAAACCTCCCAGGGAGTCACAAGCTAGCAAGGCGCGGTACCCCTGGCCGCGCTACCAGGCTTGCCGTCTCCCAGCAAGTCTCCTAAAACAAATCTTTGGCCTATAAATTCCCAAACAAAACCCCCCAAATCAGAACAAGCGACATAAATACTTTTCCACCACCAGAAGCCTCCGTTCCCGTGAGATTCAATCTTGGAGCCTTTTCCAGTAATCTGTCGGAGGGGGTTTCGATCACGGAGGGAATCTACATCAACTCCGTTACCCCTCCGATGATGTGTGAGTAGTCCACCATAGACCTATGGGCCCATAGCCAGTAGCTAGATGGCTTATTTTCTCTCTTTGATCTTCAATACCATGTTCTTCATGATCTTCATGGGGATCTATCCAATGTAATCCTCTTTTGTGGTGTGTTTGTCAAGATCCGATGAATTGTGAGTTTATGCTCAGGTTATCCATGAAACTTATTTGAATCTTCTCTGAATTCTTATATGCCTGAATTCATATCCTTGCAAGTCTCTTCGAGTTAATGGTTTGGTTTGGCCAACTAGATTGGTAAGTCTTGCAATGGGAGAAGTGCTTGGTTTTGGGATCAATCTTGTGGTGTTCTCACCTAGTAACATAGTAGGGGTAGCGAGGCACGTATTTTATTGTAGTCATCAAGGGTAAGAAGATGGGGATTTCATCATATTGCTTGAGTTTATCCCTCTACATCGTGTCATCTTTCTTAATGAGTTACTCTATTCTTCATGAACTTAATACTCTAGATGCAGGAAGGAGTTTGTCAATGTGTGGAGTAATAGTAGCAGATGCAGAATCGTTTCAGTCTACTTGATGCGGGCGTGATGCCTATATGCATGATCATTGCCTTGGATGACTACATGATTATTCTCTTTTCTATCAATTGCTTGATAGTAGTTTGTTTGCCCACCATGATATTTGCCTTCAAGAGAGAAGCCTTTAGTGAAACCTATGGCCCTCGGGTCTACTTTCCATAATATACAGACTATAAAGCAAAAATACCAAAAATACTTTGCTACAATTTATTTTCCTTTTAATTTCCGTTCTCGTTTACATCTATCTCTATCGGATCTAATCCTTGCAAATAACTGTGAAGGGATTTGCAACCCCTTTATAGCGTTGGGTGTAGAGTTTGATTGTTTGTGTAGGTGAATCCATTGGTTAGTTTCTTGTTCCTCTGAATGGATTGATACCTTGGTACTCAACAACTGAGGGAAATACTTATCTACTTCGCTGCATCACCCTTTCCTCTTCAACGGAAAATGTAACAGCCTGGGACCGACGCTCCAGAAGATTCCCCTTTTATTTCCATTCTCGTGTGTGTTTCGTTTGGTTGTTACATTCATCATCGCATCATTCACATCATCTGCATAGCATCGTCACTTGCATCCGTTCGTAGTTGCCGGTTCTCTTCGTTCTTGCCGTTGCCCGTTTCGACACCAACCACACACGCACACGCCCACGGCATCGCAAAAAACCCGTTTTAAGGCGCGTGAAAAATATTCGCGGATTGGGTTGAAACTTGGCATGCCGTGTTGTTATTATGTAGGTAGGACGCTTGCCAAATTTTGTTGCATTCCGAGTTCGTTTGATACCCCATTCGGTCAGTCATTGCAGTGCGGTCATCGGTTTATTATCGGACGTATTCGGTGTTTTAAAACCGTCGTGTCACGGGCCGCAACTTTCCGTCTCATCCCCACGTACCCCATCTACACAACCACACAGCCCCCCTAGCCCCCCCTCTGCTTCCAGACCGTCGGATCGAGATCCGAAGGTCCGAAAACGGTGCAAAACCCCCTCCCCTAGCTCCCAAACTACTATTTTTACACCCTTAGCCTGCCTAATTAGGAAACCCTAGCTTCCTAGGGATCCGTGCCACCGCCAGCAGTCTCCCCGCAGCCGTCGGGCACGTCGAGCCCATTTGAGGCCCGTTCGGGCCCGAACGAGCCGCCGCCGCCCGACCGTCGCCATGGGAGCCCCGCTCCTCCCGAGCATGCCTGCGTCCCATGCCTCCGAGGATGAGCCGTCCCCTTCGGCAGTAGGCCCCCCCGATGCAGCGTGGAGCCAAGACGCCGTTGATTTCCCTGCCATGGCCGCCTTCCTCCTCTACGTCGTGCGCGTGCACGAGGAAGTTGCGTGTGCCCCTCGCCTGGGCCACCGCTGCGCACGTGGGTCGGTCTCGCCAGCGCCCCAAGCCGTCCTATCGCTACTTCCTCCAGGCCAACCTCCCTGCCTTATGGGCCTAGCCCACGAGGTGAGCCCAGCCTTCCCCCATGCGTTTTTATTTTTTTTCGTGTGTAGGCCCAATTGCATGTTGTTAATACGTTAATAGATAATTAACTATACACCGTATAAAGATGTGTTATATATGTAAAATGCTTAGAAATATGTGTAGTTTAATAATATGACGTTTTCATATATGATAAAATACTTACACTCGGTGTTTGCAGCATTTTGCATAATTGCCATCATTTTTCATCGGCATATTTAATTACAGTGCATCGGGATTAAACAAACTATATGTGTTAAATGTTAAGATTATTGATGTCCAATGTTAATGCATGCCAAAAGTGGTTGATGTGAGGTTTGCAATTATTCTGCATAAATAACTTGCTACACCAGTTTATGTCCTAATCACACACAAATATGGTGTCATTTGTTTGATAGTAAAAACCCACATATTATATATGATTTTGGGGTATAAAAGTCCATAGAATTTATCTATGGCATTAGTTTTGTCAGTGGAGTAATTTTGTGTGCATATTATTTTTCCATGATGCCTTTTGCTTATTTCGTGTGATTTAATCCATGCATATTTTGGAATAGTTGCCAACATGAGATATGCTCTTGGACATGTGGGCTAGGCCCTAGTCATTTTGGGTGCTATAGGAATCCATGTTTAGGTGTTGTTTTCTTGTTGTCATCATGCTATAAAAATTATGCTGTTTTGAGATTTTAAACTATTTCTAGGTCTATAATCTGTAATATTTTGTTGCTGTTTTGCCATGTGTTTTGCTAGTGATCTAGAACCCCGTTGGTGTAATGGAGTTATTTGTAGTTGATAATGTCCTCTAGCATGCTGTTAATTTTCTTGCCATAATATGCCCTGTAGCTTATAGTTTTACTGCTGTCAATATGCCTTCGTGAAAAAAACTGCACTGTCAAAAACTGGGTTATTTTCACTAAATCTGAAAACTGCTTAGTTCAATATGTCATGTTGTGAGCTCCCTACCATGTGATCCATGCCTCTTTTGAGTATGCTATGTGAAGATGAAATGAAGTGTGTGTTGTATGCTACTGCCCCATTCTTAGTTTTGTACATTTTAGAATAGTGTAACTTGTTTTTTCATGTGTGCAAAATGCTATCTTGCTGTTTTGGGAAGATTTCAATTAAAACTTGTGTTGGTTGTATTTGGTGAACCGTAGCTCCGTTTTGAACAGGTTGCATACGAGACTTGCTTAGAATCTCATGTAGTTTCATAATAACTTGCTCCATTCATGATTTGAAATGTTTGTGATTGTATTTTCCATGCATTTGCATTCATGACATATGCATCTTGTGTTGCTCATATCTTTTAGGCCGTAGCTCCATTTGAGATGTTCCATATATGTAAATCGACTAGAATAACGTGTAGAATGGCATGGTATACTTTATTTTGTTTATTAACAAATATAAAATATGATTAGTTCAGATCTCGACCAATTTCGAAATTAACATATGAGGTCATTTCGGAAATACTATAAGTTGTTTCCGACCTCATTTAAGATGCCTAGATAGTGTAGTTTACTTATGCTTCACCCCTTGCCATGCCTAACAACATTTAACATTGATGAGTACCTAACGAGAGTGAACTAAATAATTCGAACATGGTGTTTCGTCAATATGCAACTCGTTGCATATTGAACTTCACTTAATATGTAGTAGTTGTTTATTGTGCTTACCATGCCATGCCATGCATTGCATATTAAACTGACAATGCATCATATTTGTTTGTGCATCATGTCATGCATATGTTGTGGTGTATCTTGTGTTGATTGTTTGTTCTGGATTTCTTCTTCTTGATAGAGTTCCGAAAGCGTTCAGAGTGTGAGGATTCGATCGACTACGTTGGCTCGTCTTCTTCATGGAATCATGCTTCTTCCAATCGGGATCTCAGGCAAGATGACACATTTCCCTGGATACCATTACTATCATTGCCATGCTAGATGTATTGTTTTCTATCGCAATGTCATGCTACCTACCACTTGTTTGTGAAGCCTCCCAACATTGCCATGAAAAGCCTCTAACCCTCCACTTCCCAGCAAACCGTTGTTTGGCTATGTTACCGCTTGCTCAGCCCTTCCTATAGCGTTTCTAGCTACAGGTGCAATTGCTTACATGTGACAACATGGACATTCTTTTGTTATCACAATATTATTGCTATTTAATTTAATGCACTTATAGAATTGGTAAAGGATGGAAGGCTTGGCCTTTTGCTCTGTGTTTTCTTCCGCTCTTGCCGCCCTAGTTACTTGTGAACCGGTGTTATGTTCCATAATTTAGTGCTCCTACATGCTCGGGGTTGTTATCGGGACCCCCTTGATATTCGTTTTAGGATAAAACTTGTATGGCAGGGCCCAACATTGGTTGTACATTTTCCTAATAACTACTGAACTTGCATAGGGACTTTCCGGACCCCGTGGGTAATTAATCAACCCCCGGGCGAGTTCTCCTCATGAAGGTTGGTCCAACCTGTCAACCGCCGGTGGCTACCAGGGGCAACTCTGTGACTGGCTTACCAGAAGTTTGGACAATCCGTCGTGTCTTGAGAACGAGATACGCGGCTCTTATCGGGTTCGTCGACACATCGGGCGGCCTTGCTGGATTTGTTTTACCTTTCTCGAATGTCTTGCGTGAGGAACTCTGATCTTCTTCGGGCTATCTCGAGGTGTCGGAATTCCTTTGGAATTGCCTAGGGTGATCACGAGATCCATGGTCGAGGTTATTCCGTGGCGTGTGGTTAATTTGTGATGGATGAGTTGGAGCACCCCCATAGGGTTAAATCTTTCGAGAAGCCGTTCCCGCGGTTATGTGGCAAACTTGGATACTTTGTTTAACACCCGGTCTTAGCAAACTTAAAGTAAACTCAAATAAAATACACCAACTTTGTGTGTAACCGTGACTGTCTCTTTTCGTGAGTTCTTATTCGAAAGAGAACACGGTGGGGTTATGTTTGACGTAAGTAGGTGTTCAGGATCAGTTAGTGATCATTACTAATTCTCATCCGTTATGCGTAGACCACCATACTTTATTTTCTGTATTCATAAGTTAGCCACTCAAATAAATGCTTAGTCGCTTGCTGCAGCCTCACCACTTAACCATACGTCACCTATTAAGCTTTAATAGTCTTGATACCCTTGGAAATGAGATTGCCGAGTCCCTATGGCTCACAGATTACTACAACAACACTTGCAGGTGCAGGTAATGAGATGCTTGAACGTGAAAGTGTTGCTTGTTTGTTGGAGTTCTTCTTCTTCTTCATCGATCTGGGATGGGTTCCAGGCGGCAGCCTGGGATAGCAACAATGGATGTCATTTTGTCGTTTGTTTTCGTCCGGAGTTGGACCTTGCTCTTCCGTATGATGTTTGAGTATGTTGTTGTATTGATGTGACCCTGATGTAGCTTGTGGCGAGTGTAAGCCAATTTCATATACTCATCTCTTAATTACATGTACTTGTAATGATACCCATTCTTGCAACATGACGAGAAGCGCTTCTATCCCTGTTGAGGCTCTCGTGCCAAAAATAAGGATAGGAACGCATCTTGGGCGTGACAGAAAACCAATGCACGCTCAAGAGGTAGCAAGAAGGATTTCTGGCACCATTGCCGGGGAGGATACATAGAGAGTCAAGACAAGAACTTTCTCGTCAACTTGCCAATTCTTGTGCCGTTGCCGGGGAGATCTACATCAAGCCTACCAAGTACCCATCACAAACCCATCTCTTGCATTTCCATTATTTGCCAGTTGCCTCTCGTTTTCCTCTCCCCGACTTCACCAATTTATCTTTTTATTTGCCCTCTCTTTCTCGTTTGCCTTTTTCTCGTCACATCTTTTGTTTGCTTGTGTCGCCATGTGCCTTCTATTTTCTTGCATCTTCGCTTGCTAAAAATCTATTGATATGGATCCTCATCCACTTGATAATATTTGCAAAATACCAAATTATGATGAACCAATTGCTAGCGAGTTGAGTGCACTTGATTATCTCTATGAAGTTTTGCTTCAAAATTATGAAATTTTTGATGAAGTGTTGAAAGAAGAAAATTATAAAGTAATTCATGATATCTCCTTGAATGAAAAGCATGATTTCCATGTTGTTAGTATGAATTATCTGAATAACCATGATGCTACTGATATGCAAAACTACAAGCTTGGGGATGCTATGCTTGATGAAGATGATATTTTTTGTTCCCCAAGTTTTGGTGATGACACGTATGCTATAACTGATCATGAAAAGAATGCTTTGTGTGATAGTTATATTGTGAGATTCCTTCATGATGCTACTGAAAGTTACTATGAGATAGGAAACTATGCTTTTACATATTGCAATCATATCAAGTTTCCTCTCTATGTGTTCAAAGATTTGAAGTTATGCTTGTTTTGTCTTCCTATGATAGTTGATTTTTGTTCCCATGATTTGTTTGCTCACAAAATCCCTATGAATAGGAAGTGGGTTAGACTTACATATACTTACCATGTGATTAATGATGTTCTTATTCTTGAAAATAGGAATTATGTGCTCATAGATTTCATTGTTCTTGATATATATTGCAATCCTACATGTCCTATTATTCTTGGTAGACCTTTCCTTAGAACGATTGGTGCAACTATTGACATGAAAGAAGGAAACATTAGATTAAATTTTCCATTAAGGAAAGGAATGGAACACTTCCATAGAAATAAAATAAGATTGCCTTATGAATATATTATGAGAGCTACTATTGGATTGCATACCAAAGATGACAATACCTAGATCTTTTGCGTTTTGCCTAGCTACGGGCGTTAAATAATAGCGCTTGTTTGGAGGCAACCCAATTTTATTTTTTTGTTTTGTTTTTGCTTCTGTTTTTAGTGTTTCCCAAATTATTACTTCTATAGTAGTTGTGTTTTGGTGTTTTATTTAGTGTTTGAGCCATGTAAAACCTTTGGGGTGATATATGGTAGTTGTTGATTTGATCTTGTTGAAAAATTGAAACTTTTAAGCTCAGTGCAGGGTTTTTCTATAATTCTCAGAGTGTCTAATGAGTCTGAAATTTTTACAAATGATTGATATAAAAATTTCCCAGGTTATTGTACTTTTTAGAAGTTTTTGAGTTACAGAAGTATACGAAGTTTTCAGATTGTTACAGATTGTTCTGTTTTTTGACAGATTCTCTTTTGTTTGAGTTGTTTGCCTATTTTGATGAATCTTTGGGTTGTATCATGGGGTATAACCATGGAGAAGTTACAATACAGTAGGTATAAAACCAATATAAATAAAGAATGAGTTCAGAACAGTACCTAAAGTGGTGATTTATTTTCTTATACTAACGGATCTCATGAGTTTTCTATTAAGTTTTGTGTTGTGAAGTTTTCAAGTTTTGGGTATAGATTGGATGGACTATGGAATAAGGAGTGGCAAGAGCCTAATATTGGGGATTCCCAAGGAATCCCAAGTCATATTCAAGGATGCAAAAGAGCCTAAGCTTGGGGATTCCCCGGAAGACATCCCCTCTTTCGTCTTCAATCCATTGGTAAATTTAGTTGAGGCTATAATTTTATTCACCACATGATATGTGTTTTGCTTGGAGCATCTTGTATGATATGAGTATTTGATTGTTAGTTTGCCTCAATCATCCTTGCTGCACACATTTTTTTAGAAGGACACACCGAATCGTGAATTTGTTAGAATGCTCTATGTGCTTCACTTATATCTTTTGAGTTAGGCAATTTTGCTCTATATGCTTCACTTATATATTTTTTAGAGCACAGTGGCGTTTGCGTTTTATAGAAATAATTGAACTCTCGTACCTCACTTACACTATTTTCACAGTCTCTAAACAATATGTTAGGTTACGAATTTATTCCTAATATGATAGGCATCCAAGAGGGATATAGTAAAAACTTCCATATTAAGTGCATTGAGTATTTATGAGAAGTTTGATTCCTTGCATAAAGTTTTGAGATATAAAGATGGTAATGTTAAGAGTCATGTTAGGAAGTAATTGTGATTTGGTAAAATACTTGTGTAAAGGTTTGTGATTCCCGTAGTATGCACGTATGGTGAACGGTTATGTGAAGAAGTCGGAGCATGACTTGTTTATAGATTGCCGACCTTTCTGTGAGGGTTGGGAGCGCGCGATGGTTAACTCCTACAAACCTCTCCCCTAGGAGCATGCGTTAAATACTTTGCTTCAATGACTAATATACTTTTGCAATAAGTATGTGAGTTCTTTATGACTAATGTTGAGTCCATGGATTATACGCACTCTCACCCTTCCACCATTTCTAGCCTCTCTAGTACCGCGCAACTTTCGTCGATACAACAAACACCTTCCTCAAAACAGCCACCATATACCTTCCTCAGAACAGCCACCATATACCTTCCACAAAATAGCCACCATATATCTTTCCTCAAAATAGCCACAATACCTACCTATTACGGCACTTCCATAGCCATTTCGAGATATATTGCCATGCAACTTCACTGTTTCCTTTTATGACTTGCACCATCACTTCCATATTTCATATATAGTCATATTATGTCGTAGGTATTGAGTTGTAATTTTCTTTTGAGTTGTAAGTAAATAAAACTGTGATGATAATATTAAAGCATGTCCCATTTGGGGAAAGTATGATGGAAGCTATGATTCCCTCACAACTGGGGATGAGATTCTGAACTTTATGAAAAATAAATAAAAGAGGCTAGCGAAGCCCAAATAAAAAAAATAAAAGAGGCATTAGATGCCCACCAATTAAAGTGAGAGAAAAGACAGAAGGCACATTACTACTACCTTTTTCCACACTTGTGCTTCAAAGTAGCACCATGATCTTCATGATAGAGAGTCTCCTATTTTGGCACTTTCATATAACTAGTGGAATTTTTCTTCATGATGCATGTCCACTTAGTTCCTTTTTGAGCTTCCATACACTTATAGCTCTAGTGCATCTGTTGCATGGCAATCCCTACTCACTCACATTGATGTCTATTAATGGGCATCTCCATAGCCCGTTGAAACGCCTACTTGATGTGAGACTATCTTTTCTCTTTCCTTGACAACCTCCACCATATTCTGTTCCACCTATAGTGCTATATCCATGGTTGATGCTCATGTATTGCGTGAGAGTTGAAAAAGTTTGAGAAAATAAAGGTGTGAAAACAATTGCTTGACTTTTCATCGGGGTTGTGCATGATATAATCCTTTGTGTGGGGAAGAAGGAGCATAGCCAGACCATACGATATTGTAGGGATAACTTTCTTTTGCCATTGTATTTTCAAGAGATACAATTTCTTTGCTAGTATGCTTGAAACTTTATTGTTTTTATATCAATATTAAGCTTTTGTTTTTGAGTCTTACGGATCAGAATATTTTATGCCACAATAGAGAATAGTACATGGATAAATATGTTAGGTAGCACTCCACATGAAAAATTCTATTTTTATCATTTACCAACTCGAGGACGAGTAGGAATTAAGCTTGGGGATGCTGATACCTCTCCAACGTATCTATAATTTTTGATGATGGCATGCTATTATATTATCTGTTTTGGATGTTTTATATGCATTAATATGCTATTTTATATTATTTTTGGGACTAACCTATTAATCTAGAGCCTAGTGACAGTTTTTGTTTTCCCCTTGTTTTTGTTTCCCCACTTGCCTCCTCGCTGCACTACTTCATCGTCGCTTCTTTCCTTCCCTCCCACGCCGTCCCACCCGAGCCTGTGCCCGCGCCCGCGCCCGCACACCGCACTGCTGCCGCGTTGGCCGATGGACGTGGAGGCAGTTGGGCTGGTTCCTTTGTGGTTGAGGCGGACATCGCCGAGCTGCGCTGTGCGCGCATGTTGCCATCGGCGGAGCGGGTGGCCTCAAGCGCGCCGGGCAACGAGATAGCGCCGGCGCTGCAGCCAGGGGAACACGTCGTGTTCCTCTGGCACTTCTCCCGAAGCTTCAGGCTCCCGGCGAGTCTCTTTTTCCGCCTTCTTCTTGAAACTTTCAACCTCCAGCCGCACAACCTTGGGCCAAATTCGATCTTGTACCTCTCCGCCTTCGTAACATTGTGCAAGGGGTACCTCGGCATCCTCCCCTTCATCGAGTTCTTCAATGCCCTCTTCTATCTCAAGTCTTTGAAGAGCCACGCGTGCGGGGGCACGGTAGTGTGCTGCCATGGCATCGCTCGCTTTCCCCCTCTCTCTCTCTCTGATCGAGTCCGTCAAGGGGTGGCACCGGTCATTCTTCTACGTGAAGAACGTCGACCCGAGGATGGATTACATCTGGCTACCGTCGTTCGAGGACAGGCAGTGCTCCCAGCAGAACTCGTAGGGACCTGCCCCGCGCGGCGTGGCCTTGGATGAGCTCGCCCGGCTCTTGCAGCTAAAGAGCGCCGAGCGGCTGGTTGCCGCCGACCTGGTGGCGGCCTTTGTCTCGCGCCGGGTGTCGCCCGTCCCCATGAGGCCACACTGGATCTGCGACATGTCCGGCCGGCATGACCCCTGCCGGCAGTCCACCGTCGAGCTGACGCGGGCTCAGGTGGCACAGCGGGTGAACGCCCTCACGGAATTCAAGCTGAAGCCCGCCTCGTGGTCCTTCGGCATCAAGCCGTACGGCCGCATCAACCGGCCTCCCCTGGTGAGTTTATTCGTCGAGGCGGTTCTTTCCCGTTTTGTATTCCCCAACCGGTAGCCAGCTGGAGAACTCACGTTGAAGTGCTGACCGCAGCTGCTAGTGTGACCGAACATGCCGGACGGCCAGCACCTGCAGATCTTCGAGGTGGACTGCGAGTACTCCGACTCTCGGGACTTCCGAACGGGAGGCCCCTCGGAGGAAGGAGTGGACTCCTATGGGGGCGACGAGCCGGCGGATCCGTGAAGCGGCGCTCCTGGCGGGGCCGGAGGGTCCGGCGCAGCCAGGTAACCCAGCAGAGCGGGTGAGTTCCCTCTTGCCCCTGCATCCGGGACTGGATAGACGACAATGATGATGCCAATTTGATTATTCTAGACAGACCTCCTTCCGCGGCGCTCCAGGACCGGAGGAGCGAGGAGCGACCGGCTCGAGGCCCGATGGCCGAAGCGGCTGGCCGGGGGAAGAGGCCGGCTCACGGGGGGCCGAAGGGTGAAGGTGGCCACGCGGGTGAAGGTGGCCACGCAGAAGCCGCTGCCACGCGCCAAGCGGGCCCTGCCCTTGTTATCGCGTAAGTTCTTCATCTTTGTGTGAGTTTTTGCTTTTGCCTTGTGAGTCGGTTAACGACCGGTTTTTGAACGCTGTAGTGACCCCATCGAGCTCCAAAATGAGGAGTCGGCGGGGGAGACGACGGATGCCACCAGCCGGCTGGCCTGCGAGCACGCGGCCAACCAGCAGGAGGAAAAGGGGAGGCTCACGGAGCTGTGAGCCTCCCGGTCCAGCAAATAAGGAGGGGCCGCACACTCCGGGACCTCGAGCGGCTGGAGGCGGAGGGGGTCGGCGGACCCCCCACGGGCGTCGGACTCGGCAGCGGAGTCCACCCACATGTCGAGGCCTCCGTGAAGCGAGCCGTGGGGGGTGTCCATGGACTTGCCAGCGCCTCCGCCCGCGCAAGACACGACAAAGGCGAGGGAGGCGACGACGGAGCCGGCTCCCTAGGCGACCCGACTGAGGTGCTGGAGGTGACCCCGCCTGCAGCCAAGCCAGCCCGGGTCGAGATGCCGGAGGTTCCGACCGTCCCGGAGGCGGCGTCGGAGGTACCGCCGGAGACGGCGGCTATGGAGGTGGAGGTGCCTTCCGGCAGACCAACGCGCTGGAGCGGCCGGGAGAGGAGGCGGCTGCGGCACTGGGCGGGGGGCCGGCGGGAGGCAACTCCCGGCCCCTTGCCATCACCAACCCGCCCCTGGCGTCTGGAGCCCCGGCGAGCCCGGGTGGCAGCGGCGGCCGGGCCCGGAGGGTCCTACGATTGATGCAGGAGGTCATCCGGGATTAGGTAGCGCTGGCGAGCGTAGCGGCCCTGCCGGCCTCCCAGGCAGGCAGCCTGGTCCCGTCCTTCGTGGACTTGGGCAGTGTCCTGGACCGGTGCCGGCAGGAGCTGGCCCGGTTTGCGGAGGCGGCGGATGCCTCCCTTCAGCATGCAGAGATAAGCCGGTACCTTTGCCTTAGAGTTTTTAGTGGGGGCACGCGAGCGCACCCACTAGGTGTAGCCCCCGAGATGCGGGTCGGCTGACCGGCTGACGGGCAGCCAGGTCAGATCTCCTTTGAGCATGTCTTGACCTTTGCCCCCCTTTCTTGTGATAGGAGGGAACCTCTCTACGGAAGAAGCTGTTTGCGGAAGCGGTCGCCATCCACGACCGTGACAAACATGGCTTCTACTGCCTGGAGGTGGAGCTGGCGCGCGTGCAAGGTGGGTCACCCTTTGTAGGAGCGGCATATAGCCCTTGGGAATCGGATGATTGTTGGTTGCGTCTTGCAGGCGAGCTGGCCTTCCTCCGGGGGGAGAAGACTGGGCTTGTCACCGAACGGTACCGGCTGACGCGGGACGTCCAGGCGGCCGCGTAGGAGACAGACCGGCTAGTCGCGCTGTTGGTCGACAGGTAGGCGGCCCAGGACCGGCTCAAGGCTGAGGCGGCAAAGGAGGTGGCAGCCCGGGAGGCGGCCATCAAGGAGGCGGCTGACGCCTCCCTGAGGACCACTGCCCTTCAAGGCGAGGTGACCCGCCTTGAGAAGAAGCTCAAGGACGTCAAGGTTCCCTCGCCAGCATGGAGGCGGCCCGGAAGTCGGAGCACGAGGCGGCGCTTCACTTCGCCACTGGGGTGGACTACACGATCGAAGGTAGGTTCCAATCTCTCTCTTTCCCCAGCCGCTTGCTCTTCCCTTTGTCGTTTCTCGTGTTTCATCTTGCTTTTTCTTTCCTTCTCTTCTCCTTCCTTCCAAGGCGTTTCCCGGAAACTCATCGCCGCGCTGCACGTGTTATTGAGGAGCACCAGGAATTCCTTCGGGAGTGCGGCCGACCCATCGAGGAGCACACCACGTGGGACATGGACAAGATTGGGATCGCCATCGACATGTGGATGACCCATCTCGAGCGGAGCGTGGAGCAGCTCAAGACCGCCGGCAAGGAAGTCATCACCGCATTGTGGCCGCGCCGCGGGGGAGCTGCGACGCACTGCATGGCTCAGTGGCTGGAGCACGCCGTCCCCCGCCTCGAGGTCTCGAACGCATCGGCCGCCCAAGACAGGGCGCAGATGGCGGTCCGGTTCGTGACGTCTTGGTACCATGGCGTGGACCTGGGCCAGCTAGCGACCATGCGGGACGTGCCGGCTGCAGAACGGGAGGCCCGCGAGCCGGCCCTTGTCCAGCGGGCCAATGAGCTCGCGTCATACGTTGACCCGGATGAATTCCTGCCAACTCTTGGTGAGGATGGCGAGCTGTTGCCCGAGGACTCCTTCAGCATCCCTCACGGCCTGGCGGATGACGAAGTCGCCGACGGGAGCATCGACTCGAGCGACAAGACGGCCGAGACCGAGGAGCCCGCCTCGAAGGCCAAGGAGGCCGACCCAAAGGCTGCGACCATCTCCGAGGCAAGGACCGAACCACCTCGTGATGCGCTGGCTGGGGGCACGCCGGCTCGCGACGCGCCGGTGGCCTAAGCCCCCGGGCATCTTTTTTCTCTTCTTTTTCCTACATGTAAAAACTTCAATCCACCCACTAGGGGTGTTTGTGTAATGAACCGAATGCTGCCTGTGGGCCTCTTTTGCCTTAATGTTCATGTCATGAATATTCTGTTGTGTTTGTCTTGTGACTAATGCCGCCTCGTCCTTATCCCTTTTTGCCCGCCTCGACTCTTTTCATTCTACTCCTTTTCCCCTTTGGTTTTGGCCCCGCCAGCCCGACAGCCGGGAGCTGGTCTGTAGCTGGGTCGGGCATCTGCCTCAGGGGAGCCGGTTCTAAACATAGGAATCGCGAGGTTTTTTTGGGATAAGTAGAGTGGTAGAGACGCAGCGAGGGTCCGGTTGGGCCCCGAAGGGGTCTCCCTTTGTTTCGACCTTTCGTGTGATCCCAACCTTGCCGCCCCGGGGCCCCGTCAGCCGGACAGCCGGGAGCCGGTTCTGTAGGTGGTAAGGGTGGGAAAGTTTGGCCGGCTCACGCTACTTAGCCGTTTTTCAGAGAGGCGCTTCTAGGCCTAGCCGGCTACTCCCCGGGCCCAGGAGCCAGGCCGGGGAGCCGATGAGTGAGGAAGACTTTTGAAGAAACGAAACGGGGCGCACCCCAAGAGCCGGCTTGGGTTGTTGTCACGCCCAAAATGCGCACCTATCCATTTCAAGACACGAGGGCCTCGCAAGGGATAGAGGCGCATTTTGCAGTTAGCAAGCATAGTAACATTGCATCATACATTACAAAAGAGATGAGTATACAGTTGGCTTACACTCTCCACATGCTAAATTACAATCCACTCAGAGTTCAATCATCAAGATGAAAACAGGGTCCGACTACGGACGAAATCAAATGATAAAACAGATGCAAATGAAACTATCTCGCTGCCCCAAAGATCACGACTAGGTCCTCTACTCATCCGGATACGTCACGTACATCTTGCCTCTTTCCTCATCGAACTCCCACTGGAGCTGGGTAAGATCATCCTGCACGTAGTCTTCTGAACATGTACCTGGAGTGTTGTAGTAAACTCTGAGCCACAAAGGACTCAGCTATCATGCGCCCGGGTACCGAGACTATTCAAGCTTAAAGGTTGGGAAGGGGTAAGTGTTTAGTTTGCAGCAGCACTAAGCATATATGGTGTCTAACATACGCAACATGAAATAAATATGAATGGCCTACGAAGAACGATCGAATCTAGTATGATCTCTATGAGATCCTGAACACTTACTTACGTCAATCATAACCCCACCGTGTTCTCTCTCGGATCATGTTCACGAGCAGAGACGATCACGGTTACTCACACATTTGGTGTATTTTATTTAGAGTTTACTTCAAGTTTGCTATAACCGGGTGTTAAAAAAATATCCAAGTTGCCGCATAACCGCGGGCATGGCTTTTCGAAAGATTTAACCCTGCAGGGGTGTTCCAACTAATCCTTTACCAAATTAACCACACTCCGTGGGAATGCCTAGATCGCGGATTTCGCGATCATCAGAGGTAATTCCAAAGGAATTCCAACACCTCGAGTAAACCCAAAGAAAGTCAGACTCCACATGCAAGACATTCGATAAAGGTAAAACAAATCCAGCAAGACCTCCCGACGTGTCGACGAACCCGATAAGAGCCGCGCATCTCGTTCTCAGGACACGACGGATAAGCTAGTGTACGGTGGCCTGATAGAAATCTCCCAAGTTGCCCTGGGTTGGCCTCGCATAGTGCTCTAGTTTGGACCAACACTCATGAGGAGCACTGGCCCGGGGGTTGATTAAATTATCCACGGGTTTGCAAGACCCTATGCAATTTTTATTAAGTTGTTAAGAAAATGTAACCAATGTTGGGTCTTGCCAGACAAGTTTTAATCTCAACCGAATAAACAAGGGGGCCCCCATAACAACCCCGAGCATGTTAGGAGCACATGATATGGAAAACATAACACCGGTAACAAGGAACTAATGGCGGTAATAGCGGAACAAATCACTTAGCAAAAGGCCATGCCTTCCACCAATACCAAGATATATATGTTCATGAAATTAAATAGCAGAATATTGTGATATCCAAATCCATGTTATCACATGGAACAACCTGAACCTGCAACTAAGAACGCTATAAGAGGGGCTGAGCAACGGTTTACTAGGATGTGGAGGTTAGAGGGTGTCATGGAAACATGGGGGCTGATATAAAGTGGTAGGTAGCGCAATTGTAATGATAAGAGCGGGAAACTAGCAAGCAAAAATAGTATCGGGATCCGGGTACGATCATCTTGCCTGTTGGATCTTTAGCGAAACAAGTAGCGGGATCCTCGTAGTGGTACTCTCCTGGGTCCTCCTACTCAGTATCAACACTCGCATCTACCAAAGAGACACAGCAACAATAAACATCCAATCAAGGTGCAATATACAATCAAAATTATGCATGATCATTTATGAAGATTTCTAACATGGCAACCCTAAACTAGTCATGTTTCACGTGCAAAGTTGCTTGTTAATGAATCTGGACAGAACCTCATGTTAAGTTGTATAGACATGCATGAATATGGTAAATATGGATGCAGCATGCAAAGTCGATAGAAATGCATATAAATATCGCAAGAAACACAGTTACGGTTCTTACGATACGCTCACGACAAGGTACAGAGGCAATATCACAAGATCACCAAGCCATGGGCTGATTCTTGGCATTTCAAGGTTGCCACTGGATAGGTGATGAAAAATCATGCATAATAGACTCAAGAATCAATCAATTTCATGGGGCATAGCTCCCACAAATCTCAAAACAAGATAACACCAAATCTGCCACAAAACAGCAACATAGCAATTTGCAAAGCTCACAACTTGAGCTACGGGAACCCTACAGCCACAAACAAGATATGGACAGATTCTAATCAACACACACATCAATTCATCCAATTACACCACCAGAAAAGTAGACACACAACAATAAGCAAGAAGCAATCAAGTTGGCATGATGAAACAGTTTTCTGGGACAGTGAAAATTACAGTTTTCTGGAATCTGAGATTATAAAGTAGCAAGTTAACAACACTGGTCAAATATACTGGAAAGCTCTTATTGGCATGAAAATTAACATAATGGTAGAAGGCAATATATAATAAAAATAACTAGCACTGAGCATGCTCAAATTCCAAACATATCATTAGCCACAACCCACTCTACATGGCAAAACAATAACAGCAGCTCCCACACAGTCATTTTTTAAGCAGGCTGGACAGAAACATAAAGTTTCTCTCTAAACAGCATGGTTCCCACTTATCTGGTGACTTAACTCAAATAACAAAAATACTGGGACATTCCCAACAACTTTAACTAGCAATCTCATGTTGGCAAGAACTTAAAATCATGTATCGATTAAATCATATAAAATGGACAAAAGGGTATCACAGCATAAAAATGCACTTTTGTGAAGTTACCCCAAAGTCAAATCTGACTTCACAGATGCATTCATGGGTTGATTCTACCCCAAAATCATCACTCATACCCATATACTTGCTTGGAGCAAGAGGGAGAAAATCTAGGTCGAAATTTGACCCATTAAGCCATGGGTGACTTAAGTCACTTATGCACATGAATGAAAATGACCCAAAATGGCATGAACTCTATTGACACATGGTGGAAATTGTAAAATAGCATCCTAGGAACATGATATCATGGCATAGCATCAATAGCAAGGATGAAACTAACTAGAAGGGAAACTATGCTCATATGCACAAAAGAGAGAAACCTACACATGGAGCTACACCTACACATACACATCACTCCAAAGTGAGTGGATGTGGAGCACACACACAGAACCACTAGCATGCCACACTCAAGCATGCGTGCATATAGGCACACACACCTACACACTAGACTCACTCACACACAGGAACACACATATGTATGGGTGTGCAAAGAGCACACACACACACATGTGTCATGCATGGTGCACCAGACACCTACATGCACACACACACTCACAAGGCAATACCCACACACACACAACCACTAACACTCACAAAAACAAACATACCTCTCTCATGTAGGTGTATGCCTCACCATGACACATACACATACACAAACATGCTCACACACACAAACATGTATGTGCAAGCACTAAACACACACACATATCTCACATGTATGCATACATGTGCATATGTACCATTTGGTACACACACACACCACCATGCACATGTGCAAACACACACTCACATGGCAAGGAGATCAACACACCCACATAGATGCAGGAATGCACATACACATGTATATAAGCAAGAGAAAAGAGAAAAGAAAGAAGAAAAGAAAAACTAAAACAAAAAAAGAAAAAAAGAAAAGGGGAGGTTCAGGGGGTCGAACCCCTGACCTCTGGGTCGAACACACGCGCCCACACCACTGTGCTACGACGCCGAAACTTAACAAGGGGGATCCGCAGCTCTAATACACACACGCGCACATACAGACTGATGAGACTGAATCCTACACACGCACATGATAGAGCAACAGCGACAGCGACAGCGGCATGGCAACGGCGATCCCCGGCGATGCAAGGGGTCTCCGGCGACGGGGAGCGGCGGAATCGAAAGAGGAATCCACGGGGGCTCCATCCCTGACCTCATCTCGCGACGAGGGGGACCGGAGGCGAGCTCAAGCTCGGGGCTTTCGTGCGGCGGCGACGATGGCTACGACGACGCGACTGTGAATTACAGCGACGAGAAGGGACAACGAGGACGGGCTGCTCACCGAGGGTCTCACGGAGACACGGGGACGCGAGCGGCGACGACAAAGGGGAAGGAGAGGCGGAGGCGACGCGTGCGGAGAGGAAGAAGGTCCAGCGATGCTCTCGCGACGAGGAGGAAGAAGAAGAAGGCCTCTCGAGGCCTCCTAGCACCGGGAACGAGACGCGAACAGCAGCGGCGAGCTCCACGCCATCACCAGCGGGGACGAGGTCATCGGAGGCGACAACGACGATGAGCACCCGCTCCTCTGAACGTATCTGAACTTACCTATGCCTTGCGCTCTCTGACAGAGAAGGGGGAGGAAGGAGGAAGAATAAGAGGGGGAAGCGGCGGTGGAGGGAGGAATAAGAAACCCTAGTGGAGCGACACGGACACTGAGGGGAGGCTTTATAGCCTCAGGCTGATGGTGACGGCGACGGAAAAGCGACGGCGATGCACGTGCTCTCTCTGAAGCTCACTGACGGAGAAGGAGACGAGAGGAGGTGGCCGTTGTGCCAGCTAGGCTGGGCCGCGGCCCACTAGCCTCCCTCTCACACACTCTCAATAAAAACAGAGAAATAGAAAAGGTTTTCGCCATTTAATAAAACCAAACACAAACAAATAATCCCCAGAGCAATTTAAAAGGGTTTTGACCAAAACAAAAATAACTTTGAGGAGGAAATAATGTGCACCTATTATTAAAAATATTAAGTTGAATTATAAGACAAGTATTTTATTTAATATTTAAAATGACAGCCCCTATTAATTTAATACACAATTCCAACAAACCCCAAACAGTAAATCCAACATACTCACATTTCATAAAACAGTTGGGGCCACCTCATGAACATTTTTAAACAATTTTTAAAACAACTTAAATCTGAAGATAAATAATAATAGGAAGAAGATGGGGTATTGGAAGGGGGTGTGCAAAGGGAAAGAGAGGGGAAAAGAATAGGAGAAGCACACACTTGGATCCAACCACTCACAACATCTCACACATCACAAAACCACACCTCACCACCATACATCATAGAAAGTACAAGAAAACCAACATGGCACATAGAAATGAAATGGGAATGATGCATGATGATGCATGAATGCAAACACATGAATGGCAAGGAGCAAACATACATCTCATAGCTCATGACACAAGGTTCATACATGGGGTTACATGCACAATAAGGTAGGGAAACCACTTGGGCTGTCACAGTTGTCCATTGCATTCATAAGCCCAAAAGGATTGGGATACATACATATATTGATTCTTCCTCGGGAGTAAAATGAGCGCAAGAGCACTATGTTCCATGGGCGCTCTGTTTCTTCACCGGAAGCATCCTTTTGCGCTTCTGCTGCTTCTGGGCGTCTATCAGGTATTACGCGTTGTTGCGTAGCACCTTGCTGATGATGAACGGGCCCTCCCATGGGGAGGACAGCTTGTGCTGTCCAGCGGTTCACTGCATCCGTCTGAGGACCAGGTCCCCCTTACAGAACGAGAGTGGCCGGATCCACTTGCTGTGGTAGTGCTAGAGTTTTTGCTGGTAGATCGCCGTCCGGCTCAAGGCCAGTTCGCGCGCTTCCTCAAGTAGATAGACGCCGTGTTCTCTTGCCTCCTTTGCGTCCTTCTCTGTGTATAAGGTGACCCAAGGAGAATCGAACTCGATGTTGGTGGGGATGATCGCCTCGTACCCATACATGAGGAAGAAGGGAGTGTAGCCGGTCGACCAGTTAGGGGTGGTCCTAAGACTCCAAAAGACGTCCGGCAGCTCGTCGATCCAGTAGCCGGCCAACCTTACCATCAGCATCACGAGCCAGGACTTGATGCCGGATAGGATGAGGCCGTTCGCCGTCTCGACCTGTCCATTGGGCTGCAGATGAGCGACTGTGCCCAGGTCGAGCCGGATTCCTTGCTTGGAGCAAAAACGCGTGAGTGCGCCCTTGGCGATGTTGGTGTCATTGTCGGTGATGATGCTGTGGGGAACGCCGTAGCATACCGTGACGTCGTCGATGAACCGGACGGCCGTGGGGCCGTCCAGCTTCTTGATTGGTCGCGCCTCGATCCACTTGGTGAATTTCTTGATGGCCACCAATACGTGCGTCATGCCGCCTCGAGCGGTCTTGAATGGGCCCACCATGTCCAACCCCCAAACGGCGAAAGGCCACGAGAGGGGGATGGTTTGGAGGGCCGTTGCCGGCAGGTGGCTTTGCGCGCTGAAGCGTTGGCAGCCCTCGCACTCATCGACCAATTTCTTCGCCGCGTCGAGAATCGTTGGCCAGAAGAAGCCGCGGCAGAAAGCCTTGGCCACTAGGGTCCGGGAGGCGGCATGATGCCCACACTCGCCCTAACGAATGTCGAGGAGGATCTCCAAACCCTTTTCCGGCTTGACGCAGCGCTGGAAGACGCCGATGGTGCTGCGGTGAACGAGCTCGTTGTTGATGATGACGTAGGTTGTGGCCCGGCGTTGGATTTGCCTAGCCAGAGCCTCGTTCGGAGGCAGCATGCCCCTCAGAAGGAAAGCTAAGATGGGCTGGGCCCACAAGGGGCCCCGACAGCGGCGGGCTCGGGAGCCTCCGGGACTGGTTGATCAGTCCCTGCAACCGGTTCGCCAGCCCCCGGGGCCGGCTCGAGAGCCCCCGAGGCTGGTTGGCCAGCCCCCGAGTTTGGCTCGCCGACCCCTAGGGCACGCTGGTTGGTGATCACCATGACGGCCGCACCACTGGGGCTGGCCGCCTCGGGCGCCGCCGGCTCGATCGGAGCCGGCTAGGCGGCCGATGATTCAAGAGTCAGCGGTGAAATTGCCGGAGAGGCGGTCGGGGCCGTCGATGGGCCGGCGGCGCCCGCTGGCATGAAGATTGACTCCGATTCTGGGGAAGGCTTGATCGACGGCTTGAGCAGCTGTTCGAGGGAGACGCCGGCTGGGATGGCCTGCCGGGTGGAGCCAATCTTTGCCAGCACATCCACCGCCTCGGTGTCCGCCCATGGGACATGACGAAACTCAGAGCCCTCAAACGAGTCGGTGAGCAGTTGTACGAGGAAACGGTAGCTCGCCATGTTGGCGTTCCTGGTGTCCCATTCACCAGAGACTTGCTGCACTACGAGGTCGGAGTCGCCGAAGCAGAGGATTCGCCTGATGCCGATCTCCTTCGCGAGCCGAAGGCCATCGACGATGGCCTCATACTCAGCGGTTCGTCGTTGGAGGTGGCGAAGTGGATCTGTAGGGCGTATTTGAACTGATCACCTTTCGGGGAGGAGAGGACTATGCTGGCACCTAGGCCGGTCCTCATTTTCGAGCCGTCGAAGTGCATGCGCCAATGCATGGAGTCTGGGGGAGGCGGGACGAACTCTGTCTCTGCCTAGTCGACGAGGAAATCCGCCAACGCCTGTGACTTGATGGCGGTTCTTGGCTCGTACCAGATCTCATGCTCGGCGAGGGCGATGACCCACGTGGCGATCCGGTTGGTGGAGTCCCGGACGCTCATGATCTCGCCAAGCGGGGCCATGCTCACCATGGTAATGGTATGCTCATGGAAGTATTGCTTGACCTTCTTGGCGGTGAAGTATACACCGTAGCACATCTTTTGATAGTGGGGGTAGTTCTGCTTGGACGTGGAGAGGACCTCGCTGAGGTAGTAGACGGGCCGCTGGACCAGCAGCGATTTTCCCTCCTCCGGTCGCTCGACCACCAGGACGGCGCTGATGATGCGTGTGGTCGCCGCAATGTAGGCGAGCAAGGGTTCCTTCTCAGCCGGCGCGGCCAGGATGGGCACGCAGGTGAGAGCCTTCTTGAGGCCACGGAAGGCCTCGTCCGTCTCGTCAGGCTTGTCGATGGCGCCCGGCCTCTTGGTTTGACCCGGCTCGATCAGAGTCGTCGCGAAGGAGCCCGTAGAGGGGCAGGGCCTTCTCTCCAGCCGGCTGATGAACCGGCTGAGCGAGGCGAGGCAGTCGGTGAAATTCTGGACGTCACGGAGCCAGGTTAGTTTCGGCATGCGCTCGATCGCGCTGATCTTCTCGGGGTTAGCTTCGATGTCGTGGGCGGACACGAAGAAACCCAAGAGTTGTCCGGCAAGGACGCCGAAGACACACTTCTCCGGGTTGAGCTCGATCTTTTACTCGTGTAGGTTCACAAAGGTCTCCCGAAGGTCATCGAGGAGGCTGAAGTGCTTCTTGGTTTTGATGACGATGTCGTTGATGTAGACGTGGAATTTCCTGCCTATCTAAGGCAGGAGGCACTTCTGCATGCATTGTTGGAAGGTGGCGCCAGCGTTCTTCAGGCCGAAGGACATGGTGATGTAGCAGTAGGCCCCGATGGGCGTGATGACGGAGGTCTTGAGCCGGTCTTCAGGATCCATCTTGATCTGCTGGTAGCCTGAGTAGGCGTCCAGGAAGGACAACAAGTCGCAGCCGGCCGTGGAGTCGATGACTTGATCGATCCGCGACAGGGCGAACGTGTCCTTGGGACATGCCTTGTTCAGGCTTGTGTAGTCGATACACATGCGCTAGGTCTTGTTCTTCTTCATCATGGAATACTTCCATGATGAATGATCTCTTCGCCTATAGTATGCCGCTTCTCCTCGGAGAAACAATGCAAGGGTTGCTTGACCGGCTTGACGTCCGGCCGGACGTGGAGTTTGTGCTCGGCGAACTTCCTCGAAACACCCGGCATGTCCTTGGGGGACCATGCAAAGATGTCCCGATTCTCACAGAGGAATTTGATGGGCTCGCCTTCCTATTTGATGTCGAGGCGGGAGCCGATGGTGACGCACTAAGCTGGGTTGGCCAGGTCGAGTAGCATTTTGTTGCTCTCCTTAGACGGATAGAAGGAGGCCTCGCCGGTGGATTGCGAGGGTGGAGCCGGCACAGCTGGCTAGCTGGCAGCAAGGGCCACGAGCCGGTCGAGCTGCCGTTTCTCCTCGGTGATCTCTAAGGCCTCGACCAACTGGCTACCGTCTCAAGCGCATTCGAGTGACATCTTGTAGTCGCCCTTGAAGGTAATGATCCCCTTTTGGCCCGACATCTTGATCTTGAGGTACGCATAATGGGGGACCGCCATGAAATTGACAAGATTCGGCCGGCCCAACAACGCATGGTAGGGGCTCGCGAGGTCCACGACCTCGAACAACACTGGCTCGCGGCAGAAGTGGCCGGGCCCGCTAAAGAGGACGTCGAGCGTGATCTTGCCGATAGGGGAGAAAAACTTCCCAGGCACAATGCCATGGAAAACCGTTCGGCTCGCCTGCAGGTCTTCTATCTTCAGCCCCAGCTTATGCATCGTATCGAGGTAGAGAATGTTGATGCTGCTGCCGCCGTCTATCAACACCCGCGAGAAGCGGCAGGCTCGCTCCTTGGTGGCGATGGTGGGTTCGAGGACCAAGGCGTAACTGTCGGGATTCGGCATCATGGTGGGGTGATCGGCCTGGCTCCAAGTGACCGGCTTCTCTGACCAGTGCATGAACTGGGGAGTTGCTAGCATGGTGGCGTTCACCTCATGGCAGAGCCGGCGCTGAGCATGCTTGCCCGTCTCTTCACTGGTGAAGACGACGTAGCAACCGTCCTAGTTGGAGAACTAGTCGATCAGGCAACCGTCGTTCGGAGCCATTGCTGGCATCGGGGCGGCTGCTTGGGCCGGGGCTGGTGCGCGGGCTGGCGACGTGGGAGGTGCCGGGAGGCCGTCCCCCCGGGCCAGTCGCTGTGAGAAGCTGCACTGCCGGAGCGTGTGCGTAGAGGGCTTGGCCCCTGAATGGTTCTTGCAGGGGAGATCAAGAATTTGCTCGAAGGTGAGCTTCGGCTACCAGGCAGCCTTGCCGGTGCGCTGGCGCTGGCCGGAAGGCTGGGCATTGGCTGTTGATCCTCGACGGTATTGACCTGCCGGCTTCCGTAGCGGGGATCTGGCTGGTCATTCTTGCGCTTGTTGCTCTGCGGCTGCCGGTTGTCAACAGCTGGACGGGTCGTGGTCGACGTCGTCATTGCCTTGGCGGGCGGGGTCGTCTTGACCCGGATGGCCGAATCGGTCGTGGTGTATTTGTCCGCGTTGGTCATGAGCTCGGCGAGCGTGGCTGGCTCGGAGCACAGGAGCTTGTGCTTGAGAGGGGTGTCGTCCCGGCAGCCCTCGATAAAGTACTGCATGGGTTGGACCACGTGCACCCCTTTGCAGGAGTTGCGGAGCTTGGTCCACCGGGTTAGGTAGTCACGGAGGGACTCGTCCGGCGCCTGAACGCACCTGGCGAGTTCACAGGGATGGCCGGGCCGCTTGTATGTGCCGGTGAAGTTGCGGACGAAGGTGTTGGGGAACGTTGCATGGGAAACAAAAAAATTCCTACGCACACGCAAGATCTATCCATGGTGATGAGCATCTACGAGAGGGAGAGCGGATCTACATACCCTTGTAGATCGCTAAGCGGGAAGCGTTAAGAAACGCGGTTGGTGTAGTCGAACATCTTTGCGATCCAAATCGCCGAGCGTCCCGCGATCACATCATGATCCGTCTCACGATCCAATCATCATCCGTCCCGTGAACTCATCACGATCCGTCTCGCGATCTCATCACGATCCGTCCCGCGATCTCATCACGATCCGTCCCGCGATCTCATCACGATCCGGCCCGTGAACTCATCTTGTTCACGGTCCTTCCGATCTAGTGCCGAACGGACGGCACCTCCGCGTTCAGCACACGTACAGCTTGATGACGATCTCCACCGTCTTGATCCAGCAAGAAGGAGTGGAGAGGAAGAAGAGTTCTCTGGCAGCCTAACGGCGCTCCGGCGATGGTGGTGGAGCAATTCCGGCACGGCTTCGCCTAAGCGCTGCAGAAATCCGATCTAGAGGAGAAACTATGCACTAGAGATTATGGTTTGCACATGGCTGAAATCTGGTGCCAAAAAACCCTAAAACCTCTAGTATATATAAGAGGAAGAGAGGAGGAGGCTTGTCCCTGAAAGGACCAGCAATTGGGTCGGCCAAATCAAGTGGGAGAGGTGGAATCCACCTCCAATCCTAGTAGGACTAGGATTCACCCTATTTTTGGCCTTTTTCCACCCTTTTCTCTGTGGGTTTTTCTTGCCAGCCTCATGGGCCTTGTGCAGGATTTCCACCAGCCCACTAAGGGCTGGTATTTACTCTCCCACAGCCCATGTAGCCTCTTGGGTCGATATACCCCTCCCGATGGTCTCCCGGTACCCTACCGGCACTCCCGGTACACTACCGATGAGCCCGAAACTTTTCCGGCGACCAAAATAGGACTTCCTATATATGAATCTTTACCTCCGGACCATTCCGGAGCTTCTCGTGACATCTAGGATCTCATCCGGGACTCCGAACAAACTTCGGTCACCACCATACATAACTCTATACTACTGAAACGTCACCAAACCTTAAGTGTGCAGACCCTGCGGGTTCGAGAAATATGTAGACATGACTGAGACACCTCTACGGTCAATAACCAATGGCGGGACCTGGATGTCCACATTGGTTCCTACATATTCTACGAAGATCTTTATCGGTCGAACCTCTATGTCAAGGATTCAGTTAATCCCGTATGATGTTCCCATTGTTCTTCGGTATGTTACTTGCCCGAGATTCGATCGTCGGTATCTCCATACCTAGTTCAACCTTGTTACTGGCAAGTCTCTTTACTCGTTCCGTAATACAAGATTCCGCAACTAACAATTAGTCACATTGCTTGCAAGGCTCATTGTGATATTGTATTACCGAGTGGGCCCCGAGATACCTCTCCGTCACACGGAGTAACAAATCCTAGTCTCGATCCATGCCAACTCAACAGACACCATCGGAGATACCTATAGAGCACCTTTATAGTCACCCAGTTACGTTGTGACGTTTGATACACACAAGGCACTCCTCCGATATCCGTGAGTTGCATGATCTCATGGTCATAGGAACATATACTTGACATGCAGAAAACAGTAGCAACAAACTGTCACGATCATATGCTACGCTTGTAATTTGGGTCTTGTCCATCACAGCATTCTCCTAATGATGTGATCCCGTTATCAAATGACATCTCATGTCCATGGCTAGGAAACCTTAACCATCTTTTGATCGACGAGCTAGTCTATCAGAGGCATACTAGGGACATGGTTTTGTCTATGTATCCACACATGTATCTAAGTCTCCGATCAGTACAATTATAGCATGGACAATAAACGATTATCATGAACAAGGAAATATGATAATAACTAATTTATTATTGCCTCTAGGGCATATTTCCAACAGTCTCCCACTTGCACTAGAGTGCTATGGGGCTCAATATGTATCTAAGGTGATTCGCATTGGTATGAATCTAACACCCAATTAGTTGTGGGGCTCGATCATGCTTTGCATGTCAGAGAGGTCTTATAGTCAACGGGTCTGCAAAACTCAGATCCGTGTGTACTTTGCAAATCCCTATGTGAAACTGTGAACACTGCTACCACACTCCACTTGGTACTATTCCAAATGACCACTCCACTATATGTATCCAGAGTGCTATTATGAGTCATCCGGATTGGTGTTAAAGCTTGCACCGACATAACTCTTTACGACGAACTCTTTATCACCTCCATAATCGAGAAATATCTCCTTAGTCCTCTGGTTACTAAGGATAATTTTGACCGCTGTCCAGTGATCCTACTCCTGGACCAGTTCTTGTACCCCTTGACAGACTCATGGCAAGGCACACACAGGTGCGGTACATAGCATGGCATAATTTAGAGCCTATGGCTAAGGAATAGGGGATGACGTTCGTCCTTTCTCTTTCTTTTGCCATTGTCGATCTTTGAGTCTCACTCAACTTCACACCTTACAAATCAGGCGAGAACTCTTTCTCTGACTGATCCATTTTGAACTCTTTCAAAATCTTGTCAAGGTATGTACTCATTGAAAGTCTCATCAAGCATATTGATCTATCTCTATAGATCTCGATGCTCAACAATTAGGAAGCTTTATCCAGGTCTTCCTTTGAAAATCACTTTCCAAACAAACGTTTATGCTTTCCAGAAATTCTACATTTTTTCTGATCAATATGTCATCCACATATACTTATCAGAAATTCTATAGTGCTCCCACTCACTTTATTGTAAATACGAGTTTCTCATAAACTTTGTATAAACTCAAAACTTTGATCACCTTATCAAAGTGTATATTCCAACTCCGAGATGCTTGCTTTAGTCTATGGAAGGATCACTGAAGCTTGCACACCTTTTAGCATCCCTAGGACTGACAAAACCTCCTAGTTGTATCACATACAACCTTTCCTCAAGTAAACCATTAAGGAAACGTTGTTTTGACATCCATCTACCATATTTCATAATTTGAAAAATGCAGCAACTGCTAACATAATTCCAACACACTTTAGCATCGCTACGAGTGAGAAAGTCTCATCGTAGTCAACTCCTTGAACTTGTCACAAACATCTTTGCAACAAGTCGAGCTTTACAAATGGTGACATTTACCATCAGTGTCTGTCTTCATTTTAAAGATCCATTTGTTCTGAATGGCATGGCCTCCAACCATTTGTCAGAATCCGGGCCCATCATTGCTTCTCCAAAGCTCGTAGGTACATCGTTGTCCAACAACATGACCTCCAAGACAGGGTTGTTGTACCGCTTAGGAGCAGTACACATCCTTGTCAACCTACGAAGTTTGATAGGAACTTGATCCTAAAGCTTCATGATCATCATCATTAACTTCCTCTTTAACTAACGTAGGCTTCATAGAAACGTAGGAGCAGTACACATCCTTGTCAACCTACTCTCTAGTTGAACAAAGGTTTAACAACCTCATCAAGTTCTATCTTCCTCCCACTCAATTCTTTCGAGAGAAACTTTTCCTCGAGAAAGGATCCGTTTTAGCAACAAACACTTTGCACTTGGATCTGAGATAGAAGGTTCACCCAACTGTTCTTAGGGTATCCTATGAAGATGCATTTGTTCGCCTTGGGTTCGACCTCATTAGGTGAAAACATTTTCCACACAAGTGTTGTAGCCCCTCAAATATTAAGAAATGACAGCTTAGGTTTCTATCAAACCATAATTCATACGGTGTCATCCCAACGGATTTAGATGGTGCCCTATTTAAAGTGAATATAGTTGTCTCTAATGCATAACCCCAAAATTATAGTAGTAAAACAATAAGAGACATCATAGCACGCACCATATCCAATAGAGTATGACTTATGATGTTCGGACACACCATCACACTATGGTGTTCCAGGTGGCGTTAGTTGTGAAAAAAATTTCACATTGTCTTAAGTTGTATGCCAAACTCGTAACTCACATATTTACCTCCACGATCATATCGCAGTCATTTTTATATTCTTGTCACGATGATCTTAAACTTCACTCTGAATTTGCTTGAACCTTTCAAACGATTCAGACTTGTGTTTCATTAAGTAAATATACATTACATCTACTTAAATCATCAGTGAAGGTAAGAAAATAACGATATCCACTTCATGCTACAAGACTCACTGGATTGGATACATCAACATGTATCATTTCCAATGAATCACTTGCCCGCTCCATCCAACGGGGTTTTTTAGTCATCTTGCCCAAGAGGCATGGTTCGCATGTCTCAATCGATTCGAAATCGAATGAGTCCAAAGATCCATCAGCATGGAGTTTCTTCATGCGCTTTATTCCAATATGACATTTAGCAGCAGTGCCACAAGTATGTGGTACTATCATTATTAACTTTGTATCTTTTGACATCAATGTTATGAACATGTGTATTACTACGATCAAGATTTCAACAAACCATTCTCACTAGGTGCATGACCATTGAAGGTATTATTCAGGTAAACAGAATAATCATTATTCTCTAACTTAAATGAATAACTGTATTGCAATAAACATGACCTAATCATGTTCATGCTCAACGCAAAACACCAAATAACATTTATTTAGGTTCGTCACTAATCCTGAAGGTAGAGAGAGCGTGTGATGTTGATCTCATCAACCTTGGAAACATTTCCAACACATATCGTCACCTCACCCTTAGCTAGTTCTCCGTTTATTCCGTAGCTTTTATTTTGAGTTACTACCATTTAGCAACCGAACCGGTATCCAATACCCAGGTGCTACTAGGAGTACTAGCAAGGTACACATCAATAACTCGTTATATCAAATATACTTCTGTCGATGTTGGCAGCCTTCTTATCTACCAAGTTTCTAGGATTGTTCCACTTCAGCGATCGCTCACCTCATAACAGAAGCACTTAGTCTCGGGTTTGAGTTCAACTTTGGGCTGCTTCACTGGAGCAGCAACTGACTTGCTATCCATGAAGTTTCCCTCCTTGCTCTTGCCCTTCTCGAAACTAGTGGTTTTATTAAGCATCAACACTTGATGCTCCTTCTTGATTTCTACCTTCACGGTGTCAAACATCGTGAACAGCTCAGGAATCAATATTTCTATCCCTGGTGTTTTATAGTTCATCACTAAGTTCTAGTAGCTTTAGTGACAGTGACTTGGAGAACTATATCAATCACTATCTTATCTGGAAGATCAACTCCCACTTGATTCAAGCGATTGTAGCACCCAGACAATCTAAGCACATGCTCAACGATTGAGCTATTCTCTTTCATCTTGGAGGAAAAGAATCTTGTTGGATATCTCATATCTCGCAACACGGGCACTAGCCTGCGATCCTAATTTCAGCTCTTACAAACATCTCATATGTTCCGTGACGTTCAAAATGTTTTGGAGCCTCAATTCTAAGACGTAATGCATGACGCACTAAACTATCAAGTAGTCATTAGAGCGTGCCTGTCAGATGTTCACAACATCTACAGACGACGCTAGAGGGGTTGGCGCACCGAGCGGTGCATTAAGGACATAAGCCTTCTGTGCAGCAATGAGGACAATCCTCAGATCACGGACCCAGTCTGCAATTTTGCTACCATCATCTTTCAACTCTATTTCTCTAGGAACATATAAAAATTCAAGGCAGCTACAGCGCGAGCAAGTAATCTACAACATAATTTGCAAAGACACTACTGACTATGTTCATGATATTGAGTTCAATTAATCATATTACTTAAGAACTCCCACTCAAATTGACATCCCTCTGGTCATCCGAGTGATACATGATCCAAATTCACCAACTCAAGTCCGATCATCACGTGAGTTGAGGTGGTTACAATGGTGAACATCATCATGTTGATCATATCTACTATATGACTCATGTTCGACCTTTCGGTCTCTTGTGTTTTGAGGCCATGTGTGTACATGCTAGGCTCGTCAAGTTTAACCCGAGTGTTCTGCGCGTGCACCACTGGCTTGCACCCATTGTATGTGAACGCAGAGTCTATCACACCCGATCATCACGTGGTGTCTCAACACGACGAACTTTCGCAACGGTGCACACTCGGGGAGAACACAATTTATCTTGAAATTTAAGTGAGGGATCGCCTTATAATGCTACCGCAGTACTAAGCAAAACATGGTGCATAAAAGGATTAACATCACATGCAATTCATAAGTGACATGATGTGGCCATGAACTTGTGCATTAGATCTCCATCTTGAAAGCACCGGCATGATCTCCATCGTCACCGGCACGACACCATGATCTCCATCATCCTGATCTCCATCAACGTGTCGCCATCGGGGTTGTCACGCCCTGCATGCTTCTACTACTATTGCTACTGTTTAGCGATAAAGTAAAGCATTACATAGCGCTTATGATTGACACGCAGGTCATACAATAATTAAAGACAACTCTATGGCTCCTGCCGGTTGCCGTACTCATCGACATGCAAGTCGTGAAATTCTATACATCACATGATCATCTCATACATCACATATACCACATCATGTAATTGGCCATATCACATCACAACATACCCTACAAAAACAAGTTAGACGTCCTCTAATTGTTGTTGCACGTTTTACGTGACTGCTACGGGTATCTAGCAAGAACAATTCTCATCTACGCAAAAACCACAACGGTGATACACTAGTTGCTTTTCAATCTTCTCAAGGACCGCCTTTGTCGAATCCAATCCAACTAAAGTGAGAGAAACTGCCACCCGCAAGCCATCTAGGCAACAAGTTGCGTCAAGGGAACCGGTCTCTCGTAAGTGTACGAGTAATGTTGGTCCGGTCCGCTTCATCTCACAATACCGCTGAACCAAAATCCGACCAAGGGAGGAAGCAATCTAAGCATCAACGCCCACAAACCTTTTGTGTTCTACTCGAGATCTCATCTACACATAGACCTAGCTCATGATGCCACTGTTGGGGTGTTGGGGAACGTCGCATGGGAAACAAAATTTTCCTACGCACACGCAAACCTATCCATGGTGATGAGCATCTACGAGAGGGAGAGTGGATCTACGTACCCTTGTAGATCGCTAAGCGGGAAGCGTTAAGAAACGCGGTTGGTGTAGTCGAACTTCTTCGCGATCCAAATCGCCGAGCGTCCCGCGATCCAATCACGAACCGTCCCGCGAACACATCATGATCCGTCCCGTGAACTCATCACGATCCGTCTCACGATCTTGATCACGATCTGTCCCGCGAACTCATCACGATCCGTTCCGTGATCACATCACGAACCGTCTCGCGATCTCGATCACGGTCCTTCCGATCTAGCGCCGAACGGACGGCACCTCCGCGTTCAGCACACGTGCAGCTTGATGACGATCTCCACCATCTTGATCCAGCAAGAGGAGGTGGAGAGGAGAGAGAGTTCACCGGCAGCGTGACGGCGCTCCGGTGATGGTGGTGGTGGAGCAATTCCGGCAGGGCTTCGCCTAAGCGCTGCAGAAATCCGATCTAGAGGAGAAACTGTGCACCGGTGAAACGGGTAGCACGTGGCCGGAAATTCTGTCCAAAAACCACCCAATCCACTAGTATATATAGGAGGAGAGGAGAGGAGAGGCAGCCAAGGCCTTTGGGTCGGCCGAAATAGGAGGTGGGAAGAAATCCTACTTCACCTCCAATCCTAGTTGGAGTAGGATTGCCTCCTATTGGCTGATTTTCCACTTTTTGCTTTAGGACTTTCTCTCCTGCGCCATGGGCCTTTGTGGCTGTTTTCCCAGCCCACTAAGGGCTGGTTATTATTCTCCCACAGCCCATGGACCTCTTGGGGTCGAAATACCCCTCCCGGAGGCCTCCCGGTACACTACCGGCACTCCCGGTACACTACCGGCACTCCCGGTACACTACCGATGAGCCCGAAACTTTTCCGGAAACCAAACTGGGACTTCCTATATATGAATCTTTACCTCCGGACCATTCCGGAGCTCCTCGTGATGTCCGGGATCTCATCCGGGACTCCGAACAAACTTCGGTCACCACCATACATAACTCTACACTACCGAAACGTCACCGAACCTTAAGTGTGCAGACCCTGCGGGTTCGAGAACTATGTAGACATGACCGAGACACCTCTACGGTCAATAACCAATGGCGGGACCTGGACGTCCACATTGGTTCCTACATATTCTACGAAGATCTTTATCGGTCGAACCTCTATGTCAAGGATTCAGTTAATCCCGTATAACGTCCCCTTTGTTCTTCGGTATGTTACTTGCCCGAGATTCGATCGTCGGTATCTCCATACCTAGTTCAACCTCGTTACTGGCAAGTCTCTTTACTCGTTCCGTAATACAAGATCCCGTGACTAACACTTAGCCACATTGCTTGCAAGGCTTGTTGTGATGTTGTATTACCGAGTGGGCCCTGAGATACCTCTCCGTCACACGGAGTAACAAATCCCAGTCTCGATCCATGCCAACTCAACAAACACCATCGGAGATACCTGTAGAGCACCTTTATAGTCACCCAGTTACGTTGCGACGTTTGATACACACAAGGCACTCCTCCGATATCCGTGAGTTGCATGATCTCATGGTCATAGGAACATATACTTGACATGCAGAAAACAGTAGCAATAAACTGACACGATCATATGCTATGTTTGTAGTTTGGGTCTTATCCATCACATCATTCTCCTAATGATGTGATCCCGTTATCAAATGACATCTCATGTCCATGGCTAGGAAACCTTAACCATCCTTTGATCAACGAGCTAGTCCATTAGAGGCATACTAGGGACATGGTTTTGTCTATGTATCCACACATGCATTTAAGTCTCCGATCAATACAATTATAGCATGGATAATAAACGATTATCATGAACAAGGAAATATGATAATAACTAATTTATTATTGCCTCTAGGGCATATTTCCAACAGTCTCCCACTTGCACTAGAGTCAATAATCTAGTTCACATCACCATGTGATTCGCATTGTTATGAATCTAACACCCAATGAGTTTTGGGGCTCGATCATGCTTTGCATGTGAGAGAGGTCTTATAGTCAACGGGTCTGCGATATTCAGATCCGTGTGTACTTTGCAAATCTCTATGTCAAACCGTAAACACTGCTACCACACTCCACTTGGTACTATTTCCAAATGGCTGCTCCACTATACGTATCCAGATTGCTACTACTAGTCATCTGGATAGGTGTTAAAGCTTGCATCGACGTAACTCTTTACGACGAACTCTTTATCACCTCCATAATCAAGAAACATTTCCTTAGTCCTCTGGTTACTAAGGATAATTCCGACCGCTGTCCAGTGATCCACTCCTGGACCACTCTTGTACCCCCTGACAGACTCGTGGCAAGGCACACATAGGTGCGGTACACAGCATGGCATAATATAGAGCCTATGGCTAAGGCATAGGGGACGACATTCATCCTTTCTCTTTCTTCTGCCGTTGTCGAGCTTTGAGTCTTACTCAACTTCACACCTTACAAATCAGACGAGAACTATTTCTCTGGCTGATCCATTTTGAACTCTTTCAAAATCTTGTCAAGGTATGCACTCATTGAAAGTCTCATCAAGCATCTTGATCTATCTCTATAGATTTTGATGCTCAACAATTAGGTAGCTTTATCCAGGTCTTCATTTGAAAAACACTTTTCAAACAACCTTTTATGCCTTCCAGAAATTCTACATTATTTCCGATCAACAATATGTCAACCACATATACTTATCAGAAACTCTATAGTGCTCCCATTCACTTTATTGCAAATACAAGTTTCTCGTAAACTTTGTATAAACTACAAAAACTTTGATCACCTCATCAAAGTGTATATTCCAACTCCGAGATGCTTGCTTCAGTCCATAGAAGGATCACTGAAGCTCTCTCATCTTTTAGCATCCTTAGGACTGACAAAACCTTCTGGTTGTATCACATACAACCTTTCCTTAAGTAAACCGTTAAGGAAACGACGTTTTGACATCCATCTGCCAGATTTCGTAATTGAAAATGCAGCAACTGCTAACATAATTCCAACAGACTTTTAGCATCGCTACGAGTGAGAAAGCCTCCTCGCAGTCAACTCCTTGAACTTGTCACAAACAACTTTGCAACAAGTCGAGCTTTACAAATGGTGACATTTACCATCAGTGTCTGTCTTCATTCTAAAGGTCCATTTGTACTCAACGACCTGCCGTCTAACGAGCAAGTCTACCAAAGTCTATACTTGGTTTTCATAAATGGATCCTATCTCGGATTTCATGGTCTCTAACCATTTGTCGGAATCCGGGCCCATCATCGCTTCTCCATAGCTCGTAGGTTCATCGCTGTCCAACAACATGACCTCGAAGACAGGGTTGTCGTACCGCTTAGGAGCAGTACACATCCTTGTCGACCCACGAAGTTCGATAGTAACTTGATCCTGAAGCTTCATGATCATCATCATTAACTTCCTCTTCAACTAACGTAGGCTTCACAGAAACATCTTTCTGCGCTGCGCTACTCTCTGGTTGAACAAAGGTTTAACAACCTCATCAAGTTCTATCTTCCTCCCACTCAATTCTTTCGAGAGAAACCTTTCCTCGAGAAAGGATCCGTTTTAGTAACAACCACTTTGCACTCGGATCTGAGATAGAAGGTTCACCCAACTGATCTTAGGGTATTCTATGAAGATGCATTTGTCCGCCTTGGGTTCGACCTCATTAGGTGAAAACATTTTTCACACAAGTGCCGCAGCCCCAAGTATTAAGAAACGACAGCTTAGGTTTCTATCAAACCATAATTCATATGGTGTCATCTCAACGGATTTAGATGGTGCCCTATTTAAAGTGAATGTAGTTGTCTCTAATGCATAACCCCAAAATTATAGTAGTAAAACGACAAGAGACATCATAGCACGCACCATGTCCAATAGAGCATAACTATGATGTTCGGACACACCATCACACTATGGTGTTCCAGGTGGCGTTTAGTTGTGAAACAACTTTCACATTGTCTTAAGTTGTATGCCAAACTCGTGACTCAGATATTCACCTCCACGATCATATCGCAGTCATTTTTATCTTCTTGTCACGATGATCTTTAAACTTCACTCTGAATTTGCTTGAACCTTTCAAACGATTCAGACTTGTGTTTCATTAAGTAAATATACACTATATCTACTCAAATCATCAGTGAAGGTAAGAAAATAATGATATCCACTGCACACTACAAGACTCACTAGATTGCATACATCAACATGTATCATTTCCAATGAATCACTTGCCCGCTCCATCCAACGGGGTCCTTTAGTCATCTTGCCCAAGAGGCATGGTTCGCATGTCTCAACCGATTCGAAATCGAATGAGTCCAAATATCCATCAGCATGGAGTTTCTACATGCGCTTTATACCAATATGACATTTAGCGGCAGTGCCACAAGTATGTGGTACTATCATTATTAACTTTGTATCTTTTGACATCAATGTTATGAACATGTGTAATACTACGATCAAGATTTCAACAAACCATTCTCACTGGGTGCATGACCATTGAAGGTATTATTCATGTAAACAGAATAACCATTATTCTCTAACTTAAATGAATAACCGTATTGCAATAAACATGATCTAATCATGTTCATGCTCAACGCAAAACACCAAATAACATTTATTTAGGTTCGTCACTAATCCTGAAGGTAGAGAGAGCGTGCGATTTTGATCACATCAACCTTGGAAACACTTCCAACACATATCGTCACCTCACCCTTAGCTAGTTCTCCGTTTATTCCGTAGCTTTTATTTCGAGTTACTAACATTTAGCAACCGAACCGGTATCCAATACCCAGGTGCTACTAAGAGTACTAGCAAGGTACACATTAGTAACTCGTATATCAAATATACTTCTATCAATGTTGCCAGCCTTCTTATCTACCAAGTATCTAGGGTTGTTCCGCTTCAGCGACCTCTCACCTCATAATAGAAGCACTTAGTCTCGGGTTTGAGTTCAACTTTGGGTTGCTTCACTGGAGCAGCAACTGACTTGCTATCCATGAAGTTTCCCTCCTTGATCTTGCCCTTTTCGAAACTAGTGGTTTGATTAACCATCAACACTTGATGCTCCTTCTTGATTTCTACCTTCGCGGTGTCAAACATCGCGAACAGCTCAGGGATCAATACTTCTATCCCTGGTGTATTATAGTTCATCACTTAAGTTCTAGTAGCTTTAGTGACAGTGACTTGGAGAACTATATCAATCACTATCTTATCTGGAAGATCAACTCCCACTTGATTCAAGCGATTGTAGTACCCAGGCAATCTGAGTACATGCTCAACGATTGAGCTATTCTCCTTCATCTTACAGGCAAAGAATCTTGTTGGAGATCTCATATCTCGCAACACAGGCACGAGCCTGAGATCACAATCTCTGCCCCTAGAACATCTCATATGTTCCGTGACGTTCAAAACGTTTCGGAGCCTCAATTCTAAGCCGTAATGCATGACGCACAAAACTATCAAGTAGTCATCGAAACGTGCCTGTCAGATGTTCACAACATCTATAGACGACGCTAGAGGGGGTGGCGCACCGAGCGGTGCATTAAGGACATAAGCCTTCTGTGCAGCAATGAGGACAATCCTCAGATCACGGACCCAGTCCGCAATATTGCTACCAACATCTTTCAATTCTATTTCTCTAGGAACATATAAAAATACAAGGGAGCCACAACGCGAGCTAGTAATCTACAACATAATTTGCAAAGACACTTTGACTATGTTCATGATAATGAGTTCAATTAATCATATTATTTAAGAACTCCCACTCAAATTGACATCCCTCCGATCATTCGAGTGATACATGATCCAAATTCACCAACTCAAGTCCGATCATCACGTGAGTTGAGGTGGCTGCAATGGTGAACATCATTATGTTGATCATATCTACTATATGACTCATGTTCGACCTTTCGGTCTCTCGTGTTCCGAGGCCATGTCTGTACATGCTAGGCTCGTCAAGTTTAACCCGAGTGTTCTGCGCGTGCAAATCTGGCTTGCACCCGTTGTATGTGAACGTAGAGTCTATCACACCCGATCATCACGTGGTGTCTCAACACGACGAACTTTCGCAACGGTGCACACTCGGGGAGAACACAGTTCATCTTGAAATTCAAGTGAGGGATCACCTTATAATGCTACCGCCGTACTAAGCAAAACAAGGTGCATAAAAGGATTAACATCTCATGCAATTCATAAGTGACATGATATGGCCATGAACTTGTGTTTAAGATCTCCATCTTCGAAACACCGGCATGATCTCCATCGTCACCGGCACAACACCATGATCTCCATCATCTTGATCTCCATCAATGTGTTGCCATTGGGGTTGTGGCGCCAGCCCTGCTTCTACTTCTATTGCTACTGCTTAGCGATAAAGTAAAGCATTACATAGCGCTTAATGATTGACACGCAGGTCATACAATAATTAAAGACAACCCTATGGCTCCTGCCGGTTGCCGTACTCAACGACATGCAAGTCGTGAAATTCTATACATCACATGATCATCTCATACATCACATATATCTCATCATGTAATTGGCCATATCACATCACAACATACCCTGCAAAAACAAGTTAGACGTCCTCTAATTGTTGTTGCATGTTTTACGTGGCTGCTATGGGTATCTAGCAAGAACGATTCTCACCTACGCATAAACCACAACGGTGATACACTAGTTTGCTTTTCAACCTTCTCAAGGACCGCCTTTGTCGAATCCGATCCAACTAAAGTGAGAGAAACTGTCACCCGCAAGCCATCTAGGCAACAAATTGCGTCGAGGGAACCGGTCTCTCGTAAGCGTACGAGTAATGTTGGTCCGGGCCGCTTCATCTCACAATCCCGCTGAACCAAAATACGACCAAGGGAGGAAGCAATCTAAGCATCAACGCCCACAAACCTTTTGTGTTCTACTCGAGATCTCATCGAACCATCAACCTAGCTCATGATGCCACTGTTGGGGAACGTCGCATGGGAAACAAAATTTTCCTACGCACACGCAAACCTATCCATGGTGATGAGCATCTACGAGAGGGAGAGTGGATCTACGTACCCTTGTAGATCGCTAAGCGGGAAGCGTTAAGAAACGCGGTTGGTGTAGTCGAACTTCTTCGCGATCCAAATCGCCGAGCGTCCCGCGATCCAATCACGAACCGTCCCGCGAACACATCATGATCCGTCCCGTGAACTCATCACGATCCGTCTCACGATCTTGATCACGATCTGTCCCGCGAACTCATCACGATCCGTTCCGTGATCACATCACGAACCGTCTCGCGATCTCGATCACGGTCCTTCCGATCTAGCGCCGAACGGACGGCACCTCCGCGTTCAGCACACGTGCAGCTTGATGACGATCTCCACCATCTTGATCCAGCAAGAGGAGGTGGAGAGGAGAGAGAGTTCACCGGCAGCGTGACGGCGCTCCGGTGATGGTGGTGGTGGAGCAATTCCGGCAGGGCTTCGCCTAAGCGCTGCAGAAATCCGATCTAGAGGAGAAACTGTGCACCGGTGAAACGGGTAGCACGTGGCCGGAAATTCTGTCCAAAAACCACCCAATCCACTAGTATATATAGGAGGAGAGGAGAGGAGAGGCAGCCAAGGCCTTTGGGTCGGCCGAAATAGGAGGTGGGAAGAAATCCTACTTCACCTCCAATCCTAGTTGGAGTAGGATTGCCTCCTATTGGCTGATTTTCCACTTTTTGCTTTAGGACTTTCTCTCCTGCGCCATGGGCCTTTGTGGCTGTTTTCCCAGCCCACTAAGGGCTGGTTATTATTCTCCCACAGCCCATGGACCTCTTGGGGTCGAAATACCCCTCCCGGAGGCCTCCCGGTACACTACCGGCACTCCCGGTACACTACCGGCACTCCCGGTACACTACCGATGAGCCCGAAACTTTTCCGGAAACCAAACTGGGACTTCCTATATATGAATCTTTACCTCCGGACCATTCCGGAGCTCCTCGTGATGTCCGGGATCTCATCCGGGACTCCGAACAAACTTCGGTCACCACCATACATAACTCTACACTACCGAAACGTCACCGAACCTTAAGTGTGCAGACCCTGCGGGTTCGAGAACTATGTAGACATGACCGAGACACCTCTACGGTCAATAACCAATGGCGGGACCTGGACGTCCACATTGGTTCCTACATATTCTACGAAGATCTTTATCGGTCGAACCTCTATGTCAAGGATTCAGTTAATCCCGTATAACGTCCCCTTTGTTCTTCGGTATGTTACTTGCCCGAGATTCGATCGTCGGTATCTCCATACCTAGTTCAACCTCGTTACTGGCAAGTCTCTTTACTCGTTCCGTAATACAAGATCCCGTGACTAACACTTAGCCACATTGCTTGCAAGGCTTGTTGTGATGTTGTATTACCGAGTGGGCCCTGAGATACCTCTCCGTCACACGGAGTAACAAATCCCAGTCTCGATCCATGCCAACTCAACAAACACCATCGGAGATACCTGTAGAGCACCTTTATAGTCACCCAGTTACGTTGCGACGTTTGATACACACAAGGCACTCCTCCGATATCCGTGAGTTGCATGATCTCATGGTCATAGGAACATATACTTGACATGCAGAAAACAGTAGCAATAAACTGACACGATCATATGCTATGTTTGTAGTTTGGGTCTTATCCATCACATCATTCTCCTAATGATGTGATCCCGTTATCAAATGACATCTCATGTCCATGGCTAGGAAACCTTAACCATCCTTTGATCAACGAGCTAGTCCATTAGAGGCATACTAGGGACATGGTTTTGTCTATGTATCCACACATGCATTTAAGTCTCCGATCAATACAATTATAGCATGGATAATAAACGATTATCATGAACAAGGAAATATGATAATAACTAATTTATTATTGCCTCTAGGGCATATTTCCAACATGGGGAACGTTGCATGGGAAACAAAAATTTTCCTACGCACACGCAAGATCTATCCATGGTGATGAGCATCTACGAGAGGGAGAGTGGATCTACATACCCTTGTAGATCGCTAAGCGGGAAGAGTTAAGAAACGCGGTTGGTGTAGTCGAACATCTTCGCGATCCAAATCGCCGAGCGTCCCGCGATCACATCACGATCCGTCCCACGATCCAATCATCATCCGTCCCGCGAACTCATCATGATCCGTCCCGTGATCTCATCACGATCCGTCCCGCGATCTCATCACGATCTGTCCCGTGAACTCATCACGAACCGTCTCGCGATCTTGTTCACAGTCCTTCCGATCTAGCGCCGAACGGACGGCACCTCCGCGTTCAGCACACGTACAGCTTGATGATGATCTCCACCGTCTTGATCCAGCAAGAAGGAGTGGAGAGGAAGAAGAGTTCTCTGGCAGCCTAACGGCGCTCCGGCGATGGTGGTGGAGCAATTCCGGCAGGGCTTAGCCTAAGCGCTGCAGAAAACCGATCTAGAGGAGAAACTATGCACTAGAGATTAGGGTTTGCACGTGGCTGAAATCTAGTGCCAAAAAACCCTAAAACCTCTAGTATATATAATAGGAAGAGAGGAGGAGGCTTGGCCCTCAAAGGACCAGCAATTGGTTCGGCCAAATCAAGTGGGAGAGGTGGAATCCACCACCAATCCTAGTAGGACTAGGATTCACCCTATTTTTTGCCTTTTTCCACCCTTTTCTCTTTGGGTTTTTCTTCCCAGCCTCATGGGACTTGTGTGGGATTTCCACAAGACCACTAAGGGCTGGTATTTACTCTCCCACAGCCCATGTAGCCTCTTGGGTCGAAATACCCCTCCCGATGGTCTCCCGGTACACTACCGGCACTCCCGGTACACTACCGATGAGCCCGAAACTTTTCCGGCGACCAAAATAGGACTTCCTATATATGTATCTTTACCTCCGGACCATTCTGGAGCTTCTCGTGACGTCTAGGATCTCATCTGGGACTCCGAACAAACTTCGGTCACCACCATACATAACTCTATACTACCGAAACGTCACCAAACCTTAAGTGTGCAGACCCTGCGGGTTCGAGAACTATGTAGACATGACCGAGACACCTCTACGGTCAATAACCAATGGCGGGACCTGGATGTCCACATTGGTTCCTACATATTCTACGAAGATCTTTATCAGTCAAACCTCTATGTCAAGGATTCAGTTAATCCCGTATGATGTTCCCTTTGTTCTTCGGTATGTTACTTGCCCGAGATTCGATCGTCGGTATCTCCATACCTAGTTCAACCTCGTTACCGACAAGTCTCTTTACTTGTTCTGTAATACAAGATCCCGCAACTAAAAATTAGTCACATTGCTTGCAAGGCTCATTGTGATGTTGTATTACCGAGTGGGACCCGAGATACCTCTCCGTCACACGGAGTAACAAATCCCAGTCTCGATCCATGCCAACTCAATAGACACCATCGGAGATACCTGTAGAGCACCTTTATATTCACCTAGTTACGTTGCGACGTTTGATACACACAAGGCACTCCTCCGATATCCGTGAGTTGCATGATCTCATGGTCATAGGAACATATACTTGACATGCATAAAACAGTAGTACCAAACTGTCACGATCATATGCTACGTTTGTAGTTTGGGTATTGTCCATCACATCATTCTCCTAATGATGTGATCCCGTTATCAAATGACATCTCATGTCCATGGCTAGGAAACCTTAACCATCTTTTGATCGACGAGCTAGTCTCTTAAAGGCATACTAGGGACATGGTTTTGTCTATGTATCCACACATGTATCTAAGTCTCCGATCAATACAATTATAGCATGGATAATAAACGATTATCATGAACAAGAAAATATGATAATAACTAATTTATTATTGCCTCTAGGGCATATTTCCAACAAAAGGCCTCTTCGAAGTCCGTCCAAGTGTTGATGGTGCCGGCTGCCAGGCTATTGAGCCAGGTGCGGGCCGAGCCGATCAGCATAAGGGGGTCATAGCGAATGGCTATGCCCTTATTCTCCCTGGCGATACCCACCGCGATGGTGTAGTCGATCAGCCAGTCTTCGGGTTTGGTGGCCCTGTTGTATTTCGGGGTGTCCCTAGGGAGTGTGAAGCCGGTTGGGAACGGCTCGGTGCGAATCCGGGGGCCGAAGCAGGCCGGACCAATCGAGCCCTCCTCCTCGAGAAGGGCGGATTGCGCAAGTTTGTTTATGCGGTTGCGGGCGTCGTTCTCGCTGCGGGGGACATGCGGTCCGAGCCGAGCCGAGAGCTCGGGGCGGATGGTGGGTGGTGCCGACTGCCGCGACTCGCGCCGCGGAGGCGGTGTGTGCCCCTGGCTACGCCGGCTGTTGGATGCCGGTGCTTCATGGTGGCGGCCGCTCCGAGGCGGCTCGTTGATGCGCAGGCTGCTCACTCCCCGGCGTCTGAGAGGGCCGGGGGTTATTCGCTTTGGCCCGGCGGCCGGAAATGCGAGGAGAGCAGGAGTACTGGGCCGCCTTGCGGCCGGCAGTTCCCGTGCCCTCGCGTTCAGGCCGGTGGCCTTCAGTGGCGGCGCCGCACGTTGTGAGAAGATGCTGTTGTGCATCAGCAGCATCGATGAGCTCCTTGATGTGGCGTTCGTGGGCGGCACGCTCTTCGCCCTCCAAGGTAGCCAATTCCTCGTAGGCCACCTTGAGAGCCCGCAGGTCAGCCGCGGGGGGGGGGGGTGTCATAGACGCGCATTTTGCCGCCGAGGATTTCGGCGACCACGCGGCCGCGGTCGTGCACGGCCCCAAGCCAGCTAGGCTTGGTGCCAGCCGGGGTGAGTCCGTAGGCGGAAGCGTACTCCCACTGTGCCGCCTCCATGTGATGCTGTGTGGAAACCAAGGCAGTGGCATCCTCGAACAGGATGCGGCGAGCCGCATCGAGATCGGCCGTGGCGGTGTCGGGGTTCGCCGTCAAGGCGATCTCAAGCCCCGGAGGGCCGCACCGAGCGGGTTGGACATGCCAACCTGGGCGGCGGCAGCGGTAGCCGCGACCCACGCCTGTCCGGACATGGTGGAGGAGGTGATGACCATCACCCCCATGCGATCATGGGACCCGCTGGGCTGAGCCGCAGCGAGTGCGCCCACTGTTGTGGGCGGGCTAGTGCAGACGAGCACTCCCGCGGGGTATGTCATGCCCAAGATGCATGCCTATCCATTTTAAGACACGAGGGCCTCGCAAGGGATAGAGGCGCATCTTGCCATTCGCAAGTATAGTAACATTGCATCATACATTATAGAAGAGATGAGTATACAAGTTGGCTTATACTCGCCACATGCTAAATTACAATCCACACAGATTGCAAATCATCAAGATGAAGACAGGTTCGGCTACGGACAAAATCAAACGATAAAAATAGATGCAAATGATACTATATCGCTATCCCAAAGATCACGACCATGGTCCTCTACTCATCTGGGTAAGTCACATACATCCTGCCTCTTTCCTCATCATAGTCCCACTAGAGCTAGGTAAGATCATCCTTCACGTACTCGTCTGTACCTATACCTGGAGGTTTGTAGTAATCTGTGAGCCACAAGGACTCAGCAATCAAGCGCCCGAGTACCGAGACTATTTAAGCATAAAGGTTGGGATGGGGTGTGAGTTAGTTTGCAGCAGCACTAAGCATATATGCTGGCTAACTTACGTAACATGAAAATAAATAGAAGTGGCCTACGATGAACGATCGAATTGAGTCTGATCTCTATGAGATCCTGAACACTTACTTACGCCAATCATAACCCCACCATGTTGTCTCTCGGATCATGTTCACGAGTAGAGACGATCACGGTTACTCACACAGTTGGTGTATTTTATTAGAGTTTACTTCAAGTTAACTCTAACCGGGTGTTAAACAAATATCCAAGTTGCCACATAACCGCGGGCACGGCTTCTCGAAAAGATTTAACCCTGCAGGGGTGCTCCAACTAGTCCATCACAAATAACCACACTCCGCGGGAATAGCCTCGACCATGAACCTTGTGGTCATGATAGGTAATTCAAGTGAAATTCCAACACCTCGAGAAAACCCGAAGGAAGTCAGACTCCACATGCAAGACAATCGATAAAGGTAAACGAATCCAGCAAGACCGCCCGACATGTCGACGAACACATGTCAACATGCCCGATAAGAGTCGCGTATCTCGTTCCCAGGACACGACGAATAAGCTAGTGTACGGTGGCCTAATAGAAATCTCCCAAGTTGCCCTGGGTTGGCCCCGCACGGTGCTCTAGTTTGGACCAACACTCATGAAGAGCACTGGCTCGGGGGTTGATTAATTATCCAGGGGATTGCAAAGCCCCATGCACATTTTATTAAGTTGTTAAGCAAATGTAGTACCGATGTTGGGTCTTGCCAGACAAGTTTTCATCTCAACCGAATAAACAAGGGGGTCCCCATAGCAACCCCGAGCGTGTTAGGAGCGCAAATATGGAAAACATAACACCGATAACAAGAACTATGGCGGTAACAGCGGAACAAAACATTTAGCAAAAGGACAAGCCTTCCACCAATACCAAGATATGTATGTGCATTAAATTAAATAACATATAATATTGTGATATCCAAATCCATGTTATCACATGGAACAACCTGCACCTGCACCTAAGGACGCTATAAGAGGGGCTGAGCAGCGGTAACTTAGCCAATCTAAGGTTTGCTAGGATGTGGAGGGTTAGAGGCTCTCATGGCATCTAGGAGGCTGATATTCAAGTGTTAGGTAGCGCAGTTGTAATGATAAGAGCGAGAAAATAGCAAGCGAAAATAGTATCGGGATCCGGGTACGTTCATCTTGCCTGCTAGTTCTTTAGTGGAACAAGTAGCGGGATCCTCGTAGTACTACTCCCCTGGGTCCTTGTACTCAGTTTCAACACTCGCGTCTACCCAAGAGAAATAGCAACAATAAACATCCAACCAAGGTGCAATCCACAACCACGATGATGCATGATTTATTTATGAAGAATTAACATGGAAATCCAAAACTAGTCATGTTTCACATGCGAAGTTGTTTATTAATGAATCTCGATAGAACCTCATGTTGAGTTATTTAAACATGCATGAACATGTCAAATATGTATGCAGCATGCAAAATTGATATAAATGCATATAAGGAACGCAAGAAACAGGGTTACGGTTCTCACGATACGCTCATGACAAGGTACAAAGGCAAAAACACAAGACAACAAAGCCATGGGCTAATTATTGGCATTCCAAGGTAGCCACCGGTTAGGCAATGAAAAACCAACCACAATAGAGTCAAGGATCAATCAATTCCATGGAATATAGATCCCACAAGTCACAAAACAATAAAACAAACAATCTGTCACAAAACAGGAACGTAGCAACTTACACAGCCCACAACTTGAGCTACAGGAACCCTATAGCCACAAACAAGATATTGACAGAAACTACATAAAAATGCATCAACTTATCCAACTACACAATCTGCATAGGAGTAACACATCAATAAGCATGAATCTCTCAAGTTGACAAGATGAAACAGTTTTCTAGGACTTTGTGAAAATAACAGTTTTCTGGAATCTGAGTTAATAAAGTGGCAAGTTGACAGCAGTAGTTCAATATGTTAGAGACCACCTCTTGGCATGAAAATTAACAGGATGGTAGTAGACAACATCTACTCCAAAACACTCCAAAACACATCACAAGATACCAACCACTCTACATGGCATTAAAAATATCAGCAGATCTCAGACTTCGTAGTTTTTAGCATGCTGAAACAGAAACATTAAGTTGGCTACCTAACAGCATGGTTCCCACTTATATGGGTGTTTCTCAGGTTAAAAAAAATACCATGGCATAATAGATATAAAACACTAGCACTTCCTAGTTGGCACATACCCCAAGCAAGCATGGATTAAATCATTCAAAAATGACAAAGTAGCATCACAGCTGAAAATGATAGTTTTATAAACTTGCTCAAAAGTGAGATCCGAAAGCTCCAATGGATTCATTGGCTCTTTCTACCACAATATCATGTGTCATACTCATATGTTCATGTGAAACAACATGGCACAAATAAGATAGCAAAACTACCACCTATTCTCATAAGTGATACATAACTCTAATTTTGAACATGAGCATAAATGGACATAACCAGATTGGTAGCTTAGTTAGAGATGGAAAATAGATAACAATGACAAACATGCATATATACAACAAAGGGGTATATCAAGTAGGGAAACCCACTAGTCCCCCCCCCACACACATACACCCTACACACACACTACATGGCAAGCACACACATGCTCTACATGTGCCCAAGAACATATGAGCGCAAAAACAACCATGAGCATACCACCCATGAGGGGGGTGTTCACCCACACACACTCACATGCACCATGTATGCCTAAGCATATGGCACATACACACACCACACTCACAAGTGCACTAGGCACATACACTCATGCTCATGTGTGTGTGGGTGTGCAACCACACACATGTGGACAAGTGCATATATGCCTATACATATGCATAGGACTACACACACATTCACATCCACATGCACAAATACATATACACCACTCCACACACATACATACACTTACATATGTGTGTATGCAAGAAGCACACACACATATACACACACCACCTACACAAGCTCACATGAACCACCACACCACTACACAAGTGTGTATGCATGAAGCACACACACTCACAATATCATGCATATGTGCATACTCACATGCACATACACATACACACACTTGCAAACTCACATGCACAAGCACATGTGTATGTATGCACTAGCACACACATACTCCACACTTGGTACAACAGGAAAAAAAGAAAACAAGTCCCTCCACATACATACATACATACATCTTAGCAAGAGGGAAACAATAAAAGAAAAACAAAAGAAAGAAAAGAAAACAAAAATGGGGTGGCTCGGGCTCGAGCACATGACCTCCTGGTCATTTCCCTTGGTGCCTACCACTCTGCTACGTGCGCGACTGATAACAGAGGAGGAGCACTAGCCCTCTAATACACACACGCACATATGAATCCGACAAAATTGAACTTGCACGACAGCGGCAACAGAGCAATCGCGGTGCAAAAATCCGACGACTACAGGGTTGGTCTGGCGATGCAAAAGGGCAACACACCAAGCGGGAACTACCGGGGTCCCATTCCCCTACTCACCCTGCGATGAGGAGGACAGAGGCGAGCTACAAGCTCCTACCTTGCAACTGGCGGCGATGGACATGGCGGCAACTACACGACGGCCTATGCGAGGAAGAAAGGAGCTGCGGGGACCGGCTGCTCACCGAGGGGAAGGCGACGATGAGCCGGTAGAAACGAAGACGACGGAGGGGTCGGGGATGCAGCGATGACGAAGAGGAAGGAGCCGGAGACGACCCGCTCATTGCGGATGGCGGCGACGCCATTTGGCACCGCGGGGAGGTGCTGCTCACCTCCTAGCGTTGGGGATGGAACGCGGGGAGAACCCCCGAACTCCACGCCATTGCCACCTTGGACGTGACCCACCGAAGACGCGGCGACGGTGGCGACGACGACCGATGCACTCTTTGAACCTCACTGAATTTCTTACCTGGTAGGGAGGAAGAAGAGAGGAAGGAGAGAGATGGAGGGGGAGATGGGAGTTGTAGCCATGGCAGGGAGGATAGGAACCCTAGCCGAGAGGGCACGCACACCGAGGGGGGGCTAAATAGCCACGGGCTGATGGCGACGGCGATAGAAAAGGGGGACGGCGGAGCCTCTCTCTCTCACTAAAACCTGACGGAGAAGGAGGACGGGGCAGGTGACCGTTCCCCGAGAGGGCTGGGCCACGGGGAAGGCAAGCCCACTCCAACTCTCTCTCTCAAACAAATAAATCAGAGAAGGTTTTAAAACTTTTTAAAACATAACAACACTAGATAAAATCCCTAGAGTAAAATAAAAGGAATTTTGGTGCAACAAAATTATTTTTGTAAAGAAAATAATACGCACTATTTAACAAAAATATTAAGTTGATTTTTAGGACAAGTAATTTTAATATTTTAAAAAAAAAATAACAGCTCCTGTTATTTAAATGCCAAAAAGCATAAGGCTCAAATCAACAAAAGAACCACACACTCAATCTTAAAACATATTAGGCTAGCACTTGAACATTTTTAAATAATTTAAATAGCAACTTAATTCTGCTAATAAAATAACATGGGAATAAAGGCATTAGGTTGGGGTTTTGTGGAAAAGAAAACAGAGGGGAAGAAGGAGAAAATTGCACCCATGAGCTCCACCCACACTCAAACCACATCACAACACTCACATACAAGGTCACATAAGAATCAAGAATGCATGATGGATGAAATGATGCATGATGCATGAATTCAAAACAAAGAATGGCATGACAAGGTGCAATTCATTCATAAAGCTCATGACACAAGGTTCATACAATAGGTTACATGCCAAATAAGGTAGGGACATCACTTGGGCTGTCAGAACTCTCCCACACTACAAGAGGATCTCGACCCGAGATCTAGGAACGAAAGAAGTCTGGAAATTCAGAACGGAGAAGGTCCTCGCATTCTCAAGTAGCTTCTTTGTTGGAATGATGAGACCACTTCACCTTGAGGAATTTGATAGACTTGTTGCGAGTCTTACGCTCAGTTTCTTCAAGAATTGCAACTGGATGCTCACGATAAGAGAGATCTTCTTGGAGATCGATGTCTTGGACGTCAATGGTTCGCTCAGGAGTCTTGAAGCATTTCTAGAGCTGAGAAACATGGAAGACATCGTGCACATTTGAGAAATTTGGAGGGAGATCTAGTTGATATGCAAGACCACCTCTCTTGCCAACAACTTTGAAAGGACCAACAAAATGAGGAGCTAGCTTCCCTTTAATTCCAAACCGCTGAGTGCCCTTCATGGGAGAGACTCTGAGATAGACTAGCTCATCCACTTGAAAGGAAACATCCCGATGTTTGTTATCGTAATAACTCTTCTGTCGAGACTGAGCTGCTTTGAGGTTCTCGCGAATGACATGGCACATTTCTTCTGCTTCAGTGATCATGTCATTGCCCAATATCTAACGCTCACCAGTTTCAGACCAGTTAAGCGGGGTACGAAACTTTCTGCCGAAGATAATCTTAAAAGGGGCCTTGCCCGAGCTAGCTTGAAAGCTATTGTTGTATGAGAATTCAGCATATGGAAGGCAGTCTTCCCACTTCATGCCGAACGAAATCACACAGGTTCTGAGCATATCTTCAAGGATCTGACTGACTCTCTCAACTTGACCACTTGTCTGGGGATGGAACGTAGTGCTGAAACGGATCTTGGTACCCATAGTAGTCTGGAAGGACTCCCAAAACTTAGAAGTAAAGAGACTTCCACGGTCAGAAGAGATGAGCTGAGGAATACCATTCAAAGATACTATCCTTGACATGCACAACTCTGCAAGCTGAGCTGTCGAGATAGATTCCTTGACTAGCAGGAAATGAGCAACTTTTGACAGCTTGTCGATAACCATGAAGATGGCATCGTTGCCTCTCTTGGACTTGGGAAACCCAGTGACGAAATCCATCTCCACATGATCGAATTTCCACTCCGGGATAGGCAAAGGCTGAAGAAGACTTGCTGGACGTTGATGCTCCGCCTTCACTCTACAACAAACATCACACTCATTCACGAACTGAGCAATCTCACGTTTCATGCGATTCCACCAGAATGTTTGCTTAAGATCCTTTTACATCTTTGAACTACCTGGATGAATGGATAGAGGAGAATTATGTGCTTCGTCCATGATAACCTTTCTGAGATCACCTTTTGGAACCACAAGACGGTCCTCAAAGAACAAGGTATCTTTGTCATCAACGCAAAAGCACTTATACTTCAGAATGCTCTTGGCCACACCTTTCTTCACTTTCTTCACCATAGCATCAAGAAGCTGCGCTTGGCGAACCTGATCTTCCAGAGTCGAAGAAACTTGAAGATTTGCAAGAAATCCTTGCAGAATCATTTGAAGGTTGAGCTTGCGAAAGGTTTCACAAAGCTCGGGCCGAAGTGGCTTCAAGATGAGGCTATTGCAGTATGCCTTACAGCTGAGCACATCTGCAATGACATTTGCTTTCCCAGGAGTATACTCAATGTTTGGATTGAAGTCCTCAAGCACTTCCACCCAACGAGACTACCGAAGATTGAGATTGGGTTGAGTGAAAATGGACTTCAAGATCTTGTGATCGTTGTACACCTCAACTAGTCTACCTAACAACAAATGCGTCCAAGTCATTAGAGCATGCACAACTGCCGCCAACTCATGATCATGAGTGGGGTATCTCTTCTCGGCAGGCTTCAACTGACGCAAGGTATAAGCAACAATCTTCTTATCTTGCATGAGAACACCACCAAGACCTTGGAGAGAAGCATCACAGAAAACTTGGAAAGGCTTAGACTGCTCAGGAGGAACAAGAACTGGAGCTGAAGTCAGTCTCTGTTTGAGCGTATTGAACGCCATATCACACTCAGGAGACCAAACATACTTGAGACTCTTATGGAGGAGATTGGACAGAGGCTTAGCAATTTGAGAGAAGTTCTCCACGAATCTTCTGCAATAGCTAGCAAGCCCGAGGAAACTCCGAAGCTGCTTCACATTCTGAGGAGGTTCCCACTTCAAGATTGCCTCAACTTTCTCAGGGTGCACTTTAATTCCCTCGGCATAGATCACTTGCCCAAGGTACCCCTCTTCATTGAGCCAAAACTCACACTTGGAAAACTTGTCATAGAATCGATGCTCTCTTAACTTGTCAAGCACAAGGCGGAGATGCACTGCATGCTCTTCTTCTGTCTCTGAGAACACAAGCATATCATCCAGATATACCAAGACGAACTCATTCATGAAAGGAGAGAAAATGAAATTCATCATTCTTGAGAAGGTTGGAGGAGCATTAGCAAGACGAAACGACATGACGGTGTACTCATCAGAGCCAAAACTCGTCCGGAAAGCGGTCTTAGGAATGTCTTCCTCGCGAATGCAAATCTGATGATAACCCATGCGAAGATCAAGCTTCAAGAAATCCTTGTCACCTTTTAGTTGTTCAAACAACTCATTGATGTTGGGGAGTGGATACTTGTTTCTAATTATCTTCTTGTTCAATGGCCGGTAGTCAACACAAAGACGATCCGTGCCATCTTTCTTCTTGACAAACAAAACTCCATAACCCCATGGAGAAGAACTTGGTCTAATCAGACCCAAATGTTCTGGCTCATCTAGCTGCTTCTTCAACTCTTTCAGCTCTTCGGGGCCAAGTTTATACGGGGGTCTTGCAGACCAGTTCAGTTCTGGGCTCGAGATCAATCACGAACTCTACTGGTCGGTGCGGAGGCATTCCTGGCAATTCTTCTGGAAAGACATCTTCATACTCACAAACCACCGGAATTTGATAAATCGCCGAGATTTCACCCTTCTCATTAAGAGCAAAGAGACGTATTGTGTCATCGCGAGCCACGAAAATAATCACGTCTTTTGAAGGATGAGTCAGCTTGACTTCTTTTGCTTTGCAATCAATATGAGCTTTTTTCATAGCCAGGAAGTCCATGCCCAAAATGAGATCAATGTCAGAATTACCGAGAACATAGGGAGAAGCCAAGAAAGAATAATTTCCCATCCTGATAGAAACATCCGGAACAATGGAGGTGGTTTTCATGGCCACACACGGAGAAACAACACCCAAAGGTCTACTCAACATCTCGGAATAGAAATCATTCTTCATAGCAAAAGGTCTAGACATGAATGAATGCGATGCTCCAGAATCAAATAACACTTTTGCAGGAATAGAATTAACTGAGAGATTACCCATGATCACTTGAGAAGAATCCTCTCCCTCGGCTGCATTCACCATATTCACTCTCGCGGTCTTGGGGTTATGCTTCACCAAAGCATTGCCTGGAGTCTTGACAGGAGGAGGAGGCAGAAGATGCCGCTGGTTGCACTTGTTTGCATAGTGGCCCTTCTAACCACACTTGTGACAAACCACCTCAGAAAGCGGAAGAACATTGCCTGGAGGAGGAACAAGAACTCCCTTGGACTCTTGGGGTCTCTGCTGGAATCCTGGGTTGGGTGGGTGGAAAGAACCACGACTACCAAACTGCTTCTGCTGCTGAGGAGGACAAAACGGAGGAGGGTTTGGCACCCAATACTTCTACTGCTTGGGAACCATCTGAGAGTTGGAAGAAGAAGAAGATGAATCCCTTGAACGCTTCTTTGAGTTCTCCAACTTGAGCTGAGTTGCCTCGACCTTCAAAGCCATGTTATAGAACTGATCAAACTCATGAGGCTCTTGAAGAACTAGGCCTGGCAGAAGCTCATCCTTGAGACCACCTCTAAACTGATAGATCTTAGACTTGTCATCTGGAACATCTTGCTTAGCATAACGGGCAAGATTCTGGAACTCAATGTTGTACTGATAAATAGACTTGCTTCCCTACTTCAGGTGCCCGAACTTCTCACGCATCTCCTCGACAAAGCTTGTCGGAATGTAATGAGCCCTGAAGTCACAACGGAAATCGTCCCAAGTAACACACGATCACCCTAGAATCCTTATACTGCTGCCACCAATCAGTTGCTTTACCCTTCAGCTGGAACGATGCAAATCTGACAAAGTCCTCTGGCCTGACATTGCTGCACTCAAAATGCTTACTCATACCACGAAGCCAATCATCAACATCAAGAGGCTGCTCACAACAGGTGAAAGACTTGGGCTGGTTGGCAAGGAACTGCTTGAGTGTCGCAAACTGAAGTTGATTCTAAAAATTCCCTTGAAAAGCTTGTTGACCCTGTTCCCTTTCTTGCAACAACCTGAGCAACATCTGAGTGTTCGCATTGGTTGCGGCCATCACAGCTTGCCAAGCTTCTGGAGGAGGAGGCGGAGGCGGCGGGGGTGGTGGTGGAGGTGGAACATCAGTCTGCTCCTCACCACGACCCGGATTGTTGCGAGTTGGTGGAGCCATTCTGAAGATGGACAAAACGCATCAGCACCTCATTGAAAGGAATTGAACAAATAAGAATACAACCTTCCTACTGAAAAATTAGTAAGAATGCTTCTTTGGTTTATGATAACATAAGAAATTAGAAGCCACTTGCAATAACACAAAAGTATTGAGCTAAGCGCTCGGAACAAATGTATATGCCCACATACATCTGAAGAAGATGATCCTAGATAACTACAAGATTTCCCAGCTAAGAACTTCCGAAAACTTTCTAGTTATGCAATCCGGTGTGGGGGATACAAGGAGGAAGTATCTCACACAACTAGCAATCCTACACCCAACTGTATCCATCCTTCAACACATAACCAGAGGCTTTCGCAACTTCATCTAACTCGAATCCTCGAACTAACAACGATACTAAACCATGGTGGTACCCTAGACGCCTCCCTAGTACTGGGTGACTCTGACCTTATCTCACCATGGTAAGTATTGAAGTAATTCCGAACACTCTCCGTCCTGAGATATCAAGGAAGCTGAATGATAAAGATGTGCCAACATTCCCTAGAGCTCGACTCCTCGGAAGAAATCAAGTCAGACAGGAGGCACCAAGACAGAACCCTGTCACATCGGTATCATATAGACTCCAAAATACTGACGTGATCCTAAAAAAATTTGAGCAAGAAGAGGAGTATCAAAATTTCCAAGTCGAATACCTCACCAGAGCATAGAAGAGGAGTAAAAAGAATCCTACTCTCCGATATAACTAGACTCAAAATAGTTTTACTAGACTCGACTCGGCCAGGTTTGATCAAGCAAAGGCTCTTGTGGCCGTATGGCTCTGAATACCAACTTGTCACGCCCAAGATGCGCGCCTATCCATTTTAAGACCCGAGAGCCTCGCAAGGGATAGAGGTGCATCTTGCCGTACGCAAGTATAGTAACATTGGATCATACATTACAGAAGAGATGAGTATACAAGTTGGCTTACACTCGCCACATGCTAAATTACAATCCACACAGAGTTCAAATCATCAAGATGAAGACACTCCGGCTATGGAAGAAATCAAACGATAAAAACATATGCAAATGATACTATCTCGCTATCCCAAAGATCACGATCATGGTCCTCTACTCATCTGGGTATGTCACGTACATCCTGCCTTTTTCCTCATCATAGTCCCACTGGAGCTGGCTAAGATCATCCAGCACGTACTCGTCGGTACCTGTACCTGGAGGTTTGTAGTAATCTGTGAGGCACAAGGACTCATCAATCCAACACCCGGGTACCGAGACTATTTAAGCTTAAAGGTTGGGATGGGGTGTGAGTTAGTCTGCAGCAGCACTTAGCATATATGGTGGCTAACTTATGTAACATGAAAATAAATAGAAGTGGCCTATGATGAACGATCGAATCTAGTATGATCTCTATGAGATCCTGAACACTTACTTACGTCAATCATAACCCCACCGTGCTCTCTCTCGGATCATGTTCACGAGCAGAGACGATCACGGTTACTCACACAATTGGTGTATTTTATTAGAGTTTACTTCAAGTTAACTATAACCGGGTTTTAAACAAATATCCAAGTTGACACATAACCACGGGCACGGCTTCTCGAAAAGATTTAACCCTGCAGGGGTGCTCCAAGTAGTCCATCACAAATAACCACACTCCACGGGAATAGCCTCGTGGTCATCCTAGGTAATTCCAAAGGAATTTCAACACCTCGAGAAAACCCAAAGAAAGTCATCCTCCACACGCAAGACACTCGATAAAGGTAAAACAAATCCAGCAAGACCGCCCGACATGTCGACGAACCCGATAAGAGCCGCATAATTCGTTCTCAGGACACGACAGATAAGCTAGTGTAGGGTGGCCTGATAGAAATCTCCCAGGTTGCCCTGGGTTGGCCCCGCTAAGTTCTCTAGTTTGGACCAATAGTCATGAGGAGCACTGGCCCGGGGGTTGATTAATTATCCACGGGTTTGTAAAGACCTATGCAAATTTTATTAAGTTGTTAAGCAAACGTAGTACCAATGTTGGGTCTTGCTAGACAAGTTTTAATCTCAACCAAATAAACAAGGGGGTCGCCATAACAACCCCGAGCATGTTAGGAGCGCAAAATATGGAAAACATAACACGGGTAACAAGAACTATGGCGGTAAGAGCGGAACAAAACACTTAGCAAAAGGCCAAGCCTTCCACTAATACCAAGATATATATGTGCATTAAATTAAATAACAGATACTATTGTGATATCCAAATACATGTTATCACATGGAACAACCTGCACCTGCACCTAAGAACGCTATAAGAGGGGCTGAGCAGCGGTAACTTAGCCAATCAAAGGTTTGCTAGGATGGGGAGGGTTAGAGGCTTTCATGGCATTTAGGAGGCTGATATTCAAGTGGTAGGTGGCGCAATTGTAATGATAAGAGCAATAAAATAGCAAGCAAAAATTGTATCGGGATCCGGGTACGATCATCTTGCCTGTTGGTTCTTCAGTGGAACAAGTAGCGGGATCCTCGTAGTAGTACTCTCCTGGGTCCTCGTACTCAGTTTCAACACTCGCTTCTACCCAAGAGAAACAGAAAAAATAAACATCAAACCAAGGTGCAATGCACAACCATGATGATGCATGATTCATTTATGAAGAATTAACATGGCAATCCAAAACTAGTCATGTTTCACATGCAAAGTTGTTTATTAATGAATCTGGACAGAACCTCGTGTTGAGTTATTTAAACATGCGTGAACATGACAAATATGGATGAAGCATGCAAAATCGATAGAAATGCATATAAGGAACACAAGAAACGGAGTGACAGTTCTCACGATATGCTCACGACAAGGTACGAAGGCAAAAACACAAGACAACAAGCCATGGGCTAATTATTGGCATTCCAAGGTAGCCACGGGTTAGGCAATGAACAACCAACCACAACAGAGTCAAGGATCAATCAATTCCATGGAGTATAGCTCCCACAAGTCACAAAACAATGAAACAAACAATCTGCCACAAAACAGCAACGTAGCAACTTACACAGCCCACAACTTGAGCTATAGGAACCCTACAGCCACAAACAAGATATTGACAGAAACTACATAACAAATGCATCAACTTATCCAACTACACAATCTGCATAGGAGGCACACATCAATAAGCATGAATCTCTCAAGTTGACAAGATGAAACAGTTTTTTGGGACTCGGTGAAAATAACAGTTTTCTGGAATCTGAGTTAATAAAGTAGCAAGTTGACAGCAGTAGTTAAATATGTTAGAGACCACCTCTTGGCATGAAAATTAACAGGATGGTAGTATACAACATCTACTCCAAAACACTAGCACTGAGTATGGTCAAATTCACAACACATCACGAGATACCAACCACTGTACATGGCATTAAAAATATCAGCAGATTCTCAGACTTCGTAGTTTTTAGCATGCTGAAACAGAAACATTAAGTTGGCTACTTAACAGCATGGTTCCCACTTATATGGGTGATTCTCAGGTTAAACAAAAATACGATGGCAAAATAGATATAAAACACTAGCACTTCCTATTTGGCACATACCCAAAGCAAGCATGGATTAAATAATGCAAAAATGACAAAGTTGCATCACAGCCGAAAATGACAGTTTTATAAACTTGCTCAAAAGTGAGATCTGACAGCTCCAATGGATTCATTCGCTCTTTCTAACCCAATATCATGTGTCATACTCATATGTTCATGTGAAACAACATGGCACAAATAAGATAGCAAAACTACCACCTATTCTCATAAGTGATACATAACTGAATTTTGAACATGAGCATAATTGGACATAACCAGATTGGTAGCTTAGTTAGAGATGGAAAAGAGCTAACAATGACAAACATGCATATATACAACAAAGGGGTATATCAAGTGGGGAAACCCACTAGTCGCCCCCACACACATACACCCTACACACACACTACATGGCAATCACACACATGCTCTATATGTGCCCAAGGACATATGAGCACAAAAACAACAATGAGCATACCACCCATGAGGGGGGTGTTCACCCACACACACACTCACATGCACCATGTATGCCTAAGCATATGGGACATACACACACAACACTCACAAGTGCACAAGGCACATACACTCACATACACTCCTGCTCATGTGTGTGTGGGTGTGCAACCACACACATATGCACAAGTGCATATATGCCTGTACATATGCATAGGACTACACACACACATTCACATCCACATGCACAAATACATATACACCACTCCACACACATACATGCACTTACATATGTGTGTATGCAAGAAGCACACACACATATACACACACCACCTACACAAGCTCACATGAACCACCACACCACTACACAAGTGTGTATGCATGAAGCACACACACTCACAAGCTCATGAATATGTGCATACTCACATGCACATACACATACGCACACTTGCAAACTCACATGGACAAGCACATGTGTATGTATGTACTAGCACACACATACTCCACACTCGATACAACAGGAAAAAAAAAGAAAACAAGTCCCTACACATACATACATACATACATCTTAGCAAGAGGGAAAAAACAAAAGAAAAACAAAAGAAAGAAAAGAAGAGAAAAATGGTGTGGCTCGGGCTCGAGCCCATGACCTCCTGGTCATTTCCCCTGGTGCCTACCACTCTGTTACGCCCGCGACTAATAACAGAGGAGGAGCACTGGTCCTCTAATACACACATGCACATATGAATCTGACGAAACTGAACCTGCATGACAGTGGCAATAGAGCAACGGCGGCGCAAAAATCTGGCGACTACAGGGTAGTTCCGGCGATGCAAAAGGCAAGACACCAACCGGGAACTACCGGGTCCCATTCCCATACTCACCTTGCGATGAGGAGGACGAAGGTGAGCTACAAGCTCCTATCTTGCAACCGGCGGCGATGGACACGACGGCAACTACACGACGGCCTACACGAGGAAGAACGGAGCTGTCGGGACCGGCTGCTCACCCAGGGGAAGGCGACAATGAGCCGGTCGAAACAAAGATGATGGATGGGTCAGGGATGCGGCGACGACGAAGAGGAAGGAGCCGGCGATGACCCGCTCCTTGTGGATGGCGGCGACGCCATTTGGCACCGCGGGGAGGTGCTCTTCACCTCCTAGCGGCGGGGATGGAATGTGGGGAGAACCCTCGAGCTCCACGCCATCGCCACCTTGGACGAGACCCACCGGAGACGCGGCGACGGCGGTGACGACGACCGGCGCACTCTCTGAACCTCACTGAATTTCTTACCTGGCAGGAAGGAAGAAGAGAGGAGGGAGATAGATGGAGGGAGAGATGGGAGTTGCGGCAGCGACACAGAGGAGAGGAACCCTAGCCGAGGGGGCACGCACGCCGATGGGGGGCAAAATAGCCATGGGCTGACGGCAACGACGACAAAAAAGGGGGACGGTGGAGCCTCTCTCTCTCACTGAAACCTAACGGAGAAGGAGGACGAGGGAGGTGACCGTTCCCCGAGCGGGATGTCCGCGGGGAAGGCAAGCCCACTCTGACTGTCTCTCTCAAACAAATAAATCAGAGAAGGTTTTAAACCTTTTTAAAACACAACAACACTAGATAAAATCCCCAGAGTAAAATAAAAGGAATTTTGGTGCAACAAAAATACTTTTGTAAAGAAAATAATATGCACAATTTAACAAAAATATTAAGTTGATTTTTTAGGACAAGTAATTTTAATATATTTTTTAAAATAACAGCTCCTGTTATTTAAATTCCACAAAAGCATAAGGCTCAAATCAACAAAAGAACCACACACTCAATCTTAAAACATATTAGGCTAGCACTTGAACATTTTTAACTAATTTAAATAGCAACTTAATTCTGCTAATAAAATAACATGGGAATAAAGGCATTAGGTTGGGGTTTTGTTGAAAAGAAAATAGAGGGGAAGAAGGAGGAGATTGCAGCCATGAGCTCCACCCACACTCAAACCACATCACAACACTCACATACAAGGTCACATAAGAGTCAAGAATGCATGATGGATGAAATGATGCATGATGCATGAATTCAAAACAAAGCATGGCATGACAAGGTGCAATTCATTCATAAAGCTCATGACACAAGGTTCATACAATAGGTTACATGCCAAATAGGGAGGGAAAGCACTTGGGCTATCACAGGGTACTCGTCAGCAGCCGGAGCCTCAGCGAGGCTGAGCCTGATGAAGCACTCGGTGAGCACGTCGATGTCGGCCGCGAGGCCGGCGGAGTTCCCCGTAGGGCATGCTGTGGCAAGCCCCATGATCTCCCTGTGGTCTCACCGGGACGAGCGGCGATGGCACAGAATGCCGAGGGGTCCCTCCTGGAGCATGAATCCTTCGGCGCCGCGTATGGCCCCATGGTGGGCGCCAACTGTCGTCATTCTCTCACAACAGATGCCATGGGGTGGCTTATCGTCAGTGGTTGGGGCCGGAGGACGTCGGCGGGCTCTGGGTGCGAGATTGGGAACAAGCGGTGGTGACACACAACGTACCCAGGTTCAGGGCCCTCCGTGGGAGGTAACACCCCTAGTCCTGCTTGGTCTAGTTGGATGGATGGTATGTGTACCAGGATGCTCCTGGAGCTGTGTCTAGAGGAGGAAGAAGGAGAAGCCGGCTCATCTTCCTCCGCTACTAGAGGAGGGAGTGAGAGTTCTGTAGGTGTGTGTGTGAGACCATTTGTCCGTCCCCATTGCATGGGGGGCTCGAGGGGTTTTATAGGCCACCCCCCGGCTCTTACAATATGTCATAAGTACAATGGGAGACCCGACTGGCAGTCTCTCAGACCGGCTAGAGGGTCCCGCCGCTCACGCCGTCTTGTCGTGGGCGGGGCCTGCCGGTTGAGCTGTCCCATCTCCCGTTGGGGCCCACCAAAAGTCTCCTGTACGGACGGCGGAACTATAGCCACACCGGGGCAGGTAATCAAGTGGCAAGGGCATGCCGGCACTGTTCCCCCACCCGGTCACGGTCACCGAGGTCAGCAGTCAGGACGGTTGGACTGTAGCCATGCGCTACGGTGCGTAAGCGACCATTGTAGCCAGAGGGCCGCCCGTCGTGTCGGTCACATCGAGTCGTCGTAACTGCACGCAGAGGAACGGGACGGGGCATGTCCGTCCCGATGTCAACGGAAGATCCGGCCCGTGGGCAGCCGGCCACGCCCATCCGGCCGAGGGCCCGAACGGCTCCTTGACCAGACGGCCGGGGCGCCAGCCGACACTGGCTTGCACCGAACGTCCTCCAGCCGGCCACGGCCAGCCGGCTGTGTGGTTTTTCTTCGAAGCGAAAAGGGGAAGACCCCATTGCTTAGGCCTACCTAGGGTTATAAACCCTGTCAAAGGAGGTGTTGGAAGTTCCAAGCGCAGGGCCCTAGGGGGGCGGGGCTTTGTAGCGACCCGACCTGAAAGGTCGAATCTCCGGTGTTTTCCGTACCATCCCAAGATCATGCTGGTACACACATGGTACATCAATGTATATATCAAAGGGAAATCACATAGCATTTATTAATCGTAAATCCCATATCGAGTCCTTTATTACAATAAAGATTACAATAAAGTGGTTGAAGACCAACTCATGAGAATATCTAAATCTTGCGGAAGCATCGAAGGTAGATGAGTCCATCTGACTCCAAGGGCATCTCACCGAGCGTAGAGCGTATCCTCACTCCTGGTCGGAAAAGTACTCTGCAACATGATACGTTGCAGCCGTATAGGTCATCATATTGAATATGCCGGCAAAGTCACAAGAGAGGGGTGAACAGATAATCATCTAATCTATATGCGTGTATGGAAGGTGGGGTAGTAAGTTTTATCGTAAAGCCAATTTTCCTACATCAAGAGAGGGCTAAGCAAAATTATTACTAAGTTGGTTGATTAATGAGATGGTTCCGCCAACCAAATCTCAAACCCAAGTTATTAATACCCACATCATCATATTAATTGTGTTGAGAGTTCCGGAAGTTTCAGTTCCTTTGGCTCAAGTTGTCCATGACCATGGACACGGCTAATCGATTAGGTTTGAGTACTCTGTAGAGTTTTGCACATGTTCCCCACAAGATTTGGTCACCTCCATTTGATTTCTTGCACTTAAGGGTGTTTGAGAAACGGATGACCAAAACATGGTCTTCCAAAGGGTTTCCCTGCGACTCTGTCGGTGCCCATCCATTCCTACCGTTCTTCTACATCTCATAGCACCGCCTATCCAGGGTCACCACGATATCCAACCAAGCCAGAGCCCATAATGACTTGTGGCTGTGCAGGTAAGCCTTGGGTTTTGAAGCATCCATCCATCTCTTTGTTCCTGGGTGGACCTTTCCGCATGAATACTGGCACATCTCCAGCATCATCTAGGCTAACCACTGGTTTCTCCAGGGCGCCGTTCAACCATCATCCACCTAGAGGTAAGTTGAAAACTTGAAGTCTTGAAGACTTGATCATCATGTAGGTCTTGAAATTATTAACTCTCAACTCTCATGCATCACACAACCAACCCCGTCTACTAATAGCATAGCAAAATGTAAAACAACGTTTCCCAGGGCCAATGTGTCAAAGGGTTGAGGGGTACCTACCACATGATACTACAACAAGTAACCAAGTTTCCAATTTACCTACTTTGCATGCAATTGGGGTGATGGAAGAACTAATGCAATAAAACATAGGTATATATGATCAAAGTGACTTGCCTGATTGACGATCTTCATCCCGAGGGAGACTTGGCTCCTTTCATCAGCGACGATGATGACTATGAGGAGAGCACCACTGGAGGAGGCTCAATCACCATGTACTTTTGAGGAAAACCTTAGTTATGCCCTCCATGTATCTTTTGTTTCTTCGTTAAAGCGTAGGTCGATGTTTAGTTTGATTGGAGATTTGTATCTCGATGTTTGAACCTTGAGTTGAATTAATGAATGAGTGTTTGATGTGATATGTTTGTGCATTGCATATGGGTAGTGACTTTCTTTCTAGGCCCTTGTTCTATTCTAATTCTCATCCCTCTGAAAACAACAAGTTGCCTCCATGACGTGAGTCCGACTTCACCTTCCCGCCGGAACTCACGCAACTCCTTCAGCAGCAGAATGCACTGATGCACCTATTGATCCAGAATCAGACCAATAATCAGAACAAAAACAACCACCAGCCACCTCAGGCTGACAACCTCACCCGTTTTCTGAGGTTGAACCCTCCAATTTTCTCCAGCAGCACTGAGCCCATTGTGGCAGATGACAGGCTCCGTAAGGTGGAGAGGGAACTCGTCACCACTGGATGTACTGACGCTGAGAAGGTGCGCTTTGCCGCACATCAACTGGATGGACCAGCAGCTTCATGGTGGGAGAACTACACCACCACATACCCTATTGCCAATGTGACTTGGGAGCAGTTCAAGCAAGCTTTCCGCAGCGCACATGTCTCAGCAGGAGCCATGAGCCTAAAGAAGCGCGAGATTCGCAACTTGCGCCAAGGAAATCACTCTGTGGCCCAATATGTGGACGAGTTCAGCATGTTGGCCCGTTATGCACCAGGAGATGTGGCCGATGATGCGGCCAAGCAGGAGAAGTTTATGGAAGGACTCAACGATGAGTTGAGCATGCAGCTGGTAGTGGCTACTTTCAACAACTACCAAGAGCTGGTGGACAAGGCCCTCATCTTGGAAGGAAAACAACAACAAATTGAGAACCGCAAAGAGGAAGTACACTCAGGGGAAGTTCAACTCTAGAGCTCATCAGAAGCCCCGCTACTCCCCATACCCAGGGAATACCGGATCAGGGACCTCTAAGTTTGGAAGGCACACACATGCTGTGCACAACCATGGAGGAAATGGGAATAACCGTTCCAACCATGGCAACTTCAAGACTGACAATGGGAATGGGAATAACAACCAGCACCATCACGCCCCTACTCAGAAGGACCTGAGCCACATCACCTGTTTCAAGTGTCAGAAGACAGGGCACTACGCTACTAAGTGTCCCCAGAGCAAGCAGGGAAATGGAAACGGCAACTTCGCAGCCAAGAATCCAAATCTGTTTCCTCGTGCCCAGGTGAACCACCTCGATGTGGAAGAAGTCTATGATCAGCCCGAGACTGTGGTTGGTAAGTTTTTATTGCATTCACATCCAGTTATAGTACTTTTTGATTTTGGTGCAACTCATTCATTCATATCAAGGGTAGTTTTGGAAAAGTATGGTTTACCCACCAGAACCCTTAGTCAGCCCATTAAAGTAAATTCCCCAGGAGGAATGATGATGGCAGGGATAGGATGCCACGCCCTGAAACTCCATATAGGAAATCATGTTTTTCCCACCGACCTCATCGTCTTAGAATCCCAAAGATTGGATGTAATCCTAGGCAGGGATTGGATGACGAAGTATGAAGGAAATCTTGACTGTCCCAGCAAGTCTATTTTGCTCACCACCCAGAGAACAAGAGGATTAAGTATGTATCCCGACGCACACGGATGAGTGCTCGGTTAAATTCTATCACAGGAGTTGTTCAGGAGGAAGTACCGGTTGTACGAGACTTTCCGGATGTATTCCCGGAAGAATTACCAGGCATGCCACCAGATAGAGAGATTGAGTTCCTGATAGAGCTACTACCAGGGACAGCCCCAATTTCCAAGAGACCCTATCGGATGCCCGCAAATGATCTAGTGGAAATCAAGATGCAAATTAAGGAGTTATTGGACAAAGGGTATACTCGCCCAAGTTCTTCACCTTGGGGAGCCCTAGTACTTTTGGTGGAGAAGAAGGATAAAACCTTGAGGATGGTAGTCGATTATCATGCCTTAAACGAGGTGACTATCAAGAACAAGTACCCTCTGTCGATGATTAATGACTTGTTTGATCAGCTCGTAGGAGCCAAAATATTCTCCAAGATCGATCTTCGATCAGGGTATCACCAGTTGAAGATTCGTGAATAGGATATACCCAAAACAGCTTTCACCACAAGGTATGGCTTATACGAGTATACAGTCATGTCCTTTGGTTTGACTAATGCTCCTGCTTACTTCATGAATTTGATGAACAAAGTGTTTATGGAATATTTGGACAAGTTTGTCGTGGTGTTCATCAATGACATATTGATATTCTCCAAGAGCAAGGAAGAACACAAGGAACATCTGCGTTTAGTTCTGGAGAAGCTGAGAGAGCATTAGTTATATGCCAAGTTCAGCAAATGTGAATTTTGGCTGACGGAAGTCGGATTCCTTGGACACGTTATTTTCGGAGAAGGAATAGCAGTAGACCCCGCTAAGGTTGCAGCAGTCACCGAGTGGAAGTCACCCACCTCAGTTAAGGAGATCCGTAGTTTTCTCGGACTTGTCGGATATTACCGAAGATTCATTGAGAATTTCTCAAAGATTGCCAAGCCCATGACGGAGTTGTTGAAGAAAGAGTCTAAGTACATTTGGACTGAGGAATGTGAAGCCAGTTTCCAGGAGTTAAAGGAACGTTTGGTCCCATCCCCAGTGTTGATTTTGCCTAATATTCGGAAGGACTTCCAGGTTTATTGTGATGCTTCACGTCAAGGACTTGGAGGAGTACTCATGCAAGATGGAAAGGTTGTAGCTTATGCATCCAAACAACTATGACCTCATGAGTTGAATTATGCCACCCATGATTTGGAACTAGCGGCCGTAGTGCATGCACTTAAGACTTGGAGACATTTCCTTATCGGAAATAGTTGTGATGTGTACACTGATCATAAGAGCCTGAAGTATATTTTCACGCAGAAAGAGTTGAACCTCAGACAGAGGAGATGGTTAGAGTTAATCAAGGACTATGACATGAGACTACATTACCATCGAGGAAAGGCAAATGTTGTGGCAGATGCTTTGAGTTGGAAGACTTATGTGAACACACTCACAGTGGGAGGGTTACCCCAGGAGTTAGCCAATGATCTCAGAGAGCTCCGGCTAGAGATAGTTCCAAGAGGATATGTTGCCACATTGGAAATCCAGTCCACCTTGACCGAAAGAATTGGAGAAGCCCAGAAATCGGACAGGGTGATAGCTGAGATAAAGCAGAGAATGGAGGAAGGCAAGGCTAAAGGTTTTCGTGAGGATGAACATAGAACTTTGTGGTTCGAGAACCGAATCTATGTGCCCAATGACCCAGAGCTCAGGAAGTTGATACTTCAAGAAGCCCACGATTCCCCTTACTCAATACAGCCAGGCAACACCAAGATGTATCTGAATTTAAAGGAAAGTTACTGGTGGATGGGTATGAAGAAGGATATTGCAGAACATGTTGCAATATGTGATGTTTGTCAGCGAGTAAAGGCGGAACATCAGAAGCCAGCAGGGTTACTCCAACCTTTGCCGATACCTGAGTGGAAATGGGAAAAGCTTGGTATGGACTTCATCACAGGACTACCCAGGACCCGTTCAGGTTATGATTCCATCTGGGTAGTGGTTGATCGTTTGACCAAGGTGGCTCATTTCATTCCAATGAAGACCACCTATACCAGTGCTGAGCTAGCCAAGATATACATGACCAAGATCGTGTGTCTGCATGGAGTTTCGAGGAGTATCGTGTCAGAAAGAGGAACTCAATTTACCTCAAAGTTTTGGCATCAGTTACATGAAACTTTGGGTACAAGGATGGAGTTCAGTACAGCTTTTCATCCGCAGACTGATGGACAGACTGAGAGAGTCAACCAAATTCTGGAGGACATGTTGAGAGCTTGTGCACTAGATTACGGATCTAGTTGGGATGACAACTTATCTTACGCAGAATTCTCATACAACAACAGTTATCAGACCAGTCTGAAGTTGGCCCCTTTCGAAACTTGATACAGAAGGAGGTGCAGAACACCATTGACGTGGGATGGTGTTGGAGACCGACAACTTTTTGGTCCCGACCTTATCCGAGATTCTGAAGAGAAAGTCAAGTTAATTCGTGATAGACTCAAGATAGCTAAATCCCGGCAGAAGAGTTATGCTGATAGCAAATGCAAGGAAGTGACGTATGAAGTGGGAGACCGAGCATATCTTGGTGTGTCCCCACTTCGAGGAATCAAGAGGTTTGGTGTTAAAGGAAAGTTAGCACCCAGATTCATAGGCCCCTACAAAATTCTTGAACGTAGAGGCGAAGTTGCATACAAGCTAGAATTGCCGGAAGGATTGTCTGGAGTTCATGATGTTTTCCATGTTTCCCAGCTAAAAAAATGCCATGCTGAGATGGCTGATATTCCTTTGAGAGACACAGTGCCCCTAGAGGCCATACAACTTGATAGTGATCTGACCTACGAGGAGACGCCTGTCAAAATCCTCGAGACTGCCAACAGAGTTACCCGCAGCAGGATCATAAAGTTCGGTAAGGTTTTGTGGAGTCACCACACCGAGGAAGAAGCCACCTGGGAACGCGAAGAAGACCTTCGTAGAGACCACCCGCACCTATTTTCTAGCCAACCCGAATCTCGAGGGTGAGATTCATCTTAAGGTGGGTTGGTTTGTAACATCCCAAAATTTAATTTTTGAATGTTATGAAATATAGCTATGCATCATCATCATCATTGCTTGAATGTATGGAATTGTTGAAATGCTTCTTCTGACTTTCTGAAAGCCTCTTTCTACTTCCCCTATGTTGCTTTCACCTATTTGAAAACCTTGGTAAAATGTTCAAAATAACAGGGGAGTAACATGACACTCCACACCAGGGTCATCTTGGTGATATATTTGAACAATAAGAACTAGGGGGTCTTTTCAAAAATATTTGCAAAAGGTTTTAAAACCAAATAGGCAATTTCTGAAAATATTTTTTTTTTCAAAGTGTTCGAATGACAGAATAAAAATGTTCAATAAATGGAATTTATTATTCTGTTAATTTTTATATATATTCCTCCTATATTTGGAAATGTTTTGAATGCTTTTAAAGAGGTTTTACTGCTGTGGATATTAAAAAGAGTAACGGATTTGTATTTAAACGGGCCGGCCCACGGGCAGTTACTCGCGAATTCATTGCGAGCCGGCCGACCGGCACGCAAACGCCGCCCTCTCTCTGTCTTTGACAACGGGCCCCACCCCGACCGCCCGATGACCCCGCACGGTCATCACTCACCTCCTGCGTGCGCCGCCGTCGTCGGGAATCCCTCGCCGGATCTCTCTCTCCTCCCTTCCCCTCGCTCTGCCTCGCCCCTATATAAGCGCGGCCCCTCTCCACACTCCCTTTTCCCCCGAACCCCTATCTCCCTATGCCAGAACGTCCCCGACGACCTCACCGGAGTTCCTGCCACTCCCGAACCTCCCCACACTCGTGGTCGTCGCTCCACTCCACCCCACGCCTCTCCGACACCACCACTCGACGCCGGACGCTAGTCGCCGTCGCCTGGACCTCTTCGACGACCACCCCGACCACTGGAGCGACGCCCTCGACGACCTCGTCGCCTTGGCCTCGCCGGCGGACCTCCTCGCCGGTGACCTCTTCCTTCACTCTGAGCCCCCCCCCCGTTCTCTTCCGTTCGATCATGGATCAACGATCCTGATTAGATCGTTTAATAACCCGAATCATTTTCCCCTATGGATCGGTCGACCGCCCGCATTTTCCCCGCGTTCACGCTAGCAGCCAATAGGGAGTTGCCACGTAGCCTCGACCGTCCGTTAGTTTATTTTTCTATTTTCTGTTTTGTTTTAGTTAACAGAAGGTTTTATGATTTTGTTTTGTTTATATATTTTAAACTATTTAGTGTTTTGAATTGATTCTTTTTGCATTAGCTCACATATTTCATATAGTTTCACCCTGTAGTCTTAGATTTTAAAATTTGAACCCTAAAATTTGAATTTAATCAAATTTGCTTAAACTACTCAAATCGGAATAACTAGAGTTTAAAAATAGATTTTGATATGAATCTTTTTGCTAATACTTGGTATTAGTTAGGACTATCAGATTGCTTAGTTTGAAGATTTTTTAGGATAAATGTTTTTAGTGTTCTAGCTATAAACAGATTCTGCCTAGTAGGTAGTATAGTTTAGTTAATTTAGTTTTTAGTTTGTTTAAATCAGATTTGTTATAATTTGTATTAGTAGGTTATGTTGCTTAAACACTAGGTGTTTTACTTGCTGTTAAAAAAATATAAAATTTCTTAGTTTATTTCTTTATTGTTATAGGAATCTCAACTCATTTTTAACTAGGTATAATTTGTTATAAAACAAACTAGTTAGTAATAGTTTTCTTCTAACAAAAATTTATATAATTAAATTCTGTTTTCTAAGAAGAGTTTTTAGTAAATTCTATTTCTGCTAATATAATGTTTATTAATTAATAATAAGTTTTGTTTTACTCTTTGTTAGTAAAACTATAGTTATGAAGTAGTGTTTACCAAAACTTTTAAAACCATACTAAGATTTTTCTTAACAAAACTTTAAATGGATTTTATTCTGTTTATTAATAAAATATTTTATTATTTCCTTGCTGTCAACTATTGTTTTGTTAATACAAGTAGTTTTACTATCTTAGTAGTGGTTTACCCATCACCTTTTTGAAAACAAAACTTTGTGTTGTTTTGCTTTTCTTGTGTTTATGCCTTGTTTTGTCTTGAGTGACTCTAGTTCATTCCTGATTGTTGTGAGTTACAACATTTTGTTGTATGCTTATTGAGTGCTCTTGTTTGATTCGTTAGATCATTCGGAGTGCGAAGCTTGTTACCTAGAGTCCCTCGAGTACGAAGATCGTCAATCAGGCAAGTCATTTTGATCATGTTTACCCATGTTTTTATTGCATTAGTTCTACCATTCCCCCCAATTGCATGCAAAGTAGGTAATTGGAAACTTGGTTACTTGTTGTAGTATCATGTGGTAGGATCCCCCTCACCCCTTTGACACCTTGGCCCCGGGAACGTTGTTTTCCTTTGCTATGCTATTAGTAGACGGGGTGGGTTGTGTGATTCATGAGAGTTGTGAGGTAATAATTACAAGACCTACTTAATGATCAAGACTTCAAGATTCCGAGTTTTCAACATACCTCTGGGTGGATGATAGTTGAACGGCGCCCTGGAGAAACCAGTGGTTAGCCCAGATGATGCTGGAGATGTGCCAGTATTCATGCGGAAAGGTCCACCCAGGCACAAAGAGATGGATGGATACTTCAAGACCCAAGGCTTACCTGCACAGCCACAAGTCATTATGGGCTTTGGCTTGGTTGGATATCGTGGTGACCCTGGACAGGCGGTGCTACGAGATGTAGAAGAACGGTAGGAAAGGATGGGCACCGACAGAGTCGCAGGGAAACCCTTTGGAAGACCATGTTTTGGTCATCCGTTTCTCAAACACCCTGAAGTGCGAGAAATCAAACGGAGACGACCAAATCTTGTGGGGAACGTGTGCAAAACTCTGCAGAGTACTCAACCTAAATGATTAGCCGTGTCCACGGTCATGGACGACTTGAGCCAATGGAACTGAAACTTCCGGAACTCTCAACACAATTAATATGATGATGTGGGTATTAATAACTTGGGTATGAGAATTGGTTGGGGGAATCTTCTCATTAATCAACCAACTTAGTAATAATTTTGCTTAGCCCTCTCTTGATGTAGGAAAATTGGCTTTACGCAAAAACTTACTACCCCACCTGCCATTTACGCAAAATCTTTTCACCCCTCTTTTGTGACTTTGCCCGCACATTCGATATGTTGACCTACATGGCTGCAACGTATCATGTTGCAGAATACTTTTCCGACCAGGAGTGAGGATACGCTCTACGCTCGGTGAGATGCCCTTGGAGTCTAATGGACTCATCTACCTTCGATGCTTCCGCAAGATTTAGTTATTATCATGAGTTGGCCTTCAGCCACTTTATTGTAATATTTATTGTAATAAAGGACTCGATATGAGATTTCGATTAATATAATGATGTGTGATTTCCCTTTGATATATACATTGATGTACCGTGTGTGTACCAGCATGATCTTGGGATGGTACGGAAACACCGGAGATTCGACCTTTCAGGTCGGGTCACTACAGGCTTCTTCATGTTCAAGGTGGTTGGCGCATGGCCTTTAATGTGGTTGCACGTTCTCATACCCCGCAACGCAGGTGCAACACGCGTCAAGCGGCCACTAAGGTGTGGTGCTCGAGGCGGTGAAGCACCTAACCTGCTGCGGCATCAGCCGAGCCACACCCCCACCCGTTTTCTCATGGCGATTCCATGAGAGGGCGAGACACCAAGGACCCTTGTGAGGTGACTGCATAGAGCCATTGAAACTCAGGGTTTAAGCAAGCAACATAAACTAGATGAAGATTAGCCGGGTTCATTACATGATGGAGAAGTACCAACTTGAGGGTAATGTGGCAAAAAAAGGGGCGCGCTTAGTTTGAACCGAACCAAAAATTCACGTGGCACTCGTGCTCCCGTGGGGGCGCGAGACTTCTTGGCGGGACATCCCGAGGAGGTTCTTTAGGAGCATCAGGGGCCTCACGGCGTCTAGTCGCACCTTTGCCAGAGGCGCATGTCATGTAGGGATTTTGGGGAAGGTATCTTACCCGCCGCAGGCTATGGTAGGAGAGGGGTCACTACGGGGGGAGCAACCGTGCGTGCCATTGAAGTTGGCGATGAATAGTTCACAGAGCTCGCTCCACGAAGAGATGGATTCCTCTGGCAGCTTCATGAGGCACGAGGGCGCGCCATCCTTGAGGGCCATGGGGAACTAGTTTGCCTTGACCATTTTGTTGCCGTTCGTCGCCTCGGTTCCCCGCTCATAGAGCTGAATAAACTCGAAGGGGTCGGGGACACCATCGTAGCACGGGGTCAGCTCGGGCTCGAACTTGTTGGGCCAAACCACGTGGTGCATCTCGTGAGAGAAGGCCCAACAGCTCACACCACCCGAGGGGACGCCATGTGTGGGGCTAGCCTTTGACTGGTGCATGACCGCCAATGTAACCTGGATGACTTTTCCTTAGATACTATTGCCTAGTGGAGCCTTGCATGGGCAATGACTGCTTTTTTCCTTGGGGGCTAGGCCTCGAGATGACGGGCATGTTCCTCGTCATCTGAGTTCCCAATTTCGACAACATGGTTAGCGCTCGAGGGAATAGGCCGCATCCTCCTCATCGCAGGTGATATTGATGACACCGTTGTGGCCGGGCATCTTGAGGATGTTATATCCGTAGTGGACTACTGCCATGAATTTGGCTAGCACTGGGTATCTCGGGATTGCATTGTACGGGAGGCACTTGTAGGCCATGTCAAAGTCGATGAGCTCGGCACGGTACTTGTTGCACATGCTGAAGGTGACGGGGAGGCTAACCTACCCCAAGGGATGGTGGGGCCTCCCGTCAGCCGAGAGAACGGCCTGGTGGGCGTTAGCTGGTCGTAGAGCCCCCGGAGCATGTTGAGGTTGTTGCCTCTGTCGATGAGGGTCTTGGTGAATGAGACGTCGGTAATGATAGGGGTGCATTGTAGGAAAGCTCGCTCGTAGCTCCCATAGAATTGCAATTGTTCCTGATGTCAAAGGAAATGGCGCATTGCGACCACTTGAGGGGCCGTGTGGCCTTCGGCCTCGGGAAGGCGTCATGACCCGGCAAAGGTGCATAGATGTCGCCAAGGATGCACGCCACCGTGCGAGTCTCCTGGCGGTCCTTGGCCTCTTCGCTAGGCCAGCCTCCATTCTTCCTCTCGAGCAGCAGTGCTCCGCACAAAAGAACAACATTGCCCGGGCGATGCGCCTCGCGAGGCTGCTCGCGCCTAGCGTTCTCACGAGACCCTTCGGGCCTATCATCCCCACGGGGTTGCTCACGCTTGCCCTGGTGCCCCGTGCCATGGCTCTAGCCACTTCCGTGGCTGGTGTCGCGCCCACTACGGCCTGAGCACCAGCCGGCGCGTTCGTTGCGCGGGTACTTAAGCTCCCTATCGTGGGTGCAAACATTATGGTAAGCACAGAATAGGTCATGGCTGCGCCCCTTCTCGGGCTTTTCCCAGGGACCTAGAGGAGGAGGAGGAGGAGGAGGAGGGCATGGGGTAGGTTGCGCAGGCATGTGCCGTGCTTGGGCTCGTCCGGACTACTCCCGCACTCCACATTCCCAACATGAGGCGGCAAAGGGTGAAGCTAGACTAGACGTGCTAGGACTGCTCCGACGGCAATGAGCTCGGCGATGTGGTCTAGCTAGGCATCATGGCCCCTGTCCATAGTGTGGTGGCAAAGCAGTTTGCCCTCCATGAGAACCGTATCATGTGCGTTCGAATCCCGAAAGCGAGCATGAGGGAAAGGAGTCGCAGCGACACGGCCACCTTGCCGCACGGGAGGGCATGAGGACTCTTGATGCTCGTGATCAGAAAGGGCGATGACGGTGGCGGCCCGGGGCCGGCCGGGCGGTGACGACCGCCTATCTTCCAGCACCCCGCGCACGCATGACCAGATTCAACCATGGGGTATGTAAGGATGGGGCCAAAACAGAGATGGACAACAATGATGCACCCCTACCTAGCGCGCCAAAATGTCGGAATCGAGGCTCCGGGGACCCAAAGAGGTTCGAACCTTGGGTGCCCTCTCTCTCAAGCCCTTCTCTACCTTGCGAACCTACGGTGATGCTCCGGCATTCTTGAGCTTGGGGAAAGAACAACGAACACGCGGTTACCCACGTTTGGGCCACCTCGCGGTGTAAAACCATACCCCTACTTGTCTGGATTACTTGGAGGCAAGAGTGAATCAAGAAGTGGCCACCATGTCTACGGTGGCTGCCCTGCTCCTTTATACAGGCTTTGGACCTCTTCCCCTCAAAATATCTGGCGATAAGGGTGGCCACAAGCGTCGGTTTGAAGGGTGACATGACTACAGCTTATCCTGACAAAAGTAGTCTTCGCTTGCAAAAGCTTTCCTTCGTGACACGTTGGTGGGCTTGGGGGTGACCTCCATCCTGGTGAGCCCCCAGCTTTGGCCTTCTTGCACCAAACGAGAAACCTTTGGGGTTGATTGAGGAGCAGCTAAACTGGGCCGGCTTCCTTAGCACAGAAGAGGAAAGTCTTCCCAACAAAGATTGTTGGCACGACTTCGAACGTCGCCTCGCATGGCATGCATTTCCCTCGTGATAGGCCAGGGTTTCATGGCCCCTCCGAACCACCTTTGACCTACCTGCCATCGAAGCCCCCCAGGGGGCAGCCCGGAGAGGGCACCTCGCGATGACATCCTCATGGAGATTACGTAGACGTATCTCGCCGAATGCCTCGCGAGGCCGGGGCCCTCATGAGGGCCTTCCTCATGAAGCCTCGTGGTGGGCCATACAAGGCCTAGAATGCATGTCGTGTCCTAGGCCTTAGGTAGACATGCATGCGTACCCCAAGTTCTAGGAGGCCGACACAAGCACACCGTCTACTTCGTCAACTACAGCGAGAAACAACCATAATAAGCAACACAACAAGCAGATAAATAAAAGTCCTATAAATAGGAAATTTATTTTTCTTTGACATCTCTGGTCATAATAAAAATACCTAAAGTGGCTCTACTGGAGTTGGATCAATGAAGCTTTTTTAATGGTGGAAATGGAGGAAATGATGATCCTATAAGAAGACTACAAAAATATTTTTATAAAAATGAATGAATGCACCCATTAAATAGGGCATGATTTTAGAAGTTAGAAAGTGGTTTCACTAGATTCGGAGTTGGGATGCATTTCCTAGGGGTTTAATATGATGAAATAGATAAAAAAGTGGGGCCATTTATTAGATCCAACAAAAACATAGTATCGGAAAACTGTTAACCATTGCTAGATAATTGGAGGAAGATTTTTGGACTCTCGAAATTTGGATCATCTCATTTGGGTCAAAAATGAGTGATCTAGGGATTTTCAAAGTGGCCTTTGGAAGGTTCAAATTTGAATTTGAATTGAAAAAGTGCACAAACTTATGGATAAATATGCAAGTTGCACCAAATAGTAGGTGGCATTTTTAGGAGACTGTAGAAATTTGAATCATTAAATTTGGACTTAGAATGATTTTTCTTAGGATTTTGAAATATTTCTAGAAAAGAAAAAGGGAAAGGGGGTTATACCATTGGGCTAAGTTGTGCATTGCGCACAAGATAGCGAATGGGCCGGCCCAGCAGCTTCAGCCACCCAGGAGGCTAGGGCGACGTCGAAGGCGCCCTCCGAGAGTATGCCTCCGCTGGAAGGAAGCGACACTAATGGAAGCAGCCTCCACTTACCTCCTAGGGACAACCGTTGTTTCCCTTACAAGCGGGCCCCATTGGACCATCTCTCTCTCTCTCTCCTACCTTCTTCTCCTACCTTCCGATACGAGGAAGAGGGGGCATCGGTCATCGCGGTCATGGCTGCTCTACCGCACCATACGTTAATCCGGTTGCCGCGCTCGGGGGTAGCCATATTGCTCACAAGGTTCGCCAGGAGCGAGTGGATCGTCGGGAGGAGCTAGCGGAGGCGGCGGACATCACCGGGGAGCACAGCCTGGCCATGGGGACAAATTTCTGGGGTGTTGAAGAAGTTAAACACACAGAGGGTGGCTTAATGGAGGTGAAGGTTGAGACGCCGGAGGGCTCGCTCGAATTCGAGCAAGGTCGAACGATGGCAGTGTCGGTCATTAGGAGGAGGGGGAGAGTGAGGAGGAGTTGGGTCGTCCTGGAGTTGTCAAGAAGGGAGAGGAGTGGACTAGGAGCGTCCAACGCGCTTGGGGGGGTTATGTAGGAGGGCGAAGAGGGGGCCTCGGGTGCGCCTTGGATGCTCCCGAGCATAGAGAGCACCCATGTCAGAGCCTCCTTGGATCGTTGTTGGCGTCGAGGAGAGGCGTGGAAGGTCGAGGGGTGATGCCTTTGTAGGTTCGAAAGTATGTCTAGAGGGGGGGTGATTAGACTACTTGACCCAATAAAAATCTACTTTCTCCCAATTTTAATTCTTGGCAGATTTTAACATTTATATCATGTTAAGTACACCCTACACATGCATGTCTAATAGTATAGCAGCGGAAAGTAAAGACATTGCACATGTAAGCAAAGAGAGGGTAGGAAAAACAAACACAATTGGTGACACAATGATTTTTCTCGTGGTTCCGATAAGTGGCGCTATCGTACATCCACGTTCATGGAGTCTTGAACCCACGGAGGGTAACGGTCGCGAGAGTCCACGAAGGGCTCTACCCACAGAGGCTTCCACGAAGAAGCAACCTTGACTATACCATGACAACCTACGTCCAAGGAGGACTAGCCTTACTCGGGGTAGATCTTCATGAAGTAGGCGATCTCCTTGCCCTTAGAAATTCTTGGTTCACTTCACAACACGAAGTAGGTGGCTCCCAAGCGACACCAAATCAATTTAGGAGGCACCACCCTCCAAAAGGTAATAGGCTCGGTAATGTCGATGAACTCCTTGCTCTTGTGCTTCAAGATGATAGACTCCTCAACACACAATCACTCTCTCACAGATATGGCTTGGTAGAGGAGATGGGATTGGTGGAAAGCAACTTGGGGAGGCGAGTAATCAGGATCCATATGGTTGGAGTGGAAGATCTTGACCTCAACACAAGGGTAGGTGGTTCTCTCTCAGAAAATCTGATAGCATAGGTATGGAATAGTTCTGAGTGCTTCTCTGTCGAGTAGGTGGTGGTGAAGGGGTATATATAGGCATCTCCAAAAATCCAACCGTTACACACAATAAATCAGACTCGGTGACACCGATTTGTTAATATTGGTGTTACGGAAGTTACCAAAAGGTGGCAACTTTTGAATCTCGGTGAGACCGATATAGGAATCTCGGTTGCACCAATAAGGTGACCAACGGTCAGAATTCTCAATCTCGGTGACGTCAATTCGACAATCCCGGAGGGACCGAAACTGTGAACTTGCATAACAGAAAGTTGGCAGCCCAACTCGGTGGCACCGAATGCAGTATCGGCTGCACCGAAAAGCTATGGTTTGGCTGAGTCTGTCCAGGGTTTGGAACCGGTGGCACCGAATGTAGAATGTTGGTTGCACCAATTTTGAGTGTTTGTCTTAGTACGGACTTTGGTGGGAGAGTTTGTGGGTGTCTTTGGAGACTATCACTTGTGCACGTATAAGTATTTTGTTCACCAACAAAACCTTACCCCCTTTTAATAGTATTGGCTTTCCTATGGACTCACAGTGATTTCTCACAAATATAAAATGTAGAGTCCTATTGCTTTAAGATTTGCCAATCCATTTCCTTGCATCTTTGGGGTCTCCACAATCCATTTGCAACCCATCATTGAATTTTTCCTTAAACATACTTGATGGAAACATTAGTTCAATGACATATATGTTGTTATAAATTACCAAAACCACCAAGGGAGCAAATGTGCTTTCAATCTCCCCCTTTTTGGTAATTGATGACAACATATAGATCAAAGCTTCGACATATCATATAATCAATGAATACAATCATCGCTTTGAGAAGTATGTGATAAGCAAGAGCTCCCCCTAAATTTGTGCACTATTTTGAATTTACGTTTGAATGCAAATCCACAATCGATTAGGTACATGGGGCACTTCTTCCATGTCACATACATCTTGGTGGTGTGCGAGAATAATTAGAGTTAACAACAGAGAACAACACACTCAAGCAATGTGAGTGATCATCACATAATTATCAAATGGTAGGAAATAGTAGCAACACACATAACAGCGTATGATCACACTCAAACACAAAAGTATCTCACGTTAAACCAAAAGAACCAAATGTTTTGTAAAACCAGCAAATAAAAGAAGACGTTATCTCACTCGAAGCCTAAGATCTATATACACTTCTCCCCCTTTGGCAACAAGCTACCAAAAAGTTCAAAGGCATATATCTAATCATTCTGCGGATGAACTCCTCCAGTCGTCGATGTAGGAATCGAGAGAACTGCGTCGGCGAAGACTTCCGCTAAAGTCCTTAATGGAGCTAGAGTAGATACTGGAGGCACTGGAGCTGATGGAGCTGTGAAACTGTGGCTGGAGGAGAAGATGAAGGCCTCATCTCTGGAGCTGGTACTGTAGGTGTCCTAGCCTTAGTCATTAACTGGGTAGTCGTCCTAATAGGTGCACTATCTTCCTCATCAAAAGAAGAAGAATCAGATTCTAAGGAGTGGCGACGGATTGGGGCTTCATCAACCTCCTTCTTGAGCTCTTTAACTGTCTTCGTCAGCCCATCAACCTTGTCATTCAGAGTTTTCACTCTATCATCAATAATGTTTGCAAGGCTCTCCTAAGTATCCATGATGGTGTTGATGTCCTTCTTCATCTCCATGACAGTGGTGATCAAAAGATCCATCTGCTCATTCCTGGACCTGGGAACCTGAGCACAAGTGGCTCAAGCTGCCTCTACTTCTGCCTCACCATGTGCCTGAGCTGCAGCTCATGTGGGATGATCTGGGTCCATCACCACAATGTTATCCTCAAAGTCTGGCCGAAGTGGCAATTAGGAAATGTCCAGAACAAATATGTGCTTCTCAAGCTAAGAATTGATGAGCATTTGGATATAGGGTGTGTAGCAGCATGAGCGCTTCTGATCAGCAACAACCCTCTTTACAATCTCTACAATCAAGTCCATCACTCGAATCCTGGTGTGACGATGAAGATGGATGTGCATGTTGATGGAGTATCCATGAATCATCTTCTCATCTCCAAACTTGGGCATCAGGGTATGCCTCAAGATGGTGTTCATGGTATAGAGGCCTGCCTGGAGAAAGTAGATGGAGCCAAGCTTGTGAGCTTGCACTTTGTCTATAGGGATAGGATTATACATGTCCTTCATGGCATTGTGTCTCTGCTTGGATTCTATGTAGACATCCAAATCTCCATCCTGAACCTCTGGGACTCCTAAGATGGTAGGCCACTCATCAATAGTAGATTCATATCTTGCTCCTTCAATCATCCAGACAATCCTACCGTCTCCATAGAAATGTGTAGTGGAGTAGAATTGCATGATCATCTCATCATTCCAGACAGTAAACTCTCTGCCAACAAACTCATCAAGTCCAATGCAGTGAAAATTGTCTTGGACACATGGAAAGTCGTCCTCATTCTCCTTGATGTACTTCTAGTCAACATATCTCATGTCACTGACTGTTGGGCTATTGTCAAGCAAAACTATCTCATATAAGTCCTGCCGCTCTTTGGTGTAAAATCTGTAATCAACAGCAGTCCTTCTCCTCTGGGCATATGGATCAATAGCTCTCCATGCCCTCAAGACTAAATCCTTCCTCTTCTTCATATCCTCAGCAACTAGGTGGCTGGCATCATGAATTGGAAGGTGAGGTCTGAGCTTCATCAGAATAGACAAAGCATCATCATCATCATCTGCTTCTCTGAAAGTGGACTTCTTGTTCTTCTCAGAAGAAGGTATATCCCTGGTAGTTCTCTTGGACTTCTGTGCAGCAGTTTTCTTTGAAGTTTCCTTGGTGCTCTTGGAGGGGTCTGGCTTGGGCATAGCATCAGCCAAAAGTTTCTTGGATTTCTTCTTAGGAGGGGCTTGAGCAGCAGGTTCCTCCTCTTCCTCCTCAGCAGCAGTAGCAGTAGCAGCAGCCTCCTCTGGATCCTCAAACATGGAGGTAGGCCTGCCCTGCACACGGATGATCCTCTTCCTAGCTGTCTTCTTACCTCCTGCCTTCTTCGGCAATGCTTTCTTGGGGACCTCAACACACACTGTTGCCCTAGCACTCTCATGTGCTTTGAAGGTTTCTGCAGGTGCATAAATTTTGCGGAACACCTTCCTGGATGAGGTGGCCTCATTGGCATCCTTCCTAGCAGCCTTCTCTTGCTTCTTGGCAACAATCTCTTCTGGGAAAAATCCAAATCCTCTTCATCTGAGTTTAGTCTCTTCCTGGTCCTTGTTGCAAACTTAGGCAACCCATGAGAACTGGGAGTGCCTGGATCTGAAGATGAACCAGACTCAGGACAAGTGCTTGAACTCACTCACAACATTCTGCTCTGGCAAGTTCTGACTGTCTGACCCTGACATGTTGACCCTGTGAAGAGAGTTTAGAATAGTGGAATAGGATAAGTCATCACAAAATGCAGATGTTTTTGAAAGTTTGAACAAAAGATTTTAAAGTTTTGCATTCTGTCAAATGAACATCAATACAACCGAAGCAAAAATATCGGAGCTACCAAGACTGACTTTCTGATTAGCCAAAACTTGGCACCCCTTTCGGTGAGTCCAAAAGGTGCACTCGGTTTCACCGACAAAGTTCTCAGCATCACTGACATACAAATCGGTGACACCGATTTGCCTGCTTAGGTTCCACCGAGATTCATCGGGCGGACGGCAAAACCCTAAAAATCCATGGTTCTCTACTCTAGGGGATTTTCTTTGTTGATGGAATGCTTTCAAACTATGGATAGATGGGGAATAAGCCCTAATGCGCAAGATTTGGATAGAGGAACGCGAGAGGGGGTGAATCCATACCATAATGCGGCGATGGATCCGCTACGACCACGACGTTGGTGAACAAAACATCGACGACGGCGATTCCCAATGGCAGAGGCTCTCAGGGAAGGCAAGGCGATGACCAGGGGGTCCTTGTGTGGCATCTAGGGTTGTGGATGCGCGATGTATGACGAATGAAATTCAAAGTGTCGGGGTCCACCGACTATATACCCATCACTGTCGGTGACACCGAATTGATATTTTCGGTGTCACCAAGTTTCACAACTGTTAGTTGACAGGGAAACTAGGTGTAATCGAGAATATTAAATCGGTCTTAGCAAGGCAAGAAATCCAGATCGACCCTAGGCATTCGGTGACACTGAGAATTGTTGGTTGGTTCCACCGAGATGTAGTTGGGAGGTTTTAATGGTCAGTCCTTGACGATACGAAACTCCGAGTGCTCCTCATACAGAGTGATCAAAAAGTACTTGTTCAAATTTTGTGATGCAGCATGAATAGAGTATGAGGTGAGAAAGCATAGATAGATAAAGAAGTGGTCCTAGGCATTGTTGTATATCCAATTGGCAAATAAATATGAAAAACCAAATAGCAACAATTTGATATCCTCGAATGAGTAAATAAATGTAGATCAACATGCTCACACAATAAGATGTCAAATGAAATCATGTCAACATGCACAAACACAATAGCATCTAACAAGAACTTTGGCGATGACAGAGTCATCTATATATGAGTATATTGACTTAGGAGCCAAGTAAGAATACTTGATCATAGGTCATATGCATCGTTTAAGCACAAGTGGGGTTACCAATTTTACATAAAGCATTTAATGTTGTCACATTCTTATGAGATGCTCTGACTCAAGTCTTAGAGAAAAGCTCCCCCTGAATGTTACATCCCCCCATAATAGGGATAAACTAACTTTGGGTTTTGTCGAAGAAGACTTCATGTTGGTGACGTAGTGGTGCATGCTCAAAGTTGATGAAGATCACCAAGAGTTGGGAGTATCCTTGTTGTTTCATTACTCTTCTCACCTACATGGGTTAGTCCCAACACACAAGAGACAAGTACAAGGATATCTATGGACATGGAGTGCAAAGTATATATGATGATGTCCATTTATTTGTTGATTACCTTGTCCCTTGCTTACCTTTGAGGGAAAGTGTGACTCCTTTAACTATTGCATAATGTTAATGTTGTTTGCAACTAGTTCTTGCCAATAAGGAATATGAGTGAATTTCATTGGTGGAGTCACCCCTCAAGAAACTCTAGTTCTTCTTTTTGGGGACCCACATCAAGTTTATGGGGATCCTTGGTGTTGAAGTAGCACTTGTATAAGTTGATCTTGTAGTATCCTTGGGAACCCACTTCACCAAAGCTTGGGATTCATCTTCATATGATTCAATGTCCTCTTGAAGCTTGTTATTGTCCTTGAGCTTGGTGTCTTGTGGTTGAGGTAATATTGAGCTTTTGTTCCCTTGGTAAGAGTATTTTCATACTTCTCCTTTTGAGTAACAAACTTGGGATTGGGGTATTGACCTTCTTCCCATTCAACTCCATTAGCGTTGAAGTAGCCAACGCCACGATTCTTCTGGTATCCTCCATCCGTGCGTACAATGTCCTCAAATTGTTTGCACCGTTCAAGACTCTTGTAGATACCTTTCTCTATAATCCCTTTCAAGAGTTCATTTTTTTGCTCAAGTGTAACTTGTCTAAGAGAAGAGTTAGTGGGATCAAGAGAACTACTAGAAGCAATAACATTGGATTTATTATTTTTAATGCTACTAGTTCAAGAACCTTCCTTTCCTTTGTTACTAGCTTGCTTAGACTTAACTTTAGGCATGAATGTAGATAATAGCAGTAGTTTGGCTAGATAAGAGGAGGTCTTCTTTTGAAGATCGTCATTTATAGCTTTAAGGAACTCATGCTCTTGCTCTAAATTGAGCTTCTCGAAGCGTAGCTTCTTATGTGTCCTTACAAGATCTCTATGATCTTCTAGAGTTGACTTGTGAGCTAACTTAAGAGTTTTTAGTTCTTGAGTTAGTCCTTCTATTTCGAACTTATCATCATCACACGACTTATCTACACTAGAGTGACTACTAACAAGTTCATCTTGACTAACATTACTAGATTTTTCAAATAGCAAGTCATCTTCATCACTATTGAAATCAAGATACTCGGGGTGTGATACCTTGGGGCCTTTAGCCATGAAGCAACTTCCACTCCCTTCATTTGGTGAATCAAATAGATCATAGGAGTTGGTAGTCACTAGAACAATTCTAGCAACACCTTCATCTTGACTATAGTCGGAGTTGGAATGATAGCTTCTCTCGGAGTGGATGTCGGAGTCGGAGCCGAAAACCCACTCACCAACATGAGCTCGAAGTTTCCTTCTTGAGTAGCTCTTGGTGTACTTGTCCTTCTTCTCCGAGTCCCTAATTCTCCTTAAGGGTGTTCGTTCATAACGATCATCTTTACTCTTTCTCTCTCTTCGAGGTGACTCGTCTCTTGAGCTTTGTCTTCTTGGTGACTCTTCTCTTCGTTTGTAGGGAGCCATGCACTCATTTGAGTAATGTCCGGGATTCCCACAGTTGTAGCAGTTTCGATCACGACGTGGCGAACGCTTCTGTACATATCTTGAGTTGGAGGTTCGATCTTTGCTTCTATTCTTGTAGAACTTGTCGAATTTCTTGACCATGAGGCTTATCTCTTCATTTCTGACAAGGTTGTCGCTTGAGGTAGCAGGAGCATCACTTGTGGATTTGTAAGCACCGCTAGACTTGTCGTGAAACTCTTCCTTGTCTTTGAGTGTCATCTCATGAGCAACAATTCTACCAATCACTTGTGTTGGCTTGAGATCTTTGTAGTTCGGCATCATTTGAATCAATTTGCAAACGATGTCGATCATCCAAAGCTCGAAGTATCTTCTTGATGATGAATTTGTCAGTCATTTCTTTGCTTCCAAACAGGCAATCTCATTGGTGATGAGAGCTAGCCTAGAGTACATCTCAGCGACTCCTTCACCATCCTTCATTTTGATATTGTCAAGTCGACTTTGAAGAACATCCAACTTGGATTCTCTCACAGATTCTGTACCTTCATGCATATCAATCAAAGTATCCCAAATTTCTTTTGCATTCTCAAGATGGCTCATCTTGTTGAATTCTTTGGGGCATAGGCAGTTGAAGGGAATGTCACATGCTTGAGCATTGAGTTGCAAGTTATTCAACTCATCCGTGGTCGCTTCACGATCGGGTTCCTTTCCCTCCGCAAGGAATTCACCTTGCATGCCGACACGAACAACAACCCAAATGGAGGGGTTATGACCAAGCAAATGCATTTTCATTTTGTGCTTCCAACTAGCAAAATTTGTGCCATCAAAGTACGGACCTCTACGGTGATAATTTTCCTCACTAGACGCCATACTTCTCCTAGGTTGTAAGACCAATGCAATGGAGACCAAAGCTCTGATACCACTTGTAGGATCAAAAGCATGTTTAGAGGGGGGTGATTAGACTACTTGACACAATAAAAATCTACTTTTTCCCTATTTTATTTCTTGGCAGATTTTAGCATTTATAGTATGTCAAGTACACCCTACACATGCATGTCTAAGAGTATAGCAGCGGAAAGTAAAGACATTGCACATGTAAGTAAAGATAGGGTAGCAAAAGCAAATGCAATTGGTGACACGATGATTTTTCCCATGGTTCCGATAGGTGGCGCTATCGTACATCCACATTCATGGAGTCTTCAACCCACGGAGTGTAACGGTCGCGAGAGTCCCCGGAGGGCTCTACCCACGGAGGGTTCCACAAAGAAGCAACCTTGACTATACCATGAAGGCCTACGTCCATGGAGGACTAGCCTTACTCGGGGTAGATATTCATGAAGTAGGCGATCTCCTTGTCCTTACAAACTTCTTGGTTCACTTCACAACACGAAGTACGAGGCTCCCAAGTGACACCTAACCAATCTAGGAGGCACCACCCTCCAAAAGGTAATAGGATCTCTAATGTCAATGAACTCCTTGCTCTTGTGCTTCAAGATGATAGACTCCTCAACACATAATCACTCTCTCATAGATATGGCTTGGTAGAAGAGATGGGATTGGTAGAAAGCAACTTGGGGAGGCTAGAAATCAAGATTGATATGGTTGGAGTGGAAGATCTTGACCTCAACACAAGGGTAGGTGGTTCTCTCTCAGAAAATCTGATAGGATAGGTATGGAATGGTTCTTAGTGCTTCTATATCGAGTAGGTGGTGGTGAAGTAGTATATATAGGCATCTCCAAAAATCCAACCATTACACACAATAAGTCAGACTCGGTGACACCGATATGTTAATCTCGGTGGTACCGAAGTGACCAAAAGGTGGCACCGATATAGGAATCTCAGTTGCACCGATCAGGTGACCAACAATCAGAATGCTCAATCTCGGTGACGCCGATCCGACAATCTCGGAGGGACCGAAACTGTGAACTTGCGTAACAGAAAGTTGGCAGCACATCTTGGTGGCACCGAATGCAGTATCGGCTGCACTGAAAAAGCTAGGGTTTGGCTAAGTCTGTCTATGATTTGGAATTGGTGGCACCGAATGTAGAATGTTGGTTGCATCGATTTTGAGTGTTTGGCTTAGGACAAACTTTGGTGGGAGAGTTTGTGGGTGTCTTTGGTGACTTTCACTTGTGCACGTATGAGCATTTTGTTCAACAACAAAATCTTACCCCCTTTTAATAGTGTTGGCTTTCCTATGGACTCAAAGTTATTTCTCGCAAATATAAAATGTAGAGTCCTCTTGCTTGAAGCTTTGCCAATCCATTTCCTTGCATCTTGGGCTATCTCCACAATCCTTTTTCCAATCCATCATGGAACTTTTCCTGAAACATACTTGATGGAAACATTAGTTCAATGACATATTTGTTGTTCTAACTTACCAAAACCACCAAGGGAGCAAATGTGCTTTCAGCTTTGCATGCGGGGCACTCTGTCAAGGTGAGACGTGAGCTAACCCACGAGGTTCGACAGCAAGTGTCATTTCTATAGGTCAATGACGTGGTCACCACACCATGACATGTCCAATGCAACTTTTTGGCGAGGAAAAGTTGTCTACTGCGTGAGGCACACATGCAGGAGGTCTTTGGTGAAGTTTCACACGAAATGGAGCTATGCTGATGGGGTTTAAACCGAGGGTAAGTTTGCAGTAGTAACTTTGGGGCTCATCCAAGGGCATTTTACTGAAAGGTATTAGGGACAAAGCCTTGTCTAGTGGTATTAGGTATGAAGGGAGTTTGTGTCCACCAAATTTAGGCTCTAGAGATAAGTATATAAGCCACTTGTAGTTCAAAGCCACATTTACTGCAATAACCTAGTTTTACATGATTTGCTCAAATTTTCCACATGAGCATGCCATCTTTGTGTTTGGTTTGATGCATTGGAATGCAGAAGGTGTTGTGAAATAATTTGGGGGCAAGAACAAGCACAGAACATAAGGAGAGGGGAAAGAAGAGGTGTTGCCATGGTAAAAAGAGAGGGAAAGTGAGAAAGTTACCACCCAAATAGTTGAGCAGAGCCATAATAAAGTTACAAGAGATAGAAGGGGGATATAACATGTTGTGGTAAAGATTTGAAGGCAAGAGGAATCTTTTTGGGTCAACTTTGCTTGTCCTCAAGTCTATGGCAAAAGATGTTTGATGATGTCCTAGGGCTTCTAGGGGTATCCAATGGCCCTGAGATTTACCATGGGTAAATGGTAATACCAATGGGTCCTGATCACAAATTTCCAGCTCATTTGAAAGAAGTTGCCAATGTAACTTTGGCAAACCAAAGAAATCAACAGAAGCATAGTTTTATAGATCTCTCCATGCTAACCTATTCTCCTTGATGCACCACTTGGTTTAGTGTCACCATTTAGGGATTAGAGAATTCCCACAAAATTTGAGATCGAAAGGAGACAATTAGCAATGTAGAGTTGCTCAAATTTGGATCTGGTCAGGAGTGGTTTTGGGGCACTTTTGTGAACCAAAACAATTTGGATTGGAATTGAACTTTGCAATATCATCATATTAGGCATGTGTGACTTTATAGAATTTACTGGATTTATTTGACAATATTTCTTGTAGAAATATTTCAAAAGCTTGAAATGAATAGAAAGGGTTTTGTCCAATATTTTGAACATGACCATGTGCTGAAACTCTAATATATGGAAAAAAAATATGTCCACTGAGTTCCCCTAAATTTTCTCAAATATTTTGAAAGCATTACAATATTTTTCCCTATAAAATACCATTTCTGGCCTTAAGAAAAAGCCTTTAAATCAAATATGAAAATAATATTAAAAATAATATTTTGTGGCTTTGGGATGTCTTAGACATGATAGGTTCCAAATAAACTCATTGGGGCAAAACATTCACCCTAATTTGAGGGCTTCCAGTGCAAACCTCAACTTAGGGGGGTTTTGAAAACCTAAACTGAATAAATGCTTTTTGGCCAAAAAATTATTTTATAAAAATTGTATTAGGTCCTATACACATGGCATGATCATTGGCAAAGTAATTGGATAAAGGAGATGAGATTTGAGAGTAGGAGGAATTTTATGAATTAAAGCACAAGCAAGTAATCAAGCAAATAGGAATCAAGTCAAGCATCACAAGCACACAAAATGTTTTTGTTGGTCCTTATTTTTAAGATTTATTAGCATAGTGATGTGAGGAAAAACACAAGGTGTGACAACTATCCAATTACATGTCATGGAAGATCTGGTGGGCATGTTATCCCCACCAACTTCACCGGAGCAAGCTGCCACAAATTTGGAAAGCTCAGAGGATGATCTCTACTTGTTAACAATGGCTGGTATCAATGACACGGAAGCCCCCAAGTCGTTCTGCCTCTGTGGCAAGGTGGACAACAAGACATTGCTAATGCTCACTGAATCAGGTAGCTCTCACAGTTTTGTAGACGTGGAAGTGGCCGCATAATGTGCAGGAGTGGAACCAATGCACTGTGCACTAAAGGTGAAACCTGCTGATGGTGTGCTTACTGTTTGCGAGAACGAGTTGCGAGTATGTAAGTACCTGATACAAGGTTTTCATTTCAGATAAATCTCCAAGCTTTTCCCCTCTCGGGTGGTATGATATCATTCTCAGCATGGACTGGCTAGAATCTCGTAGGCTGATTAGTGAATTGGACACAGAAGTCAATGACTTTCAACCAGCAAGGGTAGGTGACCCGATTACATGTTCTTGGACCACTAGCGTCCAGAGTGTCGGCTCAAATAGCGATCTCACATTTTTGGTTGCTTGTTGAGACTAAGTCGGATCTAGAAGGAGTGACAATTCCACATCCCATCCAAGACCTGTTGATAGCATTCCAGGAACGATATGACAAACCCCACAGGCTGCCACCCCGGTGAGAGTAAGATCATGTGATTGAGTTGATACCAGGGGCACAGTCGGTCAACATGTGTTCGTACCATTACAATCCAGCTTAGAAGGATGAGATTGAAGCCCAAGTTCTAGAAATGCTCCGGCAAGGCATCATTCAGATCTTCAAACCCCCTTATCATCTCTATCTCTATTGGTGCGGAAGAAGGTGAATGGCGATTTTTCATTGACTCTCGGAACTCAATGTTATCACTCTCAAAAACAGATACCCGATCCGATCATTGAAGAGGTTTTGAATTAATTATACAGGGCAACAATTTTCACCAGTTTTGTTTTGCAAGCAGTGTACCACTAGATACGGATGAGGATAGAGGATGAAGCCAACACGGCATTCCATACACATCATGGTCACTTCGAGTTCAAGGTGATGCCATATGGTGTGACCTGGGGGACATTCACATTTCAGAAGGCTATGACCATAGTTCGGAGGGCGTTGTTGCGCAGAGGGTTGCTCGTTTTCATTGACGACACTCTCGTCTACAGCGCCACCACTGAGGCTCATGTACTACTACTCCGTGAGGTGTTCAAACTGCTGGCAAAACACTCTATGAAACTGAAGAAGAAGAAGAAGAAGATATATGGTTTTTGGCAACCACGGTTATGTTTCTTGTGTCACGTAGTCAGCGCGGGTGGTGTCAGTACCGACCACAAAAATATCGACAAGGTTCAGGCATGGTAGCCACCAAAGTCAGTTAAGGAGCTCTGATAATTCTTATGGCTTGCCGGCTACTATCTTCGCTTCACCAACCATTATGAGGTGATTAGCCGGTCTCTGACATATTTTCTTGAGAAAGGGGTCCCTTTTGTGGGGACAACAACTCATAAGCAATTGTTCCAAGCACTGAAGCAACCACTCACAACAGCCCCCGTGCTAGCATTACCAGATTTCTCTCAACCATTCATGGTGGAAGTCGATGCATCAAAGGTTCGAATAGGTTCCATGCTTATGTAAAATCATCATCCCATTGCGTTCTCGAGTCAGGCCCTTGGTCCTTGCTACCGTGCACTCTCAACCTATGAGAAGAAATGTCTAGCCATCTTTCTGGCAGTTGACAAGTGACACTCCTACTTACTCTTGTCAGATTCGCACGGATCATCGGAGTCTCTCATGCTTTCATGAACAACATCTAACCACCCCATAGAAGCACAAGGCCTTATCCAAATTGTTGGGACTGTAGTACTAGATTGAGTATCAGAAAGGAGCAATCAATTTGGTGGGGGATGCCTTATGTCGCTAGACTGTAACTCAGATAGTGGTTGTCTCAGTGTCTGTGCCCACCTGGCTGAATGAGTTAACAGAAGGTTACCAGCAAGACGCCAACAGTTCTGAGATGCTAGCATCTGCAGATAGTGGAGCCTCTTTTCCAGCACCATTTCAGCTAACTAACGGGTTGCTTGGATACAAGGGAGGACGCGTCTGGCTATGCACCAACAAGGCAGCCCAACTCATGGTGTTGCAAGAACTGCACGCAGGAGCAGTTGGGGGGCACTCAGGCATTCGGGCGACCTATAGTTGAATCATTCGTCCAAGTTGAAATCCACAGTCAGAAGTTCAGTGTTGCATGCTAAGTGTGCAAAAAAGCAAAGATTGATCGTGTCAAGTACCATGGACTTCTTCAACCTCTTCCCATTCCAGAGCAAGCATGGGAGATGGTGACACTTGATTTTGTGGAACGGTTGCCGTCATCAAAAGGGTATAAATCCATCTTGGTGGTTGTGGACAAACTGCCGCAGTATGCACATTACATCGCCCTTCGCCATCCCTTCTTAGCCTTGCAAGTTGCAAAATCTTACATGGATAATATGTTCAAGTTCCATGGCCCCCAGGACAAAATGGTCTTGGATTGCGACCGGATGTTCACTACTAAAGTGTGGACGGAGTTGTGCAGACTGACACACACCACCCTCAACATCTTGTCAGCATGCCATTCTCAGACTAATGACATCGCGGAGAGAGTGAACAAGCGCATGAACTTTACCTCTGATGTTTTGTACACAATTGTCCAAGCAAGTGGGTCGAAAGGCTGGCTCTGGCAGAATTTTGGTACAACATGTCCTAGCATTGAACAGTCAAATCCTCTCCTTTCGAGGTACTCTATGGACACAAGCCACGATTCTTTGGGATCATGAACGTGGCAGAGGACATAGTGACTGACCTGGCAGCATGTGTGAGTGTCAAAACCGGCGGATCTCGGGTAGGGTGTCCCGAGCAATGAATCTTGGATCAATGGGAAACAGGTGACAGAAGGACACTATTTACCTAAGTTCGGGCCCTCTCAAAGAGGCAAAACCTTACGTCCTTCTTGATTGTATTGATGTGTGTATGACAATTACAGGGTAGATCTACCACAAGATCAAATGAGCTAAACTCTAGATTAGTATGATGATGGTTCCTCTCTCTACAAACAAAACCATCTGGTTTATATAGACACCATGGGTACCTAGGATTACATATGGTCGGTTGCCGTCAGGGAATGAATATGTGAAATCTACCATCTTTACATGGAGGACACACTAAGGCACTGGAGGTTTCCTTCCTAAACAAAGAGTGGCTTTATAGCTCGGCCTTCCATTTATAGTCATAGAGCGGCCCACCTATCCGGCACATAAGAGATAGACCGGCGGCCTGAGGACCCTGTAGTCTCGGACTCCCTCAGTAGCCCCCAAACCAGCCTTCAACATCGGAGTATACGACCCCTAGAAACCTTACACGCCGGCTTGGAGGGCGAGTTATTCTCCCCTTCTATGTTCGACCAATATTAGTTCGGCCATCGATGTGTAACCCCCCATTATGCCTGGTGGGATACAAACTAGCCCCACAGACCTGCACTAGTCTTTCCTGCGCACTTTGTCCTCACTCTTGTGCACCCGGGACCAACCCGGTGTCGTGGATTTATCACGGCACATGTCCGGGTGAACGAACTTTGATTCGAGGCCATCGCTAACGTGATGGACTGAAAGGGGTTGGCAGGGGAGAAGGACACGAGTTTACCCAGGTTCGGCCCCTCAAGGTGAGGTAATAGCCTACGTCTTGCTTGTGTTTATATTGCTTGTTGTATCGATTACAAGGGAGCTGAAAGCTTGACCTAGCTGTCGATCACCTGATCTCTAAGTCGCCCCGGGTCTTTCCTTTATATAGGAGGTTAAGACCACGGGCCATACAAGTTTGTGGCCGACTCTCATTACATGTCCGAGTCTACCTCTATCTTCTCTTGCCTATCATGTCCAAATTGTCCCCGGGCGGCTTACACGCCCGAGTCTTCTCATCGGGGCTACCCTGCCGTCCCATCTTGTGAGCTGCTACGCTTGTTGGGCCCTTTAGTCTTGACGGCTCACTCTCGGCTGGCTATGAACCGTCCGGATTAACCCGGAGCCCTCCAGGGCGGGTCTCACCATGGGGTTATATCCCCAACATTAGGCCCCAGGTTGATTTGAGCTTGCTCATTTCATCCTTCTCTTCTGTCCCTCGGCGAGCCGCCCGGATGTGACCCGCCGTGACGTCACGTGGACTCTGCAAAAAAGATTTGCTGACGCACCGCCAAATCCTTCTATTAAATGGTTAGCCCAAAAATTGAGGCATCCGCCTCGGTCGGACGATTGGAGACACCTGGATTTTCGCGCCTGCCACGTTTTCCTGTTAAATAGGACTATTGTGGGCAGCATTTCCTTTCTCCCGCTCACGCTGTCATCTCCTTCCTCTCCGGTACTTCCGCTCCTCCATCTCTTGCTCCGGCGTTGTCTCCGTCTCGCCGTCGACTGGCCACTGCGTCAACCTGTTGCGAACAAGAGCTCATCTCGTGCTCCTCACGCCGTTGCCGGTAAGTCTTCTTCTCCTAGATCCATGACAGTCTTCGGTAGGACCTATATAAAATCTCGCCGTCGTCCTCGTTAGAACTCGAACTCCATTGCCGCCGGCCGTGCTTTAGGCATGAACACCGAACAGTCGCTCGGCGGCGCGGCGCCGCTGTGTAATAGGCGGTGAGCAATAACGCATAGATCGGTCCCTGCTCAGCCTGCCATTTTTGGTTTCGTCCGCCTCGCCCGTTCGTCCTTAGGTCTGCAAATAGAGGCATTTTTCCCGCTTTTGTAAATCCGTCTTGTTAGCTGAACTTAACGAAATCTGTTTCCTCGGGCTTAGCCGATTTTCGCTACTCCTCTTTTCTTTGTTGACCTGCCAGGCCTCTCCAGCTCTCATCAGCCGGACCATGCCATATCATTTGTAGAACCGTTAAAATTGTAAGACGTCGTAGATATTTGTTTTGCTCTTTACTCGCCGTACTTTTGAATTTGCACAGTTTGTAAGCCGCCTGCATGTCTCGCGCCTCCAACTCATGTAACTGGGTCGGGTCTTGCATCACGGAGGAATTCTTACTGGATTTTGTTCACGCGGGTACCCTTCCTTCCAAGAAGGTCCTTAATCGGCGGGTCCCGGGTGATTAAATACGACCCACTCCTCAAGAAGGTGAAGTGGTGGTCTTCTCCAATCATATCGAGCGAGGATTCGTGCCTCCCAGCTCGAAGTTCTTTCGTGACGTCCTTCACTTTTACGAACTTCACCCCCCAAGACTTGGCCCCCAACTCCGTCTCAAATATATGCAATTTTCAAGTGCTTTGTGAAGTCTATTTGCAAACCAAGCCGTCTATGGGGTTATTTCGAGAGTTTTTCTACGCCAACCGAAAAACTGAGATGAAAGCCCGTCCGAGTCTATATCTTGGCGGGATCTCCATCCAACGGCGTAGGGATATTAGTTTTCCGGCCACGCAGATGCCGAGTCATCCAAAGGACTGGAACAAGACTTGGTTCTACTGCAAGGATACCTCTCCCGAAAATGAGCGTCCACTACCGGGTTATCGTCCCTCCCGGCTTAAGACAACTTCAGAGCTTCCTGGCCGGCTATCAGCTTTAGAACGTGCAAGGTACGAGCCGGCTCATGCCAAGATCAAGGCCCTCATGGCCAATGGTTTAACCGGGCTGGATTTGATCCGCTACTGGATTTCTTGGCGGATTGTGCCCTTAAGTCATAGAAGCCGGCTTATGTGTGAATACGAAGGCAAGGATGATAGTTCATTATGCTTCAGCTGATCAACACTGATGGAGGATGACATAACCACCGTCATCCGAAGCCTTGTCCATGAAGCATCCGGATCATGCAGCGCCATTGGCCTGGCGCCTTTTAACACCAAAAATCCGGCTCTAGATGTAAGGCGACTCTTCACCCCTTTTTTTGTCACTTATACTTTTCTGACTCATTACTTTGTGACCTCGACGCTGTCTCATATTTCTTGACTTGTCTCTCAGAAATCACCCTCTTCCGGCGACTCTTCGGTGACCGCTCTGCCGCCTCCCAAGATTAACCCGCTATAAGTATTTCCCACTATGACATCCGGCTCTTTACGCAGCAATAGTATCCTTTGGATTCTGATCCTCAAACTTTCCAGTGCTCAAGCCAAGTGTCGGAAAACCAATAAGTCCTCCCCCGGCCCTGCTGCCCAAGAGCCGGAGCATTCAAAGCCGGATGACTCGCGGTCGGCTGAAGATATCCCAGCTACTTCTGCAGAACCGACCGCTGATGACATTGTCCCCGATAGTCCACAAAAGAATCCTTCTAAGCCACCGAGCCTTGCCTAGGCAGCTAAGGACACGACTGGCCCTGAAGTGGAAATCACTGGCGCTGGTTTGCATTCTCTCCCAGCTCACGTGTTGACCAAGCGGAGTGAAATAGCTGAAGCTTCTAGGAAGCTTGATTTTTAGCCTTCTGCCTTCGAGAAGATGTCAGCTGAGGAGCTTCATGCTGGCTACATGACCCGCCTATCCACCAGCCGGGACCTGGAGCTCCAACTGGTTAACCTCATTAAGAGGAAGTATGAGGTATTCTTTTCCTCCTTATATCCCTACGTAGCCCCCAAGTGTCGGCTTAATCATATTGAGCCGAGACTTTGCATAGTTGTCTTTTAGATAAAATTATTCTGCAGAAGGTAATCAGAAGAGCCGATAGTAGCCCCCAAGGTCCGGCTCAAACTTGTTTGTGAGTCGGGACTTCTGAGAAGATAATTTTAAAGAGCTAATAGTATCCCACAAGGGCCGGCTCAAACTTGTTCAAAGTTGAGTCGGAACTTCTCAGAAGATAATTTGAAAAGAGCTAATAGTAGCCCCCAAGGGCGGATCAAACTTTGTTCAAAGTTGAGTCGGGACTTCTCAGAAGATAATTTGAAAAGAGCTAATAGTAGCCCCCAAGGGTCGGCTCAAACTTGTTCAAAGTTGAACCGGGACTCTTCATAGTGAACTTCTGAAAAAATAGACATTAGCCCCCAAGTGTCATGCATATTGCTTGCAATCTGTTTGAGACTTGTCCGTTTTAGTCTCTGCTTTGAAATGTTTGCAGGCATCCTTGACTGAAGCCGGGTCACAGTAGGCCGGCTTAAAGACCAACCTGGCTGATCAACAGGCTGCCCGGAGCGCCACCGATGAGAAATGCCGGCTCTTGATCGAAGATCTGGTTAAAGTCAAGGCGGATTTTGCTGTTTTCAAAGAGTCTGCCATGTCTGAGAAGGCCATGCTGACCAAACGGGTGGACGACGCAGACCAGCGGTTGATGATCGTCTCTGACGAGCTGCAATCCTTGAAACGCCACATCACCAAGATGATAGCCGCCCTCTTCGGTGAGCTCTTTGACAACTTTTCCTTAATTGTTGTTATTACATCTGAACTGGTGACTTGTCGTGAAAACCTCCGTTTTATACAGGTCCTAGAAGCCGTCAACTGGCATCTGACAGCTTGTTGCCTCTGAAGGCGATCTACACCCTGGCGGAGCAGCTCTACTGCGGCGTGATGTTTACCATCAAGTCTATGCAGTATAAGGACAAGATCCCTTCAACTCTCAAAGGGGTCTTGGAACTTTTCTCCACCATGCCAAAGCAGATTGCCGAATTAAAGAAATCAGCCGCCCTCCAGGGAGCAATCGCAGGCATAAGCGGGGCTCTGGCCTTCGCTCCGGAGATTACTCCGGGTGATATGATGGAAGGCTTCCCCTCCAAGAAGGATGACGGATCTGAATTCACAGAAGCTGACTACATCCGGTGCGTCAAGGACTCCAGGTTTCTGGCTTCCATCTTAGCAGAAGATGCTGACCTGAACACTTACCAGGCGGCTTATGACGCTCACCAGAAGAGAATTCGGGGCCCGCTCTACGAATGGAAGGACTTGACACCCACCCGCAGTAAGGACCTCTTCGCTTCTGATCTTGACCTGTCTCCCTTCTTTGAGGAAGGGACTTTTGCAGCTCTAGCTGACTACAACTAGAACTTGGACAACCTTCAGATCCAAGCACCCGAAGAGCCGGAGCAGGATGAGCTGGAGGCTAGTTGACTAGCTCCACTTTGTAATAGCCGGCTCTCCTTTAACTTGATCCACACTTTTGGGCTCTACATAGAGCGTTTGTAATATATTTCCTGTTATATTTGTTGTGCTGATCTTGAGAAAAATTCCTTCTTTTCAAAGTGCCATCTTCCTTGTATGCATTCCATGTAATAATTTCCGTCGGTTGTCTCTTCTTCTTGGGTCGAGAGTCGGCCGAAAGGACTTGATGATTTCCATCCGCGGCTAATCATGTCAACCAGAGCTTTGTAGCATTAGGCCAATTAACAAGCATTATGAGTTGTACCCGAAGGTAATAATACACCGTAAACGCTGGCGGATAGGCCTTAGAAGCTGTACCCGAAGGTAAGAAGCCGCCCTCGCCGTGGCTAATTTTCCTTAGCCGGATTTTTGTGCCGTAAGGCCGGCTAAATAGCATTAGAAGCTGTACCTAAAGGTAAGAAGCCGCCGTTCGTGGGTTATGAGGTGTTAGCTACCTGTCGGTAAAAGCCCTCACAACCGCAGCTAAACATGTTAGCCGAAAATTTGGCATAAAGCCGGCCGATAGGGTGTTAGAAGCGATACCCGTCGGTAAGAAGCCCCCTTCAGCTGTACGGCGTATGACGCCGGCGGATAGGCGTTAGAAGCTGTACCCAAAGGTAAGAAGCCGCCCTAGCCACGACTCATTTTTCTGAGCCAGTTTTTACGGTGTACGACACCAATGGGTAGGCGTTAGAAGCTATAACCGAAGGTAAGAAGCCGCCCTCACCATGACTCATTTTTCTGAGCCGGTATTTACGGTATAACATTTGGCGCCGTGACTCATTTTCTTAAGTCGGGACTTTCACTTTTGCAGTGATATTTCTTTATATAATTATGACATGTGCAATGATAGTATACAATGAAGGGTCTGTACACCCTTAAGTGAAATAAGGCCGGAGATGCGCGATGTTCCACGGCCGACGAGTCTCCTGACCCGCCGTATCTGAGTCATCTCGGATATTGATGAGGTAATATGACCCATTGTTGAGATTTCTGCTGACCACAAAAGGTCCTTCCCATGGAGAAGAGAGCTTATGCATATTTTTCTGGTCCTGAATCAGCCGGAGCACTAAGTCACCCTCCTGGAACTTCCGGGTCTTGACCCTGCGGCTGTGATAGCGACGCAAGTCTTGTTGATAAATCGCCGACCGGGCCGCTGCTAGTTCTCGCGCCTCTTCCAGAGCATCCAATGCATCTTGACGTGCCGTCTCATTGTCCTCCTCAACGTAAGACGCCACCCTCGGTGAGTCTGCCGGATGTCACTGGGCAAAACTGCCTCGGCCCTGTACACCATAAAGAAAGGCGTGAAACCCGTGGATCTGTTAGGGGTGGTCCTGATGCTCTGTAAGACGGAGGGTAATTCCTCTACCTAACACCCGGGCATCCGCTGCAAAGGAACCATAAGCCGCGGTTTAATCCCTCTTAGAATTTCCTGATTGGCACGCTCCGCCTGACCATTGGATTGTGGATGCGCCACTGTTGAAACATCAAGCCGGATATGCTCTTCGTCACAGAATTTTTCATAGCCCCCTTGGACAGATTTGTACCATTATCAGTGGTGATGCTATGTGGGTAACCAAAACAGTAGATCAACCTTTTGATAAAAAAACCCGCCATAGCCGCATCACATTTGCTGACCGCCTCTACCTCTACCCACTTGGTAAACTTGTCCACCGCCACCACGAGGTGTGTTTTCTTATCCTTGGATCTCTTGAAAGGTACCACCATGTCAAGCCCCCAGACCGCAAATGGCCAAGTAATTGGTATCATCCTTAAATTCTGAGCCGGAACATGAGCCCGCTGGCCAAATTTCTGAGAGCGGCCACACTTACGGACTAGGTCCTCTGCATCTTTATGAGCGGTCAACCGGAAAAACCCGTGCCGGAAAGCCTTGGCCACCAAAGATTTCGAGCCGGCATGGTGTCCACAATCGCTAGCATGGATTTCACTCAAGATCTGCCGGCCCTCCTCTGGTGAAACACAATGTTGGAAAACTCCCGTCATGCTGCATTTATGCAACTCACCATTAACTATTGTCATGAACTTAGAATGCCGGGTGATCTTTCTGGCTAAGTCTTCATCCTCAGGTAACTCGCCGCTGGTCAAATAGGCCAAATAGGGAATGGTCCAATCTAGGATAGCATGTAGAGCCACCACCAATTCCGCCTCTGGGTCAGGAATGGCCAAATCTTCTTCCAAAGGTATCTTAACAGTCGGATGGTGTAAGATGTCCAGAAAGACATTGGGTGGCACCGGCTTTCGTTGAGAACCTAACCGTGATAAGGCATCAGCCGCCTCATTCCTGCGACGATCAATGTGATCCACCTGATATCCTTTGAAGTGACCCGCAATAATATCAACCACTTGATGATAAGCCACCATCCACGGGTCCTTGGAATCCCAAGTGCAAGAAACTTGCTGAGCCACCAGATCTGAGTCGCCCAAACACCTGACTCGGCTCAAATTCATCTCCTTGGCTAACCAAAGACTATGAAGCAAAGCTTCATATTCAGCCGCATTGTTAGTGTAGGGGAACATCAGACGGAGCACATAACAAAACTTATCACCCTTGGGGGATGTCAGGACAACTCCTGCCCCTGATCCCTCTAATTGCTTGGATCCATCAAAGTGTATAGTCCGGTATGTGTTATCCGGCTTTTCCTCGGGATCCTGACACTCCGTCCAATCATTTATGAAATCTACAAGGGCTTGGGACTTGATAGCTGTGCGAGGCAAATATTTTATATTCAGAGGTCCCAGCTCCAATGCCCACTTAGCAACCCTTCCTATGGCTTCTCTATTCTGGATAATATCCCCTAACGGAGCAGAACTAACCACAATTATCTGGTGCCCTAAGAAATAGTGTTTTAACTTGCGGTTGGCCATGAAGACCCCATATACCAGCTTCTGCCAATGTGGATACCTTTGCTTAGACTCTGTCAGGACCTCACTGATATAATAAACCGGCCTTTGCACTGGATACTCCTTTTTGGCCTCCTTGCGCTCGACCACAATTGCAGCACTCACTGCCCGGTTATTAGCCGCCACATAAAGGAGTAACGGTTCTTTTTCAGCCGGAGCGGCCAGCACTGGTGGCTTAGTGAGCTGTTTTTTAAGCGCCTCAAGTGCTTCACCCGCCGCTTTACTCGAGACAAATTTGTCTGTATTTTTGATCATTCGATATAAAGGAATAGCCTTCTCTCCAAGACGGCTTATGAACCGGCTCAACGTGGCAATCCGACCTGCCAAGCGCTGATCATCATTAATGCAAGCCGGCTCTCCTAGAGAGGTAATAGCCTTGATTTTATCCGGGTTAGCCTCGATACCACGCTCAGAGACCAGGAAACCCAAAAGCTTGCCCGCCGGAACACCAAAGACACACTTGGTCGGGTTAAGCATCATCTTGTAGACCCGGAGATTATCAAAAGTTTCCTTCAAATCCTCCAAGAGAGTCTCCTTCTTTCTGGATTTGATCACGATGTCATCTACATAAGCATGAACATTATGGCCAATCTGACTGTGAGGGCAGTTCTGCACACATCGCTGATAAGTCGTCTGGGCACTCTTGAGCTCGAAAGGCATAGAGACATAACAGAACGCCGCAAAGGGCGTAATAAAAACCGTCTTCTCCTGGTCTTTAACCGCCATCTTGATCTGATGATAACCTGAGTACGCGTCCAGGAAGCACAAACTTTCACACCCCGCCGTAGCATCAATGATCTGATCAATACGAGGGAGCGGAAATGGATCAACCGGAGAAGCCTTGTTAAGGTCTGTATAGTCCACACACATATGCCACGTGCCATTCTTTTTGAGACCAGCACCTGGTTAGCCAACCATTCCGGGTGTAAAACTTCAATGATGAAACCTGCTGCCAAAAGCCGGGAAACTTCTTCACCAATAGCCTTGCGCCTCTCCTCATTGAACCGCCGCAAAAACTGTTTAATCGGCTTAAACTTTGGATCCACATTAAGGTTGTGCTCAGCGAACTCGCTCGATACACCCGGCATGTCAGAAGGTTTCCATGCGAAGATGTCCCGATTCTCACGGATGAATTCGATGAGCGCGCTTTCCTATTTGGGATCCATGTGAGCTCCAATGATGAACTGCTTAGATGAGTCGCCCGGAGTGAAATCTACTATCTTGGTATCAGCCGCTGAAAACTTGAGGGGCGGCTCAACCTCCATGGTGGGCTTTTTCAGCGGGGTCATATCCTCCAGATCAACATTCTCTTATAGAACTTAAGTTCCTCCTGGGCGCAACTGGACTCTGCGTAAGCCGCGTCTCCTTCTTCACACTCAATAGCCGTATTTCGATTACCATGAACGGTAATAGTACCGTTTAAGCCAGGCATCTTGAGCTGCAAGTAAACGTAGCAGGGCCTAGCCATGAACTTAGCATAAGCCGGTCGTCCAAATAACGCATGATAAGGACTCTTGATCTTGACCACTTCAAACCATAAGGATTCCACCCTGTAATTGTACTTGTTGCCAAAAGCCACTTCCAACGAAATCCTACCTACCGAATGCGCCGACTTACCCGGAACCACACCATGAAAAACGGTGGATGAAGGTTTTAAATCCTTGTCAAGCAACTTCATCCACCGGAAAGTGTCATAATACAGGATGTTTATGCTGCTGCCGCCATCCAAAAGCACCTTGTTCACCATATATCCGCCCACCTGGGGGGCTACAACCAAAGCCAGCCGCCCCGGGTCATCGACACGCGGCGGGTGATCTTCTCGGCTCGAGGTTATGTCATATTCAGACCACTTCAAGTACCGCCGAAGAGCCGGTGCAACCGCATTAACTACCCACTTTCGCAACTTCTGGTACCATTTGGTCTCGATGGTTTACCACACCCTTGCCTTGATTGCCCTTCTTACCTTGACTAGCTTTCTCATCATCAGAACCTGGATCTTTTGTGCTGTCAGAGTCGGCATATTTTGTAAGAGCCGTCATGAGCTCTCCCATGTCCTCACACGTACGTTTGAGCCGGCCAAGTTTCTGCTTCAGAGGAACAAAGTGGCAGTTCTTCTCCAAGATCAGTACTGCTTGGGCCGCCGTAATCTGCTCCGAGGAGTGGATGATTGTTGAGACTCGCCGTACCCAATGATGGGCCGACTCGTTCTCCTGTTGGATACAGTGATCAATGTCCACAATGGTCATAGGCTGCTAGCATGTCCCTTGAAAGTTTTTAATGAACCGGGCCCGGAGCTCCGCCCATGAATTGATGGTATTAGGTGGTAACCCCTTTAGCCACATGCGAGCTGGGCCTTCAAGTATCATGATGAAATACTTGGCATAAACCGCCTCATTGACATCCAGCATCTTCATGGCCAGTTCATAACTCTCCACCCAATCCTCCGTGGTAAATCAGCGGTATAATTTGGGACCTTGCGGGGCCCTTTGAAGTCTTTCGGTAGTCGTTCGCTCCGTAGAGCCGGTGATAAACACGGCAGACCTACCGTCCTAGAGTTTACTTCTGCCCCTACCAAAATGGAAGGCACGGGCTCCTAGTAAGCCGGCCTAGCTGGCGCCTCTTGTGGGCTTGCCGCATGGTTTACAAATGATGACGTGTCTCTACCCGTCCGGTGACCCATCGGAATCTCCTTGGGCCGGTTTCTGCTGGAACCTGCTGGTGACTCGTAGCGCCGGCTGAAACTGCGGCTGGGGAGAGGGGTTGAATGAACATGGCTTCGGCTATGAGTATACTTCTCCTGCTGGTCCACGGCCGTCTACAGGTACTCGATGGAGTTCCGCACTTCCTCTACAAAGGGTGCTTCATCCAGGATAGGAACTGTCTCAAGACGGGTGACCGCTGCCACCATATTCTCGGCTGGGTTAGAATAAAGACTCGCCGGCATTGGAAAGCCACCAGGTGAAGCTTGGTTACGCTGGGCCGGATAAGTCACTGGTCGCTCCGTCGGGCGGCTTTCGGGTGCGCCTATTGCTCGCCCCGTGCCAGGAGTATTGAAGAGGTTCCTAGCTTCATAGCGCTCTGGTAGACAAGATTGATGCCTCCTCTGATGTACCGCTGCTGCTGATATTTGCTCCAGGCCTAGATGGAAAGCATCTGCCTTGATACGTTCTGCCTCTTTCCTCCATCTGGATCTTTAGCTCAGCCATCCATTGTCGTTCCTCTGTCATCCGGCGCTTGATCCGTGCAATCTCTAAATTCCAAGCAACTTGGTTATCTAGCGTGACCTCAGTGGCCATTAAATACGCGAGCTCGTCCATCAGCTCCACAAGAAGTTGAGCCGGCGGTGGCAGGTTATCACCTGAGGTGGCGGCTCCCGCGGCTGTACTACTCGTGCCTGGGACTGACCCCGTCATGAACACGGCAGCATGAACCGGAAGCTCAAGATCATCCGACTCAAAGCGATCTGACTCAAGGCAGACGTCGCCGTAGCCCCCAAGGCCACCGTTGCAGAGCTGGTACACCGATTCCGTTTCTCCACTTGAAGATTCATCCTTTGAATAGACGAAAGTTTCCTGTGATCCGGAAGCTTCCAGATCTGTCCCTTGAGTGAAGCCTACGAAGACATGCTTCTGACCCGGATTAGCACGGGGAGGATGCATGTTACGCACAGGTTGCAGACGCCGAGCCGGCTCGATGATGTCGATGCAGACATCCGGCCCGGGTGTAGATTCAGCAACCCTTCCGATGAAGATGTGGATCCTGCCGAATGGAACCAGGAATCCATACTCCACGGACTCAGCATCAAGCCCCCAGCCGACATCGTCGATGTAGAGCCAGCCAAGGTGACCTTGGCTGATCCTTCCGACCACGTATCCTTCGAGTCCTAGGAGAGAGCCCTTCGAGAACTCAACACCACCAAGCGTCAGCCCCACAGTGGGCGCCACCTGTCATGGATTTATCACGGCAGATGTCCGGGTGAACGAACATGGATTCGAGGCCATCGCTAACGTGATGGACTCAAAGGGGTTGGCAGGGGCGAAGGACACGAGTTTACCCAGGTTCGGCCCCTCAAGGTGAGGTAATAGCCTACGTCCTGCTTGTGTTTATATTGCTTGTTGTATCGATTACAAGGGAGCTAAAAGCTTGACCTAGCTCTTGATCACCTGATCTCTAAGTCGCCCCAGGTCTTGCCTTTATATAGGAGGTCAAGACCATGGGTCATACAAGTTTGTGGCCGACTCTCATTACATGTCCGAGTCTGCCTCTATCTTCCCTTGCCTATCCTGTCCAAATTGTCCCCGGGCGGCTTACACGCCCGGGTCTTCTCATCCGGGCTACCCCGCCGGCCCATCCTTTGAGCCGCTACGTTTGTTGGGCCCTTCAGTCTTGACGGCTCACTCTCGGGCTGGCTATGAACCGTCTGGTTTAACCCGGAGCCCTCCATGGCGGGTCTCACCGTGGGGTTATATCCCCAACAGTCAGCCATCCAACAATCGCTCCAAGACAAGCACGCTTAACTTTGGAGTTCTTTTCGAGTGGGCTCCCGGAAAAGAAGGAATTCCTTGTTTATATGAGTAGTCTATCATTCGTATTAAGCTAGACTCTCGCATACACCCCACTCAAAAGAACCGACATCCTCGTCAGCCCATCAGGAACGTTCCCTTTTGGCACACGTATGCGCGTCCAGTCCGGCACATGTGTCATGTTGTGTGCCACGACAGGCCACACACACCATGCGCCACATGCCCGTGCACCTGACCCGCGCATGCCCATGTAACTTCAAGGGTCGGTTCTGATACCAATTGTAACACCCCGTTACGCCTGGTGGGATCTAAACTGGCCCCACAGACTAACACTAGTCTTTCCTGCGCATTTTGTCCTAACTCGTGCGCACCCAGGACCAACTTCCCGGTCGGTCATCCATCCTAGAATCGCTCCAAGCCAAGCATGCTTAACTTTTGAGTGCTTTTCGAGTGGGCTCCCAAAAAAGAAGGAATTCCTTGTTTATATGAGTAGTCTATCATTCCTATTAAGCCAGGCTCTCACACGATGACCTTCCGATTTTTGAGTTGTATGTGTTACTTAGCCTCGAAGGCCAACCGCTCGCGTGTGTACTGTGCCTTCGCCAGACAATTTTCAGAAAAATGTCATGGCTGGTCATAACCACAAACCAATTATGAAAAATTTATTCGTGGTTCAAGGTAGTTCCTCTATTGGCATGTCCCAAAAATATGGAGATTGTGCCCTATTGTTTAGGGTATATGGTCACTGATTCGGTTTATCCCACATGCGCATAATAGCATGATTGTGTAGGGAAGAGGGGAGGCCTGTGGAATGATGTAACGCCTTGGACACACCCGCCGGTGGTTGTTACTCCTGGCAGGATCTAGACTGGCGTCACAGATCAATACTAGTCTTTTCTGCACAATTTGTCCTCACTCATGTGCACCCGGGACCAACTTCCCAGTCAGTCACCCATCCTAGAACTACTCCAAGCCAAGCACGCTCACTCATGTGCACCCAGGACCAACTTCCCAGTCAGTCACCCATCCTACAACTACTCCAAGCCAAGCACGCTTAACCTGGGAGTTCTGTTCGAATGGGCTCCTGGAAAAGAAGGAATTCCTTATTGATATGAGTAGTCTATCATCCCTAATATGCCAGGCTATTACACATGATGTCTACTAGGCAACTTTATTCTTGTAGACTATGTTGGGCCTCCCAGCATACAGTTTTGTAGGACGGTAGCAATTTTCCCTCAAGTGGATAACCTTGCAATAAGGTAGAAGAAATCTCTTGTGTCCCCAACACTCCCAATACAATGGCAAATTGTATAGGTGCACTAGTTCGGCGAAGAGATGGTGATACAAGTGCAATATAGATTGTAGGAATAGTTTTTTATAATCTGAATAAATAAAAATAGCAAGGTAACAAATAGTAAATAGTGAGGAAAACGATATATTAATCCTTGGAAACAAGGCCTAGAGTTCATACTTTCACTAGTGCAATCTCCCAACAATGCAAACATAGTTGAATCATATAATAATCCTTCAACGTGCAACAAAGAATTACTCCAAAATTCCAATCTACTGGAGAACATAAGACTAAATTAGTATAGGTAGTAGAACCACCTCAAATTTATTCTTTCGGATCAATCTTTTGGGATATTCCTATAAGTGTCACGAACAACCCTAGAATTTGTACTAGAGTAACACCTATGATACACATCAATCAACCCTAATGTCACCTAGATATTCCATTGTCACCTCAAGTATCCGTGGGTTAATTATTCAACATGCATCAAAAAATTTAAGATTCATCATATTCAATCCAACACAAAGAACTTCAAAGAGTACCCCCAATATTTCTATCGGAGAATGTGGTATGAAAACGTGCAATCAACTCCTATGAATAGATCCCCAAGGTCACCAGAAACCACAAGTTGATGCCATAACATATATCAAGTGAATCAATACAATACCCCATTGTCACTACAAGTATCCACATGCAAGACGTACATCAAGTTATATCAAACCAAATATTCAATCCGACATAACAAAATCTCAAAGGGAAAGATTCAATTCATCATAACAATATACTAAGGGAAACACACCATATGGTGCAACTATATTAACAAAGCCCGTGATACATCAAGATAATGCCATATCAAGAACATGAGAGAGGGAGAGAGAGATTGAACTCATAGATACTAGTACATACCCACAACCACGAGGGTGAGCTACTCCCTCCTCGTCATGGCCTCTATTAGGAGGATGAAGATGGACACCGGTGAAGGTTTCCCCTTTCTAGCAGGGTACTGGAACATGTCCAGATTGGTTTTTTGTTGATACAGAGAGTTGCGTCAGCAGAGTGGAGATTCTCTCTTTATTTTGGGGGTTTCTGTTATTTATAGGATTTTTGAGGGTTGGAATCACACGCAACGGAGCCACATGATCCCCAGCACACATTAGGGTGCAGCCTAGGTCATGCGGAGCATCTTACGGACATCACCATGACAAGAGTCCGTTTAGCAAGTGACACATGCCATGACTACTTCACATACATAAAGGTGAATCATCTCCTTTACACGTGTCCACTTGACCCTGTAAGTGCATCTAGTGCCACTTAGTGATTTTGGTGTATTGAAGAATTATAGGTTAAGGAACTAATGTGTTTGTGAGTGTACACAGGCTCTATAAGTCGATGAGGAGTTTGATATATTCAGAGATTACCGACCCCTAAAAATTTATGTCTTCAACTAAAGACTTTGGTGCTGACTTTGGTGAAGACTTTGCTAAAGACTTTGGTATTCCTTGAATACTTTGAAAGTGAAGAAGTTGGTGTGACCCTGAAGATATGAATGAGGACTATGAAGCGTGAAGACTTTTGTTTTCGTAGTTTCATTTCCTTTCTTTGAGTCATAGGAAACACCGTACTGTTAAAGGGGGACGAGGTAATACTAAGGAAAATTTCCAACTCATGCTCAACTCCAAAAGCCTCAACCTATCCAATCCTTTCAGCGAAGCCTTTGGAAATCTCTTGCGGTTCAGTCAAGTTCTTCAGTGACACAGATGAAGTTCTTCTGGTCACTCATGAAATTCATCTGAGTGGGGAGTTATGATTTCGCCAGTGCGAATTGCCTACAAGTGAGGAACATGATAAGCCTGAGGACTTTCATAGGTCGAAATTCCGACCGTTGATATGCTTAGCGCCAGCTGTCCCCAATCATCTTATCCACATAACGTTCATATCATTGAGGACATTTATGTCTTAACATGTCAGGTTCCACCCTAGTTATAAATAGCCACCCCAACAACCACTAGTTGGTTGGCTGCTCCGAGAGAGAACTGACTCTTGTCATTTGAGAGCAACCCATCCTCCGAGGACTTTGTGAGAAAATCAGCAGTGAGGAAAAACCCAAATACAAACCACCAAACCCAAAGTGATTGAGTATCGCTGAAGAGATTGTTCCTATGTGGAACCGACGCTTGTTACCTTTGAGGACTGTGTATCCTCTAGACGGTTAGGCGTCATGGTCTAGTGCATCCTGCAGTCAATTGGGGATCATGGAGTGACCTTGGTATAGAGCATCCAGCAGTAAATTTTGGATCGCCGGGTGACCAGTTTGTGAAAGTTTTGGAAGTCTACCCTCAAGACTTACCACGAGTGTTGGGCGAGGACTTTGTGACCTTAGCTCAAGGAGAATACGGTAAGGACTGTGTGTCCTGGGACTATGTGTCCTCTAGTTTAAATACAAGGCCGCTCCAAACCAGATGTACGACTGTCACAACAATTGGAACTAGGTCATCAAACCATTGTCTTCATCGAGCTACCTGGTTCTATTTCCTCAACCCTCTATTTCCTCGTATACTTGTTGATGAAATTGATAGTTACTGTTTGAAGAATTTGACTGAAGACTTTCACAATTCCTCACCTCAAATTCTTCAAGTTATCTTGTTCCTCCCTTGCTTATCCTCTATCACGCTACTTGTAATATGTGCATGTTCATTTCATCATCATGACTATGTTGTTGCTATGTTTCTCATGCACTTGAGTACTTATTCTGCTGCTAGTTATTCATCACATTTAAAATTCCTCAAGTTCAAATTCCTCAACTGATGAATTTTTAAAAATCGCCTATTCACCCCCCCTCTAGGTTTGGGGAACATTGCATGGAAAAAAAATCCTATGCACACGCAAGATCTATCCATGGTGATGAGCATCTACGAGGGGGAGAGTGGATTTACATACCCTTGTAGATCGCTAAGCGGGAAGCGTTAAGAAACACGGTTGATGTAGTCGAACTTCTTCGCGATCCAAATTGCCGAGCGTCCCAAGATCCCATCATGATCCTTCTGGCTTTCCAATCCCGGTCCGTCCCGTGACCAAATCACGAATCATCTCGCGATCCTGATCGTGGTCCTTTCGATCTAGCGCCGAACGGACGGCGCCTCCACGTTCAGCACACGTACAACTCGATGATGATCTCCGCCTTCTTGATCCAGCAAGAGCGAGCGGACAGGTAGATGAGTTCTCCGCCAGCACAACGGCATTGTGGCGGTGGTGGTGGAGCTGTCCCGGCAAGGCTTCGCCAAGCACAACCGATACGATCTAGTGGAGAAAAGACCAAGAGGAAGAAGAGGGTAGCACGTGGCAGTTATGGTTAGCTCTTCCCTCTAAATCCTCTAGTATATATAGGAGGGACGAGGGGAGGAGGCAGCCTCAAACCCTAAAGGTTTGGTCGAAATTGGAGGTCGAGGAGTCCTCCAATCCTATTAGGAGTAGGATTCCTCCTTTCCACTTGGAAACTCTTTCCACCTCTCCACCTTTGGATTTTTTACTTCTCAAACCACATGGGCTTTAGTGGAGGCTTCAACCAGCCCACTAGGGGCTGCTTTGTCTCCTCCCACATACCTTGAGGCCCCTCGGGGCATGACACCCCTACCTATGGTCCCCTGGTACCCTCCCGGCACTCCCCGTACACTATCGATGAGCCCGAAACTTTTCCGGTGACCAAAGCAGGACTTTCTATATATCAATCTTTACCTCCGGACCATTCCGGAGCTTATCATGATGTCCAGGATCTCATACGGGACTTTAGACATCCTTCGGTCACCCCCATACATAACTCTATACTACCGAAACGTCACCGAACCTTTAGTGTGCAGACCCTACGGGTTCGAGAACTATGTAGAAATGGTCGAGACACCTCCATGGTCAATAACCAATAGCGGGACTTGGATGCCCATATTGGTTCCTACATATTCTACAAAGATCTTTATCGGTTGAACCTTTGTGTCAAGGATTCAGTTAATACCATATGTTCTTCCCTTTGTCCTTCAGTATGTTACTTGCCCGAGATTCGATCGTTGGTATCTCTATACCTAGTTCAATCTCATTACCGGCAAGTCTCTTTACTCGTTCCGTAATACAAGATCACATGTCTAACTGGTCACATTGCTTGCAAGGCTTATAGTGATGTTGTATTATTGAGTGGGCCCTGAGATACCTCTCCGTCACACGGAGTAACAAATCCCAGTCTTGATCCATGCCAACCCAACAGACACCCTTGGGGATAACTATAGAGCACCTTTATAGTCACCCATTTACATTGCGACATTTGATACACACAAGGTACTCCTCTGGTGTTAGTGAGTTTCATGATCTCATGGTCATATTAACAAATACTTCACATGCAAAAAACTATAGCAATAAACTGACACGATGATATCCTATGTTTAGAGTTTTGGTCTTGTCCATCACATCATTCTCCTAATGATGTGATCCCGTTTAGCAAATGACATCTCATGTGCATGGCCAGGAAACCTTGACCAACTTTGATTAATGAGCTAGTCTATTAGAGGCATACTAGGGACATGGTGTTGTCTACATATCCACACATGTATCTGAGTTTCTGATCAATACAATTCTAGCATGGATAATAAACAACTATCATGAACAAGGAAATATGATAATAACTGATTTATTATTGCCTCTAGGGCATATTTCCAATAGTCTCCCATTTGCACTAGAGTCAATAATCTAGCTCACATCGCTATGTGATTTGTTATGAATCTAACACCCAATGTGTTTTGGGGTTCGATCATGTTTTGCATGTGAAAGAGGTTTTAGTCATTGGGTTTACGACATACAGATCCATGTGTACTTTGTAAATGTCTATGTCATACTAAAGACACTGCTACCACGCTCCCCTTGGAGCTATTCCAAATGGCTACCCCACTATACGTATCCAGATTGCTACTAAGAGTCATCCGGATCGGTGTTAAAGCTTGCATCGATACAACTCTTTATGACGAACTCTTTATCACCTCCATAATTGAGAAATATTTCCTTAGTCCTCTAGTTACTAAGGATAATTTTGACCGCTGTCCAGTGATCCACTCCTGGATCACTCTTGTACCCCTTGACAAACTCATGGCAAGGCACACACAGGTGCGGTACATAGCATGGCATACTATATATGGAGCCTATGGATAAAGCATAGGGGACAACCTTCGTCCTTTCTCTTTCTTCTGTTGTGGTCGAGCTTTGAGTCTCACTCAACTCCACACCTAAAAAATCAGGCAAGAACTCCTTCTTTGACTGATCCATTTTGAACTCTTTCAAAATCTCGTCTAGGTATGTACTCATTGAAAGTGTCATCAAGCATCTTGATCTATCTCTATAGATCTTGATGCCCAACAATTAGGTAGCTTCATCCAGGTCTTTCCTTTGAAAAATCTTTTTCAAACAACTGTTTATGCTTTCCAGAAATTCTACATCATTTTCGATAAATGATATGTCAACCACATATACTTATCAGAAATTCTATAGTGCTCCCACTCACTTTATTGTAAATGCAAGTTTCTCATAAACTTCCTATAGACTCAAAAACTTTGATCATCTCATCAAAGCTTATATTCCAACTCCGAGATGCTTGCTCCAGCCCATAAAAGGATCACTAGAGCTTGCACACCTTTTAACATCCTTAGGACTGACAAAACCTTCTGGTTGTATGTCATACAAACTTTCCTCAAGGAAGGAAACGATGTTTTGACATCCATCTGCCAGATTTCATAATTGAAAAACGCAGCAAATGCTAACATAATTCCAACAGACATTAGCATCACTACGAGTGAGAAAGTATCATCTTAGTCAACTGCTTGAACTTGTCGTAAATTTCTTTGTGACAAGTCCAGATTTATAAATGGTGACATTTACCATCAGCGTATGTCTTCATCTTAGAGGTCCATTTGTACTGAACGACCTGCCATTCAATGGGCAAGTATACCAAAGTCCATACTTGGTTTTCATACATGGATACTTTCTCGGATTTCATGGCCTCTAACCATTTGTTGGAATCCGGGCCCATCATCGCTTCTTCATAGTTCGTAGGCTCATCGTTGTCTAACAACATGATTTCCAAGACATGATCACCATACCACTCAGGTGAAGTACCTAACCTTGTCAACCTACGAGGTTCGACAGTAACTTGATCTGAAGCGTCATGATCATCATACTTAACTTCGTATTCAACTGACATAGGCTCCACAAAAACATCTTTCTGCGCTGTGCTACTCCCTGTTTGAAACAAATGTTCAACAACCTCATCAAGTTTATCTTCCTCCCACTCAATTCTTTTGAGAGAATCTCTTTCTCGAGCAAGGACCTGTTTTCAGCAACAAACACTTTGCACTCGGATCTGAGATAGAAGGTATACCCAGTTGTTCTAAGGGTGTTCTATGAAGATGCACTTTTCCTCTTTGGGTTCGAGCTTATCAGACATAAGTGTCACATTCCCAAACTCTGAGAAATGACAGCTTAGGTTTCTACCAAACCATAAGGTGTGATCTCAACGGATTTAGATGGTGCCCCATTTAAAGTGAATGTAGTTATCTCTAATGCATAACCCCAAATCGATAGTGGCAAAACGACAAGAGACATCATAGTTCGCACCATATCCAATAGAGCATGACTATGACGTTCGGACACACCATGACACTATGGTGTTCTAGGTGGCATGAGTTATGAAACAACTTTCACATTGTCTATAGTTGTATGCCAAACTCGTAACTCAGATATTCACCTCCACGATCATATCATAGGCAATTTTATCTTCTTGTCACAATGATCTTAAACTTCACTCTGAATTTGTTTGAACTTTTCAAACGTTTCAGACTTGTGTTTCATTAAGTAAAGATACTCATATATACTCAAATAATCAGTGAAGGTAAGAAAATAACGATATCCACTTCGCGCTACAACACTCAGTGGACCGCATACATCAACATGTATTATTTCCAATAAGTTACTAGCCTGCTCCATCATACTGAAAATGGGGTCTTTAGTCATCTTGCCCATGAGGCATGGTCCACATGTCTCAACCGATTCAAAACCGAATGAATCCAAAGATCCATCAGCATGGAGTTTCTTCATGGGCTTTACACCAATATGACATTTAGCATCAGTGCCATAAGTATGCGGTCTTATCACTATTAACATTGTATCCTTTGGCATCTATGTTATGAACATGTGTATTACTACGATCAAGATTTAACAAACCATTGTTACTGGGTGCATGACCATTGAAAGTATTATTCATGTAAACGGAAGAACCATTATTCTCTAACTTAAAGGAAATATGTATTGCAATAAACAAGATCTAATCATGTTCATGCTTAACGCAAACAACAAATAACATTTTATTTAGGTTCATTACTAATCCTGAAGGTAGAGAGCGTGCGATGTTGATAACATCAACCTTGGAAACATTTCCAACACACATCGTCACCTCACCCTTAGCTAGTCTCTGTTTATTACGTAGCTTTTATTTCGAGTTACTAACATTTAGCAACTGAACCGGTATCCAATACCCAGGTGCTACTAGGAGTACTAGCAAGGTACAAATCAATAAAACGTATATCAAATATACTTCTGTCGATGTTGCGAGCCTTCTTATCTACCAAGTATCTAGGGTTGATCAATTTTAGCGACCGCTCTCCTCATAATAGAAGCACTTAGTCTCGGGTTTGGGTTCAACCTTGGGTTGCTTTAGTAGAGCAGCAACTGGCATGCCATCCATGAAGTTTCCCACCTTACCCTTTCCCTTTTCGAAACTAGTGGTTGTACTAACCATCAACACTTGATGCTCCTTCTTGACATCTACCTTCACGGTGTCAAACATCGCGAATAGCTTAGGGTCATCATTTCCATCCCTGGCATAATTATAGTTCATCACCAAGTTCTAGTAGCGTAGTGACAGTGACTTGTGTTGGAAATATGCCTTGGAGGCAATAATAAATTAGTTATTATCATATTTACTTGTTCATGATAATCGTTTATTATCCATGATATAATTGTATTGATTGGAGACTTAGATACATGTGTGGATACATAGACAAAACCATGTCCGTAGTATGCCTCTTATAGACCAGCTCGCTGATCAAAGATGGTTAAGGTTTCCTAGCCATGGACATGAGATGTCATTTGATAACGGGATCACATCATTGGGAGAATGGTGTGATGGACAAGACCCAAACTACAAATGTAGCATATGATCATGTCAGTTTATTGCTACAATTTTTTGCATGTCAAGTATATGTTCCTGTGACCATGAGATCATGCAACTCACTCACACCGCAGGAGTACCTTGTGTGTATCAAACATCGCAATGTAACTGGGTGACTATAAAGGTGCTCTACAGGTATCTCTGAGCGTGTCTGTTGGGATGGCATGGATCAAGACTGGGATTTGTTACTCCGTGTGACGGAGAGGTATCTCAGGGCCCACTCGGTAATACAACATCACAACAAGCCTTGCAAGCAATGTGACTAAGTGTTAGTCATGGTATCTTGTATTACAGAACGAGTAAAGAGACTTGCTGGTAACGAGGTTGAACTAGGTATGGAGATACAAACAATCGAATCTCGGGCAAGTAACATACTGAAGAACAAAGGGAACATCATACGGGATTAACTGAATCCTTGAGATAGAGGTTCGACCGATAAAGATCTTCGTAGAATATGTAGGAACCAATATGGGCATCCAGGTCCCGCTATTGGCTATTGACCGTAGAGGTGTCTCGGTCATGTCTACATAGTTCTCGAACCCGCAGGGTCTGCACACTTAAGGTTTGGTGACGTTTTGGTAGTACAGAGTTATGAATGGTGGTGACAGAAGTTTGTTCGGAGTCCCGGATGAGATCCCCGACATCACGAGGAGATCCGGAATGGTCCGGAGGTAAAGATTGATACATAGGAAGTCCTGTTTTGGTCATCAGAAAAGTTTTGGGCTCATCGGTAGTGTACCGGGGGACCATCGGGAGGGGTATTTTCGACCCAAGAGGCTACATGGGCTGTGGGAGGGTGAATACTAGCCCTTAGTGGGCTGGTGGAAGTCCCACACAAGGCCCATGCGGCTGGGAAAGAAAAGCCCAAAAGGAAAAAGGTGGAAAAAGGCCAAAAGGACCAAATAAGGAAGGAGTCCTAATCCTACTAGAAGTGGAGGAGGAGGACTCCTCCCTCCTGGTTTGGCCGAACCATAGGGTTGGCCCCTTGAGGGACAAGACTCCTCCTCCCCTCCTCCTATATATACTAGTGGTTTTGCAGGGTTTTGCACAAGATTTTCTGCCACGTGCTACCCTCTCCTCTAGTGCATAGTTTCGCCTCTAGATAAGTTTTCTGGAGTGCTTAGGCAAAGCCCTACCGGAATAGCTCCACCACCATCTCCGGAGTGCCGTCACGCTGACGGAGAACTCTTCTACCTCTCTGCTCCCTCTTGCTGGATCAAGAAGGCGGAGATCGTCATCGAGCTGTACATGTGCCGAACGCGGAGGTGCCCTCCGTTCGGCGCTAGATCGGAAGGACCTTGATCAAGATTGCGAGACGGATCATGATGAGTTCGCGAGACGGATCGTGATAAGTTCGCAGGACGGATCGTGATTGGATCGCGGGACGGATCGTGATGAGATCGCGGGACGCTCGGCGACTTGGATCGCGAAGATGTTCGACTACACCAGCCACGTTTCTTAATGCTTCCCGCTTAGCGATCTACAAGGGTATGTAGATCCACTCTCGCTCTCGTAGATGCTCATCACCATGGTAGGTCTTGCGTGAACGTAGGAAACTTTTTTGTTTCCCATGCAATGTTCCCCAATAGTGGCATCATGAGATAGGTCTATGTGTAGATGAGATCTCGAGTAGAACACAAAGAGTTTGTTGGCGTTGATGCTTAGATTGCTTACTCCCTTGGTCGTGTTTTGGTTCAGCGGTATTGTGGGATGAAGCGTCCCGGACCAACCTTACTCGTACGCTTATGAGAGACCGGTTCCATCGACTGATGTGTAACTTCGTTGCACAAAGATGGCTGGCGGGTCTCTGTTTCTCCTACTTTAGTTGGATCGGATTCGACTAAGGCGGTCCTTGAGAAGGTTGAAAAGCAACTTATGTATCACCGTTGTGCTTTATGCGTAGGTGAGAATTGTTCTTGTTAGATACCCGTAGCAGCCACGTAAAACATGCAACAACAATTAGAGGACGTCTAACTTGTTTTTGTAGGGTATGTTGTGATGTGATATGGCCAATTACATGATGTGACATATGTGATGTACGAGATGATCATTTGTTGTATAGAATATCATGACTTGCATGTCGATAAGTACGGCAACCGGAAGGAGCCATAGGGTTGTCTTTAATTATTGTATGACCCGCATGTCAATCATTAAGCGTTACGTAATGCTTTGCTTTATCGCGAAACGGTAGCAATAGTAGTACAAGCATGATGGGCGCGACAACCCCGATGGCGACACGTTGATTGAGATCAAGATGATGGAGATCATGGTGTCGTGTCGGTGACGATGGAGATAATGCCGGTGCTTTCAAGATGGAGATCAAAGGCACAAGTTCATGGCCATATCATGTCACTTATGATTTGCATGTGATGTTAATCCTTTTATGCACCTTGTTTTGCTTAGGACGACAGTAGCATTATAAGGTGATCCCTCACTTAAATTTCAAGATGAATTGTGTTCTCCCCGAGTGTGCAATATTGCGAAAGTTCGTCGTGTCGAGACACCACGTGATGATCGGGTGTGATAGACTCTACGTTCACATACAATGGGTGCAAGCCAGTGTTGCACATGCAGAACACTCGGGTTAAACTTGATGAGCCTAGCAAGTAAAGACATGGCCTCGAAGCACAAGAGACCGAAAGGTCAAACATGAGTCATATAGTAGATATGATCAACATGATCATGTTCACCATTGAAACCACCTCAACTCACGTGATGATCGGACTTGAGTTGGTGAATTTTGATCATGTATCACTCGAATGACCGGAGGGATGTCAATTTGAGTGGGAGTTCTTCAGTAATATGATTAATTGAACTCATTATCATGAACATAGTCAGTAGTGTCTTTGCAAAATTATGTTGTAGATTACTTGCTCGTGCTGTAGCTCCCTTGAATTTTTTTAAATGTTCCTAGAGAAATAGAGTTGAAAGATGATGGTAGCAATATTGCGGACTGGGTCTGTGATCTGAGGATTGTCCTCATTGCTGCACAGAAGGCTTATGTCCTTAATGCACCGCTCGATGTGCCAACCCCTCTAGCATCGTCTGTAGATGTTGTGAACATCTGACAGGCACGTTCTGGTGACTACTTGATAGTTTAGTGCGTCATGCATTATGACTTAGAATTGAGGCTCCAAAACGTTTTGAACATCACCGAACATATGAGATGTTCTAAGAGCTGAAATTAGGATCTCAGGCTCGTGCCCGTGTTGCAAGATATGAGATCTCCAACAAGATTATTTGCCTGCAAGATGAAAGAGAATAGCTCAATCGTTGAGCATGTGCTCAGATTGTCTGGGTGCTACAATCGCTTGAATCGAGTGGGAGTTGATCTTCCAGATAAGATAGTGATTGATATAGTTCTCCAAGTCACTGTCACTAAGCTACTAGAACTTGGTGATGAACTATAAAATGCCAGGGATAAAAATAATGATCCCTGAGTTGTTGGTGATGTTTGACACCGTGAAGGTAGAAATCAAGAAGGAGTGTCAAGTGTTGATGGTTAGTCAAAACCAGTAGTTTTGAGAAGGGCAGGAGCAAGGAGGGAAACTTCATGGATAGCAAGTCTGTTCCTGCTCCAGTGAAGCAACCCAAAGTTGAACCCAAACCCGAGACTAAGTGCTTCGATTATGAGGAGAGCGGTCGCTGAAGTGGAACAACCCTAGATACTTGGTAGATAAGAAGGCTGGCAACGTCAACAGAAGTATATTTGATATGCGTGTTAATGATGTGTACCTTGCGAGTACTCCTAGTAGCACCTGAGTATTGGATACCGGTTCGGTTGCTAAATGTTAGTAACTCAAAATAAAAGCTACAGAATAAATGGAGAACTAGCTAAGGGTGAGGTGACGATGTGTGTTGGAAATGTTTCCAAGGTTGATGTGATCAACATCGGACGCTCTCTCTACCTTTGGGATTAGTGATGAACCTAAATAAATGTTATTTGGTATTTTGCGTTGAGCATGAACGTGATTAGATCGTGTTTATTGCAACACGGTTATTCATTCAAATTATAGAATAATGGTTATTATAGCGACCCGACCTGAAAGGTCAAGTCTCCGGTGTTTCCGTACCATCCCAAGATCATGCTGGTACACACACAGTACATCAATGTATATATCAAAGGGAAATCACACAGCATTATATTAATCGAAATCTCATATCGAGTCCTTTATTACAATAATATTACAATAAAGTGGCCAAAGGCCAACTCATGAGAATATCTAAATCTTGCGGAAGCGTCGACGGTAGATGAGTCCATCCGACTCCAAGGGCATCTCACTGAGCATAGAACGCGTCCTCACTCCTGGTCGGAAAAATACTCTGCAACATGATATGTTGCAGCCGTGTAGGTCAGCATATGGAATATGCCGGCAAAGTCACAAGAGAGGGGTGAAAATAATCAGCTAGTCTATATGCTTATATGGCAGGTGGTGGTGTAAGTTTTGCGTAAAGCCAATTTTTCCTACATCAAGAAAAGGGGCTAAGCAAAATATTACTAAGTTGGTTGATTAATGAGATGGTTCCACCAACCAGTTCTCATACCCAAAATTGTTAATACCCACATCATCATATTAATTGTGTTGAGAGTTCCGGAAGTTCCAATTCCTTTGGCTCAAGTCGTCCATGACCGTGGACACGGCTAATCGATTAGGTTTGGAATACTCTGCAGAGTTTTGCACACGTTCCCCACAAGATTTGGTCGCCTCCGTTTGGTTTCTCGCACTTCAGGGTGTTTGAGAAACGGATGACCAAAACATGGTCTTCCAAAGGGTTTCCCTGCGACTCTGTCGGTGCCCATCCTTTCCTACCGTTCTTCTACCTCTCGTAGCACCGCCTGTCCAGGGTCACCACGATATCCGACCAAGCCAGAGCCCATAATGACTTGTGGCTGTGCAGGTAAGCCTTGGGTTTTAAAGCATCCATCCATCTCTTTGTGCCTGGGTGGACCTTTCCGCGTGAATACTGGCCATCTCCAGCATCACCTAGGCAAATCCACTGGTTTCTCCAGGGTGCCGTTCAACCATCATCCACCCAGAGGTATGTTGAAAACTCGGAGTCTTAAATCTTGATCATTATGTAGGTCTTGAAATTATTAACTCTCTCAACTCTCATGAATCACACAACCAACCCCGTCTACTAATAGCATAGCAAAAGGTAAAAACAACGTTTCCCGGGGCCAATGTGTCAAAGAGGTTGAGGGGGGGTACCTACCACATGATACTACAACAATGTAACCAAGTTTCCAACTAACCTATCTTGCATGCAACTTGGGAGATGGTAGAACTAATGCATATAAAACATGGATAAAACATGATCAAAGTGACTTGCCTGATTGATGATCTTCGTACGTGAGTGACTCTAAGTAACAAGCTTCGCACTCCGGATAATCTAATGAAGCAAACAAACACTCAAATAAGCATACTACAAAATAACTACTCATATCATTCAGCAAAGAAGTACTAAACAATCAAGGCAAACAATGCACAAAAGTCTCTAGCAAGAAAAACACACAAAGTTTTGTTTTTCAAAAGGAGATGATGAAAACACTACTACATAATAAAACTATTTTGAAATAGCAAGACAATTGTTGACATCAAGGCAACAATAGAATATTTTATTATTAAACAAAGAAAATCAATTTAAGTTTGTTGGGAAAACTTTAGTAAAGTTTATAAAAGTTTTGATAAACACTATATGAATCAACTATAGTTGCACTAACAAAAGAAATGAAAAACTAACTTATTATTTATTAGTAAAACATGTTCTTGATAGAAATAGTTTACTACTAAATCTGTCTTAGAAAACAGAAACAAAATATACAAAACTTTGTTTGAAAGCAAAACTATTACTAGTTAGTTGTTTTAGTCAAATTAAGCCTATTTGAAAATGTGTTATGATTCCTATGTTAATGAGAATAAAGATAAGCAAATTTATATTTTTTTTAACAGTAAGTGAAAACACTAAATGTTTACTAACAGAACCTAATAAACAAATAAAACCAAATCTAAATTTAAACTAATAAAATTAAGTTTATAAAACTATATTATAATACTAGACAGATTCTGTTTTTTTTTGTTAAAACACTAATCAAATATATCCTGAAAATCCTCAAACTAAACATGAAGGTAGTCCTAACCAATATCAAACAGTAGCAAAAAGAATCATATCAAAATCTATTTTCAAACTCTAGTTATTCAGATTTGAAGATTTTGAGCAAATTTGTTTAAATTCAAATTTTATAGGTCAAATTTGAAATTTAAAAGTACAGGGTGAAACTGCATGAATAATGTGAGCTATTGCAAAAAGAATCAACTCAAAACACTAAATAGATTAAAAGATATAAGCAAAACAATTTTTAAAAACATTCTGTTAATTAAAACAAAAACAGAAAAAGAAAACTGACTTGCGACGGTCAGGGGGCTACGTGGCGCTGTACGATTGGCTAAGGGGGGTGTGCGCGCGAGTGCTACGGACGGGCGACCGATTGGTAGAGGAAAACGATTCGGATTTAAGTGGCTTCTAATCTGGGTCGTTGATTTTGGATCGGAGGGAGGGAAATGCTCACGGGGTAAGGTCGCCGGCGTCGGGGTTCTCCGGCGATTCCGGTAGCGGTGAACGCGACGGCGAGGCGCTCCGGTGGTCGGGGAAGACGGGGAAGTGGTCCGGGCGACGGCGACGGTTCTCCGGAGTCGATTGGTGGCGACGGTGGGGCGAACGGGGGTCGGAGACGGTGGCTACGCTCGACGGCGAGATCCTGTGGTGGTGGAACTCCGACGACGAATTGCGGCAGCTCCTCGACGAGGTAGGAGGGGGACTCGGGGTGAACGGATGCGGGGGAGTGGTCTGCTACTTATAGGGCGCTCGAGGGGTGCGGGGGAGGAGAGAGGAGAGAGATCCGGCAAGGGGGAAACGGTCGGCGTCGGGATCTCCGGCGCGTGCGGGGGAGGGAGACGACCGTTCGGTGTAACGGTCGGTCGGGGGTGGGGCCCGGTGTCAGTGAGAGAAGAGAGTGACCGTTGCGCGCGGTCGGCCGGCTCGTAGTAAAAGCGCGAAATAACTGCCGTGGGCCGGCCCGTTTAATACCGGAAACGGTTACCGTTACTGTTTTTCTTTAAAAAATTTCCAGAGACATTCAAATACATTTAAAGCATTCAAATCGTCTCTAAATATAGGGGTATTAGATATCAAAATTAACAGAATAATAAATGCTATTTAATGAACATTTTTATTCTGTCATTTGAACACTTTGAAAAAATAATATTTTCAGAAATTGCCTAATTATTTTTAAATCCTTTTTGCAAATATTTTCAAAATAACCCCTGGTTATTTTTGTTCAAATAATTCACCAATTTGACCCTGGTGTGGAGTGTCATGTTACTCCTCTCTTATTTTGAACATTTATCCAAAATTTCAAATAGGGGAAGGCAACATAGGGAAAAGTAGAAAGGGCTTTCAGAAAATCAGAAAAGGCATTTCAACTAACACATAAAATCAAGCAATGATGATTATAGATGCATAGCTATTTCATAACATTCCAAAATGAAATTTTGGGATGTTACAAACCTACCCACCTTAAGATGAATCTCGCCCTCGAGATTCGGGTTGGCTAGAAAATAGGTGCGGATGGTCTCTACGAAGATCTTCTTCGCGTTCCTAGGTGGCTTCTTCCTCAGTATGGTGACTCCACAAAACTTTGCAGAACTTGAGGATCTTGCTGCGGGTAACTCTGTTGGATGTCTCGAGGATTCTGACAGGCTTCTCCTCATAAGTCAGATCACTTTCAAGCTGTATGGCCTCTAGGGCCACTGTGTCTCTCAGAGGGATATCAGCCATCTCTGTATGACATTTCTTCAGCTGGGACACATGGAACACATTATGAACTTCGGATAATCCTTCTGGCAATTCCAGTTTGTATGCAACTTCGCCTCTACGTTCAAGAATTTTGTAGGGGCCTATGAATCTGGGTGCTAATTTTCCTTTAACACCAAATCTCTTGATTCCACGAAGCGGGGATACACGAAGATATGCTCTGTCTCCCACTTCATACGTCACTTCCTTGCGCTTGTTGTCAGCATAACTCTTCTGTCGAGATTGAGCTATCTTGAGTCTGTCACGAATCAACCTGACTTTCTCTTCCGAATCTTGGATAATGTCGGGACCAAAAAGTTGTCGGTCTCCAACACCATCCCACGTCAGTGGTGTTCTGCATCTCCTTCCGTATAAAGCTTCGAAAGGGGCCATCTTTAGACTGGTCTGATAACTGTTGTTGTATGAGAATTCTGCGTAAGGTAAGTTGTCATCCCAACTAGATCCATAATCTAACGCACAAGCTCTCAACATGTCTTCCAGAATCTGGTTGACCCTCTCAGTCTGTCCATCTGTCTGCGGATGAAAGGCTGTACTGAACTCTAGCCTTGTACCCAAAGTTTCATGTAACTGATGCCAAAACTTTGAGGTAAACTGTGTTCCTCTATCTGACACGATACTCCTTGGAACTCCATGCAAACATACGATTCTGGTCATATATATTTTGGCTAGCTTAGCACTGGTATAGGTGGTCTTTACCGGGATGAAATGAGCTACCTTGGTCAAGCGATCTACCACTACCCAGATGGAATCATAACCTGAACGGGTCCTGGGTAATCCTGTGATGAAATCCATACCAAGTTTTTCCCATTTCCTCTCGGGTATCTGCAAAGGTTGGAGTAACCCTGCTGGTTTCTGATGTTCTGCCTTTACTCGCTGACAAACATCACATATGGCAACATGCTCTGCAATATCTTTCTTCATACCTGTCCACCAATAACTTTCTTTCAAATCCAGATACATCTTGGTATTGCCTGGGTGTATCGAGTAAGGTGAATCGTGGGCTTCCTGAAGTATCAACTTCCTGAGCTCTGGTTCATTGGGCACATAGATTCGGTTCTCAAACCACAAAGTTCCGTGTTCATCCTCACGAAAACCTTTAGCTTTACCATTTTCCATTCTCTGTTTAATCTCAACTATCTCCTTGTCCAATTTCTGGGCTTCACGAATTCTTTCGGTCAAGGTGGACTGAATTTCCAGTGTACCAACATATCCTCTTGGAACTATCTCTAGCTTGAGCTTTCTGAGATCATCGACTAACTCTTGGGGTAATCCTCCAGCTGTGAGTGTGTTCAGATAAGTTTTCCGACTCAAGGCATCGGCTACAACATTAGCCTTACCTGGATGGTAGTGTAATCTCATGTCATAGTCCTTGATTAACTCTAACCATCTCCTCTGTCTGAGGTTCAACTCTTTCTGAGTGAAAATATATTTCAGGCTCTTATGGTCGGTGTAAACATCACAACTGTTTCCGATAAGAAAATGTCTCCAGGTCTTGAGTGCGTGCACTATGGCTGCTAGTTCCAAATCATGGGTGGCATAATTCAACTCATGAGGTCGTAGTTGTCTGGAAGCATAGGCTACAACTTTTCCATCTTGCATAAGTACTCCTCCAAGTCCTTGACGTGAAGCATCACAGTAAACCTGGAAATCCTTCCGAATATCGGGCAAGATCAATACTGGGGCTGTGACCAAACGTTCCTTTAACTCTTGGAAACTGGTTTCACATTCCTCGGTCCAAATATACTTGGATTCTTTCTTCAACAACTCTGTCATGGGCTTGGCAATCTTTGAGAAATTCTCAATGAATCTCCGGTAATAACCGGCAAGTCCGAGGAAACTGCGGATCTCCTTAACTGAGGTGGGTGACTTCCACTCGGTGACGGCTTCAACCTTAGCGGGGTCTACGGCTATTCCTTCTCCGGAAATAACATGTCCAAGGAATCCGACTTCCGTCAACCAAAACTCACATTTGCTGAACTTGGCATATAACTGATGCTCTCTCAGCTTCTCCAGAACTAAACGCAAATGTTCCTTATGCTCTTCCTCGTTCTTGGAGAATATCAGAATGTCATCGATGAACACCACGACAAACTTGTCCAAATATTCCATGAACACTTTGTTCATCAAATTCATGAAGTATGCAGGAGCATTGGTCAATCCAAAAGACATGACCGTATACTCATACAAGCCATACCTCGTGGTGAAAGCTGTTTTGGGTATATCCTGTTCACGAATTTTCAACTGGTGATACCCTGATCGAAGATCGATCTTGGAGAATACTTTGGCTCCGACTAGCTGATCAAACAAATCATTAATCATCGGCAGAGGGTACTTGTTCTTGATAGTCACCTCGTTCAAGGCACGATAGTCCACTACCATTCTCAAAGATTTATCCTTCTTCTCCACCAAAAGTACTGGGGCTCCCCAAGGTGAAGAACTGGGGCGAATATAACCTTTGTCCAATAACTCCTTAATTTGCTTCTTGATTTCTAACAGATCATTTGCGGGCATCCGATAGGGTCTCTTGGAAATTGGAGCTGTCCCTGGCTGTAGCTCTATTAGGAACTCAATTTCCCTATCTGGTGGCATTCCTGGTAATTCTTCCGGAAATACATCCAGATAATCTTTTACCACAGGTACTTCCTCCTAAACAACTCCTGTGAGGGCATTTAACCTAACACTCATACGTGTGCGTCGGGATACATACTTAATCCTCTTGTTCTCCGGGGTGGTGAGTGAAACAGACTTGCTAGGGCAATCAAGATTTCCTTCATACTTGGTCATCCAATCCATGCCTAGGATTACATCCAGTTCTTGTGACTCTAAGATGATGAGGTCGGTGGGAAAACCATGATTTCCTATATTGAGTTTCAAGGCATGGCATCCTATCCCTGCCATCATCATACCTCCTGGAGAACTAACCTTAATGGGCTGACTAAGGGTTTTGGTGAGCAAACCATACTTATCCACAACTACCCTTGATATGAATGAATGAGTTGCACCAGAATCAAAAAGTACTGTAACAGGACGTGAATGCAATAAAAACTTACCAACCACAGTCTCGGGTTGATCATAGACTTCTTCCACGTCGATGTGATTCACTTGAGCACGGGGAAACGGATTGGGTTTTTTGGCTGCGGAGTTGCCGTTTCCATTGCTTTGCTTGCTCTGGGGACACTCAGTAGCATAGTGCCCTGTCTTCTGACACTTGAAACAGGTAATGTGACTCAGATCCTTCTGAGTAGGAACTTGACGGTGCTGGTTGTTGTTCCCATTCCCATTGTCACTCTTGAAGTTACCATGGTGGGGACGGTTGTTCCCATTTCCTCCATGATTGTGGCTTCCATGGTTGTGCACAGCATGAGTGTGCTTTCCAAACTTACCGGTTCCTGATCCGGCATTCCCGGAGTACGGGGAGTAGCGGGGCTTCTGATGAGTTCGAGAGTTGAACTTCCCCTGAGTGTACTTCCTCTTGCAGTTCTCAATCTGCTGCTGTTTACCTTCCAGAATAAGTGCCTTATCCACCAGCTCTTGGTAGTTGTTGAAATTAGCCACTACCAGCTGTATGCTGAACTCATCATTGAGTCCTTCCAGAAACTTTTCTTGCTTGGCCGCATCATCGACCACATCTCCTGGGGCATAACGGGCCAACATGCTGAACTCTTTCACATATTGGGCCACAGAGCGATTACCCTGGCGCAAATTGCGAAACTCGCGCTTCTTCAGACTCATGGCTCCAGCTGAGACATGTGCGGTGCGAAAAGCAAGCTTGAATTGCTCCCAAGTCACATCTGCAATAGGATATGTGGTGGTGTAATTCTCCCAGCATGATGCTGCTGGTCCTTCCAGTTGATGTGCGGCAAATCGCACTTTCTCAGCGTCAGTGCATCCAGCGGTGACAAGTTCTCTCTCCATCTTGCGGAGCCAGTCATCTGCCACAATGGGCTCAGTGCTGCTGGAGAAAGTTGGAGGGTTCAACCTCAGAAAACGGGTGAGATTGTCAGTCTGGGGTGGATGGTGGTTGTAGTTGTTGTTGTTCTGATTGTTGGTCTGATTCTGAATCAATAACTGCATCAGTGCATTCTGCTGCTGAAGAAGTTGTGTGAGTTCCGGCGGAAAAGTGAAGTCGGTCTCACGTCGTGGAGGCATCTTGCTGTTTTCAGAGGGATGAGAATTAGAATAGAACAAAGGTCTAGAAGAAATTCACTACCCATATGCAATGCAACAAACATATCACACCAAACACTCATTCATTTATTCAATCAATGTCAAACATCAGGAATACAAATCTCAAACAACTAAGCATCGACCTACGCTTTAACGACGAAAATAAAAGATACATTGGAGGGCATAACTAATGTTTTTCCTCAGAAGTGCATAGTCGTAGGTTCTCCGGTGGTGCTTTCCTCATAGTCTTCATCGTCGCTGATGAAGGGTGCCATGTCTCCTTCGGGGTGAAGGTTTTCCCCCATGTCTAGCTGCTCCTCCAGAGTTGCGATGCGTGCATTCTGCTCATCAATCCTCTCTAGGAAGTCCTTCACTTCATGCTCATGTTCATAGTTGTCCTCTCGCAGATCAGCTTCAAGGTCCAGCTCGCGGTTCATCAGATTCTTGATTGTCTTCGTATCAGCACGAACTCGAAGCTCCAGAGTCCTGATATGAGTCTCCAGGGTCTGGATATAGGAAATAGTGGTGTCTGCAGTGGGAGGAGTTATGATGTTTCCATTGGCATCTCTGCGACAAACCATGCTGAGTCCTGGTCAAATGGTTCCACCTCTGTATTCCTCCTGAATTCGTCCAAGGGCACGATGAATGGCCATGTCTCTCCCAAGTATCCAACTGGGTGCCACGAACTTGAGGTCGATGGGTTCCTTCCAATTCCCAAAGGTCTTCCCTGGGATGTGCACCTCGATCTTGTAGCGTCCATCTTGGGGAAATGACATGATAGGAATACCGGTGATGCTCGGCAAAGCAATCCTTACGTCCTTGACGATCCTCATCAGCTCCTTACTAAAGGGCATCGTTGCGTCAGGCTGGCAAAACTCCGTGATCAACACTGGGATGAAGGTGGCCATCTATAAATTTTTGAAATAATCGGGGAGAAATCAGAAACGAATAGATGAGAGTATAAGATATTTAAAGACAAAGAGAAACAATCCTAAGGCTTTCCAATCCTAGAGGTTACGTCCTACGGTCAGCGTGTGCTCTGATACCATTTCTATAGCGACCCGACCTGAAAGGTCAAGTCTCCGGTGTTTCCGTACCATCCCAAGATCATGCTAGTACACACACGGTACATCAATGTATATATCAAAGGGAAATCACACAGCATTATATTAATCGAAATCTCATATCGAGTCCTTTATTACAATAATATTACAATAAAGTGGCCAAAGGCCAACTCATGAGAATATCTAAATCTTGCGGAAGCGTCGACGGTAGATGAGTCCATCCGACTCCAAGGGCATCTCACTGAGCATAGAACGCGTCCTCACTCCTGGTCGGAAAAATACTCTGCAACATGATACGTTGCAGCCGTGTAGGTCAGCATATGGAATATGCCGGCAAAGTCACAAGAGAGGGGTGAAAATAATCAGCTAGTCTATATGCTTATATGGCAGGTGGTGGTGTAAGTTTTGCGTAAAGCCAATTTTTCCTACATCAAGAAAAGGGGCTAAGCAAAATATTACTAAGTTGGTTGATTAATGAGATGGTTCCACCAACCAGTTCTCATACCCAAAATTGTTAATACCCACATCATCATATTAATTGTGTTGAGAGTTCCGGAAGTTCCAATTCCTTTGGCTCAAGTCGTCCATGACCGTGGACACGGCTAATCGATTAGGTTTGGAATACTCTGCAGAGTTTTGCACACGTTCCCCACAAGATTTGGTCGCCTTCGTTTGGTTTCTCGCACTTCAGGGTGTTTGAGAAACGGATGACCAAAACATGGTCTTCCAAAGGGTTTCCCTGCGACTCTGTCGGTGCCCATCCTTTCCTACCGTTCTTCTACCTCTCGTAGCACCGCCTGTCCAGGGTCACCACGATATCCGACCAAGCCAGAGCCCATAATGACTTGTGGCTGTGCAGGTAAGCCTTGGGTTTTAAAGCATCCATCCATCTCTTTGTGCCTGGGTGGACCTTTCCGCGTGAATACTGGCCATCTCCAGCATCACCTAGGCAAATCCACTGGTTTCTCCAGGGTGCCGTTCAACCATCATCCACCCAGAGGTATGTTGAAAACTCGGAGTCTTAAATCTTGATCATTATGTAGGTCTTGAAATTATTAACTCTCTCAACTCTCATGAATCACACAACCAACCCCGTCTACTAATAGCATAGCAAAAGGTAAAAACAACGTTTCCCGGGGCCAATGTGTCAAAGAGGTTGAGGGGGGGTACCTACCACATGATACTACAACAATGTAACCAAGTTTCCAACTAACCTATCTTGCATGCAACTGGGGAGATGGTAGAACTAATGCATATAAAACATGGATAAAACATGATCAAAGTGACTTGCCTGATTGATGATCTTCGTACGTGAGTGACTCTAAGTAACAAGCTTCGCACTCCGGATAATCTAATGAAGCAAACAAACACTCAAATAAGCATACTACAAAATAACTACTCATATCATTCAGCAAAGAAGTACTAAACAATCAAGGCAAACAATGCACAAAAGTCCCTAGCAAGAAAAACACACAAAGTTTTGTTTTTCAAAAGGAGATGATGAAAACACTACTACATAATAAAACTATTTTGAAATGGCAAGACAATTGTTGACAGCAAGGCAACAATAGAATATTTTATTATTAAACAAAGAAAATCAATTTAAGTTTGTTGGGAAAACTTTAGTAAAGTTTATAAAAGTTTTGATAAACACTATATGAATCAACTATAGTTGTACTAACAAAAGAAATGAAAAACTAACTTATTATTTATTAGTAAAACATGTTCTTGATAGAAATAATTTACTACTAAATCTGTCTTAGAAAACAGAAACAAAATATACAAAACTTTGTTTGAAAGCAAAACTATTACTAGTTAGTTGTTTTAGTCAAATTAAGCCTATTTGAAAATGTGTTATGATTCCTATGTTAATGAGAATAAAGATAAGCAAATTTATATTTTTTTTAACAGTAAGTGAAAACACTAAATGTTTACTAACAGAACCTAATAAACAAATAAAACCAAATCTAAATTTAAACTAATAAAATTAAGTTTATAAAACTATATTATAATACTAGACAGATTCTGTTTTTTTTGTTAAAACACTAATCAAATATATCCTGAAAATCCTCAAACTAAACATGAAGATAGTCCTAACCAATATCAAACAGTAGCAAAAAGAGTCATATCAAAATCTATTTTCAAACTCTAGTTATTCAGATTTGAAGATTTTGAGCAAATTTGTTTAAATTCAAATTTTATAGTTCAAATTTGAAATTTAAAAGTACAGGGTGAAACTACATGAATAATGTGAGCTATTGCAAAAAGAATCAACTCAAAACACTAAATAGATTAAAAGATATAAGCAAAACAATTTTTAAAAACATTCTGTTAATTAAAACAAAAACAGAAAAAGAAAACTGACTTGCGACGGTCAGGGGGCTACGTGGCGCTGTACGATTGGCTAAGGGGGGTGTGCGCGCGAGTGCTACGGACGGGCGACCGATTGGTAGAGGAAAACGATTCGGATTTAAGTGGCTTCTAATCTGGGTCGTTGATTTTGGATCGGAGGGAGGGAAATGCTCACGGGGTAAGGTCGCCGGCGTCGGGGTTCTCCGGCGAGTCCGGTAGCGGTGAACGCGACGGCGAGGCGCTCCGGTGGTCGTGGAAGACGGGGAAGTGGTCCGGGCAACGGCGACGGTTCTCCGGAGTCGATTGGTGGCGACGGTGGGGCGAACGGGGGTCGGAGACGGTGGCTACGCTCGACGGCGAGATCCGGTGGTGGTGGAACTCCGGCGACGAATTGCGGCAGCTCCTCGACGAGGTAGGAGGGGGACTCGGGGTGAACGGATGCGAGGGAGTGGTCTGCTACTTATAGGGCGCTCGAGGGGTGCGGGGGAGGAGAGAGGAGAGAGATCCGGCAAGCGGGAAACGGTCGGCGTCGGGATCTCCGGCGCGTGCGGGGAGGGAGACGACCGTTCGGTGTAACGGTCGGTCAGGGGTGGGGCCCGGTGTCAGTGAGTGAAGAGAGTGACCGTTGCGCGCGGTCGGCCGGCTCGTAGTAAAAGCGCGAAATAACTGCCGTGGGCCGGCCCGTTTAATACCGGAAACGGTTACCGTTACTATTTTTCTTTAAAAAATTTCCAGAGACATTCAAATACATTTAAAGCATTCAAATCGTCTCTAAATATAGGGGTATTATATACCAAAATTAACATAATAATAAATGCTATTTAATGAACATTTTTATTCTGTCATTTGAACACTTTGAAAAAATAATTTTGTTCAGAAATTGCCTAATTGTTTTTAAATCCTTTTTGCAAATATTTTCAAAATAACCCCTGGTTATTTTTGTTCAAATAATTCACCAATTTGACCCTGGTGTGGAGTGTCATGTTACTCCTCTCTTATTTTGAACATTTATCCAAAATTTCAAATAGGGGAAGGCAACATAGGGAAAAGTAGAAAGGGCTTTCAGAAAATCAGAAAAGGCATTTCAACTAACACATAAAATCGAGCAATGATGATTATAGATGCATAGCTATTTCATAACATTCCAAAATGAAATTTTGGGATGTTACAGTTATTCTGTTTACATGAATAATACCTTCAATGGTCATGCACCCAGTGAGAATGGTTTGTTGAATCTTGATCATAGTAATACACATGTTCATAACATTGATGCCAAAAGATACAAAGTTAATAATGATAGTACCACATACTTATGGCACTTCCGCTAAATGTCATATTGGTATAAATCACGTGAAGAAACTCCATGTTGATGGATCTTTGGACTCATTCGATTTAGAATCGGTTGAGACATGCGAACCATGCCTCTTGGGCAAGATGACTAAGGACCCCGTTTTCCGGATTGATGGAGCGGGCAAGTGATTTATTGGAAATGATGCATGTTGATGTATGCAATCCAATGAGTCTTGTAGCGTGTGGTGGATATCGTTATCCTCTTACCTTCACCGATGATTTGAGTATATATAGTGTATATTTACTTAATGAAACACAAGTCTGAATCGTTTGAAAGGTTCAAGCAAATTCAGAGTGAAGTTTAAGATCATCGTGACAAGAAGAAATGTCTGCAATATGATCGTGGAGGTGAATATCTGAGTTACGAGTTTGGCATACAACTTTAGACAATGTGAAAGTTGTTTCACAACTCACGCCACCTGGAACACCATAGTGTGATGGTGTGTTCGAACGTCATAGTCGTGCTCTATTGGAAATGATGCGTGCTATGATGTCTCTTATCGTTTTGCTACTATAATTTTGGGGGTATGCATTAGAGACAACTACATTCACTTTAAATAGGGCACCATCTAAATCTGTTGAGAGGACACCGTGTGAATTATGGTTTGATAAAAACCAACAACTTGGAGAACTATATCAATCACTATCTTATCTGGAAGATCAACTCCCACTTGATTCAAGTGAGTGTAGCACCCAGACAATCTGAGCACATGCTCAACGATTGAGCTATTCTCCTTCATCTTGCAGGCAATGAATCTTGTTGGAGATCTCATATCTCACAACACGGGAAAGACCCTGAGATTCCATTTTCAGCTCGTAGAACATCTCATATGTTCTGGGACGTTCAAAACGTTTTGGAGCCTTAGTTCTAAGACGTAATGCATGACGCATTGAACTATCAAGTAGTCATCAGAACGTGCCTGTCAGATGTTCACAACATCTACAGACGACACTAGAGGGGGTGGCGCACCGAGCGGTGCATTAAGGACATAAGCCTTCTGTCCAGCAATGAGGACAATCCTCAGATCACGGAGCCAGTCCGCAATATTGCTACCATCATCTTTCAACTCTATTTCTCTAGGAACATATAAAAATTCAAGGGAGCTACAGTGTGAGCTAGTAATCTAACACATAATTTGCAAAGGCACTACTGACTATGTTCATGATAATGAGTTAATTTAATCATATTACTTAAGAACTCCCACTCAAATTGACATCCCTCCGGTGATTCGAGTGATACACGATCCAAATTCCCAACTCAAGTCCAATCATCACGTGAGTTGAGGTGGTTTCAATGGTGAACATCATCATGTTGATCATATCTACTGTATGACTCATGTTTGATCTTTCGGTCTCTTGTGTTCCGAGGCCATGTCTATACATGCAAGGCTCGTCAAGTATAACCCGAGTGTTCTGCACGTGCAACACTGGCTTGCACCCATTGTATGTGAACATAGAGTCTATCACACCCGATCATCACGTGGTGTCTTGGCACAACAAACATTCGCAACGGTGCAAAATTGGGGAGAACACAATTGATCTTGAAATTTGAGTGAGGGATCACCTTATAATACTATCGTCATCCTAAGCAAAATAAGGTGCATAAAAGGATTAGCATCATATGCAAATCATAAGTGACATGATATGGCCATGAACTTGTACTTTTGATCTCCATCCATAAAGCACCGGCATGGTCTCCATCATCAATGGCATCACACCATGATCTCCATCATCTTGATCTCCCTCAACGTGTCACCATCGGGGTTGTCGCTCCCACCATGCTCATACTACTATTGCTACCACTTAGCGATAAATTAACACATTACATAGCGCTTAATGATTGACACACAGGTCATACAATAATTAAATACAACCCTATGGCTCCTGCCTGTTGCCGTACTCATCGACATGCAACTCGTGATATTCTAGAAAATACATGATCATCTCATACAGCACATATATCTTATCATGTAATTGGCCATATCACATCATGACATACCCTGCAAAAACAAGTTAGACGTCCTCTAATTGTTGTTGCAAGTTTTACGTGGCTGCTATGGGTATCTAGCAAGAAACATTCTCCCCTACGCATAAACTACAACGGAGATACTCAAATTGCTATTCAACCTTCTCAAGGATCGCCTTTGTCGAATCCGATCCAACTAGGGTAGGAGAGATAGACACCCGCCAGCCATCTTTGTGCTACAAAGTTACACATCAATCGATGTAACCGGTCTCTCATAAGCGTCCGAGTAAGGTTGGTCCGGGCCGCTTCATCCCACAATACCGCTGAACCAAAACACGACCAAGGGAGGAAGCAATCTAAGCATCAACGCCCACAAACTCCTTTGTGTTCTACTCGAGATCTCATCTACACATAGACCTAGCTCTGATACCACTGTTGGGGAACGTTGCATGGGAAACAAAAAATTTCCTACACACATGCAAGATCTATCCATGGTGATGAGCATCTACGAGGGGGAGAGTGGATTTACATATCCTTGTAGATCGCTAAGCGGGGAGCGTTAAGAAACATGGTTAATGTAGTCAAACGTCTTCTCGATCCAAATCGCCAAGTGTCCCGTGATCCCATCATGATCCTTCTCGCAATCCAATCATGATCCGTCCTGCGATCCCATCACGATCCGTCCCACAATCAACTCACGAATTGTCTCGCGATCTTGATCGCGGTCCTTCCGATCTAGCACCGAACGGACGGCGCCTCCGCGTTCAGCACATGTACAACTCGATTACGATCTCTTCCTTGTTGATCCATCAAGATCGAGAGGAGAGGTAGATGATTTATCCTCCATCACAACGGCATGGTGGTGGTGGTGGTGGAGCTATCCCTGCAGGGCTTTGCCAAGCACAACCGAGATGATCTAGTGGAGAACAGATCTAGCGGAAGAAGAGGGTAGCACGTGGCAATTAGGGTTAGCTCTTCCCTCTAAGTCCTCTAGTATATAGAGGAGAGGAGGCAGGTTCAAAACCTAAAGGTTTGGTCAAAATTGGAGGTGGATGAGTCCTACTCCAATCCTATTAGGAGTAGGATTCCTCCTTTCCAGTTGGAAACACTTTCCACCTGTCCACCTTTGGATTTTTTTTCCTTCTCAAACCTCATGGGCTTTAGTGGAGGCTTTGGCCAGCCCACTTGGGGCTGGTTTGTCTCCTCCCACAGACCATGAGGCCCCTTGGGGCGTGACACCCCTCCCGATGGTCCCCCGATACCCTCCCGGCACTCCCGGTATACTATCGATGAGCCCAAAACATTTCCGGTGACCAAAGCAGGACTTCGTATATATCAATCTTTGACTCCGGACCATTCTGGAGATTCTCGTGACGTCCAAGATCTCATCCGGGACTCCAAACAACCTTGGGTCACCATCATACATAACTTTATACTACCGAAACGTCACCGAACCTTAAGTGTGCGGACCCTGCGGTTCGAGAACTATGTAGACATGACCGAGACAGCTATATGGTCAATAACCAATAGTAGGACCTAGATGCCCATGTTGGTTCCTACATATTCTACGAAGATCTTTATCGGTTGAACCTCTATGTCAAGGATTCAGTTAATCCCGTATGTTGTTCCCTTTGTCCTTCGGTATGTTACTTGCCCGAGATTCGATCGTCGGTATCTCTATACCTAGTTCAATCTCGTTACTGGCAAGTCTCTTTACTCGTTGCGTAATACAAGATCCCGTGGCCAACTCGTCACATTGCTTGCAAGGCTTATAGTGATGTTGTATTACCGAGTGGGCCCTGAGATACCTCTCCATCACACGGAGTAACAAATCCCAGTCTTGATCCATGCCAACCCAACAGGCACCCTCGGAGATACCTGTAGAGCACCTTTATAGTCACCCATTTACGTTGCGACGTTTGATACACACAAGGTACTCCTCCGGTGTCAGTGAGTTGCATGATCTCATGGTCATAGGAACAAATACTTGCATGCAGAAAACTATAGCAATAAACTGACACGATCATATGCTATGTTTATAGTTTGGCTCCTGTCCATCACATCATTCTCCTAATTATGTGATCCCTTTTATCAAATGAAATCTCATGCCCATGGCTAGGAAACCTTTACCATCTTTGATTAACGAGCTAGTCTATTAGAGGCATACTAGGGACATGGTGTTGTCTACGTATCCACATATGTATGTGAGTTTCTGATCAATACAATTCTAGCATGGATAATAAACTATTATCATGAACAAGGAAATATGATAATAAATGATTTATTATTGCCTCTAGGGCATATTTCCAACATCTAGTCGATAGTAGCCTTGGTGATCCTGAAGAACTAAGTCAGGAGCTAGCAATGCTCGTGAGGAAATTCCAGACGTTCACAAGGAAAGGTGGATTTGGAAAGTCATCAAAAGGTGGCTTGAGGAAATCAGATTCCTCATATGACTACGGGAAGAGAACTTGTCACAAATGCAAGAATTCTAGTAAGTTCATCTCTGACTATCCTCTCTAGGAAAAAGAATAAAAGAAGAAGAAGAAGTACAGAGATGAGAGTTCTGATGACTTGAAGAAAAAGAAGAAATCTTCAAAGTCCTCATCTGCAAAGTCCTCATCTGCAAAGTCCTCATCTTCAAAGTCCTCAATGCACAAGAATAATAGTTCCAGAAAGGCTCGGGCTTTCATTGGCAAGGAAATGGACTCAGAAGAAGAATCTGAAGAATATGAAGAAGAGGAAGAATCTAAGGTGGAATTTGAATCTGGTGTCTCCAGCCTCGCTCTTGCTACTGCTTTCGTCAGCAAGTCCATCTTCAATGATGAAGAAAACGACTAATCCAATGACTCTGATGTCAACAATGATGATTATGCCCCCACCTTTTGCTTCATGGCTAAAGGTTCCAAGGATGAACCTCCAAAAGCTATTGAGTGGGTCCTCGATAGTGGATGCACAAACCACATGACTTGTGACAAGAATCTACTGATGAACTTGCAACTTGCTCCATCTCATCTGAACCATATCACCTACACAGACAAAGGAAAAAGCAAGGTATTGGTCTAGGTTAGGTTGCAATCTCAAAGGACCGAACCATGGATAAGGTGATGCTTGTTGAATCACTCAGGTTCAACCTTATGTCTGTCTCAATGCTCCGTGATCTTGATATGGTTGTCGTATTTGGAAAATATCGTTGTATTGTCATCATGGAATCTGACAATTCGAAATTCTTTGAAGGCTTTAGGAGAGGAGACTTGTATATTGTTGATTTCTCTACAGGTCCTTAGCCTGCCACATGCCTACTTACAAAGTCCTCAGAAGGCTGGCTGTGGCATTGACGACTTGGACGTGCTGGTATGAGGAACTTGCACACAATCGTGAAGAAAAAGCACGTTATTGGCATTGAAGGTCTCAAATTCCTCAAGGACCACCTTTGTGGTGCATGTCAGTCTAGGAAGATGACCAGATCCAAGCATCCCTTGAAAACAATCATGACCATGACTCGACCCTTTGAATTGCTTCAGATGGATCTCTTTGGCCCCAATCATTACTCCACACTAACAAATTCTTAAAGTTTGTATGGCTTTGTCATTGTTGATGATTACTCTCGTTACACTTGGGTGCATATTATTTTGTACAAGTCTGAAGTGCAGGATGTCTTCAGACGATTTGGTTCAAGTGCCTCCACGAACTTCGGTGTCAAGATCAAGCATATCAGGAGTGATAATGGGACTGAGTTCAAGAACTCCAATCTTGATGAATATCTTGATGAACTTGGTATTACTCATGAGTTATTTGCCCCATATACTCCTCAGCAGAATGGTGTCGTGGAGCGCAAGAACAGGACTCTTGTTGAGATGGCTCGCACCATGCTTGATGAATACAAGACTCCTCCTCGCTTCTGGCCTGAGGCAATTGATACTGCATTCCACATCATCAACAGGGTATATCTTCACAAATTCTTCAAGAAGACTTCGTATGAACTTATGACTGGCAAGAAACCCAATGTAAGTTATCTCAAAGTCTTCGGTGCAAAATGCTGGATTAGATATCCTCACCATAGTTCTAAATTTGCACTGAAAGCACATGAAGGTTTTATGCTTGGTTACGGAAAGGACTCGCACACCTACAGAGTCTTTAACACCTACCACCCCAAGGTTGTTGAAACTGTAGATGTGTAGTTCGATGAAACTGACAGCTCGCAAAGAGAGCACCTGCCTTCTGTGCTAGATGAACAGTCTCCTGAGGAATCCATTAAGCTGAAGACTACTGAAGACGTCATACCCACTGAGGAAGTCATTCCAACGAATGAAGACATTCATGCTGATACACCTGAAGAAAATAGTGCTAAAGAAAATCCTCAGCCACGTCAACCTGCTCACCCAAGAGTTGCAAATGAAGTGTAGATTGACAAAATCATCGATGACATCAATGCACTAGGTCCCCTCACTCGCTCAAGAGCTTCACATTTGACTAACTTTTGTGGGCACTTTGCTTTTGTCTCAATCATAGAGCCCACCAAAGTTGATGAAGCATTCAAGGAGCCTAAGTGGATTCAAGCTATGCAAGAGGAATTGCACCAATTCAATCTCAACAACGTGTGGGAACTTGTCAAGCGGCCAGATCCTCACAAGCATAACATCATAGTTACCAAGTGGATCTACCGCAACAAGCCAGATGAAAATGTCCTTGTGGTGAGAAATAAAGCTCGTCTTGTAGCTCAAGGATACACTCAGGTTCAAGGAATTGACTTTGATGAAACTTTTGCACCTGTTGCTAGATTTGAATCTATTCACTTATTGCTTGATTATGCTAACCATCATGATATCATCTTATATCAAATGGATGTGAAAAGTGCATTCCTCAATGGTAAGCTTGAGGAAGAAGTATATGTTGCTCAACCCCCAGGTTTTGAAGACCCTAAGCATCCTGACAAAGTCTTTAGACTCAACAAGGCGCTCTATGGCCTCAAGCAGACCCCTCAGGCATGGTACGACACTTTGAAGGAGTTCCTCATGAAGAAAGGCTTCAAACCCGGTTCACTCGATCCAACTCTTTTCACAAAATCCTATGACAATGAACTGTTCATATGCCAAATATACATAGACGTTATTATCTTTGGCTATAGTGACAAACATTATAGTGTTGAATTTGCCTATTGCTGAGTGAAGAATATCAAATGTCTATGATGGGAGAGTTGAAATTCTTCTTAGGTCTTCAAATTCGTCAGCAAGACAATGGCATCTTCATATCTCAAGAGAAATACCTCAAGGATGTTTTGAGGAAATTCGACATGCAGGATTGCAAAGGCGTCAAAACTCTAATGCCTTCAAAAGGCCACCTCTTCACTGACGAAAATGGTAAAGATTTCGATAACAAGGTATATTGCTCCATGATTGGCTCATTATTGTATCTATGTCTATCTAGGCATGCTATTATGCTGAGTGTTTGCATGTGTGCTCGATTCCAAGCAACACCAAAGGAATCACACCATAAGGCTGTGAAACATATTCTTCGATACTTAGCTCACGCACCAACGCTTGGATTATGGTATCCCAAGGGCTAAAATCTTCACCTCGTCGGATACTCTGGTGCTGACTATGCTGGAGATTGTGTGGATCTCAAGTCAACCTTAGTCACATGTTATTTCCTCGAACAATCCTTAGTCTATTAGTCCTTGAAGAAGCAGAACTGCGTGTCACTATCTACTGCTGAAGCTGAGCACATTGCTGCTGGTTCATGTTGCGCTCAGCTACTGTGGATGAAGCAAACCTCAAGGACTATGGCATCAAGGTGAAGAATGTGCCTCTCTACTACGACAACGAGAGTGCCATCAAGATTGCTTACAACCCAGTTCAGCATTCCAAGACCAAGCACATCCAGATTCGTCATCACTTTCTTCGAGATCATGTACTCAAGGGTGACATCTCCATCGACCACATCCCTACTGAAGAACAACTGTCCAACATCTTCACGAAGCCCTTGGATGAAAAGAGATTTTACAAGTTGCGGTGTGAACTAAATATCTTAGAATCTTCGAATGTTCTTTAAAAAAGGACACACATCCTAACACTTATGCAAAATTGATGACTTAGATGTGCAACACACGAAGTAACGTTTTTCTTCAATCAATGAAGAATAACCCTCTAAGGGTGAATAAATTCATGAAGAATTTGATTCTCAGAACCCTACAACAATTGTACGCGGTGTCTGAAGTCATCATTCTTATACGATGGGTCACGCCACCAACAATAGTTAAAATTCTTCAAAGTTGAGTTTTTCGTCATTTTGCAAAATTTTCAAATTTTCAAATTCCACAAAGTTTTGCAAATTCCTCAACTTTCCAAATTCATCAACTTTTCAAATTCTTCAAACTATGAAACTCATGTTCTTCATTGAATATATACATATATTTGAGTTTTTCAATGTCCTCAATAGCATTCACTTATTGCTAACTCTTCAAGTTGATTTTCATCTAAGTGAATGTGATCGGACCCATTCCCCCTCTATGCTAAACTCAACCTAGTCTGTTCACAAATTCTTCATATGCATTCTACTTTGAAACTCGTTCAAAATCTTCACTGTGTCCTGGACAGCTGAAGAATTTGTGAACGGAAACTTTAAAATTTTCACTATCAAAATTTTCAGCGTTTCCCGCTCAAACTGTTCCGATTCCCACGACTAGATAACCCATGATCCCCCACAATCGCCACTACTCGGTACGTGGGTGACACATGTTGCGTGGAGGGCAAGGGTCAGGGGCAATCTTGTCCAAAATCTTCGAACAGATTGGTTTTCACCACCGCTACAAGTACCCCTTGCCTTTCATTGTGCTCGGTTACTCCTCACTTCTAGTCTCTCCCGAGCTCAAACATAGCCCCGCCGCTAAAATCATCGTCGCTGTTGTGGAAGAGCTTCACGGCGTCAACCTCACCATCGTCGTACTCGCACCGGCTTGGTGTGGACCATGTACTCACCCACTTTATTGCCAAGGAAAAATGGAAAAGAGATCAAGCTCAGAGAGCTAAGAGGAACAGGGCTCGAAAAGAAAAATTTCTAAGGAATAACGCGATGGATTTGACTCCAAACAACTCATCACAGTTCAAACGGGAATTCGCTGCCTCTCTGAGGAACAAGACAAAAATGATGCTGAATGGAAGGGCACCAAAGTGAGATTCGTCAGGGTAGCCCAAGCTGTTGTTAAGGACCATAACTCTAGGGTTGTAGCTCGATCGCAACCACAAATTCCTCAGGCTGCTGAATCTGCTCAGCCTGCTGATGAAACTGCTCCCATAGCTGGAAAAACTCAGGCTGCTGAAGAAACTGCTAGGCTAGCTAAAGTTTTTTGCTGAGCCTAAGGAAATTGATACCACAAGGGCGATTGCATCAGTCGTGCCTAAAGCAAATGCACCACCTTCACCCTCTGTTGAAACCGGTAAATCATCAAGGGTGAAGACAATCATCCTTCCTTCTGCATTAGAAGCAAAGAAGACCAAGGCTGCGGAGAAAAAAGGCACTGAAAAGAAAAGCATCAACTTCAGTAAAGAATTTGAAGACACTTCAAAATTCTTCAATAGAACCGTCTGATGCAACTCCTATCAACTCCATGCCAGCCTATGCAATTGTGCCATTTGGTGTTGACTATGTCATCCCAAATGAGGAGGAAAAGGATCAATCTGCTGCTACCTTAGAGCAGGTTGATGAAGAAATTGAAGTGGAAGCAAATTCTTCAACTCCAAAGGTATCATCGCCCCAGCCTCAGTTGACTGCTAAAGAGGCCGGCGTTGAAGAAATTGATGAGGACGTGGACATTGGCAATACAACACCTATTATCAATGATGAATATTGGGAAGCTGCACACCCAAATTCACCAATGACCACCCCTTTGTCACAGAATCCTCAGTCCCCAGCCCAGACTAAAGAAATTCATACAGAATTTGATGAGTTGACTGCAAATGCTACTGAAAAAGTTCCAACTGCATCAGCTGAGGAAATTGCTGCTCCAACTACCACTAAGGAAACTGCTTTGCAAATTCCTTAGTCTGAAGAAGTTCCTCCTATGCGTAAGGAGATTGTGGCCCGCTGCAAGCCAAACCTTCAGCCAAAGCCAAGAATACCATTCAAAGGCTCAAAGCGCCCCAAATTCATCAAAACCAATTTCTTCAATGAGCACATTTTCTTCATTGGACCCAATCCATATGACTCATCTAGGGCTGGATGCACCAGGTTCTGGACTTCAACACAGATGAACTATTATGCATCAGTACTGTTTGACAAGAAGAAAGTCTTCGAGCACCTTCAAATTCCTCAAGCGGACATGGAAACAATCCCATCCTTCATGCCGGTAATCTCAGTTCTTCATGATGCCGGAATTCTTCCGTTATGTGTGGATATCTGCGATTGGAATGAAGAGCTAATTCTTCAATTCTATGCCACTCTGCACATCACAGGTGATGCTTCTAACATACCCTCATGGGTCTTGGACTGGATGACTGGATCCACTCACCTCACTGCTCCAGCATCCGAATTGCTTTGGTCAGTCCCAGTTCCCATTCCTGCAGAAGAAGCTCACTGCCTGTTTGATGAACCTGCTCTACCCAACCAACTGATGCAGGTGCTGATGAAGCCGCTGGCTCCTGGAAAACCTCAATAGACCACCTTCCTTGTGAAGGATTTTCTCTATGTGCCCAGGACGGTCTATCACATTCTCACTAACACCCTTTGTCCTCAGCAGGGCCACAACTGTGAAGAAGAAGAAGTGGAGGGAATCATGAAGAACATGCTATTCAACATCATTCATGGGGTTCCCATCAACTATTACGATTTCTTCATGAGGACATTGGCAAATGCAGCATTAGCCCCATTTGAACTGATGCCTTATGCTCCCTGGATCATGAAATTCATCAGATCAAGGTCTTCAGTTCCCTTCAAGGCGGACTTCCAAAATCACTTCGGCTTTCTGCCTCCGATTGAAGTCCTCAAGAACACAATATCCTTAGTTGAAGGAAAAGGCAAAGCTGTCATTGATGAAGGTACTCGTCCATTGAATGGTTAGTTTCGCAAAGCTGCATCTTACTCTACCAATGATGACATTGCTACCCAGTACTCTACTGCAAAAGCCTCAGCACAAAAACCTCGAGAGTCAGCCCCACGAGTGATGACAGATCATGAACTTCTCATAAGTCTTCATCAGAAGGTTGATCGCAATCACAAGTGGGTGAAGCATCATCTTGCTACAATTGTTCAGAACATGACTGTGATGCAGAACTCTGTGAGGAAAAATCACTACTATGTGCATGAAATCTTCGATCGCGCATGGGCCATTTTCGCACATCTCAAGACTCCCGAGGAACTTAAAGACATGGAATTTCAGAAAAACTTTGACTGGTCTAATCCTCCTCAGAAAAAAAATTCAAGAAAGTTCAAGTTCCTCAGCTGGTTACAAGTTCATATTCTTCGTCGCATGAGACGGATGAAGCTGAAGATATTGACAAAACTGTGGCAAGCCCTGCATCGACAAACGACGTCGACACCGCTGGCGCTCCTTCCTCACCAACAATATGAAATTCTTCAAGGGGCGTTAGTCCTCACTTTTTCGTCCCTTTTGGTCTTCGATGACAAAGGGGGAGAAAATTTGAGTTAGTCTTCACACGGGTCTCTATATATGGGCTGTTTGTGTTTAACTTACAACTCTTGCTCTTCTGAAGCTTTTGTTGGTTGAGTTGTAAACTTAAGTCCGATGGTGGTCTAACTCTTTTGAACTGCTTTCTGCATGCTTATTTCCTCAAGCACCTTAATGCATGCATGCTAAATTTCGTCAGACACCATTTTCATCGTGCATTTCAAATTCTTCATATCATATGTTCAAATGCGTGTATGAATTACAAGATATAGGGGGAGTTCTCCATTTTTTTAACCTGCCATGTGCATTTACAGTCCAAAGCAAATTCCTCAAATATGCACATCTTCAGGGGGGAGTTCTTATATATCTTGCACTCAAATTCCTCAAACTCAGTACTTACACTTCATATCGTTATCCTTGTTGAAAACTTAACCTATTTGTCATCAATCACCAAAAAGGGGGAGATTGTAAGTGCATCTAGTGCCCCTTAGTGATTTTGTTGTATTGAAGACTTATAGGTTAAGGAACTAATGTGTTTGTGAGTGTACACAGGCTCTATATGTCGATGAGGAGTTTGATATATTCGGAGATTACCAACCCCTAAAAATGTATGTCTTCAATTGAAGACTTTGGTGAAGACTTTGGTATTCCCTAAAGACTTTGAAAGTGAAGAAGTTGGTGTGACATTGAAGATATGAACGAGGACTATGAAGTGTGAAAACTTTTGTTTTCGTAGTTTCATTTCCTTTGTTTGAGTCATAGGGAACACTGTACTGTTAAAGGGGGCCGAGGTAATACTAAGGAAAATTTCCAGCTGATGCTCAACTGCAAAAGCCTCAACCTATCCAATCCTTCGAGTGAAGCGTTTGGAAATCACTTGCAGTTTAGTCAAGTTCTTCAATGACAGAGATGAAGTTCTTCTGTTCTCTGATGAAATCAATCTGACTAAGGTGTTAGGATTTCGCCAGTGCGAATTGCGTACAAGTGAGGAACATGATAAGCCTAAGGACTTTCATAGTTCGAAATTCCGACCGTTGTTGTGCTTAGCGACAGCTGTCCCCAATCACCTTATCCACATAATGGTCATATCATTGGGGGTATTTATGTCTTATCATGTCAGGTTGCACCGTGGCTATAAATAGCCACCCCCACAACCACTAGTTGGTTGGCTGCTCCGAGAGAGAACTGACACTTTTCATTTGAGAGCAACCCATCCTCCGAGGACTTTGAGAGAAAATCATCAGTGAGGAAAAACCCAAATCTAAACCAACAAGCCCAAATTGATTGAGCATCACTGAAGAGATTGTTCCTATGTGAAACCGATGCTTGTTACATTTGAGGACTGTGTATCCTCCAGACGGTTAGGCGTCATGGTCTAGTGCAACCTGTAGTCAATTGGGGATCACGGAGTGACCTTGGTCTAGAGCATGCAGTAGTAAATTGTGGATCGTCGGGTGACCAGTTTGTGAGGGTTTTGGAAGTCTACCCTGAAGACTTACCATGAGTGTTGGGTGAGGACTTTGTGACCTTATCTCAAGGAGAATACGGTAAGGACTGTGTGCCCTGGGACTATGTGTCCTCTGGTTTAAATACCCAGCCACTCCAAACCAGACGTACGACTGTCACAGTAGTTGGAACTGGGTCATCAAACCATTGTCTTCATCGAGCTACCTGATTCTATTTCTTCAACCCCTCTATTTCCTCGTATACTTGTTGATGAAATTGATCGTTACTATTTGAAGAATTTGACTGAAGACTTTCACAATTTCCTCACCTCAAATTCTTCAAGTTACCTTGTTCCTCACCTACTTATCCTGTATCACGCTACTTGTAATTTGTGCATGTTCATTTCATCATCATGACTATGTTGTTGCTATGTTTCTCATGCACTTGAGTACTTATTTTCCGCTGCTAGTTATTCATCAAATTTCAAATTCCTCAAGTTGAAATTCCTGAAGTGATGAATTTGTAAAAATCGCCTACTCACCCCCCTCTAGTCGATATAACGCACTTTCGAACCACTTTGAGGATGGTATAGTACTTGACACTCCTCTCATGTGCATGCATAGGTATTTTCGGAGCTTCATGGAGGATGAGGAGGAGTGCCAACACCTATGTACAACTACACCATCTGTGAGGGAAAATTGGAAGAGAAGAAGGAAGAAGAGGACTTGCAACAGCCCAGGAATTAGGGGTACAACCGGTCCACCACTGGTCCACCACCGGTCAACCACCGCTCCCCCGGTACAACCGGTCCACCACTGGTCCACCACCGGTCAACCACCGCTCCCCCGGTACAACCGGTCCACCACCACCAACAACAGCTCCAACCACGGCCAAGGTTCTGTTCTGGTGCGGTTCAAGACCGATACTACCCCGGTTGTTCCGATTGATGTCTCAAGACCGGTACAAATGGTCCAACCTCTAGTACAACTAGCCTACCTGCACGCATGGACGGGCCCGAGGCCCATGTATCCCCCCTCTCACTTAACCCTTCGAGCCTAGGACTATATAAACTCTTCCCCACCTCCATTCTAGGGTTAGCATTGGTTAGCTCATAGGTAGTTGAGCCTTGATCCTTCCACTTCCTCCTCCCATGGAGATGACCACCTCTATGTGAGAAGATCCAAGTGGATGTCAAGACCCCTCTTGCAGGGAAGATCCTCCGGGATATCAGGGCCCCATCTCCCCATGGGATTTGGGGTGAACTCTACCATGTATCCTTCTTTCCCTTTGTTGTTCATGTATCTTTGTGGATCTTCTGTGTGGTGAGTCTAGTAGACGTGTGATTGGACTTGTTCTTGAGTGTTTCCCTTGTGATTTCCCCCTCGCGTTCTTCGTGTTCTTGTGGTCCCCCCTCCAACTCGTGAAAGTTCGACACACATGGGCTTGCCCCGTATCATATTGGTATCATGAGCCACGCTGATCATGAATTTGGAGTCTCGCCCTTCATTTTCTAGCCTAATTTTGTTTGATTTCGTCCCAATTTCGAAAATTCCCCACAAAAATAGCCCCCAAAATTTTCTTGTGATTTGTTGTTCTTGTGAGTCTGTGTTGATTTTGATCTTTGGATCTGGTGTTTAGCAAGCAGATCCACTCCCCTTTGCGGCCCCATCCCTTAGTTTTTCTTTTCCCCTTCAATTTTGTCCAAAATTTCGATTTTGGTCCATCCCAAAGTTCTTCCCGTGCCCAGATCTGACAAATTTTCCGGATACGAGTGCTGCAACCGCTCTGTACAGCGGTACAACCGCCCCAACAAGCGGTGCAACTGCCCCGCCAAGCAGTGCAACCGCCCCGCCAAACGGTACTGATGGGGTTATTATCCCCAGGTATGCCAAAGCAATGGGGTAATTCCCCTCCCGCTTCAAAGAAGAACAATGCGAACCGGCTGGTCGTGGCCGGCTGGAGGATGTCCGGCACGAGCCGATGCCGGCTGGCGCTCCGGACGGCTAGTCAAGGAGCCGGCTCGACCTGCGGCCGGCTGGGCGTGGCCAGCTGCCTCTGGGCCGCCTCCACCGTTGACACTAGGACGGACATGCGATGTCCCGTCCCTCTGCGCACGGGTATGACCACACGACACGACCGGCACGACGGGCGGCCCTGTGGCTACAACGGCCGCTGACGCACCGCAGCGCATGGCTACAGTCCGGCCGTCTCAGCCGCTGACATCAGCGAGCGTGACCTGGCGAGGGAACAGTGCTGACATGCCCATGCCCACTCGATTACCTGCCTCGGCGTGGCTACATTACCGCCGGCCGTACCAGAGACCTCGGCCGGCTGGCACTAGACAACGCCTCCCGGGCGACCCTTGCCGTGGTAAGTAGGCGAGAGCCAATCACAGAGTCGGCTGGCAGACCCCAGCGGGGGACAGGACTGCTCAGCTGGTGGACACCATGGATGATGCAATGGCGCAAAGGGTGGGACCCCTTGGCCAGCCGGAGAGACTGCCAGCCGGGTCCCCCCACCCCTGTACTTTAGGTATATTGTAGAGCCGGGGGGTCGGCCTATAAAAAAACCCGAGCCCCCCATGCAACGGGGATGATCGATCACACCCGCAGACCCACAGAACTCCCAAAACCCCTCTAGTAGCAGAGGAAGACGATCCGGCTGCTCCTTCTTCCTCCTCTAGACATAGCTCTAGGAGCACCCTTGTACACATATCCATCCATCCAACTAAAACAAGCAGGAGTAGGGGTTTTACCTCCCTCAGAGGGCCCTGAACCTGGGTACATCGTGTGTCATCACCGCTTGTGCCCAATCTCGCACCCGGAGCCCGTCAACATCCTCTGGCCCCAACCACCTACGATAAGCCACCCTATGGCATCTGTCGTGAGAAAATGACGACAGGTACAACTGCTAATTCCCAGATCCAGCACTTCTGCAACCTTCAGGACGCTCCAGCAGCGGTACAACCGCCCCTCCCAGTTTCAGCCTCGGCTGATTCACTGTTTCGACCATAACTTCCACTCCCGAACTCCGATTTGAGTGTTCTTTGGCTCGTTTCAAAGCTGTCGACATGGCAGAGCCGCTAATGTTGGCCCCAACTACCTATGACAAGCCACCCTATGGCATCTGTCGTGAGAAAACAACCACAGTTGGCGCCAACCGTGAGGCCGTATGCGGCGCCGGCCGGATTCATGCTCCGGGAGGGATCCCTCGCCATTCCCCGCCGTCGTCGCACGTCCAAGTGAAACCGCGGGCTCATGGGGCTTGCTCCGGCACGTCCTGCGGGCGACTCCGTTGACCTCACGACCGATATCGACGCGCTCACCAAGCGCTTCGGCATGCTTAGCCTCGCCGAGGCTCCGGTTGCGGACGAGTACATCGGGCACGTGCTCATCTACGCCGATCCTCCCTCGGCCGTGGGAGCACTCGGTGTAACCCAGCCTAGCGGCTCCCACGGTCTCGTGGGGGTGTTGGTCGTCGTATCCTCCACGTCCTCCGGGCACGCGTGGACCGCGGCCGACGCCACGGCGGCCCGCGTTGGCACCTCCGATCCGCTCGGCGTGGCCCTCCGGGGCCTCAGCACCCCTATCGCCCCGACGGCAAACCCTAACGCCACTACGGCGGACATCGAGGCGGCTCGTCGCATCCTGTTCGAGGATGCCACCGCCCTCGCGGCCACGCGGCGCCGCATGAAGGCCGCCCTACGGGAATATGCTTCCGCCTACTGTCTCACCCCAGCTGGCACCGGGCCCAGCCGGCATGGGGCCGTACGTGACCACGGCCGTGTGGTCGCCGAAATCCTTGGCGGCAAGATGCCCGTCTATGAGACCCCCGCAACCAACTTGCAGGCCCTCAAGGTGGCCTATGCGGATTTGGCCACCTTGGAGGGTGAAGAGCGTGCCACTCACGAGCGCCGCATCGAGGAGCTCATCGATGCCGCCGACGTGCAGTAGCGCCCGCTCGTGTCGGGTGGGGCCGCCACCGGAGGCCCCCGGCTCGAGCGCGAGGGCATGGGGACTACTGGCCGTCAGCCGGCTCAGCATTCCAGCTCCCCTCGCGTTTCCAGCCGCCGGACCGGAACAAAAAACCCCCAGCACTCTCAGATGCCAGGGAGCGAGCAGCCGGCTGTAAGCAGCCAGCGCACCAATGACCCACCTTGCAGCGGTCGCAACCAAGAAGTGCTGGCATCCGGCAGCCGGTGCAGCCACTGGCACAGTCCACCCCTGCGGCACGAGCGGAAACGAACGACTCCGCCCGTCATCCGCCCCGAGCTCTGGGCTCGGATCGGGCCACGTGTCCCCTGCAGCGAGAACGACGCCCGCAACCGCATCGTCCACCTCACGCAGCCCGCCCTCCTCGAGGTGGAGGGCTCGATTGGTCCGACATGTTTTTGCCCTCGGATCCACAACGAGCCGTTCCCGACCGGCTTCACGCTCCCCCGAGACACTCCGAAGTACAATGGGTCTGCCAAGCCCGAGGACTGGTTGATCGACTACACCACCGTGGTCGGCATCGCCAGGGGGAACAAGCGCGTAGCCGTTCGCTACGCCCCCCTTAGGTTGATCGGCTGGGCCTGCACCTGCTCAACAGCCTGGCGGACGGCAGCATCAACACTTGGACAGACTTCGAGGAGGCCTTCGTCCGCAACTTCACCAGCACCTACAAGCGGCCTGGCTGCCCCCGCGAACTCGCCATGTGCGTTCAGGGGCCAGATGAATCCCCCCATGACTACCTTACTCGGTGGACCGAGCTTCACAACTCCTGTGAGGGGGTGCACGTGGTACAAGCCGTGCAATACTTCATTGAAGGCTACCGAGATGGCACCACCCTCAAGCACAAGCTTCTGTGCTCCGAACCGGCCACGCTTGCCGAGGTCATGACCAAGGCGGACAAGTACGCCATGGCCGATTCGGCCATCCGGGTCAAGACGGCCCCACCTGCAAAGGCGATGATGACACCAGCAACGTCTCAGGCGGCTGCCGACAACTGGCAGCCGCAAAACAACTAATGCAAGAACGACCAGCCAGATCCCCGCTACGGGAGCCGGCAGATCAATACCGTCAAGGAGCAGGAGCCGGCTGCCCAGCCTTCCCTGTTGGCTGACGTAGTAGTAAATCAAAAAAAATCCTACGATCACCAAGATCCATCTATGGAGAAACCAGCAACGAGTAAGGGGAGAGTGCATCTTCATACCTTTGAAGATCGCTAAGTGAAAGAATTACAAGAACGCGGTTGGTGGAGTCGTACTTGCAGTGATTCAGATCGCAGTGGATTCCAATCTTAGCGCCGAACAACGGCGCCACCGTGTTCAACACACATGCAGCCCGGTGACATCTCCTACGCCTTGATCCAGCAAGGAGGAAGGAGAGGTTGAGGGAGAGCTCTGGCAGCACGAGGGCGTGGTGATGGTGGAGCTCCATGGTCTCCGGCAGGGCTTCGCCAAGCACCACGGTGAACGAGGAAGAGGAAGTGTAGGGCTGCGCCGAGAGAGAGAGAGAACTCATGTGTCAGGCTTTCCCAAAACCCTCCACTATATATAGGAGGAGGGGAAGGGAGGGCGCAGCCCTAGGGTTCCCACCCTAGGGGCTCCGTCCGGCCCTAGATTGGCCATCTGGCCGGTAGCCAGAGAGGGAGAGGGGAGGGCGTAGCCCTAGGTGGGCCTAAGGCCCATCTGGGCCTAGGGTTTCCCCTCCTTCCCACCTTTCCTGCGCCTTGGGCCAGGGTGGAGGGCACACCAACCCTCTCTGGGGATGGTCCCTTCCACTATCGGCCCATGCAGCCCTCTGGGACTGGTGGCCCCACTTGGTGGACCCTCGGAACCCTTCCGGTGGTCCCGGTACGTTACCAGTAATTCCCGAAACACTTCCGGTGGCCAAATCCTCACTTCCTATATATCATTCTTTACCTCCGGACCATTCCGGAACTCCTCGTGACATCGGGGATCTCATCCGGGACTCCAAACTAACTTCTGGAACCATGTACACTATTTCCCTATAACCCTAGCATCATCGAACCTTAAGTGTGTAGACCCTATGGGTTCGGGAGACACGTAGACATGACCGAGACACCTCTCCGGTCAATAACCAACACGGGATCTGGATACCCATGTTGGCTCCCACATGCTCCACGATGATCTCATCGGATGAACCATGATGTGTGGGATTCAATCAATCTCCCGAACCCTTGGTCTACCGGTACGATACTTGACCGGGATTCGATCGTCGGTATCCCTATACCTTGTTCAATCTCGTTACCGGCAAGTCTCTTTACTCATTTCATAACACATCATCCTGTGGCTAACTCCTTAGTCATATTGAGCTCATTATGATGATATCTTACCGAGTGGGCCAAGAGATACCTCTCCGTCACACGGAGTGACAAATCCCAGTCTCGATTCGTGCCAACCCAATAGACACTTTCGAAGATACCTGTAATGTACCTTCATAGCCACCCAGTTACGTTGTGACATTTGGCACACCCAAAGCATTCCTACTATATCCGGGAGTTGCACAATCTCATGGTCTAAGGAAACGATACTTGACATTAGAAAAGCTTTAGCAGACGAACTACACGATCTTGTGCTATGCTTAGGATTGGGTCTTCTCCACCTCAATACTCTCCTAATGATGTTATCCTATTATCAACGACATCCAATGTCCATGATCAAGAAAGCGTGACCATCTATGGATCAACGAGCTAGCCAGCTAGAGGCTCACTAAGGACATGTTGTGGTCTATGTGTTCACACATGTATTATGATTTCTGGTTAACACAATTATAGCATGAACAATAGACAATTATCATGAACAAGGAAATACAATAATAACCATTTTATTATTGCCTACAGGGCATATTTCCAATAGTCTTCCACTTGTACTGGAGTCAATAATCTAGTTACATTGTGATGAATCGAACACCCATTGCATTCTGGTGTTCATCATGTTTGGCTCGTGAGAGAGGTTTAGTCAACAGATCTATGACATTCAGATCCGTATGTACTTTACAAATATCTATATATCTCTCCTGAATGTAATCACGAATGGAGTTGAAGCGGCGTTTGATGTGTCTTTTCTTCTTGTGAAACCTAGGCTCCTTGGCAAGGGCAATAGCTCCAGTGTTTTCATAGAATAGAGTCATCGGGCCCGACGCATTGGGAATCACTCCTAGGTCGGTGATGAACTCCTTCATCCAGACTCCTTCCTTTGCTGCTTCCAAAGCAGCTATATACTCCGCTTCACATGTAGATGCCGCCACGACGCTTTGATTGCTGCTGCACCAGCTGACTGTGTCACATCCCTAGCTTTAGCATGCACTAGGATCCATGCTTGTGATTGCATCATATTTAAATTCTTTTAAAACTTGAAATGGGGATGATCAAAACCCTACACAATTTAAATTAAAATAGGCTCAACAAAAAATATTTTTCAATGATCCAAAGTGGCTTTGAAAAATGTTCATCTTCTCTAGAATAATGTGGCAACATAAACCAGGGGTGGTGCATGTTTAAAAAATGATATTTTGGATATTAAATTAAATCAATAATTATTCAGATTAGGGTTTTCAAATGCTATAAATATTCTTAAAGCTCCAACAAATTTGGAACTTGGCCACGGCCTTTGGAATATTTACTTTAGTGCCTAGAAAAAAGTTTCATATTTTTATAAAAAAATTTAGTGCCTAAAATAAAATAATTGAAATAACAGAAATAGTAAAAAGAACAAAATAAAAAAAGAAGGAGGCCCAGGAGGGGCTGTCCCAGCGGCCCAGCTGCTAGTCACCCCCAACCTCCCGCTAGGAGGATTGGGGCGTGTGGCAGGGGCGCGCCAGCACGCGCCGGCCACCTCCTGCCTGGCTGCCTTCCCTAGAGGCCTCCGAGGCCGCCAGCGCAACCCCCTCCCCGTCGTGGCTCTCTTCTCCTCTCTCTCGCCCTACCGCTCTCTCTCCCCTCTCTTCCCTCTCTGCTCTCTCCCGCGCATGGCCGAAACCGCCATTGCCATCGCCAACCTAGTGCGTCGCCCCCGCACCCTCCTGAGCCCCCAAAGGGTCCGCTGTGACCTCGCCGTCCTCCCCGTCGAGCCGCGAAGACCGGACGCCCTGCATCGCCGTCAGCACCGCTATCTTCTCCACCTTCGGCCACCTCTCCCCATCGCCGATTTGCTACCGCAGGAGCCTCCCCGAGCTCGCCCTCGACGCCAACGAGACCCCTATGAGCCGCTGCATCCTTTTCCCCTCTTCCCCATCTCTTCCGTGCCCCCTAGGCCCTAGCGCCGCCATGGCCGATCTCCGGCCGCCGCTTCTGGCGTCGCAGTCGCCGTCTCCGGCAACCCCCGCGGCCCTAGCTAGCCTTCCCGAGTGCGGGCGAGCGAGGGCTTTGCCCCAGTGCCCCCAGCCGCCGCTCCCGTGGCCGGTAGTACAGACGCCGCTGCGACCAGAGGTCGCCGGCGATGAGCCCTGTCTCCTGAGCCACCTGCTGGTGGGACCCCTCGTTAGGTGATTAGCTTAAGGCTAATCACTAGGTTAGTTAACCCCCGAGTGACCGACATGTGGGCCCGACCCTGTTAATTATTAGTTAGATTAATTTAAAAAAATTGTTAGATGAGTGAGTCAGTGACAGGTGGGGCCTAGCCGCCAGGTTTGACCTGGGCTGGCGCCTTTGACCTGCTGACATCATCTTGACGGCAGGCTGACATAATAAAAGCATTTCTGTATATTTAACTAAATTCCTGAAATTAATAAAAAAAACTTCTAAAATTCATAGAAAATAATATGTAAATCAGATGAAAATAATTTATATATGAAAATTGATCAGAAAAATCCAATGAATCCATCTATACCATTTTCATGCATGCTAGAGCAAACTAAAAAGGTGAACTTGGACATTTTAGTTCAAACACATTATGGAACTCCATATATGAAGTTGAATTTGAACCTTGAGTTCAAACCTACTTCATTTAAATGTATTGCTAGATGCATTAGCTCAAACACATCATACTGCCACGTCATATTCATGCATCATATTCTTGCATTTCATGTGTATTGATTTGTTTCCCCCTTCGATGGTTGTTCTTCGTGTTAGGCACTGTTCCGGAGGATACGGTCGAGTATCGATCCGAGGAGCAGTAACGTGTGATCGTCTTATCAGGCAAGCAACCCCCTTGAACATATCCGATACAATCCCACTCTCTCGCTCTTGCTCTCACTTATTGCATTAGGACAAAATGTTTCAACTTTTACATGTTCCGGTAGTTGAACCCATTCCTCTGCATGACCTGTCATCGTCATAGTAAATAGCTGAACCATGCAGCTTGTCATACCTGGTAGATGCTTGAGCCCTCTTGTGCCTTTAACCTGCTATGCTTGCTATGCTTAGAGTTCTGTCAGGTCTGATTCATCTGGATGATGAACCGGAGTGAACTGAACTTGTTCTGATAATGAGAGTTAAGTTGTGAACACGGTTTCGTAAAGGTTGAGATGAGAAGCCATGTAGGAGTACATGTTGGGTTGTCTAATTGGGACCGTCCTTAAGAACTGAGTCCTATGTATGTTGTCCAAGATTAACTACTACCGCACATTGCGATCCTTAACTGACTCTCTCGACTTATTAATCGACTTGAGGTCTGTCCAGTAGTAGCAACTAGTTTCTAGTGTTTGTAGGATATGCTAGTAGTCTACAGAATGGCACCCGTACAGGTGGGCTTGGGACAGACTAGGCATTGTGGCCTGGTGTACCAAGCGTAGTACCATCCGTCGAGGTGGGCTTGGGAACCCTGTACACATCGTTTGGGGCCGTTGAGGAAACTTCGGCTGGACTTCCTTGTGGGTTCAGTCTCAAATAGGCGATAAACCTAGACTAGAGTCTTGTCTGGTTAGTCAGGTCGTGGCCGACTCCCTCGCTAGGCCTCCGCTTGAAGGTTGCCGAGGTGCCTTTTTACGAGCACATGGCGGTAAGTGGCGAGAGCATGTGTGACGAAGTACACCCCTGCAGGGTAATCAATCTATTCGAATAGCCGCGTCCGCGGATATGGACTACTTGGATACTTATATGGTTCATAGACAATTTAAAAGGTTACTCATAAAAGCTTCAAGACAAGTGTGAGTACCGTGGATGGCACTCTCATAGGAAGACGGGAGCGGATCCATGGTGGTGTATTGTCGTCGTGTTAGTGGACTCGTGTACGCTTCACAAAACTTTTCAAAGTTATGAAAGTCATAGTACAGGATAGCCACCGAGTCCAAGCTGGCTTGCTGCACTGAACCCCACAACTTCCTTGTTGATATAGATGCATATGTAGTTAGTTCTGATCTAAGTCTTGCTGAGTACACATTACTCACTGTTGCTTAATTATGTTTTTGCAGAGGAGACTCCAGTCTCGCTAGTGGTTTCTGTGATAAGACCGATGTTGTCCATTTAGCTTGGGAATCCCAGCCAAAGGTCTGTTTCTTGTGGAGGGCCTTGTAGATAGACAGGCTTCCTCAGCCTTCTATTTTCCTAGATGTCTGTACCCAGAAATGTTAAGCTTCCGCTTGTTGTTTATATGATTTATGTGTTGGGTCATGTGACCCGTATTTGTAATATCAGTCTATGTTGGCTCTTATGAGCCTCCTTAATAAATGTTGTGTTGTTGTATGGTTATGTTGTGATGCCATAGTTATATCTATGCATATCGGGCATGTCGTGCGTACGTGTGACGTGCAACGATATGTATGGGATTCAACACCTAATTGTGTGCCTTTAGTAGTACTCTTTATAGGGAAGTGCCTCTTTGTGCTTCCATCGAGCCTTGATAGCTTGCTACTGCTCCGGACACATTGGTTGACCGGCATGTATCCTTCCTTGCTGTTGTGTCTGTCCCTTCGAGGAAATATCTCGCAGTGTAAGTGAGTCCTTGTAGCCTGCTATGACTCGTCTACGTGTAGTGATGACATTTATGTCCCACGGCGTAATGGAGTCCTTGTACTTGTTATGACTCGTCTACACACCCTAGAGTCCGACACCTGCATTGTTGGGTTACGTATGCCTATTCCTCTATGGATGTGCCACTTAGGTTCTATGACTAGTCATGTCGACCCGGGTTCTTTGATGTTTGAATGCTAGCGACATATTGCATATGTGAGCCAAAAGACGCAAACGGTCCCGGCCCAGGTAAGGTGGTAGCTGTGGAGTTAACCGTGCGTGAGGCTGCAAAGTTATGTGATGTGTTACATGCTGGATTCTTATGGCTTAGGATCGGGGTCCCGACAGCGTTGGTATCAGAGCTAACTACCTGTAGGATTACCAAGCCAAATTTGTCGATGTTGAGTCTAGCAACTCTTTAGTTATATAAGGGAATTGATTGTGGAAGGGAACGTAAGGCTCTTTTTATTCCTTCCCCCATGTTATTCTGATTCTGAGTCACCCTCTCCTTTTCTACGGGGATTGAGAACTAGGCGTCTTATCTATCTACCAGGATCTCGTGTTACTATTCCGTAGACTTATAGGAATTGTTGATCTGAGTTGCATTCCAGTCCTCGAGTGTTATCTGTTTAGCTTGTTAGCTCGATCAAAATCTTGAAATTGTCATGTTACGGTGTCGTGGAGCCTAAATCTTTTGCAGGATGTCTCATTTCTGAGCATTCGTAGCCGTAATGCTGCCCAATTTTTCCCTACAATTTCTTTGATGTCCAATGCTTTTGCTTTCCCTCCTATCTTTTGGTATGCCGCCATGTCTAATCCTAGTTTCTCATCATCAGGATGTCCCGCAGTACCCAAGCTGCCATTGGTCGCAAGAAGGGCCAGAGACGTGGAACCAGAGATGTTGAAGTTCTGTCGGATTCACCTTCGTTGGCACAGTTCATGTTAGACATTGAGAAGGACAAGCGAGAGTCAAATCGCTTGCTGGCACGTATTCAAGAAAACACCGCACATCAATGCGCTAGAACAGTGACCATCCATGACTTCATCAAGCTGTACCCACCCACCTTCCATCACTCCATTGAGCCACTCAATGCACATGACTGGCTCCATAGCGTCACAAACAAGCTGCGTTCCACGAACGTGACCGAGGCTGACAAGGTCACCTATGCTACATATTTCTTGGAGGATCCTGCTAGTATATGATGGGAGAACTATAAGACTATAATTCCAGCTGGCCAGATTCCTACCTGGAAAGAATTCACAGAGGTTTTTTGTGAGCATCATATTCCTCAGGGTCTCATGGATCGAAGAGGGAAGAGTTTTGTAACCTTACCCCGGGTAAGATGGCTGTATATGTTTACAGTCGAGAGTTTGAGAACCTTGCACGTTATGCCACAGCAGAAGTGTCCACGGATGCCAAGAAGCAAGCCAGGTTCAGGAAGGGTCTCAACCCAAAGTTGCGTCGCGATCTTCACCTGCATCATTGTGACACCTTCCAAGCTCTTGTGAACAAGGACATTAATGCAGAGACAGCCCAGTTCACCTATGAAGAATCTCGCAAGAACAACCGTGATTTGGCTTCTACCTCGGGTTCTGGATCTCAGAAGCACCGGATATGTGTTCCAAACTCATCGCTTCCTCCCGGATATGCATCGAGGCCATCATGTGTGGCGCCTCGTCCAACTCAGGTAAATGCTCCACCCAGACTTGTTGGAGGACCGCCTATCAATGTGGTTCCATGTCATACTTCTGTGATTTGCTACAAGTGCGGAGAACTAGGCCACATCGCTCGCAATTGCACTCAGTCCAATGGTGTATCACCTCAGTCTGGAAAGTCTGTTAACCTTAGTAAGTCACCAGTCAAGGTGATCCCTACCAAGCCAACCATCATTGAATAGGGATATTTGAATCACGTCTCAGCCAAAGAAGCTAATGATGATCCAGAAGTTCTCCTTGGAACGCTCCTTGTCAATTGCCATCCAACATCAGTTCTATTTGATACTGGAGCATCGCATTCCTTCAACTTAGAAGGCTGTGCCCGGTTGCACGACATGTCATTTTGCGATATGCCAACTGCTCTTGAAATTCAGACTCCAGGGTCTAGATGGCAAACCACAAGAATAAGCCATGCAAATGAAATCCGTGTTGATAGACTTGTATTCCTTGCTTCGTTGATAGCTCTCAACTCTTCAGATATTAATATCATCTTGGGTATGGACTGGATGATAGCTCACCATGCCAAGATCGATTGCTCCACCAGGTCTGTTCAGCTCATGCATCCATCTGGCAAGATAGTCCATGTTTCAACACAAGTTGCAAAGCATCAGCTCTATTCACTCAATGCAAACCCTCTTCCCGAGCTTGAAGATATACTGGTAGTAAGAGATTTTCCGGATGTATTTCTAGAAGAATTGCGAGGCATTCCGCCTGATAGGGATGTAGAGTTTGTGATAGACCTCATCCCAAGAACTGTTCCAATTTCTAGAAGACCTTATAAGATGGCACCCTTGGAATTAGCTGAGCTCAAGAAGCAAATTGATGAGTCCTTGCAAAAGGGTTTCATTCGACCTAGCTCTTCTCCTCGGGCTTGTCACGTACTCTTTGTGAAGAAAAAGGATGGAACGGATCTTATGGTTGTGGATTACCGACCCGTCAATTTGGTCACAATAAAGAATAAGTATCCGCTCCCCAAGATCAATGATTTGTATGATCAACTTCCTGGATCTTCAGTGTTCTCCAAGATGGATTTGAGGTTAGGCTACCATCAAATCAAGATTAAGAATGGAGACATTCCCAAGACTGCGTTCGTCACTCGTTATGGCCAGTATGAGTACACAGTCATGTCCTTTGGACTAACCAATGCTCCAGCAACAGTCTCCCGTTTGATGAACTCAATATTGATGGAATACTTAGATAAGTTCGTCGTGGTTTACCTCGATGATATTTTGATTTATTCGAAGAATGAAGAACAACACGCTAAGCACCTCAGACTTGTGCTAGGAAAACTCAGAGAGCATCGTCTTTATGCCAAGTTCTCCAAGTGTGAATTTTGGTTACCTGAAGTGACCTATCTAGGTCATGTGATCTCCGGAAAGGGCATTTGCAGTCAATCCTGAAAGAGTTCAGGCCATTCTCGACTGGACTCCACCTGAAACAGTTAAGAAAGTTAGAAGTTTCCTTGGTTTAGCGAGCTATTGTCGCCGCTTCGTTGAGAACTTCTCCAAAGTTGCCAAGCCTCTGATGGAACTGCTCAAGAAAGATAAGAAGTTTGAGTGGACCCCACAATGTGAGCACAGTTTCCAGGCACTGAAGAGACGTTTGACCTCTGCTCCCGTGCTTGTGCCACTTGACTTCTCCAAGGATTTTGTCATTTATTGTGATGCTTCCTGACAAGGACTTGGATGTGTTCTTATGCAAGACCGATAGGTGATCGCCTTAGCATCCCGATAGTTGCACCCACATGAGGAAAATTATCCAAGACATGATTTGGAGCTTGCAACAGTAGTCCATGCACTCAAGGTATCACAACATTACCTTCTTGGTAATCGTTGCGAGATTTACACAGATCACCAAAGCCTGAAGTATATCTTCACTCAACCAGATCTGAATCTTAGACAAAGATGATGGTTAAAGCTGATTATGGATTACGACTTAGGAATTACTTACACCCCAGGAAAGGCAAATGTCATGGACGATGCGTTAAGTCGTAAATCCTATTGCAACAATCTTATGCTGCAACAAGGTCAACCCCTTCTTCTTGAGGAATTTTGCAAGCTTAACCTCCACATTGTTCCTTGGGGATCCCTTTCAACATTGGTTGCAAAACCTACTCTGGAGGATCAGATTATAACAAGCCAACAGTATGATGCGGGTATTACCCGGATTAGGGATAATGTTGAAAAAGGAATTGCTGGTAGTTTCGCCATTGATGATAGAGGTGCAGTATATTTTGGGAATCGGTTGGTAGTTCCTAAAAAGCAACAACTTCGAGAGTTGATCCTTAAGGAGGCTCATGAATCTTTTCTCACCATTCACCCTGGTAGCACCAAGATGTATTAGGACCTACGCCAAAGGTTCTAGTGGACCAGAATGAAGAGGGAAATCGCTCAATTCATTGCTAATTGCGATGTTTGTCGTCGCGTGAAGGTAGAGCATCAGAGACCTGCTAGCACCACTTCAGCCTTTAGCAATTCCTGAATGGAAATGGGATAAAGTTGAAATGGATTTCATCACCGGAATACCCAAGACCAAGAAAGGAAATAATGCAATCTTCGTGGTTATTGATCGCCTTTCCAAAGGGGCTCATTTCCTTCCTGTCTGAGAGAGTATCACTGCTAGTCAGTTGGCGGAATTGTATATCTCTCGAATAATGTCCCTGCATGGTGTTCCATTGGAAATCAATTCAGATCGTGGAAGTCTTTTCACCTCTTGATTTTGGGAAAGTTTCCAGAATGCTATGGGAACGCATCTCTCCTTTAGCACTGCTTTTCACCCTCAGTCAAGTGGTTAGGTTGAAAGAGTCAATCAGATTCTTGAAGACATGCTCAGATCATGTGTCATCTCATTCAGAATAAATTGGGAGAAGTGTCTTCTATTTGCTGAGTTTGCATTTAACAACAGCTACCAATCCAGCCTGGCAAAGCTCCTTTTGAAGTTCTTTATGGACAAAGATGTCGAACACCTTTGAACTAGTGAGAGACCGGCGAAAGACAATTCTTTGGCCCAGATATGATCCAGGAAGAAGAAGAGCAAGTTCGTGTTATTCGCGAGAATCTCAAGACAGCTCAGTCTCGTCAAAAGAGTCAGTATGATCGCCATCATAAGGAAGTAACTTATGAGTTGGACGAAAAGGATTACCTTCGGGTTACTCCTCAGAAGGGTACCCATCGTTTCGGTATCAAGGGAAAATTGGCTCCTCGTTACATTGGTCCTTTTTGCATTCTTGCTAAACGAGGAGAGGTTGCCTACCAATTGGAATTGCAACCGCATTTTTCTCAAGTTCATGATGTCTTCCACGTTTCTCAACTCAGGCGTTGCTTCAAGGATCCTATCCGTGAAGTGGACCATGAAACGCTTGATCTTCAAGATGATCTTTCATATCGAGAATATCCTGTTCGTATTCTCGATCAAGCTAAGCGTGTAACCCAGCACCAGAATATCAAGTTTCTGAAGGTTCAGTGGTCGCATTATTTTGAGAATGAAGCTACCTGGGAGCATGAAGACCGCCTTTGATTTGAGTATCCGTCTCTTTTCCCGTCAACTCCAGAATCTCGGGATGCGATTCTTTTAAGTGGGGGTGAGTTGTCACATCCCTAGCTTTAGCATGCACTAGGGTCCATGTTTGTGATTGCATCATGTTTAAATTGTTTTAAAACTTGAAATGGGGATGATCAAAACCCTAGCACAATTTCAATTCAAATAGGCTCAACCAAAAACATTTTTAAATGATCCAAAGTGGCTCTAAAAAATGTTCACCTTCTTTAGAATAATGTGGCAACATAAACCAGGGGTGGTGCATGTTTTACAAATGACATTTTGGATATTTAATTAAATCAATAATTATTTCAGATTGGGGTTTTCAAATGCTATAAATATTCTTAAAGCTCCACAAATTTGAAACTTGGCCAGGGCCTTTGGAATATTTCCTTTAGTGCCCAGAAAAAAGTTTCAATTTTTTATAAAATATTTGAGTTCCTAAAATAAAATAAATGAAATAACAGAAATAGTAAAAATAAAAAAATAAAAAAAGAAGGATGCCCAGGAGGGGCTGGCCTAGCGGCCCAGCTGCCAGTCACCCCCAACCTCCCGCAAGGAGGATTGGGGCGTGTGGCCGGGGCGTGCCGGCATGCGCCGGCCACCTCCTGCCTGGTTGCCTGCCCTGGCGGCCTCCGGGGCCGCCAGTGCAACCCCCTCCCCGCTGTGGCTCTCATCTCCTCTCTTTCTCTCGCCCTGCCGCTCTCTCTCCAGCTCTCTTACCCCTATGCTCTCTCCCGCGCATGACCGAAGCCGCCATCGCCATCGCCAGCCTAGCGCGTCACCCCCGCGCCCTCTAGAGCCCCCAAAGGGTCTGCCATGACCTCGCCGTCCTCCCCGTCGAGCTGCAGAAGGCCGGACGCCCTGCATCACTGTTAGCGCCACCGTCTTCTCCACCTCTGACCGCCTCTCCCCGTCGCCGATTTGCCGCCACAGGAGCCTCCTCGAGATCGCCCTCGGCGCCATCGAGCCCCATGTGAGCGGCTGCGTCCTTTTCCCCTCTTCCCCAGATCTTCCACGCCACCTAGGCCCTAGCTCCGCCATGGCCGAGCTCCGGCCCCGCATCCCGCATTGCAGCCGCCATCTTCGGCAACCCCCGCGGACCTAACAAGCCTTCCCGTGTGCGGGCGAGCGAGGGCTTTGCCCCAGTGCCCCCAGCCGCCGTTCCCGTGGCCGGTAGCATGGACGGCGCCGTGACCAGAGGTCGCCGGCGACGAGCCCCGTCGCCTGAGCCACCTGCCGGTGGGACCCCCTTGTCAGGTGATTAGCTTAAGGCTAATCACCGGGTTGCATTTGATGTGTATTGATTTGTTTCCCCCTTTGATGGTTGTTCTTCGTGTTAGGCACTGTTCTGGAGGATACGGTCGAGTATCCATCTGAGGAGCAGTAACATCTGATCATCTTATCAGGCAAGCAACCCCCTTGAACATATCCGATACAATCCCACTCTCTCGCTCTTGCTCTCACTTATTGCATTAGGACAAAACGTTTCAACTTTTACATGTTCCGGTAGTTGAACCCATACCTCTGCATGACCTGTCATTGTCATAGGAAATAGCTGAACCATGCAACCTAGCATACCTGGTAGATGCTTGATCCCTCTTGTGCCTTTAACCAGCTATGCTTGCTATGCTTAGAGTTGTGTCAGGTCTGATTCATCTGGGTGATGAACTGGAGTGAACTGAACTTGTTCTGATGATGAGAGTTAAGTTGTGAACATGATTTGGTAAAGGTAGCGATGAGAGGCTATGTAGGAGTACATGGCGGGTTGTCTCATTGGGACCGTCCTTAAGACCCGGGTCCTGTGTATGTTGTCCAAGATTAGCTACTACCGCATATTGGGATCCTTAATTGACTCTCTCGACTCATTAATCGACTTGAGCTTTGTCCAGGAATAGCAACTAGTTTCTGGTGTTTGTAGGATATGCTAGTAGTCTACCGAGTGGCACCCCATACAGGTGGGCTTGTGACAGACTAGGCATTGTGGCCCGGTGTACCAAGCATAGTACCATCTGTCGAGGTGGGCTTAGGAACCCTGTACACATTGTTTGGGGCCGTTGAGGAAACTTCGGTCAGACTTCCTTGCGGGTTCAATCTCAAATAGGCGATAAACCTGGACTAGAGTCTTGTGTGGTTAGTCAGGTCGTGGCCGACTCCCTTGCTGGGCTTCCGCTTGAAGGTTGCCGAGGTCCCTTTTTACGAGCACATGGCGGTAAGTGGCGAGAGCATGTGTGACGAAGTACACCCCTGCAGGGTAATCAATCTATTCGAATAGCCACGTCCGTGGATATGGACTACTTGGATACTTATATGGTTCATACACAATTTAAAAGGTTACTCATAAAAGCTTCAAGACAAGTGTGAGTACCGTGGATGGCACTCTCATAGGAAGACGGGAGCGGATCCATGGTGGTGTATTGTTGTCGTGTTAGTGGACTCATGTACACTTCACAAAACTTTTCAAAGTTATGAAAGTCGTAGTACAGGATAGCCACCGAGTCAAAGTTGGCTTGCTCCATTGAACCCCACAACTTCCTTTCTAATGTAAGCCTTGCTGAGTACTTAGTACTCACTATTGCTTAATTATTTTTTTGCAAAGGAGACTCCAGTCTTGCTAGTGGTTTCTATGATAAGACCGATGTTGTCCATTTAGCTTGGGAATCCCAGCCAGAGGTCTGTTTCTTGTGGAGGGCATTGTAGATAGACAGGCTTCCTCAGCCTTCTTATTTTCTAGATGTCTGTACCCAGACATGTTAAGCTTCCGCTTGTTGTTTGTATGATTTGTGTGTTGGGTCATGTGACCCCTGTTTGTAATATCACTCTATGTTGGCTCTTATGAGCCTCCTAAATAAATGTTGTGTTGTTGTATGGTTATGTTGTGATGCCATAGTTGTATCTATGCATATCGGGCATGTCGTGCGTACGTGTGACGTGCAATGATATGTATGGGATTCGACACCTAGTGGTGTGCCTTTAGTAGTACTTTTTACAGGGAACTGCCTCTTTGTGCTTCCACCGAGCCTTGGTAGCTTGTTACTGCTCCGGAAACATTGACTGACCGGCCTGTATCCTTCCTTGCTGCTGTGTCTGTTCCTTCGGGGAAATGTCTCGCAGTGTAATGGAGTCCCTGTAGCCTGCTACGACTCGTCTACGTGCAGTGATGACATTTATGTCCCACGGCATAATGGAGTCCTTGTAGCTTGCTATGACTCGTCTACACATGCTAGAGGCCGACACCTTCATTGTTAGGTTACGTATGCCTGTTCATGTACGGATGTGCCACTTGGGTTCTATGACTAGTCATGTCGACCCGGGTTCTTTTGACATTTGAATGCTAGCGACATATTGCATACGTGAGCCAAAAGACACAAACGGTCGCGGCCCAGGTAAGGTGGCAGCCGTGGAGTTAACCGTGCGTGAGGCCGCAAAGTGATGTGATGTGTTACATGCTGGAGTCTTATGGCTTAGGATCGCGGTCCTGACAGACTGCCCCTCCATTCAAAATATACACATATCCGGTTTGTGACTTGGATTCATCTGGATCTGTGTTGAAGCTAGCGTCAACGTAACTCTTTACGATGAGCTCTTCGGCACCTCCATATATGATAAACATGTCCTTTGTCCTTTTTAGGTACTTCAGGATATTCTTGACCGCTGTCTAGTGTTCCGCTACGGGATCACTTTGGTACCTCCCTATCAAAGTTATGGCAAGGTTCACATCAGGTCTAGTACACAGCATGGCATACATAATAGAGCCTATGGCTGAAGCATAGGGGATGACAATCATCTCTTCTCTATCCTTTGCCGTGGTCGGGCATTGAGTCGTACTCAATCTCATACCCTGTAACACAGGCAAGAACCCCTTCTTGGACTGATCCATATTGAACTTCTTCAATATCTTGTCAAGGTAAGTGCTTTGTGAAAGACCTATGAGACGTCTCGATCTATCTCTATAGATCTTGATGCCTAATATGTAAGCAACTTCTCCAAGGTCCTTCATTGAAAAACACTTATTCAAGTAGGCCTTTATGATTTCCAAAAGTTCTATATTATTTCCCAGCAACAATATATCATCCACATATAATATGAGAAATGCTACAGGGCTCCCACTCACTTTCTTGTAAATACAGGATTCTCCATAAACCTGTATAAACCCAAACGCTTTAATCACCTCATTAAAGTGAATGTTCCAACTCCGAGATGCTTGTGCCAGCCATAGATGGAGCGCTGAAGCTTCCATACTTTGTTAGCATCTTTAGGATCGACAAAACCTTCTGGCTGCATCATATACAGTTCTTCCTTAAGGACACCATTAAGGAATGCCGTTTTGACGTCCATTTGCCAGATCTCATAATCATGAAATGCGGCAATTGCTAACATGATTCAGACAGACTTCAGCATCGCTACGGGTGAGAAAGTCTCATCGTAGTCAACTCCTTGAACTTGTCGATAACGCTTAGCGATAAGTCGAGCCTTATAGACGGTCACATTAGCATCCGCGTCATTCTTCTTCTTAAAGATCCATTTATTTTCTATGGTCACTTATCATTAGCAAGTCCACCAAAGTCCATACTTTGTTCTCATACATGGATCCTATCTTGGATTTCATGGCTTCAAGCCATTTGTTGGAATCCGGGCCCGCCATCGCTTCTTCATAGTTCGAAGGTTCACCGTTGTCCAATAACATGATCTCCACGACAGGGTTGCCATACCACTCTGGTGCAGAACATGTCCTAGTGGACCTTCGACGTTCAATAGTAACTTGATCTGAAGTTTCATGATCATCATCATTAACTTCCTCTCCAGCCGGTGCAGGCTCCACAGAAACAACTTCCCGTGTTGTGCTACTTTCTGGTTCGAGTGGAGGAATAATTACCTCATCAAGTTCTATTTTCCCCCCACTTACTTCTTTCGAGAGAAACTCTTTCTCAAGAAAGGATCCATTCTTGGCAACAGGGACTTCACCTTCGAATCTGAGGTAGAAGGTATACCCAATAGTTTCTTTGGGGTATCCTATGAAGACGCACTTTTCTGCTTTTGGTTCGAGCTTCTCCGGTTGAAATTTCTTCACATAAGCATCGCATCCCCAAACTTTTAGAAACGATAGCTTAGGTTTCTTTCCAAACCATAATTCATACGGTGTCGTCTCAACGGACTTTGACGGTGCCCTATTTAAAGTGAATGCGGCAGTCTCTAATGCATATCCCCAAAATGATAGCGGTAAGTCAGTAAGAGACATCATAGATCGCACCATATCCAATAGAGTGCGGTTACGACGTTCAAACACACCATTTCGCTGAGGTGTGCTAGGCGGTGTGAGTTGTGAAACAATTCCACATTTCCTTAGGTGCGTGCCAAACTCGTGACTTAAATATTCTCCGCCACGATCAGATCGTAGGCACTTTATTTTCCTGTTACGTTGATTCTCTACCTCACTTTGAAATTCCTTGAACCTTTCAAAGGTTACAAACTTGTGTTTCATTAAGTAGACATACCCATATCTTCTCAAGTCATCAGTGTGGGTGAGAACATAACGGTAGAGACCGTGAGCCTCGACGCTCATTGGACCGCATACATCGGTATGTCTTATTTCCGACAAGTCAGTTGCTCGCTCCATTGTTCCGGAGAACGGAGGTCTTGGTCATCTTGCCCATGAGGCATGATTTTCACGTGTCAAATGATTCAAAATCAAGAGACTCCAAAATTCCATTAGCATGGAGTTTCTTTATGCGTTTGATACCAATATGACCAAGGCGGCAGTGCCACATGTAAGTGGGACTATCGTTATCAATCTTACATCTTTTGGTACTCACACTATGGACTTGTGTAACATCACGTTTGAGATTCATCAAAAATAAACCATTGACCAGCGGGAATGACCATAAAACATTTCTCTCATATAAATAGCACAACCATTATTCTCAGATTTAAATGAGTAACCATCTAGCATCAAACGAGATCTAGATACAATGTTCATGCTCAAAGCTGGTACTAAATAACAATTTTGAGGTTTAAAACTAATCCCGAAGGTAGATGTAGAGGTAGCATGCCGACGGCGATTACATCAACCTTGGAACCATTCCCGAAGTGCATCGTCACCGCGTCCTTTGCCAGTCTCCGCTTATTCCGCAGCTCCTTCTTGGAGTTACAAATGTGAGCAACTGCACTGGTATCAAATACCTAGGAGCTACTACGAGCGCTGGTTAGGTACACATCAATAACAGGTATATCACATATACCTTTAACGTTGTCGGCCTTCTTATCCACTAAGTACTTGGGGCAATTCCCCTTCCAGTGACCGGTACCCTTGCAATAAAAGCACTGAGTCTCAGGCTTGGGTCCATGCTTGTTCTTCTTTTTGGTAACTTGCATACCGGGCGCGGCAACATCTTTGCCATCCTTCTTGAAGTTCTTCTTACCCTTGCCTTTCTTGAAACTAGTGGTCTTATTCACCATCAACACTTGATGCTCCTTTTTGATGTCGACCTCCGCTGATTTCAGCATCCAGTACAACTTAGGAATGGACTTCTCCATACCCTGCATGTTGTAGTTCATCACAAATCTCTTGTAGCTAGGTGGAAGCGACTGGAGGATTCTGTCAATGACCAAGTCATCCGGGAGATTAATTCCCATCTGAGGTAAGCGGTTGTGCAACCCAGACATTTTGAGTATGTGCTCACTGACACAACTGTTTTCCTCCATCTTACAACTGAAGAACTTGTCGGAGACATCATATCTCTCGACCCGGGCATGAGCTTGGAAAACCAGTTTCAGCTCTTGGAACATCTCATTAGCTCCGTGTTGCTCAAAATGCTTTTGGAGCCCCGGTTCTAAACAGTAAAGCATGCCGCACTGAACAAGGGAGTAATCATCACAGCGTGATTGCCAAGCGTTCATAACATATTGATCTGCTGGGAAAATGGGTGCGTCACCTAGCGGTGCATCAAGGACATACAATCTTTTGGAAGCTATGAGGATGATCCTCAAGCCATGGGCCTAGTCCGCATAGTTGCTTCCATCATCTTTCAGCTTGGTTTTCTCTAGGAACGCATTGAAGTTGAGGGTGACATTAGCGTTGGCCATTGGATCTACAATATAGATTGTAAAGACAATTTTAGACTAAGTTCATGATAATTAAGTTCACATAATCAAATTATTTAATGAAATCCCACTTAGATAGACATCTCTGTAGTCATCCAAGTGATACATGATCCATGTCAACTAGTCCGTGTCCGATCATCACGTGAGACGGACTAGTCATCCATGGTGAACACCACCATGTTGATTGCATCTACTATACAACTCATGTTCGACCTTTCGGTCTTCTGTGTTCTGAGGCGATGTCTATACATGCTAGGCTCATCAAGTCAACCTAAGTGTTTCACGTGTGTAAATCTGGCTTACAACCGTTGTATGCGAACGTTAGAACCTATCACACCCGATCATCACATGGTGCTTCGGAACAACGATCCTTAGCAACGGAGCACAGTTAGGGTGAACACATTTCTTGAAATTTTATTGAGAGATCATCTTATTTACTACCGTCGTTCTAAGCAAATAAGATGTAACCATGATAAACATCACATGCAATCAATATAGTTACATGATATGGCCAATATCATCTTGCTCCTTTGATCTCCATCTTCAGGGCACCATGACCATCATTGTCACTGGCACGAACCCATGATCTCCATCATCATGATCTCCATCATCGTGTCTTCATGAAGTTGTCTCGCCAACTATTACTTATACTACTATGCCTAACGATTAGCAATAAAGTAAAGTAATTACATGGCGTTTATGATTGACACACAGGTCATACAATAAATTAAGACAACTCCTATGGCTCCTGGTGGTTGTCATACTCATCGACATGCAAGTCGTGAATCCTATTACAAGAACATGATCAATCTTATACATCACAATGCATCACATCACATCCTTTGGCCATATCACATCACAACGCATATGCTGCAAAAACAAGTTAGACGTCCTCTAATTTGTAGCTGCAAATTTTTATGTGGCTGCTATAGGTTTCTAGCAAGAACGTTTCTTACCTATGCCAAAACCACAACGTGATATGCGAATTGCTATTTACCCTTCATAAGGACACTTTTCATCGAATCCGATCCGTCTAAGGTGGGAGAGACAGACACACCCGCTAGCCACCTTACGCAACAAGTGCATGTTAGGCGGTGGAACCGGTCTCACATAAGCGTACATGTAAAGTTGGTCCGTGCTGCTTCATCCCACAATACCGGTGAATCAAGATAAGACTAGTAACGGTAAGCAAATTAACAAGATCGACGCCCACAACAACTTGTGTTCTACTCGTGCATAGATTCTACGCATAGACCTAGCTCATGATGCCACTGTTGGGAGACGTAGTAGTAAATCGAAGAAATTCCTACAATCACCAAGATCCATCTGTGGAGAAACTAGCAACGAGTAAGGGGATAGTGCATCTTCATACCTTTGAAGATTGCTAAGCAGAAGCGTTACAAGAACGCAGTTGATGGAGTCGTACTCGCAGCGATTCAGATCGCGATGGATTCCGATCTTAGCGCCGAACAACGGCGCCTCCGTGTTCAACACATGTGCAGCCCGGTGACGTCTCCTATGCCATGATCCGGCATGAAGGAGAGGTTGAGGGAGAGCTCTGGCAGCACGACGGCGTGGTGACGATGGAGCTCCGTGGTCTCCGGCAGGGCTTTGCCAAGCACTACGGAGAACGAGGAAGAGGAATGGTAGGGCTGCGTCGAGAGAGAGAGAGAGAGAACTCGTGTGTCTGGCCGCCCCAAAACCCTCCACTATATACAGGAGGAGGGGGAGGGAGGGTGCAGTCCTAGGGTTCCCACCCTAGGGGCTGCGGACGGCCCTAGATTGGCCATCTGGTCGGCTGCCAGAGAGGGAGAGGGGAGGTCGCAGCCCTAGGCGGGCCTTAGGCCCATCTGGGCCTAGGGTTTCCCCTCCTTCCCACCTTTCCTGCACCTTGGGTCAGGGTGGAGGGCGCACAAGCCCACTCTGGGGCTGGTCCCTTCCACTCTCGGCCCACACAGCCCTCTGGGGCTGGTGGCCCCACTTTGTTGACCCCGGAACCCTTCGGGTGGTCCTGGTACGTTAACGGTAATTCCCGATACACTTTCGATGGCCAAATCCTCACTTCCTATATATCATTCTTTACCTCCCGACCATTCCAAAACTCTTCATGACGTTTGGGATCTCATCTAGGACTCTGAACTACCTTCAGTAACCACGTACACTATTTCCCTATAACCCTAGCATCATCAAACCTTAAGTGTGTAGACCCTACGGGTTCGGGAGACACGTAGACATGACCGAGACACCTCTCCGATCAATAACCAATAGCGGGATCTGGATACCCATGTTGGCTCCCACATGCTCCATGATGATATCATCGAATGAACCACCATGTCGAGGATTCAATCAATCTCGTATACAATTACCTTTGTCTACCGGTAGGATACTTGCCCGAGATTCGATCGTCGGTATCCCTATACCTTGTTCAATCTCGTTATCGGCAAGTCTCTTTACTCATTCCGTAACACAACATCCCATGGCTAACTCCTTAGTCATATTGAGCTCATTATGATGATGTCTTACCGAGTGGGCCTAGAGATACCTCTCAGTCACATGGAGTGACAAATCCTAGTCTCGATTCGTGCCAACCCAACAGACACTTTTAGAGATACCTGTAATGTACCTTTATAGCCACCCAGTTACGTTGTGACATTTGGCACACCCAAAGCGACGGTATCTGGGAGTTGCACAATCTCTTGGTCTAAGGAAACGATACTTGATATTAGAAAGGCTTTAGTAGACGAACTACACGATCTTGTGTTATGCTTAGGATTGGGTCTTATCCATCAGATCATTCTCCTAATGATGTGATCCCGTTATCAATGACATCCAATTTCCATGATCATGAAACCGTGACCATCCATTGATCAACGAGCTAGCCAACTAGAGGCTCCCAAGGGACATGTTGTGGTCTATGTGTTCACACATGTATTACGGTTTTTGGTTAACACAATTATAGCATGAACAATAGACAATTATCATGAACAAGGAAATACAATAATAACCATTTTATTATTGCCTCTATGGCATATTTCTAACACTCCCCTGCAAGAACCACTCAGGGGCCAAACCCTCTACGCACACGCTCCGGCAGTGCAACTTCTCACAACGATTGGCCCGGGGGGATGGCCTTCCGGCTCCTCCCGTGCCGCCAGCCCATGCGCCGGCCCCGACCCAAGCTGCCTTCCAGGCGCCGGCTCCGGCTCTAGCCCAGAATGATGCTCGTTTGATTGACCAGTTCCCCAACCAAGACGGCTGTTACGTCATCTTCACGAGTGAAGAGACGGGCAAACGCCAGCTCCAACGTGAGGTGAACGCCACCATGCCAGCAACTCCCCAGTTCATGCACTGGTCAGAGAAGCCAATCACTTGGAGCCAGGCCGATCACCCTGCAGTGATGTAATATCTCGGCAGCTATGCCCTGGTCCTCGACCCCACGGTCGCCCCTAAGGAACGAACTTGCCGCTTCTCATGGGCGCTGATAGATGGTGGCCGTAGCATCAACATCCTCTACCTCGACACTAAGCACAAGCTAGGGCTGAAGATAGAAGACCTGCAGGCGAGCCGGACAGTCTTCCATGGCATCGTGCCTTGGAAGTCCTGCTCCCCTATTGGCAAGATCACGCTCGATGTCCTCTTCGACGGACCCGACCACTTATGCCGCGAGCCGGTGTTGTTCGAGGTCGTGGACCTCGCGAGACCCTACCACGCGCTGCTGGGCCGGCCAGCCCTTGTCAGCTTCATGGCGGTCCCCCATTAAGCCTACCTCTAGCTCAAGATGCCAGGCTGCAAGGGAATCATCACCATCACGGGTGACTACAAGATGTCGCTCGAGTGCGCTCGAGACGGTAGCCGGTTGGCTAAGGCCCTGGAGATCGCCATCTGTCGACCGACTCGTGGCTCCTCCCTCGCAATCTGTCGGCGAGGCCTCCTTCTAGCCGTCCATAGACACCAAGCAAATCCCGCTCGACCCGGCCAACCCGTCCCTGGACATCTTCGCATGGTCCCCCAAGGACATGCCGGGTGTTCCGAGGAAGTTTGCCGAGCACAAACTCCACGTCCGTCCAGACGTCAAGCCGGTCAAGCAACCCCTGCGCAGTTTCTCCGAGAAGAAGCGGCGTACTATAGGCGAAGAGAAACTGGACCCAGACTGGCTGGTTCGTGTCCGACATCTCTCTTCAGCGTGGAAGTGTTCCACCCAAACTGGCTGGCCAACCCAGTCCTGGTGCTGAAGAAGAACAAGACCTGGCGCATGTGCATCAACTACACTAGCCTGAACAAGGCATGTTACAAGGACCCATTCGCTCTGCCGCGGATCGATCAAGTCATTGACTCCTTGACCGACAGCGATTTGCTGTCCTTCCTGGATGCCTACTCCGGCTACCACTGAATCAAGATGGAACCAGAAGACCGGCTCAAGACCTACTTCATCACGCCCATTGGGTCCTACTGCTACATCACCATGTCCTTCGGCCTAAAGAATGAAGGCGCCACCTTCCAACGGTGCATGCAGAAGTGCCTCCAGCCTCAGATAGGCAGGAATGTCCATGTCTATGTCGACGACATTTTCGTCAAAACCAAGAGAACTTCAGCCTCCTCGACGACCTTCGGGAGACCTTCGCGAACTTGTGCGAGTAGAAGATCAAGCTCAACCCGGAGAAGTGTCTCTTCGGCGTCCCAACAGGTCAACTCTTGGGATTCTTCGTGTCTGCTCGCGGTATCGAAGCTAACCCTGAGAAGATCGGCGTGATCGAGCGCATGCCCAAGCCGACCTGGCTCTGCAACATCCATAAGTTCACCGGCTGCCTGGCCTCGCTCAGCCGGTTCATCAGCCGGCTGGGGGAGAAGGCCCTGCCCCTCTACGGGCTCCTTCGCAAGACGGCTCTAATCAAGTCGGGTCAAACCAAGAAGCCGGGCATATTCGACTGGCCCGACGAGGCGGACGAGGCTTTCTACGGCCTCAAGAAGGCTCTCACCCATGCGCCCATCCTGGCCGCACCGGCTAAGAAGGAACCCATGCTCGCCTACATCGCAGCGACCACATGCGTCATCAGCGTCATCTTGGTGGTCGAGAGGACGGAGGAGGGAAAGTCCCTGCCGGTCCAGCAACCCATCTACTACCTCAGCGAAGTCCTCTCCGGGTCCAAGCAGAACTATCCCCACTACCAAAAGATATGCTATGGCATAGACTTCGCCGCCAGGAAGGTCAAACAGTACTTCCAGGAGCATACCATTACCGTTGTGAGCACGGCCCCGCTCGGCGAGATCATGAGCGACCGGGACTCCACCACCGGATCGCCAAATGGGTCATCGCCCTCGCCAATCACGAGATCCGGTACGAGCCAAGAACCTCCATCAAGTCATAGGCGTTGGCTGACTTCCTCGTCAACTGGGCAGAGATGGAGTTCGTCCCGCCTCCCCCAGACTCCACGCATTGGCACATGCATTTCGACGGCTCGAAAATGAGGACCGTCCTGGGTGCCGGCATAGTCCTCTCCTCCCCAAAGGGTGACCATCTCAAATACGCCCTCCATATCCACTTTCCCGCCTCCAACAACGTGGCCGAGTATGAGGCCATCGTCCATGGCCTCCGGCTCGCCAAGGAGATCAGCGTTAGGCGCATCCTCTGCTTCGGCGACTCCGACCTCGTGGTGCAGCAGGTCTCTGGCGAATGGGACGCCAGGGATGCCAACATGGCCAGCTACCGCTTCCTCGTACAACAGCTCACCGGCTCCTTCAAGGGCTGTGAGTTTCATCACGTCCCACGGGCGGACAACGAGGCTGCGGACGCGTTGGCAAAGATCGGCTCCACCCGGTAGGCCATCCCAGTAGGCGTCTCCCCGAGCGGCTGCTCAAGCCATCGATCAATCCTTCATCAAAATTAGAGTCAATCTTCGTGCCGGCATGCGTCGTCGGCCCATCGACGGCCCCGGCCACGTCTCCGGCCCCTTCGCCACCGGCTCTCGAACAATCGGCCGCCCTGCTGGCACCAATCGAGTCGGCGGCGTCCGAGGCGGCCGGCTCCAACGATGCGGCCATCATGATGATCGTCGACCAGCCAGCCCCGGGGGCTGGCGAGCCGGTCCGAGGGGTTGGTCATCCTTCCCCGGGGGCTCCCGAGCCGACCCCCGTCACGACCCCCTCATGGGCCCAGCCCATCTTGGCGTTTCTCCTACGGGGCGAGCTTCCTCCGGACGAGGCTTTGGCAAGAAAATTCCAACGCCGGGCCACGGCATACGACATCATCAGCAACGAGCTCGTCCACCGCAGCACCACCGGCATCTTCCAGCGATGCGTCGAGCTGGAAAAGGGTCTGGAGATCCTCCTCGACATCCACCAGGGCGAGTGTGGGCACCACGCCGCCTCCAGGACCCTGGTGGACAAGGCTTTCTGCCACGGCTTCTTCTGGCCGACTGCCCTCGAGGCGGCCAAGAAGTTGGTCTACGAGTGCGAGGGCTACTAACGCTTCAGCACGCAGAGCCACCTACCGGCAACAGCCCTCCAAACCATCCGCCTCTTGTGGCCCTTCGCCGTTTGGGGGCTGGACATGGTGGGCCCATTCAAGACCGCTCGAGGCTGCATGACGCACTTGCTGGTGGCTGTCGACAAATTCACCAAGTGGATAGAGGTGCGCCCAATCAAGAAGCTAGACGGCCCCACGGCCGTCCAGTTCATCGACGACATCACGGTGCGCTACGGCGTCCAACACATCATCATCACCGATAACCGCACGAACTTTGCCGAGGGCGCACTCGTGCGTTTCTGCTCCAAGCAAGGAATCCGTCTCTACCTGGCCTCCATCGCTCATCCACAGTCAAATGGACAGGTCGAGAGGACGAACGGCCTCATACTGTCTGGCATCAAGCCCCGGCTCGTGACGTCGCTGGTATGGTCGGCCGGCTGCTCGATCGATGAGCTACCAGCCATCCTTTGGAGTCTCAGGACCACCCTGAACCGTTCAACCGACTACACTCCCTTCTTCCTTGTGTATGGGTCCGAGGCAATCATCCCCACCGACATCAAGTTCGATTCGCCTCGGGTCTCCCTATATACGGAGAAGGACGCAAAGGAGGCAAGAGAAGACGGTGTCGACCTACTCGAGGAAGCTCGTGAACTGGCCTTCAGCCGGACGGATATCTACCAGCAGAAGCGCTGGCAATACCATAGCAAGCGGATCCGGCCACTCTCCTTTCGTGAAGGGGCCTGGTCCTCAGGTGGATCCAACGAATAGCTGGACAACACAAGTTGCCCTCCCCATGGGAGGGCCCGTTCAACATCAGCAAGGCATTACACAACAACGCGTACTACCTGATAGATGCCCAGAAGCCGCAGAAACGCAAAAGAGACACCTCCGGCGAGGAGACGGAGCGCCCATGGAACCCGGCGCTCCTCCGCCCGTTCTGCTGCTGAAAAACCGATGTATGTATGTATCCCTACCCTTTTGGGCTTATGAATGCAAAGGGTGCCCCAGGCCGGCTCTTGGGGCACGCCCTGTTTTGTTTCCTCCGAAAGATTCCTCGCTCACCGGCTCCCTGACCCGGCTCCCGAGCCCGGGGGCTCGCCTGCTGGTCTTAGGATGTTTCCCCCAGAAATTGTCTAAGTAGTGTGAGCCGAGCAAACCTCCCCACCCCTACCAGCTACAGAACTGGCTCCCGGCTATCCTGCTGATGGGGCCTCGGGGTGGTAAGGTTTTGCTCACATGAAGAGTCAAACGAAAGGGGATCCCGGCTAGGCCCAGCCGGACCACTGCCTCGCCTCTAAAACTCTACTTATCCCAAAGAAACCTCATTGACTCCCCGACCCAGCTACGGACCGGCCCCCGGCTGTCGGGATGGCGGGGCCGAAACCTAAGGGGGAAAAGGAGAAGGACCCAAAAAACCAAGAGGGCGAAAAGGGATAAGGACTAGTCGGCAGGAGCAATAAGGCAAACACACTAGATTTCACAACACAAATGCTAAGACAAAAGTGGCCCGCGGCCAGCATGGTTCATTACATAAACACCCCCAGTGGGTGGACTTGAGCATAACTTGCAGGAAAGAAAAAAGATAGACAAAAACGCCTGGAGGCTCAGGCCACCGACGCGTTGCCAGCCGGCATGCCCCCAACCGGCGCATCGCTGGGTGGCTCGACTCTCGCCTCGGAGGTGGTCGCAATCTTCGAAGAGGCCTCCTCGGTCCTGGCCGTCTCGCTGCTCGAGTCGGTGCTCTCGTCGGTGACCTTCTCGTCTGCTAGGCCTTGAGGGATGTAAAAGGAGTCTTCGGGCAGCGGCTCGCCGCCCTTGCCAAGCGCCAGCAGGAACTCGTCCGCGTCGACGTACGACGCGAGCTCGTTGGCCCGGAGGACGAGGGCCAACTCACGGGCCTCCCGCTCCGCGGCCGGCTCGTCGCGCATGCTGGCCAGCCGGCCCAGATCGACACCTTGATACCACGAGGTGACGAACCGGAGCGCCATCTACGCACCGGCCCGGGCCGCCGATGCCTTACAGGCCTCGAGCCGGGCCACGGCCTGCTCTAGCCACAAGGCCACGCGGCTTGCCGGAGCTCCCCCACGGCCCGGGCACAGAGCGGCGCTGACCTCCTTTCCGGCCGTCTTTAGCCGATCCATGCTTCGTTCGAGATGGGTCAGCCGGTACTCGATGGCGACCCAATGTCCTCCACGTCCCACGGGGCCTCCTACTCAATGGAGCGACCATGCTCCCGAAGGAACTCCCGATGCTCCTCGACAGCGCGCGTAGCGCGACGCTGAGTCTTTGGAAAGCACCTTAACGGAAAGAAGAAGAAGAAGAAGAAGAAAGAAAGGCAAATCAAAACAAAAGAACCAGCAAAGGAAAAAGCGACCGGCTGGAAAAGAGAAAGAAAGGCACTTACCCTCAATGGCGTCATCCACCCCAAGGGAAAAGTTGAGCGTCATCGTCTGCTCCGTCTCCACAGCCACCTCCGACGCAGCAAGGGAGCCTCGGACCTCCTCGAGCGTCCTCTTGAGGTGGGTCACTTCGTCTTGGAGGGCGGCATCAGCCACTTCCTTGACGGCCGTCTCCCGGGCTGCCACCTCCTTTGCTGCCTCGGCCTTGATCTGGTCCCAGGACGCCTTCCTATCCGCCAGAAGCGCAGCTAGCCAGTCCTTCTCCTGCGCGGCCGCCTGGATGTCTTGCGCCAGCCGGTCCCGCTCGGAGACGATCACGGTCTTCTCGTCCTAAAGGGCGGTGAGGTCACCTGCGACGCAAAGTTGCAAGCGTCACCGACTCCCGGAGGCTGCACTCCCCTCCTGCGAAGTTCAACTGACCTCGCACGCGCGTCAGCTCGTCCTCCAAGCGGTGGAGGCCGTGTTCGCAATGGTCGTGGATGGCGACCGCCTCCTCGAACAGCTTTTGCCGCAGGGAGGTTCCCTCCTGTCACGAGGGGCAAAGATCAGGGCATGCTCAAAAGAGATCCAGCCTGGCTGCCCGGCAGCCTATTAGGCGGCCCGCATCTCGGGGGCTACACCCAGTGGGTGCGCTTGCACGCCTCCACTTAGAATCCTAAGACAATGCAAAATGACCGTTCTTACCTTGGCACACTGTAGGGCAGGGTCTGCTGCCTCCGCAAACTGGGCCAGCTCCTGCCGGCACCGGTCGAGGACGCTCCCCAAATCCCTGAAGGAGGGGACTGGTCCGCCCGCCTGGGGAGCCAGTAGGGTCGGCATGCACGCCAGTGCTTCCCAATCTTGGAGTACCTCCTGCATTATTCGTAGGGTCCTCCGGGCTCGGCCTCCATTGCCACCTGGGATCGCTATGACGTTGGCCGCCGGGGGCGGGTTGATGACGCCAAGGGTCCGGAAGTCACCTCCCGTTGGCCCTCCGCCCGACACCGTCGCCGCCCCCACCTCCTGCCGCTCCGGCGTGACGATCGCAATGGAGGGCACCTCTACCTCCGTGGCTGCCGCCTCCGACGCCACCTCCGACGCTGCCTCCGGGTCCGTTGGGCCTCCGGCACGTCAGCCCGAGCCGGCTCGGTTGTTGGCGGGGTCATGACCGGCACCTCGGTTCGGGCCGCCTCGGGTGCCGGCTCCACCGCCGTCTCCCTCCCATGGGCCGCCTCCCCCATGGACGGAGGCACCGGCGTTTCCATGGCCGCCCCTTGCGGCTCGCTCGACGGAGGCCGCGACATCCGGGTCGACTCCGCCGCCGAGTCAGATGCCCGCCGGGGATCCACGGACCCCCTCCGCCTCCCGCTTCTCGAGATTCTAGAGTGCGAGGCTCCTCCTTGCGTGCCACACCTAATGGCTCGCAGCTCCGCGAGCCTCCTCATCTCCCACTGGGTGGCCCGTGCTCGCGGGCCAACCGACTGGTGGCGTCCATCGCATCCCCCTCCGGCTCCCCCTCATGGAGCTCGTTGGTGTCCCTGCAGCAGCGCAAGCCAGACGAGCTCCTCCAGGGCTACGCCGTGCGGGGCAGCCCCCAGCCAGTTCATCTGGCTGGACTGCACATCGACGAACGGCGGCAGCCAGATGTAGTCCGTGTTTGGGTTGGTGTTCTTCATATACAATAAAGTTCGGTGCCACCCCTTGACGGAGTCGATGAGAGAAAGAGGGGGGAAGCAAGCGACGACGCGGCAGGACACTACCGTGACCCCACAGGCACTGACTTTCAATGACTTCAGATAGAAGAGCATGTTGAAGAAGTCAATGAATGGGTGAACGCCGAGGTACCCATCGCACAGCCTCATGAAGGCAGAGAGATACAAGGTCGCGTTGGGGCCGAGATGGTGCGGCTGGAGCTCGAATGTATCAAGGAAAAGGCGGAAGAAGAGAATCACCGGGAGCCCGAAGCCCCGAGAGAAGTGCCAGAGGAACATGACGTGTTCCCCAGGCTGTGGCTCCGGCGCCAACTCGTCGCGTGGTGCGCGCGCCACCACCCGCTCTGCCGATGGCAGCTTGCACGTGCGGCGGAGCTTCACAATATCGGTCTCTCCGACGACGGAGCCGGCCCAGCTCCCTCCGCGTCTGTCAACCATCTCGGCGGCAGGGCGACTCGTGGGCGCGAATGCGGGCTCGGTCACGGTGACACACGAGGGGGCGAGGAGGACGAAGAAGAGCAAGAAGATGAACAACAAGAGAGCAAGCAGGGCGCGGGTGTCTCCACCCACCGCCCTCCCTCCCCTTTTATAGGGGAGGCCACGACCGGGAGACGTGGGATTAACTGCACCCACTTCCCCGAAAACCCCGCGCGCGTGGGTGGCCCCGCACAGAAACGACCGCTTCAGGGCGCAGAGGATCCCCGCCTATGCCTCAAGGCCTACCGGGCTACGACCGGGACCTAGCGGGCTAGGCCCAGGCCGACGTCCCGTCTCCCCGTAACTTGCTGCATGGCACGCGACGAGCCGACGCGGGTCCCGGGGCAACGCACCAGTACCTGAGGCATCGGATCCAATGGCCGATCCGGCTGCCCTTTCGGCTTCGTGCCGGAGGCGGGTATTGCTGGTGGGAAGCCGCCGGCTCCCCTCCGTCCACCGGACGCGGGCCCCCACCGGCTTCGGGGACTACTGACATGGTTATTACCCCCAGGTATGCCAAAGCAACAGGGTCATTCCCTCCCGCTTCAAAGAAACAACGCGGACCGGCTGGAGAACGTCCGGCTCGAGCTGATGCCGGCTAGTGCTCCGGCCAGCTGGTCAAGGAGCCAGCATGACCCGCGGCCGGCTGGGCGTGGCCAGCTGCCTCTGGGCCGCCTCCACCGTTGACCCTGGGCGGCCCGGTGGCTACAGTGGCCGCTGACGCACTGCAGCGCACGGCTACAGTCCGGCTGTCCCGGCCACTGACTTTGGCGAGCGCGACCAGGTGAGGGAATAGTGCCGGCATGCCCTCGCCCACTCGATTACCTGCCTCGGTGCTGCTACAGTACCGCCGGCCGTACAGGAGACCCCGGCCGGCTGGCACTAGATGATGCCTCTCGGGCGACCCATGCCATGGCAGGTAGGCGAGAGCCAATCACAAAGCCGGCTGGCGGGCCCCAGCGGGGGATAGGACTGCTGAGCCAGTGGACCCCATGGACGATGGGACAGTGCAAAGGGTGGGACCCCCTGGCCAGCCGGAGAGACTGCCAGCCGTGTCCCCCCACCCATGTACTTTAGATATATTGTAGAGCCGGGGGGTCGGCCTATAAAAACCCCTGAGCACCCCATGCAACGGGGATGATCGATCACACCCGCACACCCGCAGAACTCCCCAAACCCCTCTAGTAGCAGAGGAAGACGAGCCGGCTGCTCCTTCTTCCTCCTCTAGACACAGCTCCAGGAGCACCCTTGTACACATATTCATCCATCGAACTAAACCAAGCAGGACTATGGGTTTTACCTCCCTCGGAGGGCCCTGAACCTGGGTACATCGTGTGCCATCACCGCTTGTGCCCAATCTCGCACCTGGAGCCCGTCGGCGTCCTCCGGCCCCAACCACCTACGATAAGCCACCCTATGGCATTTGTCGTGAGAAAACGACGATAGGTACAACTGCTAATTCCCAGGTCCAGCACTTCTGCAACCTCCAGGATGCTCCAGCAGCGGTACAACCGCCCCTCCCAGTTTTAGCCTCGGTTGATTCACTGTTTCGACCATAACTTCCACTCCCGAACTCCGATTTGAGTGTTCTCTAGCTCGTTTCGAAGCTGTTGACATGCCGGAGCTGCTAATGTTGGTTTCACCACCATTTGACTTCGTCATATTTTTAAATTTTGGAAAATTTCCCTAGGCCCTCCACCATATCATCCGCAATACCAACATAGTCTTCCGCAACCTAACTCATTCGGCTTACCTTTGCATTTGTGGTTGCTTGACTTGTGATTTGAGTCTCCTAAGGTGTTTCGGCTACTTAGGGATGGATAAATATTCATCCACCACCGGTGACCTGTATCGTGCCATAGACTACATCGACCACCGACGTTCGACATTGACGATGACCATCCATCCTTTGAGACCATCTTCAACCGGAAGCGGCCGGTTACCCTGACTTCGTGAACGGTTGAGTGTGATGAAGGTATACATTCCATCATACACTTTTCCTTCCTTGCCATTACATGTTGATATCCCCACCATCTTTGCGATTACCTTCATACCTATTGAGACTAGCTGACGGGGTTATTACCCCTAGGTATGCCAAAGCAACGGGGTCTTCCCCCTTTTGCTTCGAAGAAAAACTACGCGGCCGGCTGGTGGACGTCCAGCACGAGACAGGGCCGGCTGATGCCCCAGCCGGCTAGTCAAGGAGCTGTTCGGACCCTCGGCCGGCTGGGCGCGGCTGGTTGCCCACGGGTTGGCTCTTCCGTTGACCTTGGGACGGACATGCCCCGTCTCGTCCCTCTGCGCGGGTACGACGATGCGACGCGACCGGCACAATGGGCGGCCCTATGGCTATAGGGGCCGCTGACGGACTGCGGCGCGTGGCTATAGTCCAACAGTCCCAGTGCTGACCTTGGTGAGCGGGAACGAGCAAGGGAACAGTGCCAGCACGCCCTCACCACTCGATTACCTACCCCGGCGTGGCTACAGTGCCGCCGGCTGTACCGGAGACTTTGGCCGACTAGCGCTAGACGATGCCCCCCCGGGCGACCCGTGCCACGGCAGGTGGGCGAGGGCCTATCGCAGAGCTAGCCGGCGGGCCCCAACGGGAGATGGGACCGCTCGGCCAGCGGGCCCTGCCAACGGTTAGACGGCGCGAGCGGCGGGACCCTCTAACCAGCTGAAGAGACTGCCAGCCGGGTCCCCCCACCCTTGCACTTATAACATATTGTAAGAGCCGGGGGGTTGGCCTATTAAGCCCCCTAAGGCCCCCATGCAACGGGGACGGACAGAGACACGCACACACGAGCGATCATCTCCTTATACACCATCCCTTCTAGCAGTGGAGAAGGAGGAGCCGGCTGCCCCTTCTTCCTCCTCTAGACACAGCTCCAGGAGCACCATTGTACCTGTACCCATCCATCTAACTAAACCAAGCAAGACTTGGGGTATTACCTCCTCCGGAGGGCCCTGAACCTAGGTACATAGTGTGTCATCACAGCTTGTGCCCAATCTCGCACCCGGAGCCGGTCGGCGTCCTCCGGCCCCAACCACCTATGATAAGCCACCCCATGGCATCTATCATGAGAAAACGACGACAGTTGGCGCCCACAATGGGGCAGTACGCGGCAGCGGACGATTCATGCTCCAGGCAGGATCCCTCGCCATTCCCCGTCGTCGCCGCTCGTTCCGGCAAAACCGTGGGGAGCTCGTGGGGCTTGCCCCGGCACGCCCTGCGGGCGACTCCGTCGGCCTCATGGCCTACATCAACGCGCTCACCGAGCACTTCGGCAGGCTCAGGCTCGCCGAGGCTCTGGCCGCTGCCGAGTACCCCGTGGGGGTGCTCGTCTGTGCTGGCCCGCCCACGGCCATGGGCGCACTCTCTACGACTCAGTCCAGTGGCTCCCACGATCGTGTGGGAGTGATGGCCATCACCTCCTCCACCGCCTTCGAATGGGTGCGGATCGCGACTACTGCTGCCGCCGCCCGCGTCGGCACGTCCGACCCGCTCGCTGCGGCCCTCCGGGCCTTGAGCACTCTGATCTCCCCGACGGTGAACCCCGACACCGCCATGGTCGATCTCGAGGCTGCTCGTCACATCCTGTTCATGGATGCCACCGCCCTCGTGGCCACACGGCGTCGCATGGAGGTGGCACAGCAGGAGTACGCTTCAACCTACGGACTCACCCCGGCTGGCACCGAGCCCAGCCGGCGTGGGCTGTGCGCGAACGCGGTCGCTTGGTCGCCAAATTCCTGGGCGGCAAGATGCCCGTCTACGACACCCCCACAGCCAACTTGAAGGCTCTCAAGGTGGCCTACAAGGAATTGGCCACCTTGGAGGGTGAAGAGCGCGCCACCCACGAGCGCCACATCAAGGAGCTTATCGATGCTGCTGATGCGCAACAACATCTGCTCGCGATAGGCGGCACCACCACTGAAGGCCCCCGGCCCGAGCGCGAGGGCACAGGAACTGCCGGCCGCCAGGCGGCCCCGTAATCCTGCTCCCCTTGCGTCTCCAGCCGCCGGGCCAGAGCAAACAACCCCTGGCCCACTCAGACGTCGGGGAGAGAATAGCCGGCTGTCAGCAGCCGGCGCACCAACGACCCGCCTCGCCACGGCCGCTACCACTAAGTGCTGGCATCCGGCAGCCGGCGCAGCCACGGGCACATGCCGCCCCCGCGGCGCGAGTCGGGGCAGTCAGTGCCGCCCACTTTCCGTCCTGAGCTCTCAGCTCGGCTTGGACCACGCGTCCCCCACAACGTTCACCCTGCTATGATGCCGAATCCCAGCAGCTATGCTTTGGTCCTTGACCCCACCATCGCCACCAAGGAGCGAGGTTGCCGCTTCACTCGGGTGCTGATTGATGGTGGCAGCAGCATCAACATTCTCTACCTCGACAGGATGCACAAGCTGGGGCTGAAGATAGTAGACCTACGGGCGAGCCGGACGGTCTTCCACGACATCGTGCCTGGGAAGTCCTGCTCCCTCGTTGGCAAGATCATGCTCGATGTCCTCTTCAGGGGACCCAGTCACTTTTGTCGCGAGCCCGTGCTGTTCGAGGTCGTGGACCTCACAAGCCCCTACCACGCGTTGTTGGGTCGGCCGGCTCTTGTCAGCTTCATGGTAGCCCCCCATTATGCCTACCTCAAGCTCAAGATGCCGGGTCGCAAGGGAATCAAAACCATCAAGGGCGACTACAAGATGTCACTCGAGTGTGCTCGAGACGGCAGCCGGCTGGCCGAGGCCCTGGAGATACCTGACGAGAGGCAATAGCTCGACCGGCTCGTGGCCCTTGCTGCCAGCCAGCCGGCCGCACTGACTCCTACCTCGCAATCCATCAGCGACGCCTCCTTCCAGTCGTCCAAAGACACCAAGCAAATCCCGCTCGACCCGGCCAACCCGGCTCAGTGCGTCACCATCGGCTCCCGCCTCAACAGCAAATAGGAAGGCGAGCGCGTCGACTTCCTCCATGGGAATCGAGATATCTCTGCATGGTCCCCCAAGGACATGTCGGGTATTCCGAGGAAGTTCGCCAAGCACAAACTTCATGTCCGGCCGAACGTCAAGCCGGTCAAGCAAACCCTGCGCTACTTCTCCAAGGAGAATCGGCATACTATAGGTGAAGAGATCACCCAGCTACTTGCAGCAGGGTTCATCAGGGAAGTATTCCAGCCGGACTGGCTGGCCAACCTAGTCCTAGTACTGAAGAAGAACAAGACCTGGCGCATCTGCATCGACTACACCAGCCTGAACAAGGCATGTCCCAAGGACCCATTCGCCCTGCCGCAGATCGATCAAGTCATCGACTCCACGGCCGGCTGCGACTTGCTGTCTTTCTTGGACGCCTACTCCGGCTACCACCAGATCAAGCTGGACCCGGTAGACCGGTTGAAGACCTCCTTCATCACGCCCTTCGAGGCCTACTACTACATCACCATGTCTTTCGGCCTGAAGAATGAAGGTGCCACCTTCCAATGGTGCATGCAGAAGTGCCCCCTATCTCAGATAGGCAGGAACGTCCACGTCTACATCGACGACATCGTCGTCAAAACCGAGAAGCACTTCAGCCTCCTCGAAGATCTCCGAGAGACCTTCGCGAACTAACGCGAGTACAAGATTAAGCTCAACCCGGAGAAGTGTGTCTTCAGCGTCCCCGCCGGTCAACTCTTGGGTTTCTTCGTGTCCGCCCGCGGCATCGAAGCTAACCCCGAGAAGATCAGCGCGATCGAGTGCATGCCGAAGCCGACCCGGCTTCGCAACGTCCATAAGTTCACCAAATGCCTCGCCTCGCTCAGCCAGTTCATCAAACGGCTGGGAGAGAAGGCCCTGGCCCTGTACGGGCTCCTTCGCAAGACGGCTCTAATCGAGCCGGGTCAAACTAAGAGTCCGGGCGTCTTCGATTGGCCTGACGAGGCGGACGAGGCCTTCGCGGCTTCAAGAAGGCGCTCACCCGAGCGCCCATCCTGGCCGCGCCAGCTAAGAAGGAGCCACTACTCGCCTACATCATGGCGACCACCCGTGTCATCAGCGTCGTCCTGGTGGTCGAACGGTCGGAGGAGGGCAAGTCCCTGCCGGTCCAACGACCCGTCTACTACCTCAGCGAGGTCCTCTCCGCGTCCAAGCAGAACTACCCCCACTACCAAAAGATGTGCTACGGCATATACTTTGCTGCCAAGAAGGTCAAGCAATACTTCCAAGAGCACACCATTACGATGGTGAGCACGGCCCCGCTCGGCGAGATCAAGAGCGGCCGGGACTCCACCAGCCGGATCGCCAAGGCGTCATCGCCCTCGCCTATCATGAGATCTGGTATGAGCTAAGAACCACCATCAAGTCACAAGCATTGGCGGATTTCCTCGTCGACTGGGCGAAGACGGAGTTCGTTTCGCCTACCACGGACTCTACGCATTGGCGCATGCATTTCGACGACAAAAAATGAGGACCGGCATGGGTGCCGGTATAGTCCTCTCCTCCCCGAAAGGTGATCAGCTCAAATACGCCCTCCAGATCCACTTCGCCGCCTCCAACAACGTGGCTGAGTAGGAGGCCATCGACCGTGGCCTCTGGCTCGCCAAGGAGATTGGCATCAGGTGCATCCTCTGCTTCGGCGACTCCGACCTCATGGTGCAGCAAGTCTCTAGGGACTGGGACACCAGGGATGCCAACATGGCCAGCGACCGCTTCCTCGTACAACAGCTCACCGACTCCTTCGAAGGTTGTGAGTTTCATCACATCCCACGGGCGGACAACGAGGCAGCGGACGCGCTGGCAAAGATCGGCTCCACCCGACAGGCCATCCCAGCCGGCGTCTCCCTCGAACGACTGCTCAAGCCGTCTATCAAGCTTTCCCTAGAGTCGGAGTCAATCTTCGTACCGGCGGGTGTTGCCGGCCCATCAACAGCCCCGGCCGCCTCTCCAGCAACTTCACCACCGACTCCCGAACCATCGGCCGCCCAGACGGCTCCAATCGAGCCGGCGGCGTCCATCATGATGATCATCGACCAGCCGGCCCTGAGGGCCGGCGGGCCAGATCCGGGGGTTGACCAACCAGCCTCGAGGGCTCCTGAGGCGGTCCCGGGGGCCGATCGACCACTCCCCGGGGCTCCCGAGCCGGCCGACATCTCGGCATGCTCGTGGGCCCAACCCATCCTAGCATTTCTTCTGCGAGGCGAGCTACCACCGGACAAGGCTCTAGCAAGGCAAATCCAACGCCGGGCCACGGCCTATGGCATCATCAACAGCGAGCTCGTCCACCACAACACCACCGATGTCTTCCAGCGATGCGTCGAGCCGGAAAAGGATCTGGAGATCCCCCTCGACATTCACCAGGGCGAGTGCGGGCATCATGCTGCCTCCTGGGACCCGGTGGCCAAGGCTTTCCGCCACAGCTTCTACTAGCCCACGACTCTCGAGGCAGCCAGGAAGTGGGTCGACGAGTGCGAGGGCTGCCAATGCTTCAGCACGCAAAGCCATCTACCGACAACGGCCCTCCAAACCATCCCCCTCTCGTGCCCTTTTGTCGTTTGGGGGTTGGACATGGTGGGCCCGTTCAAGACCGCTCGAGGCGGCATGACACACTTGCTGGTGGCCATCGACAAATTCACCAAGTGGATCAAGACGCGACCAATCAAGAAGCTCGACGGCCCCACGACCGTCCAGTTCATCAACGACATCACGGTATGCTATGGAGTTCCCCACAACATCATCACCGACAACGGCACTAACTTCCCCAAAGGCGCACTCGCGACTTTCTACTCCAAGGAAGGAATCCGGCTTGACCTGGCCTCCGTCGCTCATCCACAGTCAAACGGCCAGGTCAAGAGGGCGAACGGCCTCATCCTGTCCGGAATCAAGCCCCGGCTCGTGATGCCGCTATTAAGGTCGGCCGGCTGTTGGATCGACGAGCTGTCGGCCGGCTGTTGGAGTCTTAGAACCACCCCAAACCGGTCAACCGACTACACTCCCTTCTTCCTTGTGTATGAGTCCGAGGCGATAATCCCCACCGACATCGAGTTCGATTCGCCTTGGGTCGCCCTATACACGGAGAAGGACGCAAAGGAGGCAAGAGAAGACGACGTCGATCTATTTGAGGAAGCTCGCGAACTGGCCTTGAGCCGGACGGCAATCTACCAGCAGAAGCTCCGGCACTACCACAGCAAGCGGATCCGGCCACTCTCATTCTGCGAGGGGGACCTGGTCCTCAGACAGATCTAGCGAACCGCCAGACAGCACAAGCTGTCCTCCCCATGGGAGGGCCCGTTCATCATCAGCAAGTCGCTACACAACAATCCATACTACCTAATAGACGCCTAGAAGCCGCAGAAGCGCAAAAGAGATGCTTCCAGTGAAGAGATGGAGCGCCCATGGAACGCAGCACTCCTGCGCCCATTTTACTACTGAGAAAAATCCAACTGCACTGACCTCGCATGCGAGCCAACTCCTCCTCCACGCGGTAGAAGACATGTTTGCCGTGGTCGTGGATGGTGACCGCCTCCACGAACAGCTTCTGCCGTAGGGAGGTTCCTTCCTGCCAAAGAAAAAAGAGGGGGCAAAGCTCAAGGCACATTCGAAAGAGATCCGGCCTGCCTTCTCGTCAGTCGGCCAGCCGGTGCGCATCTCGGGGGCTACACCCAGTGGGTGCGCTCGCGCGCCCCCACTGAAAAGTCTAAGACAATGTAGACGGCTTACCTCCGCACGTTGTAGGGCGGCGTCGGCTGCCTCCGTGAACCGGGCCATCTCCTGCCGGCACCGGTCCAAGACGCTCCCCAAGTCCCCGAAAGAGGGGACCAGGCCGTCCGCCTGGGGAGCTGGCAGGACCGGCACGCCCACCAGCGCCTCCCAGTCCCGGAGCACCTCCTGCATCGATCGTAGTGGCCTCCTGGCCCGTTCGCCGCTGCCGCCCGGGCTTGCCACGGCGCCAGCCGCCGGGGGTGGATTGACAAGGGTAAGGGTGCGAGATTCGCTCCCCCCCCCCGCCGCCCGTTGCCCTCGCCTCCTCCTCCTCCTGCAAGTCTGGCGCGTCGGTCGCGGCCGAGGGCTCCTCCACCTCCATGGCCGTCATCTCCGGCGTCGCCTCCGGGGCCGCCGGGACCTCCGGCACCTCGACCCAGGCCGGCTCGGCCGCAGGCGGAGTCACCTCCGGCACCTTCGGCCGGGTCGCCTTGGGAGCCAACTCCGTCGTTGCCTCCCTCGCCTGGGCTGTCTCTTGCATGGGTGGAGGTGTTGGCGGGTCCATGGCCGCCCCTTGCGGCTCGCTCAACGGAGGCCTCGACATGCGAGTTGACTCCGCTGCTGAGTCCAAAGCCCGCGGAGGCTCTACCGACCCCCTCCATCGCCGGCTGCTCGAGGTCCTGGAGTGCAAGGCCCCTCCTTGCGTCCCGGACCTGGAGGCTCGCAGCTCCACGAGCCCCATCTTCTCCTCCTGCTGGGTGGTCGTGTGCTCGTGGGCCAGCCGGCTAGCGGCATCCGTCGGCTCCCCCGCCGGGTCCTCCTCGTGGAGCTCGATGGGGTCACTGCAACGCCCAAGGACCGGTCATTGACCGGCTCACAAGGCGGAAGCAAAACTTATGCAAAACCAAAGAACTTACACGCTAATTAGGGGCAAGGCCCGCTTGGCGCGTGGCGACAGCTTCCGCACGGCCACCTTCACCCGCTTCGGACCGGGCAGCGGGGCCGCCAGCCCTTCCTGAGCCGGTCTCCTTTCCCGGCCGGCCGCTTCGGCTGCCGGGACTTGAGTCGGTCGCTCCTCGCTCCTCCGGTCCTGGCGCGCTGCGGGAGGAGGCCTGTCTAGAATCATCAAATCATCATCATCGTCGTCGTCATCCGTCCAGTCCATGATGGAGGCGGCAAGAGGGAACTCACTCGCTCTGCTAGATTTCCCAGCTGCCCTAGACCCTCCGGCAACACTAGGAGCGCCGCCTCACGGATCCGCCAGCTCGTCAGCTCCTCCCGAGGAATCCACTCCTTCCTCCGGGGGGCCTCCCGTCTGGTAGTCTTCAGAGTCGGAGTTCTCACGCTCCGCCTCAAAGATCTGCGGATGCGGGCTGTCCGGCGTGTTCTGTCGCACCAGCAGCTGCGGTCAGCACATCAAAGTAAGTTCTCCAGCCGGCTGCCGGCTGGGGAATATCAAGCGAAAAAGAGCTGCCTCGATGAAAAACTTACTAGGGGAGGCTGGTTGTTGTGGTCGTACGGCTCCATGCCGAAGGACCACGAGGCGGGCTTCAGCTTGAATGTCGTGAGGGCGTTCACCCGCTTCGCCACCTGAGCCGGCATCAGCTCGACGGTGGACAGCCAACAGGGGTCGTGCTGGCTGGACATGTCACAAATCCGGTGTGGCCTCATCTAGAGGGGCGACACCCGGCACGAGACAAACGCGGCCACTAGGTCGGCGGCGACCAACCCCTCATAGCTCTTCAACTGCGTGAGCCGGGCAAGCTTGTCCAAGGCCACGCCTCATGGGGCAGACCCCAACCAGTTCTGCTGGGAGGACTGCCTGTCCTCAAACGGCGGCAGTCGGATGTAATCCGTCCTCGGGTCGACGTTCTTCACGTAGAAGAACGTTCGGTGCCACCCCTTGACGGAGTCGATAAGGGAAAGAGGAGGAAAGTGAGCAACACCACGGCAGCACACCATCGTGCCCCCGCAGGTGTCGCTTTTCAGAGATTTGAGGCAGAAGAGAGCATTGAAAAGGTTGGTGAAAGGAAGGATACCGAGGTACAACTCGCACAACGTCACAAAGGCGGAGAGGTACAGAATCGAATTCAGGCCAAGGTTGTACGGCTGGAGGTCAAAAGTATCGACGAGAAGATGGAAGAAGATACTCACCGGGAGCCCGAAGCACCGAGAGAAGTCCCAGAGGAACACAATGTGTTCCTTTAGCTGTGGCGCCGGCGCTATCTCGTCGCCCAGCATGCATGCACGACGCAGCTCGGTGATGTCTGCCTCGAGCACAAAGGAGCCATCCCAGCTGCCACCGCGTCCATCGACCATCGTGGCGGCGGTGCGGCGTGTGGGCACGCGTGCGGGCTCGGGTGCGACGGCGTGCGAGGAAGGAAGAGAGGCAACAAAGAAGGGCAGCAAGGAGGCAAGTGGGGCACGGGTACCTCCGCCTATTACCCTTCCTCTCCTTTTATAGGGGAGGATATGATTGGGGGATGGTGGATCGATTGTGCCCCCCCCCTGGAAACTCTGTGCGCGTGAGTGGCCCCGGGCCGTAACGGCCGCTTCGGGGCGCAGAGGATCCTGCCCTGCGCCCCGAGGCTCACTGGGCTATGCCTAGGCCCTAGCGGGTTAGGCCCAGGCGACGTCCCGTCTCCTCGCATGAGCGGGACCCACCGCATCATTACACGCCGCGTGGTGTGCCGCATGCCGGTGCAGGTCCCGGGGCATCGCACCGGTACCCGAGCCGTCGGGTCCAATGGCCGACCCGGCTGCCCCTTCACCTTCGAGCCGAAAGGGGTGGCACTGAGGGGAAGCCGCCGACTCCCCACCGTCCGCCAGACGCGGGCCCCCACCTACTTAGGGGACTACTGACGGGGTTATTACCCCTAGGTATGCCAAAGCAACGGGGTCTTCCCCCGTTCGCTTTGAAGAAAAACTACACGGCCGGCTGGGGGGGACGTCCAGCGCGAGCCAGAGCCGGCTGACGCGCCAGCCGGCTGATCAAGGAGCCGGCTGGACCCTCGGCCGTCTGGGTGCGGCCGGTTGCCCATGGGCTAGCTCTTGCGTTGACCTTGGGACGGACATACCCTGTCCTGTCCCTCTGCGCGCGGGTATGATGATGCGAGGCGACCGACACGATGGCTGCCGTATGGCTACAACGGCCGCTGACGCACTTCGGTGCGTGGCTACAGTCCAACCGTCCCGGCACTGACGTTGGTGAGCGGGACCGGGCGAGGGAACAATGCCGGCACGCCCTTGCCACTCGATTACCTGCCCCGGCGTGGCTACAGTGGTGCCAGACATACCGGAGACTTCGTCTGGCTGGCGCTAGACGATGCCCCCCCGGGCGGCCCGGGCCACGGCAGGTGGGCGAGGGCCAATCGCGGAGCCAACCGGCGGGCCCCAATGAGAGATGGGACCGCTCGGCCGGAGGGACCTGCCAACGACAAGACGGCACGAGCGGCGGGACCCTCTGACCAGCCGGCTCCTCCCACCCTAGTACTTATAACATATTGTAAGAGCCGGTGGGTTGGCCTATAAAAAACCCCGAGCCCCCCATGCAACGGGGACGAACAGAGACACGCACACACAAGCGATCATCTCCTGATACACCACCCCTTCTAGCAGTGGAGGAGGAGGAACCGGCTGCCCCTTCTTCCTCCTCTAGACACAGCTCCAGGAGCCCCATTGTACCTATACCCATCCATCTAACTAAACCAAGGAGGACTAGGGGTATTACCTCCTCCGGAGGGCCCTGAACCTGGGTACATCATGTGTCATCACCGCTTGTGCCCAATCTCGCATCTGGAGCCCGTCGGCGTCCTCCGACCCCAACCACCTACGATATGCCACCCCATGGCATCTGTCGTGAGAAAACGACGATACTAGCTATTCGAGTATTGCCGGGCTTCATGAAAACTTGTGCACCATAGTGATACGATATCATATTGTTGCATCATTGGAAATATCATATAGTGCAATCGCTTGCTCCCGTGCATATATTGTGATTCTTGTCTCACATAGTTGGTTGAGGCTCAATAAGAATAGTGGAAAGGAAGAGAAGAGTCGAAAAAGGAAAAAAAAGCTTCTAAGCAAGAAAGAAAGATCAAAGCTTATAAGCAAAAAGAGTTGAGAAAGAAAAAAGATAATTGTGCATGAGGATACTTGGAATAGGAAACGTTTTGCTTGCATAAATTGGATTGGTGCCAAGTGGTGAATTGTGCCCAATCGTGCAATAAGCTAGCGTCTCTACTTGTGTTTGTGCAACACGAGCTTTGCTCACCCCTATAGTTGCACAAGCCCCATTATCCCACCGCGTGTGTTTCTCTATTGCCCTCCTCTATATTTGTGATCACTTTCTTTGCATTTTGAGTCCTTTGGATTTATTTCAACATTTACAATATATTGGACATCAATTGCTTTAATTTTGTGCCACTAGTCCTAACCAAGCCACTCGATAAGCTTTTTGTTGTAGGTGTGAATGAACAAGTCCGGTACCAATTCCACTATTCTCTCAATTCACATTGAGTGAAGCGGGATACATCCTCAACTTTGGGAACGGTATCCTCGTATTGTTTATCTCATTTCCCACTCACCTTTTCTCGAGTCTTGTGATGGCTAGGAAAAGCACACCATCTTTGGTCTTTGACGACTACAACGACATGAGAAACCACATCAACGAATAACTCGGGTGACTCGCCATCGACATACGACACTCTGAAGCTCGGAAAAGAGACATGGTGGCCACACACATGGAGAAACTTCGACACATGGTGGCCAACTACAAGTATTTTTTTCCTTCGTCATTGTCAAGGCATAGACGCTCAAGTCGCACATCTTTGAAGAAACAAGTGTATGAAGATCAAGATCACCACCAAGTACAAACTTTGACGCCAACATCAAGGCAATCGACTACATGCATGGACGACCCTTCCATCTTCGGAAGCATCCCAAGGAAGATGGACGAGCATGGGAATTTCCCTTCGGTCATGGAGGCGAGTGATGATGTGCCATCTTCGGCCTTCACCCACGACGACGATGACGAGACAGTTGAGCATGGGACTATCCCTTCAACCATGGCAGCAGAAAGGAGTTGAGCATGGATACGTTTGCACTTACATCTCTCCGACACCCACATATGACGAGATGCCCAATTTCCATGTGAGGAGAGCCACCACCACATGATATGAGTGCATTTCCTATGAGAGGATGAGTGTGACCACCACTAGCCCCGTATATGATGAGTTGCCACACTTTCCATGTGAGGAGAGCCACAACCCCCACCACTTGAGTGAGACGAGTGATTCCATCATTTGTGAGTATGAGTGCAACTACCTAGAGGGAGGTAGTGAGCCGCAACATTTAGTGAGTGAGGTAGCTGAGACGGCACGTGAGGCCACTATGATTTGTAACAACTTAACCTCTACTCCTATAGTGTCTTCTTCTTGGGTGCAATGTCTCCTACACGACGACACGCCTACACTCTACGAGTACATACCTCCAACGGGAATGACGATGGCCATGGTGGATGATGATGCACCTGCCACATGGTTCCATCATGATGATGACCACGAGTTGGTTTCTCCCACCTCACCTACACCACATAAGTGGAATAAGGAAGGTAAAATAGGTGAAGGTGATGATCTTGTCCCACTAGTGGACTATGTTTACATTGATTGCTTGCATGATGTTGATCACCTTATGGATACTTCACATGTTATGTCTTCTTCATGCTTAGATGTTCCCCCTATTTATGATTAATATGATGATGAGCATGTTGACAATCCGCTACACTTGTCACATGCTCTGACTGAGATTACCCATATTGCATCATTGCAATGTCATAGTAGTGCAAATGCATATCCCATAAAAATTAATCCCATTTTCTCATATGGCATAGACGACAAGCCCATGGTTATTGGCATTTGCTTCTCTTGTGATGATATTGCCATGCTTCCTTTGCATCATTTGCGCAATAATTCTCATATGACATGCCATGACCACCTAGCTTCGAATATGCATTGTTTTGGATGTTGTCCATATTCTCCATATTATTCTTCCGCTATTGCACATGAGGAGACCCCCATAGTTTCCTCATACATATTAGGAGATTTGGTCCCATACCATCCATTGCATGATCCCCTTGTGTTCACGATATGCTACCCATGAATAAAAATTCTATTGATGTGACATATATTTGCATGCTCAATGTGTGTCCCCATCGTGTTATACACAACAACTATTCTTTCATGATGGATGACATGTTCCTATAACATGCATCAAATTTATTTGAGCATTGCTTATCTTGTGCTAACTTTCACAAGCACATGCACATCCTAACGGATGATGTATAGATATACCACGCACACACAATTTTCCTTTTATCTTCGTTGTGTGTAGGTATGCATGAACACTCGTCAACCTCACAATACCATGAGTTGACAAAGCGAGCTCTTGAGAGCACCGATGCTTTGGGATTCACCGAAATGTGTCTCCAACCATTCCCATCGCGCAAGGAATACACACACCTCTTCTACATGGCTCTCACATGGCTATGGCTTCTTGCTCATTACACTTATTATGACCATATTGCCATGTTCACTTGGCATGATATGCTCATTTCTATGTCTTTCCCATGCATTTTTGACCCGTGTCGTGCATCTCAGATGTCACTTGATTCTCATAGTCATACGCATATTTGCAAGATCGGTGGAGGATTTACTTGCTATTGCCATGTTTGCTTGTTGGCACATGTCTATGATGATGCTTTGCTCTTGCTTTGTGTTCGTGCTCATGATGTGTCATGTGCATTATTTGTGCACACTATTAGTCCACATGACATGATTGCCATGATTTTATCTAGTATGTTGCATCTATGCACAACTAGCTTGCATGATATGATTGCCATGCTTGTTTATGTTGCATCACCGATGTGCTCCTTTTATGCGGTTGATGACAACCATTGCCATGCTTTGCACATGATTGACATTCCATATTGCCACATATCTCCATGTGTGGCCTCTTTGTTGCTATATGGTTTGCCATGTACCGAATGCAACAATGCTTCTACTGTTGCTAATGACATTGCCCCCATAGATTTCTCACATATTATAGGAGCTTTTGACATCTTTCATGTGCAGCATGCTTGTCTTCCTTATTTGCACCATATGCCTAGTGCCATGAATATAGCCATTGTTGCATCATATTGTTCATGCACTTTTGTTCCTAATGGTTATGTGCAAGAGATAAGAACCATCATTATGGATGATGTGTTTATCTACCATGCATATACATTATTTTATTTTCTTTGTGCATGTGTAGGTTACTTTGACTACATGTAAACTTCCACTTCACGTGAGTTAATGATTCTAGCTCTTGAGAGCGAGCCTTGCTACACCGACGAGTTTCTACATCGCACTTGCTTGCGCATCGGCATTGTGACGGAAGCACAAGGTCACACTTTTGAGGTGACATCCTTCTTGAGAATGGATATTGTGGCTCATCCTACTTGTGTTGCTTGTATCATGACACATATTAGTCGTCTTGGACCACTTACTTGCACACATGCTAGTTGTCGTGGTTTTGTCATGACAGATGTCTGAGGACTTAGATTCGAGGCCATCGCTAAAGTGATGGACTCAAAGGGGTTGGTTGGGACGAAGGACACGAGTTTACCTAGGTTCGGCCCCTCAAGAAGAGGTAAAAGCCTACGTCCTGCTTGTGTTGTATTGATTGGAGTATTGATTACAAGGGAGTGGATTCGCTTGACCTAGCTCTCGATCAGTTGGTCTCCGTCTAAGTCGCCCCGGGTCTCTCCCTTATAAAGGACGTCAAGACCACGGGTTACACAAGTCTCATACCGACTCTTACAACGTGTCCGACTCTATCTCTATGTCGCCTTGCCTTCCTGAGCAAGCCATCTCCGGGCGGCTTATCCCCCAGGGTCTTCATGCCTTCCTTGTTTGGGCCTCGCCTTCGCCCATCTTGGTAAGCCACCACATGTCCAGGCTTATGTCTCTAGGCCCATCCTTGGTCTGGCCCATGAGCCGCCAGGTATGACCCGGCCCCACCTGGGCAGGTCTCACCATGCGGTTATATCCCCAACATCAGGCCCCAGGTTGATTTGAGCTTGATCATTTCAGCCTTCCATCTCACTTGGCGGTGAGTCTCGCTGATCATCACGTAGAATTAAGAGAGATAACCCGCCATGATGTCATATAGGATATATCAAAAAGATTTCCTAGCGAACACAACGGATCTTTCCACTTCTTAAACTGATGGCCCAAAAATCGAGGCGTCTATCTCGGTCAATCAACTTCTGTCACCTCGATTCTCGCACCCGTTTCCACTTTTTGCCTCTTAAATAGGACCGTGAAGGGAGGTTTTCATTTCTTCCTCGGCTTGCACCTCTTCTTCTTCCTCTCGACGACGTCGCTCCAGCGTCTTCTCGCTCTAGTGAAGTTTCCAGACCGTCTTCACACTAGGCCGCTGCATCAACCTGATCGGACCAGAGCACCGCTCGCATCCATCGCATCATATCTGGTAAGTTCTTCTCCACCCGTAGATATGTAGCCTTCGATAGGGTTTTCATGGAGTTCTTCCGCCCGCTAGAACATGAGCTCTTCGCAATGTCAAATAGTATGTAGATCAGTGAGCTTGATAATGCCCCTTTTTCCAGTGCGGTAGATCATAGGAAGTAAATAATAGCACAACACAGATCCGTAGTTTCCCCCTTTATTGTCTGCAAAACATTTCTAGTTCTTTTGTTCTTAGTTAGGTTAGAATAAACCCACCTTTTTTCTTCTGTTTTGCAGATCCATAACCATGTAGATAGTCTGTGAAACCTATTTTCCACACTTAGTAATATTTGATTTGTTTCTTGGCAAACTTAACTCGCCCGTGAACTTCCAGCTCTCACCTAAACTGCTCCGGTGACTTAGCTTTATAAGACGTAGATTTCTTTCGCCGCCCTTAGCTGTCTGTCACCTTCTAACTCGCTGCACATTATTGTCTTGCATAGCTTTAAGTCGCCACCATGCCTCGTGCATACAATTCTTGTAACTTGGTTGGCTCTGCCATTACCGAAGAGTTTTTGAACAACTTTGTAGACATAGGGTCCCTTCCAGCCAAAGATGTCATCCATTCGCGGGTTCAAGGCAATGAAAAGAGACCCATTGTGACAGTCCAAGTGTTGTCCCTACCTTTTATGGCATGTAATCTCTTGTATGAACATTGTGTCATGAGCCTCATGGGTGTTTTTGCAACCTGTCATCCATGTGTTGTCTTGCATTCTTTCATCATGCATCATAGCATTCATCATGCCATGTTTGTTTTTCATGTGACCTTGTATGGTGTGGTTGGTTGTGATCTTGTCTTGTGTGTGTGTTGTGGTGTGGTGTTTGTGTGCACTCTCTTTCTTCTTCCCCTCTCTTTTTCTTTTCAACAAAACCCCAAAAAATCCTTTCCTTCTATGTTATTTTAGCAATAGATTTAACTTGCAAATTAAATTTCTTAAAAATGTTCAAGAGGTAGCCCTATATGTTTTATTAATTTTGTGAATGGTTCTTTTGATGTTTGGAGCTTGTATGCTGGTGTGATTTAAATAAACACGGGCTGTTATTTTAAAAAATATTTAAATTAATTGTCCCAAAAATCATTTTGATATTTTTATTTATTTGTGCATATTATTTTCTTTGCAAAAGTATTTTTGTTCTGCCCCAAAACCCTTTTTATTTTCCTCTAGGGTTTTTCTTTCTTGTTGTTTTGTTTAAAAGGAAAAACCCTGTGATTTACTTTCCAGAGAAAGAGAGAGCCAGAGTGGGCCTTGCCTCTCCCGCGGCCTAGCCCGCTCGAGGCAACGGCCAACTGCCCCGTTCCCCTCCATCAGGCTTCAGAGAGCAGAGGAGCTCCGCCGTCCCCCTTTTCCGTCGCCGTCGCCGTCAGCCCGTGGGTATATAGTCCCCCTCGGCATGCATGACCCCTTGGCTAGGTTTCCTCTCTTCCCCGCCGCCGCCGCAGCTTCCATCTCCCCCTCCATCTCTCTCCCTCCTCTCTTGTTTCCCCCTGTCAGGTAAGGATTCAGAGCGCAGTGAGGTTCAGAGAGAAGAAGAGTCCCCGCCGGTCGTCTTCGCCGCCGTCGCCGCGTCTCCGGTGGGACTTGTCCCCGGTGGTGATGGCATGGAGCTCGGGGATCGTTTTGGCGTTCCATTCCCGTCACTAGGAGGTGAGGAGCACCTCCCCATGGTGCCGATTGTCATCGTTGTCGTCCGCAAGGAGTAGGTCGTTGCCGACCTCCTTCCTCTTTGTCGTCGCCGCGTCTCTGCCTCTCCTTCCCCTTCGCGCGTCCGGCTCGTCGTCGTTTCCCCTTGGTGAGTCGCGTCATGCCCTCCTGTTGACGTAGCTTAGCGCGCCCTCGCGTAGCCGCTTGTCACCGCCATTCTGCAAGGTAGGGCCTTGAGGGCCTTGTCTCTGTTCCCCTTGTCATGAGGCAAGCAGGGAACACCTCCCCGTAGATTCCCCTAGCGTGCACGCCCGATTGCTTCGTCGGAGACCCCCTATGTCGGCATGTAGCGTCGCCGATGTTGCCTGTCGCCGTAGTTGCTCTGTTCGTCAGTTTCGTCAGGGAATAGTGTGTGTGTATTAGAGGGCAGATGCCCCTCCTCTGTTAACATTCGAGCCCGTAGCGCAGTGGTTGCGCTAGGGGGAGATGACCCTGAGGTCATGGGTTCGAGCCCAACCCCTCCCCCCTTTTTGGTTTTGTTTTTCTTCTTTTTGTTTTTTCTTTTGTTTTTCTTATTGCTATATGTATGTATGTGTGTATGTGCAAACTGGTGCATTTATGTTTGTTCTTTTCTGTTATATGTGTGTGGGGGGGTGCTAAGCATACATACATATGTGTGGAGTGGTGTATGTGTGTATACATATGTTGTATACATGCATGTGTAATTGAGTGTGTGTGTGGCTGATTGCACTCATTTGGTGTGAGTGCATATGTGTGTGTAGGGTGGTGTGTATGTATATGTGTTGGTAGTGTGGTGTGTGTATATGTATGTGTGCATATATGCATGTGTGTGTGTGTGAGTTTGTGTGTGAGTGTGTGTCATATGCATATGCATATGCATATATGCATATGCATATAATGCATGTGAGTGTGTGTGTGGATGAACACCCCCCTCATGGGTGGTATGTTCCTGAGTGAGCTTGTGCTCATATGCCCTTAGGCATATGGAGCATATGTGTGCTTCCTTGTGGGTGTATGTGTAGGGTGTATGTGTGTGATGTGACAAGTGGGTCCTTTCCCCCACTTGCCATACCCTTTGTGTTTATGCATGTTTTGTGAATTGTTAGCTCGTTTCCAACTCTAGTTAATTTCCAAATCTGCTTGTGTCCATTTTTGTTCATGTCCATTTAGAGGAATATTTCACTTATAAGAGTAGAGGATATTTTGCTAGTATAGTTTGTGCCTTGATGCTTGACATGAACATATGAGTATGACACATGCTTTTGGAGTAGAAAGAGTCAATGAATCCATTGGTGCTTTCAGATTTCACTTTTGAGCAAGTTTATAAAACTGTCATTTTCAGCTGTGATGCTACTTTTTCATTTTTGCATGATTTAATCCATGCTTGCTTTGGGGCATGTGCCCACTAGGAAATGCTAGTGTTTTATGTCTATTATGCCATGGTATTTTTTGTTTAACATGAAAATCACCCATATAAGTGGGAAACATGTTGTAAAGTAGCCAACTTAATGTTTTTGTTTTCAACATGCTAAATATTTCTAAGTCTGAGAATCTGCTGTTATTTTTATGCCATGAAGAGGGGTTGAGATCTGGTGATCTATTGAGTATTTTCTCATGCTCAGTGCTAGTAATTTGGAGTAGATGTTGTCTCCTACCACCCTGTTAAATTTCTTGCCAAGAAGTGGTATCTATCCCATTTAACTTCTGCTGTCAACATGCTACCACATTAACTCAGATTCCAGAAAACTGTTATTCGCAGAAAACTGTTTCATCATGCCTACTTGCTAGCTTCATGCTTATTTATGTGTGCCTCCTTTACAGATTGTGTAGTTGGATAATTTGATAAGAATGTTATGTAGTTTCTGTAAATACCTTGTTTGTGGATGTAGGATTTCTGTAGCTCAAGTTGTGGGCTGTGTAAGTTGCTATGTTGCTGTTTTGTGGCAGATTGTTTGTTTTATTGTTTTGTGACTTGTGGGAGCAATACTCCATGGAATTGATTGATCTTTCAGTCTATTGTGGTTGGTTTTTCATTGCCTAACCAGTGGCTACCTTGGAATGCCAAGAATTATCCCATGATATTGGTTGTCTTGTGTTTTGCCTTCGTACCTTATCGTGAGCGTATCGTGAGAACCGTAACGCCGTTTCTTGCGTTCTTTATATGCACTTTTATTGATTTTGCATGCTGCATACATATTTTGCAATTGCGCTACCTACCACTTGATATCAGCCTCCTAATTGCCATGATAGCCCCTAACCCTCCACATCCTAGCAACCCTTTGGTTGGCTAAGTTACCGCTGCTCAGCCCCTCTGATAGCGTTCTTAGTTGCAGGTGCAGTTATTCCATGTGATAACATGGATTTGGCATATCACAATATTATCCATTATTTAATTTAATGCACATATATATCTTGGTATTGGTGGAAGGCTTGGCCTTTTGCTAGGTGTTTTGTTCCGCTGTTACCGCCATAGTTTCTTGTTACCGGTGTTATGTTTTCCATATTTTGCGCTCCTAACATGCTCGGGGTTGTTATGGGGACCCCTTGTTTATTCGGTTGAGATTAAAACTTTTCTGGCAAGACCCAACATTGGTACTACATTTCTAACAACTTAATATAATTGCATAGGGCTTAGCTACCCCGTGGATAATTAATCAACAACCCGGGCCAGTGCTCCTCATGAGTGTTGGTCCAAAATGGGCTGCCTGTGGGCCTGCCTCGAGGCAACTTGAGGATTGGTTTTCGCTGTAGCTAGTCCCATCTGTCGTGTCCTGAGAACGAGATACGCGGCTCTTATCAGGTTCGTCGACACGTCGGGTGGTCTTGCTGGATTTGTTTTACCTTTATCGAGTGTCTTGTGTGTGGACTCTGACTTTCTTCGGGTTTTCTCGAAGTGTCGGAATTCCTTTGGAATTACCGATGATGACCACGAGACCCGTGGTCGAGGCTATTGCCGCGGAGTATGGTTATTTGTGATGGACTAGGTGGAGCACCCCTGCAGGGTTAAATCTTTTCGAGAAGCCGTGCCCGCGGTTATGTGGCAATTTGGATATTTGTTTAACACCCGGTTATAGTAAACTTGAAGTAAACTCTAATTAAAATACAACAACCGTGTGAGTAACCGTGATCGTCTCTACTCGTGAACATGATCCGAGAGAGAACACGATGGGGTTATGGTTGGCGTAAGTAAGTGTTCAGGATCTCATAGAGGTCATACTAGATTCGATCGCTAATCGTAGGCCACTCATATTCATTTTTATGTTACATAAGTTAGCCACCATATATGCTTAGTGCTGCTGAAAACTAAACACATACCACATCCCAACCTTTAAGCTTGAATAGTCTCGGTACCTAGGTGCTTGATTGCTGAGTGTTTGTGGCTCACAGATTACTACAACCCTCCAGGTATAGGTATAGATGAGTACGTGCAGGATGATCTTACCCAGCTCCAGTGCGAATATGATGAGGAAAGTGGCAGGATGTACGTGACTTACCTGGATGAGTAGAGGATCATGGTCGTGATCTTTGGGATAGCGAGATAGTATCATTTGCATCTGTTTTATCATTTGATTTCATCCATAGTCGGATCCTGTCTTCATCTTGATGATTTGAACTCTGTGTGGAATTGTAATTTAGTATGTGGCGAGTGTAAGCCAACTTGTACACTCATCTCTCTGTAATGTATGATGCAATGATTCTATACTTGCAAACTGCAAGATGCGCCTCTATCGCTTGCGAGACCCTCGTGTCTTAAAATGGATAGGCGCGCATCTTGGGCGTGACAAGTTGGTATTCATAGCCATACCACCATAGGAGCCTTCGCTTGATCGAAATTGGCCGAGTCGAGTCTAGTAAAAACTATTTTGAGTCTAGTTATATCGGAGAGTAGGATTCTTTTTAGTCCTCTTCTATGCTCTGGTGAGGTATTCGACGTAGGAATTTTGATTCTACTCCTCTTCTCGCTCAATTTTTTTTAGGATCACGCGGGTATTTTGGAGTCTATATGATACCGATGTGACAGGGTTCTGTCTTGGTGCCTCCTGTTTGACTTGATTTTTTCTGGGGAGTCGAGCTCTAGGGAATGTTGGCACATCATTATCATTCAGCTTCCTTGATATCTCAGGATGGAGAGTGTTCGGAATTACTTCAATACTTATCATGGTGAGATAAGGTCGGAGTCACCCAGTACTGGGGAGGCGTCCGGGGTACCACCATGGTTAAGTATCGTTGTGAGTTCGAGGTTTCGAGTTAGATGAATTTGCGAGAGCCTCTTGTTATGTGTTGAAGGATGGATACAGTTGGGGTGTAGGATTGCTAGTTGTGTGAGATATTTCCTCCTTGTATCCCCCACGCCGGATTGCATAACTAGAAAGTTTTCGGAAGTTCATAGGTGGGAAATCTTGTAGTTATCTAGGATCATCTTCTTCAGATATATGCGGTCATATACATTTTTTCCGAGCACTTAGCTCAATACTTTTGTGTTATTAAAAGTGGCTTATAATTTCTAATGATGTTATGATAAACCGAAGAAGCATTCTTACTAATTTTTTAGTAGGAAGGCTGTGTTGTTTTGTTAAATTTCTTTCAAGCATTTGATTCAGCTTTTAATTCATCTTATCAAGAGGTGCTGATGCATTTTGTCCATCTTCGGGATGGCTCCACCAACTCGCAACAATCCGGGTTGTGGTGAGGAGCAGACTGATGTTCCACCACCACCCCCGCCTCCGCCTCCTCCACCTCCTCCTCTAGAAGCTTGACAAGTTGTGATGGCCGCAACCAATGCGAACACTCAGATGTTGCTTAGGCTGTTGCAAGAAAGGGAGCAGGGTCAGCAAGGTTTTCAAGGGAATTTTTAGAATCAGCCTCAGTTTGCGACACTCAATCAGTTCCTTGCCAACCAGCCCAAGTCTTTCACCTGTTGTGAGAAGCCTTTTGATGCTGATGATTGGCTTCGTGATATGAGTAAGCATTTTGAGTGCAGCAATGTTAGGCCAGAGGACTTTGTCAGATTAGCATCGTTCCAGCTCAAGGCTCAAGCAGCTGATTGGTGGCAGTAGTACAAGGATTCCAGGGGGCGATCGTGTTGTTACTTGGGACGATTTCCGTCGTGACTTCAGGGCTCATTACATTCCGACAAGCTTTGTCGAGGAGATGCGTGAGAAGTTCAGGCACCTGAAGTAGGGAAGCAAGTCTGTCTATCAGTACAACATCGAGTTCCAGAATCTAGCCCGTTATGCTAAGCAAGATGTTCCACATGACAAGGCTATGATCTATCAGTTCAGAGGTGGTCTCAAGGATGAGCTTCTGCCAGGCCTAGTTCTTCAAGAGCCTCGTGAGTTTGATCAGTTCTATAACATGGCCCTGAAGGTCGAGGCAACTCAGCTCAAGTTGGAGAACTCAAAGAAGCGTTCAATGGATTCATGTTCGTCTTCTTCCAGCTCTCAGATGGTTTCCAAGCGGCAGAAGTATTGGGTGCCAAATCCTCCTTCGTTTCGTCCTCCTCAGCAGCAGAAGCAGTTCGGTGGTCGTGGTTCTTCCCACCCACCCAACCCAGGATTCTAGCAGAGACCCCAAGCATCCAAGGCAGTTCTTGTTCCTCCTCTAGGCAATGTTCGTCCGCTTTCTGAGGTGACTTGTCACAAGTGTGGCCAGAAGGGTCACAATGTAAACAAGTGCAACGGGCGGCATCTTCGGCCACCTCCTCCAGTCAAGCCTCCAGGCAATGCTATGGTGAAGCATAATCCCAAGACCGCAAGAGTGAATATGGTGAATGCAGCAGAGGTAGAGGATTCTTCTCAAGTGATCATGGGTAATCTCTCAGTTAACTCTATTCCTGCAAAAGTTTTGTTTGATACTGGTGCTTCGCATTGTTTCATGTCATATCCTTTTGCGGCACAACATGGTTTTCCGACGGAGTTTTTGCCAAATGCATTGCAAGTTGTATACCCCGGGAAGTGTCTCAGTTCAAAGATGGTGGTTCGGGATGTGTCCATCAAGATGGGCAATTATTCTTTTCTGGCTTCTCCTATTGTTCTCGGTAATTCCGATATTGATCTCATTTTGGGCATGGACTTCCTTGCTATCAATAAGGTTTATATTGATTGTAAAGCAAAAGAAGTCAAGCTGAATCATCCTTCAGAAGACGTGATTATTTTCGCGGCTCTCGATGACACAATCCGTCTCTTTGCTCTTAATGAGAAGGGTGAAATCTCAGTGATTTCTCAAATTCCGGTGGTGAATGAGTATGAATATGTATTTCCAAAAGAATTGCCAGGAATGCCTCCGCACCGGCCAGTCGAGTTCGTGACTGATCTCGAGCCCGGAACTGAACCGGTCTGCAAGCACCCGTATAAACTTGGCCCCGAAGAGATGAAGAAGCAGCTAGATGAGCAAGAACGTCTGGGTCTGATCAGACCAAGTTCTTCTCCATGGGGTTGTGGTGTTTTGTTTGTCAAGAAGAAAGATGGCACAGATCTTCTTTGCGTCGACTACCATCCATTGAACAAGAAGACAATCAGAAACAAGTACCCACTTCCCAACATCAATGAGTTGTTTGAACAACTGAAAGGTGCCAAGGTTTTCTCGAAGCTGGATCTTCACATGGGTTATCATTAGATTCGCATTCGCAAAGAAGACATTCCCAAGACCGCTTTCAGGACGAGTTTTGGCTCGTATGAGTACATCGTCATGTCATTTGGTCTTGCTAATGCTCCTCCAACCTTCTCAAGAATGATGAATTTCCTTTTCTCTCCTTTCAAGAATGAATTCGTCTTGGTCTATCTGGATGATATCCTTGTATTCTCGGAGTCAGAAGAAGGGCATGCGAGCATCTCGCCTTGTGCTTAACAAGTTAAGAGAGCATCGATTCTATGCCAAGTTTTCCAAGTGTGAGTTTTGGCTCAACGAAGTGGTGTACCTTGGGCATGTGATCTCTGCCAAGGGAATTAAAGTCCACCCTGAGAAAGTTGAGGCAATATTGAAGTGGGAACCTCCTCAGAATGTGAAGTAGCTTCGGAGCTTCCTCGGGCTTGCTAGTTATTGCAGAAGATTCGTGGAGAACTTCTCTCAAATTGTTAAGCCTCTGTCCAATCTCCTCCAGAAGAGTGTCAAGTATGTTTGGTCTCCTCAATGTGATGTGGCGTTCAATACGCTCAAGAAGAGACTGACTTCAGCTCCAGTTCTTGTTCCTCCTAAGCAGTCAAAGCCTTTCCAAGTATTCTGTGATGCTTCTCTCCAAGGTCTTGGTGGTTTTCTCATGCAATACAAGAATATTGTTGCTTATACCCCGCGTCAGTTGAAGCCTGCTGAGAAGAACTACCCCACTCATGATCTTGAGTTGGCGGTAGTTGTGCATGCTCTAATGACTTGGAGGCATTTGTTGTTGCGTAGACCAGTTGAGGTGTACACCGATCACAAGAGCTTGAAGTACATTTTCACTCAACCAAATCTCAATCTTCGGTAGTCTTGTTGGGTGGAAATGCTTGAGTACTTCAATCCGAGCATTGAGTATACTCCTGGGAAAGCAAATGTCATTGTAGACGCGCTCATCTGTAAGGCGTACTGCAATAGTCTCATCTTGAAGCCTCTTCAACCCGAGCTTTGTGAAGCCTTTCGCAAGCTCAACCTTCAGATGATTCCGCAAGGATTTCTTGCAAATCTTCAAGTTTCTCCGACTCTAGAAGATCAGGTTCGCCAAGCGCAACTTCTTGATGCTATGGTGAAGAAAGTGAAGAAAGGTGTGGCCAAGAGCATTCCAAACTATAAGTGCTTTCGCGTTGATGACAAAGATACCTTGTTCTTTGAGGACCGTATTGTGGTTCCAAAAGGTAATCTCAGAAAGGTTATCATGGACGAAGCACATAATTCTCTTCTATCCATTCATCCAGGCAGTTCAAAGATGTATCAGGATCTCAAGCAAACCTTCTGGTGGACTCGCATGAAACGTGAAATTGCTCAGTTCGTGAATGAGTGTGATGTTTGTCGCAGAGTGAAGGCGGAGCATCAACGTCCAGCAAGTCTTCTTCAGCCTTTGCCTATCCCAGAGTGGAAATTCGATCATGTGGATATGGATTTCATCACTGGGTTTCCCAAGTCCAAGAGAGGCAACGATGCCATCTTTGTGCTTATCGACAAACTGTCAAAAGTAGCTCATTTCCTACCAGTCAAAGAATCTATCTCGGCAGCTCAGCTTGCAGAGTTGTATACGTCAAGGATAGTATCTTTGCATGGTATTCCTCAACTCATCTCTTCTGACCGTGGAAGCCTCTTTACTTCCATGTTTTGGGAGTCCTTCCAGACTGCTATGAGTACCAAGATCCGTTTCAGCACTGCGTTCCATCCGCAGACAAGTGGTCAAGTTGAGAGAGTCAACCAGATCCTTGAAGATATGCTCAGAACCTGTGTGATTTCGTTCGGCATGAAGTGGGCAGATTCCCTTCCATATGCTGAATTCTCATACAACAATAGATTTCAAGCTAGCTCAGGCAAGGCCCCTTTCGAGATTCTCTACGGCAGAAAGTGTCGTACCCCGCTCAACTGGTCTGAAACCGGTGAGCGTCAGATATTGGGCAATGACATGATCACTGAAGCAGAAGAAATGTGCCATGTCATTCGCGAGAACCTCAAAGCAGCTCAGTCCCGACAGAAGAGTTATTCTGATAACAAACATTGGGATGTTTCCTTTCAAGTGGATGATCTAGTCTATCTCAGAGTCTCTCCCATGAAGGGCACTCAACGGTTTGGAATTAAAGGGAAGCCAGCTCCTCGTTTTGTTGGTCCTTTCAAAGTTGTTGGCAAGAGAGGTGGACTTGCATATCAACAAGAGCTTCCTCGAAATTTCGTAAACATGCACGATGTCTTCCATGTTTCTCAGCTCTGGAGATGCATCAAGACTCCTGAGAGAACCATTGACCTCCAAGACATCAATCTCCAACAAGATCTCTCTTATCATGAGCATCTAGTTGTAATTCTTGAAGAAACTGAGCGTAAGACACGCAAAAAGTCTATCAAGTTCCTCAAGGTGAAGTGGTCTCATCATTCTGACAAAGAAGCTACTTGAGAGCGCGAGGACCTTCTCCGTTCCGAATCTCCGGACTTCTTTCGTTCCTAGATCTAAGGTCGAGATCCTCTTGTAGTGTGGGAGAATTGTGACAACCCAAGTGTTGTCCCAACCTTTTATGGCATGTAATCTCTTGTATGAACCTTGTGTCATGAGCCTCATGAGTGTTTTTGCAACTTGTCATCCATGTGTTGTCTTGCATTCTTGCATCATGCATCATAGCATTCATCATGCCATGTTTGTTTTTCATGTGACCTTGTATGGTGTGGCTGGTTGTGATCTTGTCTTGTGTGTGTGTTGTGGTGTGTTGTTTGTGTGCACTCTCTTTCTTTTACCCCTCTCTTTTTCTTTACAACAAAACCCCACAAAAATCCTTTCCTTCTCTGTTTTTTTAGCAACAGATTTAACTTGCAAATTAAATTGCTTAAAAATGTTCAAGAGGTAGCCCTATATGTTTTATTAATTTTGTGAATGGTTCTTTTGATGTTTGGAGTTTGTATGCAAGTGTGATTTACATAAACAGGGGTTGTTATTTAAAAAAAATTGTCCTAAAAATATTTTTTATATTTTTAGTTATTAGTGCATATTATTTTCTTTGCAAAAGTATTTTTGTTCTGCCCCAAAATCCTTTTTATTCATCTGGTTTTTTTCTTGCTGTTTTGTTTAAAAGGAAAAACCCTGTGGTTTTCTTTTCCAAAGAGAGAGACCCAGAGTGCGCCTTGCCTCTCCCACGGCCTAGCCCGCTGGAGGCAATGGCCAACAGCCCCGTTCCCCTCCGTCAGGCTTCAGAGAGTAGAGGAGCTCCGTCGTCCCCCTTTTCCATCGCCGTCGCCGTCAGCCCGTGGGTATATAACCCCCTCTCGGCGTGCTTGCCCCCTCGTCTAGGTTTCCTCTCTTCCCCGCCGCCGCCGCAGCTTCCATCTCCCCCTCCATCTCTCTCCCTCCTCTCTTCTTTCCCCCTGTCAGGTAAGGATTCAGAGCATAGTGAGGTTGAGAGAGAAGCAGAGTCCCCGCCGGTCATCTTCGCCGCCGTCGTCGCGTCTCTGGTGGGCCTTGTCCCCGGTGATGATGGCGTGGAGCTCGGGGATCGTTCCGGCGTTCCATTCCCACCGCTAGGAGGTGAGGAGCACCTCCCTACGGTGCCGATTGCCGTCGCCGTCATCCGCAAGGAGCAGGTCGTCGCCGGCCTCCTTCCTCTTCGTCGTCGCCCCATCTCCGCCTCTCCTTCCCCTTCGCGTGTCCGGCTCGTTGTTGTTTCCCCTTGGTGAGCCGCGTCATGCCCTCCTGTTGCCGTAGCTTAGCGCGCCATCGCGTAGCCGCTCGTCGCCGCTGTTCTGCAAGGCAGGGCCTTGAGGGCCTTGTCTCTGTTCCCCATGTCGCGAGGCAAGCAGGGAACACCTCCTCGTAGATTCCCCTAGCGTGCGCGCCCGATTGTGTCGCCGGAGACCCCCTGTGCCGCCGTGCAGCATCGCCGCTATTACCTATCGCCGCAGTTGCTCTGTTCGTCAGTTTCGTCAGGGAATAGCGTGTGTGTATTAGAGGGCAAATGCCCCTCCTCTCTTAACATTCGAGCCCGTAGCGCAGTGGTTGCGCTAGGGGGAGATGACCCTAAGGTCATGGGTTCGAGCCCGACCCCTCCCCCCTTTTTGGTTTTGTTTTTCTGATTTTGTTTTTTCTTTTGTTTTTCTTCTTGCTATATGTATGTATGTATGTGCGAACTGATGCATTTATGTGTGTTCTTTTCTGTTATATGTGTGGGGGGGTGCTAAGCATACATACATATGTGTGGAGTGGTGTATGTGTGTATACATATGTTGTATACATGCACGTGTAATTGAGTGTGTGTATGTGTGGCTGATTGCACTCATGTGGTGTGAGTGCATATGTGTGTGTAGGGTGGTGTGTATGTATATGCGTTGGTAGTGTGGTGTGTATATGTATGTGTGCATATATGCATGTGTGTGTGAGTGAGTGTGTGTGTGAGTGTGTGTCATATGCATATGCATAGGCATATATCCTTATGCATATATGATGCATGTGAGTGTGTGTGTGGATGAACACCCCCTCATTGGTGGTATGTTCTTGACTGAGCTTGTGCTCATATGCCCTTAGGCATATGGAGCCTGTGTGTGCTTCCTTGTGATGGTGTGTGTAGGGTGTATGTGTGTGAGGTGATAAGTGGGTCCTTTCCCCCACTTGCCATACCCTTTGTGTTTATGCATGTTTTGTGAATTGTTAGATCATTTCCAACTCTAGTTAATTTCTAAATCTGCTTGTGTCCATTTTTGTTCATGTCCATTTAGAGGAATATTTCACTTATAAGAGTAGAGGATATTTTGCTAGTATAGTTTGTGCCTTGATGCTTCACATGAACATATGAGTATGACACATGCTTTTGGGGTACAAAGAGCCAATGAATCCATTGGTGCTTTCAGATTTCACTTTTGAGCAAGTTTACAAAACTGTCATTTTCAGCTGTGATGCTACTTTGTCATTTTTGCATGATTTAATCCATGCTTGCTTTGGGGCATCTGCCCACAAGGAAGTGCTAGTGTTTTATGTCTATTATGCCATGTTATTTTTTGTTTAACATGAAAATCACCCATATAAGTGGGAAACATGCTGCAAAGTAGCCAACTTAATGTTTCTATTTTCAACATGCTAAATATTTCTAAGTCTGAGAATCTGCTGGTATTTTTATGCCATGAAGAGTGGTTGACATCTTGTGATCTGTTGAGTATTTGCTCATGCTCAGTGATAGTAATTTGGAGTAGATGTTGTCTTCTACCACCCTGTTAAATTTCATGCCAAGAGGTGCTCTCTAACCCATTTAACTTCTGCTATCAACATGCTACCACATTAACTCAGATTCCAGAAAACTATTATTCCGAGAAAACTGTTTCATCATGCCTACTTGCTAGCTTCATGCTTATTTATGTGTGCCGCCTTTGTAGATTGTGTAGTTGGATAATTTGGTAAGCATGTTATGTAGTTTCTGTCAATACCTTGTTTGTGGCTGCAGGATTCCTGTAGCTCAAGTTGTGGGTTGTGTAAGTTGCTATGTTGCTGTTTTGTGGCAGATTGTTTGTTTTATTGTTTTGTGACTTGTGGGAGCTATACTCCATGGAATTGATTGATCTTTGAGTCTATTGTGGTTGGTTTTTCATTGCCTAACCAGTGCCTACCTTGTAATGCCAAGAATTAGCCCATGGTATTGGTTGTCTTGTGTTTTGCCTTCGTACCTTGTCGTGTGCGTATCGTGAGAACCGTAACGCCGTTTCTTGCGTTCTTTATACGTATTTTTATCAATTTTGCATGCTGAATCCAGATTTTCCATGTTCATGCATGTTTAAATAACTTAACATGAGGTTCTGTCCAGATTCATTAATAAACAAACTTTGCATGTGAAACATGACTAGTTTTAGATTGTCATGTTAAATTCTTCATAAATGAATCATGCATCATCTCTTTTGTGCATTGCACCTTGGTTGGATGTTTATTGTGGCTGTTTCTCTAGGGTAGACGCGAGTGTTGATACTGAGTACGAGGACCCAGGAGAGTACCACTACGAGGATCCCGCTACTTGTTCCGCCGAAGAACCATATGGCAAGATGATCGTACTCGGATCCCGATACTATTTTTGCTTGCTAGTGTCTCGCTCTTACTGTTACAATTGCACTACCTACCACTTGATATCAGCCTCCTAATTGCCATGATAGCCCCTAACCCTCCACAAACTAGCAACCCTTTGGTTGGCTAAGTTACCGCTGCTCAGCCCCTCTTATAGCGTTCTTAGTTGCAGGTGCAGTTGTTCCATGTGATAACATGGATTTGGCATATCACAATATTATCTGTTATTTAATTTAATGCACATATATATCTTGGTATTGGTGGAAGGTTTGGCCTTTTGCTAGGTGTTTTGTTCTGCTGTTATCGCCATAGTTTCTTGTTACCGGTGTTATGTTTTCCATATTTTGCGCTCCTAACATGCTCGGGGTTGTTATGGGGACCCCATTGTTTATTCGGTCGAGATTAAAACTTGTCTGGCAAGACCCAACATTGATACTACATTTGCTAACAACTTAATATAATTGCATAGGGCTTAGCTACCCTGTGGATAATTAATCAACAACCCGGGCGAGTGCTCCTCATGAGTGTTGGTCCAAAATGGGCTGCCTGCGGGGCCGCCTCGAGGCAACTTGAGGATTGGTTTTCCCTATAGCTAGTCCCATCTGTCGTGTCCTGAGAATGAGATACGCAGATCTTATCGGGTTCGTCGACACGTCGGGTGGTCTTGCTGGATTTGTTTTACCTTTATCGAGTGTCTTGCGTGTGGACTCTAACTTTCTTCGGTTTTTCTCGAGGTGTTGGAATTCCTTTGGAATTACCGATGATGACCACGTGATCCGTGATCGAGGCTATTCCCGCAGAGCATGGTTATTTTTGATGGACTAGTTGGAGCACCCCTGCAGGGTTAAATCTTTTCGAGAAGTCGTACCCGCGGTTATGTGGCAATTTGGATATTTCTTTAACACCCGGTTATAGTATACTTGAAGTAAACTCTAATTAAAATACACCAACTGTGTGAGTAACCGTGATCGTCTCTGCTCGTGAACATGCTCCGAGAAAGAACACGGTGGGGTTATGGTTGACGTAAATAAGTGTTCAGGATCACATAGAGGTCATACTAGATTAGATCGCTCATCGTAGGCCACTCATATTCATTTTTATGTTATGTAAGTTAGCCACCATATATGCTTAGTGTTGCTGCAAACTAAACACATACCACATCCCAACCTTTAAGCTTGAATAGTCTTAGTACCCGGGCGCTTGATTGCTGAGTCCTTGTGGCTCACAGATTACTACAGCCCTCGAGGTACAGGTACAGATGAGTACGTGCAGGATGATCTTACCCAGCTCTAGTGGGAATATGATGAGGAAAGAGGCAGGATGTGCGTGACTTACCCGGATGAGTAGAGGACCATGGTCGTGATCTTTGGGATAGCGAGATAGTATCATTTGCATCTTTTTTATCGTTTGACTTCGTCCGTAGTCGGACCCTGTCTTCATCTTGATGATTTCAACTATGTGTGGAATTGTAATTTAGTATGTGGCGAGTGTAAGCCAACTTGTATACTCATCTCTTCTGTAATGTATGATGCAATGATTCTATACTTGCGAATGGCAAGATGTGTCTCTATCCTTGCGAGGCCCTCGTGTCTTAAAATGGATGGGCGCGCATCTTGGTCATGACACCCATTCCTCAAGAGGGAGAACTAGTTGTTTATGTGGATCATCTTGTACGCGGTTTCAGCCCGCCCGGCTCAAAATTCTTCTGAGACGTCCTTCATTTCTTTAAGTTGCGTCCTCAAGACATCGCCCCAAACTCCGTCTCAAACATGTGCAACTTCCAAATCCTTTGCGAAGTTTACTTACAACAAAAGCCGTCCGTTGGTCTTGTCCATGAGTTTTTCTACGCCAACCGCTAGACGGAGGTAAAAGCTGGTCCAAGCTTAGAGCTTGGCGGAATCTCAATTCAGAGAAGGCGGGATGTGACCTTTTCGGCTGTTCGGATGCCAAGTCATCCCAAGGACTAGAATAAGACCTGGTTTTATTGCAAAGACACCTCTCTAGAGGGAGAGCATTCCTTTCCGGGTTATCGTCCGACCCGACTCAAGACTACATCCGAGCTCCCTAACCGGCTATCAGCCTCTGAACGAGCGAAGTATGATCTGGCTCACACAAAAATCAAGGCCCTTATGGCCAATGGTTTGACAGGGATGGATCTGACCCGCTGCTGGGTTTCTTGGAAAGTCCTGCCTCAGAGCCGACGAAGCCGCCTCATGTGCGAGTATACGGGTGATGATAATGACCCCCTCTTCTTTAACCCTACCACATTGTCAGAAGATAACATCGTGGCCGCCATCAAAACCCTTGTTCATGAATCTGAAGGATCTTGCTGCGACATCAGGTTAGCATGTTTCTGCGCCGCAAACCCAGCCCCAGACGTAAGGATGATTCTCAATCTCCTTATTTCTGCATTAGCTATATATGCTTTGCAATCTTTTGACCTCTTTCGACGGCTTTTACTTTCAGGCCAATTCCAGCTTCTGGAAAAAGAAATACATTCCTCCTCCAAAGAAATCAAAGGAGAACACCGACGGCCGAAAGAAGAAAAATGCGCCTCAAGAACAACCGGAATCTGACAACTCAAAGGTAGAACTTGACTCTCTTGGTCATCTCTTTATGCACCTTATTGATAATAATGCTTCTCAGGACGAAACGGGGACAAGCCACAACAACGTTCCTAAGGTAACTTATGTTTCATCTGATTCAGAACATCTTGCACCATAGAAGATACGGTGGGTCATCTGAAAAGTCCCGTTTTCTCATCCTCTTGCTTACTTAGACCCAAACTTCCTTTTGAAAAAGCAACAGCAAGTCTCCCGACACCAGACCTGGAGCACCGGCTCTAACGACCTCATGACTGGGTTATCTCACTCTCCGGCTCAACGGAAATGGCTAGCTGAGGTATTTGTTTCACTTGGCTTAAGTTTGTCAACTTTGCCTTTATGATTTGATCCTGTCTTATATTGCCTTAACTATTTTCAGGAATCACCCACTTCCTCGGGCGACTCTACAGCTATTGCTCTTCTGCCTCTAAAGATCAACCCAGAGTACATGCCTTTCATGCTTGCATTCCATCCTTTGTTAGCCGTAAAGTTTATACCATGACCTTCTATGTTTTCCAGGGCTCAAGTGAAACGAAGGAAGACCAGCGGGTCTACCCCTGCTCCCAAGGCTCAAGAGCCGGAGCCTGCCAAGCCAGACTCACCTATAGCACACGCTAATCCCTTTGCAGCCTCCAAGGATGCACCGGAAGAAGCTCGCTATTCTTCCGAGCCGGCGGCCCATGACATGATTCCTGGGAGTCCTCCAAGGACCAACTCTAAGCCGCCGAGCCCTTCAATAGCTGTTGACGATTCGGTTACTTCGGACGTCACCATTACTGGTGTCGGCTTCCACACTCCTCAAGCTCATGTGTTGACAAAGCACACTGAGAAGCCTGAAGCCTCCGATAAGCTGGACTTTGAACTCCCCGCGCTGGAGAAGTTAACCACTGATGAGTTGCATGTTGGCTATCTAAACCGCCTCTCCACCAGCCGGAACATGGAGCTCAAGCTTGTCAGATTGATGAAGAAAAAATATGAGGTACTCTTGCTCTATTTTCCTTATACCCTTATGTAGCCCCCAAGAGCAGGTTTAATATTTACCAATGGTAAACCGGGTCTTTGAGTCTTGTTATAAATAGAAATACTTAGCCTGTAGCCCTCATTTATTGGATTAGGACCTAATGTTGAGCCAATGCTTTATTGCGTAAGTAATTGTTCAAAAAGCCATCTGTAGCCCCCAAGGGCCGCCTTAACTTGATGAAAGATGAGCCAGAACTTTGTTATAGATAGATCAGAGAGCCAGATGTAGCCCCCTAGGGCCGGCTTAACTTTGATGAAGATGAGTCGGAACTTCCTTGTAGATAGAGCAAAGAGCCATGTGTAGCCCCCAAGGGGCAGCTTAACTTTGATGAAGATGAGCCGGAACTTCCTTGTAGATAGAGCAAAGAGCCATGTGTAGCCCCCAATGGCTGGCTTAACTTTGATGAAGATGAGCCGGAACATCCTTGTATCCTTGGAGAACAAATAGACATTAGCCCCCAAGTGTCGACCATATTGCTTGCAATCTGCTTGAGACTTGCATTATATTGTCTGAATCTTGATCATCTGATAATATACCATCCTTGCGACTTAGGCCTCATTTTGCTTTTTATATGTCACATGAAGCTTTAAAAGAGGTCAGGTCTGAATTGAACGGCTTAAGGAGCAATCTGGCCACCCAGCAAGCCGCCCGAAGCGAAGCAGATGAGAAGTGACGGCTCACCATCGAGGAACTTACAAAAGTTAAAGCTGACTTCCCTGCCTTTAAGAAGTCTGCTGACATGGAACAAGCTGCCCTGACCAAACGAGCAGACAATGCTGACCATCGGCTCAAGGTTGTGTCCGATGAGCTGCACGCCTTGAAGCGCCATATTGTGAAGATGTTTGCCGCCATCTTTGGTAAGTACTAAATACTTAGCCAATACTCTTGTGTAAATACTTATACCGGTGACTTATAACCAAAAATACGTCTTATGTAGGTCAAAGGAGCCATCAACTTGCTACTGATAGCTTGTTGCCATTGAAAGCCATCTATACTTTAATAGAGCAACTGTATTGCAGAGCTCTCTACACAATCAAGGTGGTGCTCTATAAAGATAGTATTCCCCAACCTATGACGGGAGTCATAGAGTTGCTATCCACCCTGCCGAAACAAAGCCAGGAACTCAAAAACTCAGCCGCCAGAAAAGGAGCCATCACAGCCATAAGCCGGGCTTTAGCTTTCGCCCCAGAGCTAACTCCCGAAGATATGATTGACTGGTTTCGATCAAAGAAGGATGACGGCTCAGAGTTCACGGAGGCTGACTACGCTTGTTGCATGAAAGCTTCCAGAGTCCTCGCATCACTGTTAGCAGAAGAAGTGGACCTGTCAACATACCAGTCGACTTACAATGCCGAGCAGAAGAGAGTACGCGGCCCAACCTTTGAGGCCAAGGAATTAACGCTTGTATGCCGTAAGCACCTCTTTGCTCCTGATCTTGATCCATCACCCCTCTTTGAAGAGGCAAACTTTGCGGCTTTAACCAACTACAACTGGTACGTGGACAATCTCCAGATCATGGAGGTCGAAGACCCACCGCAGGGTGACCCACCATCCAACTGACGACCTTGGTAACGCCGCGGATAATCCAATCTTGTGACCCGCCATAAGGTGGTGCGAAAAACTTTGAGTCCTCACTTTTGAGCTCCTCGGAGAGCATTATAATAGGCTTGTAGTAAACTTTCTCTTTCCTGAACTGTGCCATCGTGCACATATGAAATCGTCCGGCTTAACATATTACATCTGCCTTGTGCCTTCAACTCATACCAGATGTTGTGGCGGTTCTTGGTAATTAACCAACCTGTGAAAATAGAATAATCTTCGCAGTGTTAGGAGGGCGGCTTAGGATAGCGCAACCCAAAGATGTTGTATCTTTCTTGACTTTTTTTAACTCATGTGCTAGTTCTTCTGGGGTGACTTGCCACTTAAAACTCCTTAGCAGTACAGGGTCTCTATCGAGATTGGCCGTCAATTTCTTTAAGCGGCTCAGGGTCTCTAAGCGAGATTAACTGACAGGAAGTGTGGCATCCCAGAAGAATCTCAGTAGGGCATGAGTACCATGATAGCCCATAAACTGCCTCTCATGTGACATAAATCCGTTGTTTTAACCTTAAACAGTGCAGGGTCTTTAAAAGATTAACTGTCTAAGAGTACGAACGGGCCACATAGTGGAGAGTCGGCAATAGATGCGAGAGTTTATCCTTGCTTTCCGTAAGCCGACCCTCTCATGACAAGAACCGTCGTTTTAACCTTGAACCAGTACAGGGTCTCTATCAAGATTGTCCGTCAATTTCTTTGAGACGGCTCAGGGTCTCTAAGTGATATTAACTGGCAAGAGTTCGGTGGGTCACCTAGCGGAGCAGCATCAGCTTACACGCAGGTTTAACCCTGTTTGGCTTAAGAGCCGATCAAGAGGGTGGGTAAGCTAAACCTGATGGGTTGGAAGCCCCCAAGTGACCTTTGTTAACGGAGTCACCTGTTTGGCTTAAGAGCCGGTCGATAGGGTGTGATAAGCTAAACCCGGTGGGTTGGAAGCCCCCTGGACGATCATGTTGATGGAGTCAACTATTTGGCTTGAGAGCCGACTGATAGGGTGTGATAAGCTAAACCTTGTGGGTTGGAAGCCCCCTGGACTATCATGTCGACGGAGTCAACTATTTGGCTTGAAAGCCGATCAATAGGGTCTGATAAGCTAAACCCCGTGGGTTGGAAGCCCCCTGATTGATCTTTTTGCATAGATTGAGATATGCAAAACGGCAGAGGCCCCGGCTTGTAGGGATGCCAACTTTATTCATATATATATATATATATATATATATATATATATATATATATATGATATGTACAATGATGGTGCACAATGTCAAGTCTTGACAACTTAAGTATAGTAAGGCCGTAGATGCGCTATGCTCCACGGCCGACGGGTCTCCTGCCCAGAAGTGCTTGAGTCGTCTCGGATGTCAATGAGGTAATACGACCCATTGTTGAGATTTCTGCTGACCATGAAAGGCCCTTCCCATGGAGGGGACAACTTATGTGCATCTGCCTGATCTTGAATCAACCGCAACACTAAGTCGCCTTCTTGAAACGCGGGGTCTTGACTCTGTGGCTATGATAGTGACGCAGGTCTTGCTGATAATTCTCCGATCGAGCCGCCGCCAGATCACGTTCTTCCTCCAAGGCATCCAATGTGTCTTGACGTGTTGTTTCGTTGTCCGCCTCAACGTAATCTACCACTTGTGGCGAGTCATGACGGATATCACTTGGTAACACGGCTTCTGCACCGTAAACCATGAAGAAAGGTGTATAACCTGTTGATCTGTTGGGAGTGGTTTTGATGCTCCATAAGACAGATGACAACTCCTCCACCCAACAACCCTGTGTGCCCTCTAAAGGAACCATAAGCCGGGGTCTGATACCTCTCAAGATTTCCTGGTTAGCACGTTTTGCCTGATCGTTTGACTATGGATGAGCAACCGCGGAGACATCAAGTCGGATGTGTTCACTTTCATAGAGTGCTCGCATAGCCCCCTTGGATAGGATCGTACCATTATCAGTGATGATGCTGTGAGGGTAACCAAAACGGTATATCAGCTTTTTCATCAACTGAACCGCCGTGGCCCCGTCGCACTTGTTGATCGTCTTAGTTTCTACCCACTTGGTAAATTTGTCAACCGCCACCAAAAGGTGGGTGTTCTTGTCGTTGGATCTCTTGAAAGGCCCGACCATATCAAGCCCTCAGACCACAAACGGCCAAGTAATGGGAATCATGCGCAACTCTTGAGCCAGCCAAAATTTTGACATCTATCGCACTTGCGGACCAAGTCTTCCGCATCCTTATGCGCCATCAGTCAGAAGAAACCATGTCGAAAGGCCTTGGCCACCAAAGATTTTCAGCCAGCGTGATGACCACAATCACCAGCATGAATTTCATTCAAGATTTCTTTGCCCTCCTCAGGTGAAACACAACGTTGAAGCATGCCAGTGATGCTACACTTATGTAACTCACCATTGACTATCGTCATAGATTTAGACCGCCTGGTGATCTGTCTGGCAAGATTTTCATCATCAGGTAACTCGCCGCGAGTCAAGTACGCCAAATAAGGCATAGTCTAGTCAGGAATTGCATGTAGAGCCGCCACCAGTTGTCCCTCTGGGTCTGGAATAGCTAAGTCTTCCTCTGAAGGTAACTTAACTGACGGGTGATGTAGTACGTCTAAGAAAATGTTAGGCGGCACCAGCTTATGTTGAGAACCCAGCCTTGATAGGTCGTCAGCCGCCTCGTTCCTGCGACGATCAATATGATCCACCTGATAACCCTTGAAGTGACCAGCGATGACATCTACCGCCTGACGATAAGCCGCCATCTGCGGGTCCTTGGAGTCCCAAGTGCGTAAGACTTGCTGGGCTACGAGATCTGAGTCGCCGAAGCATCTAACCCGGCTCAGGTTCATCTCCTTAGCCACCCGGAGGCCATGAAGCAGAGCTTCGTACTCAGCTGCATTGTTAGTACAAGGAAACATCAACCTTAGCACATAACAGAACTTATCACCTTTGGGGGAAGTTAAGACAACCCCTGCCCCTGATCATTCCAGTTGCCTGGATCCATCAAAGTGGATTGTCCAGTATGTGTTGTCTGGCTTCTCCTCAGGCGCCTGACACTCGGTCCAGTCATTTATGAAATCCACTGAGGCTTGAGACATAACCGCCGTGCGAGGTACGTATTTCAAATTGAGGGGTCCAAGCTCCAATGCCCACTTAGCAATCCTGCCAGTAGCTTCTATGTTTTGAATTATATCTCCCAACGGGACAGAGCTTACCACTGTAATTTGGTGCCCCAGGAAATAGTGCTTTAGCTTGCGATTGGCCATGAACACCCCATACACCAGCTTCTACCAATGTGGATACCTCTGCTTGGATTCTGTTAGGACCTCACTGATATAGTAAACTAGCCTTTGAACAGGATATTCCTTCCCTAGATCATTACGCTCGACAACGATTGCGGCGCTGACAGCCCTGTTATTAGCCGCCACGTATAAGAGCAAGGGTTCTTTCTCAACTGGAGCGGCTAAGACTGGCGGCTCAGTGAGCTGTCTCTTGAGCGTCTCAAATGCTTCACCCGCCTCCGTACTCTAGACAAAGTTGTCTGTCTTTTTCATCATCTGATATAAAGGGATGGCCTTCTCACCAAGGCACCTTATAAACTGGCTTAACGCCGCAATCCGTCCCGCCAGGCGCTAAACATCATTGATGCATGCCGGCTCATACAGGGAGGTGATAGCCTTGATTTTATCTGGGTTAGGCTCAATGCCACGCTCAGATACTAGAAAACCCAAGAGCTTGCCTGCCGGAACGCCAAAGACACACTTAGCCGGGTTAAGCATGATCTTGTCGACCTGGAAGTTGTCGAAAGTCTTCTTCGGGTCGTCAAGCAGAGTTTCCTTCTTCCTTGACTTGATCATGATATGATCCACATATGCATGAACGTTGTGCCCGATTTGGCTGTGAAGAGAGTTCTGTACACAATGCTGGTAAGTCGCCTGGGCACTTTTGAGCCCAAAAGGCATAGACACATAGCAGAAAGCACCAAAAGGCGTGATGAAAGTCGTTTTCTCTTGGTCCTTGACTGCCATCTTGATCTGATGATAACCAGAATAAGCATCTAGGATGCATAAACTCTCACACCCCGTCGTTGGATCAATGATCTGGTCAATACGAGGGAGAGCAAACAGGTCAACCAGACAGGCCTTGTTAAGATCCATGTAGTCCACATACATACGCCACGTGCCGTTTTTCTTGAGTACTAGCACTAGGTTAGCAAGCCACTCCTGGTGAAAGACCTCGACGATGAAACCCGCCGCCAGAAACCGGGCTACCTCTTCCCTAATGGCCTTGCGTCTCTCCTCGTTGAACCGTCGTAGAAACTGCTTGACTGGTTTGAACTTAGGATCCACATTAAGGTTGTGCTCAGTGAACTCTCTCGGTACACTCGGCATGTCAGAAGGCTTCCACGCGAAGATGTCCCAATTCTCATGGATGAATTCGATGATCATGCTTTCCTATTTGGGATCCATATTAGCCTCGATAGTGAACTGCTGAGATGAGTCGCCCAGAGTAAAATCCACCAATTTAGTATCATCCGCCAAAAATTTGAGGGGTGGCTCAACCTTTGTGGTGGGCTTTTTCAGCGGAGTCATGTCCTACAGGTCAACATTTTCCTTGTAAAACTTGAGCTCCGCCTCAACACAACTGGACTTTGCATAAGCCGCGTCTCCTTCCTCACACTCAATAGCCGTCTCTCGATCACCATGCACTGTAATTGTAACCTTTAGGCTCGACATCTTGAGTTGCAAGTACACATAACAAGGCCTAGCCATGAATTTGGCGTAAGACAGACGTCCAAACAGAGCATGATACGGTCTTTTGATCTTCACCACCTCAAAACACAAGGTCTCTACCCTGTAGTTGTGTTCGTCACTGAAGGAGACTTCCAAAGAGATCCTCCCCACTAGATAAGCTGACTTGCCAGGCACCACACCATGAAAAACTGTTGAGGATGGCTTAAGATCCTTATCAAGCAGCTTCATCCAGCGGAAAGTGTCGTAGTACAAAATATTCATGCTACTGCCACCGTCCATAAGCACCTTGGTAAACACATAGCCTCCAACTTGGGGAGCAACTACCAACGCCAGCCGCCCCGGGTCATCAACATGCGGCGGATGATCCTCCTGGCTCTAGGTTATATCATACATAGACCACTTCAACTATTGTGGTAGAGCCGGCGTGGTCGCATTAACCGCCCGCTTGCGCAACTTCTGATCTCGCCTGTCAAGGCTGGTCGTAAAAACATGATACTGACCCGAGCTGAGCTGCTTTGGATTACTCTGATATCCAGACTAGTTATTCTATTGTTGATTGTTGCCACCAGAGTGCAGATGATGTCTTCCTTGGTTGCCTTGGCCGTGATGGCCGGATCCTGAGTCGCCGGACCCCAACCCGGCTCCTGACCTGCCTGGTCCTGAGCTGCCTGGCGGGCCACCATCATTGTTATGTTGTCGTAAGCTGTAGTCCTTGAACTTTTGCATAACGTGGCAATTACCCCACGCGTGACCCGCCGGTCTGTCGGGCCGACTGTGCTCTAGACAAGGTTTATTGAGCATCTCCTCCAAATTAAAAAGGAGTCTTACCCTTATTAAAAGGCTGTCTGAACTTCCTGTTGCCCTTAGCATGATTGTTACCGGTGCTGGTGTTGGCCACAAATTCTGACCTGTCATCCTGGTTCTTCCTCTTACTTTGGTTACCATTGCCTGATGCGCCCTTGCCATGGTTATTCTTTTTATTCTGACCAGGTTTCTCCTCATCAGAGCCCGGATATTTCGTATTATCAGAGTCGGCGTACTTCGTGAGAGCCGCCATGAGCTCCCCCATGTCTTGACACGTGCACTTGAGCCGGCCGAGCTTCTACTTCAGAGGGGAAAGTGGCAATTCTTTTCCAGAATCAAAACCGCTTGAGCCGTCGTGATCTGCTCAGACGAGTGGATGATAGGCTAGACCCGCCGGACCCAATGATGAGCCGATTACTTCTCTTGTTGTACGTAGTGATCCAAATCCACAATCGTCATAGGCTGCTTGCATGTTCCTTGAAAGTTTTTGATGAACTTCGCCTTTTAACTCAGCCCATGAATTAATAGTATTGGGTGGCAAACCCTTCAACCACGTGTGAGCCGGCCCTTCTAGCATGATGATAAAATACTTCGTGCATACCGTGTCATTGATGTCCAACATCTCCATGGCCAGCTCATAACTTTCAATCTAGGCCTCCGGGGGCAGGTCAGCAGTGTAATTCGGGACCTTGCGAGGGCCTTCGAAATCCTTCGGCAGATGCTCATTCCACAGAGCCGCTACTAAGCATGGTACTCCCACAGCCCTGGTGGCTACTCCCGCTCCAACTAAGGCAGAAGGGACAGGCTCTTGATGAGCCGCCGCTGCTAGATCCGCCACCTCACGCTGTGCCCTCGCCCGATCTACGAGCGCTTGAGCATCCAAAGCCGCCTGGTCGTCTCGTGAAGGGCCTCGGTGCCGATCACAGCTAGAAACCGCCGGCAACTCATAGCGTCGGCTGAAGCTACGACTGGGGATGGGGGTTGAATGCACGCAACTCTGGCTATAGGTATACTTCTCTTGCCAGGCCATCGCTGTTTGTAGGTACCCAATAGCGTTCTGCACCTCTTCTGCGAAAGGCGCCTCATCGGGAATAGGGATTCTTCCAAGCTGGGTTGCAGCCGCCACCATCTTCTCCGCTGGGTTTGAGTAGTGACCCGTCGGTGTTGGAAAAGCCATTGGTGAGTTCTGGTTCCGTCTGGGCGAGTTAAGCTGCTGCCGAGCCACTGGCCGTCTTCTAGGTACTTTTGTTGTCCGACCTGTTCCTGGCGTGTTAAAAAGGTTTCTGGCCTCATATTGTTCTGGCAGGCAGGACTGATGCCTCATCCACCACACCGCGGCCGCCGACTGCTGCTCTAGCTCAAGGCAAAAAGCATCCGTCTTAAGGCGCTCTGCCTCTGCGTCCATCTAAGCCATTAACACGCCGATCCCTATTGGACTTCCACCATCTGGTCCTTCAGTCTTGTGATCTCCTGGTTCTACATGGCTTGATTCTCAAGCATGACTTCAGTCGCAATCAGGGTTGTGAGCTCGTTCATCAGAACCAGAAGAACCTGAGCCGGCGGCGGGTCAGCCCACATATTTGCTACCCCGGCGGCTGTACTGCTTGGGCCCGGCTCTGTTCCTGCCATGAACACGGCCGCATGAGTCGGCGACACATGACCATCCGGCTCAGAATGCTCCGACTCGGGGTAAAGCTCGTCGTAGCCCCTGAGCCCGCCATCGTGAAGCTGGTAGATCGATTCCGCCTCTCCGATCGAAGATCCATCCTCCGAACAGATATGAGTCTCCTGCGACATAGAAGCCTCAAGATCCATACCTTGAGTGAAGCCAACAAAGACATGCTTCCTACCCAGGTCAGCACGGGCGGGTTGCACGTGTCGGGCGGGTTGCACGCGCCGAGCCGGCTCGACGATGTCGGTGCACACGTCCGGCCCGGGTGTAGATCCGTTGACCTTGCCGATGAAGACGTGGATTCCACCGAAGGGAACCCGGAACCCATACTCTACAGAGGCGGCCTCGGGGCCCTAGCCGGTGTCGTCGATGTAGAGCCGGCAGCGGCGACTGTTGTTCATCCTTCTGACCATGTATCCCTCGAACCCTGGTAGAGAGCCCTTTGAGAACTCAACACGACAGAGCGCTAGCCCCACGGTGGGTGCCAACTGTCATGGTTTTGTCATGGCAGATGTCTGAGGACTTAGATTTCAGGGCATCGCTAAGGTGATGGAATCAAAGGGGTTGCTTAGGACGAAGAACACGACTTTACCCAGGTTTGGCCCCTCAAGAAGAGGTAAAAGCTTACGTCCTCCTTGCGTTGTATTGATTGGAGTATCGATTACAAGGGAGCGGATTCGCTTGACCTAGCTCTCGATCAGTTGGTCTCTGTCTAAGTCGCCCCGGGTGTCGCCCTTATAAAGGAGGTCAAGACCCCGGGTTACACAAGTCTCATACCGACTCTTACAACGTGTCCGACTCTATCTCTATGTCGTCTTGACTTCCTGAGCAAGCCATCTTCGGGTGGCTTATCCGCCCGGGTCTTCATGCCTTCCTTGTCTGGGCCTCGCCTTGGCCCATCTTGGTAAGCCTCCACATGTCCAGGCTTATGTCTCAAGGCCCATCCTTGGTCTGGCCCATGAGCCGCCAGGTATGACCCGGCCCCACCTGGGCGGGTCTCACCATGGGGTTATATCCCCAACACTAGTGATATCGCTTTTCTTCACGATTGCCACATTGCCATGCCTGTAGACATATATACCTTGCGTGTTGCATCCACCTTGTCCATTGTTTGCTCTTATCATATGTTTCGTTGCAACAATGTCCATTCTTCACATTTGCCATGCCTGATTGCTCGCTACATGCTTGACTTGATTACCTTACACACGATGACCAATTGCTCTTTCTATTGTGTTGAGTGCCTCACTATCTTCACTACACCATGCGCACATCATGCTTGGATTTCCTTACACTTTGGATTGCCCCATGTGTTTAGACACTTCCCTTTACTTGGTGTTGTGATTGATTCCTATGCCTACCATAGAACCTTTGTTGATTGTTTTGCGCATGCATTCTATGACCATGAGGTAGATGCTTGTTATATTTTCACACATATTTGCATCCCTACCTCACCTTTGAATACTTGTTTCAATGATTGCATTGCTTGTGCTCATTTTATATGCTTACATGGCAAGCCACAATCCCTTGTCACACCATATGTTATGCACGACGACAACACTTGTTTGGTGAATAACCGCTTAAATGCTTGGTTCTGCACTAACGCTAACCACATTTGTTTTTCCAAGTGTTTGTCGTGTTTGCTCCTTTTGAAGGAATTGGTAGTTGGTGCGACATTAGAGAGTGCCCATTGCGAGCTTGATGATGATGAGCATTAGGTGATCGTCCACTTCTACATGGCGACACCATGTCCTTCCCATGGTGCTTTGGATTTTGATCCGAGGACGGATCTTTCCCAAGGGGGAGGGAATGATGCAGAGCATCTTATGGACATCACCATGACAAGAGTATGTTTTGTCAAGTGACACATGCCACGACTGCTTCACATACATAAAGGTGAATGATCTCCTTTACACATGTCCATTTGACCCCTTCGAGGATGGTATACTACTTGACACTCCTCTCGTGTGCATGCATAGGTATTGTCGAAGCTTCATGTAGGATGAGGAGGAGTGCCAGCACCTACGTACAAATACAACATCCGCGAGGGAAGCTTGGAAGAGAAGAAGGAAGAAAAGGACTTGCAACAGCCCAGAAATTAGGGGTACAACTGGTCCACCACCGGTCAACCACCGCTTCCTCAGTACAACCGGTCCACCACCGCCAACAACCGCTCCAATAGCGGCCAAGGTTCTGTTGTGGTGCGGTGCAAGACCTATACTATCCCGGTTGTTCCGATTGATGTCTCAAGACTGGTACAACCGGTCCAACCTCCGGTATAACCAGCCTGCCTACGTGCATGGACGGGCCCGAGGCCCATGTATCCCCTCTCACTTGCCCCTTCGTATCTAGGACTATATATAATCTTCCGCCACCTCCATTCTAGGGTTAGCATTGGTTAGTGATACGTCTCCAACATATCTATAATTTTTGATTGTTCCATGCTATTATATTATCTGTTTTGGTTCTTTTATATGCATTAATATGGTATTTTATATTAAATTTGGGACTAACCTATTAATCTAGAGCCTAGTGCCAGTTTCTATTTTTCCTTGTATTTTGAGTTTCGCATATAAGGGATATTAAACGGAGTCCAAACGGAATAAAACCTTCGGAATGATTTTTTCTGGAACGAAAGGAAACTACTAGACTTGAGAACCAAGGCAAAGGAGCCACCGTGGGGCCATAAGCCCTAGGGGTGCGGCCAGGGGGGTAGGCCACGCCGAGCAGGCTTGTGGGCCCACGGTAGCTCCCCTAATCCTAATCTTTGGCGTATAAATTCCCAAATATTCCATCATTATCAGAACGAGCCACGAAAACACTTTTTCGCCGCCAGATGCGTCCATTCCCGAGAGATCCAATCTTGGATCATTTTTTGGTAATTTGCCGGAGGGGGATTCGATCACGAAGGGCATCTACATCAACTCCATTGCCCCTCCGATGATGCGTGAGTAGTTTGCCACAGACCTGCGGGTCCATAGCTAGTAGCTACATGGCTTGTTCTCTCTCTTTGTTTCTCAATACCATGTTCTTCATGATCTGCATGGAGATCTATCCGATGTAATACTCTTTTGCGGTGTGTTTGTCAAGATCCGATGAATTGTGGGTTTATGTTCATATTATCCATGAATATTATTTGAGTCTTTCCTGAATTCTTATATGCATGACGTCATATCTTTGCAAGTCTCTTCGGTTTATTGGTTTGGATTGGCCAACTAGATTGGTAATTCTTGCAATAGGAGAAGTGCTTAGTTTTGGGTTCAGTCTTGTGGTGTCCTCACCTAGTGAGAAAGTAGGGGTAGCGAGGCACGTATTGTATTATTGCCATCAAGGGTAAAAGGATGGGGTTTTCATCATATTGCTTGAGTTTATCCATCTACATCATGTCATCTTACTTAATGTGTTACTCTGTTCTTCATGAACTTAATACTCTAGATGCAGGCAGGAGTCGGTCGATGTGTGGAGTAATAGTGCTAGATGCAGAATTGTTTCGGTTTACTTGTCATGGACGTGATGCTTATATGCATAATTATCCGGTTTTCTATCAATTGCTCGATAGTAATTTGTTCATCCACAGTAATACTTTCCATCATGGGAGAAGACATCTAGTGAAACCTATGACCCTCGGGTCTATATTCCATATTATATTTTCAGATCTAAAACCAAAAATACCAAAAATACTTACTTCCTTATTTTTACTTTTAGTTTTACTTTTCGTTCAAGCATGCTATTATATGTATCTCTATTATATCTCATCCTTGCAAGTAACCGTGAAGGGATTGACAATCCCTTTATAGCGTTGGGTGCAAGAGTTTGATTCTTTGTGTAGGTACATCTATTGGTGACTCGCTTGTATCTCCTACTGGATTGATACCTTGGTTCTCAACAACTGAGGGAAATACTTATCTACTTTGCTGCATCAAACTGTTCCTCTTCACGAGAAACCAATGCATGCTTGATAAGTAGCAAGAGGGATTTTTGGCACCATTGCCGGGGAGATACATAGCATGTCAAGATAAGAACTCTCTCGTCAACTTGCCAATTTCTAGTTTGGTTGCGGGGAGATCTACATAAGGCCTACCAAGTACCCATCACAAACTCATCTCTTGCATTTACATTATTTGCCATTTGCCTCTCGTTTTCCTCTCCCCCACTTCTAAAATGATTTTCAGAAAACACCAAAAAGATTCGCCTTTTTGTTTGCCCTTCTTTAGCTTGCCTTTTTGATTACCTGAACTATGTCGAACATCACCACATCCCCCTTGTCACCAGACTTTGAAGTTCTTTACTTCAAACAAAAACAAGGGGAAAATATGAAGGATGCTTGGTATAGGCTAATGGAATATTATCGTGTTTCCAATCTAAAAGGGGATGCAAAAGTTTAGCTCATAAATTTATTCATCGGTTTAGCTTTGCATCATAGGGAGCTTTTAGATTTCGCCTCAAAAGGAAATTTTATTGAGCTTGACACGAATGCAGCCTATGAAGTTTTAGAAGGGATTTTGGGGGTTCCTCCGCCAAAAGGGGGGTTTTCTTTCTCTCAAGAGGGAGTTCAAATTCTCGACAAATTGGGTGATTTACATAAGCACTTGGTCGAGTTACAGCATCATGAACCCCTCAAACATATTAACGGGAACCTTAATCGCTTGAATACTTTGATCACCCTTTGCAATAAGCGTTTGGACATTTTGGACACCAAGATGGATCCTCCCCCTAAAAGTGGAGGAAATAGGAAAGAACCTTCTGGATTTGAGAAGGTCCTCACAAAATTTCCCATACCGAAGATGACAATACCTATATTTATTGTGTTTTGCCTAGCTAGGGGCGTTAAACAATAGCGCTTGTTGCGAGGTAGCCCAACTTTGTTTTGCTTTCTGCTTTTTGCTTCTATTTTTGTGTGTTTGGAACATTATTAGTTCAGTAGTAATTGTGTTTTTTTTGTTTTGAATAGTGTTTGAGCCAAGTAAAACCTTTGGGGAGATCTATGGTAGTTGTTGATTTGATCCTGCTGAAAAACAGAAACTTTTGAGCTCAGTCCAGGAATTTTCCAAATTTTTCAGGGCGTTGAATTGATCTGAAATTTTTACACAAGATTTACATATAAATTTTACTTATTGTCCTAATGTTTCAGAAGTTTTATTGTTCCATAAGTATTCGAAGTTTACAGATTGCTACAGACTGTTCTGTTTTTGACAGATTCTGTTTTCTTTGTGTTGTTTGCTTATTTTGATGTATCTATGGGTCGTATCGGGGGGTATGAGTCATGGAAAAGTTAGGATACAGTAGGTATTACACAAATATAAATAAATAATGATTTCACAACAGTACCTAAAGTGGTGATTTATTTTTCTTATACTAACGGATCTCATGAGTTTTCTGTTGAGTTTTGTGTTGTGAAGTTTTCATGTTTTGGGTGAAGATTTGATGGACTATGGAATAAAGAGTGGCAAGAACCTAAGATTGGGGATTCCCAAGGCACCCCATGTCATATTCAAGGATACCAAAAAAGCCTAAGATTGGGGATGCCCCGGAAGGCATCCCCTCTTTCGTCTTCAATCCATCGGTAAATTTACTTGAGGCTATATTTTTATTCACCACATGATATGTGTTTTGCTTGGAGCGTCTTGTATGATATGAGTATTTGCTTGTTAGTTTCCCACAATCATCCTTTCTGCACACATCCTTTGAGAGAGACACGCTGAATTGCAAATTTCTTAGAATACTCTATGTGCTTCACTTATATCTTTTGAGCTAGGCAATGTTGCTCTAGTGCTTCCCTTATATCTTTATAGAGCATGGTGGTGTTATATTTTATAGAAATTATTGAACTCTCGTTCCTCACTTATGTTATTTGGAGAGTTTCTTAAAAAACATGGTAATTTGTTTAGGTTATGATTTAGTCCTAATATAATGGGCATCCAAGAGGGATATAATAAAAACTTTCATATCAAGTGCATAAAAAAACTATCAGAAGTTTGATTCCTTTCATATAGTTTTGAGATAATAGGGATGGTAATATGAGAGTCATGCTAGTGATTGGTTGTGAATTGAAGAGATACGTGTGTTAAAGCTTGTGATTCCCGTAGCATACACGTATGGTGAACCGTTATGTAACAAAGTCGGAGCATGATTTGTTTAATGATTGTCGACCTTTGTGTGAGGGTCGGGAACACGCGATGGTTAACTCCTACCAACCTCTTCCATAGGAGCATGCGTCTAATGCTTTGTTTGATAACTAATAGACTTTTGCAATAAATTGTGAGTTCTTTATTACTAATGTTGAGTCCGTGGATTATACGCACTCTCACCCTTCCACCTTTGCTAGCCTCTCTAGTACCGCGCAACTTTCGCCGGTACACCAAACCCTCCTTCCTCAAAACAGCCACCATATATTCCTCAAAAAAGCCACCATACCTACCTATTATGGCATTTCCATAGCCATTCCAAGATATATTTCCATGCAACTTCCACCATGTAGTTTTTCTATGACTTGCATCATCACTTCATATTGCATATAGAGTCATATTTTGTCATAGGAATCGAGTTGTAATTTCTTTTTCTTTGAGTTATAAGTAAATAAAAGTGTGATGATTTTTCTATGACTTGCATCATCACTTCATATTGCATTGTCCCATGAGAGAAAAGGATGATAGAGGCTATGACTCCATCACAAGTTGGGATGAGTATCCAAACTTTACAAAAAACAAAAGAGGCTAGTGAAGCCCAAACAAAAAAATAAAAGAGGACAAAGAAGCCCGCCAAAATAAAAAAAGGAAAAAAAATAAAAAAATGAGAGAAAGAGAGAAGGGACAATTGCTACTACCTTTTTCCACACTTGTGCTTCAAAGTAGCACCATGATCTTCATGATAGAGAGTCTCCTATTTTGTCACTTTCATATAACTAGTGGATATTCATTATGCATGAGCACTTAGTTTTCTTTTTGAGCTTTCATACACTTATATCTCTAAGTGCATTTGTTGCATGGCAATCCGTAATGACTCACATTGATATCTATTGATAGGCATCTCCATAACCCGTTGATACGCCTAGTTGATGTGAGACGATCTTCTCCTTTTTTCCTTGCACCTCCTCCATATTCTATTCCACCTATAATGCTATATCCATGGCTCACGCTCATGTATTGCGTGAGAATTGAAAAGGTTTGAGAACACCAAAAGTGTGAAACAATTGCTTGACTTGTTCATCAGGGTTGTGCATGATTTAGATACTTTGTGTGGGGAAGATGGAGCATAGCTAGGCCATATGATTTTGTAGGGATGACTTTCTAAGGCCATGTTATTTCGAAAGGACACGACTACCTTGTTGGCGTGCTCTAAGTATTACTATTTTTATGTCAATATTAGACTATTGTTTATAATCTTACAGATCTGAATATTCATGCCACAATAAAGAATATTACATGGATAAATATGTTAGGTAGCATTCCACGTCAAAAATTCTGTTTTTTTATCATTTACCTACTCGAGGACGAGAAGGAATTAAGCTTGGGGATGCTGATATGTCTCCAATGTATCTATAATTTTTTATTGTTCCATGCTATTATATTATCTGTTTTGGATGTTTTATATGCATTAATATGCTATTTTATATTATTTTTGGGACTAACCTATTAATCTACATCCTAGTGCCAATTTCTGTTTTTCCTTGTCTTTCAGTTTCGCAGATAAGGAATATTAAATGGAGTCCAAACGGAATAAAACCTTCGAAATGATTTTTTCTGGAACGAAAGGAAACTACCAAACTTGAGAACCAAGGCAGAGGAGCCACCGTGGGGCCACAAGCCCTAGTGGCGCGGCCAGGGGGGCTAGGCCGCATCGGGCAGGCTTGTGGGCCCATGGTAGCTCCCCTAACCCTAATCTCTGGCCTATAAATTCCCAAATATTCCATCATTATCAGAATGAGCAACAAAAACACTTTTCCGCCGCCAGAAGCCTCCGTTCTCGAGAGATCCAATCTTGGAGCCTTTTCCGGTAATCTGCCGGAGGGGGATCCGATCACGGAGGGCATCTACATCAACTACATTGCCCCTCCGATGATGCGTGAGTAGTTCACCATAGACCTACGGGTCCATAGCTAGTATCTCGATGGCTTCTTCTCTCTCTTTGCTTCTGAATACCATGTTCTGCATGATCTTCATGGAGATCTATCCGATGTAATACTCTTTTGTGGTGTGTTTGTCGAGATCCGATGAATTGTGGGTTTATGTTCAGATTATCCATGAATATTATTTGAATCTTTCCTGAATTCTTATATGCATGATTTCATATCTTTGCAAGTCTCTTCAAGTTATTGGTTTCGTTTGGCCAACTAGATTGGTAATTCTTGCAATAGGAGAAGTGCTTAGTTTTGGGTTCAATCTTGCGGTGTCCTCACCCAGTGACAAAGTAGGGGTAGCGAGGCACGTATCGTATTGTTGCCATCAAGGGTAAAAAGATGGGGCTTTCATCATATTGCTTGAGTTTATCCCTCTACATCATGTCATGTTACTTAATGCGTTACTCTCATCTTCATGAACTTAATACTCTCGATGAAGGTAGGAGTCGGTCAATGTGTGGAGTAATAGTAGTAGATGCAGAATTGTTTCGGTCTACTTGTCACGGACGTGATGCTTATATGCATAATCATTGCCTTGGATAACTTCATAATTATTCGCTTTTCTATCAATTGCTCGACAGTAATTTGTTCATCCACCGTAATACTTGCCATCATCAGAGAAGCCATCTAGTGAAACCTCTGGCCCCCGGGTCTATTTTCCAAATTATATTTTCAGATATAAAACCAAAAATACCAAAAATACTTGCTGCCTTATTTTTTCTTTTAGTTTTACTTGTCGTTCAAGCATCCTATTATATCTATCCCTATTATATCTCATCCTTGCAAGTAATCGTGAAGGGATTGACAACCCCTTTATAGCGTTGGGTGCAAGAGTTTGATTCTTTGTGCAGGTACATCTATTGGTGACTCGCTTGTATCTCCTAATGGATTGATACCTTGGTTCTCAAAAACTGAGGGAAATAGTTATCTACTTTGTTGCATCAAACCGTTGCTCTTCATGGGAAACCAATGTATGCTCGAGAAGTAGCAGTTAGCTCATAGATAGTTGCGCCTTGCTCCTTCCACTTCCTCCTCTGATGGAGATGACCACCTCTATGTGAGAAGATCCAAGTGGATGTCAAGACCCCTCTTGCAGGGAAGATCATCCGGGATATCAAGGCCCCATCTCCCTGTGAGATTTGGGATGAACTCTACCATGTATCCTTCTTTCCCTTTGTTGTTCATGTACCTTTGTGGATCTCGTGTGTGGTGAGTCTAGTGGATGTGTGATTGGACTGGTTCTTGAGTGTTTTCCTTGTGATTTCCCCCTCGTGTTCTTTGTGTTCTTGAGGTTTCCCCCCTTCGATTCATGAAAGATCGACACACACGGGCTTGCCCCGTATCACTAGGGGGTGCACCCTGATGGCTTGTAGCCCACTGGTAGCTCCCCTCTGGTGGTCCTTTGCTCCTGCATATCTTATTTTCTCCAGAAAAATCATAAAAAAGTTTTGGGCGATTCTGAGAACTTTCATTTTCTCCACAAAAAACAACACCACTATAATTCTACTGAACATAGAGTCAGTCCGGGTTTGTTCTAAATAAATCATATAAAGTGCATCAAAACCATATAAAAGTATTTTAAACATAGGCAAATATGGCATGAACACTTCATAAATTATTGATACGTTGGAGATATCTCACGACACAGTAAGGGGACTCTTGGTATTTCGGTAGCTTTATAAAGGGAAACGGCCATTAAAGTCTCCATATGCTTCTCAGATCCTCCCACTGCTATCGCCTACCCAATCTCTTGAGGTCCAAGCACCCATGTCCATTCCTTCCTCAAATTTCCTCAGGACACTCCCCCATTTCAGCCATGGCAAGCTCCGGTTCCAGGGGCAAGTGGGAGGCATCGAGCGTCACCGACAACGACATGAAGCAGCTGAAACGCGTGAGCTATCTTATGGTTTACGTCGTCCATCATGCTCTAGAGGAGGGCTAGGCCATCCCCACATCAAGGCAAGGCAGAAGAGTGGTGTTCATCCCCCACTTCATTCGAGGACTAAGCTTTCCCCTCCACTGCTTTGTTAGGGGTTTGATGTTCTTCTACGAGTTGAATTTCCATGATCTTCCCCCCGAACTCCCTTTTGCATATCTTGGCCTTCATCATAACCTGCGAGGCCTTTATGCAGCTCCAGTCACAGTTTGGATTATGACTCAAGGTTTTCAATGTGAAGCCGAAGATAGTTGATAGCTAGTAGGTGGATTATGGGGGGCGGTGATCGGCAAGCTCCCCCGAGTTGGATGGTCAAAAGGTACCTTTATAGATACCATCAAAATCTGGCAAAAAGAGTTGTTTTATATCATTGAACAACATGGCACAGACTGGGCGGCACCCCCGAATTGAAATCGGGACCCCCCCCCCAACACACACACACAAGGTTGGCGTCGTGGATCAAGAATGGTCTCGACTGGGGGTCGACAAGGAGGTGGAGTGATGAGGCTATTACCCCTGGGAAGGCCAAAGCAATAGGGTCTTCCCCCTTTACACTTCGAAGAAAAACTACACGGCCGGCTGCGCGAGGCCAGATGGAGGACACCCGGCCCGAGCTAGGGCCGGCTGGCGCCCCGGACGGCTGGTCAGGGGGCCAGCCCGACTCTCGACTGGCTGGGCGCACCCGGCTGCTCCTGGGCCTCCTCTTCCGTTGACCTTGGGACGGATAGGTGACGTCATGTCCCTCTGTGCGCAGGTACGACAACACGACGCGACCGGCATGACGGGCGGCCCTATGGCTACAGTGGTCGCTGACGCATTGCAGAGCGTGGCTATAGTCCGGCCGTCCGGGCTGCTGCCCTCGACGAGCGCGATCGGGCGAGGGAATAGTGTCGGCACACCCTCACCCACTCGATTACGTGTCCCAGCGTGGCTACAGTGCAGCCGGCCGTACCAGCGACTTCGGCCGGCTAGCACTAGGCGATGCCAACCCGACGGCCCGTGACGCGGCAGGTGGGCGAGGGCCAATCATCGGGCCGGCTGGTGGGCCCCAGCAGGAGATGGGACCGCTCAACCGGTGGCCCCTACAAGTGACGAGACGACGCGAATGGTGGGACCCCCCGGCCAGCCGGAGAGGCAGCTAGCCGGTCCCCCCACCCTTGTACTTAGAATATATTATAAGAGCCGAGGGGTTGGCCTATAAAACCCCTCGAGCCCCCCCCCATGCAACAGGGATGAAGGATTGCCCCCACCCTCACACACGCAGAGCTCTCATACCCCCTCTAGCAGTGGAGGAAGATGAATCGGCTGCTCCTTCTTCCTCCTCCAAACACAGCTCTAGGAGCACCCTTGTATACATACTCACCAATCCAACTAAACCAAGCAGGACTAGGGGTATTACCTCCCTCGGAGGTCCCTGAACCTAGGTACATCGCATGTCATCACCGCTCGTGCCCAATCTCGCACCAGGAGCCCATCGACGTCCTCCGGCCCCAACACCCACGATAAGCCACCCTATGGCATCTATCGTGACAAAACGACGAAAGTTGGCGCCCATCGTGGGGCCGTACGCGGCGCCGGCCGGATTCATGCTCCGGGTGGGACCCCTCGCAATTCCCCGCCGTCGCCGCATGCCCAGGCAAAACCGCGGCCTCGTGGGCCTTGCTCTGGCATGCCCTGTAGGCAATTCCGTCGGCCTCACGATCGACATCGATGCGCTCACTGAGCGCTTCGGTAGGCTCAGCCTCGCCGAGACTCCGGCCACTGACGGGTACCCCGCGCAGGTGTTCATCTGTGTCGGTCTGCCCACGTCCATGGGCACACTCGTTGTGACTCAGTCCAGCGGCTCTCACAGTCACGTGGGAGTAATCTCCATCACTTCCTCCACCGCTTCTGGACGAGCGTGGGTCGCAGCTAACGCTGCCGCTGCCCATGTCGGCACGTCTGACCCGCTCGGCGCGGCCCTCCGGGGCTTGAGCACTCCGATCCTCCCGACGGCGAACCCGGACACCGCCGCGGCCGATCTCCAGGCGGCTCGTTGCGTCCTGTTCGAGGACGCCACCGCCCTCGTGGACACGCGGTGCCGCATGGAGGCGGCGCAGCGTGAGTACGCTTCCGCCTACGGACTCACCCCGGCTGGCACTGAGCCCAGCCGGCGTGGGGTTGCGCGCGACCGCGGTCGTGTGGTCGCCGAAATCCTTGGCGACAAGATGCCCATCTACGACACCCCCGTAGCCAACCTGTGGGCTCTCAAGGTGGCCTATGAGGAATTGGCCACCTTGGAGGGCGAGAGCATACCGCCCACGAGCGCCACATCAAGGAGCTCATCGATGTTGCTGATGCATAGCAGCATCTGCTCGCAACGGGCGGCACTGCCACCGAAGGCCCCCGGCCCGAGCGCGACGGCACGGGAACTGCCGGCCGCCAGGCGGCCCAGTACTTCTGCTCCCCTCATGTCTCCGGCCGCCGAGACGAGATGAACTACCCCCAGCCCTCTCAGCCGCCGGGGAGCGAGCAGTCGGCTGTTAACAGCCGGCGCACCAACAACCTGCCTCGAAGCGGCCGCCATCACGAAGCGCCGGCATCCGGTATCGGCGCAGCCGTGGGCACATGCCGCCCTCGTGGCGCGAGTCGGTACAATCAGTCCCACCTACCGTCCACCCCGAGCTCTCGACTCGGCTTGGACCACGCGTCCCCTACAGCGAGAACGACGCCCGCAACCTCATCGACAAACTCGCGCAATCTGCCCTCCTTGAGGAGGAGGGATCGATTGGTCTGGCTTGCTTCGGCCCCTGGATCCGCACCGAGCCTTCTCCAACCGGCTTTACGCTCCCTCGGGACACCCCGAAATATAACGGGGCAGCCAAGCCCGAGGACTGGTTGATCAACTACACTACCGCGGTTGGCATCGCCAGGGGGAACAAGTGTGTAGCCGTTCACTCTGCCCCCCTCATGTTGATCGGCTCGGCCCGCACCTGGCACAATAGCCTGGCGGCCGGCAACATCAACACTTGACGGACTTCGAGGGGGCCTTCGTCTGCAACTTCACCGGTACTTACAAGCAGCCTGGCCATCCCTGTGAACTCGCTATGTGCATTCAGGGGCCGGACGAATCCCTCTGCGACTACCTCACTCGGTGGACTGTGCTTCGCAACTCCTGCGAGTGGGTGCACGAAGTACAAGCCATGTAGTACTTCATTGAAGCCTGCCGAGACGGCACCCCCCTAAAGCACAAGCTTCTGTGCTCCGAGCCGGCCACGCTTGCCGAGCTCATGACCGGGTCAAGAGGACCCCACCTGCCAAGGTAACGACAACACCGGCCACGACCCGGGCGGTGGCCGACAACCGGCAGCCGCAAAACAACAAGCGCAAGAATGACCAGCCGGATCCCCGCTATGGGAGCCGGTAGGTCAACACCATTGAGGAGCAGGAGTTGGCTGCCCAGCCTCCTGGCCAGCGCCAGTGCACTAGCAAGGCTGCTTGGCAGCCGAAACTCACCTTCGGCAAATGCTCGACCTCCCCTGCAAGAACCACTCAGGGGCCAAACCCTCTACGCACACGCTTCGTCAGTGCAGCTTCTCACAGCGATTGGCCCGAGGGGACAGCCTTCCGGCTCCTCCTGCGCCGCCAGGCCGTGCACCGGCCCCGGCCCAAGCTGTCGCCCCGGCACCGGCTCCGGCTCCGGCTCAGAACGACGGTCATTTGATCGACCAGTCCCCCAACCAAGACGGTTGTTACGTTGTCTTCACCAGTGAAGAGATGGGCAAACATGCCCAACACCAACTCCGACGTGAGGTGAACGCCACCATGCCGGCAACTCCCTAGTTCATGCACTGGTCGGAGAAGCCGGTCACTTGGAGCCAGGCCGATCACCCCGCTGTGATGCCAAATCCCGGCAGCTACGCCTTGGTCCTTGATCCCACCATCACCACCAAGGAGAGAACTTGCCGCTTCTCGTGGGTGCTGATAGATGGTGGCAGTAGCATCAACATTCTCTACCTCGATACGATGCACAAGCTAGGGCTGAAGATAGAAGACCTACAGGCAAACCGGACGATTTTCCATGGCATCATGCCTGGAAAGTCCTGCTCCCCTGTCGGCAAGATCATACTCGACATCCTCTTCGGCGGACCTGGCCACTTCTGCCACGAGCCGGTGCTGTTCGAGGTCATGGACCTCGCAAGCCCCTACCACGCGCTATTGGGTTGACCGGCTCTTGTCAGCTTCATGGCGGTCCCCCATTATGCCTACCTTAATCTCAAGATGCCAGGAGACTACAAGATGTCACTCGAGTGCGCTCGAGATGGCAGCCGGCTCGCCGAGGCCCTAGAGATCGCCGAGGAGAAACGACAGCTCGATCGACTCATGGCTCTTGCTGCCAGCCAGGTGGCAGTGCCGGATCCTCCCTCGCAATCCGTCGGCGAGGCCTCCTTCCAGCCGTCCAAAGACACCAACCAAATCCCACTCGACCCGGCCAACCCGACTCAGTGCGTCACCATCGGCTCCCGCCTCAACAGCAAATAGCAAGGCGAGCTCGTTGACTTCCTTCGTGAGAATCGGGACATCTTCGCATGGTCCCCAAGGACATGTCGGGTGTTCCGAGGAAGTTCGCCCAGCACAAACTCCGCGTCCGGCTAGACGTCAAGCCGGTAAAGCAACCCCTACGCCGCTTATCTAAGGAGAAGTGGCGTACCAGCCGGGTTCATCATGGAATTGTTCAACCCGGACTGGCTGGCCAACCCAGTCCTGGTGCTGAAGAAGAATAAGACTTGGCGCATGTGCCTCGACTACACTAGCCTGAACAAGGCATGTCCCAAGGACCCGTTCGCTCTGCCGCGGATCGATCAAGTCATCGACTCCATGGCCGGCTACAACTTGCTGTCCTTCCTGGACGCTTACTCCGGCTACCACCAGATCAAGCTGGACCCAGAAGACCAGCTCAAGACCTCCTTCATCACGCCCTTTGGGGCCTACTGCTACATCACCATGTCCTTCGGCCTGAAGAATGCAGGCGCCACCTTCCAACGGTGCATGCAGAAATGCCTCCTGCCTAAGATAGGCAGCAATGTCCACGTCTATCTCGACGACATCGTCGTCAAAATTAAGAAGCATTTCAGCCTCCTCAACGACCTGAGACCTTCACAAACTTGCGTGAGTACAAGATCAAGCTCAACACAAAGAAATGTGACTTCGGCGTCTCGGCCGGTCAACTCTTGGGTTTCTTCGTGTCCGCTCGCGGCATCGAAGCCAACCCCGAGAAGATCAGCGTGATTGAGCACACGTCCAAGCCGACCCGGCTCCGCGATGTCTAGAAGCTTACCGGCTGCCTTGCCTCGCTCAACCGGTTCATCAGCCGGCTGGGGAAGAAGGCCTTGCCCCTCTACGGGCTCCTTCGCAAGATGGCTCTGATCGAGTCGGGCCAAACCAAGAAGCCGGGCATTTTCGATTGGCCCGGCGAGGCGGACGAGGCTTTCCACGGCCTCAAGAAGGCTCTCACCCACATGCCCATCCTGGCCGCGCTGGCTGAGAAGGAACCCATGCTCATCTACATCACGGCGACCACCCACGTCAACAGCGTCGTCCTGGTGGTCAAGCGGACGGAGGAGGGCAAGTCCTTGTCGGTTCAGCGACCCGTATACTACCTCAACAAGGTCCTCTCCGCGTCCAAGCAGAACTACCCCCACTACCAGAAGATGTGCTACGGCATATACTTTGCCGCCAAGAAGGTCAAGCAGTACTACCAAGAACACGCCATCACCATGGTGAGCACGGCCCTGCTCGGCGAAATCATGAGCAGTCGGGACTCCACCGGCCGGATCGCCAAATGGGTCATCGCCCTCGCCGACCACGAGATCCATTAGGAGCCAAGAACCGCCATCAAGTCAGGCATTGGTTGACTTCCTCGTCGACTGGGCGGACACGGAGTTCGTGCCGCCTCCCCCAGATTCCACGCATTGGCGCATGCATTTCGACGGCTCAAAAATAAGGACCGGCCTGGGTGCCGGCATAGTTGTAGCGAACCGACCTGAAAGGTCAAGTCTCCGGTGTTTCCGTACCATCCCAAGATCATGCTGGTACACACACGGTACATCCACGTATATATCAAAGGGAAATCACACAGCATTATATTATTCGAAATCTCATATCGAGTCCTTTATTACAATAAAAATTACAATAAAGTGGCTAAAAGCCAACTCATGAGAATATCTAAATCTTGCGGAAGCGTCGAAGGTAGATGAGTCCATCTGACTCCAAGGGCATCTCACTGAGCATAGAACGTGTCCTCACTCCTGGTCGGAAAAGTACTCTGCAACATGATACGTTGCAGCCGTGTAGGTCAGCATATGGAATATGCCGGCAAAGTCACAGTAGAGGTGTGTAAATAATCAACTAGTCTATATGCGTATATGGCAGGTGGGGTGGTAAGTTTTGCGTAAAGCCAATTTTTCCTACATCAAGAAAAGGGGTTAAGCAAAATATTACTAAGTTGGTTGATTAATGAGATGGTTCCACCAACCAATTATCATACCCAAAATTATTAAATACCCACATCATCATATTAATCGTGTTGAGAGTTCCGGAAGTTTCAATTCCTTTGGCTCAAGTCGTCCATGACCGTGGACACGGCTAATCGATTAGGTTTGGAATACTCTGCAGAGTTTTGCACACGTTCCCCACAAGATTTGGTCGCCTCCGTTTGATTTCTCGCACTTTAGGGTGTTTGAGAAACGGATGACCAAAACATGGTCTTCCAAAGGGTTTCCCTGCGACTCTGTCGGTGCCCATCCTTTCCTACCGTTCTTCTACCTCTCGTAGCACCGCCTGTCCAGGGTCACCACGATATCCAACCAAGCCAGAGCCCATAATGACTTGTGGCTGTGCAGGTAAGCCTTGGGTTTTAAAGCATCCATCCATCTCTTTGTGCCTGGGTGGACCTTTCCGCGTGAATGCTGGCCATCTCCAGCATCACCTAGGAAAATCCACTGGTTTCTCCAGGGTGCCGTTCAACCATCATCCACCCAGAGGTATGTTGAAAACTTGGAGTCTTAAATCTTGTTCATTATGTAGGTCTTGAAATTATTAACTATAAAATTTGAACTATAAAATTTGAATTTAATCAAATTTGCTCAAAATCTTCAAATCTAAATGGTTGTGAGTTTCATCACGTCCCATGGGCGGACAACGAGGCGGCGGATGCGCTGGCAAAGATCAGCTCCACCCGGCAGACATCCCTGCCGGCATCTCCCTCGAATGGCTGCTCAAGCCGTTGATTAAGCCCTCCCCGGAATCAGAGTCAATCTTCGTGTCGGTGGGTGTCGCCGGCCCATCGACGGCCCCAGACGCCTCTCCGGCACTTTCACCACCGGCTCCCAAACCATCGGCCGCCCAGCCGGCTCCGGTCGAGCCGGCGGCGTCCGAGGTGGCCGGCTCCAATGACGGGATCGTCATGATGGCCATCGACCAGCCGGCCCCGGGGGCTGGCGAATTGGTCCCGAGGACTGATCATCTGGTCCCAGGGGCTCTCGAGCCAGCCCCGAGGGTTGGCCATCCGGCCCTCGTCGCGGCCCCCTCATGGGCCCAACCCATCCTGGCTTTTCTTCTACGGGGCGCGCTACCCTCGGACGAGACTTTGGCAAGGCAAATCCAATGCCGAGCCACGACCTACGGCATCATCAACAACGAGCTCATCCACCGCAGCACCATCGACGTCTTCCAGCGATGCGTCGAGCTGGAAAAGGGTCTGGAGATCCTTCTCGACATCCACCACGGCGAATGCGGGTACCACGCCGCCTCTAGGACCCTAGTGGCCAAGGCTTTCCGCCACGGTTTCTTCTGGCCAACAGCTCTCGAGGCGGCCAAGAAATTGGTCGACGAATGCGAGGGCTGCCAACGCTTCAGCATGCAGAGCCACCTGCAGACAACAGCCCTCCGAACCATCCCCGTCTTGTGGCCCTTTGCCGTTTGGGGGTTCGACATGGTGAGCCCATTCAGGACCGCTCAAGGCGGCATGACGCACTTGCTGGTGGTTCTCGACAAATTCACAAAGTGGATCGAGGCGCGGCCAATCAAGAAGCTGGACGGGCCCATTGTCGTCCGGTTCATCGACGACATCAAGATGCGCTACGACGTCCCCCACAGCATCATCACCGACAATGGCACGAACTTCACCAAGGGCGCACTTGCGCGTTTATGCTCCTAGCAAGGAATCTGGCTCGACCTGGCCTTCGTCGCTCATCCGTAGTCGAACGGCCAGGTCGAGAGGGCAAACGGCCTCATCTTGACTGGCATCAAGCCCCGGCTCGTGACGCCACTGGTGAGGTCGGCCGTCTGCTGGCTCGACGAACTGTCGGCCATCCTTTGGAGCCTCAGGACCACCCTGAACCGTTCAACCGGCTACACTCCTGGCTTCCTTGTGTATGGGTCCGAGGCTATTATCCCCACCGACATCGAGTTCGATTCGCCTCGGGTCGCCCTATACACGGAGAAGGACGCAAAGGAGGCAAGAGAAGACGGCGTCGACCTTCTCGAGGAAGCTCGCGAATTGGCCTTGATCCGTACGGCAATCTACCAGCAGAAGCTCCGGCACTACCACAACAAGCGGATCCGGCCACCCTCCTTTCGCGAAGGGGTCCCGGTCCTCAAGCGGATCCAGCGAACAGCTGGACAACACAAGCTGTTCTCCCCATGGGAGGTCCCATTCGTCGTCAGCAAGGCACTACACAACAACGCATACTACCTAACAGACGCCCAGAAGCCACAGAAGCGCAAGAGAGACGCCTCCGGTGAGGAGACGGAGCGCCCGTGGAATGCGGCACTCCTACGCACGTTTTACTGCTGAGAAAAACCAATGTATGTATGTATCCCCACCCTTTTGGGCTTATGAATGCAATGGGCGCCCCAGACTGGCTCTTGGGGCCGGCCTGTTTCGTTTGCCTCAAAAGTTCAATCACTCACCGGCCCCCCGACCCGGCTCCCGGGCCTGGGGGCTAGCCGGCTGGACCTGGAACGCTTCTCTGGAAATTGGCTAAGTAATGTGAGCTGGCCAAACCTCCCCACCCTTACCAGCTATAGAACTAGGCCTGGGCTGTCCAGCTGACGGGGCCTTGGGGCGGCGAGGTTTGGCTCACACGAAAGGTCAAACGAAGGGAGACCCCAGCTAGGCCCAACCGGACCATCACCGCATCTCTACCACTCTACTTATCCCGAAAAGCCCTCGCGATTATGTCGTTTCGAATCGGCTCCTTTGAGGCGGACGCCCCGACCCAGCCAAAGACCGGTTCCCGGTTGTCGGGCTGGCACGGCCGAAACTAAAGGGGAAAAGGAGAAGGACTAAGGAAACTCAAGCGGGCAAGAAAGTATAAGAATGAGTCGACATGGGCATCAAGGCCAAACATGCCAAATATTCATAGCATAAATGTTAAGGCAAAAGCGGCTCAAGGCCGGCATAGTTCATTACATCAAACACCCCAGTGGGTGGATTCGAGCCTAATTTGCAGGGGGGAAAAGAAAAGGATAAAAGACGCCTGGGAGCTCAGGCCACTGATGCGTCGCCGGCCCGCGTGCCCCCAGACGGCGCGTCGCTCGGCGGCTCGGCTCTCGCCTCGGAGGTGACCGCGTACTTCGGGTCGGCCTCCTTGGCCTTCGACACGGGCTCCTCGGTTTTGGCCGTCTCGCCGGTCGAGTTGGTGCTCTCGTCAGCAACCTCGTCATCCGCCGGGCCTTGAGGGATGCTGAAGGAGTCCTTGGGCAATGGCTCACCATCCTCGCCAAGGGACGGCAGGAACTCGTCCACATCGACATATAACACGAGCTCGTTGGCCCAGTGGACAAGGGCGGGCTCGTGAGCCTCTCGCTCTGCGGCCGACACGTCCCGCATGGTCGCCAGCCGGCCCAGATCCACGCCGCGATACCACGACATGACGAACCGGAGCGCCATCTGTGCCCCGGATAGGGCGGCCAACGCCTTCCAGGCTTCAAGGCAGGGGATGGCGTGCTCCAACCACTGAGCCACGCGGTTCTTCGGAGCTCCTCCGCGACTCGGCCATAGCGCGGCAATAACCTCTTTGTCGGCTGTCTTCAGCCGATCCACGCTCCGCTCAAGACGGGTCATCCGCATCTCGATGGCGATCCCGATCTTGTCCATGTCCCACGGGGCCTCCTGCTCGATGGACCAACCCTGTTCCCGAAGGTACTCCCGGTGCTCCTCAACGGCATGCAGCGTGATGCTGAGTTTCCCGGAAGCGCCCTAAGGAAAAGAAGAAGAAGAAATAAAGGCAAATCAAAACACGAGAATCAGCAAAGGGAAAGGCGACCGGCTAGAGAAGAGATGAAAAAGCGCTTACCCTCAATGGCATCGTCCACCACAAGGGCGAAGTTGAGCGCCGCCGTCCGCTCAGCCTCCACAACCGCCCTCGACGCAGCAAGGGAGCCCCGGACCTCCTCGATCGTCCTCTCGAGGCGGGTCGCTTTGACTTGGAGGGCGGCAGTCCTCCAGACGGCGTCAGTCGCCTCCTTGACGGCCGCCTCCCGGGCCGCCACCTCCTTCCCTGCCTTGGCTTTGAGCCGGTCCCGGACCACCTCCCCGTCCACCACCAGCATGGCGAGCCGGTCCTTCTCCTGCATGGCCGCCTAGACGTCTTGCGCCAGCCAGTCCTGCTCGGAGACGAGCCCGGCCTTCTCCTCCAGAAGGGTGGCCAGGTCACCTGCAAGTCACGGCAGGTGTCAGCCGGCTCTTGGGGGCTATGTGCCCCTCCTACAAAATTCAACTGACCTTGCACACGCGCCAACTCCTCCTCCAGGCGGTAGAAGTCATATTTGTTGCGGTCGTGGATGGCGACCGCCTCCTCGAATAGCTTCTGTCGCCGGGAGGTTCCCTCTTGTGGAAAGGAGGCAAAAGATCAAGACGCGCTCAAAAGAGATCCGGCCCGGCTGCCCGTCAGCCGGCCAGCATCTCAGGGGCTACACCTAGTGGGTGCGCTCGCGCGTCCCACTGAAAACTCTAAGACAAGGCTATCGGGCTTACCTCCGCATGCTGCAGCGCGGCGTCTGCCGCCTCCGCGAATCGGGCCAGCTCCTGCCAGCATCGGTCCAAGACGTTACCCAAGTGCCCGAAGGAGGGGACCGGGCCGCCCACCTGGGGAGCTGGCAGGGCTGGTGCATTCGCCAATGCCTCCCAGTCTCGAAGCACCTCCTGCATCGATCGCAGGGTCCTTTGGGCCCGGCCGCCGCTGCCACCCGGGCTCACCGCGGCTCCAGCCGCCAGGGGCGGGTTGATGACGACAAGGGGCCGGGAGTCGCTTCTTGTCGGCCCCCCGCCCAGAGCCGTTGCCGCCTCCTCTTCCTGCCGCTCCGGCGCGTCGGTCGCAATGGAGGGCACCTTCACCTCCATGGCTGCCACCTCTGGCATCGCCTCTGGGGCCACCGGGGCCTCTGGCACCTCGACCCGAGCCGGCTCGGCCGCAGTCGGAGTCACCTCCGGCACCTCGGGCCGGGCCGCCTCGGGAGATGGCTCAGCCGTCATCGCCCCCAGTTGGGCGGCCTCCTGCATGGATGGGGGCACCGGCGGATCTATGGCCGCTCCTCACGGCTCGCTCAACGGAGGCCTCGACATACGGGTCGACTCCACCGCCGAGTCCGACGCTTGCAGGGGATCCACCGACCTCCTCCGCCTCCGGTTGCTCGAGGTCCCGGAGTGCGAGGCCCCTCCTCGCGTCCCAAACTTGGAGGCTCACAGCTCCGCGAGCCTCCTCTTGTCCTCCTGTTGGGTGGCCCGTGCTTGCGGGCCAGCCGGCTGGCGGCATCTAGTGGCTCCCCCTCCGGCTCCTCCTAGTGGAGCTCGATGGGGTCACTGTAGCGCCCAAGGATTGGTTACTCATCGGCTGGCGACCCAGAAGGAAACTCACATAAAACAAAAAACCTTACCCGATGACAAGGGCCAAGGCCAACTTGGCACGTGGTGGCGGCTTCCACGCGGCCACCTTCACCCGCTTTAGGCCGGACGGCGGGGCCGCCGTCCCCCCTGAGCCGGCCTTTTTCCCTGGCCGGCAGTTCTGGCCACCGGGGCTTGAGCCGGCCGCTCCTTGCTCCTCCGACCCTGGCGCGCTAAGGGAGGAGGCTCATTCAGAATCATTAATTCATCATCATTGTCATCATTGTCGTCCGTCTAGTCCCTGATCGTGGGGGCAAGAGGGAACTCACCCGCTCCGCTGGGCTCCCCAGCCGCGCCGGACCCTCTGGCTCTGCTGGGAGGGCCAGTTCGCGGGTCTGCCGGCTCGTCGACTCCTCCCGAGGAGTCCACCCCCTCCTCCAGGGGCCTCCCGTCTGGTAGTCTTCGGAGTCGGAGTTTTCACGCTCCGCCTCGAAGATCTGAGGATGCAGGCCGTCTGGCGTATTCTATCATACCAGCAGCTGCGGTCAGCACATCAAAGTAAGCTCTCCAGCCGGCTGCCTACTCGGAAGTGTCAAACAAAGAAGAAACCGCCTCGATGAAAAACTTACCAGGGGATGCCGGTTGATGCGGTCGTACGGCTCCATGTCGAAGGACCACGAGGCGGGCTTCAGCTTGAACGTCGTAAGGGCGTTCACCCGCTTCGCCACTTGAGCTGGCGTCAGCTTGACGGTGGACAACCGGCAGGGGTCACGTCGCGCGGATATGTCAACGATCCGGTGCGGCCTCAGATGGAGGGGCAAGAACCGGCACGAGATAAAGGCCGCCACCAGGTCGGCAGCGACCAGCCCCTCGAAGGTCTTCAGCTGCGTGAGCCGGCCAAGCTCCTGCAGGGCCACGTCGCGCGGGGCAGTCCCCAGCCAGTTCAACTAGGTGGACTCCCTGCCGTCAAATGGCGGCAGCCGGATGTAGTCCGGCCTTGGGTCGGCGTTCTTCACATAGAAGAACGTTCGGTGCCACCCCTTGATGGAGTCAATGAGAGAGAGGGGGGAAAGCAAGCGACATCGCGGCAGCACACCACAGTGCACCCACAGGCGTCGCTTTTCAAAGGTTGGAGGTGGAAAAGAGCATTGAAGAGTTCGATGAAGGGAAGAATGCCAAGGTACCCCTCGAAAAACATCACGAAGGCAGAGAGATACAGAATCAAGTTCTGGCCGAGGTTATGCGGCTGGAGGTCAAAAGTATCAAGGAGAAAGCGGAAGAAAAGACTCACCAGCTGCCCGAAGCCCCGGGAGAAGGGCCAGAGGAACACGACGTGCTCCCCTCATCGCCCGACACGCGTGCGACCACCCGCTCCTCCTGCGGTAGCATGCACGCGTAGTGGAGCTCGGCGATGTCCGCCTTCACCACAATGGAGCCAGCCCAGCTCCCGCCGCGTCCATCGGACATCACGGCGGCGGTGCCACGTGCGAGCTCGGTTGCGCGTTCAGGCGCGATATCGCATGGGGAAGGCGAGGAAGCAGCGAGGGGGCGAGTGAGATGCGGGTATCTCCGCCCCCTGTCCTTCCTCTCCTTTTATAGGGGAGGCCACGACCGGGGGACGTGGGATTAAGTGCGCCCACTCCCCCGAAAACTCCGCGCGTGCGTGGGTGGCCCCGGGTCGTAACGGTCGCTTCGGGGCGCAGAGGATCCCGGCCTATGCCCCTAGGCCTACTGGGCTACGCATGGGGTCCTAGCGGGCTAATCCCAGGTGACGTCCCGTCTCCTCACGTGCGCGGGGCACGTGGCATCATCACCCTCCGCGTGGCGTGCTGCGTGTCGGCGCGGGTCCCGGGGCGGCGCGTCGGTACCCGAGGCATCGGGCCCAACGGCCGGCCCGGCTTCCCTTTTCGGCTTCGAGCCAGAGGTGGGCTCAGCTGGGGAAGCTGCTGGCTCCCCTGCGTCTGCCGGACACTGGCCCCCGCCGGCTTCGGGAACTACTGACGGGGTTATTACCCCTGGGTAGGCCAAAGCAATAGGGTCTTCCCCCTTTACGCTTCGAAGAAAAACTACACGGCCGGCTGGACGAGGCCAGCTAGAGGACGCCCGGCTCGAGCTAGGGCCAGCTGGCGCCTCGGACGGCCGGTCAGGGGGCCGGCCCGACTCTCAGCTGGCTGGGCGCAACCGGCTACTCCTGGGTCGCCTCTTCCGTTGACCTTGGGACAGACAGATGACGTCCCGTCCCTCTGCGCGCGGGTACGACGACACGACGCAACCGGCACGACGGACGGCCCTATGGCTATAGTGGTCGCTGACGCACTGCAGAGCATGGCTACAGTCCGGCCATTTGGGCCGCTGACCTCGACGAGCGCGACCGGGCGAGGGGATAGTGACGGCATGCCCTCGCCCACTCGATTACTGTCACATCCCTAGCTAGCTTTCTTAGGACAGCATGTGCATGCATCATGTTTCACTTTTTGCATCAATTAGAAATGGGTATTAACAGCAACCCCAAATACTTCATTTGAATCAAACCAATTGAATGATTGTGAAAAACCAACAAATCCAAAATGCCCATCTAAAATGTCCCCTATGTATAATAAATGTGGACATGAATATACCAAGGGTCATTCTAAATATTTGAATATTTATAGCATTTCAAAAATGAATATTAAAGCTGCTGAAAATGCCAAATAAAGCCTTATAAATACTTCAGTTTTCAAAATATTCTGAAACTTTTTATAGAAGTTTGAAATATTCAAACTAAGTTCTATAAAATATTTGGGATATTTTATACTTAGCATTTGTGCCTAAAAATAAATAAAACAAATGTCAAAAAAATAAATCAGAAATTGGATTGTTAAAAAAAAGAAAAGGAGGAAGCACCTGGGCCAGCCCATCTGGCCCAGCACCATCGTCGTCCTCCTGGCGGCCAGGACGATGAGCGTGTGCTCGCCGTGTGCCCGCGCCGGTGCTGCCACGCAGCTTCCTGCGTGCCTGCATCCCCAACCATGCTAGCTAGAGGACAAGGACGCCACTGCCGTCCCCATCTAGAGGACGAGAACCTGCAGGCGCCCTCTTTGGCAGAAGTGATGCTCGAAGCTGAACGGAACAAAAGGGAGACCAACAGGCTATTGGAATGTATTGAGCAGAACACGGCGCGTCCTCCATGCAATGATCACAATGGTGGTGTGTCTCTCAATGACTTCGTCAAGCTGTGCCCACCTAAGTTTCATCATTCGGTCGACCCGCTTGATGCGGATGACTGGCTGACCAGCATGTCCCGCAAAATCCGAGCTGCCAATGTATCTGAGGCCAACAAGGTGACCTTTGCCGCATACTTTCTCGAAGGACCTGCCAATCTGTGGTGGGAAAATTATGAAGCTATGCGTCCCGCAGGCCCCGCACCAACTTGGGCAGATTTCCGCGAGGCATTCCGTACCCATCACATTCCGGAAGGGCTGATGGATCGCAAGAGAGAGGAGTTATGTGCTTTCACCCAGGGCAGAATGACAGTGGATGCCTATAGCCATGAGTTCGGCAATCTTGCTCACTATGATCCAGAGGAAGTGTCAACCGATGCCAAGAAACAGGCTAGGTTCCGCAAGGGACTTAGTCCTGACCTCCGCCGAGATCTGCGCCTGCATGAGTGCACAACCTTCCAGGCTCTCATCAACAAGGCTATCAATTTCGAAGCTGGACAGACTGACTACGACGCAACTAGGAAGCACACCCGTGACTTCACCCCCGCATCTGCCTCGGGCTCCAACAAATGTCGGGTGTGGGTGCCCAACGCAGCTCTACCACCAAGGTACACCGCGAGGCCATCCTGCCAGGCGCCTCACCCAGCTCAGCCCAACCCTCCAGCTAGGACATTTGGAGGTCCTCCTACTAATGCTGCTCCCCGTGCCACCGTTGTATTCTACAAATGTGGAGAACCAGGACACTACTCCTGTGAGTGTCCTCAGAACAATGCTAAGCCGGCTGGAAGTGGGAAGCCGGGAAAAGCCTTCTATGTGAAGCCAGCTCCTGCTCGTGGTTGAGTGAACTATGTTTTTTCTGAAGAAGCCCTTGAGAATCCTGATGTTATCCTAGGTATGCTCCTTGTCAATAGCCATCCAGCATCTGTTCTATTTGATACTGGGTCATCTCATTCATTCATCTCAAAAACTTATGCACAGTTGCATAACATGTCTTTTTTTGATATGCCTACTCCTTTAGTAGTTCAGACTCCTGGATCAAAATGGCAAACTTCTAGAGTAAGCCATGACAATGAGATTCTTGTGGATAGGTTAGTCTTCCTAGCATCTTTGATAGCCCTCAAGTCTTCGGACATCAATATCATCTTTGGCATGGACTGGATGAAAGCCCACTATACTAAGATTGATACTCATACTAGGAATGTTCAACTTACACATCCCTCGGGTGAGATAGTCAATGTCTCCACTCGAGTAGCCAAGTGCCAACTCTATTCTCTCAATGCTAGCTCTCTTCTGGAATTAGAAGATATTCCAATAGTCCGTGACTTTACGGATGTCTTTCCAGAAGAACTGCTAGGAATTCCACCTGTCAGAGATGTTGAGTTTGTGGTTGAGCTCATCCCAGGGACTGTCCCAATAGCCAGAAGACCCTATAAGATGGCACCCTTAGAACTAGCCAAACTTAAGGAACAACTCGATGAGGCCCTTAAGAAAGGTTTCATTTGTCCTAGTTCTTATCCTTGGGCTTGCCCCGTCCTCTTCGTCAATAAGAAAGATGGATCGGATCGGATGGTTGTGGATTATCAGCCGGTAAATCTGGTCACCGTAAAGAACAAGTATCCGCTCCCTAGGATCAACGATTTGTATGATCAACTCGCTGGATCCTTTGTCTTTTCCAAAATGGATTTGAGGTTGGGATACCATCAAATCAGAATTAGAAACGGGGACATTCGAAAAATGGCTTTTGTTACTCGTTATGGCCAATACGAGTACAGCGTCATGTCCTTCGGTTTAACCGTTGCCCCAGCCACCTTCTCTCGCTTGATGAATTCGATCTTCATGGAGTATTTGGACAAATTCCTTGGGGTTTACCTCGATGATATACTCATCTACTCAAAGAACAAACAGGAACATGCCGAGCATCTTAGGCTGGTATTGATGAAACTTCGAGATCATCGTCCGTATGCCAAATTCTCCAAGTGTGAATTTTGGTTACCAGAAGTGACCTACCTAGGTCACGTGATCTTTGGTAAAGGTATTTCTGTCAATCTCGACAGAGTTCAGGCTGTCCTTGATTGGACTCAACCTGAATCGGTTAAGCAAGTTCAGAGTTTCCTTGGCTTAGCGAGCTATTTGTCGCCGCTTTGTCGAGAATTTCTCCAAGGTTGTGAAACCTCTGACTGAACTCCTCAAGAAAGATAAAAAGTTCGAGTGGACTCCACAATGCGAGCAAAGTTTTCAGGAGTTGAAAAGACGCCTGACCTCTGCTCCCGTTCTGGAGCCACCAGACTTCTCTAAGGACTTTGTTATCTATTGCGATGCCTCGTGACAAGGATTAGGTTGCATTCTCATGCAAGATCGTCATGTGATTGCATACGCATCTCGACAGTTGCGTCCACATGAGGATAATTATCCAACACATGATCTTGAGCTTGTAGTTGTGGTCCATGCATTGAAAACATGGCGACATTACCTTCTGGGTAATCATTGCAAAATTTACACTGATCACCAAAGTCTGAAATATATTTTCACCCAGCCGGATTTGAATCTCAGGCAAATATGGTGGGTTGAGTTGATTACAGATTATGACTTAGGGATAACTTACACCCCGTGGAAAGCCAATGTCATGGCTGATGCACTAAGTCGTAAGTCTTATTGTAACAGCCTGATGTTACAACAAGGTCAACCACTTCTCTATGAGGAATTTCGGAAGTTGAACCTCCACATTGTTCCTCAAGGATGCCTTTCCATCCTGGTGGTGAAACCTACTCTTAAGGATCAAATTATAGCTGGCAAAAAAGCATGATAAGGGTATTTATCGGATCAAAGAGAACCTCGTTAGCGGTATCGCTAAGGATTTCTCTATCGATGATCAAGGTGCGGTGTTCTTCCAGAACCGTTTGGTGGTTCCCAAGAACCAACATCTGCGACAGCTGATCCTTAAGGAGGCTCATGATTCTCCTCTCACAATTCATCTGGGTAGTACCAAGATGTATCAAGACCTACGCCAAAGGTTTTGGTGGACTAGGATGAAGAGAGAAATTGCTCAGTTCGTTGCTAACTGCGACGTTTGTCGTCGCGTTGAGGTAGAACATCAAAGGCCGGTTGGCACCCTTCAACCTTTAGCTATTCCTGAATGGAAATTGGATAAGGTCGGTATGGATTTCATTACCGGATTTCCCAGAACTAAGAGAGGGAATAATGCTATCTTTGAGTTCATAGACCGCCTTTCCAAAGTGGCTCATTTTCTTCTTGTTCGGGAGAGTATAACTACTAGCCAGTTAGCGGAGTTATATGTTTCTCGAATAGTTTCTCTTCATGGTGTTCCATTGGAGATTAACTCAGACCGCGGAAGTATCTTTACTTCCCAATTTTGGGAAAGTTTCCAAACCACTATGGGGACTCAACTATCCTTTAGCACTGCTTTCCACCCGCAATCAAGTGGTCAAGTTGAGCGAGTCAATCAAATCCTCGAAGAAATGCTCCGAGCTTGTGTTATATCCTTCGGTATGAACTGGGAGAAATGTCTTCCATTTGCCGAATTTTCTTATAACAATAGTTATCAATCGAGGTTGGGCAAAGCCCCTTTTGAAGTTCTCTATGGACGAAGGTGTCGAACACCTCTTAATTGGTCAGAAACCGGAGAGAGGCAACTCTTTGGCCCGGATATGATCTAGGATGCATAGGAGCAAGTTCGCATTATTCGTGAAAAATTGAAAACAGCCCAATCTCATCAATAGAGCCAATATGATCGTCATCATAAGGCCGTGACCTATGAAGTTGACGAGAAGGCTTACCTTCGGGTTACACCTCTGAAGGGTTCCACCCATTCGGTACCAAGGGCAATTTGGCTCCTCATTACATTGGACCCTTTCCCATTCTTGCTAAACGAGGAGAGGTTGCCTACCAATTGGAACTTCTGCCGCATCTTTCCAAGGTTCATGATGTCTTCCACGTCACGCAACTCACGCGTTGCTTCTCGGACCCTGTCCGCGAAGTAGACCACGAAGCGCTTGATCTCCAAGATAACCTTACATATCGAGAATACCATGTTCATATTCTTGATCAAGCTGAGCATACAACTCGGCATCAGAACATCAATTTTCTCAAGGTTTAGTGGTCACACCATTCTGAGAAGGAGGCCACATGGAGGATCGTCATCGACTAGACTACCCCGCACTCTTCCCGGCGACTTCCAAATCTCGGGCTGAGATTCTTTTGAGTGGGGGTGAGTTGTCACACCCCTAGCTAGCTTTCTTAGGATAGCATGTGTGTGCATCATGTTTCACTTTTTGCATTAATTTTAAATGGGGATTAACAAAAACCCCAAATACTTCTTTGAATCAAACCAATTGAATGATTGTGAAAAACCAACAAATCCAAAATGCCCATCTAAAATGTCCCATATGTCTGATAAATGTGGACATGAATATACCAGGGGTCATTCTAAATATTTGACCATTTATAGCATTTCAAAAATGAATATTAAAGCTGCTGAAAATGCCAAATAAAGCATTATAAATATTTCAGTTTTCAAAATATTCTGAAACTTTTTATAGAAGTTTGAAATATTCAAACTAAGTTTTATAAAATAGTTGGGATACTTTATACTTAGCATTTGTGCCTAAAAATAAACAAAAAAATGTCAGAAAAATAAATCAGAAACTGGAATGTTAAAAAAAGAAAAGGAGGAAGCACTTGGGTCGGCCCATCTGGCCCAGCACCATCGTCGTCCTTCTAGCGGCCAGGAGGACGAGCGTGTGCTCACCGTGCGCCCGCGTCGGTCCTGCCACGCAGCTTCCTATGTGCCTTCATCCCCCGCCGCGCTGGCGAGAGGATGAGGACGCTGCTGATGTCCCCATCTCTCTCTCTCTCTCTCGCCATTCGCCCCCTCTCTCTTCCCTCTCCTCAACCCGCCATGGCTGCCGCCTTCTTGCCTCCGTAGCCGCTGCTCTAGCTGCTTCCCCTCGCTCCCGAGCCCCTCTATAGCTTCGCCATGACGTGTCGGTCCTCTCGGCCGAAAGAATCGAGCCTGGAGGCCCCCAGCGTCGACCTCGACGCCTTCTTCTTCCTCGGTCACCGGAGACCGCCGCCGCCCATTCGTCGCAAGCAAGGCCTCCCCAAGCCCGCTCTCGTCGCCGTTGTGTCCACTGTGAGCTCCTCCTCCCTTTCCCCTTCGCTAGGGCATTCTAGCGTCGGATCCCCTCGGGTCCGAGAGCTCCTCGCCGTCGACGAGGACGTGGCCGTCGATGCAGCGGCCCAAGCTCGCACCTGAGCATGTAGTCATGCTCAGGAGGAACCTAGGCAGCCCTAGGAGCCCTTAGTTGGGTCATTAGAGCTCCGGCTCGACGAGTCCGTGCCCGCCCGAGCTCCGGCAGCCGCCGTGCTCATCGTCGGCACCGTTTCCAGTCCGCTGCTCATTTGGTCGCCGGAGGAGGAAACCCGGTCCCATCCATCATCCCTGACGTCGCCGGCGGCTCAACGCTGGTGGTCAACCAGTTTGACTACTAGGGGTTAGTCCCCTGGGTCATTGGCAAGTGGGGCCGGGCCCTGCTAATTAAGATTAGCTTAATTATTTAATTAATTTAATTTAATTAAGTTAATCACCCACTGATAGTGGGCCCTACCCTAATCTAATTAGTAATTAGTTAATTAGTTAGCTCTGTTAGTAGTTGGGTCACTGACTAGTGGACCCCACTGGTCAGGTTTGACCTGCCAACGGTCTGTTGACCAAATGACGTCATGATGATATCATGTTGATGCAATAATGAATTTTCTAAATTAAATTAATTGCAGAAAGTATTTAAAACTTAGAAAATTTGTAGAAATTAATCTATAACTCAGATTGAAATAATTTATATATGAAAATTTATCAAAAAAATTCAATGAATCCAATGGTTCTATTATCATGCATGTTAGAGCAACCTAAGTAGATGAACATTGACATTTACAAATAGGTTAACATATGGAATATGTAAAGGAGAATGATTTTGAACCTATATTCAAAATCACTTCATTTAACTTGGACAGTAGTTGCATTAGCTCATCCATACATGCTGCCATGTCATGATCATGCATCATATTGTTGCACTTGCCGTGTATTGATTTCCATTTATCTGCATTGTGGTAGGCCCTGCTTTTGAGGATACCCCCGAGTATTCCAACGAAGGAGAAAACCTTCCCGCTTCCCAGTAAGGCAAGCAACCCCTTTGATCATTCCGATAACATCCCATTCTCTCGCTCCTACTCTTGTTTATTGCATTAGGACAAACGTTCACTTGTCTGTCATACATGGTAGATGAACCCATTCCTTTGCATGACATGTCATTGTCATAGTAACTAGCTAAACCTTGCAACCTAGCATACCTGGTAGATGCTTGTGCCATGATGTGCTTTGCTTACTTTGCCTGCTATGCTTCCTATGCTAAGAGTTGTGTCGGGTCTGATTCATCTAGGTGATGAACTAGAGCGAAACAATGTTGTTCTGATGTGATAAGCTTATGATGAACCCGATTTGGTAAAGGTAGCGATGAGAGGCTATGCAGGAGTACATAGTGGGTTGTCTCATTGAGACCTTTCTTAGGAACTGAGTTCCGTGTTTGTGATCCAAGACTAGTTACTACCACATGCTGGGCCCTAAAATATGACCCCGCTCGACTTATCAATCGCTTAGTCCTTGGTCCAGGAGTTGCAAGTAGTTTCTGGTGTTTATAGCATGCTGGATGCCATGCGTAGCGCTGGCCCTAGGGGTGGGTTATGACACGGTAGGCAGTGGCACGGTGTACCAAGGGTCACCCAAATGGTGGGCTTGGGAACCCTGTGCACATCGTTTGGGGCCGTAGCGGAAACTTTGGCCAAACTTCCGTGCGGGTTCAGTCTCAAATAGGCAATAGCCTAGACTAGAGGTCTTGTGTGATTGATGGCCGTGGCTGACTCCCTCGCTGGGCTTCCGCTTGAAGGTTGCCGAGGTGCATGGTTTTATGACCACACAACGATAACTGGCGAGAGCGTGTGTGAAGAAGTACACCCCTGCAGGGTATAAAACTATTCGAATAGCCGTGTCCTCGGATATGGACTACTTGGAGAACATATGTTGTTCATAGATAATTTAATGGATACTCATAAAAATATCAAGACAAGTGTGAGTACCATGGATGGCACTCTCGTAGGAGACTGAAGTGAATCCATGGCGGTGTATTGTCGTGGAGTTAGTGGACTCGTGTGCGATATCTAAAATTTAAACAAAGAGTTAAAATTGTGTAGTATAGGTTAGCCATGAGTCAAAGCTGACATTGTTGCATAAACTCCACCACTCCCTTGTTGATACTTGAGCATGAATAGTCTAGGTCTGATTTAAAGACTTGCTGGGTATGTTTGTACTCACATTTGCTTGCAGATGAGACTCAGGACCCATCAGGTCGGTTCTATCTAGATGTCGACGATGCCGAATAGCTGGTGTCCCAACTACGACCTTATGCACTATGGCAGGTTGTAGATAGTCAAGCCATGTGCCTTTTTACCCTTTCAACTGTCTGTACTCAGACGGCTTTATGCTTCCACTTGGATTGTATGAACTTGCTTGTATGACTTGAGTGTCGAGTCATGTGACCCCTACCTGTAAGAACATATTATGCAAGGCTCTTCTGAGCCTCTTAAATAAAAGTTGTGTTGATGTATGGTTATGTTGTGATGCCATAGTTGTATCTATGCGTATTAAGCATGTCCTGCGTATGTGTGACGTATAACGGTATGTACGGGATCCGACACCTAGTCATGTGCCTTTAGTAGCACTCTTTACGGGAAACTACCTCTTTGTGCTTCCACCGAGCCTTGGTAGCTTGCTACTGCTCCAAACACATTGATTGACCAGCATGTATCCTTATTTGCTATTGTGTCTGTCCCCTCGGGGAAATGTCTCGCAGTGTAATGGAGTCCCTGTAGCCTGCTACGACTCGTCTACGTATAGTGATGACATTTATGTCCCACGGCATAATGGAGTCCTTGTAGCTTGCTATGACTCGTCTACACATGCTTGAGGCCGACACCTGCATTGCTGGGTTACGTATGCCTGTTTCCGTATGGATGTGCCGCTTGTGTTCTATGACTAGTCATGTCGGCCCGGGTTCTCTGTCATTTGATTGCCAGCGACATGTTCACATACGTGAGCCAAAAGACGCAAATGGTCCCGGCTAAAGTAAGGTTGCAGCCGTCGAGTTTACCGTGCGTGAGGCCGCAAAGTGATGTGATATGTTACACTCTGGATTCATATGACTTAGGATTGGGGTCCCAATAATTACCTGTCCCGGCGTGGCTACAGTGCAGCCGGCCGTACCAGCGACTTCGGCTGGGTGGCGCTAGGCGATGCCAACCCAGCGTCCTATGTTGTGGCAGGTGGGTGAGGGCCAATCATCGGGCCGGCTGGCAGGCCCCAACAGGAGATGGGACTGCTCAACCGGTGGCTCCTACAAGTGACGAGACGACGCGAATGGTGGGACCCCCCGGCCAGCCGAAGAGGTTGCCAGCCGGGTCCCCCACCCTTGTACTTAGAATATATTATAAGAGCCAGGGGTTGGCCTATAAACCCCCTGAGCCCCCTGATGCAACGGGGACCAAGGATCGCCCCCACCCTCACACACGCAGAGCTCTCATACCCCCTCTAGCAGTGGAGGAAGACGAGCCGGCTACTCCTTCTTCCTCCTCCGAACACAGCTCCAGGAGCACCCTTGTATACATACTCACCCCTCCAACTAAACCAAGCAGGACTAGGGGTATTACCTCCCTCGGAGGGCCCTGAATATGGGTACATCATGTGTCATCACCGCTCATGCCCAATCTCGCACCCGGAGCCCGTCGGCGTCCTCCAGCCCCAACACCCACGATAAGCCACCCTATGGCATCTGTCATGAGAATATGACGACATGAAGTGGCTACAGAAGTGCACCTACCAAATGATTAAGAAGAAGGTCAAACTAGCCAAGGTGGCTAAGATTATGCTTCGCCGCCACCTACCTTGCGAACATCAGGCCACCCCAATGTGGTCATACAAGCCCGACGACCATGCCACCATGCTCCGGTTTGACCGCACCACCCATGAAAATCTGTGGAAGGTGTTGTTCAAGCCCCAAAAGGACTGGTCGAACAAGGAAGAGGACATCAGCCTTGACACTGCAAATCCTCCTAAGGAGGTACAATAAAGTTTTGCTCTTATGTTCAGATACTTCCTTTTAACAAGGAACCTTGCCCTTTCTTCCCTGTGTTTGTAGAGTTGGATGGAGAAGGTTGTGCGGATCGAAGGCCTGGCCCTGGTGCCCGAGGGCACTAGGATGGCTCTGCTAACGGAAATGCTGGTCATGGTGTCGTATAAGGCATCAGAGAAGAAAAATAAGAAAAAGGGCGAGAAGAGGGAGGCCCAAGAAGACCTCTGCCCAAGAGAACCACCGTACACTAAGTCTGGGGAAACCAAATCCCCTTTCTCTCAAAAGGGAGAGCAGGGAGAGGATGGGGAGGAGAGCGAATCCTCCTGAACAAGGAAGAGGGCGGCGCCCGATGACATCGAGGAGGATCTACCTTCCCTGCCCTGAAAAGGAAAGACATGCCCAAGATGGACCTGTTTGATGATAGCTCGCACTCCGCCAGGGAGTCTAAGGCTTCTGAGGAGGTCCCCGGAAGGGCCCCCATGGTCAAGCCCACGTCCCAAAGCTATGAATCCGAAGACCCTTTCGAACACCCGTGTTGAGGTTCATTCCTAACCGTGTGCATGCCTTTCATGTTTTAGCCCTCCGTGTGACCTCCCCACCAATCGAGTCTCGGAGAGGAACTCTCTGTCGGCTGAGCTAGCGAAGAGTGGGACCGCGTCGCGCACTACACCTCCTCAGGCTACCGGGGAGACCGTGGAGGTGCTTTCCTAGAAGGCCCCTTCAAGGGCAAACATAGGGGGCAGGGTAATGACATCATGGCTGAGGTTAATGCCTCGGTCGCGAAGACCATGAAGGGGCATCAAATCTAGCGAACAAAGAGAGGGAGCCCGGTGTCACGCCCAAGATGCGCGCCTATCCATCTTAAGGACCGAGGGCCACGCGAGGGATAGAGGCGCATCTTGCCGTTCGCAAGTATAGAATCATTGCATCATACATTACAGAAGTGATGAGTACACAAGTTGTCTTACACTCGCCACATACTAAATTACAATTCCACACAGAATTCAAATCATCAAGATGAAGACAGCGTCCGACTACGGACGATATCCAACGATAAAACAGATGCAAATGATACTATCTCGCTATCCCAAAGATCACGACCATGGTCCTCTACTCGTCTGGGTAAGTCACGTACATCCTACCTCTTTTCTCATCATATTCCCACTGGAGCTGGGTAAGATCATCCTGCACGTACTCATCTGTACCTGTACCTGGAGTGTTGTAGTAATCTGTGAGCCAAAAGGACTCAGCCATCATGCGTCCGGGTACCAAGACTATTCAAGCTTAAAGGTTGGGATGTGGTATGTGTTTAGTTTGCACAAGTGGTAAGCATTTATGGTGTCTACCTTACGTAACCTGAACATAAATATGAGTGGCCTACGATGAGCGATCGAATCTAGAATGACCTCTATGAGATCCTAAACACTTACTTACGTCAATCATAACCCCACCATGTTCTCTCTCGAATCATGTTCATGAGCAGAGACGATCACGGTTACTCACACAGTTGGTGTATTTTATTAGAGTTTACTTCAAGTTTACTATAACCAGGTATTAAAAAAATATCCAAGTTGCCACATAACCGCGGGCATGGCTTCTCAAAAAGATTTAACCCTCTAGGGGTAGTCCAACTAGTCCATCACAAATAACCACACTCTGCAGGAATAGCCTCGACCACGGATCTCGTGATCATCATAGGTAACTCCAAAGGATTTCCAACATCTTGAGATAACCCGAAGAAAGTCAGACTCCACACGCAAGACACTCGATAAAGGTAAAAAAATCCAGCAAGACCACACGACGTGTCGACCGACCCGATAAGAGCCGTGTATCTCGTTCTCAGGACATGACGGATAAGCTAGTGTATGGTGGCCAGATAGAAATCTCCCAAGTTGCCCTCGGTTGGCCCCGCATAGTGCTCTAGTTTGGACCAACACTCATGAGGAGCACTGGCCCGGGGATTGATTAATTATCCACGGGGTTGCAAAGCCCTATGCAAATTTTATTAAGTTATTAAGCAAATGTAGTACCAATGTTGGGTCTTGCCAGACAAGTTTTAATCTCAACCGAATAAACAAGGGGGTCCCCATAACAACCCCGAGCATGTTAGGAGCGCAAAATATGGAAAACATAACACCAGTAACAAGAACTATGGCGGTAACAGCAGAATAAAACACCTAGCAAAAGGCCAAGCCTTCCACCAATACCAAGATATATATGTGCATTAAATTAAATAACAGATAATATTGTGATATGTCAAATCCACGTTATCACATGGAACAACCTGCACCTACAACTAAGAACGCTATAAGAGGGGCTGAGCAGCGCTAACATAGCCAATCAAAGGTTTGCTAGTATGTGGAGGGTTAAAGGCTTTCATGGCGATTAGGAGGCTGATATTCAAGTGGTAGGTAGCGCAATTGTAACGACAAGAGTGAGAAACTAGCAAGCTAAAATAGTATCGGGATCCAGGTACGATCATCTTGCCTGTTGGTTCTTCAGTGGAACAAGTAGCGGGATCCTCGTAGTAGTACTCGCCTGGCTCTTCATACTCAGGTTCAACGTTCGCGTCTACCCAAAAGAAACAGAAAGAATAAACATCCAACCAAGGTGCAATGCACAATCAAGATGATGCATGATTCATTTATGAAGAATTAAACATGGCAATTCAAAACTAGTCATGTTCCGCATGCAAGGGTTGGTTATTAATGAATCTGGATAGAACCTGATGTTAAGTTATTTAGAAATGCATGAACATGGAAAATATGGATGCATCATGTGAAAACGATGAAAATGCATACGAAGAACGTAAGAAACGGAGTTACGTTCCTCACGATATGCTCACGACAAGGTATGAAGGCAAAACACAAGACAACCAATACCGTGGGCTAATTCTTGGCATTCCAAGATAGCCACTGGTTAGGCAATGAAAAAGAAACCATAATAGACTCAAAGATCAATCAATTCCGTGGAGTATAGCTCCCACAAGTCACAAAACAATAAAACAAACAATCTGTGACAAAACAGCAATGTAGTAACTTACACAGCCCACAACTTAAGCTACAGGAATCCTACAGCCACAAACAAGGTATTGATAGAAACTAAATAACATGCTTATCAAAGTATCCAACTACACAATCTAGAAAGGAGGCACACATCAATAAGCATGAAGCTATCAAGTTGGCATGATGAAGCAGTTTTCTGGGACTTAGTGAAAATAGCAGTTTTCTGGAATCTGAGTTAATCTGGTAGCATGTTGACAGCATAAGTTAAAGGTGCTAGAGACCACCTCTTGGCATGAACATTAACAGGGTGGTATTGGACAACATCTACTCCAAAATACTAGCACTGAGCATGATCTAATTCACAACACATCACAAGATACCAACCACTCTACATGGCATAAAAATAACAGCAGATTCTCAGACTTAGAAATATTTAGCATGTTGAAAGCAGAAACATCAAGTTAGCTAATTTGCAGCAAGTTTCCCACTTATATGGGTGATTCTCATGTTAACTAAAAATACCATGGCATAATAGATATAAAACACTTGCACTTCCATGTTGGCACATGCCCCAAAGCAAGCATGGATTAAATCATGCAAAAATGACAAAGTAGCATCACAGCAGAAAATGACAGTTTTATAAACTTGCTCAAAAGTGAAATCTGAAAGCACCAATGGATTCATTTGCTCTTTATACCCAAAAACATGTGTCATACTCATATGTTCATATGAAACAACATGGCACAATATACTAGCAAGCAAACATCCACTCTCTTATAAGTTAAAACTTACTCTTATGCACAAGAGCATAAATGACATAACCAGATTTGGAACTTTAGTTTAACATGGAAATGAACTACAAACCTACAATCATGCATATACACAAAGGGTACGGCAAGTGGGGAAAGGACCCACTTGTCACCTCACACACATACACCCTACACACCACTACATGGCAAGCACAGACATGCTCTATATATGCCCAAGGCATATGAGCACAAATACACCCATGATCATACCACCCATGAGGGTGGATGTTCAACCACACACACACACTCACATGCACCATATATGCATAAGCATATGGCACACACACACACCACCTCACATGCACAAGCGCTCGGAGCAGGGAAGAAGAGGCGCGGCACGGCGGCGAAGGGGAGGAAGACCAGAGACGAAGAGGAGGAAGCCGACCCCCTGGATCCTCCCGTGGCGCACTAACAACAGGAACAGAGCGCGGGGGCGACTCGCGAGTGCCACGGCATCTCGGATGCGGAGGAGAACCACTGGAGACAACGGACGACGGCGAAGACGACATGCGACAACACTGACTCTCTCTGAACCACTCACTCTGAACTTACCTGAGGGAAGGAGGAAGAAGCAGGGAGAATTGGAGGGAGAGGGGAGGAGCGGCGGCGGCAGGAAGGGAGGAGAGGAACCTAGGGATCCGCACTTTAAATAGGGCCAGCCTCGACATCCGTGAGCTCCTCTCATGGCGTCGACACGAGCGCCTCTCTGCACTCTGCTCTGTCTCTCTCTCTCTCACTCGCGTGCTCTGACGGAGGAAGACGGCGGCAGGTTGCCGTTGCCCCACGAGTGGACTGGCCCGTGAGAGAGGCGAGGCCCACTCTGCTACGCCTCACAACAGAAAAGAAAAACAGAGAAGCTTTCCTTTTTTAAAACACCACAATAAAAGGGAAAACCAGAGAGAAAAATAAAAGGTTTTTGTGTAGAACAAAATTACTTTTGCAAAGAAAACAAAATGCACCATTTATTAAAAATATTAAGATGATTTTTAGGACAAGTAATTTTAATACTTTTAAAAATAACAACCCCTGTTTATTTAAATCACACCAGCATACAAACTCCAAACATCAAAAGAACCATTCTCAAAATTAATAATACATATAGGGCTACCTCCTGAACATTTTTAAATAATTTAAATAGCAACTTAATTTTGTTTAACAAATAACATGAAATAGAAGGGGTGGTATTGGAAGGCTTTGTTTGAAAAGGGAAAAAAGAGGGGGAAAGGAAGGAGGGTTGCATCACCAATCCCCAAGCACATCACACAACACAAGAATACACCCACAATCATGGTCACATAAGAATCAAGCATGGCAATATGAATGCTATGATACATGATGCATGAATGCAAGACAAGACATGGATGACAAGGTTCAATTCATTCATAAATCTCATGACACAAGGTTCATACAGGAGATAACATGCCATAAAAGGGTAGGGATAGCACTTGGGCTGTCACAACTCTCCCACACTACAAGAGGATCTCGACCCGAGATCTAGGAACAAAAGAAGTCTGGAAATTCGGAACGGAGAAGGTCCTCACGTTCCCAAGTAGCTTCTTTGTCATAATGATGAGACCACTTCACCTTGAGGAACTTCATAGACTTGTTGTGAGTCTTACGCTTAGTTTCTTCGAGGATTGCAACTGGATGCTCACGATAAGAGAGGTCTTCTTGGAGATCAATGTCTTGGAGGTCAATGATTCGCTCAGGAGTCTTGAAGCATCTCCGGAGCTGAGAAACATGGAAGACATCATGCACATTTGTGAAATTTGGAGGAAGCTCTAGTTGATATGCAAGTCCACCTCTCTTGCCAACAACTTTGAAAGGACCAACAAAACGAGGAGCTAGCTTCCCTTTAATTCTAAACCGCTGAGTGCCCTTCATGGGAGAGACCCTGAGATAGACTAGATCATCCACTTGAAAGGAAACATCCCGATATTTGTTATCGTAATAACTCTTCTATCGGGACTGAGCTGCTTTGAGGTTCTCACGAATGACATGGCACATTTCTTCTGCTTCGGTGATCATGTCATTGCCCAATATCTGACGCTCACCGGTTTCAGACCAGTTAAGCGGGGTATGACACTTTCTGCTGTAGAGAATCTCGAAAGGGGCCTTGCCTGAGCTAGCTTGAAAGCTATTGTTGTATGAGAATTCAGCATATGGAAGGCAGTCTTCCCACTTCATGCCGAACGAAATCACACAGGCTCTGAGCATATCTTCAACGATCTAATTGACTCTCTCAACTTGACCACTTGTCTGCGGATGGAACGAAGTGCTGATACGGATCTTGGTACCCATAGCAGTCTGGAAGGACTCCCAAAACTTGGAAGTAAAGAGGCTGCCACAGTCAAAAGAGATGAGATGAGGAATACCATGCAAAGACACTATCCTTGACGTATACAACTCTGCAAGCTGAGCTGCCGAGATAGATTCTTTGACTGGCAAGAAATGAGCAACTTTTGACAGCTTGTCGATACCCACAAAGACGGCATCGTTGCCTCTCTTGGACTTGGGAAACCCAGTGACGAAATCCATCTCCACATGATCGAATTTCCACTCTGGGATAGGCAAAGGCTGAAGAAGACCTGCTGGACGTTGATGCTCCACCTTCACTCTACGATAAACATCACACTCGTTCACGAACTGAGCAATTTCACGTTTCATGCGAGTCCACCAGAAGGTTTGCTTGAGATCCTGATACATCTTGGAACTGCCTGGATGAATGGATAGAAGAGAATTTTGTGCTTCGTCCATGATAAACTTTCTGAGATCACCTTTTGGAACCATAAGACGGTCCTCAAAGAACAAGCTATCTTTGTCATCAACGCGAAAGCACTTATATTTCGGAATGCTCTTGGCCACACCTTTCTTCACTTTCTTCACCATAGCATCAAGAAGCTGCGCTTGGCAAACCTGATCTTCCAGAGTTGGAGAAACTTGAAGATTTGCAAGAAATCCTTGGGGAATCATCTCCAGGTTGAGCTTGCGGAAGGCTTCACAAAGCTCGGGTTGAAGAGGCTTCAAGATGAGACTATTGCATTATGCCTTACGACTGAGCGCGTCTGCAATGACATTTGCTTTCCCAGGAGTATACTCAATGCTTGGATTGAAGTCCTCAAGCATTTCCACCCAACGAGACTGCCGAAGATTGAGATTGGGCTGAGTGAAAATGTACTTCAAGCTCTTGTGATCGGTGTACATCTCAAATGGTCTACCCAACAACACATACCTCCAGGTCATTAGAGCATGCACAACTGCCGCTAACTCGAGATCATGAGTGGGGTAGTTCTTCTTGGCAGGCTTCAACTGACGCGAAGTATAAGCAATAATACTTGGAAAGGATTTGACTGCTCAGGAGGAACAAGAACTGGAGCTGAAGTCAGTCTCTGCTTGAGTGTATTGAACGCCACATCACACTCAGGAGACCAAACATACTAGACACTCTTCTGAAGGAGATTGGACAGAGGCTTAGCAATTTGAGAGAAGTTCTCCATGAATCTTCTGCAATAACTAGCAAGCCCGAGGAAACTCTAAAGCTGCTTCACATTCTGAGGAGGTTCCCACTTCAAGGTTGCCTCAACTTTCTTAGGGTGCACTTTAATTCCCTTGGCAGAGATCACATGCCCTAGGTACACCACTTCATTGAGCCAAAACTCACACTTGGAAAACTTGGCATAGAATCGATGCTCCTTTAACTTGTCCAGCACAAGGTGGAGATGCTCTGCATGCTCTTCTTCTGTCTCCGAGAACACAAGGATATCATCCAGATAGACCAAGACAAACTCATTCTTGAAAGGAGAGAAAATGAAATTCATCATTCTTGAGAAGGTTGGAGGAGCATTAGCAAGACCAAACGACATGACGGTGTACTCATAAGAGCCAAAACTCGTCCTGAAAGCGGTCTTAGGAATGTCTTCTTCGCGAATGCGAATCTGATGATAAGCCTTGCAAATATCAAGCTTTGAGAAAACCTTGGCACCTTTCAGTTGTTCAAACAACTCGTTCATGTTGGGAAGTGGGTACTTGTTTCGGATTGTCTTCTTGTTCAATGGACTATAGTCGACACAAAGACGATTTGTACCATCTTTCTTCTTGACAAACAAAACACCACAACCCCATGGAGAAGAACTTGGTCTAATCAGGACCAGACCTTCTTGCTCATCTAGCTGCTTCTTCAACTCTTTCAGATCTTCGGGGCCAAGTTTATATGGGCGCTTGCAAACTGGTTCATTTCCGGGCTCGAGATCAATCACGAACTCGACTGGTCGGTGCGGAGGCATTCCTGGCAATTCTTCTGGAAACACATCTTCATACTCATTCACCTCCGGAATTTGAGAAATCGCCGAGATTTCACCCTTCTCATTAAGAGCAAAGAGACGGATTGTGTGATCGCGAGCCGCGAAAATAATCACATCTTCTGAAGGATGAGTCAGCTTTACTTCTTTTGCTTTGCAATCAATATGAGTTTTGTTCATAGCCAGGAAGTCCATGCCCAAAATGAGATCAATGTTAGAATTACGGAGAACATAAGGGGAAACCAAGAAAGAATAATTGCCCATCTTGATAGAAACAACCGGAACAATGGAGGTGGTTTTCATGGCCACACCCGGAGAAACGACACCCAAAGGTCTACTCAACATCTCGGAATAGAAATCATTCTTCATAGCAAAACTTCTAGACATGAATGAATGCGATGCTCCACAATCAAATAACACTTTTGTAGGAATAGAATTAACTGAGATATTACCCATTATCACTTGAGAAGAATCCTCTGCCTCTGCTGCATTTACCATATTCACTCTTGCGGTCTTGGGATTATACTTCACCATAGCATTGCCTAGAGGCTTGACAGGAGGAGGAGGCGGAAGACGCCGCTGGTTGCACTTGTTTGCATAGTGACCCTTCTGGCCACACTTGTGACAAGTCACCTCAGAAAGCGGACGAACATTTCCTGGAGGAGGAAAAAGAACTGCCTTGGACACCTGGGTTCTCTGCTGAAATCCTGGGTTGGGTGGGTCAGAAGAACCAGGACCACCGAACTGCTTCTGCTGCTAAGGAGGACGAAACGGAGGAGGATTTGGCACCCAATACTTCTGCTGCTTGGGAACCATCTGAGAGTTGGAAGAAGACGAATAAGAATCCATTGAATGCTTCCTCGAGTTCTCCAACTTGAGCTGAGTTGCCTCGACCTTCAAAGCCATGTTGTATAACTGATCAAACTCACGAGGCTCTTGAAGAACTAGACCTGGCAGAAGCTCATCCTTGAGACCACCTCTGAACTGATAGATCATAGCCTTGTCATCTGGAACATCTTGCTTAGCATAACAGGCTAGATTTTGGAACTCGATGTTGTACTGATAGACAGACTTGCTTCCCTGCTTCAGGTGCCTGAACTTCTCACGCATCTCCTCGACAAAGCTTGTCGGAATGTAATGAGCCCTGAAGTCATGATGGAAATCATGCCAAGTAACAACACGATCGCCCCTGGAATCCTTGTACTGTTGCCATCAATCAGCTGCTTGACCCTTGAGCTGGAACTATGCAAATCTGACAAAGTCCTCTGGCCTGACATTGCTGCACTCAAAATGCTTACTCATATCACGAAGCCAATCATCAGCATCAAAAGGCTCCTCCCAATAGGTGAAAGACTTGGGCTGGTTGGCAAGGAACTGATTGAGCGTCGCAAACTGAGGCTGATTCTAAAAATTCCCTTGAAAACCTTGCTCGCCCTGCTCCCTTTCTTGCAACAGCCTTAGCAACATCTAAGTGTTCGCATTGGTTGCGGCCATCATAGCTTGCCAAGCTTCTGGAGGAGGAGGTGGAGGTGGCGGCGGCGGGGGTGGTGGTGGAGGTGGAACATCAGCCTGCTCATCATCAAGACCCGGATTGTTGCGAGTTGATGGAGCCATCCTGAAGATGGACAAAACACATCAGCACCGCATTGAAAAGATGAATTGAAAGCTGAATCAAATGCTTGGAAGAAATTGAACAATAACAACACAGCCTTCCTACTGAAAAATTAGTAAGAATGCTTCTTCGATTTGTGATAACATCATCAGAAATTAGAAGCCACTTGCAATAACACAAAAGTATTGAGCTAAGTGCTCGGAACAAATTTATATGCCCGCATACATCTGAAGAAGATGATCCTAGATAACTACAAGATTTCCCACCTAAGAACTTCCGAAAACTTTCTGGTTATGCAATACGGTGTGGGGGATACAAGGAGGAAATATCTCACACAACTAGCAATCCTACACCCCAACTGTATCCATCCTTCAACACATAACCAGAGGCTTTCGCAACTTCATCTAACTCGAATCCTCGAACTCACAACGATACTAAACCATGGTGGTACCCCGGACACCTCCTACTACTGGGTGACTCCAACCTTATGTCACCATGATAAGTATTGAAGTAATTACGAACACTCTCCGTCCTGAGATATCAAGGAAGCTGAATGATAACGATGTGCCAACATTCCCTGGAGCTCGACTCCCGAAAAGAAATGAAGTCAGACAGGAGGCACCAAGACAGAACCCTGTCACATCGGTATCATATAGACTCCAAAATACCCGCGTGATACTAAAAAAAATTTGAGCGACAAGAGGAGTAGAATCAAAATTCCTAAGTTGGATACCTCACCAAAGCATAGAAGAGGAGTAAAAAGAATCCTACTCTCTGATATAACTAGACTCAAAATAATTTTACTAGACTCGACTCGGCCAAATTCGATCAAGCAAAGGCTCCTATGGTCGTATGGCTCTGAATACCAACTTGTCACGCCCAAGATGTGCGCCTATCCATTTTAAGGCACGAGGGCCTTGCAAGGGATAGAGGCGCATCTTGCTGTTTGCAAGTATAGAATCATTGCATCATACATTACAGAAGAGATGAGTATACAAGTTGTCTTACACTCGCCACATACTTAATTACAATTCCACACAGAGTTCAAATCATCAAAATGAAGACAGGGTCCAACTACAGACGAAATCAAATGATAAAACAGATGCAAATGATACTATCTCGCTATCCCAAAGATCACGACCATGGTCCTCTACTCGTCCGGGTAAGTCACATACATCCTGCCTCTTTCCTCATCATATTCCCACTGGAGCTGGGTAAGATCATCCTGCACGTACTCATCTGTACCTGTACCTGGAGTGTTGTAGTAATCTGTGAGCCACAAGGACTCAGCAATCATGCGCCCGGGTACCGAGACTATTCAAGCTTAAAGGCTGGGATGTGGTATGTGTTTAGTTTGTAGCAGCGCTAAGCATTTATGGTGGCTAACTTACGTAACATGAACATAAATATGAGTGGCCTACGATGAGCGATCGAATCTAGAATGACCTCTATGGGATCCTGAACACTTACTTATGTCAATCATAACCCCACCATGTTCTCTCTCGGATCATGTTCACGAGCAGAGACAATCACGGTTACTCACACAGTTGGTGTATTTTATTAGAGTTTACTTCAAGTTTACTATAACCAGGTGTTAAACAAATATCCAAGTTGTCACATAGCCGCGGGCACGGCTTCTCGAAAAGATTTAACCCTGCAGGGGTGCTCCAACTAGTCCTAACCACACTCCACGGGAATACCCTCGACCACGGATCTCGTGATCATCATAGGTAACTCCAAAGGATTTCCAACACCTCGAGATAACCCGAAGAAAGTTAGACTCCACACGCAAGACACTCGATAAAGGTAAAACAAATCCAGCAAGACCACCCGACGTGTCGACGAACCCGATAAGAGCCGTGTATCTCGTTCTCAGGACACGATGGATAAGCTACTGTACGGTGGCCGGATAGAAATCTCCCAAGTTTCCCTGGATTGGCCCCGCACAGTGCTCTAGTTTGGACCAACACTCATGAGGAGCACTGGCCCGGGGGTTGATTAATTATCCACGTGGTTGCAAAGCCCTCTGCAAATTTTATTAAGTTATTAAGCAAATGTAGTACCAATCTTGGGTCTTGCGAGACAAGTTTTAATCTCAACCGAATAAACAAGGGGGTCCCCATAACAACCCCGAGCGTGTTAGGAGCGCAAAATATGGAAAACATAACCACGGTAACAAGAACTATGGCGGTAACAGCGGAACAAAACACCTAGCAAAAGGCCAAGCCTTCCACCAATACCAAGATATATATGTGCATTAAATTAAATAACAGATAATATTGCGATATGCCAAATCCATGTTATCACATGGAACAACCTGTACCTGCAACTAAGAATGCTATAAGAGGGGCTGAGCAGCGCTAACTTAGCCAATCAAAGGTTTGCTAGGATGTGGAGGGTTAGAGGATTTCATGGCGATTAGGAGGCTGATATTCAAGTGTTAGGTAGCGCAATTGTAACAATAAGAGCGAGAAACTAGCAAGCAAAAATAGTATCGGCATCCGGGTACGATCATCTTGCCTGTTGGTTCTTTAATGGAACAAGTAGCGGGATCCTCGTAGTAGTACTCGCCTGGCTCTTCATACTCAAGTTCAACGTTCGCGTCTACCCAAAAGAAACAGCAAGAATAAACATCCAACGAAGGTGCAATGCACAAACCAAGATGATGCATGATTCATTTATGAAGAATTAAACATAGTAATTCAAAACTAGTCATGTTTCGCATGCAAGGGTTGGTTATTAATGAATCTGGACAGAACCTCATGTTAAGTTTTTTATCATGCATGAACTTGGCAAATATGGATGCATCATGTGAAAACGATGAAAATGCATATGAAGAACGTAAGAAACGGAGTTACGATCCTCACGATACGCTCACGACAAGGTACGAAGGAAAAACACAAGACAACCAATACCATGGGCTAACTCTTGGCATTCCAAGGTATTCACTGGTTAGGCAATGAAAAACCAACCACAATAGACTAAAAGATCAATCAATTGCATGGAGTATAGCTCCTACAAGTCACAAAACAATAAAACAAACAATCTGCCACAAAACAGCAATGTAGCAACTTACACAGTCCACAACTTGAGCTACAGGAATCCTACAGCCACAAACAAGGTATTGACAGAAACTACATAACATGCTTATCAAATTATCCAACTACACAATCTGGAAAGGAGGCACACATCAATAAGCATGAAGCTATCAAGTTGGCATGATGAAGCAGTTTTTTGGGACTTTGTGAAAATAGCAGTTTTCCGGAATCTGAGTTAATCTGGTAGCATGTTGACAGCATAAGTTAAAGGTGCTAGAGACCGCCTCTTGGCATGAACATTAACGCGGTGGTAATTAGACAACATCTACTCCAAAATACTAGCAATGAGCATGATGTAATTCACAACACATCACAAGATACCAACCACTCTGCATGGCATAAAATTAACAGCAGATTCTCAGACAGAAATATTTAGCATGTTGAAAACAGAAACATCAAGTTAGCTACTTTGCAGCAAGTTTCTCACTTATATGGGTGATTCTCATGTTAAACAAAAATACCATGGCATAATAGATATAAAACACTTGCACTTCCATGTTGGCACATGCCCCAAAGCAAGCATGGATTAAATCATGCAAAAATGACAAAGTAGCATCACAGCAGAAAATGACAGTTTTATAAACTTTCTCAAAAGTGAAATCTGATAGCACCAATGGATTCATTTGCTCTTTCTACTCCAAAAACATGTGTCATACTCATATGTTCATGTGAAACAACATGGCACAATATACTAGCAAGCAAACATCCACTCTCTTATAAGTTAAAACTTACTCTAATGCACAAGAGCATAAATGACATAACCAGATTTGGAACTTTAGTTTAACATGGAAATGAACTACAAACCTACAGTCATGCATATACACAAAGGGTATGGCAAGTGGGGAAAGGACCCACTTGTCACCTCACACACATACACCCTACACACACCACTACAAGGCAAGCACACACATGCTCTATATATGCCCAAGGAATATGAGCACAAATACACCCATGATCATACCACCCATGAGGGGGGGGGATGTTCAACCACACACACACTCACATGCACCATATATTCATAAGCATATGCCACACACACACCACCTCACATGCACAAGTGCACATGGACACACTCACTCACACACAAGCTCATGTGTGTGTGGGTGTTCATACACACATATGCACACACATATGCACAAGGCATATACGCATATGCATATGCATATGACACTCACACACACACTCCCACAAACACACATGCACACAGGAACACATACATGCACTACACACACACATCTATATACATACCAAATACACACATGCACTCCCTACACACACATATGCACTCACACCACATGAGTGCAATCTGCCACTCACACACACTCAAATACCCATGCATATATACACTTATGTATACACACATATACACACTCAACACGCATACACTCTCTAAACTTACATACTATAGAAAAATGCAAACTTATATGCACAAGTTTGCCCACACACGCATACATACATATAGCAAAGAAGAAAAACAAAAAAACAAAGAAAAACAAACAACAAAATGGGGAGGCTTCGGTCTCGAACCCATGACCACGTGGTCATCTCCCCTACCGCCCACCACTGTGCTACGCGCTCGACACTTAACAGAGGAGGGGCACCGCAGCTCTAATACACATGCACACACACTACACTGTCGAAACTGAAAACTGCACACACCCAATCTGCACACACCCAAACTGGAAACGATGCAGGAGGGAAGCTGCACCTACGGGGGTTCCATTCCCGCCCCTGGGAGGGATCTACGAGGGGAAGGGGAGGCTCAAGCTCCAACCTTGACCGGCCATGGCGATGGCGCAAGTAGAGCGATGGAATGGCGGCGACCACGAGCTCGACGGCAACTATGTGAGGCAAAGAAGGAAGACGAGATGCAGATGCTCACAGAGGGGCGACGATGCTGCGCTCGGAGCACGGAACAAGAGGCATGGCGCTGCAGCGAAGGGGAGGAAGACCAGCGACGAAGAGGAGGAAGCCGACCCCCTAGATCCTCCCGCGGCGCACTAACACCGGGAATGGAGTGCGGGGGCGACCCGCGAGCGCCAAGGCATCTCGGATGCGCAGGAGAACCACCGGAGACAACGAACAACGGCGAAGACGACCGGCGACGGCACTGGCTCTCTTTGAACCACTCACTGTGAACTTACCTGAGGGGAGGAGGAAGAAGCAGGGAGAATTGGAGGGAGAGGGGAGGAGCAGCGACGGCAGGAAGGGAGGAGAGGAAACCTAGGGATCCGCGCTTTAAATAGGGTCGGCCTCGACGTCCATGAGCTCCTCTCACGGCGTCGACGCGAGCGCCTCTCTGCACTCTGCTCTCTCTCTCTCTCACTCGCGTGCTCTCACGAAGGAAGACAGCGGCAGGTTGCCGTTGCCCCACGAGCGTACTGGGCCGTGAGAGAGGCGAGGCCCACTCTGCTACGCCTCACAACAGAAAAGAAAAACAGAGAAGCTTTCCTTTTTTAAAACACCACAATACAAGGGAAAAAACCCAAAGAAAAATAAAAGGTTTTTGTGTAGAACAAAATTACTTTTGCAAAGAAAACAAAATGCACCATTTATTAAAAATATTAAGATGATTTTTAGGACAAGTAATTTTAATACTTTTAAAAATAACAGCCCATGTTTATTTAAATCACACCAGCACACAAACTCCGAACATCAAAAGAACCATTCTCAAAATTAATAATACATATAGGGCTACCTCCTGAACATTTTTAAATAGTTTAAATAGCAACTTAATTCTGTTTAACAAATAACATGAAATATAAGGGGGGTATTGGAAGGGTTTGTTTGAAAAGGGAAAAAAGAGGGGGAAAGGAAGGAGGGTTGCATCACCAATCCCCAAGCACATCACACAACACAGGAACACACCCACAATCATGGTCACATAAGAATCAAGCATGGCAATATGAATGCTATGATGCATGATGCATGAATGCAAGACAAGACATGGATGACAAGGTGCAATTCATTCATAAAGCTCATGACACAAGGTTCATACAAGAGATAACATGCCATAAAAGGGTAGGGACAATACTTGGGCTGTCACACCCGGTCGGTCTGATCTCTCTCCAAAGATGGCACCAGAGCCCCCAGGCACCCGGAGTTGTTGATTCCGGCCTCCACCCAAGGGGGAGCTGGGGTGCCGCCACCGGTGCCACCCATAGCAGAGCGGGCCAAAACTAGATGTCCAGTCATGATGAAGGAAGCTTTGAATATCCTTTCCATCACCGAAGAACACCGCACCCTCATGGGTGCGGTTCGACAAAGCTTTCTGTCCGTTAAGAGCGGACTGAAGGAGGCTTTCGGTGGCCTCTTGATGGACTTCAAGGTAAATCATGTAATACACCTTTTACAAAGAGAATTTGTTTTATAGGGTTATGCAATCCTTGTATATTGTATCCCTCGAGCCATGGTTGAGTTTGAAAAACACAAGCGAGGGTCAAATAGCTCAAAGAACATTGACAATATTAAAAGTGAACTGTAGCCACAGAGACTCTGTCGGGATCGAAGAAAACCTAGCAGGGGATCTAAAAATAAATAATTCGGGAGTCTAACATGCATGAGTTGGTGTGTAGGCCTTGTCTTCGGCGGCAGCCACCAACGCCGTGGGACTGGACGAGCTGAATCGCAAGCTCAAGAGCTCTGATGAATAGCTCAAGCTTCTCAACAAGCGGTTTTGACGAAGCGCAAGGTAAGTCCAGACTAGACTATTTAATGCCATGGTTTTCCTCATTAAGTGAGGTATTCAGATTTTATCCTTAAGCATGGGGTACTCATCATAACTGCAGTTGTCATCATGGAGGTCGAGAACCTCAAAGACGAGTTGAAGAAGGCGAGGCGAGAGGCCGCAGAACAGAAGGCGACGGCCGAACAAGCGGTCGCCAACTGTCGTCGGCGAAGACCGTTAGTGATAAGCACGAGGTTAGGGTGGCCGTGCTACAGCACGACCTCAAGGATGCCATCACTAAATATGACGCCCTTGAGAAAAATAGTAAGGATCGGGCCTCCGAGCTGACCTTGTTGAACTCGGCGATCCAGGAAGCACGGGTGGAAACGCGAGGCTGCCAAGAGGAGCTCTGGCAAGTCAAGATTATTGCAAATGGTAGGCCATATTTACTACAATGTACCTTCAGTGGTAACAAGTTTGTGCTACTCTGACGAGTGTGGCGTTCCTCGGGCGCTTTTGCGGATATTCCGAAGAGTGTGGCGTATGCGGCAAGGTACTTCGCGTCCCAAGAGGGGAACATTGAGCAGAAGTTGTTTTGTGCGCATTTTCAAGCCCCCAAGCACCCTCACCTCCTCATTGACCAGCCGAAGCAACTGATGGGGTTGCATCGGATGGCAGAGCCGGCCATGAAGGACCTCTACGTCGGGATATGGCCTTTGGAGCCGCTGCCGAGCAGCTGCTTTGGCTTAGTGCAAAAATTGTGCAATGGTGCGCCCCGAATTGACATCCTAAAACGCTCAGTATGCATCAAGGGAGCTCGGATGGCCTTTGCGAGGACCATGGTGCACCGGCTGAAGGTCAAACCGGCCAAGATGGCTGCTAGACCTCCGCCTCCTGGGAAGGAGCATAGGCGCCCCGAGCAGTACTTTCCTATCATGATGGATGGTGCCTGAAAGATGTAATTTATGAATGAGCATGCTAATACGTCTCCAACGTATCTATAATTTTTGCTTGTTCCATGTTGTTATATTATCATTCTTGGATCTTTTAAAATCATATTATAACATGTTTATATCACTTTCTGGGACTAACCTGTTGACATAGTGCCAAAGTGCCAGTTGTTGTTTTTTCTTGTTTTTTACTTCACAGAAAATCAATATCAAATAGATTCCAATCGCGACATAACATTTTGGACATATTTTCTAGACGAGAAGACACCCAATGGGACAAAGAACTGTCAGAGAGATGGGTCGTGGAAGCCGCCTTCCGCACCGCCTCCGATGCCTATAAATTCTCAAATATTCCAAAACCCCTACGGGAGTCGACAAAACACAATTCCAACTGTCGCAAGTTCCAGAACCTCGAGATCCAATCTAAACACCATCACGGAGGGGTTCATCTTCTTCATAGATGCCGCTCCGATGATGCGTGAGTAGTCCACCATACACTTACGGGTCTGTAGGTTGTAGCTAGATGGCCTCCTCTCTCTCTTATGATTCTCAACACAATGGTCTCTTGAGATCTATTTGATGTAAACTTTTGCAGTGTGTTTGTTGGGATCCGATGAATTTTGAGTTCATGATCAGTTTCTATCCATGGATATTATTGGAGTCTTCTTTGATCTCTTATATCCATGATTACTTATAGCCTCGTATTTCTTCTTCGAATCTTTGGTTTAATTAGGCCAACTAGATCGATTTTTCTTGCCATGGGAAGAGGTGCTTTGTGATGTGTTCGATCTGGCGGTGTTCTTTTCCGATGATAGAAGGGGCAACAAGACACGCATGTATAGTTACTATTAAGAATAACAAGATGGGGTCTATTCCTACATGAATAGATCTTGTCTATGTCATGTCATCATTCTTGTTGCATTACTCCATTTTTTCATGAACTTAATACACTAAATGCATGCTGGATAGCGGTTGATGTGTGGAGTAATGGAGGTAGATGCAGGCAGGAGTCGGTCTATCTATCTTGGACATGATGCCTATATAATGATCATCTCCCGTGATATCGTCATGACTATTCGATTTTCTATCAATTTCCCAACAGTAATTTGTTCACCCACCACGCGTTATACTTATGAGAGAAGCCACTAGTGAACCCTACGGCTCCCGGGTCTACTTTTCCATCATATTGCTTTCCGATCTACGTTGTTGCAATCTTTGTTTTCACATCTACAAAACCAAAAACCCAAAAATATATTGCTGCATATTTACTCTTTTTATTTGTGTTCTTGAGAGATCTATCTCTCCTATCTATCACTACCTAATCTATCTTATTACCATAGAGAGATTGACAACCTCTCTTTCGGGTCCGGTGGCAAGTATTTGTTGTTTGTGTATAGGTGCTGCTTATTAGGTGGTGGTGATCCTCCTACTAGTTTGATAACCCTGGTTTCATAACTGAGGGAAATACTTACCGTCGCTGTGCTGCATCATTCCTTCCTCTTTGGGGAAATACCAATGCAGTCTCAAGCCACATCAAAGGAATTTCTGTGTTGTAGCCGAGTAGGAAGCGGTCTCTTCTACATGCCCATCATAGGCGCTGAGGGGACTCCATCATCATCTACCAGGTTCCTAATCACAAATCTCATCTCCTTGCAATTATATTATTTGCCATGTGCCTCTCGCTTTCCTCTCCCCCACTTCACCAATTTGCCACTTTATTCGCCCTCTTTTTCCTTTGCCCTTTTTCTCGTCAGATCTCTTTACTAGTTGTCCGTGTTCTGGGAACGGGGGTGCCTAGACCTACCTATGTACGGCCCAGGGCAGGCTCACCTCATGAGCCAAGCACGGCCCAATGCGACCTCACTCAAGACAAGGCCCTCGCGAGGACCCGAGCTCGCAAGGGAGGTGGCACCAAGATCAACAAGGAGTGGGACTCCTCAGGCCCCCTCCGGAGCGGCGAATATCTCCATGCAGAACCCGGCCTCAGGAGTCAAGGATTATGCAAGGAGGGACAGGCGGGCGCCAGCGCGCCAGGCGGAGCAGTTTCCCCTTTTGTGCAAAGGGGGCAAGGACGTACGCGAGTTCCCAAAGCATCCCCCAAAGGTTTCTATTCCAGTGCAACAATACCATGACCACGAGCCCAGCAGGACGGATGTCATCACCGAGCCCACCACTGCATCATCAATAACTACTTTGCAAGCGAAGACCACCTTTGGACAGGGCAAGGTTGCTGCCTTCACCAACCACACGACACTCCCTTACCTCTCCATCCCTTCCCTGCATCTAGGTCACACTGCCATTTCGGGTCTGCCACGACCCGACGCACAGACATGTCGCGCTCCTCATGGCGCATGAGCTACAGCGTCACCACGTTGCACGTGATCGCCGCAACGACTGGGCCAAGCGTGTCCCCAGGCACGTCACCACCACCGGCGGGACCCAGGTGTATCTCAGCGGGGCTCGTGCACGTGAACTCTCTCAACTGACTGGCACAGCGCCTAGGTCGCATGGGCATGCTCGGGGCATCCGCTGTGACCCGCACTCGCTAGGGGCCTGGCCCGAGTCGCCGGGGATGTAGGAGCTAGCCACAGGCACCGGCAAAGACCAGTGGGAGGTGTTGACCGCACGAGAGGGGCGTCACCTCGTGCCCCTCAGTACGCCCACCGGGACCAGGTAGGAGGACAGAGGCTCGACTACGCCGACGCCCGGGGGCTCGAGCAACTATACAACGACCATGTTGACGAGCGTCGGCTACCATAGCGACAAGAGGCGCATATGCGACCTCATGAGCGACTCTCGTCCGGGCTGGTACGCACAGCCTCGCAAGGGCGTCTTGTGGGGTTGGCCTCGTGAGGATGCACAGCGTAGGCACCTTCGCGAGGAGCACCCGCTGGTAGGGAGATTCCTTGAGCAGGCATCTGGGTCTCGGGACCGGTGGTCACTTTCCTAGGAACGGAGGGTGGAACGCACGCCCATGTCCTAAGGTCAGATGGCCCCAGCATGGAAACGGAGGGTGGAACACATGCCCATGTCTTCAGGACAGATGATCCCAACCTAGAGACGGAGGGTGGAACACACGCCCATGTCTCCAGGGCGCACGACGCCCGCTTGGAGATGGAGGGTGGAACATACGCCCATGTCTCCGGGTCGGGTTTTGTTCGATCACCAGAAGGTGATCATGTACTCACCCATGTCACCAGGCACAGCTCACCCAGCCTGGGGGCAGGGTCTCGAGTACTTGCGTGGGGACTCCGAGTGCCCCAGCAAGGCACGCTAGGGCATTGCCCAGGGTGTCGGTCTCACGCGCAACGTAAGAGCCCCACTGGGCCTGACCCGCGGCGTAGGGGGTTGTGCCATCACCACGATGATGGCACCCGAGAACGGGATCTGGGGTGCCCAAGGCCCTCTCCCGGGGAGGGCCTTACCATTAGAGAGTGCAAGGGGCTCCCCCTACGCTCGAGGTCCCGTCCGGGGACGACCCTACTTCGTCGCGCCGAGCCTGGGGGATGGGAGTGGGCTTCATGTCCGCGGGGCATGGAGCTCCCTGTACACCCCCAGGACCAACCCGTGACACTCTCACGTAATAATGAGTGGGATGTGTACGCTAGAAGCCCCCTGAGGACGCAGAGGAGTTCCTTCCCACGCCCAAGTGGAAGCCCCATGCTGCGCGCTGGCAGACAACACTGCCCTCCAATGGCTATGCGCACACAACATGGATGCCCTATGCTCCGTGCTGGGGGAAGACGAAGACAAAGACTACCCTAAGAGCCAGATGTGGCCGTTTCTTGCTCCTTTTTGTATTTGAAGTTGCCACCTTTGAGAATCCTTTTTGTACTCGAACTTTCCGCCTTTTGGAATTGAATTTGGTTTTTTTGCATTTTTCTTCTTGAGGGAAGGGATGTCGCTCTCTTTGGTAACAATCCTCGTTTTGCACCTTGCTTTCTTCGGGGCAAGCACTTGCCTGCTCCCCTCCCCCTTTGCACCCTGCGAGCGGGGTTGGGGGGACGGTACCCGGACCTCGCCAAGGCATTGACGCCCGGGTATTCATGCGGAGCTCCCGAGAGGGTCAGCAGGTGTGTGCCATTTTTGCTTGCTCGGGGGTTCCACCCACGGCCCGACGTGCCATCTCGGAGCCTGGGAGGCCAGCACCTCCCGAGGCAGGAAACAAAATTTTTGGGGAGCCGCTTGCACATCAAGGGGGGCTCCTGAGCAACGTGCCTCAGGAGCCTTACCGGTCATATAGCCACTCGCACCTTGAGGTCGTCCTGGTGATCCGGTCGGCATCAAGGGTGTCGAGGCCTCACCTCGTAGTTGCGTCTTGGTGATCCGGATGTACATTACGGTGGTCGAGGAATGTGTGGGACTGTGACCTGCCAACATAGAGTTGCTTGAGCGTCAAAGGGGCTCCTGCTCAACACGCCTCGGGAGCCTTACCGTTCGTATAGCCACTTGCCCCTTAATTTCATCCTGGTGATCCAGTCGGCACTAAGGGTGTCGAGGCCTCACCTCGTAGTTGCATCCTCGCGATCCAGACATACATTACGGTGGTCAAGAAATGTGTGGGACTGGGGCCTGTAGACACACAGTGCCGAAAGGGCTCCCAACTTGCCTCACTTGTAAGAAGAAGAAGTCCATAGGACATCCGGACTCCCCAAGAGCCATAGCCAAACCTCCCCGATGAAAAGCCTACTACGAGTATGTCAAGCTAAGTACCCTAACTGCGATCACCAGAATGTTTCAATTAACAATGAAACAAGAACCAGGACACACGATAAGGGTACTAACAAGGGCGCAAGCGCCGAAGTTCATTACACGCCCACAGGGGCCCCTCCTTTTGGTTCTCTGATTATAGGAAAGGGAGAAGAGAAGGAGAAAGAAAGTGAAGAAGCCCCCTCGGGAGCTGCTGCTCCGGGAGCCCTGGCGTCGGCACACCGACACTCAGTCGGAGTCCTCCTCTACCTTGACGGGCCCGTGGAGGCGTGTCGGCACGGCCGCTTCTGGAACAGAGGAGTGGCAACGTGACGGCTGGCTACCCCCCGAGGTCCGAGCACGCCGGGGCGGTGGCGCCCCATAGTTGTTCTCACTGCTATCTCTCCGGCTCTCCTCGGAGGGGGCGTCGCTGCTGTTGGAGATGCGACGCCCGTCATGAAGGGCATGCTCATCTCCAAGATTGCCACGGACGTCGTCTTGAGGAAGAGTGTCGCCACCCTGTCTTATTTGAAGTGAAGAGTGCGCCTCCCCTCCAGGCAATGGGCGTGGGCAAATGTTTGCCACCCGCAGTTCAGGTACACATAACCCCCAGTCGGATTTCGGGCTCCGCAAAACCCTTAAGGTTCGAATACAGGGGCGTGTGCGAAGTTCCCATGCAGCCTCTCCCAACCTAACTCACTACTCGATGAACACAGCAACGAACTCGCACAATGACGAGTAAGAAGATGAACACAACAGTTTACCAAGGTTCGGGCCGCTTCAAAGCGTAATACCCTACTCCTGCTTTGTTGGATTGCCTCTCGTGGAGGTGGTGTGGATGAACTGGTATAGTGTTTTAGAACCTCATGAGGGCTCCCTTCGAGGTGTTCGAGGCCCTCTGTGGCTTGGTGATGGGTAAGTGGTGGAATGGATGCGGATCAGGGTCCCTCTCTATGGTGCAGCCTACCCTCTATATATAGCGGTGGCTTGCGACCTCTTCCCTTGTCGCAATGGCGGGAAGGGATCCCACAACGGCCAAATTTGAAGGGGGACAAGAGTACATGCTCCCCTGCCCAAAGGTGGTCTTCGCCTGCAAAGTAGCTATCGATGACGTAGGGGTGGACTCGGTGATGACATCCGCCCTGCGGAGTGGGTGGTTGCGGTCTTGTTACACTGGAATGGAAACCTTTGGGGATGCTTTGGGAACCCGCGTACATCCCTACTCCCTTTGCACCAAAGGGCAAAGGGGAAACTGCACTGTATGGCGCGCTAGAGCCCGGTTGTCCTTCGTTGTATCACCCTTGACTCCTAAGGCCAGGCCTTGCATGAAGATCTCCGCTGCTCCGGAGTGGGCCTGAGGACGCCCATCCCTTGTTGGTCCTGACGTTGTTCCTCCTCGCGAGGCTGGGGCCCTCGCAAGGGCCTTGTCTTGAGTGAGGCCATGCCCGGCCGTGTTTGGTCGATGAAGTGGGCCATGCCCTAGGCCACAGGCAGGCAGGTCTGGGTACCCCCACCCGGCCACCGCACCCACAGCTCCATTCGGCCGATATGGCCCAGGAGTTCATGATGTGGGCGGAAAGGCCGGAGGCCGCTTGGCTCCAGCTCCCGAACTTCTTCGCGAAGGCGCTGTCGGCCTATGGCTGCAGGCCAACGGCTGCTGCAGCGTGGTGTCATGGGTGGAGGTTGAGGGCTCCCCCAGAAGCTACGTGTACCTGAACCGCGGGTGGCAAGCATTTGCCCGCACTCGTGGCCTGAAGGGGAGGCGCACCATCCACTTCAAGTATGACGGGGAGGCGACGCTCTTCATCAAGATCTTCGGGGATGAGGGAGAGCGCCTGGGGTGCTGCCCGGAAGACGTCGACCGCGGCGATCCTAGAGATGAGCTTGCCCTTCATGACGAGTATCACGCCTCCAGCAGCAGCGACACCCCCTCCTAAAGGAGCCCGAGCGACAGCAACAACAGCAGCTACGACGTGCCCCCACGCTGGCGTGCTCGGGTCCCAGAGGGTAGCCAGTCGTCGCGGCGCCGTTCTTCCGCTCCGGGGGCGTCCATCCTGACACGCCTCCACGGTGCCGTGAAGGCAGAGGAGGACACTGACTGAGTGTCGGTGTGTGGACGTCGGGGTCCCTGAGGCGACGGCCCCCGTGCGGTTTCTCACTTTCTTTCTCCTCCACTTCTTATGTACCTGCAATCCAAGAACTAAGGGAGGCCCTACGGGTGCGTAACGCACTCGGGCGCATGCCCCTCTTTATCACTAGCTTTTGCATTTTATCAAGTGGAGTTGCCTTCTAGTCACGGTTAGGATACTTAGCTTGTCAGGCCCACGGTAGGCTTTCGGGTTGCGGAGGCGAGGTTGTGGCACTCGGAGGGTCCGTTCGCCCGGTAGGCTTCTTCTTCTTGCGACTGAGGTAAGCTGGGAGCTCTGCCAGCGCTCTGTGTCTATAGGTCCCAGTCCCGCGCATTTCCCCACCACTGTTAGGTACGACCAGAAACCAAGGACGCACTTAACGGGGCGAGGCCCCGACACTCCTGATGCCGATCGGAAACCAAGGATGACGTCAGGGGGTCGAGTGCCCTTATGACCGGCAAGGCTCCTAAGGTGTGATGCTCAGGAGCCCCCTTCGACACTCAAGCAGCTCTGCATCGGCATGTCCTAGTCCCGCGCATTTCCCCAACATCGTTAGGTACAACCAGAAACCAAGTACGCACTTCACAGGGCGAAGCCCCAACACTCCTGATGCCGATCGGAAACCAAGGACAACATTAGGGGGTCGAGTGGCCTCATGACTGACAAGGTTCCTGAGGCGCGATGCTCAGGAGCCCCCTTAGACGCTCAAGCGGCTCCCAAAAATTATGCTTCCTGCCCTGGGAAGGTTGGGCTTCCTCAGGCTTCCTGAGGCTTCGAGTTGTCGTTCGAGTAGCCCTACTTTGATAGTTCCAAGTCCCGGGCATTTCCCCACCTCCATTAGGTACGACCGGAAATCAAGGATGCACTTCACGGGGCATGGCCCCAACACTCCTGATGCCGACCAGAAACCAAGGACGACATCAAGGGGTCGAGTGGCCTTATGACCGGTAAGGCTCCTCAGGCGTGATGCTCAGGAACCCCCTTAGACGCTCAAGCTGTCTAAAGAAAAAAATTGTTTTCTTTCCAAGATGGCGCGTCGGGCCATGAATGGATCCCTCGGGCGAGTACGAGGCGGCATGCGCCTACTAACCCACCCGTGAGTGCCATGCGATGATCTGAGCACCAAGGCCTTGGCGAGCTGTAAGCATCGTGCCCCTCAACCCCCGCTCGCGGGGTATGAGGGGGAGGGGAGCAGGCGAGTGCTTTACTTGTTGAGAGAGAAAGGGACATAAGGAATGGCAATGAAAACAAATTTTTGACCCTTCCATTTAAAACGTGATTTGGAAAAAACCCGAGTTTGATTTCATAGAGGCTGGAGAATCTAAACAGAAGAAAGGCAAATAACGGCCGCGTCCGGCACCTAGATTAGTCTTCGTGTTCCCCCAGCAATGAGCGTAGGGCATCCACGTTGCATGGGAATAGCCATTGATGGGCAGAGTTGTCTTGTCCACCAGCTCTGGGATGTGGCTGCCACATTGCATGGGAGGAACCCCTTCGCGTCCTCGGGGGGCTCCGGGCGTATACAGCCCGCTCATTATTACGTGCGAGTGTCATGGGTAGAACTTCCGAAGGTGCTGGATGTTCCAGGCGTTCTGGATGGGGACCCCATCCTGAGTCTCCAGGCGCACGGCGCCAGGCCTGGACACATGAACGACCTTGAAAGGGCCCTCCCACATGGGCGAGAGCTTATGCAAGCCCTCTCTGGAGAGAACCCGCCTCAAGACGAGGTCTCTGACTTCGAGGGTCCTGGAGCGAATGTGGAGGTGGTGAAAGCGCCGCGGCGCCTGCTGATACCGCAAAGCTTGGAGCGAGGCCCGACGATGCGCCTCCTCTCTGAGCACGAGGTATGTTCCCCGCTCGGTACCCTGACGCTCCTCGTCAAATGCCAAGACCCGCAGGGATCAACTTAATCTTGTGGGGGAGGACAGCTTCGGATCCATAGATGAGGAATAACGGGGTCTCACCGGTGGTCTTAGTCGGGGTGGTGCGGATGGACCACAACACCGACTGAAGCTCATCGACCCAACCCCTACCGCAAGCTTCAAGCTTCTTCTTGAAGCTCCTTGCCTTGAGGCCTCGTAGGACTTCCGCATTGGCGCGTTCCGCCTGGCCGTTGCTCCTTGGGTGGGCCATCGAGGCATAACATATTTGTGTACCAAGGTTACCACAATAGGTCTTGAATAGGTTAGTTGTGAACTGCGAACCATTGTCGGTGATGATGCACTTGGGGACACCGAAGCGGCTCATGAGGCCCTTGATAAACTTGACAGCCAACCTAACTGGGATGGTGCGTACGGGCTCCACCTCCGCCCATTTGGTGAACTTGTTGATGGCAATGTAGAGGTAGCAGTACCCGCCCGCTGCTCGCGGGAAGGGCCCCAGAATGTCCAGCCCCTAGCCCGCAAAGGGCCGGGAGAGTGGGATGGTTTGGAGGCCCTGCGTGGGTTGGTGAATCTGTTTGGCATGAAGCTAGCAGGCCTCACAAGACCAGACCAGCTCGATGGCATCGTCAAGCACCGAGGGCCAGTAGAAGCCCGATCGGAACGCCTTCCCTGTAAGCATGCACGAAGAGGAGTGATGCCTGCAGTCTCCTCCGTGGATGTCGGTCAACAGTTCGCATCCCTGCTCCTTGGAGATGCACCGCAATGCAACATCGTTCGGGCGCCTGCGGTACTAGTCGCCATCTTGCAAGCGGTAGGCCGTGGCCTACCAGGGCACACGCTCCATGTCCTCCTCCTTTTCCGGCAGCGTGCCGTGAAGTAGATACGCCTTGAATTCCTGCATCCAGCTGTCGGCCTGAGGCTCCAAGGCCAGGAGCAGTCAGGCTCCTGAGGCCTGGCCACAGTCCGGAGCCCCCGAGGGTGGCTTGGGGGAAGCCCTTCACCTCGTGGCGCCAGGTCCTCAGCATGCGGTGCCGTGGAGGGTTTGAAGAGCCGCTCCTTGAAGACGCCTGGCTCCTAGGGCTCACGGTGCGAGGCCCTCTTGGCGATGTCGTCGGCTTCCTTGTTCGCACTACGTGGGATATGTTGCAACTCCAAGCCCTGGAAACATTTTTTGATCTTACGTACCTCTTCCAAATATGGCTCCATGTGCTCGTCCTTGGGCGTGTATTCCTTGTTGGACAAGTTGACGAGGAGCTGGGAGTCACCCATGACGGTGAGGCGTCGGATTCCCAGAGCCCTCGCCGCCTTGAAGCTGGTGATGAGGCCCTCGTACTCCGTGATGTTGTTGGAGACCTTCTCTCCATGCTAGAAGCAGAGCTACACAACATAACTGAGCTTGTCTCCCGTCGAGGAAGTGAGCACGACCCTATCTCCTACTCCCTTGTGTGTGAAGGCTCCGTCTAAACGCATGATCCATCCTTCTAGTGCCTCGCCGCCAGGGGCGGGGGACTGGCCCCTGTCTGGGGCATCTTTCCATTCCGCCACAAAATCTGCTGGGGCTGCCCCTTTGATGACCCTGGTCGTGTTGAACTCAATGTTGAAGGCCTACATCTCGATGTTCCATTCAGCGACTCTTCCTGCCGTGTTGGGGTTACGTAGGATTGTCTCCAAGGGGTAACCAGAGAAGTCCTTGATGGGATGCCCCTAGAAGTAATGGCGCAGCTTCCTTGAAATGACGAGGAGCGCTAGGAGGAGCTTCTGCTAGATGGGGTAGCACGAGCGCGCGTCCTGCAACATTGTGCTAACATAATACATCGGGTGCTCGACGAGGGTGAGGCCCTCTACGGAGTCCTACCCGGCTACGGGCCTAGTTGCCTAGGGGCCTCAGGGGGGCATTGGTGCGGGGGGAGCCTCATGACGGCCGAGCGCTTCAGAGGCCATTGGAGCGGCTTGGGCCTCGGGGGGGTAGAGTGCTTCAGGGGTCATCGAAGCAGTTTGGGGCTCACGAGGGTAGAGCACTTCAGGGACCGTTGGAGCAGCTTGGGGCTCAGGTGCTTCGTCTTGGGGGGAACCAGACTCCTAAGGATCCTGCGAGCCCCCTGGCTCCATGCTTGGGGGCCCGCTGACACCTGTCAACCTTGCGCGCATGCCGACCCGCTCCTCCCTGGCTGCCACCAGTGCAGCGCTGGTGGAGTGGGGGTGGCAGCCAGGTACAGCAGTAGGGGCTCCTGAGGGCGTGGCGCTACCATCATCGGCAGACTCGTGAGGTATCGCTTGAGCTTCTCAAAGGCAGCGTCTGCCTCCAGAGTCCATTTGAAAGGGCCCTTCCTTTTCATGATCTTGAAGAATGGCAAGGCCGGCTCACCAAGCTTGGATATGACACGCCCCAAGGAGGTTACACATCCTGCATGTTTCTGCATTTCCTTGAGGGTTTGGTGCGCGCTCATCTTTCTTATGGCCTTGACCTTCTCCAGGTTTGCCTCGATTCCTCTGTGCAACACCAGGAAACCGAGCAGTTTGCCCGAGGGGACCTCAAAGACACATTTTTCAGGGTTGAGCTTCAGGTTGACTTCCCCTAGGCTGGCGAATGTCTCCTCCAAGTCTTTGACCAAGTTCTTGGCTGCCCTGGACTTGACCATGATGTCTTCGACGTAGGCTTCCGCATTTCTCCCAAGCTACGGCCCCAGGGTGATGCGCATCAGTTGCTGGACTGTCGCCCCGGCGTTCCGCAACCCGAAGGGCATGCACGTGTAGCAGAAAACCCCACATGAAGTAAGGAAGGTCATCTTCTCGATGTCCTCCACTTCCATATTGATCTGGTGGTAACCCGAGAAGGTGTCCAGGAAGCACGGGCGGTCGCACTTCGTGGTGGAGTCCACGATCTGGTCGATGCGTGGCAGCGGGAACGGGTCTTGAGGGCAAGCCTTGTAGAGGATCGTGAAGTCGACAAACATACGCTCCTTCCCGCATTTCTTCGGGACGACCACCTGGTTGGCCACCCACTCTGGGTAGCGCACCTCACAGATGACCCCTGCCTTCTTGAGCTTGCCAACCTCCTGGGCAATGAACGCCTGCTTCTCTAGAGCTTACTTTCTTGCCTTATGCTTCATCGAACGTGCATTCGGGCACACCATGAGGTGGTGCTCGATCACGTCCCGTGGGACCCCCACTAGGTCGGAGGCGCTCCATGTAAACGCATCTTTGTTTGCCAAAGGAAGGCCACTAACGCCTCCTCTTGATCTTGAGGCAAGTCAGCGCCGATGGTGAAGGTGGGCCCGGGGTTCCCTTGTCCACCAGCACCCACTTCGTCTCCGCCCGACTCTGGGAGAATAGCTGCCTCTTCTTCACTGGTGCGACATTTGGGAGGATGCCCCCGGGGTCCTCTACGGCTTGCGTCGCGCCTCCCGCACAGATGTGCGCTGTGGTCGCGGCTTTGTAGGAGAGCTTGAGCACGTGGGACGCATCCTTGATGCCCCCCACAATGGTGAGGTCGCCACTGCTCCCGGGCATGTTGACGACGTTGTAGCTCGGGTGCGTTGCCGCCATGAACTAAGCAAGGGCGGGGTAGCCGAGTATTGCGTTGTATGGGAGGTGGATGTGGGCGACATCAAAGTCGACATGCTCGGTGTGGCAGCTCAAACGGGTGCCAAAGGTGACGGGGAGGCGCACCCGCCCCACAGGGATAGCGGACTCGCCGACCACCCTAGAGAAGGGCCTAGAAGGCACGAGCTGGTCATGGGGTAGCTGCAACGCGTCGAAGGCATCCACAGAGATGACTTTGAGACCAACGCACCGTCTATGAGGGTCCTGGAGACAGCGACGCCGCGTAAGGTCAATGTTCATATCATAGGAAGTGTTCCAACGGTTGCCGTCGTCTTGGGGTGGTCGTCGGGGCCGAAGGAGATGTCGATCTCCGGCCATGCGCGGTGTTGCGCGGGCTCGGCCTACGGCCTAACCGCTCCTATGTGGCGTAGAAACGCTTGATGTGGCGGCCGGAGGATGGTGCCTTTGACCCGCCGAGGATGCAAGCGATCGCGGGGGCGGCCCCGCGCACCAAGTGCCATCACGCGTCAGGAACCAGTCGTCGTCGTGGGTCTTTCCCACCATGGAGTTGTCAAGCTGGGGCCTGACCATCGCCGCGAGTGGGGAAGCTCTGACACGCCCCCTACCTAGCGTGCTAAATGTCAAATTTCGGGCTTCTCAAAACCCTTAAGGTTCAAACACAGGAGCATGTGCAAAGTTCCCCTACAGCCTCGCCCAACCTAGCTCACTACTCAATGAACACAGCAACGAACTCGCACGATGACGAGGAAGAAGATGAACACGACAGTTTACCCAGGTTTGGGCTGCTGCGAAGCGTAATACCCTACTCCTGATTTGGTGGATTGCCTCTCGTGGAGATGGTGGATGAACTGGTATAGCGTTTTAGAGCCTCATGAGGGCTCCCTTCGAGGTGTTCGAGGCCCTTTGTGGCTCGATGATGGGTAAGTGGTGGAATGGATGCGGATCAGGGTCCCTCTATATGGTGCAGCCTATCCTCTATATATAGCGGTGTCTCAGATCCTCTTCCCTTGTCGCAATGGTGGGAAGGGATCCCACAACAGGCAAATTTGAAGGGGGACAGGAGTACGTGCTTGCCTTGCCCAAAGGCGGTCTTCGCCTGCAAAGTAGCTGTCGACGGCGCAGGGGTGGGATCAGCAATGACATCTGCCCTGCGGAGTGGGTGGTTGCGTTCTTGTTACACTGGAATGGAAACCTTTGGGGGTTCTTTGGGAACCCGCGTACGTCCCTGCTCCCTTTGCACCAAAGGGGAAACTACGTATTTTGGCGCTCTGGCGCCCGCCTGTCCTTCGTTGCCTCACCCTTGACTCCCGAGGTTGGGCCTTGCATGGAGATCTCCGCCTCTCTGGAGGGGGCCTGAGGAGTCCCATCCCTTGTTGGTCCCGACTCTATTCCTCCTCGTGAGGCTGGGGACCTCACGAGGGCCTTGTCCTGAGTGAGGCCACGCCCTGCCGTGTTTGGTCGATGAAGTGGGCCATACCCTGGGCCGCAGGCAGACAGGTCTCAGTACCCCCGTTCCCAGAACGCCGACATCCCCAGGGGTGACCTCGACCTCCACCCATGATATCGCACTGCAGCAACCGTCAGCCTGCAGCCATAGGCAAGCAAGCCCCCTGGCTAACAGCACCTCTGCGAAGAAGCGCGGGAGTTGAAACCAAGCGGTCTTAGGCCTCTCCGCCCACACCATAAACTCCTGGGTCGTGTCGGCCGAATGGAGCCGCGGGTGTGGTGGCCGGGTAGCCACCGATGACCTCCCACTACGGGCACCACCACCACGACTACTGTGGCCGGTCGCGCTGGATGGAGCCCCCCTCTCGCGCGACTGCCGATGGTAACCCTGAGCCGCATTGGATTACGCCCGTGCCCACGGGGAACCACCACCGACGTTGTGGCATACTTTCGGGGATGACCGTGGCCCCTCCTAGGCGGCGGTGAGGCAGTGATCTCCTCGGAGGCCTTCCCTTTCTCGGCAGTGGAAAACTTCCGCACTGGAGCCATAGCTGGGAGAGCGGTGGCCTAAAGGTTGGGAGGCGAAGAAGATGGAGATGTGTTGAGGGTTTTCTTGCCCTCGCCCGCTTATATACAACCAAGGGCCAACCGGCGCCTCCTCGCATCCCTGGAGGCGTGCAGCTTCTGAAGGGTCACATCCGTGCGGCCCAAGGGGAGAAGGCCGAGGTAACAAGTGCATTCAAAGAAAGGTAATGATGGCCCGTGCGGTGTGAAGGTGTCCAATCAGTTTGACCAGGGAGGTCCTTGACGCTCTCGAGAGCGGAGACATCGCCACCCTAGCGCTCGACACATGTAGAGTCTGTTCCACAGGCGTTTGAGGCATGCGGCGCTTCAGGCCGTCCTCAATGGCTTTTCCTAGAAGCCAGCTCGAGCGCGCCTTGGGCCCGAGGGCTACTATCAGCGTTCTGGGAGCGACGGAGAGCTCTATGCAGAACCCGGCCTCAGGAGTCAAGGATGACGCAAGGAGGGATAGGCGGGCGCCAGCGCGCCAGGCGGAGAAATTTCCCCTTTGGTGCAAAGGGGGCAAGGACGTACGCGAGTTCCCAAAGCATCCCCCAAAGTTTTCTATTCTGGTGCAACAAGACCATGACCACGAGCCCAATAGGACAGATGTCATCACCGAGCCCACCTCTGCCATCATCAACAGCTACTTTGCTGGCCAAGACTACCTTTGGACAAGGCGGGGGTGTAATCATGTCCCCCTTCAAATTTGGCCATTGTGGGATCCCTTCCCTCCATTGCGATAAGGGAAGAAGACACGGGCCGCTACTATATATAGAGGCTAGGTTGCACCATAGGGAGAGGGGACAACAGACAAGGCAGAGAGCCAAGAACACTACTCGAGCGCCCTCATGAGGCTCCTCACCACTGTACTAGTTCATCCACCACACCTCTTCGTGAGGCAATCCACCAAAGCAGGAGTAGGGTATTACGCTACACAGCGGCCCGAACCTAGTAAACCATCGTGTGCATCTTCTTCCTCGTCATCGTGCGAATTCATCACCCTAACCATCGTGTAGTGAGCTAGGTAGGGCGAGGCTGCAGGGGATCTTCGCACATGCCGCTGTGTTCGAACCTTGAGGGTTTTGCGGAGCCCGAAATCGGACATTTGGCGTGCCAGGTAGGTGGCTTGTCGGAACCCACGTGCAAGCCTCGCCAAGCCTCCGCTCGCTACACTCATGGCAAAAGGACGTCAAGCCCGTGTTGAGCAGCGGGCTGCCCGCATGGCACAGGCAGCGCCGATAGGAATCAGTACCACCGAGAATTGTGGATTGGCGCCACCGAGTTTCTGGACCAACTCTCTGGTAAGCCATGGTCAAGAATCGGTACCACCGATACATGAGAATCAGCATCACCGAGTTGTGCAATCTGACCGTTGGTCACCTGATCGGTACCACCAAGAATTATATAACGGTCTCACCGAGATTCAAAAGTTGCTGCCTTTTTTTCACTTCGGTACCACTCAGATTAACACATCAGTGTCATCGAGTTGGTCACTTTAGGTGTAACGGTTAGATTTTTGGGGATGCATATATATACCCCTTCACCACCACCCACTCGAATGAGAAGCACTCAGAAGAGATCTCCACTCATACTAACTGGTTTTCTGAGAGGGAGACACCTACTCATGTGTTGAGATCATGCCATTCCATTCCAACCATATCTATCTTGATCTCTATCCTCCCCAACTTGCTTTCCACCAAATCAATCTCTTCCACCATAGCCAAATCTGTGCGAGAGTGATTGTGTGTTGAGGAGTCTATCATCTTGAAGCACAAGAGCAAGGAGTTCATCGACATTGCCGAGACTATTACCTTTTGGAGGGTGGTGCCTCATAGATTGGTTAGGTGTCGCTTGGGAGACTCCTACTTCGTGTTGTGGAGTGAACCAAGAGTTTTGTAAGGTCAAGGATATGGCCTACTTCGTGAAAATCTACCCATAGTGAGGCTTGTCCTTTGTGGACGGAAGCCGTTATGGAATAGTCAAGGTTGCTACTTTGTGGACCCTTATGGGTGGAGCCCTCCATGGACTCTTGCGGTCGTTACCCTCCATGGGTTCAAGACTCCATAAATGTGGATGTACAATAGCACCACCTATCAGAACCACAGGAAAAATCTTCATGTCTACAAATTGTGTTTGATCTTCCTACCATTCCTTTACTACTCATGCTTGTCTTTACTTTATGTTGTTATACTCTTAGACATGCATGTGTAGGGTGTGCTTGACTTGCTATGAATGCTAAAATGTGCCAACACTTAAAAATGGGAAAAAGTAGATTTTTATTTGGTCAAGTAGTCTAATCACCCCCCCCCTGCGCTCTATACATAATTTCGGTCCTACAAGTGGTATCGGAGCTTTGGTCTCCATTGCATTGGTTTCACAACCTAGAAGAGTATGGCTGTCTTGAGAATGCAAAAGATATTCGGTATACTTTGGTTGATATGCATGAAGTTGGCAAGTCCGTGAGAGAATCCAAGTTGGATGTTCTTCAAAGTCAGCTTCACAAGTTCAAGATGAAGGATGGTGAAGGAGTCACGGAGATGTACTCTAGGCTAGCTCTCATCACCAATGAGATTGCCGGCTTAGGAAGCGAAGAAATGACCGACACATTCATCATCAAGAAGATACTTTGAGCATTGGATGAGAGATATGACACCATGTGCACATTGATCCAAATGATGCCCAACTACAAAGATCTCAAGCCTACAGAAGTCATTGGAAGGATTGTTGCTCATGAGATGACACTCAAAGACAAAGAAGAGCTTCACAACAAGTCTAGCGGTGCTTACAAAGACACAAGTGATGCTCCCACAACTTCAAGCGACAACCTTGTCACCAATGAAGAGATAAGCCTCATGGTCAATAAATTCAACAAGTTCTACAAGAATAGAGGCAAGAACGAAGCTCCAACTTAAGATATGAATATAAGCGTTCGTCAAGTCATGACCACAACTGCTAAAATTCTGGGAAGCCATGACACTACTCCAATGAGTGCACCGCTCCCTACAAACGAAGAGAAGAGTCACCTAGAAGACAAAGCTCAAGGAATGAATCACCTCAAAGAGAGTGAAGGAGTAGAGATGATCATTATGAACAAAGACACTCAAGGAGAAGTAGGGATTCGGAGAAGAAGGAAAAGTACACCAAGATCTACACAACAAGAAGCCATCAAGCTCATGTTGGTGAATGGGTTTCCGGTTCCGACTCCGACAACAACTCCGAGAGAAGTTATCACTCCAACTTCGACTATAGTCAAGATGAAGGTGTTATCGGACTTGCACTAGTGACTGCAAACTTGTTTGATCTATTTGATTCACCAAATGAAGGGAGTGGAAGTTGCTTCATGGCTAAAGGCCCCAAGGTATAACACCCCGAGTATCTTGATTTCAATAGTGATGAAGATGATTTGCTTTGTCATGATGACTTGCACTTTGATGAAACTAGTGATGCTAGTCAAAATGAACTTGATAATTCTCATACTAGGCAAGATAAGTCATTTGATGATGATAAGATCAAAATAGAAAAATTAACTAAAGAATTAAACACTCTGAACTTAGCCCATGAATCTACTCTCAAAGAACATAGAAAGCTTGTACTAACTCATGAGAAGCTATGCTTTGAGAAGCTATCTTGGAGCAAGAGCATGAGTTTCTTCAAGCTATCAATGACAATCTTCGAAAGAAGACCTCATCTTATATAGCCAAATGATTACTCTTGTCTACATTCATGCCACAAGTTAAATCTAGACAAACTAGTAACACAGGCAAGAAAGGTTCTTCATCTAGTAGCAGCAATAAAAATGCCACACATAAGGATGTTGCTTCTAGTGGTTCTATCGATTCCACTAATGATGATTCTCTTAGCCAAGTTACACTTGAGCAAGAAAATGCTTTATTGAAAGGAATTATAGAGAAAGGTATCTACAAGTGTCTTGCCGGGTTTAAGCAATTTGAGGAAATTGTATGCAAGCATGGAGGATACCGGAAGAACCATGGCATTGGCTACTTCAACACCAATGGAGCTGAATGGGAAGAAGGTCAATACCCCAAGACCAAGTTTGTTCCTCAAAAGGATAAGTATGAGAATACTCCTCCCAAGGGAACAAACACTCAAGATGACCTTCCACCACAAGACCACAAACTCAAGAGAAATAACAAGCTTCAAGAGGACATTGACTCAAATGAAGATGAATCCCAAGGTTTGGTGGAGTGGGTTCCCAAGGCTACTTCAAGCTCAACTTCCACAAGGGCTAATTCAACACCAAGGATCCCCATCAACTTGATGTGGGTCCCCAAGAAGAATAACTAGAGAGTTATTGAGGGGTGACTCCGCCAATAAAATTCACTGACATTCATTATTGGCAAGAACTATTTGCAATCAACATCAACTCTATGAAATAGTTCAAGGAGTCACACATTCCCTCAAAGGTAAGCAAGGGACAAGGTAATCAACAAATCCATGGCTATAATCGCACATGCTTTGCACTCCATGTCCATAGATATCCTTGTATTTGTCCCTTGTGTGTTAGGACTAACCCATGTAGGTGAGAAGAGTAAGGAAACAAAAAGGATGCTCCCAACTCATGCTGATCTTCATCAACTTTGAGCATCCACCACTACTTCACCTACATGAAGTCTTCATAGATAAAACCCAAGGTTAGTTTATCCATCTTATGGGGGGATGTCACATCAAGGGGGGTTTTACTCTAAGACCTGAGTCAAAGCATCTCATAGTATGTGATAACATTAAATGCTTTATGTAAAAGTGGTATCCCCACTTGTGCTTAAACGATGAGTATGACCTATGATCAAGTATTCTTACTTGGCTCCTAAGTCAATATACTCATATATAGATGACTCCATCATCTCCAAAATGCTTGATAAATGCTAGTATGTATGTGCATGTTTGCCATGATTTCATTTGACATCTTATTGTGTGAGCATGTTGGCCTGCATTTATTTATCCATTCGAGGACATCCAATTGTTGCTATTTGCCTTTTGTTTTCTCTTTTGCCAATTGGATGGACAAGAATGCCTAGGACCACTCTCTAGCTATCTATACTTTCTCACGTCATATTCTTTTCTTGCTACATCACAAAACTTGAACAAGCACTTCCCGATCCCTCTGTGTGACATGCACTCGGAGTTCCGTGTCGAAAAGGGTTCCAGTCCAATACAACCCAAGTGCAACTCGATGTGACCAACAAACATTTCTCGGTTTCACCGATTGCCAAGGGTTGATCTCGTTTTCCATCTCGGTAACACCGATTCCTTATTCTCGATTACACCGAGTTTCCCTGTCAGCTGACAGTTGAGAAACTCGGTGCCACCAAAAATTTCGAACCGGTGTCACCGACACCAAGGGGTATATATGCTATGGACCCGACACTTTGAAATTCACTCTTTCAAACTTTCGTGCTCCAAAACCCTAAGCTACCAAAAAGGACCCCCCCCCCGGGTCGTCACCATTGCCTCCCCGTGCTCCTCCGCCGCTGGGATCCTCGCCATCAACGGGCATCTTTGTCGCTGTCTTCGCCGTAGCGGACCATCACCAAGCTAAGGTATGGATCCGATTCTCTCTTGCGCTCCATCGTCTAATTCTTGTGCATTGAGATGTTCCTATCTATAAGCCACTGCGTGCAATCTTCCCTATCCACCAGAGTTCTCATAGATTAGCGAACAATGAAAATTTTAGGGTTAGCTGTCCGCAGTTTGCATCTCGGTACCACCGAGTTGAAAAAATTGGTTCCACCGATTGTGTTTTAGGGTTACTGAGAACCATATCATTGAGACCAAAGCAAACTTTTAGGTTACACCGAAAAGGCTGCCAGGTCTCTATTGATGTATATGGTCAGTCTCGGTGACTCCAAAAAATACCACTCGGTGACACCGAAATACCTTCTACAGAAAGCTAAAACTAATGTCTTCCTTGTTCAAATTTTTGAAAATCTCTATGATTTGTGATACTCAACCCCTCTACTCTATATTCTTTTCACAGGGTCAGAGATGTCTACTTCAGATGACAGTGAGAACAACCTTAGAGAGGAGAATATTGTCATGAGTTCAGGCACTAGTCCTGAGGAGAGTTTTGATGATGTGCCTAGTTCTCCTGACTTGCCCAAGGCTTCTACAAGGACTAGAAGGAAGCTCAATTCTGATGAGGAGGATGAGGACTTCATGCCTGATGAGCTTCCTAAGAAATATGATGCTGCCACTTCTTCCAACAAGAAGAAAGCTGTCAGAAAGGAGTATGCTAGCTCTGAGACAGTGAGAGCACCTGAGAGCTCCAGAGCAACCATGACTATTGAGCCTCCCAAGAAGTCAATTCCCAAGAAGGCAGGAGAGAAGAAGAAGAGAGAGATGACAAAATCTATCAAGGCTAAAGTTCTTCCATACACACCAGAGTATCTAGATGAGGAAGAAGAAGAAGAGGTAGAGCCAGTTGCAAAGGCCCCTCCCAAGAAGAATAAGAAGAAGCTCATAGCAGATTCTATGCCTAAGGCTAACACTTCCAAGAGCACCAAATCTACTCCCAAGAAGGCTGCTGCTGACAAACCCAAGAGGTTCTCCAGAGAGATCCTAGCTTCTTCCAAGAACAGAACCTCTACTTTCAAGGAAGCTGAGGATGATGATGACATGACTGCTTTGATGAAGCTCATACCACACCTTCCAGAGCACAATGCTAGCCACCTGCTTGCTGAAGATATGAAGAAAAGGAAGGATTCTGGTTTGAGGGCATGGAGAGCAATTGAACCATATGCCCAGAGGAGAAAAACAGTTATGGATTATAGGTTCTACGGCAAGGAACAACAGGATTTCTATGAGAATGTGTTGCGTGACAAGAGCCCAGCTGTCAGTGATATGAGATACGTTGACTGGAAGTATATCAAGGCAAATGAGGATTACTTTCTAAATGTTCAAGATAATTTTCATTTAATTGGCCTAGATGAATTTGTTGGCAAAGAATTCACTGCATGGAACGATGAGATGGTCATGCAATTCTACTCCACTGCTCACTTCTATGGAGATGGTAGGATTGTATGGATGACTGAAGGAGCAAGATATGAGTCTTCTGTTGAGGAATGGGCTTTCATCTTAGGAGTCCCAAAGGTGGAAGATGGTGACTTGGATGTCTATTCTGAATCCAAGGAGAGTCCTAATTCTATGAAGAACATGTACAATGAGATCCCTACTGCCAACCTGAAATCTCACAAGTTAGCGTCCATTTACTTCCTCCAGGCTAGCCTCCGCACCATGAACACTATCTTGAGGCACACATTGATGCCTAAGTCTATAGATGACAAGATGATTAGAGGCTATTCCATCAACATGCTGATCCATCTTGATAGACACACCAGGATAAGGGTGATGGACTTGATTGTAGAGACCGTGAAGAGGGTTGCTACTGATCAGAAGCGCTCATGTTGTTATGCACCCTACATTCAGATGCTCATCAACTCCAAGCTGGAGAAGCACATATTTGCTCCTGACAAACCCCACTTGACCCTATAGCCAGATCTTGAGGACAATGTATGGAGATGAAACCAGATCATCCAACCTCAGTTGTAGCATAGGCAGAGGCAGAGGCAGCTAGAGCCACTACTGCTCAAGTCCCTAGATCCAGGAACGAGCAAATGGATCTCTTGATCTCTACTATTTAGGGCCTGTAGAAGGACATCAAGGACATATTGGGGAATCAGAATAGTCTTGTGTGGATCTTTGGGAATAGGATCAAGACCCTAAATGACAAAGTGGATGGGCTGACAAAGACAAAGAATGACCTGAAGAAGGAAGTTCATAGTGTGCCCAGTCCCGACACTTCAGATGATGAGGATGACTCTCCTCTTAGACCAGGCACTCACTTCACTACCCAGGCCAGATCAGCCATAGTGCCAGCTCCAGATTTGAGGCCTTCTTCACCAGCACCTTCTACAGCCTCCTCAGCTCCATCAGCTCCAGTACCTCTAGTTGCTACTCCAACTCCATCCATGACATCAGTAGAGGTCTTCGCCGACGCATTTCTCTAAAATCCCACATCGACTACAGGAGGAGATCAGCCCCAGAAGAGCGCTTAGATATATAACTTTGAACTTTTTGGTAACTTGTTGCCAAAGCAGGAGAAGTGTATATAGATCTTTAGGCTTTGAGTGAGAGCGTGTTTGGTTTTATCGCTTTTTCAGAAACATTTGGTCTTTTGGTTGCTTGTGTTAAACATTTGTTGGTGTTTGATCATATGCTTAATGTGTGTTGCTACTATTTCCTATCATTAAGATGCTTATGAGATGATCATTCACCTTTTCTTGAGTGTGTTGTGCAATGATGTTCATTCTTATTATTCTCGCACACCACCAAGTTGTATGTGACATGGAAGAAGTTCCCTGTGTACCTAATCGATTGTGCATTTGCATTCAAACACAAATTTAAAAATAATGAACTAATTTAGGGGGAGCTCTTTCTTATCACATACTTCTCAAAGTGATGATTATATTCATTGATTATATCATAAGTCAAAGCTTTGATCTATATGTTGTCATCAATTACCAAAAAGTGTGAGATTGAAAGAACATTTGCTCCCTTGATGGTTTTGGTAATTAATAACAACATATATGTCATTGAACTAATGTTTCCACTAAGCATATTTCAGGAATGATAGGTATGGAAAAAGGATTGTGGATAACACTAAGATGCAAGGAAATAGATTGGCAAAGCTTCAAGAAAGAGGACTCTACATTTTACTTTGTGAGAAATCACTTTGAGTCCATAGGAAAGCCAATACTATTAAAAGGGGGTAAGGTACTATTGGTGAACAAAATGCTCATACATGCACAAGTGATAGTCACCAAATACACCCACAAGCTCTTCCACAAAAGTTTGTACAAAGTCAAATATCCAAAATCAGTGCAACCAACACTTTCCACTTGGTGTTGTCGATTCCCAAACTCGGAGAGACCCATGCAAAACCCTAGCCATTCGGTGCAACCAATTCTGCATCGGTGCCACCGAGTTCTGTTGCCAACTCTCTGTTTTCAGTCTTCGGTACCATCGAGTTTAGCCAGTCGGTCTCGGCGAGTTTCTGGACCAACTCTCTGGATAGCCATTCACAAGAATCGGTACCACCGAGAATTGTGGATCAGCGCCACCGAGTTTCTGGACCAACTCTCTAGTAAGCCATGGTCAAGAATCGGTACCACCGAGACGTGAGAATTGGCGTCACCGAGTTGCCAATCTGACTGTTGATCACCTGCTCAGTACCACCTAGTTTTATATATCAGTCTCACCGAGATTCAAAATTTTCCACCTTTGGAGCAACTCGGTACCACAGAGATTCACACATTGGTGTCACCGAGTTGGTCATTTTAGGTGTAACGGTTGGATTTTTGGGGATGCCTATATATACCCCTTCACCACCACCCACTCGAAAGAGAAGCACTCAGAACTATTCCATACTTGCCCCATCCTATTTTCTGAGAGAGAGCCACCTACTCATGTGTTGAGATCAAACTATTCCATTACATCCATATGAATCTTGATCCCTATCCTCCCCAAGTTGCTTTCCACCAAATCAATCTCTTCCACCATAGCCAAATATGTGAGAGAGTGATTGTGTGTTGAGGAGTCTATCATCTTGAAGCACAAGAGCAAGGACTTCATCAACATTGCCGAGCCTATTACCTTTTGGAGGGTTGTTCCTCCTAGATTGGTTAGGTCTTGCTTGGGAGCCTCCTACTTTTTGTTGTGGAGTTGAACCAAGAAGTTTGTAAGGGCAAGGAGATCGCCTACTTCGTGAAGATCTACCCATAGTGAGGCTAGTCCTTCATTAACAGAAGCCGTTATGGAATAGTCAAGGTTGCTACTTCGCGGACCCTTATGGTTGGAGCCCTCCTTGAACTCTCGCGACTGTTACCCTCTGTGGGTTGAAGACTCCATAAACTTGGTCGTACGATAACACCACCTATCAGAACCACAGGAAAATCACCGTGTCTCCATATTGTGTTTGATCTTCCTACCCTTCCTTTACAACTCATGTGTGTCTTTACTTTCTGCTACTATACGCGTAGACATGCATGTGTAGGTTGTAATTGACTTGCTATGAATGCTAAAATCTGCCAACACTTTCAGTCCTACAAGTGGTATCAGAGCTTTGGTATCCATTGCATTGGTCTCACAACCTAGGAGAGTATGGCGTCTAGTGAGGGAAATTATCACTGTGTAGGCCATACTTTGATGGCACTAATTTTGCTAGTTGGAAGCACAAAATGAAAATGCATATTCTTGGTCATAACCCTGTCGTTCGTGCTGGCTTGCAAGGTAAATTCTTTGGTGATGGAAAGGAACCGGATCACAAAGCGACTATGGAAGAATTGAAGATGTTGCAACTCAATGCTCAAGCATGTGACATTCTTTTCACCTGCCTATACCCCGAAGAGTTCAATAAAATCAGCCATCTTGAGAATGCAAAAGAGATTTGGGACAGTTTGATTGATATGCATGAAGGTATAGAATCTGTGAGAGAATCCAAGTTAGATATTCTTCAAAGTCAACTTGACAAGTTCAAGATGAAGGATGGTGAAGGAGTCGTTGAGATGTACTCTAGGCTAGCTCTCATCACAAATGAGATTGCCGGTTTAGGAAGTGAAAAATGACTGACAAATTCATCAGCAAGAAGATACTTCGAGCTTTGGAAGATCGATATGACACCGTATGCACATTGATCCAAATGATTCCCAACTACAAAGATCTCAAGCCAACGGAAGTGATTGGTAGGATTGTTGCTCATGAGATGAAACTCAAAGACAAGGAAGAGCTTCACCACAAGTCTAGTAGTGCTTTCAAAGCCACAAATGATGCTTCCGCTACCTATATCGACAACCTTGTCACAAATGAAGAGACAAGCCTCATGGTAAAGAAATTCAACAAGTTCTACAAGAATAGAAGCAAATATCAAAGCTCCAACACAAGATATGAAGAGAAGCATTCATCAAGTCGTGACCGAAATTGCTAAAATTGTGGAAAGCCCGGACACTACTCAAATGAGTGCACGGCTCCTTACAAGAGGAAAGAAGAGTCACCAAGAAGACGAAGCTCAAGAGACGAGTCACCTCGAAGAGAGAGAAGGAGTAGAGATGATCATTATGAATGAAGACCCTCAAGGAGAAGTAGGGACTCGGAGAAGAAGGACAAGTACACCAAGAGCTACTCAAGAAGAAAACATCAAGCTCATGTTGGTGAATGGGTTTCCGGCTGCGAATCCGACAACCACTCCGAGAGAAGCTATCACTCCAAATCCAACTATAGTCAAGATGAAGGTGTTGCCGAACTTGCACTAGTGATGACCTACTCCTATGACATATTTGATTCACCAAATGAAGGGAGCGAACGTTGCTTCATGGCTAAAGGCCCCAAGGTATCACACCTCGAGTATCTTGATTTCAGTAGTGATGAAGATGACTTGTTAATTCAAGATGATTTTCCATTTGACAAATCTAGTAATGATAGTCAAAATGAACTTTCTAGTACTCACTCTAGTATAGATAAGTTGTGCGATGATGATAAGTTGGAAATAGAACGGCTAACTCAAGAACTAAAAACTCTTAAGTTAGCTCATGAGTCAACTCTAGAAGATCATAGAGAGCTTGTAAGGACACATGAGAAGCTACGCTTCGAGAAGCTCAATTTAGAGCAAGAGCATGAGTTCCTTAAAGCTATCAATGACGATCTTCGAAAGAAGACTTCCTCTTATCTAGCCAAGCGACTTATCTTATCTACATTCATGCCACAAGTTAAGTCTAAGCAAGCTAGTAACAAAGGAAAGAAAGGTTCTTCAACTAGTAGCAATAAAAATGATGAATCCAATGATATTGCTTCTACTAGTTCTCTTGATCCCACTAACTCTTCTCTTAGCCAAGTTACACTTGAGCAAGAAAATGAACTCTTGAAAGGGATTATAGAGAAAGGTATGTACAAGAGTCTTGAAGGGTGCAAACAATTTGAGGAGATTGTACGCAAGCATGGAGGATACACGAAGAATCATGGTGTGTTGGGGAACATTGCATGGGAAACAAAAAAAATCCTACGCACATGCAAGATATATCCATGGTGATGAGCATCTACAAGAGGGAGAGTGGATCTACGTACCCTTGTAGATCGCTAAGCGGGAAGCGTTAAGAAACGCGGTTGGTGTAGTCGAACATCTTCGCGATCCAAATCGCCGAGCGTCCCGAGATCTCATCACAATCCGTCCCGCGATCCAATCAAGATCCGTCCTGCAAACTCATCATGATCCGTCCCGCGATCTCATCATGATCCGTCCCGCGATCTTGATCACGGTCCTTCCGATCTAGCGCCGAACGGACGGCACCTCTGCGTTTAGCACACGTACAGCTTGATGACAATCTCCGCCTTCTTGATCCAACAAGAGGGAGCAGAGAGGTAGAGGAGTTCTCCGGCAGCGTGATGGCGCTCCGGTGATGGTGGTGGAGCTATTCCGGCAGGGCTTCGCCTAAGCACTTCAGAAATCTGATCTAGAGGAGAAACTATACACTGGTGGAAGGGGTAGCACATGGCTGAAAATTCTGTTTCAAAACCTTAAAATCCTCTAGTATATATAGGAGGGAGGGAGGAGAGGCTTGGCACAAGGTCCAAGCCTCCTTTGGGTCAGCTGAATTGGGGAGGAGAGGAGGACTCCTCCTCCAATCCTAGTAGGACTAGGATTCCTCCTTTTTTGGCCCTTTTCCACCTGTTTCCCTTTGGGCATTTTCTCCCAGCCGCATGGGCCTTGTGTGGGACTTCCACCAGCCCAAAAAAGGCTGGTATTTACTCTCCCACAGCCCATGAAGCCTCTTGGGTCGAAATACCCCTCCCGATGGTCTCCCGGTACACTATTGGCACTCCCAGTACATTACCGATTAGCCCGAAACTTTTCCGACGACCAAAATGGGACTTCCTATATATCAATCTTTACCTCCGGACCATTTCGGAGCTCCTCTTGACGTCCGGGATCTAATATGGGACTCCAAACAACCTTTGGTCACCAGCATACATAACTCTATACTATCGAAACGTCATCGAACCTTAAGTGTGCAGACCCTGTGGGTTCGAGAACTATGTAGACATGACCGAGACACCTCTACGGTCAATAACCAATAGCGGGACCTGGATGCCCATATTGGTTCCTACATATTCTATGAATATCTTTATCGGTCTAACCTCTATGTCAAGGATTCAGTTAATCCCGTATGATGTTCCCTTTGTTCTTCGGTATGTTACTTGCCCGAGATTCGATCATTGGTATCTCCATACCTAGTTCAACCTTGTTACCGGCAAGTCTCTTTACTCGTTCCGTAATACGAGATCCCATTCTTTAGTCACATTGCTTTCAAGGTTTGTTGTGATGTTGTATTACCGAGTGGGCCCTGAGATACCTCTCCGTCACACGGAGTAACAAATCTCAGTCTTGATCCATGCCAACCCAATAGACACCCTCGGAGATACCTGTAGAGTACCTTTATAATCACCCAGTTACATTGCGAAGTTTGATACACACAAGGCACTCCTCTGATGTCAGTGAGTTGCATGATCTCATGGTCATAGGAACAGATACTTGACATGCAGAAAACAGTAGCAATAACCTGACACGATCATATGCTACGTTTGGTTCTTGTCCATCACACCATTCTCCTAATGATGTGATACCGTTATCAAATGACATCTCATGTCCAAGGCTAGGAAACCTTAACCATCTTTGATCAACGAGCTAGTCTATTAGAGGCATACTAGGGACATGGTTTTGTCTATGTATCCACACATGCATCTAAGTCTCCGATCAATACAATTATAGCATGGATAATAAACGATTATCATGAACAAGGAAATATGATAATAACTAATTTATTATTGCCTATAGGGCATATTTCCAACAGTCTCCCACTTGCACTAGAGTCAATAATCTAGTTCACATCATCATGTGATTCGCATTGTTATGAATCTAACACCCAATGAGTTCTGGGGCTCGATCATGCTTTGCATGTGAGAGAGGTCTTATAGTCAACGGGTCTGCGACATTCAGATCCGTGTGTACTTTGCAAATTTCTATGTCAAATCATAAACACTGCTACCACACTCCATCTGGTACTATTCCAAATGGCTGCTCCACTATACGTATCCAGATTGCTACTACGTGTCATCCGGATTGGTGTTAAAGCTTGCATCAACATAACTCTTTACGGAGAACACTTTATCACCTCCATAATCGAGAAACATCTCCTTAGTCTTTTAGTTACTAAGGATAATCTTGACCGATGTCCAGTGCTCCATTCCAGGATCACTTTGAAACCTTCCGGCCATACTTATGGCAAGGCTGACATCGGGTCTTGTGCACAGCATTGCATACATGATAGAGCCTATGGCTGAAGCATAGGGGATGACACTCATCTTTTCTCTATCTTCTGCAGTCACTGGGCATTGAGTCTTACTCAACTTCATACCTTATAAATTAGGCAAGAACCCTTTCTTTGACTGATCCATTTTGAACTCTTTCAAAATCTTGTCAAGGTATGTACTCATTGAAAGTCTCATCAAGTATCTTGATCTATCTCTATAGATCTTGATGCTCGACAATTAGGTAGCTTTATCCAGGTCTTCCTTTGAAAATCTCTTTTCAAACAACCCTTTATGCTTTCTAGAAATTCTATATCATTTTCGATCAACAATATGTCAACCACATATGCTTATCAGAAACTCTACGGTGCTCCCACTCACTTTATTGTAAATACAAGTTTCTCGTAAACTTTGTATAGACTCAAAAACTTTAATCACCTCATCAAAGTGTATATTCCAACTTCGAGATGCTTGCTTCAGTTCATAGAAGGATCACTGAAGCTTGCACACGTTTTAGCATCCTTAGGACTGACAAAACCTTCTGGTTGTATCACATACAACCTTTCCTCAAGGAAGGAAACGATGTTTTGGCATCCATCTGCCAGATTTCATAATTGAAAAATGCAGCAACTGCTAACATAATTCTAACAGACTTTAGCATCGCTATGAGTGACAAAGTCTCATTGCAGTCAACTCCTTGAACTTGCCAGAAACTTCTTTGCGATAAGTCGAGCTTTATAAATGGGGACATTCACCATTAGTGTATGTCTTCATTTTAAAGATCCATTTCTACTCAACGACCTGTCGTCCAACGAGCAAGTCTACCAAAGTCTATACTTGGTTTTCATATATGGATCCTTTCTCGGATTTCATGGCCTCTAACCATTTGTCGGAATCCAGGCCCATCATCGCTTCTCCACAGCTCGTAGGTTTATTGTTATCCAACAACATGACCTCCAAGACAGGGTTGTTGTACCGCTCAGGAGCAGTACACATCCTTGTCGACCTACGAGGTTCGATAGTAACTTGATCCGAAGCTTCATGATCATCATCATTTACTTCCTCTTCAACTGATGTAGGTTCCACAGAAACATCTTTCTACGCTGCGCTACACTCTGGTTGAAACAAAGGTTCAACAACCTCATCAAGTTCTATCTACCTCCCACTCAATTCTTTTGAGAGAAACTATTTCTCAGAAAAGGACCCGTTTTAGCAACAAACACTTTATGCTTGGATCTGAGATAGAAGGTTCACCCAACTGTTCTTAGGGTATTCTACAAAGATGCATTTGTCCGCTTTGGGTTCGAGCTCATTAGGTGAAAACATTTTCCACACAAGCGTCTCAGCCCCAAACATCAAGAAATGACAGCTTAGGTTTCTATCAAACCATAATTCACACGGTGTCATCTCAATGGATTTAGATGGTGCCCTATTTAAAGTGAATGTAGTTGTATCTGATGCACAACCCCAAAATTATAGTAGCAAAACGATAAGAGACATCATAACATGCACCATATCCAATAGAGCACGACTATGATGTTCGGACATACCATCACACTATGGTGTTTCAGGTGGCGTGTGTTGTGAAACAACTTTCACATTGTCTAAAGTTGTATGCCAAACTCGTAACTCAGATATTCACCTCCATGATCATATCGCACACATTTTTATCTTCTTGTCACGATGATCTTAAACTTCACTCTAAATTTGCTTGAACTTTTCAAACGATTCAGACTTGTGTTTCATTAAGTAAACATACACTATATCTACTCAAATCATCAGTGAAGGTAAGAAAATAACGATATCCACCGCATGCTACAAGACTCATTGGATTGCATCCATCGACATGAATCATTTCCAATAAATCACTTGCCCGCTCCGTCAAACCAGAAAACGGGGTCCTTAGTCATGTTTGACCAAGAGGCATGGTTCGCATGTCTCAACCGATTCAAAATCGAATGAGTCCAAAGATCCATCAGCATGGAGTTTCTTCATGTGTTTTATACCAATATGACATTTAGCGGCAGTGCAACAAGTATGTGGTACTATCATTATTAACTTTGCATCTTTTGGCATCAATGTTATGAACATGTGTATTACTACGATCAAGATTCAACAAACCATTCTCGCTGGGTGCATGACCATTGAAGGTATTATTCATGTAAACAGAATAACCATTATTCTCTAACTTAAATGAATAACCGTGTTGCAATAAACACGATCTAATCACGTTCATGCTCAACGCAAAACACCAAATAACACTTATTTAGGTTTGTCACTAATCCCGAAGGTAGAGAGAGCGTGCAATGTCGATCACATCAACCTTGGAAACACTTCCAACACACATCGTCACCTCACCCTTAGCTAGTTCTCCGTTTATTCCATAGCTTTTATTTCGAGTTACTAACATTTAGCAACCGAACCGGTATCCAATACCTAGGTGCTACTAGGAGTACTAGCAAGGTACACATCAATAACACGTATATCAAATATACTTCTATTGACGTTGCCAGCCTTCTTATCTACCAAGTATCTAGGGTTGTTCCGCTTCAGCGACCGCTCCCCCCATAATCGAAGCACTTAGTCTCGGGTTTGAGTTCAACTTTGGGTTGCTTCACTGGAGCAACAATTGACTTGTCATCCATGAAGTTTCCCTCCTTGCCCTTGCCCTTCTCGAAACTAGTGGTTTTACTAACCATCAACACTTGACGCTCCTTCTTGATTTCTACCTCCGAACCCGAAAATTTTCCGGCGACCAAAATGGGACTTCCTATATATCAATCTTTACCTACGAACCATTCCGGAGCTCCTCGTGACGTCCGGGATCTAATCTGGGACTCCGAACAACCTTCGGTCACCACCATACATAACTCTATAGTATCGAAATGTCATCGAACCTTAAGTGTGCAGACCCTGCGGGTTCGAGAACTATGTAGACTTGACCGAGACACCTCTGCGGTCAATAACCAATAGCGGGACCTGGATGCCCATATTGGTTCCTACATATTCTATGAATATCTTTATCGGTCGAACCTCTATGTCAAAGATTCAGTTAATCCCGTATGATGTTCCCTTTGTTCTTCGGTATGTTACTTGCCCGAGATTCGATCGTTGGTATCTCCATACCTAGTTCAACCTCGTTACCGGCAAGTCTCTTTACTCGTTCCGTAATACAAGATCCCATGACTAACACTTAGTCACATTGCTTGCAAGGCTTGTTGTGATGTTGTATTACCGAGTGGGCCCTGAGATACCTCTCCATCACACGGAGTAACAAATCCCAGTCTTGATCCATGCCAACCCAACAGACACCCTTGGAGATACCTGTAGAGTACCTTTATAATCACCCAGTTACGTTGCGACGTTTGATACACACAAGGCACTCCTCTGGTGTCAGTGAGTTGCATGATCTCATGGTCATAGGAACAGATACTTGACATGCAGAAAACAGTAGCAATAACCTGACACGGTCATATGCTACGTTTGGGTCTTGTCCATCACACCATTCTCCTAATGATGTGATCCCGTTATCAAATGACATCTCATGTCCATGGCTAGGAAACCTTAACCATGTTTGATCAACGAGCTAGTCTATTAGAGGCATACTAGGGACATGGTTTTGTCTATGTATCCACACATGCATCTAAGTCTCCGATCAATACAATTATAGCATGGATAATAAACGATTATCATGAACAAGGAAATATGATAATAACTAATTTATTATTGCCTATAGGGCATATTTCCAACATGGTGTTGGCAAATTCAATGCTAATGGAGTTGAATGGGAAGAAGGTCAATATCCCAATCCCAAGTTTGTACCTCAAAAGGAGAAGTATGAAAATACTCTCCCCAAGGGAACAAAGGCTCAAGATGACCTTCCACCACAAGACCCTGAGCTCAAGGGCAAGAACAAGATTCAACAGGACATTGACTCATATGAAGATGAATCCCGAGCTTTGGTGAAGTGGACTCCCAAGGCTACTACAAGCTCAACTTCTACAAGTGCTACTTCAACACCGAGGATCCCCATCAACTTCATGTGGGTCCCCAAGAAGAAGAACTAGAGAGTTCTTGAGGGGTAACTCCGCCAATGAAATTCACTCACATTCATTATTTGCAAGAACTATTTGCTATCAACATCAACTTTATGCAATATTACAAGGAGTCACACATTCCCTCAAAGGTAAGCAAGGGACAAGGTAATCAACAAATCAATGGACATCATAACACATGCTTTGCACTCCATGTCCATAGATATCCTTGTATTTGTCTCTTGTGTGTTGGGACTAACCCATGTAGGTGAGAAGAGTAAGGAAACAACAAGGATGCTCCAAACTCTTCGTGATATTCATCAACCTTGAGCATCCACCACTACCTCACCAACATGAAGTCTTGATTGAAAAAACCCAAGGTTAGTTTATCCCTCTTTTGGGGGGATGTCACATCAAGGGGGAGCTTTACTCTAAGACTTGAGTCAAAGCATTTCTTTGTATGTGACAACATTAAATGCTTTATGTAAAAGGGGTAACCCCACTTGTGATTAAACGATGAGTATGACCTATGATCAAGTATTCTTACTTGGCTCCTAAGTCAAATACTCATATATAGATGACTTAGTCATCGCCCAAGTGCTTGTTTGATGATAGTATGTATGTGCATGTTTGTCATTATTTCTTTTGACATCTTATTGTGTGAGCATGTTGGTCTGCATTTATTTTCTCATTCGAGGACATCCAATTGTTGCTATTTGGATTTTGATTTATCTTTTGCCAATTGGATGGACAAGAATGTCTAGGACCATTCTTTAGCTATCTATGCTTTCTCACTTCATATTCTATTCATGCTGCATCACAAAATTTGAACAAGTACTTTTTGATCACTCTGTGTGAGGAGCACTCGGAGTTTCGTATCGTCAAGGACTCACCATTAAAACTTCCCGAGTGCATCTCGGTGGAACAAACCCACAATTCTTGGTCTCACCGAATGCTTAGGGTTGATCTGGTTTTCAATCTCAGTACTACCAATTCCATATTCTCGGTTACACCGAGTTTCCCTGTCTGCTGACAGTCGAGGAACTCGGTGACATCGAAAATTTAGAATCGGCATCACTGACAGTGAAGGGTATATAAGTTGTGGTCCCGACGGTTCAAACTTTAAATATTCAATCGTCACGCCCCAAAACCTAAGCTACCACAAAAGGACCCCCTGGTCATCGCCCTTGTCTTCCCACGCTCCTCCTCCGCTAGGATCCTCGCCGTCGAAGGGCATCTTCGCCGCCATCGTTGTCATAGCAGATCCGTCGCCAAGCTAGCGTACAGATTCGATTTTTCTTGCGCTCCCCATCCAATTCTTCTGCAATGAAATTGATTTTATCTACAAGCCACCGTTTGCACATCTTTCCATCCACAAGAAAATCCCGTAGAGTAGAGAATGATTGATTTTTAGGGTTTTGCCACCCGCCAAATGTACCTCGGTAGAACCGATGCAAAGAAATCGGTGTCGCCGATTTTCTTTTCTGCCACACTGAGAACACCTTGGTGGAACCGAGTTCTCATTTTTGGTGCAACCAAAAATGGTGCCAAGTTCCTGGAAAGAAGGTTGTCCGTCTTGGTGTGACCGAAATTTTTGCCTCGGTTGTACCGAAATACACTTGACAGAATGCAAAACTTGGAAAACCTTTTGTTCAAACTTTCAAAAACATATGCATTTTGTGATGACTTATCCTATTCTACTCTTCTATACTCTATTCACAAGGTCAGCATGTCAGGGTCAGATAGTCAGAATTTGCCAGAGCAGAACGTCGAGATGAGTTCAGGCATTAGTCCTGAGTCCAGTTCTTCCTCGGATCCAGGCACTCCTAGTTCTCATGGGTTTCCTAAGGCTACCACTAGGACAAGGAAGAGACTCAATTCTGAGGAAGAAGATTCTGATTTTGTCCCAGAAGAGGTTCTTGCTAAGAAGCAAGAGAAGGCTACTAGGTAGTCTGCAAATGAGGCTACCTCATCTAGGAGGGTAGTCAGCAAAATTTGTGCACGTGCAAAAACTTTCAAAGAACATAAGAGTGCTAGGGCAACAATGTCTGTTAAGGTCCCCAAGAAAGCTTTACCCAAGAAGTCAGCCAAGAAGAGGATCATCCGTGTGCAGGGCAGGCCTACTTCTATGTACGAGGATCCAGAGGAGGCTGCTGATGATGATGCTGCTACAGAGGAGGAAGAGGAGGAAGACCTGCTGCTAAGGCCCCTCCCAAGAAGAAAGCCAAGAAATTGTTGGCTGATGCTATGCCTAAGTCAGGCACCTCCAAGAGCACCAAGGCTGCATCAAAGAAAGCGGTTGCACAGAAGTCCAAGAGGACTACCAAAGATATCCCTGCTGCTGAGAAGAACAAGAAGTCCACATTCAGAGAAGATGATGATGATGATGCCTTGTCAGTGTTGATGAAACTCAGACCTCTCGACTCCATCATTGACGACCGAAGGAGATCGGCACCAGAACGATTAGCTATATCTCTTTGAACTTTTTGGTAACTTGTTGCCAAAGGGGGAGAAGTTATATATAGATCTTAGGCTTCGAGTGAGAGATCGTCCACTTTTATTGCTGTTTTTTTTACATTTGGTTCTTTGGTTTGATGTGAGATACTTTTGTTTGTGTTTGATCATACGATGTTATGTGTGTTGCTACTATTTCCTATCTTTTTGATGGTTATGTGATGATCATTCACTTTGCTTGATGTGTTGTGTTATGTTGTTAACTCTCATTACTCTAGCACACCACCAAGTTTTATGTGACATGGAAGAAGTGCCCCATGTACCTAATCGATTGTGCATTTGCATTCAAACACAAATTTAAAATAATGCACAAATTTAGGGGGAGCTCTTGATCACATACTTCTCAAAGCTATGATTATATTCATTTATTATATCATATGTTGAAGCTTTGATCTATATGTTGTCATCAATTACCAAAAAGGGGGAGATTGAAAGCACATTTGCTCCCTTGGTGGTTTCGGTAATTAATAACAACATATATGTCATTAAACTAATGTTTCCACTAAATATGTTATAGGAAAAGTTCAATGATGGGTTGGCATAAGGATTGTGGAATACCCCAAGATGCAAGGAAAGAGATTGGCCAAGCTTCAAGCAAAGGACTCTACATTTCATATTTGTGAGAAATCACTTTGAGTCCATAGGAAAGCCAATACTATTAAAAGGGGGTAAGGTCTTGTTGGTGAACAAAATGCTCATAGCACAAGTGATAGTCACCACAAACACCCATAAGCTCTTCCACAAAAGTCTGTCCAAAGCCAAACACTCAATATTGGTGCAACCAACACATTCCACTCATTGCCACCGATTCCAAACCCTAGACAGACTCAGACAAACCCTAGCCACTTCAGTGCAACCGATTCTGATTCGGTGCCACCGAGTTAGGCTGCCAACTTTCTGTTATGCAACTTTGCAAAATCAGTCCCTCCGAGTTTTGTGAATCGGCGTCACTGAGTTTGGCAATCTGACCGTTGGTCACCTTATCGGTGCAACCGAGATTTCTATATTGGTCTCACCGAGTTTCAAACATTGCCACCTTTTGATCACTTCGGTACCACCGAGATTAACACATTGGTGTCACCGAGTTGGTCATTTTGTGTGTAACGGTTGGATTTTTGGAGATGCCTATATATACCCCTCCACCACCACTCACTCAAAAGAGAAGCACTCAGAACTGTTCCGCACTCATACCTACTGATTTTCTGAGAGAGACCCACCTACTCATGTGTTGAGATCATGTCGTTCCATTGCAACCATATGAATCTTGATCTCTAGCCTCTCCAAGTTGCTTTCCACCCAATCAATCTCTTCCACCAAAGCCAAATCCGTGAGAGAGTGATTGAGTGTTGAGGAGTCTATCATCTTGAAGAACAAGAGCATTGAGTTCATCAACATTATTGAGCCGATTACCTTTTGGAGGGTGGTGCCTCCTAGATTGGTTAGGTGTCGCTTGGGAGCCTCCTACTTCATGTTGTGGAGTTTGTAAGGGCAAGGAGATCGCCTACTTCGTGAAGATCTACCCCGAGTTAGGCTAGTCCTCCGTGGACGTAGGCCATCATGGTATAGTCAAGGTTGCTTCTTCGTCGAACCCTCCGTGGGTAGAGCCCTCTATGGACTCTCACGATCGTTACCCTTCGTGGGTTGAAGACTCCATAAACGTGGATGTACGATAGCGCCACCTATCGAAACCACGGGAAAAATCATCGTGTTACCAATTGTGTTTGATCTTCCTACCCTCTCTTTACCTACATGTTTGTCTTTACTTTCCGTTTCTATACTCGTAGACATGCATGTGTAGGGTGTACCTGACATACTATGAATGCTAAAATCTGCAAAAATTAAAATTGGGAAAAGGTAGATTTTTATTTGGTCAAGTAGTCTAATCACCCCCCCCTCTAGACATACTTTTGGTCCTACACTAACCAACTGTCCTCGCCCACGTAAAAGCGGGTCATTAGTGAGGTAAGGGCCGACATTGTTTTTGGCTTGTCTTGGCCAAGCTGACGAGCTAGCCATTCATCCTGGATGTTGTGTATGAAAGCGGCTATCACCTCAGCATCCGGATAGTCAACGATTTGGTTCTTCTTAGTCAAGAACTGATTCAAAATTGTTTGGCTGACTCACCGGGTTGTTGAACAACTTGGTCAAGTCATCGGCGTCCAGGGGGCGTATGTAGTTGCCTTGGGAGTTAGCTCGGAAAGCATCTTCGAGCTCTTCCCATCTCCCAATGGAGTTTTCAGGGAGGTTGTTTAGCCAGTGTCGTGTTGGTCCTTTAAGGTTCAATGGCAAGTAGTTTACGGCATGGAGATCGTTTCCTCGGGCCATATGAATGTGGAGAAGGAAGTCTTCAATCCACACAGACGAGTCTATTGTCGTGTCTTATTTTTTCATGTTTATGGGTTTAAACCCTTCGGGGAACTGATGCTGCATCACCTCATCTGTAAAGCACATTGGGTGAGTGGTGCCCCTGACCCGGGCTACGTCGTGCCAGAGATCGTCTCTCATCCGGACTTGGTGTTGTTCCCAAGATCTATCATTTCGGTCGAGCCATGCTTGGTATACGTCCTATCTAATGGGAGTATACCCTCTAGATCCATAGATGGATCTTGTATGACATGTTCTAGCGTCGAGGTCATGTCGTAGGTCATATGAGTCTTCAGGTTATGTTGTCTCCTTTCCTCTCCTGCATGGGAGTGCAGGTGGATCTTCGGCCTCTCAAGTCGTCATGTCCCGTCCTTGAGGGGGCAGTCTAGCTAGTTGCCGTGAGTGCATCTGGGGGTGCGGGCTCAAAGGCCCCATCGTCGAATTGCGGCAGCAAGCGCCGGTGCGGGTAGCTTTTGCTGTGATCTGGCAGTTCATTGTCGTACCCTCCGAGTAATTGAGTTGTTGTTCAGGGCAAACGGGATCGCCGAGGTCTTCTATATTGTCTCAGGTATCATTTTCTCTGGTGCCATGTTGCTTTCCTTACCCTTGCGCACCTTGGATCATTTGCGCTAACGTTGGCGCTTGCGTGGCTCCTCGTCGGGCTTATCGCTATTTTCTTTGGGGGAGTTGCTGCCCTTATCACCAAGGGTGTCTACCATGTAGACATCATAGGTGGAGGTGCATGTACACCGTTCGGTGGTGGGAGGGGCCATGGCATCGACATCTTCATTTATGTCCTCGGCCTCCTAGGAGGCGTAGTCTAGCATATCAGTTAAATCTTCGATAGTGGCTACCAAGTGGGTGGTGGCTGGGATGTAAAATTCCCAATGGCCATTATCAAGACCAATCCAAGCATGGTTCAAGTACGGGTCATACGTAATGTTCATTGTCTTGATCTGGGTCAGCGTCTCATTTAATAGCAACGGATTGGCGGGATTAGTCTTCCGGAGTCCTTTAGAGTTGACCTCCGGTGCGTCAGCACAGGGACCGTGTTCGTCTAGGGCTGACCCCTGGTCTTCAGACACCATAATCGAATCCGAGCTCAAAGCTGGATCCAAGGTAAGAATTGACCCAGGGATAGGGAAGGTTCGGGATTTCTAGGCTCATGGGGGTGAAGCCGAGAGCCCTGTAAGGACCAGATCACCCCGGGCGTTTGTGACGTACTCTAGGTTGCCGAATATAATCTTCTGCTATGGGGCAAAGCCATCGATCTGGTCAAAGTTATTGGCTGAATCAGTGTGTTGAACGATACTACCAAACGCGGAGAGCTGGCCGGTGACAAAGACATCCCTTGAGTGGATGCTATCACTGATGACTAAGGGAGCCATCAATCCTTCGATAATCCCATAGTGGAACTCTCAATGAAAGCACCAATGTCGGCGTCAAAACCTGTGGATCTAGGGTAGGGGGTCTCGAGATGTGGATCTTGTATAGATGGGGAACAGGATGATAGAGGGATAGTGTTTACCTAGGTCCGGTCCCTCTCGAAGAGGTAAAACCATACGTCGTGCTTGGTTGTATTGATGTGTGTATGGCAATTACAAAATCGATCTACCACGAGATCAAATTAGCAAAACCCTAGATGGGTATGATGATGGTTACTCTCTCTACGAACTAAACCCTCTCGTTTATATAGACACCAGGGATACCTAGGGTTACACATGGTCGGTTGCTATCAGGGAATGATTATGCCAAATCTACCATCTTGACTTGAAGGACACACCAAGGCACTGGTGGTTTCCTTTCTGAACACAGAGTCGCCTTATAGCTCGGCCTTCTAGTTATAGTCACAGAGCGGCCCACCTATCCGGCCCATACAAGATAGACTGGCGACCCGAAGACCGCGTAGTCCCGGACTCCCTCAATAGCCCCCGAACTAACCTCCAACGCTGGGGTATATGACCCCTAGAAGCCTCATGCACCCAAAGTCTCCAGCTTGCGAGGCGAGTTCTTCTCCCCTTCTATGTTCAGCAGATACCTGTTCGACCACCAATGACCTCCTAATTTCCTAGTTGCATGTGTTACTTATCCTTGAAGGCTAACCGCTCGAGTGTGAACAATGCCTTCGACTAACAATTTTCAGCGAAAGTTCATTGCTGGTCATAACCACAGACCACTTATGAAAACTCGATTCGTGGTTCGAGGCAGTTCCACTATTGGCACGTCCCATCAATAAGGATATCGTGCCCCATTGTTTAACTGGTATGATCAATGATTCGGGTTATCATGGCCCAAGGACCGAGCCATGATTATGGCCTTACTCAAGCAGCACCTTCATCGGGTGCGGCATATCATGAAGGACAAATCTGACTGCAACCGCTCAGGTCACGAGTTTGCTATTGGTGATTGGGTTTACCTCAAGTTGCAACCATACGCCCAGACATCGGTGGCGGCACAAGCTAATCATGATCTTGCTTTATGTTACTTTGTTCTGTTTTAGGTCATTGGACGCATGGGAGCGGTGACCTACTGACTGGATCTACCAGAGCGTGCCAAGATCCTTCCGGTCATCCATGTCTCGCAACTCCGAGCAGGTGTGCCTCCCCCTTGCTACACCTATCATGTCAGAGCTTCCAGTGTTGGACGAGGATGTCCTTCCATTCCAAGTTCCGGCCAAGATCCTCCAATGACAACAAGTGACGCAAGGCATCCGACAAGTGGCACAAGTCCAAGTCCAGTGGTTGGGATTTCCTCCATCCTTGGCAACGTGGGAAGATGAAGAACCTCTTTGAGCACGGTTCCTCGAGAGTTGGATTGGGGACAAGCCAAGTTTCAAGGAGGGAGAATGTCACAGGAACTACTTCCACTACAGCTGAAGACCCCAGCCCAGTCCAGGCTGGCGGGTCCACCAGGACCTGTAGGCCCAATCCAAGAGTGCAAGAGCAATACTGGAGGCAGTGACCCCTACTTAGCGCAAGCGTGTGTGGGTGAGGACTGTCATTGGATTAACCCGGACCGGCGCTGTTGGGCAATGTATCTCTTCTCCCACCCCTTGCTCAATTCCCCTTTCCCCTTGCTTGCTGAAGAACCCTAGCTACTACAATTGCACCCTAAGAATTTGGTGATTGAGAATAATCAAGAGACACAACACCTTAGATTCGTATCAGGCTTGGTCTACACCACCATCAACACGGAGCTTGGCTCGGACGGGGTGCTCTACAGCCGCCAACATGGAGGTCACCCAAGGAGGGTGGCTGTCTACGTCGCTTGATACAGGGCTCGACCTAGGGAGAGGCACCATCTACATATCTGCTAACACGACTCATCCTTGGGTGTTGTCTGCACTAGCCCTAGGATGGATCATCCCATTGTCTACATTGGCACGTTTGCCGAGTAGCCAATATTGCCCAAGTCTACTCCAACATCCACACCGACGAACATCCACTTCATTGTCCTGTCGCTAGCAAGGAGAAGCTATAATCCATAGACCTATCTTTCTCCGATGAAGCAAACTACCACTTGATATGCCGACAAGTCAATGTCAAGTCATCAAGTCCGACACTGACAAGGCGGACACCACCAGGCTAGGCACCGACGAGGCGAAGGCCGCCACATCTCCATCATCGAACATTGACAAGGCACAGGGATATGACTAAGCATAGCCGGCGCGATGGGCGTTCTCTCTCCCCTTCCACTTGATCACACCCTCACCACTATCCACACCAACCTCATAGAGAACACGAAACATGAAGACGACGACCATTGTAGCAGCTTAATTGGAGGTCATCTGTGAGCTTAACTCGCATACGTAATTAAATGCACTTTTCAAGGCCCTGTGAACTAGAACGTCACATCACCAAAGTCATAGGTTGCGCCAGCAGGCCATGGTGCGCATTCTTAATAGGGATTTTTTAATTTGGTTTCTCGACATGAAATTAATAAAATGCATATTTCCCTACGTCTTTACTTTGTGTACTTAGTACACTGGCACGCATGCGTATGTTATGTTTTTTGCGTGTCAAACATACCTATAGTTATATGAATAAGTTTCTTAGTCGTGTGGTAGTCATTCTAGGATTATATCCAGATGGCAAACAAAAATACCCAAATCTAGAGGTTAAAGAAAGTAACTTAGTATCATTATTTTATACTTCCAATGTCCCTACTGATGACCCACAAGTATAGGGTATCAATCATAGTCCTTCCAATAAGTAAGAGAGTCGAACCCAACGAGGAGCGGAAGGAAATGATAACCTATTTTTAGCAAGGTATTCTCTGCAAGTGTTGTAAGTAATAGTGAAAGATAGTTTTGTAGAAAGATAATTCGTAAAAAGTGACAAGTAACAAAAGTAGCAAGTGTGCAGCAAGAGATAGCCAAATCCTTTTTGTAGCAAAGGACATGCCTGAAAGTACTCTTATATAAAGCAAAGTGCTCTCGAGGACACATTGGAATTTCCTTCTAGTCATGTTCATCATGTTGAGTTGATTCGCGTTCATTACTTTGATAATTTGATATGTCGGTAGACCGGTGTTAAGGTGTTGTTCTTACTTGAACAACCAACCCACTTATGATTACCCCCTCTCGAAAGCATCCGCAACTAAGAAAGAAGAATTAAGTTAAATCTAATCATAGCATGAAACATGTCGATCCAAATCAGCCCTTATGAAATAACGCATAAACTAGGGTTTAAGCTTCTGTCACTCTAGCAACCCATCATCTACTTATTACTCCACAATGCCTTCCCTTAGTCCCATTATATAGTGAAGTTTCATGTTGTAGATGTTCACACAACACCACTAAAGGAAGCAACAAAATATCGAACGAATACCAATTTCACGTGATTACTTATAACAAGACTGCTCTCATGTCCTCGGGAACTAAAGTAACTACTCACAAATCATCGCCATGTTCAATATTAGAGGTGTAATAATTATGAATAAGGATCTAAACATATTATCTTCCACCAAGTAAACCAACAAGAATCAACTACAAGATGTAATCAACACTACTAGTAACCCACAGGTACAAATCTGAGGTTTTGGGACAAAGACTCGATACAAGATATGCACTAGGGTTTGAGATGATATGGTGCTGGTGAAGATGTTGATGAAGGTTGGTCATCCCACAAAGGAGGGATCGTTGGTGATGATGATGGCTTCGATTTTCCCCTCCTGAAGGGAAGTTTCTCCAGCAAAATCTCTCTGCCGGAGAGCAAAAGGGGCTCTACCCAGGTTTCCACCTCGAGACGGCGTTGCTTCATCCCGAAAGTATCTTCTTATTTTTTTTCTAGGTCAAAACCCATCTTATAGCAGAAGAGGGAGGCCGAAGCACCTGGGAGGTGAACCCAAGCCATTAGGGCGTGCCCTGGGGGTTGGACGTGCCTTGTTGGTGTAACACCTCAAAAATTTAACCCTGTGTTTATTAATTTAAAAACATTCCATGAATACAATTTTTTATTTTGGTTTGGCCCTCTATTAATTTCAGCACTTTCTATGTCCTATGTTTTCTAAATTCTTCCCTCCAAGTAGAAATTTTTGGAAAATATTATCGATTTTGAATGTTTTCCTTAAACCATTTTATTTTATTTACAAAATCCAGTAGGAAATATTATCATAATAAAACTTACCCAATTAACTTCTTTTAATGGCATTTTTATTCTTTGAAAGACCTCTGCTGCACTACAACCATTTTAAATATTTATTTTAAAATTCCACAAAAAATTGGAGACATCATGTGGTCCCTACATAATCAGTTTTATGCAAAAACCCAACTTGGTCTTTTGAAAAAATTGAGCAAACCATCACGTTTTTATTTCTGGTCCAGTTTGGTGTTTTGAAGTGCAACCCTATTTTTCTTTTCCCAAATGAACCTGAGATTTTTACCAATTGTAGTCCTCCCTACCAAAGCCTTAAATCGGGGAGACGAACCCGAATAGAATCTTCTAAGTTCTCCAAAAGTCCCACTGTAGTTCTGTCCAAAAATGAATTTTTGGAAAACTTGCACTATTAAGTTTCTTGTTTTACCAAACCAACTTCACCACCTTCTATAACATCTAAAGAGACCTCATAATGGGAATTTTGGTCACCAACAAAGTTTTCTAAATGGCCCTAGCATTATGTCGAGCACCTTGTAGGCATGATGGAAATTGTGCAACTTTTCTACTGCATTAAAGACTTGCTCCACTGGCCAAACCAGAATGTCCTAGACTCCTAACGGATCACATATATATGGTCATTCTACCAAAACTCAACTTCATTGGGTTAGCCTATCGTGCTTTGACATTTCGTCGAGCACCTGGTGTGGGTGCCCGGAGCACGAGCAGTGCAGGCGCCAGAGCTGCCTCGTCCACCTACTGCCCCCTCCCCGCTCGTCCTGATCCTCTTCTGCGTCGCTGTGTCGTGCTAGAAGCCCATACAAAGCGCCTCCCGCCTACTGCTCCAACTCACCACGTCCGCAGCCACCATTAGTGCCGCCGCCAGAACCTGTCGGTGGACGACGGCGTCTAAGACGCGTGGCGCATCCCCAAGCCCCCAGGGCAGCTGTGGTTATCCCCTCCTTATATAGCCTCGCTGCAGACCTCACCGGCCTCGCCAGCGCGACACGCCAGCCATCAATGGCCGCGGCAATCTCTGCCATGGCCGGCGCCGTCCAAACCACCTGGCACCCTCCGAGATAGCCCACACAACCCCCTGGCGTCAATTGGATGGCCACCAACCCGAGAGAACCCCACCGACCTCCGACACGCCCCTCGCCAACCTCGAATCTCCATCAATGGCGATCGCCCCACGACATCCCCGTTCGGGAACCCGCGGAACCGATCGTGCCCGGCTATAAAAGGCCTTCCAGACCTCTCAGATAGAAGCACAACCTCCCCCTCTCCCTCCATGAGCTTTCCCCGAGCAGCGGAACAGCCGGAGCATCATCTTTTTCTTCTCCGGCGAGTATGGTCGCCGCTAAGATTTTGGTCGATTCCGATGTGGCCAGTGCATCCCCACAGCCCATTCCCTCACCAATAGCCTCCTAGTAGTCCCACGGTTCCATCCCCAACCCAAACTGCGCCAGATATGCACCAGGGGCGAAAGCCCTTTTTAATTTACGCCGCAGTCTCTCAGGTGAGCACGCCACGGGCGACTCTGTCCACCCCAGCAGTGGAGACGCCTCTATAGGTTTGTTCCGATGAGGGGAACACGCCCTTGTGCTCACCACCTCGGGTAGCATCGTCGTTCGAAGGCGCTGGTCGCCGGAGCCCCGTTGTTTCTACCGGAGAAGAAGCCGCATGCGTATAGACTAGTCAAAACTAACGGTGGACCAGGCGGGACCCGTTGTCAGTGGATCAGAAGTAACCGCACCTGGCTTGAGTGAAGGCGTATTCTATAAAGTGTGTATCCCTCTCAAGAAAGCATAGTTTCAACTGAAATGTTTCCTTTTATCTATTTATTGAAAAAACAGAATATTGACCAAACTTTGACTAGCGCTAGTTTTTAAAAAACTACACCAAATGAATTGATTCTTTTTCTGTTATTTCCCAAATTTCATCTAGTTTATTTTAGTATTTATTTTAATGTTTTCGAAACAACTTTTTTGTACTGTTTTAGAATTATATGTTGATTCCAATATTTTCAAAATAGGAAAAATGGAGGGACGAATGCTTTCAAATTTTTTGAAGTGCACCCAAGTTTTCTGCACACTCACGGAAAGCATCTTGAACACTGATATGATATAAGTTGGTTGTTTGCATGCTATGGTAAATTAATTTATGATTGTGATAATTGAAATAAAACTTTGCAAATGGAATGTATCCAAGTATGAATTCCTTGGTAGGAATTATTTATTTTAAACATGAAATACATATGAAAGTAGTTACTACCTCATGCTACGTTACACCTTGGTTTTTCAGCTTTTTTTTTCTGGATTCTATTTGGAGATTTTTGAATATGGGATTTCAGTCATCTCTTTTGGACTTACCATTTTGAGTTTTCTTTTGATTTTCACCCAAATGGATCCTTGCCCTCTCAAAATCTCTTTTGATCTCATCTATCTCAAAATCTTGCCATGGCAGCACTTTGTGAATGGCAACATATTCAGTTTCATTTAAAACAAAATATATCCCTCTTTGCTCCAACTCAGCATTCACTTTTCTTCCAAATGGAGTTTATCACCATCAAACCACCTTTTGACTCCATCCCTCCCAATATAATGCCATTTGGATATTTTCTTAAATGGATAAATATTCATTTTCTCTGTGAAAATGAGTATTTTTCACTTCTGCTCCAAAGCAACCCCTATTTTTATTGCTCCAAAAATTCCAAATAAATTCCCAAATATTCTTTGGAACACACCTTACCATGCAAAAATATCCCATGGTCATGGATAAAAATTTGGCTCTGGAAAATAAACTATTTTCTGGACAACAAGGGCACTTTGTGAAGCAAATATTTTTTCCCTGCTCCATTTGAGCTCAAATTTTGATGGCATGGCTACTCTCCAACCAGAACCTTAGCCTCCAAGTTTCAGCCCCTAACTATTCATATTTTTCTCACAATCATCTACAACATTTTTTGTCCAAAAACTTGTCAGTGAGCTAAAGTCTTGTCCATTGGACTTGACAATGAACCAGCACTGCAAATCAGCTTATCCTTGGAAGGACTTGAGCCCTGACATGGTTTGACAGCTCAGGTGCACCGTGTAGCTGTAGGATCGAAAGTATGCCTAAAGGGGGGTGATTAGACTACTTGACCAAATAAAAATTCTAACTTTTTCCAATTTTAGTTGTGGGCAAATTTTAGCAATGATAGCAAGTCAAGCACACACTACACATGCATGTCTAAGAGTATAGCAGCGGAAAGTAAAGACAAACACATGTAGTAGAGGATAGGGTTAGAGAGATCAAACGCAATTGTAGACACGAAGATTTGTCCCATAGTTTCGATAGGTGGTGCTATCGTACGTCCATGTTTATAGAGTCTTCAACCCACTGAGGGTAATGATCGCGACAGTCCACGGAGGGCTCCACCCATAAGGTTCTATGAAGTAGCAACCTTGACTATTCCATAACGGCTTCCGTCCACGATGGACTAGCCTCACTAAGGGTAGATCTTCACCAAGTAGGCGATCTCCTTGCCCTTACAAACTTCTTGGTTCAACTCCACAACACGAAGTAGGAGGCTCCCAAGCGACACCTAACCAATCTAGGAGGCACCACCCTCCAAAAGGTAATAGGCTTTGATAGTGATGATGAACTCCTTGCTCTTGTCCTTAAAGATGATAGACTCCTCAACACTCAATCACTTTCATAGATTTGGATTGATAGAAGAGATTGATTGGATGGAAAAAAATTGGGAAGGCTAGAAATCAAGATCCATATGGTTGGAGTGGATGATCTTGACCTCAACACAAGGGTAGGTGGTTATCTCTCAGAAAATTGGATATGGAAAGTGTGGAGTAGTTTGGAGTGCTTCTCTTCCGAGTGAGTGAAGGTGGAGGGGTATATATAGGCATCTCCAAAAATCCAACTGTTACACCATTATTGACCAACTCGGTGAAACTGAAGTAAAACTCGGTCATACAGATGTGTTCAAAATGTGGCAACTTGAGGAATCTTGGTGAGACCGATATATGATTCTCCGTAGTGCCGATATGAGTGGCCGAAGGCAGTTTCGAGACTTGGTGAAATCGATTCATAAAACTAGGAAATTGCGATTTTATAAACTTGGCCATCTGAATGTTGGTCACTGAAACTCGGTTGCATCGATGTAGTACTTGGTTGTACCGAGAAGCTAGGGTTTGGCTAGGGTTCTGTCTGAGATGGAAAATCGGTAGGGTCAAGTGGGAAACTTGGTGGCACCGATTTTGTATGGTAGGGCATAGACAGAGTATTTTGTGGGAGAGCTTGTGGGTGTTTTTCGTGGCTAGCACTTGTGCACGTGGAGCAATTTGTTCACCAACATTACCTCACTCCCTTTTAATAGTATTGGCTTTCCTATGGACTCAAAGTGATTTTTCACAAAGTAAAATGTAGATTATCCTTGCTTGAAGCTTTGCCAATTCCATTACTTGCATCTTGGGGTCACCTCACAATCCATAGCCATCCCATCATTGAACTTTTCCTGAAATATACTTAGCGGAAACATGAGTCCAATGAGATATATGTTGTTATTAATTACCAACACCACCAAGGGAGCAAATGTGCTTTCAATCTCCCCCTTTTTGGCAATTGATGAGAACATATAGATCAAAGCTTTGACATATGATATAATCAATGAATAAAATCATCGCTTTGAGAAGTATGTGATAAGCAAGAGCTCCCCCTAAAATTGTGCACTATTTTGAATTTGCGTTTGAATGCAAATGCACAATTGATTAGGTTCATGGGGCACTCTTTCATGTCACATTCAGCTTGGTGGTGTGTGAGAATAATATGAATGAACAACATAGCACAAGACATCAAGCAAGAGTGAATGATCATCTCACGAGCATCTCAAGAATAGGAAATAGTAGGAGCATATAACGAGTGTATGATCAAACACCAACAAGTTTAACACAAACGGTAAACCAAAAGATTTTAAAGTTTTGGAGAGCAATAAAAACTAAAAAGCAAATCTCTCTCTCTCTCGGCCCTATGATCTATATAACTTCTCCCCCTTTGGCAACAAGTTACCAAAAACGTCAAAGGTATAGAACTAATCGTCTCTCTGGGACTGATCACCTCCGATTGTCGATGTAGGAGTTGAGAGAACCGCTTCAACAAAGACTTCTGCAGATGTCATGGAAGGAGTTGGAGTAGACACTCGAGGTGCTGAAGGAGCTGATGGAACTGAAGGAGCTTCAGCAAGTGCTAATGAAGATGGTATCAACTCTGAAGCAGGCACTGTCGCAGATCTGGCCTGGGTATTTAACTGAGTTCTAGGATGGAGAGGGTGACTGTCATCATCATCATCATCTGAGGTGTGAGGAATGGGTACACCATCCACTTGTATTTGTGGGAAAATTTTAGCAATGATAGCAAGCCAAGCACACCCTACACATGCATGTCCAAGAGTATAGTAGCGGAAAGTAAAGACAAGCACATGTGGTAGAGGATAGGGTTAGAGAGATCAAACACAATTGTAGACACGAAGATTTTTCCTGTGGTTCCGATAGGTGGTGCTATCGTACATCCATGTTTATGGAGTCTTCAACCCACATAGGGTAGCGGTCGCGAGAGTCCACAGACGGCTCCACCCAAAAGGCTCCACGAAGTAGCAACCTTGACTATTCCATAACGGCTTCCGTCCACGAAGGACTAGCCTCACCGTGGGTAGATCTTCACGAAGTAGGCGATCTCCTTGCCCTTACAAACTTCTTGGTTCAACTCCACAACATGAAGTAGGAGGCTCCCAAGCGACACCTACCTAATCTAGGAGGCACCACCCTCCAAAAGGTAATAGGCTTGATAGTGATGATGAACTCCTTGCACTTGTGCTTCAAGATGATAGACTCCTCAACACTCAATCACTCTCTCATAGATTTGGCTTGGTAGAAGAGATTGATTGGGTGAAAATCAACTTGGGGAGGCTAGAAATCAAGATCCATATGGTTGGAGTGGATGATCTTGACCTCAACACAAGGGTAGGTGGTTCTCTCTCGAAAAATTGGATATGACACGTGTGGAATAGTTCTGAGTGATGAACTTGCGAGTGAGTGGAGATGGAGGGGTATATATAGGCATCTCCAAAAATCCAAATGTTACACCATTATTAACCAACTCGGTGAAACCGAAGTAAAACTCGGTCGTACCGATTTGTTCAAAATGTGGCAATTTTAGGAATCTCGGTGAGACCGATATATGATTCTCGGTAGTACCGATATGAGTGGTCGGGGGCAGTTTCCAAACTTGGTGCGACCGGTCCATAAAACTCGGAAATTCTGATTTTATAAACTTGGTCATTCGAATGTTGGTCACTGAAACTCGGTTGCACCGATGTGGTACTTGGTTGTACCGAGAAGCTAGGGTTTATCTAGGGTTCTGTCTGAGATGGAGAATCGGTAGGGCCGAGTGGGAAACTTGGTGGCGCCGATTTTTTAAGTTTAGACAGAGTATTTTGTGGGAGAGCTTGTGGGTGTTTTTGGTGGCTAGCACTTGTGCACATGGAGAAATTTGTTCACCAACATTACCTCACCCCTTTTTAATAGTATTGGCTTTCCTATGGACTCAAAGTGATTTCTCACAAACTAAAATGTAGACCCTCCTTGCTTGACACTTTGTGAATTCCATTCCTTGCATCTTGGGGTCTCCTCACAATCTATTGCCATACCAGCATTTAACTTTTCCTGAAATATACTTAGCCCCCTTTGTTTGGGCTACAGATTCCTGAGAATAACCTTGCAATCGATTCCTAAGAATCAGTTGTGGCTCTGGATTCCTGAGAATCAAAATCTGGTTGTTTGTTTACCCTATTGTTTGTCAGATTTAGAAGTCGTGGGTGTTGTGAAATGTCAGCAACGCCCTTGACTGCTGACTATGACATTTATATGCAATGTAAAGCCCAAGTTATCCATTTTGACTCGATAAATTGTTATATGAAATGTATCATCCATTAGTCTTACATACGTACACATATCATCCAAAATATACACTAACCATCAATCTTACATGCATACACATGTCATCCAAAATATGCACGGATCATTGTATTTTCATTAAGTAAGATGTGAAACTATACTTGATCTACTATCAATCCATCAGCAATCGCCTCATGAGTTGCTTTCATGGTCGAATCATCACCAACAACAATGTTGAAAACATGTCCTGTGGGTAGGGATTGTAAATTCCCTGGCATGTAGTTCTCATCACAATCACATTTATCAAACTCCAAGTCTCTCAAATTGGTGTCCCTGCAGTTATGAAGTGGCATACACGCAATGATAATACGAGCTTGCTTCTCAGGAGAATAACTTGCCATTTTAAGTAAAATACACCATTTCATTTTCAAGACACCAAATGCACGCCCAATAACATTTTGTAGAGATGAATGTGCAAAGTTAAATGTTTCCTTTTTCCCATTCGGTGGAAGACCTTGGCAAAATTCTGGCACATGGTACTTTTGCCCTTTCTATGGAGCTAAATATCCATCACAATTGGGATAACCTGAATCAACAAGATAATACCTCCCTACAAAAAGTAGTAGTTTCACACATGGAAGCAACAAGATAACAAAAACAATATTTGTCATGCACATGTAAACGAAATGGATACCTATAGGTGGATGTGGAAACCTATCAACATACTTCACTAATGTATCTTTGAATATCCTTGTGTCATGTGCTGACCCTGGCCATCCCTGACAATAGAAGTAAACCTCATGTCAAAGTCACACACTGCCATGATATTCTGTGTTGGGTATCCATGTCGACCAACATGGTTGTCGATCTCATCATTCGGAACAATTACAAGAATATGTGACCCATCAATTGCAGCTATGCAACCATCAAAGTGAGGTGCAAACCTCGCATCTCGAAGCCTATCATGTACCACTCTGAACTCCGGATCTGTTGGTCGAATGATGTCTAGAGCCATGTCGTTCAAGCTGTCGGGACCCCGATCCTAGGTTATATGATTCCATACTGTAACAAGCCACATCACTTTGCGGCCTCACGCATGGTACTCCACGGCAGCCACCTTACCTTGGCCGGGACCGTTTGCGTCTTTTGGCTCACGTATGTGAACATTTCGCTGGCAATCACACAACAAAGAACCCGGGCCGACATGACTAGTCATAGAACCCAAGTAGCACATCCGTACGGAAACAGGCATACATAACCTAGCAATGCAGGTGTCAGCCTCAAGCGTGTGTAGACGAGTCGTAACAAGTTACAAGGACTCCATTACACTGCGAGACATTTCCCCGAAGGGACAGACACAGCAGCAAAGAAGGATACATGCCGGTCAATCAATGTGTCCGGAGCAGTAGCAAGCTACCATGGCTCGGTGGAAGCACAAAGAGGCAGTTTCCCGTAAAGAGTACTACTAAAGGCACACGACTAGGTGTCGGATCCCATACATACCGTTGCACGTCACACGTACGCACGACATGCCCGATATGCATAGATACAACCATGGCATCACAACATAACCATACAATAACATGACTTTTATTTAAGAGGCTCAGACGAGCCTTGCATAATATGTTCATACAGACAGGGGTCACATGACCCGGCACTCAAGTCATACAAACATAGTCATACAAGCCAGCGGAAACTTAAGCTGTCTGAGTACAGACGGCAAAATATAAAAGAGGCACAAGGCCTGACTATCTACAGCCCACCACACGGGCAAGATCGTAGCTAGGACACCAGCTATTCGGCATCGTCAACGTCTAGATAAAACCCACCTGATGGGTCCTAGTTTTCTTCTGCAACATTAATTAAGCAAGGATGAGTACAATCGTACTCAGCAAGTCTTTAAAACAGACCAAGTCTATTTATGCTCATGTATCAACAAAGGGGGTGGTGGAGTTTATGCAGAATGCCAGCTTTGACTCATGGCTAACCTACACTACTCAGTTTTAAATTCTTTGTTACGATTTCAATTATCGCACACGAGTCCACTAACTCCATCTCAATACATCACCATGGACTCACCTTCCCCTTCCGGAAGAGTGCCATCCACGGTACTCACACTTGTCTTGAGATTTTTAGAAGTCTCCATTTGATTATCTATGAACATCATAAGTTCTCCAAGTAGTCCATATCCGAGGACGCGGCTATTCGAATAGTTTCAAAACCCTGTAGGGGTGTACTTATTCACACACGCTCTCGCCACTTATCGTCGTGTGCTCATAAAACCATGCACCTCGGCAGCCTTCAAGCGGATGCCTAGCGAGGGAGTCGGCCACGACCGTCAATCACATAAGACCTCTAGTCCAGGCTACCGCCTATTTGAGACTGACCCGCGCAGAAATCCGGCCGAAGTTTCCGTTACGGTCCCAAACGATGTGCGCAGGGTTCCCAAGCCCACCATTCGGGTGACCCTTGGTACACCGTGCCACTGCCTACCGCGTCGTAACCCACCCCGAGGGTCAGCGCTACGCACGGCCTCCAGCATGCTATAATAACCAAAAACTACTTGCAATACCTGGACCAAGGACTAAGCGACTGATGAGTCGAGAGGGTTAGTTAAGTATCCCAATGTGTGGTAGTATCTAGTCTTGGATCACAAACACGGAACCCAGTTCCTAAGAACGGTCCCAATGATACAACCCACTATGTACTCCTACATAGCCTCTCATCGCTACCTTTACCAAATCGTATTCATTATAAGCTCATCACATCGGACAACACTGTTTCACTCAGTTCATCACCCAGATGAATCCGACTTGACACAACTCTAAGCATAGCAAGCATAGCAGGCAAAGTAAGCTAAGCACATCATGGCACAAGCATCTACCAGGTATGCTAGGTTGCAAGGTTTAGCTATTTACAGAGACAAGATCAGGTCATGCATAAGAATAGGATCATCTACCGTGTATAACTGACATGTGATCGTTTGTCCTAATGCAATAAATGAGAGCAGGAGCGAGGGAGTGGGATGTTATCGGAATGATCAATGAGGTTGCTTGCCTTGTTGGGTTGCGGAAGAGTTCTCTCCTTCGTCAGGGTACGGAGTAGTATCCTCCGGATTAGGGCCTACCGCAACGCAGATGAAAACATTCAATACAAGCAGATGCAACAATATGATGCATGATCATGGCATGATAGTATGCATGGATGAGCTAATGTAACTAGTGATCATGTCAATTTGAAATGCATTTGAATATAGGTTCAAAGTTGTTCTCATTTCAAATTCTATATGTTGACCTAATGCTAAAATGTCCATGTTCATCTATTTAGGTTGGTCTATCATGCATGAGGATAGCACCATTGGATTCATTGGATTTTTCTGATGAATTTTCATATATAAATTATTTTCATCTGACTTACAGATTAATTTATATGATTTTTCAAAGTTTTAAATAATTTCTGGAATTATGTTTAAATAGGAAATTGACTTATGACATCAGCCTGATGTCATCATGACGTCAGCTGGTCATCAGACCCGGCCAGGGTCAAACCTGACATGTGGGTCCACATGTCAGTGTCTGATTAGCTTAATTAACTAAGTTAAACTAATCCTAATCATTAACAGACCCTGGCCCCACATGTCATAGACTAACTAGCTTAATTATTTTAATTAATTTTCTTTTAAACTAACCAGGGTTAACCAGGGGGTGGCCCCACCTGTCAGGGTCAACCCCCGTGGTCAAAACGACCAGAGCCATCGGCGACGAGCCGCCGGCGACTCCAGAAGCGGCGGTGGGGCTCGGGTTTCCTCCTCCGGCGACCAAATGGACGGCGGAGGGCACCAAACTGATCTACGCACACGCGCGCGTCCATTCCGACCCTTCCCTGGAGCAGAGGTGGTCGGAATCGGTGCCGACGATGAGCTTGGTGGCGGACGGAGCTCGGACGAGCACGGGCTCGTCGAGCCAGAGCTTGAACGGGGCATCCGAGACCTCCAGAGGCTTCCTGGAAGCCTCCTGAGCACGATGGCGCACTCAGAAACTAGCTTGGGTCGCCACGACGACGACCACGACCTCACTGGCGGCGGGGAGCTTTCGGGCTCAAGGGAAATCGGCGCTACGCGGCTCAAATCAAGAAGGGAAAGGGGGGAAGAACCGGGGGCTCACGGCGAGTGCAGCGGCGTCAACGGCTGGCTCGGGGAGGACCTGGAACGGTGGCGACCTTCGAATTCTTCTCCGGCGACCCGAGGAGGAAGACAGGGGCGCAACGGCGATAGAAGCCCTCCGGCGATGCGTGGCTCATCTGGAAGGAAGAGGAGGTCCAGGCGGTCCTTTTGGCTGGCTCAGGCGGCGCGAGGGTTGGCTAGAACGTCGGCGACGAGCTCGGGAAGCTCTCGGCCATGGCGGGGGCAGAGGGGGAGAATGCATGCGCGAGAGAGAGAGCGGCGACGGAGGAGAGGAGAAGGCACGAGGCGGCTCGTGACGCACTCAGGGGGGGCCACGGCAGCCAGGCGAGCAGGAAGGAGGTGGAGGCCTCGCCGGCGCCGCGCGGCACTTCGCCTCTGCCTACTGGCAGAGGTTGAAGATGACTGCTTGGCCCTGGTGGGCTGGGCCGCCTCCTTCTTTGGCTAGGTAAGCCTCTTCTTTTCTTCTTTTTTTAATTCTGTTTTCTGCTTTCTAACATTTGTTTTATTTCTTTGTAGATCCAAATAACTTTTCAAAATGACCCACATATTTTCTAAATTGAAGTTTGAATATTCCAAACTCATAACAACAGTTTCAGACTATTTGAAAACAGTGATAATGATAATTGCTTTATTTATCATTTCCCAGGGACTTAAACCATTAATTCAAATTATTTTAAATGTTCAATTAATTCAAATGGCCCCTGGTATATCCATGTCCCTAATTATCAGACATAGGGGACATTTTTTATGGGCATTTTGGATTTGTTGAAATTTCATTTATCTGGAATTTCTTTAATTCATGAATGCTTGGGGTTTGTTTTCTTTCTCCCCATTTCATATTGATGCAATGATGATGATGATGATGCAAACACATTGCTAGCCTATGACACTTGCTAGGGTTGTGACAACTCACCCCCACTCAAAAGAATCTCGTCCCGAGATTTTTGAAGTCGTCGGGAAGAGCGCGGGGTACTCTAGTCGAAGACGATCTTCTCTTTCCCGTGTCGCCTCCTTTTCGGAATGATACGACCACTGAACTTTAAGAAACTTGATGTTCCGACGCCGAGTTGTACGCTCAGCTTGGTCGAGAATACGAACGGGGTATTCTCGGTATGAAAGGTTATCTTGGAGATCAAGCGCTTCGTGGTCCACTTCTCGGACAGGGTTCGAAAAGCAACGCCTGAGTTGAGAGACGTGGAAGACATCATGAACTTTGGAAAGATGTGGTGGAAGTTCCAATTGGTAGGCAACCTCTCCTCGTTTAGCAAGAATGCGAAAAGGTCCAATGTAACGAGGAGCCAACTTGCCTTTGATACCGAATCGATGGGTACCCTTCAAAGGTGTAACCCGAAGGTAAGCCTTCTCGTCGACTTCATAAGTCACCGACTTATGATGACGGTCATATTGACTCTTTTGACGGGATTGGGCTGTTTTCAACTTTTCACGAATAACGCGAACTTGCTCTTCTGCATCCTGGATCATGTCCGGACCAAAGAGTTGCCTCTCTCCGGTTTCTGACCAGTTAAGAGGTGTTCGGCATTTCCGTCCATAGAGAACTTCGAAAGGGGCTTTGCCCAAGCTTGATTGATAACTATTGTTATAAGCAAATTCGACAAATGGAAGACATTTCTCCCAATTCATACCAAAAGATATAACACAAGCTCGAAGCATATCTTCAAGAATTTGATTGACTCGCTCAACTTGACCACTTAATTGAGGGTGGAAAGCGGTGCTAAAGGATAGATGAGTCCCCATAGCGGTTTGAAAACTTTCCCAAAATCGAGAAGTAAAGATACTTCCGCAGTCTGAGTTAATCTCCAAAGGAACACCATGAAGAGAGACTATTCGAGAAACATATAACTCCGCTAGCTAACTAGCAGTAATGCTTTCCCAAACAGGAAGAAAATGAGCCACTTTGGAAAGACGATCAATGACTACGAATATAGCATTGTTCCCTCTCTTGGTCCTGGGAAAACCGGTGATGAAATCCATACCGACCTTATCCCATTTCCATTCAGGAATAGCTAAGGGTTGAAGGGTGCCAGCAGGCCTTTGATGTTCTGCTTTCACACGACGGCAAACGTCGCAGTTAGCAATATACTGAGCAATTTCTCTCTTCATCCTAGTCCACCAGAACCTCTGGCGTAGGTCCTGATACATCTTGGTACTACCTAGATGAATTGTGAGAGGAGAATCATGAGCCTCCTTAAGGATCAGTTGTCTTAGACGAGTGCTCTTGGGAACCACCAACCGATTCTGAAAGAACACCACACCTTCATCATCCTTAGAGAAATTCTTAGCGTTTCTGCTAGCAATATTCTCCTTAATCCGAGATATACCTTTGTCATATCTCTGGACAGCTACTATTTGATCCCTAAGAGTAGGTTTCGCCACCAAGTTGGATAGGAATCCTTGAGGAACAATGTGGAGATTTAACTTTCGAAATTCCTCATAGAGAAACGGTTGACCTTGTTGTAACATCAGATTGTTACAATAAGACTTACGACTTAGTGCATCAGCCATGACATTGGCTTTCCCCGGGGTGTAAGTTATCCCTAAATCATAATCTGTGATCAACTCTACCCATCGTCTTTGCCTGAGATTCAAATCCGGCTGGGTGAAAATATATTTCAGACTTTGGTGATCAGTGTATATCTCGCAACGATTACCCAGAAGGTAATTTCGTCATGTCTTTAGTGCATGGACTACAGCTGCAAGCTCAAGATCATGTGTTGGATAATTATCCTCATGTGGACGCAACTGTCGAGATGCATATGCAATCACATGACGATCTTGCATGAGAATGCAACCTAATCCTTGTCGCGAGGCGTCGCAATAGATAACAAAGTCCTTAGAGAAGTCTGGTGGCACCAGAACGGGAGCAGAGGTCAGTCGTCTTTTCAACTCCTGAAAACTATGCTCGCATTGTGGGGTCCATTTGAACCTTTTATCTTTCTTGAGGAGTTCAGTCAGAGGTTTCGCAACCTTGGAGAAGTTCTCAACAAAGCGGCGACAATAGCTCGCTAAGCCAAGGAAACTCCGAACTTGCTTAACCGATTCAGGTTGAGTCCAATCAAGGACGGCATGAACTCTCTCGGGATTGACAGCAATACCTTTGCCAGAGATCACGTGACCCAGATAAGTCACTTCCCGCAACCAAAATTCACACTTGGAGAATTTGGCATATAAGCGGTGCTCTCGAAGTTTCATCAATACCATCCTTAAATGCTCGGCATGTTCCTCTTCGTTCTTCGAGTAGATGAGTATATCGTCGAGGTAAACCATGACGAATTTGTCCAAATACTCCATGAAGATCGAATTCATCAGTCGAGAGAAGGTGGCTGGAGCATTGGTTAAACCGAAGGGCATGACGGTGTACTCGTATTGGCCATAACGAGTGACAAAAGCCGTTTTTGGAATGTCCCCGTTTCTAATTCTGATTTGATGGTATCCCAACCTCAAATCCATTTTGGAAAAGACAGAGGATCCAGCGAGTTGATCATACAAATCGTTGATCCTGGGGAGCGGATACTTGTTCTTGATAGTGACCAAATTCACTGGTCGGTAATCCACAACCATCCGATCCGATCCATCCTTCTTCTTAACAAAGAGGACGGGGCAAGCCCAAGGAGAAGAGCTAGGACGAATGAAACCTTTCTTCAAAGCCTCATCGAGTTGGGTTTTTAGCTCGGCTAGTTCTAAGGGTGCCATCTTATAAGGTCTTCTGGCTATTGGGACTGTCCCTAGGATAAGTTCTATCACGAATTCAACATCTCTGACAGGTGGAATACCTGGCAGTTCTTCTGGAAAGACATCCAGGAAATCACGGACTACCGGAATATCTTCTAGCTCGGGGAGAGGGCTAGCATTTAGGGAATAGAGTTGGCGCTTGGTTGTTCGAGTAGAGACATTAACTGTCTCACCCGAGGGATGTGTAAGTTGAACATTCCTAGAATGAGTATCAATCTTGGCATAGTGGGCTTTCATCCAATCCATACCTAGAATGATATTGATGTCCGAAGACTTAAGAGCTATCAAAGATGCTAGGAATACTAGTCTATCCACCAGAATTTCATTGTCATGGCTGACTCTAGAAGTTTGCCACTTTGAACCAGGAGTCTGAACTACTAAAGGAGTGGGCATGTCACAGAAAGACATGTTATGCAACTATGCATAACTTTCTGAGATGAATGAATGAGATGCCCCAGTATCAAATAGAACAGATGTTGGATGGCTATTAACAAGAAGCGTACCTAGAATGACATCAGGGTCTTCAAGAGCTTCTTCAGCAGACACATAATTAACTCGCCCACGGGCAGGAGTTGGCTTCACATAGAAGGCTTTCCCTGGTTTTCCGCGTCCAGCGGGCTTGGCATTGTTCTGGGGACATTCACTAGAATAATGTCCCGGTTCTCCACACTTGTAGCATACCACTGTGGCACGAGGGGCAACATTTACTTGTGGTCCTCCAAATGGTTTGGGTGGAGGGTTGGACTGAACTGGACGAGGTGCCTGGAAGGATGGCCTCGCAGTGTACATTGCCGACATAGCTGCATTGGGTACCCATATTCGGCGCTTGTTGGGTCCTGAACCCGATGCAGGGTTGAAGTCACGGTTATGCTTCCTCGAGGCCTCGTAGTCAGTTTGTCCAGACTCAGCATTGATGGCCTTATTGACGAGAGCCTGGAAGGTCGTGCACTCATGCAAGCGAAGATCTCGGCGAAGCTCAGCATTAAGTCCCTTGCGGAACCTAGCCTGCTTCTTGGCATCAGTTGAGACTTCCTCTGGGGCATAGCGAGCAAGATTACCAAACTCGCGACTGTATGCATCCACTGACAATCTGCCCTGTGTGAAGGCACAGAATTCCTCTCTCTTGCGGTCCATCAGCCCTTCCGGGATGTGATGGATACGAAATGCGGCGCTGAACTCTGCCCAGGTTGGTGCAGGTCCCTGGGGACGCATAGCTTCATAGCTTTCCCATCACAGGTTGGCAGGTCCCTCCAGAAAGTATGTCGCAAAGGTCACCTTATTGGCCTCTGAAACATTTGCAGCTCGAATCTTGCGTGACATACTGGTCAACCAATCATCCGCATCGAGGGGATCGATCAAGTGATGGTACTTAGGCGGACACAGTTTAATGAAGTCACCAAGTGACACTCCATCATGGTGATCATTGCGGGGAGCACGAGCTGTGTTCTGTTCAATTCTCTCTAACAGTCTGTTGGTCTCCCTCTTATTCCGTTCAGCTTCTAGCATCACCTCCGCTAGAGATGGTGCTCGTGGCAGCTCTTCTTGCCTTGGCTGGCTACTCTCGCCTTGCTCATGAGCATGCACGGGGTTGTTCCTGGTTGACACCATCCTGAGGAAAACAATCCATAGCTTAGACATGGGGAACAACAACTCTAGGGCATGAATTAAGGAATGCACTGATCAACATGGCATGTAAGATAAACACCAATCAACATGGTAAAGCAACTACCATATGAACATTAGGTTTCATACACACCATGGCTTAGTTCAGTACAAACCCAAGCTGAAAACAACTACAGAGAGATGACACCACTCATCGGAGGCATTACAAACATCCTATACATTATCTATCTACACCTCCGGAACTCAAATCTCGACCTTAATCATATCCCACAAGACACGCAGGACTGTGGCGATACAACTACTACCGTACTAGGTCTAACATCCACGCACTCAAACATCACCGTAGAATGCCTCGTACAGGTTACCCCCGTGACCTGGGAGCTGAACCTGAGGATCTGGAAACACTCTAGCCTGGGATCCCTGGAAACCATAAGGACACGGGTGTGGCCTTGGTCCCCTTGTCGGCAGCAACAGCGGTCCTCGAAGAGGGGTGATGCCTCCAACATCAGGCCAGTCTACGTGTGCTGGCAAATGAGTCCGCGAGGGAGTCAGCATCTCCAAATTTCCATAACCTGTCTGCACGACAGGTGCCAACTGCGTCAAGGCTGTCCAAAGACGGGCACGGGTAGCATAGAGCTCCATGCGTAGGGCACGTGCATCACGATCCCTATTCTCCAACATCTGAGCGGTCACCTGCAGTCTAGGGTCTTCATGACAATGATCAGAATAGGCTGCACTGAGATATCCATCCTCTCCTCCCATGGAAGCAGGAACATAGCAGAACTCCGTGTTCTGAAGCAGACCATGGTGAAACCTCATAATAGTCAGCATGGTGTAAGCGGCTTCCTGAACTACCATATCTATGGTAACTCCCAATCCATGAGTCTAGTGAAGCGGCTCTGCAGCTCCAGGATAGGAAGGATATATCCTAACGGTACACAGATACTGACTCTGGTTGAAATCTCGATACTGCTCCTTCACTGTGTACTCTGGGTACCAACGATATCCAGCCTCTATCATCACTCTAACCAACATGGCCGTGTGACCCGGCACATCGATGCACCTGGTGAGACGGACCACCTGACGGAAAGGGTGGGATGGCATCTGAAACAGAGAATGATGCAAAGACATTAGAGACTCTAGCAGAAATCGGACAGCATAACGGCTGTAATTGCTCAAGAAAATTTTTGAGACAATTGAAAAGAGATTGGAAAGGCATAACCACTCGACTATCTAGACTCAAATCTCTTCTCCAACTGTTTGTCACATCAACAACACTAGAGTAACTGCACTTACTCACAAACAGGCTAGCTATTGGTCCATGGCTAGTAACTCGTCATCCTAAGCAATAGATGAGGATCCTAGTTCCTATCCCCGTAGAAAAGATGAGAATGACCCAACATAGAATAACTTGGGAAGAGGAGTAAAAAGAGCCTTACGTTCCCTCCAACAATCAATTCCCCTACTAATCTATAGTGTTTCTAGACTCAACTTCGACCGGTTTGGCTTGGTAGTCCTACAGTCAGTCAGGCTCTGATACCAACGCTGTCGGGACCCCGATCCTAGGTTATATGATTCCATACTGTAACAAGCCACATCACTTTGCGGCCTCACGCACGGTACTCCACGGCAGCCACCTTACCTTGGCCGGGACCGTTTGCGTCTTTTGGCTCACGTATGTGAACATGTCGCTGGCAATCACACAACAAAGAACCCGGGCCGACATGACTAGTCATAGAACCCAAGTAGCACATCCGTATGGAAACAGGCATACATAACCTAGCAATGCAGGTGTCGGCCTCAAGCGTGTGTAGACGAGTCATAACAAGTTACAAGGACTCCATTACACTGCGAGACATTTCCCCGAAGGGACAGACACAGCAGCAAAGAAGGATACATGCCGGTCAATCAATGTGTCCGGAGCAGTAGCAAGCTACCATGGCTCGGTGGAAGCACAAAGAGGCAGTTTCCCGTAAAGAGTACTACTAAAGGCACACGACTAGGTGTCGGATCCCATACATACCGTTGCACGTCACACGTACGCACGACATGCCCGATATGCATAGATACAACCATGGCATCACAACATAACCATACAATAACATGACTTTTATTTAAGAGGCTCAGACGAGCCTTGCATAATATGTTCATACAGACAGGGGTCACATGACCCGGCACTCAAGTCATACAAACATAGTCATACAAGCCAGCGGAACTTAAGCTGTCTGAGTACAGACGGCAAAATATAAAAGAGGCACAAGGCCTGACTATCTACAGCCCACCACACGGGCAAGATCGTAGCTGGGACACCAGCTATTCGGCATCGTCAACGTCTAGATAAAACCCACCTGATGGGTCCTGGTTTTCTTCTGCAACATTAATTAAGCAAGGATGAGTACAATCGTACTCAGCAAGTCTTTAAAATAGACCTAGTCTATTTATGCTCATGTATCAACAAAGGGGGTGGTGGAGTTTATGCAGAATGCCAGCTTTGACTCATGGCTAACCTACACTACTCAGTTTTAAATTCTTTGTTACGATTTCAATTATCGCACACGAGTCCACTAACTCCATCTCAATACACCACCATGGACTCACCTTCCCCTTCCGGAAGAGTGCCATCCACGGTACTCACACTTGTCTTGAGATTTTTAGAAGTCTCCATTTGATTATCTATGAACAGCATAAATTCTCCAAGTAGTCCATATCCGAGGACGCGGCTATTCGAATAGTTTCAAAACCCTGCAGGGGTGTACTTCTTCACACACGCTCTCGCCACTTATCGCCGTGTGCTCATAGAACCATGCACCTCGGCAGCCTTCAAGCGGATGCCCAGCGAGGGAGTCGGCCATGACCGTCAATCACATAAGATCTCTAGTCCAGGCTACCGCCTATTTGAGACTGACCCGCACGGAAGTCCGGCCGAAGTTTCCGTTACGGTCCCAAACGATGTGCGCAGGGTTCCCAAGCCCACCATTCTGGTGACCCTTGGTACACCGTGCCACTACCTACCGCGTCGTAACCCACCCCGAGGGTCAACGCTACGCACGGCCTCCAGCATGCTAGAAACACCAGAAACTACTTGCAATATCTGGACCAAGGTCTAAGCGACTGATGAGTCGAGAGGGTCAGTTAAGTATCACGGGTCAGTTAAGTATCCCAATGTGTGGTAGTATCTAGTCTTGGATCACAAACACGAAACCCAGTTCCTAAGAACGGTCCCAATGAGAAAACCCACTATGTACTCCTACATAGCCTCTCATCGCTACCTTTACCAAATCGTATTCATTATAAGCTCATCACATCGGACAACACTGTTTCACTCAGTTCATCACCCAGATGAATCCGACTTGACACAACTCTAAGCATAGCAAGCATAGCAGGCAAAGTAAGCTAAGCACATCATGGCACAAGCATCTACCAGGTATGCTAGGTTGCAAGGTTTAGCTATTTACTGTGACAAGATGAGGTCATGCATAAGAATAGGATCATCTACCGTGTATAATTGACATGTGATCGTTTGTCCTAATGCAATAAATGAGAGCAGGAGCGAGGGAGTGGGATGTTATCGAAATGATCAATGAGGTTGCTTGCCTTGCTGGGTTGCGGAAGAGTTCTCTCCTTCGTCAGGGTACGGAGTAGTATCCTCCGGATTAGGGCCTACCGCAACGCGGATGAAAACATTCAATACAAGCAGATGCAACAATATGATGCATGATCATGGCATGATAGTATGCATGGATGAGCTAATGTAACTAGTGATCATGTCAATTTGAAATGCATTTGAATATAGGTTCAAAGTTGTTCTCATTTCAAATTCTATATGTTGACCTAATGCTAAAATGTCCATGTTCATCTATTTAGGTTACTGTATCATGCATGAGGATAGCACCATTGGATTCATTGGATTTTTCTGATAAATTTTCATATATAAATTATTTTCATCTGACTTACAGATTAATTTATATGATTTTTCAAAGTTTTAAATAATTTCTGGAATTATGTTTAAATAGGAAATTGACTTATGACATCAGCCTGATGTCATCATGACGTCAGCTGGTCATCAGACCCGGCCAGGGTCAAACCTGACATGTGGGGTCCACATGTCAGTGTCTGATTAGCTTAATTAACTAAGTTAAACTAATCCTAATCATTAACAGACCCTGGGCCCACATGTCATAGACTAACTAGCTTAATTATTTTAATTAATTATTATTTTTAAAACTAACCAGGGTTAACCAGGGGGTGGCCCCACCTGTGAGGGTTAACCCCCGTGGTCAAAACGACCAGAGCCACCGGCGACGAGCCGCCGGCGACTCCAGAAGCGGCGGTGGGGCTCGGGTTTCCTCCTTCGGCGACCAAATGGACGGCGGAGGGCACCAAACTGATCTACGCACACGCGCGCGTCCATTCCGACCCTTCCCTGGAGCAGAGGTGGTCGGAATCGGTGCCGGCGATGAGCTTGGCGGCGGACGGAGCTCGGACGAGCACGGGCTCGTCGAGCCAGAGCTTGAACGGGGCATCCTAGACCTCCAGAGGCTTCCTGGAAGCCTCCTGGGCACGATGGCGCACTCAGAAACTAGCTTGGGTCGCCACGACGGCGACCACGACCTCACCGGCGGCGGGGAGCTTTCGGGCTCAAGGGAAATCGGCGCTACGCGGCTCAAATCAAGGGGGAAAAGGGGGGGGAAGAACCGGGGGCTCACGGCGAGTGCAGCGGCGTCAACGGCTGGCTCGGGGAGGACCTGGAACGGCGGCGACCTTCGAATTCTTCTCCGGCGACCCGAGGAGGAAGACAGGGGCGCAACGGCGATAGAAGCCCTCCGGCGATGCGTGGCTCGTCTGGAAGGAAGAGGAGGTCCAGGCGGTCCTTTTGGCTGGCTCAGGCGGCGCGGGGGTTGGCTAGAACGCCGCCGACGAGCTCGGGAAGCTCTCGGCCATGGCGGGGGCAGAGGGGGAGAATGCACGCGCGAGAGAGAGAGCGGCGACGGAGGAGAGGAGAAGGCACGAGGCGGCTCGTGACGCACTCAGGGGGGGCCACGGTAGCCAGGCGAGCAGGGAGGAGGTGGAGGCCTCGCCGGCGCCGCGCGGCACTTTGCCTCTGCCTACTGGCAGAGGTTGAAGATGACCGCTTGGCCCTGGTGGGCTGGGCCGCCTCCTTCTCTGGCCAGGTAAGCCTCTTCTTTTCTTTCTTTTTTAATTCTGTTTTCTGCTTTCTAATATTTGTTTTATTTCTTTGTAGATCCAAATAACTTTTCAAAATGACCCACATATTTTCTAAATTGAAGTTTGAATATTCCAAATTCATAACAACAATTTCAGACTATTTGAAAACAGTGATAATGATAATTGCTTTATTTATCATTTCCCAGGGACTTAAACCATTAATTCAAATTATTTTAAATGTTCAATTAATTCAAATGGCCCGTGGTATATCCATGTCCCTAATTATCAGACATAGGGGACATTTTTTATGGGCATTTTGGATTTGTTGAAATTTCATTTATCTGGAATTTCTTTAATTCATGAATGCTTGGGGTTTCTTTTCTTTCTCCCCATTTCATATTGATGTAATGATGATGATGATGATGCAAACACATTGCTAGCCTATGACACTTGCTAGGGTTGTGACACAAGCATTTCAATACTTCGCTGAATTTGTGATGAATTTGTGATGTTAAACTTCAGTTGATCTCTTGAAACGATTCTCCACTTGGCTTACAGATTGAGGGCTGCCGACCGTGCATAGAAACATGCCCGATGCTTCTTCTGAACTCATGTTTCTTGTTCCTTTTAACCCATATGTGTGCACAAGTGTATGATGCAATCTATCAAAACAAGGCTTGTACATCCTGAACATGTTATAGCAATCTTTTGGAGTACTCAAGTTCTCTGTGACCCACTGTTGTCCGGTCATTATAGGAACTCTTATCTTTCTTTTCATGAGATACTTCTGACTGTACATGATACCAACTGTTGCAGCCACTCTTTTCTTCCTTTGCTTTCTTGAGGTTGCTACAGCATAATAATTAGTTTCAGACTCTTCACTATGGCTGCCACTTGTGCTCATCTACATAGACACAAAAATATTAGAATAAACACGAGCAATAACATAAAGGGTAATATTGTTCATCAAGTCTAAAATGACAAACAAGAAGGGAAATATTGTTCATCAAGTCTAAAATGACATAACAAGAATGGAAATATTGTTCATCAAGACTAAAATGACATAACAAGAAGGAAATATTGTTCATCACTAAAGTGACATAACAAGAAGGGACATATTGTTCATCAAGTCTGAAGTGACATAACATGAAACGAAATATAGTTCAACAAGTCTCAAGCGACATAACATAAAGCAAGGGAATAACATCTAAAGTGTAATCCTATTGCCTATTTCTCTCTTCATACATCCTCTTAAGCCAATTCTTCTTCCCTTCACTAGTCTTCATATTGTTAAAGAAACAACGATTTTCGAACTTTGCAAACAACTTAGTTGCTATGAAATATTCATCACTTGCTTCATCGGCTCCACATGCCACAACTTCTTCCATTATCTCCTTAATTTCAGTAGCAACACTATTTTTATGTGAGTTCATTGCGTCATCTTCACTAATCAAGTGGTCAACCATGCGCTTAAAGTCCCTTTGAACAGGATTCTTTTTACTAGAGCTTCCATCTATCTTCACCGGCCCCTTCTTTGCCTTTTTGGCTTGGGTAGTATGCACTTCTTCCTCTTCGGTTTCATCTTCATCAAGATCAAGCACTTCATGGTCACAACCTGGCATCATAGAACTTTCTCCTGTAACATTGATATTCTCATACATGATGCTCATTTGGTTCAGATTTTCAGGACCACCTTTACGAAACTGCAAGATGTCCTTGTTTGCCTTCATAAGTAATTCATTTGGCACTCGTCAACGAAAAAACTATAGTGCAATACTATCTGCAAAACAATTTGATCTTATGAACATGCTTACTTCACCCGCTTTTTTCCACCATTCATCACCAGCGATCATGGTGTTCATTTCGTCATTCCAACCCAGTCCAGTAGATTTGTTCTTTAAGATCAGCCAATTCCTATACAATGTCCTCAAACTGCCCCATTTATTTTTGAACTGCAACCTACGGTAATGTTTTCCGGACTGCTCAAAGAAACCTTGTTATACGTTCTTGTATCCAGCAAGGTTCAGAAATTTGAGAGGCCTATTGCCTTTTTCCTTCTCAATAGCAGCAAGATTGCAAAAAATGGTGGTCATTTCTGGACTCCAATTAGCTTTTGACATCTATAACATAGGACATTCATAAGGGCACAAATTCATACATAAACATATGACATAGGTCTGTAACATATGGCATTCATATGGCTGAACATCTATACATTCATATGACATAGGTCTGTAACATATACCTTCTCTTGAAACGAGCAGCGGGTGGAGGAGCAGGTGGCCGGCGGGAATGGAGCACTAGGGCCGGCGGCGCTGGAGCAGCAGTAGGGGCGGCGGCAGTGCTGAAGCAGTAGGGGCGGCGGCGCTATAGCAGCAGGTGGCCAGCGGGAATGGAGCAGCAGGTGGCCGAAGGGGATGGCACAGCAGGTGGCCGGAGGGATGGAGCAGCGGGTGGTCGGTGGGGACGGAGCAGAGGCGGCCGGCGTCGATGTAGCAGAGGCGGCCGGCATCGATGGAGCAGGTGGTGGCCGGTGCTAGGGGGCAGAGGGGACCGGATCCACGATGGGGGCGAAGGGACCGGATCCATGGTGGGGGCGGAGGGGGCGGCGGCGGCGCCTGCGGCGGGCCGACGGCGCTGGCGGCGGGGGAACCCTAGCTGCGGACGAGGGCGAGAGGGGAGGTGCGGGTGCGGGCGAGAGGGGAGGTGCGGGCGTAGGCGGTCTGATGCCCCGCTCGAGAGGAGTTGGGCTGGGGGTGCGATGGCATTTTGCCCGTAATAAAGGGCAGAAATAGGTCCAAATTTTTAAGGGGGTAAGTGGCAGCTCGTGAACAGACCTGGCCAAACTGGCCCGGCCCGCCGTAAAACGTGCCTGGCACGACACGGCCCGCCTCGGCACGATTAGTATACGGGTCGTGCCGTGCCGGTCCGCGTGTGCAGCCTTGCGGTCCAGGCACGACCCGTTTGCTAATCGGGTCGGCCCGTCGGCACGCCAGGCCCGTTAATATGCCTACTATTTGACGCATTGGGCGTTTTTTAGTCTATTTTTACTTGTTGGGCCGTATAAAAAATAAAAAATAAAAAATAAGATAATCGGGCCGTGTCGTGCCGGCCCGCGTGCTTAGCCCCCGAGCCCAAGCACGGCCCAGGGCGTGCCGCGTGCCGGGCCCAACCCGTTTAGCCCGTGCCGTGCCTGGCCCATGGCGGGCCGTGCCGGGCGTGCTCGCGGGCCGGCCTGATTGGTCCAGCCCATTTGGCCAGCTCTGCTCGTGAATCAGGAAAATCACAGAAGATTCCGGCTTCTCGGCATGCCTACTGCATTTTACAAAGATGAGGTAGAATCTGACCATTTGTTTGTAAATCTGATTTTGACTGGGCTAGAATCCAGGAATCACAATCTGTAGCCCAAATAAAGGCCACCTTAGTGGAAACATGAGTCCAATGAGATGCATGTTGTTATTAATTACCAAAACCACCAAGGAAGCAAATGTGCTTTTAGTAGCACCAGTGCACACGGTGAACATGTGTTGTCAAGGTGCTCGACAGACGTTCGGCGCGATCTGCGCGTCTGCGACCTCTCTGTCTTGCCCGTGCGGCCATCCCAAGCCAAGCCAGCGTGTCTTCTACCAGCTCCTGACTCGACTTCTTTCTCTCCACCTCTCCCTAGCACTCCTCGACGCTGGCAGCCTGCGCCACGGGCACGGGCACGGCAACGCAGCGGGAACAGGGCATCGCATGAATGTGATATCACTCTCCCGCGCACTCTGCTTGGTTCTAGTCCTCCACTATGCTTGGAAGAACGCCAATGACCTCTCCCTTCTCCCTTGAGCCTCTCTCGTTGCCTCTCGCCGTCTCCAAAACCTCTCTAATGGAACCGAGATTGGCCTCCTCTCTCCCCTATATATAGGACCCCTATCGAGCTCTTCTAGACATCACCACTACCTTCCCTGGCCACAAATTGCATAGTGTAGCATCGTGGCAAGGCCAGGCGGGCCTCTGGCCGTCGTTCTTCATCGGAGCTTGCCGTGGATCCCCCTCGGCGTTTAATGACCCACAAGTATAGGGGATCTATCGTAGTTCTTTCGATAAGTAAGAGTGTCGAACCCAACGAGGAGCAGAAGGAAATGACAAGCGGTTCTCAGTAAGCTATTCTCTGCAAGCATTGAAATTATCGATAACAGATAGTTTTGTGATAAGATAATTCGTAACGGGTAGCAAGTAACAATTGTAACAACGGTGCAGCAAGGTGGCCCAATCCTTTTTATAGCAAAGGACAAGCCTGGACAAACTCTTACATAAAGAAAAGCGCTCCCGAGGACACATGGTAATTTATGTCAAGCTAGTTTTCATCATGCTCATTTGATTCGCGTTCGCTACCTTGATAATTTGATATGTGGGTGGACCGGTGCTTGGGTTCTGTCCTTACTTGGACAAGCCTCCCACTTATGATTAACCCCTCCCGCAAGCATCCGCAACTACGAAAGAAGAATTAAGATAAATCTAACCATAGCATGAAACGTGTGGATCCAAATCAGCCCCTTACGAAGCAACGCATAAATTAGGGTTTAAACTTCTGTTACTCTAGCAACCCATCATCTACTTATTACTTCCCAATGCCTTCCTCTAGGCCCAAACAATGGTGAAGTGTTATGTAGTCGACATTCACATAACACCACTAGCGGAGAGACAACATACATCTCATCAAAATATAGAACGAATACTAAATTCACGTGATTACTTATATCAAGACTTATCCCATGTCCTCAAGAACAAACGTAACTACTCACAAAACATATTCATGTTCATAATAAAAGGAGTATAAGTGATGATCAAGGATCTGAACATATAATATTCCACCAAGTAAACCAACTAGCATCAACTACAAGGAGTAATCAACACTACTAGCAACCCATAGGTACCAATCTGAGGTTTTGAGACAAAGATCAGATACAAGAGATGAACTAGGTTTTGGAGAGGAGATGGTGCTGGTGAAGATGTTGATGGAGATTGACCCCATCTCGATGAGAGGATCGTTGGTGATGACGATGGCTTCGATTTCCCCCTCCCGGAGGGAAGTTTCAGCGGTAGGATCGCCCTGCCGAAGCTCCAGATTGGTTCTGTCCAAGTTCCACCTCGAGAAGGCGGCGCTTCATCCCGAAAGGTCTCTTATGATTTTTTTTTCCTTGATGAAACCCTCCATATAGCAGAAGATGGGCACCCAGAGGGCTGCCAAGTGGGCCACAAGCTCGCTAGCCGCGGCCAGGAGGGTGGCCGCGGCCAGCAAGCTTGTGGCTCCCTGGTGGGCCTCCTGGCGTATTTCTTTCGCCCGGTATTTTTTATATATTCCAAAATAATTCTTCATAGATTTTCAGGACTTTTGGAGTTGCGCGGAATGGGTATCTCAGATTTGCTCCTTTTCCAGTCCAGAATTCCAGTTGTCGGCATTCTCCCTCTTCATGTAAACCTTGTAAAATAAGGGAGAAAAGACATATTGTACCAAAATGTGTAATAACAGTCCATAATGCAATAAATATCAATATAAAATCATGATGCGAAATGGACATATCAACTCCCCCAAGCTTAGACCTCGCTTGTCCTCAAGCGAAAGCCGAAATCAATAAATATGCCCACAGGTTTAGAGATAGAGGTGTCGATAAAAATAAAATATGGGCATGAGGGCATCATGATCATCTTTAGAACAGCAATATATATTGACATATAATTTTTTATGCTAAAGTAATAATTCATTCACAATGGCAAAGTATGAATCAAGAACTCTATTGAGAACTGACAAATTATGATCTCAGTCATGTAAGCAATTCCAATTTATCGTAATGTAGGAAAGGGTCAATATAAGAGCTTATAAAGAAAACCCACATACTCGATCATCTTTTAGTCTTTCACAATTACTAACACACACGAGGTACCTATGAGTTCGAAGTTTCAATCAGACACAGAGAAAGATAGGGGCTTATAGTGTTGCCTCCCAACTATTTACATCAAGGGTAATGTCAACAATAATAACTCATGCTCACCCACTTCCGAGTGGGTATATGTGCCTAGATCTTTCCCCAACACGTGACACTTGCCAGAAGATAAAGGCGAAAATAGCGAAGGTGATGGACATCACCACGACTCTTGCATAAAGGTAAGTACTAGAAAATAAGAGTAACAGATAGGCCCTTCGCAGAGGGAAGCAGAGGTTGTCATGCGCTTTTATAATTGGATGCACAATCTCTTAATGCAAAAGAACGTCACTTTATATTTCCCCTTGTGATAGAGAACTTTATTATGCAGTCCATCGCTTTTATTTCTTCCCTATCACAAGTTCGTATAAAGTTTATTTTACTCACACTAATAAATCACACATATTTAGAGAGCAATTTTTATTGCTTGCACCGATGACAACTTACTTGAAGGATCTTATTCTATCCTTAGGTAGGTATGGTGGACTCTCATGGCAAAACTGGGTTAATGGTGTTTGGATGCACAAGTAGTATCTCTACTTGGTGCGGAAGTTTTGGCTGATATGAGGTGGAAGCAAGCGACACATGTTGAGGGATCTATAACAATATAACTTCTATTCGGAAATAAGCAAACATAACCCATTATGTTGTCTTCCTTGTCCAACATCAACTTCTTAACATATAATATTTTAATGAGTGCTCACAATCATAAAAGATGTCCAAGATAATATATTTATATGTGAACCTCTCTTTCTTTATTACTTCCTTTTAATTGCCCCAATGACCAACAACTATGTTTGTCAACCCACAACAGGTTTCAATCAACATACTTTTTATATGTGAAGTCATCACTCCCCATAAGATTTTCATATGTACTCTTTGCTTTTATTCTACACTTCTTTCTACTTCATCTTTATCAAGATTAAGATCATACCAAGCAAGGCTCAACTCAAAAGAATTTTTTATTATATAACTCACGGACTTTCTTACATAGGAGGAATCATAAAGCAAAGACTCAAAACAAGATCACACGAAAACTTTATTCTACTAGATCAAGATATAACCAAAAGGATTGAACTAAGAAAAGATGATGAAAATAAAAACAAAAAATAAAAACAAAAGATGTGATGGTGATACGATACCGGGGCACCTCCCCCAAGTTTGGCGAAAGCCAAGGGGAGTGCCCATACCCATGTGTTTAGTTGTCTTGCTTCGCAGGTGATGATGTGGGAGTTGGTTGATGGGGTTGGAAGCCTTTCTAGTTTCCTCCTAAGCATAAAATTCTACTCCCTCAAATCGTCCACTTCCTTCTCGAGCTTCAATATCCTTTGACATAATTCTTCCTTACTCTCCTGTAGGAAACGAGAAGGGATAAATAGAACCTTGGTTTTTCTCCTTGTGTTTGGGAGGCTTGATTTCTTGAACTCCACGTGCATATCTCCTGGCTGAAGCAGGGGGCCTCTTCTTCATCCGAGATTTCTTCCTCGTACTTGCCTTCTTGTTCCTCCTCTGAGAACAATCCATAAGGTTCCAAGTCCCCATAGATCTTGGGATTGGCAAGATAATGCGATATGAAGCTCTCCCCATCAGAATCTTGGGACAACATATTGCTCTAAATCTGCTGCAGAAACAGCTCAAAAATAAAACGGGAGGTATTTTCATGATACGAGAGTCAAAAACTTTGGGAGATTATATAATGAATTTTTATCGACCCGAAGGAGCATGCCACAAGAAAACGGAGTCCGTGTGGTGCACGAGGTGGCCACAAGCCCCAGGGGCACAGCCAGGGGGTGGTCGCGTCGAGCAGGCTTGTCGCCTCCTCGTGCACTATTCGGACTATTTTAAATTTTCCTAATTTTTTGAAATATTCCAAAACAGATGAAAATTGCCATAGAAAAAGGTCTGGAGTCTTTTTGCTTACCGTACCACATACCTATTCCTTTTTGGAGTCTGAAACGTTCTGGTAAGTCTCCCTAATGTAATCCTCCAGAGTTATGGTATTGATGATATTGGTTTCAACATTTATGGGAGTACCTAAGATATAATGTTTGATTCTTTGACCATTCACCACCTTTGGGTTTGTGCCTTCGGTGTTGTTAATCTTGATGGCACCGGAACGGTATACCTCTTCGATGACGTAAGGACCTTCCCGTTTAGAGAGAAGTTTTCCTGCAAAAAATCTTAAACGAGAATTGTATAGAAAGACATGATCACCTACATTAAATTCACGCTTTTGTATCCTTCTATCATGCCATCTCTTAACCTTTTCTTTAAACAACTTAGCATTCTCGTAGGCTTGGGTTCTCCGTTCATCAAATGAGCTAATGTCAAATAACCTATTCTCACCAGCAAGTTTGAAATCATAATTGAGCTCTTTAATTGCCCAATAAGCCTTATGTTCTAGCTCTAGAGGGAAGTGACATGCTTTACCATAAACCATCTTATACGGAGACATACCCATAGGTTTTTGTAAGCAGTTCTATAAGCCCACAATGCATCATCGAGTTTCTTAGACCAATTCTTCCTAGATCTATTAACAGTTTTTTGCAAAATCAATTTAATCTCTCTATTGCTCAATTCTACTTGACCACTAGACTGAGGATGATAAGGAGATGCAACTCTATGATTAACATCATATTTAGCAAGCAACTTACGGAAAGCACATGAATAAAATGTGAACCACCATCAGTCATCAAATATCTAGGGACTCCAAATCTAGGGAAAGTAACTTCTTTAAGCATTTTAATAGAAGTGTTATGATCAATGCTACTAGTTGGAATAGCTTCTACCCACTTAGTGACATAATCAACAGCAACTAGAATATGAGTATACCCGTTAGATTGCGGAAAAGGCCCCATATAATCAAAGCCCCAAACATCAAATGGTTCGATAACAAGAGAGTAATTCATAGGCATTTCCTGATGTCTACTAATATTACCAATTCTTTGACATTCATCAAAGGATAAGTTAAACTTACGAGCATCCTTGAAGAGAGTAGGCCAATAAAACCCAGATTGTAGTACCTTGTGTGCGGTTCTATCTCCAGCGTGATGTCCTCCGTAGGCTTCGGAGTGACACTTGTGTAAGATATGTTCATGTTCATGCTCAGGTACACAACGTCTAATAATACCATCTACTCCCTTCTTTATAAAGATGTGGGTCATCCCAAAAGTAATGCCTTAGATCATAGAAGAATTTTTTTCTTTTGTTGGTATGTGAAACTAGGAGGTATAAATTTAGCAACAATGTAATTGGCGTAATCAGCATACCAAGGAGAATTATGTGAAATATTCACAACAGCTAATTATTCATCAGGAAAGCTATCATCAATAGGTAGTGGGTCACCAAGAACATTTTCTAACCTAGACAAGTTATCTGCCATAGGGTTATCGGCACCCTTTCTATCAATGATATGCAAATCAAATTCTTGTAGCAGAAGAACCCACCTAATAAGTCTAGGTTTAGCATCTTTCTTCTCCATAAGTTACTTAATAGCAACATGATCAGTGTGAACAGTTACTTTGGAATCAACAATATAAGGTCTAAACTTATCACAAGCAAACACAACTGCTAGAAATTCCTTTTCAGTAGTAGCATAGTTTCTTTAAGCACTATCTAGAGTTTTACTAGCATAATAGATAACATTTAATTTCTTATTGACTCTTTATCCTAGAACAGCACCAACAGCATAATCACTAGCATCACACATAATTTCAAAAGGTAGGTTCTAGTCGGGTGGTTGAACAGCAGCTCAGGTAATCAAGGCATTCTTAAGGATTTCAAATGCTTCTACGCAATCATCATCAAAAACAAATGGAACATCTTTTTGCAAGAGGTTTGTGAGAGGCCTAGAAATCTTAGAGAAATCTTTGATAAACCTCCTATAGAAACCAGCATGACCAAGGAAACTTCTTATACCTTTGATATCCCTAGGGCATGAAAAAATTTAATAGCATCAACTTTAGCTTTGTCAACTTCAATACCTCTTTCGGAGATCTTGTGCCCCAAGACAATACCTTCATTAACCATAAAGTGGCACTTTTCCCAATTCAAGACAAGATTAGTTTCTTCACATCTCTACAAAACTCGATCAAGGTTGCTCAAACAATCATCAAATGAAGTTCCATAAACGGAAAAATCATCGATGAAAACCTCAAGAATCTTTTCACAAAAGTCAGAGAATATAGCCATCATACATGTTTGAAAGGTAGCAGGTGCATTGCATAAACAAAAAGGCATATGTCTATAAGCAAAGGTACCGAAAGGGCAAGTAAAAGTGGTTTTTTCTTGATCCTGGCTTGATACAGGTATTTGGAAGAAACAAGAGTAACCATCTAGAAAGAAAAAATGAGTATGTTTGGATAATCTTTCTAGCATTTGATCAATAAAAGGTAAAGGGTAATGATCTTTCTTAGTAGCTTTATTTAATTTCCTAAAATCAATTACCATTCTATAACCTGTAACAATTCTTTGCGGGATCAATTCACTTTTATCATTAGGAACAACGGTAATACCTCCCTTCTTAGGGACACAATGGATGGGACTAACCCATCTACTATCAGCAACAGGATAAATTATACCTGCCTCCAGAAGCTTTAGTACTTCTTTTCTTACCACTTCTTTCATCTTAGGGTTCAATCATCGTTGGTGATCAATAACTGGTTTAGCATCAGGCTCCATATTAATTTTATGATGGCATAGAGTGGGACTAATGCCCTTAAGATCATCAAGAGTATAACCAATAGCAGCATGGTGCTTCCTCAGAGTTTTCAATAATCTCTTTTCTTCATGCTCTGAAAGGTTAGCACTAATAATAACAGAATATATCTCCTTTTCATCAACATAAGCATATTTCAACGTATCGGGTAATTGCTTGAGCTCAAAAACGGGATCACCCTTGGGTGGAGGAGGATCCCCAAGTATTTCAATAGGTAAGTTATGTTTCAAAATAGACTACTGCTCAAAGAAAATTTCATCTATTTCATTCCTCTCATTCATATGCATATCATTTTCATGGTCTAGCAAATATTGTTCTAAGGGATCAGTAGGAGGCATGGGAATAGAAGCGAGACCAATAATTTCATCTTTACTAGGCAATTCCTTGTCATGGGGTTGTCTATGAAATTTAGAGAAATTAAACTCATGAGACACATCCCCAAAGCTCACAGTAACTATGTCCTTCTCACAATCAGTCTTAGCATTAACAGTATTCAAGAAGGGTCTGCCAAATATAATGGGACAAAAATTATCTTGTGGGGAACCAAGAACAAGAAAATCAGTAGGATACTTCACTTTCCCACACAAGACTTCAATATCTCTAATAATCCCCATTGGTGCAATAATGTCTCTATTAGCAAGCTTAATATTAACATCAATATCATCTAGTTCAACTGGTGCAATATCATGCATGATTTCTTTGTATAAGGAATGTGGAATTGCACTTACACTAGCACGCATATCACATAAGCCATGATAACAATGATATGCTATTTTAACAAAAACAACATGCATGCCAACAACTGGTCTATGTTTATGCTTAGTATCAGGTCTAGCAATTCTAGCAGCTTCAACACAGAAATGAATAACATGCCCATCAATATTATCAACCAAGATATCTTTAACCATAGCAATACCAGGTTCAACTTTAATTTATTCAGGGGGTGTAGGTGTTCTAATACAACTCTTACGAACCACAATTGAAGCTTTAGCATGTTCCTTTATCCTAACAGGGAAACGTGGTTTCTCAATGTAAGCAGTAGGGATAACAGGATCAACATTGTAAGTAATAATTTTCTCTTCAACTTTAATAGGTTCCATTACTTTCACTTCAATGGGAGGATGATATTTAAACCACTTCTCCTTAGGGAGATCAACATGAGTAGCAAAAGATTCACAGAAACAAGCTACTATCTCAGAGTCAAATCCATATTTAGTGCTAAATTCACGAAAAGCATCGGTGTCCACGAAGGATTTATCACAATCAAACTTAAGGTTTATACCTGACTCCTTACCTTCATCGAGTTCCCAATCTTTAGAGTTGCGTTTAATTCTTTCCAATAAATTCCATTTGAATTCAATATCTTTCTTCATAAAAGAACCAACACAAGAAGTATCGAGCATGGATTGATCATTACGAGAAAGCCGAGCATAAAAATTCTGAATAATAATTTCCCTCGAGAGATCATGATTGGGGCATTAATATAACATTGACTTAAGCCTCCCCCAAGCTTGAGCGATTCTTTCTCCTTCACGAGGCCAAAAATTATAAATATAATTCTGATCACGATGAACTAGATGCATAGGATAGAACTTCTCATGAAATTCCATTTTCAACCGGTTGTAGCTCCATGATCCAATATCATCACATAGCCTATACCATGTCAATGCCTTCTCCTTCAAAGATAAAGGAAATACCTTGTTCTTGACGTGATCCTCAGGCAGACCTGCAAACTTAAATAATCCACAAACTTCATCCACATAGATTAGATGCAAATCAGGATGTAGTGTTCCATCTCCTGCATAAGGATTAGCTAGCCGTTTCTCTATCATACCCGAAGGAATTTCATAATAAATATTTTTAGTAGGTTTAGTAGGTTGAGCCACAACTCTTTGTGTTTCCGGTCGAGGTGAAGATACCCCGAACAAGCCCCTCAAAGTATTACTTTCCATAGTAACATGTGATAGTAAATTTCAGCACACAATATAAAAAAATTCCTTACCAAATTCCACTCACTAAAGGCGCTTCACTCCCCGGCTATGGCGCCAGAAAAGAGTCTTGATGACACACAAGTATAGGGGATATATCATAGTCCTTTCGATAAGTAAGAGTGTCAAACCCAACGAGGAGCAGAAGGAAATGACAAGCGGTTCTCAATAAGGTATTCTCTGCAAGCACTGAAATTATCGGTAATAGATAGTTTTGTGATAAGATAATTCGTTACGGGTAGCAAGTAACAATTGTAAAAATGGTGGAGCAAGGTGGCGCAATACTTTTTATAGCAAAGGACAAGCCTGGACAAACTCTTATATAAAGCAAGGCACTCCCGAGGACACATGGGAATTTATGCAAGCTAGTTTTCATCATGCTCATTTGATTCGCGTTCGCTACCTTGATAATTTGATATGTGGGTGGACCGGTGCTTGGGTGCTTTTCTTACTTGGACAAGCCTCCCAGTTATGATTAACCCCTCCTGCAAGCATCCGCAACTACGAAAGAAGAATTAAGATAAATCTAACCATAGTATGAAACATGTGGATCCAAATCAGCCCCTTACGAAGCAACGCATAAACTAGGGTTTAAGCTTCTATCACTCTAGCAACCCATCATCTACTTATTACTTCCCAATGCCTTCCTCTAGGCCCAAACAATGGTGAAGTGTTATGTAGTCGACGTTCACATAACACCACTAGAGGAGACAACATACATCTCATCAAAATATCGAACGAATACCAAATTCACATGATTACTTATAACAAGACTCATCCCATGTCCTCAGGAACAAACGTAACTACTCACAAAACATATTCATGTTCATAATTAGAGGAGTGTAAGTGATGATCAAGGATCTGAACATATAATATTCCACCAAGTAAACCAACTAGAATCAACTACAAGGAGTAATCAACACTACTAGCAACCCATGGGGTACCAATCTCAGGTTTTGAGACAAAGATCGCATACAAGAGATGAAATAAGGTTTGGAGAGGAGATGGTGCTGTGAAGATGTTGATGGAGATTGACCCCCTCTCAATGAGAGTATCGTTGGTGATGACGATGGCTTCGATTTCCCCCTCCCGGAGGGAAGTTTCACCGGCAGGATCACCCTGTCGGAGCTCTAGATTGGTTCTGCCCAAGTTCCGCCTCGAGACGGCGGCGCTTCATCCCAAAAGGTCTCTTATTATCTTTTTCCTCGACGAAACCCTCCATATAGCAGAAGATGGGCATCGGAGGGCTGCCAAGTGGGCCACAAGCTCGCTAGCCGCGGCCAGCAGGATTGTGGCTCCCTGGTGGGCCTCCTGACGTATTTCTTTCGCCCAGTATTTTTTATATATAGCAAAATAATTCTCCGTAGATTTTCAGTACTTTTGGAGTTGCGCAGAATAGGTATCTCAGATTTGCTCCTTTTCCAGTCCAGAATTCCAGCTGCCGGCATTCTCCATCTTCATGTAAACCTTGTAAAATAAGAGAGAAAAGGCATAAGTATTGTACCAAAATGTGCAATAACAGCCCATAATGCAATAAATATCAATATAAAATCATGATGTAAAATGGAAGTATCAGCGTTCCACTCACTCTGGTGACCCTCGACCTCTCCCACTCCTTCGGGCGTGCTCGTGAGCTTCTCTGGATCATGATGGTGCAGCTGGACCAGCCAAAGCTCGTCGGAAACCCAAACTCTGACAAGCTCTGTCGCCACCGTCTCTGGAGAAGAACGCCATGACGCCCTCTGTCCACCTCTGCTCAAGTTGCTGGTACATTTGTGCTTGCCATGTCTAGCTGCATCCATCCCCGTCCTCTCGGGCGGCCGTTGTGGTCTCCTCGCCCGAGAACCATCACCGGCTGAGCCGCCATCTCTGTTTCCCTCTCTCTCTCTCTCTCTCTCTCTCTCTCTCTCTCTCTCTCTTATAATCCTTCTAGAGGGGCCCCACCTTTCAGCCTCTTCTCTCTCCTCCCAAATCGGTATAAGTGGAGACATATTCTCAGAATACGCCTTCGACGTGGCCCCTCTGAAATTTTCTGTTTTTAGTTTTAATTCAAATATTTTGACTGAACTTTGACCAGCTCTAACTCCTAAACCATAAGTCCAAATGGGATGATTCTTTTTGCATTAGTTTCGTATTGAGCCCCTCTAATGGCATGAGGATTTTGAGAAATTTTCTTGATATTTAGAATTTCTAGTGCATTTAAATGTGTTATGTGACATTTTCTTTATGGTCTTTTAATTATTTTTAGAAGGATCTTGCTGCCTTGAGAAGGACCAGGAGTTTTGTGACCCTCCGTTGAACTAAGGCAAGCTACAACAACATTTGCAAGGACGGAATTGCAATATCTATGATTTTATTTGAACTAAATCAATTTTCTTGCATGCTTTTAAATTAATAATTACATTTGATGCTAGTAGTTTTCTTTCTGTTAAGTTGATATAATGATATGCATTTGATATTGGTAGCCTAGACAGTAGTGTTACCTTATATGATCATGGTTATGTTCATAGCATCGGTATTATGGTCATTTTGCATGCGCATTTCATGGCATCATATGCTTCGTCTTATTTTGATTGAAGTATTTAAACTTGATTAACACCTAACTCAAACATGTTGTGGATCGAGTCATGGTGCCACCAAATCGAGCTTCCCAGTGCAACCACATTTGTCTTTATGGGAAGACCTAGTCCGATTTATCGTCATGCCTCTCGCCGGTGCCTCCAACAAGGGAAGGTTTAGCGCTTGCGCTACCCTGGCCCGATAGGCAGGCATAGCCTTGTGTGCCCATGAGTTGTATGGTACCATTGTCCCCGTTTTGGACCATTTTGTTTTGCCATGACGGTGGTTGTTGGATGATCGGAGTGACATTGAGGCCACCCATGACTTAGCCCAAAGGGGAGTTGGTCGGAGCGGCCGGGAGAGTGTCATGCGGTAAGCTGGTTTTGTCCGAATGCCGTTGGTCCACCCGAATGGGAGTGGGAGGCCATGGGTTCTGTGGTGTGGGTACAATGTGCTAACCTCTACAAAGTCTATAATCTATTGATAGCCATGCCCACAGATAAGGGCCAAGTTCGTAGTAGGTTACACCGTTGGTCAACAGAAATAATTAACTTGCACACTAATGATAGTATCTTGTCACATGGTTTGACTAATGATCTGGTGATGATCATTGAGTCATATGTTTACATGATCCGATGGTGATCGCCATGGTGTTGACACAGAACTGGTTATGAGGTAACCAAGATGGTAAGTCGGGCTGAGAGACCGAATGGTTCAGTGCACATTTTTCACAGCATGATCTTGCATTGTTAACTTGTTATCATATTATTGTTTTTCATAGTTTCTATGCTTTTTGTGAGCTTGCGAGTACATTCAAAGTACTCACCTGGCGTGTCATGCTAGTTTCAGGAGAAGTTGTACTCGGAGTCGAAGTTGCTTCATGCATCGCAGTCTAGGCCCTGTCCACATTAGTGTCCCTATGAGATGGAGTCCCTCCACATCGTCGTTCCGCTACTGCGTAGTCTTTTCGTTTCCATTGAGGCCCCTGTCATGTCTACTAAATAATGTACATAAGTGCAGTCGCACCGTGTGTGCCGCTGAGCCTCACTACCTTATGTATCATCAAACCCATGCTCATGTATGAGATCAATTAAGCGGTTGCTTTTCTATACCAAGTTGTTGTGTGTTGCCAAAAGACACGATCTCTGGGCTGGCAATGCAAGGTAAACCGGTTGCTCTGAGCCGGGGTGCCACAACGCTTGGTATTAGAGCCGCGCTGACTGTAGGACGCCCTAGACAGCCGACGCGTTAGACTAGCGATAGATAGCATCCAGGAGTATCCATCTGCACTTGGTTGTTGCATGTCATGCATTTAGGTTATTTTTTTCTGCTAACTCCCCTATGGTTGTGAGTGTAGATCGCCCCTGTTGCGTACCCGTACCAGCCCGAGCCGGCACCAACTACATTTCCTCACCTACTGCGTAATGTGTGGCATTGTCTCTATCTAGATGGTGACGATCCGTGCACCAGGTGTACTGGAAGCAGCTGGCAGATGGGGTGTATGAGTACCATGCGGAGGTCATCCTGCACAGCAGTACTTTGACTCGCACCTACACTCGTTCTTCCCTAACTAGGCAGTCTAGTCCACTGCATTTGAGGCTCACGTTGATCTATGCTACAAAGAGGTTCAGATGCAGACCCACCCAGGTTTTCACTTCTACTCGTCCATGTTCGATGATGGACGTCTCCGTTTCCCTTACGTTGATCCGGTGTGCGATCGTTCATCCAACCACCTCTCTCCCTACATTATAGCCGGGAACCTTCTGATTTCCAGTCTAGCCCGGGAGTTGACCCATACCAGGGCAGCTCTAGCTACCGCTAGGTTCACCATAGATCCTTCTTCGTTTGTTTTCACACCACTCGTGCCTGCCGTAACCATTCCTCCACCCACCCCAGGTACTCCGCAAAGTAACTTAGACACCTCAACGGTGAATCCACATGAGTTTGTTGCCGATTGGACCTTAATTCTCACTAGTCCTGCAGCCCCTATGCTTCAGACTCATCCCCATCTGCCCTAGAGGGAGATCCCTCTAGGCAGCGTCGTTGTGTTTCCTTTGCCCTGGAGGTTTCTGTTAATGTTGTCAGTTCCGACTCAGAGTCCGAGTCCGAGAAGACCCCAGCAGGACCTTCAGCGTGCCAGTGTCATTGCTTCATCGAGTAGGTGAGTTTGTTGTAATGTTTATATGTACGAGTGTAGTTGTACTACTATGATGCTTTTATTTCCTGTATGATGTGGAGGTTATGTATAATTGTGTTGGAACTTCTAATTTGCCTTGGTTTTCATTGCCTTTTCTTGGTTTTGTCATTCACCTTTTATTTCCCTTATGGATGTTGCTCATATCAATGCTTCATATTGGGATGACAAGGTGTGGCAGCAGCAGTCATGGTGGCGACGATATTCTAGTTCGTCGGTCCGCCAGACAGGCAAGGCACTCACCTGAACCCTATCAACCCCCACCTCCTCCACCGCAGCCACCGACAACTAAGCAGATCATGTGAATGTTTGAAGAAAAGGGAAATCAAGATTTACTCAAAATTTTGAAGAGTATGCAGGATATGGTGGGACAGAATTCTACTCATAATGACAATCGTTCCAAGCTGTCAAATTTTCAGAGGACCAAGCCTCCTAGTTTCAGTCAGGTTGTTGATCCCATGGAAGCCGATGACTGGCTAAGAACTATTGAGAAGAAAATGGAAATTGCTCGAACAAAAGAAGTTGACAAGGTTCCATTCGCCACCCACTACCTCGAAGGACCCGTCGCCATATGGTGGGACAACACTAAAGCCATGTGGCCGGCTAACGATGAAGTTACTTGGGATAAATTTAAGGACAAGTTTCGCAAGTATCATATTCCAGCATGGATCATGAAGGTCAAACAACAGTAATTCCTAGATCTTACCCAAGGGAATCTGCTAGTCGGTGAATATTTAAACAAGTTCAATCAGTTGGCTCGATATTCTCTTCATGATGTGGCTACTGAAGAAAGGAAGATAGACTGATTCCTTGGAGGACTCAATTAGGCACTCAAATGCACCCTCGTCATGTTGGATTTCTCGAGTTTCCAAACCCTGGTGAATAAGGCTCTCATCGCAGAAAGGGAGCACAAGCTCATCCATGATCACAAGAGTTCTTATGAGGACCGCAAGTGGAAGTTTGAACCTAGAAAGATGGGCAGATTCCAGAAGGCCCATACCTGGCAACAACCTTAGTTTGAGTTCAAGCCAACATGGTAGTAGAGTGCCAACAAGACTGAGAATCAAGTCAAGAACATCGTGACGAAACCAGTGCGAGAAGACTGCCAGCGCAGCAATGCATGTTTCACTTGTGGTCAGACTGGACATTATGCAAGGCAATGTCCCAAGAACGGCAAACCAACCACCACCCTCAAGCCAAAATTCAACAATGTGGGATCCTTCCCAGCTCGGAAGCTCATTCAAGGGCAAGTGCATCATCTCTCCACCGAAGAAGCCCAAGAAAACCCAAAAGTGGTCATTGGTATGTTTCCTGTTAATAACATAACTGCAACATTTTTATTCACCTTTGGGGCTTCCCATTCTTTTATTTCGTGGAGTTTTGTTGCCCAAAATAAGTTTTCTTGCTCTCTTCTTGAGAAATCCATGGTGATGCAATCCCCGGGATCCATGCTTAAAACTAACTTGGTGTGTCGTGGCTTGGAGATAAACATCAACAGAGTTATATTTCCCACCACCTTGGTATCTATTGAATCTACAAAGCTAGATGTCATTCTGGGAATGGACTGGCATACAAGACATCAAGTTTGTATCAACTGTGCAACCCGGGAAGTTACACTGGTCAATCCGGCAGGACAAGCAACACAGTTTATAGCCCATCGGACCATTCCAAGAAAGGATATGATCTATACAGCTATCGCCTCAGATATGGAGATGATTCCGTTGGTTAGCAAATTTCCAGATGTATTCCCTGAAGAATTGCCAGGAATGCCACCAGATCGTGAGCTTGAATTCTCAATCGATCTTGTGCCCTGGGCCGCACCACTTTACAAGAAGTATTACCGGATGCCATCATCCGAGTTAGTGGCGCTGAAAGCACAATTGGATGAAATGCTCAAGAAGGGATACATATGCCCAAGCTCCTTTCCATGGGGATCTCCAGCCATATTTGTGGGCAAGAAGGATGGTAGCCTTCGGATGTGTGTGGACTACCGTCAGGTCAATGATGTTACCATCAAGAACAAATACCCGCTCCCTAGAATTGATGATTTGTTCAATCAACTGAGTGGAGCACAAATATTCTCCAAGGTTGATTTGAGGACTGGGTACCACCAACTCAAGATCAAGAAAGAAGACATTCCCAAGACAGCCTTCACTACTCGATATGGGTTGTATGAATACATGGTCATGTCATTTGGCCTGACAAATGCCCCCGCTTTCTTCATGCATATGCTGAACAAAGTATCCATGGACTTCTTGGAAAAAATGTGGTGGTATTCATTGATGATATCCTCATATACTCCAAGGGAGAAGAAGAACACAAGCAACATCTTCAGGCAGTATTGCAAAGGCTTCATGACCATCAACTCTATGTCAAGTTCAGCAAGTGTGAATTCTGGCTCAAGCAAGTTGGATTCTTGGGGCATATCCTCTCAGCAAAAGGAGTAGATGTGGACCCAAGCAAGGTCGCAGGAGTGCTGGACTGGCAAGCACCCACAACGGTGACAGAGATTCGAAGTTTCTTAGGGCTCGCTGGTTATTACCGCCGATTCATTGAAGGTTTTTCCAAGATTGCGAAGGACATGAGAGAATTTCTCAAGAAGAATCAGAAGTTCGAATGGCCTGAAGACTGTGAAAAGAGCTTCATCGAATTGAAGAGTCGGTTAACCACCGCACCGGTGTTGACGCTTCTAGATATCTATCGAAGCTTTGACGTATATTGTGACGCATGCAGAAGGGGCATCGGATGTGTACTCATGCAAGATGGCAAGGTTGTGGCTTATGCATCAGATATCTACGACCTCACAAAGAAAATTATCCCACTCATGATTTGGAATTCGCAGACGTCGTGCATGCTTTGAAGATATGGAGGCATTACCTAATTGGGAAGAGGTGTCAAATCTACACCGACCACAAGAGTCTCAAGTACATATTCACACAACCAGACTTGAAGCTTCGGCAAAGAAGATGGATGGAATTGGTCAAAGATTATGATGTCAGCATCAACTATCATCCGGGGAAAGCTAATGTGGTTGTTGAATCCGGGGAAAGCTATCATCCGGGGAACGCCGTTGGTCCACCCGAATGGGAGTGCGAAGCTGTGGGTTCTGTGGTGTCGGTAAAGTGTGCTAACCTCTACAGAGTGTATAACCTATCGATAGTCATGCCTGCGGATAAGGGCCAAGTTCGTAGTAGGTCACACCGTGGGTCAACAAAAATAATTAACCTGCACACTAATGATAGTATCTTGGCACATGGTTTGACTAATTATCTGGTGATGATCATTGAGTCGTATGTCTTTGTGATCCGATGGTGATCACCATGCTGTTGACATGGAACTGGTTACGAGGTAACCAAGATGGTAAGTCGGGCTGAGAGACCGAATGGTTCAGTGCACATTTTTCACAGCATGATCTTGCATTGTTAACTTGATTAATTATCATGTTATTGTCTGTCATAATTGTTATGCTTGTCATGAGCTTGCGAGTACATTCACATTACTCACCTGGTGTGTCATGCCAGTTTCAAGAGAAGTTGTACTCGAAGTCGAAGTTGCTTTGTGTGTCGCAGTCTAGGCCGTGTCCACATTAGTGTCCCTGTTAGATGGAGTCCCTCCACATCATCGTTCCGTTTTTGTGTAGTCTTCTTGTTGCCATTGAGGCCCCTGTCATGTCTACTAAATAATGTACATAAGTGCAGTTGCACCGTGTGTGCCACTGGGCCTTGCTACCTTATGTATCATCAGACCTATGCTCTTGTATGAGATCAATAAAGTGGTTGCTTTTTCTGTACCAAGTTGTTGTGTGTTTCTATAAGACATGATCTTTGGGCTGGCAATGTAAGGTAAACCGGTTGCTCTGAGCCGGGGTGCCACATGCTACACATGCCTATGCTGGTTCGGATAAATTCCGGAGGAAGGTTTTTGTATCGGGTAGACGTGACCGTGGGACTGATATCTCATTGTGACGAGGATGGTCAGTGCAGGTGTCGGGGCATGATGGGTAGTGACTTGTTGGATACCATTCAGAAAATAGATTATGCTAACCGTTGTAGGAAAAACTTAAACCTCTTTAGTCGACCATAGATCGAGTCTTGTTTCGGTAACCCCCATACTTGTTTTCGTACTACCACTTGTCCCTTCCACAACTAGGGTATGCTTCAGTAGGTTGTCAACCCCTTTATTGGCACACACACGCATCATACAGAGAGGCCATGGTGGAAGATATCAGAGGCAACTGGTAGGCATGCCACCTGGTCTAGGACATGGGTGTTCCTGTTGGACCGAGGGGTAGCGCCCCTGTTTGTGCGCGTTAGAAATATTGTGATCCCATGTTAATCTCGATTGTAGTCTCGTCACTTAGAGTTTTACTTAATGATTGCCGTGGGTAATTCCAAGCATCGAAAAGTTAAGTCGGTGTGTGCGGGTTAGGTGTGTTTTCAACTCAAAGACCGTAAATGGAATTAGTCAATGTCTTGGGTTGACTAAAGAAATCTGTTACTCGTAGGTAAAGAGTACAACCTCTATAGAGTATAATATCTATTCGAATAGTCATGTATGCGGTTAATGACTACAGTCTGGGAAGGGTCAAGTGTTGGTCTTAGTGTCGGTCTTCGCAAGAATCTTAGATATTAGAATATTGATCATGAGTTGTGGCGGATGATATCTATGATTAATATTGTTATGGACTAACTGTTTCTATTATATGAATTGTTGAGTATCACCTGGGATGGTTCTACCTCCTGGATCCTCATGTTATTATTTCAATATAAGCCCTTTATGTGGCGTCGCTTCAGACGCCCGACTATCGTACTCATGTTATTATTATTGATATAAGCTCTTTATGCAGTGTCGCCTCAGATGCCTGACTACGGCAACTTATGTTATTAATTTTCAGTATAAGCCCTTTATGTGGCGTCGCTCCATACGCCCGACTGTGGTAAACTGTTAATATTTTTATGTTGGGTTCTTTGGGGATGGTTCTACCTCCACAAACCCATCTTTAAATTTTATAAATAATCTGATGACTTATACTTATCTAATCTTTATGTGCGAATATATCATTTGCATACTGCATTCATAAATTGACCTCATGACTATGTTGGATTAAATTAAAGTTTTACTGCATGTATACACCTGCTTTATTATATCTGTTTTCATGATATTTGCGAGTACATTTAAACGTACTCGCTGGCTTGTCCCTGGCTATTGTCTTGGCCAGATCGTGTATTCGAAAATGAGCATTATGATGATAACCCTATAACCTAACATCAAAGATAGCAGCCACGCGAGATACGAGTTATCCAGGTCAGTTGTTCTTGTGGGAATGGAGTCCCATAGACGCTGGAGATCCACGAGTCGCTTCCGCCACCAACCACTAAACATGTTTGTAGTACTCCGTAGACCTTCATCGTCTTGTACTCATTTTTTTTGTAATTTCTTGGAATTTTGTATCAAGGAAGTGTCCACCAACGATCAGTAATACTGGGCTGGTGATGACACAAGGGTCATTTGCTGGAATTATATGTTCCGTAAAACCGTCCCTGATAGTTGGCTTCGCACAAACACGTGGCCTCACTCTGATATATTTTTACTCCATAAATTCACATATATTCCATAAAAAATCCTCGTAAAGTTTTCGGTCATTTGGAGTCTAGTGAATTTTCAACCTTTTTTTTGGTTTTCAGGTCCAGAAATCTCGTTTCCAGGAATTTTCCTCTTTGTGATGTACCTTGTAAATTCAAAAAGAAAAGGTATAAGAATTGTATCATAAAGTGAAATAATGACCAAAAATGATATAAATATTAATAAGAAATCATGATGCAAAATCGATGTATCATCTCCCCCAAGCTTAGACCCGGTTTGTCCTCAAGCGAAAGCTGAACTCGATAATAATTATCACATAATTTGAGAGAGGTGTTGATAAAAATAGAATACGGATATGAGAGAATTATGAATATTAACATAGCAGCAAGTTTTTCATCATATGACTTCTCATAAACGAGTAACAATCTATCCACAACATTGAAGTGTGAAGCATATACTTTATTGACAATCAACAAACTATGTTCTTAGTCATTGAGACAATCACAATTCATAATATTTCTGAGAAGGGTCTATGTAAGAGATTTCATTTTAGCAAGTTCGCATACTCAGCTATCATTTAGTCTTCTATGATTGCTGACACTCATTGCATTCTTTTGGAGCTAATGTTTCCATCCAACGCATAGGAAGATAGGGGCTTTATTGTTTTCGCCACCCAATTATATATATATATATATATATATATATATATATATATATATATATATATATAGGGTCGCACTATTCGTCGCCTGGGTGAGGAATAGTTATTCTTCACCCCCTCTCTATTTTGACATCCATGCACCGTAATTTTACGTTGTATAAATTTTACGTTGTTTCATATGTAATAAGAGACCGTAAGAAAACATAAAATCAACATAAAAATATTTCATGTCACATAAATTTATAAACATAAAAACATAGTGTAAAATATACATAAAATGCAAATTTTCTGGTCTCATCACGTGTATTTTTGTTTTCTTATATCAAATTTTACATGATTAATATAAATGTAACTATTTGTATTCCAAACGTAATTTATTTATGAAACGCTCGTAAGATTACCTCGGGTGAAGAATAACTTATTGTGCACCCTTATATATATATAGAGAGAGAGATCTTTCCCCAATAAAGATGCTTGCTAACTAAAGAATGAATAGGTTGGAATAGGAATAAACATTTATTGACTCTTGCATGAAAGCAAATACTGAAAAGTAAATTCATAAAAGTAAGAGATAGACCCTTCGCAGAGGGAAGCAGAAGTTGACATGCGCCTTTTTATTTTTGAATATGCAAACTCTTAATGTAAAGAAACGTCACTTTATATTGCCCCTTATGATAGCAACATTTATTATGCAGTTTATCGTTTTTATTTCTTTGCCATCACAAGATCGTATAAAGCTTATTTTCCCTTACAATAAAAAATCATACATATTGAGCAATTTTTTATTGCTTTATGCACCGATAACAACTTACTTGAAGGATCTTATTCAATCCATAGGTAGATATGGTGGACTCTCATGGCAAGAAACTGGGTTTAAGGGTTATGAATGCATAAGTAGTATCTCTACTTAGTGTGAAATCTTTGGCTAGCAAAGATCCTAAGAAAGCATCACATGTTAAAGGATTCATGACAATATAACTTAAACAAACATAACTCATTATGTTGTCTTCCTTGTCTAACATCAACAATGCGATCATTATATAATATTTGATGAGGGCTCACAATCATAGAGGATGTTCAAGATAATATATTTGTATGTAAATTCCCTTTCCTCTATTATAATCATAGAAGAAGAAGAAGAATCTGAACTAGACCAAACATTTGCACACCTGCACTCAATCGAGCAGCACGCGTGCATTTCATCAAACAACAAGCAGAGGAGGCATGTACTAACCTGAATGCCAAGGACACAAGGACCCTCTGTTGGAAGCGGGCGACAACGCGGAGGCGAAACAAACTGCGCAGGAACGAACCGAATCCAAGCAAGCAAAATTAGCAAGGCGAAGCAAAAAACGGAGGAGAAGAACCCTTCAAGAAAACGAGGGTCATCGTCATCTCAAGTTCTCAACAGACCGTAGTACAGCCGAAGGAGGCGAGACGACGAGGAGAGGGCGCAGCAATGTGGAGAGGAGGAAGAGAGCGGCCGGACAAACGAAGGGAGTAGAGACTGTGAAGCAAAAGCAGAAGGAAAGAGAAACGCTGGAGGGGGAAACGAGTCTCTCTCCATCGCACAGATATATATAGAGGATGGGCCCATCCACCCAGCCGCCGCTGTCGTTATCACAAACTGTTCGTTGGCATTATCATCACGTCGGTTAACGTCATGACTGTGTGAATTGCTTGATGTAGAGTTCGGAGGGTAATCCTCTTTTTTGAACAAAAAATCACATCAGTTGTCGTTGTTCTTAATTTCAGAATTCATTGAACATGAGGTGCAATAATCCACACTAGTTTGAGGAGGAGAGATAGGATTCATGTTCAAATTGGATTGATACACCATGTCATTGCTCTGATTGACAAAAAATTCAGCCTTAGTAACATTGTTCTGATTGAAAAAAAAATCATCCTGACGAACATTCTCATCATTAGAGCTAGCACCAAAACATTGGTCAAGAATGGACGATCGGTTGCCATCAAGAAGGGCATTAGAAGTTTCACGGTTTGCACCAGAAACCGGAGAAGATATTGTATCTAAACATGAATTGAGGTTGGCCTCCTTAATTCTGACATCAATGTCCATCCCATCATCAATGTTGATCGCATCATTTTTCAAGGCAGTCACTCCACGAGCAATTTGATCCACAACAGGTTTATCATATTCAAAGCTAGTAGGATTCAGCACATCGCCAAACTTGAAAGCTATCTTGCTATCATCTACCTCTGCTGATGAGATCAGGCTCATCCAAGTAGGCAGAAGTGGATTGTTTTCCACCTGGTGATTAAAACCAGTTTCTCCAGGAAAACCACATAATTTGCGGTCCAGCATATCACAGTGCTCAGGAACTTGTTTTGGCATCCTTGCTGCAATGCACGACCAGTATGCGAACATATCAGGCAGGATTAGACACCCACCTACCTTCCACCACTCAAGTCTAATTTCTCACGAAACTATCTAAAACGCCAGCTCCAGCAAGTTTCATTCCTGCCATTCTACAAATATCAATTCCACCATTTCATTGAGCGTGCACTGCGGCCTAATAATGGCAAATGCTCTCGCATCCCCTTGTTTCTGAAGCTGCCACCTAGTAAGACTGTAAGAATGACAAATGAGTCAAATCCTTAGCGATCCTTGCCCTGAAAGTTCTTCCTCGCAGCCAGCCACCTCTCATCAAAGGAATCAGTTACGTCTGGGCATGGTACATTTGATCCTTAACTCGGAAAAAGCACATGTGCCAAGCTTCCCTCGCGTGTGCGTGCACGCACACACATTGCACAAGAATATCGTCCACCGAATCCTTCCCTTGATGGCAAACCTCATCCTGCAACTGCAAGCCTACGTTGAACCGCAAGCCAAGTACAAAATCTTGCACTTAAGGCCCTGCTTGGAATGGGTGTAAATTTCTACACCTGTATTTATTTTACAGATGTAAATTACCGATCATAGCTAATTTTCCGTCTGGAAACAAAACGACCGGTCCAGGCATGTATCCTAAATCGGCCGAACACGATCCAAAAATGGTAAACCAAACGGGGCATGAAAGGTGACCAGCACTTCCACATGCACTGAGCAGCGAATTCCGGAGCACCTGGGAAACTGACCCAACCCTGGCAAAGCAGGCGATACACCGAGCTTGGAGAGTGGAGGAGCATGGCCAATGAAACGAATCATGCGCCTCTCAGGCTCAATCTGGACATCAGCATTTAAAAATGTCGCGAATTACGTTGCTACATAGCCAAATCAGTCGACGGCCGAAAACAGTGTCCTTTAAACATAGCCAAACCGGTCAACGTAACCACCACACACACACTAGAATTTGCTAGCTCTGATTCCAGTCTACCCTACATGATCCCGGCAAGAAGGAAAAAAAAAGATCGGACTACATATGATGAAAACAGCAGCAGGCATCGAATGCTAAAGCGATGAACCATTGTTGAGTATGCTAAGATGACCGGATGTCTTGTCCTTGCACGTGGGGCAAATGAAGCCAACAGAGTCGTTCTGCTGCTCGGCCGTGCCAAAATGCTGGAAACTTGTGTTGCACCACACACATACGGATTGGAGCACGCCAACCATCTTGGACAGGTCCCAACCTAACTGGACCGGAGGGCAGCTTCCGAACTGCGGTGCATAACCCAGCATCAACGTTGGCTCATAGCCTAGCATCAGTGTCGGCTCGGGCACGGGCACAGGCACAGGCATGGGATTGTGTCTGCCCATGTTCCCGAACTGCGGAGCTCCAGCTGAGGCCATCCGAAGGTGCTCCTCAAAACTAGGATATATTTGCTGCTTCTGTGCACCAAATCCAAGTTGCAAATCACACTGTAGAAAATATATTACCAGAGTCAACACGCAGATGGGTAAAACACATAATGGATAACGGTGTGTACTGCTGCTATATTTAAGAGAATGTTCATGACAAAGCATACGATGGTTATAGGCTTATAGCAGCAATTACATCTGTTCAGCCATTGCAATAGATACGCCAACATGCTACATTGTGTGACATTGACTTCACATTTACATGTTTTCAGTTAACAATCAAAAAACTGTATTTCTTTCTTCCTTCAATAGTTGCACATTTTAGTGACTGCTGATTGAAGTTCAACTGAAACATTTTTTGTCTATTGCATGATATGAAAGAATATATATACCCATTGAAGATTTATAAGTAAGCATTATATACCAATTGACTTGATATTGCATTATATATGCAGAAACAGCATGTGAGGATACCCAGTCAAATTTACCTGATCTTGAATAAGTCTGCTCATCGGACCACCTTCAACGGAACGAACCAAAGAGGTCAAGCTACCAAAATTGGTGTGCATGGACATAAAATCATCGACACTCCCACCTGTACCCGCCGCAGGGAGTGAGTCAATGGCAGGATCGCCACCATTGTACTGAGTTTCCAGGTCGCTGTCAGATCTTTCCAGAGCCTCAAGCATGGAACCCTTGATATCAAAATCAAGTTCATTTGGTTCACTGCGACTGGTGGAGCCACTTACAAAAGAACTCCTCATACCATGGAAATCAATTCCATCAGTTGCAGTACCACCAGTCAGCGTATTTAGATCAGATATTGAATAGCAGCTTGAGAAATCAGTCTTCATATTCATAGCATTATTCAGCTGAGCAAAGCTAGTTTCTGCCATAGCACCAGTAAAGATGTCATTGTTGTAAGCTTCAGCATCAAAACCTGGTTCATTACTTGATATGTTCCGTGAGTTCACAAACTGTTCCTTGGCATTATCATCACGTCGGTTGTCGTTGTTCTTAATTTCAGAATTCATTGAGCAGGAAGTGAAATAATCCACACTAATTTGAGGAGGAGAGATAGGATTCATGTTCAAATTGGATTGATACACCATGTCATTGCTCTGGTTGACAAAAATTTCAGCCTTAGAAACGTTGTTCCGATTGACAAAACTTTCATCCTGACAAACATTGTCATCATTAGAGCTAGCACCAAAGCATTGGGCAAGAATGGACGATCGATTGCCATCATGAAGGGCATTGGAAGTTTCACAGTTTGCACCAGAAACAGGAGAAGATATTGTATCTAGACATGAATTAAGGTTGACCTCCTTTATTCTGACATCAATGTTCATCCCATCGTCAATGTTGATCGCGTCATTTTTCAAGGCAGTCACTCCACGATCAATTTGATCCACAACAGGTTTGTCATATTCAGAGCTAGTAGGATTCAGCACATCGCCAAACTTGCAAGCTATCTTGCTGTCATCTACCTCCATGCTGTTGGAACTAAGATCAGGCTCATCCAAGTTGGCAGACAATGGATTGTTTTCCACCTGGTGATTAAAACCAGTTTCTCCAGGAAAACCTCCAAATTTGCGATCCAGCATATCACAGTGCTCAGGAACTTGTTTTGGCAGTGTTATATCAGCACTGTCCATTGGATCATCTGCGCTTTTTCTTTCACCTGGAGCATCTGTAGTACATGGAACATCCTGAGGTATCTTAGAGATTTCATGAGACCTGTCAAAACTTCGGGAGCAATCTGCGATGGAAAATTCCAAATCTTTTGAGCTGTCATGCTCATGAACTTCTGGTTCAGGAGACTTGCAAGTGCTAAGGTTGCTTGCAACATCAAAGGCAAGAGTCTCTTCAGCTATATGACATGCTCCATCATGGATTTCATGGTCACCAGAATTATCAACATGTTCCTTTTGATGCCCAGCGAAAGGCTCTGTAGCAGAAAGTTCTTTTTCCTGTTGAGGCAAACCAGTAGTATCCTGAGGAAGGCCCTCTTGATGCCCAGAGACAGGCTCTCTGGCAGAAGGTTCTTCTTCCTGTTCAGGTAAGGTAGTTATCTCTTGCAACCCACATGGCGCTGCAGCCAAGGATAGTTGAGCACCTACATCTCCTGAAGAAGCTCCGTCAAACAGTTCTGCTGGACTCTGACCTTGACTTTTAACATCAGCTACACCATGGCCAAAATAGCCAGGTTTATCTTCAGAGGTCCTCTGACTTTCCTGAGTCTCAAGCTTTTCATCTTTACCGACTCCAGGGCCAATAGATTTATCAACCTTGCGCCTTTTAGCTTTCCTTTGATGAAAGGACAACTGATGCTGCACATAGGCACTCTGGTCCTCAAAAGTCAATTTGCATTTTTTGCACTCTTTCCTGACTGCTTCTATCGAAGCTTCATCTTTAAAAGGTTTTTCTCTCTGTCCCTGAGAATCACCATTGTGAAAGGATAATGTAACAGAAGTGGCTGACACTGCACTTTGCATGTCCCCAGTTGAATCATTTTGCTGGTGAAGACCTACAGTCTAATTAAACATTTCATGAAGTTAAACAATGGAAATTAAAGTGCAGACTGCAAAGATAAGGTGCATACTGAGAAAAAACTCACATTAACAGCACTCAAGTCACGAACTCCCACATCGTTGTTCTGAACAGTAGTTGGCTTTGCCTCCACATATCCAAGAAGTGACATGAAATAGGAAGAAACTTCTCTGCAAGTAGCAAACTGATGTCCCCTGGGGCTGGAAAGTATGGTATGCACAATTAGCTAAGGCAATAATGGGAAATCAACATGAAAAACACAATTTGCTACTTGATTAGATGAAACAAATATCACAAACTACGTAGCAAGCCCCACAGAGAATATAAACACTGCACAGACAGGCTACAGTGCTACACTGCTCTAATAAAGAGGTACCATCTTGGTTAGGATCTTCATTTAACAAGTAGAAATTTAACATGGATCTTTTTCTCCAAAAACACAACTTATGCAAAGCATAATGACAGTGGTAATAAATCTGAGTTCGTGGTATACAAAAAAAAGAAGAAGTATACATATATTGGTGCATGTCTAATAAAAACACCCACGGAGAAGGGTGTGTAAAAAAAGAACTGCCATACCACCATTCAAGAAAAAGTGGAATCACTTAAGACGACTGGGATAATCAGAAATTACTTCTCAGTATCAAGATGGTATGTGCATAATATGGGTACTCACCCTTGATCAGCAAGCCATGTTGCCATCAAGGTTCTGAGGGCTAGTTGAAGAAGAGGGATTAGAGAATTTATTTATTCTTTTTGCTCCAAAGGCGGCAATGATTAGCGTTATGTACAAGACACTGTAAGGACTAAGAAGGTTGGAAAGAAAGAAATAGTTCGAACATGAAGAGACTTGAATCAAATTACCTCATATGTATAATTCTTCCTTAGGCTAAGTATGATTTTGGGGTTAAGACTTGGGTTAGAGCTTACCACCCCCCACCCCCCACCCCACCCCAAAAAAAACACTCTTGGATTTAGGGAGGGTTATGTTAACCTGGCTAGATCCTTTTAGCACTCTTAACACAGGACTAAACTATCCCTCTACAATTAACTCTTCGAGGTTCTATTTTTCAGCTACTAACCAAGTTAATCTGGCTAATATTGCTAAAAAGAAATTTGAGGAACTGTTGAGCTTGTGCATGCAAGCATGACTGGAAAAGGATTTGTGGCTTGCAAGGTTCATATAACCAGACCACAGTACATGTCAAACCAAAATAAAGTAGGTACGAGGCGTCTTTGATTTTACATTAAATGAATAAATCAAGCAAACAGATAAAAGCAATGCCTGAACCCTAGGACTAAAACAAGTATTAAAAAAACATTTTTCTGTTACTTTAGAAACGGAAATCCTATAGTTCTTATCAGGACAATTTATAGTTTGGAAGTATCACGTATATGCCAGACATGGAAATTGGCAGAGGCATCAGGTAGCCAGCCAAACATGCGGTTAGGCATGCACTTTCAGTTGACACTCGCTACCAGACGACAAAGAATACCTGGATTGAGCATTATATACACAAAAAAGGAGACAGAAAGAATGAAACCAAATAGGACCAACAAACTGATGGTTAGATTACAAATTTGTACTAGGTATGCATTCAATACAATCAGAGGCGCTTATAAGGAAACAAACAGGAGCAGTATGTATGCAAGTATTACCAAAAGACAATAAAAAATTAGATGCCAGACATCTTGAATAACACCCTGCAAATGCTACTCCAACTAAAATAAAAATAAGATGGACTTATACAGCCAGAAACCCCATTTTCCTGATGCATATGTTTCTAATATGTATTCTAATGCAGTTATGCTTGATCTGGTTACTGAAATCAGTATCGTTGACTTCTTAGAAGATATTTCTTTTCATACTATAAAACTCATTTCTCTACAATATAAATATGAGAAGGAATCATGATCCTTGTGAGAGGCACTGCATCCATTCACAGGGCATCACATTTGGATCATAAAACCTGAATCATTTGTGCCTAGAAGGTTATAATAACACCTATCAAGTATCAACCATCATCCACTATCACTAGAATCAGAACAAACTATACAAATCGAGCAGAACAAACCTAACATAGCGGCGGCAATTGATCCAGGCAGCACGCTCCTTCCGCTTAATCCCAAGGATTAGCTTCCACCCGCAGGGCAGGTGGTCACCGAATATGGCTGCGTCCACAAACTTCCTCCGACGCCTCCGACTCCCCCACTGCCCCTCCAACTCATTCATGAAACCCAGCAGCTCGGATTCCAGAGCCAGTCCTGCAGTCCGATTCCGTATCTCCTCCCCATACGGATCCACTAACTCCGCGAGTCTGGCCAAATCAACAGCCACCCCCTTCGGGTTCGTCAACTCCCGGTCTGGGTCCGGGAGCTGCTGGATCGGCACGGAGGCCACGGGGGGTGCGGGCACCGGTATCGTGGGTGCGGGTACGGATATCGGGGGTAGCTGTTGGAGTGGAATCGGCGGTGGTGGTGGCAGATAGGAGGGGTCGTCGCGCGCAAAGAGCTGCTGGAGGTGGAACACGATGAGGCGGTTCTCGGAATCCTCCTCGGTGGGGGCGGCGACGGCAGAGGAGGAGGCGGTGCTAGGGGTGAGATTGTGGGAGAGATTGGTGGCGGCGCGGCGGCGGGAGAAGGTCTGCTTGCGGGAGCCGGCACTCTCGTTGAAGACGGCCCGATCGATCTTAGGGGGCGGGAGGAGGTCGGCGTCGCGGCGCCCGCGGCGGGGGTCGACGGCGTAGGGCGACGCGGCCGCGAGCGCCACGAGCTCCGACTGGGACAGCGCGCCAAGGTCGACTACAGGCACCACCTCCGTGCCCATGGCGGACGGCGGCGGCGGTTGCTGCGGAAGGGCAATTTGGGGTTTCGGTTTCGTTTCGTTCCAGAGGAAACGGAAAAAGACATGGGGATGGGGCTATGCGGAGGATAGAGAGAGGAGAGGTGTGGGTGGGCTCCAGATCGAACGGCTGTGCTCGCATCAAGGTTCGTGCGCTCCACTGATCAAATTGAAACACTGAGCCCCCCACTACTCGGTCCTCCGCGGCCGCCGCCGCCGCCCGAGCCTAGCGATGGCGCGCCGCTTCTTCTCCGCCGCGAGAGCCCTCGTCCCGCCCGTCCCAGCCCCTGCGCCGGCGCCAGTGCCCGCGTCCTCTTCCGCGGCCGCGGAAGCCGCGGCGTCGCTCCTGCCGCTGCTCCCGTGCAAGCGGCGCAAGAAGCTGCTGAAGAAGCTCAACAGCCCGCGCATCGCGCCCATCGAGCCCGAGGCCGACCGCCGGGTGCCGGCCCTCGACGCCGTCCTCGACCGCGACGCCGCCTTCCGCTTCCTCTCCCGCGCGCGGTCCTTCATGGCCTCCCTCCCGCCCCCGCACCGCATCCCCCTTGCCGAGGCCGGCAAGCTGTACCGCGAGCTCGGCTTCCCCCGCGGCCGCAGCGTCTCGCGCGCCGCCGCCCGGCACCCCTTGCTCTTCACCCGCACCACCGTGGGCTCCGTCCCGCACCTCACGTTCACGCCGCTCATGTGCTCGCTGCTCGAGGAGGAGCGCCGCGTCCACGAGGAGCTCCTCCCCGCGCGGGTGCTGGCCGTCCGGAAGCTCCTCATGCTCACCGCCCACCGCCGCCTGCCCCTCGCGAAGCTCCACCACTGCCGCGCGGTGCTCGGCCTCCCCGACGACTTCCGGGACCGCGTCCGCGACTTCCCCGACGACTTCCGCGTCGCCGTGGACCCCGACGGACTCCACGTCCTCGAGCTGGCGCACTGGGACCCCGCGCTCGCCGTCAGCGCCCTGGAGCACGACTTCATGGTGGACGAGCGCCGCGTCCGGCGCACGTTCCGCTTCTCCGTCCCGCACCGCCGGTCGATGCCGCTGGACGGGGAGGAGGCGGAGCGCCTGGACGCGGCGACCACGTTCCCGCTGGTCTCGCCGTACACCAACGGCGCGCTGCTCCGGCCGTGGACGCCGGAGGCGGAGAAGTACCGCGTCGGGGTGGTGCACGAATTCCTGAGCCTGACGCTGGAGAAGCGCGCGCTGATACACCACGTGTTCGAGTTCAAGGAGGAGCTGGGGCTCACGCGGCACATGTACCAGTCGCTGCGGAAGCAGACCCGCGCCTTCTACCTCGCCGGCACGGAGATGAACTGGGCCGTGTTCCTCCGGGACGCGTACGACGACGACGGCGTGCTCAGGGACAAGGATCCACTCGTGCTCTTCAACGAGAAGCTACAGGGCTACGCGTGCATGACCGAGATGGATCCCCGGCGCAGCATTGCTGAATGCTGATGCGTGATGATGCTGCGGCAGAGGCAGAGCTAGATCGATGCTGAAACTAAATTGCTTCATTTGACCTTTGTGATGTTTGTTCAGGCTCAGCTAGTTCATATGTATTTGTTTTGGTTGTAAACTTGTAATTGGAGGCCTTGTCTGTTGCACGAGCCATATGTTAGATCTTGAAAGTACTTCCCCAATACTAAGGGCATCAACCCGTAAATTTTCTCCCAGAAGAAAACTAATCCACGGACACCGATGCAGGAGGACGACATCCAACTGTAACCGCATATATCCGCCCAACAACTCAAACTAACCGAACGAAATTTGTTGCACACGGCCGGATTTCATATAAACACGATGGATTTCATTACATTTACATCAGTCCAGCTCTAGAGGTATAATTAATGCCTAATTCAAATTGTCGTCGGCGCCCGTTCCCCGTGTCTAGACATGAACCCCAAGAACTAAAGCTTCGCCTTCTCTAGCTCCGCCTCCGTAACCTCCTACTCCGGAGGCCTCCACGTCGATGCCAAGCGATTAATTGGTTGTCGATGTTCATGCTGGGGAACGTCACATGGGAAACAAAAATTTTCCAACGCACATGCAAGATCTATCCATGCTGATGAGCATCTACGAGAGGGAGAGTGGATCTACGTACCCTTGTAGATCGCTAAGCGGGAAGCGTTAAGAAACGCGGTTGGTGTAGTCGAACGTCTTCGCGATCCAAATCGCTGAGCGTCTCGCGATCTCATCACGATCCGTCCCACGAACTCATCACGATCCGTCCCGTGAACTCATCACGATCCGTCCCGCGATCTCGTCACGATCCGTCCCGTGATCTCGTTGCGATCCGTCCCGCGAACTCATCACGATCCGTCTCATGATCTTGATCACGGTCCTTCCGATCTAGCGCCGAACAGACGGCACCACCGCGTTCAGCACACGTGCAGCTTGATGACGATCTCCACCGTCTTGATCCAGCAAGAGGAAGTGGAGAGGAGGAAGAGTTCACCGGCAGCGTGACGGCGCTCCGGCGATGGTGGTGGAGCAATTCCGGCAGGGCTTCGCCTAAGTACTGCGGAAATCCGATCTAGAGGAGCACCAGTGGAACGGGTAGCACGTGGCCGTAAAATCAAGTGCAAAACACCCAATACCACCAGTATATATAAGAGGGAGGGAAGAGGAGGGCTGGGGCACCAAGGCTGCCTTGCGCAAGGAGGAGAGGAGGAATCCTCCTCCAATCCTAGTAGGACTAGGATTCCTCCTTTCCTATTTGGAATCTCTTTCCACCTTGCGTTTTTTCTTTCTCTTTCAACTCCAGCCGCATGGGCCTCTTAGAGGACTTCCACCAGCCCACTAAGGGCTGGTTTCCACCTTCCCACAGCCCATGTAGCCTCTTGGGTCGAAATACCTCTCCCGATGGTCCCCGGTACACTACCGGCACTCCCGGTACACTACCGATGAGCCCGAAACTTTTCCGGCGAACAAAATAGGACTTCCTATATATGAATCTTTACCTCCGGACCATTACGGAGCTCCTCGTGCCGTCCGGGATCTCATCCGGGACTCCGAACAACCTTCGGTCACCACCATGCATAACTCTATACTACCGAAACGTCGCCGAACCTTAAGTGTGCAGACCCTGCGGGTTCGAGAACTATGTAGACATGACCGAGACACCTCTACGGTCAATAACCAATAGCGGGACCTGGATGCCCATATTGGTTCCTACATATTCTACAAAGATCTTTATCGGTCGAACCTCTATGTCAAGGATTCAGTTAATCCCGTATGATGTTCCCTTTGTTCTTCGGTATGTTACTTGCCCGAGATTCGATCGTCAGTATCTCCATACCTAGGTCAACCTCGTTACCGGCAAGTCTCTTTACTCGTTCCGTAATACAAGATCCCGTGACCAACACTTAGTCACAAATACTTGCAAGGCTCATTGTGATGTTGTATTACCGAGTGGGCCCTGAGATACCTCTCCGTCACACGGAGTAACAAATCCCAGTCTCGATCCATGCCAACTCAACAGACACCCTCGGAGATACTTGTAGAGCACCTTTATAGTCACCCAGTTACGTTGCGACGTTTGATACACACAAGGCACTCCTTCGATGTCTGTGAGTTGCATGATCTCATGGTCATAGGAACATATACTAGACATGCAGAAAACAGTAGCAATAAACTGACACGATCATATGCTAAGTTTGTAGTTTGGGTCTTGTCCATCACATCATTCTCCTAATGATGTGATCCCGTTATCAAATGACATCTCATGTCCATGGCTAGGAAACCTTAACCATCTTTTGATCAACGAGCTAGTCTACTAGAGCCATACTAGGGACATGGTGTTGTCTATGTATCCACACATGTATCCGAGTCTCCGATCAATACAATTATAACATGGATAATAAACGATTATCATGAACAAGGAAATATGATAATAACTAATTTATTATTGCCTCTAGGGCATACTTCCACAGTCTCCCACTTGCACTAGAGTAAATAATCTAGTTCACATCACCATGTGATTCGCATTGTTATGAACCTAACACCCAATGAGTTCTGGGGCTCGATCATGCTTTGCATGTGAGAGAGGTCTTATAGTCAACGGGTCTGCGACATTCAGATCCGTGTGTACTTTGCAAATCTCTATGTCAAACCGTAAACACTGCTACCACACTCCACTTGGTACTATTCCAAATGGTTGCTCCACTATATGTATCCAGATTGATACTACGGGTCATCCGGATTGGTGTTTAAAGCTTGCATCGCCGTAACTCTTTACGACAAACTCTTTATCACCTTCATAATCGAGAAACATCTCCTTAGTCTTTTAGTTACTAAGGATAATCTTGATCGCTGTCCAGTGATCCACTCCTGGATCACTCTTGTACCCCTTGATGGACTCATGGCAAGGCACACATAGGTGCGGTACAGAGCATGGCATACTATACAGAGCCTATGGCTCAGGCATAGGGGACGACATTCGTCCTTTCTCTTTCTTCTGCCGTTGTCGAGCTTTGAGTCTCACTCAACTTCACACCTTACAAAGCAGGCAAGAACACTTCTCTCTGACTAATCCATTTTGAACTCTTTCAAAATCTTGTCAAGGTATGTACTCATTGAAAGTCTTATCAAACATCTTGATCTATCTTTATAGATCTTGATGCTCAACAATTAGGTATCTTTATCCAGGTCTTCCTTTGAAAAACTCTTTTCAAACAACCGTTTATGCTCTCCAAAAATTCTACATCATTTCCGAATAGCAATATGTCATCCACATATACTTATCAGAAACTCTATAGTGCTCCCACTCACTTTATTGCAAATACAAGTTTCTCGTAAACTTTGTATAGACTCAAAAACTTTGATCACCTCATCAAAGTGTATATTCCAACTCCGAGATGCTTGCTTCAGTTCATAGAAGAATCACTGAAGCTTGCACACCTTTTAGCATCCTTAGGACTGACAAAACCTTTTGGTTGTATCTCATACAACCTTTCCTTAAGGAAGGAAACGATGTTTTGGCATCCATCTGCCAGATTTCATAATTGAAAAATGCAGCAACTGCTAACATAATTCCAACAGACTTTAGCATCGCTACGAGAGAGAAAGTCTAATCGTAGTCAACTCCTTGAACTTGTCATAACCTTCTTTGTAACAAGTCCAGCTTTACAAATGGTGACATTTACCATGAGAGTTTGTCTTCATTTTAAACATCCATTTGTACTCAACGACCTGCCGTCCAACGAGCAAGTCTACCAAAGTCTATACTTGGTTTTCATACATGGATCCTGTCTCGGATTTCATGGCCTCTAACCATTTGTCAGAATCCGGGCCCATCATCGCTTCTCCATAGCTCGTAGGTTCATCGTTGTCCAACAACATGACCTCCAAGACAGGGTTGTCGTACCACTCAGGAGCAGTACACGTCCTTGTCGACCTACGAGGTTCGATAGTAACTTGATCCGAAGCTTCATGATCATCATCATTAACTTCCTCTTCAACTAACGTAGGCTTCATAGAAACATCTTCCTGCGCTGCGCTACTCTCTGGTTGAACAAAAGTTCAACAACCTCATCAAGTTCTATCTTCCTCCCACTCAATTCTTTCGAGAGAAACTCTTTCTCGAGAAAGGACCTAGTTTTTAGCAACAAACATTTTATGCTTGGATCTGAGATAGAAGGTTCACCCAACTGTTCTTCGGGTATTCTATGAAGACGCATTTGTCCGCTTTGGGTTCGAGCTCATTAGGTGAAAACATTTTCCACACAAGCGTCGCAGCCCTGAACATTAAGAAATGACAGCTTAGGTTTCTATCAAACCATAATTCACACGGTGTCATCTCAACGGATTTAGATGGTGCCCTATTTAAAGTGAATGTAGTTGTCTCTAATGCATAACCCCAAAATTATAGTAACAAAACGATAAGACACATCATAGCATGCACCATATCCAATAAAGCATGACTATGACGTTCGGACACACCATTACACTATGGTGTTCCAGGTGGCATGAGTTGTGAAACAATTTTCACATTGTCTAGAATTGTATGCCAAACTTGCAACTCAGATATTCATCTCGACGATCATATCGTAGACTTTTTTATCTTCTTGTCACGATGATCTTAAACTTCACTCTGAATTTGCTTGAACCTTTCAAACGATTCAGACTTGTGTTTCATTAAGCAAATATACACTATATCTACTCAAATCATCAGTGAATGTAAGAAAATAACAATATCCACCGCACGCTATAAGACTCACTGGATTGCATACATCAACATGTATCATTTCCAATAAGTCACTTGCCCGCTCCATCAAACCAGAAAACGGGGACCTTAGTCATCTTGACCAAGAGGCATGGTTCGCATGTCTCAACCGATTCGAAATTGAATGAGTCCAAAGATCCATCAACATGGAGTTTCTTCATGCGTTTTATACCAATATGACATTTAGCGGCAGTGCCACAAGTATGTGGTAATATTATTATTAACTTTGTATCTTTTGGCATCAATGTTATGAACATGTGTATTACTACGATCAAGATTCAACAAAACCATTCTCACTGGGTGCTTGACCATTGAAGGTATTATTCATGTAAACAGAATAACCATTATTCTCTAACTTAAATGAATAACCGTGTTGCAATAAACACGATCCAATCACGTTCATGCTCAACACAAAACACCAAATAACATTTATTTAGGTTCGTCACTAATCTCGAAGGTAGAGAGAGCGTGCGATGTTGATCACATCAACCTTGGAAACATTTCCAACACACATCATCACCTCACACTTAGCTAGTATCCGTTTATTCCGTAGCTTTTACTTCGAGTTACTAACTTTTAGCAACCGAACCGGTATCCAATACCCAGGTGCTACTAGGAGTACTAGCAAGGTACACATCAATAACACATATATCAAATATACTTCTGTCGACGTCACCAGCCTTCTTATCTACCAAGTATCTAGGGTTGTTCCGCTTCAGCGACCGCTCTCCTCATAATCGAATCACTTAGTCTCGGGTTTGGGTTCAACTTTGGGTTGCTTCACCGGAGCAGCAACTGACTTGCTATTCATGAAGTTTCCCTCCTTGCCCTTGCCCTTATCGAAACTAGTGGTTTTACTAACCATCAACACTTGATGCTCCTTCTTGATTTCCACCTTCACGGTGTCAAACATCGCGAACAGCTCAGGGATCATTATTTCTATCCCTGGCGTTTATAGTTCATCACCAAGTTCTAGTAGCTTAGTGACAGTGAATTGGAGAACAATATCAATCACTATATTATCTGGAAGATCAACTCCCACTCGATTCAAGCGATTGCAGCACCCAGACAATCTGAGCACATGCTCAACGATTGAGCTATTCTATTTCATCTTGCAGGCAAAGAATCTTGTTGGAGATCTCATATCTCGCAACACGGGCACGAGCCTGAGATCCTAATTCCAGCTCTTAGAACATCTCATATGTTCTGTGACGTTCAAAATGTTTTGGAGCCAGATTTGTAAGTCGTAATGCATGACGCACTATCAAGTAGTCATCAGAACGTGCCTGTCAGATGTTCACAACATCTATAGACGATGCTAGAGGGGTTGGCGCACCGAGCGGTGCATTAAGGACATAAGCCTTCTGTGCAGCAATGAGGACAATCCTCAGATCACGGACCCAGTCCGCAATATTGCTACCATCATCTTTCAACTCTATTTCTTTAGGAACATATAAAAATTCAAGGGAGCTACAGCCTGAGCTAGTAATCTACAACATAATTTTGCAAAGTCACTACTTACTATGTTCATGATAATGAGTTCAATTAATCATATTACTTAATAAGTCCCACTCAAATTGACATCCCTCCGGTCATTCGAGTGAAACATGATCCAAATTCACCAACTCAAGTCCGATCATCACGTGAGTTGAGGTGGTTTCAATGGTGAACATCATCATGTTGATCATATCTACTATATGACTCATGTTCGACCTTTCGGTCTCTTGTGTTCCGAGGCCATGTCTGTACATGCTAGGCTCGTCAAGTTTAACCCGAGTGTTCTGCATGTGCAACACTGGCTTGCACCCGTTGTATGTGGACGTAGAGTCTATCACACCCGATCATCACGTGGTGTCTCAACACGACGAACTTTCGCAACGGTGAACACTCGGGGAGAACACAATTTATCTTGAAATTAAGTGAGGGATCACCTTATAATGCTCCCGTCGTCCTAAGCAAAACAAGGTGCATAAAAGGATTAACATCACATGCAAATCATAAGTGACATGATATGGCCATGAACTTGTGCTTTTGATCTCCATCTTGAAAGCACCGACATGATCTCCATCGTCACCGGCATGACACCATGATCTTCATCATCTTGATCTCCATCAACATGTCGCCATCGGGGTTGTCGCGCCCAACATGCTTCTACTACTATTGCTACCGTTTAGCAATAAAGTAAAGCATTACATAGCGCTTAATGATTGACACGCGGGTCATACAATAATTAAAGACAACCCTATGGCTCCTGCCAGTTGCCGTACTCATCGACATGCAAGTCGTGATAATCTGTACATCACATGATCATCTCATACATCACATATATCACATCATGTAATTGGCCATATCACATCACAACATACCCTGCAAAAACAAGCTAGACATCCTCTAATTGTTGTTGCATGTTTTACGTGGCTGCTACGGGTATCTAGCAAGAATAATTTTCGTCTACGCAAAAACCACAACGGTGATACACTAGTTGCTTTTCAACCTTCTCAAGGACCATATTTGTCGAATCCGATCCAACTAAAGTCAGAGAAACTGGCACCCGCAAGCCATCTATGCAACAAGTTGCGGTCGAGGGAACCGGTCTCTCGTAAGCGTACGAGTAATGTTGGTCCGGGCCGCTTCATCTCACAATACCGCTGAACCAAAATCCGACCAAGGGAGGAAGCAATCTAAGCATCAACACCCATAAAACTTTTGTGTTCTACTCGAGATCTCATCTACGCATAGACCTAGCTCATGATGCCACTGCTGGGGAACGTCGCATGGGAAACAAAAAATTTCCTACACACACGCAAGATCTATCCATGGTGATGAGCATCTACGAGAGGGAGAGTGGATCTATGTACCCTTGTAGATCGCTAAGTGGGAAGCGTTAAGAAACGCGATTGGTGTAGTCAAACGTCTTCACGATCCAAATCGCTGAGCGTCCCGCGATTTCATCACGATCCGTCCCGCGATCCAATCACGATCCGTCCCGCGAACTCATCATGATCCATCCCGCGAACTCATCATGATCCGTCCCGCGATCTCGTCACGATCCGTCCCGCGATCTCGTCGCGATCCATCCCGCAAACTCATCACGATCCGTCCCGCGAACTCATCACGATCCGTCTCGTGATCTTGATCACGGTCCTTCTGATCTAGCGCCGAACAGACGGCACCTTCGCGTTCAGCACACGTGTAGCTTGATGAAGATCTCCACCGTCTTGATCCAGCAAGAGGAAGTGGAGAGGAGGAAGAGTTCACCGGCAGCGTGACGGCACTCCGGCGATGGTGGTGGAGCAATTCCGGCAGGGCTTCGCCTAAGTACTGCGGAAATCCGATCTAGAGGAGCACCGGTGGAACGGGTAGCACGTGGCCGTAAAATCAAGTGCAAAACACCCAATACCACCAGTATATATAAGAGGGAGGGAGGAGGAGGGCTGGCACACCAAGGCTGCCCTTGCACAAGGAGGAGAGGAGGAATCCTCCTCCAATCCTAGTAGGACTAGGATTCCTCCTTTCCTACTTGGAATCTCTTTCCACCTTGCGTTTTTTTCTTTCTCTTTCAACTCCAGCCGCATTGTCCTCTCAGAGGACTTCCAACAGCCCACTAAGGGCTGGTTTCCACCCTCCCACAGCCCATGTAGCCTCTTGGGTCGAAATACCTCTCCCGATGGTCCCCGGTACACTACCGGCACTCCCGGTACACTACCGATGAGCCCGAAACTTTTCCGGCATACAAAATAGGACTTCCTATATATGAATATTTATCTCCGGACCATTCCGGAGGTCCTCGTGACGTCCAGGATCTCATCTAGGACTCCGAACAACCTTCGGTCACCACCATGCATAACTCTATACTACCGAAACGTCACCGAACCTTAAGTGTGCAGACCCTGCGGGTTCGAGAACTATGTAGACATGACCGAGACACCTCTACGGTCAATAACCAATAGCGGGACCTGTATGCCCATATTGGTTCCTACATATTCTACAAAGATATTTATTGGTCGAACCTCTATGTCAAGGATTCAGTTAATCCCGTATGATGTTCCCTTTGTTCTTCAGTATGTTACTTGCCCGAGATTCGATCGTCAGTATCTCCATACCTAGTTCAACCTCATTACCGGCAAGTCTCTTTACTCGTTCCGTAATACAAGATCCCATGACCAACACTTAGTCACATTGCTTGCAAGGCTCATTGTGATGTTGTATTACCGAGTGGGCCCTGAGATACCTCTCCGTCACACGGAGTAACAAATCCCAGTCTCGATCCATGCCAACTCAACAGACACCCTCGAAGATACCTGTAGAGCACCTTTATAGTCACCCAGTTACGTTGCGACGTTTGATACACATAAGGCACTCCTCCAATGTCTGTGAGTTGCATGATCTCATGGTCATAGGAACATATACTTGACATGCAGAAAAAGGAGCAATAAACTGACACGATCATATGCTATGTTTGTAGTTTGGGTCTTGTCCATCACATCATTCTCCTAATGATGTGATCCCATTATCAAATGACATCTCATGTCCATGGCTAGGAAACCTTAACCATCTTTTGATCAACGAGCTAGTCTATTAGAGGCATACTAGCTACATGGTGTTATCTATGTATCCACACATGTATCTGAGTCTCCGATCAATACAATTATAGCATGGATAATAAACAATTATCATGAACAAGAAAATATGATAATAACTAATTTATTATTGCCTCTAGGGCATATTTCCAATAATTCAGCCCACCAAGCTTGGCATCGACGGGAGGGGAGGAGCGGTGGCCTTACTAGGACCTGAGCATCGGGAACCTCCCGTGCACTACTCTTCGTCTCTGCCTGCGGCGCTCGTCGACGCACCGACTTCGTTGGGCGTGGCCTTAGTGTTGTCCTAGTCCTCGTCGTCGGTGTCGCCGAGCAGCACCACGCCCTCCTTGCGGGGGTCGTCCCTGAGCGCGGCTGCCACCGCTGCCAGCCGCTGCCTGTATCACCAGCACGCGAGGCAAATCTCCCCTGCGGAGCGGAAGGAGTCCAGGATCACCTCCTGCTCCACCAGGTCGGCATCGGTTGCTGCCACTCTATTGGCAATGAGCTGCTCCTCCGCCTGCAGGTTCTCCTGAAGGAGGGCATGGATGTAAGCGACGTCGGCTTGCGCCTCCCAGAACTGCTCATCCCGCACCATGTCCATGTAATGGGCACATGCCTCGCTCATGATCATGGTGTAGTGCACCGGCAAGGAAGGCACATAGGAGGAGGAAATCACGATGGAGGAGGAGGGTGGTGCGGCGACGGAGGAAGACGAGGGCAGCGCCGCGTCGTCGTCGTCTGTATTCTCCATTGGGACGCCGACGTCCTCCAGCTGCCTGCTTGTCGATAGCAATCCCGTCCATCTTGTTTTGCTTTGGCGTGAGCCCTTCCCAGAGAGCTTTGGCGGGGGAGGAATTCATAGTGGGAGAGGGGGTCGGAGGCTGATGATTGCGACACTGGCCGGGGCAACGATTTATATACCAACGGCGGGCGGCTAATGGACGAATGGGTTGCGCCAGGGAAGACGCCTCGACAACCGTGTGGCATCAATGTGGGCGGTAGATAAATGAACGGGCGGTCGTCTAGTCGTTTTAGCATGCAGTAGTCGCCTGCACCGGGAAGCGGCACGGGCAGCGCTCTCCCGGCCGGCATGCCGCTTCAATGCCGGCGCCAGTGAGCAGTTACGTCTAATCTGGTGGGGCATGAATGCGGGCACTGACGCTATGGAGCGGTGCTGACTGTTTTTCGTGTGAGGGGGAGGGTTTTTTGATGGGCCAGGGCGGTCAGAATCAGGCGAAGTATCAGTTCGGTGTCCCGCAAACCTCCCCCACATTTGTGTCCGGTTTGCAAGAGAAATCACATTCTAGCCGTCCCGTGAACTGATAAAGGTCGGCATTGTATGGCTCCTGCAGTCCGGACCATGCAATCCGGATGATTGCGAGAGGTTTGCGAGTCCGCCTTAGAGATGCCCTAACTTCCCTAAAAAACAAGCCATAGAAGAATTTCTTCGAGTAGGGGACGAAATTTTGCATAATGCTTTTGCATTTGTGAACCTTTGTTGTCATTTTTTTTGAAGATGTTCCTTTAGCTAACTTCAACGCAACACATGATTCCAAACAGACATCTATTTTATCCGAATTATGTCCCGTTTGGGACGGATGGAGGCGCATTGCCCGGTCACGCAACTGGTTGATGCATTATATCCGGGCGACATATTTTTTGCAACAAAATTAAATTCTAAAATTAAGCCACAACCACTGGCCATAATTCTTGCCAGCTAGAGCGCTAGTGGCCGACTTACATGGTAGCCTATAAAAAATCTCTCGGTGTTCATGCTGTCAGTAGCCGACGCACTTGCTAACGCACAAAACAGCCATAACTCTTGCATGGTGGTCCTGGTTCATGTCGGCACACAAGCCGACATACAAAATGATGGCCTTCTCGGTCATAGCTCAGTGTCGTTCTTGGGTTCTGAATACTACTTCCTTCCAACCTTCGCAAATTAAATTGTCCTCGACTTTGGTGTATACTTTCGTCTGAATGCTTTACCGTCTGCTCTTTTGTGCATTGACTTGTTGTGTGAGCTCATCGATAAACAACGGCTCCTCAATGTCTACACCATATTCTTCCTTGTTGCAATACATGTCTTCATGTCATTGTTCCCCTTGGCCGTCGGTGGCTTCTTAGTTATCGTGGCCGCCAAAGTCTTCGTCAACTTCATCTTGGCCCTTCGGCTAGCCCTCTTCTTTGATTCTCGTGTTGGGGAACATTGCATGGGAAACAAAAAAATTCCTACACACACGCAAGATCTATCCATGGTGATGAGTATCTACGAGAGGGAGAGTGGATCTAAATACCCTTGTAGATCGCTAAGTGGAAGCATTAAGAAACGCGGTTGATGTAGTCAAACGTCTTCGCAATTTAAATCGCCGAGCGTCCCGTGATCCCATCACGATCCAATCACGATCCGTCTCGCGATCCCATCATGATCCATCCCGCGATCAAATCACGAACCGTCTCGTGATCCTGATCACGGTCCTTCCGATCTAGCGTCGAACGGACGGGACCTCCATGTTCAACACACGTACAACGTGATGACGCCTTCACCTCCTCGATATAGCGAGCGATGGTGAAGTAGTAGATGAGTTCTGGCAGCATGACGACATGGTGACGGTGCTGGTGAAGAACAATCTCCGTAGGGCTTTGCCGAGCACTACGGAAACTATGACGGAGGATGAACTAGAGGGGCTGGGTTGCCGGCACACGGCTTGGGGAATTCTTGATGTGTTCCAGGTGTTAGCCCTGCCCCTCTATTTATAGTCGGTTTGGCACGCAAGGTAAGAGTCTTGCTCGGACTCCAGGACCACACGCCAGGGTCCTGGACGTCTGGCCCCAAACGCCAGGGATCCTGGCGTCTGGCCCCTGGCCTTTGCAAAACTCCTTTAGCACCTTCCTTAAAGCCTCGTGGGCTTTACTCCTTGGCCCAAATAAAGTGTTCTCGTACCTGAACATTTCGGGAAACATCCGAAACCCCTCCCGATGAATGCCGGAACCCTTTCGGAGACCAAACACTATTATCCCATATATCAATCTTTACCTCCAGACTATTCCAGAGCTCCTCGACATGTCCGTGATCTCATCCGGGACTCCAAACAACCTTTGATCACCAACATAATAACTCAACTATACTTTATATCGTCACCAAACGTTAAGTGTGTAGACCCTGCGGGTTCGAGAACTATGCAGACATGACCGAGACACCTCCACGGTCAATAACCAATAGCGGGACCTGGATGCCCATATTGGTTCCTACATATTCTATGAAGATATTTATCGGTTGAACCTCTATGTCAAGGATTCAGTCAATCCCATATGATGTTCCCTTTGTTTATCGATATGTTACTTGCCCGACATTCGATCGTTGGTATCTCTATACCTAGTTCAATCTCGTTACCGGCAAGTCTCTTTACTCGTTCTGTAATACAAGATCCCATGGCTAACTCTTTAGTCACTTTGCTTGCAAGGCTTATTGTGATGTTGTATTATCGAGTGGGCCCTGAGATACCTCTCCGTCGCACAGAGCAACAAATCCTAGTCTTGATCCATGCCAACTCAACAGACACCCTCGGAGATACCTGTAGAGCATCTTTATAGTCACCCAGTTGCATTGCAACGTTTGATACACACAAGGTATTCCTTCGGTGTCAGTGAGTTGCATGATCTCATGGTCATAGGAACAGATACTTGACATGCAGGAAACAATAGCAATAAACTGACACGATCATATGATATGTTCATAGTTTGAGTCTTGTCAATGATGTGATCCCATTATCAAATGACATCTCATGTCTATGGCCAGGAAACCTTGACCATCTTTGATCAACGAGCTAGTTAACTAGAGGCATACTAGGGAGATAGTGTTGTCTATGTACCCACACATGTATTTGAGTTTCCAATCAATACAATTATAGCATGGATAATAAACGATTATCACGAACAAGGAAATATAATAATAACCAATTTATTATTACCTCTATGGCATATTTCCAACAGTCTCCCACTTGCACTAGAGTCAATAATCTAGTTCACATCACCATGTGATTTACATTGTTATGAATCTAACACCCAATGAGTTCTAGGGTTCGATCATGCTTTGCATGTGAGAGAGGTCTTTAGTCAACGGGTCTGTGACAATCAGATCCGTGTGTACTCTGCAAATCTCTATGTCATACTATAGACACTACTACTCCACTCCACTTGGAGCTATTCCAAATGGCTGCTCCACTATACGTATCCGGATTGCTACTCAGAGTCATCTGGATTGGTGTTAAAGCTTGCATCAACATAACCCTTTACGATGAACTCTTTATCACCTCCATAATCGAGAAATATTTCCTTGGTCCTCTAGTTACTAAGGATAATCTTGACCGTTGTCCAGTGATCCACTCTAGATCACTCTTGTACCCCTGGACAAACTCATGGCAAGGCACACAGGTGCGGTACACAGCATGGCATACTATACAGAGCTTATGGCTAAGACATAGGGTACGAACTTCATCCTTTCTATTCTTCTGCCGTGGTCGAGCTTTGAGTCTTACTCAACTTCACACCTTACAAATCAGGCAAGAACTCCTTCTTTGACTAATCCATTTTGAACTCTTTCAAAATCTTGTCAAGGTATGTACTCATTGAAAGTCTCATCAAGCGTCTTGATCTATCTCTATAGATCTCGATGCCTAACAATTAAGTAGCTTTATCTAGGTCTTCCTTTGAAAAACACCTTTCAAGCGACCCTTTATGCTTTCCAGAAACTGTACATCATTTTTGATCAACAATATGTCATCCACATATACTTACCAGAAATTCTATAGTGCTCCCACTCACTTTCTTGTAAATACAAGTTTCTCGTAAACTTTGTATAAACTCAAAAACTTTTATCACCTCATCAAAGCATATACTCCAACTCCGAGATGCTTGCTCCAGCCCATAGAAGGATTGCTAGAGCTTGCACACCTTTTAGCATCCTTAGGAGTGACAAATTTTTCCGGTTGCATCACATACAACCTTTCCTCACGGAAACCGTTTAGGAAATGGTGTTTTGACATCCATCTGCCAGATTTCATAATTGAAAAATGCAGCAACTGTTAACATAATTCCAACAGACTTTAGCATCGCTACGGGTGAGAAAGTCTCATCGTAGTCAACTCCTTGAGCTCGTCGGAAACTTCTTTCCGACAAGTCAAGCTTCATAAATGGTGACATTTACCATCAGTGTCTGTCTTCATCTTAAAGGTCCATTTGTACTCAACGACATGTCGTCCAATGAGCAAGTCTACCAAAGTCTATACTTGGTTTTCATACATGGATCCTTTCTCGAATTTCATGGATTTTAGCCATTTGTCAGAATTCGGGCCCATCATCGCTTCTCCATAGGTCGTAGGTTCATCGTTGTCCAACAACATGACCTCTGAGACAGGGTTGCCGTACCACTCAGGAGCAATACGCATCCTTGTTGACCTACGAGGTTCGATAGTAAGTTTATCTGAAGCTTCATGATCATCATCATTAAATTCCTCTTCAACTAACGTAGGCTCCACAGAAACATCTTTCTGCGCTGCGCTACTCTCTGGTTGAAACAAAGGTTCAACAACCTCATCAAGTTCTATCTTCCTCCCACTCAATTCTTTCGGGAGAAACTCTTTCTCGAGAAAGGACCCGTTTTAGCAACAAACACTTTGTGCTTGGATCAAAGATAGAAGGTTTACCCAACTGTTATGTTAGGGTATTATATGAAGATGCATTTGTCCGCTTTGGGTTCGAGCTCATTAGGTGAAACCCCTTTTTCACATAAGTGTCACAGCCCCAAACATTAAGAAATGACAGCTTAGGTTTCCGCCAAACCAAAATTCATACGGTGTCATCTCAACGGACTTAGATGGTGCCCCTTTTAAAGTGAATGTAGTTGTCTCTAATGCATAACCCCAAAATGATAGTGGCAAATCGATAAGAGACATCATAGTTTGCACCATATCTAATAGAGCACGACTCCGACGTTCGGACACACCATCACACTATGGTGTTCCAACTGGGGTGAGTTGTGAAACAACTTCCACATTGTCTTAAGTTGTATACCAAACTCGTAACTCGAATATTCACCTCCACGATCATATCGTAGAAATTTTATCTTCTTGTCACGATGATCTCAAACATCACTCTGATTTGCTTGAACTTTTGAAATGATTCAGACTTGTGTTTTCATTAAGTAAATATACACTATATCTACTCAAATCATCAGTGAAGGTAAGAAGGTAACGATATCCACCGCACGCTACAACACTCATTGGACTATATACATCAACATGTATCATTTCCAATAAGTCACTTACCCGTTCCATCAAGCCGGAAAATGGGGGTTTAGTGATCTTGCCCAAGAGGCATGGTCCGCATGTCTCAACTGATTCAAAATCGAAAGAATCCAAAGATCCATCAACATGGAGTTTTATTCATGCGCTTTACACCAATATGACATTTAGCGACAGTGCCACAAGTATGTGATACTATCATTATTAACTTTGTATCTTTTGGCATCAATATTATTAACATTTGTATCACTACGATCAAGATTCAATAAACCATTCTCATTGGGTGCATGACCATTGAAGGTATTATTCATGTAAACATAATAACCATTATTCTCTAACTTAAATGAATAACCGTATTGCAATAAACATGATCTAATGATGTTCATGCTCAACACAAACACCAAAGAATATTTATTTAGGTTCTCCCTGTTGGAAATATGCCCTAGAGGCAATAATAAATTAGTTGTTATCATATTTCCTTGTTCATGATAATCGTTTATTATCCATGCTATAAATGTATTGATCGAAAACTTAAATGCATGTGTGGATACATAGACAAAACCATGTCCCTAGTATGCCTCTAATAGACTAGCTCGTTGATCAAAAGATGGTTAAGGTTTCCTAGCCATGGACATGAGATGTCATTTGATAATGGGATCACATCATTAGGAGAATGATGTGATGGACAAGACCCAAACTACAAACGTAGCATATGATCATGTCAGTTTACTGCTACTGTTTTCTGCATGTCAAGTATATGTTCCTATGACCATGAGATCATGCAACTCACGGATATCGGAGGAGTGCCTTGTGTGTATCAAACGTCACAATGTAACTGGGTGACTATAAAGGTGCTCTACAGGTATCTCCGATGGTGTCTGTTGAGTTGGCATGGATCGAGACTGGGATTTGTTACTCCGTGTGACGGAGAGGTATCTCAGGGCCCGCTCGGTAATACAACATCACAATAAGCCTTGCAAGCAATGTGACTAACTGTTAGTTGCGGGATCTTGTGTTACAGAATGAGTAAAGAGACTTGCTAGTAACGAGATTGAACTAGGTATGGAGATACCGACGATCGAATCTCGGGCAAGTAACATACCGAAGAACAAAGGGAACGTTATACGGGATTGACTGAATCCTTGACATAGAGGTTCGACCGATAAAGATCTTCATAGAATATGTAGGAACCAATGTGGACGTCCAGGTCCCAACATTGGTTATTGACCGTAGAGGTGTCTCGGTCATGTCTACATAGTTCTTGAACCCGCAGGGTCTGCACACTTAAGGTTCGGTGACATTTCAGTAGTGTAGAGTTATGTATGGTGGTGACCGAAGGTTTTTCGGAGTCCCGTATGAGATCCTAGACGTCACGAGGAGCTCCGGAATGGTCCGGAGGTAAAGATTGATATATAGGAAGGTGGTGTTTGGACTCCGGAAAGATTTTGGGCACTTTCGGTAGTGTACCGGGAGTGACGAATGGGTCCCGGGGGTCCACCAGTGGGGCCCACCCACCCCATGGGCCAAAGTGGAGACCCACCAGCCCCTAGTGGGCTGGTGGGGTCGGCCAAGGTGGCCTGGGCGCAGGGAGAGAGGCCCAAACCGAATTGGGGTGGAGTCCTCCCCAAGTTCCACCTCTCGTGTGAGAGGTGGACTCTTAGGTGGAGGAGGACTCTTCCTCCACTTGGTTCGGCCGAGCCAGCAGGCCTTGGAGGACAAGGCTGCACCCTCCTCTCCCTCCCTCCTATATATACTGGTGGAATAGAGGGTTTTTGCACAGAATTTACGGCCACGTGCTACCCGTTCCACCGGTGCTCCTCTAGATCGGTTTTCTGCAGTGCTTAGGCGAAGCCCTGCCGGAATCACTCCACCACCATCACCGGAGCGCCGTCACGCTGCCGGTGAACTCTCTCTCCTCTCCACCTCCTCTTGCTGGATCAAGACGGTGGAGATCATCATCAAGCTGCACGTGTGCTGAACGCGGAGGTGCCGTCCGTTTGGCGCTAGATCGGAAGGACCGTGATCGAGATCGCGAGACGGATCGTGATGAGATCGCGGGATGGATCGTGATGAGTTCGCGGGACAGATCGTGATCAAGATCGTGAGACGGATCGTGATGAGATCGCGGGACGGATCGTGATGGGATCGCGGGACATATCGTGATGAGATCGCGGGACGCTCGGCGATTTGGATCGCGAAGATGTTCGACTACACCAACCGCGTTTCTTAACGCTTCTCGCTTAGCGATCTACAAGGGTACGCAGATCCACTCTCCCACTCGTAGATGCTCATCACCATGGATAGGTTTGCGTGTGTGTTGGAAATTTTTTGTTTCCCATGCGACGTTCCCCAACAGTGGTATCAGAGCTAGGTTGATGGTTCGATGAGATCTCGAGTAGAACACAAAAGGTTTGTGGGCGTTGATGCTTAGATTGCTTCCTCCCTTGGTCGTATTTTGGTTCCACGGGATTGTGAGATTAAGCGGCCCAGACCAACATTACTCATACGCTTACGAGAGACCGGTTCCCTCGACGCAACTTGTTGCCTAGATTGCTTGTGGGTGACAGTTTCTCTCACTTTAGTTGGATCGGATTCGAAAAAGGCGTGACAACCCTGATGGCGACACGTTGATGGAGATCAAGATGATGGAGATCATGGTGTCATGCCGGTGACGATGAAGATCATGCCGGTGCTTTCAAGATGGAGATCTAAAGCACGAGTTCATGGCCATATCATGTCACTTATGATTTGCATGTGATGTTAATCCTTTTATGCACCTTGTTTTGCTTAGGACGACGGTAGCATTATAAGGTGATCCCTCACTTAATTTCAAGATAAATTGTGTTCTCCCCGAGTGTGCACCGTTGCGAAAGTTCGTCGTGTTGAGACACCACATGATGATCGGGTGTGATAGACTCTACGTTCACATACAATGGGTGCAAGCCAGATTTGCACGTGCAGAACACTCGGGTTAAACTTGACGAGCCTAGCATGTACAGACATGGCCTCGAAACACAAGAGACCGAAAGGTCGAACATGAGTCATATAGTAGATATGATCAACATGATGATGTTCACCATTGTAGCCACCTCAACTCACGTGATGATCGGACTTGAGTTGGTGAATTTGGATCATGTATCACTCGAATGATCAGAGGGATGCCAATTTGAGTGGGAGTTCTTAAGTAATATGATTAATTGAACCCATTATCATGAACATAGTCAATAGTGTCTTTGCAAATTATGTTGTAGATTACTAGCTCACGCTGTAGCTCACTTGTTTTTATATGTTCCTAGAGAAATAGAGTTGAAAGATGATGGTAGCAATATTGTGGACTGGATCTGTGATCTGAGGATTGTCCTCGTTGCTGCATAGAAGGCTTATGTCCTTAATGCACCGCACGGTGCGCCACCCCCTCTAGCGTCGTCTGTAGATGTTGTGAACATCTGACGAGCACGTTCCGATGACTACTTGATAGTTTAGTGCGTCATGCATTATGGCTTAGAATTGAGGCTCCGAAACGTTTTGAACGTCACGGAACATATGAGATGTTCTAAGAGCTGAGATTGTGATCTCAGGCTTGTGCCCGTGTTGTGAGATATGAGATCTCTAACAAGATTCTTTGCCTGCAAGATGAAAGAGAATATCTCAATCGTTGAGCATGTGCTCAGATTGTCTGGGTGCTACAATCGCTTGAATCGAGTGGGAGTTGATCTTCAGATAAGATAGTGATTGATATAGTTCTCCAAGTCACTGTTACTAAGCTACTAGAACTTGGTGATGAACTATAAAACGCCAGGGATAGAAATATTGATCCCTGAGTTGTTCGCAATGTTTTGACACCGCGAAGGTAGAAATCAAGAAGGAGCATCAAGTGTTGATGGTTAGTAAAACCACTAGTTTCGAGAAGGGCAAGAGCAAGGAGGGAAACTTCATGGATAACAAGTCAGTTGCTGCTCCAGTGAAGAAACCCAAAGTTGAACTCAAACCCGAGACTAAGTGCTTCTGTTATGAGGTGAGCGGTGGCTGAAGCGGAACAACCCTAGATGCTTGGTAGATAAGAAGGCTGGCAACATCGACGGAAGTATATTTGATATACGAGTTATTGATGTGTACCTTGCTAGTACTCCTAGTAGCACCTGGGTATTGGATACCGGTTCAGTTGCTAAATGTTAGTAACTCGAAATAAAAGCTACGGAATAAATGGAGAACTAGCTAAGGGTGAGGTGACGATATGTATTGGAAATGTTTCCAAGGTTGATGTGATCAACATCGCACGCTCTCTCTACCTTCAGGATTAGTGACGAACCTAAATAAATGTTATTTGGTGTTTTTGCGTTGAGCATGAACATGATTAGATCATGTTTATGGCAATACGGTTATTCATTTAAGTTAGAGAATAATGGTTATTCTGTTTAGATGAATAATACCTTCAATGGTCATGCACCCAGTGAAAATGGTTTGTTGAAATCTTGATTGTAGTAATACACATGTTCATAACATTGATGTCAAAAGATACACAGTTAATAATGATAGTACCACATACTTGTGGCACTGCCGCAAAATGTCATATTGGTATAAAGCGCATGAAGAAACTCCATGCTGATGGATCTTTGGACTCATTCCATTTCGAATCGGTTGAGACATGTGAACCATGCCTCTTGGGCAAGATGACTAAAAACCCCGTTGGATGGAGCGGGCAAGTGATTCATTGGAAATGATACATGTTGATGTATGCAATCCAGTGAGTCTTGTAGCGTGCAGTGGATATCGTTATTTTCATACCTTCACTGATGATTTGATGATTTGAGTAGATATAGTGTATATTTACTTAATGAAACACAAGTCTGAATCGTTTGAAAGGTTCAAGCAAATTCAGAATGAAGTTTAAGATCATCGTGACAAGAAGATAAAAATAACTGCGATATGATCGTGGAGGTGAATATCTGAGTTACGAGTTTGGCTTACAACTTAAGACAATGTGAAATTTGTTTCAAAACTAACGCCACCTGGAACACCATAGTGTGATGGTGTGTCCGAACGTCATAGTCATGCTCTATTGGATATAGTGTGTGCTATGATGTCTCTTATAGTTTTCTACTATAAGTTTGGGGTTATGCATTAGAGACAACTACATTCACTTTAAATAGGGCACCATCTAAATCCGTTGAGATGACATCGTGTGAATTATGGTTTGATAGAAACCTAAGCTGTCATTTCTTAATGTTTGGGGCTGCGACACTTGTGTGGAAAATGTTTTCACCTAATGAGGTCGAACCCATGGGGACAAATGCATCTTCATAGAATACCTAAGAACAGTTGGGTGAACCTTCTATCTCAGATCCGAGTGCAAAGTGTTTGTTGCTAAAACTGGGTCCTTTCTCGAGAAAAAGTTTCTCTCGAAAGAATTGAGTGGGAGGAGGATAGAACTTGATGAGGTTATTGAACCTCTACTTCAACCAGAAAGTAGCGCAGCACAGAAAGATGTTTCTGTGAAGCCTATGTCAGTTGAAGAGGAAGTTAATGATGATGATCATGAAAGCTTCGGATCAAGTTACTATCGACCTACGAGGAAATTAGGGCTTGATAAGGTTATAGAACCTTTACTTCAACCAGAGAGTAGCGCAGCGTAGGAAGTTGTTTCTGTGAAGCCTACGTTAGTTGAAGAGGAAGTTAATGATGATGATCATGAAGCTTCGGATCAAGTTACTATCAAACCTTGTAGGGCGACAAGGATGTATACTGCTCCTGAGCGGTACGACAACCCTGTCTTGGAGGTCATGTTGTTGGACAATGATGAACCTACGAGCTATGGAGAAGCGATGATGGGCCCGGATTCCGACAAATGGTTGGAGGCCATGAAATCCGAGATAGGATCCATGTATGAAAACCAAGTGTAGACTTTGGTAGACTTGCTTGTTGGACGGCAGGTCGTTGAGTACAAATGGATCTTTAAAATGAAGACAGACACTGATGGTGAATGTCACTATTTGTAAAGCTCGACTTGTTGCAAAGATGTTTGTGACAAGTTCAAGGAGTTGACTACGATGAGACTTTCTCACTCGTAGTGGTGCTAAAGTCTGTTGGAATTATGTTAGTAGTTGCTGTGTTTTCAATTATGAAATCTGGCAGATGGATGTCAAAACATCGTTTCCTTAACGGTTTACTTGAGGAAAGGTTGTATGTGATACAACCAGAAGGTTTTGTCAGTCCTAAGGATGCTAAAAGGTGTGCAAGCTTCGGTGATCCTTCCATGGACTGAAGCAATCATCTCGGAGTTGGAATATACGCTTTGATGAGGTGATCAAAGTTTTTGATGTTTATACAAAGTTTACGAGAAACTTGTATTTGCAATAAAGTGAGTGGGAGCACTATAGAATTTCTGATAAGTATATGTGGATGACATATTGTTGATCAGAAATAATGTAGAATTTCTGGAAAGCATAAAACGGTTATTTGGAAAGTGATTTTCAAAGGAAGACCTGGATGAAGCTACCTAATTGTTGAGCATCAAAATCTATGGAGATAGATCAAGGTGCTCGATGAGACTTTCAATGAGTGCATACCTTGACAAGATTTTGAAAGAGTTCAAAATGGATCAGTCAGAGAAAGAGTTCTCGCCTGATTTGTAAGGTGTGAAAGTTGAGTGAGAATCAAAGCTCGACAACGGCGGAAGAAAGAGAAAGGACGAACGTCGTCCCCTATGCCTTAGCCATAGGCTCTATATTATGCCATGCTGTGTACTGCACCTGTGTGTGCCTTGCCATGAGTCCGTCAGGGGGTACAAGAGTGAACCAGGAGTGGATCACTAGACAGCGGTCAAGATTATCCTCAGTAACTAAGAGACTGAGGAGATGTTTCTCGATTATGGAGGTGATAAAGAGTTCGTCGTAAGGAGTTACGCCGATACAAGCTTTAACACTAATCCGGATGACTCGTAGTAGCAATTTGGATACGTATAGTGGAGCAGCCATTTGGAATAGTACCAAGTGGAGTGCGGTAGCAGTGTTTACAGTTTGACATAGGTATTTGCAAAGTGCACACGGATCTGAATGTTACAGACCCGTTGACTATAAGACCTCTCTCACATGCAAAGCATGATCGAACCCCAGAACTCATTGGGTGTTAGATTCATAACAATGCGAATCACATGGTGATGTGAACTATATTATTGACTCTAGTGCAAGTGGGAGACTGTTGGAAATATGCCTTAGAGGCAATAATAAATTAGTTGTTATCATATTTCCTTGTTCATGATAATCGTTTATTATCCATGCTATAAATGTATTGATCGGAAACTTAAATGCATGTGTGGATACATAGACAAAACCATGTCCCTAGTATGCCTCTAATAGACTAGCTCGTTGATCAAAAGATGGTTAAGGTTTCCTTACCATGGACATGAGATGTCATTTGATAATGGGATCACATCATTAGGAGAATGATGTGATGGACAAGACCCAAACTACAAACGTAGCATATGATCATGTCAGTTTACTGCTACTGTTTTCTGCATGTCAAGTATATGTTCCTATGACCATGAGATCATGCAACTCACGGATATCGGAGGAGTGCCTTGTGTGTATCAAACGTCACAACGTAACTGGGTGACTATAAAGGTGCTCTACAGGTATCTCCGATGGTGTCTGTTGAGTTGGCATGGATCGAGACTGGGATTTGTTACTCCATGTGACGGAGAGGTATCTCAGGGCCCACTCGGTAATACAACATCACAATAAGCCTTGCAAGCAATGTGACTAATTGTTCGTTGCGGGATCTTGTGTTACGGAATGAGTAAAGAGACTTGCCAGTAACGAGATTGAACTAGGTATGGAGATACCGACGATCGAATCTCGGGCAAGTAACATACCGAAGAACAAAGGGAACGTTATACGGGATTGACTGAATCCTTGACATAGAGGTTCGACCGATAAAGATCTTCATAGAATATGTAGGAACCAATGTGGACGTCCAGGTCCTGCCATTGGTTATTGACCGTAGAGGTGTCTCGGTCATGTCTACATAGTTCTCGAACCCGCAGGGTCTGCACACTTAAGGTTCGGTGACGTTTCGGTAGTGTAGAGTTATGTATGGTGGTGACCGAAGGTTGTTCGGAGTCCCGGATGAGATCCCGGACATCACGAGGAGCTCCGGAATGGTCCGTAGGTAAAGATTGATATATAGGAAGGTGGTGTTTGGACTCCGGAAAGATTTCGGGCACTTTCGGTAGTGTACCGGGAGTGACGAATGGGTCCCGGGGGTCCACCAGCGGGGCCCACCCACCCCATGGGCCAAAGTGGCGACCCACCAGCCCCTAGTGGGCTGGTGGGGTCGACCAAGGTGGCCTGGGCGCAGGGAGAGAGGCCCAAACCGAATTGGGGTGGAGTCCTCCCCAAGTTCCACCTCTCGTGTGAGAGGTGGACTCTCAGGTGGAGGAGGACTCTTCCTCCACTTGGTTCGGCCGAGCCAGAAGGCCTTGGAGGCCAAGGCTGCGCCCTCCTCTCCCTCCCTCCTATATATACTGGTGGAATAGAGGGTTTTTGCACAGAATTTACGGCCACGTGCTACCCGTTCCACCGGTGCTCCTCTAGATCGATTTTCTCCAGTGCTTAGGTGAAGCCCTGCCGGAATCACTCCACCACCATCACCGGAGCGCCGTCACGCTGCCGGTGAACTCTCTCTCCTCTCCACCTCCTCTTGCTGGATCAAGACGGTGGAGATCATCATCAAGCTGCACGTGTGCTGAACACGGAGGTGCCGTCCGTTTGGCGCTAGATCGGAAGGACCGTGATCGAGATCGCGAGACGGATCGTGATGAGATCGTGGGACGGATCGTGATGAGTTTGCGGGACAGATCGTGATCAAGATCATGAGACGGATCGTGATGAGATCGCGGGACGGATTGTGATGGGATCGCGGGACAGATCGTGATGAGATCGCGGGACGCTCGGCAATTTGGATCGCGAAGATGTTCGACTACACCAACCGCGTTTCTTAACGCTTCCCGCTTAGCGATCTACAAGGGTACGTAGATCCGCTCTCCCTCTCGTAGATGCTCATCACCATGGATAGGTTTGCATGTGCGTAGGAAATTTTGCGTTTCCCATGCGACGTTCCCCAACACTCCCGAAGGTAGAGAGAGCGTGCGATGGTGATCACATCGACCTTGGAAACACTTCCAACACTCATCGTCACCTCACCCTTAGCTAGCCCTCGTTTATTCCATAGCTTTTATTTCGAGTTACTAACATTTAGCAACCAAACCGGTATCCAATACCCAGGTGGTACTAGGAGTACTAGCAAGGTACACATCAATAACACATATATCAAATATACTTATGTCGACGTTGCCAGCCTTCTTATCTACCAAGTATCTAGGGTTATTCCACTTCAGCGATCGTTCTCCTCATAATAGAAGCACTTAGTCTCGGGTTTGGGTTCAACCTTGGGTTTCTTCACTGGAGCAGCAACTGACTTGCCATCCATGAAGTTTCCCTCCTAGCCCTTGCCCTTCTCGAAACTAGTGGCTTCACTAACCATCAACACTTGATGCTCCTTCTTGATTTCTACCTTCGCGGTGTCAAACATCACGAATAGCTCAGGGATCATTATTTCCATCCCTGGCATTTTATAGTTCATCATGAAGCTCTAGTAGCTTAGTGATCGTGACTTGGAGAACTATATCAATCACTATCTTATTTGGAAGATCAACTCCCACTCGATTCAAGCGATTGTAGTAGCCAGACAATCTGATCACATGCTCAACGATTGAGCTATTCTCCTTCATCTTGCAGGCAAAGAATCTTGTTGGAGGTCTCATACCTCTCAACACGGGCACGAGCCTGAGATCCCAAATTCAGCTCTTAGAACATCTCATATGTTTCGTGACGTTCAAAATGTTTTGAAGCCTCAATTCTAAGCCATAATGCATGATGCACTAAGTGTTATGCATGCTAGGCTTGTCAAGTTTAACCCGAGTGTTCTGCATGTGCAACACTAGCTTGCACCCGTTGTATGTGAAAGTAGAGTCTATCACATCCGATCATCACGTGGTGTCTTGACACTACGAACTTTCGCAATGGTGCACACTCAGGGAGAACACAATTCATCTTGAAATTTAAGTGAGGGATCACCTTATAATGCTACTGTCGTCCTAAGCAAAACAAGGTGCATAAAAGGATTAACATCACATGCAAATCATAAGTGACATGATATGGCCATGAACTTGTGCTTTTGATCTTCATCTTCAAAGCACTAGCATGATCTCCATCATCACCGGCATGACACCATGATCTCCATCAATGTGTCGCCATCGGGGTTGCTGCGCCAACTGTTGCTTCCACGACTATTGCCAACTCATAGCGATAAAGTAAAGCAAAAAGGAGAAAATAATTAAAGACAACCCTATGGCTCTTGTTGGTTTCCGTACTCAGCAACATGCAAGTCATGATATTCTATAAAAAACATGATCATCTTAGACATCACATATATCTCATCATGTAATTGGCCATATCACATCACAACATACCCTGCAAAAAGAAGTTAGATGTCCTCTAATTGCTTTTGCAAGTTTCACGTGGCTGCTACGGGTATCTAGCAAGAACAATTCTCACCTACGCAAAAACCACAACGGTGATACACAAATTGCTATTCAACCTTCTCAAGGACCGCCTGAGTAGGAGAGGCAGACACCCACCAGTCATCTTTATGCAACAAAGTTACATGTCAGTCGATGGAACCGATCTCTCGTAAGCGTACGAGTAAGGTCGGTCCAGTCCGCTTCATCCCACAATACCGCTGAATCAAAAACCAACCAAGGGAGGAAGCAATCTGAGCATCAACGCCCACAAATCCTTTGTGTTCTACTCGTGATCTCATCTACACATAGACCTAGCTTATGATGCCACTGTTGGGGAACATTGCATGGGAAACAAAAAATTCCAACGCACACGCAAGATCTATCCATGGTTATGAGTATCTACGAGAAGGAGAGTGGATCTACATACCCTTGTAGATCTCTAAGCGGAAGCGTTAAGAAACATGATTGATGTAGTCGAACGTCTTCGCGATTCAAATCGCCGAGCGTCCCGCGATCCCATCACGATCTGTCTCGCGATCCAATCACGATCCGTCTCGCGATCCCATCATGATCCATCCCACGATCAAATCACGAACCGTCTTGCGATCCTAATAACGGTTCTTCCGATCTAGCACCGAATGATACGTCCATTTTGCATCATGCTTTTATATTGATATTTATTGCATTATGGGCTGTTATTACACATTATGGTACAATCCTTATGCCTTTTCTCTGTTATTTTACAAGGTTTACATGAATAGGGAGAATGCCGGCAGCTGGAATTCTAGACTGGGAAAGAAGCAAATCTGAGATAACTATTGTGCACAACTCCAAAAGTCCTGAAAATTTATAGAGAATTATTTTGGAATATATAAAAAATACTGGCTGAAACAGATACCAGAGGGGGACCACCAGGATGTGACAAGCCTGCCAGGCGCGGCCACCCCATGGTCGCGCCTAGCAGGCTGGTGGCCCACCTGGCTGGCCCCCGATGCGCATCTTCTCCTATATGTTGGGTTTTGACCTGGAAAAAAACAAGAGAGAGCTTTCGGGACGAAGCGCCGCCGTCTCAAGGCGGAACTTGGGCAAAACCAATCTAGAGCTCTGTCAGGGCTGTTTTGCCAGGGAAACTTCCCTCCTAGAGGGGGAAATCGAAGCCATCGTCATCACCAACAATCCTCTCATCAAGAGGGGGTCAATATCCATCAACATGTTCACTAGAACATGTTGGAAATATGCCCTAGAGGTAATAATAAATTAGTTATTATCATATTTCCTTGTTCATGATAATCGTTTATTATCCATGCTATAATTGTATTGATCGAAGACTTAGATGCATGTGTGGATACATAGACAAAACCATGTCCCTAGTATGCTTATAATAGACTAGCTCGTTGATCAAAGATGGTTAAGGTTTCCTAGCCATGGACATGAGATGTCATTTAATAATGGGATCACATCATTAGGAGAATGGTGTGATGGACAAGACCCAAACTACGAACATAGCATATGATTGTGTCAGTTTATTGCTACTGTTTTCTGCATGTCAAGTATCTGTTCCTATGACCATGAGATCATGCAAATCACTAACACCAGAGGAGTAACTTGTGTGTATCAAAGGTCGCAACATAACTGGGTGACTATAAAGGTGCTCTACAGGTATCTCCGAGGGTGTCTGTTGGGTTGGCATGGATCAAGACTGGGATTTGTTACTCCGTGTAACGGAGAGGTATCTCAGGGCCCACTCGGTAATACAACATCGCAATAAGCCTTGCAAGCAATGTGACTAAGTGTTAGTCACAGGATCTTGTATTACGGAACAAGTAAAGAGACTTGCCGGTAACGAGGTTGAACTAGGTATGGAGATACCGACGATCGAATCTCGGGCAAGTAACATACCAAAGAACAAAGGGAACATCATACGGGATTAAGTGAATCCTTGACATAGAGGTTCGACTGATAAAGATCTTCGTAGAATGTGTAGGAAACAATATGGGCATCCAGGTCCCGCTATTGGTTATTGACCATAGAGGTGTCTTGGTCATGTCTACATAGTTCTCGAGCCCGCAGGGTCTGCACACTTAAGGTTCGGTGACGTTTCGGTAGTATAGAGTTATGTATGGTGGTGACTGAAGGTTGTTCGGAGTCCCGGATGAGATCCCGGATGTCATGAGGATCTCCAGAATGTTCCGGAGGTAAAGATTGATATATAGGAAGTCCTGTTTTGGTCGCCGGAAAATTTTTGGGCTCATCGGTAGTGTACCGGGAGTGCCGGTAGTGTACCGGGGGACCATCGGGAGAGGTATTTCGACCCAAGAGGCTACATGGGCTGTGGGAGGAGGTAAACCAGCCCCTGGTGGGATGGCTTAAGCCTCCTCTAAGGGCCCATGCGGCTGGAGTGGTTTGAGAAGGAAAAAAAATCCAAAGGTGGAGAGGTGGAAAGAGTTTCCAAGTGGAAAGGAGGAATCCTACTCCTAATAGGATTGGAGTAGGACTCCTCCACCTCCAATTTCGACCAAACCTTGAGGGTTTGAGGCTGCCTCCTCCCCTCCCTCCCTCCTATATATACTAGAGGATTTAAAGGAAAAAAGCTAACCCTAACAGCCACGTGCTAACTCTCCTCTAGATCGCAGTTTCTCCTCTAGATCGGTTTTTAGCGGTGCTTAGGCGAAGCCCTGTGGAATAGGTCCACCACCATCGCCGCAATGCCATCGCACTACCGGAGAACTCATCTACCTCTACGCTCCCTCTTGCTGGATCAAGAAGTCGGAGATCGTCATTGAGCTGTACGTGTGCTGAACGCGAAGGTGCCGTTCGTTCGGCGCTAGATCGGAAGGACCATGATCAAGATCGCGAGACGGATCGTGATGAGATCACAGGATGGATCGTGATGAGTTCATGGGACGGATCGTGATTGGATTGCAGGACGGATCGTAATGAGATCGCGGGATGCTCGGCGATTTGGATCGCAAAGACGTTCGACTACACCAACCGCGTTTCTTAACGCTTCCTGCTTAGCGATCTACAAGGGTATGTAGATCCACTCCCCCTCTCGTAGATGCTCATCACCATGGATAGATCTTGCGTGTGCATAGGAATTTTTTGTTTCCCATGCAACGTTTCCCAACAGTGGCATCATGAGCTAGGTCTATGTGTAGATGAGATCTCGAGTAGAACACAAAGAGTTTGTGGGCGTTGATGCTTAGATTGCTTCCTCCCTTGGTCGAGTTTTGGTTCAGCGGTATTGTGAGATGAAGCGGCCCGGACCAACATTACTCGTACGCTTACGAGAGACCGGTTCCCTCAACTGCAACTTGTTGCATAGATGGCTTGCGGGTGCCAGCTTCTCTCACTTTAGTTGGATCGGATTCGACAAAGGCGGTCCTTGAGAAGGTTGAAAAGCAACTAGTGTATCATCGTTGTAGTTTTTGCGTAGATGAGAATTTTTCTTGCTAGATACCCGTAGCAGCCATGTAAAACATGCAACAACAATTAGAGGACGTCTAACTTGTTTTTGCAGGGTATGTTGTGATATGATATGACCAATTACATGATGTGATATATGTGATGTATGAGATGATCATGTGATGTATAGATTATCACGACTTGCATGTCGATGAGTACGACAACCGGCAGAAGCCATAGGGTTGTCTTTAATTATTGTATGACCTGCGTGCCAATCATTAAGCGCTATGTAATGCTTTACTTTATCGCTAAACGGTAGCAATAGTAGTAGAAGCATGTTGGGAGCGACAACCCCGATGGCGACACGTTGATGGCGATCAAGATGATGGAGATCATGGTGTCTTGCTTGTGACGATGGAGATCATGTCGGTGCTTTCAAGATGGATATCAAAAGCACTAGTTCATGGCCATATCATGTCACTTATGATTTGCATGTGATGTTAATCCTTTTATGAACCTTGTTTTGCTTAGGACGATAGTAGCATTATAAGGTGATCCCTCACTTTAATTTCAATATGAATTGTGTTCTCCCCGAGTGTGCACCGTTCCGAAAGTTCGTCGTGTTGAGACACCATGTGATGATCGGGTGTGATAGACTCTACGTTCACATACAATGGGTGCAAGCCAGTGTTGCACATGTAGAACACTCGGGTTAAACTTGACGAGCCTAGCATGTACAGACATGGCCTCGTAACACAAGAGACCGAAAGGTCGAACATGAGTTATCTAGTAGATATGATCAACATGATGATGTTCACCATTGAAACCACCTCAACTCACGTGATGATCGGACTTGAGTTGGTGAATTTAGGATCATGTACCACTCGAATGACTGGAGGGATGTCAATTTGAGTGGGAGTTCTTAAGTAATATGATTAATTGAACTCATGAACATAGTCAGTAGTGTCTTTGCAAACTATGTTGTAGATTACTAGCTCACGCTGTAGCTCCGTTGAATTTTTATATGTTCCTAGAGAAATAGAGTTGAAAGATGATGGTAGCAATATTGCGGACTGGCTCCGTGATCTGAGGATTGTCCTCATTGCTGCACAGAAGGCTTATGTCCTTAATGCACCGCTCGGTGCGCCAACCCCTTTAGCGTTGTTTGTAGATGTTGTGAACATCTGACAGGCATGTTCTGATAACTACTTGATAGTTTAGTGCGTCATGCATTACAGCTTAGAATTGAGGCTCGGAAACGTTTTGAACGTCACAGAACATATGAGATGTTCTAAGAGCTGAAATTAGAATCTCAGGCTCATGCCCGTGTTGCGAGATATGAGATCTCCAACAAGATTCTTTGCCTGTAATATGAAAGAGAACAGCTCAATCATTGAGCATGTGCTCAGATTGTCTGGGTGCTACAATTGCTTGAATCGAGTGGGAGTTGATCTTCCAGATAAGATAGTGATTGATATAGTTCTCCAAGTCACTGTCACTAAGCTACTAGAACTTGGTGATGAACTATAAAATGCCAGGGATAGAAATAATGATCCCTGAGCTGTTCACGATGTTTGACACCGCGAAGGTAGAAATCAAGAAGGAGCGTCAAGTGTTGATGGTTAGTCAAACCACTAGTTTCGAGAAGGGCAGGAGCAAGGAGGGAAAACTTCATGGATAGCAAGTCAGTTGCTGCAGTGAAGCAACCCAAAGTTGAACCCAACCCCGAGACTGAGTGCTTTGATTATGAGGAGAGCGGTTGCTGAAGCGGAACAACCCTAGATACTTGGTCGATAAGAAGGATGGCAACATCGACAGAAGTATATTTGATATACATGTTATTTATGTGTACCTTGCTAGTACCCCTAGTAGCACCTGGGTATTGGATACCGGTTCGGTTGCTAAATGTTAGTAACTCGAAATAAAAGCTACGGAATAAACGGAGCACTAGCTAAGGGTGAGGTGACGATGTGTGTTGGAAATGTTTCCATGGTTGATGTGATCAACATCGCACGCTCTCTCTACCTTCGGGATTAGTGATGAACCTAAATAAATGTTATTTGGTGTTTTGCGTTGAGCATGAACGTGATTAGATCGTGTTTATTGCAACACAGTTATTCATTTAAGTTAAAGAATACTGGTTATTCTGTTTACATGAATAATACCTTCAATGGTCATGCACCCAGTGAGAATGGTTTGTTGAATCTTGATCGTAGTAATACACATGTTCATAACATTGATGCCAAAAGATACAAAGTTAATAATGATAGTACCACATACTTGTGGCACTGCCGCTAAATGTCATATTGGTATAAAGCGCATGAAGAAACTCCATGTTGATGGATCTTTGGACTCATTCGATTTCGAATCGGTTGAGACATGCGAACCATGCCTCTTGGGCAAGATGACTATGGACCCTGTTTTCTGGTTTGATGGGGCGGGCAAGTGATTTATTGGAAATGATACATGTTGATGTATGCAATCCAATGAGTCTTGTAGCATGCGGTGGATATCGTTATTTTCTTACCTTCACTGATGATTTGAGTAGATAATAGTGTATATTTACTTAATGAAACGCAAGTCTGAATCGTTTGAAAAAGTTCAAGCAAATTCAGAGTGAAGTTTAAGATCATCGTGACCAGAAGATAAAATGCCCACGATATGATAGTGGAGGTGAATATCTGAGTTACGAGTTTGGTATACAACTTAAGACAATGTGAAAGTTGTTTCACAACTCACGCCACCTGGAACACCATAGTGTGATGGTGTGTCCGAACGTCATAGTCGTGCTCTATTGGATATGGTGCGAATTATGATGTCTCTTATCCTTCTACCACTATCGTTTTGGGGTTATGCATTAGAGACAACTACATTCACTTTAGATAGGGCACCATCTAAATCCGTTGAGATGACACTGTGTGAATTATGGTTTGATAGAAACCTAAGCTGTCATTTCTTAATGTTTGGGGCTGCAACACTTATGTGAAAAAGGGTTTTCACCTAATGAGCTCGAACCCAAAGTAGACAAATGCATCTTCATAGAATACCCTAAAGACAGTTGGGTAAACCTTCTATCTCAGATCCAAGCATAAAATGTTTGTTGCTAAAACTGGGTCCTTTCTCGAGAAAGAGTTTCTCTCGAAAGAATTGAGTGGGAGGAAGATAGAACTTGATGAGGTTGTTGAACCTTTGTTCAACCAGAGAGTAGTGCAGCGCAGGAAGATGTTTCTGTGAAGCCTACGTTAGTTGAAGAGGAAGTTAATGATGATGATCATGAAGCTTCGGATCAAGTTACTATCAAACCTCATAGGTCGACAAGGATGCGTACTGCTCCTGAGTGGTACGACAACTCTGTCTTGGAGGTCATGTTGTTGGACAACAATGAACCCACAAGCTATGGAGAAGCGATGACGGGCCCGGATTCCATCAAATGGTTAGAGGCCATGAAATCCGAGAAAGGATCCATGTATGAAAACCAAGTATAGACTTTGGTACACTTGCTTGTTGGACGGCAGGTCGTCGAGTACAAATGGACTTTTGAGATGAAGACAAACGCTGATGATAAATGTCACCATTTATAGAGCTCGACTTGTTGCAAAGAAATTTCCAACAAGTTCAAGGAGTTGACTACGATGAGACTTTCTCACTCGTAGCAATGCTAAAAGTCCGTTGGAATTATATTAGGAGTTGCTGCATTTTCAATTATGAAATCTGGCAGATGGATGTCAAAACATCGTTTCCTTGACGGTTTACTTGAGGAAAGGTTTTATGTGATACAACCAGAAGGTTTTGTCAGTCCTAAGGATGCTAAAAGGTGTGCGAGCTTCAGTGATCCTTCTGTGGACCGAGGCAAACATCTTGGAGTTGGAATATACACTTTGATGAGGTGATAAAAGTTTTTGAGTCTATACAAAGTTTACGAGAAACTTGTATTTACAATAAACTGAGTTGGAGCACTATATAGTTTTTGATAAGCATATGTGGTTGACATATTGTTGATTGGAAATGATATAGAATTTCTGGAAAGCATAAAGGGTTGTTTGAAAAGAGTTTTTCAAAGGAAGACCTGGATAAAGCTACCTAATTGTTGAGCATCAAGATCTATAGAGATAGATCAAGATACTTGATAAGAATTTCAATGAGTACATACCTTGACAAGTTTTTGAAAGAGTTCAAAATGGATTAGTCAGAAAAAGAGTTCTTGCCTGATTTGTAAGGTGTGAAGTTGAGTAAGACTCAAAGCTCGACCACAGCAGAAGAAAGAGAAAGGACGAGTGTCCTCCCCTATGCCTTAGCCATAGGTTCTATATTACGCCATGCTGTGTACCGCACCTGGTGTGTGCCTTGCCATGAGTTTGTCAAGGGGTACAAGAGTGATCCAGGAGTGGATCACTGGACAACGGTCAAAATTATCCTTAGTAACAAGAGGACTAAGGAAATGTTTCTCGATTATGGAGGTGATAAAGAGTTCGTCGTAAAGAGTTACGTCAATGCAAGCTTTAACACCAATCCGGATGACTCGGAATAGCAATCTGGATACATATAGTGGAGCAACCATTTGGAATAGTACCAAGTGGAGTGTAGTAGCAGTGTTTACAGTTTGACCTAGAGATTTGTAAAGTACAGACGGATCTGAATGTCGCAGACCCGTTGACTATAAGACCTCTCTCACATGCGGAGCATGATCGATCCCTAGAACTCATTGGGTGTTAGATTCATAACAATGCGAATCGCATGGTGATGTAGACTAGATTATTGACTCTAGTGCAAGTGGCAGACTGTTGGAAATATGCCCTAGAGGCAATAATAAATTAGTTATTATCATATTTCTTTGTTCATGATAATCGTTTATTATCCATGTTATAATTGTATTGATCGGAGACTTAGATGCATGTGTGGATACATAGACAAGACCATGTCCCTAGTATGCCCATAATAGACTAGCTCATTGATCAAAGATGGATAAGGTTTCCTAGCCATGGACATGAGATGTCATTTGATAACGGGATCACTTCATTAGTAGAATGGTGTGATGGACAAGACCCAAACTACAAACGTAGCATATGATCGTGTCAGTTTGTTGCTACTATTTTCTGCATGTCAAGTATTTGTTCCTATGACCATGAGATCATGCAAATCACTGACACCGGAGGAGTACCTTGTGTGTATCAAATGTTGCAACGTAACTAGGTGACTATAAAGGTGCTCTACAGGTATCTCCGAGGGTGTCTGTTGGGTTGGCATGGATCAAGACTGGGATTTGTTAGTCCATGTAATGGAGAGGTATCTCCGGGCCCACTCGGTAATACAACATCACAGTAAGCCTTGCAAGCAATGTGACTAAGTGTTAGTCACGGGATCTTGTATTATGGAACAAGTAAAGAGACTTGCCGGTAACGAGGTTGAACTAGGTATGGAGATACCGACGATCGAATCTCGGGAAAGTAACATACCGAACAACAAAGGGAACATCATACGGGATTAATTGAATCCTTGACATAGAGGTTCGACCGATAAAGATCTTCGTAGAATATGTAGGAACCAATATGGGCATCCAGTTCCCGCTATTGGTTATTGACCGTAGAGGTGTCTCGTTCATGTCTACATAGTTCACGAACCCGCAGGGTCTGCACACTTAAGGTTCGGTGACATTTCGGTAGTATAGAGTTATGTATGGTGGTGACCGAAGGTTGTTCGGAGTCCCGGATGAGATCCCGTATGTCACGAGGAGCTCCGGAATGGTTCGGAGGTAAATATTGATATATAGGAAATCCTGTTTTGGTCGCCGGAAAAGTTTCAGGCTCATCGGTAGTGTACCGGGAGTGCCGATAGTGTACCGGGGGACCATTGGGAGAGGTATTTCGACCCAATAGGCTACATGGGCTCTGGGAGGAGGTAAACCATCCCCTGGTGGGCTGGCCGAAGCCTCCTCTAAGGACACATGCGGCTGGAGTGGTTTGAGAAGGAAAAAAAATCCAAAGGTGGAGAGGTGGAAAGAGTTTCCAAGTGGAAAGGAGGAATCCTACTGCTAATAGGATTGGAGTAGGACTCTTCCACCTCCAATTTCGACCAAACCTTGAGGGTTTGAGGCTGCCTCCTCCCCTCCCTCCCTCCTATATATACTAGAGGATTTAAAGGAAAAAGCTAACCCTAACAACCATGTGCTACCTCTCCTCTAGATTGCAGTTTCTCCTCTAGATCGGTTTTCAGCGGTGCTTAGTCGAAGCCCTGCTGGAATAGGTCCACCACCATCGCCGCAATGCCATCGCGCTGCCGGAGAACTCATATACCTCTCTGCTCCCTCTTGTTGGATCAAGAAGTCGGAGATCGTCATCGAGTTGTACGTGTGCTGAACGCGGAGGTGTCGTCCATTCGGCGCTAGATCGAAAGGACCGTGATCAAGATCGCGAGACGGATCGTGATGAGATCGCGGGATGGATTGTGATGAGTTCGCGGGACGGATCGTGATTGGATCGCGGGATGCTCGGTGATTTGGATCGCGTAGACGTTCGACTACACCAACCGTGTTTCTTAAAGCTTCCCGCTTAGCGATCTACAAGGGTATGTAGATCCACTCTCCCTCTCGTAGATGCTCATCACCATGGATAGATCTTGCGTGTGCATAGGAATTTTTTTGTTTCCCATGCAACGTTTCCCAACAACACCATGTCCTCTCCAAAGCTTAGTTCATCTCTTGTATCCGATCTTTGTCTCAAACCTCAGATTGGTACCTGTGGGTTGCTAGTAGTGTTGATTACTCCTTGTAGTTGATGCTAGTTGGTTTACTTGGTGGAAGATCATATGTTCAGATCCTTTATGATAATTAATAATCCTCTGATTAAGAACATGAACATGTTTTGTGAGTAGTTACATTTGTTCCTAGGGACATGGGATAAGTCTTGTTATAAGTAATCATGTGAATTTGGTATTCGTTCGATATTTTGATGAGATGTATGTTGTCTCTCCTCTAGTGGTGTTATGTGAACGTTGACTACATAACACTTCACAATTATTTGGGCCTAGGTGAAGGCATTGGGAATTAATAAGTAGATAATGGGTTGCTAGAGTGACAGAAGCTTAAACCCTAGTTTATGCGTTGCTTCGTAAGGGGCTGATTTGGATCCATATGTTTCATGCTATGGTTAGGTTTACCTTAATTCTTCTTTCATAGTTGCGGATGCTTGCGATAGGGGTTAATCATAAGTTGCAGGTTTGTTCAAGTAAGGGCAGCATCCAAGCACCGGTCCACCCACATATCAAATTATCAAAGTAACGAACGCAGATAAAACGAGCATGATGAAAACTAGCTTGACAGAAATTTCCATGTGTCCTCAGGAGCGCTTTGCTTTATATACGAGTTTGTCTAGGCCCATTCTTTGCTACAAAAATTATTGGGATACCTTGATGCACCTTTTCTACACTTGTTACTTGTTACTCGTTACAATTATCTTATCACAAAACTATCTATTACCGATAATTTCAGTGCTTGCAGAGAATACCTTACTAGAAACCGCTTGTCATTTCCTTCTGCTCCTTGTTGGGTTTGACACTCTTACTTATCGAAAGGACTACGATAGACCCCATATACTTGTGGGTCATCAAGACTCTTTTCTGGCGTCGTTGCCGGGGAGTGAAGCGCCTTTGGTAAGTGGAATTTGGTAAGGAAAAATTTATATAGTGTGTTGAAATTTACTGTTACTTGTTACTATGGAAAGTAATCCTTTGTGGGGCTTGTTCGGGGTATCTTCACCTCGATTGGAAACACAAAGAGTTGTCCCTCAACCTACTAAACCTACTAAAAATATTTATTATGAAATTCCTTTGGGTATGATAGAGAAACTGCTGGCTAATCCTTATGCAGGAGATGGAACACTACATCCTGATTTACATCTAATCTATGTGGATGAAGTTTGTGGATTATTTAAGCTTGCAGGTCTGCCCGAGGATCACGTTAATACGAAGGTCTTTCCTTTATATTTGAAGGAGAAGGCATTGACATGGTATAGGCTATGTGATGATATTGGATCATGAAGCTACGACCAATTGAAAATGGAATTTCATCAGAAGTTCTACCCAATGCATCTAGTTCATCGTGATCGGGATTATATTTATAACTTTTGGCCTCGTGAAGGAGAAAGAATCTCTCACGATTGAGAGAGGCTTAAGTCAATGTTATATTCATGCCCCAATCATGAGCTCTCGAGAGAAATTATTATTCAGAATTTTTATGCTCGGCTTTCTCGTACTGATCAATCCATGCTCGATACTTCTTGTGCTGGTTCCTATATGAAGAAAGATATTGATTTCAAATGGGATTTATTGGAAAGAATTAAACACAACTCTGAAGATTGAGAACTCGACAAGGGTAAGGAGTCAGGTATGAACCTTAAGTTTGATTGTGTTAAATCCTTCGTAGACATTGATGCTTTTCGTGAATTTAGCACTCAATATCGACTTGACTCTGAGATAGTAGCTTCTTTTTGTGAATCTTTTGCTGCTCATGTTGATCCCCCTAAGGAGAAGTGGTTTAAATATCATCCTCCCATTAAAGTGAAAGTAGTTGAACCTGTTAAAGTTGAGGAGAAAACTATTACTTATAATGTTGATCCTGTTATTCCCACTGATTACATTGAAAGACCACCTTTCCCTGTTAGAATAAAGGAACATGCTAAAGCTTCAACTGTGGTTCGTAAGAGCTATGCTAGAACACCTACGCCCCCTGAGCAAATTAAAGTTGAACCCAATCTTGCTATGGTTAAGGATCTCTTGGTTGATAATATTGATGGGCATGTTATTCAATTTTGTGATGAAGCCATTAGAATTGCTAAACCTAATGCTAAAGATAAACATAGACCCATTGTTGGCACGCCTGTTGTTTCTGTTAAAATAGGAGATCATCGTTATCATGGCTTATGTGATATGGGTAATAGTGTGAGTGCAAACCCCTTTTCCTTATATAAAGAGATTATGAATGATATTGCACCAGCTAAGTTGGAGGAAATTGATGTTACAATTAAGCTTGCTAATAGAGACACTATATCACTAGTTGGGATTATTAGAGATGTTGAAGTCTTGTGTGGGAAAATAAAATATCCTACTGACTTTCTTGTTCTTGGGTCCCCATAAGATGATTTTTATCCCATCATATTTGGTAGACCCTTCTTGAATACCGTTAATGCCAGGATAGATTGTGAGAAGGAAAGAGTTACCGTAAGTTTTGGGGATACGTCTCACGAGTTTAATTTCTCTAAATTTCGTAAACAACCCCATGATAAAGAATTGCCTAGTAAGGATGAAATTATTGGTCTTTCTTATATTGTTGTTCCTCCTACTGATCCTTGTGAGCAATATTTGCTAGACCATGAAAATGACATGCATAAGAATGAAAGGAATGAAATAGCTAAGATTTTCTTTGATCAACATCCTATTCTGAAACACATTTGCCTGTTGAAATACTTGGGGATCCTCCTCCACCCAAGGGTGATCCCGTGTTTGAGCTTAAACAATTACCAGATACTCTGAAATATGCTTATCTTGATGAAACAAAGATATATCATGTTATTCTTAGTGCTTAACTTTTAGAGAATGAAGAAGAGAGATAATTGAAAACTCTGAGGAAGCACCGTGCTGCTATTGGATATACTCTTGATGATCTTAAGGGCATTAGTCCCACTCTATGTCAACACAAAATTAAAATGGATCATGATGCTAAACCAGTCGTTGATCATCAGCGATGGTTGAATCCTAAAATGAATAAAGTGGTAAGAAATGAAATATTAAAGCTTTTGGAGGCAGGTATCATTTACCCTATTGTTGATAGTAGATGGGTTAGTCCCATTCATTGTGTCCCTAAGAAAGGAGGTATTACCGTAGTTCCTAATGATAAAAATGAATTGATCCCACAGAGAATTGTTACTGGATATAGAATGGTAATTGATTTTAGGAAATTGAATAAAGCTACTAGGAAAGATCATTACTTTGTGCCTTTTATTGATCAAATTCTAGAAAGATTATCGAAACACACACATTTCTGCTTTCTAGATGGTTATTCTGGTTTCTCTCAAATACCTGTGTCAAAAGAGGACCAAGAGAAGACCACCTTTACCTGCCCTTTTGGTACCTTTGCTTATAGACGTATGCCTTTTGGTTTATGCAATGCACCTGCTACCTTTCAAAGATGCATGACTTCTATATTCTCGATTTTTGTGAAAGGATTGTTGAGGTTTTCATGGATGATTTTTACGTTTACAGAACTTCTTTTGATGATTGTTTGAGCAACCTTGATCGAATTTTGTCGAGATGTGAAGAAACTAATCTTGTTTTGAATTAGGAGAAGTGCCACTTTATGGTGAGTGAAGGCATTGTCTTGGGACATAAAATTTCCGAAAGAGGTGTTGAAGTTGACAAGGCTAAAGTTGATGCTATTGAAAAAATGCCATGTCCTATGGATATGAGAGGTATAAGAAGTTTCCTTGGTCATGCTGGTTTCTATAGAAGATTTATTAAATATTTCTCTAAGATCTCTAGGCCTCTCACTAATCTTTTGCAAAAAGATGTTCCATTCTTTTTTGATGATGATTGTGTAGAAGCTTTCGAAATTCTTAAGAATTCTTTGATTTCTGCACCTGTTGTTCAACCACCTGATCGGAACCCGCCCTTTGAAATTATGCATGATGCTAGTGATTATGCTGTTGGTCCTATCCTAGGACAAAGAGTTGATAAGAAATTAAATGTTATTCATTATGCTAGCAAAACTCTAGACAGTGCTCAAAGAAACTATGCTACCACTGAACAAGAATTTTTAGCAGTTGTGTTCGCTTGTGATAAGTTTAGACCTTATATTGTTGATTCTAAAGTAACTGTTCACACTGATCATGCTGCTATTAAATATCTTATGGAAAATAAGGATGCTAAACCTAGACTTATCAGATGGGTTCTTCTGCTACAAGAATTTGATTTGCATATTGTTGATAGAAAGGGTGCTGATAACCCCGTAGCAGATAACTTGTCTAGGTTAGAGAATGTTCTTGATGACCCACTACTATTGATGATAGCTTTCATGATGAACAATTAGCTGTCATAAATACTTCGTGCAATGCTCCTTGGTATGCTGATTATGCTAATTACATTGTCGCTAAATTTGTACCGCCTAGTTTCACGTACCAAAAAAAGGAAAAGTTCTTCTGTGATTTAAGAAATTACTTCTGGGATGACCCATACCTTTATAAAGGAGTAGATGGTGTTATTAGACGTTGTGTACCTAAGCATGAATAGGAACAGATCCTACGGAAGTGTCATTCCGAGGCCTACGGAGGACACCACGCTGGAGATAGAACTGCACATAAGGTATTACAATCTGGTTTTTATTGGCCTACTCTCTTCAAGGATGCTCGTAAGTTTGTCTTGTCATGTGATGAATGTCAAAGAATTGGAAATATTAGTAGACATTAGGAAATGCCTATGAATTACTCTCTTGTTATTGAACCATTCATGTTTGGGGCTTTGATTATATGGGGCCTTTTCCAACGTCCAACGGGTATACTCATATTTTAGTTGCTGTTGATTATGTTAGTAAGTGGGTAAAAGCTATTCCAACTAGTAGCTGATCATAACACCTCTATTAAGATGCTTAAAGAAGTTATTTTCCCTAGATTTGGAGTCCCAAGATGTTTAATGACTAATGGTGGTTCACATTTTATTCATGGTGCTTTTTGTAAATTGCTTGCTAAGTATGATGTTAACCATAGAATTGCACCCCCTCATCATCCTCAGTCTAGTGGTCAAGTAGAATTAAGGAATAGAGAAATTATATTGATTTTGCAAAAGAAGGTTAATAGATCCAGGAAGAATTGGTCTAAGAAACTTGACGATGCATTATGGGCTTATAGAAATGCTTACAAGAATCCTATGGGTATGTCTCCGTATAAAATGGTTTATGGTAAAGCATGTCACTTACCTCTAGAGCTAGAGCAGAAAGCTTATTGGGAAATCAAAGAGCTCAACTATGATTTCAAACTTGCTGGTGAGAAGAGGCTGTTTGACATTAGCTCACTTGATGAATGGAGAACCCAGGCCTATGAGAACGCCAAGTTGTTTAAAGAAAAAGTTAAGAGATGGCATGATAAAAGGATACAAAAGCGTGAATTTAATGTAGGTGACCATGTCTTGCTATACAATTCTCGTTTAAGATTTTTTGCAGGAAAGATTCTCTCCAAATGGGAAGGGCTTTATATCGTCGAGGAAGTATATCGTTCCGGTGCCATCAAGATGAACAACACCGAAGGCAAAAGTCCGAAAGTGGTAAATATGCAAAAAATCAAACATTATATTTCAGGTATTCCCATTAATGTTGAGACCAATGTTATCAATATCATAACTCTAGAAGAGCATATTAGGGAGACCTACCAGAACATTTCAGACTCCGAAAAGGAATAGGTACGTGGTACGTTAAGTTAACCGACTCCAAAACTTTCCCAATAGCAATTTTACTCAGTTTTGGAATATTTTAAAAATTAGGAAAATAAAAAGTAGTCCGAAGGATGCATGGGGAGGCAACAAGCCTGCTAGGCGCGGCCACCCCCTCGCCGCGCCTAGGGGGCTTGTCACCACCCCGTGCGCCCCCGGACTCCGTTTTCTTGTGGAACACCCCTTCGGGTCGGCAAAAATTCATTATATAATCTCCCGAAGGTTTTGACTTTTGTATCACGATAACACCTCCTATTTTTGTTTAAGCTGTTTCTGCAGCAGATTTAGAGCAAGATGTCGTCCCAAGAGTCTAATGGGGAGAGCTACATATCGCACTATCTTGCCAATCCAAAGCTCTATGGGGACCTAGATCCTTATGGATTATTCTTGGAGGTGTAACAAGAAGACATGTACCAAGAAGAAAGCTCAGATGAAGGGGAGACTCCTATGCCTCAACTGGGAGACATGCACATGGTGTACAGGAATTCAAGCCTCCCAAACGCAAGAAGAAAACCCAAAGTTCTATTTATCCCTTCTCGTTTTTTGCAGGAGAGTAAAGAAGAATTATGTCAAAGGATATTGAAGCTCAAGCAAGAAGTAGATGACCTAAGGGAACAAAATTTCATGCTTAAGAGGAAATTGAACAAGCTTCCAGCCTCATCAACAACTCCACCACCATCACCTCCGAAGAAGGACACCTAAGCACATGGGTATGGGCACTCCCCTTGGCTTGTAACAAGCTTGGGGGAGGCGCCCCGGTATCGTATCACCATCACACCTTTCTTCCTTTTTGTTTTTCTTGTTTTTCTTGTTCGATCCTTTTTGATTTGTTTTGATCTAGTAGAATAAAAGTTTTAGTATGATCTACCTTTTAGTTTTTGCTTTTTCTCCCCTTATGTAAGCAAGTCCGAGAATTATATAATAAAAAGTAGTTTTGATGAGAGGGCTTTGCTAGATCACTATGCTCTTGAGAGTAATGAATAAAGAATAATAGAATAAAAGCAAAGAGTATGCATAATGATCTTATGGGAGTGATGACTTCCCATATAAAAAGTATGTCGATTGGAATTTGTTGGGAGTTAACAAATATAGTAATTGGTCATTGGTGCAATTGGAAAGGAAGTGATAAAGAAAGAGAGATTGGAATATAAATACATTATCTTGGACATCTTTTATGATTGTGACCACTCATTAAAATATTACATGCCAAGAAGTTGATGTTGGACAAGGAAGACAACATAATGGGTTATGTTTGCTTGTCTCTGGATAGAAGTTATATGGTTTTAGATCCTTCAACATGTAGTGATTGCTGCCACCTCATATTAGCCAAAACTTCCGCACCAAGTAGAGATACTAGTGCATCCAAACACCTCAACCCAGTTTTGCCATGAGAGTCCACCATACCTACCTATGGACTGAATAAGATCCTTCAAGTAAGTTGTCATTGGTGCAAAAGGCAATAAAAATTGCTCCTAAATATGTGTGATCTTTTATTGTAAGGGAAATAAGCGTTGTACGAACTTGTGATAGTAAAGAAATAAAAGCGACATACTGCATAATAAAGGTTGCCATCACAAAGGGCAATACAACGCGGCGTTCCTCTGCACTAAGGGTTTGTGCATCGATAAACAAAAAGCACATGACGACCTCTGCTTCCCTCTGCAAAGGGCCTATCTATTACTTGTACTTTTTAAGTACTTACCTTTATGCAAGAGTCATGGTGATCCTCACAACTTCCTATATTTCGCCTCTCTCTTGGCAAGCATTATGTGTTGGGGAATGATCTAGACGCATATATCCACTCAGATGTGGGTGATCATGAGTTATTCTTGTTGAAATCACCCTTGAGGTGAATATGTAACATCCCAAAATTCCATTTTGGAATTTTATGAAATATAGCTATGCATCCATCTACATCATTGCTTGAATGTATGAAATAGTTGAAATGCTTCTTATGACTTTCTGAAAGTCCCTTTCTATTTTCAATGTGTTGCTTTCACCTATTTGAAAACCTTGGTAAAAGTTCAAAATAAGAGGGGAGTAACATGACACTCCACACCAGGGTCATCTTGGTGATATGTTTGAACAAAAAGAACCAGGGGGTCTTTTGAAAAAAATATATATTTGCAAAAGGTTTTAAAAACAAATAGGCCATTTCTGAAAATAATAATTTTTTTCACTGTATTCAAATGACAGAATAAAAATGTACATTAAATGGAATTTATTATTCTGTTAATTTTGATATATAATACTCCTATACTTGGAATTAAATCAAATGCTTTAAAAGGGTTTTATTTACTCTGTTTATTAAAAAAGGAAAGAAATTAAGTCGATTCGGGCTGGCCCACCTCAATCAATGCCGAATCGCCTAATTACCGGCCACCGATGCGCTCAGCCACTCGCTACCCTCGCCGACAACGGGTCCCACCCGACCGCCGCAAATCTCCCACCGGTCGCCCCTCACCTCACGCGCGTGCCGCCTCCGTCGGAATCACCTCCTTGCCGGGATCCGCGCCCCTTTCCTTTCCCTGACCCCCTCTCCAGCCCTATAAATAGCAGCCACTCCGCCGCATCCGTTCCCCCTCGGGTCCCTCTTCCTCCCTCGCCAGAACGCCGCAGCCACGTCGCCGGAGTTACTCCGACCACCGAAGCTCCCCACCTTGCCTGACGTCGCCTCGGTCGTCCCCGCGCCTCTCCGACGCCACCGTTCGACGCCGGACCTCGCCCGCCATAGCCTGAGCTACTCCACTGCCTCCCTAGACCATCGGAACGCTCTCCGACGACATCTTCGACCATCGGCCGCCGCCTACTCGCCGGAGACCTCCTCGCCGGCAACCAGTTGCACGGTGAGCCCCCCACATCCATCCGATCTAAATCCTACGGCTAGGATTAGAACCCATTAGCCCCGAACCGTTTTTCTCTAGCCGTCGGCTGTCCGCCCGTAACACCCGCTCGCACACCCCCCTTAGCCACTCACAGGTTGCCACGTAGCCCCCTGGCCGATGGAATGTAGTTTTTCTTTTCTGATTTGTTTAGAAAACAGAGTAAATCCAAATTTTGTTTTGTTTATATCTTTTAATCTGTTTAGTGTTTTGAATTGATTATTTTTGCATTAACTCACATATTTTTTGTAGTTTCACCCTGTAGTTTTAGATTTTAAATTCTAACCATAAAATTTGAATTTAATCAAATTTGCTCAAATCACTCAAATCTGAATAACTAGAGTTTAAAAATAGATTTTGAGATGAATCTTTTTGCTACTGCTTGGTGTTAGTTAGGACTATCATCATGCTTAGTTTGAGGATTTTTAGGATGAATTTTTTTATTGTTCTAGCTATAAACAGATTCTGCCTAGTAGTTAGTATAGTTTAGTTAATTTAGTTTTTAGTTAGTTTAAATCAGATTTGTTATAATTTGTTTTAGTAGGTTCTGTTGCTTAAACATTAGGTGTTTTACTTTCTGTAAATAAAAATATAAAATTGCTTAGTTTATTTCTTTATTGTTATAGGAATCTCTACTAATTTCCCAACTAGGTATAATTTGATTAAAACAAACTAGTTAGTAATAGTTTTCTTCAAACAAAGTTTTATATAATTAAATTCTGTTTTCTAAGAAGAGTTTTTAGTAAATTCTTTTCTGTTAATATAATGTTTATTAATTAATAATAAGTTTTGTTTTACTCTTTGTTAGTAAAACTATAGTTATATAGTAGTGTTATTCAAAACTTTCAAAACCATACTAAGATTTTCTTAACAAAACTTTAAATTGATTTTATTCTGTTTATTAATAAAATATTTTATTATTTCCTTGCTGTCAACTATTGTTTTGTTCATACAAGTAGTTTTATTATGTTAGTAGTGGGTTACCCATCACCTTTTTGAAAACAAAACTTTGTGTGTTTTCTTGCTTGTGATTTGTGCATTATTTCTGTCTTGATTGTTTACTAGTTCATTGTTGATGTTTGTGAGTTACAATATTTTTGTTGTATGCTTGTTGAGTGCTCTTGTTTGCTTCGTTAGATTATCCGGAGTGTGAAGCTTGTTACTTAGAGTCACTCACGTACGAAGATCATCAATCAGGCAAGTCACTTTGATCATGTACACCTATGTTTTATTGCATTAGTTCTTCCATCACCCCAATTGCATGCAAAGTAGGTAATTGGAAACTTGGTTACTGTTGTAGTATCATGTGGTAGGTACCCCCTCAACCCTTGACACATTTGGCCCCGGGAAACGTTGTTTTACATTTTGCTATGCTACTAGTAGACGGGGTTGGTTGTGTGATTCATGAGAGTTGTGAGATTAATTACAAGGCCTACATAATGATCAAGACTTCAAGACTCCGAGTTTTCAACTTACCTCTGGGTGGATGATGGTTGAACGGCACCCTGGAGAAACCAGTGGATTTGCCTAGGTGTTGCTGGAGATGGCCAGTATTCACGTGGAAAGGTCCACCCAGGCACAAAGAGATGGATGGATGATTCAAGACCCAAGGCTTACCTGCATAGCCACAAGTCATTATGGGCTCTAGCTTGGTTGGATATCATGGTGACCCTGGACAGGCGGTGCTACGAGATTTAGAAGAACGGTAGGAAAGGATGGGCACCGACAGAGTCGCAGGGAAACCCTTTGGAAGACCATGTTTTGGTCATCCGTTTCTCAAACACCCTGAAGTGCGAGAAATCAAACGGAGGCGACCAAATCTTGTGGGGAACGTGTGCAAAACTCTATAGAGTACTCAAACCTAATCGATTAGCCGTGTCCACGGTCATGGACAACTTGAGCCAAAGGAACTAAACTTCCGGAAACTCTCAACACAATTAATATGATGATGTGGGTATTAATAATTTGGGTATGAGAAATTGGTTGGTGGAACCATCTCATTAATCAACCAACATTGTAGTAATTATGCCTTGCCCTCTCTTGTGGTAGGAAAAATTGGCTTTACGCAAAACTTACTACTCCACCTGCCATATTTGCATATAGATTAGATGATTATCTTTTCACCCCTCTCTTGTGACTTTGCCGACATATTCCATATGCTGACCTACACGGCTGCAACGTATCATGTTGCAGAGTACTTTTCCGACCAGGAGTGAGGATACGCTCTACGCTCGGTGAGATGCCCTTGGAGTCAGATGGACTCATCTACCTTCAATGCTTCCGCAAGATTTAGATATTCTCATGAGTTGGCCTTCAGCCACTTTATTGTAATCTTTATTGTAATAAAGGACTCGATATGAGATTTACGATTAATAAATGCTGTGTGATTTCCCTTTGATATATACATTGATGTACCGTGTGTGTACCAGCATGATCTTGGGATGGTACGGAAACACCGGAGATTCGACCTTTCAGGTCGGGTCGCTACAGAATAGTTGTTTGGCAAAACTATAAGCCCCTATCTTTCTCTATGTCTGATTGAAGCTTTGATCTCGTAGGTACCGTGTGAGTGTTAGCAATTGTGAAATACTAGAAGATGATTGAGTATGTGGATTTTCTTTACAAGCTCTTATATTGACTGTTTCCGATGTTATGATAAATTGCCAATTGCTTCAATGAATAAGATCATAGTTTGTTGGTTGTCAATAAAGTTCTTGGTTCATAATTTATCTTGTGAATGAATTATTACTCTAGCATAAGAGATCTTACACAATAAATATTGTTGTTCTAAAGATGTTCATGATGCCCTCATGTACGTATTTTATTTTATCGACACCTCTATCTCTAAACATGTGGACATATTTATTGATCTTGACTTTCGCTTGAGGGCAAGCGAGGCCTAAGCTTGGGGGAGTTGATATGTCCATTTTGCATCATGCTTTTATATTGATATTTATTGCATTATGGGCTGTTATTACACGTTATGGTACAATCCTTATGCCTTTTCTCTCTTATTTTACAAGGTTTACATGAAGAGGGAGAATGCCGACAACTAGAATTCTGGACTAAGAAAGGAGAAAATCTGAGATACCTATTCTACACAACTCCAAAAGTCCTGAAAATTTACGAAGAATTATTTTGGAATATATAAAAAATACTGGGCAAAACAGATACCAGAGGGGGGCCACCAAGAGGTGACAAGCCTGCCAAGCATGACCACCCCCTGGCCGCGCCTAGCAGGCTTGTGGTCCACCTGGCTGGCCCCTGAAGCCCATATTCTCCTATATGTTGGGTTTTGACCTGGAAATAATCAAGAGAGAGATTTCGGGATGAAGCGCCGCCATCTCGAAGCGGAACTTGGACAGAACCAATCTAGAGCTCCGACAGGGCTGTTCTGCCAGGGAAACTTCCCTCCTGAGGGGGACATCGAAGACATCGTCATCACCAACGATCCTCTCATCGAGAGGGGGTCAATCTCCATCAAATCTTCACCAGCACAATCTCATCTCCAAATCCTAGTTTATCTCTTGTATTCGATGTTTATCTCAAACCTCAGATTGGTACATGTGGGTTGCTAGTAGTGTTGATTACTCCTTGTAGTTGATGCTAGTTGGTTTACTTGGTGGAAGATCATATGTTCAGATCCTTTATGATAATGAATACTCCTCTGATTATGAACATGAACATGTTTTGTGAGTAGTTACGTTTGTTCCTGGGGACATGGGCTAAGTCTTGTTATAAGTAATCCTGTGAATTTGGTAGTCCTTCGATATTTTGATGAGATGTATGTTGTCTCTCCTCTAGTGGTGTTATGTGAATGTTGACTACATAAAACTTCACCATTATTTGGGCCTAGGGGAAGGCATTGGTAAGTAATAAGTAGATGATGGGTTGCTAGAGTGACAGAAGCTTAAACCCTAGTTTATGTGTTGCTTCGTAAGGGGCTGATTTGGATCCATATGTTTCATGCTATGGTTAGGTTTACCTTAATTCTTCTTCCGTAGTTGCGGATGCTTGTGATAGAGGTTAATCATAAGTGGGAGGTTTGTCCAAGTAAGGGCAGCACCCAAGTACCGGTCCACCCACATATCAAATTATCAAAGTAACGAACGCGAATCAAATGAGCATGATGAAAACTAGCTTGACAGAAATTCCCATGTGTCCTTGGGAGCGCTTTGCTTTATATACGAGTTTGTCCAGGCCTGCCTTTGCTACAAAAAGGATTGCGCTACCTTGCTGCACCTTTGCTACACTTGTAACTTGTTACTCGTTACAATTATCTTATCACAAAACTATCTGTTACTGATAATTTCAGTGGTTGCAGAGAATACCTCACTGGAAACCGCTTGTCATTTCCTTCCGCTCCTTGTTGGGTTCGACACTCTTACTTATCGAAAGGACTGTGATAGATCCCCTATACTTGTGGGTCATCACCGAACGGACGACACCTTCGTGTTCAACACATGTACAACTTGATGACGCCTTCACCTCCTCGATCCAGCGAGCGATGGTGAAGTAGCAGATGAGTTCCGGCAGTACGAAGACATGGTGACGGTGGTGGTGAAGAACAATCTCCGCAAGGCTTTGCCAAGCACTACAGAAACTATGACGGAGGATGAACTAGAAGGGATGGGTTGCCGACACACGGCTTGGGGAATTCTTGATGTGTTCCGAGTGCTAGCCCTTCCCCTCTATTAATATGTTGAGCCCTCGGGTCGAAACTTGGAGAAAGAACCTCCTCAAAGTCGGTTTGGCCCACAAGGCAAGGGTCCTGCTCGGACTCCAGGACGACACGCCAGGGTCCTCGGCGTCTGGCCCCAGACGCCAGGGATCCTGGTGTCTGGCCCCTGGCCTCCACAAAACTACTTTTGCACCTTCCTTAAAGCCTCGTGGGCTTTACCCCTTGGCCCAAATAAAGTGTTCTCGTACCCGAACATTTCAGAAAACATCCGAAACCCCTTCCGGTGAATTCTGGAACCCTTCCGGAGACCAAACACTATTATCCCATATATCAATCTTTACCTCCGAACTATTCCAGAGCTCCTCGTCATGACCAGGATCTCATCCGGGAGTCCAAACAACCTTCGGTCACCAACATAATAACTCAACTATACTTATATCGTCACCAAACGTTAAGTGTGTAGACCCCGCGGGTTCGAGAACTATGCAGAGATGACTGAGACACCTCTACGGTCAATAACCAATAGCGGGACCTGGATGCCCATATTGGTTCCTACATATTCCACGAAGATCTTTATCGGTTGAACCTTTATGTCAAGGATTCAGCTAATCCCGTATGATGTTCCCTTTGTTTATCGGTATGTTACTTGCTTGAGATTCCATCATTGGTATCTCTATACCTAGTTCAATCTCATCACCGGCAAGTCTCTTTACTCATTCTGTAATAAAAGATCCCGTCGCTAACTCTTTAGTCACTTTGCTTGCAAGGCTTATTGTGATGTTGTATTACCGAGTGGGCCCAGAGATACCTCTGTGTCACACGGAGCAACAAATTCCAATATTGATCCATGCCAACTCAACGGACACCCTCGGAGATACCTGTAGAGCATCTTTATAGTCACCCAGTTGCATTGCGACATTTGATACACACAAGGTATTTCTTCGGTGTCAGTGAGTTCCATGATCTCATGGTCATAGGAACAGATACTTGACATGCAGAAAACAGTAGCAATAAACTGACACGATCATATGCTATGTTCATAGTTTGGGTCTTGTCCATCACATCATTCTCCTAATGATGTGACCCCGTTATCAAATGACATCTCATGTCTATGGCCAGGAAACCTTGATCATCTTTGATCAATGAGCTAGTTAACTAGAGGCACACTAGGGACACAATGTTGTCTATGTACCCACACATGTATTTGAGTTTCCTATCAATACAATTATAGCATGAATAATAAATGATTATCACGAACAAGGAAATATAATAATAACCAATTTATTATTGCATCTAGGGCATATTTCCAACATGTTGGGGCCGTCTCCTCTGGCGTGAGGACATTCTTGGGCTTCTTATTCTTCACACACATGCGGCGGTGGCAGTGGTGGTTAATGTCTACTACGCAACCTTCTTCTTGTAGACTCGTGTTGGGCCTCCAAGCGCAGAGTATAGTAGAACAGTGGAAATTTTCGCTCAAGTGTATGACCTAAGGTTATCAATCCGTGGGAGGTGTAGGATGAAGATGGTTTCTCTCAAACAACCCTGCAATCAAATACAAGAAATCTCTTGTGTCCCCAACACACCCAGTACAACGGCAAATTGTACAGGTGCACTAGTTCGGTGAAGAGATGGTGATGCTAGTGCAATATGGATGGTAGATATAGTTTCTTGTAATCTGAATATAAAAAAAGCAAGGTAACTTGTCGTGGTTTCGTGACGGCAGATGCCATAGGTAGGCTTATCGAGAGGGGTCGAAGGATGCCGGCAGGCTCTCGGAGCGGGATTAGGCACAAGCAGTGGCTGACACATGATGTACCCAGGTTCCGGGCCCTCTATGGGAGGTAATACCCCTAGTCCTGCTCGGTCTAGTTGAGACAATGGTCGGGTTACAATGGTGCTCCTTGAGCTGTATGGATCAAGGAGGAAGAAGGAGCTAGCCTGCTCTTCCGCCTCTCTACGTGCTTGTGTGTGGAGCGGATGTGGATGTGGAGGGAACTCGGAGAGCAGCCGATCGATCGTTCGTCCGTTCGTGCCTCCCTTGGTTTTTCCCTCTGTCGGTCTCCTTGTTTCGTCCCCTCGCAGGGGGGTGGCCCAGGGGGTTTTATAGGCCACCCCTTGGAATAAAATACAAGTAGAAGGTCAAAGGGGGCCCTAGCCGGCAGCCTCTCTAGCCGGCTACGGGGCCCGGTCGGGGGGTCTTGTCGCCGGTAGGTCCCACCGGCTGAAGGGTGGAGCCGACGAGGCCTGCGAGGCGGGCCTCGACACCGATCACATCGCGACACGGGCCGCACCTTGTGGCGTCGTCTTGCGACGGCCGGCCGGGGTCAGCGGTACGGCCGGCCACCCTGTAGCCATGCCGGGGTAGGTAACAGAGTGGTTGGAGGCATGCCGGCACTGTTGGAAGCCCGGTCACCATCCTCCAGGGTCAAAGGCCCTGACGTCTTTCCTGTGGCCATATCGGCGCTGACCCCCGATGGGATGGGGGCCACTGTTGCCACGCACGCCCTGCAGACGGTATCCAATGCTCAACCGGCTGGGCGTAGCCGGCGGATCACCTCTGGCAGGGCACAGCCGGACTGCAGGGGGAGGCGGCCCGCCCTTTAGTTGTGTTAGGAGGCGGGGGAAAGGGGGCGCTCGAGGCTACCCCAGGGTCATCCCCCCGTCAGTAGTCCCCGAAGCCAGGGAGGACCCGCCGACGGGCCGCGGCGGTCCTCGCCGGCTTGAAGATTGTTCTTTTGCCGCGGGCGGCCTTGAGAGTCGAGCGGAATAGGCAAGCGATGGCCGGCTCCACGGCCGGCCGACACTTCGCGTGTCGCCTCAGGTTCCCCGCCTGGTTGAGGAGATGCGCCATGCGGCGGAAAAGACCGGGCAGCGGGGCGGGGCCCTCTGCGGCCGCAGCCTCGGCCCACGCGCAGGGATCCTTTACGGCGCGGGGCGGACGGTTGGCATTCCCGAGCGCCACAATGTCCGCCCTGCGTGCCGCGGGAATCGTGGGGGTCGTGCGCAATGAATCCGGCCCCCACGATCGCCCGTGCGGGGAAATGTCGAGAAGGGGGAGGCAGAACGGCCTGTTCGCTCACCCTCCTGCCGCCGCATCGCCTTCGTCGCCTCCCTCCCCCCGCCACGAGAGAGAGAGAGGCCGAAGCACGAGGACAGCCCGCGCCGCCGCGCGCCGCCGAAGAGAGCCCGGACCGCCGCCGAACACCCGCGCCCGTTGATGCGACCGCACGCCCCCTCGGCGACCATGGCGGGCAAGGGCGCCTGGGACGACAACAATGTGGACGAGACCTTCATGGAGCACCTCCGCCACTGTCACAAGCTCCCGGTAGAGGAGCACTTGGTGGCGCGCCCAGCCGGGCCGGAGAACTCCCCGGCCCCTTGGGAGGGCGAAGTGGTTGTCTTCGCCGACCACTTCCTCCGCGGGCTCGGGCTGCCGGCGAGCGCCTTCTTCCGCCGCTTTCTGACGCGGTTCGGCCTACAGCCGCACCACCTCGCCCCCAACGCCATCCTGCAGCTGGCGGCGTTCATCACCCTTTGCGAGGGATACTTGGGGGTTGCGCCGAGGCTTGACCTCTGGTGCCGGCTCTTCTTCCTCAAAAGGCAGACGACGAAGGACCCGACAACGAAGTAGATGGTGATGACCGCCTACGGAGGCGCCCTGATCCACATTCGCAAGGGAACCGGCTTCCTAAAGCTCCCGCTACACGAGTCGGTAAAGCGATGGCAGCGGGGGTTCTTATACGTGAAGAACGCGAAGCTGGAGGAGGACTAAATCAACCTTCCCGACTTTGCCAACCATCCGCCGACCGCGATGCTAAACTGGCAAGCGTCCGCGCCTCCGGCGCTCGAGATGGCAGACTGGCTCTACGAGCGCCTGCTCACGATGACCGGGTCGGAGGGGCTGAAGGCCACGGACCTGCTGGCCACGATGGTGGCGCGCCGGGTGCAGCCGCTGCAGAGCCGACCGCACCTCATCTGCCAGATGGGAGGACGCCATGACCCCTGCCGGCTCTCCACCAAGGAGATGAAGCCGGCCTATGTGGCGAGGAGGGTGAACGCCATTTCTACAGCGAAGATGGCGGAGGGAGAATGGCAATGGGGAAAAACCCCGTACAGCCGGAGCCGCCTGGCACCACGGGTAAGTGACAAGCCGGTTCCTCCCCTCCATCTTCTTTTAGAGGCCATACCCCTCCCCCTTAGTCTGACAGCACGCCGCCCGGCCCACCCACAACTCTTCCCGTTGCTGCAGAACTACGGGGAGTCGGCCCCCGACACGGCGGAGTCAGACCCCGAGGAGGTCGAGGATGCCGACGACGTGGAGTCGGCCGACTCCGAGCGAGCCGGAGCATCCGGCACCGGCGACGTGGAGACGGAGACGGAGGGGGCCAAAGAGGCCGAATCGACGGGAGAGTCCCCTCCCAAGACGTGCGTTGCTGAGGCTCCGGAGAAGCCTGAGGCTTCGGAGGATGAGGTCATGGCGCCGCGGAGGCACCAACCTCGAGCTGGCGGCGGCCCCAGTCGGGGAGGCCCGGTCGCGGGCGACAAGGGGAAGGGGCCGGCTGCAACCAAGCCGGTGCCCAAGCATGCGGCGACCGTGTAGTTGGGCGGCAATCGCGGAGGCGGAGGCAAGAAGCAGAAGGTCGCCCAGGCGGGACCCATGAGGAGGGCGATCCCCGTCGTCACCGGGTAAGTCCGTCTTCTCCTCCACCTTGGTCTGTCTTGCCTTCCCCCCAGTCTATTACTTCTTCGTGACCAGGGAGGCGGGCGCCCTGGGGAGGACGCCGGGTGGCAGGACGGAGAGGGCGGCGCTGCTGACGGCGGCCGAGGAGAGGGAGCGCCAGGCGTGGCTCGACTTCGAGGCGGCCGAGCGGGAGCGGCGTGTCCAAGAGCTCCGCCCTTGGGAGGAGGCGGCGAAGAGGCGAGGGGGAGCCAGCGGGGACGCCGCTAGAGGAGCATGGGAGCCGTTCCCCCTCCTCCAAGGAAACGGCAAGGAGTCCGCGGGCGGAGCTTGCGAGCCCTTCCCCCGCAGCCGAGAGAAGAGGTCGAAGGGCCACCATGGCTCCGAGAAAAGGGCGGAGGCGAGCGCGACGACAACGGAGGACGAGGCGGCAATGGGCCACGATGCCGCCCGGTCGATTGCGGGCGGCGTGCCACCGAGGCTGGAGCTGTCGGCCCCGGAGGCGCCGCCACCGGACGTGCCGACTTCGGAGGAGCCGGCTCCGGAGGCGCCGACACCGAAGGCGAGTCAGCCCGGAGCAGCCGGAGGTGGGACCCGCGATGGCCGTGAAAACGGCCGCCGCAAGTGCATCGATGGCGGCCCCCGGCGCGGCGGCGACAGGAGGGGCGGGTCGCATCAAGGTCTCCAACAAGGGAGGACCCCCAGACGGAGGCCGGCCGCAATAGACCTGGGCGGCGGCCGGGAGCCCGTCTCCTGGCGGGCCGTCGAGCGCCCTCGGAGCGACGGTGGCAGCCGCTATGGAAGCGTTTGCGGCAGCCCGCGCCCAGGCGACGCAAGACGCTCGGGCTGCCAGCGACCGGCTGGTGAGCTTGGAGCAGGCGGTCGCTGTGAGTTTCTTCTTTCCTTTACTTGCGTTTTTCCGTCTTTTCCAGTGGGGACGCGCCAGCGCACCCAATGGGTGTAGCCCCCGAGGCTCGAGCCGGCTGGGGCGCTGGCGGGTCGAGCCTAAAGCTCTTATTGTTTTGTAGGCAGCGCATGACCGCCAGGTGGCTGCATACAACACCCTTCTTGGGTTGTACCGGGGAGCTGAGAACCGCCTCGCCATCGTGTCCGTGGACCTTCGAGGTACGTTGCCCTTGCGATCTTAGCGTCTTGCAATATTCCAGTGGGAGCGCGCAAGCGCACCCACTGGGTGTAGCCCCTGATAATCAGGCCGGCTGCTCCGGAGGCCGGCTGCTCCGGAGGCGGACCTTTACGAGGAGCGGGAACTCCTGACGACGAAGGGTGACTGGCTCCATGGGGAGGCGGACCAGGCGAAGGCGGAGCAGGAGGGCCGCGAGGCGGCCCACCGTCAAGCACTGGCGGACCAAGAGGCGGCCCTTCGTCGGGAGGCGGAGGAGCGGGAGAAGGCGCTCCGCGAGAAGCTGGAGGCCAAGGACGCCGCCCTAGCCAAGGCGGCCGAGGACGCACAGGCGGCCCGGGATGAGCACGAGCGCTGGCGCCAGGAGTGGTCCGCTAGGGAGGTGCGGCTCCAAGCGGCCGACATGACGCTGGTCTGCACGCTCTGGCCTAGCGCGGCAGAGCCGGGCTCCATGAACCGGTTGTCGAGGTGGCTGGAGTTCGGGGCGGCGCGAGTGAACGCCTGGAGGGCCTCCGCGGCACGAGCCGGCGTGGGCATGCGCTCCGCATTGCCAAATCGTGGTACCCCGAGCTGGACTTGGGTTTGCTCACGGCCCAGCACGCTGGCACCGACTCGGAGCTGGAGGCGGTGGCCGACGAGATGCTGGCGAGGGCGAGCGACCTTGCGTCCTTCGCCGCGTGGGACGAGTACGTCCCGGAGCACGGGGCTGACGGCATGGTGGTCCCGGAGGACCAGTACGGGCTCGCCCTGGACGACTCGGAGGGGAGCGTTGCCGAGATGGCCGATGAAGAGTCCGACACCGACGAATACGCCGAGTCCGAGCCGGCTCCGGCCGCGAGGGCTTCTACCTCGGCTGCCCTGGAGGTGCCGGCCTCGAAGGCGCCAGCGCCGCCGGCTCCCAGGGCGTGAGCACCACCGGCTCCAGCGGCGTTAATACTTGGAGGAAGGCCGGCCCGATGCTGCCATACCTTAGGACTTTTCTTTCCTGCATTTTTGCTTTTAGACTGGAATTCCACCCACTAGGGGTGTATATGTAATGAACTTGTGGCCATGGGCCTTTTATATGTAATGAACTTGTGCCATTTATCTTAGAAAGAATGTGCATGCCGACTCTTCTTTCACCCTTTGCCTTTTGACTTGTGTTTGCTCGCCGGGATTCCCTCCGGCTTCCACCCCGCCTGCCAGCCAGTCGGGGGCCGGTCTGGGACAGGGACGGGGCTTCACCCTTGGGAAAATAGCGGGATCCTAGAGTCAACCGGCTAGGGCTAGGTTGAGCCGGCAGAGGCCGGTTACTAGGATTAACATAGCTCGGCTAGGCCGGTCCGGCTGCCGCACGTGTCGGCTGACTTTCATGTGAGAAGCCCCTTCGTATCCCGCGGTCCCTTTAGCCGGACAGCCGGGAGCCGATAGACCGGTTGGGCGTGGTCTGGAGGCTCCAAAGGACAGCCGTCAGCTCCTCGACCCAACAGCCGGCCGACCGGACCAACGATGTCACGAGCCGGGGCTTGATGCCGGACAGGAGTAGGCCGTTTGCCCTCTCAACCTGGCCATTCGACTACGGGTGGGCGACGGACGCGAGGTCAAGCCAGATGCCCCGCCTCGAGCAGAAACACGCCAGCGCGCCTTTGGCGAAGTTCGTGCTGTTGTCGGTGATGATGCTGTGGGGGACGCCGTACCGTACCGTGATGTCTTCGATGAACCGGACGGTCGTGGGGCTGTCCAGTTTCTTGATTGGCTGGGCCTCGATCCACTTGGTAAACTTGTCGACGACGACAAGTAAATGTGTCATGCCGCCTCGTGCGGTCTTGAAAGGTCCCACAATGTCCAGACCCCAAACGGCGAATGGCCACGAAAGGGGGATGGTCTGGAGAGCACTAGCCGGAAGATGGCTCTGCGTGCTGAAGCGCTGGCAGCCCTCGCACTTGCCAACGAGTTCCTTGGCCGCCTCTAGAGCAGTCGGCCAGTAGAAACCATGACGGAATGCTTTGGCCACCAGGGACCTGGAGGCGGTGTGATGCCCGCACTCGCCCTGGTGGATGTCGAGGAGGATTTCATGCCCTTTCTCCGGCTTGACGCAGTGTTGGAAAACGCCGGTGGTGCTGCGATGAACCAGCTCGTGGTTGATGATGCTGTAGGCCGGGGCCCGACGCTGAATTTGGCTTGCAATGGCCTCATCGGAGGGGAGCTCGCCGCACTAGAACGCCAGGATAGTCCGGGCCCACGAGGGAGCCGAGACAGGGGCCGGCCCAACCCCCGAGACCGGCCCGTCAGACTCCTGGACCGGCTCGCCAGCCCCCGGGAGCGAGGCGGTGATGGAAGCATTGGCCGTCGTCATGACGGCGATGAGGCCGGTGCCGGTGTGCGTAGGCGCGACTGGCTCAATTGCCGTGGCGGACGGCGCCAGACTGGCGGCTGGTGGTGGCAGATCCGGCAAAGCTGCCGCAGCCGGAGAGGTCGGTTGGGCAGCCGGTTCTGTCGAGGTGTAGGCCGTGTTTGCCGGCATGAAGATGGACTCCGATTCGGGAGAAGGCTTGATCAAAGGCTTCATCAGCCACTCGAGGGAGACGCCGGCTGGGATGGCCTGCCGGGTGGAGCCAATGTTGGCCAGCGCATCGGCCGCCTCGTTGTCCGCACGGGGGATGTGGTGGAACTCGCAACCCTCGAAGGAGCCCGTGAGCTACTGGACAAGGAAGCGATAGCTGGCCATGTTGGCGTCCCTAGCATCCCATTCGCTAGAGACCTATTGCACCACGAGGTCCGAGTCACCGAAGCAAATGATGCGCTGGATGCCGATCTCCTTGGCGAGCCGGAGGCCATGGACAAGGGCCTCGTATTCAGCCACGTTGTTGGAGCGGCAAAGTGGATGTGGAGGGCGTAGCGGAGCTGGTCTCCTTTGGAGGACGACAGGACGATGCCGGCTCCTAGGCCGGCTCGCATCTTCGAGCCGTCGAAGTGCATGCACCGATGCGTGGAGTCGGGCGGAGGCGGCACGAACTAGGTTTCGGCCCAGTCGACGAGGAAGTCGGCCATTGCCTGGGACTTGATGGCGGTGCGTGGCTCGTACCGTATTTCGTAGTCGGCCAGGGCGATGGCCCATTTGGCGATCCCGCCGATGGCGTCCCGACCGACCATGATTTTGCCCAGTAGCGCTGTGCTCACGATGGTGATGACGTGCTCCTGGAAGTACTGCTTCAGCTTCTGGGCGGCAAAGTATACGCCGTAGCACATCTTCTGGTAGTGGGGGTAGTTTTGCTTGGAGGCGGAGAGGACCTCACTGAGGTAGTAGACGGGACGCTGCGTCGGCAGCGCCTTGCCTTCCTCCGGGCGTTCCACCACCAGGACGACGCTGACGATGCGCGTGGTCGCCGCAATGTAGGCGAGCAAAGGCTCCTTGTCAACCAGCGCGGCCAGGATGGGCGCGCTGGTGAGAGCCCGCTTGAGGTCGCGGAACGCCACGTCCGCCTCGTCGGGCCAGTCGAACAGGGCCGGCTTCTTCGAGAGGTCTCGGCCCGGCTCGACCAGGGCCGACTTGGGTAGGAGCCCATAGAGGGGCAAGGCCTTCTCGCCCAGCCGGCTAATGAACCGGCTGGGGGAAGCGAGGCAGCCGGTGAACTTCTGGACATCGCGGAGCCGGACCGGCTTGGGCATGCGCTCAATCACCCGGATCTTCTCGGGGTTAGCTTCGATGCCGCGGGCGGACACAAAGAAACCCAGGAGCTGGCCGGCTGGGACGCCGAAGACGCACTTCTCTGGGTTGAGCTTGATCTTGTATTCGTGCAAGTTGGCGAACGTCTCCCGGAGGTCGTCGAGAAGGCTGAAATGCTTCTTGGATTTGACGACGATGTCGTCCACGTAGACGTGGACGTTCCTGCCTATCTAAGGTAGGAGGCACTTCTGCATGCAGCGCTGGAAGGTAGCGCCTGCATTCTTCAGGCCGAAGGACATGGGGATGTAGCAGTAGGCCCCGTAAGGGGTGATGAAGGAGGTCTTGAGCCGGTCGGCCAGGTCCAGCTTTATCTAGTGGTAGCCGGAGTAGGCATCCAGGAAAGACAGCAGATCGCAGCCGGCGGTGGAGTCGATGACTTGATCGATCCGCGGCAGGGCGAACGGGTCCTTGGGGCATGCCTTGTTCAGGCTCGTGTAGTTGATACACATGCGCCAGGTCTTGTTTTTCTTCAGCACCAGGACTGGGTTGGCCAGCCAGTCCGGGTGAAACACCTCCATGATGAAGCCGGCTGCGAGCAGCCGGGCAATTTCTTCTCCTATAGTACGCCGCTTCTCCTCGGAGAAACGGCACAGGGGTTGCTTGACCGGCTTCGCATCCGGCCGTACGTGCAGCTTGTGCTCGGCAAACTTCCTCGGAACACCCGGCATGTCCTTGGGGGACCATGCAAAGATGTCCTGATTCTCACAGAGGAAGTCGATGAGCTCGCCTTCCTATTTCCTGTCGAGGCGGGAGCCGATGGTCACGCACTGGGTGGGGTCGGCCGGATCGAGTGGCACCTGCCTGGTGTCCTTGGACGGCTAGAACGAGCCTTCGCCGATCGACTGGGATGGAGGTGCCGGCACGGCTGACTGGCGGAGGCAAGGGCCACCAGCCGGTCGAGCTGCCGCTTCTCCTCCGCTATTTCCAGGGCCTCGGCTAGCCGGCTGCCATCTCGCGCGCACGCCATTGACATCTGGTACTTGCCGGCGATGGTGATGCTACCCTTGGGACCCGGCATCTTGAGCTTGAGGTAGGCGTAGTCGGGGATCGCCATGAACTTGACGAGAGCGGGCCTGCCTAGCAATGCGTGGTAGGGACTGTTGAGGTCCACTACCTCGAACAAAACCGGCTCGCGGCAGAAATGACTGGCGTCGCCGAAGAGGACATCGAGCTTGATCTTGCCGACGGGGGTGCAGGACTTTCCTGGCACGATGCCGTGGAAAACGGCCCGACTCGTCTTCAGGTCCTCCACCTTCAGCCCTAGCTTGAGCAGGGTGTCGAGGTAGAGGATGTTGATGCTGCTGCCTCCATCGGTCAAAACCCATGAGAAGCAGCATGAGCGTTTCTCGGAGGAAATGGTGGGATCGAGGACGAGGGCGTAGCTGCCGGGGTCCGGCATCACGGCCGGGTGGTCCGCCCGGCTCCAGGTGATCGGTTTCTCGACCAATGCATGAACTGGGGAGTCGCGGGCATGGTGGCATTCACCTCGCAGTGGAGCCGGCGCTAGGCGTGCTTGTCCGTCTCTTCGCTGCTGAAGATTAAGTAGCAGTCGTCATGTTCGGGGAACCGGTCGTGCAGCCGGCCGTCGCCCCGAGCCGGGGCCGGGTCCGCCTGACCCGGACCGGGAGCCAGAGCCCGAGCCGGGGCTGGTGCCGGGGCGCGGGCTGGCTATGCGGGGGGAGCCGGGAGGCCATTCCCCTGGGTCAATCGCTGTGAGAAGCTGCATTGTCGGAGCGTGTGTGTGGCCGGCTTGGCACCAAAGTGGTTTTTGCAGGGGAGGTCAAGCATTTGCTCGAAAGTCATCTTGGGCAGCCAGGCGGCCTTGCCGGTGCGTTGGCGCTGACCGGAGGCCTGGCCAGCCGGCTACTCCCCCTCGATGGAGGCGACCTACCGGCTCCCGTAGCGGGAATCGGGCTGGTCGTTCTTGCGCTTGCCATTCTGCGGCTGTCGGTTGTCGGCCGCCGCCCGCGGCGCGGCAGGGGGCGTAGCCGGCTTGGCCAGTGCCTTAGCCTTCATCCTCATCGAGGAGTCGGCCGTGGCGTATTTGTATGCTTTGGACATCAGGTCTGCCAGGGAGGTTGGCTCAGAGCACATGAGCTTGTGCTTGAGGGGGGTGCCATCGCAACAGCCCTCGATGAAGTACTGGATGGCCTGTACCTCGTGTACTCCTTCGCAGGAGTTGCGGAGCTCGGTCCAGCGCGTGAGGTAGTCGTGGAGGTGCTCGTCCGGCCCCTGTACGCACATGGCCAGCTCGCGGGGCCGGCTAGGCCGTTTGTAGGTGCCGGTGAAGTTGCGGACGAAGGCCTCCTCGAAGTCCGTCCAGGTGTTGACGCTGCCGGCGGCCAGGCTGTTCAGCCAGGTGCGGGCCAAGCCGATCAGCATGAGGGGGACGTAGCGGACAGCTACGCGCTTGTTCCCCCTGGCGATGCCGATGACGGTGGTGTAGTTGATCAGCCAGTCCTCCGGCTTGGTGGCCCCGGTATACTTTGGGGTGTCGCGAGGGAGCGTGAAGTCGGGCGGAAAAGGCTCATTGAGGATCCGCGGACCGAAACATGTTGGACTAATCGAGCCCTCCTCCTCGAGGAGAGCCGACTGCGCCAGCCGGTCAAGACGAAGCCGTGCGTCGTTGTCACTATGGGGGACGCGGGGCCCGAGCCGGGCGGCGAGCTTGGGGCAGACGGCCGGCAGGATGGAGCGCGCCGGTTCCGGCCGCGAAGGCGGAGTATGCACGCGGGTGTGCCGACTGCCGCCAGCCGGTGCCTCGTCGCTGCGGTGGCTGCCGGCCGGGTTATTGCTGCGCCGGCTGTTCACAGCGGGCTGTTCGTTCCTGCGTGACGGGGGGCGCTAGACGTTGCTCCCCCGGGCGTTTCGGCTGGAGGGACGAGGGGTGCTGGAGTGCTGAGCCAGCCGACGGTTAGCAGCCCCAGTGTCCTCCCCCTCGGGGCGGGGAAACTCGAAGACGGCCCCACCGGGGGTGAGGACAACCTGTTCTGCGTTGGCGGTGCCGATGAGGTCCTTGATGTGCCGCTCACATGCGGCCCGCTCCTCGCCCTCCAAGGTTGCCAAATCCTCGTAGGCAACCTTGGCGGCACACAGGTTGGCCACGAGGGTGTCATAGACGGGGAAACGGCCGCCGAGGATCTCTGCGACCACGCGGCCGCGTGCTCGCACGGCACCACGCCGGCTGGGCTCGGGGCCGGCCGGGGTGAGACCGTACGCGGAGTTGTACTCCCACTGTGCGGCATCCATCCGGCGCCGTTCGGCAACGAGGGCGCTGGCGTCTTCGAACAGCAGGCGACAGACCGCCTCTAGCTCGGCTCTGGCAGTGGCCGGGTCCGCCGTCGTAGCGATAGGAGTGCCCAGACCCCGGAGGGTGGCAGCGAGTGGGTCAGAGGTGCCGGCGCGGGCGGTGTCTGCGTCGGCCTCGGCCGCTCGCTCATGGCCCGAAGTGGTGGAGGAGACGGTGACCATCACTCCCACACGAGTGTGGGGGCCGATGGCCTCGCCCATGGCGAGCGTGCCCACGGACGAGGGAGGGTCGGTGCAGTCAAGCACCAAACTGGGGTACTTGTCGGCCTCCGGCTCTTCGGCGAGGCTCAGCTCACTGAACCGCCAGGCGAGCGCGATGACATTGAGCGTGAGGTCGCGGCCGAGGCACTCGTCAGACATGCCGGCCGTGCTGCCCGCAAGGCCCGCCGAAGCAAGCCCCACGAGCACGCGGTTCTGCCCGGACGCAAGGCGGTCGGAGGAGGTGGTGAAGGGTCCCGCCCGGAGCATGACTCCAATGCTTCATGGTTTCATCACGACGGATGCCATAGGTAGGTTTATCGAGAGGGGTCAAAGGACGCCGGCAGGCTCCGGGAGCGGGATTAGGCACAAGCGATGGCTGACACACGATGTACCCAGGTTCGGGGCCCTTCGTGGGAGGTAATACCCCTAGTCCTGCTCGGTCTAGTTGAGATAATGGTCGGGTTACAATGGTGCTCCTTGAGCTGTATGGATCGAGGAGGAACAAGGAGCTAACCTGCTCTTCCGCCTCTCTACGTGCGTGTGTGTGGAGTGGATGTGGATGTGGAGGGAACTCGGAGAGCAGCCGATCGATCGTCCGTCCGTTCGTGCCTCCCTTGGTTTTTCCCTCTGTCGGTCTCCTTGTTTCGTCCCCTCGCATGGGGGTGGCCCGGGGGGTTTAATAGGCCAACCCCCCGGAATACAATACAAGTAGAAGGTCAAAGGGGGCCCCATCCGGCAGCCTCTCTGGCCGGCTGCGGGGGCCCGGCCGGGGGGTCTTGTCGCGGATAGGTCCCACCGGCTAAAGGGTCCTGTCAGGAGCCGGCGGGGCCCGCGAGGCGGGCCCCGACGCCGATCACATCGCGGCACGGGCCGAACCTTGTGACATCGTCTTGCGGCGGCCGGCCGGGGTCAGCGGTACGACCGGCCACCCTGTAGCCATGCCGGAGCAGGTAACAGAGTGGTTGGAGGCGTGCCGACACTGTTGGAAGCCCGGTCACCATCCGCCAGGGTCAGAGGCCCTGACGTCTTCGCTGTGGCCATATCGGTGCTAACCCCCAATGGGATGGGGGCCACTGTTGCCACGTATGCCCTGCAGACGGTATCCAATGCTCAGCCGGCTCAGCGTAGCCGGCGGATCACCTCCGGCAGGGCGCAGCCGGACCGCAGGGGGAGGCGGCCCGACCTTTAGTCGCGTTAGGTGGCGGGGGAAAGGGGGCGCTCGAGGCTACCCCAGGGTCATCCCCCCGTCGTAACTAATGATAAAAGTGAGCACAAATGGTATTGCCATGCTTAAAAACAAGGCCTATGGTTCATACTTTCACTAGTGCAATTTCTCTCAACAATACTAACATAGTTGAATCATATGTAAATATCTCTCGTGCAACAAAGAGTTCACTCCAAAGTCACAAATAGTAGAGAACTAACGAAGAAATTATTGTAGGGTATGAAACCACCTCAAAGTTATTTTTTCCAATCAATCTTATGAGCTATCCCTATAAGTGTCACAAACACCCCTAGAGTTCGTACTAAAACAACACCTTAAGATACACATAAACCAAAACCCTAATGTGACCTAGATACTCCAGTGTCACCACAAGTACCCATGGCCTTGATTTTACGATATGGATCACACAATTTCAGATTCATCATGTTCAATCCAACACAAAGAACTTCAAAGAGTGCTCCAAAGTTTCTACCAGAGTTTCAAGACGAAAACATGTGCCAACCCCTATGCATTGATTCCTAAGGTCATAGAACCCGCAAGTTGATCACCAAAACATACATCAAGTGGATCAATAGAACATCCCATTGTCACCATGGATATCCCATCACAAGACATATATCAAGTGTTCTCAAATCCTTAAATATTCAATCCGATAAGAAAACTTAAAAGGGAAAACTCAATTCATCACAAGAAGATAGAGAGGGGAAAACTCCATATGATTCATCTATGTCAATAAACCTCGCGATACATCAAGATCGTGTCAACTCAAGAACACGAGAGAGAGAGAGATCAAACACATAGGTACTGGTACATACCCTCAGCCCCGAGGGTGAACTACTCCCACCTTGTCATGGAGGGCACCAGGATGATGAAGATGGCCTCCGGTGATGGTTTCCCCCTCCATCAGGGTGCCAGAACGGGCTCCCGATTGGTTTTTCGTGGCTCTGGAGGCTTGCGGCAGCGGAACTCCCGATCTAGGTTTCTTTTCAGAGGTTTCTATATTTATAGGAATATTTGGAGTCAGTCTTACGTCAAGGGGGTCCACGAGGCAACGACAAGCCGCCTAGGCGCGGCCAGGGGGGGTGGCCACGCCCTCCTGGCTTGTGGCCTCCTCGTGGCTCTTCTGGCCCAACTCCAATGCTTCGGGGGTCTCTTTTGTTCCATAAAAATCATACTAAATTTTCAGCCCATTCCGAGAACTTTTATTTCTGCAAAATAACGACACCATGGTAGTTCTGCTGAAAACAACGCCAGTCCGGGTTAGTTCTAATAAAATTATACCAAAATCATATAGAATTATTGTAAACATGGCATGAATACTTGATAAATTATAGATACGTTGGAGACATATCAGCATCCCCAAGCTTAATTCCTGCTTGTCCTCGAGTAGGTAATTGATAAAAGAAATAATTTATGAAGTGTGAATGCCAGCATAGTGCATAAATTTGATCAATGCTAGTTCCAAACACTTTTCTAGTATCATTATATATCATAAATAGTAGCTCATCTCATAAAACTTCTCATGATGAAGTAACAAGCTATTCACATGTTAAAGTATAGACCATAAAGTTTCTTGAAAACTAACAAATTATGCTTTCAGTCACCGAGCAATTGCAATTCATCTTATTTTCAGGAAGGGTCTATGTAAGAGATTTTATTTAGCCAGATCCACATACTCAACCATCATATAGTCTTCCATGATTTCTAACACACAAAGCATATTTTTAGAGAAAACGACATCCGTCGAACATATAGAAAGATAGGGGCATGAAGTTTTGCCTCCCAACTTATTTATCATATAGATAACTGTTAAAAATACTAATTCATGATCAAATATATTTGAATGACCATATATGCCTAGATCATTCCCCAACATATGATGATTGCCAAGATAAAAAGGTGAAAAATAGGAATTGGTGGAGATCACCATGACTCTTGCATAAAGGTAAGTACTAGAAAGTAAAAGATATGCCCTTTGTAGAGGGAAGCAGAGGTTGTGATGCGCCTTTTGTTTTTGGATGTGCAAACCCTTAATGCAAAGGAACGTCATGTTGTATTTCCCTTTGTGATAGCAACCTTTATTATGCAGTCCGTCGCTTTTATTTGTTTACCATCACAAGTTCGTACAACACTTATTTTCCCTTACAATAAAAGATCATACATATTTAGGAGCAATTTTTATTGCTTTTTGCACCGACGACAACTTACTTGAAGGATCTTATTCAATCCATAGGCAGATATGGTGGACATGTTGGGGAACGTTGCATGGGAAAGAAAAAATTTCCTATGCACAAGCAAGATCTATCCATGGTGATGAGCATCTACGAGAGGGAGAGTGGATCTACATGCCCTTGTAGATTGCTAAGCAGGAAGCGTTAAGAAACGCGGTTGGTGTAGTCGAATGTCTTTGCGATCCAAATCGCCGAGCATCCTGCTATCTCATCATGATCCATCCCGCGACCCAATCACGATCCATCCCGCAAACTCATCACGATTCGTCCCGCGATCTCATCATGATCCGTCTCGCGATCTTGATCACGGTCCTTCCGATCTAGCGCCGAACGGACGACACCTCCGTGTTCAGCACACATACAACTCGATGACGAACTCCGCCTTCTTGATCCAGCAAGAGGGAGCAGAGAGGTAGATGAGTTCTCCGGAAGCACGACAGCATTGCAGCGATTGTGGTGGAGCTATTCCAGTAGGGCTTCACCTAAGCTCCGCTAAAAACCGATCTAGAGGAGAAACTGCGATCTAGAGGAGAGGTAGCACGTGGCTATTAAGGTTAGCTTTTTCCTCTAAATCCTCTAGTATATATAGGAGGGAGGGAGGGGAGGAGGTAGCCTCAAACCCTCAAGGTTTGGACGAAATTGGAGGTGGAGGAGTCCTACTCCAATCCTATTAGGAGTAGGATTCCTCCTTTCCACTTGGAAACTCTTTCCACCTCTCCACCTTTGGATTTTTTTCCTTTTCAAACCACTCCAGCCGCATGGGCCCTTAGAGGAGGCTTCGGCCAGCCCACCAGGGGCTGGTTTACCTCCTCACATAGTCCATGTAGCCTCTTGGGTCGAAATACCTCTCCTGATGGTCCCCCGATACACTACCGACACTCCCGGTACACTGCCGATGAGCCCGAAACTTTTCCGGCGACCAAAACAGGACTTCCCATAAATCAGTCTTTACCTCCAGACCATTCCAGATCTCCTTGTGACGTCCGGGATCTCATCCGGGACTCCGAACAACCTTCGGTCACCACCATACATAACTCTATACTACCGAAACGTCACCGAACCTTAAGTGTGCACACCCTGCGGGTTCGAGAACTATGTAGACATGACCGAGACACCTCTACGGTCAATAAAAATTAGCAGGACCTGGATGCCCATATTGGTTCCTACATATTCTATGAAGATCTTTATCGGTCGAACCTCTATGTGAAGGATTCAGTTAATCCCGTATGATGTTAACTTTGTTCTTTGGTATGTTACTTGCCCGAGATTCGATCGTCGGTATCTCCATACCTAGTTCAACCTCATTACCAGCAAGTCTCTTTACTTATTCCGTAATACAAGATCCCATGAGTAACACTTAGTCACATTGCTTGCAAGGCTTATTGTGATGTTGTATTACCGAGTGGGCCCTGAGATACCTCTCCATCACACGGAGTAACAAATCCCAGTCTTGATCCATGCCAACCCAACAGACACCCTCGGAGATACTTGTAGAGCACCTTTATAGTCACCAGTTACGTTGTGACGTTTGATACAGACAAGGTACTCCTCTAGTGTCAGTGAGTTTCATGATCTCATGGTCATAGGAACAAATACTTGACATGTAGAATACAGTAGCAATAAACTGACACGATCATATGCTACGTTTGTAGTTTGGGTCTTGTCCATCCCATCATTCTCCTAATGATGCGATCCCATTATCAAATGACATCTCATGTCAATGGCTAGGAAGCCTTGGACATCTTTGATCAACGAGCTAGTCTATTAGAGGCATACTAGGGACATGGTGTTGTCTATGTATCCACACATGTATCTGAGTTTCCGATCAATACAATTATAGCATGGATAATAAACGATTATCATGAACAAGGAAATATGATAATAACGAATTTATTATTACCTCTAGGGCATATTTCCAACAGGACACTCATGGCGAAACTGGTTTAAGCGTGTTCGGATGCACAAGTAGTATTTCTACTTTGTGCGGAAGTTTTGTCTAGTATGAGGTGGAAGCAAGCACCACATGTTGGAGGATCCATAACAATATAACTTGTATACAAATATACCCAAACATAAATCATTACGTCCTCTTCCTTGTCCAACTTCAATTAATTTTCTCAAGTTTGAAAAAAATTAATGGGTATTCACATTCATAGAAGATGTCCAAGATAGTTCATTTATATGTGAAATCTCTCTTCCTTCAATATTCTTTCATGAATTGTTCAAGTGACCAATGCGGTGTTTGCTAACTTTCAATAAATTTTACCACCTATACTTCTCATATGTGAAGTCATTACTCCCCATTGGATAAACATATAAATCTTATATAATTTCAGATTTATGATATTCAATTGATTCAACCATTTACTCATATGATATAAGTGAAGCACGAGAGTAAATGGCAAGACTACTCCAAAATATATAAGTGAAGATCAATGACTAGTCAAACAATTAAATAGCTATGTGAGGAATTTCTATCTCTCTCTCTCAATAAAGATTTTCAGATCTGAGTATTTTATTTAAACATCAAGCAAAATAAAAAAAGCACTCCCAGAATAGGACGCATCATGTGAACGAATAAAATTTTAGGCTCAACATAGGCTAATCGATAGTTGACGAAGAGAGGTGGGATGCATAGCATCCCCAAGCTTAGATGCTTGAGACTTCTTGAAATATTTACTTGTGGTGCCTTGGGAATCTCCAAGCTTGAGCTTTTTTATCTTGTTCAATCCTCTCATATCATGGTTTCACCTATTCTCAATAACTTCATCCACACAAAACTCGAAAAGAACTCGTGAGATAGGTTAGTACACATAATAATAAAAGAACTCTTTATGTACCGCCAAGAAAAGTTGCACAATAATTTCAAATATTATGTACTGGATACTATCATTTCCACAATTTATATCTACCAATATAGGCTATGGAAACTATAGGATAAGTAGATAACAAACCTATGAGAGCAATCTGTCCAAACAGAGAAGTCTATAGCAATCTATTTAACCAGTGTACTTCTGTAAATCAAACAATTATGAAAATTTAGGGCATGCTATAAAATTTATATTAAAATACTGTGTAAAATTTTCAGAAACTTTCCACGTTCCAGTAAAATATGAAAATTCAAACACTACAGCAAAAGTTTTTTTTACACAGCACACATCAAACATGTAATGCAAGCATCCTAAAGGCAATTCTTGGAACTTTTTATTGAAAAACAAGGTTATAAATAAAACCTAACAGAAAACAACAAAATAAAATGACTCTCTAAGAAAATATCATATCACGTGACGAATAAAAATATAGCTCCAACTGAGATATACCAATAGTGTTGAAGAGGAAAGAGGGGATGCCTTCCGGGGCATCCCCAAGCTTAGTCGCTTGAGTATTCCTTGGATATTACCTTCGGGGTTACTTTTGCATACCCAAGATTAGGTTCTTGTCACTCCTTATTCTCCTCATATTGGTGTCTCACCCAAAACTTGAAAGTTCAATCACACAAAACTTAACGGAACTTTGTGAGAAGGGTTAGTGTAATAAAGATAGATCATTCACTTAGGTACTGTCAAGACAAGATTCATAATTGTTCTCACATAATAACTACTGCATTCCATCATTCCCACAATTTATATCACCGAATATAAGTTATGGGAACACTAAAACAAGCGAACTATGCATGTAAAACAGAATCTGTCAAAAACAAAATAGTATGTAAAGATCTGAATGATCACCATACTTCCCTGACTCTCAAAATTCTGAAAAATTAGTAAAACTCAAGGAATTTTTATACAAATGTTGTGTAAAACGTTAATAATTTTTTGATGCTCTAGTAAAATCAGATAATTCATATACTGGACGCAAAACTTTCTGTTTTTGCACAGAATCAAACAAGCAAGTATCCATACTATCCCAAAGGATTTACTTGGCACTTTATTGAAATAAAAGACACAAAACATGATTACTACAGTATCTTAAATCATGTGAACACATAGAAACAGAAAGTAAAAGTGTTGGGTTATCTCCCAACAAGCGCTTTTGTTTAATGCCTTTTAGCTAGGCATGGTGATTTCAATGATGCTCACATAGGGATAGTAATTGAAACATGCAAGAGAGCATTATGAATCTCATGACAAGCACATTTAAGTCTAACCCACTTCCTATGCATAGGGATTTTGTGAGAAAACAATTTATGGGATCAAGAATCAATTAGCATAAGAGGGCAAAACAAGTATGACTTTAAAACTTTGAACACATAGAGAGGAAACTTGGTATTATTGCAATTCCTACAAGCATATGTTCCTCCCTCATAATAGTTTTTAGTAGAATCATGAAGGAACTACACAATATAACCAGCACATAAAGCATTCTTCTCATGATCTACAAGCATAGAAATTCTACTACTCTCCACCCAAGAAAAATTCTTCTCATGACTAATTGTAGGAGTAAACTCAACAAAATAACTATCATGTGAAGCATAATCCAATTGAAAATTAAAATCATGATGACAAGTCCCATGGCTATCATTTTTCTTCATAGCATACATTTCATCACAATAATCATCATAAATAGGAGGCATTCTTTCATCATAATAAATTTGCTCATCAAAACTTGAGGGACTAAACATATCATCTTCATCAAACATAGCATGCCCAAGCTTGTGGCTTTGCATATCATTAGTATCAATATTCAGAGAAATCATACTAACAATATTTCTATAATGCTCATCACTCAAATATTTCATGCCAAACATTTTAATAACTTCTTCTTCTAACACTTGAGCACAATTTTCCTTTCCATCATTTTCATGAAAGACATTAAAAATATGAAGCATATGAGGCAACCTACATTCCATTTTTTTGTAGTTTTCTTTTATAAAACCAAACTAGTGAAAAACAAGAAACTAAAATATTTGATTGCAAGATATAAAGATATACCTTCAAGCACTCACCTCCCCGACAACAACGCAACAAAAGAGCTTGATGTCTACTATGCAACCTTCTTCTTGCAGACTTGTGTTGGGACTCCAAGCCCAGAGTATTGTAGGACAGTGGCAATTTTCCCTCAAGTGGATGACCTAAGGTTTATCAATCCATGGGAGGTGTAGGATGAATATGGTCTCTCTCAAACAACCCTATAATCAAATACAAGAAATCTCTTGTGTCCCCAACACACCCAATACAATGGCAAATTGTATAGGTGCACTAGTTCGGCGAAGAGATGGTGATACAAGTGCAATATGGATGGTAGATATAGGTTTTTGTAATCTTAAAATATAAAAACAGCAAGGTAACTAATGATAAAAGTGAGCACAAATGGTATTGCAATGCTTAGAAACAAGGCCTAGGGTTCATACTTTCACTAGTGCAATTTCTCTCAACAATACTGACATAGTTGAATCATATGTAAATACCTCTCGTGCGACAAAGAGTTCACTCCAAAGTCACAAATAGCGGAGAACTAATGAAGAAATTATTGCAGGGTATGAAACCACCTCAAAGTTATCTTTTCCGATCAATCTTATGAGCTATCCCTATAGGTGTCACGAACAGCCCTAGAGTTCGTACTAAAATAACACCTTAAGATACACATCAGCCAAAACCCTAATGTGACCTAGATACTTCAATTTCACCACAAGTACCCATGGGCTTGATTATACGATATGCATAACACAATTTAAGATTCATCATGTTCAATCCAACACAAAGAACTTCAAAGAGTGCCCCAAAGTTTCCACCGGAGATTCAAGATGAAAACATGTGCCAACCCCTATGCATAGATTTCCAAGGTCATGAAACCCACAAGTTGATAACCAAAACATACATCAAGTGGATCAATATAACATCTCGTTGTCACCACGGATATCCCATCGCAATACATACATCAAGTGTTCTCATAACCTTAAAGACTCAATCCGATAAGAAAACATAAAAGGGAAAACTCAATTCATCACAATAAAATGGAGAGGGGAAAACTATATATGATTCATTGATATGTCTGCAATGTATCTATAATTTATGAAGTATTCATGATGTTATTTTACCATTCTTGGATGTTTTACAATCATTTTATAGCAACTTTATATCATTTTTTGGGACTAACCTATTGACCCAGTGCCCAGTGCTAGTTGCTATTTTTGCTTGTTTTTACATCGTAGGAAATCAATATCAAACGGAGTCCAAACACAAAGAAACTTTTTGGAGATTTTTTCCAACTAGAAGGAACCCAATGGGCCAGAGCTGGACCTGGGGGGTGCCCCGAGGGGGGCACAACTCATCAGGGCGCGCCAGGCCCCCCTAGCGCGCCCAGGTGGGTTGTGCCCACCTCGGTGGCCTCCCGCACGCCCTCTTTGCACTATACATTCCCAAATATTCCGAAACCCTTCGGGGTAGACCTAGATCAGAAGTTCCGCCACCGCAAGGCTCTGTAGCCACCGAAAACCAATCTAGACCCCGTTCCGGCACCCTGCCGGAGGGGGAATCATCTCCGGTGGCCATCTTCATCATCCCGGCGGCCACCATGATGAGGAGGGAGTAGTCCACCCTCGGGGTTGAGGGTTTGGACCAGTAGCTATGTGTTTAATGTCTCTCTCTCTCTCTCTCGTGATCTATATCATGGGATTTGTTATATAGATGGATCATATGATGTTTCTCCCCTCTATACTCTTATTGTGATGAATTGAATCAGTACCCTTTGAAGTTTTGTTATGTCGGATTAAATGTTCAGATTTGGGAACACATGATGTATGTCTTGCGGTATGAATACTTGAGGTGACATTGGGGTATCTTATTGATTCACTTGATATACATTATGACACTCAACTTGCGGATTCCCGAGGTGATATTGGGGTAATCTATGCATAGGGGTTGATGCACGTTTTTATTATATTTTCTCCGATAGAAACTTTGGGGATCCCTTGTAGTTTTTGTGTGGATTGATTATTATGAATATGAATTTGCTTTGGTGTTATTCTAGTACGAACTCTTGAGTAGATCGATCGGAAAGAGTAGCTTGCGTTATTCTAGTATGAACTCTAGGATAGATTGAATGGAAAGAATAGCATTGAGGTGGTTTTGTACCCTACAAACAATTTCTATCTTTTGTTCTCCGCTAATAGGAACTCGGGAGTGATTCTTTATTGCACTTTGAGGGATAATAATGTGATCCAACTATGTTAGCACTGTTGAGAAATTGCACTAGCGAAAGTACAGACCCTAGGCCTTGTTTTCAAGCATTGCAATGCCGTTTTTGTGCCCATTTACTATATGCTACCTTGCTGTTTTTATTTATTCAGATTATAAAAATATATTTCTACCATCCATATTGCAATTTTATCACCATCTCTTCGCCGAATTAGTGCACCTATACAATTTTCCATTGTATTGGGTGTGTTGGGGACACAAGAGATTTCTTGTATTTGGTTGCAGGGTTGTTTGAGAGAGACCATCTTCATCCTACACCTCTCACTGATTGCTAAACCTTAGGTCATCCACTTGAGGGAAAATTGCTACTGTCCTACGAAACTCTGCGCTTGGAGGCCCAACACGTGTCTACAAGAATAAAGTTGCGTAGTAGACATCAAGCTCTTTTCTGGCGCCATTGCCGGCGAGGTGAGTGCATGAACGTATATCTTTAGATCTTGCAACTGAATCTTTTAGTTTCTTGTTTTATCACTAGTTTGGTTTATTAAAGAAAACTACAAAAAATGGAACTGAGGTTGCATCATATTATTGATCATCTTTATAATATCTTTCTTGAAAATGATGGATCAGAAAATTGTGCTCAATTGATAGAAGAAGAATTCAATAAAATGACTGGAATGAATGATGAGCATGATTGCAATGTTGTTAGTATGAATTCTTTGAATATCCATGGTGCTAATGATATGCAAAGCCATAAGCTTGGGGATGCTATGTTTGATGAAGATGATATTTTTTGTCCCCCAAGTTTTGATGTGGAAATTTGTTATAATGAAAGCGTGCCTCCTATTTATGATGATTATATTGATGAGAGTGGATTTGGAGAGGTCATGACTTTATTTAATGATGAATTCACTATTTTGGAAGAGGTTGTTGTTGATTATGACAAAAAATATCCTATATATGATGATTATGGTGATGAGATGTATGCTATAAATAATAATGATAACTATCAAACTTGTCATCAGGATTTGAATTTTCAATCACATGATAGTTATTTTGTTGAGTTTGCTCCCACTACTATTGATGAGAATAAATTTGCTTATGTGGAGAGTAACAAAATCTATATGCTTATGCATCATGAGAAGAATGCTTTATGTGATATCTATATTATTGAATTCATTCATGATGCTACTGAAAATTATTATTAGGGAGGAACATATGCTTATAGGAATTGCAATAATACCAAGTTTCCTCTCTATGTGTTCAAATTCTTGAAGATATGCTTGTTGTCCCTTCCTATGCTAGATGATTATTGCTCCCATAAATTTTTTGCTCACAAAATCCCTATGCATAGGAAGTGGGTTAAACTTAAATGTGCTTGACATGTGTTTCATGATGCTCTCTTCATGTTTCAATTCTTTTCTTTTATGCGAGCATCATTGAAATCATCATGCCTAGCTTAAAAGGCATAAAAGAAAAAAGCTTGTTGGGAGACAACCCAACGCTTTTACCTACTGTTTTTGTGTGTTCACATGATTAAGATACTTTAGTAATCATTTTTTATTTCTTTTGTTTCAATAAAGTACCAAGTAAAGCCTTTGGGATCATGTGCAGTGATAATTGATTTGATCTTGCTGAAAAACAGAAACTTTTGCGCTCACGAAAATAATTCTATTTTTTAACAGAAGAGTGATTTTGAGTTGATTATTTTTCATAATATTAATATAAAAATTTATAACGTGGTCCTAATTGTTCATAATTTTTAGAGTAGCACAAGTATGGTTGGATTACAGATTACTACAGGCTGTTCTGTTTTTGACAGATTCTGTTTTCAATGCATAGTTTGCTTGTTTTCTAGTTTCCATGGCTTATATTGCTCAATATAAATTGTGGAAATGATATTATACATTAGTAATTGTGTTAGAACAATTATGGATCTTGTCTTGACAGTACCAAAGTGAAATGGTTTGCTCTTTATCATACTAACCCATCTCACGAAGTTTCGTTAAGTTTTGTGTGATTGAAGTTTTCAAGTTTTGGGTGAGATGTCGATATGAGGAGAATGAGGAGTGACAAGTAACTAATATTGGGAATGCACAAGGCAACCCCAAGGTAATATTCAAGTAATATCGAATCAACTAAGCTTGGGGATGCCTCGGAAGGCATCACATCTATCGTCTCCAACATTATCGGTAACCTTACTTGGAGCTATGTTTTCATTCATCACATGATATGTGTTTTGCTTGGAACGTCATTTTACTTTACTATGATTTGCTTTATTTTATTTAGAACAATGTTTTGAATATTCTATTTCAATAAAAATGTCAAGGATATCCCTCACCATGCTTATTTTGCAAGTCTACATGTTGCTGTTTGAAAACAGAAAGTTTACCGCTGTTGCAAAATTTTCCTAGAAAAGTCAGAATGTGATAAAATGTTTAAAATTTCTTCATAATAATATCTGTTAAATATTCTACAGTGTGGTAAATTTTCATAACATTTGGAGTTTAAGAAGTATTGATACTCTTGCATTCTTTACAGACCGTACTGTTTTGGTAGATTGCTGTTATGTTTGCATTGTTTGCATATGTTTGCCTGTTTAATGATTCTATTTGAGGATAGGAGTATTAAATATGCAGAGGCATTTAGTATGAAATGTTGAATAATAATTTTAGTGATTTTATATTGTAGATAATGATAAGGTTTTTGCATTGGTTCATACTAACTTATCTCATGAGTTCTTGTTGAGTTTTGTGTGGATGAAGCTTTTGAGATTTAGGAAAACCGTGATATGAGAAGAATTAAGGAGACAAAAAAGATCAAGCCTGAGGATTCACAAGGCATCCCAAGATAATATTCAAGAAGTCTCAAGCATCTAAGATTGGGGATGCTTCGATAGGCATCCCACCTTTCTTCTTCAACAATTATCGGTTAGTATCGGTTGAGCCTAAGTTTTTGCTTCTTCACATGAGTTGTGCTATTTTTAGAATGTCATTTTATTTTTGTTTTACTTGATGTTTTAATATAATACTTATGTCTGAAAGTTTTAAATAAAATAGAGTCCTCAAATAGTCGCCAAGGAGGCTAAGTAAGTGGCATTCAGATCCCGTCAACGAAGCTCTTTTCTTTGGAATTTCTCTTGTGCTTCACTTATATCCTATGAGTAAATTTTTGAATAAATTGAATGTCATGAAGTTGAAATCATATCATGCTTAGTGGTAGCTTCACATTGGGTTTAGAAAGTGAAATCTTTTGAGGCTTGACAATCACAATATTGGTCATACAAGCAATTCACGAATAATTAGTATAAGGAAGAGAACTTTCACATGCAAATACACTATCCGGGAATTATTTTGTGATTGTGAGCCCCCATCAAAATATTATATGATAAAATCGTTGACATTGTACAAGGAAGACAATGATTTATGTTTGTTCATATTCACATAGAAGTTATATTGTCATAGATCCTTCAACATGTGGTGCTTGCCCCCCATCTTTGCTAGCCAAAAATTCCGCACCAAGTAGAGATACTACTTTTGCATCCAAAAACCCTTAAACCCAAATCTTATTTTCAAGAGTCCACCATACCTACCTAGGATTGAGCAAGATCCTTCAAGTAAGTTGTCATCGGTGCAATAAAGCAAAAAAAATTGCTTCTAAAAGTGTTAGATCATTTAGTGTAAGAGAATATTGAGCGTTGTACGAACTTGTGATGGCAAAGTGATAAAAGCAACGGACTACATAATAAAGGTTGCTATCATAAGGGGCAATATAAAGTGACGTTCTTTTGCACTAAGGGGTTGAGCGTACAAACAAATAGGCGCATGGAAACCTCTGCTTCCCTCTGCGAAGGGCCTATCTTTTAATCTATGTATTTACTTTTATGCAAGGAGTCAAAGTTTTCTCTCTATTCCTTTTTATTTTTCTCCTTTGGCAAGCATCATGTGGTGAGGAAATATCTAGACACATATGTCCATTTTAATACGGGTAGCATGACTTATTATTATTGACATCACCCTTGAGGTGAATACGTTGGGAGGCAAAGCAATAAGCCCATATCTTTCTATATGTCTGGTTGAAACGTTTTGCCCATGTGTATGCGGTGAGTGTTAGAAATCATAGAAGACTATATGATGGTTGAGTATGTGGAGCTCTTACTTAAACTCTGTTGAATAAGTTGAATTGCAGTTGCTTGGTGACTAAGAACATAGGTTGTTGGGTTTCAAGAGAGTTCACTGTTTGAACCTTAACATGTGAATTGGTTGCCACTATAACATGAGAAGTTATATAAGAAAGAATTGCTATTATGATGCTAGGAAAAGTGATTGAAATTATCATTGATCAAACTTATGCACTTTGCTAGCATTCACACTTCATAAATTATTTCTTTTATCATTTACCTACTCGAGGACGAGTAGGAATTAAGCTTGGGGATGCTGATACGTCTCCAATGTATCTATAATTTATGAAGTATTCATGTTGTTATTTAATCATTCTTGGATGTTTTACAATCATTTTATAGCAACTTTATATCATTTTTTGGGACTAACCTATTGACCCAGTGCCCAGTGCTAGTTGCTGTTTTTTGCTTGTTTTTTACATCACAGGAAAACAATATCAAACGAGGTCCAAACACCATGAAACTTTTTGGAGATTTTTTGGACCAGAAGGAACCCAATAGGCCAGAGTTGCACCTGGGGGGTGCCCCGAGGGGGGCACAATCCACTAGTGCGCGCCAGGGCCCCCTGGCCAGCCCAGGTGGGTTGTGCCCACCTTGGTGGCCTCCCGCACCCACTCTTTGCACTATAAATTCCCAAACATTCTGAAACGCTTCGGGGTAGACCTAGATCAGAAGTTCCACCGCCGCAAGGCTCTGTAGCCACTGAAAACCAATCTAGACCCTGTTCCGACATCCTGCCGGAGGGGGAATCATCTCTGGTGGCCATCTTCATCATCCCGACGGCCACCACGATGAGGAGGGAGTAGTCCACCCTTGGGACTGAGGGTTTGTACTAGTAGCTATGTGTTTAATCTCTCTCTCTCTCTCTCGTGATCTATATCATGGGCTTTGTTAATATAGATGGATCATATGATGTTTCTCCCCTCTATACTTTTATTGTGATGAATTGAATCTTTACCCTTTGAAGTTTTGTTATGTCGGATTGAATGTTCAGATTTGGGAACACATGATGTATGTCTTGCGGTATGAATACTTGAGGTAACATTGGGGTATCTTATTGGTTCACTTGATATACGTTATGGCACTCAACTTGCGGATTCCCGCGGTGATATTGGGGTAATCTATGCATAGGGGTTGATGCACATTTTTATTATCTTTTCTCCGATAGAAACTTTGGGGATCCCTTGTAGTTCTTTGTGTGGATTGAGTATTATGAATATGAATTTGCTTTGGTGTTATTCTAGTACGAACTCTTGAGTAGATCGATCGGAAAGAATAGCTTGTGTTATTCTAGTACGAACTCTAGGATAGATCAAACGGAAAGCATAGCTTTAAGGTCGTTTCGCACCCTACAAACAATTTCTATCTTTTGTTCTCCGCTAATAGGAACTTGGGAGTGATTCTTTATTGCACTTTGAGGGATAATCATATGATCCAACTATGTTAGCACTATTGAGAAATTGCACTAGCGAAAGTACGGACCATAGGCCTTGTTTTCAAGCATTGCAATACCGTTTTTGTGCCCATTTACTATTTGCTACCTTGTTGTTTTTATTTATTCAGATTATAAAAATATATTTCTACCATCCATATTACACTTTTATCACCATCTCTTCGCCGGACTAGTGCACCTATAAAATTTGCCATTGTATTGGGTGTGTTGGGGAGACAAGAGAGTTCTTGTATTTGGTTGTAGGGTCATTTGAGAGAGACCATCTTCATCCTAAACCTCTCACGGATTGATAAACCTTAGGTCATCCACTTGAGGGAAAATTGCTACTGCCCTACAAAACTCTACGCTTGGAGGCCCAACACGTGTCTACAAGAATAAATTTGCATAGTAGACATCATTCATCTATATAATAAAGCTCGCAGTACATCAAGATCGTGTCATCTCAAAAACACGAGAGAGAGAGAGAGATCAAACACATAGATACTGGTACATACCCTTAGTCCCGAGGGTGAAGATGAAGATGGCCTCCGCTGATGGTTTCCCCCTCCGGGAGGGTGTCAGAACAGGCTCCCGATTGGTTTTTCGTGCATCTAGAGGCTTTCGGCGGAGGAACTCTCGATCTAGGTTTCCTTTCGGAGGTTTCCGTATTTATAGGAATTTTTGGCGTTGGTCTCACGTCAAGGGGGGCCACGAGGTGACGACAAGCCACCTAGGCGCAACTAGGGGTGGCTGCGCCCTCCTGGCTTGTGGCCTCCTCGTGGCTCTTCTGGCCCAACTCCAATGCTTCGGGGGTCTCTTTTGTTCCATAAAAAAACATACTAAATTTTAGCCCATTCCGAAAACTTTTATTTCTGCAGAAAAAACGACACCATGGTAGTTATGCTGAAAACAACGTGAGTCCGGATTAGTTCTAATAAAATCATACCAAAATCATATAGAATTACTGTAAACATGGCATGAATACTTTATAAATTATAGATACATTGGAGACATATCAGCAGCCAGGAAGGCAGGATGGCAGGATTTGGCACGGTGGCCATGGTAGGAGAAGGGAGGGCGAGATGGTTTTTGAAGGGAAAGGAGAAATGGGGAGGAAGTGCCCCCGACATGCGGGTCAGGGGAAGGACATGGGAGGGCATCGTGCGCGTGTGCGCCAAGTCCGTTTGGACGCAAACACGACTCAAATTTGGGGCAGAATTGGGTCGTAGACGGACGAAAAACGGATACCCATCCGTTTGCACCGGCGTGTTGGACTGCATTTTTATCCGTTTCAACCAAACGAACAAGGACAAATGAAATATGGTCATGCGTTGCAGTTGGCCTTGGAAAGCATGCTATTTTGGAAAGAAGGGAATTTTGCGGCAAAAAACGGGCAGAAATTGCCATCTCCTACCACCTAAAAATGCAATATAAGAATGTTTGTTTGCCATCCCCAATGGACTTTCACCGGTCAGTATTTTTGATGATTTTTTACGATCGCCAATAAGAATATCTCCAACAAATGATGTAAAATATGGCACAAAACACTTTTTGGACACGGAAAAGTGGGTTTTCGAGCACCGAGATTGTTTCTTTCGAAGGAGATAAAGTAAAATAGGGTGTCAGAAAAATTTCTAACGTAGCAAATGATGTAAAATAGGGCCCAACCATGTTCTTCATCTCCACAATTGCATACATATTAAAAACAAATAAATATCAAATGAATACAAAACGAGTACTCCCTCCATTCAAAATAAGTATCTTAAATTTGTACTAATGTTAGTATAATATTTTGAGAACTGAAGGAGTATGACACAAATACTACTACTTAATTATTACATAGTTTTTTAACCGATGGCTCGCCTAGCTCGTTCGCTAGCTCTCTCAGGAACATGAAGACACGATCGAGTTTGCGCAGCACAAAAATTGCATATTTTCTGTTTTCTCTTCATTCCTTTTATTCTGCTCGATGCAACATATACTATCCGGACTAGCTCGCCACGACCCTGCTCGATATTTTTCCTTAAGCTCCACGACTCTGCTCGGTCAAACGTGCACTAGTAGAAAATGGTCCATCTGTCTCAGTTCGAGAGGCCTATTAGCCCCCTTTCTGGAACCGGGACTAAAAGGTCGGGATTAAAGCCCCCAAACTTTAGTCCCGGTTTGCTTACGAACCGGGACAGAAGGGGCTTCACGTGTCCTTTGCGGGGAGTCCAGACAGGAGGACCTTTAGTCCCGGTTGGTAACACTAACCAGGACCAAAATGCGTCCACGCGTCAGCATCTAGCAGGAGTTGTTTTTTTTTGAACGGGGGGTTACGGTTTTTTTGTCGGGGATATACCCCGCGGTATGACATGGCCTGGCGACTCCCAAGAGACCCGGTAAAGACATGACATTTTATTAATGACCTGACAGGCGGGTCGCAGGACGACCAGGCCCAATACCCGGCATGTAAGCCGGCGCCAGGCCGCTCACAAGAGAAGGCCCAAAGAGATAAAGACTCCCTACCGAAGGAAATAAGATCCGGAATAGGATTCTAGAGAGACTAGTCCTACTCCTACTCCTAGTAGGACTCTATCTGTAAACCTACCCTCTCCACTTATATAAGGAGGGGTAGAGCACCCCTAGAAAGACAAGTTCACAAGTCCACAAGTTTAGACAAACACAAGATATTAGAGATAGACAGATTAGAGGCTCTCGTGATTAGAGGTAACAAACAGGACGTAGGCTTTTACCTCCATCGGAGGGGCTGAACCTGGGTAAACTCCATGTCTCTCGATTCCAATCAACCCCTTTAAGCCGTCACGTAATTGCGTCTTCACCCTAAACCTAAGTCCGTTCACCCGGACATCTACCATGACAAATCCACGATAGTTGGCGTCCATCATAGGGCTACGCACGGTTGTGTTCTGTTCTTGAAGGGATCTCTTGAGAGATCGAGAAATTCGCGATCGACCAGATGAAGAATAGCCGGGTCTGAAGGAGCTACATCGACTCCGAGTCATCAGGTTGCGCGGGATGCAGACAAAATTGATCTGACCCAAGAAGGAATCCGCAAGAAACCCGTGACCTAGTCTGTCTCTGAATTCCCTGTTGGCGTGCTAAAAGCAACAACCACCAGCCGTCGACTGCATTTGCCTACTCCGAACGGTCTGCTATTGCGTGTGTGTCAACGATGGTCCATATAAAGTTGAGCTATAGGTCCGAGCGATTGCCGCACCCATGATAGTTTGCCATAGTCCCAAATCTGCTGCCAAAACAAAGAAGGATCAAAGAAAATAATATTCTATTATGGCAGTCAAATCAGCCACTAGGTTTAACGGAGCTTGTGCATGCAAGCCTCAATAGTTAATTGATCTATGCACTGGTGGCATGCAAGACACGGAAAGACCATGGTGCAAGAGTATTTTGTTCACAGTTTTTGTAATGATACACTCCTTGGTAATCGGCAGTGCTAAAGGAGTTACCAAGTTACCCACGCACTAACACGGAAAGCAGAGGTTGATGGATATGCGGCTGCCCTAAGAGAGAAGAAGGCGACCACGAGTCGGTCTCTACCGGCTGCTGTAGCACCGGCCATGGCTTGGCCTCGCGCTGCCCGTCGTGCTGTCCTCCCATAACGCGCATGCACTCGTCGTCCGGACCCGCTCGCCCCACGTTTGCTGCCACGTTGCTCCGCCTTCAGCCGCCGCCAGTAGCCACCTTGGTCCGACCGCCGCGCCGTAGCCGGCTCAGCCTTGCCCGCCAGGACGCTTCCTCGCCGTGCTGCCCCATCTCGCCCCCGCAATTTGCTCCACTTCGCGCCGTGGCCTCTCCATCGCCTGCCTTTGCCACACCGCGGTCTGCCACCGCCATCATGGCCGCCATCGCCGTAGCATCACCCAGCCGCGCTGGGCTCACCCCGAGCCGGCTCGACTCTGCCACCATGGCCTCACTCCGCCACGTTCGGCCTTTGTCGCCTCAAGCCTCCCTCACCATGGCCGCTCCTGCCGGTTTTTCCACGGTCGACTCTGTTCATACGGTCGGGTCTGCCCGCCGCTGCCATGCCTCCACATGCACGAGCCCCCCGACTTCGCTTCTGCCCCATCCACTTCACCTCGCCTCACCCTGCTGCTGTGCTGTGGCCTCTCCTTCGCCTCAACCACGCCCCACTTCACCTGCGCCGCTTCCGCGCGCTCTCCGTTAGTAGCCCGTAGTGCCCCTTGGCCATTTGTTTGCAGCGGCCGTCGCCACTATGCAATGTTGTTGCTCTTTCATTGCAGTCAGTTTGCACACACACATGGTGTGTTCAGCTGGTACTCCTCCCGTTCATCAGTTTAAAAATATATGGAGAAAGAGAGCGGACAGTCAAGACGCAAAACTGGATGCTCAACGTCCCAAGGTCAAAAAGTTGTGCATGCGCATGTTGGAGACATTGCAGTAGCAACGACAGATCAAGAAATAAAAAAAGAAAGAAAACAAGCCTGTAGACACGCATTGGAGACAGGAATTCATCTACTCGCATGAGATAAAAAAGAAGAAGATGCCTCGACGGAGAAATCAAAACCAGTCCATCCATCCTTTTTATCTGCAACTTCTTCAGACATCTGGATAGACTAATTCAGATGTCGTTCAAATAAAACAGGTGATATCCATCCGATTTGTTCTATCATAGATATTAATTTCTCTGAAGAACAATTACTTTGCTTGCAGTATTTTTATATATGCAGGACAATTGTTTACCACAAAGGTGACATTATATTGTGGATATGGAGTTTGCACCAATATTATCATGTGTCAGCATTCATCCAAACCGCATTGTTCGACGGACACGAGTGCAAGACGCCGCCTTCATTTGGGCCAGGCTACATCAACAACGTCACGGTGACTCGCCGTCCCTGCTGGTTTCCAAACGCCATGGGTGACTCGACGTCTGCCCCGGCTTACAACGCCGTGGCCGTCTCTCGCGACCGCATCGGCTTACAGCGCCACGACCGTCTCTCGCCATCCGCACCGGCTTACAATGTCATGGCCATCTGTCATGCCCAATATGCGCGCCTATCCATTTAAGGCACGAGGGCCTCGCAAGGGATAGAGACACATCTTGCCGTTAGCAAGAATAGTATCATCACAACATACAATACTGAATGAGAAGAGTATACAAGTTTGCTTACACTCGCCACATGCTAACTTACAATGTCACTCAAATCATAGCATCAAGTTGAACACAGGGTCCGACTACGGACGAAATCAAATGATAAAAGGAGTTGCAAATGATACTATCAAGCTATCCCAAAGATCACGACCAGGTCCTCTACTCATCCGGGTACGTCACGTACATCCTGCCTCTCTCCTCATCATACTCCCACTGGAGCTGAGTAAGATCATCCTGCACGAACTCATCTGAACCTGCACCTGGATATTGTAGTAAACTGTGAGCCACAGAGGACTCAGCTATCTTGTGCCCGGGTACCAAGACTATTTAAGCTTTAGGACGGAAGGGTGATGTTTAGTTTGCAGCAGCGCTAAGCATTTTTATGGTGGCTAACTTACGCATCAGGAAATAAATATGAGTGGCCTACAAAGAACGATCGAATCTAGTATGATCTCTAAGAGATCCTAAACACTTACTTACGTCAATCATAACCCCACCGTGTTCTCTCTTGGTTCATGTTCACGAGCAGAGACGATCACGATTACACACACAGTTGGTGTACTTTAATTAGAGTTTACTTCAAGTTTGCTAGAACTGAGTGTTAAACAAATATCCAAGTTGCCACATAACCGCGGGCACGGCTTTCCGAAAGATTTAACCCTGTAGGGGTGCTCCAACTAGTCCATCACAAATAACCACACTTCGCGGGAATTTCCTCGACCACGGATCTCGTGATCTTCATCGGTAATTACAAAGGGATTCCAACACCTCGAGTAAACCCGAAGAAAGTCAGAGTCCACACGCAAGACATTCGATAAGGTAAAAAATCCAGCAAGACCACCCGACGTGTCGACGAACCCGATAAGAGCTGCGTATCTCAGTCTCAGGACACGACGGATAAGCTACGCGTACGGAGGCCTGATAGAAATCTCCCAAGTTGCCCTGGGTTGGCCCCACATAGTGCTCTAGTTTGGACCAACACTCATGAGGAGCACTGGCCCGGGGGTTGATTAAATTATCCACGGGGTTGCAAAGCCCTATGCAAGTTCATTAGTTATTAGCAAATGTAGTACCAAAGTTGGGTCTTGCCAGACAAGTTTTAATCTCAACCAAATAATCAAGGGGGTCCCCATAACAACCCCAAGCATGTTCGGAGCGCAAGATATGGAAAACATAACACCGGTAACAAGGAACTAATGACGGTACGAGTGGAACAAATCACTTAGAAAAAGGCCAAGCCTTCCACCAATACCGGATATATATGTGCATTAAATTAAATAACAGAATTTATTGTGATATCCAATCCATGTTAACACATGGAACAACCTGCACCTGCAACTAAAAAACGCTATAAGAGGGGCTGAGCAGTGGTAACTTAGCCAATCAACGGTTTGCTGGGATGTGGAGGTTAGAGGCTTCATGGCAACATGGGGGCTGATATCATGTGGTAGGTAGCGCAATTGTAATGATAAGAACTAGAAACTAGCAAGCAAAGATAGTATTGGGATCCGGGTACGATCATCTTGCCCGTTGGATCTTCAGCGGAACAAGTAGCGGGATCTGTTGGGGAACGTCACACGGGAAACAAATTTTTTCCTACGCACATGCAAACCTATCCATGGTGATGAGCATCTATGAGAGGGAGAGTGGATCTACTTACCCTTGTAGATCGCTAAGCGGGAAGTGTTAAGAAACGCGATTGGTGTAGTCGAACATCTTCGCGATCCAAATCGCCGAGCATCCCGCGATATCATCATGATCCGTTCCGCGATCCAATCACGATCCATCTCGCAAACTCTTCACGATCTGTTCCGTGATCACATCACGAACCATCTCGCGATCTCGATCACGGTCCTTCCGATCTAGCGCCGAACGGACGGCACCTCCGCGTTCAGCACACGTGCAGCTTGATGACGATCTCCACCATCTTGATCCAGCAAGAGGAGGTGGAGAGGAGAGAGAGTTCACCGGCAGCATGACGGCGCTCCGGTGATGGTGGTGGAGCAATTCCGGCAGGGCTTCGCCTAAGCGCTGCAGAAAACCGATCTAGAGGAGCACCGGTGAAACGGGTAGCACGTGGCCGTAAACTGTGTCCAAACAGCACCCAATACACCAGTATATAAAGGAGGGAGAGAGAGGAGGGCTGGTTCAAGGAAAAACTCCAATAGGAGTCGGCCAAACTAGAGGGGGAGGAGTCCTACTCCTCCTCCACTCCTAGTAGGAGTAGGACTCTTCCTTTTTAGCCTTTTTCCACCTTTTCCTTTAGGACTTTTGCCTCCTGCACCATGGGCCTTGGTGTGGCTGTTTTTCCAGCCCACTAAGGGCTGGTTATTATTCTCCCACAGCCCATGGACCTCTTGGGGTCGAAATACCCCTCCCGGAGGTCCCCCGGTACACTACCGGCACTCCCGGTACACTACCGATGAGCCCGAAACTTTTCCGGCGACCAAACTGGGACTTCCTATATATGAATCTTTACCTCCGGACCATTTCGGAGCTCCTCGTGACGTCCGGGATCTCATCCGGGACTCCAACAACCTTCGGTCACCACCATACATAAGTCTACACTACCGAAACGTCACCAAACCTTAAGTGTGCAGACCCTGCGGGTTCGAGAACTATGTAGAGATGACCGAGAAGTCAATAACAAATGGTGGGACCTGGACGTCCACATTGGTTCCTACATATTCTACGAAGATCTTTATCGGTCGAACCTCTATGTCAAGGATTCAGTTAACCTGTATAACGTTCCCTTTGTTCTTCGGTATGTTCCTTGCACGAGATTCGATCATCGGTATCTCCATACCTAGTTCAACCTCGTTACTGGCAAGTATCTTTACTCGTTCTGTAATACAAGATCCCGTGACTAACACTTAGCCACATTGCTTGCCAGGCTTGTTGTGATGTTGTATTACCGAGTGGGCCCTGAGATACCTCTTCGTCACACGGAGTAACAAATCCCAGTCTCGATCCATGCCAACTCAACATACACCATCGGAGATACCTGTAGAGCACCTTTATAGTCACCCAGTTACGTTGCAACGTTTGATACACACAAGGCACTCCTTCGATATCCATCAGTTGCATGATCTCATGGTCATAGGAACATATACTTGACAATGCAGAAAACAGTAGCAATAAACTAACACGATCATATGCTATGTTTGTAGTTTGGGTATTATCCATCACATCATTCTCCTAATGATGTGATCCCGTTATCAAATAACATCTCATGTCCATGGCTAGGAAACCTTAACCATCCTTTGATCAACGAGCTAGTCCATTAGAGGCATACTAGGGACATGGTTTTGTCTATGTATCCACACATGCATTTAAGTCTCCGATCAATACAATTATAGCATGGATAATAAACGATTATCATGAACAAGGAAATATGATAATAACTAATTTATTATTGCCTCTAGGGCATATTTCCAACAGTCTCCCACTTGCACTAGAGTCAATAATCTAGTTCACATCACCATGTGATTCGCATCGTTATGAATCTAACACCCAATGAGTTCTGGGGCTCGATCATGCTTTGCATGTGAGAGAGGTCTTATAGTCAACGGGTCTGCGATATTGAGATCCATGTGTACTTTGCAAATCTCTATGTCAAACCGTAAACACTGCTACCACTCTCCACTTGGTACTATTTCCAAATGGCTGCTCCACTATACGTATCCAGATTGCTACTACTAGTCATCCGGATAGGTGTTAAAGCTTGCATCGACGTAACTCTTTACGACGAACTCTTTATCACCTCCATAATCAAGAAACATTTCCTTAGTCCTCTGGTTACTAAGGATAATTCCGACCGCTGTCTAGTGATCCACTCCTGGACCACTCTTGTACCCCTTGATAGACTCATGGCAAGGCACACACAGGTGCGGTACACAGCATGGCATAATATAGAGCCTATGGCTAAGGCATAGGGGACGACGTTTGTCCTTTCTCTTTCTTCTGCCGTTTTCGAGCTTTGAGTCTCACTCAACTTCACACCTTACAAATCAGATGAGAACTATTTCTCTGGCTGATCCATTTTGAACTCTTTCAAAATCTTGTCAAGGTATGCACTCATTGAAAGTCTCATCAAGCATCTTGATATATCTCTATAGATTTTGATGCTCAACAATTAGGTAGCTTTATCCAGGTCTTCCTTTGAAAAACACTTTTCAAACAACCTTTTATGCCTTCCAGAAATTCTACATTATTTCCGATCAACAATATGTCAACCACATATACTTATCAGAAACTCTATAGTGCTCCCACTCACTTTATTGCAAATACAAGTTTCTCGTAAACTTGGTATAAACTACAAAAACTTTGATCACCTCATCAAAGTGTATATTCCAACTCCGAGATGCTTGGTTCAGTCCATAGAAGGATCACTGAAGCTTGCTCATCTTTTAGCATCCTTAGGACTGACAAAACCTTCTGGTTGTATCACATACAACCTTTCCTCAAGTAAACCGTTAAGGAAACGATGTTTTGACATCCATCTGCCAGATTTCATAATTGAAAATACAGCAACTGCTAACAAAATTCCAACAGACTTTTAGCATCGCTACGAGTGAGAAAGCCTCATCGCAGTCAACTCCTTGAACTTGTCACAAACAACTTTGCAACAAGTCGAGCTTTACAAATGGTGACATTCACGATCAATGTCTGTCTTCATTCTAAAGGTCCATTTGTACTCAACGACCTGCCGTCTAACGAGCAAGTCTACCAAAGTCTATACTTGGTTTTCATACATCGATCCTATCTCGGATTTCATGGCCTCTAACCATTTGTCAGAATCCAGGCCCATCATTGCTTCTCCATATCTCATAGGTTCATCGTTGTCCAACAACATGATCTCCAAGACAGAGTTGTCGTACCACTTAGGAGCAGTACACATCCTTGTCGACCTACGAAGTTCGATAGTAACTTGATCCTAAAGCTTCATGATCATCATCATTAACTTCCTCTTCAACTAACGTAGGCTTCACAGTAACATCTTTCTGCGCTGCGCTACTCTCTGGTTGAACAAAGGTTTGACAACCTCATCAAGTTCTATCTTCCTCCCACTCAATTCTTTCGAGAGAAACATTTCCTCAAGAAAGGATCCATTTAAGCAACAAACACTTTGCACTAGGATCTGAGATTGAAGGTTCACCCAACTGATCTTAGGGTATTCTATGAAGATGCATTTTTCCGCCTTGGGTTCGACCTCATTAGGTGAAAACATTTTCCAAACAAGTGTCAGAGCCCCAAATATTAAGAAATGACAGCCTAGGTTTCTATCAAACAATAATTCACACGGTGTCATCTCAACGGATTTAGATGATGCCCTATTTAAAGTGAATGTAGTTGTCTCTAATGCATAACCCCAAAAGTTATAGTAGTAAAACGATAAGAGACATCACAATATACACTATATCAATAGAGCATGACTATGATGTTCGGACACACCATCACACCATGGTGTTCCAGGTGGCGTTAGTTGTGAAACAAATTTCACATTGTCTTAAGTTGTATGACAAACTCGTAACTCAGATATTCACCTCCACGATCATATCGCGGTCATTTTCATCTTCTTGTCAAGATGATCTTTAAACTTCACTCTGAATTTGCTTGAACCTTTCAAACGATTCAGACTTGTGTTTCATTAAGTAAATATACACTATATCTACTAAAATCATAAGTGAAGGTAAGAAAACAACGATATCCACTGCACGCTACAAGACTCACTAGATTGCATACATCAACATGTATCATTTCCAATGAATCACTTGCCCGCTCCATCCAACGGGGTCCTTTAGTCATCTTGCCCAAGAGGCATGGTTCGCATGTCTCAACCGATTCGAAATCAAATGAGTCCAAATATCCATCAGCATGAAGTTTCTACATGCGCTTTATACCAATATGACATTTAGAGGCAGTGGCACAAGTATGTGGTACTATCATTATTAACTTTGTATCTTTTGACATCAATGTTATGAACATGTGCTACGATCAAGACTTCAACAAACCATTCTCACTGGGTGCATGACCATTGAAGGTATTATTCATGTAAACAGAATAACCATTATTCTCTAACTTAAATGAATAACCGTATTGCAATAAACATGATCTAATCATGTTCATGCTCAACGCAAAACACCAAATAGCATTTATTTAGGTTCGTCACTAATCCTGAAGGTAGAGAGAGCGTGCAATGTTGATCACATCAACCTTGGAAACACTTCCAACACATATCGTCACCTCACCCTTAGCTAGTTCTCCGTTTATTCCGTAGCTTTTATTTCGAGTTACTAACATTCAGCAACCGAACCGGTATCCAATACCCAGGTGCTACTAAGAGTACTAGCAAGGTACACATTAATAACTCGTATATCAAATATACTTCTATCAATGTTGCCAGGCTTCTTATCTACCAAGTATCTAGGGTTGTTCCGCTTCAGCGACCGCTCACCTCATCACAGAAGCACTTAGTCTCGGGTTTGAGTTCAACTTTGGGTTGCTTCACTGGAGCAGCAACTGACTTGCTATCCATGAAGTTTCCCTCCTTGCTCTTGGCCTTCTCGAAACTAGTGGTTTGATTAACCATCAACACTTGATGCTCCTTCTCGATTTCTACCTTCGTAGTATCAAACATCGCGAACAGCTCAGGGATCAACATTTCTTTCCCTGGCATTTTATAATTCATCACTAAGTTCTAGTAGCTCAGTGACAGTGACTTGGAGAACTACATCAATCACTATCTTATCTGGAAGATCAACTCCCACTCGATTCAAGCGATTGTAGTACCCAGACAGTCTGAGCACATGCTCAACGATTGAGCTATTCTCTTTCATCTTGCAGGCAAAGAATCTCGTTGGAGATCCTATATCTCGCAACTCGGGCACGAGCCTGAGATCACAATCTCAGCTCTTAGAACATCTCATATGTTCCATGACGTTCAAAACGTTTTGGAGCCTCAATTCTAAGCCGTAATGCATGACGCACTAAACTATCAAGTAGTCATCGAAACGTGCCTGTCAGATATTCACAACATCTACAAACGACGCTAGATGGGGTGGCGCACCGAGCGGTGCATTAAGGACATAAGCCTTCTGTGCAGCAATGAGGACAATCCTCAGATCACGGACCCAGTCCGCAATTTTGCTACCAACATCTTTCAATTCTATTTCTCTAGGAACATATAAAAATACAAGGGAGCTACAGCGCGGGCTAGTAATCTACAACATAATTTGCAAAGACACTTTGACTATGTTCATGATAATGAGTTCAATTAATCATATTACTTAAGAACCCCCACTCAAATTGACATCCCTCCGATCATTCGAGTGATACATGATCCAAATTCACCAACTCATGTCCGATCATCACGTGAGTTGAGGTGGCTGCAATGGTGAACATCATCATGTTGATCATATCTACTATATGACTCATGTTCGACCTTTCGGTCTCTTGTGTTCCGAGGCCATGTCTGTACATGCTAGGCTCGTCAAGTTTAACCCGAGTGTTCTGCATGTGCAACACTGGCTTGCACCCGTTGTATGTGAACGTAGAGTCTATCACACCCGATCATCACGTGGTGTCTCCACACGACGAACTTTCGCAACGGTGCACACTCGGGGAGAACACAATTTATCTTGAAATTAAGTGAGGGATCACCTTATAATGCTACCGTCGTCCTAAGAAAAACAAGGTGGATAAAAAGGATTAACATCACATGCAAATCATAAGTGACATGATATGGCCATGAACTTGTGGTTTTGATCTCCATCTAGAAAGCACCGGCATGATCTCCATCGTCACCGGCATGACACCATGATCTCCATCATCTTGATCTCCATCAACGTGTCGCCATCGGGGTTGTCACGCCCTGCATGCTTCTACTACTATTGCTACCATTTAGCTATAAAGTAAAGCATTACATAGCGCTTAATGATTGACACGCAGGTCATACAATAATTAAAGACAACCCTATGGCTCCTGCTGGTTGCCGTATTCATCGACATGCAAGTCGTGATAATCTATACATCACATGATCATCTCATACATCACATATATCACATCATGTAATTGGCCATATCATATCACAACATACCCTGCAAAAACAAGTTAGACGTCCTCTAATTGTTGTTGCATGTTTTACGTGGCTGCTACAGGTATCTAGCAAGAACAATTCTCACCTAAGCATAAACCACAACGGTGATACACTAGTTTGCTTTTCAACCTTCTCAAGGACCGCCTTTGTCGAATCCGATCCAACTAAAGTGAGAGAAACTGTCACCCGCAAGCCATCTAGGCAACAAGTTGCGTCAAGGGACCGGTCTCTCGTAAGCGTACGAGTAATGTTGGTCCGGGCCGCTTCATCTCACAATCCCGCTGAACCAAAATACGACCAAGGGAGGAAGCAATCTAAGCATCAACGCCCACAAACCTTTTGTGTTCAACTCGAGATCTCATCGAACCATCAACCTAGCTCATGATGCCACTGTTGGGGAACATCGCATGGGAAACAAAAATTTCCTACGCACACGCAAACCTATCCATGGTGATGAGCATCTACGAGAGGGAGAGTGGATCTACGTACCCTTGTAGATCGCTAAGCGGGAAGCGTTAAGAAACGCGGTTGATGTAGTCGAACATCTTCGTGATCCAAATCGCCGAGCGTCCCGTGATCTCATCACTATCCGTCCCGCGATCCCATCAAGATCCGTCTCACGAACTCTTCACGATCCGTTCCGTGATCACATCACGAACCATCTCGCGATCTCGATCACGGTCCTTCCGATCTAGCGACGAACGGACGGCACCTCCGCATTCAGCACACGTGCATCTTGATGACGATCTCCACCATCTTGATCCAGCAAGAGGAGGTGGAGAGGAGAGAGAGTTCACCGGCAGCGTGACGGCACTCCGGTGATGGTAGTGGAGCAATTCCGGCAGGGCTTCGCCTAAGCGCTGCAGAAAACCGATCTAGAGGAGCACCGGTGAAACGGGTAGCACGTGGCGGTAAACTGTGTCCAAACAGCACCCAATACACCAGTATATAAAGGAGGGAGAGATAGGAGGGCTGGCGCAAGGAAAAACTCCAATAGGAGTCGGCCAAACTAGAGGGGGAGGAGTCCTACTCCTCCTCCACTCCTAGTAGGAGTAGGACTCTTCCTTTTTAGCCTTTTTCCACATTTTCCTTTAGGATTTTTGCCTCCTGCGCCATGGGCCTTGGTGTGGCTGTTTTTCCAGCCCACTAAGGGCTGGTTATTATTCTCCCACAGCCCATGGACCTCTTGGGGTCGAAATACCCCTCCCGGAGGTCCCCCGGTACACTACCGGCACTCCCGGTACACTATCGATGAGCCCAAAACTTTTCCGGCGACCAAACTGGGACTTCCTATATATGAATCTTTACCTCCGGACCATTCCGGAGCTCCTCGTGACGTCCGGGATCTCATCCGGGACTCCGAACAACCTTCGGTCACCACCATACATAACTCTACACTACCGAAACGTCACCAAACCTTAAGTGTGCAGACCCTGCGGGTTCGAGAACTATGTAGACATGACCGAGACACCTCTATGGTCAATAACCAATGGCGGGACCTGGACGTCCACATCGGTTCCTACATATTCTACGAAGATCTTTATCGGTTGAACCTCTATGTCAAGGATTCAATTAATCCCGTATAACGTTCCCTTTGTTCTTCGGTATGTTACTTGCCCGAGATTCGATCGTTGGTATCTCCATACCTAGTTAAACCTCATTACTGGCAAGTCTCTTTACTCGTTCCGTAATACAAGATCCCGTGACTAACACTTAGCCACATTGCTTGCAAGGCTTGTTGTGATGTTGTATTACCGAGTGGGCCCTGAGATACCTCTTCGTCACACGGAGTAACAAATCCCAGTCTCGATCCATGCCAACTCAACATACACCATCGGATATACCTGTAGAGCACCTTTATAGTCACCCAGTTACGTTGCGACGTTTGATACACACAAGGCACTCCTCCGATATCCGTGAGTTGCATGATCTCATGGTCATAGGAACATATACTTGACATGCAGAAAACAGTAGCAATAAATTGACACGATCATATGCTATGTTTGTAGTTTGTTTCTTATCCATCACATCATTCTCCTAATGATGTGATCCCGTTATCGAATGACATCTCATGTCCATGGCTAGGAAACCTTAACCATCCTTTGATCAACGAGCTAGTCCATTAGAGGCATACTAGGGACATGGTTTTGTCTATGTATCCACACATGCATTTAAGTCTCCGGTCAATACAATTATAGCATGGATAATAAACGATTATCATGAACAAGGAAATATGATAAGAACTAATTTATTATTGCCTCTAGGGCATATTTCCAACAGGATCCTCGTAGTGGTACTCTCCAGGGTCCTCGAACTCAGTATTGACACTCGCGTCTACCCAAGATAAACAGCAAACAAATAACCAACCAAGGTGCAATGCACAACCAAGATGATGCATGATCCATTTAATGAAGGATTATAGCATGGGAACCCAAAACTGGTCATGTTTCACATGCAAAGTTGTTTATTAATGGATCTGGACAGAACCTCATGTTAAGTTATTTATACATGCATGAACATGACAAATATGTATGCAGCATGCAAAATCGATGAAAATGCATATGAGGATCGCAAGAAATGGAGCTACGGTTCTCGAGATACGCTCATTACAAGGCACAGAGGCAAAACACAAGATCACCAAATACCTGGGCTAATTCTTGTCATTCCAAGGTGTCCACTGGACAGGTGATGAAAAACCAATCACAATAGACTCAATAATCACTCAATTTCATGGAGTATAGCTCCCTCAACTCACAAAACAAGATAGCACCCAAACTGCCACAAAACAGCAACATAGCAATTTGAAAAGCTCACAATTAGAGCTACATGAATCCTACGGCCACAAACAAGATATGGACAGAATCTACTCAACACCCACATCATTTCATTCAACTATGCAATCAGCAAAAGGGTCACACGTCAATATGCATGGAGCAATCAAGTAGGCATGATGAATCAGAATTTTAGGGACAGTGAAAATTCCAGCTTTCTGGAATCTGGGTTAACAAAGTAGCAAGTTGATAGCACTGATTAAACATGCTAGGAATCTTCAAATGGCATGAAAATTAACAGGATGGTAGATGACAATATCTACTACAAATACCTATCACTGAGCATGATCAAAATCCCACCGCAGCACTTGCTACAATCCACTCTTCATGGCAAAACAATAACAGCAGAATCTCCAGACTTAGCCATTTCTAAGCATGAACAGTAACAGAAAGTAGCCAACTAAACAACATGGTTCCCACTGATATGGGAACTTATCATAAATAACAAAAATACTGGGACATTACCAGCAACTTTGACTAACAAACTCATGTTGGCAAGAACTTAAAATCATGCATGGTTTAATTCATATGAAAAAGACTTCACAGATGCATTCATGGGTGCCCCAAAGTCAAATCTAACTTCACAGATGCATTCATGGGTTGATTCTACCCCAAGTGCATTACTCATACCCCTATACTTGTGTGGACCAAGGGGGTGGAAGGTTAGGTCAAAATTTGACCCTATCCCCCATGGATGACTTATGGCACTTAAGTGACATGATGGAAATGCACAAAAATGGCATGGGCTCTATGCTTACAAGTTGGAAATGAATAAATAGCAACCTAGGAACATGTTAAAATGGCATGGCATCAATATGCAAGCATTAAACTAGCTAGAAGAAGAACCTTGGTCATATGCCCATAAGAGGGAAAACTACACATGATGCTATTCATACACATGTGGGTGTGTGTGTAGAACATACACACACATCTCACACAAACATACCACACATGGCATCACATCCATATTCCAATCACACCCATACACAAGTATGTATGTGGGCATGGTTCAAACACACACACACTCCCACTACTCAAGCACATACACTCACAACCACAAGCACACACACAAGCATGTGTAGGTGTCACCCACATACACACCCACACATGCTCAGAACACCACACCCACACATACTTGTGCAAAACACATGCACAACACATACATACATATGCATATATACACTAGGTATATATATGCACACACACATACATATATATGTCATACATACACATATGTATCACACATACACATATATATGGCAGAAAAAAAACAAAAAACAACAACAACCTGAATAATACTACACACACATACATACATGCACCTCAGTGCACCACACACACAAACACACATCTGCACACACACAGCCGCTTGGATCTGGCCACAGCCGCACCAGATCCAGCCCAACACCCACACACGCGCACGGGATCCGGTCCACCCACACTGGATCCGCACACACAACACCTACATGAGCCAACCACAAAAAGAAAAGCAAAGGGGGGGGGGAAGTGGGCTCGAACCCGCGACCTTGCGGTCTTCCCCCGAGCCGGCCACCACTACGCTACGCGATCGGTTCGTACTAGTATAGGGACCTCACTCCTCTTATACACACCACACGTGTACTGTCTGACGAAACTGAAAGGAAAAGGCCACCGGCGGCGACGGGAGCAACTACGGCAGGACGAGAGGGGGCGGCGACTGAGCTCACCTAGGGGAAATGATGAAGGCTCGAACCCGAGGCGAGGAGGAAGGAGTCGGAGCCGAAGGGGAGGAAGAAGACGCCGCGAAGAGGAAGAAGACGAGCTCGGGGCCGAAGCTTCTGCACCGGAGGAAGAAGACGAAGATGGCGTCGATGCAGAGGGCCTTCCGCATCCCTAGCACCGGGAACGGGACGCGGGCACACCCAGCTTGGCCTTGGACATGACGACGGGGCCCTGGCGCCGACGAGGAGGCGCCGACGACGAGCCCCTCTGCTCTGCTCACACCCAGCGACCACTGCACCTTACCTGATCCCCTTCTCTACAGGGAAGAAGAAGGAGGAAGAAGATGGGGGAGGAGCGGTGGCGCGAGGAAGGAAGGAGGAGGAACGGGAAGAGGGATGCTGGGGCTAGGGCTAGGCGCTCCTTATGGCCATGGGAACGCGCTAGAGGCCATCAAATCGCGGCACCTTTTGACGTGGACAGCACCGATGTGCTGCCGTACTGACAGAGAAGAAAGGAGGGGGAAAGGAGGAGAAGCCCATCGGGGAGACTTGGGCTGCGCTGGGAGGAAAAGGCCCACTCGCTGGCTCTCTCTCTCACCAAGCAGAAGGGGTTCTTCCTTTTTTAATAAAACAGCCACAAACAATATTAAAAACCCAGGGCAATAAAAGGATTTTAAAAGTAAAACAAAAAATAGTTTTGAGAAGGGAAAATTAAGCCCTATTTTTATAAAAATGCCAACTGAATTTATTTAGCAAGTTAAATTTCATATAATAATGAAACAGCCCCTGTTTAAATAGTTTTCAAAAGCCAAACACTTCCAAATAACCAAAGTTTCACTCCCAATATTAATAGCAACATTAGGGCCACCTCATGGACGTTTTTAAAAGATTTTTAAAACAACTTAATTCTGCCAAGAAATCATATTGAAATAAAAGGCAATGAGAGGGATTTTTGAGAATGAAGAAAAAGAGAGGTAGAAGAGGGAGAGGTTGCACACATGGAGACCACCACTCTCAAGGCCAAAACCACACAAGGTACATCACATACATGATCCAATACAAGACACAAAACACAAGCAAGCATGATGAATGGCATGATGATGAAATGATGGATGACATGATGCATGAATGCAAAAACACCATGAAGACAAAGGTGCAATCATCTCATAGCTCATGACACAAGGTTCATACATTGGGATACATGCCAAATAAGGTAGGGACAACACTGGGGCTGTCACACCGTCTCTCTCCATCCACATCGGCTTACAACGCCATGGCCATTTCTCGCCATCTGCACCGGCTTACAACACCATGGCGTCTTTCGCAACCGCGCTGGCTTACAATGTCGCAGCTGGTTTCTACATCTACATAAACATGGCAGTGGCTGCATACACCAGTACAAGCCGCCCAACGGATGGTTCTGAATTGCTGCCCTGCGGTCCAATCTACATTGGCATAATAATGTCAAGCTCGCTTATATGAGCCGCCCAACGGACGCGTGCAAGAGCCACCCAAAATTTGATCTACATCAACATAGCGATGCCGTGCTCGTTGATACGAGCCACCCAACGGACAAAGCGCACAAGTCGCCGCCATTCAGTTTGGTTCACTTCAACAACCAGCCGGGATGAACCAATGACTGGATTATTGAAACAAAACGGGTTCATCTATAACCTACCACGGCCAACCTCATGTATCAATGGAGATTCTCATGCTGCCTCTTTGAGTCAAACTTAAGACTCGAGGGCTACAGACATGGCAAGACACATTTGGTCGTTTTCCAAAGAGAACCCCGGATCTTTGCAAAATTAACCCAATCCTGGGGGCTATTACATTATTGGCAGAAGATTAAAAGTTGTCCAAGAGGACGAACCACCGTGATGCATCATTCAAACATGGGTGCCCGAATTTATTAGATCATCATAAAGTCACTTGAAGCTTCTGCCATTTCTTCACACAAGATGACGACTTACAAGATGGCGACTTACAAGATGATGCAAAAATGTTGACAAGTCAACATAGCTGTCGAAGGGGGCTTCCCCCCTCCGGGTATAGCTTATCAAACCCTAACAGCCGGCTCTTAAGCCAAAAAGTTGACTCCGTCAACATGGTTGTCCTAGGGGCTTCCCACCCTCTAGGTGTAGCTTATCAAACCCTAACAGCCGGCTCTTAAGCCAAAAAAGTTGACAAGTCAACTTGGTTGTCGAAGGGGCCTTCCCACCCTCCAGGTGTAGCTTATCAAACCCTAATAGCCGGCTCTTAAGCCAAAAAAGTTGACAAGTCAACTTGGTTGTCAAAGGGGGCTTCCCACCCTCCGGGTGTAGCTTATCAAACCCTAACAGCCGGCTCTCAAGCCAAAAAAGTTGACAAGTCAACTTGGTTGTCGAAGGGGGCTTCCCACCCTTCGGGTGTAGCTTATCAAACCCTAACAGCCGGCTCTCAAGCCAAAAAAAGTTGACAAGTCAACTTGGTTGTCGAAGGGGGCTTCCCACCCTCCAGGTGTAGCTTATCAAACCCTAACAGCTGGCTCTCAAGCCAAAAAAAGTTGACAAGTTTTATTTGGTTGTCGAAGGGGGCTTCCCACCCTCCGAGTGTAGCTTATCAAACCCTAACAACCGGCTCTTAAGCAAAAAATGTTGACAAGTCAACATGGTTGTCGAAGGGGGCTTCCCACCCTCCAGGTGTAGCTTATCAAACCCTAACAGCCAGCTTTTAAGCCAAAAATGTTAACAAGTCAACATGGTTGTCGAAGGGGGCTTCCCACCCTCCGGGTGTAGCTTATCAGACCCTAACAGCCGGCTCTCGAGCCAAAAATGTTGACAAGTCAACATGGCCATACAGGGGCTTCCACCCTCCAGGTGTAGCTTATCAGACCCTATCGGTTGGCTCTCAGGCCAAAAATGTTGCATACATTGCATCATACATAGCAGCATACATTGCATCATACATAGCATCATACATTTCATCATATTCACATGACATGCCGTCTTATCAAGCCGGGTCAAAGCAAGATTATGAAAGAAGGAGCAATGTTATGAAATATATAACATCTCCGGGTTGTGCTTCTTCAAGCCGCCCTCACAACAATGTAGAATATATTCTGTCTTGTTTATTTTTGCAGGTATTATCTCTTAAGATGAGCCGCCGTTAAGTATTCTGCAAGAGCAAATGGATCTTTAATAGCGAACCTGTCTGGATCTTCATGGTTTATCATAACTAGTACTAAATTATTGGGTTTTCAAGCCAGCTCGGAGAATTTATTATTTTTCAAGAGCCACCCTGTCAGATATAATGTTGTGTCATCTAATTGACCGGTTCTCGGATTTCTTCAAAGGTGCTCTGTAGTAACCTACAACACTCATGGATTTCTCCAACATATATTTGCCGGGTTACACCGCAACCACGAGTAGGGATTTCATGTCAAAGACAAAGGAATTATTCCAGGATATTCATTCCGAGTTATATTACAACCATGGTCAAGGATTCATTCAACAAATTGTGGTGAGTCATATTACATAGTCCCAAGTCACCGCAGGTAGACGACCTGGCCCTTGGGGGCTACACTATTCAAGTCCAGTTTATATCAATTATGCAAGTCCCATGTCGCTGCAAGCACGCACCACGACACTTGGGGGCTAATGCAAGCCGGTTTTCAAATCATTACATCATCAGCAAGACAAAGTTATCTCAAGGAGATGAGCCATACTTTCTATATTTTTATAAGTCCCAGCCCAGTAATTCTTACTGACCCAACACTTGGGGGCTACACCACTCAGATCAAATTTTCTAAAGTCCCAAGTCGCCGTAGGCGTGCGACCCGGCCCTTGGGGGCTACAATATTCAGCTATTCAAACAGAGTATGAGGATCAAATTGAAGACCCGGCGCATCACATTCTGATGAGCCGACCCTTGGGGGCTACACCAGCTGAAGTTTCATAAGGTATAAGACATTTATAAGTCCTAGGCCGTTGTAGGCAAGACAACCCGACACTTGGGGGCTACATATTCAAACATATTATTACAAAGCACCAAGTTACCAGGGATAATCTCGGAGCTTGGGGGCTACAGGTAATATGGACATATCAAAAACTTTGAGGTGAATTTTCAAAGATTTTGGTTATGGAGTTCAGTTGTTAGACCCGTCATCACCAACATTCATAACCCGGTGTTATCAAAAGATCATAACCCGCCAGATTTTATATAAGCCGCCCCGCTTCACAACAATGGAAGTCCGGTTTTACATCAGATGGATTTTCATCCCAATATGTTTATCAAGTCGGATGGATTCTAGTTATTTGATCCGGCGTCACCAACGATAATGACCCAACATCATCAATGATTATGACCCGACGGAGATGACCCACCAAGAGTATTGGAAACCGACTCAATGGCATATGGGTGTTCTATTCTCAATATTTTTTCAAAGGACATTGACAAGCAAGATGATTATCAAGACGACTCATTCATATGCAAAAAGACCCGGATTTCTGAGGAGCCATTTTATAAGCCGGCCAAAGGAGCGAGCCGGCCACTTAACATATTTGTTACTCTTATTTCAGGAGCTTAGCATGAATAAATTCAAGCTAACCTGGGGGCTAATGTCTGGGATATAACCCGCGGTATGACCCGGCCTGGCGACTCACATGAGACCCGGTAAAGACATGACATTTTATTAATGACCCGATAGGCGGGTCGCAGGACGACCAGGCCCAAGACCCGACGTGTAAGCCGGTGCCAGGCGGCTCACAAGAGAAGGCTCAAAGAGAGAAAGTCTCCCTACCGAAGGAAATAAGACCCGGAATAGGATTCTAGAGAGACTAGTCCTAATCCTACTCCTAGTAGGACTCTATTTGTAAACCTACCCTCTCCACTTATATAAGGAGGGGTAGAGCACCCCTAGAAAGACAAGTTCACAAGTCCAGAAGTTTAGACACACACAAGATATTAGAGATAGACAGATTAGAGGCTCTCGTGATTAGAGGTAGCAAACAACACCCTTGTGACCGAGAGATGTTCTTCATCATCAATACCAGACAAGCAGGACGTAGGCTTTTACCTCCATCGAAGGGGCCGAACCTGGGTAAACTCCATTTCTCTCGATTCCGATCAACCCCTTCAAGCTTCCATGTAATTGTGTCTTCGGCCCGAACCTAAGTCCATTCATCCAGACATCTGCCGTGACAAATCCACGACAGTTTTGGAGGGTTAATTTAGGGGTTTCATATTGTGTTAGCTAGCTAATAGAGAGAAGTGTCCTTTCTTTCTTCGTGCTTGGTCGATGCTAGCTACGATAGAGAGAAATCTACATGCTAGCTAGTAAGCAAATGAAGGAACCATTAAGTACACAAGATCGTCATGAACATATAGAGAGAGAAGTGATCGACCTCTCTTTCTCTGAGAGATTGGTTGAAAAACAAGTTTTCGTATATCTATCCGACGCTACTAGCTACATATATACATTATAAGATCTCAAGATCCAATCACAAATCCACATAGTATTGTCCGTTTTTAGGTATGACGTGGTCAAGAAAGAATCCCACCAATTCCTCTTGAATTGCTCGTATGCGATCATGTGGTAGGTGTTCATCCCGTATCTGCTAGATCTAATTTCAATAAGGGGGGGGGTCAATACATGCATATATATATGAATAAAACTCAACACTATTCATTGTAACGTAATATATAAAATAAAATTGTGAATATTATTTACGTACTTCAAATTGTTTGTCAGAGAAGCCCCACTCATAGGTCGAGTGGCGAATGAACTCGCATACGTAGTATCCACATAAAACAGTCCCTTCTTTCTGCTACAAGCACTTTACAAGAATAGAGTTCAATCAAACTGATAAGCAAGCATGGTAATGATATATTGAAGAAATTTTGAATCAATTAGAGATGCGCAAAAGTAGCTAGTATTACTTACTTTGGGGTGCGTAAATCACAACTCTTTGTTTAGACCGGGAACCTTTCGGGTGAACTTCTTCCAAACCCTGCCGGGCAAAGAAAATGATTACTTGATATCAGGAAATTAACAAAAGTTGCATGCCGATATGGTCCCGGTATTGACTGAACTTACTTCTTGAGCATTGTAGTCACGTCCGCATAATTCTCGGGATCTTTACGTCTCGAGTCTAAGACAGTTACTAATGCCCCGTCAAGCTTAATGGATAGCAGAATATAGTGGAAACTGCGCACACATATATAACTCATCAATTACATTACTTAACCTCGAGTAAGCGAAACCAAGTATACAGAGAAGACAACAACACTCACTTGAAGTTGTAAGGAAAGAGTATTTCCTTTTTGTTTTGATGTGTAAGGAACGACTTTAGCAAGTTCTCCTCGTTCTGTTTAGTTTCATTTCGTATCGTCCATTCATTTACAACTTCTGGGCTAATGAACCCAACGTCAAAGATTCCTGCTTTTTTTGCATTCGTCGATCTTCAATCTGCATAATATAGTGAGGATAATTATATATACATTCAATGAACGAGATGAGCTAGAGACTTAACTATAGAAGTAATACTTACAGACAGTAGGCAGTCATGAGTTGTTTGTCGAGAGCTAGTTAATTGAATAACTGAAATAACTCCACAAATTCAATAGGCATCACGTTGAGTCCAATGAATTCGTGCTCTAGTTTCACTCTAACATACATAGTGTCTCTCCAGACTCCCTGCAGGTTTTCACGTACCACTCATGCAATTTGTACATCATCGTTGTTAGAGGAGGAGGATCAGGTTTGAAGAGAGGCTTCCCATGTACGTATTTGTATTCTTCTTTAGTTACCTCAGCCATTTCAAAATATACATCATCCCCCAAGTAATCACCAAGTTTGGTACCAGGCAGTAGCCTCGGATGATCAATATCGCTAGACACCTTGAGCAGGGGGCACGATTGCTGCTCCTGCTCGCCGAGCTTGGGAATTGTTTTCCCACTTCTTCGTTCTTTGACTCGGGCAGCACTAGAAGTACTTCCCGACCGTTTCGCTTCATTATATGTCTTTATAATATAGTAGTCATAGTTTGATGGCAACGGAGGCGGTGATGGTTGCTTCAGGGCATCCAGAGTGCGCTTCGCTTTCATCGGATCTACTGTTTCCTTCGGAGGTGGTTGTTTCCATGCAAAATGGGCCTTCACTTTGGCTTTACTGATGTCATCGCTTTCTTCGTCAGTCCTCTCATATGGTAACTTTGTAACAGGCTTGAGGCTTAGACCAAATTCGAATTTCCCCCCACCTATTGTACTGCTAGCCGCCGGAGCGGCAGCGGCGTCTCTCTTATGTTGGAGGAGGTAGAGTGGCATGATGCATCGGAGGACGAGGTTGAGTGGCCTCACACGCCATAGGAGGTGGAGTGGCCTGACGCGCCAGAGGAGGATGCTGAGTGGCCTCACGCGCCGGAGGAGGCAGACTGATCTGATGTGTCGGAGTAGGCGGAGTGCCCTCACGCGCCGGAGGAGGCGGAGTGCCCTCATGCGCCGGAGGAGGCAAAGTGGCCTCACGCCAGAGGAGGCGGACTGCTCCGACGTGCCGGAGTAGGCAGAGTGCTCTCACGCACCGGAGGAGCCATATAAGGAGGCGGAGTGCCCTGATCACTCGCCGGAGGAGGAGGAGGAGGCGGAGTGCCCTGATCACTCGCCGGAGGAGGAGGAGGAGGCGGAGTGCCCTAACTCGCCGGAGGAGGAGGAGGAGGCGGAGTGCCCTAACTCGCCGGAGGAGGAGGAGGAAGCGGAGGTGTCCAGTTTGGAAACTTGATGTACTCCTTCCGCCATAGACATGTACTCCTCAAAACATGAACCAGTTGATTCTCCCCTTCACCTGTACGGTGGTCAAGCTCGAGCTCCTCAAATCCCTCCATTACTTCATCCACCGTCACAATGGCATAGCCATGTGGAATGGGATTGCAGTGAAAAGTTCTGTTGGGTTGAGGAGGTGCAGTAGAGCCGACAGCCGCCTTGAAAGTGAGGTTCCGTAATTTCGTCATAAGCTCGCAATGTTGAACCTCCATGATAGTATCCACGGGGTAGCTAGGAGCCATGAAGTCAGATTGAACGAGCTCCGTGGAAGCCATGCCGCTTCTTCTCTGAGATGGCGGGCTAGTTTCTGGGGTAGCTTCGTGCCGCTGAGATGGTTGGCCGACAGCTCACTAGCTCTCAAGTTCCTCTAGCTTTTCTAGTCTTGCATTAAGCTTCTGTATACCGCTTAGCTCCACTTTCCTCTTTCTCTGCCGACTTCTATAACTACCTGCTTCGGGAAACCCAACCTTCCACGAAATGGAGCGTGGTGTGCCTCATGGTCGTCCAGGGTGCTCAGGATTCCCGAGGGCCTCGGTCAGCTCGTCCTTCTCTCTATCGGGAATGAACGTCCCTTCCTGCGCTGCGGTGATATACTTCTGAAGCCTCTTGACGGGTATTGCAAGTTGCTCGTTTGTCCAACGACACTTCCCTATTTCAGGGTCCAAAGTTCCCCCAACCCCGAAGAACCAAGTCCTTGAACGGTCTGGCCAGTTCAGTGTCTATGGTTCGATCCCTTTAGCAATCAGGTCATTCTCAACTTTGTCCCACAACGGCCGGGCTTTGAGGTAGCCACCTGACCCCGTGTGATGGTGATACTGCTTCTTTGCAGCATTGTTCTAGTTTGTCTTAGACATTTTCTTACTCTTGTCCGATGTCTTGTATGCCACAAATTCGGGCCAGTAATCTCTTATCTTCTCAAATTGGCCGATGGATTCTAGAGTCTTCCCTTTGTCAACAAACTTTGATTTCAACTCATTCTTCCACCTCCTGAATAGATCTGCCATCTTCTTAAGAGCACACGCCTTGACGAGTGGCTCTATAACTAGGTTAATCGGATCCTCCTCTGGCGGTAAGGTGAAATTTGCCTTCAGCGAGGTCCAAAGATCATCTTTCTGTCTATCGGTGACATAAGAAATTTCAAGGTCGTTGTCCTTAGGCTTATTCCATTGGTTGATGCTGATCAGAATGCTGTCCCTAACAATAGCTCCACACTAAGAAGGAAATGCATCCTTGGTCTATTTTAGTTCAATCGGTAGGCCATCGTCTGCGAGTGCTATGATCGTGAACCTTTCTTCCTTGGCCAACCTTCTCTTCGGGCCTCGTCTCATTACTGAAGTTTGGCTCGATCCAGAGGGCTATAAAAGAAGAAGTAAGAGTTAATATATGTACATACCAAAACAATTAATGCATCGATTAGCTAGTCAGCACAGGCTTAATTAATATATATACCTCGCCGGACTTTGCAACAGCTCCCTCCTCAGTTCGGTCACCGGAGCCGTCACCATGGTCTCCTTCTTCCTCCGGCATTCGATGACCGGAGCCATGATGATCATGTCCTTCCTCCTCCATTGTTTGATCACTGGAGCAGTAATCCTCTCCTTCAATACCATCAGTGTCGTTGAGAAACGACAAGACATCACCTCCGCCTCGGATTATGACTCCCAACAACTGTTCTTATTCCAAGTCTCTTTGATCCATAGTTTCTGCAAATATTAAAACATGGAAATTAATATACAAACATGAGAGATGGATATACTTCTCTACGGTTTGGGGTGGCCTCGACAATGCTTCTAGGGTTAGGGGTGGCCTCTATGCTTCTAGGGTTTTGTCGGGCGAGAGGGGATTCTCTTAACTGTTAAGGGGTTTAACAAAATGGCGCCATTCTGGATTTGCATAAAATGGTCCATATTTTTCCTGATCTCATCTACCCTTCTATATGTCACGTTGCCTAGTGTCAAAGGATTCAAGAAAACCACGGCTTCATCATTAGCTGGAAGTAACAGGCGCATAATGGTATGAAGCTCTCCAAAATTGTTTTGGAACGGAGTCCTGGATAGGACTATTAGCTTTTTGGTACGAAGTTCAGCAAGAGCCTTTCGAATATCGCTATTTGGAAGACCGTTGCTGAAATTCGAACCAAAAAGCGAATTATTCTATCCAGAACTCCGTTCCAAAACAACTTTGAACAGCTTCGTAGCATCATACACCGGTTACTAAGGATGAAGCCATGTATTTCTTCAATACTTTGACACACAACATGACATATAGAAGAATATATATATAGATGGGATCAGAAAAAATTGGATCAACTTGTGCACATCCATAACGGGGGCATTCTTGATAAATCTATGTTACCGGAGTTTTCTATATGAACAAGAAAATTTCTTGATAAATCTATGTTACCCCCTCATGTCGAAGTTATTAGGGAGGGGGTAGACGACAACAAAGCTCACCTCTCATGTCCGACGTCCGACGTCCCCCCTCATGTCGAAGTTATTGGGGAGGGGGCATACGATAACGATGCTCACCCCTCATGTCATGTTCGACGTTCCCCCTGATATCGAAGTTGTCGGGGAGGGGGTAGATGACAACGACACTCACCCCTCATGTCCGACGTCCCCCCTCATGTCGAAGTTATCGGGGAGGGGGTAGATGACAACGAAGCTCACCCCTCATGTCATGTCCGATGTCCCCCCTCAGGTAGAAGTTATCGGGGAGGGGGTAGACAACAACGACGCTCACCCCTCATGTCCGACGTCCGACGTACCCCCTCATGTCATGTCCGATGTCTAGGGTTTGGGGTGGCCTTGACAATGCTCTTTTAACTCATTTAACTCATTTAACTTGGTAAATTTGGGTGGCCTTGACAACGCTTCTAAGGTTTGGGGTTGCCTCGACAACACTTCTAGGGTTTGGGGTGGCCTTGACAACACTTTTTCAGTCTCGGTTTGGCGAGAGGGGGTAGATCGATCGACGCTCCCCTCATGTTGGAGAGTTACCGGAGTTTTCTGTGAACAAAAAAATACTACCTATCACATCATAGTCCCGGTTTGGGTGGACTCGAGAGTTTTCTATGAACAAAAAAAATCTTTGCATATGAAAAAACATACATTTTCTTTTTTTCTTAAATGTAACTTTTGCATATATATATATATATATATATATATGAACATACATACACATTTTTTTTCTAAAAATGCACATATGAACATATACAGAGAACATGTACAGAGAACATACATACATAAAACCTTTCTAAAAATGTAACTTTTGCATATATGAACATATACAGAGAACATACATACATACATACATTTTTCTAAAAATGCAAAAAAATGATCATATGAAAAAAAGAAATTATATGAACAAAAAAGCACACATCATCTATCATCAACATCATCATATCTATCATCAACATCATCTAGCTAACAATCATCAACATCATCATATCTAACAATCATATGAACAAAAAAATGTATATGAACAGGGGAGGAGGACAGGGAGGAAAGGGGGCAGGCCAGACCACAGCGTGGGGCGGCGCGGACCGTCGGCGAGGGCTCGGGGCACGGTGACGGTGTCAGGGACAGGGGCGCGGCAACAGCGTCAGGCGCGTCGGCGAGGGCTCAGGGTAGGAGCACGGCGATGGCTTCGGGGGCGTCGGGGGCAGCGACGGCGAAGCCAACGATGGGGCAGGTGCAACGATGGCGTCGGGGGCAGCGATGGCGAGGGCTCGGGGCAGGGGCACGTCAACGGCGTCGGGGGCGTCGGGCGCGGCGACGGTGTCAGGGGCGGTGACGAGCAAGGCCAACGATGGGGCAGGGGCGACGACGGCATCAGGGGCAGGGACAGCGATGATGGGGCAGGGGCATCCTGGCGTCGTCGTCGAAGAGATCGAAGAACTGAATGGAAGTTTTCACAAGTGCTGCTTATGTACACAAAGCATTGGTCCCGGTTCGTGGCACCAATCGGAACCAATGCCGCCCTTCGGTCTTGGTTGGTGCCACCAATCGGGACCAAAGGTCAGTTTTCAGCAGCCCAAAGGGCGGAAAACAGGGACGTTTGGTCCCGGTTGGTGGCACCAACCTAGACTAAAGGGGTGCATTGGTCCCGGTTGGTGGCACCAACCAGGACCAAAGGGTGGTGCTGCTCGGGGCCAAATTTTTAGTCCCACCTCGCGAGCCGAGAGAGCTCGAGAGTGGTTTATAAGCGCTGCTGTGCACACCCTCTCGAGCTCCTCTCAACTGTAGGCTTCTGGGCCTAATCTGTCACTGCCTATGGACCTACTGGGTCTTTTTCGGGCCTGAATCCTGGCCCAACAAGTTGGTTGGGTTTCTAGTCGTATTCAGGCCATGGTGGCCAAGTAGGTGGCATTTAAAAAATCCAGTGTTTTTGTTTTGTTTTTTCTTTCTTTATTTTATTTTGTTCCTACTTACTATTTTTCAGTGATTCTTTTAGCTTTTAGGTCACAAAAATTATAAACTTTCTGTTAGTGCCATTAGTTTTCAAATTTGAATAGTTTAAATTTGAATTTTTGAAATTTGTGTGAATTACTAGTTTGTGAATAACTTTACTAAAAAATAGATTTTTGAGTGATTCCTTTTCCTGCTATTTAATATTACTTTGATTTATAATTATATTCAATTTGGTAAGTTTTAGGTTATTTTAAATGTCTGTTTTAATTAGAAATAGATTTGGTTATTTTAGTTTGCTATTAAAGTTTCTAACCAAAAATTACTTTATGAAAATTCTTTTTGCTATTAATGTTTCGAACAAAAAATAGTTTGATGATTTTAGTTGCATAAATTAGAGTTTCATAAAAGTTTTCTAGTTCATTCTGTTTGCTATTAGTTCATTCTTTGAGCTAAATGACCCTGAAATTGAAAAGAACTACAAATGAACTCTAAAAAGGTTGAAAGTAGGCATGGTATCATCATTTCACCCACATAGCATGTGCTAAAAAGTTGAGAGGCTTACGGAGAAAACTGGATGCACTTCGTGTACAAAATGGACAATCTCTTTCGAAGTATCAGGGTTTCGGACGAAAACTCATCTGTTACAAAAAGGGATTTCATTTTTTTGAACTTATTTGAACTCCAGACTTTTTGTGTGTTCAAAATGCACCATTCAAAGCCACATCATCAATTTTCAAACCTTTTTGACTTTATTTGGTATTTTTCATGCATTTAATGATTTTTTGAGCTAAATGACCCTAAAATTGAAAAGCACTACAAATGAACTATGAAAAGGTTGAAAGTTGGCATGGTATCATCATTTCACCCACATAGTATGTTATAAAAAGTTGAGAGACCAATATTCTTAATGCCAGGAATGAAGTCAACACGAAACTCAATGACATCCTCTGTTTGATGGCCCATGGACATGCTTGCTTCTGGCCTAGCGTGGTTACGAACATATTTCTTTAAGACTCCCATGAACCTCTCAAAGGGGAACATATTGTCTAGGAATACAGGGCCCAAAACGACAATCTCATTGGCTAGATGAACTAGGACGTGCGTCATGATATTGAAGAAGGAAGGTGGGTAAACGAACTCAGAACTAACAAGACATTGCACCAAATCACTCCTTAACCTTGGCAGGATTTTTGGATCGATCACCTTCGGAGAGATTGCATTGAGGAATGCACATATCTTCATAATGGCTAATTGTCGTGGTTTTGTCACGGCAGATGTCCAAGTGAACGGACTTGGATTCGAGGCCATCTCTAAGGTGATGGACTCAAAGGGGTTTATTGGGACGAAGGACACGGGTTTACCCAGGTTCGGCCCCTCAAGTAGAGGTAACAGCCTACGTCCTGCTTGTGCTTGAATTACTTTGTGTATCGATTACAAGGGAGCTGATTGCTTGACCTAGTTCTCGATAGTTCATCTCTCTAAGTCACCTCGGGTCTCGCCTTTATATAGGAGGTCAATACCACGTGTCTTACAAGTCTTAACCAACTCTCACTACGTGTCTGAGTCTGTCTCTACCTTATCTTCCCTTCCGAAGCAAGTTGTCTCCAACGGTTCACCGTCCGGGTCTTCATACCTTCTCCGTTTGGGCCACATACCGGCCCATCTTGTCAAGCCGCCCAATGTCTTGGGCTTGAGTCTTCATGGGCCATCCTTGGGCTGGTATACGAGCTGCTAGGTGTGACTCGGAGCCTTAAGGGCGGGTCTCACCGTGGGGTTATATCACCAACATTAGGCCCCAGGTTGATTTGAGCTTGCTCACTTCAGCCTCCTTCTCAATCATCGGCGAGTCTCACTTACGTCACCTGAAAATAAACAAAATGACCCGTCATGACGTCATGTCAAATCTGTCAGAAGGATCCTTTGACGTCCGCAACGAATCTTTCCTCTCTTAAATGGATGGCCCAAGAATCGAGGCATTTGCCTCGGTCAATCAATATCTGCTGCCTGGATTTTCGCGCCCGTTTCCACGTTTGCCTATTAAATAGGACCGCGAAGGGTGGCATTTGTTTCCTCCCCGCTTGCTCTTCATCTTCTTCCTTCTGACACCACCGCTCCAGCGCGCCCCGCTCCGGTGACGTCTTCACACCGTCGTCGTCAAGGCCGCTGCATCAACCTGGTTTTTCCAAAGTTCTGCCCGCGTCCGCCGTGCCATCTCTGGTAAGTTTTTCCTCCCCTAGATCCGTAGTCTTTCGGCAGGGTTTCTACAGAGTTCCTCCACTGCTTAGAACATGAGCTTTGTTCCAATGCCAGCCATGCCTAATCCATAAAGCTCAATGCTATCCTTTCCCCCACTGTAGTGTATCGTAAGAAACTGATAGTATCACTGTGTAGATCTATACTTGCTTGGCCTGCCATTTTCAAACCTTCGATGTTTCGATGGTTCTTCACTAGGTTTGAAATAAATCCATTTTTCTTTGTTTTGTAGATCTGTAATCTCAGAGATATGTTGTGAAACCTGTTTTCCGCACTTAGCCAAATTTTGCCTTGTCTTCTCATAAACTTGACCCACCATGAAGTTCCGGCTCTCACTAACCGGCTCCTGGCAGTTTAATCTTAGAAAATCTTAGGCTTTTAGCTGCCCTTAGCTGCCTGGTATCTTCTGACCCAACACATGTTGTTTACTTTGCGCAGTATTGAGCCGCCACCATGTCTTGTGCATCCAATTCATGCAATTGGGTCGGCTCTGCCATCACTAAAGAATTCCTGAAGGATTTTGTACACGCAGGCACCATACCCGCCAAGGATGTCATCCATTGGCGGGTTCCGGGTAATGAATAAAGCCCGTTCCTTAGGAGGGTGAAGTAGTTGTATTTTCAGATCATGTCGAATGTGGGTTTATACCCCCCTGCTCAAAATTCTTTCGGGATGTTCTTCACTTTTACAAGCTGCGCCCTCAAGACCTTGCTCCCAATTCCGTTTCCAACATATGCAATTTCCATGTGCTCAGTGAAGTCTACTTGCAAATAGAGTTGTCCGTTGGTCTCTTTCATGAGTTTTTTTATGCAAACCGCCAGACAGAGGTGAAGGTCGGCCCAATCTTAGAACTTGGCGGGATTTCTATTCAGAGGCGCCGGGACATAACCTTTCTGGCTGTTCAGATGCCGAGTCATCCTAAAGATTGGAACAAGACTTGGTTTATTGTAAAGATACCTCCCGTGATGGAGAGCATCCCTTGCTGAGTTATCGCCCATCCCGGCTCAAGACGATGTTTGAGCTTCCTGGCCGACTGTCAACTGCTGAACGGGAGAAGCATGCTCTGGCTCATGCCAAAATTAAAGCCCTTATGGCCAATGGACTGACGGGACTGGATTTGATCCGCTGCTGGATTTCTTGGAGGATCATGCCTTTGAGCCGGTGCAGTCGCCTTATGTGCGAATATCTAGGCTAGTATGATGATTCCCTCTGCTTCAGCCGGACAACATTATCAAAGGACGATATTACAACTGTCCTCCGGAGTCTTGTCCACGAATCTTCAGGAGCTTGCAGTGCCATTGGGCTGGCACCTTTCTGTGCTACTAACCCGGCCCCAGATGTAGGGTGACTCTTTATGCTCTCTTCTCTGTATTAGCTATGTCTTGGCAATCTCTTCACCTTTTGTTGTCTTATATTTTCAGGATAATTCCGACTTCTAGAAGAAGAAATATGTCCCTCCTCTAAAGAAATCAAGGAAGAAGACCATGGCCAGGAAGAAGAAAGCCACTCCTCACGAAGAACCGGATGAACAGCCAGAATCCGATGGTTCAAAGGTATAACTTAACTATTTTTGCCACCTCTTTATTCACCTTACAGACAACAACTATTCACAGGACGAGATAGAGACCATGTAGGGGAATGTTGCATGGGAAACAAAAAATTTCCTACACACGCAAGATCTATCCATGGTGATGAGCATCTACAAGAGGGAGAGTGGATCTACATATGCTTGTATATCGCTAAGCGGGAAGCATTAAGAAACGCGGTTGGTGTAGTTGAACATCTTCGCGATCCAAATCGCCAAGCATCCCACGATCTCATCACGATCCGTCCCGCGATCCAATCATGATCCGTCCCGCGAACTCATCATGATCCGTCCTGCAATCTCATCATGATCCGTCCCGCGAACTCATCACGATCCATCCCGTGATCTCATCACGATCCATCTCGCGATCTTGATCATGGTCCTTCCGATCTAGCGCCGAACGGACGGCACCTCCTCGTTCAGCACACGTACAACTTGATGACGATCTCTGCCTTCTTGATCCAGCAAGAGGGAGCGGAGAGGTAGAAGAGTTCTCCGACAACATGATGGTGCTCCAGTGATGGTGGTGGAGCTATTTCGGCAGGGCTTCGCCTAAGCACTGCAGAAATCCGATCTAGAGGAGAAACTATGCACTCGAGGAACGGGTAGCACGTGGCTAAAAATCTAGTGCCAAAACCCCTAAAACCTCTAGTATATATAGGAGGAAGATAGGAGGAGGCTTGGCTCCCAAGGATCCAGCCCTTCGGTCGGCCGAACCAAGGAGGATTGGAGGATTCCACCTCCAATCCTAGTAGGACTAGGACTCCTCCTTTTTTTTGACTTTTTTGCCTTTTTTCACCTTTTTCTCTTTGGGCTTTTCTTCCCAGCTTCATGGGACTTGTGTGGGACTTCCACCAGCCCACTAAGGGCTGGTATTTACTCTCCCACAGCCCATGTAGCCTCTTGGTTCGAAATACCCCTCCCGATGGTCTCTCGGTACACTACCGGCACTCCGGATACACTACCGATGAGCCCGAAACCTTTCCGGCGACCAAAACAGGACTTCCTATATATTAATCTTTACCTCCGGACCATTCCGGAGCTCCTCGGGACGTTCGGGATCTCATTCAGGCCTCCGAACAACCTTCGGTCACCACCATACATAACTCTATACTACCGAAACGTCAAGGAAACTTAAGTGTGTAGACCCCGCGGGTTCGAGAACTATCTAGACATTACCGAGACACCTCTACGGTTAATAATCAATAGCGGGACCTGGATTCCATATTGGTTCCTACATATTCTATGAAGATATTTATCGGTCAAACCTTTATGTCAAGGATTCAGTTAATCCCGTATGATGTTCCCTTTGTTCTTTGGTATGTTACTTGCTCGAGATTCGATCGTTGGTATCTCCATACCTAGTTCAACCTCGTTACCAAAAAGTCTCTTTACTCGTTCCATAATACAAGATCCCGTGACTAACACTTAGTCACATTGCTTGCAAGGCTTATTGTGATGTTGTATTACCGAGTGGGCCCTGAGATACCTCTCCATCACACGGAGTAACAAATCCTAGTCTTGATCCATGCCAACCCAACAAACACCCTCGAAGATACCTATAGAGCACCTTTATAGTCACCCAGTTACGTTGCGACGTTTGATATAGACAAGGTAGTCCTCTGGTGTCAGTAAGTTGCATGATCTCATGGTCATAGGAACAAATACTTGACATGCAAAAAATAGTAGCAATAAACTGACATGATCATATGCTACGTTTGTAGTTTGGGTCTTGTCCATCACATCATTCTCATGATGATGTGATACCATTACCAAATGACATCTCATGTCCATGACTAGGAAACCATAGCCATCTTTGATCAACGAGCTAGTCTATTAGAGGCATAATAGGGACATGGTGTTGTCTATGTATCCACACATGTATTTGAGTTTCCGATCAACACAATTATAGCATGGATAATAAACGATTATCATGAACAAGGAAATATGATAATAACTAATTTATTATTGCCTCGAGGGCATATTTCCAACAGATCAGCCACGCCAATGCCCATGAGGTAACTTATGTTTCATCTGACTCAGACTACTTTGTACCTCAGAAGATAAGGCGGGTCGTTCGAAAAGTTCCCCTTTCTCATCCTCTTGCTTACTTAGACCCCCAATTTCTTTTGAAAAAGCAACAACAAGCCTCCTGACGCTAGAACCGGAGTGCCGGCTCTACTATGCTCATGTCCGGGTTACCTAACTCTCCGGCTCAGAAGAAGCGTCCAGCGGAGGTATATATTCCTTCTCTGCTTGATTTCACTAATCCTTCCTTTGTAACTCCAAAATTGCCTTACATTACTTGAGCTGCTTTTCAGGGATCATCTCCTTCGTCTGGCGACTCTACAACCACTGCCCTGCCGCCTCCGAAGATTAACCCGCTGTATGTGTTTTTTAAGCCTTACATCCGAGTCTTTGGTGGTTGTAAACCTTGGGATCTAACCTTTATGCTTTTCAGGGCTCAAGCCAAGCGAAGGAAGACCAAGAAGTGCTCCCTTGGCCCTAATGCTCAAGAATCGGAGCCTACCAGGCCGGATGCTCCCATGCCGGATGTTGATCCCTCGGTGGCTTCCAAAGAGGCACCTGAAGAGCCTTGTCTTTCTGTAGAGCCGGCGGCTGATGATATGATTCCTAAGAGTCCTTAGAAGGACCATTCTAAGCCGCCAAGCCCTGCCAAGGTTGCTGATGAAACAACTACCCAGGACGTCTTAATTACCGGCGCCGGCTTCCACTCTCCTCCACCTAATGTGCTAACAAAGCATAGTGAGCCGACTGAAACCTCCAAGAAATTGGAGTTTGAGCTCCCCGCACTAGAGAAGCTGACAGCTGATGAACTTCATGCTGGTTATTTGAACCGCCTATCCACAAGCCGGGACCTGGAGCTCAAGCTTGTCAATTTGATGAAGAAGAAATATGAGGTATTCTTTACTCTCCTTATACCCTTAGGTAGCCCTCAGAGTTGGGTTAACATTGGCTGATGATAATCCAGGTCTTCAAAACCTGCTAGACGTAGAAATGCTTAGCCGGTAGGCCTCAACTTATTTAGAAGTAATCGCAAATCATTGTTCGTAGCCCCCAAGGGCCGGCTCAAATTTGATAACATTGAGCCGGAGCTTTAATGAAGGTAGCTGTTTTATCCAATTGTATTGTATCCCCCAAGGGCCGGCTCAATCTTGTTAAAGTTGAGTCGGAGCTTTCATTCTAAACAGCTTGAAAACCCAACATGTAGCCCCCAAGTTCTGGGTTAAGTTGATAAAGATGATTCGGAACTGCATATTAATCTTCAAGATCAAATAGACATTAGCCCCCAAGTGTCATACATATTGATTGCAATCTGTTTGAGACTTGCTTAATTTTCCTTATCTAAAGAATTTCCTCCTGACGATTTATTCCATATGTTGATATGTCACAGGAAGCTTTAAACGAAGCCAGGTCAGAAGTGGCCGACTTAAAGAATAATCTAGCTACATAGCAAGTCGCCCGAGGTGAGGCTGATGAAACATGTCGGCTCCTTTCTGAAGAACTGACCAAGATCAAAGTCGACTTTGTCGCTTTCAAAGAGTCAGCTAAGACTGGAACAAGCCGCTCTGACTCATCGGGCGGATGATGCTGACCAGCGGCTGATGATTGTGTCAGATGAGCTACAATCTTTGAAGCGTCATATCAAAAGGATGTCGGCCGCCATCTTTGGTAAGTATTTGCCGGATTGACTCAAATTCTGTATGTGCGCTTGTTCTGGCGAATTATAACTCGCTTATGCAGGCCCAAGGAGTTGTCAACTCGCTTCTAACAGCTTGCTGTCTTTGAAGGCTATTTATACGCCGACGGAACAACTTTACTGTGGAACTGTTTGTACTATCAAGGTTGTGCTCTACAAGGATACCACCCCCTCAACTATCAAAGGGGTCATAGAGCTTCTTTCTACGCTGCCAAAACAGATCGTAGAACTGAAGAAATCAGCTGCCAGATAGGGATCTATAGCAGCCATAGGTCGGGCATTGGCCTTTTCTCCAGAGTTGACTCCTGCCGACATGATGGACGGGTTTCCCTCGAATAAAGATGATGGCTCCGAGTTTACAGAGGCTGACTATGCGCGATGTGTGAAGGCTTCCAAAGTCCTTGCCTCCGTGTTAGCAGAAGAAGTCAACTTGGAGACATATTAGGCGGCTTATAGTGCCGTCCAGAAGAGAATCCGTGGCCCCCTCTTTGAGTCCAAGGACCTGATGCCTACCCGTAGTAAGACCCTTTTTGCTTCCGAACTTGACTCGTCCCCCTTCTTTGAAGAAGGAAGTTTCGCAGCTTTAACCCACTGCAAGTGGGACTTGGATAATCTTCAGATCCATGAAGTCGAAGACCCGGAGCAGGGTGACCTGCCGGCCAGCTAATGGAGTTGTGAATGCCGCCGATAAGCCGGTTCTTGTGACCTGCCGTGAGCAGTGTAAGATACTTTAAGATATTTTTGTGCTCTATAGAGAGCATATGTAATAGACTGGTAGTAACTTTGCCTTTGCCTGAACTGTGCCATCGTGCACATATTAAATCGTCCGGCTTAACATATATATGTCATCTTCCTTGCACTACTCATTGGATGCTTTACGGTTCTTGGTAGCTTAACTGGCCTGCAAGAATAGATGTATCTTGATATTGTTAGGAGGGCGGCTTAAAAGCATAACCCAAAGATGATGTATCTTCCTAACGTGTTGACGGAGTCAACTATTTGTCTTAAGAGCCGATTGATAGGGTCTGATAAGCTACACCCATAGGGTGAGAAGCCCCCCTAGACAACCATGTTGATGGAGTCAACTTTTTGGTTTAAGAGCCGGCCGATAGGGTCCGGTAAGCTACACCCGGAGGGTGGGAAGCCCCCTGGACGACCATGTTGACGGAGCCAACTTTTTGGCTTAAGAGCCGGCTGATAGGGTTTGATAAGCTACACCCGGAGGGTGGGAAGTCCCCTGGACAACCATGTTGATGGAGTCAACTTTTTGGCTTAAGAGCCGGTTGATAGGGTCTGATAAGCTACACCCGGAGGGTGAGAAGCCCCCTGGACAACCATGTTGACAGAGTCAACTTTTTTGGCTTAAGAGACGGCTGATAGGGTCTGATAAGCTACACCCGGAGGGTGGGAAGCCCCCTGGATAACCATGTTGACGAAGTCAACTTTTTGGCTTAAGAGCCGGTTGATAGGGTCTGATAAGATACACCCGAAGGGTGGGAAGCCCCCCTGGACAACCATGTTAATGGAGTCAAATTTTTGGCTTAAGAGCCGACTAATAGGGTCTGATAAGCTACACCCGGAGGGTGGGAAGCCCCCTGGACAACCATGTTGATGGAGTCAACTTTTTGGCTTAAGAGCCGACTCATAGGGTCTAATAAGCTACACCTGGAGGGTGGGAAGCCCCCTAGACAACCATGTTGACGGAGTCAACTTTTTGGCTTAAGAGCCGGATGATAGGGTCTGATAAGCTACACCTGGAGGGTGGGAAGCCCCCACGACAACCATGTTGACGGGGTCAACTTTTTGGTTTAAGAGCCGGCTGATAGGGTTTGATAAGCTACACCCGGAGGGTGGGAAGCCCCCTGGATAACCATGTTAATGGAGTCAACTTTTTGGCTTAAGAGCCGACCCATAAGGTCTGATAAGCTACACCCGGAGGGTGGGAAGCCCCCTGGACGGCCATGTTTGGATCTTTCTTGCATGGACGAAGATATGCGAAACGGCAGAGGCCTCAGCTAGCAGGGATGCCAATTTTATTCATATATAAATATCATATGTACAATGATATTGTACAATGTCGAGTCTCAATGACTTAAGTGTAGTAAGGCCACAGATGCGCTATGTTCCACGGCCGGCGGGTCTCCTGACCCGAGGTATCTGAATCGTCTCGGATGTCAATGAGGTAATACAACCCGTTGTTGAGATTTCTGCTGACCACGAATGGTCCTTCCCATGGAGGAGACAGCGTATGCATATTGGTCTGGTCTTGAATCAGTCGCAACACTAAATCACCTTCTTGAAACGTCCGGGTCTTGACTCTGCGACTATGATAGCGGTGCGGGTCTTGCTGATAAATCGTCGAACGAGCAGCGCCAGTTCTCGTTCCTCCTCCAAGGCATCCAACGCATCTTGACACTTCGTCTCATTGTCCGTCTTAACGTAAGCCGCCACTCGTGGCGAGTCATGCTGGATGTCACTAGGTAATATGGCCTTTGCATCGTAAACCATGAAGAAAGGTGTATAACCTGTTGATCTGTTGGGGGTAGTCCTAATGCTCCATAAGACGGACGACAATTCCTTCACCCAATAACCCGGCGTCCGCTGTAAAGGAACCATAAGCCGGGGCTTGATACGTCTCAGGATTTCTTGGTTAGCACGCTCTGCCTGACCGTTGGACTGTGGATGAGAAACTGTAGAAACATCAAGCCGGATGTCTTCCAGGTCGCAGAACGTTTTCATAGCCCCCTTGGACAGGTTCATGCCATTGTCCATGATGATGCTGTGAGGGTAACCAAAACGCTAGATCAGCTTTTTGATAAACTGAACCGTCATAGCCGCATCACACTTGCTGACCGGCTCAACCTCTATCCACTTGGTAAATTTATCGACCACCGCCAAGAGGTGCGTCTTCTTGTCCTTGGATCTCTTGAAAGGCCTGACCATATCGAGCCCCTAGACTGCAAACGGCCAGGTAATTGGTATCATGCGAAATTCTTGACCCGGAACATGAGCACGTCGGCCAAACTTTTGACAGCCATCGCACTTGCGGACCAAATCCTCTGCATCCTTGTGAGCCACCAACCAGAAGAAACCATGCCGGAAAGCCCTGGCCACTAGAGATTTTGAGCCGGTGTGATGTCCGCAATCACCAGCATGAATTTCATTCAAGATTTCCTTACCCTCCTCCGGTGAGACACAACATTGAAACACTCTGGTGACGCTGCACTTGTGTAACTCGCCATTGACTATCGTCCTGGACTTAGACCGTCGGGTGATCTGTCTGGCCAGATTTTCATCATTGGGTAACTCGCCCCGAGTCAAATACGCTAAGTAAGGCACAGTCCAATCCGGAATGGCATGTAGAGCCGCCACCAACTGTCCCTTCGGGTCAGGAACAGCCAAATCTTCCTCTAATGGTAATTTGACAGTCGGGTGATGCAAGACGTCCAGAAAGATATTGGGCAACACCGGCTTTCGTTGAGAGCCTAACCTTGACAGGGTGTCAGCCGCCTCATTTCGGAGAGGATCAATATGATCGACCTGATAACCCTTGAAATGACCAGCAATGACATCTACTGCCTGACGATAAGCTGCCATTCGTGGATCCTTGGAGTCCCAAGTGCCTGAAACTTGCTGAGGCACAAGATCTGAGTCGCCGAAGCACCTTACCTGGCTTAAGTTCATCTCCTTAGCTACCTTGAGGCCATGAAGCAGGGCTTTGTATTCAGGCACATTGTTAGTGCAAGGGAACATCAGCCGGAGCACATAACAGAACTTATCACCTTTGGGAGATGTTAAAACAACTCCTGCCCCTGATCCTTCCAGCTCCTTGGATCCATCAAAGGGTATTGTCCAGTATGTGTTATCCGGCTTTTCTTCGGGCGCTTGACACTCTGTCCTGTTGTTTATAAAATCCACAAGGGCTTGAGACTAGACAGCCATACAAGGTATGTATTTTATATTGAGAGGTCCCAGCTCCAATGCCCACTTAGCGATCCTACCAGTGGCTTCTCTGTTTTGAATTATGCCCCCCAACGGAGCAGAGCTGACCATGGTGATTTCATGCCCTAAGAAGTAATGCTTTAATTTGCGGTTGGCCATGAACACCCCATACACTAGCTTCTGCCAATGTGGATATCTTTGCTTGGACTCTGTAAGGACCTCACTGATATAATAAACCGACCTCTGAACCGGGTATTCTTTCCTTGCCTCCTTGCGCTCGACCACAATTGCACCGCTCACAACCCTGTTGTTAGCCGCCACGTATAAGAGCAAGGGTGCTTTCTCAGCCGGAGCAGCTAAAACCGGTGGCTCAGTGAGCTACTTCTTGAGTGCCTCAAACGCTTCACCCGCGACCGTACTCCAGACAAAATTGTCTGTCTTCCTCATCATTTGATATAAAGGGATGGCTTTCTCACCAAGGCGGCTTATAAACCGGCTCAACACGGTGATCCGCCCTGCCAGACGTTGGACATCATTGATACAAGCCGGCTCAGCCAGGGAGGTGATAGCCTTGATCTTATCTGGGTTAGCTTCAATACCATGCACAGAAACTAGAAATCCCAAGAGCTTGCTAGCTGGAACACCAGAGACACACTTTGCCAGGTTAAGCATCATCTTATAGATCCGCAGATTGTCAAAGGTTTCCTTTAAGTCGTCAAGCAGGGTCTCCTTCTTCCTTGACTTGATCACAATGTCATCCACATAAGCATGAACGTTGCGTCCAATCTGATTGTGAAGACAATTCTGCATGCAGCGCTGATAAATCGCCTGGGCACTCTAGAGCCCAAAAGACATGGACGCATAGCAGAAGGCTCCAAAAGGCGTGATGAAATCCGTCTTCTCTTGGTACTTAACCGCCAACTTGATCTGATGGTATCCCGAATAAGCGTCCAGGAAGCATAAACTTTCGCAACCCGCCGTAGCATCAATGATTTGATGAATACGAGGGAGAGCAAAAGGATCAGCCGGACAGGCCTTGTTAAGACTTGTATAGTCCACACACATACGCCACGTGCCGTTCTTCTTGAGCACAAGAACTGGGTTAGCAAGCCACTCTGGGTGAAAGACCTCAAAGATGAAAACCGCCACTAAGAGCTGGGCGACCTCTTCCCCGATGGCCTTGTGTCTCTCCTCATTGAACCACCGTAGAAATTGCTTGACAGGTTTGAACTTAGGATCCACATTAAGGTTATGCTCAGCGAACTCTCTCGGTACACCCGACACGTCAGAAGGTTTCCATGTAAAGATGTCCTGATTCTCATGGATGAATTCGATGAGCACGCTTTCCTATTTGGGATCCATGTTGGCCCCAATAATGAACTGTTTGGATGAGTCGCCTGGAGTGAAATCTACCGCCTTGGTATCATCCGCTGAAAACTTGAGGGGCAGCTCAAGCTCCGTGGTAGTGCTTCTTTAGCGGGGTCATATCCTCTGGGTCAACATTCTCCTTATAGAATTTGAGCTCTGCCTTAGCACAACTGGATTCCGCGTAAGCCGTGTCCCCTTCTTCGCACTCAATAGCCATATTCCGATCACCATGAACAGTAATCATGCCTTTTAAATAGACATAGCAGGGCCTAGCCATGAACTTGGGATAAGCCGGCCGCCCAAACAATGTGTGATAAGGGCTCTTGATCTTTACTACTTCAAACCACAAGGACTCCACCCTGTAGTTGTACTTGTCACCAAAGGCGACTTCCAAAGAAATCCTGCCCACCGGGTAAGCTGACTTGCCCGGTACTACACCATGAAAAACTATTGACGAGGGCTTAAGGTCTTTATCAAGCAGCTTCATCCACCGGAAGGTATCATAATACATGATATTGATGCTGCTACCACCATCCATAATTACCTTATTCACCATATATCCTCCCACTTGGGGGGCAACTACCAGGGCTAACTGCCCCGGGTCATCAACACGCGGCGGGTGATCCTCCCGGCTCCACGTTATGTCATACTCAAACCACTTCAAGTATTGCGGCAGAGCCGGTGCGATTGCATTAATCGCCCGCTTGCGCAACTTCTGATCCTGCTTGTTAAGGCTAGTCGTAAAAACATGATACTGGCCTGAACTGAGCTGCTTTGGATTACTTTGATACTCAGACTGATTATGCTATTGCGGATTGTTGTTACCAGAGTGCTGATGATGTCCTCCTTGGCTGCCCTGGCCATGGTGACCGGACCCTGAGCTGCCGGATCCAAACTCGGCTCCTGACCCGCCTGAGCCTGAGCCGCCGGGCGGGCCACCATCATTGTTGTTATGCTGCTGCATGCTATAGTTCTTGAACTTCTGCATGATGTGGCACTTACCCCATGTGTGCCCTGCAACTCTATCGGGCCGGCTGTGCTCCAGACAGGGTTTATTGAGCATTTCCTCCAAATTGAAAGGAGTCCTATTTTTGTTAAAAGGCAGTCTAAACTTCCCATTGCCCTTAGGATGATTCTGGCCGGTGCTGGCATTGGCCACCAGTTCTAACCCGCCATCCGGGTTCTTCCGCTTGCCCTGGTTACCGTTACCTACCGCACCCTTGCCCTGATTGTTCTTTTTACCTTGGCCAGTCTTCTCCTCATCAGAACCTGGATCCTTCGTGTTATCAGAATCGGCATACTTTGTGAGAGCCACTATGAGTTCTCCCATGTCCTGACATGTACGCTTGAGCCGGCCGAGCTTCTGCTTTAGAGGGATGAAGTGACAGTTCTTCTCTAAGATCAGCACCGCTTGAGCCGTCATGATCTATTTAGATGAGTGGATGACGGTCGACACCCGCCAGACCCAATGATGAGCCGACTCATTCTCCTACTGGACATAGTGATCCAGATCCACAATCGTCATAGGCTGTGTGCAAGTCCCTTGAAAGTTTTTGATGAACCTTGCTCTCAAGTCAGCCCATGAATTGATGGTATTGGGTGGCAGACCCTTTAACCACATGCGAGCCGGACCTTCAAGCATCATGATGAAATATTTAGCACACACCGCCTCATTAACATCCAACATCTCCATAGCCAGTTCATAGCTTTCGATCCAGGCCTCCGGAGGTAAGTCGGCAGTGTAATTCAGGACCTTGCGAGGCCCTTTGAAATCCTTTGGCAACCGCTCGTTCTGTAGAGCCAGTGCTAAGCATGGCACTCTGACGGCCCTGGTGGTCACTCCTGCTCCTATTAAAATGGAGGGTGCGGGCTCTTGGTGAGCCGCTGTGGCCAAAGTCGATGCCTCTTGCTGGTTTCTTGCCTCGTTTATGAGCACCTGTGCATCTAGAGCCGCCTGATCATCCCTTGGAGGCCCCCTATGTTGATCGCTGCTAGAAACTGCCGACGACTCATAGCACCGGCTAAAGCTACGGCTGGGGAGGGGGTTGAATGAACGCGGCTCCAGCTGTAAGCATATTTCTCCTGCCGGGCCATCACCGTCTGAAGGTACCCAATGGCGTTCCGTATCTCCTCTACAAAAGGCGATAGGGATTGTTTCAAGCCGGGTGGCCGCGGCCACCATGTTCTCTGCCGGGTTGGAATAATGGCCCGCCGGTGTTGGGAAAACCACTGGTGAGGCCTGGTTTCGTCGAGGCGGGTTAAGCTGCTATCGAGCCGCCGGCCGACTTCTAGGCGCATCCGCTGCTCGTCCCGTTCCTGGCGTATTAAAGAGATTCCTAGCCTCATAATGTTCTGGTAAGTGAGATTGATGCCTCATCCGCTGGACCGCACCCGCTGATTGCTGCTCTAGCTCAAGGCGGAAAGCATTTGTCTCAAGACGTTCTGCCTATGCCTCCATCTAGACTTTTAATTCGGCTACCATCTGTTGCTCCTCCGCCATCCAGTCCTTGAGTCTTGCGATCTCCAAGTTCCATGCGGCCTGATTGTATGGTGTGACTTCGGTGGCCATCAGAGTTGGAAGCTCGTTCATCAGATCCAGAAGAACTTGGGCTGGCGACGGCGGATCATCTCCCATATTTGCTGCTCCAATGGCTATACTGCTCATGCCTGGGGCTGACCCCGCCATGAACATGGCTGCATGAACCGGAAAACCCGAGATCGCTCGGCTCAGAACGCTCTGACTCAAGGTAAGACTCGTCGTAGCCCCCGAGCCTGCCGTTGACTCTGCCTCTCCGCTCGAAGATCCATCCTCTGAAGAGACAAGAGTCTCCTGTGACATAGAAGTTTCAAGATCCATACCCTGAGTAAAGTCCATGAAGACGTGCTTCCGGCCTGGGTTAACACGGGAGGGTTGCACATATTGGGAGGGTTGTGCACGCCAAGCCAGCTCGACGATACTGGTGTAGATGTCCGGCCCGGGTGTAGCTCCATCGACCTTGCCGATGAAGACGTGGATCCCTCCAAAGGGAACCCGAAATCCAAATTTGATAGAGTCGGCATCCGGACCCCAGCCGACATCGTCGATGTAGAACCAGCGGCGGCGACTCTTGTTCATCCTTCCGACCACATATCCCTCGAGCCCTGGGAGATAGCCCTTTGAGAACTCAACACCACCGAGCGCAATCCCCATGATGGGCGCCAACTGTCGTGGTTTTGTCACGGCAGATGTCCGGGTGAACGGACTTGGATTCGAGGCCATCACTAAGGTGATGGACTCAAAGGGCTTGATTGGGATGAAGGACACGGGTTTACCCAGGTTCGGCCCCTCAAGTAGAGGTAACAACCTACGTCCTGCTTGTGCTTGAATTACTTTGTGTATCGATTACAAGGGAGCTGATTGCTTGACCTAGTTCTCGATAGTTCATCTCTCTACGTCGCCCCGGGTCTTGCCTTTATATAGGAGGTCAAGACCACGGGTCTTACAAGTCATAACCGACTCTCACTACGTGTCTAATTCTATCTCTACCTTATCTTGCCTTCCTAAGCAAGTTGTCTCCAGGCGGTTCACCGTCCGGGTCTTCATCCCTTCTCCGTTCGGGCCACATCCCGGCCCATCTTGTCAAGCCACCCAACGTCTTGGGCTTGGGTCTTCATGGCCCATCCTTGGGATGGTGTACGAGCCGCTAGGTGTGACTCGAAGCCTTAAGGGCAGGTCGCACCATGGTGTTATATCCCCAACACTAATCGAACGTTTTCCGATAGAATCCCCCTTAATGCAACCGGAAGCAGTTGCGTCATAATCACGTGGCAGTCATGAGACTTTAGGTTCTGGAACTTTTTCTTTGCCATATTTATTATTCCCTTTATATTCGACGATAATCCAGACAGGACCTTCATATTGAGCAGGCATTCAAATAAGATTTCCTTCTCTTCTAAGGTAAGAGTGTAGCTGGCAGGACCTTCATACTGCTTTGGATGCATGCCGTCTTTTACATGCACACGTTGTTGTTCCTCCCGTGCCTCCGGTGTATCTTTTGTCTTCCCATACACTCCCAAGAAGCCTAGAAGGTTCACGCAAAGATTCTTCGTCACGTGCATCACGTCGATTGCAGAGCGGACCTCTAGGTTTTTCCAATAGGGTAGGTCCAAAAATAAATACATACAGTTCACACATAGTTCTCATTATTGAACAATATATAGCTCTCTAGAGCATCTAATTAAAACATACATTTAAACTATGTAAAAAAATTAAATGCAACAACAAATGCGATCATAACCGCTACTAAGGTACCAATTGATCCGATGGCATAATGATACCAAGCCTCAGTATGAATGGCATATTTTCTAATCTTTCTAATCTTCAAGGGCATTGCATCCATCTTGATCTTGTGATCGTCGACGACATTGGCAACATGCAACTCCAACTTCATCTTCTCCTCTTCAACTCTTTGTAATTTTGTAGTCATTGTTTTCTTTTTCAACCAAATTTAACTTCTTGACAAGAATTTCTATGTGGGTTGGAATTTCCGGTTCACATACCTCCTAGATTAAAAAATCTATGTCACATTGGTCAGCATAATTGTCATAAACACTAAATAAAACAAATAGTTATAAAAGATAATATATACCACATCCGAATCATAGACATGACGAGGGCCGATGGAGGCGGATCCCAAAACCATTGCACTATATAATAACAAACAATAATAAAATTAAGAAAATTACACAAGTATCTATCTAAATCATACAAGTAAGAACTTTTTTCTTTTAGAAAGAAGATAAGAAGAAGAGGCTAACCACGGTTGTGTCGGCGCCAAGATGGGCGCGGGCGATCGATGGCGGTGAGGACGGGGACGGGACATGACGGACCGCCAAACCTAGACAAAACTTGAGAAAAATGGAGCTTGGACAAGGAGCTTCGAGAGGAGAAAGCTTAAGTGTGGCTTGGGCATTTCATCGAACACCTCATGTGCATAGGAGGTGAGCTAGAGCACCATAAAGCTCTCCCACGGCCAGCCAAAAAAAACAAGCAGTGCACTAGTCTCGTCGTGGGCGGGGGGGGGGTATATATAGGCCAACCATTGGTCCCGGTTTGTGGCTGGAACCGGGACTAAAGGACACCATTTGGTCCCGGTTCCATCAACAAACCGGGACCAATGGTTGTGGGCCACGAGCAAGGCCCATTGGTCCTGGTTCGTGTCTGGAACCACGAACAAAGGGGTCAGACGAACCGGGACCAATGGCCCACGAGGCCCGACCAGCACCCTGGCCTCACAAACCGGGACCAATGCCCCCATGGGTCCCGGTTCGTGAGTGAACCGGCATTAATGGGATTTCAGGCTTGGACCAAAGCCTTGTTTTCTACTAGTGGTGTCATCCCACGTCCATGAGGTGAGGTGTGTCATCCAGGGACTTGACTCAATCCATGACATGAATAGATGATGGCTCGTGTTCCTTATTCCATGCGCAAAAGGAAAAAGGACCAGGGAAATTTGTCCTAGCTAAATCTTTGTTCAGGGTTTATGTGACAAATTTCCCCCCAAACCCTGAACTACTACTGAACCTAAACAACACCGATTCTTGCTCAGATCTTTTGAAACTTCACATGCCCAAGCACCTTTGTCAGGATGTCCATGAGTTGGGCCTTGATGATGGTGAACTCAACCTCAATGTGTCCATCTTCAACATACTCGGCTAGTCATGATGGAAGTGAAAGATAGTATCGATATGCTTGATCTAGTCATGGAATACAAGATTTTTGTTGATGGAGATTGCTAACTTGTTGTAGATCTTGAGAATGACACGGTCAACCTCCATGCTATATAGTCCACCGAGAAGCCGAGCGAGCTAGGCATGCTCTGCCTTCCAAGAAGAGAGGGCCACGACCTTCTGCTTCTACGATAGCCAACCGATGATGCTATGACCAGGGAAGAAGAGGACGCTAGTCATGCTCTTATGGGTGTCCATGCCGCACGCCATGTCGTTGTAACTGTCGCTGACCATTGCCATTGTGAAGCCCTTATTTTGAAATAGGCAAAAGATTTTCCATTTCATTAATTAAGAGAGGGTTTTAAGAGAGTCCAAAGACAACATACATATAATGGTGAATGTAGGACAACTACTCACTATGTAAAATTATGTCAAGCCCTTTGGCACCTGCGAAAGCCCAAAGTCTTGCCTCGAGCATGATTTTTTCCACGAGCATCATCTAAGGCGCAAAGATATTCCAGAAGACCCTAGCATTCATTTCCTTCCAAAGTTCCCAAGAGATCAACAAAATTAGGGAGGCCATTCCTTTTCCATTCGGCGAGCGTGCGAGCGCAATTGCGGTTCACCATTGTCTGACACTTTGCATGGCCGACCAATCTGTTATGGCAATATCACCCACGCCGGTCTTCGTTTTTACCACGTTCCAAACTGCAACCGAGTACCATCATTGGAACAGTAGGTGTGTCACTGTCTCTTGGACTTGGTTGCAGAGAGGGCACAAACCGCAATTTGGCCATCCCCTTCGGTGTAGCCTATCCACTATCCAAACTCTGTTGTGGATGGTCGACCAATCAAAGAACTTGCATTTTGGTGTAGCCCAAACCTTCTAGACGGTCTTTATGAGTGGCATGGAGGTGTGTCCCTCAAACTGTAGCAAGTAGGCCAAGGATGTGGAGTACATCCCGCTTTCCGTAAACTTCCACGTGATCGTATCTTGTATGTCGTGGTCCAGGGTTATCCCATCCAAACTCTCCCAAAGGGTGGCAAACTCCTGAATATGCTCGGAGGTGATGCCATTTGTAATATCAACTTATGATAACCAGTGATCATTAGTGAGGGCCTTCCTCACGGAGCAAGTTTTCTTCTTGGAAATCAGAAAGATATTAGGGGCGATGTCCATTGGCCTTAGACCGTCAAGCCAATGGGACGTCCATAAGCAAGCTTTAGCCCCATTACCAACCGTGGCCATTTTTGCCATCGTGAAGAGGTCCATGTTGGCCTCGTTGCAAGGAGTGCCCATCCCTAGCCACAGCTTTGCCGGATCTTCCCACTCGTTCCAAAGCCACCTCAACTGTAGGGCGGTGGCAAATTTGCTCAAAATTAGGACTCCCATACTGCCCATGGCCTTAGGACTGCTAACCCGCTCCAAAATTATCTTGCACTTGCCATCCGTCTTTTTGTCGCATCTAGCCCAAAGATATTGAAAGCACATTTGCTCCCTTGGTGGTTTTGGTAATTAATAACAACATATATGTCATTGACCTAATGTTTCCAGTAAACATATTTAAGGAAAAGTTCAATGATGGGTTGGCAAAAGGATTGTGGAGAAACCCCAAGATGCAAATAAATGGGTTGGCAGAGCCTCAAGGAAGAGGACTCTACATTTTACTTTGTGAGAAATCACTTTGAATCCATAGGAAAGCCAATACTATGGGGGTAAGGAACTGTTGGTGAAAAAGATGCTCAAATGTGCACAAGTGATAGTCACAAAAAACACCCACAACTCTTCCACAAAAGTCTGTCCAAAGCCAAATATCCAAAATCGGTGAAACCAACAACTCCCACTCGGTCCCACCGATTCCTATACTTAGACAGACACATGCCAAACCCTAGCACATCGGTGCCATCGAGTTCAGGCTGACAACATTCGGTTGCCTCGATTCATAAAATCAGAATTTCCAAGTTTTTGGATCGGTGTCACCGAGATGCAGATTCTAAATGTTGGACACCTGATCAGTACCACCGGGAATTATATATCAGTCTCACTGAGATTCAAAAGTTGATACCTTTGGAGCAACTCGGTACCACCGAGATTCACACATCAGTTTCAACAAGTTGCTCACTTAAGGGGTAACGATTGGATTTTTTGCCTATATATACCCATCCACCACCACTCACTCGCAAGAGAAGCACTTAGAACAGATCCCTACCTATCCTATCCGATTTTCTGAGAGAGAGCCACCTAATCATGTGTTGAGATCATGCCATTCCATTCCAACCATATGAATCTTGATATCTAGCCTCCCCACGTTGCTTTCCACCCAATCAATCTCTTCCACCAAAGCCAAATCTGTGAGAGAGTGATTGAGTGTTGAGGAGTCTATCATCTTGAAGCACAAGAACAAGGGGTTCATCGACATTATTGAGCCTATTACCTTTTGGAGGGTGGTGCCTCCTATATTGGTTAGGTGTTGCTTGGGATCCTCCTACTTCATGTTGTGGAGTGAACCAAGAAGTTTGTAAGGGCAAGGAGATCCCATACTTCGTGAATATCTACCCCGAGTTAGGCTAGTCCTCCGTGGACGTAGGCCATCATGGTATAGTCAAGGTTGCTTCTTCGTGGAACCCTTCGTGGGTAGAGCCCTCCCTAGACTCTCGTGACCGTTGCCCTCCGTGGGTTAAAGAATCCATAAACGTGGACGTACGATAGTACCACCTATCGGAACCACGGGAAAAATCTGTGTGTCTCCAAATTGCGTTTGATCTTCCTACCCTTCCTTTACTACTCATGCTTCTATTTACTTTCCACTACTATACTCGTAGACATGCATGTGTAGGGTGTGCTTGACTTTCTATCAATGCTAAAAATCCGACAACACTTAAAATTGGGAAAGGTAGAATTTTTATTTAGTCAAGTAGTCTAATCACCCCCCTCTAGACCTACTTTCGATCCTACAAGTGGTATCAAAGCATTGGTATCCATTGCATCGGTTTCACAACCTAGGAGAGTATGTCGTCTAGTGAGGGAAATTACCACCGTAGAGGTTTGTACTTTGATGGCACTAATTTTGCTAGTTGGAAGCACAAAATGAAAATGCATATCCTTGGTCATAACCCTGCCGTTTGGGCCGTTGTTCGTGTTGGATTGCAAGGTGAATTCTTTGCAGATGGAAGGGAAGCGGATCATGAAGCGACTGTGAATGAATTGAAGATGTTGCAATACAATGCTCAAGAATGTGACATTCTCTTCAACTGTCTATGCCTTGAAGAATTCAACAAAATCAATCGTCTTGAGAATGCAAAAGAGATTTGGGATTGTTTGGTTGATATGCATGAAGGTACAGAATCCATGGGAGAATCCAGGTTGTATGTTCTTCAAAGTCAGATTGACAAGTTCAAGATGAAGGATGGTGAAGGAGTCGTAGAGATGTACTCTAGGCTAGCTCTCATCACCAATGAGATTGCCAGCTTAGGAAGCAAAGAAATGACCGACAAATTCATCATCAAGAAGATACTTCAAGTTTGGATGATAGATATGACACCGTATGCATATTGATCCAAATGATGCCCAACTACAAAGATCTCAAGCCTATGGAAGTGATTGGAAGGATTGTTGCTCATGAGATGACACTCAAGGACAAGGAAGAGCTTCACAACAAGTCTAGTAGTGCTTACAAAGCCACAAGTGATGCTCCCTCAACTTCAAGCGACAACCTTGTCACAAATGAAGAGATAATCCTCATGGTCAAGAAATTCAACAAATTGTACAAGAATAGAGGCAAAGATCGAAGCTCCAACTCAAGATATGAAGAAAAGCATTCGTCATGTCGTGACTGAAACTGCTACAATTGTGGGAGGCCCGGACACTACTCCAATGAGTGCACGACTCCTTACAAAAGGAAAGAAGAGTCACCAAGAAGATGAAGCTCAAGAGATGAGTCACCTCGAAGAGAGAGAAGTAGTAGAGTTGATCGTTATGAACAAAGACACTCGAGGAGAAGTAGAGACTCGGAGAAGAAGGACAAGTACACCAAGATCTACTCAAGAAGACATCAAGCTCATGTTGGTGAATGGGTTTCTGGCTCCGATTCCGACAACCACTCCGAGAGAAGCTATCACTCCAACTCCGACTATAGTCAAGATGAAGGTGTTGTCGGACTTGCACTAGTGAAAACCGACTCCTATGACATATTTGATTCACCAAATGAAGGGAGTGGATGTTTCTTCATGGCTAAAGGCCACAAGGTATCACACCCAGAGTATCTTGATTTCAATAGTGACGAGGATGCTTATTAGGAGATGATGACTTGCTATTTGACAAATCTAGTAATGTCAGTCAAGATGAACTTGTTAGTAATCACTCTAGTCAAGATAAGTCGTATGTTGATGATAAGTTGGAAATAGAATGACTAACTCAAGAACTAAACACTCTTAAGTTAGCTCATGAATCTACTCTAAAGGATCATTGAGAGCTTGAAAGGACACATGAGAAGCTCCACTTCGAGAAGCTCAATTTAGAGCAAGAGCATGAGTTCCTTAAAGCTATCAATGACGATCTTCAAAAGAAGACTTCCTCTTATCAAGTCAACCGACTTCTCTTGTCTACATTCATTCCACAAGTTAAGGCTAAGGAAACTAGTAACAAAGGCAATAAAGGTTCTTCAACTAGTGGCAACAAAAATGATAAATCCAATGATATTGCTTGTAGTAGTTCTATTGAGAAAATGATAAATCCACTAACACTCCTCTTAGCCAAGTTACACTTGAGCAAGAAAATGAACTTTTGAAAGGTATTATAGAGAAAGGTATCTACAAGAGTCTTGCCGGATGTAAGCAATTTGAGGACATTGTTCGCAAGCACGGAGGATATCAAAAGAACCATGGCATTGGCTAGTTTAACGCAAATGGAGTTGAATGGGAAGAAGGTCAATAACCCAAGCCCAAGTTTGTTCCTCAAAAGGAGAAATATGAAAATACTCTTCCTAAGGGAACAAAAGCTCAAGATGACCTTCCACCACAAGACCCCAAGCTTAAGGGAAATAACAAGCTTCAAGAGGATATTGAATCATATGAAGATGAACCACGAGCTTTGGTGAAGTGGGTTCCCAACGCTACTACAAGCTCAACTTCTACAAGTGCCACTTCAACACCAAGGATCCCCATCAACTTGATGTGGGTCCCCAAGAAGAAGAACTAGATAAGTTCTTGAGGGATGACTCCGCCAATGAAATTCACTCACATTCATTATTGGGAAGAACTAGTTGCAATCAACATGAACATTATGCGTTCAAGGAGTCACACATTCCCTCAAAGGTAAGCAAGGGACAAGGTAATCAACAAATCCATGGACATCATTATGTATGGTTTGCACTCCATGTCCATGTATATCCTTGTATTTGTGTGTTGTGTGTTGGGACTAACCCATGTAGGTGAGAAGAGTAAGAAACAACAAGGATGCTCCCAACTCATGGTGATCTTGATCAACATTGAGAATCCACCACCACTTCACCTACATGAAGTCTTCATCGACAAAACCCAAGGTTAGTTTATCCCTCCTATGGGGGATGTCACATCAAGGGGGAGATTTACTCTTAGACTTGAGTCATAGGATCTCATAGTATGTGTCAACATTAAATGCTTTATGTAAAAGTGGTAACCCCACTTGGGCATAAACGATGAGTATGACCTATCATCAAGTATTCTTACTTGGCTCCTAAGTCAATATACTCTTATATAGATGACTACATCATCGCCAAAGTGCTTGATAGATGCTAGTATGTATGTGCATGTTTGCCATGATTTCATTTGACATCTTATTGTGTGAGCATGTTCGTCTGCATTTCTTTATCATTTCGAGGACATCCAATTGTTGCTATTTGGACTTTGATTTTTTTGCCAATTGGATGGACAAGAATGCCTAGGACCATTCTCTAGCTATCTATGCGTTCTTGTCTAAAATTCTATTCATGCTGCATCACAAAATTTTAACAAGTACCTTTCGATCTCTTTGTGTGAGGAGCACTTGGAGTTCCATATCGACAAAGGACTGACCATTAAAACCTCCCATGTGCATCTCGGTGGAGCTAACATCAAAATATCAGTCTTAACGAATGCCTAGGGTTGACCTGTTTTCCGTCTCGGTATCACCAATTCCATCTTCTTGGTTACACCGAGTTTCCCTGTCAACAGACAGTTGAGGAATTCTGTGTCACCGAAAAGTTATTATCGGTGTCACCGATAGCCACGGGTTTATGTAGAGGCGGACCCGACTTTTGAAATTATTCTCTCAAAGGTCATCCCCTCAAGACCCTAAGCTCCCGAACAGAGGCCCCTGGTTATCACCATTGTCTTCTCGAGTGCCTCCGCTATTGGAAGTCCATGCCGTCGATGAAATCTTCACCCCCGTAGCCACCGTAGTGAAGTCGTCACCAAGCTAGGGTACAATTTCGACCCCTCGTGCACTCCCCTCTCTGAATCTTGCGCATTAGGAATTTTCCATTGACAAGCCACTCTTTGAGATTGATCCATCCACACAAAATTCCCATAGAGTAGAGAACAAAAAAAATTCTAGGGTTTGCCGTCTACAACCTGAATCTCGTTGGAACCGAAGCATACGAATCGGTAGCACCGATTCACTTTTTCTGACCAACTAGGAACACCTCGGTGGAACCAAGTGCCAGTTTTCAGTGTCACCAAAAGTGGTGTCGAGTTCCTGGAATGTAGATTGTGTGTCTCGATGGGTCTGAGAATTTTGGCTCGGTTGTACCGATATTCATCTAGGAGAATGCAAGCCTTGAGATTTTTTTTGTTCAAACCTTGAAAAATTCTGCATTTTGTGATGACTCAACCCTTCCACTCTTTGATATTCTATTCATAGGGTCAGAGATGTCTACTTCATAGGATAGTCAGAACTTGAAGGATCAAAATATTGACATGAGATCTCGCACTAGTCCAGACAAGAGCTCATCCTATTTTGATGATGTTCCTAGCTCACCTGATCTACCCAGAGCTGCAACTAAAGCAAGTAGGAAGCTCAATTCTGATGAGGAAGATGAGGACTTCATACCTGATGAAGTGCCTCCTAAGTCCAAGCAGGATAAGACTCTTAGGAAGACCACTACTAAGGCTACATCTTCCAAGAAGAAGAAGACAGCAAGGAAGGAGTATCCCCCCTCAGAAACTATGACAACACCTAAGAGCTCTAGAGGCACCATGACTATTGATGAAAGCACAACATGCTCCTGTGGTGGTTTTGATAATTCATAATAACATACATTGTCTCTTGGACTAACACTTCTATCTAGTGCATTGCAGATAATAGTCCATGGAGAGTTGAGTTGGCAAAAGGATTGAGGAGACTATGGAATTACCCCAAGATTCAAGGAAATAGGTTGGCCAAGCTTCAAGCAAGAGGACTCTATATTTTACATTTGTGAGAAATCACTTTGAGTCCATAGGAAAGCCAATACTATTATAAGGGGGTAAAGTTTTGATGATGAACAATATGCTCAAATGTGCACAAGTGACAGTCACCAAAACATCCACAAACTCTCCCACCAAAGTCGGTCCTAAGCCAAATATGCAAAATCGGTGCAACCAACATTCCTACCTCAGTGCCACCGATTCTAAACCCTAGAAATACTCAGCCAAACCCTACCACTTCGGTGCAGCCGATACTGCACTCGGTGCCATCGAGTTGGGTTGCCAGGTTTCTGTTACGCAAGTTCTCATTTTCGGTCCGACCGATAATGGTGAATCGGCGTCATCGAGATTGGTAAATCTGACCGTTGGTCACCTTGTTGGTGCAACCGAGAATTGTATATCGGTCCCTCCGAGATTCAAAAGTTGCCACTTTTGGTCACTTTGGTACCACCGAGATTTACACATCGGTGTCACCGAGTCTGAATTTTTGTGTGTAACGGTTGGATTTTTGGGGATGCCTATATATACTCCTTCACCACCACCCACTCGAAAGAGAAGCACTCAGAACTATTCCAGACCTATCCTACTCAGTTTGCTGAGAGAGAACCACCTACCCTTGTGTTAAGGTCTAGATCTTTCACTCCAACCATATGGATCTTGATTTCTAGCCTCCCCAAATTGCTTTCCACCAATCCCATCTCTTCTACCAAGCCAAATCTGTGAGAGAGTGATTGTGTGTTGAGGAGTATATTATCTTGAAGCACAAGAGCAAGGAGTTCATCGTCATTACTGAGCCTATTACCTATTGGAGGGTGGTGCCTCCTAGATTGGTTAAGTGTCACTTGGGAGCCTCCTACTTTGTCTTGTGGAGTGAACTAAGACGTTTGAAAGGGCAAGGAGATAGCCTACTTCACGAAGATCTACCCATAGTGAGGCTAGTCCTTCATGGATGGAAGCCGCATGGAATAGTCAAGGTTGCTTCTTCATGGAACCCTCCGTGGGTAGAGCCCTCCGTGGACTCTTGCGACCGTTACCCTCCGTGGGTTGAAGACTCCATGAATGTGGACATACGATAGCACAACCTATCGGAACCACGGGAAAAATCCTTGTGTCTCCTATTGCTTTTGATCTTCCTACCCCATGTTTTTTCTTATATGTGCAATGTATTTACTTTTCGCTGCCATATTTGTAGACATGCATATGTAGGGCTGTTAGACTTGCTAGACTTGCTAAAATAGTTAAAATCTGCCAACCAATTAACTTGGGAAAATGTTAGGTTTTAAATTACTGCTAGTAGTCTATTCACCCCCCTCTAGACACCCCTCTATCGATCCTACAATTGGTATCAGAGCTTTGGTCTCCATTGCTTCGGTTTAATCACCATGGAGGAAGATGGATGTGTCTAGAATGGAGAGTTTGAGTTGTAGAGTGCCCATTCTTGATGGAGAGTACTATAGTCAATGGAAGAATGCCATGATTGATCTATTTAATAGATTCCGTTTGACTAAATATATTGAAAATCCCTATGTGCTCCCTATTGATGAATTGCATCCCACGCACGAAGAGGAAATTAACATGCTTGGTAACCTAAGGACTGTCAATCTCATAGTTAGAGGTTTACCAAGATTCGTGCTTTCTCAAATGAAGAACTTTGCATGTGCCTATACCTTATGTACTAATTTGGAGAAACGATATCCAAATCTTTCCTTAGGGAATCTAGATGAAATTCTTCATAAAACCATTGCTTTCCAAAAAATGAAGCCTAGTGATCCAGACTTTGATAAATGCCTATTTGAGGTCCGTGATCTTATGCATGCTAAAGGCGATGTCACTACTATCAACAACATTATCTTTGAAGCCATTCACATTCATAAACTTGAACATTGTCATGATCACTATTCTAACGAATCTCTTGTTCTTTATGACGATGATTTCCCACTTGATGATGACAATGTGGAACATGGATACTATGAAGAAGATGAGTTCTTCGACATCGAGTATGAGAAGATCATGAAGAATCTGAGTCTTATGGAAAACTTTAAGGATTACATGTCCGAAGGAAAAGAGTGGATTCTTGATAGCGGATGTACGGATCATATCACTAGTGATAAAGACATGTTCCAAGAGATCACACCTAATCAAGGTCCTCGACGGTACATGACCTTTGGCGACAACTCTAAGGGTAAGGTACTTGGCCTTGGTAAGGTGGCCATATCCCATGATAGCTCTATTCAAAATGTTATGCTTGTTATTCTTGTTGAATACCTTGGTTGCAATCTTCTTTCCGTATCTAGACTTGCTGACTTCGGATTCAATGTTCTATTCACAAAAGTAGATTGCCAAGTGTTTTGTCAAGATAATCATAAAATGGTCTTTACCGGTTTCCGTAGAGGTGATCTATACATTGTTGATTTCACTAAAAGATCCAAGACTCGCATTTGTTTAATTGCAAAATCTTCTAAAGGTTGGCTTTGGCATAGAAGACTTGGACATGTAGGCATGCGCAACCTAGATAAGCTAATCAAAGGTGATCATATACTTGGTGTTAAAGTTGTTATGTTTAAAAAAATAGGCTTTGCAGTGCTTGTCAAGCTAGAAAGCAAGTAGGTGGAAGTCATCCTGTTAAGAATGTCATGACTACTAGGAGACCACTCGAGTTAGTTCACATGGATCTTTTTGGTCCCAATTCTTACAAGAGTGTCGGTGGAAATTCCTATGTCTAGTTATAGTTGATGATTTTTCCAGATTTACGTGGGTATTCTTTCTTGATGATAAGTCGCAGGTTCAAAAGATCTTCAAGAACTTCGCTCGCAAAGCGCAAAATCAGTTTGAAGTGAAGATCAACAAGGTTCGGAGCGATAACGGATCGGAGTTCAAGAACACCCATGTGGATACCTTTCTTGACGAAGAAGGTGTCTCACATCAGTTCTCGGCTACATACACACCTCAACAAAATGGAGTTGTTGCAAGGAAGAACCGGACGCTCATTGAGATGGCAAGAACGATGCTTGACGAATACAAGACGCCAAGACACTTTTGGGCAGAAGCCATTGAAACAACATGTCATGCCACAAACCGACTTTACTTACACAAGCTTCTCGGTAAAACGACGTACGAGCTACTCACCTGTAACAAACCCCACATCGGATACTTTCGGGTATTTGGATCAAAGTGCTACATTCTTGATAAGCATCACCGTACTAAATTTGCTCCTAAATCTCATGAAGGATTCCTACTTGGTTACGGATCGAACTCTCACACTTACCGTGTCTGTAACAACTTCACTCGAAAAGTTGAAGAGACGGTAGATGTGAAGTTTGATGAATCTAATGGTTCGCAAGTCGAACAATTGCCAAATGATGTAGGTGATAAGGATCCTTCGGAATCCATTCTAGATCTACCCATTGGCAAGATATGTCCCATGGAGGTGAAGGAAAGTACTTCATCAACTCAAGTGGAAGCCCCTACCTCACGTCAAGGTGAACCTCAAGACGACATGGAGGCATCCACAAGCGGTACGCGATGAGATGATGAAGAAGAGGAAGATCCACCACAACCTCCTTTACCACCACCTCGAGGGAAGGACACATTCAAAAACAACAAAGATGAACGAGATGATGATGAAGAAGAATCTCCACCATCCAACAATCGAAAGCTGACCCGAGTTCGAGCTCAAGTGACCAAGAACCATCCCCTAAACCAAATATTTGGTGATATACAAACATGGAGAATCTCTCGCTCTAAAACCCGTCTAACTAACTTTTGTGAGAATTATTCTTTCATCTCTAGCATTGAGCCTTAAAAGGTAGAACAAGCTCTTCAAGACACGGATTGGGTGAACGCAATGCATGAAGAGCTACACAACTTCGAGAGGCACGAAGTGTGGACACTCATGGAGAAGCCCGAAGATTAGCACAACATCATCGGAACCAAATGGGTGTTTCGAAACAAACAAGACGAAGATGGTCAAGTCATACACAACAAGGCTCGTCTCAGAGCTCAAGGATATACACAAGTCGAAGGTATGGACTAGGTGAGATTTACGCCCTCGTTGCTAGACTTGAAGCTATTCGTATTCTTCTTGCTTATGCTAATCACCATGATATCACGCTTTATCAAATGGACATCAAAAGTGCATTTTTAAATGGTGAAATTTAGGGAGAAGTTTATGTTAAGCAACCACCTGGTTTTGTGAATCCTAAGAAACCTAATCATGTTTACAAGCTTCACAAAGCTCTTTATGGTCTTAATCAAGCCTCTCGTGCTTGGTATAAACGTTTTAACGAAGTTTCTCATCGAAAAAGGTTTTGAAATTAGTAAAATTGATGCAACCTTGTTCACTAAGAGAGTTAATGGAGAATTATTTGTATGCCAAATCTATGTTGATGATATTATCTTTGGTTCCGCTAACCATCAATTTAGTGAAAGATTTGGAAGGTTGATGTCCGAGAATTATGAGATGTCTATGATGTGTGAGCTGAAATTCTTTCTTGGATTGCAAATCAAGCAATCAAGAGAAGGAACTTTCATCTCTCAGACTAAGTATACCAAGGACTTGATCAAGAAGTTCAACATGCAGGATTGCAAAGGTATGAAAACTCCTATGCCCACTAGTGGACATGTTGACCTTACCAGGGAGGATGAACCGGTTGATCAAAAGGTTTATCGATCGATGATTGGTTCATTGTTATATCTATGTGCATCTCGTCCCGATATTATGCTTAGTGTTTTCATGTGTGCTAGATATCAAGCTGCACCTAAAGAGTGTCATCTGTTGGCTGTGAAACGTATTGTGAGATACTTGATACAAACACCAAACTTTCGCATTTGGTATACCAAGGGATCTTCTTTTAATCTTGTTGGCTATTCTGATTCGGACTATGCCGGTGACAAGGTTGATAGAAAATCCACCTCGGGTACTTGTCAATTTTTAGGTATATCTCTTGTGTCTTGGTCCTCCAAGAAACAAAACTCGTTATCTCTATCTACTACCAAAGCTGAGTATATTGCTACTGGATCTTGTTGTGCGCAATTACTATGGATGACACAAACGCTCAAGGATTATGGTATTCATGTTAAAAATGTCCCATTACTTTGCAACAATGAAAGTTCTATTAAAATTGGACATAATCATGTGCAACATTCTCGAACCAAGCATATTCAAGTTCGACATCATTTCATTCGTGATCATGTTGCCAAAGGATATATCAATCTTAAGCATGTTCGTACTAACAAGCGATTGGCTGATATCTTCACCAAGCCACTTGATGAGAAAACATTTTGTCATTTGAGGAGTGAGTTGAACATCATTGATGCTTCAAACTTGAGCTAGACTCACTCGGTTACAAGTAAGGGTATGAGCTTTACTATTATCTCCATGTTGTCATAACTCGTTATCATATGCCATGGAATTCTATGCTCCCTTGTATTGTATCTAATCTTGTGTAGGTACTTGGAAGAACTTCATTCAACAAGATTGCCATCAACTCCAATCATAAGCAATCTTGTCATTACCAAGTATCCACATCCTCTCTTGATAATGGAAGGAACAAGACAACAAAAAACATATCCTTGACATATACATGATCTTAGTTGCAAAATCTTAAGTAGTATCATGTCAATTGGATATATCCATTGCTCTTACTTGCATGACTAACCTTTGTAGGTGACTAGTGTACTAGAACGAGAAGGATAGCTCCAAATTGACGATGATCTTCACCAACCTCGAACATCCTCAACAAGTTCACCTATGAGCAGCGTCTTCAACATCACTCAAAGGTATGTACTCATATCCTTGAAAAGGCTTTACTCCAAGTTATGGACTAAAGCAACTCAAGAGGTATGAAGACATCAAAATGCTTAATCGAAAAATGGTAACCCTATTTCGAGCTTAAACGATGAGTATGACCTATGATCAAGCATTCTTGCTTGGCTCCTAAGTCAATATACTCTAATATAGGTGACCCAGTCACCTCCCATCATCTAGTTAAGAATCTTATGTGGTTTGCTCTCTATTTGCAAGATCTCTTGTAACCACTCAAATCTTATCTATTTGATATCCTTTGTAAATCCTTCGCATTTTTCTTTTTGAAACAATTTCGTTTGTCTCTCTGAAACAAAAACTTGGTTTATCTTTCGGTGTCACCGATATAGATAACTCGGTCCTACCGAATTTGCAGATGAGCTGCACTACACAATCTCGGTACCATTGATTTATTTATCCCGGAGTCACTGATTTTCTTTTCTTTCAAAATCCGAGTTTCTTTGATATTGTTTATTTGCTTCTGTTCATGAGACATTCTTGTTCCTTCGATGACCCCTTCCTAAAAAACTATATATATTTAGGGGAATAAGAACAAACAACACTTCGGGGGAGAAATTCTTTATTCAAGGATCCCTAACTCCAAGGAGAAGAAAATTCAAATTTGCCAAAGGGAGAGAAGCACTCAATATTTCCCTTAGTCTTTTAATGGACCCTACTTTCAATGACCCTTGATTTCCAGGATCCCTTCCTTGTCAATGATCCTTGACACTACTCCCAAGTTTAACCTTTTTGGTACTGTATGCCAAAGGGGGAGAATATCAAAGCTTCATGCTAAAGGGAGAGTTACATGCTTATGCAAAGGGGGAGATATGATTTAGGGGGAGAGGATTATATCAAAACAACAATGTAGGGGGGGGGAACTACTTTTGGAGAAAAGTCTCAACTGAACAAAGGATTACTTTTCTCACCCTATCCGATCCCAATATCTACATGTTGAGATTTAGGGGGAGGGGATGTACCACCATTTTCATATCAAAGGGGAGAAAAGATATAATAGGTTAATGCCAAAAGTGGAGACATATCAATCTTAAGGATTATCATATTTTATATGTTCTCCACATCTTGGTTCTTGTTGAGTTCTATTGCTTTTGATTGGTAGAATACTCTTGTGTTTCCTAACATTGTTTTCTCAAGTGTGTCTCTACTACTAGAATGCTCAAGAACTCAAGGTAAGTATATGCATCATATCTTTGATTAACATGATCTCCTACTTCTTGCACATATTGTTTGCAAGAGTGAAGTCTTGATCAAGGATATACATTTCATTCACATATATTGATGCATATAGCCAAGATACACATGACTCTTATACCCCTTTAATTCATATGTGTGTCGATGCATTTCAAAGCAACTATCCTTTAAAGGTCTGCTCACATTTAGGGGGAGTAAATCTAAGTCATGTGTTTCTCAAAGTCTTCATTGCATCCATGCATATCTTTACCTGAAGCTTTGATTGTATGTTGCCATCAATTACCAAAAGGGGGAGATTCAAAGCACAACATGCTCCCTTGGTGGTTTTTATAATTCATGACAACATACATTGTCTCTTGGACTAACACTTCTATCTAGTGCATTATAGATAATAGTCCATGGAGAGTTTAGTTGGTAAAGGATTGAGGAGACTGTGGAATTACCCCAAGATTCAAGGAAATAGGTTGGCCAAGATTCAAGCAAGAGGACTCTACATTTTACATCTGTGAGAAATCACTTTGAGTCCATAGGAAAGACAATACTATTGAAAGGGGGTAAAGTTTTGATGATGAACAATATGCTCAAACATGCACAAGTGACAGTCACCAAAACATCCACAAACTCTCCGAACAAAGTCTGTCCTAAGCCAAATATGAAAAATCGGTGCAACCAACATTCCTATCCCGGCGCCACCAATTCTAAACCCTAGACAGACTCAGCCAAACCCTAACACTTCGGTCAGCCGACACTGCACTCGGTGCCAATGAATTGGGTTGCCAAGTTTCTGTTACACAAGTTCTCATTTTCGGTCCGATCGAGAATGGTGAACCGGTGTCACCAAGATTGGTAAATTTGGCCATTGGTCACCTTGTCAGTGCAACCGAGAATTGTATATTGGTCCCTCCAAGATTCAAAAGTTGCCACTTTTGGTCACTTCGGTACCACCGAGATTTACACATCAATGTCACCGAGTCTGACTTCTTGTGTGTAACGGTTGGATTTTTGGGGATGCCTATATATACCCCTTCACCACCACACACTCAAAAGAGAAGCACTCAGAACTATTCTATACCTATCCTACTCAGTTTTTTGGGAGAGAAACACCTACCCATGTGTTGAGGTTAAGATCTTCCACTCCAACCATATGGATCTTGATTTCTAGCCTCGCCAAGTTGCTTTCCACCAATCCCATCTCTTCTACCAAGCCAAATTTATGAGAGAGTGATTGTGTGTTGAGGATTCTATCATCTTGAAGCACAAGAGCAAGGAGTTCATCGTCATTACCGAGCCTATTACCTTTTCGAGGATGGTGCCTCCTAGATTGGTTAGGTGTCACTTGGGAGCCTCCTACTTCGTGTTGTGGAGTGAACCAAGAAGTTTGTAAGGGCAAGGATATCACCTACTTCATGAAGATCTACCCATAGTGAGGCTAGTCCTTCGTGGATGGAAGCCGCATGGAATAGTCAAGGTTGCTTCTTCGTGGAACCCTTCGTGGGTAGAGCCCTCCATGAACTCTTGTGACTGTTACTCTCTGTGGGTTGAAGACTCCATGAACGTTGACGTACGATAGCACCACCTATCAGAACCACGGCTAAAATCCTTGTGTCTCCTATTTCATTTGATCTTCCTACCCCATCTATTTTCTTACATGTGCAATGTCTTTTCTTTCCGCTGCCATATTTGTAGACATGCATGTGTAGGGCTATTAGACTTTCTAGACTTGCTAAAATAGTTAAAATCTGCCAACCAATTAACTTGGGAAAAATTTAGGTTTTAAATTACTGCTAGTAGTCTATTCACCCCCCCTCTAGACACCCCTCTCTCGATCCTACAATTGAGCCTCCCAGGAAGTCTATGCCCAAGAAGGCTGGTGAGAAGAAATCCAGGAAAAGGACCCATAAGAGACTGCTGTTGCTATTGAGGAGGAGGAAGAGCCAACTGCAAAGGCTCCTCCTAAGAAGAAGCAAAAGAAACTGTTGTGTGATGCTATGCCAAGGCAAGCTCCATCCAAGATCAAGCCAGATGCACCCAAGAGTCCCAAAGCTCCAAAGCCCAAGAGAACTACCAGAGACATCCCAGCTTCTGAGAAGAACAAGGGATCTACCTCCAGAGATCTAGATGAGGATGCTAAGTCAGATTTGATGAAGCTGAGGCCACACATTCCAGTGCACAATGTCAGCCATCTGCAGGCATAGGACATGAAGAAAAGGAAGGATCAAGGTCTAACAGATTGGAGAGCTGCTGATCCATACTCACAGAGGAGGAAGAATGTTGTTGACTATAGGTTCTATACCAAGGAGGAGCAAGATTTCTATGAGACCATCTTTGTCATGCCCAAGATGCGGTCCTATCCATATTTTGGCACGAGGGCCTCGACGGGGATAGAAGCGCATCTCGAAATCAAACGATAAAATGACATCCACCCTTGCTATCCCAGGCTGCCGCCTGGAACCCATCCAAGATTGATGAAGAGGAAGAAGCAGAAGAAGAACTCCAAATCAAATCAAGCAACGCGCTCACGTCAAATCATCGCATTACCTGTACCTGCACCTATTGTTGTAGTAATCTGTGAGCCACAGAGACTCAGCAATCTCATTTCCAAGGGTATCAAGACTATTAAAGCTTAATAGGTAAGGTATGGTTAAGTGGTGAGGCTGCATCAAGCGACTAAGCATTTGTTTGAATGGCTAACTTATGAGTACAAAAAGTAAAGTATGGTGGTCTACGCATGACGGTCGTGAACTAGTAATGATCACTAACTGATCATGAACACCTACTTACGTCAAGCATAACCCCACCGTGTTCTCTTTCGGATAAGGACTCACGAGAAGAGACAATCATGGTTACACACACAGTTGGTGTATTTTATTAGAGTTTACTTCAAGTTTGCTATGACCGGGTGTTAAACAAAGTATCCAAGTTTGCCACATAACCGCGGGAACGGCTTCTCGAAAAGATTTGACCCTGCAGGGGTGCTCCAACTTATCCATCACAAATTAACCACACGCAGCGGGAATAACCTCAACCACGGATCTCGTGATCATCCTAGGCAATTCCAAAGGAAATCCAACACCTCGAGATAGCCCAAAGAATAATCAGAATTCCTCACTCAAGACGTTCGAGAAAGGTAAAACAAATCTAGCAAGGCCGCCCGGCATGTCGACGAACCCGATAGGAGCCGCGTATGTCATTCTTAGACACGACCAGATGAGCACAGCGTACAGTGGCCTGATAGAAATTCTCGAGTTGCCCCGGGTTGGCCCTGCACATGACTCTAGTTTGGACCAACACTCATGAGCACTGGCCCGAGTTGTTGATTAATTATCCACGGGGTCCGAAAAATCCCCTATGCAAGTTCATTAATTATTAGGCAAATGTAGTACCAATGTTGGGCCTTGCCAGACAAGCTTTATTCTAACCCGAAAATCAAGGGGGTCCCCATAACAACCCTGAGCATGTTAGGAGCGCTCGATTATGGAACATAACACCGGTTCACAAGTAACTAGGGGCGGCAAGAGTGGAACAAAACACCAAGCAAAAGGCCAAGCCTTCCACCTTTACCAAGTATATATGTGCATTAAATTAAATAGCAGCAATATTGTGATATAACAAAGAAAATCCATGTTGACACATGGAAGCAATGCACCTGCAGCTAGCAATGCTATAAGAAGGGCTGAGCAAGCGGTAACATAGCCAAACAATGTTTTGCTGGGATGTGGAAGGGTTAGAGGCTTATCATGGTAATGTTGGGAGGCTTATCAAACAAGTGGTAGGCAGCGAGACATAACGATAAAAGACGAGACAACTAACATGGCAATGATAGTAATGGTATCCAGGGAAATGTGTCATCTTGCCCGAGATCCCGCTCGGAAGAAGAATGAATCCATGAAGAAGACGAGCCAACGTAGTCGAACGAATCCTCACACTCCGAACGCTTTCGGAACTCTATCAAGAAGAAGCAATCCGAATCAAACAATCAACACAAGATACACCACAACATATGCATGACACGATGCACAACCAATATGATGCATGTCCGGTTTAATATGCAATGCATGGCAATTCACAACAACCAAATACTACACATTAAGTGAAGCTAAATATGCAACGAGTTGCATATTGACGAAACTCCACGTTCGAAATATGTAGTTCACTCTCGTTAGGTACACGACAATATTAAATGTTGTTAAACATGGCAAGAGGTGAAGCATGAGTAAACTATACTATCTAGGCATTTTAAATGAGGCCGGAAACAACTTGTAGCATCTCCGAAATGTCCTCATGAGCATAATATAAATTTGGTCCAGATCTGATCTAAACATATTTGATGCTTGTGAAACAATAGAATAAAGCATACCATGTTACTCTACACGTCTTTCTAGTCGATTTACATATATAGAACATCTCAAATGAAGCTACGGTCTAAAAGATATGAGCAACACAAGACGCACATGACATGAATGCAAATGCATGGGGAAAACAATCACAAAGACTTGAAATCACGAATGCAACATGTTATTAAGAAACTAGAAGAGATTCTAAGCAAGTTTCATATATGGAATGTCCAAAACGGAGCTACGGTTCAACCACAATCATCAAAACAAGTTTTAGTTGAAATCTGCCAAAAATAGCAAGATAGCATTTTGAACATATGAAAACAACAAGTTGCAATATTCCAAAATGCACAAACTAATCATGGGGCAATAGCATACAACATCCACTTCATTTCATCTTCACAAATCATAACCAAAACATGCATGGCTCACTAGGTAGGAAGCTCACAAGAAGGCTACTTGAAAACAGTTTCAGACTTAGTGAAAATAGCAGCTTTTGACAGTGCAGTTTTTATCATGGAGGCATATTGACAGAAGTAAAACTATATTCTACAAATCATATTATGGAATGAAACTTAACAGCATGATATAGGGCAATATCAACTACAAATAACTCCATTACACCTACCACAAAAGAGTTCTAGATCACTAGCAACTCACATGGCAAGACAACAACAAAATATAACAGATTCCAAACTTAGAAATATTTTGGACCCTCAAAATATCAGATTTTTATAGCAAGATGACAACAATGAAACAACACCTAAACATGCATTTCTATGACAAGCAAAATGTCCATGGGCTAGGACAAATATCAAAGAGCAACTTACATGTTGAAAATTAATTCAAATCATGCCCGGATTACTTCCTACGAAAATGACAAAAGGGCATCAAGGCATAAATGACGTGCACACCAAATGCTCAAATGACAAAACTAAATGCGCCGATAAATCCTATGGATTTTTCTACCCCGGAAACATATATAATATGCTTAGGTTCTTGTGGAAAATCAATCACGATTAAATATGCGGAATATGGCCTATTCGCAGTATAGCAAAAACGACAATGCAAAATTAAATGCAACCACAATCCAACATTTTTTCCATGCATGGAAATGCGGTGCGAATGAGATGAACATTTTTAATTTGAGATTTTTTTAATCTCGATGCATGGTTAATTAATTATGAAAATGCAATTAATGCAAATATGCAAAATGACATGTTAAACAATTTTAGGCAGGGATGCAAATGGCATATTATTAAACTACATTTAATTCTAAGCACTTTACATGTTAAGATTATTCTGAAATGGTGCACGGTTAATTTACTATATCGTTTAGAACCGCAAAATAAATATAAAAAACAAAACAAAGGGGGCTAGCTCACCAGGCCACTTGGGCCAGATCTGGGGAGAGGGAGGCGGCTGGGCTGCGCTGGGCCACGCAGGCGCTGGCTGGGCCTAGCCCACGTAGCTGCGCTGTGGTCAACGCGAGTCGCGGGAGCGCTTGACCTCGCCCGCGCGGAGGCAGGCAGCGGCGGCGGCGGAGCAAGGGCCGACGGCGGTGGCCGAGGCGGCGAGGGGAGGAGACATGCCGGGAGGAGGCAGATCCGGCCGTGGGGGAACGGTTCCCGGTGGCTGGCGGCTGGCGGCGGCTAGCTGCGGCGGCGGCGGCGAGGCTCCATGGCGCGGCGGCGAGCTGCGGGAAAGGAGAGGGAGAGGTTAGCCGGCGAGGGAAGAGGAGGAGAGGTGAAGGAGAGGAAGAGGGAGAGGGGGCCAGCGGTCCGGCTGGGCTCCGGCGATGGCGGCTGCTCCGGCGGGGCCGGTGGTGGAGGAGACCGGGAGGAGCTCGGGACCTCCATGGATGGAGCTTGGGGAAGAACTCCGGAACGCGATTCGGGCCCAGATGGGCTCGGGCGGGCTGGAGGTTAGAGGAGGGAGAAGGTGGGGCGGCTAGCTAGGGTTTGCACGCGAAACGAGGAGAGCTAGGGATATATATAGGCTAGGGGCTAGGGTTAGCTGGCGCTGTCCGTTTCCGGACTGTCGGTGTCGACTCGACGTCCGAAAGCGGAGGGTTGGGGCTACGGTGGTTGTGTAGAGGGGCTAGGAGGGGAAGAGAGGGAAGCGTGACCTGTGACACGAAGGTTTAAAAACACCGACACGTCTGATAATAAAACGATGACCTCACTGCTACGACTGTCCGACAGGGCATCAAATGAACTCAGAATGCGACGAAAATCGACGGGCGGTCTACCTAAGCTATAACAAGACCGCACGACAAGTTTCAACTCGATCTGAGAATATTTTTGCGCGTGCTTAAAACGGTTTTATTAAAATGATGTCGCGGGCGCGTGCGTGTGTGGTTGGTCTCAACGGCAACGGCAAGAACAGAGAGAACCGACAACTACGAACGGATGCAAGCTTTCAAAAACAAGTGACGATGCAATGATGAATGCGACAACCAGACGAACGCATGACGAGAACGGAAATAATAGGGGAATCTTCTGGAATCTTCTAGAACGTCGGTCCCGGCTGTCACAACTCTCCTCCACTACACGAGGATCTCGTCCCGAGATCTAGAATGAAAAGGGCAAGAGAAAGAGCAAAAGGTAAAACTCAGTTGCTTCTTTGATAAACGAGTGAAACCAATGAATCTTGAAGGATGCAAAGAGATAAGAATGAAAAAGAAGCAAGAATTCACAGGAAATTTCGGCAGCACTTCGGTAGGAAAGAGAGGCAAAATTAGATATGATGGAAAGAAATTGAAAGAGACACACCAAACTTTGGTTGGAATAACATCAAAACTTCATAAGATGGAAGGATCATGAAAAGATTGGCAGCAGAATAAGCAAGGAAAGAACATGATCTTGATCAAACAAGATGATGGATTGAAGAGAGCAACATCACAAGGCCTCCGGAACAAAAGAATAGAAGCTACATCCTTGTGAAGAAGAGAACTCAGAAGAAATGACAACTCTAGCACCAATGAATTTGAGAAGCATGGATGAACGGAGTTGTTGGAACACCAACAACGAAAAGAACTAGCTTATTGTGGACTTATGGAAAACATCTCAAAATTATGAGGTGACAACCTACCACAACAGAAACAATTGATTGATTGAGAGCGACAAGATATGCAAAGCTTCTTTCACCGAGAAGAGGAAGAGAAAACTTGAATCATTTATTGCACCATGAAAAGGATTGTTGCTATCATGGTGAAATCCAACCCAAGATAACTCCGAGAAAACAAGATGGGTTTACTTATCTCACTCTTGACAATATTTCCTTCGAGACTCCTCATAAACAAGAATTAATAATACCATCTCAAAAGACAATGGAGAAGGAATTGAACTTAGAAAACCAAGATAAAGAACACTTAAGCACCTCCAACAAGAATCTTGAAGAGCACTTGAAAATGAAAGAAATCTTGATGAACCACCATGAAGAACCTCCGGAAATGGGAGGATGACAGAAAGAATTGAAGGATGCAAAAAGAACCAGATTGAGGCCTTCCAATGATTAAGATGAAGCTTCGGAACAAGATACTTGAGCAAAACTAGGAACTCCGTAAAAGAAAGATGACCACTTGGGAAAAGGAATTTGAAATCTAAACCACTCCGGAAGAAGGATTTAAATCACTTGAATGAACAAGAATAAGAATTATGATATGACTATCCTTCATCAAGTATAATTGATGACAAGCAACGGATTTCACACATCACTTATTCTTCTTGAAAAAGAATGAAGAGAGAGATAGAGCACAATCTTGAAGAAATCTTGCACGAGAACACCAGTTAGAATGAAGCGAATGAATGATATAGCACGAGAACGAACAGAGCATGATCCATCTAATAGAAAACTTCAACGAGCACCGGAAATAATTAGAAACTAAAGAGGACACATGAGAATGAAGAGATCAAGATTTGCCTAATAGAAACTGAACAAGGCACCCGAATAATTGAGATACAAAAGAAGGGAAAACAATTAAGAAAAATTTGCGAACGAAAGCTGAAATCTGAGAATGAAGAAATCTTCTGAAATGATGGCCTTCGGAGGATCAAGAAATGAAAACAACTCTGAAATGCACCGGATAGATATGGACGGGAATAACTCATGATCAAAACAAATGAGATGAAAACAACAAACTGAAACCATGAATCTCTAGGAGAATGAGCAATGGTTTATGAGACACTCTCCTTTGGTCTTCAAGCACAGAATGAAGACGAGAAACAACACCATGAATTACTGAGACACTCCAGAAGAATGAATAAATAAAAGGTTGAGCCAACAATGAAAAAGATTTAGAAGCGATCTTCGAGAAGGAAAATGACTGATGAAATTCATTCTTACGCATATATGAAGAGAACTTGAGGACATCTCCGGAAAGAATAGAAGAGTCAGGTATGATCCTGGGGAAAGACCTATGGGTTATGGGCCCACTCAAAAGAAACCACCGTTGAAACAATTGCTTAAAAAGAGAGATTGCACCGGTACAAATTAAGAACTTGATGATATGAGCCCTTGAAATAATTTAAAAGGAAAAGAATGAGAAAGAATGTCTTCTGAGATATCTTCAGCACTTCGGACAGAAAAGAGAGGGACGAATAAACAAGAGAAGCTTGGATAAGAATTTCCAACATGGGAGAGCGATTAGAGAATGAAAATGATATGGTGAACACCGAGAACTTGAATTGAATCCACCGGAGAAGAAAACAAAGATGAATACTAATAAATGATAACTTGAGGAGTGAGCACCTTCATAAAGAATCACCGGAGAAGAATACCAACAAGAACAAGGAATATGAGGATAGATCTTGACATTGGAACTCCTGAGAATATTTACAAAGAATCACCGGAAACAAGATAGAAGAAAAGATAGCGGAAGCATTACATGAATAGACAGACACTTGGACGAGAATTAATCATTGAAGAAAAAGGGTGGGAGGGTGGGAAAAAACAAAGAAAACTTGGAACAAATGAGACAACTCCGAAATGAAATATGAGGATTGGTCTTGCAAAAATTGAAGAGGATAGAATTATCTTGAAGAGAAGCACACCGATAGGAACAGAATTGATATGATAACTTGATTGGGCAAAAGAATTAGCAATTCCACAGAAATATGAGAACACTACTTAGCAAGATATGAAATCACCACTTGACATCGAAGCAACTTGAATTACCATATTCAAAACAAAACAAAGGATGAGGCTTACGAAACAAGCCAAAACAAATGCATACCCACTATGCACTTGTTGGAAAGATAATCCTAGGTACCTACTTGAATTCCCACCTAAGAACTTTCGAAAACTTTCTTGTTTATGCGATTCGGGTTGCAAAATCATGAACCTACCCTAGGTAATCAGCTGCAACTGCATCCACAACCTTCCACACCATAATTCACGAAATTTTGCAAACTCGTCTAATCTCGAATCCTCGAACTCACAACGATACTAAACCATGGTGGTACCCCGGACGCCTCCCTAGTACTGGGTGACTCCGACCTTATCTCACCATGATAAGTATTGAAGCAATTCCGAAAATCCTCCATCCTGAGATATCAAGGAAGCTGAATGATAAAGATGTGCCAACATTCCCTGGAGCTCAACTCCCCGGAAGAAATCAAGTCAGACAGGAGGCACCAAGACAGAACCCTGTCACATCAGCATCATATAGTTTGCAAAATACCCGCGTGATCCTAAAATTTTTTTGAGCGAGAAGAGGAGTAGAATCAAAATTCCTTAGCCGAATACCTCACCAGAGCATAGAAGAGGAGTAAAAAGAAACCTACTCTCCGATATAACTAGACTCAAAACAGTTTTTACTAGACTCGACTCAGCCAAGTTCGATCAATCAAGGGGGCTCCTAGGTCGGTACAGGCTCTAATACCAACTTGTCACGCCCAAGATGCGGTCCTATCCATATTTTGGCACGAGGGCCTCGATGGGGATAGAAGCACATCTCGATGCGTTCGCAAGAATGGATATCATTACAAGTACATGTACAGAAGAGATGAGTATATGGAATTGGCTTACAATCGCCACAAGCTACATCAGAGTCACATTAATACAATAACACACTCAAACATCATACAGAAGAGCAGGGTCCGACTACGGATGAAATCAAACGATAAAATGACATCCACCCTTGCTACCCCAGGCTGCCGCCTGGAACCCATCCAAGATTGATGAAAAGGAAGAAGCAGAAGAAGAACTCCAAATCAAATCAAGCAATGTGCTCACGTAAAATCATCGCATTACATGTACCTGCAGCTGTTGTTGTAGTAATCTGTGAGCCACAGAGACTCAGCAATCTCATTTCCATGGGTATCAAGACTATTAAAGCTTAATATGTAAGGTATGGTTAAGTGGTGAGGTTGTAGCAAGCGACTAAGAATTTGTTTGAGTGGCTAACTTACGAGTACAGAAAGTAAAGTATGGTGGTCTACGCATGACGGTTGTGAACTAGTAATGATCACTAACTGATCCTGAACAACTACTTACGTCAAACATAACCTCACCGTGTTCTCTTTCGGATAAGGACTCACGAGAAGAGACAATCAGGGTTACGCACATAGTTGGTGTATTTTATTAGAGTTTACTTCAAGTTTGCTATGACCGGGTGTTAAACAAAGTATCCAAGTTTGCCACATAACCGCAGGCACGGCTTCTCGAAAAGATTTAACCCTGCAGGGGTGCTCCAACTTATCCATCACAAATTAACCACACGCAGCGGGAATAACCTCAACCACGGATCTCGTGGTCATCCTAGGAAATTCCAAAGGAAATCCAACACCTCGAGATAGCCCGAAGAATAATTGTAATTCCTCACTCAAGATGTTCGAGAAAGGTAAAATAAATCCAGCAAGGCCGCCCGACGTGTCGACGAACCCGATAGGAGCCGCGTATCTCATTCTCAGGACACGACCAGATGAGCACAGCGTACAGTGGCCTGATAGAAATCTCCCGAGTTGCCCCGGGTTGGCCTCGCACACGACTCTAGTTTGGACCAACACTCATGAGGAGCACTGGCCTGGGTTGTTGATTAATTATCCACGGGGTCCGGAAAATCCCCTATGCAAGTTCATTAATTATTAGGCAAATGTAGTACCAATGTTGGGCCTTGCCATACAAGCTTTATTCTAACCCGAAAATCAAGGGGGTCCCCATAACAACTCCAAGCATGTTAGGATCGCTCGATTATGGAACATAACACCGGTTCACAAGTAACTAGAGGTGGCAAGAGTGGAACAAAACACCAAGCAAAAGGCCAAGCCTTCCACCTTAACCAAGTATATATGTGCATTAAATTAAATAGCAGCAATATTGGTATATAACAAATAAAATCCATGTTGACACATGGAAGCAATGCACCTGTAGCTAGCAACGCTATAAGAAGGGCTGAGAAAGCGGTAACATAGCCAAACAATGTTTTGCTGGGATGTGGAAGGGTTAGAGGCTTATCATGGCAATGTTAGGAGGCTTATCAAACAAGTGGTAGGTAGCGAGACATAACGATAAAAGACGAGACAACTAGCATGGCAATGATAGTAATGGTATCCAGGGAAATGTGTCATCTTGCCTGAGATCCCGCTCGGAAGAAGAATGAATCCATGAAGAAGACGAGCCAACGTAGTCGAACGAATCCTCACACTCTGAACGCTTTCAGAACTCTATCGAGAAGAAGCAATCCGAATGAAACAATCAACACAAGATACAACACAACATATGCATGACACGATGCACAACCAATATGATGCATGTCCGGTTTAATATGCAATGTATGGCAATTCACAACAACCAAATACTACACATTAAGTGAAGCTAAATATGCAACGAGTTGCATATTGACGAAACTCCACGTTCGAAATATTTAGTTCACTCCCGTTAGGTACATGACAATATTAAATGTTGTTAAACATGGCAAGAGGTTAAGCATGAGTAAACTATACTATCTAGGCATTTTAAATGAGGCCAGAAACAACTTATAGCATCTCCGAAACGTTCTCATAAGCATAATATAAATTTGGTCCAGATCTGATCTAAACATATTTTATGTTTGTTAAACAACATAATAAATCATACCATGTTACTCTACACGTCATTCTAGTCGATTTACATATATAGAACATCTCAAATGAGGCTACGGTCTAAAAGATATGAGCAACACAAGACACACATGACATGAATGCAAATGCATGCGGAAAACAATCACAAACACTTCAAATCATGAGTGCAACATTTTATTAAGAAACTACAAGAGATTCTAAGCAAGTTTCATATATGGAATATCCAAAACGGAGCTACGGTTCAACCACAATCATCAAGACAAGTTTTAGTTGAAATCTGGCAAAAACAGCAAGATATCATTTTGAACATATGAAAATAACAAGTTTCAGTATTCCAAAATGCACAAACTAATCATGGGGAAATAGAATACAACATCCACTTCATTTCATATTCACAAATCATAACCAAAACATGCATGGATCACTAGGTAGGAAGCTCACAAGAAGGCTACTTGAAAACAGTTTCAGACTTGGTGAAAATAGCAGTTTTTGACAGTGCAGTTTTTATCATGGAGGTATATTGACAGAAGTAAATCTATATGCTACAAATCATATTATGGAATGAAACTGAACAGCAAGCTAGAGGGCAATATCACCTACAAATAACTCCATTACACCTACCACAAAAGAGTTCTAGATCACTAGCAAATCACATGGCAAGACAGCAACAAAATATAACAGATTCCAGACTTAGAAATATTTTGGACCCTCAAAATATCAGATTTTTATAGCAAGATGACAACAAGGAAACAACACCTAAACATGCATTTCTATGACAAGCAAAATGTCCATGGGCTAGGACACATATCAAAGAGCAACTTACATGTTGAAAATTAATTCAAATCATGCCCGGATTACTTCCTACAAAAATGACAAAAGGGCATCACGGCATAAATGACGCGCACACAAAATGCTCAAATGACAAAACTAAATGTGCCGATAAATCATATGGATTTTTCTACCCCGGAAACATATATAATATGCTTAGGTTCTTGTGGAAAATCAATCACGATTAAATATGCGGAATTAGGCCTATTCGCGGTATAGAAAAAACGACAATGCAAAATTAAATGCGACCACAATCCAACATTTTTTTCATGCATGGAAGTGCGCTGCGAATGAGATGAACATTTTTAATTTGAGATTTTTTAATCTCGATGCACGATTAATTAATTATGAAAATGCAATTAATGCAAATATGCAAAATGACATGTTAAAAAATTTTAGGCACGGATGCAAATTGCATATTATTAAACCACATTTAATTCTAAGCACTTTACATGTTAAGATTATTCTGAAACGGTGCACGGTTAATTTACTATATGGTTTAGAACCGCAAAATAAATATAAAAAACAAAACAAAAGGGGGCTAGCTCACCAGGCCACTTGGGCCAGATCTGTGGAGAGGGAGGCGGCTGGGTCGCGCTGGGCCACGCAGGCACTGGCTGGGCCTGGCCCATTCAGCTGCGCTGCGGGTCAACGCGGGTCGCGGGAGCGCTCGACCTCGCCCGCGCGGAGGCAGGCAGCGGCGGTGGCGGAGCAAGGGCCGACGGCGAGCTGCAGGAAAGGAGAGGGAGAGGCTAGCCGGCGAGGCTCCATGGCACGACGGCGAGCTGCGGGAAGGAGAGGGAGAGGTTAGCTGGCGAGGGGAGAGGAGGAGAGACGAAGGAGAGGAAGAGGGAAGAGGGAGAGGGGGCCGGCGGTCCGGCTGGGTTCCGGCGATGGCGGCTGCTCCGGCGGGGCCGGTGGCGGAGGAGATCGGGAGGAGCTCGGGACCTCCATGGATGGAGCTCGGGGAAGAACTCTAGAACGCGATTCGGGCCCGGATGGGCTCGGGCGGGCTGGAGGCTGGAGATGGGAGAAGGTGGGGGGCTGGCTAGGGTTTGCATGCGAAACGAGGAGAGCTAGGGCTATATATAGGCTAGGGGCTAGGGTTAGCTGGCGCTGTCCGTTTCCGGACTGTCGGGTGTCGACTCGACATCCGGAAGCGGAGGGTTGGGGCTACGGTGGCTGTGCAGAGGGGCTAGGAGGGGAAGAGAGGGAAGCGCAACCCGTGACACGAAGGTTTAAAAACACTGACGCGTCCGATAATAAAACGATGACCTTACTGCTATGACTGTCCGATTAGGCATCAAATGAACTCAAAACGCGACGAAAATCGACGGGCGGTCTACCTAAGCTATAACAAGACCGCACGACAAGTTTCAACTCGATCCAAGAATATTTTTGCGCGCGCTTAAAATGGTTTTATTAAAATGATGCCGCGGGCGCGTGCGTGTGTGGTTGGTCTCAATGGCAACGGCAAGAATGGAGAGAACCGGCAACTACGAACGGATGCAAGCTTTCGAATACGAGTGACGATGCAATGCAGATGATGCAATTTATGCAATGATGAATGCGACAACCAGACGAACGCATGACGAGAACGGAAATAAAAGGGGAATCTTCTGGAATCTTCTGGAACGTCGGTCCCGAATGTCACAATCTTGCTTGACAAGAGCCGAGCTATAAGTGACATGAGATATGTAGATTGGAAGTACATCAAGGAGAATGAAGACTACTTCCTGAATGTGCAAGATAACTTTCACTGCATTGGCCTAGATGAGTTTGTTGGCAAGGAGTTCACAACCTGGGATGATGAGATGATCATGCAATTCTACTCCACAACACATTTCTATGAAGATGGTAGAATTGTACAAATGACTGAAGGTGCCAGATATGTGTGCACTGTTGAGGAGTGGGCAGCCATCTTAGGAGTTCCAGAGGTGGAAGATGGAGATATCTGCGTGTACTCTAAGCCCAAGGCAAGCTATAACCAGGTGAAGAACATGTACAATGAGATCCTTGCTGCACACCTGAAGTCTCATAAGCTAGGATCAATCTATTTCCTCCAGGCAGGTCTTCCCACTATCAACACCATTCCGAGGCATACCCTGATGCCTAAGTCAGGAGATGAGGAGATGATCCGAGGCTAGTCCATAAATATGATGCTTCTTATAGACCAGCATACGAGATTTTGAGTGATGGATCTGATTGTGGAGACTATGAACAAGGTTGTTGGTGATCAGAAGCGCTCGTGTTGCTATGCACCATATATCCAGATGCTTAACAACTCCAAGTTGGAGAAGCATATCTTTGCGCTTGATCAACCACATTTTCCACTCTTGCTGGATCTCAAAGACAACGTTGTGGTGATGGACCCAAATCATCCCACACCAGCTCCAGCACAGACACATACTGAGGCATCAAGAGACACTAGTGCTCAACCGCCCATGACTAGGAGTGAGAAAATGGATCTTCTTGTTAGTTCCATGCTCAATATGTAGAAAGACATTTCCAACATCCTGAAGAACCAAGAGAGCCTCTTGAGGATTGTTGACAACAAGTTTCATACTCTCAACAACTAGGTGGATGCACTCACAGTGACAGTGAATGAGCTCAAGCAGGAGGTTGATGTTGTGCCTATCCCACACTCCACTGATTATGATGATGATGAGGATGTTGGGGAACGTCACATGGGAAACAAAAAATTTCCTACGTTCACGCAAGACCTATCCATGGTGATGAGAATCTATGAGAGGGAGAGTGGATCTACATACCCTTGTAGATTGCTAAGCGGGAAGCGTTAAGAAACACGGTTGGTGTAGTTGAACGTCTTCGCGATCCAAATCACCGAACGTCTCGCGATCCAATCACGATCTGTCCCGATCAAGCACCGAACGGACAACACCTCCGCGTTCAGCACACGTACAGCTTGATGACGATCTCTGCCTTCTTGATCCAGCAAGAGGGAGCGAAGAGGTAGAAGAGTTCTCCGGCAGCGTGACGGCGCTCCGGCGATGGTGGTGGAGCTATTCCGGCAGGGCTTCGCCTAAGCACTGCAGAAATCCGATCAAGAGGAGAAACTATGCACTGGAGGAACGGGTAGCACGTGGCTGAAAATCTAGTGCAAAACCCTAAAACCACTAGTATATATAGGAGGGAGGGAGGAGAGGCCTTGGCGCAAGGGCCAAGCCTCCTTTGTTCGGCCGAAGTGGGGAGGAGAGGAGGACTCCTCCAATCCTAGTAGGACTAGGATTCCTCCACTTTTTGCCTTTTTTCCACTTTTCCCTTTGGGATTTTCTTTCCCTAGCTGCATGGGCCTTGTGTGGGACTTCCACCAGCCCACTAAGGGTTGGTATTCACTCTCCCACAGCCCATGAAGCCTCTTGGGTCGAAATACCCCTCCCGGTGGTCTTCCGGTACACTACCGGCACTCCCGGTACACTACCGATGAGCCCGAAACTTTTCCGGCGACCTAAACAGGACTTCCTATATATGAATGTTTACCTCCGGACCATTCTGGAGCTCCTCATGATGTCCGGGATCTCATCCAGGACTCCGAACAACCTTTGGTCACCACCATGCATAACTCTATACTACCAAAACGTCACCAAACCTTAAGTGTGCAGACCCTACGGGTTTGAGAACTATGTAGACATGACCGAGACACCTCTACGGTCAATAACCAATAGCGGGACCTGGATGCCCATATTGGTTCCTACATATTCTACGAAGATCTTTATTGGTCGAACCTCTATGTCAAGGATTTAGTTAATCCCGTATGATGTTCCCTTTGTTCTTCGGTATGTTACTTGCCCGAGATTCGATCATCGATATCTCCATACCTAGTTCAACCTCATTACCGACAAGTCTCTTTACTCGTTCCTTAATACAAGATCCCATGACTAACACTTAGTCACATTGCTTGCAAGGCTTATTGTGATGTTGTATTACCGAGTGGGCCCTGAGATACCTCTCCATCACACGGAGTAACAAATCCCAGTCTTGATCCATGCCAACCCAACAGACACCCTCAGAGATACCTGTAGAGCACCTTTATAGTCACCCAGTTACGTTGTGACGTTTGATACACACAAGGCACTCTTCTGGTGTCCGTGAGTTGCAGGATCTCATGGTCATAGAAACATATACTTGACATGCAGAAAACAGTAGCAATAAACTGACATGATCATATGCTATGTTTGTAGTTTGGGTCTTTTCCATCACATCATTCTCCTAATGATGTGATCCCGTTATCAAATGACATCACATGTCAATGGATAGGAAACCTTGACCATCTTTGACCAATGAGCTAGTGCACTAGAGGCATACTAGGGACAAAGTGTTGTCTATTTACCCACACATGTAATGTGTTTCCAATCAATACAATTATAGCATGGATAATAAACGATTATCATGAACAAGGAAATATAATAATAAAAAATTTATTTATTGGCTCTAGGGAATATTTCCAACAGTCTCCCACTTGCACTAGAGTTAATAATCTAGTTCACGTCACTATGTGATTTACATTGTAATGAATCGAACACCCATGCAGTTTTGGTGTTGATCATGTTTAGCCCTTGGAAGAGGTTTAGTCAACGGGTCTACAACATTCAGATCCATGTGCACTTTGCAAATATTTATGTCCTTTTCCTCGATGTAATCGCGGATGGAGTTGAAGCGTTACTTTATGTGTCTGGTCCTCTTGTGAAAACTTGGTTCCTTGGCCAGAGCAATGGCACTAATGTTGTCACAAAACAAGTTCATTGGATTCAGTGCACTGGGCACTACTCCAAAATCTGTCATAAACTGCTTCATCCAGACACCTTCCTTCGCTGCCTCCGAGGCTGCGATGTACTCCGCTTCGCATGTAGAATCGGCTACCACGCTTTGCTTGGAATTGCACCAGCTCACTGCTCCCCCGTTGAGAATAAATACATATCCAGTTTGTGACTTAGAGTCATCTAGATCAGTGTCAAAGCTTGCATTGACGTAACCATTCATGACGAGCTCTTCATCACCTCTATAAACGAGAAACATTTCCTTAGTCCTTTTCAGGTACTTAAGGATATTCTTGACCGCTGCCCACTGCTCCATTCCAGGATCACTTTGAAACCTTCCGGCCATGCTTATGGCAAGGCTGACATCGGGTCTTGTGCACAACATTACATACATGACAGAGTCTATGGCTGAAGCATAGGGGATGACACTCATCTTTTCTCTATCTTCTGCAGTCATTGGGCATTGAGTCTTACTCAACTTCACACCTTGTAACACAGGCAAGAACCCCTTCTTGGACTGGTCCATTTTGAACTTCTTCAAAACTTTATCAAGGTATGTGCTCTATGAAAGTGCTATTAAGCATCTCGATCTATCTCTATAGATCTTAATGCCTAATATGAAAGCAGCTTCTCCTAGGTCCTTCATTGAAAAACTCTTGTTCAAATATTCCTTCATGCTTTCCAGCATTTCTATATTGTTTCCAATCAGCAATATGTCATCCACATATAATATTAGAAACGTTATAGATCTCCCACTCACTTTCTTGTAAATACAAGCTTCTCCATAAACTTGTATAAACTCAAACGCTTTGATCACCTCATCAAAACGCTTATTCCAACTCCGAGATGCTTGCACCATCCCATAAATGGATCGCTGGAGTTTGCAAACTTTGTCAGCATTCTCTAGATCGACAAAACCTTCTGGTTGCATCATAGACAACTCTTCCTCAAGGAAACCGTTAAGGAACGCTGTTTTGACATCCATCTGCCAAATTTCATAGTCAAAATAAGCAGCTATTGCCAACATGATTCTGACAGACTTAAGCATCGCTACGGGTGAGAAGGTCTCATTGTAGTCAACTCCTTGAACTTGTGAAAAACCCTTTGCCACAAGTCAAGCTTTATAGACGGTGACATTACCGTCCGCGTCTGTCTTCTTCTTAAAGATCCATTTGTTTTGAATGGCCTTTCGCCCTTCAGGTAATACTTCGAAAGTCCATACTTTGTTTTCATACATGGATCCCATCTCGGATTTCATGGCCTCTAACCATTTCTCGGAATTCGGGCCCATCACCGCTCCTCCATAGCTCGTAGGTTCATTGTTGTCCAACAACATGACCTCCAAGACAGGGTTGTCGTACCACTTAGGAATGGTACGCGGCCTTATCGACCTACGAGGTTCAATAGCAGCTTGATCCGAAGCTTCATGATAATCATCATTAACATCGTCTTCAACCGTTGTAGGTTCCACAGAAACATCTTTCTGCGCTGCGCTACTTTTTGGTTGAAGTAAAGGCTCAATAACCTCATCAAGCTCTATTTTCCTCCCACTCAATTCTTTCGAGAGAAACTCTTTCTCAAGAAATGTTCCATTCTTAGCGACAAATGCTTTGCCTTCGGATCTAAGATAGAAGGTGTACTAGACTATCTCTTTCGGGTATCCTATGAAGACACATTTCTCCACTTTGGGTTCTAGCTTTTCAGGCTGAAGCTTTTTGACATAAGCATCACATCCCCAAACTTTAAGAAACGACAACTTTGGCCTCTTGCCAAACCATAGCTCATATGGCGTCATCTCAACGGATTTTTATGGTGCCCTATTTAAAGTGAATGCAGCTGTCTCTAATGCATAACCCCAAAACGATAATGGCAAATCAGCAAGAGACATCATAGAACGCACCATATCTAATAAGGTTCGATTACGACGTTCGGACACACCATTATGCTGTGGTGTTCCAGGTGGTGTCAACTGTGAAACAATTCCACACTGTCTTAAGTGACTAGCAAACTCATAACTCAGATATTCACCTCCTCGATCAGATTGCAGTAATTTAATCTTCTTGTCATGATGATTCTCAACTTCACTCTGAAATTGCTTGAAATTTTCAAACGTTTCAGACTTGTGTTTCATTAAGTAAATATACCCATATCTACTTAAGTCATCAGTGAAGGTGAGAAAATAATGATATCCACCACGTGCTGTAACATTCCATATCTACTTAAGTCATCAGTATGTATGATTTCCAATAAGTCACTTGCCCATTCCATTGTTCCAGAGAACGGCGTTTTAGTCATCTTGCCCATGAGGCATGGTTCACATGTGTCAAGTGATTCAAAATCAAGTGACTCCAAAAGTCCATCAACATGGAGCTTCCTCATGTGTTTTACACCAATATGACCTAAACGGTAGTGCCACAAGAAAGTGGTACTATCATTATCAACTCTACATCTTTTGCCATAAATGTTATGAACATGTGTATCATCACTATCAAGATTCAATATGAATAAACCCCTCACATTGGGTGCATGACCATAAAAGATATTGCTCATATAAGTAGAACAACCTTTATTCTCTGATTTAAATGAGTAACTGTCTCACAATAAACAAGATCCAGATATAATGTTCATGCTTAACGGAGGCACTAAATAACAATTATTCAGGTTCATCACTAATCCCGATGGCAATCGAAGAGAGAGCATGCCGACGGCGATCACATCAACCTTGGAACCATTTCCCACGTGCATTGTCACTTCATCCTTTGCCAGCCTTCGTCTATTCCGTAGTTCTTGTTTTGAGTTGCAAATGTGAGCAACCAAACCGGTATCAAATACCCAGGCACTACAATGAGAGCTAGTAAGGTACAAATCAATAACATGTATATCATATATATACCATGTTTGTCATTGGCTGCCTTCTTGTCAGCTAGGTACTTGGGGCAGTTCCGCTTCGAGTGACCAATTCCCTTGCAATGAAAGCACTCAGTTTCTGGCTTGGGTCCATGCTTGGGCTTCTTTACAGGAGTAGCAACTGCTTTTTCCATCCTTCTTGGTTTTACCCTTCTTGCCCTTGTGCTTGACATTCTTCTTGAAACTGGTGGTTTTATTGACCATCAACACTTGATGTTCTTTCTGGATTTTAGACTCAGCGACTTTTAGCATCGCAAACAGCTCGGCGACTGACTTGTTCATCCCGTGCATGTTATAGTTCATCACAAAGCTCTTGTAACTAGGTGGCAGTGATTGAAGAACTCTCTCAGTGATCGCCTCTGGCGGAAGGGCAATTCCAAACTCTGCTAGACGAGTCGAATACCCAGACATTCTGAGTATATGTTCACTGATAGACCCGTTCTCCTCCATCTTGCAAGCATAGAACTTATTGGAGGCCTCATACCTCTCGATCCGAGCATTCTTCTAAAAGATAAACTTCAACTCTTGGAACATCTCATATGCTCCATGACATTCAAAACGTCTTTGAAGTCCAGGTTCTAAGCTATACAATATTGCACACTGAACTATTGAGTAATCTCCAGAACGTGCCTCCCAAGCGTTCTTAACGTCTTCGAAAGACATGTCTTCTGGTTGGTCACCAAGTGGTGCATCAAGGACATATGTTTTGTGGAAAGCCATGAGGATAATCCTCAGATTACGGGCCCAGTCAACAAAGTTACTTACATCATCTTTCAACTTAGCTTTCTCTAGGAACGCATTAAAATTCAAGGGTGCTACTACGTGAGCCATTGATCTACAAAATAAATATGCAAAGGTTACTTAGACTATTGTTCAGGATAATGAGTTTAGTTAATCAAATTACTAAATCTCCCACTCAAATTGACATCCCTCAGGTCATCTAAGTGTCACATGATCCAAATTCACCAACTCAAGTCCGATCATCACGTGAGTTGAGGTGGTTTCAATGGTGAACATCATCATGTTGAGCATATCTACTATATGACTCATGTTCAACCTTTAGGTCTCTTGTGTTCCGAGGCCATGTCTGTACATGCTAGGCTCATCAAGTTTAACCCGAGTGTTCTGCATGTGCAACACTGGCTTGCACCCGTTGTATGTGAACGTAGAGTCTACCACACCCGATCATCACGTGGTGTCTCGACACGACGAACTTTCGCAACGGTGCACACTCGGGGAGAACACAATTCATCTTGAAATTAAAGTGAGGGATCACCTTATAATGCTACCATAGTTTCTAGCATTATAAGGTGATCCCTCACTAAAATTTCAAGATAAAATTGTGTTCTCCCCGAGTGTGCACCGTTGCGAAAGTTCGTCGTGTCGAGACACCCCGTGATGATCGGGTGTGATAGACTCTATGTTCACATGCAACGGGTGCAAGCCAGTGTTGCACGTGCAGAACACTCGGGTTAAACTTGACGTGCCTAGCATGTACAGACATGGCCTCGCAACACAAGAGACCGAAAGGTCGAACATGAGTCATATAGTAGATATGATCAACATGGTGATGTTCACCATTGAAACCACCTCAACTCACGTGATGATCGGACTTGAGTTGGTGAATTTGGATCATGTATCACTCGAATGACCGGAGGGATGTTTATTTGAGTGGGAGTTCTTAAGTAATATGATTAATTGTGTTCTCCCCGAGTGTGCACCATTGCGACAGTTCGTCATGTCGAGACACCACGTGATGATCCGGTGTGATAGACTCTACGTTCACATACAACGGGTGCAAGCCATTGTTGCACGTGCAGAACACTCGGGTTAAACTTGACGAGCCTAGCATGTATAGACATGGCCTCGGAACACAAGAGACCGAAAGGTCGAACATGGGTCATATAGTAGATATGATCAACATGATGATGTTCACCATTGAAACCACCTCAACTCACGTGATGATCGGACTTGAGTTGGTGAATTTGGATCATGTATCACTCGAATGACCGGAGGGATGTTTATTTGAGTGGGAGTTCTTAAGTAATATGATTAATTGAACTCATTATCATGAACACTGTAGCTCCCTTAAATTTTATATGTTCCTAGAGAAATAGAGTTGAAAGATGATGGTAGCAATATTGTGGATTGGGTCCATGATCTAAGGATTGTCCTCTTTGCTACAAAGAAGGCTTATGTCCTTAATGCACCGCTCGGTGCGCCACCCCCTCTAGTGTCGTCTGTAGATGTTATGAACATCTGACAGGCACATTCCAATGACTACTTGATAGTTTAGTGCGTCATGCATTACGGCTTAGAATTGAGGCTCCAAAATGTTTTGAACGTCACGGAACATATGAGATGTTCTAAGAGCTGAAATTGGGATCTCAGGCTCGTGCCCATGTTGTGAGATATGAGATCTCCAACAAGATTCTTTGCCTGCAAGATGAAGGAGAATAGCTCAATCGTTGAGCATGTGCTCAGATTGTCTAGGTGCTACAATCGCTTGAGTCGAGTGGGAGTTGATCTTCTAGATAAGACATTGATCGATATAGTTCTCCAAGTCACTGTTAGTAAGCTACTAGAACTTCGTGATGAACTGTAGTTATGCCAGGGATAGAAATGATGATCCCTGAGCTATTCGTGATATTTAATACCGCAAAGGTAGATATCAAGAAGGAGCATCAAGTGTTGATGTTTAGTAAAACCACTAGTTTCGAAAGGGGAAAGGGTAAGGAGGGAAACTTCATGGATGGCAAGTCAGTTGCTGCTCCAGTGAAGCAACCCAAAGTTGAACCCAAAGCCGAGACTAAGTGCTTCTATTATGAGGAGATCCATCGCTGAAGTGGAACAACCCTAGATACTTGGTAAATAAGAAGGCTGGCAACATCGACAGAAGTATATTTGATATACGTGTTATTGATATGTACATTGCTAGTACTCCTAGTAGCACCTGGGTATTGGATACTGGTTCAGTTGCTAAATGTTAGTAAGTCGAAATAAAAGCTATGGAATAAATAGAGACTAGCTAAGTGTGAGGTGACGATGTGTGTTGGAAATATTTCCAAGGTTGATGTGATCAACATTGCACGCTCTCTCTACCTTCGGGATTAGTGACAAACCTAAATAAATATTATTTGGTGTTTGCATTAAGCATGAACATGCTTAGATCGTGTTTATTGCAATACGGTTATTCATTTAAGTGAGAGAATAATGGTTATTCTGTTTACATGAATAATACCTTCAATGGTCATGCACCCAATGAGAATGGTTTGTTGAATCTTGATCGTAGTAATACACATGTTCATAACATTGATGCCAAAAGATGCGAAGTTAATAATGATAATACCACATACATGTGGCACTGCCGCTAAATGTCATAAATCGCATGAAGACACTCCATGCTGATGGATCTTTGGACTCATTCGGTTTCGCATCGGTTAGTACATGCGGACCATGCCTCTTGGGCAAGATGACTAAAGACCCTGTTTTCAGTATGATGGAGCGGGCTAGTAACTGATTGGAAATAATACATGTTGATGTATGCGATCCAATGAGTGTTATAGCATGAAGTGGATATCGTTATTTTTCTTACCTTCACTAATGATTTAAGTATATCTGAGTATATTTGCTTAATGAAATACAAGTCTGAAACGTTTGAAAAGTTGAAACAAATTCAGAGTGAAGTTTAAAATCATCATGACAAGAAGATAAAAATGTCTACAATATGATCGTGGAGGTGAATATCCGAGTTACGAGTTTGACATACAACTTTAGACAATCTGAAAGTTGTTTCACAACACACGCCACCTAGAACACCATAGTGTGATGGTGTGTTCGAACGTCATAGTCGTGCTCTATTGGATATGGTGCGTACTATGATGTCTCCTATCTTTTTTCCACTATCGTTTTGGGGTTATGCATTAGAGAGAACTACATTCACTTTAAATAGGGCACCATCTAAATCCGTTGAGATGACACCGTATGAACTATGGTTTGATAGAAACCTAAGCTGTCATTTCTTAATGTTTGGGGCTGTGATGCTCATGTGAAAAAAGGTTTTGACCTAATGATCTCGAACCCAAAACGAACAAATGCAAATTCATGGAATACCCTAAGAACAGTTGGGTATTCCTTCCATCTCACATCCGAGCACAAAGTGTTTGTTGCTAAAACGGGTCCTTCCTCGAGAAAGAGTTTCTCTCGAAAGAATTGACTGGGAGGAAGATGGAAGTTGATAAGGTTGTTGAACCTTTGTTTCAACCAGAGGGTAGCGCAACGTAGAAAGATGTTTTTGTGGAGCCTACATTAGTTGAAGAGGAAGTTAATGATGATGATCATGAAGCTCCGGATCAAGTTACTATCAAACCACATAGGTCTACAAGGACGTGTACTACTCCTCTGTGGTACGACAACCCTGTCTTAGAGGTCATGTTGTTGGACAACGATGAACCTACGAGCTATGGAGAAGCGATGATGGCCCGGATTCCGACAAATGGTTAGAGGCCATGAAATCTAAGAAAGGATCCATATATGAAAACCAAGTATAGACTTTGGTAGACTTGCTCATTGGACGGCAGGTCGTTGAGTACAAATGGACCTTTAAGATGAAGACATATGTTGATGGTAAATGTCAGCATTTATAAAGCTCGACTTATCGCAAAGAAGTTTCCAACAAGTTCAAGGAGTTGACTACGATGAGACTTTCTCACTCGTAGCGATGCTAAAGTCTGTTGGAATAATGTTAGCAGTTGTTGCGTTTTTACAATTATGAAATCTGGCAGATGGATGTCAAAACATCGTTTCCTTAAGGAAAGATTGTATGATATACAACTAGAAGGTTTTGTCAGTCCTAAGGATGCTAAAATGTGTGCAAGGTCCAGTGATCCTTCTATGGACTGGAGCAAGCATCTCAGAGTTGGAATATACGCTTTGATGAGGTGATCAAAGTTTTTGAGTCTATACAAAGTTTATGAGAAACTTGTATTTACAATAAAGTGAGTGGGAGCACTATAGAATTTCTGATAAGTATATGTGGTTGACATATTGTTGATCAGAAATGATGTAGAACTTTTGGAAAGCATAAAGGGTTGTTTGAAAAGAGTTTTTGAAAGGAAGACCTAGATAAATCTACCTAATTGTTGGGCATCAAGACCTATAGTGATAGATCAAGATGCCTGATGAGACATGAGTACATACCTTGACAAGATTTTGAAAGAGCTCAAAATGGATCAGTCAAAGAAAGAGTTCTTGCCTGATTTGTAAGGTGTGAAGTTGAGTGAGACTCAAAGCTCCACCACGGCAGAAGAAAGAGAAAGGATGAAGGTTGTCCCCTATGACTTATTCATAGGCTCTGTATAGTATGCCATCTTGTGTACCGCACCTGGTGTGTGCCTTGCCATGAGTCCTTCAATGGGTACAAAAGTGATCCAGGAGTGGATCACTGGACAGCGGTCAAAATTATCCTTAGTAATTATAGGACTAAGGAGACGTTTCTCGATTATGGAGGTGATAAAGAGTTTGTCGTAAAGAGTTACGTCGATGGTAGATTTAACACCAATCCTAATGACTCTTAGTAGCAATCTGGATACGTATAGTGGAGCAGCCATTTGGAATAGTTCCAAGTCTAGTGTGGTAGCAATATTTGAAGTATGACATAGAGATTTGCAAAGTACACACGAATCTGAATATCACAGACCCATTGACTAATAGACCTCTCTCACATGCAAAGCATGATCGAGCCCCAGAACTCATTGGGTGTTAGATTCATAACAATGCGAATCACATGGTGATGTGAACTAGATTATTGACTCTAGTGCAAGTGGGAGACTATTGGAAATATGCCCTAGAGGCAATAATAAATTAGTTATTATCATATTTCCTTGTTCATGATAATCGTTTATTATCCATGCTAGAATTGTATTGATCGGAAACTCAGATACATGTGTGGATACATAGACAACACCATGTCCCTAGTATGCCTCTGATGGACTAGCTCATTGATCAAAGATGGTTAAGGTTTCCTAGCCATGGACATGAGATGTCATTTGATAATAAGATCACATCATTAAGGGAATGATGTGATGGACAAGACCCAAACTATAAACGTAGCATATGACCGTGTCAGTTTATTGCTATAGTTTTCTGCATGTTAAGTATCTGTTCCTATGACCATGAGATCATGCAACTCACTGAGACCGGAGGAGTACCTTGTGTGTATCAAACGTCGCAACGTAACTAGGTGACTATAAATGTGCTCTACAGGTATCTCCGAGGGTGTCTATTGGGTTGGCATGGATCAAGACTAGGATTTGTTACTCCGTGTGATGGAGAGGTATCTCAGGGCCCACTCGGTAATACAACATCACAACAAGCCTTGCAAGCAATGTGACTAAAGTGTTATCCACGGGATCTTTTATTACGTAACGAGTAAAGAGACCTGCCGGTAACAAGATTGAACTAGGTATGGAGATGCCGACGATCGAATCTTGGGCAAGTAACATACTAAAGAACAAAGGGATCAACATACGAGATTAACTGAATCCTTGACATAGAGGTTAAACCGATAAAGATCTTCGTAGAATATGTAGGAACCAATATGGGCATCCAGGTCCCGCTATTGGTTATTGACCGTAGAGGTGTCTCGGTCATGTCTACATAGTTCTCGAACCCGTAGGGTCTGTAGACTTAAGGTTCGATGACATTTTGGTAGTATAGAGTTATGTATGGTGGTAACGGAAGGTTGTTTGAAGTCCCGGATGAGATCCCGTACATCACGAGGAGCTCCAAAATGGTCCGGCGGTAAAGATTGATATATAGGAAGTTCTGTTTTGGTCAGCGGAAAATTTTCGAGCTCATCGGTAGTGTATCGAGAGTGCCGGGAGGGTACTGGGGGACCATCGGGAGAGGTCTCTCGACCCAATATGCTACATAGCCTATGGGAGGAGCTAAACCAGCCCCTGGTGGGCTGGCCGAAGCCTCCCCTAAGGGCCCATGCGGCTGGAGTGGTTTGAGAGGGAAAAAACTCAAGGTGGAAAGAGTTTCCAAGTGGGAAGGAGGAGTCCTAATCCTACTAGGATTGTAGGAGAACTCCTCTTCTCCTCCTTGCGCCAAGGCCAAGGGCTGGCCCCTTGTGCACCAAGACTCCTCCCTCCCTCCTCCTATATATACTAGAGGTTTTGAGGGTTTTGAGACATAGAAATCAGCCACGTGCTACCCTCTCCTCTAGATCGTTTCAGTGGTGCTTAGGTGAAGCCCTGCTAGAATTGTTCCACCACCATCACCGCCACGCCGTCGCGCTACCGGAGAACTCATCTACCTCTCCACTCCCTCTTGCTGGATCAAGAAGGCAGATATCGTCATCGAGCTGTACGTGTGCTGAATGTGGAGGTGCCGTCTGTTCGGTGCTAGATCGGAAAAACCTTGATCAAGATCACGAGACGATTCGTGATTGGATCTCAGGACATATCGTGATGGGATCACGGGACGGATCATCATTGGGTCCTGATGGGATCGCGGGACGCTAGGAGATTTGGATCGCGAAGACGTTCGACTACATCAACCGTGTTTCTCAATGCTCCCCGCTTAGCGATCTACAAGGGTATGTTGATCCACTCTCCGTCTCATAGATGCTCATCACCATGGATAGATCTTTCGTGTGCGTAGGACATTTTTTGTTTCCCATGCAACATTCCCCAACATATGCTACATCACCTCAGCTGTCAGGATCAGCGAAGTCATGTTGTAGATTGCTATGGCAATGAGGACCGCTTTCACTAGAACCGTCTGCCCAGGGGCAGCCATGAGATATCCAATCCAAGGAGTGAGCCTATGTGCAATTTTTTCATCTAGAGGCATGACGTGTACAACCTTGAGTCTCTTCATCGAAAGTGGCAGCCCCAAGTACGTCATGGGAAAAATTGTGAGCATGGCTGGGAAGTGAAGCAGGATATCAAGGAGATCAAGACCAGCACAACGGATTGGAGCCACCAGACTTTTTTTGCACTTGTTGACTAGACCTGTGACCTCTCCAAAGTCTGCAAGGGTGGAGAAAAAATTGGAAAGGTCCTCCTTGATGGGTTTGACAAAAACAACTGCATCGTCAACATACAAGGAGGCATGAAGAGTTGTGGCGTTTCTTCTGATCGGATGGAGTTTGCCTTAGGTCGTGGCCATATTGAGAATGTGGTGCAGGGGGTCAATGGAAAGAACAAAAGGAAGTGGGGATAGGGGGTCTCCTTGTCGAAACACTTTCCCATGTCGAATGGGGTCTCGAACTGTGCCATTGAGCAACACTCTCGAGGTAGCCGAAGTGAGAAGTATTGAGGCCCAACCTCTGAAGCGTGTAGGAAAGCCAAGGTGCTATAAGAGATCCATTAAGTAGTCCCATCTTACGGAGTCAAAGGCCTTCTTGATATCAAGTTTGAAAAGCAGCATAGGGGTCTTGTTTCGGTGAAGCCTTCTAGCGAGATTGCGGACGTAGGTGAAGTTATCATGGATGCTTCGTGTCTTGATGAAAGCACTTTGGGACGGCAAAACAAGGTCATTCATGTGGGTGGCGAGGCGAGACGCCATCATCTTAGCAAAGAGCTTGGCCATGGAATGAATTAGACTTATCAGTCTAAAGTCTGAAATATCCTCGGTGGCATCCTTCTTGCGTATTAAAGTGATGTTGCTGGAGTTGAGCCAATGTAAATTGACGGCATGGAGGTTAGATAAATGGTGGATAGCACCATGACATCGACCTTGATAATATTCCAAGACATCTTGAAGAAGCACCTGTGAACCCATCCCGACCCGGTGCCTTATCGCTTGGCTAGTCAAGAATTGATTTTCTAGCTTCCTCCATAGTGAACGGTGCTCCAAGTTCACTCAGATCACAAGCAGACGTAGGGATACAGTCCCGGTTAAAGTCTTTGTGTCATTTGGGTCCTTTCTTGAGAACAGAGGAGAAGTGACGGTGAATGATATCCTTCGTGTGGCTATGATCGGTCACCCAACCCACATCGTGCTTGAGTTAGTGAATAAAGTTTTTCCTCCGTTGACAGTTGATTCTAAGTTGGAAGAAACTAGTGTTTGCGTATCCCTCTTTAACGTTGGTTATCCGGTGGCCTGTCGCTTCTGAGCTTTTTCAAGCACGCCCAATCCAATCACCCTCCTATTAAGCCTTAACTTCATTTGGGCTTAACTTTTGCAACTCTTGTGCAATATGAAGACGAAGGATGACCTCCAGGACCATATGCAACTGGATTTTCAAGTTGGAGAAGAGGGACTTGCTCCATGCCTTTAATCCGACACTAGTTTTTTTGAGTTTGTGGTGCAGAATATGGTATGCCTCGACATGGTTGTGGTCTTCATTCTGAGCATCTTGGACTGTGGCTAGGAATCCGTGTATCTTAATCTAGAAATTCTCGAAGCGGAAACATCTTATGTCCCTTGGGCCATTCTCACTTGCAAGCATAAGGGGGCAATGGTTAGAAAGGGATGATGATAAGGCATGTAGGGTGTGGGATCCAAACTCCATGTCCCAATCATTATTGCTAAAAAAGCTATAAAGCTTGCACAAAGTGGGTTGACTTTGCCCATTGCTCTAGGTGAATCTTATATTTTGAAAATAGATCTTGTGTAATTCACAGGAATCGAGAGCATTCCAAAATCCGACAATGCAACTCTGGTCAACATTTACACAATTCTTATCTCTCTCTTTATAAATTTGGTTAAAGTCTCTCGTGCCCAGCCACATGTTGCCTGGGGGTGGCTTTTTGGCAACAAGTTCAGCAAAGAAGGCATCCTTGAGGTTACTTCTAGTCGGGCCGTAGACGGTGGTTAGCTTGAAGGAGGTGGGGGTATTATTGTTGGAGCACAAGGTAACCATGGTCGAGAGGGTGAACACCTGGAACTGGACATCAGAGAGTTGCACCGCATCATCATCCCAAAGCAAAATTATTCTACCATGTGTGTCGTCAGCCAGCCGTTGAGCAAAGCTCTTGAGTCTTTGGCCGCCAATGTGAGCCGTAGTGAAAGCATCAACAAATTCCATTTTTGATTCCTGGAGGCGAACAATGTGGAAAGGCATAGAGGCGATGGTCTCATGAACGATAGTGTGATGGTCGAGGCAGTTGAGGCCTCGGACATTCCAGTTCTGGATCGTGAGGTTGTGATTGTGGTCTGTCATTTGGAAATGAAGCTTGTAGCAGTGCTCAAAGCATGTGGACAGGCACAAAAGCAATAGTAGAAAATGGAAGGAAGCATAAAAATAATCATAATTTCCCTCGCCGGGGCATCATGTAGCTGCGTCCATAGACAGTAGCAGCAAACAGGCGTACATGAACTAATACAAATTAGCCTTGCCAAAGCATTAGGTAGTTGCAACAAGCTGCAACTACAGACAAGCATCTCACATTCTCACCTCTAAAGCTAGATAGGATGTCTAACATAGCAATAGAGATACATCTCAGCATCATAATACAGAGCAGCTCATGTTGTGGACAGTGCCTCTACACCCTCCTAAGATCCTAGGTTGGGGTCTCCCTCCCCACCGTGCTCGAGTAAGGCATGCTCGACCACCAACATCAGGTCATGGTCCAGGTTGAAATAGCTCGTAATGCCGCGATAGTGATGTCAGGTAGATGACCATTGAACAGCTGAACAGACTTGTTGGTAGCTGCCTCAGTAAGATGCTCGCCCTCGTCCACAATTCCCATGCGCTGATAGAGAATCCTCTCTGCAAGCATTGCAATGGGCAGCTTATGTTTCTTGTTATGCATCCTCGGACTGCGGCGAGGAAGGTTGAAGCTCATAGCTCCAGCCAAGGTCTTGCGTTTGGTAGCGGGAGGTCTTGGTGGTGTCGAGTTTGGTGGCGAGGGGAGAAGGGTCGGCCTGTATGGGATGAATATGGGTGTGGTAGCATCTTCAGAAGCATCCTATGGAGCCTCAAGAACAACAACAATGTATGGAATGGCCAACACAACATCTTCAGCAGCCTCTACTTGATTATCATCAGGGACCTCGACGACATACTAGATGATGTGCTTGATGACGACGAGATTTTTGGTGGTGGGAGCCTCCATGAAGCGGCTCACATGTCACAAGCGATGTCAGACCACGTGTGCACCAGGTACTAGAGGCCACCAATGATCTCTGGTATGTTGTTGCATCTATTGTGGGTGTCGTGCTTGTCCTATTGAGCTTGGAGTGTCACTCCATCAAGACATGGCAAGGGTTGCACCCCTCCATGTTGCTTCTCTCGATGACCTTTGCAGCGTATGCGGCCTAGTTGAGGGTGATACCGCCCGCGCTCTACTTCACCTCAATGTCGCGGTAGAAACTAAGAAGCCCCTGGTTGCTCATATGGAAAAGTTACCGCTCCTCCTTGGACCTGCCAATCTTGTCGTCGTCGTTCCCAATGATGATCAAGTAATGTACGTACACTAGTTGGAGAAGAGGGATTTGCTCCATGCCTTTAATCCGACACTAGTTTTCTTGGGTTTGTGGTGCAGAATATGGTGTGGCTCGACATGGTTGTGATCTTCATTCCGAACATCTTGGACTGTGGCTAGGAATCCAGGTATCTTAATCCAGAAATTCTCGAAGCGGAAACATCTTGTGTGCCTTGGGCCATTCTCACTTGCAATCATAAGGGGCAATGGTCAGAAAGGGATGATGATAAGGCATGTAGGGTGTGGGAGCCAAACTCCAAGTCCCAATCATTATTGCCGAAAAAGCTATAAAGCTTGCACAAAGTGGGCTGACTTAGCCCATTGCTCCAGGTGAATCTTCTATTTCAAAAATGAATCTCGTGTAATTCACAGGAATTGAGAGCATTCCAAAATCTGATGATGCGACTCTGGTCAACATTTGCACAATTCTTATCTCTCTCTTTATAAATGTGGTTAAAGTCTCCCATGACCAGCCACATGTTGCCCGGGGTGGATTTTGGCAACAAGTTCAGCGAAGAAGGCATCCTTGAGGTTACTTTTAGTCGGGCCGTAGACGGTGGTTAGCTTGAAGGAGGTGGGGGTATTATTGTTGCAGCACAAGGTAATCATGGTCAAGAGGGTGAACAGCTGGAATAGGATAGTGGAGAGTTGCACCGCATCATCATCCCAAAGCAAAAGTATTCTACCATGTGTGCCATCAGCCGGCCATTGAGAAAAGCTCTTGAGTCGTTGGCCGCCAATGTGAGCCACAATGAAAGCATCAACAGATTCCATTTTTGATTCCTGGAGGCAAACGATGTGGCAAGGCATAGAGACGATGCTCTCATGAACAATAGTGTGACGGTCGAGGCAGTTGAGGCCTCGGACATTCCAGTTCACGATCGTGAGGCTGTGATTGTGGTCCGTCATTTGGACATGAAGCTTACAACGGTGCTCAAAGCACGTGAACAGGCACAAAAGCAGTAGTAGCAAATGGAAGGAAGCATAAAAATAATCATAAGTTCCCTCGCTGGGGCATTATGTAGCTGTGTCCATAGCTAGTAGCAGCAAACAGGTGTACATGAACTAATACAAATTAGCCTTGCCAAGGCATCAGATAGTTGCAACAAGCTGCAACTACAGATATGCATCTCACATTCTCACCTCTAAAGCTAAAAAGGATGTCTAACATAGCAATAGAGATACATCTCAGCATCCTAATACAGAGCAACTCATGTTGTGGATGGCCTCTACACCCTCCTGAGATCCCAGGTTGGGGCCTCCCTCCCCATCGTGCTCAAGTAAGGCATGCTCGACAACCAACATCAGGTCACGGTCCAGGTTGAAAATAGGTCGTAGTCGCGATAGTGATGTCAGGCAGATGACCATTGAACAGCTAAATAGACTTGCTGATAGCTGCCTCAGTAAGATGCTTGCCCTCGTCCACGATTCCTATAGCGACCCGACCTGAAAGGTCGAATCTCCGGTGTTTCTGTACCATCCCAAGATCATGCTGGTACACACACGTTACATCAATGTATATATCAAAGGGAAATCACACAACATTAATAAATCGAAATCTCATATCAAGTCCTTTATTACAATAAGGGTTACAATAAAGTGGCTGAAGGCCAACTCATGAGATAAACTAAACAAAAACTTGCGGAAGCTCCAAGGGTAGTTGAGTCCATCTGACTCCAAGGGAATCTCACCGAGCGTAGAGCGTGTCCTCACTCCTGGTCGGAAAAGTACTCTGCAACATGATACGTTGCAGCCGTATAGGTCAGCATATTGAATATGCCAGCAAAGTCACAAGAGAGGGGGTAAAGTAATCATCTAGTCTATATGCAGATATTGCAGGTGGGGTAGTAAGTTTTTGCATAAAGCCAAAATTTTCCTACAACAAGAGAGGGCAAAGGCATAATTACTACAATGTTAGTTGATTAATGAGATGGTTCCACCAACCAATTCTCATACCCAAGTTAACATTAATAACCCACATCAATATAATTAATTGTGTTGAGAGTTCCAGATAATTTCAGTTCCTTTGGCTCAAACTGTCCATGACCGTGGACACGGCTAATCGATTAGGTTTGGGTACTCTGCAGAGCTTTGCACACGTTCCCCAAAAGATTTGATCGCCATCGTTGGACTTCTCACACTTCATGGTGTTTGAGAAATGGATGACCAAAACATGGTCTTTTAAAGGGTTTCCCCGAGACTCTGTCGGTGCCCATCCTTTCCTACCGTTCTTCTACATCTCGTAGCACCGCCCGTCCAGGGTCACCATGATATCCAACCAAGCCAGAGCCATAATGGCTTGTGGCTGTGCAGGTAAGCCTTGGGTCTTGAAGCATCCATCCTTCTCTTTGTGCCTGGGTGGACCTTTCCACATGAATACTGGCACTTCTCCAACATCATCTAGGCTAACCACTGGTTTCTCCAGGGCGCCGTTCAACCATCATCCACCTAGAGGTAAGTTGAAAACTTGGAGTCTTGAAGACTTGATCATCATGTAGGTCTTGAAATTATTAACTCACAACTCTCATGAATCTCACCACAAACCTCGTCTACTAATAGCATAGCAAAATGTAAATCAACGTTTCCCAGGGCCAATGTGTCAAAGGGTTGAGGGGTACCTACCACATGATACTACAACAAGTAACCAAGTTTCTAGTTTACCTACTTTGCATGCAATTGGGGAGATGGAAGAACTAATACAATAAAACATAGGTATACATGGTCAAAGTGACTTACCTTGCTGACGATCCTCGTAATCAAGTGACTGTAGATAACAAGCTTCGCACTCTGGATGATCTAACGAATCAAACAAGAGCACACCATAAGCATAAACACAAAACAATTCATTCAACAGCAAGGTAAACAAATGCTTCAACAAACAAAATCACAATCAAAAGAAGAATCACTTATATTGGGGTCAAAATCTCTACTAAGACATACAAGTCAACAAGATTGGTCTTGAACAATTAGACATTTTAGATAACAGTAAAAAATTAAAAAATATAAAGTTTTATTTGAAAACAAAAAGTATTTCATAAAAGTTTTGTGCTAAAAGAAGTACTACAAAACTTCTTCTAAACAATATACATGGTGAAAACAAAATGAACCTATTTAAACCAGAGTACAAAACAATTTGAAAAACATATTGTATTAACAGAAAAAGATACACCTAAAGTTGAATCAACAGGACCTAATGAAATCTAAAAATGAAAGTTAAACTAATTCAGGTTCAAATTAAATAAAAATCAATTTAGTTAAAATCTATTAAGAACTAAACAGATTCTGTTTTTGTCAAAAAAAGTAACTAAATTCATTCTAAAAATTCTCAAATTATGTAGAATGATAGGTTTTACTAATACAAACAGTGGCAAAAAGATTCACTCAAAAATATATTTTTAAACTCTAGTTATACAGATTTTAGTAATTTAAACAAATTTTATTAGATTCACAATTCAAAGTTCAAATTTGAAATCTAAGCATACAGACATAAACTACATCAAATTTGTGAACTAATGCAGAAAGAATCAACTAAAAACACTAAATATTTTAAAACATATGATAAAAACAAAGTCAGGATGCATTCTGTTTTCTAAAACAAAAAGAGAAAAAGAGAAACTAATATCGATCGTTTAGGGGCTACGTGTCAGGTTGTGATTGGCCGCGAGGGCGTCCGCGTGAGAGCTAACGAGTAGTCGACCGAGACTTAGTGCGTACCGGTTCGGGCTTTTAAGTGATCTAATCTATGGCGTTGACTGCGGATCCGACGGCTACGGCAAGGTGTGGTGACTTACAACGGAGGGGGGTGGGGGTTCCGACGAGGTCGACGGCGGTCAGAGGTCGGTGGTGGTCGTGGGCGACGGTGCAGTGGTCGGGGGCGGCGTCCGAGGGGCTCAGGCGACGACGGTGAAACTCCGGCGTCGATTGGCGGCGACGGAGGGGGTCGGGGCGAGTGTGGCGATGGGCACGAGCTCCGGAAGGTTCGGTCGAGTGCTGAACTCCGGCGAGGTTGTGGGGCAGCGTTCCGGCGAGAAAAAAGGGGGTTTCGGGTGTGGAATGAAAAGCGGAGGGTCGAGGCTTTATATAGGGGGCGGTGCGGTGGCCGGGGAGGCACGAGGGGCGTGATCCACGGCGGAGGGATCTCCGGCGAGGGAGGGGGCATGGGGAAGGGGACGAGCGCGGGGACGCCGCGGTCAGACGGTGGATCCCGCGCATCAATGACGGTGGGGCGTGCTGTTAGCACGTCGGTGGCCGACCCAGAGTAGTTTCGGGTCTTAATGGCCGTGGGCCGGCCCGTTTCTAATAAATCCGTTGCATTTATTATTTCCAGAGTGTTTAAAACCCATTTAAAGCATTCAAAACTTTTCCAAATATAGGAAATATATATATCAAAATGATCGGGAAAATTAATGCTATTTAATGAACATTTTTCCTCTGTCATATTGAATACTTTAAAAAAATTATTTTCAGGAATTTCTTATTTGATTTTTAAATCCTTTTGCAATAATTTTTCAAATAACCCCCTGGTTTTATTGTACAAATATTTCACCAAGATGCCCCTGGTGTGGAGTGTCATGTTACTCCCCTCTTTTCTTTGAACTATTCCAGAGGTGAAACAAGAAAAGGGAAAGATGAAAGTGGCCTTTCAGAAATTCAAGGGAAGCACTTCAACCATTCTATTCATTCAAACAATGTGATGATGATGCAAAGCTATATTTCATAACATTCCAAAATGGAATTTTGGGATGTTACAAACCTACCCACCTTAAGATGAATCTCGTCCTCGAGATTCAGGTTGGCTAGAAAATAGGTGCGGGTGGTCTCTACGAAGATCTTCTTTGCGTTCCCAGGTGGATTCATCCTCGGTGTGGTGACTCCACAGAACCTTGCAGAACTTGATGATCTTGCTTCAGGTAAATCTGTTGGCAGTCTCAAGGATTCTAACGGGCTTCTCCTCGTAGGTTAGGACACTCTCAAGTTGTATGGCCTCTAGGGGCACTGTGTCTCTCAAAGGAATATCAGCCATCTCAGCATGGCATTTCTTTAGCTGGGAAACATGGAAAATATCATGAACTCTGGACAATCCTTCCGGCATTTCCAGCTTGTATGCAACTTCGCCTCTATGTTCCAGTATTTTGTAGGGGCCTATGAATCTGGGTGGTAACTTTCCTTTAACACCAAACCTCTTGATTCCTCGAAGTGGGGACACACGAAGATATGCTCGATCTCCCACTTCATATGTCACCTCCTTGCGTTTGTTATCAGCATAGCTCTTCTGTTGGGATTGAGCTATCTTGAGTCGGTCTCGAATTAGTTTGACTTTCTCTTCAGAATCTCTGATAAGGTCGAGACCAAAAAGTTTTCGGTCTCCAACACCATCCCACGTCAATGGTGTTCTACACCTCCTTCCATATAAAGCTTCAAAAGGGGCCATCTTCATACTCGTCTGATAACTGTTGTTTTACGAGAACTCTGCGTAAGGTAAGTTGTCATCCCAACTGGACCCATAGTCTAGCACACAGGCTCTCAACATGTCCTCCAGAATCTGGTTGACTCTCTCAGTCTGTCCATCGGTCTGCGGATGAAAAGCGGTACTGAACTCCGGCCTTGTACCCAAAGTTTCATGTAGCTGATGCCAAAACTTTGAGGTAAATTGTGTTCCTCTATCTAACACGATACTCCTCGGAACTCCATACAGACATAAAATCCTGGTCATATAGATCTTGGCTAACTTAGCACTGGTATAGGTGGTCTTCACTGGAATGAAATGAGCCACCTTGGTCAAGCGATCGACCACTACCCAAATGGAATCATATCCTGAACGGGTCCTGGGTAGTCCTGTGATGAAGTCCATACCAAGCTTATCCCATTTCCACTCGGGTATCGGCAAAGGTTGGCGTAACCCTGTTGGTTTCTAATGTTCCGCCTTTACTCGCTGACAAACATCACATGCTGCAACATGTTCGGCAGTATCTTTCTTCATACCTGTCCACCAGTAACTTTCCTTCAAATCCAGGTACATCTTGGTGTTGCCTGGGTCTATCGAGTATGGTGAATCATGGGCTTCTTTAAGTATCAAATTCCTGAGCTCTGGGTCATTGGGCACATAGATTAGGTTCTCAAACCATAGAGTACCCTGTTCATCTTTACGAAAGCCTTTAGCCTTGCCTTCCTTCATTCCCTGCTTTATCTCAGCTATCTCCTTGTCCGATTCTTGGGCTTTTCGAATTCTTTCGGTCAAGGTGGACTGAATCTCAAGTGTAGCAACATATCCCTGCGGAACTATCTCTAACCGCAGCTTTCTGAGATCTTTGTTTAACTCCTGGGGTAATCCTCCGGCTATGAGTGTGTTCACATAACTCTTCCAACTCAAAGCATCTACCACCACATTTGCCTTTACTGGATGGTAATGTAATCTCATGTCATAGTCCTTGATTAACTCTAACCATCTCCTCTGTCTGAGGTTCAACTCCTTCTGCGTGAAGATATACTTCAGGCTCTTATGATCAGTGTACACATCACAACTATTTCCGATAAGGAAATGTCTCCAGGTCTCGAGTGCGTGCACTACGGCTGCTAGTTCCAAATCATGGGTGGCATAATTCAACTCATGGGGTCGTAGCTGTCTAGATGCATATGCTACAACTTTTCCCTCCGGCATGAGTACCCCTCCAAGTCCTTGACGGGATGCGTCACAATAAACCTGGAAGTCCTTCCGAATGTTTGGCAGTATCAATACTGGGGCTGTGACCAAACGTTTCTTCAACTCCTGGAAACTGGCCTCACATTCCTCAGTCCAGACATACTTAGACTCTTTCTTCAACAGCTCTGTCATGGGCTTGGCAATCTTTGAGAAATTCTCAATGAATCTTCGGTAATATCCGGCAAGTCCGAGAAAACTGCGGATCTCCTTACCTGAGGTGGGTGACTTCCAGTCGGTGACTGCTTCGACCTTAGCGGGGTCTACTGCTATTCCTTCTCTGAAAATAACATGTCCAAGGAATCCGAATTCCGTCAGCCAGAATTCACATTTACTGAACTTGGCATACAACTGATGCTCTCTAAGCTGCTCCAGAACTAAACGCAAGTGTTCCTTGTGTTCTTCCTCGCTCTTGGAGAATATCAAAATGTCATCGATGAACACCACGACAAACTTGTCCAAATATTCCATAAACACTTTGTTCAGCAAATTCATGAAGTAGGTAGGAGCATTAGTCAAACCAAAGGACATGACTGTATACTCATATAAGCCATACCTAGTGGTGAAAGTTGTTTTGGGTATATCCTGTTCACGAATCTTCAGTCGGTGATACCCTGATCGAAGGTCGATCTTGGAGAATACTTTGGCGCCTACTAGCTGGTCAAACAGGTCATTAATCATCGGCAGAGGGTACTTATTCTTGATAGTCACCTTAATCAATGCACGATAATCGACCACCATCCTCCAGGTTTTGTCTTTCTTCTCCACCAAAAGAACTGGGGCTCCCCAAGGTGATGAACTTGGGCGTATATATCCCTTATCCAATAGCTCCTTAATCTGCTTCTTGATTTCTACTAAATCATTTGCGGGCACCCGATAGGGTCCCTTGGAAATTGGGGCTATTCCTGGTAGTAGCTCTATCAGAAACTCAATCTCCCTATCTGGTGGCATGCCTGGTAATTCCTCCGAGAATACGTCTGGAAAGTCTCGTACAACCGGCACTTCCTTCTGAACAACTCCTGTGAGGGAATTTAACCAAACACTCATCTGTGTGCGTCGGGATACATACTTAATCCTCTTGTTCTCCGGAGTGGTGAGTGAAATAGACTTGCAGGGGCAATCAAGGTTTCCTTCATACTCGGTCATCCAATCCATGCCCAGGATTACATCCAATCCCTGGGATTCTAAGACGATGAGGTCGGTAGGAAAAACATGGTTTCCTATGTGGAGTTTCAGGGCGTGGCATCCTATCCCTGCCATCATCATACCTCCTGGGGAATTGACCTTAATGGGCTGACTTAGGGTTATGGTGGGTAAACCATACTTTTCCACAACAACCCTTGATATGAATGAATGAGTTGCACCAGAATCAAAAAGTACCATAACTGGACGTGAATGCAATAAAAACTTACCAACCATAGTCTCGGGCTGATCATAGACTTCTTCCACATCGAGGTGGTTCACGTGAGCACGAGGAAACGAATTTCGCTTCTTAGCTGCAGAGTTGCCGTTGTTGTTGCTATTTCCATTTCCTTGCTTGTTCTGAGGGCATTCAGTGGCATAGTGCCCTGTCTTCTGACACTTGAAACAGGTGATATGGTTCAGATCCTTCTGAGCTGGAGCGGGACGATGTTGGTTGCCATTCCCACTTCCATTACCATTCTTGAAGCTGCCATTATTGGGACGATTATTCCCATTTCCTCCATGGTTATGGCCTCCATGGTTGTGCACGGGATGAGTGTGTCCTCCATACTTACCGGTCCCTGATCTGGTATTGCCTGAGTACGAGGAGTAGCGGGGCTTCTGATGAGCTCCAGAGGTAGACTTCCCCTGTGCGTACTTCCTCTTGCGGTTCTCGATTTGTTGCTGCTTCCCCTCCAAGATGAGGGCCTTGTCTACCAGCTCCTGGTAGTTGCTGAAGGTAGCCACCATCAGCTGCACGCTCAACTCATCATTGAGTCCTTCCAAGAACTTTTCATGCTTGGCTGCATCATCGGCCACATCTCCTGGTGCATAACGAGCCAACGTGCTGAAGTCATCCACGTACCGGTCCACGAAACGGTTCCCCTGGCGTAAGTTGCGAAACTCACGCTTCTTCAGACTCATGGCTCCAGCTGAGACATGTGCGATGCGGAAAGCTTGCTTAAACTGCTCCCAAGTCACACCAGCAATGGGGTATGTGGTGGTTTAGTTCTCCCACCATGAATCTACTGGTCCCTCCAGTTGATGGGCGGCAAAGCGCACTTTTTCCGCCTCAGTGCATCCTGCGGTGGTGAGTTCCCTCTTCATCTTGCGGAGCCAATCATCTACCACAATGGGCTCTGTGCTGCTGGAGAAGGTTGGGGGATTCAGTCTTAGAAAACGGGTGAGGTTGTCGCCTTGTGGTGGAGGGTGGTTGTTGTGGTTGTTGGTCTGATTCTGAATCAACAGCTGCATCAGGGCATTCTGCTGCTGAAGAAGTTGTGTGAGCTCTGGCGGGAAAGTGAAGTCGGGCTCACGTCGCGGAGGCATCTTGCTGTTTTCAGAGGGGTGAGAATTAGAATAGAACAATGACCTAAAAGGGAAATTCACTATCCATATGCAATGCAACAAACATATCACACCAAACACTCATTCATTTATTCAATTCAAGGTTCAAACATCGAGATACAAATCTCCAATCAACTAAACATCGACCTACGTTTTAACGATGAAAAAATGAAGATACATGGGGGCATCACTAAAGTTCTCCTCAAAAGTACATGACGACGGAGCCTCCTCCGGTGGTGCTCTCCTCATAGTCATCATCGTTGCTGATCAAAGGAGCCATGTCTCCTTCCGGATGAAGATTTTTGCCCATGTCCATCTGTTCTTCCAGAGTTGCGATGCGAGTGTTCAGCTTATCGATCCTCTCTAAGAAATCCTTCACCTCATACTCATGCTCGTACTCAGCTTCCCGTAAGTCAGCTTCGAGGTCAATCTCACGGTTCATCAGCCTCTTGATCGTCTTCGTGTCGGCACGTACCCGAAGCTCCAAGGTCCTGACGTGCGTCTCCAAACTCTGGATATAGGAAATGGTGGTGTCTTCAGTGGGAGTGGTTATGATATTTCCATTGGCATCCCTTCGACAAACCACGCTGAGTCCTGGTGAAATAGTGCCACCTCTGTATTCCTCCTGAATACGTCCAAGGGCACGATGAATGGCCATGTCTCTCCCAAGTATCCAGCTGGGTGCCACAAACTTGAAGTCGATGGGTTCCTTACGATTTCCAAAGGTCTTCCCGGGGATGTGCACCTCGATCCTATAGCGTCCGTCTTGTGGAAAAGACATGATAGGAGTCTCGGTGATGCTCAACAAAGCAATCCTTACGTCCCTGACGGTCCTCATCAGCTCCTTCCCAAAGGGCATCGTCGCGTCAGGCTGACAAAACTCCGTGATCAAAACTGGGATGAAGGTGGCCATCTATAAATTTTGAAATAAATCAGAGGGAAGTCAGAAACGAGTAGATGAGAGTATAAGAATTTTAAAGACAAAAGAGAAATAAATCCTAAGGCTTTCCAATCCTAGAGGTTACGTCCAACGGTCAGCGTGTGCTCTGATACCATTTCTATAGCGACCCGACCTGAAAGGTCGAATCTCCAGTGTTTCTGTACCATCCCAAGATCATGCTGGTACACACACGGTACATCAATGTATATATCAAAGGGAAATCACACAGCATTAATAAATCGAAATCTCATATCGAGTCCTTTATTACAATAAGGGTTACAATAAAGTGGCTGAAGGCCAACTCATGAGATAAACTAAACCAAAAATTGCGGAAGCTCCAAGGGTAGTTGAGTCCATCTGAATCCAAGGGCATCTCACCGAGCGTAGAGCGTGTCCTCACTCCTGGTCGGAAAAGTACTCTACAACATGATACGTTGCAGCCGTATAGGTCAGCATATTGAATATGCCGACAAAGTCACAAGAGAGGGGGTAAAGTAATCATCTAGTCTATATGCAGATATGGTAGGTGGGGTAGTAAGTTTTTGCTTAAAGCCAAAATTTTCCTACAACAAGAGAGGGCAAAGGCATAATTACTACAATGTTGGTTGATTAATGAGATGGTTCCACCAACCAATTCTCATACCCAAGTTGACATTAATAACCCACATCAATATAATTAATTGTGTTGAGAGTTCCAGATAATTTCAGTTCCTTTGGCTCAAACTGTCGATGACCGTGGACACGGCTGATCGATTAGGTTTGGGTACTCTGCAGAGCTTTGCACACGTTCCCCACAAGATTTGATCGCCTTCGTTCGACTTCTCGCACTTCATGGTGTTTGAGAAACGGATGACCAAAACATGGTCTTTTAAAGGGTTTCCCCGAGACTCTGTTGGTGCCCATCCTTTCCTACCGTTCTTCTACATCTCGTAGCACTGCCCGTCCAGGGTCACCACGATATCCAACCAAGCCAGAGCCCATAATGGCTTGTGGCTGCGCAGGTAAGCCTTGGGTCTTGAAGCATCCATCCTTTTCTTTGTGCCTGGGTGGACCTTTCCGCATGAATACTGGCACTTCTCCAACATCATCTAGGCTAACCACTGGTTTCTCCAGGGCACCGTTCAACCATCATCCACCTAGAGGTAAGTTGAAAACTTGGAGTCTTGAAGACTTGATCATCATGTAGGTCTTGAAATTATTAACTCACAACTCTCATGAATCACACAACCAACCCCGTCTACTAATAGCATAGCAAAATGTAAATCAATGTTTCCCAGGGCCAATGTGTCAAAGGGTTGAGGGGTACCTACCACATGATACTACAATAAGTAACCAAGTTTCCAGTTTACCTACATTGCATGCAATTGGGGAGATGGAAGAACTAATGCAATAAAACATAGGTATACATGGTCAAAGTGACTTACCTTGTTGACGATCCTCGTAATCAAGTGACTCCAGATAACAAGCTTCGCACTCCGGATGATCTAACGAATCAAACAAGAGCACACCATAAGCATAAACACAAAACAATTCATTCAACAGCAAGGTAAACAAATGCTTCAACAAACAAAATCACAATGAAAAGAAGAATCACTTAAGGTATAGGACTATAAAAATATTGGGGTCAAAATCTCTACTAAGACATACAAGTCAACAAGATTGGTCTTGAACAACTAGACATTTTAGATAACAGAAAAAAATAAAAATAAATATAAAGTTTTATTTGAAATAAAAAGTATTTCATAAAAGTTTTGTGCTAAAAGAAGTACTACAAAACTTCTTCTAAACAATATACATGGTGAAAACAAAATGAACCTATTCAAACTAGAGTACAAAACAATTTGAAAAACATATTGTATTAACAGAAAAAGATACACCTAAAGTTGAATCAATAGGACCTAATGAAATTTAAAAATAAAAGTTAAACTAATTCAGGTTCAAATTAAATAAAAATCAATTTAGTTAAAATCTATTAAGAAGTAAACAGATTCTGTTTTTGTTAAAAACAGTAACTAAATTCATTCTAAAAATTCTCAAATTTTGTAGAATGATAGGTTTTACTAATACCAAACAGTGGCAAAAAGATTCACTCAAAAATATATCCTTAAACTCTAGTTATACAGATTTTAGTAATTTAAACAAATTTGATTAGATTCAAAATTAGAAGTTCAAATTTGAAATCTAAGCATAAAAATATAAACTACATAATATTTGTGAACTAATGCAAAAAGAATCAACTAAAAACACTAAATATTTTAAAAGATATGATAAAAACAAAATCAGGATGCATTCTGTTTTCTAAAACAGAAACAGAAAAAGAGAAACTAATATCGATCGGTTAGGGGCTACGTGTCAGGTTGTGATTGGCCGCGAGGGCGTCCGCGTGAGAGCTAACGAGCGGTCGACCGAGACTTAGTGTTTACCGGTTCGCGCTTTTAAGTGATCTAATCTAGGGCGTTGACTGCGGATCCGACGGCTAAGGCGAGTTGTGGTGACTTACAACGGACGGGGGTCGGGGTTCCGGCGAGGTCGACGGCGGCCGGAGGTCGGTGGTGGTCATGGGCGACGGTGCAGTGGTCGGGGGCGGCGTCCGAGGTGCTCAGGCGACGGCGGCGATGCTCCGGTGTCGATTGGCGGTATCGGAGGGGGTCGGGGCGAGTGTGGGGACGGGCACGAGCTCCGGGAGGTTCGGTCGAGTGCTGAACTCCGGCGAGGTTGTGGGGCAGCGTTCCGGCAAGAAAAAAGGGGGTTTCGGGTGTGGAATGAAAAGCGGAGGGTCGGGGCTTTATATAGGGGGCGGTGCGGTGGCCAGGGAGGCACGAGGGGCGTGATCCACGGTGGAGGGATGTCCGACGAGGGAGGGGGCACGGGGAAGAGGACGAGCGCGGAGACGCCGCGGTCGGACGGTGGGTCCCACGCGTCAGTGAGGGTGGGGCGCGCTATTAGCGCGTTGGTGGCCGACCCGGAGTAGTTTCGGGTCTTAATGGCCGTGGGCCAGCCCGTTTCTAATAAATTCGTTTCATTTATTATTTCCAGAGCATTTAAGACCCATTTAAAGCATTCAAAACATTTCCAAATATAGGAAATACATATATCAAAATGATCACGAGAATTAATGCTATTTAATGAACATTTTTCCTCTGTCATATTGAATACTTTGAAAAAATATTTTCTGAAATTGCTTATTTGATTTTTAAATCCTTTTGCAATAATTTTTCAAATAACCCATTGGTTTTATGTTCAAATATTTCACCAAGATGCCCCTGATGTGGAGTGTCATGTTACTCCCCTCTTTTCTTTGAACTATTCCAGAGGTGAAGCAAGAAAAGGGAAACATGAAAGTGGCCTTTCAGAAATTCAAAGGAAGCACTTCAACCATTCTATTCATTCAAAAAATGTGATGATGATGCAAAGCTATATTTCATAACATTCCAAAATGGAATTTTGGGATGTTACAAACATACCCACCTTAAGATGAATCTCGCCCTCGAGATTTGGGTTGGCTAGAAAATAGGTGCGGGTGGTCTCTACGAAGATCTTCTTCACGTTCCCAGGTGGCTTCTTCCTCGGTGTGGTGACTCCACAGAACCTTGCAGAACTTGATGATCTTGCTTCAACTAACTCTGTTGGCAGTCTCGAGGATTCTGACGGGTTTCTCCTCATAGGTTAGGTCACTGTCAAGTTGTACGGCCTCTAGGGGCACTCTGTCTCTCAAAGGAATATCAGCCATCTCAGCATGGCATTTCTTTAGCTGGGAAACATGGAAAATATCATGAACTCCGGATAGTCCTTCCGGCATTTCCAGCTTGTATGCAACTTTGCCTCTACGTTCTAGTATTTTGTAGGGGCCTATGAATCTGGGTGCTAACTTTCCTTTAACACCAAACCTCTTGATTCCTCGAAGTGGGGACACACGGAGATATGCTCGATCTCCCACTTCATATGTCACCTCCTTGTGTTTGTTATCAGCATAGCTCTTCTGCCGGGATTGAGCTATCTTGAGTCGTTCTCGAATCAGTTTGACTTTCTCTTCAGAATCTTTGATAAGATCGAGACCAAAAAGTTTTCGGTCTCCAACACCATCCCACGTCAATGGTGTTCTGCACCTCCTTCCATATAAAGCTTCAAAAGGGGCCATCTTCAGACTCGTTTGATAACTGTTGTTGTATGAGAACTCTGCGTAAGGTAAGTTGTCATCCCAACTGGACCCATAGTCTAGCGCATAGGCTCTCAACATGTCCTCCAGAATCTGGTTGACTCTCTCAGTCTGTCCATCGGTCTATGGATGAAAATCTGTACTGAACTCCAGCCTTGTACCCAAAGTTTCATGTAGCTGATGCCAAAACTTTGAGGTAAATTGTGTTCCTCTATCTAACATGATACTCCTCAGAACTCCATGCAGACATACGATCCTGGTCATATAGATCTTGGCTAACTTAGCACTTGTATAGGTGGTCTTCACTTGAATGAAATGAGCCACCTTGGTCAAGCGATCGACCACTACCCAAATGGAATCATATCTTGAACGGGTCCTGGGTAGTCCTGTGATGAGTCCATACCAAGCTTATCCCATTTCCACTCAGGTATTGGCAAATGTTGGAGTAACCCTGCTGGTTTCTGATGTTCCGCCTTTACTCGCTGACAAACATCACATGCCGCAACATGTTCGGCAATATGTTTCTTCATACCTGTCCACCAGTAACTTTCCTTCAAATCCAGGTACATCTTGGTGTTGCCTGGGTGTATCGAGTATGGTGAATCGTGGGCTTCTTGAAGTATCAACTTCCTGAGCTCTGGGTCATTGGGCACATAGATTCGGTTCTCAAACCATAGAGTATCCTGTTCATCTTTATGAAAGCCTTTAGCCTTGCCTTGCTTCATTCTCTGCTTTATCTCAGCTATCTCCTTGTCCGATTTCTGGGCTTTTCGAATTCTTTTGGTCAAGGTGGACTAAATGTCAAGTGTGGCAACATATCCTTGCGGAACTATCTCTAACCGCAGCTCTCTGAGATCTTTGTTTAACTCCTGGGGTAATCCTCCGGCTATGACTGTGTTCACATAACTCTTCCGAATCAAAGCATCTGCCACAACATTTGCCTTTCCTGGATGGTAATGTAATCTCATGTCATAGTCCTTGATTAACTCTAACTATCTCCTCTATCTGAGGTTCAACTCCTTCTGCGTGAAGATATACTTCAAGCTCTTATGATCAGTGTACACATCACAACTATTTCCGATAAGGAAATGTCTCTAGGTCTTGAGTGCGTGCACTACGGCTGCTAGTTCCAAATCATGGGTGGCATAATTCAACTCATGGGGTCGTAGCTGTCTGGATGCATATGCTACAACTTTTCCCTCCTGCATGAGTACTCCTCCAAGTCCTTGACGGGATGCGTCACAATAAACCTGGAAGTCCTTCCGAATGTTTGGCAGTATCAATACTGGGGCTATGACCAAACGTTTCTTCAACTCCTGGAAACTGGCCTCACATTCCTCAGTCTAGACATACTTAGACTCTTTCTTCAACAACTCTGTCATGGGCTTGCCAATCTTTGAGAAATTCTCAATGAATCTCCCGTAATATCCGGCAAGTCCGAGAAAACTACGGATCTCCTTAACTGAGGTGGGTGACTTCCACTCGGTGATTGCTTCGACCTTAGCGGGGTCTACTGCTATTCCTTCTCCGGAAATAACATGTCCAAGGAATCCGACTTCGTCATCTAGAATTCACATTTACTGAACTTGGCATACAACTGATGCTCTCTAAGCTGCTCCAGAACTAAACGCAAGTGTTCCTTGTGTTCTTCCTCGCTCTTGGAGAATATCAAAATGTCATCGATGAACACCACGACAAACTTGTCCAAATATTCCATAAACACTTTGTTCATCAAATTCATGAAGTAGGCAGGAGCATTAGACAAACCAAAGGACATGACTATATACTCATATAAGCCATACGTGGTGGTGAAAGTTGTTTTGGGTATATCCTGTTCACGAATCTTCAGTTGGTGATACCCTGATCGAAGGTCAATCTTGGAGAATACTTTGGCGCCTACTAGCTGGTCAAACAGGTCATTAATCATCGGCAGAGGGTACTTATTCTTGATAGTCACCTCGTTCAATGCACGATAGTCGACCACCATCCTCAAGGTTTTGTCTTTCTTCTCCAACAAAAGAACTGGGGCTGCCCAAGGTGATGAACTTGGGCGAATATATCCCTTATCCAATAGCTCCTTAATCCGCTTCTTAATTTGTGAAATAATTTATATATTTGAACTCCTGGCATGAAGACCATTAGAACGAGACCAATCTTGGATACATTTCAAGCATGCTTAAAATTTGACGTTTCACATTTCATATGTGAAATAAACCTATTCCATTAGAAAAATATGAACTTGTGAAGCTTATTACATGCAAATGTGTAACCATTTATTTCGAAAGAGTGAAATATTTTTTGTCATAAATATGAAGCGGAAATATATGTCATCTTTGAAACAAGCTAGTGAAATGTGAAATGTGGGTTCTGAAATATTTTATTTACAATTTCTCTGAATAAGTAGAATATGTTATAACGAAATCAATTATGAAATGAGTGAAATATGATATATAAAATGACTGAAATATGTTTTGAAATGTGTGATGTATGGCTAAAATGTGGGAAATATGTTATATATGAAATCATTTTTAAATGAGTGGAATATCTTATAAAGTATTTTTTTTGAAATGATTGAAATGAGCAAAGTATGTTAAATGTAAGGGTTTTCTATTCTTGTGCCCCTAGTTCCTTTGTTGTACTCATTGATCCCCATGTTGTTAACTTTTGCCCACTTTTCGCCACTCCCTTGTTTGGAACCCTCAAAAATGGTCAGAATGTAGGATGTCGTCGGGTCAATGGTTTGACTGATAACTGCTGGCGAGTGGGGTCATGCTGGACTGTGTTGCCCGTTGGACCAGCCAAGTGGGGCCGCGTTGGACGGTGGTGCTGGTTGGAACATTGGGCCATGGTTTCGTTGGACTGTTGGGCCGTTGCATGAAATGCCTGCATGCATGCGTTGATGCACGCCGCCATGATACAGAAGCCTACTATGCATGCACGAGATGATCCAGCTAGCCTGCCTACATGCGCCGATGTGTGCCGCCATGATGCCCCACTGACGTAGCCTACCTGGATGCAGGCCATAATAGATGTAGCGACGGTCGCTGACGCTGGTTCATCTCTTCTCGCATGTGCCACCTCGATCGATTCATAGCTTCACATCGTTTTGTCCTTTTCGATCCACTCACATCAATTCATCATGGCAATGAAAGTCTAGGGCATATCGATCGACGCGCCTCATTTGAACGTAGCAACATGTGGCCGATGCCCTTATTTAAACCACCCTCCCCTCCACCTATTCTCCACACATCCATGTGTGCTGCCCCCTTCTCTTCTTCACCCAAATCTAGAGCACTCTCAAAGTGAGGCGAAGATGGAGTACTACGGCCCCACCTTCCAGCTACCATCAACCGTGCTGGAGAGGCGGTACCATTCTGGCATCGTCGTGAACAAAATGCTTCGCGTGTGGATGATCTCATGTTGGAGGGGTGCTAAGGATTTGGCCGAGTGGTTCCTTCATGCGGGCTTCGCCCACCTCCTGGCAGGCTCGCTAGTGATGTTTTGACTGGAGGAATTGTGTCCAAACTCCAGCTCTCCATCGACAAGGCTTATCGCCAACTTCACCAATAGATTTGATGCATACTACCTGCTCGGCAGGGTGTTTTGGTGTGGGTGCAAATTCATCGCATTCACCACCTAAAACATCTTCATGGATCTCGATAGAATCTTCTTCAGCTGCAACATCATCTACAACCTCCCCTACTACCTCGGCAAGAACGACATGGACGATTAGTAGTGAAGAGGAGGCGCAGTGAAGATCCTCTTCAGCAAGTGAAGATGGTGGTGAAGGCTATACCCGGTCTTGTGAAGCTTGTCTTGCCCTAGGGTGTTAGGGCTTTTTATATATTTCTATGTTATGTCATTGGTTGTACCGTGAAATTTTTATCTTTGTCGTGTTATATCGTGTTTTATTTAAGAACTACGGTATGCATGCTACTTTCATTTGTTAGGCTACTATTAGTTATGTCGTTGGTTGTACCCTTACACTATTTATATATCTATGTTATGCTTGCTACTTTTGTTTGTTAATTTGTAGCACATTCAGGTTGTTCTATTCAGGTTGTGTGATAATTGTATTTTGGCCCTATATTTTATGGGTTCTAAAGTTTTGGCACGTGCGGCTAATGGACTAGTTGAGGTGTCAAAAAGGAAACGGTACCCAAAAGGAAACTAAATCTGGAAAAACGAGCCATGTTGATGTTTAAAAGAATAAGAAAAAGAAGCTAATTTTTTTGAATTGTTGGTGGCCATATATATTTTATGAACGGAAAGAAGCTATTTTTCCCAAGTTTTGGCATGCGCGGCTACTAGACTAGTTGAGGTGTCAAAAAGGATACTAAAGCTAGAAAAATGAGCCATGTTGATGTTGAAAAGAAGAAGAAAAAGAAGCTATGTTTTGAATTGTTGGTGGCCATATGTACTTTATGAACGGAATAGTTTGTGACCATTTTGCATGATGAAACTTATTTTTGAAGTGTAGACCATTTTTTACTTGTTGGTGGCATATTGCATGTAACAAAAAGCTAATTGTTGACTTCTTGATGGCAATATCAATTGTTGTGTAATTTCAAACTATGTAAACTATTTTTGTAATCAATGTACACTCAATCTCTGTAGGTGCAATCAAATCAATAAGTAAAAAAATGGAACCAAAGCATGCACTATTTTCTATGTATCTTTTATGTTTTTTGGGCCTTCGACAGTCAATGCCATTTGACGGCCCAACCAGAGCGTGGTTTCATTTTTGGCCCAAGAACTACGTTTTTTCTCTTGCGCTCGATATTATATGACAAAACCGAAGAAACCAAAAGTGTGAAAAACTAACACCTACAAAGATTCAGAGATGGAGATAGAGACATAGTTTAAGAAACACAAAGAGCACATGATCCACAAATTAAGGTTACAGCACACTAATAACATACCTAACGAGTGATGACCAGCAAGTAGGCAAATCCTAGAGAACCTATACAAAAATAAATTCCTAAAGCTATCAGATTCGCTTGCTTGTTCAATAGATTCATCTACCTCAAGTTCTTGTTCATCTTCTTTAATTATCCCTTCATATCCACATCCCCAACTCTCGGAGTAGCACTTTCAGAGACCAAATTCTGCACGGCTGACAACAGATTGAGTTCTCGGGTTGTGGCCCCATTGAATGGAATCAAGCCCTTCCCTTGAAGCCTTAGAATGCAGTCATCCATCCATTCAAAATGTGTTCATTTATTCACGATCTAAAATGAAAACATGAACCCTAAATCCTATATCCAATGAAGAAGAATTAAAAGCAAAGAGAAAAATAAATCAGAGAAAAATCATGAGATCTAACCTGCCCCTCTTACTTGCTCTCGCATTTCACGAACTCGAACGCAAAATTGTTGTTCTTGTCCTCATTTGAAGTCAACTGTTTCATTGGCTGATATGTCTCCATCGTATCTATAATTTTTGATTGTTTCATGCCAATATTCTACAACTTCCATATACTTTTCGCAAATTTTTATACTATTTTTGGGACTAACATATTGATCTAGTGCCCAGTGCCAGTTCCTGTTTGTTACATGTTTTTTGTTTCGCAGAATATCCATACCAAACAAAGCCCAAATGCGATAAAAACTTACGGATATTGGAGTTATATTTGGAATATATTTGTTTTTGGGAAAAAGAATCAACATGAAACTATGCCCGAGGTGACCACAAGCCAAGGTGCGCGACCTACCCCCTAGTCGCGCCCTGGGCCCTTGTGGTCACCCCGTAAGGCGGTTGGTGCCTTTCTTTCGTTGCAAGAAATCTAATTTTTGGGAAAAGATCTCCTCAAAATTTCAGACCGATTGGAGTTATGGATCTCCGGATTTTAAGAAACGGTGGAAGGCCGGAATATGGGAGCACGGAAACAGAACGAAACAAAGAGAGAGAGAGATCCAATCTCGGAGAGGCTCTCGCCCCTCCGCCTCCATGGAGCCCATGGACCATAGGGGAAACCCTTCTCCCATCTATGCTGAAGGTCAAGGAAGAATAAGAAGGAGGGGGGCTCTCTCGACCTCTCTCCCAGTGGCGCCAGAATGCCATCGGGGCCATCATCTTGATGATGATCTACTCCAACAACTCCATCATCTTCACCAAAACCTCCATCACCTTCCCCCATCTATCTACAATGGTCCACTCTCCTAGAACCCAATGTACCCTCTACTTGAACATGGTGCTTTATGCTTCATATTATTATCCAATGACGTGTTTCCATCCTATGATGTCTGAGTAGATTTTTGTTGTCTTATGGGTTGATTGGTGATCATGATTGGTTTGAGTTGCATGTTTTATTATTGGTACTGTCCTATGGTGCTCTCAGTGTCGTCCAAGCGTGAGGGATCCTCGTTGTAGGGTGTAGCAATGTGTTCATGATTTGCCTATGGTGGGTTGTGTGAGTGACAGAAGCATAAACCTGAGTATGTGGGTTGTTGCATATGGGATTAAAGAGGACTTGATACCTTATAATGCTATGGTTGGTTTTTACCTTAATGATCTTTAGTAGTTGCGGATGCTTGCTAGAGTTTAAATCATAAGTGCATACGATCCAAGTAGAGAAAGTATGTTAGCTTATGCCTCTCCCTCATATAAAATTGCAATAATGATGACCGGTCTAGTTATCGATTGACTAGGGAAAATTCCGCAACACCTACCACCACTTTTCCACACTCATTAAACTAACTTAGTTGTTTCTTTATCTTAGCAGCCCCTAGTTTTTATTTATGTGTTCTTTATTATCTTGCAAACCTATCCCGTCACACCTACGAAGTACTTCTAGTTTGATACTTGTTCTAGGTAAAGCGAACGTTAAGCGTGCGTAGAGTTGTATCGATGGTCGATAGAACTTGAGGGAATATTTGTTCTACCTTTTGCTCCTCATTGGGTTTGACACTCTTACTTATCAAAAGAGGCTACAACTGATCCCCTACACTTGTGGGTTATCAAGACCTTTTTTCTGGCGCCGTTGTCGGGGAGCAATAGCATGGGGTGAATATTCTCATGTGTTCTTGTTTTGTTTATCACTAAGTAGATTTTATTTGTTGTTCTAAGTTGTTATCTATCTTTAGTTATGGATATGGAACACAAAATACCAAAAACATTAGGTGTACTTGCTACTCATGGAGATGGAGAACCTCCTAAAACCCTCGATGCTTGTGATGTGGAAAATATTATGCACTACTTTGATAATCCTGAGAAAACCCCATTCAACTTGATAATTGGATACACGTTGGATCAAAGTGAATAATTTAGGGATTATCACTTATCTAAAAAAGGGAAACACTTATGGGATCAAATTAGAATACTCGAATGGTTTGCTTGGGATGCATGCTCGAGATGTGGCTTTATTTGTTGCTTTAATATAGAAGCTCGACACCTTCCCTTTCAATGCAAATTTAATTATAATGAAACCTTAGATTCTTATGATAAAGGTATTTATGATTACTATGCTGTGGAATGAATAGAAGAATTTGTTGTTTGTAAAGGTGCTTATGAAATTGCTTATTTGCTTGAAAAGTATTGTGATGATGTTCCTTACAAATCTGAAATTTTTGTCATACTTAAATATTGCTATGAGAATTATGATTGCAATGCTGATATTATTGAATTTATTGAGAGAATGTCTGCTGCCTTGGAAGAGACTAATATTTTGTAGGAATCTATGGAAGAAGAAATTGTTGAAACTGTGAGCTCATTAGATGAAAAAGATGAGGAGGAGAGCGAAGAACAAAAGGAGGAAGAGTAGATTAGCTACCCGTGCCCACCTTCTAATCAGAGTAACTCTTCAACTTATACATTGTTTAATTTCCCTTCATGCTTACCAAAGTATGAATGCTATGTTGGTTGCTATGATCCCTTGGATTCATTTGAAATATCCCTTTTTCATGAACTTGATGCTTGCTATGCTTGTGGCCATGATGCCAATATAAATTATGCTTATGAAGATCAACTTGCTAGTTACTTATGTTAAGAATGAAATTGTTGCTATTGCACTCACACATGATAGTCCTATTATCTTTTTGAATTCTCCAAACTACACTATATCGGAGAAGTTTTCACTTATTAAGGATTATATAGATGGGTTGCGTTTTCCTATTGCACATGATGATTTTAATGAATATAATATGCACGTGCTTCCTTCTCCTACTTGCAATTATTATGATATAGGAACTACATCTTCACCTCTCTATGTTTCCGATACAATAAAATTGCAAGAAACTACATATGCTATGCATTGGCCTTTACTTTGTGTGCATGAATTGTTCTCGTATGACATGCCAATGCATAGGAAGAGAGTTAGACTTTGTTTTCACATGATTTATATCACTTTGTGCTCACTACTTAATTACAAATCATTGCTAATTAAAATTGGCTTTGATATACCTTGGGATCCGGGTGGATCCACTACTTGAGCACTTTATGTCTAGCTTAATGGCTTTAAAGAAAGCGCTGCCAGGGAGACAACCCCGAAGTTTAGAGAGTCATTTTATTCTGTTGTGTTCTTTTATATAGTTTAAAAAAAACTGGGTAACTTAAAACTTTTTCAAAAAGAAAAGTGAAAGTGAGAAAGAAGAGCAATGTTGAAGTGAGGGCTAGCCTTGAACTTTGTTCATGCCCATGGAAACTTTGTGAATCTTGATTACATAAACTTTTCAACAAAAATAATTATCCACTTGTAAAAATACATTGTATTATAAAAATAATGTGCCAAGATTTGCTTTTAGGATGATTAGACTACTTTTTTGGTGTGTGTAGTGCAAAAAACAAAAACTTTGACAATAGTGCGTGAATATACATTTTTTTACTGGAATGTCAAAAGCTTCTAAAAATTTTAAACAGTAGTAATAGGAATCTTTTTTATTTTTTTATAATTTTTCAGAAGTTTTAGGGTTACAGAAGTATGGTGAATGTTCTGATTACTACAGACTATCCTGTTTTTGACAGATTCTGTTTTTTGATGCATTGTTTTGCCTGTTTTGATGAAACTATCAATTGTATCGGTGGTATAAGCCATGGAAAAGTTATATTGCAGTAGCTACAATGCAAAAACAAAATATGAATTGGATAGAAACAGTACTTAAAGTGGTAATTTCCTTTATTATACTAATGTGTCTCACGAGGGTTTTGTTAATTTTGTGTGATTAAAGTTTTCAAGTTTTGGGTGAGATCACGATGGATGAAGGAATAAGGAGTGGAAAGAGACTAATCTTGGGGAGGCCTGAGGCACCCCAAGGTAATATTCAAGGACTCCCAAGAAAATAAGCTTGGGGATGCCCTTGGAAGGAATCCCCTCTTGCTTCTAACAACCATCGGTAATTTTACTTGGAGCTATATTTTTATTCGTCACATGATATGCATAAATCTTGGAGCGTCGTGTGCTTTATATTTTTATTTTAATAATGCACTATGATGGGATGAGAAATTCCTTGGTTATTTTATAGAAGGCTCTTTGCACCTCACTTATATCTTTTGAGTATGGCTTTACAGAATGCTTCATGTGCTTCACTTATATCATTTGAAGTTTGGATTGCCTATTTCTCACACATAGAAAACCTCCATTTGTAGAATGCTCCTTTGCTTCACTTACATATGTTAGAGCGTGGTCATATCTTTTGTTGAAAGAATTAAACTCTCATGCTTCACTTATATCTATTTAGAGAGTTAACAAGAGTTGGTCATTCACATGGTTAGTCATAAAATCCTATATAAAACTTGTAGATCACTGAATATGATCTGTTTGATTCCTTGCAATAGTTTTGCGATATAAAGATGGTGATATTAGAGTCATGCTTGTGAGTAATTGTGTATTTGTAGAAATACTTGTGTAAAGGTTTGTGATTCCCGTAGCATGCACATATGGTGAACCGTTATGTAAGGAAGTCGGAGCATGATTTGTTTATTGATTGTCAACCTTTGTGTGAGGGTCGGGAGCACGCAATGGTAAACTCCTACCAACCTCTCCCCTAGGAGCATGCATCTAATACTTTTCTTCGATGAGTAATACACATTTGTTGTAAGTATGTGAGTTCTTTATGACTAATGTGAGTCCATGGATTATACGCACTCTCACCCTTCCACCTTTGCTAGCCTTTATTATACCGCGCAACTTTCACTGGTACATTAATCCCATCATATATCCTTCCTCAAACCAGCCACCATACCTACCTATTATGGCATTTCTGTAGCCATTCCGAGGTATATTGCCATGCAACTTCCACCGTTCCATTTATTATGACACGCACCATCATTGTCATATTGCTTTGCATGATCATAAGATAGCTAGCATGATGTTTTCATGGCTTGTCCGTTTTTTGATGTCATTGCTATGCTAGATCATTTCACATCCCGGTACACTTCTGGAGGCATTCATATAGAATCATGTTTTGTTCTAGTAGAGTTGTAATTCTTGAGTTGTAAGTAAATTAAAGTGTGATTATCATCATTATTAGAGCATTGACCCATGTGACAAAAGGATGATGGAAGCTATGATTCCCTCACAAGTTGCGATGAGAATCCGAACTTGTAGAAATAATAAAAGAGGCCAATGAAGCCCAAATAAAAAATAGAGGCCAAAGATGCCCACCAAAAACAAAAAAATAAAAAAAGAGAAAAGAGAGAAGGGACAATGCTACTATCCTTTTTCAACAGTTGTGCTTTAAAGTAGTACCATACTCTTCATGATAGAGAGTCTCCTATTTTGTTGCTTTCATATACTAGTGGAAAATTTTCATTATATGACTTGGCTTGTATATTCCAATGATTGGTTTCCTGAAATTGTCCTAGGTCTTCATGAGCAAGCAAGTTGGATGCACACCCACTTAGTTTATTTTTGAGCTTTCATACACATATAGGTCTAGTGCATCCGTTGCATGGCAATCCCTACTTACTCACATTAATATCTATTAATGGGCATCTCCATAGCCTGTTGATACGCCTAGTTGATGTGAGACTATCTTGTCCTTTCTCTTCACAACCTTCACGATATTCTATTCCACCTATAGTGATATATCCATGGCTCACACTCATGTATTGCGTGAGAGTTGAAAAAGTTTGATAACATAAAAGGTGTGAAACAATTGCTTGACTTGTCATTGGGGTTGTGCATGATATAAATACTTTGTGTGGGGAAGATGGAGCATAGCCAGACTATATGATTTTGTAGGGATAACTTTATTTTGCCATTATAATTTAAAGATACACAATTGCTTTGTTAGTATGCTTGAAGTATTATTGTCTTGATGTCAAATGATAGACTATTGCTTTGAATCACCCGTGTCTTAATATTCATGCCATAATTAGATTATATGAACAAGATTATGCTAGGTAGCATTCCACATCAAAAACTATCTTTTTTATCATTTACCTACTCGAGGACGAGCAGGAATTAAGGTTGGGATGCTGATACGTCCGTGTCATATCTATAAATTTTGATGGTTTCATGCCAATATTCTACAACTTTCATATACTGTTGGCAACTTTTTATACTATTTTTGGACTAACATATTGATCCAGTGCCTAGTGCCAATTCCTGTTTGTTACATGTTTTTTGTTTCACAGAATATCCATACCAAACTAAGCCCAAACGCGATAAAAACTTACAGATTTTTTTGGAACATATTTGATTTTTGGGAAAACGAATCAACACGAGACGATGCCCGAGGTGACCACAAGCCAGGGGCGTGGCCTACCCCTTGGCCGCGCCCTGGGCCCTTGTGGTCACCACGTAAGGCGGTTGGTGCCCTTCTTTCGCTGCAAGAAAGCTAATTTTTGGAAAAAGATCCCCTCAAAATTTCAGCCCGAATGGAGTTACGGATCTCCGGATATTTAAGAAAAGGTGAAAGGCCAGAATCCGGGAGCCCAAGAATAGAAGGAAACAGAGAGACATCCAATCATGGAGGGGCTCTCGCCCCTCCACCACCACAGAGGCCATGGACCAGGGGGGAAACCCTTCTCCCATGCAGGGGGTAGTTCAAGGAAGAATAAGAAGGAGGGGGATCTCTCCCCTCTCTAGGTGGCGCTGGAACGCCACTGGGGCCATCATCGTAACGACAATCTACTCAAACAACTTCGTCATCTTCACCAACACCTCCATCACCTTCCCCCATCTATCAACAATGGTCCACTCTCCCAGAACCCGACGTACCCTCTACTTGAACATGGTTCTTTATGCTTCATATTATTATCCAATGATGTGTTGCCATCCTATGATGTCTGAGTAAATTTTTGTTGTCCTATGGGTTGATTGAAGATCATGATTGGTTTGAGTTGCATGTGTTATTATTGGTGTTGTCCTATGGTTCTCTCTATGTCGCGCAAGCGTGAGGGATCTTCACTGTAGGGTGTAGCAATGTGTTCATGATTTGCCTATGGTGGGTTGCACGAGTGACAGAAGCATAAACCCGAGTAGGCGGGTTGTTGCATATGGGAGTAAAGAGGACTTGGTACCTTATAATGCTATGGTTGGATTTTACCTTAATGATCTTTAGTAGTTGCGGATGCATGCTAGAGTTCCAATCATAAGTGCATACGATCCAAGTAGATAAAGTATGTTAGTTTATGCCTCTCCCTCATATAAAATTGCAATAATGATGACCAGTCTAGTTATCAATTGCCTAGGGACAATTCTGCAACTCCTACCACCACTTTTCCACACTCGTTAAACTAACTTAGTTCTTTCTTTATATTAGAAGCCCCTAGTTTTTATCTACGTGTTCTTTGTTCTCTTGCAAACCTATCCCGCCACACCTACAAAGTACTTCTAGTTTCATACTTGTTCTAGGTACAACGAACGTTAAGCGTTCGGAGAGTTGTATCGGTGGTCGATAGAACTTGAGGGAATATTTGTTCTACCTTCATCTCCTTGTTGGGTTTGATACTCTTATTTATTAAAAGAGGTCAAAACTGACCCCCTACACTTGTGGGTTATCAGTGGCGCGATGCATGGGTAGTCAGGACATGGCTGCATGGGTAGTGAACCATACTGAAGCCACGAGGGACAAGAGGTTGAGGTGGAGCTCGACATATCTCGTTGCCAGAGAAGATGAAGTAGGCGAGTGGCTCCTCTCATCGCCATAGAAGAAGAAGCAGAGGAAAGGGGAGGCAATGCCACAATGGTGGGCGAGCAGAACCAACCTCTTGCCGTCTCGTAGATCGCCCAACGATCCAACTATGCAATGCCGACCATGTGATCCAACAACGCACAACCTACCCTCATAATTCCTTATAGAAGACCATATCTAAGGGTTGTTGCTTGGCACTAGGGTATGATCGGACGGCTATAGTTCGACACTAGGGGTTGGAGAGATGTTGTGTGGTTTTGAGCCGGTCGGCGGTGTTATCTTAGTTTTGACCAATTCACAAATGACCTTAACTAATTCAAAAAAATTCAAAAAATATGAAACCTTCAGGGTTCGTCGTTTATAATACATAGTTACCATAAAAATAATATAAACTTGGTTTAGGGACAATTTGATGAAAATCCTTTTTTGCGGTGAGCTACCATTTCCAAGATTAAATGAGCAGAACTAATTAAAAAACATGGAATACTTCCATGCACAATGCCATTGTATGTGACATGGTTATGACAAAAAATCTTGGTTTATGGACATTTTCATGAAAACTCGTTCACACAAATGAGCTATCACGATGAGGTTGTTAGAGTCCGAGAAGAGAGTGATAGTGGGTTTAGGTTTACGAAAAATAAAAAATCACCAAAGCTTCATTTTAGTGTGAATAAGAAGGACCCGAACTTATTTTTTCATTTCTCAATTTTTGCCTTGTGTAATAATTCAAATGTTTCCATGTGTAATAAATTTTTTTTACTTATAGATCGCATTGTTCATGTGACATGTGTAATAATTCAAAATCATTGGAACATCACAACATAGATCAATGGACTTCAAATGTTGATTATAATTCAAAGGTTAGTTCAAATTCAAATTTTGCCTCCAATTTTTAATTTTACCTTAGTACAAATCCTTAAAGTTTAAAGTTTACAACTTGCATTCAATGTTCAAAGTTTGCTCCTTGTGTTCCTAGACGGCTTAACAACCCTTCTTCTGGTTTCCCTAGCTAGGATATCCACCTTTTTATTCTTCCTTTTGATCTTCACTTCCTTTGGTGGTTGTCGAGGTGCTGATGAAGAACTTCCACCAGCCAGTTGATGGGGTTCAATAGCATTTAAAGGAACAATTACTTCCTCATCTCTCATAACATCAAAACCTTCATAAGCCATGGCTTCAAATCCTACATCGGATGATGGTTGAACCAAAGTTTCTTTAACTCTTGGACTTTTCTCTCCTTTTCCTCTAATTTCCCTACAGCTAGGTCAAATAGAAAAAAATATAAGTCATCCATACAAAAGATAAGAAATTCACAAAATGGGAAGGTTGTTGCACACATACCAAGCTGCTGGCAGTGTTAATTCAGTTACTTCATTCTCCTGTGCATTAGCTGCAATCCGCTTTGCTGCTTCATTATCCTCTGCATTAGCTGCAATCTACTCTAATGCTGCATTCTCCTCTGCATTTGTTACTGCCCATTGTCCCTCTTCTCAAAATGAAGCATCCACTGGATTGGTACATATCCTAGCAATCTGCCCTAGGGTTCCACATTTTTTACACTTATGCTATCTTTTTACACGACCCTCTTCACCTCTTCTGTACCTGTTCTTCCTTGGTATTCCTCATGGTCTAGTCAGTGTAGGAGAATCTAGTTTGAACCCTTGATCTACTATGTTCCATTGGTCTTTTCCCAAGAGTGCATGCACATTGGAAGCATAAGCAACCTTGAATTTGGCAATATAAAAATATTCAAACATGTATTGATCAACTTCACCACCTTCACCACCGATAACAGTCATCAGATGTAGGGCATGTATGCATGGATTCCCACAGAGATGCTACTGCCTACAACTGCATTCCCTAGTTGCTAGGTTAACTGGATATCTCCATTCCCTGTTTTTATTGTCAATATATGTTACCTCAGGCTCGTGTGTCGCTGCTTGAATGCATTTCATTATGTTCAGTCCTCTTGCCTTTGCATGTAGTGCCTTAATAAGCGATGGGACATTAAGATGGCCAACATATTCTCTTTCTGCAATTATTTTGCAAAGAGATATCTTTATCATGATCATCTGCCGAATCTTATAAGCCATTTCAATGACTTGATCTTTGCATTGAAACACTCTACCAGGTTACTGGTCAAATAATCTACTTTGCATATTTCATTGACTTTGCTTCTTGACCACAACTTTCCATGATGTGCATCTAGGTACTCCTTCACCAGAGGATTGTGAGCATACAACACTCTCAAATGATGCTCATGCTTCCTCTCACTGCATGTGTATGATGCTGGCCATAAGTTCTCATCACAAACTTTACCTTTGAATTTGTTTTTGAAATTCCGTGCTAGGTGTCGCATTCATTCTGTATGCTCCACTCCAGGGAATACAATTTCCAGCGCACTCTCCAAACCCTTGCAAGCATGTGTGTGTATAGCTAAACCTAGGGATGTACCTATAAGGTTGCGCAACTGCTGCAGAAACCAGACCCAACTTTCCTCGAACTCTGTCTCCACCACACCAAATTCAACAAGGAATAGCCAGTTATGTCCATCAACTGCACAAGCTGCCACCACTTGTCCTCTACACCTTCCATTCAAATCAGTTGCATCAACAGCCAAATAGGGCCTGCAACCATCCAAAAACCCTTGCCAACAAGCCTTGAAACAAACAAAAGCCCTCCTGAAGCACTCCTTCTCAAATGACTTCCCTTTTGTATGGAATTGTATACTTCTGAATATCTACAACACTCTCAGGACTAGCAGCTTCCACTTCAGCTATAAAAGTGTAGAGCAACTGAAAGCTCTCATTCCAAGGACCATTAATCCCATCAAGAGCTACTTCCTTAGCATAAAAAATCCTCGTGTACGGTTGATACGTCTCCAACATATCTGTAATTTTTTATTGTTCCATGCTGATATATTATAATTCTAGGATGCTTTTTGGTCAGTTGTTTACCAATTTATAATATTTTTGAGCACTAACCTATTGACCCGGTGCCAAGTGTCAGTTGCTATTTTCTGCATGTTTTTCACTTTTCAGGTTTACAGTACCAAATGAAATCCAATTGCCACGAAACTTTTTGATGATATTTTTGGGACCAAAATAAGACCTGGAAGCTTCGAGAGGAGGCACACGAGGGCCCCACCACACATCAGAGCATTCCCTCGAGGGTGCCCTGATATGTGGTGCCCCCCTCGGGTGTCTCCTGATGTTCCTCTTTGGCCTCTAAATTATGTAATATCCCCAAAACCCTAAGGGATCTCCCGAAGTACTTTTTCCGCTATCGCAAGTCTCTATTCCAATGGGAGCCCATCTAGAGCTCCATTTCGGTTCCCTGCCGGAAGGGGGGGTCGATCACGGAGGGCCTCTTCATCAACCTGGCTAAACTCATGATGATGTGTGAGTAGTTCACCATATACCTATGGGTCCGTAGGTAGTACATAGATGGAAATCTCTCTATGTTGCTTATACTAATGGATCTCATGAAGTTTTGTTGAGTTTTGTGTGATTGAAGCTTTCAAGTTTTGGGTGTCATCATGATGGACCATGGAATAAGGAGTAGCAAGAGCCTAAGCTTGGGGATGCCCAAGGCACCCCAAGGTAATATTCTAAGGAAGACTCAAGCATCTAATCTTGGGGATGCCCCAGAAGGCATCACCTCTTTCGTCTCTATCCACCGGTATGTCACTTGGAGCTACATTTGTATTCATCACATGATATGTGTTATGCTTGTAGCATCGTTTGATTTTCGTTTGCTTTTAGTTCTAGTTTGTCACAATCATCGTTTGCTGGACACACCTATTTGAGAGAGACACACCTTCATCATAATTTGTTAGAATACTCTATGTGCTTCACTTATATCTTTTGAGCTTGGTAGTTGCTCTAGTACTTCACTTATATATTTTTGAGCATAGTGGCATGTACATTTTATAGAAATATTATTCTCTCGTTGTTCACTTATTTTTCAGAGCTGATAAATAGTGACGGTAATTTGCATGGGTCATAAGACTAGTCCAAAAATAATAAGTATTCAATGAGTGATAATCAAAACCATCATGTAGCACACATAGAGAAATTGCGGGTTAATGACATTAATGTGGTAATATGAAAAATGTGTGAGTCCATAACTATTGATTCATAGGAGTGTCGACATTAAAAGGTGTTAACTTGTTATACATCTAAAAATTATAGAGGCATGGTGATGATGTGTGAGCATTTATATTCCTCGTTGAAATCCTAGTGTTGTTTCGAGTCCGGGGCGCGCGATGGTTAACTCCTACCAACCTCCTCTCTCGGGGCATGCGAGTAGTACTTTGATTTGTGATAAAATTAATAAAACTTTACAATAAGTATATGAGTTATTTATGACTAATTTGACAACATGGACATACGCATCTTCACCTAATCATATTTGCTAGCCTCTTCGGTATCATGCATAGCCAATTCTCACCTCGGGTATCGGTGCAACTTTCGCCGGTGCATCCAAATCCCGTTACATAGTACGCTCTTTTGCACACAAGTATCATTATATCTTCCTCAAAACATCCACCATACCTACCTATTATGGCATTTCCATAGTCATTCCGAGATATATTTCCATGCAAATCCTATCATCACTTCACACGACTAGTTCGTTCATCATCATATTGCTTTGCATGATCATATAGAGATGACATAATATTTGTGGCAAAGCCACTGTTCATCATACTTTTGATACATGTCATGCTAGATCTTGCACATCTATGTACACTGCCAGAGGCATTCATACAGAGTCATATCTTTCTATCAGTTCTTCATATTGAGTTGTAAGTAAATAAAAGTGTGATGATCTTCCTTATTAGAGAATTGTCCCAGTGAGGATAGGATTATGGAGACTATGATTCCCCCACAATTCGGTATGAGATTCCGGATGAAAAAATAAAAAATGGGGGAGGCCAAATGAGCCCACCATATAAAAAAATATAAATGGGGGAGGCAAAGAAAGAAAAAGAAAATCCCACCATGAAAAAATGAGAGAAAAAGAGAGAAGGGACTTTGATACTATCCTTTACCACACTTGTGCCTCAATGTGGCACGATGTTATTCATATAGAGAGTTTTGTCACTTCCATATTCTAGTGGGAATTACCTTCTATTATAAACTTGGCTTGTATATTCCGATGACGGGCTTCCTCAAATGCCCGAGGTCTTCATGAGCAAGCAAGTTGGATGCAGACCCACTTAGCTTCAGTTGAGCTTTCATACACTTTATAGCTCTAGTGCATCATTTTCATGGAAATCCCTACTCCTTGCATAGACATCTATCGATGAGCATCTCCATAGCTTGTTGGTGCACCTAGTCAATGCGAGACTATCTTCTCCACTTTTTACCCCTTTTATATCTATCATCATATTCTATTCCACCCACATGCTATGTCCAATGGTTCACGCTCATGTATTGCGTGAAGAATAAAAAGTTGATTCATATTGAAAAAGTATGATCAAACTGGCTGACTTGGACATCGTGGTGCTTAACATTTGTATTGATGTGGCGAAGACGGAGTCATTCCTTGCTAATATAATAAGATGAATTGGGGTAAAGATTCTTTTAGGATCGTATACTTTAAAAATTTAATGATTTTGTTTCTTATACTTATACATATTGTTATGCTAATGTTTGTTAATTCACCATTTCTCAATGATCGTACATACAAAAGATTACATAATGGGTAGCATGTCAAATCAAAAAAAATCCGTTTTTATCATTTACCTACTCGAGAACGAGTAGGAATTAAGCTTGGGGATGCTGATACGTCTCCAACGAATCTATAATTTTTTATTGTTCCATGCTGATATTTTATAATTCCAGGATACTTTTTGGGCATTTGAATACCAATTTATAATATTACTGAGCACTAACCTATTGACCTAGTGCCCCGTGCTAGTTGTTGTTTTCTGCATGTTTTTCACTTTTCAAGGTTACAATACCAAACAAAGTCCAATTAACACAAAACTTTATGATGATTTTTTCTAGATTAAAATAAGATCTGGAAGCTTTGGGAGGAGGCTTGGAGGCCCACGAGGACCCCACCACACACCAGGGCGCACCCTGGGGGACCCTGATATGGGGTGGCCCCCTTGGGCGTCTCCCGATGTTCCTCTCTGGCCTATAAATTCTCTTATATCCCCAAAACCCTAAGGGGGATCTCGAAATACTTTTCCCGCTGCCACAAGTCTATGTTTCGACGGGAGCCCATCTAGAGCTCCGTTCAGGCACCCTTCCAGAGGGGGGAGTCGATCACGGAGGGCCTCTTCATCAACCTTGTTGCCCTCATGATGATGTGTGAGTACTTCACCACAGACCTACGGGTCCGTATGTAGTACCTAGATGGCAATCTCCCTCTCTCTTGATCTTCAATACAATGTTCGTCTCATCTTTGCCTTGATCTATCTGATGTAATCCCTTTGTATGGTGTGTTTGCTAGGATCCGATGTATTATGAGTTTATGTTCAAATTATTCATGAAAAGTATTTGAGCCTAAACTGAATACTAAGATTCTTATATGCATGATCATTATAGATTCGTAATGGTCTCTGATCTATTGAGATAGTTTGGCCAACTAGATTGATATGTCTTCGGTGGGAGTGGTGCACTGTAGTATGTTCAACCTAGCGAGTTTATATATCCTAGTGACAAAAGGGGACAAGTTGCGTCTTTGTTTTGCTTCTACTAAGGATAAACTCACAAGCATTACTTTGCTGACATCATGTCATTGTTCTCCAAGCATTACTTTGTTTTACTCAATACTCAAGATGCATGCTGGATAGCGGTCGATGAATGGAGTAACAGTAATAGGTGTAGGCAGGAGTCAGTCTATTTGCTTATGGATGTGATGCCTATATACACATGATCATTTTTGTTAAAATCGCATAACTATTCGCTTTTCTATCAATTGCCCAACAGTAATTTGTCTACCCACGGTATGTTATTTCTATGAGAGATGCCACTAGAGAACACTACAGTCACCGGGTCAATTATATACAACTATCTACAACGCTACTACTACCTTGGTGTTATTTATTCGCTATGGGTCCGTAGGCACTAGCTAGATGGCTTCCTCTCTCTCTATGATTCTCAATACAATGGTCTCTTGGAGATCTATTTGATGTAATGACTTTTGCGGTGTGTTTGTTGGGATCCGATGAATTTTGAATTCATTATCAGTTTCTATCCATGAATATGATTTGAGTCTTCTTTGATCTCTTATATGCATGATTACTTATAGCCTCGTATTTTTCTTCGAATCTTTGGTTTAGTTAGACCAACTAGATCGATTTTTCTTGCCATGGGAAGAGGTGCTTTGTGATGGGTTCGATCTTGTGGTGTTCTTTCCTAGCGGCAGAAGGGGCAACAAGGCACGCATGTATGGTTTCCATTAAGGATAACAAGATGGGGTCTATTCCTACATGAATAGATCTTGTCTACATCATATCACCGTTCTTATTGCATTACTCCATTTTTCCATGAACTTAATACACTAGATGCATGCTGGATAGCGGTCGATGTGTGAAGTAATAGAAGTAGATGCAGAATCGTTTTGGTCTACTTATCTTGGACGTGATGCCTATATAAGGATCATTTCCTGGATATCGTCATGATTGTTACATCTTCTATCAATTGCCCAACAATAATTTGTTCACCCACCATGTGTTATACTTATGAGAGAAGCCACTAGAGAAACCTATGCCCCCCGGGTCTACTTTTCAACATATTGCTTTCCGATCTACTATTTTGTATTTTTTCCATGTATTAATCCAAAAAACCCAAAAATACATTCCTGCAATTTTTGTTTACCTATTTTATTTTATGTTCTTGCGAGATATATTTGCTAAAACTATCATTACCTAATCTATCTTTTTACCGTTGAGAGCTTGACAACATCTCTTACACGATGGGTTGCAAGTATTTGTTATTTGTGTGCAGGTGTTGTTTACGTAGATGCTTTATATTCCTCTATGGATTGATACCTTGGTTTCATAACTGAGCGAAATACTTACTATCACTGTGCTACATCATCCATCCCGCTTTGGGGAAATACCAATGTAGTCTGAAGTCACATCAAAGGAATTTCTTGCATCGTTGCCGGGGAGGAAGTGATCTCATCTACCAGGTTTCTAATCACAAACCTCATCTCCTTGCAATTTACATTATTTTCCATTTGCCTCCCGTTTTCCTCCCCCCCCCCACACTTCACAAATTTGTCATTTTATTCGCCCTCTATTTTTCGTTTGCCTTTTTCTCATCAGATCTCTTCACTATGACTAGCATCACTACCCCCTTGTCACCAGATTTTGAAGTTCTATACTTCGAACAAAAACAAGGGGAAAATCTTAAATATGCTTGGCATAGATTGATGGAATCATATCGTATTTGCAATCTAAAAGGAGATGCAAAGGTTTTGCTTTGAAATTTTTATATAGTACTTTGCATCATAGACAACTCTTGGGTTTTGCCTCCAAAGGAAACTTTACTGAACTTGGTCCCAACATTGCTTATGAAATTTTATAAGGGACATTAGGGGTTCCTCCACCAAAAAAGGTTCCTTGTCTCACACAAGAAGGGGTTCTAATTTTATACAATTTGGGAGATTTACATAAACATTTGGTTGAGTTGCAAAAATATCATGGGCCTCTTAAACATATTGGTGGAAACTTGAATCGCATGAACACTCTGATTACTCTTTGCAATAAGTGTATGGATATTTTAGATCTGAAGATGGTTTTTGCTCCTGAAAATGTGGGGAAGCGTAAAGAACCTCCCGGGTTTGAGAAAGCCCTCGTAAAGGAGGCTAAAACAAAGTATGACAATACTTTAAACTATGCATTATGCCTAGCTAGGGGCGTAAAACGACAGCGCTTGTTGGGAGGCAACCCAATGAAAAAATATTTTTATCTTTTCCTTTCTGTTTTTGAGTGTTTGCACAATTATTCTTCTATTATGATTGTGTTTTCTGTTTTATTTAGTGTTTGTGCCAAGTAAATCCTTTAGGATGATTCATAAGATGAGTAGAAACAATGCTGAATTGGAAAAAAAAACTTTGTCTCTAGTGCATTTTACTGGACCGTGATAATGAGCTGAAATTTTAACACAGTATTTATATACAAATTCTTTGTGTTTCCTACTTTTTCAGAATTTTTAGAGTTACACAAGTATGGGTAGAGTACAGATTACTACAGACTATTATGTCTGAAACATAATCTGTTTTGTTGCATTGTGTGCTTGTTTTGATGAATCTATGGCTTGTATTGGCGGGTATAAGTCATGGTAAAGTTACAATACAGTATATATAATGCAATATTAAAATATTAATGGGTTTACAACAGAACTTGAAGTGGTAATTTGTAGCGACCTGACCTGAAAGGCTGAATCTCTTGTGTTTCCGTACCATCCCAAGATCATGCTGGTACACACACGGTACATCAATGTATATATCAAAGGGAAATCACACAGCATTATATTAATCGAAATCTCATATCGAGTCCTTTATTACAATAAAAAATTACAATAAAGTGGCTGAAGGCCAACTCATGAGAATGTCTAAATCTTGCGGAAGCGTCGAAGGTAGATGAGTCCATCTGACTCCAAGGGCATGTCACCGAGCGTAGAACGTGTCCTCACTCCTGGTCGGAAAAATACTCTGCAACATGTAGGTCAGCATATGGAATATGCCGGCAAAGTCACAAAAGAGGTGTGAAAAGATAATCATCTAGTCTACATGCTTGTATGGCAGGTGGGGTGGTAAGTTTTTGCGTAAAGCCAATTTTTCCTACATCAAGAGAGGGCTAGCAAAAATATTACTAAGTTGGTTGATTAATGAGATGGTTCCACCAACCAATTCTCATACCCAAATTGTTAATACCCACATCATCATATTAGTTGTGTTGAGAATACCGGAAGTTTCAGTTCCTTTGGCTCAAGTCGTCCATGACCGTGGACACGGCTAATCGATTAGGTTTGAGTACTCTGTAGAGTTGTGCACACGTTCCCCACAAGATTTGGTTGCCTCCGTTTGATTTCTCGCACTTCAGGGTGTTTGAGAAACGGATGACCAAAACATGGTCTTCCAAAGGGTTTCCCTGCGACTCTGTCGGTGCCCATCCTTTCCTACCGTTCTTCTACATCTTGTAGCACCGCCTGTCCAGGGTCACCACGATATCCAACCAAGCCAGAGCCCATAATGACTTGTGGCTGTGCAGGTAAGCCTTGGGTCTTGAAGCACCCATCCATCTCTTTGTGCCTGGGTGGATCTTTCCGCGTGAATACTGGCCATCTCCAGCATCACCTAGGCAAATCCACTGGTTTCTCCAGGGTGTCGTTCAACCATCATCCACCCAGAGGTATGTTGAAAACTCGGAGTCTTGAAATCTTGATCATTAGGTAGGTCTTGTAATTAATCTCACAACTCTCATGAATCACACAACCAACCCCGTCTACTAGTAGCATAGAAAAATGTAAAACAACGTTTCCCGGGGCCAATGTGTCAAGGGCTTTGGGGTACCTACCACATGATACTACATCAAGTAACCAATTTCCAACTAACCTATTTTACATGCAATTGGGGTGATGGAAGAACTAATGCAATAAAAACATAGGTAAAGATGATCAAAGTGACTTGCCTGATTGATGATCTTCGTATGTGAGTGACTCTAAGTAACAAGCTTCGCACTTCGGATAATCTAACGAAGCAAACAAGAGCACTCAATAAGCATACAACAAAATATTGTAACTCACAACCATCAACCATGAATTAGTAACCAATCAAGACAAAACAATGTATAAAAAATCACAAGCAAGAAAACACATAAAGTTTTGTTTTCTAAAAGATGATTGATAAAACACTACTAACATTATGAAACCTATTTGTAATAACAAATAATTGTTGACAGCAAGGAAACAATAAAAATAGTTTATTAATAACAGAATAAAATCAATTTAAAGTTTGTTAAGAAAAACTTTAGTAAAGTTTATAAAAGTTTGGTTAAACACTATTTGATGAGGTAGCTATAGTTTTACTAACAAAAGAATGAAACTAACTTATTATTCATTACTAAGACATTATCTTAACAGAATGGAAATTACTAAAAACTTGTCTTAGAAAAAAAAAGAATTAAATTATATAAAACTTGTTGAGAGAAAACTATTACTAACTAGTTATTTTAATCAAATTAATCCTATTTGAACTGGTGTTGAGGTTCCTATGTTAATAAAGAAACAAACTAAGCAAATATATAATTTTATTAACAGTAAGTAAAACACCTAAAGTTTAACTAACCGAACCTACTAAAACAATTTAAAACTAAATCTAATTGAAACTAACTAAAACTAAAAAATAAAACTATACTATAATACTAGGCAGATTCTGTTTATAGCTAAAACACTAATCAAAAACATTCTAAAAATCCTCAAACTAAGCAATCTGATAGTCCTAACTTATACCAAGCAGTAGCAAAAAGATTCATATCAAAATCTATTTTCAAACTCTAGTTATTCAGATTTGAATGTTTTGAGCAAATATTATTCAATTCAAATTTTATGTATCAAATTTAAAATTTAAAAGTACAGGGTGAAACTACATGAAAAAATGTGAGCTATTGCAAAAAGAATCAACTCAAAATATTAAACAGATTAAAAGTTATAAGAAAAACAAAATTTGAAATCACTCTGTTAACTAAAACAAAAACAGAAAAGAAAACTTGATTTTCAACGGCCAGGGGGGCTACGTGGCGCTTTCCTATTGGTGGCTAGTGTGTGCGCGTGGAGGTTTGCGGGCGGACGACCGGTCGGTAGAGAATACCGGTTCGGAAATTAATCTGATCTAATCTCGTGCGTCGGTTTGAGATCGTACGGCTACGGAGTGGGAGGGGGAAGCTCACAGAGAAGAGGTCGTCGGCGAGGGTTCTCCGGCGAGTCCGAGACGGCGAAGTTGTCGGTGTTGGCGCTCCGGTGGTCGAGGGAAACAGCGGAGTGATCCGGGCGGCGGCGCTTGACGTCCGGCGTCAATTGGTGGCAACCGTGGGGCGAGGGGTCGACGGAGTCGACGACAAGTGCGGGGAAGAGCTTCGGCTGGGGGCTGCAACTCCGGCGACGAGATGCGGCAGCCCTCCGGTGAGGTAGGAGGGAGTTTTGGGGGGAAATGGAGAGCGGGGAGTGGCCGGTACTTATAGGGGGTGCGGGGAGCGAGAGGGAGTGATGGGAGGCGGGATCTGGGGGGGGGGGGGGGCAAACGGCCGGCGACGAGGTCGTGGGGGGGAGGAGAGTGATGACCGAGCGAGGTCTTCGGGCGGTCGGGGTGGGGTCCGCCGCTCAGCGAGAGAGGGAGAGATGAATGCGCGTCGGTCGGCCGGCTTGTAATTAATACGCGAGTAAAAGCCTGTGGGCCGATCGGTTTAAATAAAAAATCCGTTACCGTTTTCTTTTAATGTTTTCCAACGACAATCAAAAGCTCTTAAAACATTCAAACCGTGGTTCAAAGTAGGAAATAAATATATCAAAATTAACAGAATAATAAATGCTATTTAATGAACATTTTTATACTATCATTTGAATAGTTTGAAAAAAATAATATTTTCAGAAATTGCCTAATTGTTTTTAAATCCTTTTTGCAAATATTTTCAAAACAACCCCTGGTTATTTTTGTTCAAATAGATCACCAAATGGGTCCTGGTGTGGAGTGTCATGTTCCTCCTCTCTTATTTGAAATTTTTACCAAGATTTCAAATAGGTGAAAGCAACACGTTGAAAGTAGAAAGGGGTTTCACAAATTCAGAGAAGGCATTTCAACAATACATGTATTCAAGCAATGATGATGATAGATGCATAGCTATATTTCATAACATTCCAAAATGGAATTTTGGGATGTTACAAACCTACCCACCTTAAGATGAATCTCGCCCTCGAGATTCGGGTTGGCTAGAAAATAGGTGCGGGTGGTCTCTACGAAGATCTTCTTCGCGTTCCCAGGTGGCTTCTTCCTCGGTGTGGTGACTCCACAAAACCTTACAAAACTTGATGATCCTGCTGCGGGTAACTCTGTTGTTAGTTTCAAGGATTCTGACAGGCTTCTCCTCATAGGTCAGATCACTGTCAAGTTGTATGGCCTCTAGGGGCACTGTGTCTCTCAAGGGAATATCAGTCATCTCAGCGTGACATTTCTTCAGTTGGGACACATGGAACACATCATGAACTCCGGATAATCCTTCCGGCAATTCCAGCTTGTATGCAACTTCGCCTCTGCGTTCAAGAATTTTGTAGGGGCCTATGAATCTGGGTGCTAACTTTCCTTTAAAACCAAACCTCTTGATTCCTCGAAGCGGGGACACACAAAGATATGCTCGGTCTCCCACTTCATACGTCACTTCTTTGCGTTTGCTGTCAGCATAACTCTTCTGTCGAGATTGAGCTATCTTGAGTCTGTCGCGAATCAACTTGACTTTATCTTCTGAATCTCGAATAAGGTCGAGACCAAAAAGTTGTCGGTCTCCAACACCATCCCACGTCAGTGGCGTTCTGCACCTCCTTCCATATAAAGCTTCGAAAGGGGCCATCTTCAGACTGGTCTGATAACTGTTATTGTACGAGAATTATGCGTAAGGTAAATTGTCATCCCAACTAGATCCATAATCTAGCGCACAAGCTGTCAACATGTCTTCCAGAATCTGGTTGACTCTCTCAGTCTGCCCATCGGTCTGCGGATGAAAAGCTGTACTGAACTCTAGTCTTGTACCCAAAGTTTCATGTAACTGATGCCAAAACTTTGAGGTAAATTGTGTTCCTCTATCTGACACGATACTCCTCGGAACTCCATGCAGACATACGATCCTGGTCATATATATCTTGGCTAGCTTAGCACTGGTATAGGTGGTCTTCACTGGAATGAAATGAACTACCTTGGTCAAACGATCTACCACTACCCAGATGGAATCATAACCTGAACGGGTCCTGGGTAATCCAGTGATGAAGTCCATACCAAGCTTTTCCCATTTCCACTCGGGTATCGGCAAACGTCGGAGTAACCCTGCTGGTTTCTGATGTTCTGCCTTTACTCGCTGACAAACATCACATATTGCCACATGTTCAGCAATATCTTTCTTCATACCTATCCACCAATAACTTTCCTTCAAATCCAGGTACATCTTGGTGTTGCCTGGGTGTATCGAGTAAGGTGAATCATGGGCTTCTTGAAGTATCAACTTCCTGAGCTCTGGGTCATTGGGCACAAAGATGCGGTTCTCAAACCACAGAGTTCCTTGCTCATCCTCACGAAAACCTTTAGCTTTACCATCTTTCATTCTTTGCTTAATCTCAGCTATTTCCTTGTCCGTCTTTTGGGTTTCACGAATTCGTTCGGTCAAGGTGTACTGAATCTCCAGTGTGGCAACATATCCTCGTGGGACTATCTCTAGTCTGAGCTCTCTGAGATCATCGGCTAACTCTTGGGATAATCCTCCTGCTGTGAGTGTGTTTACATAAGTTTTCCGACTCAAGGCATCGGCTACAACATTAGCCTTACCTGGATGGTAGTGTAATCTCATGTCATAGTCCTTGATTAACTCTAACCATCTCCTCTGTCTGAGGTTCAACTCCTTCTGCGTGAAGATATATTTCAGGCTCTTATGGTCGGTGTATACATCACAACTATTTCCGATAAGAAAATGTCTCCAGGTCTTGAGTGCGTGCACTACGGCTGCTAGTTCCAAATCATGGGAGGCATAATTCAACTCACGTGGTCGTAGTTGTCTGGATGCATAAGCTACAACCTTTCCATCTTGCATGAGTACTCCTCCAAGTCCTTGACGTGAAGCATCACAATAAACCTGGAAGTCCTTCCGAATATTGGGCAAAATCAACACTGGGGCTGTGACCAAACGTTTCTTCAACTCCTGGAAGCTGTCTTCACATTCCTCAGTCCAAACATACTTGGATTCTTTCTTCAACAACTCCGTCATGGGCTTGGCAATCTTTGAGAAATTCTCAATAAATCTCTGGTAATATCCGGCTAGTCCAAGGAAACTGCGGATCTCCTTAACTAAGGTGGGTAACTTCCACTCGGGGACGGCTTCAACCTTAGCGGGGTCTACGGCTATTCCTTCTCTGGAAATAACATGTCCAAGGAATCCGACTTTCGTCAACCAAAATTCACATTTGCTGAACTTGGCATATAACTGATGCTCTCTTAGCTTTTCCAGAACTAAACGCAGATGTTCCTTGTGTTCTTCCTCGTTCTTGGAGAATATCAAAATGTCATCGATGAACACCACGACAAACTTGTCTAGGTATTCGATAAACACCTTATTCATCAAATTCATGAAGTAGGCAGGAGCATTAGTCAAACCAAAGGACATGACAGTATACTCATACAAGCCATACCTTGTGGTGAAAGCTGTTTTGGGTATATCCTGTTCACGAATCTTCAGTTGGTGATACCCTGATCGAAGATCGATCTGAGAGAATACTTTGGCGCCTACTAGCTGATCAAACAAGTCATTAATCATCGGCACAGGGTACTTGTTCTTGATAGTCACCTCGTTCAAGGCACGATAATCGACTACCATTCTCAAGGTTTTATCCTTCTTCTCCACCAAAAGAACTGGGGCTCCCCAAGGTGAAGAACTTGGGCAAATATATCCCTTGTCCAATAACTCCTTAATCTGCTTCTTGATTTCCAACAGATCATTTGCGGGCATCCGATAGGGTCTCTTGGAAATTGGGGCTGTCCCTGGCTGTAGCTCTATTAGGAACTCAATCTCTCTATCTGGGGGCATGCCTGGTAATTCTTCCGGGAATACATCCGGAAAATCTTTTACCATAGGTACTTCCTCCTGAACAACTCCTGTGAGGGAATTTAACCGTGCACTCATCTGGGTGCGTCGGGATACATACTTAATCCTCTTGTTCTCCGGGGTGGTGAGTGAAACAGACTTGCTAGGGCAATCAAGATTTCCTTCATACTTGGTCATCCAATCCATGCCTAGGATTACATCCAATCCCTGGGATTCTAAGACGATGAGGTCGGTGGGAAAAACATAGTTTCCTATATTGAGTTTCAAGGCATGGCATCCTATTCCTGCCATCATCATACCTCCTGGGGAACTGACCTTAATGGGCTATCTAAGGGTTTTAGTGGGCAAACCATACTTATCCACAACTACCCTTGATATGAATGAATGACTTGCACCGGAATCAAAAACTACTGTAACTGGACGTGAATGCAATAAAAACTTACCAACCACAGTCTCGGGTTGATCATAAACTTCTTCCACGTCAAGGTGGTTCACCTGGGCACGAGGAAACGGATTTGGTTTCTTGGCTGTGGAGTTGCCGTTTCCATTTCCCTGCTTGCTCTGGGGACACTCAGTAGCATAGTGCCCTGTCTTCTGGCACTTGAAACAGGTGATGTGGCTCAGATCCTTCTGAGTAGGAGCGTGACGGTGCTGGTTGTTATTCCCATTCCCATTGTCAGTCTTGAAATTGCCATGGTTGGGACGGGCATTCCCATTTCCTCCATGGTTGTGGCCTCCATGGTTGTGCACGGCATGAGTGTGCCTTCCAAACTTACCGGTCCCTGATCCGGTAATCCCTGAGTACGGGGAGTAGCGGGGCTTCTGATGAGCTCCAGAGTTAAACTTCCCCTGAGTGTACTTCCTCTTGCGGTTCTCAATTTGCAAATGCTTACCCTCCAAGATGAGGGTCTTGTCCACCAGCTCTTGGTAGTTGTTGAAGGTAGCCACTACCAGCTGCATGCTCAACTCATCGTTGAGTCCTTCCAGAAACTTCTCTTGCTTGGCCGCATCATCGGCCACGTCTCCTGGTGCATAACATGCCAATGTGCTGGAATCATCCACGTATTGGGCCACAGAGCGATTTCCCTGGCGCAAGTTGCGAAACTCGCGCTTCTTCAGACCCATAGCTCAAGCTGAAACATGTGCGGTGCGGAAAGCTTGCTTGAACTGCTCCCAAGTTACATCAGCAATAGGATATGTGGTGCTGTAGTTCTCCCACCATGAAGCTGCTGGTCCATCCAGTTGATGTGCGGCAAAGCGCACCTTCTCAGCATCAGTACATCCAGCGGTGACGAGTTCTCTCTCCATCTTACGGAGCCAGTCATCTGCTACAATGGGCTCAGTGCTGCTGGAGAAAGTTGGAGGGTTCAACCTCAGAAAACGGGTGAGATTATCAGCCTGGGGTGGATGGTGGTGGTTGTTGTTCTGGTTGTTGGTCTGATTCTGGATCAATAGCTGCATCAGTGCATTCTGCTGCTGAAGGAGTTGCGTGAGTTCCGGCGGGAAGGTGAAGTCGGACTCACGTCGTGGAGGCATCTTGCTGTTTTCAGAGGGGTGAGAATTAGAATAGAACAAGGGCCTAAAAGGAGAAATTCACTACCCATATGCAATGTAACAAACATATCACACCAAACACTCATTCATTTAGTTAATCAATGTCAAACATCAGGAATACAAGTCTAAATCAAACTACACGTCGACCTACGCTCTTAACGTTGAAAATAAAAGATACATGGAGGGCATAACTAAAGTTTTCCTCAGAAGTACATGGTGACTGAGTCTCCTCCAGTGGTGCTCTCCTCATAGTCATCATCGTTGCTGATGAAAGGAGCCAACTCTCCTTCAGGATGAAGATTTTCACCCATGTCCATCTGTTCTTCTAGAGTGGCGATGCGAGTATTCAGCTTGTCGATCCTCTCTAAGAAATCATTCACCTCATACTCATGCTCGTACTCGGCTTCCTGTAAGTCAGCTTTGAGGTCAATCTCGCGGTTCATCAGATTCTTGATTGTCTTGGTATCAGCACGAACTCGAAGCTCCAGAGTCCTGATGTGCGTCTCCAAGGTCTGGATATAGGAAACGGTGGTGTCTAAAGTGGGAGGGGTTATGATGTTTCCATGGACATCCCTGCGACAAACCACGCTGAGTCCTGGTGAAATGGGTCCACCTCTATATTCCTCCTGAATACGTCCAAGGGCACGATGAATGGCCATGTCTCTTCCAAGTATCCAGCTGGGTGCCACAAACTTGAAGTTGATGGGTTTCTTCCGATTCCCAAAGGTCTTCCCTGGGATGTGCACCTCGATCCTGTAGCGTCCATCTTGTGGAAATGACATGATAGGAGTCCCGGTGATGCTCGGCAAAGCAATTCTCACGTCCTTGACGATCCTCATCAGCTCCTTACCAAAAGGCATCGTTGCGTCAGGCTGGCAAAACTCCATGATCAACACTGGGATCAAGGTGGCCATCTATAAATTTTGAAATAATCGGAGAGAAGTCAGAAACAAGTAGATGAGAGTATAAGAATTTTAAAGACAAGGAGAAATAAGTCCTAAGGATTTCCAATCCTAGAGGTTACGTCCTATGGTCAGCATGGGCTCTGATACCATTTCTGTAGCGACCCGACCTGAAAGGCCAAATCTCCGGTGTTTCGTACCATCCCAAGATCATGCTGGTACACACACGGTATATCAATGTATATATCAAAGGGAAATCACACAGCATTATATTAATCGAAATCTCATCTCGAGTCCTTTATTACAATAAAAAATTACAATAAAGTGGCTGAAGGCCAACTCATGAGAATGTCTAAATCTTGCGGAAGCGTCGAAGGTAGATGAGTCTATCTGACTCCAAGGGCATCTCACCGAGCGTAGAACGTGTCCTCACACCAGGTCGGAAAAATACTCTGCAACATGATACGTTGCAGCCGTGTAGGTCAGCATATGGAATATGCCGGCAAAGTCACAAAAGAGGTGTGAAAAGATAATCATCTAGTCTACATGCTTGTATGGCAGGTGGGGTGGTAAGTTTTTGCGTAAAGCCAATTTTTCCTACATCAAGAGAGGGCTAGCAAGAATATTACTAAGTTGGTTGATTAATGAGATGGTTCCACCAACCAATTCTCATACCCAAATTGTTAATACCCACATCATCATATTAGTTGTGTTGAGAATACCGGAAGTTTCAGTTCCTTTGGCTCAAGTCGTCCATGACCGTGGACACGGCTAATCGATTAGGTTTGAGTACTCTGCAGAGTTTTGCACACGTTCCCCACAAGATTTGGTCGCCTCCGTTTGATTTCTCGCACTTCAGGGTGTTTGAGAAACGGATGACCAAAACATGGTCTTCCAAAGGGTTTCCCTGCGACTCTGTCGGTGCCCATCCTTTCCTACCGTTCTTCTACATCTCATTGCACCGCCTGTCCAGGGTCACCACGATATCCAACCAAGCCAGAGCCCGTAATGACTTGTGGCTGTGCAGGTAAGCCTTGGGTCTTGAAGCACCCAACCATCTCTTTGTGCCTGGGTGGATCTTTCCGCGTGAATACTGGCCATCTCCAGCATCACCTAGGCAAATCCACTGGTTTCTCCAGGGTGCCGTTCAACCATCATCCACCCAGAGGTATATTGAAAACTCGGAGTCTTGAAATCTTGATCATTAGGTAGGTCTTGTAATTAATCTCACAACTCTCATGAATCACACAACCAACCCCGTCTACTAGTAGCATAGCAAAATGTAAAACAACGTTTCCCGGGGCCAATGTGTCAAGGGATTTGGGGTACCTACCACATGATACTACATCAAGTAACCAATTTCCAACTAACCTATTTTACATGCAATTGGGGTGATGGAAGAACTAATGCAATAAAAACATAGGTAAAGATGATCAAAGTGACTTGCCTGATTGATGATCTTCGTACGTGAGTGACTCTAAGTAACAAGCTTCGCACTCCGGATAATCTAACGAAGCAAACAAGAGCACTCAATAAGCATACAACAAAATATGGTAACTCACAACCATCAACCATGAATTAGTAACCAATCAAGACAAAACAATGCATAAAAAATCACAAGCAAGAAAACACACAAAGTTTTGTTTTCTAAAATAAGATTGATAAAACACTACTAACATTATGAAACCTATTTGTAATAACAAAACAATTGTTGACAGCAAGGAAACAATAAAAATATTTTATTAATAACAGGATAAAATCAATTTAAAGTTTGTTAAGAAAAACTTTAGTAAAGTTTATAAAAGTTTGGTTAAACACTATTTGATGAGGTAGCTATAGTTTTACTAACAAAAGAATGAAACTAACTTATTATTTATTACTAAGACATTATCTTAATAGAATGGAAATTACTAAAAACTTGTCTTAGAAAAAAAACAGAATTAAATTATATAAAACTTGTTGAGAGAAAACTATTACTAACTAGTTGTTTTAATCAAATTAATCCTATTTGAACTGGTGTTGAGGTTCCTATGTTAATAAAGAAACAAACTAAGCAAATATATAATTTTATTAACAGTAAGTAAAACACCTAAAGTTTAACTAACAGAACCTACTAAAACAATTTAAAACTAAATCTAATTGAAACTAACTAAAACTAAAAAAATAAAACTATACTATAATACTAGGCAGATTCTGTTTATAGCTAAAACACTAATCAAAAACATTCTAAAAATCCTCAAACTAAGCAATCTGATAGTCCTAACTTATACCAAGCAGTAGCAAAAAGATTCATATCAAAATCTATTTTCAAACTCTAGTTATTCAGATTTGAATGTTTTGAGAAAATATTATTCAATTCAAATTTTATGTATCAAATTTAAAATTTAAAAGTACAGGGTGAAACTACATGAAAAAATGTGAGCTATTGCAAAAAGAATCAACTCAAAATATTAAACAGATTAAAAGTTATAAGAAAAACAAAATTTGAAATCACTCTGTTAACTAAAACAAAAACAGAAAAGAAAACTTGATTTTCAACGGCCAGGGGGGCTACGTGGCGCTTTCCTATTGGTGGCTAGTGTGTGCGCGTGGAGGTTTGTGGGCGGACGACCGGTCGGTAGAGAATACCAGTTCGGAAATTAATCCGATCTAATCTCGTGCGTCGGTTTGAGATCGTACGGCTACGGAGTGGGAGGGGGAAGCTCACAGAGAAGAGGTCGCCGGCGAGGGTTCTCCGGCGAGTCCGAGACGGCGAAGTTGTCGATGTTGGCGCTCCGGTGGTCAAGGGAAACAGCGGAGTGGTCCGGGCGGCGGCGCTTGACGTCCGACGTCGATTGGTGGCAACCGTAGGTGAGGGGTGGACGGAGTCGACGGCAAGTGCGGGGAAGAGCTTCGGTTGGGGGCTGCAACTCCGGCGACGAGATGCGGTAGCCTTCCGGCGAGGTAGGAGGGAGTTTTGGGGGGAAATGGAGAGCGGGGAGTGGTCGGTACTTATAGGGGGTGCGGGGAGCGTGAGGGAGTGATGGGAGGCGGGATCTGGGGGGGGGAATGGCCGGCGACGAGGTCGTGGGGGGGGGAGGAGAGCGATGACCGAGCGAGGTCTTCGGGCGGTCGGGGTGGGGTCCGCCGCTCAGTGAGAGAGGGAGAGATGAATGCGCGTCGGTCAGCCGGCTTGTAATTAATACGCGAGTAAAAGCCTGTGGGCCGGTCGGTTTAAATAAAAAATCCGTTACCATTTTCTTTTAATGTTTTCCAACGACAATCAAAAGCTTTTAAAACATTCAAACCGTGGTTAAAAGTAGGAAATAAATATATCAAAATTAACAGAATAATAAATTCTATTTAATGAATATTTTTATTCTGTCATTTGAATACTTTGAAAAAAATAATATTTTCAGAAATTGCCTAATTGTTTTTAAATCCTTTTTGCAAATATTTTCAAAACAACCCCTGGTTATTTTTGTTCAAATAGATCACCAAATGTGTCCTGGTGTGGAGTGTCATGTTCCTCCTCTCTTATTTGAACTTTTTACCAAGATTTCAAATAGGTGAAAGCAACACATTGAAAGTAGAAAGGGGTTTCAGAAATTCAAAGAAGGCATTTCAACAATACATGTATTCAAGCAATGATGATGATAGATGCATGGCTATATTTCATAAGATTCCAAAATGGAATTTTGGGATGTTACATAATTTGCTTTATTATACTAATGGATCTCACGAGAATTTTGTCAAGTTTTGTGTGATTGAAGTTTCAAGTTTTGGGTGATATCACGATGGATGAAGGAATAAGGAGTAAGAAGAGGCTAAAGTTGGGGATGCTACAGCACCCCAAGATATTATCCAAACAGTAACAAGCAACTAAGCTTGGGCATGCCTCGAGTGGCATCCCCTCTTTCTTCTAACAACCATCGATATTTTAGTTCGAACTATATTTTTATTCGTCACATATCATGACTTTTGCTTGGAGCATCTTGTATCTTTGCTTCATTTGCTTTTTTATCCTTTCTGCACACAGCTATTTAGAGAGCCAAAATTATGCTATGATTTACTAGAATTGCTCTTTATGCTTCACTTAAATCTATTGAGCAATGGAATTGCTCTAGTGCTTCACTTATATCTTTTTGAGCACGGCACGCTTTTACATGTTTGAAGAAATGCTCTCATGCTTAACATAGATTATTTTGAGAGTTACTAATTTGAAGAATTCCTCTCATGCATCACTTATATTATTTTGAGAGATGAAACTTTTATGCTCACGTTCTTCACTTATATCCATGTGAGCTTGTCAAAAGCAATTGCAGTATATGAAACTAGTCCCAAGGTGATAGATATTCAAGAGGAATATAATAAAAACTCCCATGAACATCATTGGACAAAATAAACTTGATTCCTGGTAATTGTTTTGAGACATGACGATAGTAATATGCGGGTTATGTTAGTGAGTAATTCTGCTTACTAAGAATATTGATGTTAAGGTTTGTGATTCCCTATGCAAGCACGAAAGTCAATAGTTGTGCTACGAAATTACATCCTACTTATGGTGGATTATTCGGTGTGAGTTATGCTTAATGCTCTCTTATGTGGTTTTTTGTTTCTTGGTTGGATGCTTCTCAATCTATTTGCTAGCATTCACTTGTACTAAGTAGAAATACTACTTGTGCATCCAAAATCCTTAAACCCGGCTTTGCTATATGAGTCCACCATACCTACCTATATACGGTATTTCCAAGCAGATTTGTATGTGCCATCTCAAAATTTCAAAATAAATTTCCCTTTTTGTGTGCTCGTACCGCTCTTGAAACGGTAGGGGGTGACAGATATTTTTCCATGCTAGATGTGTTATTTTCAAGACGAGTGTTTATTCAACACGAGAGTATGGCAGTAATAGGGATGCCCACCCCGAAATGAATGAAAGACAAAAATACTTTATGTTGTCAAATAATAAATTCCTTGGAAAGTGTTGGTATGGATCATTGATAGAGCATAATGGGCTAGGGATAACTTGCTTTAGTGTAGATATTTTGAAAGACATGGTTGCTTGTTGATATGCTTGAGTATTAAATTTTTCATGTAAAAACTAGACTATTGCTTTGAACCATCTAAAAGTCCAAATGTCCATGCTACAAAGAAAATAATATGTGATGAACATGTTAGGCAGCATTCCACATCAAAAATTCTGTTTTTATCATTTACCTACTCGAGGACGAGTAGGAATTAAGGTTGGGGATGCTGATACGTATCCAAAGTGTGTTTTTGCTTGTTCCATGCTGTTATAATTTTTGCTTGTTCCATGCTATTATATTATCAATATTGTATGTTTTACAATCGTTTTATAGCAACTTTATATCATTTTTTGGGACTAACCTATTGACATAGTGCCAAAGTGTCAGTTGCTGTTTTTGCTTGTTTTTTACTTCGTAGAAAATTAGTACCAAACGAAGCCCAAACGTTCTGAAATTTCTGGGAGATTTTTTTGGGCCATAAGACACTAGATGGGCCAAACACCTACACGAGAGGAGACCCGAGGTGGGGAACACCCACCAGGGCGTGCCAAAGGCCCTTGGCTTGGCCTGGTGGGTGGTGCCCACCTTGGGACCCCCTCCACCGACTATCGACCCTATAAATTCACAAATATTGAAAAAACCATAGAGGAGTAAACGAAACACAATTCCAGCTGCCGCAAGTTCTAGAACCTCGAGATCTAATCTAACACCGTCACAAAGGGGTTCATCTTCTTCTTAGGTACCTCTTCGATGATGCGTGACTAGTCCACAATAGACCTAAGGGTCCGTATGCAGTAGCTAGATGGCTTCCTCTCTCTCTCTATGATTCTCAATACAATGGTCTCTTGTTGATCTATTTGATGTAATGACTTTTGCGGTGTGTTTGTTGGGATTCGATGAATTCTGAGTTCATGATTAGTTTCTATCCATGAATATGATTTGAGTCTTCTTTGATCTCTTATTCGCATGATTTCCTATAGCCTCGTATTTCTTCTTTGAATATTTGGTTTAGTTAGGCAACCTAGAATGATTTTTCTTGCCATGGGAAGAGGTGCCTTGTGATGGGTTCGATCTTGCGGTGTTCTTTCCCAGTGACAGAAGGGGCAGCAAGGCACACATATATCACTGCCATTAAGGATATCAAGATGGGGTCTATTCTTACATGATTAGATCTTGTCTACATCATGTCACCATTCTTATTGCATTACTCCGTTTTCCTATGAACTTAACACACTAGATGCATGCTGGATAGCGGTCGATGTGTGGAGTAATAGAAGTAGATGCAGAGTCATTTCGGTCTACATATCTTGGACATGATGCCTCTATAATGATCATTGCCTGGATATTGTCATTATTATTTTATCTTCTATCAATTGCCCAACAGTAATTTGTTCAGCCACCGTGCGCTATACTCATGAGAGAAGCCACTAGCGAAAGCTACGACCCCCGGGTCTACTTTTCCAACATATCGCTTTCCGACCTACTATTTTGTATTTTTTCGATCTATTAATCCAAAAGACCCAAAAATACCTTTCTGCACTTTTGTTTACCTATTTTATTTTGTGTTCTTGCAAGATCTATTTGCGAAAACTATCATTACCTAGTCTATCTTTTTACCGTTGAGAGGTTGACAATCTCTCTTACGTGTCGGGTTGCAAGTATTTGGTATTTGTGTGCAGGCGTTGTTTGCGTAGGTGCTTGATCTTCCTCTACGGATTGATACCTTGGTTTCATAACTAAGGGAAATACTTACAGTCCCTGTGTTGCATCATCCCTTCCTCTTTGGGGAAATAACGATGCAGTCTCAAGCCACATCAAGACAGTTGAGGATTGGTATTCCTATTGGTTCGATAAACCTTGGTTTCATAACTGAGGGAAATACTTACCCACATTGTGCTGCGATAACCTGTTCCTCTTCACGGGAAACCCAACGCATATCACAAGAATCAACGGTATATCAATATTGTACTTCTCAAATAGCTTCCCATGGAGTGTTGTTGGACCAAGTGTTGGTTTTTCTCTCAACAAATCCAAAATTGAATCTGCCACCCACCTAGTCTTTGCTAGCTTTGTTTTAGCCTCCCCCCTCCCTCTCCAGGTGGACAAGTGTGTTGGTGTGGGTTCTTTTTTATTTGAAACAAAATATAAAAGAAAGTACAGTTAAGAAAGAATTACACAATGATCTGAAATAGAATGAATCAGTATAAACTGAAATACACAAACATGAATGAACTTGCTCCTTGACATATGTGATGCATCCAACCTCCATCTAGACCTATCATATGAGCAATGAACAGTGAACCTTGATGGCTCACTCCTATCAATCGCATATGTATTTTGAGTGAGAATGCAATATGTAGTCATTGCATTACGATAGTCCACCATCGACTGGAATATGGTGTCGATAGCAAGCTAAGGATCTTCCCTGTTCCACTCAATTGTTAGCATGTCCTCACCATCATATTCATCTAAAACTAAGTTGTCGATGTTCTCCTCCCTCTCTTTGTTGTAAGTGTCATCAAATCTAGCACGCCTGATAGGTTGATCCTGATATTCATCTTCCATTGCTTTTTTACTAACAATATCTACAAGATCAGGAAACATATTCTCATATGAAAGGATCGATATGGTTGACTAGAGGGGGGTGAATAGGGAACTAACACTTTTTAATATTTCTTTAACAATTAAGGCTTAGCAACATAAAGGTTGTCTAGATATGAAACTAGGTGTGCAACCTATATTATGCTAACTACAATAACAATACAAGCAAGGAGATAAACAATACAAATAAATCCACTCGGTTTCAGACTTGGTACAACCCAAAAACACTATTCCTTTTGGTTCGCACATACAAAAAATTATTCTGAAGGTCTACAGGAAGATAAAAAAATAAGGGATTGTATCAAGAACTATATACAAAAGAATAGGAAAAGGGCTCGAATAGAAAAATAGAATCAGACTCAAGTTCCGAAGTAATTACACATAATAGAAAAATGGACTCAGGTTCAAGATGTAAAGGTAAGAAGTAACCACACGTGTAACCAATGGAGACGAGGTTGTGTTACCGGAGTTCCTTCCCGGTAAAGGGGAGTACGTCTCCGTTATAGTGGTGTGGAGGCACAATGCTCCCCAACAAGCCACTAGGGCCACCGTATTCTTCTCACACCCTCACACAATGCGATATGTCGTGATTCCACTAGTGGTGCCCTTGAAGGAGGCAACCGGACCTTTACAAACAAGGTTGGGGCTCTCTCCACAACTTAATTGGAGGCTCCTAGTGAAACCATGAAGCTTCACCACAATGGAATATGGCTTCGAGGTGACCTCTTCCGTCTAGGGTGCTCAAACACCTAATAGTAACAAAATCCACACAAGAAATTATGGGGGAATCAATTTTCCTTGGTGGGAGTGTAGATCTAGATCTCCTCCTTCAATCCCTAGAAAGACAACAAGTATGGGTGGCTAGAGAGAGAGAGAGAGATCGGGCAAGAAATCTCAATGGGCATCAATGGTGGAGAGAGAGGTAAGAGATAATCTAGAGGTGGAAGAACCACATCCTTATATAGGCCCCCTTTTCCAACCGTTATAGTCAGAAATGCATGGAGCGGCACAACTGGAGTGGTGGGCGGTACAACCGGAGTGGTGGGTGGTACAACCGGTATACCGGTAAGATCGATACAACCGGCCTACTACCGCCCTACGACCGGACCAAAACACAAAGGTGGCCAGAAGCAGCACCCTGGCCAGACCCCTGGACCAGGCAAAGTCCTAAGCGGTACAACCACTCGAGACCCTAGTTGTACCAGACTATATGAAAATAGTTGTTGTGGTTTTGTCACGGCAGATGTCCGAAGACTTGGGTTTGAGGCCATCACTAAGGTGATGGACTCAAAGGTGTTGGTTGAGACGAGGGACACGAGTTTACCTAGGTTCGGCCCCTCAAGAAGAGGTAAAAGCCTACGTCCTGCTTGCGTTGTATTGATTGGAGTATCAATTACAAGGGAGCGGATTCGCTTGACCTAGTTCTTGATTGATTGGTTTCTGTCTAAGCCGCCCCGGAGTCTCGCCTTTATATAGGAGGTCGAGGCCCTAGGTTACACGAGTCATACACCGACTCTTACAACATAGACAATCCTATCTCTAAGTCGCCTTGCCATCTTGGGCAAACTGTCCTCGGGCGGCTTAACCGCCTGGGTCTTCATACCATCTTCTGTCTGGGCCTCCGGATGGCAATGGGTACCCGTTACCCACGTACCCTGTGGGTAAAAACCCTATTAGGGTAAGGGTATGGGACAAAAATTTACCCATGGGTATATAAATAGGAAAATCTGAAACCCATCGGGTAGAGCGGGTATGGGTATGGGATCATATAACCCATACCCACATACCCATGTACCCATATAAAATCTATGTAAACTAAATATTATCTCTACAATCTACACTATGTGAAGAATTTATGAACTCAAAACATATGTCTATGTGTTGTTGTTTATGACTATATGATGTTGTTTATAAGTATATGTTGTTGTTATAATCTATTTTTGTAAACTATATTATATGATGTAGTTTATGACTGTTAGTTGTTCAAATTGAGGTTTTGCAAATATGGGTAATTCTACCCGCGGGTACCCATCTACCCTGTCGGGTAATGGGTATGGGCAAAAATTGTACCCGTTGATGGGTATGGGTACGAGTGATGGGTAAGCTCACGCTAGACGGGTAACGGTATGGGGAGGATCCACCCGTACCCATACCCTACGGGTGCCATCCCTAGTCTTGGTCCATCTTGGTAAGCCATCATATAACCAGGCCTATGTCTTTTAGCACGCTTCTCTGGTCTGGATTATGAGCCGCCAGGTATGACCCGACCCCACCTGGGCGGGTCTTACCATGGGGTTATATCCCCAATATTAGGCCCCAGGTTGATTTGAGCCTGCTTAGGTCAATCTTCAAACTCACTTGGCGGCAAGTCTCACACTCCATCACCTAAAAGAAAATATATAACCCACCGTGACATCACATCAAATATGCCAAAAAGATTCCGTGACGTTCACAACGGATCTTTTCATTAAACTGTCGGCCCAAAAATCGAGCCATCCGTCTTTGTCGGTCAGTTTCTGCCGCCTTGATTCCCGCACCCGTTCGGCCTTCCATCCTCTTAAATAGGGCCGCGAAGGGTCCTTCTCATTTCCTCCGCCGCCTCCACTTCTTCTTCCTCTCGACACCATTGCCCCCGAGCTTTGTCGCGCTGTGAAGCTCCATCGCCATCATCAATCTAGGTCGCTGCATCAACCTGAACGGACCAGAATCTCGCCCGCGTTTGCCGCGCCACTTCCGGTATGTCTTTCTTCCTCCCCTAGAGCTTAGTTCTTTAAATCCATCGAGTTCATCGGCCCCATTGGAGCGCGAGTTTTTCCCGCAATCCCAAATGATAAGTAGCTGTGTGGATCTTGCAGTTTTCATCTTCCCGTTGCGGTAGGTCGTGTAGAATCATCAACAGCCTAGTGTGGATCTGTAGCTGTTTCCCCTTACTGTACTTAATCTTGTTTGTCTCCCTCGGTTCGTCGCTAGGGATAAAATAAACTTGATTTTTCCTCTGCCCATAGATCATGCAGCTTCAGTTTACTACGTGAAACCTGTTATAGGTCTTTAGCGATTTTTGCATCACGATTTCCTCCACCTTAACCCGCCGCCAAGTTCCGACTCTTAGCAATAAACTGTACCAGCAACTTAGCTTCATAGTGCTTAAATTCGTCATCCACCCCTAGATGTCTGTCACTTTCTAACTCACCACGTACTGCTACCTTTCACAGCATTAAACCGCCATCCTGTCTCGTGCGTCCTCTTCCTGCAATTGGGTTGGCTCTGCGGTCTCTAAGGAGTTCCTGCAAGATTTTGTAGACATAGGAACATTGCTAGCCAAAGATGTTATTCATTGGCGGGTTCTAGGCAAAGAGAAAAAAAACCATCCCTCAAGAGGGCGAGATAGTCATATTTGTTGAACACCTTGCGTGAGGTTTCAGCCCGCCCGGTTCTAAAATCTTCTGAGACATCCTTCATTTCTTCAAGTTGCATCGTTAGGACATTGCACCCAATTCCATATCTAATATGTGCAACTTCCAAATCCTTTGTGAAGCTTAGTGACGTATCCAGACGGAAGTGGCGGTTGACCTCTTCCGCGAGTACTTCTACTTTAATCGCCAGACGGAAGTGGCGGTTGGCCCAAGCTTAGAACTCGGCAGAGTCTCCATCCAAAGAAGACGGGATATGTATTTCCCGTTCGTTCGAATGACAAGTCACCCCAAGGACTGGAATAAGACTTGGTTTTACTGCAAGGACACGTCTCCAGAGAGAGAGCATCCATTGTCAGGTTATCGTCGTACCCGACTTCGCACCACAACTGAACTCCCAGACCGGATGTCGGCCTCCGAATGAGCGAAGTATGCTCCGGATTTCGCCAAGATTAGAGCACTCATGGCAAATGGTGTGACAGGAATTGATTTGACCTGATGTTGGATCTCCTTGAAGGTCATGCCTCTGAGCCGGCGGGACCGGCTTATGTGTGAATACACGGGTGACGCCAATGACCCCCTCTGCTTCAACCGCACTACTCTGACACAAGAGAACATTGTTGCTCCTATCAAGGGACTTGTCCGTGAGTCTCAAGAAGCTTGCCGCTCCATCGGGTTACAGCCTTTCTGTGCTGCTAACCTTTCCCCAGATGTAAGAATAACTTTCAAACCTCTTTACCTCTGGGTTAACTATATATGTATGTAGCAACCTTTAATCTCTTTCGGCGGCTATTGCTTTCAGGCCAACTCCAGCTTCTGGAAGAAAAAATATACTCCTCCTGCGAAGAGGTCTAAGGAGAAGATTGGCGCCCGTAAGAAGAAGACTGATGTCCTAGAGCAGCATGAAGTTGATAATTCGGAGGTAGTGCTTGACTCTCTTGGTTGCCTTTTTATGCGTTTTATTGACAATACTTACTCACAGGAAGAATCGGAGACAAGCCATGCCAACGCCCCTGAGGTAGCATATATTTCATCTGACTCAGAACACCTTCCACCAAAGAAGATACAACGGGCCGTTCGAAAAGTCCCACTTTCTCATCCTCTTGCTCACTTAGATCCCGATTTTCATTTGAAAAAGCAACAACACACTTCCCAATGCCAAACCCGAAGAACCGGCTCTGAAGATCTTGTGGCCGGGTTACCCAATTCTCTAGCTTAGCAGAAATGGCCGGCTGAGGTAATCATTTAACTAAGTTCACCTTTGTCGACTTTGTATTATAACCTTGCTCTAATTTATATTGCTTTAACTGTCTTCGGAAACGCCCCCATCATTAGGCGACTCTACAACAACTAAGCTGCCGCCTCTGAAGATCAACCCAAAGTACGTGCTTTTATGTCTGCATCATATCCTTTGTCATCCTTGAACTTTATATAATAACCTTCTGTGCTTTCCAGGGCTCAAGCAAAACGAAGGAAGACTGGCGGGTCTACTTCTACCCCCACCGCTCAAGAGCCGGAGACTACCAAGCCAGACTCTCCTGTGGCGCATGCTGAGCCCTCTGTAGCCACGAAGGATATGCCTGAAGACGCTCGTCGGTCCTCCGAGCCGGCGGCCCATGAGATGGCAACTTATAGTGCTCCAAGGACCAGTTCTAAGCCGCCTAGCCCCTCAACAGCCATCGAAGATCGAATTCTTTTGGACATCATCATTACTGGTACTGGCTTTTAGTATCCCAAGCCCCATGTACTGACAAAGCACACCGAGAAGGCTAAAGCTTCTGACAACCTGAACTTTCAGTTCCCCGTGCTGGAGAAATTAACTGCCGATGAATTACATGTTGGTTATCTGAACCGCCTGTCCACAGGCCGGAACATGGAGCTCAAACTTGTCAGCTTAGTGAAGCAAAAATATGAGGTACTCCTTCCTTTCCTTATACCCTTATGTAGACCCCAAGAGCTGGTTTAATGTTACAAATGGTAAACCGGGTCTTCCAATCCATGTCATAAGTAGAACAACTTAGCCTGTAGCCCCCAAGTATCGGCTTAACATGTATATGTTGAGCCGGTACTTAGTGTTGATGAGTTGATCAAATGTAGCCCCCAAGTCCGGGTCAGTATAGAAATAATGGGCCAGAACTTACTTGAATGAAGAGCCATATATAGCCCCCAAGTGTTAGCTTAACTTTAGGAAGATGAGCCGGAACTTACTTGAATGAAGAGCCATATGTAGCCCCCAAGTGCCGGCTTAACTTGATGAAGATGAGTCGGAACTTACTTGTAGTCTTGAAGAGCAAACATACATTAGCCCCCAAGTGTTGAGTATATTGCTTGCAATCTGCTTGAGACTTGCATTATATTCCCTTAGCTAACCATTTGGTAACATTTTACCCTAGAAACTTAACCCTCTTTTGCTTTTGCATGTCACGGGAAGCTTTAAGCAATGCCGAGTCTGATCTGACCAGCTTAAAGGGCAATCTTGCTTCCCAGCAAGCCGCCCGGGGTGAAGCAGAGGAGAAGTGTCGGCTTGCTTCCGAAGAGCTTGCAAAGGTTAAATCTGACTTTGCTGCTTTCAAGAAGGCTGCTAAAGCGGAACAAACTGCCCTGGCCAAACGTGCAGATAATGCTGACCAGCGGCTCAAACTCGTATCAGATGAGTTGCAAACCCTGAAGCACCATATCTCAAAGATGATTGCTGCTATATTTGGTAAGTACTGAATACTCAGTTAATTTCCTTACTTAAAAGACTATGCAGGCGGCTTATAATGCGAAACTCGTCTTTGCAGGTCAAAGAAGCCGCCAGCTTGGTGACGACAGCCTATTGCAGCTGAAAGCCGCCTACACTTTGTCAGAGTAGTTATACTGCGGGAGTCTTTGCACTATGAGAGCCATGCTGAATAAAGAGAGCATCCCCAACTTCATGAAAGGAGTCATAGAGATCTTATCCACCCTGTTGAAGCAAATCCAAGAGCTCAAACGATCAGCCACCTAGAAAGGAGCAATTGTTGCGGTAAGCCGGGCATTGGCCTTTGCCCCGGAGCTTACTGCTGAGGAGATGATGGATGGCTTTCCTTCCAAGAAGGACGACGGCTCAGAATTCACCGAAACTGATTACTCCCATTGTATGAAGGCTTCTAGGATACTTGCATCAGTGCTGACGGAGGAGGTTGATCTGTCAAGGTACCAGGCGGCTTACAATGCTGACAACAAGCAAGTGCGATGCCTAACCTTCGAGGCCAGGGACTTAACTCCTGCACATCATAAGCACCTCTTTGCCCCTGACATTGACCCATTTCCCCTCTTTGAAGAGTCCAAGTTTGAACCTTTAACAAACTGCAACTGGGACGTGGACAATCTTCAGATCGAGGAGGTCGAAGACCCGCCGCAGGATGACCCACTGTCAAGCTGAACAAGTTGATCCTGCAATGGGATAACCCGGCTCCATGACCTGTCGAAGTTTGAGTAGTGTAAAAACTTTAAGTATGGCTTTTTGGGCTCTATGGAGAGCTTTGTAATAGGCTTAGAAAAACCTTGATTGCCTGAACCATGCCATCGTGCATGTGCACAACTTGATATATCTTTCTCTGTTTTGTGCTCCACTCATATCTCTTCATGGCAGCTTATCTTAAGAAACAAAGCCTGCAAAAACAAATAGCAGAATATATTCTGCCTTGCTGTGAGGGCGGCTTGAAAATAGCGCAACCCAAGGGTGTCAAATGTTTCCCGACCTTGATTTTTCAAAAACTCATACACCGGTTCTTCTAGGTAGACTCGCTACTAGAACTCTTTACCAGTATAGGGTCTCTATCAAGATTGACCGTCAATTTCTTTGAACGACTCAGGGTCTCCAGGCGAGATTAACTATTTAAGAGCGCAACAAACTAGAAAGAGACGTAGCAGGGCATGAGTACCCTTTAAGCCCATAAGCCACCTCTCACGCATGAGTACCCTTTAAGCCCATAAGCCACCTCTCACGTGGCATAAATCTGTCGTTTGAACTTTAAACAGTGCAGGGTCTTTTAAAAGATTAATTGTTTAAGAGTATGAACGGGCCACATAGCGGAGAGTCGTCAGCAAATGGGTGAGTTTGTCCTCGCTATCTGTAAGCCGGCCTCACGTGACAAGAGCCGCCGGTTTAACCTTGACCAGTACAGGGTCTCTAGTGAGATTGGCTGCCAAATATGTTTGAACAACTCAGGGTCTCTAATCGATATTAACTGGTAAGAATTCGGCGGGTCATCTAGCGGAGCAGTATCAGCATACAGGCAGGTTTAACTCAAACTTGTGGTGGCTTAAGATCCGACCAAGGGGGTGTGTAAGACAAACCCGGTGGGTTGGAAGCCCCCAAATGACCTTGTTGATGGAGTCAACTTTTGGGTATATAACCCGCCTGACTGGCTAAACCCGGTGGGTTGGAAGCCCCCAAATGACCTTGTTGACAGAGTCAACTTTTGGGTATATAACCCGCCTGACTATGGCTTAAGAGACGATCAAAAGAGTGTGTAAGCTAAACCCGGTGGGTTGGAAGCCCCCAGATGACCTTGTCGACGGAGTCATCTTTTGCACAAACTGAGATGCATGAAACGGTAGAGGCCCTGGCTTGTAGGGATGCCAATTTTATTATATATATATGTGTGTGTGTGTGTGTGTGTGATATGTACACTGATGGTGTACAATGTCGAGTTTTGATGACTCAAGTATAGTAAGGCCGTAGATGATCTATATTCCATGGCTAGCGGGTCTCCTGCCCAGAAGTGCTTGACTCGTCTCGTATATTAATAAGATAATATGACCCGTTGTTCAGATTTCTGCTGACCACAAAAGGTCCTTCCCATGGAGGGGATAACTTGTGTGCATCCATCTGATCTTGAACCAAACACAACACCAAGTCGCCTTCTTGAAACGTCCGGGTCTTAACTCTACGGCTATGGTAGCGACGCAGGTCTTGCTAATAAATCATCGATCGAGCCATCGCCAGATCGCACTCTTCATCCAAAGCATCCAACGCATCTTGACGTGCTATCTCATTATCCGCCTCAATGTAAGCCGCCACTCGTGGCGAGTCATGACGTATATTGCTTGGTAACACGACTTCTGCGCCATAAACCATGAAGAAAGGCGTATAGCCTGTTGATCTGTTGGGAGTAGTTCTGATACTCCATAAGACTGATGGGAACTCGTCTACCCAACAACCCGATGTTCGCTGCAAAGGGACCATAAGCCGGGGCTTGATGCCTCTCAAGATCTCCTGGTTAGCACACTCTGCCTGGCCATTGGATTGTGGATGAGCAACCGCAGAAACATCAAGCCGGATGTGCTCACTTTCACAAAACGCTTGCATATCCCCCTTGGATAGGTTCGTAGCATTATCTGTGATGATACTATGAGGGTAACCAAAACGGTAAATCAGCTTTTTGACAAACTGAACCGCCGTAGCCGCGTCACAGTTGCTGACCGACTCAGCCTCCACCCACTTAGTAAACTTGTCCACCGCAACCAAGAGGTGGGTCTTCTTATCCTTGGATCTCTTGAAGGGCCCGACCATATCAAGCCCTCGGACCGCAAACGTCCAGGTAATTGGAATCATTCGCAATTCTTGAGCCGGTACGTGAGCACGTCGCCCGAACTTCTGAGAGCCATTGCACTTGAGAACCAAGTCTTCTGCATCCTTGTGAGCCGTCAACCAGAAGAAACCATGCCGAAAGGCCTTGGCCACCAGAGATTTTGAGCCAGTGTGATGACCACAATCGCCAACGTGAATTTCATTCAAGATTTCTTTTCCTTCTTCAGGTGAAACGCAATGTTGAAAAATGCCGGTACTGCTACACTTATGTAACTGGCCGTTCATGATTGTCAAAGACTTAGATCGCCGGACGATCTGTCTTGCCAAGGTCTCCTCCTCGGGTAACTCGCCGCGTGTCAAGTATGCTAAATAAGGCAGCGTCCAGTCGGGGATAGCATGTAGAGCCGCCACCAGCTGCCCCTCTAGGTCAGGTATAGCTAAGTCTTCCTCTGAAGGTAGCTTGACTGATGGGTGATGTAGCACGTCCAAGAATACGTTAGGTGGCACCGGCTTTCGCTGGGAACCCAACCTGGACAATGCATCAGCCGCCTTGTTTCTGCGATGATCAATATGATCCACCTGATATCCCTTGAAGTGACCAGTGATGACATCCACCGCTTGATGAAAATCCGCCATCCGCGGGTCCTTGGAATCCCATGTGCCCGAAACTTGCTGGGCCACGAGATTTGAGTCCCCGAGACACCGCACACGGCTCAGGTTCATCTCCTTAGCGACCCAGAGGCCATGAAGTAAAGCTTCATACGCAGCTGCATCATTAGTGCAAGTAAACATCAACCTAAGCACATAACAAAACTTGTCACCTTTAGGGGAGGTTAAAATGACCCCAGCCCCTGATCCTTCCAACTGTCTAGACCCGTCAAAGTGAATCGTCCAGTACGTGTTATCCGGGTTCTCCTCGGGCGCCTGACACTCTATCCAGTCATTTATGAAATCCACCAAGGCTTGAGACTTGGCTGCTGTGCGAGGCACATATTTCAGATTAAGAGGTCCAAGCTCCAATGCCCACTTAGCAATCCTGCCGATGGCTTCTCTATTTTGAATTATGTCTCCTAATGGGGTAGAGCTAACCACTGTGACCTGGTGCCCCAGGAAGTAATGCTTCAGCTTACGGTTTGCCATGAACACCCCATATACCAGCTTCTGCCAATGTGGGTATCTCTGCTTGGACTCTATCAGGACTTTGCTGATGTAGTAAACTGGCCTCTAAACCGGATATTCCTTCCCTGCCTTCTTACGCTCGACAACAATCGCGGCGCTGACTGCCCTGTTATTAGCCGCCAGGTATAAGAGTAGAGGTTCCTTTTCAGCCAGAGCAGCCAGGACCGACGGCTCAGTGAGTTGTTTCTTGAGTGCTTCAAACATTTCACCCGTCGTCGTACTCTAGACAAAGTTGTCTGTCTTCTTCATCATCTGGTAGAAAGGAATGGCCTTCTCACTCGGGCGGCTTATGAACCGGCTTAATGCAGTGATCTGACCTGCTAGGCACTGAACATCATTGATGCATGCCGGCTCAGCCAGGGAGGTAATAGACTTTATCTTATCTGGATTAGCTTCAATGCCTTGTTTAGAGACGAGAAAACCCAGAAGCTTGCCCATAGGGACTCCAAAAACACACTTAGCCGGGTTAAGCATCAACTTGTAGACCTGTAAGTTATCGAAAGTTTCCTTCAAGTCATCAAGTAGAGTCTCCTTCTTCCTTGACTTGACCACAATATCATCCACATATGCGTGAACATTGCGTCCAATTTGACTGTGAAGACAGTTCTGCACACAATGTTGGTAAGTCGCTTGGGCACTCTTGAGCCCAAAAGGCATAGACACATAGCAGAAAGCACCTAAAGGCGTGATGAAAGCCATCTTCTCTTGGTCGTTGACTGCCATCTTGATCTGGTGATAACCGGAATAAGCGTTCAGGAAACATAAACTCTCACAACCCGCCATTGCATCAATATCTGGTCAATACGGGGGAGAGCAAACGGGTCAACCAGACAAGCCTTGTTAAGATCCATGTAATCCATGCACATACATCACGTATTGTTCTTCTTAAGCACTAGAACCGGGTTAGCAAGCCACTCTGGGTGAAATACTTCCACGATGAACCCTGCTGCCAGAAGCCAGGCCACCTCTTCCCCAATAGCTTTGCGTTGTTCTTCATTGAATCGCCGGAGGAACTGCTTAACCGGCTTAAACTTAGGATCCACATTAAGGTGGTTCTCAGCGAACGCTCTCGGTACACCCGGCATGTTAGAAGGTTTCCATGCGAAGATGTCCCGATTCTCACGGATGAATTTGATGAGTGCGCTTTCCTATTTGGGATCCATATTGGTCCCAATAGTGAACTGTTGTGATGAGTTGCCCGAAGTGAAATCCACCAACTTGGTATCATCCGCCGCAAACTTGAGGGGCGGCTCAGATTCCATAGTAGGCTTTTTGAGCGGAGTCATGTCCTCCGGGTCAACATTTTCCTTATAGAACTTGAGCTCTGCTTCAGCACAACTTGACTCTACATAAGCTGCGTCTCCTTCCTCACACTCAATTGCCCCATCTTTCAATCACCATGCATCGTTCCATTTAATCCGGGCATCTTGAGTTGTAAGTAGACATAGCAAGGCCTAGCCACGAACTTGGCATAAGCCAAACGTCCAAACAGGGCATGATATGGACTTTTGATCTTGACCACCTAAAACCACAAAGACTCCACCCTGTAGTTATATTCGTTGCTGAAAGCAACCTCCAAGGAGATTTTACCCACTGGATAAGCCGACTTTCTAGGTACCACGCCGTGAAAGACTGTCGAAGAAGGCCTAAGGTCCTTGTCAAGCAACTTCATCCTGCGAAAAGTGTCGTAATACAGGATATTAATGTTGTTGCCGCCATTCATAAGTACCTTAGTAAACACATAGCTTCCCACTTGGGGGGCAACTACCAAAGCCAGCTACCCCGGGTTGTCAACACACGACAGGTGATCCTCTCTACTCCAAGTTATGTCGTACTCAGACCACTTCAGGTATTGCAGGAGAGCCAGCGTGACTACATTAACCACCCGCTTGCGCACCTTCTGGTCTCGCTTGTCAAGGCAGGTTGTAAAAACATGATATTGACCCGTGTTGAGCTGCTTTAGATTACTCTGATACCCACATTGGTTATTTTGTTGCTGATTACCGCCACCAGATTGTTGATGATGACCTCGTTGATTTCCCTGACCCTGATAACCAGATCTTGAGCCTCCAGTGCCAAGACCGGCTCCTAACCCGCCTGGCCCTGAGCCGCCCGGCAGGCCACCACCATTGTTATGATGTTGCCGCAATCTGTAATCCCGAAACTACCGCATGATGTGGCAATTCCTCCACGCATGACCCGCCGCCCTATCGGGCCGACTGTGCTCCGGACAAGGTTTATTGAGCATCTCCTCCAGGTCGAATAGAGTTTTACCCTTATTAAAGGGCTGCTTGAAGTTCCTGTTACCCTTAGCACGATTGTTCCCGATGCTGGTGTTCGCCACCAATTCTTCCTCTTGCCATGGTTACCACTGCCAGCCGCACCCTTGCCATTGTTATTCTTCTTACCCTAACTTGTCTTCTCTTCATCAGAGCCTGGGTCTTTCATATTGTCAGAGTCGGCATACTTGGTGAGGGCTGCCATGAGTTCCCTCATGTCTTGGCGCGAGCGCTTGAGAGGCGTATAATGGCAATTCTTTCTAGAACCAAAACAGCTTGAGCCGCCATCATATGCTCAGACGAGTGGATGATGGTTGAGACCTGCCTGACCCAATGATGAGCCGACTTGTCCTCCTGTTGCACATAGTGATCTAAATCTACAATCGTCATGGGCTGCTTGCATGTTCCTCAGAAATTTTTGATGAACTTTGCCTTGAGATCCGCCCAGGAATTAATGGTGTTGGGCGTCAGACCCTTCAACCACGTGCGAGCCGGCCCTTGCAGCATCATGATGAAATATTTGGCACATACTGCGTCACTGACGTCTAACATCTCTATGGCCAGCTCATAGCTCTCAATCCAAGCCTCCGGAGGCAGGTCATGAGTATAATTTGGGACCTTGCATGGGCCCTTGAAATCCTTTGGCAGGCGCTCATACCGCAAAGCCGACACTAAGCATGGCACCCCCACAGCCCTGGAGGTTACTCCCGCTCCTTCCGGGATGGAAGGTGTATCTACGGGTTCTTCATGAGGCACCGCCGCTGCCGGAACTGCTTCCCCTTGTTGTGCTCTCGCCCGATCCACTAGCGCCTGAACATCTAGAGCCACCCGATCAACTCGCGGCGGGTTCCGGTGTTGATCACTGCTAGAAACCGCCGGTGATTCATAACGGCGGTTGTAGCTGTGGCTGGAGATGGGGGTTGAATGCATGCGACTCCGGCTGTAAGTGTACTTCTCCTGTTGGGCCATCACCGTCTGCAGGTATCCGATAGGGTTCCACACCTCCTCTACAAAAGTCACATCATCCGGGATAGGGATTGTACCAAGCTAGGTTGCTGCCGTAACCATGTTCTCCGCCGGGTTGGAATAATGACCCACCGGTGTTGGAAAAGACATTGGTGAGGCCTGGTTCCGCCGGGGCGGGTTAAGCTGCTGAACCACTGGCCGGCTTCCAGGCACTTCCGTTGTCCGTCCTATCCCTGGCGTGTTGAAGAGATTCTTGGCCTCATACTGATCCGGCAAGCAGGACTGATGCCTCATCCACTGAACCATCGCTGCAGACTGTTGCTCCAGCTCCAGGCGGAAAGCATCCGCCCGAAGGCGCTACGCCTCCGCCTCCATCTGATCCTTCAGCGCATTGATCTCCTGTTGAACCTCGGTCATCTGGTCCTTTAGCCTCGCGATCTCCTTGTTCCGGGCAACTTGATTTTCAGCTGTTACCTTCGTGGCCATCAGGGTAGTAAGCTCGTTCATCAGATCCAAAAGAACCTGAGTCGGTGGCCTTCCAGTCCCCGATCCTTCTGCGCCGACAGCTGTGTTGCTCGGGGTTGGTGCTGATCCTGCCATAAAGACGGTAGCACGGCTCGGTGGCTCATAATCCTCCGGCTCGTGATATTCTGACTCAGGGCAAAGTTCGTCGTAACCCCCGAGCCTGCCATTGTGTAGCTAGTAAATTGATTTCGTCTCTCCGCTCGAAGATCCATCCTCCAAGCAGACGAGAGTTCCCTGTGACTCAGAACCTTCAAGATCCATGCCCTGAGTAAAGCCGACGAACACATGCTTCTTAGCCGGGTCAGCGCGGGTGGTTTGCACGTGTCGGGCGGGTTGCGCGCGCCGTGCCGGCTCAACGATTTCGGTGCAGATGTCCGGCCCGGGTTCAGATCCGTCGATCTTGCCGATGAAGACGTGGATTCCACCGAAGGGGATCCGGATACCGTACTCAATTGAGTTGGCCTCGTGGCGCCAACCGACATCGTCCATGTAGAGCCGGCCACGACGACTCTTGTTCATCCTGCCAACAGCTTACCCCTCGATCCCTAGGAGAGATCCCTTTGAGAACTCAACACCACCGAGCCCTAGCCCCACGGTGGGTGCCAACTGTCGTGGTTTTGCACGGCAGATGACCAAAGACTTGGGTTTGAGGCCATTGCTAAGGTGATGAAATAAAAGGGGTTGGTTGAGACAAGGGACACGAGTTTACCCAGGTTCAGCCCCTCAAGAAGAGGTAAAAGCCTATGTCCTGATTGTGTTGTATTGATTGGAGTATCGATTACAAGGGAGCAGATTCGCTTGACCTAGTTCTCGATTGATTGGTTTTTGTCTAAGCTGCCCCGGAGTCTCGCCTTTATATAGGAGGTCGAGGCCCTGGGTTACACGAGTCATACACCGACTCTTACAACATAGACAATCCTATCTCTAAGTCGCCTTGCCATCTTGGGCAAACTATCCCCGGGCAGCTTAACTGCCTGGGTCTTCATAGCATCTTCTGTCTGGGCCTCAATGTTGGCCCATCTTGGTAAGCCGTCACATAACCAGGCTTATGTCTTTCAGCCCGCTTCTCTGGTCTGGATTATGACCCGCCAGGTATGACCCGGCCCCACTTGGGCGGGTCTTACCATGGGGTTATATCCCCAACAATAGTGGTACAACAGGTCTACTAACTCCCTAGCACCGGACCTCAATAGAACAGTGGCCTAGATGCAAGAGCCCAGCAAGAGCCCTAGACTAGGCAATGTCCTAATCGGTACAACTGCTCGGGACCCCGATAGTACCGGGCTATATAAAACTAGCGGTACAACAAGTCCAGGTCTGCCCAACAACCGGAGCTCAACAGGACCAAGTCCGGTTGTAGCCCGGTGCTGGGCCGGTTCAACCGCCTAGAGCTGCCACCCTGCGTCACCTAGCATTTGGCGGTACAACCGCATGGGGTCAGTGGTACAACCGCTAGGGACTTCTCAGTGGCAGCACCTTGATACGTCTCCAACGTATCTATAATTTTTGAAGTATTCATGCCATGTTTACAATAATTCTACATGATTTTGGTATGATTTTATTAGAACTAACCCGGACTGACGTTGTTTTCAGCAGAACTACCATGGTGTCGTTTTTATGCAGAAATAAAAGTTCTCGGAATGGGATGAAAATTTACGGAGAATATTTTTGGAAAATATAAAAATACTGGAGCGAAAAGATACCGGAGAAAATTCTCGAGGGAGTCACAACCACCAGGGCGCAGCCACCCCCCTCGCCATGCCTAGTTGGCTTGTGACCTCCTCGAGAACCTTCTAGATGTGGGACCAATGCCAAATACTCCTATAAATACCCACACCTCCAAAAAGAAACCTAGACCGGGAGTTCCACCGCTGCAAGCCTCTAGAGCCACGAAAAACCAAGCAAGAGCCCGTTTCGGCACCTAGTCGGAGGGGGAAACCATCACTGGAGGCCATCTTCATCATCTCGACGGTCTTCATGACGAGGAGGGAGTAGTTCACCCTCGGGTCTGAGGGTATGTACCAGTAGCTATGTGTTTGATCTCTCTCTCACTCATATTCTTGAGATGACACGATCTTGATGTACCACCAGCTTTATTTATGTAGATGAATCATATGGAGTTTTCCCCTCTCTATCTTCTTGTGATGAATTGAGTTTTCCCTTGAAGTTTTCTTCTCGGATTGAGTCTTTAAGGATTTGAGAACACTTGATGTATGCCTTGTGATGGGTTATTCGTGGTGACAATGGGATGTTCTATTGATCTACTTGATGTATTTTTGGTGATCAACTTGCGGGTTTCGTGACCTTGGGAATCTATGCATAGGGGTTGGCACATGTTTTCGTCTTGAATCTCCTGTAGAAACTTTGAGGCACTCTTTGAAGTTCTTTGTGTTGGATTGAAAATGATGAATCTGAAATTGTGTGATGCATATCGTGTAATCGAGCCCATGGGTACTTGTGGTGACATTGGAGCATCAAGGTGACATTAGGGTTTTGGTTGATGTGTATCTTAAGGTGTTATTTTAGTACAAACTCTAGGGTTGTTCATGACACTTAAGGTGTTATTTTAGTGCAAACTCTAGGGTTGTTCATAACTTTGAGGTGGTTTCATACCCTACAATAATTTCTTTGTTAGTTGTCTGCTATTTGTGACTTTGGAGTGAACTCTTTGTCGCACGAGAGGTATTTACATATGATTCAACTATGTCAATATTGTTGAGAGAAATTGCACTAGTGAAAGTATGAACCCTAGGCCTTGTTTCTAAGCATTGTAATACTGTTTGTGCTCACTTTTATCATTAGTTAACTTGCTGTTTTTATATTTTCAGATTACAAAAACCTATATCTACCATCCATATTGCACTTGTATCACCATCTCTTTGCCGAACTAGTGCACCTATACAATTTGCCATTGTATTGGATGTGTTGTGTAGCGACCCGACCTGAAAGGTCGAATCTCCGGTGTTTCCATACCATCCCAAGATCATGTTGGTACACACATGGTACATCAATGTATATATCAAAGGGAAATCACACAGCATTATATTAATCGAAATCTCATATCGAGTCCTTTATTACAAAAAAGATTACAATAAAGTGGCTGAAGGCCAACTCATGAGAATGTCTAAATCTTGCGGAAGCGTCGAAGGTAGATGAGTCCATATAGCTCCAAGGGCATCTCACCGAGCATAGAACGTGTCCTCACTCCTGGTCAGAAAAGTACTCTGCAACATGATACGTTGCAGCCGTGTAGGTCAGCATATGGAATATGCCGGCAAAGTCACAAGAGAGGGGTGAAAAGATAATCATCTAATCTACATGCTTATATGGCAGGTGGGTGGTAAGTTTTTGCGTAAAGCCAATTTTTTCCTACATCAAGGGAGGGGCTAAGCAAAAATATTACTAAGTTGGTTGCTTAATGAGATGGTTCCACCAACCAATTCTCATTCCCAAATTATTAAATACCCACATCATCATATTACTTGTGTTGAGAATTCCGAATGTTTCAGTTCCTTTGGCTCAAGTCGTCCATGACCGTGGACACGGCTAATCGATTAGGTTTGAGTACTCTGCAGAGTTTTGCACATGTTCCCCACAAGATTTGGTCGCCTCCGTTTGATTTCTCGCACTTTAGGGTGTTTGAGAAATGGATGACCAAAACATGGTCTTCCAACGGGTTTCCCTGTGACTCTGTCGGTGCCCATCCTTTCCTACCGTTCTTCTACCTCTCGTAGCACCGCCTGTCCAGGGTCACCACGATATCCAACCAAGCCAGAGCCCATAATGACTTGTGGCTATGCAGGTAAGCCTTGGGTATTGAAGCACCCATCCATCTCTTTGTGCCTGGGTGGATCTTTCCGCGTGAATACTGGCCATCTCCAGCATCACCTAGGCAATTCCACTGGTTTCTCCAGGGTGCCGTTCAACCATCATCCACCCAGAGGTATGTTGAAAACTCGGTGTCTTAAATCTTGATCATTATGTAGGTCTTGAAATTATTAACTCTCTCAACTCTCATGAATCACACAACCAACCCCGTCTACTAATAGCATAGCAAAAGTAAAACAACGTTTCCCGGGGCCAATGTTGTCAAAGGGGTTGGGGAGGTACCTACCACATGATACTACAACAATGTACCCAAGTTTCCAACTAACCTAACTTGCATGATATTGGGAAAGATGGTAGAACTAATGCATATAAAACATGGGTAAACATGATCAAAGTGACTTGCCTGATTGATGATCTTCGTACGTGAGTGACTCTAAGTAACAAGCTTCGCACTCCGGATAATCTAACGAAACAAACAAACACTCAATAAGCATACAACAGAATATTGTAACCCACAAACATCAATCAAGAACTAGTAAACAGTCAAGACAAAACAATGCACAAATCACAAGTAAGGAAAACACACAAAGTTTTGTTTACTAGGAGGTGATTGATAAAACACTACTAACATAATAAAACTATTTTGAAATAACCAAAACAATTGTTGACATCAAGGAAACAATAAAATATTTTATTAATAAATCGAAGAAAATAAATTTAAGTTTGTTGAGAAAACTTTTGTAAAGTTTGTAAAAGTTTTGATAAGCACTAAATGGAACAGATATAGTTTTACTAACAAGAGAGCGAAACAAAACTTATTAGTTATTAATAAAACATGTTCTTAACAAAAAAGAATTTACAAATAAACTTGTTTTAGAAAACAAAATTAAATTATATAAAACTTTGTTTGAAAGCAAAACTATTACTAACTAGTTGTTTTAATCAAAATAAACCTATTTGAAAAGAAGTTGTGATTCCTATCTTAACAAGGAAATAAACTAAACAATTTTATATTTTTATTAACAATAAGTAAAACACTAGGTGTATAATCAACAGAACCTACTAAACAAATTAAAACTAAATCTAAGTTAAACTAACTAAAACTAAGTAAATAAAACTATACTATAATACTAGGCAGATTCTGTTTATATCTAGAACACTAATCAAAATCATCCTAAAAATCCTCAAACTAAACATGGTGATAGTTCTAACCAATATCAAACAGTAGCAAAAAGATTCATATAAAAATCTATTTTCAAACTCTAGTTATTCAGATTTGAAGATTTTGAGCAAAATTGATTCAATTCAAATTTTATAGTTCAAATTTGAAATTTCAAAGTACAGTGTGAAACTACATGACAAATGTGAGCTATTGCAAAAAGAATCAACTCAAAACATTTAATAGATTAAAAGTTATAAGCAAAACAAAATTTGGATTCACTCTGTTAACTAAAACAAAAACAGAAAACAGTGAAATCTACCGGACGGCCACGGGGCTACATGGCACTGTCCTATTGGCTAAGGGGGTGTGCGCGCGAGTGTTTGTGGGCGGGCGACCGGTCGGTAGGGGATACCGGTTCGGAATTATTTTCGATCTAATCTCAGGCGTTAATTATAGATCCGATGGTCCAGGGAGCTTACGGAGGAAAGGTCGTCGGCGTTGGAAGTCTCCGGTGGATCCGAAAGCGGCGAAGACGACGGCGAGGAGCTCCGGTGGTCAAGGGAGGTAGCGAGGTCCGGCGTCGAACGGAGGGGTCGGAGAGGAGAGGGGACGTCCGAGGCGACGGGCACGTGGGAAGGGAGCTTCGGTGGTCGGAGTTACTCCGGCGAGGAATTGCGGCAACGATTCGGCAAGGGACAGAGGGGGCTTGGGGAAAAATGGATGCGGGGAGTGGCCGGCTTATATAGGGGCGCTGGGGAGTGCGGGGGAGTAATGGGAGGCGAGATCCGCGGGGAAGAAGAAATTGCCGGCGAGGTCCGGCGTCGCGTGCGGGAGGAAGAAGGCGTCCGCGCGGAGCAACGGTCGGTCGACGTGGGGCCCGGTGTCAGTGAGAGAGGAGGTGTCCGTTGCGCGTCGGTCGGCCGACCGGTAACGGTCTCGGCTTTTAAAGCTGTTGGGCCGGCCCGTTTAATACAGGAAACCGTTACCGTTTCTTTTAATGATTTTCCAGCGACATTCAAAAGCTTTTAAAACATTCAAACCGTTTATAAATATAGGGGTATTATATATCAAAATTAACAGAATAATAAATGCTATTTAATGAACATTTTTATTCTGTCATTTGAACACTTTAAAAAAATATTTTCAGAAATTGCCTAATTGTTTTTAAATCCTTTTTGCAAATATTTTCAAAATAACTCCTCGTTATTTTTGTTCAAATAGATCACCAAGATGACCCTGGTGTGGAGTGTCATGTTACTCCCCTCTTATTTTGAACATTTTACCAAGATTTCAAATAGGTGAAAGCAACACATTGAAAGTAGAAAGGGGTTTCAGAAATTCAAAGAAGGCATTTCAACTAACACATACATTCAAACAATGGTGATGATAGATGCATAGCTATAAATCATAACATTCCAAAATGGAATTTTGGGATGTTACATGTTGGGGACACAAGAGATTTCTTGTATTTGATTGCAGGGTTGTTTGAGAGAGACCATCTTCATCCTACACCTCCCACGGATTGATAAACCTTAGGTCATCCACTTGAGGGAAAATTGCCACTGTCCTACAAAACTCTATGCTTGGAGGCCCAACACGAGTGTACAAGAAGAAGGTTGCATAGTAGACATCCCACCTCCAAGGTATCACCCCTGAAGTGGTGGTCAAACCGGAAGCTTAGAGTGAGCGGTGCATTAGGTCGAGACAGTGGTACAACTGGCAAGCAAGGAAGGAAAGAGGGGCCTCTCTCTCTATGATGTAAAAGGAAAGAGTTTGGTGTAAAAGCATGTGCAAGAGAACTGCTTCACCCAAGACCTTCCAATGTGGACTCCCTCTTAATAGTATGGGATCCCTACGACCAAAGAGAATAAAAACATAGAGAACACCGTCTGTGATCTTTTCCGTTCGGAGGGACCACCCAACCGTCTTGTGTCTCACACACATTACCTGTATAACCTGACACACGGTTAGATCACAGTGAGTTGTCATCATCGCCAAAACACTAGGGTTACAGAATGCCCTTACAATCTCCCCCTTTTTAGTGGATGATGACAACAACATGATTTGCATTGATGATCTATAAAATAAAAGTGGCGCTACCCCTCAATGTGTGCAACGGATGAGACCTGTGCAAGAATTGAAGCCCCCCTTGATTTTATAGACCAACCAATGGGTAAAAATATAAGATGAAACATTAAGGAGAAATTAGAACGAGATAATAAGTAGAGCTTAATAGCAAGGGTACGATTAATCTCAGACTCTATTGGAACGCAAATAGTCTACACACACAATAGGTTGTTCATAACCAACTAAGAGCAAATAAGAGTTCAAATAAAATATGCAACAGAGAAAGCAATAGACAACCGTGCAACACCCATGCAAATCCCGTCATAATGTAACTTTCTCCCCCTTTAGCATCAAGACACCAAAAATGAAAAGAGCAATGCTAACGCCCCAGAACTCACTAGATCTCCTCATTGGTGTCATAATCTTCGGAATCATCATCATCAGATCCAGCCCCATCATCACCATCATCAGCATCAGAAGTAGCAGAGGAGGCGACAGCAGGCTGACCCAAGGTCTCATCATCAGTGCAAGTGCGATGTGCATAGATCCCCTGCCCCTCAGGAGTGATGGTCTTCTCACAACCACTGGAGGCCTTAAGATTGAGAGCCCACATAATCTGAATATGTCTGCATCTGGCAAGCTTCTTGTTGACATGGGATTCATAAAGCTTCTTTTGAACATGAGTCTGGAGGTAGAAGGTATTCTTTAACTTTTCAGAGATCTTGGAGACCCGGGATGGCTTGGCGCCTGCAATAATCTCAAAATCACTGTCACTATAAGTAGCAAAGACATCCTAAGGGTTTTCAACTGTGAAGAGCGGTGCAAGATGCTTCTTCTTCTAGAGTTGCTTGACCTCATGCTCAATGAGGTTGTCTGAGGAAGAGAGAGGCTCTCCATGCCTAGAAACTGCCCACACAGAGTTGAGGAAACACATGATGAAAGGTACATAGGTGGGAACTTTCCTGTAGGCGACCGTGGAGTACATCTCCTCCCACATCCATTTGGAGGAATTGAACGTGGCCCCAGAGCGAGTTTTTTCTTCTTCATGGCAACAAGTAGATCAACAAAGTATCCATGAATATCATCTTGATTTCCAACCTTGGGCAGAAGAATATTCCAAGAAACATAGTGCAAAATATCATAGACTTGCTGCACATTCTTGGTGGCTCCAGGAACCCCATGCCCCGGAATGTACAAGGGGGCTAAATATAGCTTATCTAGAGGAGTAGCCCGATCATGAGGACGGATGCCTCCATTCCTAGTGAGGACGGTATCATCATAACCAAGTGCATTCCAAAAGGCACGCCATGGGACTTGGAAAAAACTGATCACGACACATGAAGGGAAGGGTATGAGCATCATCAGTTCCAAAGTGAACAGTGGCATAAAACTAGTGAATGAGATGCACATCAAAGGGATAGTTGATAGTCATGAGCTTGATCAAGTCAAACTCCTCACACAGTGCTAATGCCTCTCCAAAGTAATCCATGTTGTTCCTCCAATACTCAATGTCAATATTCCATTGCTTGGCAAACATGTTCTTGTGATGGTCATAGAGCTTGTGCACAATCCGCAATTGTAGCTCATTCTGGAACTAAGGAGTGGTCCACCCAAGAGCGATGGGGACCTCATAAGGATTTTGAAACCGAATCCATTCCCAGTCAACATGCTTCTAGGCGTGCACTAGCTTGGTAGTTTTCTTCTTGGCAGCCAAAGACTCTCACGGCAAGTGGGATTGGTGGGGATCACAACTTCCTCAGTGTCAAACTCTTCAATGATCCTGCACCTACGAGCAGGTTTCTTGGACTTCTTCTAAGGAGTAGAGCGAGAGCTGGAACCACCTGCACACATGCACACGAGCAACACATAAGAGAAACCAAAAAAGATGAGAGGATTGTATGCAAAAGTATGAATAAATTAGGTGCAAAGAAAAGAAACAAGAAACAGGGGGCAGGAATCAGGAAGTCCGGTTGAACCGGTTGCCCAAGCGGTTGTACCGCTAATTAGAGTGGTTGTACCGCTGCTGGGAAACCGGTGGATCCAGATCTAAGAAATGCACCCCTCTGTGAGGTCCCTAAGCATCATAGCTAATTGACAATATAATATCTGATCTCATCCCCTGAATAGTTTTGACTAGAAAATGTGGCAATCGAGCAATGCCCTAACAATGGTGTATTCAAAGGAAATCCAAGAACAAGGAGCAACTGGGCATTACCGGCATCCATGGGAGGAGATCGGGGGAAGGAAGAGCCTCCATGGAGCAGATCTAAGAGGAGGCCATGGATCCGGGGTGCCGGAGGCACTCCGGGGCGGTGGTGATGGTGGTCGGCAGCTAGGGCACCAGGGAGAAGTCAGACACGAAGGGGAGAACTAAATACCCCTTCAGCCCAGCCCTCCCAGAATAAGTACCAAACCGCGACCGGTTCTACGCTCCGAAGAGCGGTTGTACCGGTCCAAGAACAGGACCTGGGGATTAGCAGTTGAACCGCTGGCACCCCCGGTTGTACCATTGGGGCGGAACAACTGGAGGATTAACGGTTGAACCGCTTTTCACACCAGTTGTACAGCCCGGCCAGAGGCACCACCACCAACATATCAATGCGTACAATTGGAAAAGATGGGTTCCGGTATGAGAAAAGCTTGGGATAGTGAAAGAGGCATAGGAGTATGGTGGGGAAAACTCCATGGTTGGAAGAAAACAAAAACGCAAATGGAAATACCATGGAGAATGCCCACACCTAGGACTCAAAAAAACACAAACTTAAGACACAAAGAAGGTCAAAGGGGCGCAGTGGTCGAGGCCACCTATGTTTGAGTCAATTGTATGGCACCGCGAAGATTTGAACCTTGGGCTCATGACCAAAACTTGTCTTTGAAGCACAAGTGTCATAAAAATGACTAATGTGAAAGACTTGATCAATTTATGCATAATAGGAGGAGGGATAGTTCATTGAGAGAACAAGACTCCCCGTATGTCCACGCCTATATCTAAACAAGACATGATGATGAGTGTGGTGGGGTGTGCACTAAGTCAAGCCACATTGCTCAAATCAATGATATTTAGCTCATGCCTTAACTCGTGAAATCTTGCTTCATCCAATGGCTTAGTGAATATATCTGCAAGTTGTTCCTTAGTATAGAGATGAATAAGATCAATGTCTCCATGCTTGATGTGATCCCGGATGAAGTGATGACGAATCTCAATATGCTTTGTCTTGTAGTGTTGAACCGGGTTGTTGGCGATCTTGATTGTGCTTTCATTGTCGCAGTAAAGAGGCACTTTGTTACAGTTGACACCATAATCCTTTAAGGTTTGCCTCATCCAAAGAATCTGAGCACAACTGCTTCTAGTGGCAACATACTCGGCCTCGGTGGACGAGAGAGAAACACAATTTTGTTTCTTTTAAGACCAACTTACCAAAGAACGACCAAGAAATTGGCAGCCTCCGGAAGTTGACTTCATTTTCACACGATCTCCCGCCCAATCTGAGTCAGTATATCCAATGATATCAAAGGAAGAACCCTTGGGATACCATCAAGCAAAGTTTGGGGTATGAGCCAAATATCGAAAGATTCGCTTGACAGCCACATAGTGGCTTGCCTTAGGCGCGGATTTTAATCGTGCACAAATTCCCACACTCAACATGATATCTGGTCTAGATGCAGAAAGATAAAGCAAGGATCCAATCATGGAGTGATATACCTTTTGATCCACAACTTTACCATTGGGATCATTGTCAAGTTGGCATTTGAGTTGCATAGGAGTGTTGGCCTTGGGAGGATTGAGCTCATCCATCTTGAACCTCTTGAGCATGTCTTGAGTGTATTTTGCTTGGTTGATGAAGGTTCCTTGGCTTCGTTGCTTGAATTTGAATCCAAGGAATAACTTCAACTCTCCCATCATAGACATATCAAACTATTTGGTGATTAGTGCGATGAACTCATCATTAATAGCTTTGTTAGAAGAACCAAAGATAATATCATCTACATATAGTTGGCATACGAACAAGTTCCTATTAACCCTCTTAGTGAAAAGAGTGTGATCGATTTTCCCAATTTCAAACCCATGATCTTGCAACATCTTGGTAAGGTGCTCATACCACGTACGTGGGGCCTATTTAAGACCGTACAGTGCCTTTATCGAGAACATATACATGATTGGGTAACTTGGTATCATCAAACCCCGGGGGTTGCTTGACATACACCAACTCCTTAAGTGGACCATTAAGAAAATCACTCTTCACATCCATTTGATATAATATGAAATCATGATGAGAGGCATAAGCAAGCAACATGCGAATAGATTCAAGGCTACCAACAGGGGCAAAGGTTTCACCGAAGTCGATACCCTATACTTGGGAGTAGCCTTGAGCCGCCAGTCTTGCCTTGTTGCGGATGATGATACCATTTGCATTTTCCTTGTTCTTAAAGACACATTTGGTTCCAATGACATTGTGCTTCTCCTTTGGCCTTGGCACCAATCGCCACACTTTATTGTGCTTGAAGTTGTTGATTTCCTCATGCATGGCTTCAGGCCATTCCTTAGCTTCGAGCGCATCTTGTACCTTGAGGGCTTCAAAGCAAGAAACAAATGCATGATGTGCACAAAAGTTTGTTAATTAACGACGAGTGGTTACCCCTCTATTTAAGCTTCCATAAACGTTCTTTAAGAGGTGTTGCTTGACTCTTAGTTTGGAAGTAATCTTGGCTGCTCGTCTTTCAAGAATTTCCTCCATGGAGAGTTGACGATTGGTAGCTTGACAGGATTAGGTACTAGAACCGGCTTACTCTTGATCTTGAGTATGATCTTGGTCTTTAGCCTGACCTTGATCTTGAGTTTGATCTTGGTATAGAGCTTCATATTGATATTGAGCTAGCACAGGGTGTGAGAAAGATCTCGAGCATCGTGTGATGAAGAATCATCATCATTAAGTTGATCTTGCTCTTGATCTTGATCACGGGGTTGAGGGCCTTCACTTTGTTCTTTGGAATCGTGTGGGTCGTGCGCCAGTGATGGTTACAATTGAGTGGAACATTGTCCTTCTCCTTCAGCCACAAGGGGTTCCTCAATGGGTAGGAAGTATCCCACTCCCATTCTTATTATGGCCTAGTTTTCATTACCTATATCACAAAGACCACTTTGCTCCACTTGGGAGCCATTATTTTCATCAAACTCCACGTTACTCGTCTCCACAATGAGTCCGGTGGACTTGTTGAGGACCCGGTAAGCATGATAGTTTGCAGCATAACCAACAAATATGTCCTCATGAGCTATATATTCAAATTTTCACAAATGAACCCCTTTCTTGAGAATGAAACACTTACAACCGAACACCTAGAAGTACTTGAGGTTGGGCTTGTTCCCAGTAAGAGTCTCATAAGGAGTCTTGTTCAAGCCTGTATGGAGATAGAGCCGATTTGATGCATGACACGTGGTGTTGATGCATGACACGCGGTGTTCAAGGCTCATACAAGCACTTCAAGCACTGCAAGTGCACGTACAATATGATCCAAACACCGAAGTCATATTGTACATCCAATTATTTCGGTACAAGACTCCTCGATACAAGCACTACAAGCGCACTCCTACGATGAGCCTTTTCATGTAGCTTTCCTTCGATACAAGCACTGCAAGCACGATCTTTAGCAAAACTCACATTTGTTAGTCCAAGGATCTGATCCCCTTTGAGGAGACTTTGCAAAGATCTCATATTGACATGGGCTAGTCGGCGATGCCAAAGCCACCCCACATCAACTTTAGCCATTAGGCATGTCGCAATCTTAGTGGTCGCTCCAAGAAGTTAACCACATAGAGACTGGTTTTGACATGCCCAACAAAAGCTACTTTAAGAGTCTTGCTCCACAAAAGGGTCACAATGTCAATGCCAAAGAAAGTACTAAAACCAATAAGCGCAAGTTGACAAATGGAAAGTAAATTGTATGCAAGGGTCTCGACAAGCATGACATTTTCAATGGTTAAGGTTGGAGATATAACCACCTTGCCAAGACCCAATACCTTTGAGATTGTGACATCACCAAAGGAGACTTGAGTGCTCATGTATTTATCGGGTCGAACGTCCACCACCAAGTCCTTGATTCTGGTCATATGATTTGTTGCTCCACCATCGAGCAACCATGAGACTCCTCTGGAAGCAAACTCCTACAATAGATCAATGCTTTATTTTAGGTACCCATTATGTAATGGGTCCTTTCTTGTTAGTGACAAGAGTCTTAGGAACCCAAATAGCCCACTCAATGTACTCATAAGAAGACCCAACATATTTGGCATAAACATGCCCATCACTAGCACGTCATAAGTTATAAGAGGGGTTAAAGTCCCCGGCCCAGTTGGAGGGAGTGGTCTTGCCCTTCTTGGCACTACCACCCACACACTTGTCCTTCTTCTTCTCATGAGTAGGTCCCCCTGCTTTGACAAAAGTTTCCAAGAGCGAGGGAGCTTGCTTGGTCTTCACCTTCTTCTTTTTGGACTTGGGTGCAAACCCAACTCCTTCCTTTGCAACCACTTCCTTTTGATTGCTCAAAAGATCATTGAGAGTCTTCTCACCTTGGATACATGTCACTAGGCCTTTCTCAAGATGCTCTTTCGGCTTAGCATTTTCCTCCATAAGATGTGCATGCTCACAACACGGGTTAGTAGTAGATGCATTATCAATTAGAACAAAAGGATGACACATGGCAATTTTATTAGTGAGTTTTACTTGGAGTCGATCATGCGACTCCTTAAGAGAAGCATGAGCACTCTTCAATGCCTTGAGAGCATTGTCAAGTGAGTCAAGCTCATCCTTGAGTCAATCATGGCCAACCCCAAGTGCAATCTTTTCATATTTGCGCACACGGTTAAGAATGATAGCATGATCATAATATTTACGTAATTTAGCAAGGTCATCATTTTGTGACTCCTCAAGAATCATACGAAGACCTCGCTCATCTTCAAGAGCAATAGAAAGATTTGCTATCTCGTTGGCATAATCACGACTATGGCCTCTCAACTCCTCAAGGTATTCTTCTTGAGACTCAATAGTGTCATTGGCCTCACCAAGTTGTTCCAAGAGAGCAATGAAGTGCTTCTTGGATTCTCCCTTGAGTTTACACAAGAACTTGTCAAACTCATTCTCACCCACTTTCGCCTCCTCATGTTCATCCACACACTCAAACAAGGACGGAGTGGAAGAAATAGAAAGTTTTAATGTTTGACGTTTTGGCATTGGAGGTTACCATGGTCATACCTTTTTCCATGAGGCACCTAGCAATGTGGTTCTCGTTGGGGGCGTCGAAGAGTGACACCTTTGTTGGGGTAGAGGATGCAATTGCCACAGATTCCATTGACATTCCTTCACCACTTGTGTCTTCGTCATCAACATCATCATTAGAGGCATACTCTTCTTGAGCCACCAACACTTTGTGAGGAGTCTTCTTGATGAAGTTGGTCTTGTTGGGGAAAGACTTGGCCTTATCTTTACGGGTGAGCTTGCCACCATTGTATTCCCTCTTCTCATATGGACAATCTACCACGAACTGACACACATTACCATAGTTGTAGTAGGTCCACACATGTTGCTTGCCCTTTGACCCGCTTGAGTTTTTCTTGGAGAAGTTAGGCCTTGTGTTTCTCTTGTTGCCCCAAAATTGCCTGGACGCTAGAGCCCTATGCTCATGGTAAGCATATTTGGTGTCCTCGAGGCAACCCTCTTCTTCTTCTTCTTCTTCTTCTTCTTCTTCTTCTTCTTCTTTTTCTTCTTCCTCTTGACTGACCTTGGCCTTTAAAGCAAGGTTGGGAGATGATTTGTTTGACCATTGGAACGAGCAAGAGCATTGTTTGCGGTCGTGTTCAAGATGTTCATTGCAATAAATTCATCCAACACATTGCCAGAGGACAAGGTGTGAAAGTCCGGTCTTTGGTAGATGACGGCAAACATGGCCTTATTGTAGGGCATGATGGCAGTCAGAAACTTACGCTTGACTCAAGTGTCATCCACATCCTTGTTGTCATGATCTCGGAGAGCAATGGCAAGAGTATTCACCCTCCTATAGAGCTCACGTGGTTCCTCGTCTTCTATCATTACAAACTCATCTGACTGATCAAGCACAACCTCATAGTTTGACCGTTGAATGCTTGAGCTACCCTTGTACATGGTGACAATGTGTTCCCAGCACTCTTTAGCAACAGTGAAGGGACGCAGGTGAGGTGGGTATTCGATAGGAACTACAGCTTGGAGTATGAACAAGGTGGAGGAATTTAGTTGTTTATCCGCCTCTTCTCTTGGAGTGAGGTTGCATCGATCACGAGAATAGTATCCTTCTTCAATGACTTGTATGAGTTGAATTGAGTTGTGATCCAAATGAGACTTGATATGAAAAATCCAATTAGCAAAATCATTCTTAACAAGTTTAGTGGGATTATCCACTTGACCACATCGGATTAGCCACTGAACTACATGAGGTGGGTGCACCGGTCCTCCATAGACCGAGAGTATCAAGGAATTCTTTAAACATGGATTTGACCTCGATCGTCATGGAGGATTTAAGTCAGGACATAGCCTCATTCAAATCCTCGTGAGAGACCGTGTTCACACCCACAGCCTCAGGAAGTTCTCCCGACCGCTCCCCATCGCCAACCATACTCTTTGGGTGGTGAAATCCTTAGTAAAGAGACGTTGCTCTGATACCAATTGAAAGGATCGATATGGTTGACTAGATGGGGGTGAACAGGAAACTAACACTTTTTAATATTTCTTTAACAAGTAAGGTTTAGCAACATAAAGGTTGTCTAGATATGCAACAAGGTGAGCAACCTATATGATGCTAACTAAAATAACAATACAAGCAAGGAGATACCCAATACAAATAGATTGCACAAAGTAAAGTTAAGAAGTAACCACACGTGGAACCAATGGAGGCGAGGATGTGTTACCGGAGTTCCTTCCCGGTAAAGGGAAGTACATCTCCGTTAGAGCGGTGTGGAGGCACAATGCTCCCCAAGAAGCCACTAGGACCATCGTATTCTCCTCATGCCCTCACACAATGTGATATGTCGTGATTCCACTAGTGGTGCCCTTGAAGGCGGCAACCGGACCTTTACAAACAAGGTTGGGGCTCTCTCCACAACTTAATTGGAGTCTCCCAACAAAACCACGAAGCATCACCACAATGAAATATGGCTTTGAGATGACCTCTTCCTTCTAGGGTGCTCAAACACCCAAGAGTAACAAAATCCACACAATAAAGTACGGGGGAATCAATTTTCCTTTGGTGGAAATGTAGATCTAGATCTCGTCCTTCAATCCCTAGCAAGACAACAAGTTTGGGTGGATAGAGAGAGAGAGATTGGACAAGAAAGCTCAATGGGCATCAATGGTGGAGAGAGAGGTAAGAGATAAGATAGAGGTGAAAGAACCACCTCCTTATATAGCCCCCCCCCCTTTCCAACCATTACAGCCAGAAATGCATGGAGCGGTACAACCAGAGTGTTGGGAGGTACAACCGGTATAACCAGTAAGAGTGGTACAACCGGCCTACTACCGCCCTAGCACCGAACCAAAACAGAAAGGTGGCCCGAAAGTAGCACCCCGGCAGACCCCTGGACGAGGCAATCTCCTAAGCGGTACAACTGTTTGAGACCCCGGTTGTCCCAGGCTATATGAAAATAGCGGTACAACCAGTCTACTACCTCCCTACAACCGGACCTCAACAGAACGGTGGCACGGATGCAGCAGCCTGGCCAGAGCCCCGGACCAGGCAAAGTCCTAACGATACAACCGCTCGGGACCCCGGTAGTACCGGGCTATATGAAAATAGTGGTACAATCGGTCAAGGTCCACCCAACAACCAGAGCTCAACAGGACCAAGTCCGGTTGTAGCCTGGTGCTAGGCTGGTTCGACCATCCAGAGCTGCCACCCTGGGTCACCCAGCATTTAGCGGTACAACCGCCCGGGGCAGCGGTACAACCGTTGGGGACTTCTCAATGGAAGCACCTCCAGGGTATCATCCCTGAAGTGGTGGTCAAACCGGAAGCTTAGAGCGAGCAGTGCATCAGGTCGAGACAGTAGTACAACTGGCAAGCAAGGAAGTAAAGAGGGGCCTCTCTCTCTCTATGATGCAAAGGAAAGAGTTGGGTGTAAAAGGATGTGTGAGAGAACTGATTCACCCAAGACCTTCCAATGTGGGTTCCCTCTTAATAGTACGGGATCCCTACGACCAAAGAGAGTAAACACATAGAGAACACCATCTTCGATCTTTTCTGTTTGGAGGGACCACCTAACCGTCCTATGTCTCACACACAATACCTGTATAACTTGACACACGGTAATATCACAGTGAGTTTTCATCATCGCCAAAACACTAGGGGTTAGAGAATGCTCGTACATCATCCTCATCATCATGTCGAGACATCTCTTCGTCTGGCTCTACATCTTATTCTACATCGACTTCAGCAACGACAGGAGAAGCGGCAACAAACATATTGTGACTTTCAAAACAACTAGATCTGCTTGTTTTTGACCTACAAGGAGTGTTGAGTGATAAACCCACAAGTATAGGGGGTCGCAACAGTTTTCGAGGGTAGAGTATCCATCCCAAATTTATAGATTCGATACAAGGGGAGCCAAAGAACATTTGAGAGTATTAGCAGTAGAGTTGTCAATTCAACCACACTTGGAGATAAATATCTACAACAAAGTGATCAGTAGCACTGTAATATGGTAGTTTGATAGTAGTAGTAATAGTAACAGTAGCGGTAACAGTAGCAGTAATAGTTTTGTAACAAGTGCAATAGTAACAGCAGCAGTAGTAACTTAGCAAGAACAATAAGTAGAAAACTCGTAGGCACTGGATTGTGTATTCATTGGATGATATTCATCATATAATAGTCATAACCTAGGGCGGCACGGAACTAGCTCCAGTTTGTCAATATAATATAGGCATGTATTCCGTAAATAGTCATACATGCTTATGGAAAAGAACTTGCATGACATCTTTTGTCCTACCCTCCCATGGCAGCAGGGTCCATAAGAAAACTAAGGGATATTAAGGACTCCTTTTAATAGAGAACTGGAACAAGGCATTAACACATAGTGAATACATGAACTCCTCAAACTACGGTTATCACCGTGAAGTATCCCAAATATTGTCACTATGGGGTTGACAGATCATAACACATAATAGGTGCATATGACTAGGCAAGATCGGATCAAGAACATAGATATAATGGTGATAATATAAACGGTTCAGATCTGAAATCATGGCACTCGGGCCCTAGTGACAACCATTAAGCATGGCAAAGTCATAGTAACATCAATCTTAGAACATAGTGGATACTAGGTATAAAGCCCTAACAAAACTAACTCGATTACATGATGATTCTCATCCAACTCCTCATGGACCAACAGGCCTACGAAGGAATTACTCACTCCCGATGGGGAGCATCATGGAATTGGTGATGAAGGAGGGTTGATGATGATGAATACCGAAGATTCCCCTCTCCGGAGCCCCAAACGGACTCCCGATCTGGCCTCCAGATGAAGAACATAAGGTGGCGGCGGCTCCATATCGTGAAACGCGATGAAACTTTCTCCTCAATTTATTTCTCGAAAACTAGTATTTTATAGCGTTGGAATTAGGGTTCGGGGGCCCACGAGGTGAGCACCACCCACCAGGCCACGCTAGGGGGGCTGGCGCGCCCTGGTGGGTGGTGGGCACTCTAGGCCGCCTCTCTGGTGGCTTTTGGATCCAATATTCCTCAAATATTCTGAAATAATTCTCCAAAAAGTTTCGTTCTGTTCCGAGAACTTTTATTTCTACACAAAAACAACACCATGATAGTTTTACTAAAAACTGCATGAGTCCAGGTTAGTCTCATTCAAATCATGCAAATTAGAGTCCAAAACAAGAACAAAAGTGTTAGGAAAAGTAGATACGACGGAGACGTATCAACTCCCACAATCTTAAACCCTTGCTTGTCCTCAAGCAATTCAGTTGACAAACTGAAATTGAGAAAGAAAAACTTTTACGAACTCTTTTGTTCTTGTTTACGTACATATGTTTAAGTAACAACCAGGTTTTCAGCAAATATTATAACTAACCATGTCAATAATAACTCTTAAGGATTATATTAATTCATATCAATGTCACAAGAAACTAGCGAGCAATAATAAAATATCTCGAGTGCAAACATTTGTCAAAACAATCATGATATAATATGACAATAGTGGTATCTCGTTAGCCCTTTCTGAGACCACAAAACATAAATGCAGAGCACCTCCAAAGTTCAAGCAGCGACTAAACATTGTAATTCATGGTAGAAAAGATCCAATCATGATGCATCCAATATTCGCTATATACAATGCATGAGGATGACAATAGTTCTCTCAGATCTGGCGCTTATTTTTAGAAGATGATGACTCAACATTAAGGTAAATAGATAGTCCCTTCGTAGAGGGAAGCAGGGATTTGCAGAGGTGCCACAGCTCAAGTCTTAAATAAGAGATAAGTATAATTTTGAGAGGCACACCCTTCCTGTCAATGTTACGACCAAGAGATATCAATATATTCCATGTTAAACAAATAAGGGGCGGTTCCCAAGCGACAAAAGTAAAGGTTTACTCCCCCTCCACCAACAAACACACTCCACGGCGAGCCGAATCCATGGGTACCGTGCAAACCAACAACATTCTTGGGGGAGTTTTGTTTAATTATTTGCATTTCTTTTGATTTCTGGACTGGGAATCCCTATTACCGCCCTTCTCATGCAAGGACGAGTGAATAGACACTCATCATGAGAATAGCCCGCTTAACATGGAAGATACTGACTACCCCATGTCGCTCCATGAGCGGTCCAGGCACACAAAATAGATGTTCATTTGAAATTTTAGAGGTGGCACATGCAAATTTACTTGGATCGGCAGGGTAATACCGCATATAGGTAGATATGGTGGACTCATCTGGAATAACTTTGGTTTTGGTGCAGAAGCAGTACTCCCCCTTAGTACAGGTGAAGGCTAGCAAATAGATTGAGAAGCGACTAGCTAAAGAGCGAAGACGGTCATAAACATGCATTACGAATAATAAAGATTGAATGCTATCATGACTAAGATATGGACACCATGAACATAAATATCATGAAGGTTATGTTAGTTTTGATTCAACTACATGCGTGAACATGTGCCAAGTCAAGATACTTGAAACATTAAGAGGAGGACACCATATCATCATACTGCATCACAACCATTTTAATGCATGTTGACATCTAAGATAAATCATTATCCACTCCTAGCTACTTGAGCATGGCATGAGCAACTATAATATATAGTTGTCATTGCAAACATGTTTGATCATAATATGTGGACTCATGGATACTAGGTTAAACATATTTACAAAAACAAAAACAAGTCGAGTTCATAACTGATTCTCTCTACCACAACCAATTCATCAAATATCATCATTATAGCCTTTCACTTGCATGGCCGAATGATATGGAAATAATAATAGTGCAAGAGTGTCATGGACTAAGCTGGAATTTGCAAACATTTTATTCAAGAGGAAAAGACAAAGTAATATAGGCTCTTTGTTATATCAACAGTAAAGCATATGAGAGCCACTCAACATTTTCATCCTCGTCTTCTCCTTGGTATGACTCAATAAAAAGGAAGAGAATTTCAGAGAAACACACTGGAATATTTTTGGAGTTTTTAGTTTTTTGTGAAGAAGCAAATAAGAGAAGGAAAAACAAAAACAAGAAAAATTATTTACACGGGAGAACTCCCAACAAGCAAAACAAGAAATGAGAAAACTTTGGGGGTTTTATTTTAATACTACAACTAACTAAGCTAAAAAGAAAAACCAAAAAGAAGCAAGAAGTATTTTCGAATTTTCTCAAAGTTTTTCAAACACACAAGAATACTAGCATGGATAATACAATGAAAAAGTGTGAACATCGACAACTGGAATAAAATGTGTGAACATGAATATAATGTAAGTGGAAATACGTACTCCCCCAAGCATAGGATTTTGGCCTAGCTTGGTAATCACGATCCGTAGCCTGGATAATAGTCTGAGTCGATACTAGGTGGTGGTGGCACCTGAGCGTCCCACTCTTGGGGTTCCTCCTCAGCTGCTACTAGGTTGTTCCGATAAGCAATAATGTAATCTGGCATAATTCTGTATCTGTTCCTGGCAAATGACTCGAACAAGGCATGTGCAGGCAATGGGATAACATCACGGGTTACGACGCTGAATACTAAGTTGTAGCGAATATTATGAAAGAGATCAGCTTTATCAATAAAGTGGTGGTCCAGCAGTGACCTATGATCTAGATAAACCTTCGGAAAAATATAATCATGTGGGCGTATCTGAACTTCAAAACGACTTGCTAAACGAGTAGCATAAATGCCACCATGTGTCTTGCCCTTACTCTTGTTAAGGTGTAGGCATCGTGCAATAATAGCTCCCATGCTAAAAGTATGATCATTGTGTAATGCACAACGTAAAATGGCAAGGTTAGGGGCACTGAGTGCACTAACCTTTTCCTTAACAGTTAAACACTTCGAAATGAAAATAACAAAGTAGTGAACAGAAGGAAACTACAAACTGGTAGCAGTGGCTTTCGACACGCCTCTTTCATCACTCGTTGTTAAAGTGAGGAGAAAGTCCTAAAACTCTGTTGGTCTAGGCTCTCTTAATTCCCCGTCAGAAGGAAGTAGACATATGTAACAAAAGTTGGCAATTGATATCTTATAAGTTTCAGCAGTAAGATTAAACTGCACTTCAGGAGGATCATTCTTACTTAGAAAATGAAAAGTTTGCACAAAGGAATTTGTAAGGATGTGGTACTGGTCACACTCATCTGCGAGGAAGTTGGTCAGCCCAGCATTTGCAACGAATTGGGCAAATTCTTGATGAAAATCGGCCTCCTCCATAAAGGGAGTATATGGCCATTCGCATGGCGGTACTTCCTCCTTCCTCGAAGTGTTGATGTTGCTATCAGACGATTCCACAATGACTCCTCTAGCATTCTTATTGGAGGAGTACTTCCTAAAAAAATTCATCTTATTTTCTACAAATAAATTTCTGGAAATTTTAGTCCACAAAAAAAAATTGTCAAATAAACTTAATAAGATCGATAGCAACTACTCCTAGGGACGCATAGAGGCCATATCAAGCATTCAAACTACTTAGAACTCTAAGAATTCAACATGCAAGCTCATCTACAGCGGCACCAAGGGTAGATAATTATTCTAACAATAAATTACTAAATTAAAAACTAATTGGAGCAATGAGGGAGTTACATAACAAGAAGCAATCCCCTAAAACAGTTTCGGAAATGGAGCTTCGAGCAAAGAGATTGAAATCCATGGGTTCTTGAGCAAGACCACGAGGGAGAGAGCAATGGTGTTTTTTTATGAAGATAGGAGATGACTGTTGGAAATATGCCCTAGAGGCAATAAATAAAGTGTTTATTATTACATTTCCTTGTTCATGATAATCGTTTATTATCCATGCTATAATTGTGTTGATTGGAAACTAAATACATGTGTGGGCATATAGACAAACACTGTGTCCCTAGTATGCCTCTAGCAGGCTAGCTCGTTGATCAAAGATGGTTAAGGTTTCCTGGCCTTGGACATGAGATGTCATTTGATATCGGGATCACATCACTAAGAGAATGATGTGATGGACAAGACCCAAACTATGAACGTAGCATATGATCGTGTCAGTTTATTGCTACTGTTTTCTGCATGTCAAGTATATGTTCCTATAACCATGAGATCATGCAACTCACTGACACCGGAGGAGTCCCTTGTGTGTATCAAACGTCCCAACGTAACTGGGTGACTATAAAGGTACTCTACATGTATCTCCGAGGGTGTCTGTTGAGTTGGCATGGATCAATACTGGGATTTGTTACTCCGTGTTATGGGAGGTATCTCATGGCCCACTCGGTAATACAACATCACAACAAGCCTTGCAAGCAATGTGACTAAGTGTTAGTCGCGGGATCTTGTATTATGGAATGAGTAAAGAGACTTTCCGATAACGAGATTGAACTAGGTATAGAGATACCGACGATCGAATCTCGGGCAAGTAACATACCGAAGGACAAAGGGAACAACATACGGGATTGACTGATGGAAGTAACTTTGTTGACTGGGTCCGCTGAGGATTATCCTCATGGCTTCCCACAAGGCTTATGTCCTTGATGCACCGCTTGGTGACTATGATAGCCAGGACCGACGTTCCAGAAGATTCCAGAAGATTCCCCTTTTATTTCCGTTCTCGTCATGTGTTCGTTTGGTTGTCGCATTCATCATTGCATCAATTGCATCATCTGCATTGCATCGTCACTCATTTTTGAAAACTTGCATCTGTTCGTAGTTGCCGGTTCTCTCCGTTTCGCCGTTGCCCGTTTCGAGACCAACCACACATGCACGTGCCCGCGGCACCATTTAAATAAAACCGTTTTTAAGCGCGCGCAAAAATATTCTCGGATTGAGTTGAAACTTGTCGTGCGGTCTTGTTATAGCATAGGTAGACCGCTCGTCGAATTTCGTCGCGGTCCGAGTTCGTTAGATACCTCGTCGGTCAGTCATAGCAGAGAGGTCATCGGTTATCGTTAGATGTTTATCGCTGTTTTAAACCTTCGTGTCACGGGCCACTATTCTCTCTGCCTTCCCCTCTTTGCCCCTCTGCACAGTCGTCGTAGCCCCAAGCCTCCGCTTCTAGACGTCGGATCGTCAGCCGGCCGTCCGAAAACGGACAGTGCCAGCTAACCCTAGCCCTAAACCTATATATAGCCCTAGCTCCACCTCGTTCCGCATGCCAAACCACAAACCCTAGCCATCCCCTTCTCCCTCCTCCAGCCAGCCCGCCCGAGCCCATTTGGGCCCGTTCGAGCCCATCCGGGCCCGGATCCCCCTGTTCCGGAGCTCTCCCGAGCTTGCCCGTGCCTCCCATGGCTGCCAAGCTCCCATGGCCGCTCCTCCCGCAGCTGGCCTCACCGGAGCCGTCCCTGGCCGGAACCGCCGTCGCCGCCACCGTAGACCTATAGCTCCTCGTTGGCCTCCCTCTCCTCCTTTTCCCTTTCCCCTCCTTCTCCGTGTGACCTCACCCCCTCCCTCTTCTCTGACCCGCAGGAGCTCGCCGCCGCCGCCCGATCTCCACGCTGCCATCGCCGCCGACCTCCCCTCCAGCCGGGAACCGGTCCGCACCCACCGGATCCGGCTGCCCCTGCCGACCCCCACCTCCAGCCACGCCTCCCTCGCCGTGGTCAGCCATCGCTGCCGGCCTCCCTGCGCGATGCTGCTCGGGAGCAGGACGAGCGCAGCGCAGCGTGTTGACCCGCAGAGCGCCCCTGCGTGGGCCGGTTCCCTCCCTTCGGCCCACCTGCCTCGGCCCAGCCGGCCTCCTCCTCCCAGCTCGCTCTGGCCCAATAGGCCTAGGGTGAGCAGCCCCTTTTGTTTTTTTAATTGCGTGTTTTAAATGCCATATATATAAATAACCGTGCATCGTAATAAAATACTTTCAACATGAAAATTGCTTAGAATAATGCATAGATTATTAATATGCCATTTGCATCCAGGTCAAAAATTATTTAACATGTCATTTTGCATAATTGTCATTTTTGCATTTTCGCATAATTATTAACCGTGCATCGAAATTAATAATATCACGTATTAAAAATGTCCATCTCTTTTGCATCGCATTTTCATGCATGAGATAATTGTTGGTATCATGTTTGCATATTGTTTGCATTATCGAATTGCTATTAGGTGATTAGGCCTAATACCCGCATAATTAATTGTGGTTAATTTTCTACATGAACCTAACCATATTATATATGTTTTCGAGGTATAATAATCCATAGAAATTATCTATGCATTTAGTTTTGCCATTTGAGCATTTTGTATGCATGTCATTTATGTCGTGATGTCCTTTTGTCATTTTCGTAGGAAGTAATCCGTGCATGATATGAATTAATTTCCAACATGAAAGTTGCTCTTGGATATGTGGCTTAGCCCATGGACATTTTGCTTGCCTTAGAAAAGCATGTTTAGGTGTTGTATTATTGTTGTAAACTTGCTATAAAAATCTGTTATTATGAGGGTCCAAAACATTTCTAAGTCTGGAACCTGTTATATTTTGTTGTATCTTGCCATGTGATTTGCTAGTGATCTAGAACTCTTTTCTGGTAGGTGTAATGGAGTTATTTGTTGTTGATGTTGTCCTCTAGCATGCTGTCAAGTTTCATGACAAAATATGAGTTGTAGCTTATAGTTTCACTGCTGTCAATATGCCTCCGTGATAAAAACTGCACTGTCTAAAACTGCTATTTTCACTAAGTCTTCAACTGTTATTAAGTTGCCTTCTTGTGAGCTTCCTACCAAGTGATCCGTGCATGTTTTGTATATAATTTGTGAAGATGAAATGAAGTGGATGTTGTATACTATTGCCCCATGCTTAGTTTGTGTATTTTAGAATCTTGTAGCTTGTTGTTTTCATGTGTTCAAAATGCTAAGTTGCTGTTTTTGGCAGATTTCAACAAAAACTTGTTTTGATGATTGTGGTTGAACCGTAGCTCCGTTTTGGACATTCCATATATGAAACTTGCTTAGAATCTCATGTAGTTTCCTAATAACTTGTTTCCTTTGTGATTCGAGATGTTTGTGTTTGTATTTTCCATGCATTTGCATTCATGACATGTGCATCTTGTGTTGCTCATATCTTTTAGACCATAGCTCCGTTTGAGATGTTCCATATATGTAAATCGACTAGAATGACGTGTAGAATAACATGGTATGCTTTATTATGTTGTTTAACGAATATAAAATATGAATAGTTTAGATCTGGACCAATTTCGAAATTAACATATGGGGTCATTTCGGAAATACTATAAGTTGTTTCCGGCCTCATTTAAGATGCCTAGATAGATAGTATACTTATGCTTCACCTCTTACCATATTTAACAACATTTAATATTGTCGTGTACCTAACAAGAGTGAACTAAATAATTCGAATATGGAGTTTCGTCAATATGCAACTCGTTGCATATTGAGCTTCACTTAATGTGTAGTATTTGATTGTGGTGAATTGTCATGCCTTGCATATTAAACCGGACATGCATCATATTTGTTTGTGCATCGTGTTTTGCATATGTGGTGGTGTATCTTGTGTTGATTTTTTGTATCGGATTGCTTCTTCTCGATAGAGTTCCGAAAGCGTTCGGAGTGTGAGGATTCGTTCGACTACGTTGGCTCGTCTTCTTCATGGACTCGTTCTTCTTCCGAGAGGGATCTCAGGCAAGATGACTCATTTTCCTGGATACCATTACTATCATTGCCATGCCAGATGTCTCGTTTTCTATCGTTATGTCGCGCTACCTACCACTTATTTGTTAAGCCTCCCAACATTGCCATGAAAAGCCTCTAACCCTCCATCGTCCCAACAAACCTTTGTTTGGCTATGTTACCGCTTGCTCAGCCCTTCTTATAGTGTTTCTAGTTGCAGGTGCAATTGCTTCCATGTGCCAACATGGACATTCTTTTGTTATGTCACAATATTGTTGCTATTTAATTTAATGCACGTATATACTTGGTAAAGGTGGAAGGCTTGGCCTTATGCTCGGTGTTTTGTTCCACTCTTGCTACCCCTAGTTACTTGTGCACCGATGTTATGTTCCATAATTGAGCGCTCCTAACATGCTCAGGGTTGTTATGGGGACCCCCTTGATTTTCGCGTTAGAATAAAGCTTGTCTGGCAAGGCCCAACATTGGTACTACATTTGCCTAATAATTAATGAACTTGCATAGGGGATTTTACGGACCCCGTGGATAATTAATCAACAACCCGGGCCAGTGCTCCTCATGAGTGTTGGTCCAAACTAGAGTCGTGTGCGGGGCCAACCCGGGGCAACTCGGGAGATTTCTATCAGGCCATTGTACGTTGTGCTCATCTGGTCGTGTCTTGAGAATGAGATACGTGGCTCCTATCGGGTTCGTCGACACGCCGGGCGGCCTTGTTGGATTTGTTTTACCTTTCTTGAACGTCTTGAGTGAGGAATTCCAATTATTCTTCGGGCTATCTCGAGGTGGCGGATTTCCTTTGGAATTGCCTAGGATGATCACGAGATCCGTGGTTGAGGTTATTCCCACTGCGTGTGGTTAATTTATGATGGATGAGTTGGAGCACCCCTGCAGGGTTAAATCTTTTCGAGAAGCCATGCCCGTGGTTATGTGGCAAACTTGGATACTTTGTTTAACACCCGGTCATAGCAAACTTGAAGTAAACTCTAATAAAATACACCAACTGTGTGTGTAACCATGACTGTCTCTTTTCGTGAGTCCTTATCCGGAAGAGAACACGGTGGGGTTATGTTTGACGTAAGTAGGTGTTCAAGATCAGTTAGTGATCATTACTAGTTCACAACCGTTATGCGTAGACCACCATACTTTACTTTCTGTACTCGTAAGTTAGCCACTCAAATAAATGCTTAGTCGCTTGCTGCAGCCACACCACTTAACCATACCTTACCTATTAAGCTTTAATAGTCTTGATACCCTTGGAAATGAGATTGCTAAGTCCCTGTGGCTCACAGATTACTACAACAACAGTTGTAGGTACAGGTAATGCGATGATTTGACATGAGCGCATTGCTTGATTTGATTTGGAGTCCTTCTTCTTCTTCTTCCTCTTCGTCAATCTTGGATGGGTTCCAGGTGGCAGCCTGGGATAGCAAGGGTGGATGTCATTTTATCGTCTGATTTCGTCCGTAGTCGGACCCTGCTCTTTTGTATGATGTTTGAGTGTGTTGTTGTATTGATGTGACTCTGATGTAGCCTGTGGCAAGTGTAAGCCAATTCCATATACTCATCTCTTCTGTACATGTACTTGTAATGATATCCATTCTTGCGAACGCATCGACATGCGCTTCTATCCCCGTCGAGGCCCTCGTGCCAAAATATGGATAGGACCGCATCTTGGGCGTGACAGTGACTCACCCGCTCCCGTGTCATCTGAAGACGTTAGGAACGCTTGGGAGGCACGTTCTGGAGATTACTCAATAGTTAAATGTGCAATGTTGTATGGCTTAGAACCGGGACTTCAAAGACGTTTCGAACGTCATGGAGCATATGAGATTTTCCAAGAGTTGGATTTTATCTTTAATAAGAATGCCCGGATCGGGAGGTATGAGACCTCCGATAAGTTCTATGCTTGAGGAGAACGAGTCTATCAGCGAACATATACTCAGAATGTCTGGGTATTCGACATGTGTGGCAGAGTTAGGGATGCCCCTTCCGTCAGAGGCGATCACTGATAGAGTTCTTCAATCATTGCCTCCTAGCTACAAGAGCTTCATGTTGAACTATAACATGCACGGGATGAACAAGTCAGTCGCCGAGCTGTTTGCGATGCTGAAAGTCACTGAGTCTGAAACCCAGAAAGAACATCAAGTGATGATGGTCGATAAAACCACTAGTTTTAAGAAGAATGGCAAGGGAAATAAGGGTAACTCCAAGAAGGGTGGAAAACCAGTTGCTCCTCCCGTGAAGAAACCCAAGGCTGGACCCAAGCCAGAAACTGAGTGCTTTCATTGCAAGGGAACTGGTCACTGGAAGCGGAACTGCCCCAAGTACCTAGTCGACAAGAAGGCGGCCAACACCAAACAAGGTATATATGATATACATGTTATTGATGTGTACCTTACTAGCTCTTGTAGTAGTGCCTGGGTATTTGATACCGGTTTGGTTGCTCACATTTGCAACTCAAAGCAGGACCTATGGAATAGACGAAGGCTGGCGAAGGATGAAGTGACGATGCTCGTGGGAAATGGTTCCAAGGTTGATGTGATCACCGTCGGCACGCTCGCTCTTCGACTACCATCGGGATTAGTGATGAACCTGAATAATTGTTATTTAGTGCATGCGTTAAGCATGAACATTATGTCTGGATCTTGTTTATTGCGAGACGGTTACTCATTTAAATCAGAGAATAATGGTTGTTCTATTTATATGAGTAATATCTTTTACGGTCATGCACCCAATGTGAGGGGTTTATTCTTGTTGAATCTCGATAGTGATGATACACATGTTCATAGCACTGATGCCAAAAGATGTAGAGTTGATAATGATAGTACCACTTTCTTGTCGCACTGCCATTTGGGTCATATTGGTGTAAAACGCATGAGGCAGCTCCATGCTGATGGACTTTTGGAGTCACTTGATTTTGAATCACTTGATACATGTGAACCATGCCTCATGGTCAAGATGACTAAAACGCCGTTCTCTGGAATAATGGAATGGGCGAGTGATTTGTTGGAGATCATACATACTGATGTGTGCGGTCCCATGAACATTGAGGCGTGCGGTGGATATCATTATTTTCTCACCTTCACTAATGACTTAAGTAGATATGGATACATTTACTTGATGAAACACAAGTGTGAAACGTTTGAAAAGTTCAAGCAATTTCAGAGTGAAGTTGAGAATCATCATAACAAGAAGATTAAATTCCTGTGATCTGATCGAGGAGGAGAATATCTAAGTTATGAGTTTGGCAGTCACTTAACATAGTGTGGAATTGTTTGACAATTGACACCGCCCGGAACACCACAGCATAATGGTGTGTCTGAACGTCATAATCGAACCTTATTAGATATGGTACGTTCTATGATGTCTCTTGCCGATTTGCCACTATCGTTTTGGGGTTATGCATTAGAGACAGTTGCGTTCACTTTAAATAGGGCACCATTAAATCCGTTGAGATGACGCCATATGAACTATGGTTTGGCAAGAAGCCAAATTTGTCATTTCTTAAAGTTTGGGGATGTGATGCTTATGTCAAAAAGCTTCAGCCTGAAAAGCTGGAACCCAAAGCGGAGAAATGTGTCTTCATAGGATACCCAAAAGAGACAGTTGGGTATACCTTCTATCTCAGATCCGAGGGCAAAGTGTTTGTCGCTAAGAACGGAACATTTCTTGAGAAAGAGTTTCTCTCGAAATAATTGAGTGGGAGGAAAGTAGAACATGATGAGGTTGTTGAACCTTCACTTCAACCAGAGAGTAGTGCAACGCAGAAAGATGTTTCTGTGGAGCCAACGACAGTTGGAGAGGAATTGAACCTTGTAGGAAGACAAAGACGCGTACTGCTCCTCAGTGGTACGGCAACCCTGTCTTGGAGGTCATGTTGTTAGACAACAATGAACCTATGAGCTATGGAGGAGCGATGATGGGCCCAGATTACGAGAAATGGTTAGAGGCCATCAAATCCGAGATGGGATCCATGTATGAAAACAAAGTATGGACTATGGAAGTATTACCTGAAGGGCAAAAGGCCATTCAGAATAAATGGATCTTTAAGAAGAAGGCGGAAGCGGACGGTAATGTCACCGTCTATAAAGCTCGACTTGTGCCAAAGGATTTTTCACGAGTTCAAGGAGTTGACTATGATGAGACCTTCTCACCCGTAGCGATGCTTAAGTCCGTCAGAATCATGTTAGCAATAGCTGCATATTTCGACTATGAAATTTGGCAAATGGATGTCAAAACAGCGTTCCTTAACGGTTTCCTTGAGGAAGAGTTGTATATGATGCAACTAGAAGGTTTTGTCGATCCAAAGGATGCTGACAAAGTTTGCAAACTCCAACGATCCATTTATGGACTGGTGCAAGCATCTCGGAGTTGGAATAAGCGTTTTGATTAGGTGATCAAGGTGTTTGGGTTTATACAAGTTTATGGAGAAGCTTGTATTTACAAGAAAGTGAGTAGGAGCTCTGTAGCATTTCTAATATTATATGTGGATGACATATTGCTGATTGGAAACAATATAGAAATGCTGGAAAGCGTGAAGGAATATTTGAACAAGAGGTTTTCAATGAAGGACCTAGGAGAAGCTGCTTTCATATTAGGCATTAAGATCTATAGAGATAGATCAAGACGCTTGATAGCACTTTCACAAAGCACATACCTTGATAAAGTTTTGAAGAAGTTCAAAATGGATCAGTACAAGAAGGGGTTCTTGCCTATGTTACAAGGTGTGAAGTTGAGTAAGACTCAATGCTCAGTGACTGCAGAAGATAGAAGAAGATGAGTGTCATCCCCTATGCTTCAGCCATAGACTCTATCATGTATGCGATGTTGTGCACAAGACCCGATGTCAGCCTTGCCATAAGTATGGCCGGAAGGTTTCAAAGTGATCCTGGAATTGAGCACTAGACTATAGTCAAGAATATCCTTAAGTACCTGAAAAGGACTAAGGACATGTTTCTCGTTTATGGAGGTGATCAAGAGCTTGTCATAAAGGCTTACGTCGATGCAATCTTTGACACTGATCCAGATGACTCTAAGTCGCAAACCGGATACGTATTTATTCTTAATGGGGGAGCGGTAAACTGGTGCAGTCCCAAGCAAAGCGTGGTAGCCGATTCTACATGCGAAGCGGAGTACATCGCAGCCTCGGAGGCAGCGAAGGAAGGTGTCTGGATGAAGCAGTTCATGAAAGATCTTGGACCAAGGTTTCACAAGAGGACCAGACACATAAAGCAACGCTTCAATTCCATCTGCGATTACGTCGAGGAGAACGACATAAATATTTGCAAAGTGCACACGGATCTGAATGTTGCAGACCCATTGACTAAACCTCTTCCAAGGGCTAAACATGATTAACACCAGAACTGCATGGGTGTTTGATTCATAACAATGTAAATCACATAGTGATGTGAACTAGATTATTGACTTTAGTGCAAGTGGGAGACTGTTGGAAATATGCCCTAGAGGCAATAAATAAAGTGTTTATTGTTATATTTCCTTGTTCAAGATAATCGTTTATTGTCCATGCTATAATTGTGTTGATTGGAAACTAAATACATATGTGGGCATATAGACAAACACTGTGTCCCTAGTATGCCTCTAGCAGGCTAGCTCGTTGTTCAAAGATGGTTAAGGTTTTCTGGCCATGGACATGAGATGTCATTTGATATCGGGATCACATCATTAGGAGAATGATGTGATGGACAAGACTCAAACTATGAACGTAGCATATGATCGTGTCAGTTTATTGCTACTATTTTCTACATGTCAAGTAGATGTTCCTATAACCATGAGATCATGCAACTCACTGACACCGGAGGAGTGCCTTGTGTGTATCAAACGTCGCAATGTAACTGGGTGACTATAAAGGTACTCTACAGGTATCTTCGAGCGTGTCTGTTGAGTTGGCATGGATCAATACTGGGATTTGTTACTCCGTGTGATGGAGAGGTATCTCAGGGCCCACTCGGTAATACAACATCACAACAAGCCTTGCAAGCAATGTGACTAAGTGTTAGTCGCAGGATCTTGTATTACGGAATGAGTAAAGACACTTGCCGATAACGAGATTGAACTAGGTATAGAGATACCGACGATCGAATCTCGGGCAAGTAACATACCGAAGGACAAGGGGAACAACATACAGGATTATATGAATCCTTGACATAGAGGTTCGACCAATAAAGATCTTCATAGAACATGTAGGAACCAATATGGGCATCCAGGTCCCGCTATTGATTATTGGCCGTAGAGGTGTCTCGGTCATGTCTACATGGTTCTCAAACCCACAGGGTCTGCACACTTAAGGTTCGGTGACGTTTTGGTATAGATGAGTTATGTGTGTTGTGGACCAAAGGCTGTTTGGAGTCCCGGATGAGATCCCGGACGTGACGAGGAGCTACAGAATAGTCCGGAGGTAAAGATTCATATATAGGAAGTTCCGTTTTGGTCACCGGGAAAAGTTCGGGCGTCACGGGTAACGTGTCGGGGGTGCCGGGAGGGTCCCGGGGGTGGTGGTGGCACCTGAGCGTCCCACTCTTGGGGTTCCTCCTCAGCTGCAGCTAGGTTGTTCCAGTAAGCAATAATGTCATCTGGCATAATTCTGTACCTGTTCCTGGCAACAGAATCAAACAAGGTATGTGCAAGCAATGGGATAACATCACGGGTTACGACGCTGAATACTAAGTTGTAGCGAATATTATGAAAGAGATCAGCTTTATCAATAAAGTGGTGGTCCAGCAGTGACCTATGATCTAGATAAACCTTCGGAAAAATATAATCATGTGGGCGTATCTGAACTTCAAAACGACTTGCTAAACGAGTAGCATAAATGCCACCATGTGTCTTGCCCTTACTCTTGTTAAGGTGTAGGCATCGTGCAATAATAGCTCCCATGCTAAAAGTATGATCATTGTGTAATGCACAACGTAAAATGGCAAGGTTAGGGGCACTGAGTGCACTGACCTTTTCCTTAAGAGTTAAACACTTCGAAATGAAAATAACAAAGTAGTGAACAGAAGGAAACTGCAAACTGGTAGCAGTGGCTTTCGACACGCCTCTTTCGTCACTCGTTGTTAAAGTGAGGAGAAAGTCCTCAAACTCTGTTGGACTAGGCTCTCTTAATTCCCCGTCAGAAGGAAGTAGACATATGTAACAAAAGTTGGCAATTGATATCTTATAAGTTTCAGCATTAAGATTAAACTGCACTTCAGGAGGATCGTTCTTACTTAGAAAATGAAAAGTTTGCACAAAGGAATTTGTAAGGATGTGGTACTGGTCACACTCATCTGCGAGGAAGTTGGTCAGCCCAGCATTTGCAACGAATTGGGCAAATTCTTGATGAAAATCGGCCTCCTCCATAAAGGGAGTATATGGCCATTCGCATGGCGGTACTTCCTCCTTCCTCGAAGTGTTGATGTTGCTATCAGACGATTCCACAATGACTCCTCTAGCATTCTTATTGGAGGAGTACTTCCTAAACAAATTCATCTTATTTTCTACAAATAAATTTCTGAAAATTTTAGTCCACGGAAAAAATTGTCAACTAAACTTAATAAGATTGATAGCAACTACTCTTAAGGATGCATAGAGGCCATATCAAGCATTCAAACTACTTAGAACTCTAAGAATTCAACATGCAAGCTCATCTACAGCAGCACCAAGATTAGATAATTATTCTGACAATAAATCACTAAATTAAAAACTAATTGAAGCAATGAGGGAATTACATACCAAGAAGCAATCCCCTAAAACAGTTTCGGAAATGGAGCTTCGAGCAAAGAGATTGAAATCCATGGGTTCTTGAGCAAGACCACGAGGGAGAGAGCAATGGTGATTTTTTATGAAGGTAGGAGATGACTATTGGAAATATGCCCTAGAGGCAATAAATAAAGTGTTTATTATTGTATTTCCTTGTTCATGATAATCGTTTATTGTCCATGCTATAATTTTGTTGATTGGAAACTAAATACATGTGTTGGCATATAGACAAACAGTGTGTCCCTAGTATGCCTCTAGCAGGCTAGCTCGTTGATCAAAGATGGTTAAGGTTTCCTGGCCATGAACCTGATATGTCATTTGATATTGGGATCACATCACTAGGAGAATGATGTGATGGACAAGACCCAAACTATGAACGTAGCATATGATCGTGTCAGTTTATTGCTACTGTTTTCTGCATGTCAGGTATATGTTCCTATAACCATGAGATCATGCAACTCATTGACACCGGAGGAGTGCCTTGTGTGTATCAAACGTCGCAACGTAACTGGGTGACTATAAAGGTACTCTACAGGTATCTCCAAGGGTGTCTGTTGAGTTGGCATGGATCAATACTGGGATTTGTTACTTCGTGTGACGGAGAGGTATCTCAGGGCCCACTCGGTAATACAACATCACAATAAGCCTTGCAAGCAATGTGACTAAAGTGTTAGTAACGGGATCTTGTATTACGGAACGAGGAAAGAGACTTGCCGGTAATGAGGTTGAACTCGGTATGGAGATACCGACGATCGAATCTCGGGCAAGTAACATACCGAAGGACAAAGGGAACAACATACAGGATTGACTGAATCCTTGACATAGAGGTTCGACCGATAAGGATCTTCGTAGAACATGTAGGAACCAATATGGGCATCTAGGTCCGCTATTGGTTATTGTCCGTAGAGGTGTCTCGGTCATGTCTACATGGTTCTCAACCCGCAGGGTCTACACACTTAAGGTTCGGTGACGTTTTGGTATAGATGAGTTATGTGTGTTGGTGACCGAAGGTTGTTCGGAGTCCCGGATGAGATCCCAGACGTGACGACGAGCTCCGGAATGGTCCGAAGGTAAAGATTCATATATAGGAAGTTCCGTGTTGGTCACCGGGAAAAGTTCGGGCGTCACCAGTAACATACCGAGGGTGTCGGGAGGGTCCCGAGGGTCCACCGGAATGGGCCACCAGCCCCGAAGGGCCACATGGGCTGTGAGAGAAGGTGCACCAGTCTTTGGTGGGCTGGTCGCCCCTCCCACAAGGGCCCATGCAGCCGAAGGGTGGAGGGGGGAAACCCTAAGGGGGGCGGCCACCCTGCCTTGGGGGCCAAGCCACCCCTTGGCCGCCGCCCCCTCCTCTTGGCCGCCGCCCCTAGGGGTGGGAACCCTAGGGCGCAGCCCCTTCCCCCCTTTCCCCTGTATATATGAGAGAGGGAGGAGGGAAGCCGCACTTCAAGCCACGGCACAGCCCTTCCTCCCTCTCTGATAGTCTCTCCTCTAGTAGATTGGTTCGGCGCCGCTTAGCGAAGCTCAGCCGGATCAGCTGCACCACTACCGCCACCACACCGTCATGATGCCGGCAAACCCATCTACCTCTCCGCTTCCTCTTGCTGGATCAAGAAGGCGGAGATCTTCATCGAGTTGCACGTGTGTTGAACGCGGAGGTGCCGTCCGTTCGGCACTTGATCGGGAGTTCGTGGGACGTCTTGCGATTTGGATCGTGGAGACATACCACTACATCAACTGCGTTCTTTAACGCTTCCGCTTAGCGATCTACAAGGGTACGTAGATCCAATCTCTCCTCTCATAGATGCTCATCTCCTAGATTGATCTTGGTGAAGCGTAGGAAAATTTTTGTTTCCCATGCAATGTTCCCCAACAATGACATGGGCTAAGGGAATAAGTGAGGGGACCCACATGGGTCCCACCACCCACCAGGCCATGCTAGGGGTGGCTGACATGCCTTGATGTCTTGTGGGTACCAGGTTGACCCCCCTCTGGTGTTATTTGTACCAAAAAATCAGAAAAAATCAAAAAAAAATCATGTTAAATTTTCAGGACATTCTGAGAACTTTTATTTTTGGTCATTTTTTATTGCATGGGAAATTAAGAAAACATGATAAACATGACATTTTATTTTATTTAACTAAGAAAAACAAAAAACAAAAAGTGGATATAGAAAGTCGTGTCTACTAAATTCATCAACTTCATACCTCTCAAAAATGATCCGTTAATAAGGTTCATCAAGTCTTAGTAATAACCACCTTCGATTAGCAGGAAAAGGAAGAACTTTCGTAAAACACGAAGTTACCTCAACGGGGATATGCATATACCCAACTATAATTATTTCGTATTTCTTTTTCAGTAGATAGAGGTAGATGAAAGCTTCCAATAGTGAGCATCGGAGAATTTTCAATAACATTTACACCATTCACTTGGAATTGCTTCTTCGGAAAGTGCACGGTATGCTCATTACCATTGATATGAAAAGTTACTTTTCTTTTATTGCAATCAATAACAGCCCCTGTAGTATTCAAAAAGGGTCTACCAAGTATAATCGACATGTTGTCGTCCTCGAGCATCTCAAGAATAACAAAGTCCATTAAGATAGTAACATTTGCAACAACAACGGGCACATCCTCACAAATACCGATAGGTATGGCAGTTGATTCGTCAGCCATTTGCAAAGATATTTTAGTAGGTGTGAGTTTATTCAAATCAAGTCTTTTATATAAAGAGAAAGTCATAACACTAACACCAGATCCCAAATCACATAAAGTAGTTTTGACATAATTTCTTTTAATGGAGCAAGGTATAGTTGGTATTCCAGGATCTCCAAGTTTTTTAGGCACTCCATCCTTAAAAGAATAATTAGCAAGCATGGTGGAGATTTAAACTTTAGGTATCTTTCGTTTATTAGTGATGATGTCTTTCATGTATTTAGCATAAGGAGGCATCTTTAAGATACCAGTTAGGCGGGTATGCAAAAAGATTGGCCTAAGCATCTGAGCAAAGCGTTCAAATTCTTCATCATCCTTTTTCTTAGATGGTTTAGATGGAAAAGGCATGGTTTTCTGAACCCATGGCTCTCTTTATTTACCACGTTTTCTATACACAGAGTCTTTTTTATCATATCGTTTGTTTTTAGGTTGTGGATTATCAAGATCAACAACAGGTTCTCTTTCTACGTCATTATCTGGTTCTTTATTATTACTAGGTTGAGTATCCCCATGAACATTACTATCATTATATTTATCACTAGGTGGATGTTCATTACCAGATTGAGTTTCAGCATCAGAAATAGAAACATCATTATTATCATCATGAGGTTTTTCTATCTCAGGTTCACAAGAGGCATGCAAAGTCCTATCATTTTTCTTTTTCTTATTCTTCTTAGAAGGACTAGGTGTATCAGCATTAATTCCTTGAGAGTCTTGTTCAATTCTTTTAGGATGACTCTTAGGATAAACAAGTTCTTGGGTCATTCTACCTCCTCTAGTCACTACTCTAACATCATGATCATTCATATTATTATTCATTTCATCAAGCAATTCTTTTTGGGATTTAGCAACTTGTTCTAACTGAGTTTGAACCATAGAGGATTGTTTTCCTACACCTCTAACATCATTACTGATTCTAAATAACAAGTCACTCAAGCGGGCAATCATATCAGAATTATATTTCAATTGTTTCAGAACATGTGCATTGAAGTGATCTTGTTTCCTAATGTAGTTATCAAACTCATATAAGCACTGACTAGGATGTTTATTGTAAGGTTTAATAAAGAATTTACCTCTACCACCTATGGAGGTGGTGATGTGTCAAGGCCATGTATTTCTTCAATGAGTGCTAAATTCTTAACATCCTCAACCTTAATACCTTTCTCCTTCATACATTTTGTTGGCTCTTGTATATCTTCACGACTGAGAAATAAGATACCCCTCTTCTTTGGAGTGGGTTCAAGTGGTGGTTCAGGGAGAGTCCAATCATCATAATTTTTCAATATATTATTCAATAGTTCCTTAGCTTGTTCAATAGTTTGTTCCCTGAAAACACAACCAGCACAACTATATAGGAAGTCCCTAGAAGCGTTAGTTAGTCCATTGTAGAAGATATCAAGTATTTCATTTTTCTTAAGAAAATGATCAGTCAAAGCATTAAGCAATTGGAGAAGCCTCCCCCAAGCTTGTGGAGAGTCTCTTCTTCAATTTGTACAAAGTTAAATATTTCCTGTAAGGCGTCTTGTTTCTTATGAGCAGGAGAATATTTTTTAGAGAAGTAATAAATCATATCCTAGGGACTACGTACACAACCAGGAGAAAAGTATTGTACCATATCTTAGCATCACCCTTTAATGAGAACGGAAATAATTTGAGAATATAAAAGTAGTGAATCGTCTCATCATGAGCAAATAGGGTGGCTATGTCATTCAGCTTAGTAAGATGGGCTACCACAGTTTCAGTTTCATAGCCATGAAAAGGATCAGATTCAACCAAAGTAATTAACTCTGGGTCGACAGATAATTCATAACCCTTACGCTAACAAAGATACGTGAAGTAGCAAACTTAGGATCATATTTCATTTTAGCATTCAAAGTCTTTTCTTTATACTTGTATAGTAGTTTCTTAAGATCATTTCTATCCTTACAAGCAAGAATCTCTCTAGCTATTTGTCCATCCAAAGCATAACCTTCAGGTATCTTAGGCATTTCAAATCTAGGAGATCTAGGCCTAATAGGTGTTTCATAAGTATCAGTTTCAAAGATCTCACCGGTTTCAATAATTTCATTCTCTCTAGCTCAAGCAATTTGTTCATCAACAAATTCACCTAATGGCACATTATCATCAATCATGGTACTAGTATCATCATAAGCATCATTCAGAGCAGAAGTAGCATCATCAATATTAGGATTAATAGCAGGTGGTGGTGTTACAAACTTACTCATAAGAGAAGGTGAATCAAGTGCGGAGCTAGATGTCAATTCCTTACCTCCCCTCGCTATAGAGGAAAAAAATCTTGGTTTTAGTATCCTTCAGATTCTTCATAGTGATCAATTGATATAAATCCCAAGTGAATCAAGAAATATAGCTATGCTCCCCGGCAACGGCGCCAGAAAAAGGTCTTGATAACCGACAAGTATAGGGGATCGCAACAGTTTTCGAGGGTAGAGTATTCAACCCAAATTTATAGATTCGACATAAGGGGAGCCAAAGAATATATCAGAGTATTAGCAATTGAGTTGTCAATTCAACCACACCTGGAGATAAATATCTGCAGCAAAGTGGTTAGTAGCACAGTAATATGATAATTTGATAGCAGTAGTAACAATAATAGTAGCGGTAACAGTAGCAGTAATAGATTTGTAACAAGTGCAATAGTAACAGAAGCAGTTGTAACTTTGCAAGAACAATAAGTAGAAAACTGGTAGGCACTGGATTGGTGTATTCGTTGGATGATATTCATCATATAACAGTCATAACCTAGGGCGACACAAAACTAGCTCCAGTTTGTCAATATAATGTAGGCATGTATTCCGTAAATAGTCATACGTGCTTATGGAAAAGAACTTGCATGACATCTTTTGTCCTGCCCTCCCATGGCAGCTAGGTCCATAAGGAAACTAAGGGATATTAAGGCCTCCTTTTAATAGATAACCGGAACAAAGCATTAACACATAATGAATACATGAACTCCTCAAACTACGATCATCACCGTGAAGTATCCCAAATATTATCACTATGGGGTTGATGCATCATAACACGTAAAAGGTGCATATGACTAGGCAAGAACCGATCAAGAACATAGATATAATGATGATAACGTAAACGGTTCAGATCTGAAATCATGGCACCCGTACCCTGGTGACAAGCATTAAGTGTGCCAAACTCATAGCAACATCAATCTTAGAACATAGTGGATACTAAGGATCAAGCCCTAACAAAACTAACTCGATTACATGATGAATCTCATCCAACTCCTCACCGACCAGCAAGCCTACAAAGGAATTACTCACTCCCGATGGGGAGCATCATGGAATTGGTGATGAAGGAGGGTTGATGATGACTAAGACCGAAGATTCCCCTCTCCGGAGCCCCAAACAGACTCCAGATCTGGCCTCCCGATGAAGAACGGGAGGTGATGGCGGCTTCGTATCGTGAAACGCGATTGAACATTCTCCTTGATTTTTCTCTGGAAAATTAGGATTTTATAGCACTGGAATTAGGGTCGGGGGCGCCATGAGAGCACCACCCACCAGGCAGTGCCAGGGAGCGGGCGCACCCTCGTGGGTGGTGGGCACCTTGGGCCCCCTCTCTAGTGGCTTTTGGCTCCAATGTTCCTCAAATATTCTGAAATAATTCTCCAAAAAGTTATGTTCCATTTCGAGAACTTTTATTTCTACACAAAAACAACACCATGGTAGTTCTGTTGAAAACAGCGTCAGTCCGGGTTAGTTTCATTCAAATCGTGCAAATTAGAGTCTGAAACAAGAACAAAAGCGTCAGGAAAAGTAGATACAATGCAGACGTATGATTGGGGTGCTCTCTATTAGCAGGGACAGAACATTTCTGAACACCCTTCCCCTTGTCACGTTCATTGCGTGGTTGAAGCACCTCCATTTGGATTTTAGCGAAGCGGCTTTCACCATTCAAAGTAAAGAGCAATCCCAGATGCTCATCGCAAGTTAGTGGTATAAATTTTTGTGCTGCTGAAAACTTTCAATTCAACAGCATCGGTAGGGCTCCACCCATATGAAGAATTTGGGAGCATCGCGAGAAAACCTTCGAATGACATACTGGTTTCTACCACCTTCGGATAGAAAAATCCAATAATCATATGCGGTTTTCTACCGCGCAACACACTAACTTCCATCCTAACCGCCAGCCGGAAAGCAAGCGCATGATCAATCCCATTCAATTCAAATAAGGGTTGCATTTAGGCCGGGAACAATTTCACGTGGCTAGCGGTCAAATAGGGCCAAATTTACAAATCAACAAATTAGTTAGAGGGGAAATGAAACTTACCCAGGTGTAATCCATGAATTATCAGCCGCAGATTCGCTAGGGCGGCAATAGGTAGGGTATGGGCAGGGTAGACCAATAACATACCCATACCTATATAGTCAGTGGGTACCAAATTATACCCATACCCATACCCATGGGTATGAAACATTACCCATACCCATACCTGACGGGTACTTGTACCCATTGGGTACCCAATTGGTAGAACGAATAATACACAAGTTGTTCACAATTTTTGACGGGGTTATCACCCCTAGGTAGGCCAAAGCAACGGGGTTCTCCCCCCTTCTGCTTCAAAGAAAACTGCATGGCCGGCTCTCCATGGACGGCTGGAGGACGGCCGGCTTGATGTGCTGCCGGCTGGCGACGCGGGCAGCTGGCCGTGCGACCAGCTCGACCACCGGCCGGCTGGACTAAGCCAGCTGCCTGTCGGGCTGCCTCCTTCGTTGACCTAGGGGCGAACATGCGACATCCCATCCCCCTGGGCGCGGGTACGACGACAAGACGCGGCCGCCATAATGGGTGGCCTTGTGACCATGGTGGCCGCTGACGCACTGGAGCGCATGGCTACAGTCTGGCCGTCTAGGCTGCTGACCTTGGTGAGCGTGACCGGGCGAGGGAACAGTGCCGGCACGGCCTAGCCCACTCGATTACCTGCCTTGGCGTGGCTACAGTGCTGCCGGCCGTACTAGAGACCTCGGCCGGCTGGCGCTAGACGACACCTCCCAGGCGACCCGTGCTATGGCAGGTGAGCGAGAGCCAATCGTAGAGCCGACTGGCGGGCCCCAGCGGAAGACGGGACCGCTCAGCCGGTGGACCCTACAGACGACAAGACGGTGCAAGGGGTGGGACCCCCTGGCCAGCCGAAGAGACTGCCAGTCGGGTCCCCTCACCCCTATACTTTAGATATATTGTAGAGTCGGGGGGTTGGCCTATAAAAAACCCCGAGCCCCCCATGCAACGGGGATGGACGCTCACTCTCGCACACCCACGAAACTCCCAAAACCCCTCTAGTAGCAGAGGAAGACAAACCGGATGCTCCTTCTTCCTCCTCTAGACACGGCTCCAGGAGCACCCTTGTACACATACCCATCCATCCAACTAGACCAAGCAGGACTAGGGGTGTTACCTCCCACGGAGGGCCCTGAACCTGGGTACATCGTGTGTCACCACTGCTTGTGCCCAATCTCGCACCCAGAGCTCGCCGGTGTCCTCCGGCCCCAACCACCTACGATAAGCCACCCTATGGCATCTGTCGTGAGAAAACGACGACAGTTGGCACCCACCATGGGGTTGTACGCGACACCGGTCGGATTCATGCTCCGGGCGGGACCCCTCGCCATTCCCCGCCACCGCTGCACGTCCAAGCGAAATCGTGGGCTCGTGGTGCTTGCTTCGGCACACCCTGTGGGCAACTCCGTCGACCTCATGGCCGACATTGACGCGCTCACCGAGCGCTTTGGCAGGCTCAGCCTCGCCGAGGCTCCGGTCGTGGACGAGTACCCCGGGCAGGTGCTCGTCTACACCAGTCCCCCCACGGCCGTGGGAGCACTCGCTGCGACCCAGTCCAGCAGCTCCCATGATCACATGGAGGTGATGGCCATCGTCTCCTCCACCTCTTCCGGACATGCGCGGGCCGGGGCCGACGCCGCCACCGACCGCATCGACACCTTTGACCCGCTTGGTGCGGCCCTCCAGGGCCTGAGCACCCCCATCGCCCCGACAGTGAACCCCGACACCACCACTGCTGACCTCGAGGCGGCTCGTCGTGTCTTGTTCGAGGACGCCATCGCCCTCGTGGCCACGCGGCGCCGCATGGAGGCCGCCAGGAGGAATATGCTTCCGCCTACGGTCTCACCCCAGCTGGCACCGGACCCAGCCGGCATGGGTCCGTGCGTGACCGCGGCCGCGTGGTCGCCTAGATCCTTGGCGGCAAGATGCCCGTCTACGACACCCCCGCAGCCAACTTGCGGGCCCTCAAGGTGGCCTACGCGGATTTGGCCACCTTGGAGGGTGAAGAACGTGATGCCCACGAGCGCCACTTCGAGGAGCTCATCGACGCCGCCAACACGCAGCAGCGCCTGCTTGCGTCGGGCGGCACGGGGACTGCTGGTCGTCAGTCGGCTCAGCACTCCAGCTCCCCTCGCGTCTCCAGCCGCCGGACCGGAACAAACAACCCCCGGCACTCTCAGATGCCGGGGAGCGAGCAGCCGGTTGTTAGCAGCCGGCGCACCAACTACCCGCCTTGCAGAGGTCGCCACCAAGAGGCGCCGGCATCCGGTGGCCGGTGCAGCCACGGGCACACTCCACCCCCGCGGTGCGAGCGGGAATGAACAATTCCGCCCGTCATCCGCCCCGAGCTCTCGGCCCGAATCGGGCCGCGTGTCCCCCACAGCGAGAACGACGCCCGCAACCACATCGACCACCTCACATAGTCCACCCTCCTCGAGGAGGAGGGCTCGATTGGTCCGGCCTGTTTCGACCCTCGGATCCGCAACGAGCCATTCCCGACCTGCTTCACGCTCCCCCGAGACACTCCAAAGTACAATGGGGCTGCCAAGCCTAAAGACTGGCTGATCGACTACACCATCGCGGTTGGCATCGCCAGGGGGAACAAGCACGTAGCTGCTCACTACGCCCCCCTCATGTTGATCGACTCGGCCCGCACCTGGCTCAACAGCCTAGTGGCCGGCAGCATCAACACGTGGACGGACTTCGAGGAGGCCTTCGTCCGCAACTTCACCGGCACCTACAAGCGGCCTGGCCGTCCCCATGAACTTGCCATGTGCGTTCAAGGGTCGGACGAATCCCTTCGCGACTACCTCACTCGGTGGACCGAGCTTCGCAACTCCTGCGAGGGGGTGCACGAGGTACAAGCCGTGCAGTACTTCATTAAAGGCTGCCGAGACAGCACCCCCCTCAAGCACAAGCTTCTGTGCTCCGAGCCGGCCACACTTGTCGAGCTCATGACCAAGGCGGACAAGTATGCCATGGCTGATTCAGCCATTCGGGTCAAGACGACCCTGCCTGCCAAGGCGACAATGACACTGGCAATGTCCCGGATGGCTGCCGACAACCGGCAACCACAAAGCCACAAGCGCAAGAACGACTAGCCGGATCCCCGCTACGGGAGCCAGCAGGTCAACACCATCGAGGAGCAGGAACCGACTGCCCAGCCTTCCAACCAGCGCCAGCGCACTGGCAAGGCTGCCTGGTACCCAAAGCTCACCTTCGAGCAAATGCTCGACCTCCCCTGCAAGAACCACTCAGGGGCCAAACTCTCTACGCACATGCTCCGGCAGTGCAGCTTCTCATAGCGATTGGCTCGGGGGGATGGCCTTCCGGCACCTCCCACGCCGCCAGCCCGTGCGCCGGCCCCGGCCCAAGCTGCCGCCCCGGCGCCGGCTCTGGCTCCGGCCCAGAATGACGGTCGTTTGATCGACCAGTTCCCCAACCAAGACGGTTGTTACGTCATCTTCACTAGTGAAGAGACGGGCAAACATTCTCAATGCCGGCTCCGTTGTGAGGTGAAATCCACCATGTCGGCAACTCCCCAGTTCATGCACTGGTCGGAAAAGCTGGTCACTTGGAGCCAGGCCGATCACCCCATTGTGATGCCAAACCCTGGCAGCTATGCTCTAGTCCTTGACCCCACCATCGCCAACAAGGAACGAACTTGCCACTTCTCGTGGGTGCTGATAGATGGTGGCAGCAGCATCAACATCCTCTACCTCTGCATGATGCACAAGCTGGGGCTGAAGATAAAAGACATGCAGGTGAGTCGGACGATCTTCCATGGCATCGTGCCTAGAAAGTCCTACTCCCCTGTCGGCAAGATCACGCTCGACGTCCTCTTTGGCGGACCTGGCCAATTCCCCTGTGAGCCGGTGTTGTTCGAGGTCGTCGACCTCGCAAGTCCCTACCACGCGCTGTTGGGCCGGCCGGCCCATGTCAGCTTCATGGTAGTCCCCCATTACGCCTACCTCAAGCTCAAGATGTCGGGCCGCAAGGGAATCATCACCATCACGAGTGACTACAAGATGTCACTCGAGTGCGCTCGAGACGGCAGCTGGCTGGTCAAGGCCTTGCAAATCGCCGAGGAGAAATGGCAGCTCAACCATCTCGTGGCCCTCGCTACTAGCTAGCCGGCCATGTCGGTTCCCCCCTCACAGTCCATCGGTGAGGCCTCCTTCCAGTCGCCCAAGGACACCAAGCAAATCTTGCTCGACCAGGCCAACCTCGCTCAGTGTGTGACAATCGGCTCCCGCCTCAACAGCAAATAGGAAGGCGGGCTCATTGACTTCCTCCATCAGAATCGGGACATCTTTGCATGGTCCCCTAAGGACATGCCGGGTGTTCCAAGGAAGTTCGCCGAGCACAAACTACACGTCCGGCCGGACGTCAAGCCGGTCAAGCAACCTCTACGTCCTTTCTCCGAGGAGAAGCGGCGTACTATAGGCGAAGAGATCGCCCGACTGCTCACAGTCGGGTTCATCAAGGAAGTATTCCATCCAGACTGGCTGGCCAACCCAGTCCTGGTTCTGAAGAAGAACAAGACCTAGCGCATGTGCATCGACTACACAAGCCTGAACAAGGCGTGCCCCAAGGACCCATTCGCCCTGTCGTGGATTGATCAAGTCATCGACTCCATAGCCGGCTACGACTTGTTGTCCTTCCTGGACGCTTACTCCGGCTACCACCAGATCAAGTTGGATCCGGAAGACCGGCTCAAGACCTCTTTCATCACACCCTTCGGGGCCTACTGCTACATCACCATGTCCTTCGGCCTGAAGTACGCAAGCGCAACCTTCCAGCGGTGCATGTAGAAGTGCATCTTGCCTCAGATAGGTAGGAACGTCCACGTCTATGTCGACGACATCGTCATCAAAACCAAGAAGCACTTCAGCCTCCTCGACGATCTCCGGGAGACCTTCGCAAATATGTGCAAATACAAGATCAAGCTCAACCCGGAGAAGTGTGTCTTCGGTGTCCCAGCCGGCCAACTCCTAGGTTTCTTCGTGTCCGCTTGCGGCATCGAAGCTAACCCCGAGAAGATCAGCGTGATCAAGCGCATGCCCAAGCCGATCCGGCTCCGCGACGTCCAGAAGTTCACCGGCTGCCTTGCCTCGCTCAGCCGGTTCATCAGCCGGCTGGGGGAGAAGGCCTTGCCCCTCTACGGGCTCCTTCGCAAGACGGCTCTAATTGAGCCGGGTCAAACCAAGAAGCCGGGCATGTTTGACTGGCCTGACGAGGCGGACGAGGCTTTCCGTGGCCTCAAGAAGGCTCTCACCCGCGCGCCCATCCTGGCCGCGCCGGCTAAGAAGGAGCCCTTGCTCGCCTACATCATGGCGACCACATGCATCATCAGTGTCGTCCTGGTGGTCGAGCGGCTGGAGGAAGGCAAATCCCTGCTTGTCTAGCGGCCCGTCTACTACCTCAGCGAGGTCCTCTCTGCGTCGAAGGAGAACTACCCCCACTACCAGAAGATGTGCTACAGCATATACTTCGCCGCAAAGAAGGTCAAGTAGTACTTCCAGGAACATACCATCACCGTGGTGAGCATGGCCCGGCTCGGTGAGATCATGAGCGGCTAGGACTCCACCGGCTGGATCGCCAAATGGGTCATCGCCCTTGCCGATCACAAGATCCGGTATGATCCATGAACCGCCATCAAGTCACAGGCGTTGGTTGACTTCCTTGTCGACTGGGCGGAGACGGAATTCTTGCCGCCTCCCCAGACTCCATGCATTGTCGCATGCATTTTGACGGCTCAAAAATGAGGACCGGCCTGGGTGCCGGCATAGTCCTCTCTTCCCCGAAAGGTGACCAGCTCAAGTACGCCCTCCAGATCCACTTCGCCGCCTCCAACAACGTGGCCAAGTACGAGGCCATCGTCCATGGCCTCCGGCTTGCCAAGGAGATCGGCATTAGGCACATCCTCTGCTTCGGCAACTCCGACCTCGTGGTGCAGCAGGTCTCTGGCAAATGGGAAGCCAGGGACGCCAACATGGCTAGCTACCGCTTCCTCGTACAATAGCTCACCGGCTCCTTCGAGGGCTGTGAGTTCCATCACGTCCCACGGGCAGACAACGAGGCGGTGGATGCATTGGCAAAAATCGGTTCCACCAGGCAGGCCATCCCAGCGGGCGTCTCCCTTGAGCGGCTGCTCAAGCCGTCGATCAAGCCTTCCCTAAGAGTCAGAATCAATCTTCGTGCCAGCAGACGCTGCCGGTCTATCAACTACTCCGGCCATCCCCTCGGCATCTTCGCCGCCGACTCCCACAACTTCCGCCGCCCCACCGGCACCAGTCGAGCTGGTCACGCCCGCTATTGCCGGCACCAACAAAGCGGTGGTCATGATGGTAGTCGACCAACCGGTCGCGGGGGTTGGCGAGCCGGCCCGGGTGGCTGGCGAGCCGGGCCCGGGGGCTGTTCATCTAGGTCCAAGGGCTCCCGAGCCGGCCCTCGTCTTGGCTCCCTCATGGGCCCAGCCTATCTTGGTGTTCCTCCTACGCGGAGAGCTCCCCCCGGACGAGGCCTTGGCAAGACAAGTTCAGCGCCGGGCCTCAGCATACAGCATCATCAACAATGAGCTCGTCCATCGTAGTACCATCGGCGTCTTCAAGCGGTGCGTCGAGCGAGGAAAGGGTCCAGAGATCCTCCTCAACATCCACCAGGGCAAGTGTGGGCACCATGCCGCCTCCAAGACTCTGGTGGCCAAGGCCTTCCACCACAGCTTCTTCTGGCCCACCGCTCTCAAAACGGCCAAGAAATTGGTCGACGAGTGCGAAGGCTGCCAACACATCAGCACGTAGAGCCACCTACCGGCATCAGCCCTCCAAACCATCCCCCTCTCTTGGCCCTTCGCCGTCTAGGGGCTAGACATGGTGGGCCCCTTCAAGACCGCACAAGGTGGCATGACACACTTGCTGGTGGCTGTCGACAAATTCACCAAGTGGATCAAGGCACGAACGATTAAGAAGCTGGATGGTCCCACGGCCCTTCGGTTCATCGATGACATCACGATTTGTTACGGCGTCCCCCACAGCATCATCATCGACAAGGGCACGAACTTTGCCAAGGGCGCGCTCGCGCGTTTCTGCTCCAAGCAAGGGAGCCGCCTCGACCTGGCCTCCGTCGCTCATCCACAGTCAAACGGCCAGGTCGAGAGGGCTAACGGCCTCATCCTGTCCAACATCAAACCTTGGCTCGTGACGCCGCTGGTAAGGCCAGCCGGTTGCTGGATCGACGAGTTGCCGGCTGTCCTTTGGAGTCTCGGGACCACCCCCAACCAATCAACCGGCTACAACCCCTTCTTCCTTGTGTATGGGTCCGAGGTGATCATCCCCACCGACATCGAATTCGATTCGCCTCGGGTCGCCCTATACATGAAGAAGGACGCCAAGGAGGCGAGAGAAGACGGTGTTGACCTACTCGAAGAAGCCCGCGAGCTGGCCTTGAGCCTAACAGCAATCTACCAGCAGAAGCTCTAGCACTACCATAGCAAACGGATCCGGCCGCTCTCCTTTCGTGAAGGGGACCTGGTCCTCAGGCGGATCCAGCAGACAGCCGGGCAACACAAGTTGTCTTCTCCATGGGAGGGCCCGTTCATCATCAGCAAGGAGTTGCACAACAACGCATACTACCTAATAGATGCCCAAAAGCCACAGAAGCGCAAAAGAGATGCCTCCAGCGAGGAGACGGAGTGCCCATGGAACGTGGCGCTCCTTCGCCCGCTTTACTGCTGAAAAAACCAATGTATGTATGTATCCCCACCCTTTTGGGCTTATGAATGCAATGGGTTCCCAAGGCCGGCTCTTACGGCACACCTTGTTTCGCTTCCATCAAAGATTTCCTCGCTCACCGGCCCCCCGACCCAGCTCCCGGGCCCGGGGGCTCGCCGGCCGATCCTAGGTCGCTTCTCTCTAAAATCGGATAAGTAGTGTGAGACGGGAAAACCCTCCCACCCCTCCCAGCTACAGATCCAACTCCCGGCTATCCGGCTGACGGGGCCTCGGGGCGGCAAAGCTTAGTTCACACGAAAGTTCAATCGAAAGGAGACGCCGGCTAGGTCTAGCCGGACCATCGCCTCACCTCTGCCTCTCTACTTATCCCAAAAGGCTCTCGCGGTTCCTAAGTTCCGAACCGCCTCCCTTGAGGCGGACGCCCCGACCCAGCTACAGACCGGCTCCCGGCTGTCGGGCTGGCGGTGTCAAAAGCAAAGGGGAAAAGGGGGGATCGAAAGGAACCAGAGGGCGAAAAAGGATAAGGATGAGTCGGCACGAGCAGTAAGGCAAACACGCTAAATATTCACAGCACAAGCGTTAAAGACAAAATCGACACACCGCCAGCACGGTTCATTACATAAACACCCCCAGTGGGTGGACTTGAGCTTAAATTACAGGAAAAGAAAAGATAAAGACGCCCGGGGGCTCAGGTCACCAGCGCGTCACCAGCCGGCGCATCGCGGGGCGGCTCGACTCTCGCCTCAGAGGTGGTTGCCGCCTTCGGGTCGGCCCCCTTCGCCTTCAAGGTGGTCTCCATGGTTCTGGTTGTCTCGCCGCTCGAGTCGGTGCTCTCGTCAGCAACTTCCTCGTCCGCTGGGCCTTGGGGGATGCCGAAGGAGTCTTCGGGCACCAGCTCGCCGTCCTCGCTAAGAGCCGGTAGGAAATCGTCCATGTCGACGTACGATGCAAGCTCGTTGGGCCGGCGAACGAGGGCCGGCTCATCCCGCATGGTGGCCAGCCGTCCTAAGTCCATGCCGCGATAACACGACGTGATGAACCGAAGCTCCATCTGTGTGCCGGCTCGGGCCGCGGACGCCTTCCAGGCCTCGAGCCGGGCCACACCATGCTCCAGCCACAGGGCCACGCGGTTTGCCGGAGCTCCTCCACAGCCTGGCCACAGAGCCGCGATGATCTCTTTCTCGGCCACCTTGAGCCGCTCCACGCTCTTCTCGAGGTGGGTTAGCCGGTACTCGATGTCGACCCCGAGCTCATCCACGTCCCATGCGTCGTCCGCCTCGATGGAGCGCCCGCACTCCCGAAGATACTCACGGTGCTCCTCGATCGCACGCTTAGCATGGCACTGAGTCTTCGGGGAGCGCCCTAGAAGAAAGGAGAAGAGAAGGAAGGAAAGGCAAATCAAACACAAGAGCCAGCAAAAGAAAAAGGCAACCGGCTGGAGAAGAAAAAAACAGACACTTACCTTTGACGGCATCGTCCACCCTGATGGCGAAGTTGAGCGCCGCCTTCCGCTCCAACGCCAGCACCGCCTCCGATGCGGCAAGAGAGCCCTTGACCTCCTTGAGTGACCTCTCGAGATGGGTCACCTCAGCCTGAAGAGCGGTGGTCCTTCGGGCGGCGTCAGCCGCCTCCTTGATAGCCATCTCCTTGGCCGCCTCCTCCCTCGCCACGGCGGCCTTGAGGCGGTCCTGGGCCGCCTCCCCGTCCACCAGCAGCGCGGACAGCCAGTCTTTCTCCTGCGCGGCCGCCTGGACATCCTGCACCAGTCGGTCCTGCTCGGAGACGAGCCCGGTCTTCTCCTCCCGGAGGGCGGTCAGGTCACCTACAAGACAAGGCAGGCGTTAGTCGGCTCTTGGGGGATGTACACCCCTCCCGCGAAATTTAACTCACCCTACACGCGCTCCAGCTCCTCCCCTAGGCGGTAGAAGTCGTGCTTGCCACAGTCGTGGATGGCGACTGCCTCCTCAAACAACTTATGCCGCAAGGAGTTCCCCTCCTGTCACACAGAGCCAAAAATTAAGACACGCTCAAAAGAGATCCGGCCAGGCTGCCCCTCAGCCGGTCAGCCGACCTGCATCTCGGGGGATACACCTAGTGGGTGCGCTTGCGTGCCCCCACTAAAAAACCTAAGACAAGATCAGCCGTGCTTACCTCCGCATGATGCAGAGTGGCGTCTACCACCTCCGCGAATCGGCCAGCTCCTGCGGGCACCGGTCCAGGACGCTCCCCAAGTCCACGAGTGAGGGGACCGGGCCGCTAGCCTGGGGAGCCGGTAAGGCTGGCAGTCCTGCCAAAGCCTGCCAGTCTCGGAGCACCTCCTGACCAGTCTTTCTCCTGCGCGGACGCCTGGACATCCTGCACCAGCCAGTCCTGCTCGGAGACGAGGCCGGTCTTCTCCTCCCGGAGGGCGGTCAGGTCACCTCGGGAGCCGGCACGCTTAACTTTGGAGTTCTTTTCGAGTGGGCTTCAAGAAAAGAAGGAATTCCTTGTTGATATGAGTAGTCTATCGTTCCTATTAATCCATGCTCTCACAGTCACGTCCGGCACCTCCGGCTGGGTCACCTCGGGAGCCGGCTTTGTTGCCGTCGCCCTCGCTCGAGCTGCCTCCTCCGCGGACGGAGGCACCGTCGGGTCCAAGGCCACCCCTTGCGGCTCGCTCGACGGAGGCCTTGACTGGCGGATTGATTCTGCTGTCGAGTCCAATGCCCACGCGGGGTCCACGGCCCTCCGCTGCCCCCCGCCGCTTGAAGTCCCGGAATGCGAGGCCCTGCCTCGTGTCCCGAACTTTGAGGCTCGCAGCTCTGTGAGACTCCTCTTCTCCTCCCGCTGGGTGGTCGCGTGGTCGCGGGCCAGCTAGCTGGCGGGATCCGTCGGCTCCCCCTTCGGCTCCCCCTCATGAAGTTCGATGGGGTCCCTGCAGCGCACAAAGACCGGATTACCCACCGGCTCTCGACCCGGAAGAAGACACACGCAAGACATAAAAAGAAGGACTTACCCGATGACGAGGGGCAGGGCCCGCTTGGCGCGCGGCGATGGCTTCTGTGCGGCCACCTTCACCAGCTACGGGGCTGGCGGCAGGGCCGCCAGCCCCTCCTGGGCCGGCCTCTTCGCCCGGTCGGCGGCTCCAGCCGGCGAGGCCTGAGCCGGCTGCACCTTGCTCCGCTGACCCTTGCATGCTAAGGGAGGAGGTGTTGGAAATATGCCCTAGAGGCAATAAATAAAGTGTTTACTATTATATTTCCTTGTTCATGATAATCGTTTATTATCCATGCTATAATTTTATTGATTGGAAACACATTACATGTGTGGGTTAATAGACAACACTCTGTCCCTAGTATGCCTCTAGTGAACTAGCTCGTTGATCGAAGATGGTCAAGATTTCCTAGACATTGACATGTGATGTCATTTGATAACAGGATCACATCATTAGGAGAATGATGTGATGGACAAGACCCAAACTACAAACGTAGCATATGATCGTGTCAGTTTATTGCTACTGTTTTCTACATGTCAAGTACATGTTTCTATGACCATGAGATCATGCAACTCACGGACATCGGAGGAGTGCCTTGTGTGTATCAAACATCACAACGTAACTGGGTGACTATAGAGGTGCTCTACAGGTATCTCCGAGGGTGTCTGTTGAGTTGGCATGGATCAAGACTGGAATTTGTTACTCCGTGTGACGGAGAGGTATCTCAGGGCCCACTCGGTAATACAACATCACAATAAGCCTTGCAAGCAATGTGACTAAGTGTTAGTTGCGGGATCTTGTATTATGGAACGAGTAAAGAGACTTGCCGGTAACGAGGTTGAACTAGGTATGGAGATACCGACGATCGAATCTCGGGCAAGTAACATACCGAAGAACAAAGGGAACATCATACGGGATTAACTGAATCCTTGACATAGAGGTTCGATCGATAAAGATCTTCGTAGAATATGTCGGAACCAATATGGACATCCAGGTCCTGCTATTGGTTATTGACCGTAGAGGTGTCTCGGTCATGTCTACATAGTTCTCGAACCAACAGGGTCTGCACACTTAAGGTTGGTGACGTTTCGGTAGTATAGAGTTATGTATGGTGGTGACCTAAGGTTGTTCGGAGTCCCGGATGAGAACCCGGACATCACGACGAGCTCCGGAATGGTCCGTAGGTAAAGATTCATATATAGGAAGTCCTATTTTGGTCACCGGCAAAGTTTCGGGCTCGTCGGTAGTGTACCGGGAGTGCCGGGAGTGTACCGGGAGGCCTCCGGGAGGGGTATTTCGACCCAAGAGGCTTCATGGGCTGTGGGAGAGTGAATATCAGCCCTTAATGGGCTGGTGGAAACTCCCACACAAGGCCCATGTGTCTGGAGAAGAAAACCCAATAGGAAAAGGTAGAAAAAAGGCAAAAAAAAGGAGCAATCCTAGTCCTACTAGGATTGGAGGAGGAGTCCTCCTCTCCTAGTAGGTTTGGCCAAACCATAGGAGCCTTGGCCCTTGCACCAAGGCTCTCCTCCTCTCCTCCTATATATACTGGTGGGTTTTAGGGTTTTGCACTAGTTTTTTCAGCCACGTGCTACCCGTTCCTCTAGTGCATAGTTTCTCCTCTAGATCAGATTTCTGCAGTGCTTAGGAGAAGCCCTACCAGAATTGCTCCACCACCATCGCCGGAGCGCCGTCATGCTTCCGGAGAACACTTCTACCTCTCCACTCCTTCTTACTAGATCAAGATGGTGGAGATCGTCATCAAGTTGTACGTGTGCTGAACGTGGAGGTGTCGTCCGTTCGGCGCTAGATCGGAAGGATCGTGATCAAGTTCGTGGGACTGATCGTGATTGGATCGCGGGACGGATCGTGATTGGATCACGGGATGGATCGTGATTGGATCGCGGGACGGATCATGATTGGATCATGGGACGCACGGCGATTTGGATCGCGAAGACATACGACTACACCAACTGTGTTTCTTAATGCTTCCTGCTTAGCGATCTACAAGGGTACGTAGATCCACTCTCCCTCTCGTAGATGCTCATCACCATGGATAGATCTGCGTGTGCGTAGGAAAATTTTTGTTTCCCATGCAACGTTCACCAACAGTGGCATCATGAGCTAGGTCTATGTGTAGATGAGATCTTGAGTAGAACACAAAAGGTTGTGGGCGTTGATGCTTAGATTGCTTCCTCCCTTGGTCGGATTTTGGTTCAGCGGTATTGTGAGATGAAGTGGCCCGGACCAACATTACTCATACGCTTACGAGAGACCGGTTCCCTCGACCGCAACTTGTTGCATAGATAGCTTGTGGGTGTCAGTTTCTCTCACTTTAGTTGGATCGGATTCAACAAAGGCGGTCCTTGAGAAGGTTGAAAAGTAACTAGTGTATCACCGTTGTGGTTTTTGCATAGATGAGAATTGTTCTTGCTAGATACCCGTAGCAGCCACGTAAAACATGTAACAACAATTAGAGGACGTCTAACTTGTTTTTGCAGGGTATGTTGTGATGTGATATGGCCAATTACATGATGTGATATATGTGATGTATGAGATGATCATGTGATGTATAGATTATCACGACTTGCATGTCGATGAGTACGGCAACCGGCAGGAGCCATAGGGTTGTCTTTAATTATTGTATGACCTGCATGTCAATCATTAAGCGCTATGTAATGCTTTACTTTATCTCTAAATGGTAGCAATAGTAGTAGAAGCATGTTGGGCGCGACAACCCCAATGGTGACACATTGATGGAGATCAAGATGATGAAGATCATGGTGTCATGTCGATGACGATGGAGATCATGCCGGTGCTTTCTAAATGGAGATCAAAAGCACAAGTTCATGGCTATATCATGTCAATTATGAATTGCATGTGATGTTAATCCTTTTATGCACCTTGTTTTGCTTAGGACGACGATAGCATTATAAGGTGATCCCTCTCTTAAATTTCAAGATGAATTGTGTTCTCCCCGAGTGTGCACCACGGTGAAAGTTCGTCGTGTTGAGATACCACGTGATGATCGGGTGTGATAGACTCTACGTTCACATACAACAGGTGCAAGCCAGTGTTGCACGTGCAGAACACTCGGGTTAAACTTGACGAGCCTCGCATATACAAACATGGCCTCGGAACACAAGAGACCGAAAGGTCGAACATGAGTCATATAGTCGATATGATCAACATAATGATGTTCACCATTGAAGCCACCTCAACTCACGTGATGATCGGACTTGAGTTGGTGGATTTGGATCATTTGACACTCAGATGACCTAAGGGATGTCAATTTGAGTGGGAGCTTTAGTAATTTGATTAACTAAACACATTATCTTGAACAATAGGCTAAGTCAACTTTGCATATTTATGTTGTAGATCAATGGCTCGCGCAGTAGCACCCCTCAATTTTAATGTCTTCCTAGAGAAAGCTAAGTTGAAAGATGATGGAAGTAACTTTGTTGACTAGGCCCGTAATCTGAGGATTATCCTCATGGCTTCCCAGAAATCATATGTCCTTGATGCACCGCTTGGTGACCAACCAGAAGACATGACCTCCGAAGACGTTAAGAACCCTTGGGAGGCACGTACTGGAGATTACTCAATAGTTCAGTGTGCTATATTGTATGGCTTAGAACCGGGCCTTCAAAGACGTTTTGAACGTCATGGAGCATATGAGATGTTCCAGGAGTTGAAGTTTATCTTTCAGAAGAACACCTAGATCGAGAGGTATGAAACCTCTGATAAGTTCTATGCTTGCAAGATGGAGGAGAACGGGTCTATCGGTGAACATATACTCAGAATATCTGGGTATTCAACTCATCTAGCGGAGTTGGGAATTGCACTTCTGCCAGAGGCGATCACTGACAGAGTTCTTCAATCACTGCCACCTGGTTACAAGAGCTTTGTGATGAACTATAACATGCACGGGATGAACAAGTCAGTCGTTGAGCTGTTTGCGATGCTAAAAGTCGCTAAGTCTGAAATCCAGAAAGAACATCAAGTGTTGATGGTCAATAAAACCACTAGTTTCAAGAAAAATGGCAAGGTCAAGGGCAAGGGCAAGAAGGGTAAAACCAAGAAGGATGGCAAAGCAGTTGCTACTCCTGTAAAGAAGCCCAAGCATGGACCCAAGCCAGAAACTGAGTGCTTTCATTGCAAGGGAACTGGTCACTAGAAACGGAACTGCCCCAAGTACCTGGCTGACAAGAAGGCGGCCAACGACAAACAAGGTATATATGATATACATGTTATTGATGTGTACATTACTAGCTCTCGTAGTAGTGCCTATGTATTTGATACCGGTTCGGTTGCTCACATTTGCAACTCAAAGCAGGAACTACGGAATAAACAAAGGATGGCAAAGGACGAAGTGACGATGCGCATGGGAAATGGTTCCAAGGTTGATTTGATCGCCGTCGGCACGCTCTCTCTTCGATTACCATCGGGATTAGTGATGAACCTGAATAATTGTTATTTAGTGCCTGCGTTAAGCATGAACATTATATCTGGATCTTGTTTATTGCGAGACGGTTACTCATTTAAATCAGAGAATAAAGGTTATTCTATTTATATGAGTAATATCTTTTATGGTCATGCACCCAATGTTAGGGGATTATTCATATTGAATCTTGATAGTGACGACACACATGTTCATAACATTGATGCCAAAAGATGTAGAGTTGATAATGATAGTACCAATTTCTTGTGGCACTGCCGTTTAGGTCATATTTGTGTAAAACGCATGAGGAAGCTCCATGCTGATGGACTTTTGGAGTCACTTGATTTTGAATCACTTGACACATGTGAACCATGCCTCATGGGCAAGATGACTAAAACGCCGTTCTCTGGAACAATGGAACGGGCAAGTGACTTATTGGAAATCATACATACTGATGTGTGCGGTCCAATGAATGTTACAGTGCGTGGTGGATATCGTTGTTTTCTCACCTTCACTGATGACTTAAGTAGATATGGGTATATTTACTTAATGAAACACAAGTCTGAAACGTTTGAAAAGTTCAAGCAATTTCAGAGTGCAGTTGAGAATCATACAAGAAGACTAAGTTCCTGCGATCTGATCGAGGAGGTGAATATCTGAGTTATGAGTTTGGCAGTCACTTAAGACAGTGTGGAATTGTTTCACAGTTGACACCACCCGGAACACCACAGTGATATGGTGCGTTCCATGATGCCTCTTGCTGATTTGCCACTATCATTTTGGGGTTATGCACTAGAGATAGTTCCATTCACTTTAAATAGGGCACCATCAAAATCCATTGAGACGACGCCATATGAACTAGGGTTTGGCAAGAAGCCAAAGTTGTCGTTTCTTAAAGTTTGGGGATGTGATGCTTATGTCAAAAAGCTTCAGCCTGAAAAGCTGGAACCCAAAGCGGAGAAATGCGTCTTCATAGGATACCCGAAAGAGACAGTCGGGTATACCTTCTATCTCAGATCCGAAGGCAAAGTGTTTGTCGCTAAGAATGGAACATTTCTTGAGAAAGAGTTTCTCTCGAAAGAATTGAGTGGGAGGAAGATAGAGCTTGATGAGGTTATTGAACCTTTACTTCAACCAGAAAGTAGCGCAGCGCGGAAAGATGTTTCTGTGGAATCTACGATGGTAGAAGAGGAAGTTAATGATGATGGTCATGAAGCTTCAGATCAAGCTACTATTGAACATCATAGGTCGACAAGGGCGCGTACTACTCCTGAGTGGTACGGCAACCCTATCTTAGAGGTGATGTTGTTGGACAACAATGAACCTATGAGCTATGGAGGAGCAGTGATGGGCCCAGATTCCGAGAAATGGTTAGAGGCCATCAAATCCGAGATGGGATCCATGTATGAAAACAAAGTATGGACTTTGGAAGTATTACCTGAAGGGCGAAAGGCCATTCGGAACAAATGGATCTTTAAGAAGAAGACAGACGCGGACAGTAATGTCACCATCTATAAAGCTCGACTTGTGCCAAAGGGTTTTTCACAAGTTCAAGGAGTTGACCATGATGAGACTTTCTCACCCGTAGCGATGCTTAAGTCTGTCAGAATCATGTTGGCAATAGCTACTTATTTCGACTACGAAATTTGGCAGATGGATGTCAAAACGGCGTTCCTCAATGGTTTCCTTGAGGAAGAGTTGTATATGATGCAACCCGAAGGTTTTGTCGATCCAGAGAATGCTGACAAAGTTTGCAAACTCCAGTGATCCATTTATGGACTGGTGCAAGCATCTCGGAGTTGGAATAAGCGCTTTGATGAGGTGATCAAGGCGTTTGAGTTTATACAAGTTTATGGAGAAGCTTGTATTTACAAGAAAGTGAGTGGGAGCTCTATAGCGTTTCTAGTATTATATGTGGATGACATATTGTTGATTGGAAACAATATAGAAATGTTGGAAAGCGTGAAGGAATATTTGAACAAGAGTTTTCCAATGAAGGACCTAGGAGGAGCTGCTTTCATATTAGGCATTAAGATCTATAGAGATAGATCAAGACGCTTAATAGAACTTTCACAGAGCACATACCTTGATAAAGTTTTGAAGAAGTTCAAAATGGATCAGTCCAAGAAGGGGTTCTTGCATGTGTTACAAGGTGTGAAGTTGAGTAAGACTCAATGCCCAGTGACTGCAGAAGATAGAGAAAAGATGAGTGTAATCCCCTATGCTTCAACCATAGGCTCTATCATGTATGCAATGTTGTGCACAAGACCCGATGTCAGCCTTGCCATAAGTATGGCCGGAAGGTTTCAAAGTGATCCTGGAATGGAGCACTGGGCAGCGGTCAAGAATATCCTTAAGTACCTGAAAAGGACTAAGGAAATGTTTCTCGTTTATGGAGGTGATGAAGATCTCGTCGTAAAGGGTTACGTCGATGCAAGCTTTGACACTGATCCGGATGACTCTACGTCGCAAACCGGATACGTATTCATTCTCAACGGGGGAGCGGTAAGCTGGTGCAGTTCCAAGCAAAGTGTGGTAGCCGCTTCTACGTGCGAAGCGGAGTACATCGTAACCTCGAAGGCGGAAAAGGAAGGTGTCTGGATGAAGCTGTTCATGACAGATCTTGGAGTAGTGCCCAGTGCACTGAATCCAATGAACCTGTTCTGTGACAACACTAGTGCCATTGCTCTGGCCAAGGAACCAAGGTTTCACAAGAAGACCATACACATAAAGAGACGCTTCAACTCCATCCGCGATTACATCAAGGAGAAGGACATAAATATTTGCAAAGTGCAAATGGATCTGAATGTTGCAGACCTGTTGACTAAACCTCTTTCAAGGGCTAAACATGATCAACACCAGAACTGCATGGGTGTTCGATTCATTACAATGTAAATCACATAGTGATGTGAGCTAAATTATTGACTCTAGTGCACGTGGGAGACTGTTGGAAATATGCCCTAGAGGCAATAAATAAAGTGTTTATTATCATATTTCCTTGTTCATGATAATTGTTTATTATCCATGCTATAATTGTATTGATTGGAAACACATTACATGTGTGGGTTAATACACAACACTCTGTCCCTAGTATGCCTCTACTGAACTAGCTCGTTGATCAAAGATGGTCAAGATTTCCTAGCCATTGACATGTGATGTCATTTGATAACAGGATCACATCATTAGGAGAATTATGTGATGTACAAGACCAAAACTACAAACATAGCATATGATCGTGTCAGTTTATTGCTACTGTTTTCTGCATGTCAAGTATATGTTTCTGTGACCATGAGATCATGCAACTCACGAACATCGGAGGAGTGCCTTGTGTGTATCAAACGTTGCAACGTAACTGGGTGACTATAAAGGTTCTCTACAGGTATCTCTGAGGGTGTCTGTTGAGTTGGCATGGATCAAGACTGGAATTTGTTACTGTGTGTGCCGGAGAGGTATCTCAGGGCCCACTCGGTAATACAACATCACAATAAGCCTTGCAAGCAATGTGACTAAGTGTTAGTCGCGGGATCTTGTATTACGGAACGAGTAAAGAGACTTGCCGATAACGAGGTTGAACTAGGTATGGAGACACCGACGATCGAATCTCGGGCAAGTAACATACCGAAGAACAAAGGGAACGTCATACGGGATTAACTGAATCCTTGACATAGAGGTTCGACCAATAAAGATATTCATAGAATATGTAGGAACCAATATGGACATCCAGGTCCCGCTATTGGTTATTTACCGTAGAGGTGTCTCGGTCATGTCTACATAGTTCTCGAACCCGCAGGGTCTGCACACTTAAGGTTTGGTGACGTTTCGGTAGTATAGAGTTATGTATGGTGGTGACCGAAGGTTGTTCGGAGTCCCGTATGAGGTCCTGGACGTCATGAGGAGCTCCAGAATGGTTCGGAGGTAAATATTCATATATAGGAAGTCCTGTTTTGGTCGCCGGAAATGTTTCGGGCTTATCGGTAGTGTACTGGGAGTGTCGGTAGTGTACCGGGAGGCCTCCGGGAGAGGTATTTCGACCCAAGAGGCTTCATGGGCTGTGGGAGAGTGAATATCAGCCCTTAGTGGGCTGGTGGAAACTCCCACACAAGGCCCATGTGGCTGGAGAAGAAAACCCAATAGGAAAAGGTGGAAAAAAGGCAAAAAAGGAGCAATCCTAGTCCTACTAGGATTGGAGGAGGAGTCCTCCTCTCCTAGTAGGTTTGGCCGAACCATAGGAGCCTTGGCCCTTGTGCCAAGGCTCTCCTCCTCTCCTCCTATATATACTGGTGGGTTTTAGGGTTTTGCACTAGTTTTTTCAGCCACGTGCTACCCGTTCCTCTAGTGCATAGTTTCTCCTTTGGATCGGATTTCTGCAGTGCTTAGGCGAAGCCCTGCCAGAATTGCTCCACCACCATCGCCGGAGCGCCGTCATGCTGCCGGAGACCTCTTCTACCTCTCCGCTCCTTCTTGCTGGATCAAGATGGCGGAGATCGTCATCAAGCTGTATGTGTGTTGAACGCGGAGGTGTCGTCCGTTCGACGCTAGATCGGAAGGATCGTGATCAAGTTCGTGGGACGGATCGTTATTGGATCACGAGATGGATCGTGATTGGATTGCGGGACGGATCGTGATTGGATCGCGGGACGCACGGCAATTTGGATCGCGAAGACGTTCGACTACACCAACCGCGTTTCTTAACGCTTCCCGCTTAGCGATCTACAAGGGTACATAGATCCACTCTCCCTCTCGTAGATGCTCATCACCATGGATGGATCTGCGTGTGCGTAGGAAAATTTTTGTTTCCCATGCAACGTTCACCAACAGGAGGCTCGTTCAGAATCATTACGTCATCATCATCATCGTCATCGTCGTTCATCCAGTCCCTGATCGAGGGGGCAAGAAGGAACTCACCCGTTCCGCTGGGCTCCCTGGTTGTGCGAGATCCTCTGGCTCTGCTGGGGCCGCTGGCTCACGGGCCGACCGGCTTGTCGGCTCCTCCCGAGGAGTCCACCCCCTCCTCCGGCGGACCGCCTTGCTCGTAGTCTTTGGAGTCGGGGTGTTCGCGCTCCGCCTCGAAGATTTGGGGGTGCAGGCCGTCTGGCGTGTTCTGTCGCACCAAAAGCTACGGTCAGCATGGCAAAGTAAGTTCCACAGCCGACTGTCGGCTAGAAGGAATTAAATGAAGAGAAGTCATCTCGTCAAAGGACTTACCAGGGGGGACGTTTGATGCGGTCATACGGCTCCATGACGAAGGACCACGAGCCGGGCTTCAGCTTGAACGTCGTAAGGGTGTTCACCCGCTTCGCCACCTGAGTCCGTGTCAGGTCGACGGTGGATAGCTGGCAGGGGTCGCGGCGGCTGGACATGTCATAGATCCGATGCGGCCTCATCTGGAGAGGCAGCACCCCGTGCGAGATGAAGGCCGCCACTAGATTGGCGGCGACCAACCCCTCAGAGCTCTTCAGCTGAGCGAGCCGGCCGAGCTCCGCCAGGGCCACGCCGCGCGGGGCGGCCCCCTGCCAGTTCAACTGGGAAGATTGCGCGTCGACGAACGGCGGCAGTCGGATGAAGTCCAAGTTTGGGTCGGCGTTCTTCACGTAGAAGAACGTCCGGTGCCACCGCTTGATGGAGTCAATGAGAGAAAGTGGTGGGAAACGTGTGATGTCGCGGCAACACACCACCGTTCCCCCACAGGCGCTGCTTTTCAGCGGCTTGAGAAAGAAGAGAGCGTTGAAGAGCTCGAGGAAGGGAAGAACTCCGAGGTACCCCTCGCACAGCGTCACGAACGCGGTGAGGTACAAGATTGCGTTGGGACCAAGATGATGCGGCTAGAGGTCAAAGGTTTAAACGAGGAGACGGAAGAAGATGCTCGTCGGGAGCCCGAAGCCGCGGGAGAAGTGCCAAAGGAACACGACATGTTCCCCCGGCTGTGGCATCGGCACCACCTCGTTGCCGGGCGCGCGTGCAACCACCCACTAAATCGGCGGCAGCATGCGCGCGCGGCGAAGCTTTGTAATGTCGGCCTTTGTGACGATGGAGCCAGCCTAGCTCCCTCCACGTCCGTCGGCCATCTCGGCGGCGGGGCGGCGCGCGGGTGCTGTTGCGGGCTCGGCGAGGCGTCGTGCGGTGGGGGCAAGGAGGACGAAGAAGGCAAGAAGATGGGCAGCGAGGGGGCAAGCAGGATGCGGGTATATCCGCCCCCTGCCCTTCCTCCCCTTTTATAGGGGAGGCCACGACCGGGGGACGTGGGATTAACTGTGCCTACTCCCCCGGGAACTCCGCGCGCGTGTGGGTGGCCCCGGATCATAACGGTCGCTTCGGGGCGCAGAGGATCCCGGTATGCGCCTCGAGGCCTACTGGGCTATGTCCGGGGCCTAGTGGGCTAGGCCCAGGCCAACGTCTCATCTCCCCCGCATGCGCGGGGCCCGCCGCATCATTACTCGCTGCGTGGTGCGCGGCAGGCCGGCACGGGTCCTGGGGCGACGCACTGATGCCCGAGGCGTCGGGTCCAACGGCCGACCCGGCTGCCCCTTCAGCTTTGTGCTAGAGGCGGGTACCGCTGGGGGAAGCCGCCGGCTCCCCTCTGTCTGCCGAATGTAGGCCCCCGCCGGCTTCGGGACTACTAACGGGGTTATCACCCCTAGGTAGGCCAAAGCAACGGGGTTCTCCCCCTTCCGCTTCGAAGAAAACTACGTGGCCGGCTCTCCATGGACGGCTGGAGGACGTCCGGCTCGATGTGCTGCCGGCTGGCGACGCGGGCAGCTAGTCATGTGACCGGCTCGACCACCGGTCGGCTGGACTCGTTGGCTGCCTACCGGGCCGCCTCCTCCATTGACCCAGGGGTGAACATGCGATGTCCCATCCCCTTGGGTGCGGGTACTGTGACAAGACACGACTGCCACGACAGGTGGCCCTGTGGCCATGGTGGCCGCTGACGCACTGGAGCGCATGGCCATAGTCCGGCCGTCCAGGCCACTGGCCTTGGCGAGCGCGACCGGGCGAGGGAACAGTGTCGGCATGCCCTCGCCCACTCGATTACCTGCCTCGGCGTGGCTACAGTGCCGCCGGCTGTATCGGAGACCTCGGCCGGCTGGCGCTAGACAACGCCTCCCAGGCGACCAGTGTCGTGGCAGGTGAGCGAGAGCCAATTGCAGAGTTGGCTGGCGGGCCCCAGCGGGAGACGGGACCGCTTTGCCGATGGACCCTACAGACGACAAGACGGCGCGAATGGTGGGACCCCCTAGCCAGCTAGAGAGACTGCCAGCCAGGTCCCCCCACCCCTGTACTTTAGATATATTGTAGAGCCGGGGGGTTGGCCTATAAAAAACCCCGAGCCCCCCATGCAACGGGGATGGACAATCACTCTCGCACACCCACGGAACTCCCAAAACCCCTCTAGTAGCGGAGGAAGACGAGTCGGCTGCTCCTTCTTCCTCCTCTAGACACGGCTCCAGGAGCACCCTTGTACACATACCCATCCATCCAACTAGACCAGGCAGGACTAGGGGTGTTACCTCCCACGGAGGGCCCTGGGGTACATCGTGTGTCACCACCGCTTGGGCCCAATCTCGCACCCGGAGCCCGTCGGTGTCCTCCGGCCCCAACCACCTACGATAAGCCATCCTATGGCATCTGTCGTGAGAAAACGACGACAATTTTACACTCACTGTTAACACAGTTGACACAAAAATCAATTATCTTAGCTCAGTAACAGGTAGATGAGTACATGACCACTATCAACATTTATAAATCACAACGTACTCATAAGTCCATAGAAATAGACTAGTCACATGAAAAAATAATGATTAATTGGTGACAACTTAACATGTGTTCACAAGTGGGTAGGGTATGGGTATACCCGCGGGTACAAGGCTATACACGTACCCTACCCATGCCTTAACGGGTAGGGTATGGGTACTACCCATGGGTATAAAATTGTGCCCATACCCTGCCCATGTGGGTACGGTACCCGCGGGTACCCATACCCATGGGTAAAATCGGCGAATTGACCCAATCCTCTCCACGATCGACGGGCTTGAGAGCCTGCTCCTCCGACATCGCTGCTTAATCCATATGGGGATGTGGGGGTAGATCTGGCGGAGGGCACGATGGCGGCGGAGGAGGAATGGGGTTAGAGGTTGGAGGGCACGATGACGACGGAGGGGCCGAAGCAGTGCTGTGCTATAGTGGCTCGAGCTCAAGGTCCAAACAAGCCCATCTGACGTATCTCAATGCAGCCCCACATGTCACAACGGTCAAAGGAGGACCCATTCCGACACGGCCCCACTCATGAGAGTTAACGGTCAAACCATTAACCCAACGACATCCTCCGCTATGACCATTTCTAAGGGTTTCGGGCAAGGGAGTGGGAGAAAAGTGAGCAAAAGTTAAGAGCGTGGGGATGAATGAGTACAACTAAGGAACTAGGGACACATACGTGAAAAACCCTAAATGTACTGGGTGAAATATGTTTTAATTTTGTGAAATCTGCTTTAAAATGAGTGAAATGTGTTATTAGAAAATCCTTTTTAAAATGAGTGGAATATGTCGTTATAAAATATGTAAAATGTGTGAAATTGGTATTTTTAAACTCGTTCAAAATATATTCAAGTTCGGTCCTGTTTTAATGGTCTACTCGCCATGAATTCACATATGTAAAAAGTTTCAAAAAAGAATTATTGGTTAAAAAGTTATGAACCATTCAAAATGATATAAGAAAAATAAATGTAAGTCTTTAGTTAAAGAGGTAATCTCTGTGCATGCAAGGAGCATTTCTCTTCATCTCACTCTTTGACCTGACACAAAAGGCTACAATTGTGGACCCTTCTCTATTTGTATTATTGTGTATTCATTTGAGAAAAATATTGACATCTTATACAGAGAAAGGTAGCACTAATCTGGATGCATAGAGAAACGGTCGACGATGTGCTGGTACCTACCTATACCGCGTAATTTTTCATTTCGGTGTTTCATGTCTATGTGATGGACTTGCCACCCTACATGCACGACGAGAGTGATGAGCTGGCAAACGGATTTGAGGCATGCCAGCGGCACAAACATCTTGCTAAAATACACTCCCTATGAATGGTGTAACCCTTAGCAACGATCCATACCGACAAAAAAAATGGACCGTTCTCTCACGAGTGACAGAGCAAACTTTAGCGCCGCTAGGCCCTTGGCCTTTCCTCGCCTCTTCTCCTACTCTCCACCGTTAGAGGGTGCTGCTGAGCAAATCTCGGTCGGCGGCGGCGAGGCCTCTTCTTCCCTCCTCGAGGGGAGCATGTAGCATGAGATGTAGCGGCACAACTGGGACGCGGCGTTTGTGTGGTGCAGATCTCCGTGGCTTGTGGCCTAGGTTTGGTCATGTGGCATGGCACCATTGGGATCGCATCCCCACACACTGCCTCCATGGCTGCCAACCTCGACCATGGTGACGAGTCCATCAACTATCTCCGGGCAGTAGAGTCTTGGAACATGGGTGGAGGCCCATAAGGTTCTACGTGGCGGCAACTGTCCATGGCCATGCAAATGGCGCGGTGGTTGGATTTGATGTCGGATGACTCGTCATGGTTGCTCTGATTCCAATCTGCACGGCTTGGTGATGGTGATCCTTATCCGGTTGGTCGGGCAGTGGTGGCTACAAACTATGTTGCAGGGACCTCCTATGGCTCCACGATTGCGGTGGTCACTGAAAGGTGTTTGGTAGGGTTCACCTCGCCAGATCTGGTGGTTGACTTCAACGGTGAGATGCAAACTATGAACGAAGGCTTGACGCAGACAGGTGGTTCTGTAGCAGTGGTGATTGCACATCGCATGTAGTTGTTGGGATCGCAAAAAGGTGGCGGCAACAATACATTAGTGACTGCAATGATGGTGCTACTCAAGCACCCGGTCTCAAGCTCCAGGGTGAAAGCCTATGTCTAGCCTGAGTGGGTTGAACCTGGCAATGTCGACGTTTTCTTTTTTTTCAGTACCTTGTTGAAGGCATTGCACGGATATGCTTGGACTGATTTTGCAGGGTGAAAACCTAGATTCTGGCCTTAGCGGGTGGATCCAGTGACGATGGTGCTTGAGTTTCGCTCCCTTCTTGAAGGTGTTGTCGTCTTGCCATCTGTGTGGTGTCATGATATTGTTAGTGCCGATATGGTCATTGTTGTAGTTTGCCGATTGTAGATCTGATCGGTTTTGGTTATTCCCTTGCCTACATATAGTTTTGGTCTTGTATGACTTTGTTAGCTGTTGATATGTTTGTGTGTGTATTTTTGTTGTATGTGTGCTTCCTAACTACACAGAGACTGGATGTTGATTGTGTCCTCTTGATGCTTCATTCAAGCTAACAAAAAATTACCCTTTCTCGAAAAAAGCAACGAGCCATGCCTTGTGCTTCTGGATGTCGCCATTCAGATCCCACTTCAGTCTAGTAGGCTTGTGACATGTAGGGAGATCAACGAGAAGCCAAGTGTTGTTGGATACAATGGAGCTCATCTCCTCGCCCATGACGTGTCCCCAGTCGCCACACCACCTCCTCCTCGGCTTCAATGAATGACCGAGGTTCATCGATCTCGGCAAGGAGCAACGCATCGCCATGCAACACCATGATGTAGGGTGTGTTTCGATTGTGGCCAAAGTGCACCCTACCAATATTTTGGTCATGACCCAAAGATTGGTCTTTGTTTGGATGGTTGCCAATTTTTGGGCATGCCAATGAACTTTAGCCAACTCTAGTTCATTTTTCTTCCCAATATTGGCCAAATCATGTGCAACCAAAACCTCAACCAAAATGTTGGCTACCCAATGTTTGGTGGGGCAACCTTGGGCACAAACCAAACACACCCATAGTCCTTGTACCAGCAGTTAGGTTGGATGATGTCATCTCGACCATGTGTGGTCACCAAGTGTGCAGGGCATGGTGGCTCATTGTTGTGCACTGCTGCAGGCTCTGCCGTGGTAGGGGGATTCGTTGCCATGGCAGCAGAAGTCATTGGTGTAGTGGTCCTTGCGTCAGACGTTTTTGCTCCCATGGCAGTGTGGATCTTGTCAACATGTAGGATAAGTGACTAAAAGAAAACTACATGTCGTCCGGTGCTCCTTGAAACATATTGTCTTCCTACTTTATAAATAAAGCAACCACCAAACAAAGACACTTGCACACGGTTGCGGATGGGGTCATAAACACGGTATGTCGTCGATCTAGACTCTTGCAGGAGGAGTAACATGAGGTGCTCTAATTGCCGAGCTTCGCCACGTGGGGCTTCGCCACTTTAACATATGTCACATAGCCAAATACACAATGATGACTGACATGTCAATTGAGGAGTACAAAATATGTGATGATTTTATGTTTTATTTTGTGCCTACATGGTAGGCTTTGTTGCATTTTATCGTGTTTCACACTACTTTCTATCTATTTTCTACAGCATGTGTTTTCAGAAGTAATTGAAATGCTTAGGAAATAACATAAGGGAAAGGTGATAAAATTAAGTCAATCGACATGATAAATAATTACCATAAAAGATCATGGGACCTCCTTGCCAGGTTTAGCTATTGGAAATATGTCCTAGAGGCAATAATAAATTGGTTATTATCATATTTCCTTGTTCATGACGATCGTTTATTATCCATGCTATAATTGTGTTGATCAGAAACTCAGATACATGTGTGGATACATAGACAACACCATGTCCCTAGTATGCCTCTAATAGACTAGCTCATTGATCAAAGATGGCTATGGTTTCCTAGTCATGGACATGAGATGTCATTTTGTGATGAGATCACATCATTAGGAGAATGATGTGATGGACAAGACCCAAACTACAAACGTAGCATATGATCATGTCAGTTTATTGCTACTGTTTTCTACATGTCAAGTATATGTTCCTATGACCATGAGATCATGCAACTCACTCACACCGTAGGAGTACCTTGTGTGTATCAAACGTCGCAACATAATTGGGTGGCTATAAAGGTGCTCTACGGGTATCTCTGAGGGTGCCTGTTGGGTTGGCACGGATCAAGACTAGGATTTGTTACTCCGTGTGACGGAGAGGTGTCTCAGGGCCCACTCGGTAATACAACATCACAATAAGCCTTGAAAGCAATGTGACTAAGTGTTAGTCACGGGATCTTGTTTACGAAACAAGTAAAGAGACTTGCTGGTAATCAGATTTAACTAGGTATGGAGATACCGACGATCGAATCTCGGGCAAGTAACATACCGAAGAACAAAGGGAACATCATACGGGATTAACTGAATCCTTGACATAGAGATTCGAATGATGAAGATCTTCGTAGAATATGTAGGAACCAATATGGGCATCCAGGTCCCGCTATTTTTTATTGACCGTAGAGGTGTCTCGGTCATGTCTACATAATTCTCGAACCCGCAGGGTCTGCACACTTAAGGTTCGATGACGTTTCGGTAGTATAGAGTTATGTATGGTGGTTACCGAATGTTGTTTGGAGTCCCGGATGAGATCCCGAACGTCACGAGGAGCTCCGGAATGGTCCGGAGGTAAAGATAGATATATAGGAAGTCCTATTTTGATCGCTGGAAAAGTTTCGGGCTCATCGATAGTGTATCGGGAGTACCGATAGTGTACCGGGAGACCATCGGGAGGGGATTTTCGACCCAAGAGGCTACATGGGCTGTGGGAGAGTGAATACCATACCTTAGTGGGCTTGTGGAAGTCCCACACAAGGCCCGTGTGGCTGGGAGAGAAAACCCAAAGAGAAAAAGGTGGAAAAGGCAAAATAGGGAGGAATCCTAGTCCTACTAGGATTGGAGGAGGAGTCCTCCTCTCCTCCTTGATTCGGCCAAACAAAGGGCTGGCACCTTGAGGTCCAAGCCTCCTCCTCTCTTCCTCCTATATATACTAGAGGTTTTAGGGTTTTTGGCACTAGTTTTTCAGCCACGTGCTACCCGTTCCTCTAGTGCACAGTTTCTCCTCTAGATCGGTTTTCTGCAGTGCTTAGGCGAAGCCCTGCCGGAATTGCTCCACCATCATCGTCGCGGCACTGTCATGCTTCCGGAGAACTCTTATACCTCTCCGCTCCCTCTTGCTGGATCAAGAAGGCGGAGATCGTCATCGAGCTGTACGTGTGCTGAACGCGGAGGTGTCGTCCGTTCGGCGCTAGATCGGAAGGACCGTGATCAAGATCGCGAGACAGATCATGATGAGATCGTGGGATGGATCTCGATGAGTTTGCGGGATGGATCATGATTAGATCACGGTACGGATCGTGATGAGATCACGGGACGCTCGGCGATTTGGATCGCGAAGACGTTCGACTACACCAACCGCATTTCTTAACGCTTCCCGCTTAGCAATCTACAAGGGTATGTAGATCCACTCTCCCTCTCGTAGATACTCATCACCATGGACAGATCTTGCGTGTGCATAGGAAATTTTTTGTTTCCCATGCAACGTTCACCAACAGTGGTATCAGAGCTAGGTCTACGTGTAGATGAGATCTCGAGTAGAACACAAAGAGTTTGTGGGCGTTGATGCTTAGATTGCTTCCTTCCTTGGTAGTGTTTTGGTTCAGCGGTATTGTGGGATGAAGCGGCCCGGACCAACATTACTCGTACGCTTACGAGAGATCGGTTCCCTCAACTGCAACTTGTTGCAAAAGATAGCTGGGGGGTAGTAGTTTCTCCTACTTTAGTTGGATTGGATTTGACAAAGGCGGTCCTTGAGAAGATTGAAAAGCAACTTATGTATCACTATTCTGGTTTATGCGTAGGTGAGAATTGTTCCTTCTAGATACCCATAGCAGCCATGTAAAACATGCAACAACAATTAGAGGACGTCTAACTTGTTTTTGCAGGGTATGTTGTGATGTGATATGGCCAATTACATGATGTGATATATGTGATGTATGAGATGATCATGTGTTGTATAGAATATCACGACTTGCATGTCGATGAGTACGGCAACCGGCAGGAGCCATAGGGTTGTCTTTAATTATTGTATGACATGCGTGTCAATCATGAAGCGCTATGTAATGCTTTACTTTATTGCTAAACGGTAGCAATAGTAGTAGAAGCATGGTGGGCACGACAACCCCGATGGCGACATGTTGATGGAGATCAAGATGATGGAGATCATGGTGTCATGCCGGTGACGATGGTGATAATGCCGGTGCTTTAAAGATGGAGATCAAAAGCACAAGTTCATGGCCATATCATGTCACTTATGATTTGCATGTGATGTTAATCCTTTTATGCACCTTGTTTTGCTTAGGACGACGGCAGCATTATAAGGTGATCCCTCACTTAATTTCAAGATAAATTGTGTTCTCCCCGAGTGTGCACCATTGCGAAAGTTCGTCGTGTTGAGACACCACGTGATGATTGGGTGTGATAGACTCTATGTTCACATACAACGGGTGCAAGCTAGTGTTGCACATGTAGAACACTCGGGTTAAACTTGACGAGCCTAGCATGTACAGACATGGCCTCGGAACACAAGAGACCGAAAGGTAGAACATGAGTCATATTGTAGATATGATCAACATGATGATGTTCACCATTGAAACCACCTCAACTCACGTGATGATCCAACTTGAGTTGGTGAATGTGGATCATGTATCACTCGAATGACAGGAGGGATGTCAATTTGAGTGGGAGTTCTTAAGTAATATGATTAATTGAACTCATTATCATGAACATAGTCAGTAGTGTCTTTGAAAAATTATGTTGTAGATTACTAGCTCACGATGTAGCTCCCTTGAATTTTTTTATGTTCCTAAAGAAATAGAGTTGAAAGATGATGGTAGCAATATTGTGGACTGGGTCCGTGATCTGAGGATTGTCGAGATTACTGCACAAAAGGCTTATGTCCTTAATGCACCGCTCGGTGCGCCAACCCCTCTAGCGTCGTCTGTAGATGTTGTGAACATCTGACAGGCGTGTTCCGATGACTACTTGATAGTTTAGTGCATCATGCATTACAGCTTAGAATTCTGGCTCCAAAACGTTTTGAACGTTACGGAACATATGAGATGTTCTAAGCGCTGAAATTAGGATCTCAGGCTCGTGCCCGTGTTCCGAGATATGAGATCTCCAACAAGATTCTTTGCCTGCAAGATGAAGGAGAATAGCTCAATCGTTGAGCATGTGCTCAGATTGTCTGGGTGCTACAATCGCTTCAATCGAGTGGGAGTTGATCTTCTAGATAAGATAGTGATTGATATAGTTCTCCAAGTCACTGTCACTAAGCTACTAGAACTTGGTGATGAACTATAAAATGCTAGGGATAGAAATAATGATCCCTGAGTTGTTCGTGATGTTTGACACCGTGAAGGTAGAAATCAAGAAGGAGCGTCAAGTATTGATGGTTAGTAAAACCACTAGTTTCGAGAAGGGCAAGGGAAAGGAAGGAAACTTCATGGATGGCAAGTTAGTTGCTACTCTAGTGAAGCAACCCAAAGTTGAACCCAAACCCGAGACTAAGTCTTCGATTATGAGGAGAGCGGTCGCTGAAGCGGAACAACCCTAGATACTTGGTAGATAAGAAGGCTGGCAACGTCGACAGAAGTATATTTGATATATGTGTTAATGATGTGTACCTTGCAAGTACACCTAGTAGCTCCTGGGTATTGGATACTGGTTCGGTTGCTAAATGTTAGTAACTCAAAATAAAAGCTACGGAATAAATGGAGAACTAGCTAAGGTGAGGTGACGAGGTGTGTTGGAAATGTTTCCAAGGTTGATGTGATCAACATCGCATGCTCTCTCTACCTTCAGGATTAGTGACGAACCTAAATAAATGTTATTTGGTGTTTTGCGTTGAGCATGAACATGATTAGATCGTGTTTATTGCAACACGGTTATTCATTTAAGTTAGAGAATAATGGTTATTCTGTTTACATGAATAACACCTTCAATGGTCATGCACCCAGTGAGAATGGTTTCTTGAATCTTGATTGTAGTAATACACATGTTCATAACATTGATGCCAAAAGATACAAAGTTAATAATGATAGTACCACATACTTGTGGCACTGCCACTAAATGTCATATTGGTATAAAGCGCATGAAGAAACTCCATGCTGATGGATATTTGGACTCATTCGATTTCGAATCGGTTGAGACATGCGAACCATGCCTCTTGGGCAAGATGACTAAAGGACCCCGTTTTCTGGATTGATGGAGCGGGCAAGTGATTCATTGGAAATGATACATGATGATGTATGCAATCTAGTGAGTCTTGTAGCGTGCAGTGGATATCGTTATTTTCTTACCTTCACTGATGATTTGAGTAGATATAGTGCATGTTTACTTAATGAAACGCAAGTCTAAATTGTTTGAAAGGTTCAAGCAAATTCAGAGTAAGTTTAAAGATCATCGTGACAAGAAGATGAAAATGACCGCGATATGATCGTGGAGGTGAATATCTGAGTTACGAGTTTGGTATACAACTTAAGACAATGTGAAATTTGTTTCACAACTAACGCCACCTGGAACGCCATGGTGTGATGGTGTGTCCGAACATCATAGTCATGCTCTATTGATATAGTGCATATTGTGATGTCTCTTATCGTTTTACTACTATAATTTTTGGGGTAATGCATTAGAGACAACTACATTCACTTTAAATAGGGCATCATCTAAATCCGTTGAGATGACACCGTGTGAATTATGGTTTGATAGAAACCTAAGCTGTCATTTCTTAATATTTGGGGCTGTGACACTTGTGTGGAAAATGTTTTCACCTAATGAGGTCGAACCCAAGGCGGACAAATGCATCTTCATAGAATACCCTAAGATCAGTTGGGTGAACCTTCAATCTCAGATCCTAGTGCAAAGTGTTTTTTGCTTAAACGGATCCTTTCTCGAGGAAATGTTTCTCTCGAAAGAATTGAGTGGGAGGAAGATAGAACTTGATGAGGTTGTTAAACCTTTGTTCAACCAGAGAGTAGCGCAGCGCAGAAAGATGTTACTGTGAAGCCTACGTTAGTTGAAGAGGAAGTTAATGATGATGATCATGAAGCTTCAGGATCAAGTTACTATCGAACTTCGTAGGTCGACAAGGATGTGTACTCCTCCTAAGTGGTAAGACAACTCTATCTTGGAGATCATGTTGTTGGACAACGATGAACCTACGAGCTATGGAGAAGCGATGATGGGCCCGGATTTCGACAAATGGTTAGAGGCCATGAAATCCGAGATAGGATCCATGTATGAAAACCAAGTATAGACTTTGGTAGACTTGCTCGTTAGACGGCAGGTCATTGAGTACAAATGGACCTTTAGAATGAAGGCAGACACTGATGGTGAATGTCACCATTTGTAAAGCTTGACTTGTTGCAAAGTTGTTTGTGACAAGTTCAAGGAGTTGACTGCGATGAGGCTTTCTCACTCGTAGCGATGCTAAAAGTCTGTTGGAATTATGTTAGCAGTTGCTGCATTTTCAATTATGAAATCTGGCAGATGGATGTCAAAACATCGTTTCCTTAACGGTTTACTTGAGGAAAGGTTGTATGTGATACAACCAGAAGGTTTTGTCAGTCCTAAGGATGCTAAAAGATGAGCAAGCTTCAGTGATCCTTCTATGGACTGAAGCAAGCATCTCGGAGTTGGAATATACACTTTGATGAGGTGATCAAAGTTTTTGTAGTTTATACAAAGTTTACGAGAAACTTGTATTTGCAATAAAGTGAGTGGGAGCACTATAGAGTTTGTGATAAGTATATGTGGTTGACATATTGTTCATCGGAAATAATGTAGAATTTCTGGAAGGCATAAAAGGTTGTTTGAAAAGTGTTTTCCAAAGGAAGACCTGGATAAAGCTACCTAATTGTTGAGCATCAAAATCTATAGAGATAGATCAAGATGCTTGATGAGACTTTCAATGAGTGCATACCTTGACAAGATTTTGAAAGAGTTCAAAATGGATCAGCCAGAGAAATAGTTCTCGTATGATTTGTAAGGTGTGAAGTTGAGTGAGACTCAAAGCTCGACAACGGCAGAAGAAAGAGAAAGGACGAACATCGTCCCCTATGCCTTAGCCATAGGCTCTATATTATGCCATGCTGTGTACCGCACCTGTGTGTGCCTTGCCATGAGTCTGTCAAGGGGTACAAGAGTGGTCCAGGAGTGGATCACTGGACAGCCGTCGGAATTATCCTTAGTAACCAGAGGACTAAGGAAATGTTTCTTGATTGTGGAGGTGATAAAGAGTTCGTCGTAAAGAGTTACGTCGATGCAAGCTTTAACACCTATCCGGATGACTAGTAGTAGCAATCTGGATACGTATAGTGGAGCAGCCATTTGGAAATAGTACCAAGTGGAGTGTGGTAGCAGTGTTTACGGTTTGACATAGAGATTTGCAAAGTACACACGGATCTGAATATCGCAGACCCGTTAACTATAAGACCTCTCTCACATGCAAAGCATGATCGAGCCCCAGAACTCAATGGGTGTTAGATTCATAACAATGCGAATCACATGGTGATGTGAACTAGATTATTGACTCTAGTGCAAGTGGGAGACTGTTGGAAATATGCCCTAGAGGCAATAATAAATTAGTCGTTATCACATTTCCTTGTTCATGATAATCGTTTATTATCCATGCTATAATTGTATTGATCGGAGACTTAAATGCATGTGTGGATACATAGACAAAACCATGTCCCTAGTATGCCTCTAATGGACTAGCTCGTTGATCAAAGGATGGTTAAGGTTTCCTAGCCATGGACATGAGATGTCATTTGATAACGGGATCACATCATTAGGAGAATTATGTGATCGATAAGACCCAAACTACAAACATATCATATGATCGTGTCAGTTTATTGCTACTGTTTTCTGCATGTCAAGTATATGTTCCTATGACCATGAGATCATGCAACTCACGGATATCGGAGGAGTGCCTTGTATGTATCAAACGTCGCAACGTAACTGGGTGACTATAAAGGTGCTCTACAGGTATCTCCGATGGTGTCTGTTGAGTTGGCATGGATCGAGACTGGTATTTGTTACTCCGTGTGACGGAGAAGTATCTCAGGGCCCACTCGGTAATACAACATCACAACAAGCCTTGCAAGCAATGTGGCTAAGTGTTAGTCACGAGATCTTGTATTACAGAACGAGTAAAGAGACTTGCCAGTAACGAGGTTGAACTAGGTATGGAGATACCGACGATCGAATCTCGGGCAAGTAACATACCGAAGAACAAAGGGAACGTTATACGGGATTAACTGAATCCTTGACATAGAGGTTCGGCCGATAAAGATCTTCGTAGAATATGTAGGAACCAATGTGGACGTCCAGGTCCCGCCATTGGTTATTGACCGTAGAGGTGTCTCGGTCATGTCTACATAGTTCTCGAACCCGCAGGGTCTGCACACTTAAGGTTTGGTGACGTTTCGGTAGTGTAGAGTTATGTATGGTGGTGACCGAAGGTTGTTCGGAATCCCGGATGAGATCCGGACATCACGAGGAGCTCCGAAATGATTCGGAGGTAAAGATTCATATATAGGAAGTCCCAGTTTGGTCGCCGGAAAAGTTTCGGCCTCATCGGTAGTGTACCGGGAGTGCCGGGAGTGTACCGGGGGACCTCCGGGAGGGGTATTTCGACCCCAAGAGGTCCATGGGCTGTGGGAGAATAATAACCAGCCCTTAGTGGGCTGGAAAAACAGCCACACCAAGGCCCATGGCGCAGGAGGCAAAAGTCCTAAAGGAAAAGGTGGAAAAAAGGCTAAAAAGGAAGAGTCCTGCTCCTACTAGGAGGAGGAGTAGGACTCCTCCCCCTCTAGTTTGGCCGACTCCTATTGGAGTTTTTCCTTGCGCCAGCCCTCCTCTCTCTCCCTCCTTTATATACTAGTGTATTGGGTGCTGTTTGGACACAGTTTACGGCCACGTGCTACCCGTTTCACTGGTGCTCCTCTAGATCGGTTTTCTGCAGCGCTTAGGCGAAGCCCTGCCGGAATTGCTCCACCACCATCACCGGAGCGCCGTCACGCTGCCGGTGAACTCCCTCTCCTCTCCACCTCCTCTTGCTGGATCAAGATGGTGGAGATCGTCATCAAGCTGCACGTGTGCTGAACGCGGAGGTGTCGTCCGTTCGGCGCTAGATCGGAAGGACTGTGATCAAGATCGCGAGATGGTTCATGATGTGATCACGGAACAGATCGTGATGAGTTCGTGGGATAGATCATGATCAGATCGTGAGACGGATCGTGATGAGTTCGCGGGACAGATCATGATGTGTTCGCGGGACGGATCGTGATTGGATCACGGGACGGATCGTGATGAGATCGCGGGACGCTCGGCGATTTGGATCGCGAAGATGTTCGACTACACCAACCGCGTTTCTTAACGCTTCCCGCTTAGCAATCTACAAGGGTACGTAGATCCACTCTCCCTCTCGTAGATGCTCATCACCATGGATAGGTTTGCGTGTGCGTAGGAAAAAATTTTGTTTCCCATGCGACGTTCCCCAACAACAGTGTCGTGGCTATCTCTCGCTATCATGTCGCAGCTGACTTCGACGTCTACATCAACATGCCAGCGGCCGCATACACCAGTACGAGCCGCCCAATTGACGTGTGCAAGCCGTCGCCCACAGTTTGATCTACATCAACATATTGGTGCAGAACCAAACTGTAATGGTGGCCATCTCTTGCAACCGCACCGGCTTACAGTGTCGTGGCCGTCTCTCGCGATCATGTCGCAGCTGACTTCGACGTCTACATCAACACGCCAGCGGCCGCATACACCAGTAGCCGCCCAATTGACGCGCACAAGCCGCCGCCCACAGTTTGATCTACATCAACATATCGATGCAGTGCTCGTCGATACGAGCCGCCCAATGGACAAGCGTGCAAGTCGCCACCATTACAGCTTGGTTCACTTCAACAACCAGCCAGGACGAACCATCGACCGGATCATTCAAACAATTCATACGGGATCATCTATAACCCAACACGGTCAACCTCAACCATCAGTGGAGACTCTCAAATCTGCCTCTTCGAGTCGACTTAAGACTCGAGGGCTACAGACATGGCGAGACACATTTGGTCGTTTTCAACGAGAACCCCAGGTCTTTGCAAGAGAAAACCCAATCCTGCAAGCTATTACATTATTGGCGGATGATTAAAAGTTACCCAAGAGGACGAACCGCCGTGATGCACCATTCAAACATAGGTGCCTGAATTTATTTGGAGCTTCTGTCGTTCCTTCATACAAGATGGCGGCTTACAAGATGGAGACTTACAAGAAGAATTCACAAATATTCCAGTTGACATATCAACTGCGACTGCTGAGGGCGGCTTCTTACCTTCAGGTATCTCTTCTAACACCTTATTGGTCGGCTTTATGCCAAATCTTCCGGCTAACACGATTAGCCGTTGGCTGAGGGCGGCTTCTTACCTTCGGGTATCGCTTCTAATGCCTTATCGGCCGGCTTTATGCCAAATCTCCGGCTAACACGATTAGCCGTGGGCTGAGGGCGGCTTCCTACCTTCGGGTATCGCTTCTAACGCCTTATCGGACGGCTTTATGCCAAATCTCTGGCTAACACGATTAGCCGCGGTCTGAGGGCGGCTTCTTACCTTCGGGTATCGCTTCTAATGCTTTATCGGCCGACTTTATGCCAAATTTCTAGCTAACACGATTATCCGCGGCGGAGAGCGGCTTCTTACCTTCGGGCATCGATTCTAATGCCTTATCGGCCGGCTTTATGCCAAATTTCCGGCTAACATGATTAGCTGCGACGGACGGCAGCCTCTTACCTTCGGGTATCGCTTCCAATACTTTATCGGCCGGCTTTATGCCAAATTTCTGGCTAACACGATTAGTCGCGGTGGAGGGCGGCTTCTTACCTTTGGGTATCGCTTCTAATGCCTTATCGTTCGGCTTTATGCCAAATTTCCGGCTAACACGATTAGCCGTGGTGGAGGGCAGCTTCTTACCTTCGGGTATCTCTTCTAATGCCTTATCGGTCGTCGTTTACGCCAAATTGCTGAAGGGGGCTTCTTACCGACTGGTATCGCTTCTAACACCCTATCGGCCGGCTTTATGCCAAATCTTCGGCTAACAGGATTAGCCACGGTTGTAGGGGGTTCTTACCGACGGGTATCTAACACCCTAACAACCGGTGGAGGGCGGCTTCTTACCTTCGGGTATCACTTCTAATGCCTTATCGGCCGGCTTTATGCCAAATCTCCGGCTAACACGATTAGCCACGGGCTGAGGGCGGCTTCTTACCTTCGGGTATCGCTTCTAACGCCTTATCGGCCGGCTTTATGCCATCTCTGGCTAACATGATTAGCCACGGTTGTAAAAGGGGGCTTCTCACCTCCGGGTGTAGCTTATCTAACCCTAAAACAACCGGCGTTTGCGCCAAAAATGTTGATAAGTCAACATTACATCATACTTTGCATTATATTTACATGTCATCCGGCTTATCAAGCCGGGTCAGAGCAAGATTATGAAACAAGGAGCAATGTTATGAAAAAGATCTAAACATCTCCGGGTTGTGCTTTTTCAAGCCGCCCTTACAACAATGCAGAATATATTCTGTCTTGTTTCCTTTTGTAGGTCTTATCTCTTAAGATGAACCACCATTAATTACTCTACAAGAGCAAATGGATCTTTAATAGCCAACCTGGCTAGATCTTCATGGTTTATCATAGCCAGTACTAAATGATTGGGGTTTTCAAACCAGCTTGGAGAATTCATTATTTTTCAAGAGCCGCCCTATCAGATATAATAATGTGTCATCTAATTGACCAGTTCTCGGATTTCTTCAATTGTGCTCTGTAGTAATCTACAACACTCATGGATTTCTCCAACACATATTTGCCGGGTTGCACCGGAACCACAAGCAGGGATTTCATGTCAAAGATAAAGGAATTATTTCAGGATATTCATTCCGGGTTATATTACAACCACGGTCAAGGATTCATTCAACAAATTGTGGTGAGTCATATTATTCTTAATAGTCCCGAGTCGCCGCAAGCAAACAACCCGGCACTTGGGGGCCTACACTGTTTAAGTCTAGTTTATATCAAAATATGCAAGTCCCATGTCGCTGCAAGCATGCACCACGGTACTTGGGGGCTAATGCAAGCCGGTTTTCAAATCATTACATTGTCGACAAGACGCTATTATCTCAAGGAGATGAGTCGGCCTTTCTATATCTTTCTAATTCCCAGCCTAGTAATTCTTACTGACCCGACATTTGGGGGCTACACTGCTCAGATCAAATTTTCTAAAGACCCAAGTCGCCGCAGGCATGCGACCCGGCCCTTGGGGGCTACAGTATTCAGTTTTTTAACAGATTATGAGGTCCAAATTGAAGACCCGGCCCATCACATACTGATGAGTCGGCCCTTGGGGGCTACACCCGCCGAAGCTTCATAAAGTATAAGGCAACTACAAGTCCCAGCCCAGTAATTCTTACTGACCCGGCACTTGGGGGCTATAGTAGTCAGATGTTCAAATAGATTAAGAGATTCAAATTGAAGACCCGGTGCATCACGTTCTGATGAGCTGGCCCTTAGGGGCTACTCCCGCCGAAGCTTTATAAAGGTATAAGGCAGTTATAAGTCCCAGGTTGCTGCAGGCAAGACAACCCGGCACTTGGGGGCTACACAATCCAAAATATTATTTGCAAAGCACCAAGTTATCATGGATAATGTCGGAGCTTGGGGGCTACAGGTAATATGGACATATCAAAAAACTTTGAGGAGAATTTTCAAGATGTTAATTATGGAGTTCAGTTGTTAGACCCGGCATTATCAAAAGATCATAACCTGCCGGATTTTATATAAGTCGCCCTGTTTCACAACAGTGGAAGTCCGACTTTACATCACATGCATTTTCGTCCCAATATTTTTATCAAGTCAGCTAGATTCTAGTTATTTGACCTGGCGTCACCAACGATAATGACCCAGCATCACCAATGATTATGATCCGGCATCATCAATGATTATGACCCGGCGGAAATGACCAGCCAAGAGTATTGGAAGCCGACTCAATGGCATATGGGTGTTCTATTCTCAATATTTTTCAAGAGACATTGACAAGCAAGATGATTATCAAAGACGACTATTTCGTATACAACAAGATATACCCCGCGGTATGACCTGGCCTGGCGACGCACAGGAGACTCGGAAAAGACATGACATTCTATTAATGACCCAGCAGGCGGATCACAGGACGACCAGGCCCAAGACCCGGTGTGTAAGCCGGCGTCAGGCGGCTCACAAGAGAAGGCTCAAAGAGAGAAAGACTCCCTGCCGAAGGTTACAAGACCCGAAATAGGATTCTATAGAGACTAGTCCTAATCCTACTCCTAGTAGGACTCTATTTGTAAACCTACCCTCTCCACTTATATAAGGAGGGGTAAGGCGCCCCAAGAGGGACAGATTGACAAGTCCACAAGTTTAGACAGATTAGAGGCTCTCGGGATTAGAGGTAGCAAACAACACCCTTGTAACCGAGAGATCTCCTTCATTATCAATACCAGACAAGAAGGACGTAGGCTTTTACCTCCATCGGAGGGGCCGAACCTGGGTAAACTCCGTGTCTCTCGATTCCGATCAACCCCTTCAAGCCGCCACGTAGTTGTGTCTTCGCCCCGAACCTAAGTCCGTTCACCCGGACATCTTCCGTGACTAATCCACAACAAACGTCATCCCCTATGCCTTAGCCATAGGCTCTATATTTTGCCATGTTGTGTACCGCACCTGGTGTGTGCCTTGCCATGAGTCTGTCAAGGGGTACAAAAGTGATCCAGCAGTGGATCACTGGACAGCGGTCAAGATTATCCTTAGTAACTAAAAGACTAAGGAGATGTTTCTGATTATGGTGGTGATAAAGAGTTCGTCGTAAAGAGTTACGTCGATGCAAGCTTTATCACCAATCCGGATGACTTGTAGTAGCAATCTAGATACGTATAGTGGAGCAGCCATTTGGAATAGTACCAAGGGAGTGTGGTAGCAGTGTTTACGGTTTGACATAGAGATTTGCAAAGTACACATGGATCTGAATGTCGCATACCCGTTGACTATAAGACCTCTCTCACATGCAAAGCATGATCGAGCCCCAGAACTCATTGGGTGTTAGATTCATAACAATGCGAATCACATGGTGATGTGAACTAGATTATTGACTCTAGCGCAAGTGGGAGACTGTTGGAAATATGCCCTAGAGGCAATAATAAATTGGTTATTATCATATTTCCTTGTTCATGATGATCGTTTATTATCCATGCTATAATTGTGTTGATCGGAAACTCAGATACATGTGTGGATACATAGACAACACCATGTCCCTAGTATGCCTCTAATAGACTAGCTCGTTGATCAAAGATGGCTATGGTTTCCTAGTCATGGACATGAGATGTCATTTGGTAACGGGATCACATCATTAGGAGAATGATGTGATGGACAAGACCCAAACTACAAACGTAGCATATGATCGTGTCAGTTTATTGCTACTGTTTTCTACATGTCAAGTATATGTTCCTATGACCATGAGATCATGCAAATCACTCACACCAGAGGAGTACCTTGTGTGTATCAAACGTCGCAATGTAGCTGGGTGACTATAAAGATGCTCTACAGGTATCTCCGAGGGTGCCTGTTGGGTTGGCATGGATCAAGATTGGGATTTGTTACTCTGTGTGATGGAGAGGTATCTCAGGGCCCACTCGGTAATACAACATCACAATAAGCCTTGAAAGCAATGTGACTAAGTGTTAGTCACGGGATCTTGTATTACGAAATGAGTAAAGATACTTGCCGGTAACGAGATTGAACTAGGTATGGAGAGACCGACGATCGAATCTCGGGCAAGTAACATACCGAAGAACAAAGGGAACATCATACGGGATTAACTGAATCCTTGACATAGAGGTTCGAACGATGAAGATCTTCGTAGAATATGTAGGAACCAATATGGGCATCCAGGTCCCGCTATTGGTTATTGACCGTAGAGGTGTCTCGGTCATGTCTACATAGTTCTCGAACCCGTAGGGTCTGCACACTTAAGGTTCGATGATGTTTTAGTAGTATAGAGTTATGTATGGTGGTTACCGAATGTTGTTCGGAGTCCTAGATGAGATACCGGACGTCACGAGGAGCTCCGGAATGGTTCGGAGGTAAAGATTGATATATATGAAGTCCTATTTTGGTCATCGGAAAAGTTTCGGGCTCATCGGTAGTGTACCGGGAGTGCCGGTAGTGTACCGGGAGACCATCGGGAGGGATATTTCGACCCAAGAGGCTACATGGGCTGTGGGAGAGTGAATACCAGCCCTTAGTGGGCTGGTGGAAGTCCCACACAAGGCCCATGCGGCTGGGAGAGAAAACCCAAAGAGAAAAAGGTGGGAAAAAGGCAAAATAGGGAGGAATCCCAGTCCTACTAGGATTGGAGGAGGAGTCCTCCTCTCCTCCTTGATTCGGCCGAACCAAGGGCTGGCCCCTTGAGGGCCAAGCCTCCTCCTCTCTTCCTCCTATATATACTAGAGGTTTTAGGTTTTTTGGCACTAGTTTTTCAGCCACGTGCTACCCGTTCCTCTAGTGCACAGTTTCTCCTCTAGATCAGTTTTCTGCAGTGCTTAGGCGAAGCCCTACCGGAATTGCTCCACCACCATTGCCGCAGATCCGTCACGCTGCCGGAGAACTCGTCTACCTCTCCACTCCCTCTTGCTGGATCAAGAAGGCGGAGATCGTCATCGAGTTGTATGTGTGCTGAACACGGAGGTGCCGTTCGTTCGGCGCTAGATCGGAAGGACCATGATCAAGATCGCGAGACGGATCGTGATGAGATCACGGGACAGATCGTTATGAGTTCGCGGGACGGATCGTGATTGGATCGCGGGACGGATCGTGATGAGATCGCGGGACGCTCGGCGATTTGGATCGCGAAGACGTTCGACTACACCAACCGCGTTTCTTAACGCTTCCCGCTTAGCGATCTACAAGGGTATGTAGATCCACTCTCCCTCTCGTAGATACTCATCCGCATGGATAGATCTTGCGTGTGCATAGGAAAATTTTTGTTTCCCATGCAACGTTCCCCAACATTAGCCTCTTCATGTTGAATGCTATGCCCCCTTCACAGCTTCAGGCTCTTCATGTTGATCTGTCAGAGCCTCCTTGATAGCTTTAGACTCTTGTTCCTCTGCCTGGGAATTCTTGACTACTTCGGGTTGTTTGTGCTGCATATTGATAGGTCCAATTTCTTTATGCTGGCCTGCTAGACTTGCATTCATCTCGTCATTTGTGAATTCCGACTGTTCCTACATAAATCATACACCCAGGTGAACAGTGTGGTTTAATATTTAGGTATTGCGTTGTTCCAAAATATTAATGCATTTGCGGCAGTATACATTCGTAAGGAAAACAATACATTATATTGAATTAAATATCATATTTAAATCAGTGTTACGGGGTAAAATGTATGCTCACTTATCGGTTCAACATGCTTTTCACTTTGAAGTGCCTAAGCTTTGTGTAACAGTTATCTCTCCTTTGATTTTTCTCATAGAAAATGCATGCTATGGTGTGATTCAATATATTATATTACAACCTACATTTTATAGTACATTTTGATGTAAAAGTACGTAAACAACTAAACATATTGTCACATAGTAACTGCTAGCAAGACGTCGCGGTGAGCTCTAACTGAAATTTCCTTCTCGGTTTCCTCTACACCTCTAATCATATCTACAACATTGGCCAATTCCTCAATAGTTGGTTCATATTCACTGTTTTCACAATGCATCACTTGTTCGGGGTGAGACCATTTATCCTTGTTTGGGACTACTTGAATAATCTCAAATGTCATTCGTGATCTTTTGACAACTGTTGTAAACTGATGATGACAATTAAATATATATGTACTTGCTATTGTATAAAATAATTAAAATAGTAATCTTTATATTGTCAACACAATTTACTCCATAGGAAAAGCAATATGAAAGGACATAATCACTGAAGCAGAACAATATACAATCAAAGTTTGAACAAACAATTTCAATGTAAAATGAAAGTTTGTACAAACAAGAATCTCATAAAAAAGTAAAAGGAGTAATTAGTTGGTAAGTTAGATCTTATCACCTTTCATTTAATTAGAAACTCCTACCCATACTATAAAATCCTAACAATACTAGAACCATAGATAGAATGACCCGCAGTCCTAGCCCGGATAAGAACCCTAAAAGTTTGTTCTAGTACAATTAAAACAATATTTGATTGCATCTTCAACTCAAGAAGGAACTAGACACACAGATCTAAACACATGTGTAGATTTGATGTGGGGGAGGAGGGTGTGTCCTCATCATTTAAGGTTATGTATTGGATTAGTTCTACCTTCAAAGAGGCTGGAGTCCATTGAAATGTCATCGTTCATGTCGAGGGGGTCTAGGTTAGAAAAGAGAGATGAGGAGGCACTTTGTTTCTTGGAAGGAGATGTTGTCATGGTTAGAAGGATAGGTATAGATTGCATTTAAGGAGGGATGGGGTTAATGTAGCAGGCCTTTTCAAATGTACTGGACGGATGGCAAAAACTGAGGGTTGTTGGCCGGAATGATATTTTTGTGGGAAAGTCAAGTAGGAGGGATTTTTTTAGGAAATGCTAGTTGGAGGGAAATCCATTTTTTAGGGAAGGTCAAGTAGGAGGGAAGGAAGATTTTTTATGGAAAGGCTAGTTGGAGGTAACATTATTTTTGAAGGAAGGACAAGTAGGAGGGAAGGATCGCACGTGTGTGTGTTAACTTGTACCATATTAGAGGATCATGATGCACAATATATTTGTAGTTGTGCATGTAACTTTAACAATGGAACATGATTATGCCAAGGGTGATTGTGTCATGGGTGTACAATTTCATATACGAAGTCGTGTTGCTGGTTGTCAAGTCATATCGCCACATCTATGTGTGATAGCCCTCGTCTTCAACACCTCGTGACATCTTTCTACAGTATAAATCCAAGCTTACTCCGTCGTTTTGAGTCAAGATGATCCATAGCACATTGTGCATTGGATTTCGAAATATCGATTGTGTGCCTCCCTTATGACACTTTTGAGTTCTTTCTATGCGTTTCTAGTCATTTTTTTACTACAAAATATTTTAAACACGCTTATTAATCTATGCAAATAGGTAGAGTTATGAACGGGGTTATATGTTAGGATATACCATGTGTTATCGTGTTGATGTGGAAGCATGAATCTCGGATGTCTACGATGAATACTAGAGGATCATGATGCAAAATATATTTGTAATTATGCAGCTAACTTCAACAATGGACCCCAAGGCAAATCAGTTGAGTGTGAGGCATCCGCGAAGATCAGACGGATGGGATCGTGTCAGTGAACCATCCTTGTGAGGCCCGAGCGCAATAGATGGCACGGATGGCAGGCAAGGCCCCCATGAGGCGGGAGGAGTAAGTGGCATGCCTCAAGTGTGTGAATGTCAAACTACATCATTGTCTCCATCACTTTCGGTTATCTCTTAACCCTACCTTAACTTGTTATTACTTGGTTGTTTTCCTCCTTATGTAGCCCATTTGTTTGTTGTAATACATCATATAGGGTGTCTCATCTAGTTGCATGTCTAGAGAACTTACATTTCCAAACTAGCCTATAAAAGAAACAAAGAAAAAAATATTTGGTAGTCGTCTATTCACGCCCCCTCCACCCTCTAGTTGACATTATTTAAGGCATCTTTAATCCTTCATTACAACAAGCCACTCTTATATTCGTGAATTCGTATAGCAATGCCCCAGTTATTTTTGTGTATGTATATAAACAACAGAGAGCAAGACATAAATATACAAAACTAAATAAAAGCTATCTACCCAAGATGGGAACTCAAAAAACTCAAAATCCAAATTCTTTTAGGCTTGCTTTGCATGGAAGGATTTTTTAAGTGGAAAATGGGGGGGGGGGTATGATCAATCCTAAAGAAGAAAACCCTACTTCCACTCTTTGGAGCATATGAGTGCACCAAAGGATTTTATCGAATATTCTTTTTAAGAAAACCAAACATGAGGTCTAATCTCATGGGGGAAAATCCTTCAGAAGTTTCAATGTTTTTTTTTGTCTTGTTTTCTTTCCAATCAAGCATTGGTACCTTTGTTTGCCATTTCCCTTGTGTCGTACCCAAATAATTCTCCTCAACAAATGACTTTTTTGGTGTTCGGTGCAATCTAGCACATCGACGACTCAGTATATCTTTTTCCTATTCCTGTGTTCCAGAATCTTGGGTCCACATGCATTTATTTGACGCGCTTTGGTACTTGTGCTCATTTTTTTGAAATGTGCTTGATTCAAACTTTTGTTACAAGTTATTTAATTACATTGTTACCTGATTATCATAGACATGTTTGGCTACATTGGACCATAAATGGGTACCACACAAACTAGCATGGCCCAACTCAAGCCCACCTCCACCCCACTGTAAATAGAGAGCTTTACCGAACAAGGGTTAAAGCGGACCCAGCGTTTACTCGAGCAAACCCTCCCTCGCCAATCCCGTCCAGCCTCTACCCCAGTTCTTCTCCGCCATCTAGGTTCTACTAGTAATTGAGGCCCTAATATCCTGCTCAACTTCCTTCATGTCACGACCACCTCGTCAGGGGAACACTAGTGGCGGCGGCGCGGGGAGAGCAACGGTGACCGCCCTTCCCCTTCATAGACATGTGGTGCTGGCGTTGAATGCCCTCGGAGCCCCGATTCCCTCCACACACCCCCCCCCCCCCCCCTCTTCACAAACAACCCGACACAAAGGAGAAAGGACGATGTTGCGCAAGGAGCGGCGGCAGCGGCCAATTGCATTCCATGCTTCAAGTAGCGTTTTTTCCATGGATCCAAATTCTGATCTTCGTGATTTCTATTGCATGCGTCTAATATGCTTCAAATTCTGAATGTTCAGATTTCTGCTTAACGCTTTTAGTTTTTTTTTAAATCTAAATCTGAAGATTGTTTTATGATTTCTAAAGTTTTTTTGGGGTGGATTGGAGGCATGATTTTCAAAGTTTAACACGCGTCTAGTGTATAGCAGGGAGGAAAGCTGTAAAAAGAACATTACTATTCCCTCCGTTCGGAATTACTTATAACACAAAATGATAAAAGTGTATATTTAGGCTTAAAATACATCTAGATACATTTATTCCAATGACAAGTATTTCGGGACGGAGGGAGTATATTCAAATAACAAATTGCCAATTTAAACAGAATAGAGTGAAGAATACGCGCATACACCCCGCTGTCACTTTACTCATTACCATTTACTGTACGTCGTTTCCTTTATTTTTTACGTCGTTTCCTGTTTTGACCTTACCATTGACGAGTACGCCGTTGGAAACGGAAAGAAACGCGACCTCACCCCGGTGCTGTCAGTCTGACCAGAAGGGCCCACCAAATCCTGTACAGGGTCAACTCAAGCGAGTTCCCCCCTCCGCCGAAGCTCGCCACCCCAGAGAAATTTCTCCCCGTCGCCGGCTTCCTCTCCCCCGTCGCACTGGACTGGCGTGGAGTTGGCACCCATCCGGACTCAATTCGGTAGGTTTGCTGGTGACGAACCCTAACTGGCTCGCGTTCTGTTCGCGGTAATCCGGGCATTCATTTTTTCTCCAACGCGTTCAGTTTCTTGCGGGCTCGCGTGGCGGCTGACCTTCCAAGAGGTTCGGCGGCGTTCGGCCGGGCATCGAGAGGAGCCATGCTCAACGTCAAGTCCGAACCTGCAACTGCGATGGATGCAGTGGGGTGAGTCAATTTTGCCTTTGAATGCCTGAAAGCGGCAATGCTCTCTGTGCATAACTGAATGAGCACACCATTCAGTTTTATGGTCTTGCTCCATGTTTGCTTTTCCACTTCAGCATATGGAGTACTCTAGAGAACACGAAGGATGCCAATTTAGACTTCATGCATATGCGCTTTATGTTTTGTTCAATTTTGATCCTTCAGAATTCAGATGTACATAAACAATTACACATAAACCCATGTTGGAGACGTTAATTCTTACATTTTGGCTAGGTCGGAGTAACATGGGTGAATAAGCATAGAATACATTGATGTCGGTTGTAACTTGTAACGAGTGTCTGACACAGTTTTGTCTTGGGTGGCCGGTTGTTTCGGCCTACTCGTAGGCTTGTAATTAATATTCGTTCTATCAATGCATCGAGGCGCAGGCTTTGATTTTTCTTGAGAGAGAAAAAAATTGAGGTAACGCGCGTGAATTGTTTGCCTGACAATGAATTGGTTTGAACACAAGGGCACAAGGCCAAAGGCTGCAGTTCCATAAATATAGTACTTTGAAACCAAGTTATTAGCAATATGGTTGTGAAGTTGAATCTCTGTTCTGAAAAAGGACAGCCTGCATTTTTGCTCACAGATACCATTCCATAGGTCTGTGCTGGACTTAGTTTCGAGTCACTCAGGATGTTACCCTTTACTATCATTTGAAATGGCATACCGCTTCTTTTTGTGGGTGGAAGTGTCATACTACTTCCTTTGCGAGAAGAAGTGGCATATAGCTTTACTAGACCTAGGGCTAGAATAATAAGGCAAAACAATGACAGAATGAAGGAGGCTTTGGTTCTTATGTTTCCGACAGTCATGTACTTTCTTTATATCGTAATTAACCTGAACATGCCACCTCTATTCCATCTAATATTTTATTTGCCGTAAATATTTGAACCCTTTGTATCGGGTATCTAGCACCATTAGAAGTTTTAGTCAAACTAAATAGACATGGGCTTCGAAAAAGACAAACTGATACTTCCACGTCACCTCAGGGCCAAATTGATCATGAATTTTCAACATCTACTAGATCTTAGCCCATCCTTGACAGAGCACAGTTATTCATTTGTTACAGACTTCATCTTCTGCTTGTTGTTGCTGTAAGAAATCATGAAACATGATAGTAAGTTATTTGCACACTCATGTGCAGTGAACCAGAAATTGGGGAGCATGAACAGAAGGTAAACAGATACCAAGCTGAACTTGCAGCCCGCATCAAGGCCAAATACTTATCTAATAAGGCTTCCGACGGAGGTACTTCTGAAGTCTTGAGCTTCATGCATTAAATAGATTCACTGTAATAGATGTATATAATCACCTAGTATTCTGTACTTTCTCAAACTTGTTTTGATGTCAGATAGGTTGTTCTTTCGTCTGATATTGTAGCAGTTGTCATTTGTTCACAATGCATCAAGTTGCTTTAAAAAAAACTGGATGAAATAAGCAAAAGGAATTAAACCTCGTAGTTGTATTGTTTAAGTTCTTCAGTTGGGTCAGGACAAAAAGCATCCTACATATTAGTTGCTATCTGCTCCACAACTAAGTTAAGGCCAGAATTCCATTGCAAGTTTTACTCAAGCCTCGTGGAAACAGAACTCCATACAATTAATCACACAACCACTGCATCAGGCATCTTATCTTGATAGTTTATCTCGAAATATGATGATGTTTCTATTTATGTATTTTCTAATGTATGACTTCCAAGTGTGTAGAGGTAGGGTTGATTTAAGCCCATCTGATTTCGAGTGAGTTACTTGGTTCATATTGTAAATGGAAAAGTATAGCATGTCTTGCTGTTTAGCTGCCTGGTAATAGGGAAATAACTTGCGCATTTTCATTCACAAGTCAGCCAGATATCAATAACTGAAAATCTAATGCTACATGATTTTGCAATATCTCTACCGAAGGTCACATTTTAATAGTTAAATTAGCTAACTTACTACCAGTAACTCGAAGTTTCAACAAGAACCATGGGTCTGCGGCTATGTTTTTTTTGCCAATGAATGATACTTTGCATATATGGTTTGAACTTTGATTGTAATTATTTATGCACAAATATATGCTATATTTTATCTTCGTGCCTAGTTTGTCAATCTATATTGACAATGATCCGTTGTTTCTTAATATGGGGCCATTTGACTTACTCAGCATTGAGTAGTCATGGTATATGGTTATATATTGCGCTTTGTAAATTGGCCCTTCTCTTTAACAAATGATTTGACCAACATGTTGAAGCACTACAAATCTATGGTTATGGAAACATACTATTGAAAATTATTAACAATAGTTATGTACTTTATGTTCACATTTTCTGATAAGTAGCCATTTCCTTTTTAATTTCCATATACTTTACTAGTGTCCACTAGCAGACTCCTACTTAAATGAATCCTCAGGGGAAAATTGTATAAAAGAAGTGACTTTATTGAATGGAGCATCTCATTACTGAGGTGGTCTCATAGGTCAATTTGCATGTTTGCCTTTTTCAGAACTCAGTAGTGATCGCTAGTCTGCAAACTTGTGTAAATGACTGATAATTATGTTCACATTTCCTGGTTATTATTAATTATAAGCTGGCCCTTCTTTTTGCTATTAGACCTTGTCAATGTTCAGTTCCTCGTCTTTCTTTTGTTAATAGGAAAAATCTTTGAAGAAGAAACTATTGTTGAAGACCAAACCATCCATTCAAGCAGGTGTGTTTCCTGTGTTCTTTTGTGTAAATATATCAAATTTGAATATAGTAATCATCTCCATTTTTCGTTCTTAGGTGGCCATGCACAAGTTCGTATGCGAACCCAGTAAATTTTCTCCAAGAGAAGAACAACCATGAAAGGAGGGATTCTCCATCTTCAGCAGCAGATTCCTCTGCGAAGAACGATTCTCCATCTGTGGTAGCTGAAACCTCGCCAAAAAATAGTGCAGGTGTTCCGGCAACAGAGAACAATCTAACACCTGCCAAGAGACAGGTATCCAAGGAGACCTGATGGGATAACAGTAGGTTGGTGTGTCGTTGCATGTTCTCAAGTCTGAAAACGTGCAATAACCCGAATCATGCAAGTATCATGCAATAAAAATCCGTCCAGCAGATGTATGTAGGCGATGCTTGGTTCATTTTGTCGAACCGGTTTCAGCATCTGTTGGGAACAATTTTTTGTCTTAAGTTTCAAGGTATATGATACCTGAAGCTTTTTATTTAAATAAATAAAAAACTGCTCTGCCTGTTTGTAGGCGATGCTACATTCATTAAATTGAATCTGTTTCAGTATTAGCTGTTGCGAAGAATTGTTGTATTGATATTTTATTTGGTTGCTGAGTATTTGTTGCATTCTTCCCCTTTGGCGGCACGGGGGAGAAACCCTAAAACAGCTGCCACCTTCGTTTTGTGTCGGGCCAACTATAGGGAAGTCGGCGGCAGTGTGTTTCCCTGTTGGTCGTTTTCTCCAACTAGCGCAATGCGTATGGGGAAGCTTCGGTACGGTGGCTTGGGCTGCGACACCCGAGGTCGCGAAACTGAGGTGCACCTCGGGGCTGCGTCAGGGGTGCTATTGGTTGTGCTCCAACCAGGATGTGATGGCGGAGTGCTTCGTGGATGTTGTCTAGACGGTAGGTTTGTAGTTTCTTCGGACATAAGTCCTACTCATTGCTGGTGATGGCAAGACCCGTTGGTGTTATCATATTTCTTGGTTGAAGGTGTCACCAAGGAGATTCGGCCCATCTTCCGTCCTCGAGTTCTAATGTTCGGGGTCAAAACCTAGATCTGCCTTGTCGAATTGGCTGTGGCTACACCCTTGACGTTGTTTCTTTGATGGGAGCATCATTTTGAAGATTAGACCTCTTGACGGGAACACCTGGGTTGCGGTCAAGTTGTTTGTTGGGAGATGGCGGTGCTAAGGTGAGGGTGGTGTCTTCGGTGGCTAGTCCATTTGGGGCCGACCATTGGTTGTCAGTGTTGGGTAGTTGCAACACACTTGACATGCATGCAGCGTTAGATGAATCAGGTTGGCCGCCCTCTCAAGACCGGAGCAACAATGTTCGCCTTCTATTGGCTATGTCTTCTCTCTCCGGTGTTGATGAGGTCGGCAAACATGATTACGAAGGTCGTGTCCTTTGTGGCAGGGCGGTGCTCTTTGGTAAAGTTACAGCCAAGTCGAAGTTGCCGGTCAATGGTTGGTGGTGTACGATGGCGTCTCTTTTATTGGTAATACTTTGAACACATTGTTGGCAGAGATAGATCTAACTTATGATATTCTATGAGATTCAAGCATCACCTTGTTGTCGATATTTTCATATTATGTGTCAATGAATAATCACGTCCTTAGACCATGAAAATATCATGGACCTTCATACCAAAGGGTTACTTTAGGGTTGTCAAATATTGTCAGAAAATGGTTGATCATAACGATAACTTTCAGGTACATCAAAAGTTATGTCACGGGACTCGATAGTTCAAGACTGGGATTTGCTTCTCTGATGATGGAGTGATACTCTTTAGGCCCACTCAATATTACGGTATCCGTCATCATCTGGCCATACATATTGGGATAATGATCACGGGCTTACTGGAATACGAAAACGAGAAAAAAAAAAAGAACAAACCGATAAAAAGATAACTTGGTATTCTGGTCAAAGAGTTGTTTCACAAAGATACCACTAAAGTCTCGTCTCCGGTTTTCTAGTGTATAGTGAAGCAAAGATAATTGTGTACAGGAACAAAGCTCAATAAAGATCTTCATGTATGTGTGGGAATTTACATGGGTGCCTAGATCTCGATGTTAACTATTGATTGAAAGGTGTTCCATGCCATATTCGGATATTACCAAACTTGCAGGGTCACACCTTAATGTTAGTGGTTTGACAAAGTTCTTGGAGATCATATGAGAATGATACAAAGGCATCGGAGTGTTCTGAATGTTTTCGAAAATGTTTTGGGAGTGTCCCGAAAGGACCTGAAAGGTTCGGGAATTTTTTGGAAGAGCCAGTAACTTTCCCATAGGTTCTAGAAGGTCCTAGTGAGCTTCTCCCTTGGCTGGTCCAAGGGGTAGCAGCCACAAGGGCCACATTGTGCCCAAGGTGGTGTACCCCCTCCCATCTTGGGGGGCAAGGCAGTTGTTGAGGGGGGGCATGGGAGGATTTCCCTCCCCTTCGTGCTCCAGCCTTAGGATGAGACTGCCCCTCCTCCAAGTTGTGTGTCATGTGCATCTATAAATAGAGAGGAGGGGCAGCCCCCAAGGACACACAAGTCCAACAATGTGCCCCGTCCCCTTTGTGCGTTCTCTCTCGCGTGCCGGAAGGCTGCTCCGTCTCTAGTTCTCTGCTAGCCCTTTGTCCTGAATGACGAAGTATTGCCGAACGATTGATATGTACACTTGGGTAGCAGAGTGGTCGTATGTTTGATTGGGGAAAATTCCCACGGCTGGGTGGTAATACCTAGTTGTGGGAATCTGCAAATCATCCATTGCATTGTGTTGGTGAGACTGATCTATACATGCATCTTTATAGTGATCCTGGGTGTGCTTGTACAACATGCCATCGTTTTTATTTTGCACAAAAATGACATTTTCTCCATTTTATTTCTTTTTTGTTTCCCGTTTATCATAAAAAGGTTTGAATAGAAGTTGTATAATGATGCACATGGTGTGCTCCACGAAGCATCTTAGGCGTGCTCCGTTGTGCATCACGCGCGCGGGGGGGGACATGTTTCACACCTCAGATGCATAGGGGAGTACAGGTAACACCGCTCATGAAGCATAAGTTGCAGGCAGAGTACACGATACATTGTGTGCAGGGGGTACATGTTGTGTCAAGGAGTACAAGTTGTAGCATAAACACAAGTTGCACTACTCAAAAAGCACAACTTGCAGTACATGGGAATACAATTTGTTGAGGCACATGAAAGTTACGCTACTCAGAAAGCAAAACTTGCAGCACATGGGACTACACTGCCCGTGTGGGAGTAGCGCTTTGTTGCAGCATGAAGCACAAGTACGTTACAATGGAGGCACAAATTAGTTCTCGATGGGAGCACATCACATTTTAAAACATATTTCACCAAAGCCCGTCGAGGGATCTAGTTTCGGAGGTCTCGACGCGAGGAACACAACTATGAAGACAGTTTGAAACCTTGATTTAAAGGATATTTCATTTTAAAAATTAGATCTCACAAAAAACACGTGCAACACCCTCCCCACCCTCCCACAGTGGAAAAAATCCAGCAAAACTCTCTTGTGGTTGTGGCAACAACCAATGCAAATGTGTTACACGAGATGTCAGTATCACAATAATTGCCCTTTTTTAATGGTGACTCGAGGTAACCTTTGCAAGGTACCCCATAACTAAGGTTTTTTTGGTAGTTTTGTTTAGCAAAAGAGGGGCCACCCCCTCCAATTTCATATGATGAAACCAAAGTGTTCAGGTGGCAAAATACAAACTCTCGGGACCGCAAAGAAAACCAACCTAACCACAGTCATCTAGATATGAGGGTCTAGATGTAGCAAAAGGACCAAGTATGAACAACTCCAAGTCTCAAGCCAACACAGGTTGGATCCCAGACTCCACACCACTAGGAATTACACTAAACAAGTATGATCGAAGATAAAGCAAACTAAGGCATGAAGAGACAACATCCATTCGATGCAGCAAGAGGCACCCTAAGAGAGAAGCACCGTTGGAGACTAGCTGGCGATCCACAGAACTCCTGGGCGCAACCCCTGCAAAGCACGATACACCTCATTTGCTGCCCGCTCGACAAGTTTGCCCCAACAATATCTTCCTTTGACGTTCCACCTTTATCTGCAAAATGATCAATCACAAATCCAATGACAAATCAGTTATACTACTGTCGTAGGATCACTAATCAATTTCCTGTAAACACAATGCTATTTCTACATCTCTAGATAGTACTCCCTCCGGTCCTTTTTACTTTGCGTATTAGATTTTGGTCAAGTCAAACTTTGCAAAGTTTGACCAAATCTGTATTAAAAAATATCAATATCTACAATGTCAAATATATATATTATGAAACTACATTTCATGAAGAATCTAACAACATTGATTTGACATTGTGAATGTTAATATTTTTTTCTATAAGTTTGGTCAAAGTAAAGATACTTTGACTTTGACCAAAACTTATATGCAGACTAAAAAGGACCGGAGGGAGTACATAACATTTCTCATAGAATTACCCTAGTGTAGGCTTGTTTAACTAATATTGCTCTTTTCATGATCTCTTTCAACCCATGCCTATTGGGGATAGAAAAAGTGTCATTCATCATCCTCCTTACCAATATCAACAATTTATTCCTAACATTAAACACATGTAAGCCCAAATATTTCAAAGGAATGGAACCCAACTCACAAGTAAAAAGATCTTGATGTTGATCAGATTATTTAACACTATCCCCCCCCCCCCACACACACACACACATGCACCAAAAAAAGAGTTCACTTATACGAAAATTTATAATCAAAACCAAGACATTTGATCAAAAGCTTTTTTTCTACAACTATGATCGAGTAGATCATTATTCATGCCAACAACTACACAAGCGGTCCCAAGGGCCACAACCTAGCAGCAAACAACCGCTCCCTGTCTCCCGGACAAGTTCAACTCACCCGCCCCACAAACCACGTAGCCAACTCGCCAGGGCTATATGTCACATTTACTGACTCATAAAAGCAATCGTCTACGGGCGACAGTAGCAGGTTGTCCCGTTTTAGCTTGCGTGCTCGCTGCGCGCGTAGGTTGCTCGTTTCAGCTCGTAGCAGTTGTTGTAGGTCCGGTTTACTATTTTCTTCTTCTTTTATTTGTTTTTGCACCGGTTTTCCTTTGTTCCTTTTTCCTTTGGCTTTTTTTGTTTTCTCATTCGTTTTTTATTTCTTCTGTTATACTTTGGTTTCTATCTTGTTTTTATTTGTTTTCTTTGTTTTTCTGCTTTTCTTTTTGTTTCTTTGTTGGTTCTTATTGGTTTTCCCTCATACATGTCTTCTTTTTCCTCAGTGCACAATGTACATTTTTAGAACACACGTGAAATATTTTTATGATACACTTTGGACATTTTTCAAATAAATGATGTACATGTTTTGAGCACTTTTTTGAATACACGGTAACATATTTTTTTCAAATACATATTTTATATTTTTAATAAAAAAAAATTTTAACCTACGAGAACATTTTTTACATTGTGTAATTTTTTTAAATGCCACGGAATATTTTGATCAATGAATTTTTTATTTAAAAGGCCACGTACACTTTTGTGAATGGTATGAAACATTTTTTAAGCATGGGAAAATTATTTTACGATGTATACAATGTTTTCTTATAAATACCAGAAAAACATTTTTGGTACTCTTGAACATTTTTTATAAATGGAGCATATACATTTTGAATTATTTGAACATTTTTTGTACATTTTATAAATGTTTTTAAATATCACGTATATTGTTTTAAGCACGCGGCATTTTTTCAATGTGGCAAACATTTTTGGTACCCATGATTAACATTGTTTTTTACAAGTTTAGCACTTTTTAAATGCAGGATGAGCATTTGTCAAGAACATATATAAATATAATAAAATATAAAAATTAGTAAAAGTAAAGAAAAACTAAAACAGAAAAGCGGAATAAAACACGGGTGACATCAGTGTGACGCCAGCAGGCGAGGGTCACTGGGCCGGCTCAGTAGGCGGCTCCCTGCAGGCGACCCTGTGATAGGAATCGCCGCGGGCGGCACGCGCCCTAGCCAGCCAGCCAGCCAACCAGCCGGCGAGAAAACCTACGTGTCTCTAGGGCCAACAAGAATACAAGACGACGGTGGAATCAAACGCGCGAGGAGCAGAGCGCATGCACGGCGAGAAAACTGTCCCATTCGCCGTCGCCTTCGCAGGGGGTTCTCCGATCGTACCGCCAACCGGGAACGGATCGACCTCTCTCCTATTCTTTTCTCGTTGCACGATCAACAGACGAGCTAAGAAAAGGCGTTCACCGAATGGCCTTGCGCCAGCGTTTTCCAATGTGGGCAGGCCGCACGCAGGCGCACAGTGCACGCAGGCGGTGCCCCCTCTCGTTGGAGGAATCTGGTCGCGATGGTGCCAAACCCTCGTTGTCCTGGCTGGAGACCCCCTAGCGACGACACGACGCCGGCGGAGCAGAGCAGAACGGACGTACTGTACGTACCATCCCAAGGACCGGCTTGTGTTTTCAGCACTGTGCCGTCGCCTGTGCGCGCCCGTGCGCGTAGTGTTGTCCGCTTCGGCGTCACCTACCTAGTAACCAGGGCCGTACGGCCGTGCATGCGAGTGGATCGATGAAAACACGCTACGCCACGCACAGGAGGATGAGGTGACTCGATGGTGAACTAATCAACGGAGACGTTCAATCGTTTCACTACTACCATTCTTTCGTGCTGGTGGAGATCTCCGTTCAATGTTCTAGGACCGGGCTGTGCTTGCATCCCTGAGCATCGAAACGGAGCAACAGAAGCTGTAGAACAAATTTCACCCAGCACAAACCCCTTGCATTACACCATGAGAAGAACTATCCTCCTGCAGTAGCAGCAGCAGCAGCAGCAATTCATCAGCCGCTGCCGCTGCCACCGCCTCGTGCACCACGCATAAATGCAGACAGAACACAATTCCCATCCATTCCACGCCACAGGATTTCATTTCTCCCCGTGGGGCTCAACCCCCTTTTTCCAGTTCCAGCCCCGAATACAACAAGAACGCGACCGATCCATCCATCGATCCATTTACATGCAGCCAGGCTTAAAGGCTCCAGCTGTGCACTGCACTGCACGCACGCACGCACGGGCGGCAGCAGCTTCAGCGGTCATATTGCTCGTGCATGTGGCCGGCCTCTGCTGCCCGTCCCGTTGGCGGTCAGATGATTGATAGCTAGGCCAGCTAGCTGGACAAACAAACTCGGGTCGGGTGGCTCTCAGGAGCTGGCTGGCAACGCCATCTCTCGTCACATTTGGTAGGCGTCCTGCGACGGCCTGATGCTGAGGTCCTGCGAGTGCGAGTGCGAGTGCGAGGAGCCCATGGACGGGTACGCCATCTGCGCAACGTGATCGCTGAACGTGCCATTCAATGCGTGGGCCATCTGCGCAATCCATCAACAAAACCAAATACATGGAAACCTCATCAGCAATCCATCACTGGTTCAACATGTTGGTAAAAAATAAATATCGAATCATGTAGGAGAAGTGCATGTGAACATTATGGGAGAAGAAAGAAGGCAACATGTTAGTAATTCATCCACATGTTGTTTATGCATGAAGCTGCACAAGTTGGCTATGTATGCATGCGCGTGTTTGTTCAAACTATTCATTTCATACTCCTACTGGCCAGGTGAGTGAATCCAGTAGGCTACTAGCTGCTATCCTACAGGCGTAGGTCTCAGTCACACATTCACATTATTGTCTATCTAGCACACATATAGGTAGCTGATCTTTGGGAGCTGTTGACTACTGAGGTTTTGGGAGCAAATTAAATTGTTTATATCCAGGCCTCTTGTTCATCGTTGTCGGAGCAACCAAACACAGTATACTGGTATATATCAGTTGTTGAAGAGATGCTAACCTGGGAATGGGATCCATCTTTTGCTCCTAGTTGAGCTTGCATGATTCTTCTGAACACGTCCGAGTTAGCCATGGCGGCGGCGCCTCCCTGCATCAGCCCCGGCTGCGACAGCTGCAGCTGCGGGTGCATCATCTCTGGGGAGAATCCCATCGACGATGAAGACACCCCAGGGAAGCGAAGAAGCTGTTGTTGACAAGGGAGTATTATTGGTTTAGTTATTAGACAATCCACGGAAGGCTACTGATGGACCGAAGGTCATTCGTATAAGTGAGGGTGCTCTTACATCTTTCGAGAGAAGCCCCTCTATGTTGAGGTCAAGCCTCGGGTTTACTGTCGCGAGCTTCATCGATAAGAACTGCAAATTGCAAACGGAGTGTCAAAGACATGCTAGTTACTAGAACACACAGTATTCGGTTATCTGTATCCAGTGGTTGTACTTCTTCCGATACACCTGACAACTACTATGTTCAAAGCTAAACTCCTGGTACGCGAGCGGAGGTTGCCTAGATTCTCATACACCGTGGAAGAAGAATTGTTGGTTGTTACCTCAACTTGTCTTTGAAGGGACTGGACATAGTTGATGATCTCGTCGAGCATCACCGCCTTCCCGGTGACCTGAATTCAGTTCAAGACACAGAACATCTTTACATTTGCTACGAAATGGACTGATGAGAAACGAGTACGCGACTACTTTCTGTAGAAAAAGAAAAGAGAGACCCACATACCTTGCTGCAGCCGGGAACAAGGTCCTGCAGAAGCTTCATCCTCTCACTGATCTTCTCCCTTCTCAGCTGCACAAAGGATAAAAACATCCATGGTTTCAACACCACTCGTGTACTCAAATGCATACATACTGCACCCATGCTAATCAAACGAGGAAGCGATGGGCAAAAGCTGTATACCCTTTCAGCGAGGCTGTGGCTGTTGGTTGCCTGCCCACGCCGGGCTCGGACATGGATGTAGTCTTCCTTCTCGGAGCCCTCCTTGGCCCCCTTCCCCTTCGACTTGCCGCCGGTCGTCGTCCCCGTTGCCGGGCTGCTCTCCTCGCCTTTATCTTTGCTCTGGGCGCTCTCGTTTGCGGAGTCAGCGGCCACGTTGGAAGACTGAACCTGATCGCCTCCCATCACCTAAATGGAACACAAGAGTTCTTGAACACCTGACAGAAGTACTGAACTGAAGCTGGAAACACGACGAACAGCAGGCAGTATATACCTCGCTGGGCCTCCTCCTCTTCTTGGAGTCCGACCCTTTGGACGAGCAGTCTCCGCCGGCTGCCTCCGAGCTCGGCACCCCGCCGCTCCCGGCGAGCTCCGGCTCGGCCTTGTCCCCGCAGTCCTTCCTCCGATGATCCAGGTACCCCTCCCCGAAAGCGCTGACCATGTGCTGATCGCCCGGCCCGCCGAAAGCCCCAGCGCCCATCATCCCGCCACCGGCGCCGGGCCCTACGAAGCACGACGATCGCGCGGCGCGCTCGATGAAGCCCGAGTCCACGGGGAAATGGCCCCCGAGGCCAGGCGGTGGGAGGAAGCCGGGCACCGGCGCCAGGAAGCCCGCGCCGTTCTGCGAGGCCGCCGGCCACAAGCCGGACGCGAAGGAGTCCATCATGTGGGGATGCTGGTGGTGGTGCGCCGAGAAGCCGGCGCCACCGCCGCTGAATTGGCTCTGCCACTCCACGGGGATGCCGCTGCCGGGGCCAGAGGACCCATTGCCCTCCATCCCTTTCTCGCTGCTCTCGTTCATGTCCATCGCTCCTAGCTAGCTGCCTGCTCCAACAACAAGGGGAGCAAATGGATTCCTCCGGTGGCCGAAAGAACCCGAGGGAGAAGACGAAGTGCTCTGCTCGGAGAGGGCCCTATGGGCAATGCGATGTGAGCGGCAGCCAAGCGGGGCGGGCAAAAGGTCTTATGGCAGCGAGCCTATGGACAGAAACGGCAAGAAAAGGAGAGGCGCCCACTGCAGATTGTGGCGCTAGGTGTTCCGGCGAGGGGCGTAGGAAGAAGATGAGCTAGGAAAAGAGGGAGACGCATAGACCCTGCTTACATAGCTAGAGGGAGTGTGTAGGCAAAGGGTTGTGGCATTTGTAGGACTACACTACTAGTACCAGTTCTTCTTGACCACTACCTACGGAGGCCCAACTAGTTTTTGTGCATGGTTAACCAGAGAGAGAGGAGAGAGAGAGCGGCAACAAACAAACAGCTTTAGTCTTCTCCTCCTAGTCACAAACTGGCCACCACCGCCATGTTTTGTTTAAGATGAAAAATGTTTAGAGCACCTTAATCGTCCCCGCTTTACCTTTCCTTTGTTAACAGCCCTTTAATCATGGTGTTTACCTTTGCTTTCCTTTAGTTACAACTTACAACTCCCTCTCCCTCTGGCTGGGGTTAGTTACTTGCTTGGCACCGCACCGCATCGCACATATAGCAGAGCAGAGCAGAGCGGAGCGGAGGAGCAGGCGTAAAGAGGCATCCCTGACATTGCCAACCCTCGCAGGCATTAGTTTATGCCCGCTTTCTCAAGGTGCCTGCCTGGCTGTAAAACTTGTGCACCCACCCCGCTCATCATTATTTGACTGTTTGCACTTCTTTAATCGGTCGACACGGGCAATTATTTACACGCCCTCCATGATCGCCATCATTAGTTTTCTTCCAGCGAAATTGGTGGTCAACATTACGAGGGGCTGCGATCGAGGCCTCGCCATTTTGCCCCCCACGGCAAACCAACGCCGCTTTCGTTTCCTTCCATTTCATTTCGTTTCGTTTCATCATGGGCATAGTTTAGCTGGGATTTGTTTGGATTTTCGAGCGTATATATAGGAAACTCATAGGAGTAGAAGGAGCTGTACTGTTTTCTTTTTCTTGAGAAAATCAGACCTGAAATGAAACCTTTGTTTGATTAATTATTAGAGGAGTTGCGGTCTGCCCCAGCTGCTGGAGATGCTTTTTCTCGCAGAGTTGAGATTCTCCTAATCTCAATCTTTCTGTGGCTGCAGTAGGATAAAAACAATTCGTTAGCCTCGGGGTTAGCGAAGGCTCGAATCTAGCTTTAGATTAGTTAAAGCCTACCACCCATGCAATACTTTTATTCACTCCAAACACGCTTTTGCCCCCCTCCCTCTCCCTCCCCCTTCCCTCCTCCTTAAGCTTTCAAATCCGGGCTCAAGAAAAGCATCATCAGCCGTGTCATAAAACCATCCACTATGCTGATTAACACTGCATGCAAGAAGTGAACTGCAAGTTATTCCCCTGCAGCTAAGCTTACCTCCTGCTTCCTCTTTATCTTTCTACTCAGCACAGCAGCGTCCCTCCATGCCTTTTCCCTCCACACCTGCCTACCATTAGCGGAGCCATTAGTAAACTGTTCGCCCCAAAGCGGGAAGGGGAAGGGGGGGAAATGCAAAGGGGCGTACGTACGTATACGTAGCGAATCTTGAGAGAGAAATGCAGGGCGGGCCGAAGACTGGAAAGGATACGACTTCAAACTGCCCAGGACATGGACCACGAGCTGCTGCTGCTACGTAGATAACAAGCCTCGATAGATAGATAGATAGATAGATAGATTCCTAGACCAGTCCCCAGCTTAGCTCTGCCTCCGCTTTTCTTTTTCCCTCCTCATCTCATCTTTGAGAACGAGGAGGAGAAGGCCGTGACCGTGAGCCTCGTACCGTAGAGGGGGCTGGGTTTTGTTAGGGTAGCCCCTACGCGTCGCCTTCGCCGTCCACGGCCCGGTGTCCGTCCACGCGCGCTTTGCCAGTCCTGTGCACGGCAGCGCTGGCCGGGCTCGGCACAAGGCATTTACCCGTGCCGTGCCATGCCATGCCACCCCCGTCGTGCGCTGCAGTCATTGAGGAATGGAACTGGACCCGACCGCCCACCAGACTATCTTCTTCTGCATCATTATGCTCGCCAGAAAGGTTCCTGCAGATCTATGTCTCCCTTCTCCAATCATTGCCACACAAATTCATGTGTGTTGTAGTACCATCCATCCATCCATCCATCCGTGCTCTCTCCCGCCAATGCGAATGCGCCTGCGTCGCATCGCGGATGGATAGCACGCAAGAGCAGCGTATCGACGGACGACGCGGAAGAGCTTGCTGTTAAGGATGAGCTGAAAATAAGGGCAGCGTTTTTATGTCAAGAGAAATAATTTGGAGCAAATGAGCAGTACTGATGTGATGAGAGTGACTACATACATGAGTTTAGGTCCTACATGTTGGGCAGCAGGCCATCCATCCGGTGTAAGTGAGAGCAGAGGATTGATTCCTGCAAACAAAAGAAGCTCCAACAAATAGCAGCCAAACAACTGTAAGTAAACAAATGGAATAATGTCTGCATAGATTAGCTGGCAATCGTCTCTTTAGGGGGTAAGTCTAAAGCTAAAATACACACACCCTGCTAGAATGGGGTAAGAGCTTGGACATCGGATTCGTTCATCTCTCAGAATCTGCTCCCTGTATTGACTGTCCTGCTTAGCGAGTTCTGAACGGATGTTTTTTTTTCCTTCCCAGGAAAAAAAGAATCACAGCTTTGCCTTTTGAAATTTGAACATCATCAGAACAGCACACAGCAAATGATTTAGGCTTTTGATTAAGAGAAATCATCTATGATCCAGAACAAATATAAAGAGTTTCGATTGAACATGCTAAGCTTCCTCATCAAAGTACAAAAGAAAAACATCAAACAACCCACCATGCATATCATAGTTTGTACTACATGCTATAAAAGTTTGTGCAAACACTTGCTATAAAGAGATTTGATTCGAACATGCTAAGCTTCCTCAAAAAAGAAAAAAAGAAAACAACCAAACAATCCACCATGCGTATCATAGTTTGTACTACATGCTACAAAAGTTTGTGCAAATACTTACTACAAAGATGTATCGAGAAGCAAAGAGCACAAAAGCAGTCTTAATGGGATCATTACCAAGGATGAATGATTTGTGTTGAACATGGATGATTCGATTACAGGGCAAGTTGGCCCATAGTATCTCCACATTGTGAGTACACCTCTGTGTTAATTCAGCATTTGTTCCCATGTGCTAGGGTACAAGATCTCTAATTGTGCTTAGGAAAGCATATGTTACACCTTTCTGTAAACCATAAACAAAGCGCAGTCCATGGCAAAGCCAGCTGCACGCGAGATGCAAGTGAGTATATTTTTGGTAAAGGTCGATGTTAGGTGAAACCTCCCTTGTGGGCTATGATTCATACAAAGCAGTAAAAGTTAACAATTATTCTAAACCCTAATTACGCATTATGGCGAACGCTAATGGTCTTATAATACTCTAGCTAGAGTAGTGATTAGAGCTGCAAACTAGGGCTTAGGGTGCAAATACAAAATGCAGATCTGGGGAACACTAAAGAACTTCCCCCAAGAGGAAAAATAAACTAATAGTGTTGATAAGGGCAGCAGGCTGTTTATTAAGGCCAACCTGTTAATGATTGGCGTGGAGCTAGGGCATTCTACACTATCATATAACATTATGTGCGTGTGCATATGTGCATGCATGCGTGTGTATGTTGCCTTGCGTGAAGAGAGAGAAGAAAATCAATTTGTAATCATAATGTACCACATCTGGTCGCTTACTAATGCCGTGTAGAACTTTCTGGTGCCTAAGGGCACATATAATAGTATAAACAATGGTTATTTAAAACACCTCTCGACATAATCTTGGATGAATGCAAAACACACCGCTCAATGGTAGAGAAAATGTTATCTATAAATTGTCAATATAATGGCTCAAACACTCTTGAGTTGGTTTGTACGCCAAAGTAGTCGTTCGCATGAAAGACAGCTTGGTTTGTCTTTGGAGTTCTCTCCCCTTCACCTCACCCAAAATCAGATGCAGCAAAGCTTTGAGATAACTGGCGTCACACTATTGGAGATTCCCGTTCGATTATCAATCAACTAAAAATGTCTAAAATGTAAACTACCCAACTCTGTTCCTCTTAAGAAATCAGTTGTTTACAAATGTTAGAACATCCTGTTTTACATGGGACAGGGTTGATTAGATTAACTGTTGTCCAGTCTCTCTAAGTCTGATGCTATCTACTCCCTCCGTTCCTAAATATAAGTCTTTTTAGAGATTTCAATATGGACTACATACCGAGCAAAATGAGTGGATCTACACTCTAAAATACGTCTATATACATCCGTGTGTAGTCTGTATTGCAATCTCTAAACGGTCTTATATTTAGAAACAGAGGGAGTATAAAGAAATGGTAAAATTCATATGATGTGAAGAGCAAAGATGTATGATGCTCTACATCCTCTATCATGAAGATGTCCTTGACAACTGTCACATAAAGATGTAAATAACTAAATATTAATATAATTGCAAAGGTAAGAGCACACATTCAACTTTGACATCTAAGAATTAAACTTTTAGATTAGTGGCTTTGATGCAATCATGCAAAGTTTCGCTAGCAAAGACAACTACACCTTCAAGAATGTTATACTTACACCTAGGAAGCCTTCCCGCCAGACAGCACCCATGCTATAATGCAAAACAGGCATGCGTTTGCATCATCCACTGTCCTTTTGTTCAAAAGCAAAGCTCCTACATCCACCAGATCACCAGGTAGTAATAACAAGAGCACGGTGGAAGTGATTACTTATATCCAATAGTGTTGATCTTTGTCCTTGTTACTAATCTCACTCTTTAGATGGTTCATAAATCTAATAATTACTATCACTTGTGCAGAACGCTTCATGTCTCTTCTGAAATCAACAACATGTAGCAAGGGAGATAATAATACTATCATAAAAGTGGTAGTGGGTAACTGCTATCCCAGGAGTTATAAAATTTAGTACATGAGTTTCTGATGCCCTCAAGGGCAATTACCGAAGAACACAACAGCAAGTTAAATCCATCAACCTCAGCCTTTGCCAAAGAATGTGCAATCAAATGGCTTAAGGAAAATCTGCAAATATAGATGTACCTACAAGGCTACAACGTAGACATATCTATCATGTGCAAAAATAAATAAATAAATAGCATAAAGGCTAATACATGGTGTGAGATGGAGAAATAAATGTACGGACAAGATGTCAGTTCACAGGCCAAAACTAAAAGTAAGGCTACTTACTCACAGGAAAAGCAGAAGGCCTAGTTGGTCCTGTGGCTTAAGCTTTTCTCATTCAAAGGTGAGTTTATGTGAAGCTGTCATCCTCTATGGTGACAGTAATGACATTTAGAAAACAGCATTAAGTACGTATCAGGTAATTGATGATTTCTAGTCCCTACCATCTGAAAGGATGTATAATTATCAGAGTTTAATGGCACTTTTGCGTAGGGCATACATCTCAGATTCATGTTCAGTATTGAATCATGGGGACTGAAAAGGACAATAATTAGGTTTCAAGTTACTGAGACACAAGAGGGTGGTCATCATGGTGTTGGTTTATGGGTAGCTTAGCATTTAAGAGACATGAAATCGTGTCAAGAGCTTCATGGCACATCTAAAATTCTTTCTCAAATGGACAAGTATAATCATTGCCAGAATATTTCTAGCATGCTATATATTTCTGTGTAACAAGAAAGCTAAACGTAACTGAATTGCAGCTCATCTAAGAGGTTACCAGTAATCTCCGCAAGAACAAGATCCTTCTCTGAAATGATGAAACCGATTTGCATCCCTGACCATAATGCACCTCCCATAAATCTTGCTTAGAAGTTTTATCGCATTATGACAGTCTCCACAGACCCGGAGGTTCTTTACAATCCTAATAGGTGTCCCGGGTGCAGTGCTAATCAGCCCAAAGGCAAGTGCAAGCTTCTCGCTGTGAAGAGCAAGTGAACTCTGTTTCATATCTTCATCATCAATATCTAGCAGCACTTCGGAAGTGTCTGGAGCATATCCCGCAACTTTCAACTGCTGGCATATCTCGCTTAGCATCTCATATACATCCCTCTTCCTTGAGTGACTTTTATCTCCAGATATGAACTCGTGAATAACACCATCAAGTTCTATTGAGCTGCTCCCAGGTACCTTCTGCACTCCACAATCCAACATCAGCTTCCTCACCTTATGCACTCCTTTCCAGTTGCCATCCAGTGCATAAATGTTGGATAGTAACACATACCCTGCATGATCATTCGGTGCAGCTTCAATAAGCCTGTGGCCTGTCTTCTTTCCCAACTCGAAGTTGTTGTAAGTTCTACAGGCACCAACTAGGGCTGTCCACACAGCAGCATCTGGCTCCATTGGCATCATCTGAATCATCTCCTCTGCCTTCTCAAACAGCCCCGCTCGGCAGAACAGATCCACCATACAACCGTAGTGGGCAATGTCGGGCTCAATACTATACGAATTTGTCATTCTCTCAAAATAACCAATACCTTCCTCAACAAACCCCCCATGGCTGCAAGCATTCAGTAAACTGTTAAACGTAATTTTGTTAGGCACAAACCCAGATGACTCCATTCTAGTAAAAAGCTCCAAAGCTCTTTCGCTCCAGCCACTTGCAGTGAAACCAGCTAACATCGCATTCCAAGCATCCACGCTCCTCAGTGCATGCGAATTTTCAAACACATAAACTGCACCCTCAACGAAACCACACTTGGAGTACATGTTTATTAGAGCTGAGCTCAACTTCTCATCGACCTCAATCTCTTTCCTGCAAACATATGCATGTGCCCAGAGCCCCTGGGCAAGTGCTCCCAAGTATGCAATTGCCGAGATTACGCTCACCAATGTCACCCTATCAGGCTGGCACTCATTGCTTGACAACATCTCCCGGAACACCGCAACTGCCTCCTCATTCTCCCCATTCGCAACACACCATGCAATGACCGTGTTCCAAGAGACCGAGTCTCGGACTGGCATCCGGGCGAAGAACTTCCGGAGAGCTCCTGCGTCCCTGCCCTGCGCGTACCCTCGCAGCAGGCAGTTCCAGGCGACCATGTCGACCTCGGACCCGTGGTCGAACACCTTGCGCGCGTCATAAAGCATCCCGCAGACGGAGTAGGCGTGGATGAGGCCGTTGCGCACGCGGCGGTGGGACGCGGCCCCGCGTTTGGCGGCGTGCCCTTGGAGCTGTGCGGCGGCAGGGTAGGCCCGCTCCCGCGCGCAGCGGGCCAGGGCGAGCGCGTAGGCTATGGGGTCCGGGTCGGCGCCGGAGCGGAGCAGGTGGTCGAACAGGCGGAGCGCGAGGTGGGGGTTGAGCCGCATGCGCGCGGTGTACGACACGGCGAGGGAGTCGGCTGGGGTTTGGGCGCCACATGACTGCAGTTGCGGTTGCGGTTGCGCCGGTGGCTGCTGCCGTTGCGGTTTCGCGGCGGTGGCGAGCGTGGTGGAGGTGAGGAAGAACGGGACTGTGTGTGGAGGCATCACGTGTGGCAGCGAGCGTGGAGGAGGAGCAAGCGGCGTGCAGCGAGCGTATCACGGCCGGCGAAGACAGTGAACACGAACGCCGTGCGCCGGAGGTGGGTGCGTCGCGTCGTGGATGAGGTCGAAATGGGAAAAAAAATTGAGGGGTGGTCGAAATGGGATTTGGCCCGTGCAAATGTTTTTTTTCGGCCCGTACAAATGTGCAATCCCTTTTATGGTTGTAGAATTCTATTGGGCCCTACAGTGGCTTGATCTCTCACTCGTAGGCATACTGGGCTTAGCTTTTACCAGATTAGGCCCAGGTAGCAGATATATTCTAAAAGAAAAGTACTGGGCTTAGCCTTTATTGGGTCTTACTGGATATTCTAAAAAAAAGGGTCTTGCTGGTCATCTATCACAGGAACATGGATCTCAAGAAAAGAAAACATGGGAATACATTTTGGCTAAAGAAACATGGAGATCTTCCTTAATAAAGAAAAATTGGGATCTGACTCTAGCAGGTTCTGCAGCTTGTCTATACATATTATATTCTTTTGACCAGTGTCGTGGTTTTAGTTTCAGTGTGTTCAAATAATTATTTCTTGTAAGGTAATGAGATGTTACAGTCACACTAGAGTTTGGCTTTTGGTGTGTCCCAATTTTTCCATCTATAAATAGAATAAATTATATTTGGTAGGTTTCACCTGCTTTTCCACAACAAGAAAAACGCTCGCGAGCATGTCTAGCCCTTTTCCTAAACTTAAAATCCTTAAACAACCTTCAGAACTCAACTCCTCAATGTTTGAACCGGGGGCAACATCAAGTTGCAAATGGCCCGGCTCTGTTGCCCTCCAAGTTTGGGGTCAAAGGAGGGTGGGCAACATCAAGTTGCAAATGGGAGTGGCGAATTATGTGATCCTTTGGTTGGACCGGGGGCAAGAGAGCCGGGGACTGACTATGGAGGAGTTGTGGCTGAGATGAACGCTTAAGCAAGCCTTGCTGGGCGTGCGTCATTAGAGCGCACCATCAAAAGACAAAGATCGAGGATACGTTGGCTCAAAGAGGGGGACGCCAACACCAAGTTGTTCCAAGCGGTGGCCAGCGGGAGGAGATCCAAGAATTACATCCTTCATGTCAAGCAAGGGAACGAGCGTGTCACGGACCAAGAGCGCAAAGGGGAGGTTTTCACAGAAGCTTATGTGGAGTTGTTGGGGACTGCCATAGCTAGAACCGAGACCCTTAACCTGGAGTACCTCGACATGCAGGCTTGTGATCTGCATGAGCTTGAAGACTTGTTTACGGAGGAGGAAGTGTGGAACACCATTAGAGAGTTACACCCGGATCGTGCACCGCGGCTGAACAGGTTCATTGGGGCCTTCTATCAACATGCGTGGAAAATCATTAAACTGGATGTGTGATGATGAAGCTGTTCGTAGGTGATGGAAGGGGTTTCAGCAAACTCAACCGAGCTCACAATGTGTTGATCCCTAAGAGACCGGATGCCGAGGAAGTTTGGTATTATCGACCAACTAGCCTTACGCCCAGCGGGGCAAAGCTTTTTGCTAAAATGTTCGCTAACCGGGCCAGGCGGAGGATGAAGGATGTGGTGGTTGCTAATCAATCGGCTTTCATCCAAGGTAGGAACCTACATGACAACTTTCTGCTCGTTTGACAAGTGGCTAGGAAAATTCATGAACGTTCAGAGCCGGGGGCACTGCTGAAGCTTGATATATCTCGGGCTTTTGAGTCTCTATAGTGGCCATTTCTGTTTGAGGTGCTGAGGAGAAAAGGGTTTGGGAGAAAGTCGATTGAATGGATCCCGATACTTCTGAGGACGGCAAAACAAAGGTGATTGTTAATGGTATCCCTCGGTGTAGTTTTGCCCATGCATGTTGTTTGAGGCATGGAGACCCGGTGTCCCCTTTGATGTTCGTCATTACAATGGACACGCTTATGAAAATCTGTGCAAAGGCTGAAGCGAAGGGAGTGCTTAGTACCCTGAGAGGCATTAATCCAATGCAACATATCTCCATATACGCAGACGACATCGCATTGTTTATCAAGCCTACGGAGCAGACTTGAGCTTTGTAACTATGGCGCTGCACGCCTTTGGAGAGACCTCTCGGCTCAAAGTGAATTATAGAAAGTCTTCAGCTATTCTCATCAAGGGGGATGAGCACGATCAGCAACGGATCACGGAGATGCTCCAATGCCACATAGGGGAATTCCCTTGCAGATACTTAGGCCTGCAGCTTGCGATCTGAAAGCTGGCACGAGGAGATTGGCAGCCGATGATCGATCAAGCCAAGAAGGTGATGCCGGCTTGGCAAAGGGGTCTTATTCAGAAATCTGGATGGCTTGTTCTGGTGAAGTTAGTGATGACAACCAGACCCATTCACCACCTCATGATCATGGACGCGTCGGCATGGGTGTTCGAAGAGCTTGATAAGTGGATGATGGGTTTCTTTTGGACAACAAAGGACAATGCAAATGGAGGAAAATGCTTGGTGGCCTAGAACACTATCTGTCGACCGGTTGTTTATGGAAGCCTCAGAGTGAAAATATGCAGTTGCAAGCGATGGCACTGTGGGTTAGATGGGAATGGCCCCGTAGAACGGACCCGGAAATACCATGGCAAGGGATCCCGATGATCATAGACACAAAGGGGAGGCAGGTGTTTGATAGCTTGGTGAAGATTTCGGTGGGAGACGGAGCTAATACTCTCTTTCGGAGGGATAGATGGATCCATGGCTTTGAGATTGTGGACGTGGCGCCACTGATTCACTACTGCGTTAGCGTGAGGACACGCAATAGACATACGGTCCAGCAGTCCTTGTAGGAAGATAGGTGGACCTTAGACATAGAGGGAGAGTTGTCATTTACCGCGCACTTTCAGCTGATGCGTTTGTGCCATGCGGTTGCGTCGGTGCAGCGGGATCTGGAGGGGCAAGACGGCTTCACTTGGCCTGGCGATCTAGCAGGGAGGTACTCTGCCCGTGCGGTGTACACTAGGCTATGTCAAGGGTTGGATTGTGTGCCATTCGTGGTCTGCATTTGGAGAAGTTGGGTGCCTCTCAAGTGCAAAATTCATGTGTGGCTAACGGTGCAACACCGCATCTGGACTTCTGACCAAAGTGTTAGGCATGGGCTTCAGGATCATCCTTCTCCGTGCTATACATGCTTGCAGGAGGAAGACAATGCAGCTTGCAGGAGGAAGACAATGCGGAGCATGTCCATATGCAATGTGTCTATTCGAGGGAGGTGTGGCATAGGTGTATAGGGGCGCTCAACCTCGGAGTCCCTATTCCAGGCAGGCAGGACGTGTTCCTCGATTGGTGGCTCACTACGAGATGGAACTCCATTGGAAGGTCTAAGAGAGGTTTCGACACGTTCATCATCATCGTCGCTTGGTCACTATGGAAGCAAAGGAACGCTCGAATGTTCAACCGGACGAACCAGTGTTTGACGGCGCCTGAACTTCACAAGAGCATCATGGAGGAGATCCAAGATTGGGAGAACGCATGATTTGGTGTTGGTGTGTGAGATCGTTTTGTGAGAGAGTAGTCTAGTTTTCTTTGTTCGGTGTAGGTGTGGTGGACGTTCACTGGCAGGAATGTTCACCTCCCCCGTCATCTTCTTGTACTATATTCTCTCCCTTCTATAAAAATATGGTACGCCATTGGCGTACTCTCGAAAAAAATGTTTGAACAATTAAATGTTGTTGCATCTAGCCCTTCCCTCAAAATTAACTTCTAATACCATGTCTCCACTAGATTCTTTATCAAGGTCATCACCGACAGGGCCCCTTCAGCATCCACTACACTAGGATCCGTCAATAATATCAAGGTGTTCAACCCCGAGAAATAAAAACTATTTTCTATTGTTTTTTTGTCATGTATTAAGATGTTACAACCACAAAATAGTTTGGTTTTCATGGGTTTCAAGTTTTATTATGTCTACAAATAGAATAACCGATGATTTGTAAAGTTCACCTGCTAAGTTGTTGACTCTACCGTATAGTGGTAACTACTCCGCATAATTCCAATGGGATGCATCTTTCTCGCTAGGTTTCGCACATACAAGAAATTGTCGTGGATACTTTGAGACTTAATTAAGGCACTTTGAGATCTGAAGGTGAGAATATGCATGGACAGGGCTAGCGGGAAGTCATGATCTTCGCGATCGGATGGTTAAGGTTGATGTGTCTGAAATTGAAGAAGCTTTCAGCCCCTTCCTTCTTAGGGAGCAACACAATATTGGTAGTATTAACCCACTAGATGTGTTCGGCACACAGGCCGGAGAAATTATGAATGACCACCATGACATCAGTTTTAGTAGTCTCCCGACAATATTTGAAGAAGGCACCAGTGAATCCATCCAAGCATGGTGCCTTGTCCTCGGGTAGATCCTTGATCGCATCTTTGACCTCCTTCCTCCGTGATCGGATCTCCAAGAGTAGTCACGTCGCAATGATCAAAGTGGAGCTTATCCCAGCTGAAATCGTGATGGTCCTTGTGTAGCATGTTTGAGAAGTGATCAAGCACAACCTTTCCTCGTGCGTCGAGACCCAGCTGGCTCCGCTACGAAGTTGGCAAATGAAATCCGTTCTTCTCCTACCATTTAATTTGAGGTGAAGCTTTTGAGAAGATCGAGCGTGCTTTCTAGTGGGTGGGCTCGGACAAGGTTTCTAGGGGCGGAAAAGTTAACTGGAAGGTGGTGTGCAAGCCAAAACAACTTAGGAGCCTGAGTGTTCTCGACCTCTACAGATTTGCTACGGTCCTTCGGTTGTGTTGGTTGTGATATGAATGGAAGGAACCCGATAGGGTGCGAGTGGGCTTGGGCATGCTATGTGATACCATCGACAAGGACCATTTATTGCGACTACCACCATTACCATTGGTGACGGTCGAATGGCCAAATATTGCTCGATGGCTCCAAGCCAAAAGACATTGCTCCAGCCATCTTCCTCATTCCTAGGAAGAAAAATTCCTCTGTTGATGATGCCCTTCACGATCTTGATCGGATCTCCCGAATCGAAATATCGACCTGTTTGTTGACCATATATAATAGATTTGCACTCTTTGGGCTCAGTTGTAGAATGTTCACCTTACTAGGGTCAAATATGACATTATTTGGAACCTTAATGCCAACAACATCTACTCGTCCACTTCGTCATACAAAGTGGAGTTTCAAAGGGCGACCTGCACCATCATGGTGTTAGCTGTTTGGGACATTCGAGCACCACCTAAGTGCAAGTTCTTCGTATGGCTTCTCATCAAGAATATGGTTTGGACTTTTGATCGCCTGTAGAGACGTGGATGACCAAACCGTGGCTTTTGTCAGCTTTGCAATAGAGAGTCGGACTTGACTGTGCACATCTTCTTCAAATGTTGGTTGTCCCTATGAATTTGGACAGTCGTCAGAGTTTTTCTCGATATGTGGGTGCTAGCCATTGTTGATTGGAGAGGTTTCACTTTGATCCACGATTGGTGGAAGCTCATGGTCCTTGCACCCGGCAAGAGAACGAAGGTCGTCGCCTCACTCATTATGCTAGTAACCTGGGAGCTTTGGAATGAGAGCCATCCACGAGTCTTTCGTAACAAAACGATGCTGCCCACAATCATCTTTGCAAACATCAAGTCGGGGGTAGGGAGTTGGGTCCTCGTGGGGGCAAAACATTTGATGCCACGAGAGTAGTATCTTCATTGTATTATGAGAGGTGTTTTGTCGTCCTCTCTAAAACCTTAAATTATGTTATTCCTTCTTTATTAAATAAGATGATGCAAATCTTTTATCCTTCTCCTTTTTTTTAAATCCAGCGGGAAGATACGGCGAGGTTGGCAACAAGCTAGTACTCCTAGCTAGGAAGAGGAAAGCCATGGGCATTTGTCACAATTCGACACATGTCCCTCTTCCCCACGCAAATGGCGAGGCTGAGATCAAGCCATGGTGTTTTACATGGGGCCATCACCAGGCGCCTTTGATCCCTCGTCTAGTATAATTATCTGGCACCACCTTGATAGTATGGGGCACTTTGTTTTTACTTTCTTGTCACACCCTCGTATGCCCCCGAACACAACAAACAGATCAGAGCAGCATAAAACAACTCGGCGTAGGGCTGCAGGCCGTCTAGCCCGCAGCGCCAAAAGCTCACCCAGACCACGCACCCAAAACGGGAAACGCATATGATAACCGGAACCACCGCAGAGAAGAAATACTGAAAAAGGCATTGCGGGCGACGGAAGAAGAGGCGTCTCGGGGTCGAGGCTCGTTGCGCGACACCTGAGAAGCACGCACCATCGTCACGCGCGACGGCGAAACGCGGGGCCGTGCGTCAGCTCGACAGCGAGACCCCCCGCCCCCGCCCACGGCTGTTCCCCGCGCCGTCTCGTGTCGCCGCCGCATTGGCTCGCGCCGGCCCGGGCCCCGCTCGCCGGCGACCCGGCCGTCGATTCTCGCGCCACGTACCGCCACCGGATAAATCTCGCGCTCTGCTTTAGCTGCGTCGACGTCGTGGAGTTTGATTAGCAAGACGGCGACGGAGGGTAGTGTTAGCTTAATTTAATGGCGATGTTACGTGCGTGTAGCAGCAGTAGTAGCACCCCTGATCATTGATTAGTGCTGGTAATGGCCTTCGTTATCTGCCTCCCATCATATATCCACATCGAATGCTAGTGCGGTGACGAACTTAGTTTGGTTTCGTGGAGTAAACTAGTGCAAAGTGGGTACATACGCCGACTTTTGCGTGCGTGCCAAAGTTCGTTTGCGTCACCATGGGGCGACCAACTTGCACGCCCCCTTTGGTTCTTATACGCGCATCACGGGCATTTCTTATTTCTTTAATGTCGATTTGCTAGTGCGTCAAAGTTAACTGTCAGATTTAGCCGAACATTCTCGAAGATTTGGAGATCTACTAGCGTAGCTTAGTGCACCCACCTTTAGTTTGTGTTGCTGGCTTAGAGAGATTAGACATTATTGCTAACTGAGATGCGTATAATTAAGGAAGAGCCTGGTTAGGGCTTATCCATATCGGCCCAATCAGGGAAGAGAGTTCTTTTTGCGGAAAATATGCATGCATGTATCCCCATCGAACGCATCTTAAACTGGTAATAAATTACTGTGTTAAGCTAGTGTTTGCTTTATACCAAGAATGGTGGTTGTGCGCCCGCAAGATGCAACGTATCTGAAAAAGGAGACTGTTTATGCGGGTTTAAAACTTTTATAAATTCAGTTGGGAAATTCGACTTTTGTGCCTCTAGAGATGTTATTACCGACATGGATCATGGGTGGAATATGACCCCTAAACGGTAGGACGTGCTGGCGAATGACCGGGGCGTGTTCCCAATTTATCCGTCCGCACATTCACATTTTTATTTTTATTTTCATATGTCCAATTATTTGCACGTAATTGATGATGAGCAAGAGAGGAAAGAAACGAATGAATAAAGAAAAAAAAGATGGTCGAAGGTAGGATCGCGTCCTACATGGCGGACTAACCGGGCGCGCCCGAGCGTATCCGCGAGCCCGCATATCCTTCCTATATTTGAGATGCATATGAGGGTTCGCAGACAGCCCGCGCGTATAGGGATGATATGAGGGAGGTTGGGTCACTTGTTTTTCTTCTCTCTCCTGTTCGGCCACTGACCGAGCACGTCCGCGGGAGTATGAGAAGTCGTTTGAGGCGTCCGGTTGTAGATGGTCTAACGAAACCACCTTGGTTGTGTGTCAACTACTGAGAGCATATACAACCGAACCTCTTACACTTGTCTCAAATGGCTGGGCAGGTCGTCCGATCACTGGCCGGTCAAAAAAAAAGACCCAACTGGACCTCTCAAACCACGGACAAATGTTCGGGCTAACAGACACCCCTCATATCCAGCCCAAAGCTAGGGCGGATATGGGGCAACCCAGTCACACCTAGGTGCGTCCGCCACGTCCTAGTTGACAGGCCCGACCCACTACCGACCCCACCATTGTCCCGCAAAAAACCCCAATCCGGACACCGCACTCTGAACCCTAGCTCTGACCTCGACTATGAGGAGGAGTTGGCCCTTCGCATTGCGTTGGAGCAGTCCAAGGTGGACATCGATGGCAGCTCTGAATCTGGAGCCTCGTCACAGCTCCCGCGTCGATGCAGGGCGGATGCCAGAGCTGGACCCTCCTGGCCCGCGTGCAGCTCCACCAAGACAACATAGTCTACATCACCTCCGAGCCATCTCCTTCCCCCGTCGTCCGCTCCTCCACACGGGCAGCGATGATTTCTCGTGCCCGCGCCTCTGGCCCGTGCGCGCACTCCCAAATCACAGGCGCGCGCCACCGGCCGCGAGAGGCAGTGGGCACTGGAGAGGAACACGACGGAATAGTCTGCGCGCCACCGCTGCAAGATGCAGGCGAAGCCCGACGAGGACGAGCGACCCCTCACATGGGTCTACTATTGGTCCCTCACGACGGCAGGTTCACCAGGTCAAAGAAAAGAAACGTTAGAAGTGGTTTTAGAATTTCCTACAATGACATATACAAAAGCGTCTATCTGAGATATAGAGACTTAAGTCGAACTTGTGGCAGAACTATATGGGTTAAGAAAAATCCGTGCAAACCTTCGTGGTGTGCAGATGAAATATTGTTGAAATAAACAATGAACGTATGATACACAAAGAAGCGTTGATGGGCCTTGACTCCGAAAATGGCTATATGCAATTTGAGATAGTATCCATACACCTGAATCAAGTTTAAAACTTGATGAACCATCCGGAAGACTGAGTCTAATGTATTGTAATGGATCTATAAACTGACAAAGATAAAAAGGTTATAAAGCTTGACTTGTTGCAAATAGTTTATGACAATATCAAATGATTGACTACAATGAGATTGTAAACTTCAAGAGATTCGATAATGGACTAAAGCAAGCATAATGGAGTTGGAATCTTTGTTCTGATGAAATGGTCAAAATTTTGATTTCATTAAGGAAAGCAAAGATATTTGTATTTTCAAGAAAGTAAGTGGGAGCATATTAATACTTCTAAACACTATGTGTGCATGAAATATTGATTATTGGAAATTATATAATTTTCTTGATACGAATTAAGACTTTATTGAAACTAGTTTTTCAATAAAGTACTTAGGCAATATACCCTTGGTATTAGACATCAAAAATCTATGGAGATAGTAGTGTCTAATCGGCTTAGCCAAAATACATATTGACAAGATACTAGAGATGTTTGTATGAAAAATAAACCAAGAAGAGTTTCTTGTCGAAGTCAAATGGAAGGAGTTTCTGGAAGCAAGAATCGGTATCTTGAAATACAGATGAGTGAAATACAAGATTTCAATCACACTTGTGTTAATTATATTCCATGGTATGTAAATAATCAGATATGTCAAGTACTCCAAGTAAGTTGTGAGTAAAGTTACCACAATGGTCAAATTATTGATCATAGGACAACGGTAAAAATGTCTCCGAGTGATTTTCAATTTAAATTAAGGGTCTTTTACATTTGTGTCCCTAACACAAACCCACAATTCAGATTTGCCCCTAATTTTGAAGCTTGCTCAAATTTGCCCATTTGTTGTTAGGTGCCCTTATAGAAATGCTCTTCCGTGCCATTTCCATTAGGTCAAAGGGCTTTGACCGTTTTCCTCACGTTTGTTGGACATTTTGCCCCTAATTCCATGTGATACTTACATGCGGGACCCGGTTAAAAAACTAAAAGGAAAAATAGGCCACCTCGGTCCTCCCATGGGTCAGCCACTTATAGGTGAACCCCACAAACATTACGAAATAAAAAACTCTTTCCTCTCTCAGAACCCCTCTCTCCCTAACATGTGGGCCTTGGGACCCATTGTCATGGTCAACACCCGGTCCACATGTTCCTGACCGTCAGAGGCTACGCTCATCAGCCGCTCGCCGTAGGGGAGCGGATGACCTGCGGGAGGAGGGCGTGGACCATGCGATATGCGTGAGGTGCAAGGTCACTGGGCGCAACAGGATGTAGTTGGGTGCACGCTGACGACACGCACGGTCAATCCAGCCAAGGGCAGTCATGATGGACGGCTTCGGGTAGGGGGCTCGGGGCAAGGAATTGGGCAGGGGAATATGGGAGTAGGGGCGCCAGCTTTCCTTGATGATTCCACAGAGGTTGGGTAGGTCAAGAATGGCTCAGTGCGACCGAATTTAGGATGGGAAGAGAGACGACTATGGCATAGTTCAACATCCCGGGCGTCGTCTATGGCGGCCCAAGGCCTGATTGACTACGCAGGATGGAGGAAGGGCACCCGACGGAGCTCATGGACATGCTCGTTCGATTGTATTTGGATTCCGGTCGTTGTGGCTAATAACGACATTGTCGACCGAAGATCTCAGTCACTCTCAGGCGATTGATCCAACGATAGTTGCTGGCGGCGTATCCACTCCCACCGTCGGACTATCCTGATCCTACCATCGTGGCCCTCACACGCGGGCGCACTGCCCATCACCGGTGATGGCCATCGGCCAAGCTGCCAAGACTTGCCACGACCGTGTATGGACATGTGTTGACCCTAACAGTGGGTCCAAAGGCCCACATGCGAGGGAAAGAGAGGGAGAGGGGTTATGAACAAGGGAGAGAGTTTTTTGTGTAATATTGGCGGGGTCCACATTTAAGTCAGAGAGGGGTAGGTCCCACATGTAATTGGCATGTGCATAGATGGGCAAACATGTCCAACAAACATGAGGAAAACGGTCAAAGCCCTTTGACTTATCGGAAACAACACGAAAGTGCATTTCTATAAGGGCACGTAATAGCATAGGGGAAAATTTTGAGCAAGCTTCAAAATTAGGGGCAAATCTGAGTAGTGGGTTCGATTTAGGGACACAAATGTAAAAGACCCTTGAATTAAATGATTTATGGTGGCACAGTAAGTTGGAATTGGTCCAAGAGAGTTACTATGGTGAATTCTATAATAGAACACTGAGTATGTTGTCACTTTAGAAGTAACAATGGAGGATAATGAGTCAATAGTTCATTTATGAACTTGGTATGGTTTATAGGTGATTATGCCAATGGAATACTTTTCTTAAATAGTCGTTCCATAGTTCAATCTAAGGAATCAATGGTTCTGCCAATGATTCAGTATATACAAAGCCACTTTCACAAAACTAAGATTTTTTGTGGAAGCATGATATACACATTGAAATACAAATGATACACATGGACTTGAATTTGCCAAATTTGATAGGACAAAGTCTATACCACAAGCAAAGCATGGACTGAACCTGGATTGATATTGGTGTAAAAGTAAAATGTGCTAACTAGATTATTGACTCTAGTGCAAGTGCGAGACTGTTGAAAGTATTCCCTAGAGGCAATAATATTGTATTATTATATTTCCATGTTCATAAAAAGAGTTTATGTTCTATGTTATAACTTCCATGATTCTGGAATCTACGATTTAGCGTAAAACTCATATGCACGCGTGGAATGATAAAAGGTAAAATAAGATTCCTAGTCTCGTCTCTAAGACTAGCCCAAGTGTTGTTGGTGATCACGTTTTTCTAATCTTTGGATATCATTAAGTGTAACAATGATCCTAAAACAACATTGAGAGTCTGACATTAGAAGAATAATCATACTGAATCGACCAAAACTTGTATTTTATACTTTGAGATAATATCGTCTGAAATCAATAGTCCTGACACAGTGTTAACGTGTTTTTATGTTCCTTAGACCATGAGAGTACCGTAGTCTCTTCTTACCGTATGATCAACTTTGAGATTGCTCAAATGTCATCTGTAACTAGGTGATCATAATGAAAACTTATAGGTTCATCAAAAAGTTTGACAAGGGACTAGATAGCTCGAGAGTGGGATTTGCTCCTCCAACCAATGGTCAAAGGACGTGGATGTCACCTAGAGGGGAGGTTAATAGGCGCTTTAAAATAACTATAGTTTAGGATTGAACAAATGTGGAATAAAACTAACGTTTAATATATCTAAGCACAAAACCTAAAACAACTAGGCCCACCGATGTGCGCTGATATGTCTCCAACGTATCTATAATTTTTGCTTGTTCCATGTTGTTATATTACCAATCTTGGATGTTTTACAATCAATTTATAGCAACTTTATATCATTTTTTGGGACTAACCTATTGACATAGTGCCAAAGTGCTAGTTGTTGTTTTTGCTTGTTTTTTACTTCATAGAAAATCAGTACCGAACGGAGCACAAACGTTGTGGGGATTTTTGGAGAATTTTGATGGACCAGAAGAGCCATGATGGGCCAAAGATCACCGGAAGAGGGGGCCCAGGGTGGCCACCCTCCACTAGGGCGTGCTAGAGGCCCCTGGCGCGGCCTGGTAGAGGGTGGGAACCTCGAGAGTCCCCCCAACAAACTATCGAGCCTATAAATTCCCAAAAAATCAGAAAAACCTAGGGGAGTTGACGAAACACAATTACAGTCACCGTAAGTTCTAGAACCTCGAGATCCAATCTAACACCATCACGAAGGGGTTCATCTTATTCATAGGTGCCTCTCCGATGATGCGTGAGTAGTCCAACATAGAGCTACAGGTCCGTAGGCAGTAGCTAGATGGCTTCCTCTCCCTCTATGATTCTCAATACAATGGTCTCTTGGAGATCTATTTGATGTAATGACTTTTGCAGTGTGTTTGTTGGGATCCGATGATTTTTGAGTTCATGATTAGTTTCTATCCATGAATATGATTTGAGTCTTCTTTGATCTCTTATTTGCATGATTACTTATAGATATAGCCTCGTATTTCTTCTTCGAATCTTTGGTTTAGTTAGGCCAACTAGATCAATTTTTCTTGCCATGGGAAGAGGTGATTTGTGATGGATTTGATCTTGTGGTGTTCTTTCCTAGTGACAGAAGCGGCAACAAGACACGCATGTATCGTTGCCATTATGGATAACAAGATGGGGTCTATTCCTACGTGAATAGATCTTGTCTACATCATGTCATCGTTCTTATTGCATTACTCTGTTTTCCCATGAACTTAATACACTAGATGCATGCTGGATAGAGGTCGATGTGTGGAGTAATAGAAGTAGATGCAGAATCGTTTCGGTATACTTATCTTGGACGTGATGCCTATATAATGATCATTGCCTAGATATCGTCATGATTATTAGATCTTCTATCAATTTCCCAATAGTAATTTGTTCACCCACTGTGTGCTATACTCATGAGAGAAGCCACTAGTGAAACCTACGGCCCCCGGGTCTACTTTTCCAACATATTGCTTTCAGATCTACTATTTGCATCTTTTGTTTCTAGATCTATTAATCCAAAAAATACATTGCTACACTTTTTATTTCTTTATTTTAGTTTGTGTTCTTGCGAGATCTATTTGCCAAAACTATCATTACCTAATCTATCTTATTACCGTAGAGAGTTTGACAACCTCTCTTTCGCGTTGGGTTGCAAGTATTTGTTATTGGTGTGCAGGTGCTATTTACGTGGGTGCGTGATCTTCCTCTACGGATTGATACCTTGGTTTCATAACTGATGGAAATACTTACCATCGATGTGCTGCACCATCCCTTTCGCTTTGGGAAAATACCGACGCAGTCTCAAGCCACGTCAAAGGAATTTCTGGCGCCGTTGCTGGGGAGGAAGCAATCTCATCTACCAAGTTCCTAATCACAAATATCATCTCCTTGCAATTACATTATTTGACATTTTCCTCTCGTTTTCCTCTCCCCCACTTCACAAATTTGCCGTTATATTCGCCCCCTCTTTTCGTTTGCCTTTTTCTCGCTAGATCTCTTGTTTGCTATCTTTGCTTGTGTTGCCATGTGCTTTCTATTTTGCTTGCATCTTCACTTTCTAAAAATCTATTGATATGGATCCTCATCAACTTGCTAATCTTTTCAAAATACCAAATTATGATGAATCAATTGCTATCGAGTTGAGTGCACTTGATTATCTCTTGAAGTGTTGTTTGAAAATAATGAATCTGAAATTTTTGATGAAGTGTTAAAAGAAGAAATTTATAAGGTGATTCATGATAGATCCTTGGTTGAAAAGTATGATTACAATGACATTACTATAAACTCTATTAATGTCAATTAAGTCAATGATATGCAAAACTACAAGCTTGGGGATGATAATTTTTTATATCCACTTCTTATTGCAATGATTATGATTGGGATGATAATGCTTCTTATGATCTTGAAAATTTATTTAAGCCTCATGTTGAATATTTTATTGATAATAATGTCTGCAATAGTATCAAAAGTGGGTTTGGAAGATCTTCAACTTTAGGTAAAAATAATCCCACATATTTGGGGAGTGTTCAATCTTTTTTTTGTTGATAAAAGTGGGTTTGGAGAGGTCATAACTTTAGTTAATGTTGACCCCACTACCTTGGAAAATTGTAAGATTATTATGCATGTGGATCATGAAGAGAATATTTTATGTGATAGCTATATTGTTGAATTTGATTATGATCCTACATGTAATTATTATGAGAGGAAATTATGGTTGTAGAAATTTTCATGATACTAAATTACCTCTCTTCATGTTGAGATTGATATTGTCTCTTTCTTCTTCCTTCCATACGCTAGTTTTTGCTTGCCTTGATAATTTGTTTGCTTATAAAGTGCATATGCATAGTAAGTATGTTAGACTTAAGTGTGTTTTCATATGCTACATGATGCTCCCTTTGTGTTTCAACTACTATCTTTCATGTGAGCATCAATAAAATCTCAAGCCTATATTAATGGCTATAAAGAAAGAGCTTGTTGGGAGGAACCCAATGAATAAAAGATTTTTAACTTTTCATTTATGTTTTTTGAGTGTTTTGCACAATTATGATTCTTTTATGATTGTGTTTTTATGTTTTATTTAGTGTTTGTGTCAAGTAATGCCTTTAGGATGATCCATAAGATGAGTAGAAACAATGCTGAATCTGAAACCGAAACTTTGTTCCCAGTGCATGAATTTTCATTTTTCTCTGGAACGTGATATTGAGCTGAAATTTTAACACCGTATTTCTATACAAATTATTTACATTTTTCGAATTATTCAGAATTTTTAGAGTTCCATAAGTATGGGTAGAGTACATATTACTACAGATTGGTCTGTCTAAAACAGATTCTGTTTTCGTTGCATTGTGTGCTTGCTTTGATGAATCTATGGCTTGTATTGGGGGAGGGGGGGTATAATTCATGGTAAAGTTAGAATACAGTAGTTATAATGCAATAATAAAATATGAATGGGTTTACAATAGTACCTAAAGTGGTAATTTGTTTTATTATACTAACGGATCTCACGAGAATTTTGTCAAATTTTGTGTGATTGAAGTTTTCAAGTTTTGGGTGAGATCACGATGGATGAAGGAATAAGGAGTAAGAAGAGCCAAACTTGGGCATTCTACATAACCCCAAGGTAATATACAAATAGTAACAAGAAACTAAGCTCGGGGATGCCCCGAGTGGCATCCCCTCTTTCTTCTAACGACCATTGGTATATTACTAAGAACTATATTTTTATTCGTAACATATCATGAGTTTTGCTTGGAGTGTATTGTATATTTGCTTTATTTACTTTTTATACTTACGTCACACACCTATTTGAGAGAGCCAAAATTATGCTATTATTTGCTAGAATTTCTCTTTATGCTTCACTTAAATCTATTGAGCAAAGGAATTGCTCTTATGCTTCACTTATATCATTTTGCGCATGGCGTGCTTTTACATGTTTGAAGAAATGCTCTCATGCTTCACTTAAATTAATTTGAGAGTTAGTAATTTTGAAGAAATTTTCTCATGCTTCACTTATATTATTTTGAGAGATGACACTTGTATGCTCATGTTCTTCACTTATATCCATGTGAGCTTGTCAAAAGCAATTGCAATATATGAAACTAGTCCCAAAGTGATAGATATTCAAGAGAGATTTAATAAATACTTTCATGAACATCATTGGACAAATTAAACTTGGTTCTTTTTAATAATTTTGAGATACAACAATAGTGATGTGTGAGTTATGTTGGTGAGTAATTATGCTTAGTAAGAATATTGGTGTTAAGGTTTGTTATTCCCTATGCAAGCACAAAAGTCAATAGTTGTGTTACGAAATTACATCCTACTTATGGTGCATTATTTGGTGTTAGTTATGCTTAATGCTCGCTTATGTGATTTTTCGTTTCTTGGTTGGATGCATCTCAATGTCTTGCTAGCCTTCACTTGTACTAAGTAGAAGTACTACTTGTGCATCCAAAATCCTTAAACCAGTTTTGCCATATGAGTCCACCATACCTGCCTATATATGGCATTTCCATGCTGTTCCAAGCAAATTTGTATGTGCCATCTCTAAATTTCAAAATAATTTTTCCATTTTGTGTGCTCGTAATGCTCATGAAACGGCAGGGGGTGACCAATATTTTTCCATGCTAGATGTCTTATTCTCAAGATGAGTGTTTATTCACTTGTCATTGCACCAGAATACCGCGGTAATAGGGATGCCCAGTCCCAAAATGAAAAAGAAAAGAAAATATTTACTTTATGTTGTCAAATAATAAATTCCTTGGAAAGTGTTGGTTGGTATGGAAGGCAACTATGGATTCGGCTAGCCATGGAAAGTGAATGTATGGTGGAAAAGGAATAAACTTTATTTTCTGTTTGGGAACCGCCTATGATGTATCTAGTGTGGAAAGATATTGAAATCTCTTAGTCATTTTCGTTCATAGGAAAGGCATGCCACCCAAAATATTTCTCTATCAATTTTGTCATGGGGAACGAGCACCTATGCGATCGGAGAGACCCCTTTCGGTTCGACGGGGGTGATGGCTCGCACAAAGAGCGGGTCTGATGAATAACACACGGGGGATTTTACCCAGGTTCGGGCCGCAAGGATGTGTAAAACCCTACTCCTGCTTGGTTGTATTGAGAGTGTTCTTAGGGTTCTTGCTACAGGGGCGCTATGAGCAGTTGCCACGCGTGTGAGCTAGAAGGTCCAAAGATTCGAAGGACCAAAAGTCCAAAAGTCCCCTATCGTATCACCCTGGACCTCCTTTTATACTCTGAAGGGGATCCCAACAGTGGCGTACAGTGCGTACATGGGGTGTACAGAGCTACAATGCTATCATACCTAACACTGATGGAGTAGGACAAGCGCATTTAATGCACCGTCAGGAATCTTTGTTCGTCTGTGGGACGAGACGGGAGCCCGTCCCATCGGCACTGCTTAGCCCTCTCCAGCACCGATGCCGCGACACGCGTCCAGGCGGATTGACACCTGGCCTATGCACTGGCGGGGCCTTGCCGGGGCTTCACCTTGCTAGGTCTTGCCGGGGCTCTGTCTTCGCTTGAGGGCCTGATGGTCATCCCGGCAAGGTCTTGCCAGGGGTCTCAATTCTTCTGAGCTGGTACCTGGCAAGTCCCTGCTGGGCCTCGTCGCCAGGGTGGCTACCACTGCCCATGCATGAGTAAAGGGGCACTAGGAAGCCCAAAACTCTAATGCACCGACAGGAGCCCCCGGGCCTAGGGCCCACACATCGCGAGGCGTTGTTGGGCTAGGCCCAAACAGTGCACGTGCATGCGTGGTAGGGCCTTGCAGTCATGATCATCGCGCTCGCTACGATTCCCCATGACGTCCATTGAATGCGGGTCATGGGGTACGTGCGCGATGCGAGTGTTAAAATTTTTAATTACTAAATCAGGTCATTTCCGCCACACGCGCCGCACACATAGCGGGGAGCCAACAACGGGCGCCTGTGATTTAAAGTCCTTGGGAAAAGCAGTAACTGCAGTGCCATGGATGGGGCAACGGGGCGGTTGTTGTTCGCCCTGTGATCGAGGGCGCCAATATTGGAGGAGGTGGGCGGCATCCTTTGGAGTGGGGGAGAGCAAGCCTCCACGCTTTCCCCTATAAATTGGGGGTTAGCGAGGGTGATGCTCATCCATCCTTCTTCCATCTTCCGAGTGCAAACCTCCATAGTTCGCCCTTCCACGTCTTCCCAACCTTCAGGTGTTGGAAATATGCCCTAGAGGCAATAAATAAAGTGTTTATTATTATATTTCCTTGTTCATGATAATCGTTTATTATCCATGCTATAATTGTATTGATTGGAATCACATTACATGTGTGGGTAAATAGACAACACTTTGTCCCTAGTATGCCTCTAATGAACTAGCTCGTTGATCAAAGATGGTCAAGGTTTCCTAGCCATTGACATGTGATGTCATTTGATAATGGGATCACATCATTAGGAGAATGATGTGATGGACAAGACCCAAACTACAAACGTAGCATATGATCGTGTCAGTTTATTAGTACTGTTTTCTGCATGTCAAGTATATGTTCCTATGACCATGAGATCATGTAAATCACGGACACCAGAAGAGTGCCTTGTGTGTATCAAACATCGCAACGTAACTGGGTGACTATAATGGTGCTCTACAGGTATCTCCAAGGGTGTCTGTTGAGTTGGCATGGATCAAGACTGGGATTTGTTACTCCGTGTGACGAAGAGGTATCTCAGGGCCCACTCGGTAATACAATGTCACAATAAGATTTGCAAGCAATGTGACTAAGTGTTAGTCACGGTATCTTCTATTATGGAACGAGTAAAGAGACTTGCCGATAACAAGGTTGAACTAGGTATGGAGATACCGACGATTGAATCTCGGGCAAGTAACATATCGAAGAAGAAAGGGAACATCATACGGGATTAACTGAATCCTTGACATAGAGGTTCGACCGATAAAGATATTCATAGAATATGTAGGAACCAATATGGGCATCCAGGTCCCGCTATTGGTTATTGACCGTAGAGGTGTCTCGGTCATGTCTACATAGTTCTCGAACCCATAGGGTCTGCACACTTAAGGTTTGGTGACGTCTTGGTAGTATAGAGTTATGCATGGTGGTGACCGAAGGTTGTTCGGATTCCCGGATGAGATCCCGGATGTCACGAGGAGCTCCAGAATGGTCCAGAGGTAAATATTGATATATACAAAGTCCTATTTTGGTCGCCACAAAAGTTTCGGGCTCATCGGTAGTGTATCGGGAGTGCCGGTAGTGTACCGGGAGACCATCGGGAGGGGTATTTCGACCCAAGAGGCTACATGGGCTGTTGGAGAGTGAATACCAGCCCTTAGTGGGATGGTGTAAGTCCCACATAAGGCCCATGCGGCTGGGACTAAAATCCCAAAGAGAAAAAGGTGGAAAAAAGGCAAAAGGATCAAAATAAGGAGGAGTCCTAGTCCTACTAGGATTGGAGGAGGAATCCTACTCTCCTCCTTGGTTCGGCCAAAGCCTAGATGGCTTGGCTCTTGGGCCAAGCCTCCTCCTCTCTTCCTCTTATATATACTAGAGGTTTTAGGGGTTTTGGCACTTGATTTTCAGCCACGTGCTACCCGTTCCTCTAGTGCATAGTTTCTCCTCTAGATCGGTTTTCTGCGGTGCTTAGGCGAAGCCCTGTCGGAATTGCTTCACCACCATCGCCGCGGCACCGTCATGCTGCTGGAGAACTCGTCTACCTCTCCGCTCACTCTTGCTGGATCCATAAGGCGGAGATCGTCATCAAGCTGTACGTGTGCTGAGCGCGGAGGTGTCGTCCGTTCGGTGCTTGATCGGGACGGATCGTGATTAGATTGCGGGACGCTCAACGATTTGGATCGCGAAGACGTTCGACTACACCAACCGCGTTTCTTAACACTTCCCTCTTAGAGATCTACAAGGGTACATAGATCCACTCTCCCTCTCGTAGATGCTCATCACCATGGATAGATCTTGCATGTGCGTAGGAAATTTTTTGTTTCCCATGCAACGTTCCCCAACAGTGGCATCATGAGCTAGGTCTATGTGTAGATGAGATCTCGAGTAGAACACAAAGAGTTTGTGGTCGTTGATGCTTAGATTGCTTCCTTCCTTGGTCGTGTTTTGGTTCAGCGGTATTGTGGGATGAAGCGGCCCGGACCAATATTACTCATACGCTTACGAGAGACCGGTTCCCTCAACTGCAACTTATTGCAAAAGATGGCTGGTGGGTGCCAGTTTCTCCTACTTTAGTTGGATCGGATTAGACTAAGGTGGTCCTTGAGAAGGTTGAAAAGCAACTAATGTATCACCATTGTGGTTTATGCATAGGTGAGAATTGTTCTTGCTAGATACCCATAGCAGCCACGTAAAACATGCTACAACAATTAGAGGACGTCTAACTTGTTTTTGCAGGGTATGCTGTGATGTGATATATGTGATGTATGAGATGATCATGTGTTGTATAGAATATCACGACTTGCATGTCGATGAGTACGGCAACCGGCAGGAGCCATAGGGTTGTCTTTAATTATTGTATGACCTGCGTGTCAATCACTAAGTGCTATGTAATGCTTTACTTTATCGCTAAATGGTAGCAATAGTAGTAGAAGCATGATGGGCGTGACAACTCCTATGGCGACATGTTGATGGAGATCAAGATACTGGAGATCATGGTGTCGTGCCGGTGACGATGGAGATCATGCCGGTGCTTTCAAGATGGAGATCAAAAGCACAAGTTCATGGCCATATCATGTCACTTATGATTTGCATGTGATGTTAATCCTTTTATGCACCTTGTTTTGCTTAGGACGACGATAGAATTATAAGGTGATCCCTCACTTAAATTTCAAGATGAATTGTGTTCTCCCCAAGTGTGCACCGTTGCGAAAGTTCGTCGTGTCGAGACACCACGTGATGATCGGGTGTGATAGACTCTACATTCACATACAACGGGTGCAAGCCAGTGTTGCACATGCAGAACACTCGGGTTAAACTTGACGAGCCTAGCATGTACAGATATGGCCTCGGAACACAAGAGACCGAAAGGTCGAACATGAGTCATATAGTAGATATGATCAACATGATTATGTTCACCATTGAAACCACCTCAACTCACGTGATGATTAGACTTGAGTTGGTGAATTTGGATCATGTGACACTTAGATGACCTGAGGGATGTCAATTTGAGTGGGAGCTTTAGTAATTTGATTAACTAAACTCATTATCTTGAATAATAGTCTAAGTAACCTTTGCATGTTTATGTTGTAGATCAACGGCTCGCGCAGTAGCACCCCTGAATTTTAATGCGTTCCTAGAGAAAGCTTAGTTGAAAGATGATGGAAGTATCTTTGTTGACTGAGCCCGTAATCTGAGGATTATCCTCACGGATTCCCAGAAATCATATGTCCTCGATGCACCGCTTGGTGACCAACCAGAAGACATGTTATCCGAAGACGTTAAGAATGCTTGGGAGGCACATTCTGGAGGTTACTCAATAGTTCGGTGTGCAATATTGTATGGCTTAGAACCGGGACTTCAAAGACGTTTTGAACGTCATGGAGCATATGAGATGTTCCACGAGTTGAAGTTTATCTTTCAGAAGAATGCCCGAATCGAGAGGTATGAGACCTCCGATAAGTTCTATGCTTGCAAAATGGAGGAGAACAGGTCTATCAGTGAACATATACTCAGAATGTCTGGGTATTCGACTCGTCTAGCAGAGTTGGGAATTTCCCTTCCGCCAGAGGCGATCACTGACAGAGTTCTTCAATCACTGCCACCTAGTTACAAGAGCTTTATGATGAACTATAACATGCACGGGATGAACAAGTCAGTCGCCGAGCTGTTTGCGATGCTAAAAGTCACTGAGTCTGAAATCCAGAAAGACCATCAAGTGTCGATGGTCAGTAAAACCACTAGTTTCAAGAAGAATGGCAAGGGCAAGGGCAAGAAGGGTAAAAACCAAGAAGGATGGCAAAGCAGTTGCTACTCCTGTAAAGAAGCCCAAGCATGGACCCAAGCCAAAAATTGAGTGCTTTCATTGCAAGGGAACTGGCCACTGGAAGCGGAACTACCCCTAGTACCTGGCTGACAAGAAGGCAGCCAACGACAAACAAGGTATATATGATATACATGTTATTGATGTGTACCTTACTAGCTCTCGTTGTAGTGCCTGGGTATTTGATACCGGTTCGGTTGCTCACATTTGCAACTCAAAATAGGAACTACGAAATAGACAAAGGCTGGCAAAGGATGAAGTGACGATGCGCGTGGGAAATGGTTCCAAGGTTGATGTGATCGCTGTCGGCACGCTCTCTCTTCGATTACCATCGGGATTAGTGATGAACCTGAATAATTGTTATTTAGTGCCTGCGTTAAGCATGACCATTATATCTGGATCTTGTTTATTGTGAGACGGTTACTCATTTAAATCAGAGAATAATGGTTGTTCTATTTATATGAGTAATATCTTTTATGGTCATGCACCCAATGTGAGGGGTTTATTCATATTAAATCTTGATAGTGATGACACACATGTTGATAACATTGATGCCAAAAGATGTAGAATTGATAATGATAGTACCACTTTCTTGTGGCACTGCCATTTAGGTCATATTGGTGTAAAACGCATGAGGAAGCTCTATGCTGATGGACTTTTGGAGTCACTTGATTTTGAATCACTTGACACATGTGAACCATGCCTTATGGGCAAGATGACTAAAACGCCATTCTCTGGAACAATGGAACGGGCAAGTGACTTATTGGAAATCATACATACTGATGTGTGCGGTCCAATGAATGTTACAGCGTGTGGTGGATATCGTTATTTTCTCACCTTCACAGATGACTTAAGTAGATATGGATATATTTACTTAATGAAACACAAGTCTGAAACATTTGAAAAGTTCAAGCAATTTTACAATGAAGTTGAGAATCATCGTAACAAGAAGATTAAATTCCTGCGATCTGATCGAGGAGGTGAATATCTGAGTTATGAGTTTGGCAGTCACTTAAGACAGTGTGGAATTGTTTCACAGTTGACACCGCCCGGAACACCACAGCGTAATGGTGTGTCCGAATGTCGTAATCGAACCTTATTAGATATTGTGCGTTCTATGATGTCTCTTGTTGATTTGTCACTATTGTTTTGGGGTTATGCATTAGAGACAACTGCATTCACTTTAAATAGAGCACCATCGAAATCCGTTGAGACGACGCCATATGAACTATGGTTTGGCAAGAGGCCAAAGTTGTCGTTTCTTAAAGTTTGGGGATGTGATGCTTATGTCAAAAAGCTTCAGCCTGAAAAGCTGGAACCCAAAGCGGAGAAATGCGTCTTCATAGGATACCCGAAAGAGACAGTCGGGTATACCTTCTATCTCAGATCCAAAGGCAAAGTGTTTGTCGCTAAAAACGGAACATTTCTTGAGAAAGAGTTTCTCTCGAAAGAATTGAGTGGGAGGAAAATAGAGCTTGATGAGGTTATTGAACCTTTACTTCAACCAGAAAGTAGCACAGTGTAGAAAGATGTTTTTGTGGAACCTACGACGGTTGAAGAGGAAGTTAATGATGATGATCATGAAGCTTTGGATCAAGCTACTATTAAACCTCATAGGTCGACAAGGGCGCGTACTGCTCCTGAGTGGTACGGCAACCCTGTCTTGGAGGTCATGTTTTTGGACAACAATGAACCTACGAGCTATGGAGGAGTGGCGATGGGCCTGGATTTCGAGAAATGGTTAGAGGCGATGAAATCCGAGATGGGATCCATGTATGAAAACAATGTTGGGGAATGTTGCATGGGAAACAAAAATTATCCTACGCACATGCAAGATCTACCCATGGTGATGAGCATCTATGAGAGGGAGAGTGGATCTATATACCCTTGTAGATCGCTAAGCGGGAAGCATTAAGAAACGCGGTTGGTGTAGTCGAACATCTTCGCGATGCAAATCGCTGAGCGTCCTGTGACCATCCAATCACGATCCGTCCCGCGAACTCATCATGATCCGTCCCACGATCTCATCACGATCCATCCCGGGATCTCATCACGATCCGTCCCGTGAACTCCTCATGATCCGTCCCATTAACTCATCACGATCCGTCCCGCGAACTCATCACGAACCGTCTCGCAATCTTGATCACGGTCCTTCCGATCTAGCGCCGAACGAACAAAACCTCCGCGTTTAGCACACATGCAGCTTGATGACGATCTCCACCGTCTTGATCCAGCAAGAGGAAGTGGAGAGGAAGAAGAGTTCACCGGCAGCATGACGGCGCTCCGGCGATGGTGGTGCAGCAATTCCGACAGGGCTTCGCCTAAGCACTGCGGAAATCCGATCTAGAGGAGCACCGGTGGAACGGGTAGCACATGGTCGTAAAATCAGGTGCAAAACACCCAATCCCACCAGTATATATAGGAGGGAGGGAGGAGGAGGGCTGGCGCAAGGTCCAAGGCCCCATAGGGTCGACCGAACCACTAGGATTGGAGGACTCTCCTCCAATCCTAGTAGGACTAGGATTCGTCCCTTTTTTTTTCCTTTTTCCACCTTTTCCTATTGGGTTTTCTTCTCCAGCCACATGGGCCTTGTGTGGGAGTTTCCACCAGCCCACTAAGGGTTGATATTCACTCTCCCACAGCCCATGAAGCCTCTTGTGTCGAAATACCTCTCCCGATGGTCCCCCGGTACACTACTGGCACTCCCGGTACACTATCGATGAGCCCGAAACTTTTTCGACGACCAAAATAGGACTCCCTATATATGAATCTTTACCTCCGGACCATTCCGGAGCTCCTCGTGACGTCCAGGATCTCATTCGGCACTCCGAACAACCTTCGGTCACCACCATACATAACTCTATACTACCAGAACGTCAGCAAACCTTAAGTGTGCAGACCCTGCGAGTCGAGAACTATGTAGACATGACCGAGACACCTCTACGGTCAATAACCAATAGCGGGACCTAGATGCCCATATTGGTTCCTACATATTCTACGAAGATCTTTATCGTTCGAACCTCTATGTCAAGGATTCAGTTAATCCCGTATGATGTTCCCTTTGTTCTTCGGTATGTTAGTTGCCCGAGATTTGATCGTCGGTATCTCCATACCTAGTTGAACCTCGTTACCGGCAAGTCTCTTTACTCGTTCCATAATACAAGATCCCATGACTAACACTTAGTCATATTGCTTGCAAGGCTTGTTGTGATGTTGTATTACCGAGTGGGCCCTGAGATACCTCTCCGTCACACGGAGTAACAAATCCCAATCTTGATCCATGCCAACTCAACAGACACCCTTAGAGATACCTGTATAGTACCTTTATAGTCACCCAGTTATGTTGTGACGTTTGATACACACAAGGCACTCCTCCGGTGTCAGTGAGTTGCATGATCTCATGGTCATAGGAACATATACTTGACATGCAGAAAACAATAGCAATAAACTGACACGATCATATGCTATGTTTGTAGTTTGGGTCTTGTCCATCACACCATTCTTCTAATGATGTGATCCCTTTATCAAATGACATCTCATGTCCATGTCTAGGAAACCTTAACCATCTTTGATCAACGAGCTAGTGTATTAGAGGCATACTAGGGACATGGTTTTGTCTATGTATCCACACATGCATCTAAGTCTCCGATCAATACAATTATAGCATGGATAATAAACGATTATCATGAACAAGGAAATATGATAATAACTAATTTATTATTGACTCTAGGGCATATTTCCAACAGTCTCCCACTTGCACTAGAGTCAATAATCTAGTTCACATCACCATGTGATATGCATTGTTATGAATCTAACACCCAATGAGTTATGGGGCTCGATCATGCTTTGCATGTGAGAGAGGTCTTATAGTCAATGGGTCTATGACATTCAGATCCATATGTACTTTGCAAATCTCTATGTCAAACTGTAAACACCACTACCACGCTCCACTTGGTACTATTCCAAATGGCTGCTCCACTATATGTATCCAGATTGCTACTACGGGTCATCCAGATTGGTGTTAAAGCTTGCATCGACGTAACTCTTTACGATGAACTCTTTATCACCTCCATAATCGAGAAACATTTCCTTAGTCTTTTTAGTTACTAAGGATAATCTTGACCGCTGTCTAGTGATCCACTCCTGGATCACTCTTGTACCCTTGACGGACTCATGGCAAGGCACACACAGGTGCGGTACACAGCATGGCATACTATACAGAGCCTATGGCTAAGGCATAGGGGACGACATTCGTCCTTTCTCTTTCTTCTGCCGTTGTTGAGTTTTGAGTCTCACTCAACTTCACACCTTACAAAGCAGGCGAGAACACTTCTCTCAGACTAATCCATTTTGAACTCTTTCAAAATCTTGTCAAGGTATGTACTCATTGAAAGTCTTATCAAACATCTTGATCTATCTTTATAGATGTTTATGCTCAACAATTAGGTAGCTTTATCCAGGTCTTCCTTTGAAAAACTCTTTTCAAACAACCATTTATGCTTTCCAGAAATTCTACATCATTTCCGATCAACAATATGTCAACCACATATGCTCACCAGAAACTCTATAGTGCTCCCACTCACTTTATTGCAAATACAAGTTTCTCATAAACTTTGTATAGACTCAAAAACTTTGATCACCTCGTTAAAGTGTATATTCCAACTCCGAGATGCTTGCTTCAGTTCATAGAATAATTACTGAAGCTTGCACATCTTTTAGCATCCTTAGGACTGACAAAACCTTCTGGTTGTATCACATACAACCTTTCCTCAAGTAAACTGTTAAGGAAACGATGTTTTGACATCCATCTGCCAGATTTCATAATTGAAAGTGCAGCAACTGCTAACATAGTTTCAACAGACTTTAGCCTCGCTACGAGTGAGAAAGTCTCATCGTAGTCAACTCCTTGAACTTGTCATAAACTTCTTTGCAACAAGTCGAGATTTACAAATGGTGACATTTACCATCAGCGTCTGTCTTCATTTTAAAGATCCATTTGTACTTAACGAGCTGCCGTCCAACAAGCAAGTCCACCAAAGTCTATACTTGGTTTTCATACATGGATCCTTTCTCGAATTTCATGGCCTCTAACCATTTGTTTGTTTTCGGGCCCATCATCGCTTCTTCATAGTTCGTAGGTTCATCGTTGTCCAACAACATGACCTCCAAGACAGGGTTGTCGTACCGCTCAGGAGCAGTACACGTCCTTGTCAACCTACGAAGTTCGATAGTAACTTTATCCGAAGCTTCATGATCATCATCATTAACTTCCTCTTCAACTAACGTAGGCTTCACAGAAACAACTTCCTGCACTGCGCTACTCTCTGGTTGAAACATAGGTTCAATAACCTCATCAAGTTCTATCTTCCTCCCACTCAATTCTTTCAAGAGAAACTTTTCCTTGAGAAAGGACCTAGTTTTAGCAACAAACATTTTATGCTTGGATCTGAGATAGAAGGTTCACCCAACTGTTCTTAGGGTATTCTATGAAGATGCATTTATCCGCTTTGGGTTCGAGCTCATTAGGTGAAAACATTTTCCACACAAGCATCGCAGCCCCAAACATTAAGAAATGACAGCTTAGGTTTCTATGAAAACATAATTCACACGGTGTCATCTCAACGGATTTAGATGGTGCCCTATTTAAAGTGAATGTAGTTGTCTCTAATGCATAACCCCAAAATTACAGTAACAAAACGATAAGAGACATCATAGCATGCACCATATCCAATAGAGCACGACTATGACGTTCGGACACACCATCACACTATGGTGTTCTAGGTGGCGTGAGTTGTGAAACAAATTTTACATTGTCTAAAGTTGTATGCCAAACTCGGAACTCAGATATTCATCTCAACGATCATATCGTAGACATTTTTATCTTCTTGTCACGATGATCTTAAACTTCACTCTGAATTTGCTTGAACCTTTCAAACGATTCAGACTTGTGTTTCATTAAGCAAATATACACTATATCTACTCAAATCATCAGTGAAGGTAAGAAAATAACGATATCCTCCGCATGCTACAAGACTCATTGGATTGCATACATCAACATGTATCATTTCCAATAAATCACTTGCTCGCTCCATCAAACCAGAAAACGGGATCCTTAGTCATCTTGCCCAAGAGGCATGGTTCGCATGTCTCAACCGATTCAAAATCGAATGAGTCCAAAGATCCATCAACATGGAGTTTCTTCATGCGCTTTATACCAATATGACATTTAGCGGCAGTGCCACAAGTATGTGGTACCATCATTATTAATTTTGTATCTTTTGGCATCAATGTTATGAACATGAGTATTACTACGATCAAGATTGAACAAACCATTCTCACTGGGTGCATGACCATTGAAGGTATTATTCATGTAAACAGAATAACCATTATTCTTTAACTTAAATGAATAACCGCGTTGCAATAAACACGATCCAATCACATTCATGCTCAACGCAAAACACCAAATAACATTTATTTAGGTTTGTCACTAATCCCGAAGGTAGATAGAGCGTGCGATGTTGATCACATCAACCTTGGAAATATTTCCAACACACATCGTCACCTCACACCTAGCTAGTATCCGTTTATTCCGTAGCTTTTACTTCGAGGTACTAACATTTAGCAACCGAACCGGTATCCAATACCCAGGTGCTACTAGGAGTACTAGCAAGGTACACATCAATAACACGTATATCAAATATACTTCTGTCGACTTTGCCAGCCTTCTTATCTACCAAGTATCTAGGGTTGTTCCGCTTCAGCGACCGTTCTCCTCATAATCGAAGCAGTTAGTCTCGGGTTTGGGTTAGACTTTGGGTTGCTTCACTGGAGCTGCAACTGACTTGCTATCCATGAAGTTTCCCTCCTTGCTCTTGCCCTTCTCGAAACTAGTGGTTTTGACTAACCATCAACACTTGACGCTCCTTCTCGATTTCTACCTTTGCGGTGTCAAACATCGCGAATAGCTCAGGGATCATTATTTCTATCCCTGGCATTTTATCGTTCATCACCAAGTTCTAGTAGCTTAGTGACAGTGACTTGGAGCACTATATCAATCACTATCCTATCTGGAAGATCAACTCCCACTCGATTCAAGCGATTGTAGCACCCAGACAATTTGAGCACATGCTCAACGATTGAGCTATTCTCATTCATCTTGCAGGCAAAGAATCTTGTTGGAGATCTCATATCTCGCAACACGGGCATGAGCCCGAGATCCTAATTTCAGCTCTTAGAACATCTCATATGTTCCGCGACGTTCAAAACGTCTCGGAGCCTCAATTCTAAGCCGTAATGCATGACGCACTAAACTATCAAGTAGTCATCAGAACGTGCCTGTCAGATGTTCACAACATCTACAGACGACGCTAAAGGGGTTGGCGCACCGAGTGGTGCATTAAGGACATAAGCCTTTTGTGCAGCAATGAGGACAATCCTCAGATCATGGACCCAGTCCGCAATATTGCTACCATCATCTTTCAACTCTATTTCTCTAGGAACATATAAAAATTCAAGGGAGCTACAACGTGAGCTAGTAATCTACAACATATTTGCAAAGGCACTACTGACTATGTTCATGATAATGAGTTCAATTAATCATATTACTGAAGAACTCCCACTCAAATTGACATCCCTCCGGCCATTCGAGTGAAATATGATCCAAATTCACCAACTCAAGTCCGATCATCACGTGAGTTGAGGTGGTTTCAATGGTGAACATCATCATGTTGATCATATCTACTATATGACTCATGTTCGACCTTTCGGTCTCTTGTGTTCCGAGGCCATGTCTGTACATGCTAGGCTCGTCAAGTTTAACCCGAGTGTTCTGCATGTTCAACACTGGCTTGCACCCGTTGTATTTGAACGTAGAGTCCATCACACCCGATCATCACGTGGTGTCTCAACATGACGAACTTTCGCAACGGTGCACACTCGGGGAGAACACAATTTATCTTGAAATTAAGTGAGGGATCACCTTATAATGCTACCGTCATCCTAAGCAAAACAAGGTGCATAAAAGGATTAACATAACATGCAAATCATAAGTGACATGATATGGCCATGAACTTGTGCTTTTGATCTCCATCTAGAAAGCACCGGCATGATCTCCATCGTCACTGGCACGACACCATGATCTCCATCATCTTGATCTCCATCAACGTGTCGCCATCGGGGTTGTCGCGCCCAACATGCTTCTACTACTATTGCTACCGTAGTGATAAAGTAAAGCATTACATAGCGCTTAATGATTGACATGCAGGTCATACAATAATTAAAGACAACCCTATGGCTCCTGCCGGTTGCCGTACTCATCGACATGCAAGTCGTAATAATCTATACATCACATGATCATCTCATACATCACATAAATCACATCATGTAATTGGCCATATCATATCACAACATACCCTGCAAAAACAAGTTAGACGTCCTCTAATTGTTGTTGCATGTTTTACGTGGCTGCTACGGGTTTCTAGCAAGAACAATTCTCACCTACGCAAAAACCACAATGGTGATACACTAGTTGCTTTTCAACCTTCTCAAGGACCGCCTTTGTCGAATCCGATCCAACTAAAGTGAGAGAAACTGGCACCCGCAAGCCATCTATGCAACAAGTGGCGGTCGAGGGAACCGGTCTCTCGTAAGCGTACGACTAATGTTGGTCCGGGCCACTTCATCTCACAATACCACTGAACCAAAATCTGACCAAGGGAGGAAGCAATCTAAGCATCAACGCCCACAAACCTTTTGTGTTCTACTCGAGATCTCATCTACACATAGACCTAGCTCTGATACCACTGTTGGGGAACATTGCATGGGAAACAAAAAATTTCCTACGCACTTGCAAGATCTATCCATGGTGATGAGCATCTACGAGAGGGAGAGTGGATCTACATACCCTTGTAGATCGCTAAACGGGAAGCGTTAAGAAACGCGGTTGGTGTAGTCGAACATCTTCGCGATCCAAATCTTCGAGCGTCCCGCGATCACATCACGATCTATCCCGCGATCCAATCATGATCCGTCCCGCGAACTCATCACGATCTGTCCCGCGATCTCATCACGATCCGTCCCATGAACTCATCACGATCCGTCCCGCGAACTCATCACGAACCGTCTCGCGATCTTGATCACGGTCCTTCCGATCTAGCGCCGAACGGACGTCACCTCCACGTTCAGCACACGTGCAGCTTGATGACGATCTCCACCGTATTGATCAAGCAAGAGGAAGTGGATAGGAAGAAGAGTTCACCATCAGCGTGATGGCGCTCCGACGATGGTGGTGGAGCAATTCCGGCAGGGCTTCGCCTAAGCACTGCGGAAATCCGATCTAGAGGAGCACCGATGGAACGGGTAGCACGTGGCCGTAAAATCAGGTGCAAAACACCCAATGCCACCAGTATATATAGGAGGGAGGGAGGAGGAGGGCTGGCACAAGGGCCAAGACCCCATAGGGTCGGCGAAATCCACTAGGATTGGAGGACTCTCCTCCAATCCTAGTAGGACTAGGATTCGTCCCTTTTTTTCCTTTTTCCACCTTTTCCTATTGGGTTTTCTTCTCCAGCCACATGGGCCTTGTGTGGGAGTTTCCACCAGCCCACTAAGGGCTGATTCACTCTCCCACAGCCCATGAAGCCTCTTGTGTCGAAATACCTCTCCCGATGGTCCCCCGGTATACTACCGGCACTCCCGGTACACTACCGATGAGCCCGAAACTTCTTCGGTGACCAAAATAGGACTTCCTATTTATGAATCTTTACCTCCGGAACATTTCGAAGCTCCTCGTGACGTACGGGATATCATTTGGGACTCCGAACAACCTTCGGTCACCACCATACATAACTCTATATACTATCGAAACGTCACCAAACCTTAAGTGTGCAGACCCTGCGGGTTCGAGAACTATGTAGACATGACCGAGACACCTCTACGGTCAATAACCAATAGCGGGACCTGGATGCCCATATTGGTTCCTACATATTCTACGAAGATCTTTATCGGTCGAACCTCTATGTCAAGGATTCAGTTAATCCCGTATGATGTTCCCTTTGTTCTTCGGTATGTTACTTGCCCGAGATTCGATCGTCGGTATCTCCATACCTAGTTCAACCTCGTTACCGGCAAGTCTCTTTACTCGTGTCGTAATAGAAGATCCCGTGACTAACACTTAGTCACATTGCTTGCAAGGCTTGTTGTGATGTTGTATTACTGAGTGGGCCCTGAGATACCTCTCCGTCACACGGAGTAACAAATCCCAGTCTTGATCCATGCCAACTCAACAGACACCCTCCGAGATACCTGTAGAGTACCTTTATAGTCACCCAGTTACGTTGCGACGTTTGATACACACAAGGCACTCCTCCGGTGTCAGTGAGTTACATGATCTCATGGTCATAGGAACATATACTTGACATGCAGAAAACAGTAGCAATAAACTGACACGATCATATGCTACATTTGTAGTTTGGGTCTTGTCCATCACACCATTATTCTAATGATGTGATCCCGTTATCAAATGACATCTCATGTCCATGGCTAGGAAACCTTAACCATCTTTGATCAACGAGCTAGTCTATTAGAGGCATACTAGGGACATGATTTTGTCTATGTATCCACACATGCATCTAAGTCTCCGATCAATACAATTATAGCATGGATAATAAACGATTATCATGAACAAGGAAATATTATAATAACTAATTTATTATTGCCTCTAGGGCATATTTCCAACAAACAAAGTATGGACTTTGGAAGTATTACCTGAAGGGCGAAAGGCCATTCAGAACAAATGGATCTTTAAGAAGAAGATGGACGCGGACGGTAATGTCACCATCTATAAAGCTCGACTTGTGGCAAAGGGTTTTTCAAAAGTTCAAGGAGTTGACTACGATGAGACCTTCTCACTCGTAGCGATGCTTAAGTCTGTTAGAATCATGTTGGCAATATCTGCTTATTTTGACTATGAAATTTGGCAGATGGATGTCAAAACAGCGTTCCTCAACGGTTTCCTTGAGGAAGAGTTGTATATGATGCAACCGGAAGGTTTTGTCGATCCAGAGAATGCTGACAAAGTTTGCAAACTCCAGCGATCCATTTATGGGCTGGTGCAAGCATCTCGGAGTTGGAATAAGCGCTTTGATGAGGTGATCAAAGCGTTTGAGTTTATACAAGTTTATGGAGAAGCTTGTATTTACAAGAAAGTGAGTGGGAGCTCTATAGCGTTTCTAATATTATATGTGGATGACATATTGCTGATTGGAAACAATATAGAAATGCTGGAAAGCGTGAAGGAATATTTGAACAAGAGTTTTTCAATGAAGGACCTAGGAGAAACTGCTTTCATATTAGGCATTAAGATCTATAGAGATAGATCGAGATGCTTAATAGCACTTTGACAGAGCACATACCTTGATAAAGTTTGAAGAAGTTCAAAATGGATCAGTCCAAGAAGGGGTTCTTGCCTGTGTTACAAGGTGTGAAGTTGAGTAAGACTCAATGCCTAGTGACTGCAGAAGATAGAGAAAAGATGAGTGTCATCCCCTATGCTTCAGCCATAGGCTCTATCATGTATGCAATGCTGTGCACAAGACCTGATGTCACCCTTGCCATAAGTATGGCCGGAAGGTTTCAAAGTGATCCTGGAATGGAGCACTGGGTAGCGGTTAAGAATATCCTTAAATACCTGAAAAGGACTAAGGAGATGTTTCTCGTTTATGGAGGTGATGAAGAGCTCGTCGTAAAGGGTTACATTGGTGCAAGCTTTGACACTGATCCAGATGACTCTAAGTCGCAAACCGGATACGTATTTATTCTTAACGGGGGAGAGGTAAGCTGGTGTAGTTCCAAGAAAAGCGTGGTAGCCGATTCTACATGCGAAGCGGAGTACATCACAGCCTTGGAGGCAGCGAAGGAAGGTGTCTGGATGAAGCAGTTCATGAAAGATCTTGGAGTAGTGCCCAGTGCACTGAATCCAATGAACCAGTTCTATGACAACACTGGTGCCATTGCTCTGGCCAAGGAACCAAGGTTTCACAAGAGGACCAGACACATAAAGCGACACTTCAACTCCATCCACGATTACATCGAGGAGAAGGACATAAATATTTGCAAAGTGCACACAGATCTGAATGTTGCAGACCCATTGACTATACCTCTTCCAAGGTCTAAACATGATCAACACCAGAACTGCATGGGTGTTCGATTCATTACAATGTAAATCACATAGTGATGTGAACTAGATTATTGACTCTAGTGCAAGTGGGAGACTGTTGGAAATATGCCCTAGAGGCAATAAATAAAGTGTTTATTATTATATTTCCTTGTTCATGATAATCGTTTATTGTCCATGCTATAATTGTATTGATTGGAAACACATTACATGTGTGGGTAAATAGACAACACTTTGTCCCTAGTATGCCTCTAGTGAACTAGCTCGTTGATCAAAGATGGTAAAGGTTTCCTAGCCATTGACATGTGATGTCATTTGATAATGGGATCACATCATTAGGAGAATGATGTGATGGACAAGACCCAAACTACAAACGTAGCATATGATCGTGTCAGTTTATTGCTACTGTTTTCTGCAGGTCAAGTATATGTTCCTATGACCATGAGATCATGTAACTCACGGACACCGGAAGAGTGCCTTGTGTGTATCAAACGTCACAACGTAACTAGGTGACTATAAAGGTGCTCTACAGGTATCTCCGAGGGTGTCTGTTGAGTTGGCATGGATCAAGACTGGGATTTGTTACTCCGTGTGACGAAGAGGTATCTCAGGGCCCACTCGGTAATACAACGTCACAATAAGCCTTGCAAGCAATGTGACTAAGTGTTAGTCACGGTATCTTGTATTACGGAATGAGTAAAGAGATTGCCGGTAACGAGGTTGAACTTGGTATGGAGATACCGACGATCGAATCTCGGGCAAGTAACATACCGAAGAACAAAGGGAACATCATACGGGATTAACTGAATCCTTGACACAGATGTTCGACCGATAAAGATCTTCATAGAATATGTAGGAACCAATATGGGCATCCAGGTCCCGCTGTTGATTATTAACCATAGAGGTGTCTCGGTCATGTCTACATAGTTTTCGAACCCGCAGGGGCTGGACACTTAAGGTTTGGTGACGTTTCGGTAGTATAGAGTTATGCATGGTGGTGACCGAAGGTTGTTCGGAGTCCCGGATGAGATCTCGAATGTCACGAGGAGCTCTGGAATGGTCCGGAGGTAAAGATTGATATACAGGAAGTCCTATTTTGGTCGCCGGAAAAGTTTCGGGCTCATCGGTAGTGTACCGAGAGTGCCGGTAGTGTACCGGGAGACCATCGGGAGGGGTATTTCGACCCAAGAGGCTACATGGGCTTTGGGAGAGTGAATACCAGCCCTTAGTGGGCTGGTGGAAGTCCCACATAAGGCCCATGTGGCTGGGAAGAAAAGCCCAAAGAGAAAAGGTGGAAAAGGCAAAAAGACCAAAATAAGGTGGAGTCCTAGTCCTACTAGGATTGGAGGAGGAATCCTCCTCTCCTCCTTGGTTCGGCCGAAGCCTAGCTGGCTTGGACCTTGGGCCAAGCCTCCTTCTCTCTTCCTCTTATATATACTAGAGGTTTTAGGGTTTTGGGCACTTGATTTTCAGCCACGTGCTACCCGTTCCTCTAGTGCATAGTTCTCCTCTAGATCGGTTTTCTATAGTGCTTAGGCGAAGCCCTGCCGGAATTGCTCCACCACCATCGCCGCGGCTCCGTCATGTTGCCGGAGAACTCGTCTACCTCTTCACTCCCTTTTGCTGGATCAAGAAGGCGGAGACCGTCATCAAGCTGTACGTGTGCTGAACGCGGAGGTGCCGTCCGTTCGGTGATTGATAGGGACGGATCGTGATTGGATCGCGGGACGCTCGGCGATTTGGATCGCAAAGACGTTCGACTACACCAACCGCGTTTCTTAATGCTTCCTGCTTAGCGATCTACAAGGGTATGTAGATCCACTCTCCCTCTCGTAGATGCTCATCACCATGGATAGATCTTGCGTGTGTGTAGGAAATTTTTTGTTTCCCATGCAACGTTCCCCAACATCAGGTAGCGCTCGCCTTTAGCCATGAATAGGGGCGAGGGCGGCCATCGTCCTCTGCTTCGAGAAGGATCTCTCGTCGGGATCATGCCGTCGCTTCAGCCATGGAGGCAAAGGGTGGTTCGAGCTCGCGCGGTGGGAGAGGCGTGAGGGGTTGCGGCCGCGGTGGAGGCATGGGTTGGGGGAGGCAGAGCGCTGCTCCACCCCTTCCTCCGATGTTAGGACTCTCCCTTGAGGAGTCCCATGCTGAGGGGACGGCGCTGAATTTCATCCTTGAGCTGGCCAGTCCCCTCTGGAGTGATCTGTGCCTCCCTCGCCTCTTCACCAGGGCAATGGAGGCCAACGGGCCACCCGTCCTGTGGTTACGGGTGGCTGGTTGTTGTAACGGCGTGACACGGGTGAACGTCGAGTACCCAGTGAATCACGTCATGTTTCTCAAGCGCGGCTAGAAGACCTTCGCCCGCGCCCACAACCTCCAGGTGGGGCATGTCCTTCGCTTTAAAATGACTAAGGCCAATACGCTCTCCATCAAGATTTATGGGCGCTCCGGCGTCCGTCTCAGCTGCTGTGAAGAGAGCTCGAGTAGCGTCGAAAGCCTATCCTCTAGCAAGAGTGATGTGGAGAACATCGACAAAGACAACGACGATGAGCCCGATCTTCTAGCGGTCAAGTCGGAGCCTGATGACTCGAGTTCGGACAGACCGCCGGCCACACCATCACCGCCAGCCTCATGCCTCTCGCCCTCCCGATAGGATGACCTTGCCGGGGCCTTAGTTCCGGGAGCTGCCTCATCTTCCAGCTGGATCTTCCGACAGGCCCATGGACTTCATACAGAAGTCGAAATCGCCCAAGGAAAATAACTTCACGACAAGAATTCACTTGGGGTTTTGCAACTTATCGTTTTGTTGCCATGCTCCCTTCTGCAAGTTCTCTCTCCTTTTTCTGGAACATTGCTCATAGGTATCCATACCACCATTCCCCCCCAGCAAAGTTGCACGTGATGTGACCTTCTATCCTTTGAGAAAAAGAAAGAAGGGAAAATATGGATATGGAACTTTGGTGGTTCGTTAGCCCTTGCAAGGGAGCAAGTGTAATGCAATATCTCAAACAAATACGCACACAAGTAAACATGAAAATCGATCAAGATTTCAGAACACTTATCTTTATTGAACTACGCACAAGATCTGAGCCTGGCTTTGTACCAAGGATTACATGCTTCAGTGGCAAGACTTGTACAAAAGGTGGTTGCCGAGGGGCTCGGCAATCGTGCCTTATGGGTAGAACTTGCGAAGATGTTTGATATTCTAGAAGTTGCTTACTGGGATGCCATCTTCGGTCTCCAGGCGGACTGCGCCAGGCCTAGTGACTTGCACTACCCGATAAGGGCCTTCCCACTTTGGCATCAACTTGTTGGAATTCTTGGCAAACTGAACTCGCCAAAGAACAAGGTCGCCTTCCTCAAGACTTCTGGCATTAACTTTGGGGCTATGGTAGCGGCGCAAAGCTTGCTGGTAGCATACAACTCTCACAGCAGCCTGAAGACGACCTTCCTCGAGGAGCGTCGCGTCATCTTGCCGCAACTGCTCTTGCTCGAGCTCACCAAAGCGAGCACTCGAGGTGACCCGTATATGAGTTCCATGGGGAGAACTGCCTCCGCCCCATAGACGAGGGAGAAGGGTGTCCGGCTGGTATCTCGATTTGGTGTCGTTCTGATTGACCAAAGAACCATCGACAGCTCATCAATCCAGTGCCTTCCGCACTTGTGCAACCTGTCGAAAGTTCTCGTCTTGAGGCCTCGTAACACTTCAGCGTTAGACCTTTCCACTTGGCCGTTGCTCCTTGGGTGGGTAACGGAAGCAACACAGATTCTGCTGCCAAGGTCTTGGACATACTGCATGAAGGTGCGGCTCGTGAACTGTGTGCCGTTGTCAGTGATGATCCTGTTGGGAACACCAAAGCGGCAAACTAGTCCTTTGAAGAACTTGATGGCTGACTATGCTGTCACCTTCCTCACTGCTTCCACTTCTGGCCACTTTGTGAACTTGTCGATTGCGATGTACAAGTACTCAAAGCCCCTGGCAACGCAAGGAAAGGGGCCCAAGATGTCAAGCCCCCAGACCGAAAATGGCCAGGAGAGAGGGATCATTTGAAGGGCTTGAGCTGGTTGATGTAATCTCTTTTGAATGAAACTGGCATGCTTTACACTTGGTTACTAATGCCGTTGCATCCTGGAGGGCAATGGGCCAAAAGAAACCTTGCCGGAATGCCTTTTCGGCAAGTGCTCTTGATCCTATGTGGGAGCTACATATGCCTCCATGTATCTCTGCCAATAGCTCCCGTCCATCTTCCCGGGAAATGCATTTGAGTTTCCCACCATTCGGCCTCTTTCTGTACAGGACGTTGTCCACAAACTGGTACATACTAGACTGGCGGGCTACTTTGTCTGTTTCTTCTTGTTCTTCGGGAAGTTCTCCTGTCTGAAGGAAACAGACGATGTGCTGTGCCCATGCCGGAGCCTAGGCTCGACAACAAGGACTAAAGGCATATACTCTGTCAGGGTAGCATTTGTCTCAATGTCAAGGGCCTGAGGGCCCACCAGAGGCTGCTGCTCGCCGGCAAGCCTGTCGGGAATGCATGCTTCCATGATAAGAGCCAGGGCCCTGCCGGAGCACAACACTCATCGACAAGCCTATTGTTGTTCCTGGCAACCTCTTCACCTGCGGCTTTTGAGAGATCTACCGGGAAATACTTGCCGGGACTTAAGTTCTCTTCTCTTTCCCAGTTGATGGTGTCACATAGGGTTGAGTTAGTCGGATCACAAAAGTTCCTAGTTCCACAGGCAACTTAAGGGCAGCGCACTTTGACAGGCCACCGACAATGTTGTTCTCTGCACGTGGAACATGCTCCATTTGTAGGCCGTCAAAATGTTCTTCCAACTTCCTCACTTCATCTACATAAGCTTCCATCAATGGGTTTTGGTAATCTTTGTTCACTTGCGTGACGACAAGTTGAGAATCACCCCTGACAATAAGTTTCTTGATCCCAAGGTCTGTCGCAATCCTGAGACCGGCAAGCAGTCCTTCATACTCAGCAGTGTTGTTTGTTGTCCCGGGAAAGTGCATCTGGACCACGTATCTGAGGTGCTCTCCAGTGGGTGCGACAAGAAGCACTCCGGCACCGGTGCCTTGCAGCGAAAAAGCCCCATCAAAATACATGATCCATTCTTGGTCGGTTTCCTTACCGGGGAGAGTTGACTCTGGAACTTCTTCATCAGGTGTTGGGGTCCACTCTGCAATGAACTCCACCAAGGCCCTGCTGTGAATGGTCGAAGTGCTTTCAAACTTGAGACCAAACCTTGATAGTTCCAAAGCCCACTCCACAATCCTATCGTTAGCTTTTGGGTTCTACAAGACCCGCTGTAGCAAAAAGCGAGTGACAACGGTGATCTCATGAACTTGGAAGTAATGGCACAACTTCCTCAGGGCCATAAGAAGGTCGAAGAGCAACTTTTGCACGCCAGAATATCTTGACCTAGCCCCCTGCAACAAGGAGCTGACAAAATAGACTGGTCGCTACACCACCTTCTTCTTCTGGATTGTCTCCTTTAACTGCGCAGATCCTTCTTTGCCGGCACCAGACCCTGCCAGGGAATGTCCTAGCTCGTCGCTTGGCAGCCTGCCATTGCCGCTGCTTCCTCATCAACTACTCTTTCAGCTACTAGGACAACACTCACAACTTGATTTTTTGCCGCCAGATATAGCAGCAACGGCTCTTGTCGTTTTGGCACGACTAGGACTGGCGGAGAGGAGAGGTACTTCTTCAAATCCTATAGCGCTGCCTCCGCTTCTGGAGTCCATTTCATTGGACCTGCCTTCTTGAAGATTTTGAAAAAGGGCAAGGCGCACTCAACATATTTTGAAATGAACCTACTCAGAGCAGCAACACAGCCGGCAAGATGGCGCACATCTTTGACTCGTCTTGGCGCTTCAATTTGCTCGATCGCTTTGATCTTGTCAGGATTTGCTTCGATTCCTCGTTGAGGTACAAAGAACCCAAGAAGCTTGCCGGATGATACGCCGAACACACACTTCTCAGGGTTGAGCTTCATGTTGATCTTGCGCAGGTTGGCAAATGTTTCTTCTAGGTTTGATATGAGCATAGTTTTGTCCTTGGTTTTGACCACTATGTCATCCATATAAGCCTTCATATTTCTATGTAGCTGGGGCTCAAAACCAATCTGGACCGCTCTTGCAAATGTAGAACCAACACTTTTCAACCCGAAAGACATACGCAAAAAGCAATACATACCACATGGGGTGATAAATGCGGCCTTCTCCTTGTCTTCCTTGGCCATGAAAATCTGATGATAACCGGAATAGGCGTCAAGGAAAGACAACAAGTCGCAACCGGTAGTGGAGTCCACGATCTGGTCAATGCGCGGCAAGGGAAAAGGATCTTTAGGGGTAGGCTTTGTTGATGTCTGTGAAGTCAATGCACATCCTCCATTTTCCATTCGCCTTGTGCACTACGACTGGATTGGCCAACCATGTTGGATGGAGTACTCCTCTGATCAAGTCAGCTGCTTCTAGTTTCTTGATCTCTTCGGCAATAAACTATTGCCGCTCCAAAGCTTGCTTTCGGACCTTCTGCTTGACGGGCCACGCGTGTGGGCAGACGACAAGGTGGTGATAATTCACCTCCTTGGGAACACCGGGGATATCAGATGGTTGCCATGAAACACATCCACATTCACCCGCAGGAAGGTGACGAGCATGCTTTCCTATTTATCATCAAGGGTGGAACTTATGGTGAAAGTTCCCCTCATGCCATCCTCCTTGGCGGGCACCTTCTTGGTCTCCGGCGGAGCATCCTTGGACTTCTTGCTCTTGCCAGTGGATCTCTTTGGCACATTGTCAACGAGAGCGCAGCACTCCAAGGAGTTGCGCTTGCTGGAATGTGCGCCAAAGGCCTTGTCGGTCTTCTTCCTCCTAGGGGCTTCAGCAGCAGGAGCAAGTGCCTTGGCGGCAGGTGTTGCGACTGCACCCTGGTAGAGCTAGTCAGCGCAGATAAGTGCGCTTTTCTTGTCGGAGTTGAGTGTGATGACGCTCATTGGCCCAGGCATCTTCAACATGTTGTAAGCGAAGTGGGTGTCCGCCATGAACTTGGCCAGTGCTGGGCAACCAAGGATGCCGTTGTACGGCAACAAGATCTTGGCTACGTCAAAAACGATCTTCTCCGTTCTGAAATTGATATCACTCCCAGACGTCGCTGGCAGCGTGACCTTGCCCTTCGGCTGAGTTCTTCCCGAACTGACCCCTTGGAAAGCACCCGTCGGCTCGAGATGCTCATCAGGAATTTGCAACCTCTGGATGACATCAGGTGAGATCAGGTTCAAGCTGGCCCACTGTCGACTAGCATCTTCTTCACCTTGAGGTTGCGGATTGTTAGAGAAACCAACAACAGCAAGCACCCGGCCGCAGTTATGTGATCAGGGTGATCCTCGGCGTCGAAGATGATAGGAGTGTCGGACCACTTCAAAGGTCTCTCGGCACCGATAGAGGGCTCCGCCACATTAACCTCACGCGTCCACTATTTAAGTTGGCGGTGGGAGGAATGAGATGAGGCACCTCCCTCTATGCACATCATCTCTGCAGCCTTCTAGAACTCGTGCTTGCTGGACTCATCGTCCTCTTCGACGTCATCATCATCTCCCTCTTGCTTGTCGCGGCCACGGGCGGTCCAGACTTTCTGTTGCTTGGGCTTGCCACGGTGACCTCCTCGGCCAACGCGCTTCTTGTCGGACCCCTCAGTACCATCCTGACCTTTCTCCTTGTCTCGCCTCTCGTATTCAGCTTTTTGCTTCTTGGCAAGCTGCTTAACTTGCTGACAGTCTTGGAGGTCATGGCCTTTGGTGCGATGGATCTTGCAATACTGCTTGCCGGAGCCTTTTGGCTTGTTGGCAGCCGCCGTGGCGTGGCAGGAGGCACACCCAGCAACATCATCGCCGGGGCCATCAACCTTGCCCTTCTTGGCAGCGCCGAGGTTGCCAGATCCCTCGACGACAAGTACGGTCTTGCCCTTGTGCTTCTTGTTCCACCGCAGGCCCTTCTTTGCTGGGTAACAATGTCTTCATCTTCAGAGTCGACCCCTGCGCCGATGTCTTCACCGAGGAGTCTCCCCCTTCTTTAGCCCGAGCACATTTGTCTGCCAAAGCATAAAGCTTGGTGACGTCACTGTCCCTGTTCATCACCAACTCTTCCCGCATCCTACGGTTGCGCACATTCTGACGGAACACGCTGATAACAGTGGCAGGATGAACGTCTGGGATGTTGTGGTGCACGCTGCTGAACCTTTGGATGTACTTGCGCAAAGTTTTGCCCTCCTTCTGAGGGATGATGTGCAGATCACTTTCCTGGCCAGGAGCTTGATGACCTCCTGTGAAGGCGCCAACAAACTCGTGGCACAGGTCTGCCCAGGAGACGATGGACCCCTCTGGCAAGTGCATCAACCACAACCTGACGTTGGGCTTAAGCACCAACAGGAAGTAGTTGGCAAGTATCTTGTTGTCGCGACCCCCGGCAGCCTGCACCACAATGGTGTAGATGCTCAGGAACTCCGATGTATGAGTCTTGCCGTCATACTTCTCCGGGATTTCTGGTTTGAACGTGTGAGAGTTGGGCCCTTGGACTTGCCGCAGCTCACGGGTAAATGCTGGACAACCCACCTCGTAAGGTAGGCTGACATGATACCCTGGCATAGGCCTATCTATAGTGGGCCCCGCATGCCTATCTGATTGGAGGCGCACTTCCCGCCGCCGCTCGATTGCAGTTCGAGCGTCTTCCTTGCCCCATTCTCGAAGAACTTGAAGCTGGTCATGGCGTGTCCGTGGGTCAGACGACGCTGTCGAGTAACCATCGTAAGCGCCGGTCCGTCGAGTCGGTGACTAGCATTATTGCTGTGGAGGAGAGCGTGCCGAAGTCGTGCCACCTTCGTCCCTCTCACCACTGGAGTGAGCCGGCTCGGTGGACCAAAACTTATCTATGAGGCTGAGGAGGCTCTGAATGGTGGCTCTTCATTCTTCGAGCTTCTCCACAGCAGGAGGTAAGTTTATGAGTAGCTGCGCCCGCACCATCGCTTCCTCCGACGTGGTCGGCAGTGAACAACGCGAGGAACGTGAGGTGCTCTGACTTCTAACTGTGTTATAAGGAGCACTGCCGCGATCCCGCGATGGCACGCCACTCCCACTAGCATGCTGGCAAGCATGCTGGTCCCACGCACCTTGGGAGTGATGCGCATGAGCTTTCTTGTGGGGACGTTGAGAACTGTGGGCGCCGTGGCGTGGCCCTTCGCGCACGTCCTGGGAAGGTCACGGTGTAGGCACCGGCGTGGGTGCCCTGGAAGATACCCTTCTGCCCTCAGAGTTTGCTGTAGCACCCGCAGGCGGTACCATTCTGTCCTGAGACCCAGGGGCACGGGGGTTCTCGCCGCCGCCTTGGGCGTCTCCGCGGCGAGCATCACCGCTTGCTTGGCCTTGATCATCGGAGCATCACGGAAGTTCTGAACCTCCACCTCCTCCTCCTCCACCCGTGTCTACGCCGTCGCCCGTCTGCACAGATACAAGGATAGCGGATGGGCCAACTGCCATCAGGCCCTTCTTCTTGGGGGGCCATGGAGATGATGAGTGTGAAGAAACTGGCGTGCTGATAACCAGAACGGGTTCGCACGACCTGGAACCCCCTACCTGGCACGCCAAAGATGTCGTGGGCAACGAGCACCTATAGGATTAGAGAGACCCCTTTCAGTTTGGCAGGGGTGAAGGCTCACATAAAGAGCGGGTCTGATGAACAATACGCGGGGGATTTTACCCAGGTTCGGGCCGCAAGGATGCGTAAAACCCTACTCCTGCTTGGTTGTATTGAGAGTGTTCTTAGGGTTCTTGCTACAGGGGTGCTATGAGCAGCTGCCATGCGTGTGAGCTAGAATGTCCAATGATTCGAAGGACCAAAAGTCCAAAAGTCCCCTACCGTATCACCCTAGGCCTCCTTTTATACTCTTAAGGGGATCCCAACAGTGGCGTATAGTGCGTACACGGGGTGTACAGAGCTATAGTGCTATCATACCTAACACTAACGGAGTAGGACAGGCGCATTTAATGCACCGTCAAGCATCTGTGTCCGTCTGTGGGACGGGACGGGAGCCCGTCCCATCGGCACCACTTAGCTCTCTCTAGCGCCGATGCCACGACACGCGTCCAGGCGGATTGACACGTGGCATGTGCGCTGGTGGGGCCTTGCCGGGGATTCGCCTTGCAAGGTCTTGTCGGGACTTTGTCTTTGCTTGAGTGTCTGATGGTCATCCCGGCAAGGTCTTGCCGGGGGTCTCAATTCTTTTGTGCCGGTACCTGGCAAGTCCCTGCTGGGCCTCGTTGCCAGGGTGGCTACCACTACCTGTGCATGAGCAAAGGGGCACTAGGAATCCCAAAACTCTAGTGCACCGACAAATTTGAACACTTGAGTTCAGGCACCTCTACAAATCCCTACTTCACTCTGCGAAGGGCCTATCTATTTACTTTATGCAATTTTTATTTTTCTATTTGAGTCTCCATCTTCTCTTGTAAAGCACCAACTAGGAGGGGCACTATGATCGTACTTGAGCATTAGGTGTAGCTAATATTTAAGTGAGTATTGTGAATTGATCAATCATTGAGCATGAAGGGCTAGGGATAACTTGCTTTAGCGTTGATATTTTGAAAGACATGGTTGCTTGTTGATATGCTTGAGTATTAAAGTTTTCATGTCAAAACTAGACTATTGCTTTGAACCATTTAAAAGTCCAAATGGATTACAAAGAAAAGAATATATGATGAACTTGTTAGGAAACATTCCATATCAAAAATTCCCTTCTTATCATTTACCTACTCGAGGACTGGTAGGAATTAAGCTTGGGGATGCTGATACGTGCTACTTCTTGAGCATGTGTTGGTTTCCATGAAGAGGAACGGGTGATGCAGCAAAGTAGATAAGTTTTTCCCTCAGTTGTTGAGAACCAAGGTATCAATCCAGTAGGAGATACAAGCAAGTCCCCAATAGGTGTACCTACACAAAGAATCAAACTCTTGCACGCAACGCTATAAAGGGGTTGTCAAGCCCTTTATGGTTACTTGCAAGGATGAAATATGATAGAGATAGATTGCTTGAACAGAGAGTAAAACAGAAGGTAAAAATAATGCAGCAAAGTATTTTTGGTATTTTGGTTTTAGATCTGAAAGTATAAGATGGAAAATAGACCCGAGGGCCATAGGTTTCACTAGAGGCTTCTCTCATGATAGCAAGTATTATGGTGTCACAACCCTAGTTTCTTTATGATTGCAAGTGCATTCATGCATGCATTTTTATTTTCAAATGAAGATGAAATGAGGAATGATCAAGCCTCATAATTCAAATTTTTGTCAAATAAGCATTATAATTTTTTTTGCTTCAAACAATTCTAAGAAAATGTTCCTGGTTCTCTAATAAAATATTGGATTGAGTTAAAATTGTCAACTAATATTTTGGGATCACAGAAATATTTTATATTGGGGTTTTGAATTAATTTAATCCTATTTGCATTGGATTTATATTAATTATATATAAAATATAAGTTCAATAATCTTGAAATTAATTATGTGGCATTAATAATTTATACCTAGCTCATATAATAATTTCTAGGATTTTATAAACTGGTTGGATATTTATTTTGAGCCAAAGAAAATATCAGAAATAAAAACAAAAACAGAAATAAGAAAGAAAAGGAGAAAGGCTTACCTGGCACGTAGCCCACGAGGAGGCCGAGCCCACAGGGGCATCCCTGTCTTCTACCTCTTGCCAGAAGGTAGAGGAGAAGCAGGGGACGTCGCTCGCGGCGGTGGCGCCACGCCACCTGCTTGCCTGGCCCCCCCGTCGCGCTGGCGAGCGGGATGACCCCGCCCAGGACGTGCAAATCCCCCTGCCCTCTCCATTCCTCCCCTTGCATTCTCCCTCTCCTCCCCCTAGCCATGGCCGAGCTCTGCTCGAGCTCGCCGTCGCCGGCCGCCTAGCTAGAGCCCCCCTGTCGCCCCAAAGCTCCTCCGCGATCCCCTCGTCCTCCCCGTGGAGCCAGGAGCCACCGGAAGCCCCTCCTCGCCGTTCGTCGCTATCTTCCCCACCTCGGCTGCCGGAGCTCGCCCGTCGATTCACCGCCGCTCCATCGCCCCCGAGCCCGCCGAGGCCCCCTGCAGCCTCCCTGTGAGCTTGCCGTCTCTCTGCCCCTCTCCCTGTGGTCTCCTCTGCCCTCTAGCCGTCCCCTTCGACGTGACCGTACAGGCGCCACCACGAGAGAGTTTGCCGGCGAGCCGCCCGGCAGCCCCGTGCCCTCCTACCCCCTCCGGTGGACGCGCGCGAGCACGAGCTCCTCCCAAGTGCCCTTCTCGCGCAAAATCGAGCACCCTAACGCGTCTCCGGCCATCTCCGGCGGTCCTCCGCCGCGGATTTGGTCGCCGCTGGGCCCGCTCCGGCGGGCGCCGACGTGGCCAGCCGATTAGGGCCTAATCCCCCTGATTAGCTAGCCCCAGCCGCTGACAGCGGGCCCCAGCTGCGGGTCAAACCCCGGTCAGCGCGGGGATTAGCCCGTGTCGCTCACATGTGGGTCCTGGCTGTCAGGTTTGACCTGGGCAGCCGCTGTTGACTGGCTGACGTCGTGGTGACGTTAGGCTGACGCCATAAATAATTTTTAGAATAAAATTAAATCAGAAAATTCCATCAGTTAATAAAAACTTCAAAAATTCATAGAAAATAATCTGTAAGTCAGATTAAAATAATTTATATATGAAAATTTATGTGACAAATCCAATGAATCTAATGGTGGCATTTTCATACATGATAGAGCAAGTTAAATAGCCAAACTTGGACATTTTGTTCAAAACACAATAGGCCACTTTTCATATGGAGTTCAATTTGAACCTTGCGTTCAAACCATATTCATTTAACATGTTGATAGATGCATTAGTTCAAACCAGCAACATATTGCCATGCTATTATCATGGATCATTGTGAAGCATTTGCCTTGTTTAAATTGTACCTTGTTTGATCTTGTCGATAGACTTGCGAGACGTAGTTATTGATGGCATCGAAGAACAGTTGAGTTCTTCTGATAAACAGGCAAGCAACCCCCCTTGAGCATATTCGATACAATCCCATCTCTCGCTCTTTCTCTCATTTCAATGCATTAGGACAATGCTTTTAACTGCTACTTGTGTTGCGATAGATGAACCCACTCCCTTGCATGACATGTCATTGTCACAGTAAATAGCTAAACGAAGCAACCTAGCATACCTAGTAGATGCTTGAGCCATGTTTTGCTATAACCCTGTTATGCTTGCTATGCTTAGAGTTGTGTCAGGTCTGATTCATCTGGGAGATGAACCGGAGTGAAATGAATGTGTCCTGATGATGAGAGTTAAGTGATGAACCTGTTTTGGTAAAGGTAGCGATGAGAGGCCATGTAGGAGTACATGGTGGGTTGTCTCATTGAAACCACTCATAGGAGCTGAGTTCCATGTTTGTGTTCCAAGACTAGCTACTACCGCACATTGGGCTCCGGTAACTCGAGATCTCTCGGCCTATTAACCTACCCTATTCTTAGTCCAGGAGTCGTGGTAGTTCGAAACGTTGATAGGTGTGGCACGGCCTGCGAAGTGGATGAACGACCCAATCGGGACCGGCTTGGGGCCCTGCTCGCAACGTTTGAGGCCATGTTGGAAACCTCGGTCGGACTTCCATTATGGGTTCCAACTCAAATAGGCGACTACTTTGGACGTGAGTCGTTGAAGGTTAACATCCGTGGCCGACTCCCTCGCTGGGCTTCCGCTTGAAGGTTGCCGATGTGACTTTTTACGTGCACATGGCGATAAGTGGCGGGAGCATGTGTGACGAAGTACACCCCTGCAGGGTAAATTATCTATTTGAATAGCCGCGTCCGTGGATATGTACTACTTGGATACTTGCATTGTTCATATACAACTCAAGTGGATACTCTAAAATGCACCAAACAAGTGTGAGTGCTATGGATGGCTTCTCGTAGGAAGACTAGAGAGGATCCATAGTGGTGTATTTAGATGGTGAACATGTGGACTCATGTGTGCTCTCTCGTAGGGAGAGGAGAGAGTAGTGATACGTTGGTTACTTTGTCGTTGTCTAGGTTAGCCAAAGGTCAAAGCTGGCATTCTGCAGTAAACCCCACAATCCCGTTCATTGATACATGATGCATATGTAGATAGTTCTAATGTAAGACTTGCTGAGTACCTTTGTACTCACTATTGCTTATTTACATTTTTCCAGAGTTAGATGTTGTGTTCAGTTATGTTCTCCTGACGTTGACATCGACGGGTTAGCTTAGTAACCCAGACAGAGGTCTGGCGCCTATGGTAGGGTTATTGTAGTTTTTTAGGCTCTTCTAGCCGTTTTTGTACATGTCTGTACTCAGACATGTAACTTCCGCTTGTTGTTTGTATGCTCTGAATGTTGGGTCTTGTGACCCCTTCTGTTTGTAACATTATACTATGTTGGCTCCTCGAAGCCTTCTAAATAAATGTTATGATTGTAGAGTTTTGTTGTGATGCCATGTTGTATCTACTCATATCGTGCATAGTGCGTGTATGACTGAAATGCATTGGTATGTGTGGGATTCGACACCTAGTTGTGTGCCTTTAGTAGCCTTTTTACAGGGAAATACCTCTTTGTGATTCCACCGAGCCTTGGTAGCTTGCTACTGCTCCGGACACATTGATTGACCGACATGCATCCTTCTTTGCTGCTATGTCTGTCCCGTCGGGGAAATGTCTCGCAGTGTAATGGAATCCCTGTAGCCTGCTACGACTTGTCTACGTGCAGTGATGACATTTATGTCCCACGGTGTAATGGAGTTCTTGTAGCTTGCTATGACTCGTCTACACATGCTGATGACCGACACCTACATTGCTGGGTTACGTATGCATGTCCCTGTATGGTTGTGCCACTTGGATCTATAACTAGTCATGTTGACCCGGTGCTTTGATGTGTGAATGCTAGCGACATGTTCATATCCGTGAGCCAAAAGGCGCAAACGGTCCCGGCCAAGGGAAAGTGTCAGCCATGGGTTACCGTGTGTGAGGCCGCAAAGTGGTGTGACGTGTTACATGCTGGATTCATATGTCTTAGGATCGGGGTCCCGACCGCGTTGGTATCAGAGCTGAACTGCCTGTAGGTTTATGAAGCTAAACTGGTCGATGTTGAGTCTAGAAATGCTTTAGTTATATAAGGAAATTGATTGTGGAAGGGAACGTAAGCCTCTTTTTACTCCTTTCCTCCAGTTACTCTATTCTGGGTCACTCTCCTCCTTTCTATGGGGATTAAGAACTAGTCTCCTCTACTTAACTGCTAGGATGACGAGTTACTAGACCACAGACTCAAAGAATGGTTGTTTGACAAGTTTGTCCCATCAGAGTTATGAGAAGTGATGCCTATTTTCTCTCTATGCCTTGAACCATGATGTTGAGCTGTTATGCTGGCCAAATCTTGTGCAGGTTGCCTCATATTTCATGCCCGTACAACCGTTATGCTGTCCGAGTTCACCTAGGATTCTTTATGTGTTAGTATTCTCCCTTGATTCGAAACCCTGGTTGTTTCCTTTAGGATGTTGCCAGACAATCGGAGATCTGTTGGTCATAGTCAAAACCATGGAGATGGTAGGGATGAAGAAGATCCTCCCAACCCGCCTTTGTTGATGGAGGTCATGCTAGAAGTTGAGAGGAACAAGCGTGCCACCAACCGTTTGTTGGAGCACATCGAGCAGAATACAGCGCATCGTCGCAATGAGCTAGTATCCATCAGAGACTTCATCAAGTTGCAACCGCCCACCTTCCACCACTCCATTGAGCCACTAGATGCAGATGATTGGCTCCGAAGTATCAACAACAAGCTGCATTATGCAAACGTGGCTGAAGGAGACAAGGTCACGTATGCCGCATATCACCTTGAAGGTTCTGCTAGTTTATGGTGGGAAAATTTCGAGGCCATGCGTCGTGCAGGCCAAGCTACATCATGGAAGGAATTTTGTGAGGCTTTTTGCGAGCATCACATTCCATAGGCCCTGCTAGATCGTAAGCAAGAAGAGTTTTGTGATCTGACCCAAGGCAAGCTGGTTGTGGATGCCTATAGCTGTGAATTTGAATGCCTCGCGCGCTATGCCCCAGAAAAAGTATCCACAGATGCCAAGAAGCAAGCAAGGTTTAGGAAAGGCCTGAACCCTAAGCTCCGTCATGACCTCAGTTACATGAGTTCGTTAGCTTCCAAGTTCTTGTGAACAAAGCAATCCAAGCAGAGACGAGCAGGATGACCTACGAGGAATCTCGCAAGCACAGCCGTGATGTTAGATAATCTTCAATGTCTACATCCCAGAAGCGTAGGATATGGATCCCGAATGCCGCTTTTCCTTCGAGGTATGCACCGAGGCCATCCTATGTGGCGCCTCGTCTGCCGATGCCATGTGCTCCCTAGAAGAACCTCATCAACCGAGTGCTCAACCCGGATCTACATCCCATTCATGGGGCATGCTTCAAGTGAAGTCAGCCTAGATATTATTCGAAGAATTGCCCTTTGTGAGCAAATGTTCCACCTTCTTCAACAAGTGGTGTTTTTGGTTGCAAGCCGCCAACCAAGAAGCCCAATGTCAGGTCAGTTGTTTATACTCGTGGATGTATGCACCATGTAACTGCAGAAGAAGCTGAAGATGATGCTAATGTCGTGCTTAAGATGCTTCTTGTCAACTCTCATACAACTTCAGTTTTGTTTGACTTAGGAGCATCCCACTCCTTCATCTATGAACGTTATGCCTATTTGCATAACATTGCTTTTGAGGTTATGCCCTCTCCACTAGTAATTCAAAGTCCAGGTTCCAAATGGCAAACCAATGCGGTAAGCCATGGGAACCAAATCCTTGTTGATGTTTAGTGTTTCTTGCCTCTCTGATAGCCCTTAAAACTTCAGACATCAATATCATTTTGGGGATGGACTGGATGCTAGCTCATCATGCCAAAATTGATTGTTTCTCTAGGTCTGTTCAGCTTACCCATCCTTCTGGCCAGATAGTCAATATCCAAAACCGCATTCCAGAGGGTATGATTTATTACCTCAATGACAATCCTCTTCCAGACCTTGAAACATTCCGGTAGTCCGTGACTTTCCGGATGTGTTTCCAGAAGAATTGCCAGGTGTTCCACCTGATAGAGAAGTAGAGTTTTTCATAGAACTTGTTCCAGGAACCGCTCCAATTGTTAGAAGGCCCTATAAGATGTCTCCCCAAGAGCTAGATGAGCTTAAGACCCAACTCGATGCATCTTTGAAAAAAGGTTTCATCCGTCCTAGTTCTTCTCCATGGGCTTGTGCCGTCCTCTTCATCAAGAAGAAGGATGGTACGGATCGGATGGTTGTCGATTATCGGCCGGTTAATCTGGTCACGATAAAGAACAAATATCCGCTTCCCAGGATCAACGATCTGTATGATCAGCTTGCTAGATCTGCAGTCTTTTCCAAGATGGATTTGAGATTAGGTTATCATCAAATCAAAATTAGGAATGACGACATTCCAAAGACGGCTTTTGTCACTCGTTATGTCCAATACGAGTACACTGTCATGTCCTTTGGTCTAACCAATGCCCCGGCCACTTTCTCCCGCTTAATGAATTCGATCTTCATGGAGTATTTGGACAAATTTGTCGTGGTTTATCTCGATGATATCCTCATATACTCGAAGAAGAAAGAAGAACATGCTGAGCATCTTAGGCTGGTATTGATGAAACTTCGAGAGCACCGCCTTTACGCCAAATTCTCCAAGTGTGAGTTCTGGTTGCCAGAAGTGACCTATCTGGGTCACGTAATCTCTGTTAAAGGTATTGTTGTCAATCCCGAGAGAGTTCAAGCTGTCCTTGATTGGACTCAACCTGAATCGGTGAAGCAAGTTAGGAGTTTCCTTAGCTTAGCGAGTTACTGCCGCCGCTTCGTTGAGAATTTCTCCAAAGTTGCCAAACCTCTAACTGAACTCCTCAAGAAAGATAAGAAGTTTGAGTGGACTCCAAAATGTGAGGAAAGTTTTCAGGAGTTGAAAAGACGACTGACTACTGCCCCGGTACTTGTACCCCCGGATTTCACAAAGGACTTTGTTATCTATTGTGATGCTTCGCGACAAGGTCTATGTTGCATTCTTATGCAAGATCGTCATGTGATTGCCTACGCATCTCGACAGTTGCGTACACATGAGGAAAATTATCCAACACATGTTCTGGAACTTGCCGCAGTAGTCCATGCACTAGTCACTTGGCGACATTACCTTCTGGGTAATCATTGTGAAATATTTAGTGATCACCAGAGTCTGAAATATATATTCACCCAACCGGATTTGAATCTCAGGCAAAGACGGTGGATTGAGTTGATTACGGACTATGACTTAGGAATATCTTTCACCCCAGGCAAAGCCAATGTCATGACTGATGCACTAAGTCGTAAATCCTATTGTAACAACCTCTTGTTGCTACAAAATCAACCACTTCTCCACGAGGAATTATGTAAGTTAAATCTTCACATTGTTCCTCGAGGATCCCTTTCTACCTTGATGGCAAAACCAAGTCTTGAGGATCAGATCATAGCTGCCCAGAAGCAGGATACGGGAATTTCTCGTATCAAGAGCAACATTGCCAAGGGAGTTGCTCGTTCTTTCTCGGTAAATGATCAAGGTGTTGTTTTATTTGAGGACCGCTTGGTGGTTCCCAAGAAGCAACAACTTTGAGAACTGATTCTCAAGGAAGCTCATGAATCTCCTCTCACGATTCATCCCGGTAGTACTAAGATGTATCAGGACCTACACTAGAGGTTTTGGTGGACCCAGATGAAGAGAGAAATAGATCAATTCATTGCTAACTGCGATGTTTGTCGTCATGTTAAAGTAGAGCATCAAAGGCCTGCTGGCACCCTTCAACACTTGGCTATTCCCGAGTGGAAATGGGACAAGGTCGGTATGGATTTCATCACCGGATTTCCAAAGACTAAGAAAGGGAATGATGCCATCTTTGTGGTTATCGATTGCCTTTCAAAAGTTGCTCATTTCCTTCCAGTTCGAGAAAGTATAACCGCTAGTCAGTTAGCAGATTTGTATATCTCTCGAATAGTTTCTCTTCATGGTGTTCCTCTAGAGATCATTCTGATTGTGGAAGTCTTTTCACTTCTCGATTTTGGGAAAGTTTCCAGAATGCTATGGGGACCCATCTCTTCTTTAGCACCGCTTATCACCCCCAGTCAAGTGGTGAAGTAGAAAGAGTCAATCAAATTCTTGAGGACATGCTTAGAGCCCGTGTTATCTCATTCGGAATGAACTGGGAGAAATGTCTTCCATTTTCCGAATTTTCTTATAACAACAACTTTCAGTCTAGTTTGGGCAAAGCTCCTTTCGAAGTTCTATATGGACGAAGATGTCGAACGCCATTAAATTGGTCAGAAACCGGCAAAAGACAATTCTTTGGACCGGATATGATCCAGGATGCAGAAGAGCAAGTTCCCATCATTCGTGAGAATTTGAAAACTGCCCAATCTCGTCAGAAGAGCCAATATGACCGTCGTCATAAGGATGTAAGTTATGAAGTTGATGAGAAGGCTTACCTTCGGGTGTCACCTCTAAAGGGCACCCATCGTTTCGGTATCAAAGGCAAATTGGCTCCTCGTTACATTGGTCCTTTTCGCATTCTTGCTAAACGAGGAGAGGTTGCCTACCAATTGGAACTAACCTCGCAGCTTTCCAAAGTTCATGATGTGTTTCACGTTTCTCAACTCAGGCGTTGCTTCAAGGATACTATCCGCGAAGTAGAACACGAAACACTTGATCTTCAAGATGATCTCTCATATCGAGAATATCCTGTTCGTATTCTTGATGAAACCGAGGGCTAATCAACGTAGAAGCATCAAGTTTTTGAAGGTTCAATGGTCGCACCATTCCGACGATGAACAACCTGGGAGCGCGAAGATCGTCTTCAGCTTGAGTACCCTGCACTCTTCCCAACTACTCTTGAATCTCGGGACGAGATTCTTGTTTAGTGGGGGTGAGTTGTCACAGCCCTAGTTTCTTTATGATTGCAAGTGCATTCATGCATGCATTTTTATTTTCAAATGAAGATGAAATGAGGAATGATCAAGCCTCATAATTAAATTTTTTGTCAAATAAACATTATAAAAAAATTGCTTCAAAAAATTCCAAGAAAATGTTCCTAGTTCTCTAATAAAATATTGGGTTGAGTTAAAATTGTCAACCAATATTTTGGGATCACACAAATATTCTATATTGGGTTTTTGAATTAATTTAATCCTATTGCATTGGATTTATATTTATTATATAAAATATAAGTTCAATAATCCTGAAATTAATTATGTGGCATTAATAATTTATACCTAGCTCATATAATAATTTCCAGGATTTTATAAAATGGTTGGATATTTATTTTGTGCCAAAACAAAATATCAGAAATAAGAAAGAAAAGGAGAAAGGCTTACCTGGCATGCAGCCCACCAAGAGGCCCAACCCATAGGGGCATCCCTGTCTTCTACCTCTTGCCAGAAGGCAGAGGAGAAGTAGGGGACATCGCTCGCGGCGGTGGCACCATGCCACCTGCCTGCCTGCCCCCCTCGTCGGGCTGGCGAGCGGGATGTCCCTACCCGGGACGTGCAAATCCCCTGCCCTCTCCATTCCTCCCCTCGCCTTCTCCCTCTCCCTCCCCTCGCCATGGTCGAGCTCTGCTCGAGCTCATCGTCGCCGACCGCCTAGCTAGAGCCCCCCTGTAGCCCCAGAGCTCCTCCACGATCCCCTCGTCCTCCCCGTGGAGCCAGGAGTCGCCGGAAGCCCCTCCTCGCCGTTCGTCGCCGTCTTCCCTGCCTCAGCCGCCGGAGCTTGCCCGTCGATTCGCCGCCGCTCCATCGTCCCCGAACCCGCTGAGCCCCCTACAGCCTCCCTCTGAGCTTGCCGTCTCTCTGCCCCTTTCCCCGTGGTCTCCTCTGCCCTCTAGCCGTCCCCTTCGACATGACCGTACGGGCGCCGCCACGAGAGAGCTCGCCGACGACCCGTCCGGCAGCCCCGCGCCCTCCTACCCCCCTCCGATGGACGCGCGCGAGCACGGGCTCCTCCCCGGTGCCCTCCTCGCGCAAAATCGAGCCCCCTAGTGCGTCTCCGGCCATCTCCAGCGTTCCTCCGCCGCGGATTTGGTCGCCGCCGGCCCCGCTCCGGCAGGCGCCGACGTGGCCGACCAATTAGGGCCTAACCCCCCCTCATTAGCCAGCCCCAGTCGCTGACAGCGGGCCCCAGCTATGGGTCAAACCCCGGTCAGCGCGGGGATTAGCCCGTGTCGTTGACGTGTGGGCCTTGGCTGTCAGGTTTGACCTGGGCAGCCGCTGTTGACTGGCTGACATCATGGTGACGTCAGGCTGACACCATAAATATTTTTTAGAATAAAATTAAATCAGAAAATTCCATCAATTAATAAAAACTTCAAAAATTCATAGAAAATAATCTATAGGTCAGATTAAAATAATTTATATATGAAAATTTATCAGAAAAATCCAATGAATCCAATGGTGGCGTTTTCATACATGATTGAGAAAGTTAAATAGCCAAACATGGACATTTTGTTCAAAACACAATAGGCCACTTTTCATATGGAGTTGAATTTGAACCTTCCGTTCAAACCATCTTCATTTAACATGTTGATAGATGCATTAGCAAAAACCAGCAACATATTGACATGCTATTATCATGCATCATTGTGAAACACTTGCCTTGTTTAAATTGTACCTTGTTTGATCTTGTCGATAGACTTGCGAGACGTAGTTATCGACGACATCGAAGAACAACTGATTTTTTCTGATAAACAGGCAAGCAACCCCGCCTTGAGAATATTCGATACAATCCCATCTTTCGCTCTTGCTCTCATTTCAATGCATTAGGACAATGCTTTGAATTGCTACTTGTGTTGCGATAGATGAAGCCACTCCTTTGCATGATCTGTCATTGTCACAGTAAATAGCTAAACCAAGCAACCTAGCATACCTGGTAGATGCTTGAGCCATGTTTTGCTATAACCCTGTTATGCTTGCTATGCTTAGAGTTGTGTCAGGTCTGATTCATCTGGGAGATGAACCAGAGTGAAATGAATGTGTCCTGATGATGAGAGTTAAGTGATGAACCTGTTTTGGTAAAGGTAGCGATGAGAGGCCATGTAGGAGTACATGGTGGGTTGTCTCATTGAAACCACTCATAGGAGCCGAGTTCCGTGTTTGTGTTCCAAGACTAGCTACTACCGCACATTGGGCTCCGATAACTCGAGCTCTCTCGGCCTATTAACCTACCTTGTTCTCAGTCCAGGAGTCACAGTAGTTCGAAACGTTGATAGGTGTGGCACGGCTTGCGAAGTGGATGAACGGCCCAATCGGGACCGGCTTGGGGCCTTGCTCACAACGTTTGAGGCCATGTTGGAAACCTCGGCCGGACTTCCATTATGGGTTCCAAATCAAATAGGCGACTGCTTTGGATGTGAGTCGTTGATGGTTAACGTTCGTGGCCGACTCCCTTGCTAGGCTTCCGCTTGAAGGTTGACGAGGTGCCTTTTTACGTGCACATGACGATAAGTGGCGGGAGCATGCGTGACGAAGTACACGCCTGAAGGGTAAATTATCTATTAGAATAGCCGCGTCCATGGATACGGACTACTTGGATACTTGCATTGTTCATAGACAACTTAAGTGGATACTCTAAAATGCACCAAACAAGTGTGAGTGCTATGGATGGCTTCTCGTAGGAAGACGAGAGAGGATCCATAGTCGTGTATTGAGATGGTGAACATGTGGACTCATGTGTGCTCTCTCGTAGGGATACGAGAGAGTAGTGATACGTTGGTTACTTTGTCGTAGTCTAGGTTAGCCAAAGGTCAAAGCTGGCATTCTGCAGTAAACCCCACAATCCCGTTCATTGATACATGATGCATATGTAGATAGTTCTAATGTAAGACTTGCTGAGTACCTTTGTACTCACTATTGCTTATTTACATTTTTGCAAAGTTAGATGTTGTGTTCAGTTATGTTCTCTTGATGTTAACATCAACGGATTAGCTTAGTAACCCAGACAGAGGTCTGGCGCCTATGGTAGGGTCGTTGTAGTTTTTTAGGCTCTTCTAGCTGCTTTTGTAGATGTCTTTACCCGGACATGTAACTTCCGCTTATTGTTTGTATGCTCTGAATGTTGGGTCTTATGACCCCTTATGTTTGTAACATTATACTATGTTGGCTCCTCAGATCCTTCTAAATAAATGTTATGATTGTAGAGTTTTGTTGTGATGCCATGTTGTATCTATGCATATCATGCATAGTGCATGTATGATTGAAATGCATTGGTATGCGTGGGATTCGACACCTAGTTGTGTGACTTTAGTAGCCTTCTTTACAGGGAAATGCCTCTTTGTTCTTCCATCGAGCCTTGGTAGCTTGCTACTGCTCCAGACACATTGATTGACCGTCATGTATCATTCTTTGCTGTCGTGTCTGTCCCTTCGGGGAAATGTCTCGCAGTGTAATGGAGTCCCTGTAGCCTGCTATGACTCGTCTACGTGCAATGATGACATTTATGTTCCACGACGTAATGGAGTCCTTGTAGCTTGCTATGACTCGTCTACACACGCTGATGACCGACATCTGCATTGCTGGGTTACGTATGCCTGTCCCTGTACGGTTGTGCCACTTGGGTCTATAACTAGTCATGTCGACCCGGGTGCTTTGATGTGTGAATGCTAGCGACATGTTCATATCCGTGAGCCAAAAGGCGCAAACGGTCCCGGCCAAGGTAAAGTGGCAGCCGTGGGTTACCGCGCGTGAGGCCGCAAAGTGGTGTGACGTGTTACATATGTCTTAGGATCGGTGTCCCGACATACGGTGGGTGAACAAATTACTGTCGAGCAATTGATAGAAAAGCGAATAATTATGAATATATCCAAGGCAATGATTATGCATATAGGCAGCACGTCCGTGTCAAGTAGACCGAAATGATTCTGCATCTACTACTATTACTCCACACATCGACCGACTCCTGCCTGCATCTAGAGTATTAAGTTAATGAAGAACAGAGTAACACATGAAGTAAGATGACATGATGTACAGGGATAAACTCAAGCAATATGATGAAAACCCCATCTTGTTATCCTTTATGGTAACAATACAATACGTGCCTCGCTACCCCTACTTTGTCACTGGGTGAGGACACCGCAAGATTGAACCCAAAACTAAGCACTTCTCCTATTGCAAGAATTGCCAATCTAGTTGGCCAAACCAAACCAATAACTCGAAGAGACTTGCAAAGATATGAAATCATGCATATAAGAATTCATAAAAGACTCAAATAATATTCATGGATAATCTGAACATAAACCCACAATTCATCGGATCTCGACAAACACACCACAAAAGAGTATTACAACGGATAGATCTCCATGAAGATCATGAAGAACATGGTATTGAAGAGGAAATAGAGATAAGAAACCATCTAGCTACTAGCTATGGACCCAAAGGTCTGTGGTGAACTACTCACACATCATCGGAGGGGCAATGGAGTTGATGTAGTTGCCCTCCGTGATCGAATCCCCCTTTGGCAGATTACCGAAAAAGGCTCCAAGATTGGATCTCTCGGGAATGGAGGTTTCTGGCGGCGAAAAAGTGTTTTCGTGGCTCATTCTGATAATAATGGAATATTTGGGAATTTATAGGCCAAATATTAGGGTTAGGAGGGCTGCCGTGGGCCGACAAGCCTACAGGGCACGCTCTACCCCCTAGGCGCGCCCCTAGGGCTTGTGGATCCACGGTGGTCTTCTGCCTTGGTCTCCAAGCTTGGTGGTTTCCTTCCGGTCCAGAAAAAAATCATTCCGAAGGTTTTATTTTGTTTGGACTCTGTTTAATATTCCTTATCTGCAATTCTCAAAAACAAGGGAAAAACCAGAAACTGGCACTAGGCTCTAGATTAATAGGTTAGTCCCAAAAATAACATAAAATATCATATTAATGCATATAAAACATCCAAAATAGATAATATAATAGCATGGAACAATCAAAAATTATAGATACGTTGGAGACATATCAGCACCCCCAAGCTTAATTCATGCTCGTCCTCGAGTAGGTAAATCATAAAACAGAATTTTTGATGTGGAATGCTACCTAACATATTTATCCATGTAATATTCTTTATTGTGGCATGAATATTCAGATCCGTAAGATTCAAAACAATAGTCTAATATTGACATAAAATAGTAATACTTCGAGCACACCAACAAGGCACTCATGTCCTTTCGAAATAACATGGCCTTAGAAAGTTATCCCTACAAAATCATATGGTCTGGCTATGCTCCATCTTCCCCACACAAAGTATCTAAATCATGCACAACCCCAATGAACAAGTCCAGCAATTGTTTCACACTTTATGTGTTCTCAAACCTTTTTAACTCTCACGCAATACATGAGCATGAGCCATGGATATAGCATTGTAGGTGGAATAGAATATGGAGGAGGTGCAAGGAGAAAAAGGAGAAGATAGTCTCACACCAACTAGGCGTATCAACGGGCTATGGGTATGACCATCAATAGGTATCAATCTGAGTGAGTAAGGTTTCCATGCAACAAATGCACTTAGAGCTATAAGTGTATGGAAGCTCAAAAATAAAACTAAGTGGTCGTGCAAAAATATCCACTAGTTATATGAAAGTGACAAAATAGGAGACTCTCTATCATGAAGATCATGGTGCTACTTTGAAGCACAAGTGTGGAAAAAGGTAGTAGCAATTGTCCCTTATCTCCTTCTCTCATTTTTTCCTTTTTTCCTTTTTTATATGTTTTTATTTTGGTGGGCTTCTTTGGCCTCTTTTATTTTTTTTGTTTGGGCTTCGTTGGCCTCTTTTATTTTTGTAAAGTCCGGATACTCATCCCAACTTGTGAGGGAGTCATAGCTTCCATCATCCTTTTCTCTCATGGGAAAATGCTCTATTAATGAAAAATCATCACACTTTTATTTACTTATAACTCAAAAAAAGAAATTACAACTCGATACCTATGATAAAGTATGACTCTATATGCAATATGAAGTGATGGTGCAAGTCATGAAAAACTACATGGTGGAATTTGCATGGAAATATATCTCGGAATGGCTATGGAAATGCCATAATAGATTGGTATAGTGTATGTTTTGAGGAATATATGGTGGCTGTTTTGAGGAAGGAGGGTTTGATGTACTGGTGAAAGTTGCGCGGTACTAGAGAGGCTAGCAAAGATGGAAGGGTGAGAGTGCCTATAATCCATGGACTTAACATTAGTCATAAAGAACTCACATACTTATTGCAAAAGTCTATTAGTTATCAAACAAAGCATTAGACACATGCTCCTAGGGGAGAGGTTGGTAGGAGTTAACCATCGCGCGCTCCCGACCCTCACACAAAGGTTGACAATCATTAAACAAATCATGCTCCAACTTCGTTACATAACGGTTCACCATACATGCATGCTACGGGAATCACAAAATTTAACACAAGTATCTCTTCCAATTCACAACTATTCACTAGCATGACTCTCATATTACCATCTCTATTATCTCAAAACTACATGCAAGGAATCAAACTTCTCATAGAATTCAATGCACTTAATATGAAAGTTTTTATTATATCCCTCTTGGATGCCCATTATATTAGTACTAAATTCATAACCTAAACAAATTACCATGCTGTTTTAAGAAAATCTCAAAATAATATAAGTGAGGAACGAGAGTTCAATAATTTCTATAAAATATAACACCACCGTGCTCTATAAAGATATAAGTGAAGCACTAGAGCAACATTGGCTAGCTCAAAAGATATAAGTGAAGCACATAGAGTATTCTAATAAATTCACGATTCAGCGTGTCTCTCTGAAAAGATGTGTGCATCAAGGATGATTGTGGAAAACTAAAAAGAAAATACTCATATCATACAATACGCTCCAAGCAAAACACATATCATGTGGTGAATAAAAATATAGCCTCAAGTGAATTTACCGATGGATTGAAGACGAAAGAGGGGATGCCTTGCAGGGCATCCCCAAGCTTAGGATTTTTGGTATCGTTGAATATAATTCCTTGGGAATCCCCAAGATTAGGCTCTTGCCACTCTTTATTCTATAGTCCATCAAACCTTCACCCAAAACTTGAAAACTTCACAACACAAAACTCAACAGAAAACTCATGAGATCCGTTAGTATAAAAAAATCACCACTTTAGGTACTGTTGTGAACTCCTTCTTTAGTTGTATTTGTGTAATACCTACTGTATTCTAACTTGTCCATAGTTCATACCCCCTGATACGACCCGTAGATACATCAAAAATAAGCAAACAACACAAAGAAAACAGAATCTGTCAAAAACGGAACAGTCTATAGAAATCTGTAAACTTCGAATACTTCTGAACTCTAAAAATTCTGAAAAATTAGGAAAATCAGGGAAATTTTTATATCAATATTTTGTAAAATTTTCAGATTAATTAGACACTTAAAAAATTATACAATTCCTGGACTGAGGGCAAAAGTTTCAGTTTTTCAGCAAAATCAAATCAACAACTACCATAGATCACCCCAAAGGTTTTACTTGGCTCAAATACTAATTAAAATACAAAAACAAAATTACTACAGAAGTAATAATGTTCAAAACGCACCAAAACAGAAGCAAAAAGCAGAAGGCAAAATAAAATTGGGTTGCCTCCCAACAAGCGCTATTGTTTAACGCCCCTAGCTAGGCAAAATGCAATAGATCTAGATATTGTCATCTTTGGTATGCCATCCATAAGTAGCTATCATGATAGATTCATAAGGTAATTTTATTTTCTTTCTAGGAAATTTTTCCATGCCTTTCCTTAATGGAAATTGGAATCTAATATTCCCTTCCTTCATATCAATAATTGCACCAATCGTTCTAAGGAAAGGTCTACCAAGAATAATAGGACATGTAGGATTGCAATCTATATCAAGAACAATGAAATCTATGGGCACATAATTCCTATTTGGAACAATAAGAACATCATTAATCCTTCCCATAGGTTTCTTTATAGTGGAATCCGCAAGATGCAAATTTAAGGAACAATCATCAAATTCGCGGAAACCTAACACATCACATAAAGTTTTTGGAATCGTGGAAACGCTAGCACCCAAATCACACAAAGAATGGCACTCATAATATTTAATCTTAATCTTAATAGTAGGTTCATACTCATCATATAGCTTTCTAGGTATATAAACTTCCAACTCAAGTTTTTCTTCAAAAGCTTTCATCATGGCATCAACAATATGTTTAGTGAAAGCTTTGTTTTGATTATAAGCATGAGGAGGCTTCAACATGGATTGCAACAAGGAAATATAATCAATTAAAGATCATCTATCATGATTAAAGTCCTTGAAATCCAAAATAGTGGGTTCATTGCTATTTAAAGTTTTGACCTCTTCAATGCGTAGTGGTGGTGCTATCCAGCGAGCGAGGTCAGAGTAGTGGATGAGTTCTCAGGCAACATGAATGTGTGATGGTGGTGCTATCCCGGCAGGGCTACGCCTAGCGCTACCAAATCCGCGAACGGAGGAGAAAACGATCTAAGGAGAGAGAGGGGCGCTAAGGGCATCGTGTGTGCTCTTGGGGCGCCCCCTCCCCTCTATATATAGGTGGAGGGGAGTGTATAGCGGCCCCTCCAAGCTCTAGGGCGCAGCCAAGGGGGGGGGGGGAGTTGGACTATTAGTCTAATTCCCTCCCTTTCCAAAACCAGGTGGACTTTCCACCTCTCCCAAGCCACATGGGCCTTGAGGGACTTGTGTGCCTGGCCCAATAAGGCCAGGGCGCCTCCCCTCAGCCCATGCAAACCCTTGGGATGTGGTGGAACCCTTGGTGGACTTCCGGACTCCTTCAGAAGTTTACGAACCTTTTAGAAGCTTCCCGGTACAATACCGAAAAAACTCGAAACTTTTCCGATAGCCAAAATATGATTTCCCATATATAAATGTTTACCTTCGAACCGTTCCAGAACTCCTCGTGACATCTGCGATCTCATTCAGGACTCCGAACAACCTTCTATCACCAACATACATAACTCAATAATACCAAATCGTCACCAAACGTTAAGTGTGCATACCTTGTGAGTTCGAGAACTATGTAGACATGACCGAGAGAACTCTATGGTCAATAACCAATAGCGAGACCTGGATGCCCATATTGGTTCCTACATATTCTACGAAGATCTTTATTGGTCGAACCACGATGTCAAGGATTCAGACAATTGCGTATGAAGTTCCCTTTGTCCATCGGTATGTTACTTGTCCGAGATTCGATCGTCACTATATCCATACCTAGTTCAATCTCGTTACTGGCAAGTCTCTTTAATCGTTCTATAATACAAGATCCCGTGACTAATTCCTTAGTCACATTGCTTGCAAGCTTCTTGTGATGTTGTATTACCGAGTGGCCCAGAGATACCTCTTCGTCATACGGAGTGACAAATCCCAGTCTCGATCCATGCCAACCCAACAGACACCCTTGGAGATACCTATAGAGCACCTTTATAGTCACCCAGTTACATTGTGACATTTGATACACACAAGGCATTCCTCCGGTGTTAGGGAGTTGCGTGATCTCATGGTCGTAGGAACAAATACGGGACATGGATAAAGCAGTAGCAATAAACTGACACGATCAACTGTTATGCTTATGGTTGGGTCATGTCCATCACATCATTCTACTAATGACGTGATTTCGTTATCAAATGACAACTCATATCTATGGTCAGGAAACCTTGACCATCTTTGATCAACAAGCTAGTATAGTAGAGGCTCACTAGGGACATGAGGTTGTCTATATATCTACACATGTATTTGAGTTTCAAATCAATACAATTCTAGCATGGATAATAGACGTCTATCCTGAACAAGGAAATATGATAATAACCAATTTATTATTTCCTCTAGATCATATTTCCAACAGTCTCCCACTTGCAATAGAGTCAATAATCTAGTTCACATCACCATGTGATTTACACCCATTGAGTTTTGGGGTTTGATCATGTTTAACTTGTGAGAGAGGCTTCATAGTTAACTGGTCTGCAACATTTAGATCTGTGCGCACTTTGCACATATCTATGTCATACTATAGATGCTGCTACCACGCTCCACTTGGAGCTACTCCAAATGACTGCTCCACTATACGTATTCGGACTGCTACTCAGAGTCATTCAGATTAGTGTCAAAGCTTGCATGGACGTAACCCTTTACGACGAACTCTTTATCACCTCCATAATCGAGAAACATATCCTTAGTCCTCTAGTTACTAAGGATAATTTTGACCGCTGTCCAGTGATCCACTCCTGGACCACTCGTGTACCCCTTAACAGACTCATGGCAAGGCACACACCAGGTGTGGTACACAACATGTCATACTATATAGAGCCTAGGGATAAGGCATAGGGGACGGCCTTCGTCCTTTCTCTTTCTTCTATTGTGGTCGATCTTTGAGTCTCACTCAACTCCACACCTTACAAATCAGGCAAGAACTCTTTCTTTGACTGATCCATTTTGAACTCTTTCAGAATCTTATCAAGGTATGTACTCATTGAAAGTCTTATCAGACATCTTGATCTATCTCTATAGATCCTGATGCCCAATATTTAAGTAGCTTCATTCCAGGTCCTCCTTTGAAAAGCTCCTTTCGAACAACCCTTTATGCTTTCTGGAAATTCTACATCATTTCTGATCAAGAATATGTCATCCACATATACTTACCAGAAATTCTATAGTGCACCCACTCACTTTCTTGTAAATACAAGTTTCTCATAAACTTTGTATAGACCCAAAAACTTTGATCACCTCATCAAAGCGTATATTTCAACTTCGAGATGCTTGCTCTAGCCCATAGAAGAATCACTGGAGCTTGCATACCTTTTTACATCCTTAGGACTAACAAAAGCTTCTGGTTGTATCATATACAACCTTTCCTTAAGGAAACCATTAAGGAAACGATGTTTTGACATCCATCTGCTAGATTTCATAATTGAAAAACGCAGCAACTGCTAACATAATTCCAAGAAACTTTATGTCTTGGGAATGAACACCTATGGGATCACGGGGACCCCTTTCGGTTCGGCAGGGGGCAAGCTGGAACAAAGAGCCGGTCTGGTAAGCGGCGCACGAAGAGTTTTTACCCAGGTTCGGGCTGCACGGATGCGTAAAACCCTACTCCTGCTTGGTTATATTGATCGTGTTCTAGGGTTCAAGCTACAAGAGCGTCATGAACAGCTGCTACGTGAGCTTGGTAATCTCTAGTTGTCTAACCGTTGGGCTATCCGGTTGTCTAACTGCCCAACTGTCTGATTGTCTAACGTTCCAAAAGTCCTCCTCTATAATGCCCTGGGCCTCCTTTTATACTTAAGGGAATCCCAACAGTGATGTACAATTCTGACACGGGATGCACAGTGCTGCTATAGTTCTATCGTACCTAACTCTGGCGGAGTAGGACAAGAGTATTCAATGCACCGTCAGTCGCCTCAGTCCGCTAGTGGGATGGGATGGGGGCCCATCCCATCGGCTCCACTTAGCTCCCTCCGACTTTGGCGCTGCGACATGCGTCTAGGCGAATCGACACCTGACCTGTGCGCTGGCGGTGTTTGCCAGGGCCTTGCCTTGCCAGGACGTTGCCTTGCTGGGGGCCTTGCTTCGCCTCGGGGCTCTACAGCCCTCCCGGCAAGGTCTTGCCGGTAGTCTTGGGTCTTTTGTGCTGGTGTTTGATAAATCTTTGTTGGGCCGTGCCGTCAGGGTGGCTACTACCACCCGTGCATGAGTAAAGGGGCACTAGATGGCCCAAAAACTCTAGTGCACCGACAGGAGCCCCCGTGCCTGGGCCATACACGTCGCGAGGTGTTGTTGGGCTAGGCCCAACCAGTGCATGGGCACACATGGTAGGGCATCGCAGTTGTGATCATTGCGCTCGCTGCGCTTCCCCAAGAATCCCATTGAATGCGGGTAGTGGGATACGTGCGCGGCGCGGCCGCCGAGTTTTCAATTACCATGTCACGTCCTTTCTGCCATGCGCGCCGCATGCATAGCAGGGACCTAGCAACGGGTGTGCGTGATTTAATGTCTCTAAGGAGAGGCAGTAACTGCGGCGCCATGGATTGGGGTGACGGGGCGGTTGCTGTTTGCCCCGTGATCGAGGGCGCTGCTATTGGAGGAGGTGGGCGGCGTCCCTTGGAGTGGGGGAGAGCCAGCCCCCACGGAGCTCATCCATCGTACTTCTGCCCTTTGAGTGCGAAACTCAACAGTCTGCCTCCTCCCTCGTCTTCTCAATCTTCAGGCAGCACTCGACCCTCGTCATGCACAGGGGGCAAGGGCGACCACGTTCCTCGGTTGTGAGGATGAGCTCACGTCGGGATCATGCCGCCGCTTCAGCCGTGGAGGAGAAGGGAGGCTCGAGTTCGCGTGGTGGAGGAGGCATGAGGGGCCGTGGCCACCGTGGAGGCCGAGGTCGGGGGAGGTGGAGCACCACTCCACCCCCTCCTACGATGCCAAGCATCTCCATCGAAGAGGCCCACGCCGAGGGGACGGTGCTGGACTTCGTCCTCGAGCTGGGAGGCCCCCTCCGGAGCTATCTGCGTCTCCCATGCCTCTTCGCCAGGGAGATGGAGGACGACCAACCGCCCTTCGTGTGGCTGCGGGTGGTAGGGTGCTGTAATGGCATGATGTGGGTGGACATTGAGTACTCAGCACGCCGCGTCATGTTCCTCAGGCGTGGTTGGAAGACCTTCGCCCATGGCCACAATCTCTAGGTGGGGCACACTCTTTGTTTTAAATTGACGGAGGCCAATACACTCTCCATCAAGATTTATGGGAGCTCCGGCATCCGCCTCAGCTGCTGCGAAGAGAGCTCGAGAAGCGTCGAAAGCTCATCCTCAAGTGACTGCGATGACGAGGACGGTGTCGGTGAAAGCAATGGTGAGTCCGAGCTCCAGGCCGTCCAGTCGGAATACGATGACCCGAGCTCTGACTGATCGATGGTCGCACCATCATCGTCAGCCTCATGCTCCTCCCCCTCCCGGTAAGATGGTCTTGCCGGGGGTCTTCGTCCCGGGAGGTGCCTCATCTTCCAGCTGGATCTTTCAGTAGGCCCACGGACTTTGGCTTCTGGGGTCCTCCCTTCTTTTCGCCCACCCTGACCCTCTCCTCCGTGCAATGCTGGTCCAGGAGGGGCCAGGTTTTTGCCTGCCCATCTGGCAGCTGGTCCGTCCAGAGGGGTCAGGCCGGGCTTCTACCGGGGGCCTCTCGCCATCTTTTTCTTCTTGTTTCCCGCCTATCCTTTCCATCTTTTTATTCTTGTAATCTCCCCTGGGGGAGAAAGTCAAATAAAGATGTACTTAGAAAAAAGGCGATATCTTATGTAAATTTCACCCCATTTAAAATGAATGTGTATTATCTTCCTTGTTAGAATGTTCCCGTGTATGAAATTTTCCCTACACCGTTTCTAGAAGAATCTTGCCAGCGTGTGTAGCCCTATCACAAGCGCTTTGAGGAATGGGTCCTTAGCGTCCCGCTGGCGGTGCCAGTGCCGGCAAGATACCTTGGCATCCTTGGTGCGGCCGTTCAAGGCGTCAGCCTTACTCGAAAACGAGATAAGTGCGCGAGCACTGTCACTTGGATCATTGAGCGGACTCGAAACAAAACAAGGAGCGCAAGCGAGGCCGCTTAAGCCATTGAGTGGTCCTGAACGCAGTGAGGGCGCATCCAATCGCGACAAGGTTCCCGCACGTGCAGGTTTTGCATATAGAAATCGAAGTCGCTCAAGGAAAATAACTTTCGGCAAGGATTCACATGGGGTTTTCGCAACTTATCTTTTTGTTGCCTTTCTCCTGCCGACAAGTTTCTTTTCGGGACATCGCTCATAGGCATCCATACTATCCTTCCCCCCAGCAAAGCTGCATGCGAGGGGTCCTTCTGTCCTTTGAGAAAAAGAAAGAAGAGAAAAAATATATATGGAACCTTGGCGGTCCGTTAGTCCTTGTCAGTATTAAGTGCAATGCAACACTTCAAATAAACATGCACATAAGTAAACATGAGAAATGAACAAGATTGCAGAACACTTATCTTTATTTATCTACGCATAGGGTCTGAGCCTAGCTCTGTACCAAGGATTACATGCTTCAGCGGCAAGACATGTACAAAGGGTGTTTGCCAGGGCTGGCCTAGAAACCACGCCTCATGGGTAGAACTTTGAAAGATGTTCGATATTCTAGGAGTTGCTCACCAGAACGCCATCCTCGCTCTCCAGGCGGACTGCGCCGGGCCTAGTGACTCGTACTACCCAATAAGGGCCTTTCCACTTTGGCGTCAACTTGTTTGGATTCTTGGTGGACTAAACTTGCCGAAGAACAAGGTCGCCTTCCTCAAGACTACTGGTGTTGACCTTGCGGCTATGGTAGTGGTGCAAGGCTTGCTGGTAGCGCGCAGCTCTCATAGTAGCCTGAAGACGGTCTTCCTCGAGGAGCATCGCGTCGTCTTGCCGCAACTTCTCTTGCTCGAGCTCATCATAAGCGAGCACTCGAGGAGACCCGTATATGAGTTCCGTGGGGAGAATTGCCTCTGCCCCATAGACAAGGGAGAAGGGTGTCTAGCCGGTAGCTCGATTTGGTGTCGTCCTGATTGACCAAAGAACCACCGACAACTCATCAACCCAGTTCCTTCCACACTTGTGTAGCCTATCAAAGTTCTTGTCTTGGGGCCTCGTAGCACTTCAGCATTAGCCCTCTCCGATTGGCCGTTGCTCCTTGGGTGGGCAACGAAAGCAAAACAGATTTTGCTACCAAGGTCTTGGACATACTGCATGAAGGTGCGGCTCATGAACTGTGTGCTGTTGTTAGTGATGATCCTGTTGGGAACACCAAAGCGGCAAACCAGTCCTTTAAAGAACTTGATGGCAGACTGTGTTGTTACCTTCCTCACTGCTTCCACTTCCGTCCACTTCGTGAACTTGTCGATTGCCACATACAAGTACTCAAAGCCCCCAGCAGCGCGGGGAAAAGGGGCCCAAGATGTCGAGCCCCCAGACCGAAAATGGCCAGGAGAGAGGGATTGTTTGAAGGGCTTGTGCTGGTTGATGTAGTTTCTTCGAATGAAACTGGCATGCTTCACACTTGGTTACTAACGTAGTTGCATCCTGGAGGGCAGTGGGCCAAAAGAAACCTTGCCGGAATGCCTTTTCGGCGAGTGCTCTTGATCCTATGTGGGAGCCTCATATGCCTCCGTGTATCTTTGCTAATAGCTCCATTCCATCCTCTCGAGTAATGCACTTGAGTTTGAAGCCATTTGGTCTCTTTCTATATAGGACATTGTCTACGAACTGGTACATATGAGACCGGCAGGCTACTTTCTCTGCTTCCTCTTGTTCCTTGGGGGGTTCTCCTATTTGAAGTATTTGGACGATGTGTTGTGCCCATGCCGGAGCCTGGGGCTCGAAAACAAGGACTAAAGGCGTATCCTCTGCCGAGGGAGCATTCGCCTTGATAGCAAGGGCCTGTTGGAGTCTACTGCGCCCCAGCAAGCCTGGCGGGAGCATATGCTTCTACGGCAAGAGCCGATGGCCCGGCAGGAGCATAGTACTCATTGGCAAGCCTGTTGTTCCCTTTGGCAACCTTCTCGCCGGCGGATTTAGGGAGCTCTGCTAGGAAATACTTTCCGGTACTTAACTTTCTTCTTTTCTCTTGTCGAGTTGATGGTGTCACAAAGGGTTGAGTTAGTTGGAGCATGAAAGTTCCTGGTTCCATAGGTAACTTAAGGGCAACACACTTTGACAGGCCATCGACAACGCTGTTCTCTACACGCAGAATGTGCTCCATTTGCAGGTCGTCAAAATGCTCTTCCAACTTCCTCACTTAATCTACATAGTCCTCCATCAAAGCCTCCATGTTTCTATGCAACTGGGGCTCAAAACCGATCTGGACTGCTCTTGCATAGGTAGAACCAACGCTTTTCAGTTCGAAAGGCATACACAAATAGCAGTACATACCACATGGGGTGATAAACATGGTCTTCTCTTCGTCTTCCTTGGCCATAAAGATCTAATGATAACTGGAATAGGTGTCAAGGAAAGACAATAAGTCACAACCGGCGGTGGAGTCCACAATCTGGTCGATGCGCGGCAATGGAAAATGATCCTTGGGGCAGGCTTTGTTGATGTTTGTGAAATCAATGCATAGCCTCCACTTCCCATTCGCCTTGCACAGTACGACTGGATTGGCCAACCATGTAGGGTGTATTACTCCTCTGATCAAGCCAACTGCCTCTAACTTCTTGATTTCTTCGGCAATAAACTGTTGTTGCTCCAAAGCTTGCTTCCGGACCTTCTGCTTGACGGGCCGTGCGTGTGGGCAGACGGCAAGGTGGTGCTCAATAACCTTCCTATTGGAAATATTCCCTAGAGGCAATAATAAATTGGTTATTATCATATTTCCTTGTTCATGATAATCTATTATTATCCATGCTATAATTTGTTGATCGGAAACTCAGATACATGTGTGGATACATAGACAACACCATGTCCCTAGTATGCCTCTAATAGACTAGCTCGTTGATCAAAGATGGCTATGGTTTCCTAGTCATGGATATGAGATGTCATTTGGTAACGGGATCACATCATTAGAAGAATGATGTGATGGACACGACCCAAACTACAAACGTAGCATATGATCGTGTCAGTTTATTGCTACTGTTTTATGCAAGTCAAGTATATGTTCCTATGACCATGAGATCATGCAACTCACTGACACCGGAGGAGTACCTTTTGTGTATCAAACATCGCAACATAACTGGGTGACTATAAAGGTGCTCTATAGGTATCTCCAAGGGTGTCTATTGGGTTGGCATGGATCAAGACTCGGATTTGTTACTCTGTGTGACGGAGAGGTATCTCAGGGCCCACTCGGTAATACAACATCACAATAAGCCTTGCAAGCAATGTGACTAAGTGTTAGTCACGAGATATTGAATTACGGAACGAGTAAACAGACTTGCCAGTAACAAGGTTGAACTAGGTATGGAGATACCGGTGATCGAATCTCGGGCAAGTAACATACCGAAGAACAAAGGGAACATCATACAGGATTAACTAAATCCTTGACATAGAGGTTTGACCGATAAAGATCTTTGTAGAATATGTAGGAACCAATATGGGCATCCAGGTACCGCTATTGGTTATTGAACGTAGAGGTGTCCCGGTCATGTCTACATAGTTCTCGAACCCGCAGGGTCTGCACACTTCAGGTTTGGTGACATTTCGATAGTACAAAGTTATGCATGGTGGTGACCGAAGGTTGTTCGGAGTACCAAATGAGATCCCGGATGTCACGAGGAGCTCTAGAATGTTTCGGAGCTAAAGATTTTTATATATTAAGTCCTATTTGGTCGCTGGAAAAGTTTCGGGCTCATCCGTAGTGTACCGGGAGTGCCGGTAGTGTACCGGGGGACCATCGGGAGAGGTATTTCGACCCAAGAGGCTTCATGGGCTGTGGGAGGACTAATACCAGCCCTTAGTGGGCTGCCCAAAGTCCCACACAAGGCCCATGTGGCTGGGGAAGAATTTCCAAAGGAGAAAAGGTGGAAAAAGGCAAAAAGGTGGAAATAAGGAAGGAGTCCAAATCCTACTAGGAGTGGAGGAGGAGGATTCCTCCTCTCCCACTTCGGCCGAAGCCTAGAGGGGATGGCCCTTGCACCAAGCCTCCTCCTCCTCTCCTCCTATATATTCTAGAGGGTTTTAGGGTTTTGGCACAAGATTTTCAGCGACGTGCTGCCCTCTTCTTCCTCTAGATCGTTTTCTCCTCTAGATCGGTTTTCAGCGGTGCTTAGGCGAAGCCCTGCTGGAATTCCTCCACCACCATTGCCGCAACACTGTCGCGCTGCTGGAGAACTCGTCTACCTCTCCGCTCCCTCTTGCTGGATCAAGAAGGCGGAGATCGTCATCGAGCTGTACGTGTGCTGAACGCGAAGGTGCCGTCCGTTCGGGGCTAGATCGGAAGGACCGTGATCAAGATCGCGAGACGGATCGTGATGAGATCGTGGGACGGATCGTGACGAGTTCGCGGGATGGATCGTGATTGGATTGCGGGACCGATCATGATGAGATCGTGGGAGGGTCGGCGATTTGAATTGCGAAGACGTTCAACTACACCAACCGCGTTTCTTAATGCTTCCCACTTAGCGATCTACCTGGGTATGTAGATCCACTCACCCTCTCGTAGATGCTCGTCACCATGGATAGATCTTGCGTGTGCGTAGGAATTTTTTTGTTTCCCATGCAATGTTCCCCAACAGTGGCATCATGAGCTAGGTCTATGTGTAGATGAGATCTCGAGTAGAACACAAAGGAGTTTGTGGGCGTTGATGCTTAGATTTCTTCCTCCCTTGGTCATGTTTTGGTTCAGCGGTATTGTGGGATGAAGTGGCCCGGACCAACCTTACTCGTACGCTTACGAGAGACCGGTTCCATCGACTGACATGTAACTTCATTGCACAAAGATGGCTGACGGGTGTCTGTTTCTCCTACTTTAGTTGGATCAGATTCGGCAAAGGCGGTCCTTGAGAAGGTTGAAAAGCAACTTATGTATCACCATTGTCATTTTGCATAGGTGAGAATTGTTCTTGCTAGATACCCGTAGCAGCCACGTAAAACTTGCAACAACAGTTAGAGGACATCTAACTTGTTTTTGCAGGGTATGTTGTGATGTGATATGGCCAATTACATGATGAGATATATGTGATGTATGAGATGATCATGTGTTGTATAGAATATCACAACTTGCATGTCGATGAGTGTGGTAACCGGCAGGAGCCATAGGGTTGTCTTTAATTATTGTATGACCTGTGTGTCAATCATTAAGCGCTATTTAATGCTTTACTTTATCGCTAAACGGTAGCAATAGTAGTAGAAGCATGGTGGGCGTGACAACCCCGATGGCGACATGTTGATGGAGATCAAGATGATGGATATCATGGTGTCATGCCGGTGACGATGGAGATCATGCCGGTGCTTTCAAGATGGAGATCAAAAGCGCATGTTCATGGCCATATCATGTAACTTATGATTTGTATGTGATGTTAATCCTTTTAGCACCTTGTTTTGCTTAGGACGATGATAGCATTATAAGGTGACCCCTCATTTAATTTCAAGATAAATTGTGTTCTCCCCGAGTGTGCACCATTGCGAAAGTTTGTCGTGTCGAGACACCACGTGATGATCGGGTGTGATAGACTCTACGTCCGCATACAACGGGTGCAAGCCAATGTTGCACATGCAGAACACTCGGGTTAAACTTGACGAGCCTAGCATGTACAGACATGGCCTCGGAACACAAGAGACCGAAAGGTCAAACATGAGTCATATAGAAGATATGATCAACATGATGATGTTCACCATTGAAACCACCTCAGCTCACGTGATGATCAGACTTGAGTTGGTGAATTTAGATCATGTATCACTCGAATGACTGGAGGGATGTCAATTTGAGTGGGAGTTCTTAAGTAACTAGACGATGCCCCGACGCGTTGCAAACTTGCTAAACGAATGCATAACAGTTTGTACAGAAACATCTATAACTAATGGGAAGATAATGTTAGATTAAATATGAAAATAAAATACAAAGAGTATAGAAAGACAAAAAGAAATGAATTGGAGTTAAAAGAATATCAGTTCAAACAAAAATGTGAATGGGAATTACATAGATACGATGCAAGTGACCAACATGTATATTGTCAAAATCTAATGGAAAAATAACTTTTAAGTAACATGCATGAATTTATGATGCCATGCTTTCATGCATAAAGTAATGCAAAAAACAGTGTAGTTATAACTTACATGATTGACTTACTTTTGTGGCATAGTTGCATGTTGATAAAATAGCTAGTGGGTTGTAGCTATTTAGGAATAGAAGATATGATTAATTGAACTCATTATCATGAACATAGTCCGTAGTATCTTTGCAAATTATGTTGTAGATTACTAGCTCACGCTATTGCTCCCTTGAATTTTTATATGTTCCTAGAGAAATAAAGTTGAAAGATGATGGTAGCAATATTGCGGACTGGGTCCATGATCTGAGGATTGTCCTCATTGCTGCACAGAAGGCTTATGTCCTTAATGCCCCGCTCGGTGCGCCACCCCCTCTAGCATCGTGTGTAGATGTTGTGAACATCTGACAGGCACGTTCCGATGACTACTTGATAGTTTAGTGCGTCATGCATTACGGCTTAGAATTGAGGCTCCGAAAAGTTTTGAACTTCACGGAACATATGAGATGTTCTAAGAGTTGAAATTGGGATCTCTGGCTCGTGCCCGTGTTGTGAGATATGAGATCTCCAACAAGATTCTTTGCCTGCAAGATGAAGGAGAATAGCTCAATCGTTGAGCATGTGCTCAGATTGTCTAGGTGCTATAATCGCTTGAATCGAGTGGGAGTTGATCTTCTAGATAAGATAGTGATTGATATAGTTCTCCAAGTCACTATCACTAAGCTACTAGAACTTGGTGATGAACTATCAAATGCCAGGGATAGAAATAATGATCCCTGGGCTGTTCGCGATGTTTGACACCTCGAGGGTAGAAATCAAGAAGGACCATCAAGTGTTGATGGTTAGTGAAACCACTTGTTTCGAGAAGGGTAAGGAGGGAAACTTCCTGGATGGCAAGTTAGTTGCTGCTCCAGTCATGCAACCCAAAGTTAAGCCAAAACCCGAGACTAAGTGCTTCTATTATGAGGAGAGTGGTTGCTGAAGCGGAACAACCCTAGATACTTGGTAGTTAAGAAGGCTGGCAACGTCGACAGAAGTATATTTCATATACATGTTATTAATGTGTACCTTACTAGTATTCCTAATAGCACCTGGGTATTGGATACCGGTTTGGTTGCTAAATGTTAGTAACTCGAAATAAAAGCTACGGAATAAACAGAGACTAGCTAAGTGTGAGGTGACGATGTGTGTTGGAAATATTTCCAAGGTTGAGGTGATCAACACCACACGCTCTCTCTACCTTTGGGATTAGTGACAAACCTAAATAAATATTATTTGGTGTTTGCGTTAAGGATGAACATGATTGGATCGTGTTTATTGCAACATGGTTTTTCATTTTAGTTAGAGAATAATGGCTATTCTGTTTACATGAATAATACCTTCAATGGTCATGCACCCAGTGAAAATGGTTTGTTGAATCTTGATCATAGTAATACACATGTTCATAACATTGATGCCAAAAGATACAAAGTTAATAATGATAGTACCAAATACTTGTGGCACCGCTAAATGTCATATTGGTATAAATCGCATGAAGAAACTCCATGCTGATGGATCTTTGGACTCATTCGATTTCGAATCGGTTGAGACATGCGAACCATGCCTCTTGGGCAAAATGACTAAGGACCCCATTTTCCGGTTTGATGGAGCGGGTAAATGATTTATTGGAAATGATACATGTTGATGTATGAAATCCAATGAGTCTTGTAGCATGCGGTGGATATTGTTATTTTCTTACCTTCACTAATGATTTGAGTAGATAATAGTGTATATTTACTTAATGAAACACAAAGTCTGAATCGTTTGAAAAGTTCAAGCAAATTGAGAGTGAAGTTTAAGATCATCGTGACGAGAAGATAAGATATATACGATATGATCGTGGAGGTGAATATCTGAGTTACGAGTTTGGTATACAACTTAAGACAATGTGAAAGTTGTTTCACAACTCACGCCACCAGGAACACCGTAGTGTGATGGTGTGTCTGAACGTCATAGTCGTGCTCTGTTGGATATGGTGCAAATTATGATGTCTCTTATCATTTTACCACTATCGTTTTGGGCTTATGCATTAGAGACAACTACATTCACTTTAAATAGGCCACCATCTAAATCCGTTGAGATGACACCGTGTGAATTATGGTTTGATAGAAACCTAAGCTGTCATTTCTTAATGTTTGGGGCTGCGACGCTTGTGTGAAAAAATGTTTTCACCTAATGAGCTCGAACCCAAAGCAAACAAATGCATCTTCATAGAATACCCTAAGAACAGTTGGGTGAACCTTCTATCTCAGAGCCAAGTACAAAGTGTTTGTTGCTAAAACTGGATCCTTTCTCGAGAAAGTGTTTCTCTCGAAAGAATTGAGTGGGAGGAAGATAGAACTTGATGAGGCTGTTGAACCTTTGTTCAACCAGAGAGTAGCGCAGCACAGAAATATGTTTCTGTGGAGCCTATGTTAGTTGAAGAGGAAGTTAATGATGATGATCATGACGCTTCGGATCAAGTTACTATCAAACCTCATAGGCCGACAAGGACGCGTACTGCTCCTGAGTTGTGCGACAACCCTGTCTTGGAGGTCATGTTGTTGGACAACGATGAACCTGCGAGCTATGGATAAGCGATGATGGGCCCGGATTCCAACAAATGGTTAGAGGCCATGAAATCCGAGGAAGGATCCATTTATGAAAACCAAGTACAGACTTTGGTATACTTGCTTGTTGGACGGCAGGTCGTCGAGTACAAATGGACCTTTAAGATGAAGACTGACGCTGATGGTGAATGTCACTATTTGTAAATCTCAACTTGTTGCAAACAAGTTTCCGCCAAGTTTAAGGAGTTGACTATGATGAGACCTTCTCACCCATAGCGATGCTAAAAGTCTGTTCGAATTATGTTAGCAGTTACTGCATTTTTCAATTATGTAATCTGGTAGATGGATGTCAAAAAATCATTTCCTTACTTGAGGAAAATTTATATGTGATACAACCAGAAGGTTTTGTCAGTCCTAAGGATGCTAAAAGGTGTGCGAGCTTTAGCAGTCCTTCTAAGAGCTGGAGCAAGCATCTCGGAGTTGGAATATATGCTTTGATGAGGTGATCAAAGTTTTTGAGTTTATACAAAGTTTATGAGAAACTTGTATTTACAATAAAGTGAGTGGGAGCACTATAGAGTTTCTGATAAGCATATGTGGATGACATGTTGTTGATCGGAAATGATGAAGAATTTCTGGAAAGCATAAAGGCTTGTTTGAAAAGAGTTTTTCAAAGGAAGACCTGGATAAAGCTACCTAATTGTTGAGCATCAAGATCTATAGAGATAGATCAAGATGCTTGATGATACTTTCAATGAGTACATACCTTGACAAGATTTTGAAAGAGTTCAAAATGGATCAGTCAGAGAGAAGTGTTCTCGCCTGCTTTATAAGGTGTGAAGTTGAGTGAGACTCAAAGCTCGACCATGGAAGAAGAAAGAGAAGGGACAAAGGTCGTCCCCTATGCTTTAGCCATAGGCTCTATATAGTATGCCATGCTGTGTACCGCACCTGTGTGTGCCTTGAGTCCGTCAAGGGGGTACAAGAGTGATCCAGGAGTGGATCACTGGACAGCGATCAAGATTATCCTTAGTAACTAAAAGACTAAGGAAATGTTTCTCGATTATGGAGGTGATAAAGAGTTCGTCGTAAAGAGTTACGTTGATGCAAGCTTTGACACCAATACGGATGACTCTTAGTAGTAATCCGGATACGTATAGTTGAGTAGCCATTTGGAATAGCTCCAAGTGGAGTGTGGTAGCAGTGTTTACGGTTTGACATAGAGATTTGCAAAAGTACACACGGATCTGAATGTTGCAGACCCATTGACTATAAGACCTCTGTCACATGCAAAGCATGATCGAGCCCCAGAACTCATTGGGTGTTAGATTCATAACAATGTGAATCAAATGGTGATGTGAACTAGATTATTGACTCTAGCACAAGTGGGAGACTGTTGGAAATATTCCGTCGAGGCAATAGTAAATTGATTATTATCAGATTTCCTTGTTCATGATAATCGTTTATTATCCATGCTATTATTGTGTTGATCGGAAACTCAGATACATGTGTGGATACATAGACAACACCATGTCCCTAGTATGCCTCTGATGGACTAGCTCGTTCATCAAAGATGGTTAAGGTTTCCTAGCCATGGACATGAGATGTCATTTGATAATAGGATGTCTGTTGGGTTGGCATGGATCAAGATTGGGATTTGTTACTCCGTGTGACGGAGAGGTATCTCAGGGCCCACTCGGTAATACAACATCACAATAAGCCTTGCAAGCAATGTGACTAAGTGTTAGTCACGGGACCTTGTATTATAGAACGAGTAAAGAGACTTGCCGGTAACGAGGTTGAACTAGGTATGGAGATACCGGCGATCGAATCTCGGGCAAGTAACATACCGAAGAACAAAGGGAACATCATACGAGATTAACTGAATCCTAGACATAGAGGTTCGACCGATAAAGATCTTTGTAGAATATGTAGGAACCAATATGGGCATCCAGGTCCCGCTAATGGTTATTCACCGTAGAGGTGTCTAGGTCATGTCTACATAGTTCTCGAACCCGCAGGGTCTGCACACTTAAGGTTTGGTGATGGTTCGGTAGTATAGAGTTATGCATGGTGGTGACCGAAGGTTGTTCGAAGTCCCAGATGAGATCTCATACATCACGAGGAGCTCCGGAATGGTCTAGAGGTAAATATTGATATATAGGAAGTCATGTTTTGGTCACTGGAAAAGTTTTGGGCTCATCGGTAGTGTACGGGGAGTGCCGGTAGTGTATCGGGGGACCATCGGGAGTGGTATTTTGACCCAAGAGGCTTCATGGGCTGTGGGAGGACTAATACCAGCCCTTAGTGGGCTGGACAAAGTCCCACACAAGGCCCATGCGGCTGGGGAAGAAATTCCAAAGAGAAAAGGTGGAAAAAGGCAAAAAGGTGGAAATAAGGAAGGAGTCCTAATCCTACTAGGAGTGGAGGAGGAGGATTCCTCCTCTCCCACTTCGGCCAAAGCCTAGAGGGGCTGGCCCTTGTGTGAAGCCTCTTCCTCCTCTCCTCCTATATATACTAGAGGGTTTTAGGGTTTTGGCACAAGATTTTCAGCCACGTGCTGCCCTCTTCTTCCTCTAGATCGTTTTCTCCTCTAGATCAGTTTTCAGCGGTGCTTAGGCGAAGACCTGCTGGAATTCCTCCACCACCATTGCCGCAACATCGTTGCGCTGCCAGAGAACTCATCTAGCTCTTCGCTCCCTCTTGCTGGATCAAGAAGGTGGAGATCGTCATCGAGCTGTACATGTGTTGAACGCGGAGGTGCCGTCTGTTCGGCGCTAGATCAGAAGGACCGTGATCAAGATCGCGAGACGGATCATGATGTGATCGCGGGACAGATCGTCATGAGTTTGCGGGATGGATCGTGATTGGATCGCGGGACGGATTGTGATGAGATCACGGGATGCTCGGCGATTTGAATCGCGCAGACGTTCAACTACACCAACCGCGTTTCTTAACGCTTCCCGCTTAGCAATCTACAAGGGTATGTAGATCCACTCCCCCTCTCGCAGATTCTCATCACCATGGACAGTCCTTGCGTGTGCGTAGGAAATTTTTTGTTTCCCATGCAATGTTTCCCAACACTTCCTGGGAAAACTAGGGATATCAGATGGTTGCCATGCAAACACATCGACATTTGCCCGTGGGAAGGCGATGAGCGCGCGTTCCTATTTGTCATCAAGGGTGGAACTTATGGTAAAAGTTTCACCCGTGCCATCCTCTTTGGCGGGCACCTTCTTGGTCTCTGGAGGGGTAGCCTTGGACTTCTTGCTCTTGCCGGTGGAGCTCCCTAGCACATCATCGACTGGAGTGCAGCACCCTGAGAGGGCGCGCTTGCCAGAATGTGCGCCAGAGGCCTTGCCGGTCTTCTCCCCCTGAGAGCTTCAGCGGCAGGAGTAAGTGCCGTGGTGCCAGGTGCTGTAGTTTCCCCCCGGTAGAGTTTGTCGGCGCAGATAAGCGCGCTTTTCTTGTCAGAGTTTATGGTAATGACGCTCATTGGTCCGGGCATCTTCAACACGTTGTAAGCGAAGTGGGTGGCTGCCATGAACTTGGCCAGTGCCGGACGACCGAGAATGCTGTTGTATGGCAACGAGATCTTGGCAAGGTCAAAAACGACCTTCTCCGTTTTGAAATTGATGTCGCTGCCAAACGTCACTGGCAACATGACCTTGCCTCTCGGTTGAGTCCTTCCCGAGTTGACCCCTTGGAAAGCGCCTATCGGCTCGAGATCTTCGTCAGGAATCTGCAGCTTCCGAATGACATCGGGCGAGATCAGGTTTAGGCTGGCCCCACTATCCACTAACATCTTTGTCACTTTGAGGTTGCGGATTGTTGGCGAGACCAACAACGGCAGGCAGCCGACCGCAGTTATGCGATTAGGGTGGTCCTCGACGTCGAAGATGATAGGAGTGTTGGACCATTTTAGAGGTTTCTGTGCACCGATAGAGGGCTATGCCGCATTAACCTCGCGCGCCTGCTATTTAAGTTGGCGGTGAGAGGAATGCGATGAGGCTCCTCCTTCTATGCACATCATCTCCATAGCCTTCTAAAACTCATGGTCACTAGACTCGTCGTCCTCTTCGACATCATCATCATCTCCTTCTTGCTTGTTGCGGCCACGGGCTGGTCGGTCTTTCTGTTGTTTGGGCTTGCCACGGCGACCTCCTTGGCCAACATGCTTCTTGCCGGACCCCTCAGCACCATCCTGACCATTCTGCTTGTCACGCCTCTCATATTTGGCCCTCTGCTTCTCGGCAAGCTGCTCAACCTGCCGACAGTCTTGGAGATCGTGGCCTTTGGTGTGATGGATATTGCAATACTGCTTGTCGGAGTCTTTTGGCTTGCTGGCAGCCACCAGGTCATGGTAGGAGGCACACCCAGCAACATCATTGCCAGGGTCATCGACCTTGCCTTTCTTGGCAGTGCTGGGGTTGCCGGATCCTTTAACGGCTAAAACGGCCTTTCCCTTGAGCTTCTTGTTCCGCCGCCGGCCCTTCTGTGCCAAGGTAGCGGTGTCTTTTTCTTCTGAGTCGACCTCTGCACCGGTGTCTTTGCCGGGGAGCCTCCTCCCTTCTTCAAACCGAGCATATTTGTCTGCCAAGGCATAAAGCTCAGCGACGTCCCTGACTCTGTTCATTGCCCGCTCTTCCTGCATCCTGCGGTTGCACATGTTCTGATGGAACGGGCTGATAACAGCGGCAGGGTGAATGTTTGGGATGTTGTAGTGAATGCGGATGAACCTCTAGATGTACTTGCGCAGAGTTTCGCCTTCCTTCTGGGGGATGATGTGCAGATTGCTCTCCTGGCTAGGAGCTTGATGACCTCTGGTGAAGGCGCCAACGAACTCGTGACACAGGTCCGCCCAAGAAGAGATGGACCCTTCCGACAGGTGCATCAGCCATGACCTGACGGTGGGCTTAAGCACCAATGGGAAGTAGTTGGCTAATATCTTGTCGTCGCGGCCCCCGGCAGCCTGCACCGCAATGGAGTAGACGTTCAGGAACTATGACGGATGGGTCTTGCCGTCATACTTCTCCGAGACTTCTGGTTTGAACATTCGGGAGTTGGGCCACTGGACTTGCCGCAGCTCATGAGTAAACACTGGACAGCCCACCTCGTAAGGTAGGTTGACAGGGTTCCCCGACGCGGACTTGTCTATAGTGGGCCTCGCATGCTTGTCCGATTGGAGGCACGCTTTCCGCCGCCGCTCGATCGCGGTTTAGGCGTCTTCTTTGCCACGTTCTCGAAGAACATGACGCTGATCACGGCGCGTCCATGGGTCAGACGACGCCGTTGAGTAACCGTCGTAGGCGTCGGTCCATCGGGTCGGTGACCGGTGATGCTGTTGCGGAGGAGAGTGCGCCGAGGTCGCGCCGACTCCAGGCACTTCACCACTGGTCATAGGCGGCCCTATCAAAAGAAGCTTATCTACGAGGCTGAGGAGGCTCTGAATGGTGGCTCTCCATTCATCGAGCTTCTCCGCAGCAGGAGGGAAGTTCAGGAGTAGTTGTGCTTGCGCCATCTCTTCCTCCGCCATGGATGGCAGCGAGCGGCGGAAGGAACGCGAGGTGCTCTGACTCCTAACCATGTTAGAAGGAGCACCACCGCGGTGCCGCGCCGGCATGCCACTCCCGCTTGCATGCTGGTCCCGCACATCTTGGGAATGATGCGCATGAGCTTTTTTGTGGGGACGCTGAGAACTGCGGGTGCCATGGCGCGGCTCTCCACGCGCGTCCTAAGAAGGTCACGGCGTAGGCGCCGGCGTGGGTGCCCTAGAGGACACTCTTCCGCCCCGGAGTTCGTCGTACCACCCGCAGGCGGTACTGCTCCGTCATGGGACCCAGGGGCTCGGGGGTTCCCATTGTCTTCATGGGCGTCTCGGCGGTGAGTGCTGCCGCTTGCTTGGCCTTGGTCATCGGAGCGTCACGGAAGTTCCGAACCTCCGCCTCCTCCACCTCCACTCGCGTCTACGCCCTCTCCTGTCTGTGCAAATACAAGGACGACAGACGTGGATTGGCCAACTGCTGTCCGGCCCTTCTTCTTGGGGGGCATGGTGATGTCGAAGCTGGGGCGCGGATTACTAGAACGGGTTCGCACCACTCAAGTCCCCCTACCTCGCGTGCCAAATATGTTGTGGGGAACGAACACCTATGGGATCATGGGGACCCCTTTTGGTTCGGCAAGGGGCGAGCTAGCACAAAGAGCCGGTCTGGTAAGCAGCACATGGGGAGTTTTTACCCAGGTTTGGGCCGCACGGATGCGTAAAACCCTACTCCTGCTTGGTTATATTGATCATGTTCTAGGGTTCAAGCTACAAGAGCACCATGAATGGCTACTACATGAGCTTGGTAATCTCTAGTTGTCTAACCGCTGGGCTGTCCGGTTGTCTAACTGGCCAACTGTCTGATTGGCTAACCTTCCAAAAGTCCTCCTCTGTAACGCCCTGGGCCTCCTTTCATACTTAAGGGAATCCCAACAGTGACGTACAGTGTGCACACGGGATGCACAGTGCTGCTACAATGCTATCACACCTAACTCTGGCGGAGTAGGACAACAGTATTCAATGCACCGTCAGGCGCCTCTGTCCGTTAGTGGGACGGGATGGGGGCCCGTCCCATCGGCGCCGCTTAGCTCCCTCCAATGTTGGCGCCGCGACACGCGTCTAGGCGAATCGACACCTGGCCTGTGCGCTGGCGGTGTTTGCCGGGGCCTTTACTTTCCAGGACCTTGCCTTGTCGGGGGCCTTGCTTCGCCTGGGGCCTCTAGAACCCTCCTGGCAAGGTCTTGCCGGTAGTCTTGGGGTCTTCTATGCTGGTGTTTGATAAATCTTCGCTGGGCCTTGCCGTCGAGGTGGCTGCTACTGCCTGTGCAAGAGTAAAGGGGCACTAGATGGCCCAAAAACTCTAGTACATCAACACTTTAGCATCACTCCGGGTGAGAAAGTCTCATCATAGTCAACTCCTTGAACTTGTCAGAAAATTCTTTGTGACAAGTTGAGCTTTATAAATGGTGTCATTTACCATCAACGCATGTCTTCTTCTTAAAGGTCTATTTGTACTTAACGTCCTGTCGTTCAACGGGCAAGTCTGCCAAAGTCCATACTCGTTTTTCATACATGGATCCTTTCTCATATTTCATAGATCCTAGCCATTTGTTGGAATCTGGGCCCATCATCGCTTCTTCATAGCTCCTAGGTTCACTGTTGTCTATCACATGACCTCCAAGACAGGATTGATGTACCACTCAGGGGCGGTACGAGTCCTTGTTGACCTACAAGGTTCGGTAGTAACTTGATCCGAAGTTTCATGATCATCATCATTTTCTTCCTCTTCACTTGGTGTAGGCATCACAGAAACATCTTTCTGCGCCATGCTACTATCCAACTGAAGTGACAGTTCAACAACCTCATCAAGTTGTACTTTCCTCCCACTCAATTCTTTCGAAAGAAACTCTTTCTCGAGAAAGGATCTATTTTTAGCAACAAACACTTTGCCCTCGGATCTGAGGTAGAAGGTATACCCAACTATTTCCTTAGGGTATCCTATGAAGATTCACTTTTCCACTTTTGGTTCGAGCTTATCAGACATAAGTGCCGCATTCCCAAACTCTAAGAAATGACAGCTTAGGTTTCTGCCAAACATTAATTCATATGGTGTCATCTCAACGGATTTATATGGTGCCCTATTTAAAGTGAATGTAGTTGTCTCTAATGTTTAACCCCAAAATGATAGTGGCAAAACGATAAGATACATCATAGTACACACCATATCCAATAGAGCACGACTATGATGTTTGGACACACCATCACACTATGGTGTTCCATGTGGCTTGAGTTTTGAAACAATTTTCACATTTTTATTAAGTTGCAAAGCAAACTTGTAACTCAGATATTCACCTACACGATCATATCGTAGACATTTTATCTTCTTGTCACGATGATCTTAAACTTCAATCTGATTTTTTTGAACTTTTTCAAACGTTTCAGACTTGTGTTTCATTAAGTAAATATACCCATACCTACTCAAATCATCAGTGAAGGTAAGAAAATAATGATATGCACTACACGCTTCAACACTCGTTGGACTGCATACATCAACATGTATTATTTCCAATAAGTCACTTGCCCGCTCCATCAAGCCGAAGAATGATAAGAGACATCATAGCCAGAAAACGCATATCTCAACCAATTCGAAATTGAGTGAGTCCAAAGATCCATCAACATGGAGTTTCTGCATGCGATTGACACCAATAAGACCTTTAGTGGCAGTCCCACAAGTATGTGGTACTATCATTATCAACTTTGCATCTTTTGGCATCAATACTATGAACATGTGTATTACTACGACAAAGATTCAATAAACTATTCACATTGGGTGCATGAAAATTGAAGGTATTGAATGAATAAATGTATTGCAATAAACACGATATAATCATGTTAATGGTTGACGCAAACACCAAGTAACATTTATTTAGGTTCAACACTAATCCCGAAGGTAGAGGGAGCATGCGATGGTGATCACATCAACCTTGGAAACACTTCCAACTTACATCGTCACCTCACCCTTAGCTAGTCTCTGTTTATTCCATAGCTTTTACTTCGAGTTACTAGCATTAGCAATTGAACCAATATCTAATACCCAGGTGCTACTAGGTAGCAAGGTACACATCAATAATATATATATCAAATATACTTCTGTCGACGTTGCCAGCCTTCTTATCTACCAAGTATTTAGGGTTTGTTCCGCTTCAATGACCATTCTCCTCATAATAGAAGCACTTAGTCTCGAGTTTGGGTTCAACCTTGGGTTTCTTCACTAGAGTGGCAACTAGCTTGCCATTCATGAAGTTTCCCTTCTTGCCCTTGTCGAAACTAGTAATTTTACTGACCATTCTCCTCATAATAGAAGCACTTAGTCTCGAGTTTGGGTTCAACCTTGGGTTTCTTCACTAGAGTGGCAACTAGCTTGCCATTCATGAAGTTTCCCTTCTTGCCCTAGTCGAAACTAGTAATTTTACTAACTATCAACACTTCATGCTCCTTCTTGATTTCTATCTTCACGGTGTCAAACATCATGAATAGCACATGGGTCATATTTTCCATCCCTTACACATTTATAGTTCATCACAAAGCTCTAGTAGCTTTGTGGCAATGACTTTGAGGAGAACTATATCAATGACTATCTTATCTGGAAGATTAATTCCCACTAGATTCAAGCGATTGTAGCACCCAGACAATTTGAGCACATGCTCACCGATTGAGTTATTCTCCTTTATCTTGCAGACAAAGAATCTTGTTGGAGGTCTCATACCTCTCAACATGGGCACGAGCCTGAAATCCAATTTCATCTCTTGGAACATCACATATGCTTCGTGACGTTCACAACGTATTTGGAGCCTCAATTTTAAGCCATAATGCATGACGCACTGAACTATCAAGTAGTCATTAGAAGGTGCCTGTTAGATGTTCACAACATCCACAGTCGCCGGTTTGAGGGGGTGGCACACCGAGTGGTGCATTAAGGACATAAGCCTTCCGTGCAACAAATGAGGACAATCCTCTGATCACGGACCTAGTCCGCATAATTTCTACCATCATATTTCAACTCTATTTTCTCTAGGAACGTATCAAAAACATAGGGGAGCTACAATGCGAGCTATCGATCTACAACATAATTTTGCAAACACAACTTTAGGCTATATTCATGATAAGGAGTTTAGTTAATCATATTACTTAAAAAACTCCCACTCAAATTGACATCCTTCCGGTCATCCGAGTGATACATGATCCAAATTCACCAACCCAAGTCCGATAATCACGTGAGATGAGGTGGTTTCTGATACGTCCATTTTGCATCATGCTTTTATATTGATATTCATTGCATTATGGGATGTTATTACACATTATGGTACAATACTTATGCCTTTTCTATCTTATTTTACAAGGTTTACATAAAGAGGGAGAATGCCGACAGCTGGAATTCTGGACTAGAAAAAGGAGCAAATCTGAGATATCTATTCTGCACAACTCCAAAATTCCTAAAAATTTATGGGGAATTGTTTTGGAATATATAAAAAAATACTGGGCGAAACAGATACCAAAGGGGGCCCACCAGGAGGTGGCAAGCCTGTAGGCGCGCCCAGCTCCCCTAGTCACGCCTAGCGGGGTTGTGATCCACCTGGCAGGTCACCCACACCCATCTTCTGCTATTAGATGGATTTTGACATGGAAAAAATCAGAAGGATGCTTTCGGGACGAAGCACTGCCGTCTAGAGGCGGAACTTGGACAGAACCAATCTAGAGCTCCAACAGGGCTGTTCTGCCGGGGAAACTTCCCTCCCAGAGGGGGAAATCGAAACCATCGTCATCACCAACGATCCTCTCATCGAGAGGGGTTCAATCTCCATCAACATCTTCACCAGCACCATCTCCTCTCCAAACCCTAATACATCTCTTGTATCCGATCTTTGTCTCAAACCTCAGATCGGTACCTGTGGATTGCTAGTATTATTGATTTCTCCTTGTAGTTGATGATAGTTGGTTTACTTGGTGGAAGATTATATGTTTAGATCCCTTATGATAATTAATACTCTAATTATGAACATGAACATGCTTTGCAAGTAGTTATGTTTGTTCCTGAGGACATGGGATACGTCTTGTTATAAGTAATCATGTGAATTTGGTATTCGTTCGATATTTTGATGAGATGTATGTTGTCTCTCCTCTAGTGGTGTTATGTGAACGTCGACTACATAACACTTCACCATTACTTGGGCTTAGGGGAAGGCATTGGGAACTAATAAGTAGATGATGGGTTGCTAGAGTGACAGAAGCTTAAACCCTAGTTTATGCATTGCTTTGTAAGGGGCTGATTCCATATGTTGCATGCTATGGTTAGATTTGTCTTAATTCTTCTTTTGTAGTTGTGGGTGCTTGCGAGAGGGGTTAATAATAAGTGGGAGGTTTGTACAAGTAAGGGTAGCACCCAAGAACCGGTCCAGACACATATCAAATTATCATAGCAACGAACGCGAATCAAATGAGCATGATGAAAACTAGCTTGACAGAAATTCCCATGTGTCCTCGGGAGCGCTTTGCTTTATATAAGAGTTTGTTCTGGCCCGTCCTTTGCTACAAAAAGGATTGGGCTAGATTTCTGCACCTTTCCTACACTTGTTACTTGTTACTCATTACAAATTATCTTATCACAAGACTATTTGTTACCGATAATTTCAGTGCTTGTTGAGAATACCTTACTGGAAACCACTTGTCATTTCCTTCTGCTCCTCGTTGGGTTCGACACTCTTACTTATCGAAAGGACTACAATAGATCCCCTATAATTGTAGGTCTTCTTGAGGATCACGTCAAGAAGAAGGTATTTCCTTTATCTTTGAAGGAGAAGGCATTGACATGGTACAGGCTATGTGGTGATATTAGATCATGGAGCTACAAACGATTAAAGATGGAATTTCACTAGAATTCTATCCTATGCATCTAGTTCATCATGATCATAATTATATCTATAATTTTTGGCCTCGTGAAGGAGAAAGAATCTCTCAAGCTTGGGGGAGGCTTAAGTCAATGTTATATTCATGCCCCTCATGAGCTCTCGAGAGAAATTGTTATTCAGAATTTTTATGCTCGGCTTTCTCGTAATGATCAATCCATGCCCGATACTTCTTGTGTTGGTTCCTATATGAAGAAAGATATTGACTTCAAATGGGACTTATCGGAAAGAATTAAACGCAACTCTGAAGATTGGGAACTCGACGAAGGTAAGGAGTTAGGTATGAACCTTAAGTTTGATTGTGTTAAATCCTTCGTAGACACTGATGCTTTTTGTGAATTTAGCACTAAATATGGACTTGAGTGTCTGAGATAGTACCTTCTTTTTGTGAATCTTTTGCTTCGCATGTTGATCTCCCTAAGGAGAAGTGGTTTAAGTATCATCCTCCCATTGAAATGAATGTGGTTGAGCCTATTAAAGTTGAAGAGGAAACTATTACTTATAATGTTGATCCTGTTATTCCCGTTGCTTGTATTGAAATAGCACCTTTCCCTGTATTAGAATAAAGGAACATGCTAAAGCTTCAACTATGGTTCGTAAGAGCTGTGCTAGAACACATACACCCCCTGAGCAAATTAAAGTTGAACCTAGTATTTCTCTGGTTAAGGATCTCTTGGTTGATAATATTGATGGGCATGTTATTCAATTTTGTGATGAAGATGCTAGAATTGCTAAACCTGATGCTAAAGATAAACATAGAACCATCGTTGGCATGCATGTTGTTTCTGTTAAAATAGGAGATCATTGTTATCATGGCTTATGTGATATGGGTGCTAGTGTGAGTGCAATTCCCTTTACCTTATATAAAGAGATTATGAATGATATTGCACCAGCTGAGTTAGACGAAATTGATGTTACAATTAAGCTTGCTAATAGAGATACTATATCACCAGTTGGGATTATTAGAGTGTTGAAGTCTTGTGTGGGAAAATAAAATATCCAATTGATTTTCTTGTCCTTGGCTCCCCACAAGATGATTTTTTGTCCCATTATATTTTGTAGACACTTCTTGAATACCGTTAATGCCAGGATAGATTGTGAGAAGCAAACTGTTACCGTAAGTTTTGGGGATACGTCTCATGAGTTTAATTTCTCTAAATTTCATAGACAACCCCATGATAAAGAATTGTCTAGTAAGGATGAAATTATTGGTCTTGCTTCTATTGCTATGCCTCCTACTGACCCCTTAGAACCATATTTGCTGGACCATGAAAATGATATGCATATGACTGGAAGGAATGAAATAGATAAGATTTTCTTTGATCAACATCCTATTTTGAAACACAACTTGCCTATTGAAATACTTGGGGATCCTACTCCACCCAAGGGTGGTCCCATGTTTGAGCTTAAACAGTTACCGGATACTATGAAATATGCTTATCTTGATGAAAAGAAGATATATCTTGTTATTATTAGTGCTAACCTTTCAAAGCATGAAGAACATAGATTATTGAAAACTAGGAAGCACCGTGCTGGTATTGGATATACTCTTGATGATCTTAAGGGCATTAGCCCCACTCTATGTCAGCATAAAATTAAAATGGAGCCCGATGCTAAACCAGTTGTTAGTCACCAACGACGGCTCAATCCTAAAATGAAGGAAGTGGTAAGAAATGAAATATTAATGCTTTTGGAGGAAGGTATCACTTACACTATTGTTGATAGTAGATGGGTTAGTCCCGTTCATTGTGTCCCTATGAAAGGAGGTATTATCGTAGTTCCTAATGATAAAAATGAATTGTTCCCGCAAAGAATTGTTACAGGATATAGAATGGTAATTGATTTTAGGAAATTAAATAAAGCTACTAGAAAAGATCATTACCCTCTACCTTTTATTGATCAAATGCTAGAAAGACTATCCGAACACACACATTTATGCTTTCTAGATGGTTATTCTTGTTTCTCTCAAATACCTGTGTCAAAAGAGGACCAAGAGAAGACCACTTTTACCTGACCTTTCGGTACCTTTGCTTATAGACGTATGCCTTTTAGTTTATGCAATGTGACTGCTACCTTTCAAAGATGTATGAATGCTATATTCTCTGATTTTTGTGAAAGGATTGTTGAGGTTTTCATGGATGATTTTTCCGTTTACGGAACTTCTTTTGATGACTGTTTGAGCAACCTTGATCGAGTTTTGCGGAGATGGAAAGAAACTAATCTTGTATTGAATTGGGAGAAGTGCCACTTTATGGTGAATGAATGTGTTGTATTGGGACATAAAATTTCTGAAAGAGGTATTGAAGTTGACAAAGCTAAAGTTGATGCTATTGAAAAAATGCCGTGTCCTACGGATATTAGAGGTATAAGAAGTTTCCTTTGTCATGTTGGTTTCTATAGAGATTTATTAAAGACTTCTCTAAGATTTGTAGGCCGCTCACTAATCTCTTGCAAAAAGATGTTCCGTTCGTTTTTTATGATGATTGTGTAGAAGCTTTTGAAATTCTTAAGAATGCCTTGATTTCTGCACCTGTTGTTCAACCACCTTATTGGAACCTACCCTTTCAAATTATGTGTGATGCTAGTGATTATACCAATGGTACTATTCTAGGACAAAGAGTTGATAAGAAATTAAATGTTATTCATTATGCTAGCAAGACTCTAGACGGTGCTCAAAGAAACTATGCTACCACTGGAAGAGAATTTTTAGCAGTTGTGTTTGCTTGTGATAAGTTTAGATCCTATATTGGTGATTCTAAAGTAACTCTTCACACTGATCATGCTTCTATTAAATATCTTATGGAAAAGAAAGATGGTAAACCTAGACTGATCAGGTGGGTTCTTCTGCTACAAGAATTTGATTTACATATTGTTGATAGAAAGGGTGCTGATAACCCCGTAGCAGATAACTTGTCTAGGTTAGAGAATGTTCTTGATGACCCACTACCTATTGATGATAGCTTTCCGGATGAACAATTAGCTGTCATAAATGCTTCTCGTAATGCTCCTTGGTATGCTGATTATGCTAATTACATTGTTGCCAAATTTATACTGCCTAGTTTCACATACCAAAAAAAGAAAAAGTTCTTCTATGATCTAAGACATTACTTTTGGGATGACCGACACCTTTATAAAGAAGGAGTAGATGGTGTTATTAGACGTTGTGTGCCTGAGCATGAATAGGAACAAATCCTACACAAGTGTCATTCCGAGGCCTATGGAGGACACCATGCTGGAGGTAGAACTGCACATAAGGTATTACAATATGGGTTTTATTGGCCTACTCTCTTCAAGGATAATCGTAAGTTTGTCCTGTCATGTGATGAATGTCAAAGAATTGGCAATATTAGTAGACATCGGGAAATGCCTATGTATTACTCTCTTGTTATTGAACCGTTTGATATTTGGGGTTTTGATTATATGGGACCTTTTCCAACATCCAACGGGTACATTCATATTTTAGTTGATGTTGATTATGTTACTAAGTGGGTAGAAGCTATTCCAACTAGTAGTGCTGATCATAACACCTCCATTAAGATGCTTAAAGAAGTTATTTTCCCTAGATTTGGAGTCCCAAGATATTTAATGACTGATGGTGGTTTCACTTTATTCATGGTGCATTCCGTAAGTTGCTTGCTAAGTATGATGTTAATCATAGAATTGCATCTCCTTATCATCCTCAATCTAGTGGTCAATTAGAATTAAGAAATAAAGAAATTAAGTTGATCTTGCAAAAGATGGTTAATAGATCTAGGAAGAATTGGTCTAAGAAACTTGACGATGCATTATGGTCTTATAGAACTGCTTACAAGAACCTTATGGGTATGTGTTCGTATAAAATTCTTTATGGTAAAGCATGTCACTTACCTCTGGAGCTAGAGCATTGTAACACCCCATTACGCCTGGCGGGATCTAGACTGGCCCCACAGACCAACACTAGTCTTTCCTACGCACTTTGTCCTCACTCGTGCGCACCCGGGACCAACTTCCCGGTCGGTCACCCATCCTAGAATCGCTCCAAGCGAAGCACACTCAACTTTGGAGCTCTTTTCGAGTGGGCTCCCGAAAAAGAAGGAATTCCTTGTTGATATGAGTAGTCTATCATTCCTATTAAGCCAGGCTCTCACATACACCCCCACTCAAAGGAACCGACGTCCTCGTCGGTCCATCAGGAACGTTCCCTTTTGGCACACGTATGCGCGTCTAGTCAGGCACATGTGCCATGTTGTGTGCCACGACGGGCCACACACGCCATGCGCCACATACCCGTGCACCTGACCCGTGCGTGCCCGTGTAACTGCAAGGGTCGACTCTGATACCAATTGTAACACCCCGTTACGCCTGGCGAGATCTAGACTGGCCTTACAGAACAACACTAGTCTTTCCTGCGCACTTTGTCCTCACTCGTGCGCACCCGGGATCAACTTCCAGGTTGGTCACCCATCCTAGAATCGCTCCAAGCCAAGCACGCTTAACTTTGGAGTTCTTTTCGAGTGGGCTCCCGGAAAAGAAGGAATTCCTTGTTGATATGAGTAGTCTATCATTCCTATTAAGTCAGGCTCTCACATACACCCCCACTCAAAGGAACCGACGTCCTCGTCGGCCCATTAGGAACGTTCCCTTTTGGCACACGTATGCGCATCTAGTCCGGCACATGTGCCATGCTGTGTGCCACGACGGGCCACACACGCCATGCGCCACATGCCCGTGCACCTGACCCGTGCATGCCCGTGTAACCGCAAGGGTCGGCTCTGATACCAATTGTTACACCCCGTTACGCCTAGCGAGATCTAGACTGGCCCTACAGACCAACACTAGTCTTTCTTGTGCACTTTGTCCTCACTCGTGCGCACCCGAGACCAAGTTCCCGGTCGGTCACCCATCCTAGAATCACTCCAAGCCAAAGACGCTTAACTTTGGAGTTCTTTCCGAGAGGGCTCCCAGAAAAGAAGGAATTCCTTGGTGATATGAGTAGTCTACCATTCCTATTAAGCCAGGCTCTCACAAGCATAAAGATTATTGGGCAATCAAAGAGCTCAACTATGATTTCAAACTTGCTGGTGAGAAGAGGTTATTTGACAGTATCTCACTTGATGGCTGGAGAACCCAGGCCTATGAGAATGCCAAGTTGTTTAAAGAGAGAGTTAAGAGATGGCATGATAAAAGCATACAAAAGAGTGAATTCAATGTAGGTGACCATGTCTTTCTATCCAATTCTTGGTTCAGATTTTTTGCAGAAAACTTCTCTCTAAATGGGAAGGGCCTTACATTGTCGAGGAAGTATATCATTCCGGTGCCATCAAGATCAACAACGTCGAAGGCACAAATCCGAAGGTGGTAAACGGGCAAAGAATCAAACATCATATCTCAGGTACTCCCATAAATTTGGAAACCAATATTATTAATACCATAACTCCGGAGGAGTATATTTGGGAGACCTACGAAATGTTGCAGACTCCAAAAAGGAATAGGTATGTGGTACGGTATGTAAACCGACTCCAAAACTTTCCCAGTAGCTATTTTTATCTGTTTTGGAATATTTTTAAAATTAGGAAAATCAAAGTAGTCCGAAAGACGCACGAGGAGGTGACAAGCCTGCTAGGCGGCCACCCCCTGGCCACGCCTAGGGGGCTTGCCACCACCCCGTGCACCCTCCGGACTCCGTTTTTTTGTGGTACACTCCTTTGTGTCGGCAAAAATTCATTATATAATCCTTCGAATGTTTGGACTCTCGTATCACGACAATACCTCTGATTTTCGTTTTGAGCTGTTTCTGTTACAGATTTAGATCGTCATGGCATCCCCAAGTGCTCTGAAGGACAAGTTTTTCGAGAAGCTCATCAACCCTTATCTTGCAGAGGTGCTGCGACACCCTCAAACCATTGAGATGCGTGAGGGGGTGCTTCACATCCGTGACGTTGAGGGGCCAAAGAAGACCGGAAGCGTGGAAACAAGGCTCGAATCTATGGAGTAGCAAGTTTTCAAGTGCCAAGGGATAGTGGAATGTGGACTCAATGCCAATGATATGATGATCTCGGAGTTTACCCATAAACACAAGCTGGACACAAAGGACATCAGGGAGCACATCTTCAAACTTTATGAGAAAATTGAGCATTTCCAAGCCCAAATCTATGATTTGCAAAACCAAAACTGTGAGTATGAATACAGATTTAAGTGAATGAGTTTGGCTGCAGATTTGAGGATTCTGGAGACTCGTTCATCATTTTAGAATGGTGAACCTATGCCTTGGAAGACGGAGGACAAGCTTCCAACCACATCAATAACTCCACCAACATCACCTCCGAAGAAGGACATCTAAGCACATGGGTATGGGCACTCCCCTTGGCTTGTGCCAAGCTTCGGGGAGGTGCCTCGCTATCGTATCACCATCACAACCTTTTTCCTTTTTTTCCTTTTCTTGTTTTTCTTAGTTCGATCCTTTTTTATTTTGTCTTGATCTAGTAGAATAAAGTTTTAGTATGATCTAGCTTTGAGTTTTTGTTTTTTTGCTCCCCTTATGTAAGCAAGTCCGAGAGTTATATAATAAAAAGTATTTTTGATGTGAGGGCTTTGCTAGCTTGCTATGCTCTTGAGGGTAATAAATAAAAGAAGAATAGAATACAAGCAAAGACTATTCCTTATGATCCTATGGGGAGTGATGACTTCACATATAAGAAGTATGTCGATTGAAATTTGATGGGAGTTAACAAACATAGTGATTGTCCATTGGTGCAATTAAAAAGGAAGTGACAAAGAAAGAGAGATTCACATATAAATATAATATCTTGGACATCTTTTATGATTGTGACCACTCATTAAAATATTACATGCTAAGAAGTTGATGTTGGACAATGAAGACAACATAATGGGTTATGTTTGCCTGCTTCCGGATAGAAGTTATATGGTTTTAGATCCTCCAACAAGTAGTGCTTGCTTACAACTCATACTAGCCAAAACTTCCATGCCAAGTAGAGATACTACTTGTGCATCCAATAACCTCAACCTAGTTTTGCCATGAGAGTCCACCATGCCTACCTATGGATTGGGTAAGATCCTTCAAGTAAGTTGTCATCAGTGCAAAAAGCAATAAGAATTTCTCCTAAATATGTGTGATATTTTATTGTATGGGACATAAGCGTTGTACTAACTTGTGATAGTAAAGAAACAAAAGCAACGAACTGCATAATAAAGGTTGCTATCAGAAAGGGCAATACAACATGGCGTTCCTTTGCACTAAGGGTTTGGGCATTCAAAAACAAGAAGCACATGACAACCTATGCTTCACTCTGCGAAGGGCCTATTTGTTACTTTTACTTTTTAAGTACTTACCTTTATGCAAGAGTCATGGTGATCCTCACCACTTCCTATATTTTGTCTCTCTCTTGGCAAGCATTATGTGTTGGGGAATGATCTAGATGCATATACCCATTTGGATGTGGGTGAGCATGAGTTATTATCGTTGAGATCACCCTTGAGGTGAATAGCTCGGAGGCAAAACTATAAGCCCCTATCTTTGTCTATGTTAGATTGAGGCTTTGATCTCATGAGTACCGCATGAGTGTTAGAAATTATGAAAGACTAAAAGATGATTGAGTATGCGGGTTTGCTTTACAAGCTCTTATATTGACTCTTTCCAATGTTATGATAAATTGCCAATGGCTTCAATGACTAAGATCATAGTTTGTTGGTTGTTCATCGGGGTTGTGCATGATTTAGATACTTTGTATGGGGAAGATGGAGCATAGCCAGACCATATTATTTTGTAGGGATAACTTTCTAAGTCCATGTTATTTTGAAAGGACACGACTACCTTGTTGGTGTGCTCGAAGTATTACTGTTTTTATGTCAATATTAGACTATTGTTTTCAATCTTACGGATCTGAATATTCATGCCACAATAAATAATATTACATGGATAAATATGTTAGTAAGCATTCCACATCAAAAATTCTGTTTTTATCATTTACCTACTCGAGGACGAGCAGGAATTAAGCTTGGGGATGCTGATATGTCTCCAACGTATCTATAATTTTTGCTTGTTCCATGCTGTTATATTTTCATTCTTGGATGTTTTACAATCATTTTACCACAACTTTATATTATTATTGGGACTAACCATTTAACCTAGAGCCTAGTGCCAGTTCCTGTTTTTTCCTTGTTTTTGGGTTTTACGGAAAAGGAATATCAAACGGAGTCCAAATGGAATAAAAATTTGCGGTGATTTTTTTGGACCAGAAGAGACCCAGAAAGCATCGGAGTTGGGCCAGAAGACCCACGAGGTAGTCACAAGCCTTGGGGGCACATCCACGTGATTCCCTCGTGGCCCATCCGGACTTATTTCAACTGCCATAAATTCCTATAAATACCAAAAACTCCAACGCAAAACCTAGATCGGGAGTTCCGCCACCGCAAACCTCCAGAGCCACGAAAAACCAATCTGGAACCCATTCCGGCACCCTGCCTGAGGGGGAAACTATCACCGGAGGCCATCTTCATCATGCTGACACTCTCCATGACGAGGAGGGAGTATTTCACCCTCGGAGCTGAGGGTATGTACCAGTAGCTATGCATTTGATCTCTCTCTCCCGTGTTCTTGAGATGGCACGAGCTTATTGTCCTGCGAGCTTTGTTGATATAGATTGAATCATATGGAGTTTTCCGCTCTCTATCTTGTTGTGATGAATTAAGTTTTCCCTTTGAAGTTTTCTTATCGGATTGAGTCTTTAAGGATTTAAGAACACTTGATGTATGTCTTTGTGATGGGATATCTGTGGTGACAATGGGATGTTCTATTGATCTACTCGATGTATGTTTTGGTGATAAACTTGCGGGTTCCGTGACCTTGGGAATCTATGCATAGGGGTCGGCACACGTTTTGTCTTGGCTTTCCGGTAGAAACTTTGGGGCACTCTTTGAAGTTCTTTGTGTTGGATTGAACATGATGAATCTGAAATTATGTGATGCATATCGTATAATCAAACCCATGGGTACTTGTGGTGACATTGGAGTATCTAGGTGACATTAGGGTTTTGGTTGATGTGTATCTTAAGGTGTTATCTTATTACGTACTCTAGGGCTGTTTGTGACACTTATAGGAACAACCCATAAGATTGATCAGAATAGATAACTTTGAGGTGGTTTCGTACCCTACAAAAATTTCTTCATTCGTTCTCTGCTATTTGTGACTTTGGAGCGAACTCTTTGTCGCACGAGAGGTATTTACATATGATTCAACTATGCCAATATTGTTGAGAGAAATTGCACTAGTGAAACAATGGAGCCTAGGCCTTGTTTCCAAGCATTTATACAACGTTTTGCTCGCTGTTTACTATTTGTCACCTTGCGTATTTTATATTTCCAGATTACAAAAACCTATATCTACCATCCATATTGCACTTGTATCACCATCTCTTCGCCGAACTAGTGCACCTATACAATTTACCATTGTATTGGGTGTGTTGGGGACGCAAGAGACTCTTTGGTATTTGATTGCAGGGTTTTTTGAGAGAGACCATCTTCATCCTACACCTCCCGTGGATTGATAAACCTTAGGTCATCCACTTGAGGGAAAATTGCCATTGTCCTACAAAACTCTACGCTTGGAGGCCCAACACGAGTCTACAAGAAGAAGGTAGTGTAGTCAACGAAGCGTTGCCGTCTTGAGGCGGAACTTGGACAGAACCAATCTAGAGCTCCGGCAGGGTTGCTCTGTCGGGGAAACTCCCCTCCCAGAGGGGGATATCGAAGCCATCGTCATCACCAACGATCCTCTCATCGAGAGGGGGTCAATCTCCATCAACACCCTCACTAGCACCATCTCCTCTCCAAAACCTAGTTCATCTCTTGTATCTTGATCTTGTCTCACAGCTCAGATTGGTACCTGTGGGTTGCTAGTAGTGTTGATTACTCCTTGTAGTTGATGCTAGTTGGTTTACTTGGTGGAAGATTATATGTTCAGATCCCTTATGATAATTAATACTCCTTTGATTATGAACATGAACATGCTTGATGAGTAGTTACGTTTGTTCCTGAGGACACGAGATTAGTCTTGTTATAAGTAATCATGTGAATTTGGTATTCATTCGATATTTTGATGAGATGTATGTTGTCTCCCGTCCAGTGGTGTTATGTGAACGTCGACTACATAACACTTCACCATTATTTTGGCCTAGGGCAAGGCATTGGGAAGTAATAAGTAGATGATGGGTCGCTAGAGTGACAGAATCTTAAACCCTAGTTTATGCGTTGCTTCGCAAGGGGCTGATTTGGATCCATATGTTTCATGCTATGGTTAGATTTATCTTAATTCTTCTTTTGTAGTTGCGGATGCTTGCGAGATGGGTTAATAATAAGTGGTAGGTTTTCCAAGTAAGGGTAGCACACAAGCACTGGTCCACCCACATATCAAATTACCAAAGTAACGAACACGAATCAAATGAGCATGAAGAAAACTAGCTTGACAGAAATTCCCATGTGTCCTCGAGAGTGCTTTGCTTTATATAAGAGGTTGTCCAGGCCTGTCCTTTGCTACAAAAGGGATTGGGCTACCTTGCTGCACCTTTTCTATAGTTGTTACTTGTTACTCGTTACAAATTATCTTATCACAAAACTACTTGTTACCGATAATTTTAGTGCTTACAGAGAATACCTTACTAGAAGCCTCTTTTCATTTCCTTCTGCTCCTCATTGGGTTCGACACTCTTACTTACCGAAAGGACTACGATAGATCCCCTATAATTGTGGGTCATCAGTTTCAATAGTGAACATCTCCATGTTGATCATATCTGCTATATGGCTCATGTTTGACCTTTCGGTCTCTTGTGTTCCGAGGCCATGTGTGTACATGCTAGGCTCGTGAAGTTTAACCCGAGTGTTCCGCATATGCGACACTGGCTTGCACTCGTTGTATGTGAACGTAGAGTCTATCACACCCTATCATGATGTGGTGCTTCAAAACGACGAACTTTCGCAATGATGCACACTCAGGGAGAACACAATTTTATCTTGAAATTTTAGTGAGGGGTCACCTTATAATGCTACTGTCGTCCTAAGCAAAAGAAGATGCATAAAAGGATTGACATCACATGCAAATCATAAGTTACATGATATGGCCATGAACTTGTGCTTTTGATCTCCATCTCCAAAGCATCGACATGATCTCCATCGTCACCGGCATAACACCACGATCTCCATCATTGTGTCGCCATCAGGGTTGTCACGCCCACCATGCTTCTATTACCATTGCTACCGCTTAGCGAGAAAGTAAATCCTTACATAGCGCTTAATGATTGACACGCAGGTCATACAATAATTAAAGAGAATCCTATGGCTCCTGCAGGTTGCCGTATGCATCGACATGCAAGTCGATATGAACTATTAGAAAACACAATCATCTCATACATCAAACATATCTCATCATGTCTTTGGCCATATCATATCACAACATACCTTGAAAAAACTAGATGTCCTCTAATTGTTGTTGCATGTTTTACGTGACTGCTATGGGTATCTAGCAAGAATGATTCTTACCTACGCAAATCCACAATGGTGATACACAAGTTGCTTTTCAACCTTCTCAAGGACCGCCTTTGTCGAATCCGATCCAACTAAGGTGGGAGAGACAGACACCCTCCAACCATCTTTATGCAACAAAGTCACATGTTAGTCGATGGAACCGGTCTCTCGTACATGGACGAGTAAGGTTGGTCCGGGCAGCTTCATCCCACAATACCGCTGAATCAAGAAAATACCAAGGGAGGAAGCAATCTAAGCATCAACGCCCAAAAACTCCTTTGTGTTCTATTCGTGATCTCATCTACACATAGACCTAGCTCTGATACCACTGTTGGGGAACGTTGCATGGGAAACAAAAAAATTCCTACGCTTCACCAAGATCAATCTAGGAGATGAGTATGTATGAGAGGAGATATCGGATCCACATACTCTTGTAGATCACTAAGCGGAAGCGTTAATAAACGTGGTTGATGTAGTCGAATGTCTTCGCAATCCAAATCGCAAGCCGTCCCGCGATCCAATCACGATCCGTTCCGATCTTGTGCCGAACGGACCTCACCTCCGTGTTCAGCACATGTATAGCTCGATGATGTCTCTGCCTCCTCGATCCAGCAAGCAAGGTAGGAGTAGTGGATGAGTTCTCCGGCAACACAACAACGCGGTGACTGTGATGGTGATGCTATCCTGGCAGGGCTATGCCTAGCACTACCGAAACCGCAAACGAGGGAGAAAACAATCTAAGGAGAGAGAGGGGCGCCAAGGGCTTCGTGTGTGCTCTTGGGGCGCCCCTCCCCTCTATATATTTGTGGAGGGGCATGGAGATCAGCCCCTCCAAGCCCTAGGGCACAGCCAAGGGGGAGGAGTTGGATTCCTAGGGCAATTCCCCCTCCCCTTTCCGAAACCAGGTGGACTTTCCACTCTCCCAAGCCACATGGGCCTTGAGGGTCTTCTATGCCTGGACCAATAAGGCCATGGTTGCTCCTCTCAGCCCATGTAAACCCTTGGGACGTGGTGGAACCCTTGGTGGGCTTTCGGACTCCTACAAAAGTTTTTGAGACCTTCTAGAAGCTTCCCGTACAATACCAGAAAACCCAAAACTTTTCTGGTAGCCAAAATATGACTTCCCATATATAAATCTTTACCTCCGGACCATTGCGGAAGTCCTCTTGACATTCGGGATCTCATCCGGGACTCCGAATAACCTTCGCCAACAACATACATAACTCAACAATACCAAATCGTCACTGAACGTTAAGTATGCAGACCCTGCGAGTTCGAGAAATATGGAGACATGACCGAGACAACTCTACGGTCAATAACCAATAGCGGGACCTAGATGCCCATATTGGTTCCTGCATATTCTACGAAGATGTTTATCGATCAAACCACGATGTCAAGGATTCAGGCAATCCCGTATGCAGTTCCCTTTGTCCATCGGTATGTTACTTCCGAGTTTCGATCGTCAATATCTCCATACCTAGTTCAATATCGTTACCGGCAAGTCTCTTTACTAGTTTTGTATTACAAGATCTCATGACTAACTCCTTAGTCACATTGCTAGCAAGGTTCTGTTGATGTTGTATTACGGAGTGGGCCCAGATATACCTCTCTGCCATACGGAGTGAAAAATCCCAGTCTCGATCCATGCCAACCCAACAGACACCCTCGGGGATACTTGTAGAGCACCTTTATAGTCACCCAGTTACGTTGTGACATTTGATACACACAAGGCATTCCTCTGATGTTAGGGAGTTGCGTGATCTCATGGTCATAGGAACAAATACTTGACATGGATAAAGCAATAGCAATAAATTGACACGATCAACTGTGATGCTTATGGTTGGGTCTTGTCCATCACATCATTCTCCTAATGATGTAATTCCATTATCAAGTGACAACTCATGTCGATGGTCAAGAAACCTTGACCATCTTTGATCAACGAGCTAGTCTAGTAGAGGCTCACTAGGGACATGGGGTTGTCTATGTATCTACACATGTATTTGAGTTTCTGATACGTCTCCAATATATCTATAATTTATGAAGTATACATGCCATGTTTACAACAATTTTGTATGATTTTGGTTTGATTTTATAAGAACTAACCCGGACTGACGATGTTTTCAGCAGAACTACCATGGTGTTGCTATTTGTGTAGAGATAAAAGTTCTTGGAATGGTTGAAAATTTTGTATGATTTTCTCTGGACCAAAAGAGACCCCCGAAGCATTGGAGTTAGGCACAAGCCTGCCATGGGCGACCACCCCCCTGGCAGCGCCTCGCAGGCTTGTCACCTCCTCGTGGCACCCCTTGACGTGATTCCAACGCCAAAAATTCCTATAAATGTAGAAACCTCTGAAAAGAAACCTAGATCAGGAGTTTCGCCACTGCAAACCTCCAGAGCCACAAAAAACCAATCAGGAGCCCGTTCCGGCACCCTGTCAGAGGGGGAAACTATCACCGGAGGCCATCTTCATCATCCGGATGGCCTCCATGCCGAGGAGGGAGTAGTTCACCCTCAGGGATGAGGGTATATACCAGTAGCTATGTGTTTGATCCCTTTATATCGTGTTCTTGAGATTACACGATCCTGATGTACCGCGATCTTTATTGATATAGATGACTCATATCGAATTTCCCTCTCTATCTTGTTGTGATGAATTGAGTTTTCCCTTTGAAGTTTTCTTATCGGATTGAGTTTTTAAGGATTTGAGAACACTTGATGTATGTTTTGCGATGGGATATCCGTGGGGACAATGGAATGTTCTATTGATCGACTTGATGTATGTTTTGGTGATCAACTTGTGGATTCCGTGACCTTGGGAATCTATGCATAGGGGGTGGCACACATTTTTTTTCTTGACTTTCCGGTAGAAACTTTGGGGCAATCTTTGAAGTTCTTTGTGTTGGATTGAACATGATGAATCTGAAATTATGTGATGCATATCGTATAATCAAGCCCATGGGTACTTGTGGTGACATTGGAGTATGTAGGTGACATTAGGGTTTTGGTTGATGTGTATCTTAAGGTGTTATTTTAGTACGAACCTTAGTGCTGTTTGCGACACTTATAGGGATAGCTCATAAGATTGATTAGAAAAGATAACTTTGAGGTGGTTTCGTCACTACTGGAATCAGAAGATTTTTCGTCTACCACATCTTTGCTGTCTACTAGCTGACGACAAAGAGTGGCTTTGCCATCAGCTAGCAGAAAACAGATGGCAAAGAGCTAGCAGATGGCAAAGGGTTGCTTTGCCATCAGCCAACTCTTTGTCGTCCGCTAGCTGACGACATAGATTCTTTGCCATCCGCTAGCGGACGACAAAGAGCTAGGTGGGGTCTAGTCGACGGCACTACTATAATGGCCCACCACCCCACCTCTTTGCCGTCTGCTAGCTAACGGCAAAGAGGTTAATACCTAACCGCTACTAACGGCACACCCCTCATGCCTCTCTCTTCTCTCTCTCATCTGATCCCCCGACCCAACCGCACGCTCGCCGCCGCTGACCACCGCCCAACCCCCGGCCCACACCGCGCCCCGCCGCCACTGACCCCCCCGCCGCCCCACCCTCGACCCCCACCACACCCCCGCCGCCCCACACCCAGCCCCCGTCGCGCCCCCGCCACCCTACCGCCACCCCCGCCGCGCCCCTGCCACCTCGCACCCGTCCCCTGTCGCACCCCCACCGCCCCTGCCCACCCCGCTGCCCCGTGCTGCCGCCCTGCTCCCGACCCCCACCGCGCCCTCGGCACCCCGACAACGTTGCCCTGCCGCCCCAGCCACGACGCCCTTGCCCTGCGGCGGCCGCCCGAGCACCACCATGAGGAAGGCCGCGGCGCCGCCCCTCCCCTGCGGCGGGCCTCCCCCCTCCTCCATCGCCCCTCCTCCACCGGCAGCCCCTCTACCTTGGGGTGACCTCCTCCTCCTCATCTTATTTTTTTCTGTTTTTTTAGTTTTAGGCTTATGCTTAGTTTAGATTTAGTTTTAGGTTTACATTTAGTTTAGTTTAGTTTTAGTTTTAGGTTTAGTTCTGAAAAAAGAAGAAGAAAATAAGAATAATTAGAAAATGAGGAAGAAGAAGAAGAAGAAGCAGAGGAAGAAGATGAGGATGAGGTTTAGTTTCAGTTGTGAAAAAAGAAGAAGAAAATAAGAATAATTGGGGAAGAGGAGGAGGAAGAAGAAGAAGACGAAGGAGGAGGAGTTTTAGGTTTACCCCCAACGCCACCGACCCCCGACGCCCCGGACCCCGCACCCCCGACCATCGACCACCGATGCCATCGCCCCCCGATCACCGGTACCATCGACCCCCGACCACCGATGCCATCGACCCCCGACCACCAATGCCACCGACCCCAACTCTCGACACCATCGACCCCCAAGTGCCGACGCCACTGACCCTGATGCCACCGACCCCCGACTCCACTGACCCCCGACCCTTGACACCTGTTCTGCCTCCTGTTGACCAAAAAGGTGCTCTTCGGCCTTCGTGAGGCCGAGGAGGTCATAGTTTTGTAAATTATGAGCTAGGTCACATATTTTCCTATTTTCTTATCAAAACATCAAATTTTGTGTTGATCGGGTGAATTTCAATGTGCAGTTGTTCGACGACCTCCCCGTGCATTTGACGAGCTCCCCTGCTGCGTTCGTAGGTGAGCACAAATGAAATCTTCTCCCTCGACACCCTTAAATTTTTTTGCTCTGTTCTGGTCTTCGTGCCGATGAAACTTGCTAGCTATAGGTGTCTTCAATCATCAGTATGCGTGACCACTATGCATCTCCCGTTCGAAAGGGTTGCATCTATAAATATGCATTCATTAGCATATTTATAATCGTGATTCTTTCGAATTCTCCAACATTATCCATGGACAGCCCGAGTATGTGTAGATTGGGTTCGTTTTCCCATATGCTCTGCTCCGGATCCGATGCAAAATTTCGTTAGTGCCTCCCTATTGTTCTCCGGGTACACATCCTCTCTGCTTATTGCTGAGACGTGTATCAGGAGAACAGCGGGGAGGTGGCCGAAATTGTGCGTCGGATCCGGAGCGGAGCATGGGAAAACGAACCCAATCTTCACATACTCGGGTGGGATTAGGACCTATCTTTACCTACTAGCGTCTAGGTTGCATCGACGTAATAAAACTGACAAACTCTATTAACTAATGAATATGGTTTGCTTAATTATGTATATATTTTTTGTGTGTCCAGTAGCTAGGCAAGATGAGTGATCATGGGTGGATGTACACCGGACACACAACTCAGAAAGACATGACCCGTGAATGGATAACAAAAACCAAGGAGTTTGTGAGAGTCGCATTTGCAAATGGACAGAAAACAACCTGGTGCCCTTGTGTCGATTGCGACAACTGTAAGAAGAAGTCAGAGTTTGAAATGATCAAACGCCTGCAGAAGTGGGGTTTTACGCGTAATTGTACGGTCTCGACATTTCATGGTGAGTCTGCCCAACATGCCAGAGCTGAGGTGGTTCATCGTCGCACTGACGAGCATGGTACCGGGATCGAAGACATGGTGCAAGACTTTGATGATGATCGGGATTCGGACGATGAGATGGAGGAATCTACAAAGGCCTTTTATGAAATGTTGGAGTCTTCAAAACGTCCTCTCCATGAGCACACTGTGCTTTGTCAGCTGGATGCCATCGCGTAAGTAATGGCTATGAAGGCTCAGTTCAACCTGGGCAGAGAATGCTATGACGCGATGATGACGATATTTGGACGCTTTCTACCCAAAGGCCATGTATTGCCAGCAAACCTGTACCGGTTGGACAAAATCCTACGTGCGCTTAAGATGCCCTATGAGAAGATAGATGCCTGTGAGAATGGATGTGCCTTATTTAGGCTTGAGTATGCTGGCTTGAACTATTGCCCCATTTGCAATGCTTCCAGGTATGCTCTGGTAGACAACGGTATGGGTGAGAAGAGTCAGACCAAAATCCCCATTAATGTTCTTTGGTATCTGCCAATCATACCAAGACTTCAACATCTTTTCATGGTCGAAGAGATGGCCAGACAGATGACGCGGCATAAATTAGGCAAAAGAACAGAACTAGATGCAGATGGGAATCCGATGTTGGGACACAGTTCAAACGCTTTTGCGTGGAAGCACTTCGATGAATTACATAAGGATAAAGCGGCAGATCCAAGGCATCCTCGAGTTGCCATTAGCACGCATGGGTTCAATGTGTATGGTATGACGGCAGCACAATACAGTTGTTGTCCTATATTTGTCATTCCATTCAATCTCGCAGAGAGATTATGAAAAGAAAGAACATTTTCCTAACGTTGATAATTCCAGGGCCCAAATATTCGGGGAAGAATATGAATGTGTATATGTAGCCGCTTAAGGATGAATTGCAAGAAGCCTGGGATAATGGGATCAAGACATACGACGCCGCTACCAAAAAGAACTTCAAAATGCATGTGTGGTACATGTACTCATTGCATGACTTGCCGGCGTATGTGCTATTCGTTGGCTGGTGTGTGCATGGAAGGTTTCCGCGCCCCACATGCAAGGCAGCTCTTGAGTTTCGTTGGCTACAGGCGGGTCGCAAATTTTCTTGGTTCGACATGCATAGACAATTCCTGGATCCTGACCATCAGTTCAGAAAATACAAGAATAATTTCATCAAAGGTAGAGTTGTCAAAAACATTGCACCACCTGCGTTGTCAGGCTAATAGATCCTGGATCAGATAAACGCTCTCGAGCTGGATCCAGATCATCCAGGGTATTTCAAAGGGTATAATACGGAACATGCCTGGACTCACAAGATATGTTTCTGGGATCTGCCTTACTTTAAAGACCTCCTTTGCCCACACAACATCGACGTGATGCACACTGAAAAGAATATCGCGAAGGCCCTTTTTGGTACATTGTTCGGCATAGAGGGGAAGTCGAAGGATAATCCTAAGGCTAGAGTCGATCAGGAGGCTCTACATGATAGACCGTGACAAAACATTCGACAACCGAAAGGAAAGAAGAATTGGAGGAAGCCAAAGGCATGGTTCAATCTTGGAAGGCCAGCTATGAGGGAAATGATCTTGTGGGTGAAAATGCAGTTGATGTTCGCTGATGGGTATGCAACGAATCTAAAGAGGGGAGCGAGTCTTGACAAATTGAAAATATTTGGTCTCAAGATTCATGATTGGCACATATGGCTTGAGAGGGTAACGCCGGTGATGTTGCGTGGCTTTATTCCTAAGGATGAATGGCTAGTACTGGCAGAGCTGAGCTATTTCTTCTGTGCTCTTTGTGCGAAAGAACTATCGCCTGACGTGCTAGACGAATTGGCAGAGTTGGTGCCAGAGTTGATCTGCAAGTTAGAAAAGATATTTCCACCGGGCTTCTATAATCCAATGCAGCATTTGATTTTGCATCTCCCGACCGAGGCAAGATTGGGGGGCCCATGCAAAATCATTGGTGCTTTGCAACTGAGAGGATGCAGAAGACGCTTCGAGCAAAATGTAAAAATAAATGTAGAGTTGAAGCATCGATGGCCGAGGCACTCATTACTGAGGACGCGGCAAACTTCATGACAGCACACTACAAAGCCAAGAATCGTCATTTGGATAATCCGAAGCCTCGGTACAATGATGGCGACCGTGAAAAAGGTCGATCCAACCTCAGCCTTTTCAAAGGGAAGCTCGCACCAGCTGGTGCTTCGAAAGCAATAGCGTTGGGTGTCGAAGAATAGCGGACCATTTCGTTGTATACCTTCAACAACCTAACAGAAGTGCGGCCATACATCAAGTAAGTTCTTGGTAAATAGTTTCACAACTTCTAATTCCTTTGAAATGCTCTTATTACCGGATATGTGATACAGTCGATACGTCGCCAAATTCTGGCAAAGCATGGAGGCGGCTATCCCGGTTTCATCTCTTGGTTCAAGCACACAGTAATTTCCATTAATTAGATGATTTCATTTCTTTGCCTAGTTTGCGTCTAATGCAACAATCCTTTCATATTAAACTTGTAGGCTAATGTAGAGTCTATGGACTCCGAATTGAGACAAGTCGCTAATGGTTTTGATTATAAGGTCTGTTCATTTGACAAATACGATATCAACGGGTATCGCTTTCATAGTTTTGGCAAAGTGCTATCTATGGCCGACCGAAAGTCTACAAATTGTTGTGTCTCCACTATCGGCGAAGGAGGGGTCGAGTATTATGGAAGAGTTGAAGCAATTTATGAACTTACATTCGTTGGTGAAAACCCACCAAACGTCGTAGTCTTCAAATGTTATTGGTTCCAGCCAAAGGAGACTAGAAGGACTCATGAACATATAGGGCTAGTCGAAATCAAACAAAGCACCCATTTAGATGTTCTCGATGTCTATATTACGGCTCAATAGGCGACCCAAGTTTTCTATCTACCGTGGGCCTGCCAAACGGATCCAAATTTGAAAGGTTGGGATGTCGTTTAGGATGTGCCGCCACATTTTAGACCACCTCCCCTCAATGAAGATGATTATGAACCTCACATTAACCCAGAAACATATGAAGGAGAATTCTTCCAAGAAACACATGTTTCCAAAAAACTTTCAAGAGCCACTCTACTTCACCCCAGAACATTGAGGTCGACAGCGACAGTGAATCCGACTTCACCCCTGAGCCGGAACAAGAAGAGATGGAAGAAGAAGAGGTTACTGCTGCGGATGACCTGTCAATGCTTGACAGATTACATAGATGCCTTCCACATGTTGATGCATTTATTGATGATGCTGATGAGCACGTCATTACTGATAGTGATGATGATTATGCATTTATTGGTCCCGGAGCATATATAGACGATGAAGATTAATATTAGTAATGTGAGGTATTCAATTATTATTATGTACATATATATTATTAATTAGTTCATGTTATTAGGTATTCAATTTTTTTATGTTGAACTAATTTCGTTCACTCTTTGTCATTGCAGGTGTTGACAGATGGTGGGCTCGGGTCGAGAGCAATCTGAGCCTTCTTCCTCGGCGCGTGCTGGGAGGGGTGCTATTATGACACTCCAGCAACTCCGGAGAGCGCTGGTACATAGTATGCAGACACCGGCGAGCGCTTCTTCTTCGACGGGATGAAGTCGGGGGAAGACGAAGAGAGGTGCTAGAAGTAGGAAGGCTGCTGCGCCTTCCTCGCCGCCACCCCCAGCTGATTCTCCCGACCATAGGAGTGCTCCATCTCAGGTGGACCCGTCTGACTTGGACCTGTCTTGGACTCCGGTCATCGAGCCTTGGGTCGACGAGCCCCGGGTCGACGAGCCTCGGGTCACCGAGCCTTCATCCCAGGAGACTCCGGTCCCAGAGTCTTCGTCCCAGGAGACTCAGTTCCCAGAGTCTTCGTCCCATATGACTCCGGAGGCTAGTGGCCATGCTGATGGTGGCGAGCACAACTTGTCTGAGGACACCTATAGTGAGGGCGAGCTGGTTGAGGAGGGCAAGAAGGTCTACCAGCGTGGTTGTATAAAGCTCCCGCCCGTGCCGACGACCCATGATCAGAGGTGGTTGATTACGTCTAATGCGGAGAAGTAAGTGCATTTACTATTTTTTAACCTTTTGCCTTCATGTTTCTTCAAATTAATATCTAATGTGTTGGCCTTGTCATACTGCAGGGGTTGGAAACACGAGCGTGGTGTCCGCAGGCCCAACTAGGTCCTTGGTGTGCTTCTTCAGCACCACTTCCCGGGGAAGGTCTAGTTGCCCGGTGAGGGTGAGCTTCCACAGGTAGCACTGACCTGGGAGCTGTACATGGCTGCACCGTCCCTGCGAGAGGATATGGTCGACGGTGTCTTGTGCGAGATGGTGGCTGACATTGTGATCCGTTGCTTTTGGGTAATTTCTCCTTTATAGAATTAAAAATCAAAAGCACCTAGTGATTGTACTAATCAATGTTGTCTTGTTTGATTGCAGACCTTCTACAAGTGTCTTGAGGAACACGAGGCAAAAGAAGCTGTTGTTCTTGAAGCCGAGTGCAAGCGCCTACTTCAGAACTTACGGCACGAGGCTCGGGTGAAGGCTATTCGAGACTACTTCGCCTCGACTAACATTAAGAGGGCCAAGAAGAAGTGCCACAAAAAATATCTGAGTAAGGAGAAGTTAATGAAGGTAATTATCCATTATTAAGGCCTTGTACTTAGTTTCCTTGATTTGATTCATAGGCGTAGCGCTGAAATTTCTCTTGTCTAACTTAGGTGCCCCGAAGATGGTGTGCGGATAGGATGGACTGTTGGGAGGCATTGGTGGATGAGTGGTGCTCTCACGAATGGCTAGGCGAACACAACAAGGCCAAGGATAAGCATACCCAAATGAGAGGTGTGCCACACCATCAAGGGAGCTCCAACCTGTTTGAGTATGGGGATCACAGGGTATGTGGTTTGCTTCATGATTCATGCAATTTCATTCTTCATGCTAGCTTGAGCCCTTAACTAATATTTTGTTCCTCTCTTTTAGGCGCGAGAAAACAAGAAGCGTGTGCCACCTCTGTTCGACCTCTATGCCATGGCCCATACTGCCTCGTACAAGAAGACCAAGCCATTCTCTAAGGATGACCTTGATCATCTAGAGAGCTTCAGCAACATCTCCTCCCACAACAAGCTCATGAGGTATAGAGATGAGGGGAAGACAAGGAAAGGGGAGGACTTCAACCCGAGCCAGAGTCCTTTTGATCCATAGCTCGTGATGATATCTGGTGGTGGGAGGCCCCATAGCTCGATAGCCATTGGGGGTGAACTGATACATTGTCCTAGAACTCTCCCGGAGATCAAGAAGCGCCAGGCGAGCTCTGATCCTGAGATAAGGCCTCTTCCACAGCCAATGGAGCTCGCCATTGAGGCTAGGGCCCAGGAGCTTCTAGCGGAGGCAAACAGGCAGGCGGAGCAGAGGGAGAGGGACATGGAGGAGAGGACGGCTAGGCTGTTGGAGGAGGAGAGGAACTGGAACGACGCGTCTCACCGGGCCTTATACAAGCTCCTCGTGGTAAGTTTCTCCTACATATTAGCCAAATCATGCACGTAATGTTCGTTTCATCACTAACTAATATGAATGACTCGTGAAAACAAAATGTGCATACCGTGTGCCAAAACAATGGCCAGACCCCTCCGTCGATGCCCCATATTGCTATAGCACCCACGATTAGTTTCATTTGAATGGTCATTAGTTAATAGTATTCACATTTGAGTTGTATCATGCTAAGGAGACATTGCAAATGATCTTTGGTGCAGCGTGCCTCCCGAGAAGCATCGACCAATCCTTCTACGTCTGCCACAACCCCGACAGGGCTTCTGCGTGTCACCCTGGCACAAACCCGACCGGTCCTTCACCTCGGTGATGATGGTAAGTTTTCCCAAGTATTTTGCTTACCAAATGCATACTAGCTTAAGAAATGACCTAATTAGCTCCAAAATGACCTATACTTAGCTTATTTTCCTCAAAAATGACATAATAACCTTACTTACCTCCAAAATGATATATTCTACCTAGCATAGCTATAAAATGACCTATACTTAGCATTTTTTCCTCCAAAATGACTTGATATGCTTAGTTAGCTAGAAAATGGCATAACTACCTAGGATAGCTCAATAATGATCTATAGCTAGCTTAGCTAGTTCATTTATGACATAATTAGCTCACTTAGGTACAAAATGGCATAACTACCTAGGATAGCTCAATAATGATCTATAATTAGCTTAGCTAGTTCATTTATGACATAATTAGCTCACTTAGGTAAAAAATGGCATAATAACCTTGGTGTAGCTCCAAAATGACCTATACTTAGCTTATTTTCCTCGAAAATGACATAATAACCTTACTTAGCTCTAAACTGACATACTTTACCAAGGATAGCTATAAAATGACATATACTTAGCATTTTTCCTCCTAAATAACTTAATATGCTTAGTTAGCTGAAAAATGTCATAACTACCTTGGATAGCTAAATAATAATCTATACTTAGCTTACCTAGTTCATTTATGACATAATTAGCTTAATTAGGTAAAAAATGTTATAATAACCTTGGTTTAGCTCCAAACTATCATATAATTAGTTTATTTTCCTCCAAAATGACAAACTAACCTTACCTAGCACCAAAATGACCGATTTTAACTAGGATAGCTCTAAAATGACCTACACTTACCATTTCTTCCTCCAAAATGAATAAATATGCTTAATTCTAACATCCCAAATCTTGGAATGTTATAATAAATATTAGAATGAGTATTTGTTTGCTTGAGTGATTGAATTGAGTCAAATTTGAAACTTTTTGAAAATTTCTGAATGAGAGGGAATAAAATGACTTTCTCCTTTGTGTTTGATTTCAAATTCAATTCCATTTCAAATCAGTGAGAGAAGATAACATGACTTCTTCATAAACAAGGAATTTGAAAAGTAGATTTGAAAATCTCTGAAATTATTATTTTTGGAATTCATTTCATATTTGTTTCCATTTTAAATTTTGAAAGAATTCAAATACCCTTGACAAGATTTTGAGAGGAATAACATGACACTCCACACCAGGGTTATTTTTTGTGAGTGGGGTTATTTGAAAATTATTTGCAAAAGGAATTTTTTTAAAGTATTTATTTTGGCCGTGGAATTTTTTTCATCTTATTGTATTTATTTCCCTGATCATTTTGGTATGTAAAACTTTACGTTTTAGAAATGTTTTGATTGCCCAAAATATAGTTTCATTCTCTGTAAATTAATAAAAGGAAACAAATCCCTTTAATAGGAAACATACCGAGCCCATATGGAATAGTATCGGCCCATGTGTTTATTAGCCGGATCCGAATCCCTCCCGAATCGGCCGCCCGATGCCTTTCCTTTCTCTCCCCCTCTCTGATGCGTGGACCCCACTGCCCGACCAAATCTCGTCGCGGTCACCTCTTTCCTTCCCTCACCTCCTCTTTCCATCGCCGGAGCCACCACCGGATCCGCCGCGATGTCCCTCTCCCTTTCCTTTCTACAACCATCGAGGCCGCCTATAAATACAGGAGCTCTCCCACACCCCGTTCCGCCCAAGTCCCCCTCGACATACCCTCTCCCCTCGCCGGAATCTCTCGCCGGAGTAGGCCACCTCCCGAAACTTTGTGAGCACGTGCCACTCACAATCGTCACCCCACGCCCCTCTGGCCCCGCCCACCAATGCCGGAGACTCGCCGCCGTCGCTTGGTTCCCTCGCCTTCGCCGGAGACCTCCTGGAACGTCGTAGCCACTACATCGTCGGAGTACCCCCCCTCCACCCGAAGCTCCACGAGCTCCTGGAGTTCGCCCTCGATGCTCCATCGCCTTGCCGTCACCACCAACGGACATTGGAGGTCAGCCGCCATTGACTGGACCACTCGGACATCGTCCCTGACCACTGGAGCGCCGCCCTCGAGCACCATCGAGCCGCCGGCCACCGTCGACCTCGCCGGAACCCGACACCCACAGCAGTGAGCACCCTCTCCCCCTCTCCACTCTGCTGGATCTGGATCCAACGATCCAGATTAGATAACTTAAGCACCCGAAACATTTTTTTTACTTTGTGTACGTTCGTTGTTTTACCTATCGCACGCACAACCACGACCAACCAGAACATGCCACGTAGCCCCCCTGTTCGCTAGCTAGGATTTTTTTCTTTTTTCTGTTTTCTGTTTTAAAAACAGAATAGTTCTATTTTTGTTTTCTTTATCTCTTTTATGATTTTAATTTTTTTGATTTGATTATTTTTGCATTGTGTCACAAATATGTTCTAGTTTCTGTAGATATCAAGTCTGACTATATTTGAATAATTTAAATTTGAATTCAAACAGATTTGATTCAAATCTTATTTTCTGTATATCTTGAGTTTAAAAATAGATTTTTAGTTGATTCCTTTTGCTACTTGTCACTAGTGACTTTATTTAACAGTAGGTAGAATTTGAGAATTTTTAGAATATTTTGAGTTAGTATTTTTAACAAAACAGATCCTGTTTTAGTTCTTTTTAGGGTTATTTCTATTTCCTTTGTTTTCAATTGTTTTAATTTATTTTCTTTTATATTAGTTGATAGATTTTATAAAGTTTTCTGTTAGATGACAGTAGCCCTTCAAACAAATATTATTTTATTATTTGATTGCATGAAAATCAATTCTAGTTCAATTATAACTTGCAATTTGATTTTCATTGCTAGTTTGATCTACTATTTGAAAATAGTTTCCACAAATCATATTATAAGTTTGATTTTCTGTTAATCTAAGTTTAGACCATAAACAATTTGTATTATAGTTGAGATTGTTTGTGGTTTAAGCCAAGGATGACCTTGTTTTATATCAAAAGAAGAATTTTTATAAAAGCTTTTCAATTAGTTCTTTTTGCAAAATAAAGATTTATGAGAAAATACTTTCTGTTAATTATTTGTTTTACAATTTTTTTTATTTTATTATCTTAGTGTTTTCTTGCTGGTATGTCCTAGTAGTTACAAACTTATGTTGTTAGTGAGATCTGTCATAGTTCTAGTTGTTCTTCAAAAGTGATTCTTGTTAATAGTAAAAATACTTTCCTAAAACAGTTTTGTTGGATTTTACCTTGTTAGTGTTTTGTTGCCTTTTGAAAATAAAATCATTTGTAGGGGAAAACCACTTTTGGTTGATTTGATGAAATTTTGTTGATTTTAACTTTTTTAAGTATTTCCTTCAACACAACCCTTTGGTGTTTACTCTTGTGTTATTCTTGTGTGTTAGAATTGATTGCTAGTATGATTGCTTATATGAATGCAATGTTTCACTATATAGATTTCCCTCGGAGAGTGATGAATAGTTCTATCAAGTAAATTTCTGAGAGCGATTCTATCTTCATCAACCTTACCAGGCAAGTTCACATTGACCATGTTATTACCTATGTTTTTCAAGTTGCATTAGTTCAACCTTCCACCCATTGCATGCAAAGTAGGTAATTTGGAAATTTGGTTACTTGATGTAGTATCATGTGGTAGGCACCCCTCAACCCTTTGACACTTTGGCCCCAGGAAACATTGATTTAATTTTGCTATGCTATTAGTAGACGGGGTTGGTTGTGTGATTCACGAGAGTTGTGAGATAATAATTACAAGACCTACATGATGATCAAGACTTCAAGACTCCAAGTTTTCAACATACCTCTGGGTGGATGATGGTTGAACGGCGCCCTGGAGAAGCCAGTGGTTAGCCTAGGTGTTGCTGGAGAAGTGCTAGTATTCACGCGGAAAGTTCCACCCAGGAACAAAGAGATGGAAGGATGCTTCAAGACCCAAGGCTTACCTGCACAGCCACAAGTCGTTATGGGCTCTGGCTTGGTTGGATATTGTGGTGGCCCTAGACAGGCGGTGCTATGAGATGTAGAAGAACGGTAGGAAACGATGGGCACCAACAGAGTCTCAAAGGAACCCCTTAGAAGACCATGTTTTGATCATCTGTTCCCCAAACACCCTAAAGTGCGAGGAATCCAACGGAGGTGATCAAATCTTGTGGGGAACGTGTGCAAAACTCTGCAGAGTACTCAAACCTAATCGATTAGCCGTGTCCACGGTCATGGACAACTTGAGCCAAAGGAACTGAAACTATCTGGAATTCTCAACACAAAGAGTTATAATGATGTGGGTATTAATGATAACTTAGGTATGAGAATTGGTTGGTGGAACCATCTCATTAATCAACCAACATTGTAGTAATAACTTCTTTTTTGCCCGTCTCTTGTTGTAGGAAAAAATTTGCTTTACGCAAAACTTGAACTTATAGCCCCACCTGCCATATATGCATATAGTATAGATGATTATTTTTCACCCCCTCTTTTGTGACTTGCTAGCATATTCAAAATGCTGACCTACACGGATGCAACGTCTCATGTTGTAGATACTCCTCTTCGACGAGTAAGAGTATGATTCAGGGTTACGGTCTACACTCAACCCGTCGTTGGTGTTTATTGGGACTCCACTCCCGTTGACTGTTTCCGCTGAGATTTTAAGGTATATATCAGTTTTACGTTAATTACATGTGATTGCACTTTGATATATACATTGATGTACTGTGTGTGCCAGCATACTGATCCAGGGATGGCACAGAATGCACAGAGGCTTGACCTTTTTAGGTCGGGTCGCTACATTAGTTAGCTAAAAATTGCATAACTACCTAGGTTAGCTCCAAAATGACCTATTTACCTATCTTAGCTCTAAAATGACCTACACACTTAGCATTTTTACCTACCTTAGCTAAAATATGGCATTTTTACCTACCTTATAAGAAGAAGATAAAGAAGAGGAGAGGAGATAAATTCTTCTTTTTCTTCTTTTTCTTATAGCTAGTCTTCTTCTTCTTCTAACTTTCATCTTTCCTAATTTGCAGATTTGCTATAGACGACGAAGCTTGCATTGATGGAGTGTACTCTTCTACTTGTGCTTCCTTTTTATTTATGGAAACTTGTTGGAAACTTGTTTTGGATATGTATGTATGGATATGTTGGTGGAAACCATTGTATGTTGGATATGTCGTTGGAAAATTGTATGTTGAATGTGTTGTTGGAAACTTATTGTTGGTATGCTTGTTGAAATTATTTTGAAATGTGTATATATATATATATGTGAAATTCTGTCAAATTGAATGAATTTAAGGAAAAACCGAAAAAACAGGGCTATATAGCCACTTTGCCGTTTGCTGGCAGACGGCAAAGGTCTTTGCCGTCAGCTAGCGGACGGCAAAGCTGCCACGTGGCAGCTACCTGTGCAACATGGGGTAGCACTAGACTGGCCTAGGTGGTTTCTTTGCCGTCCGCTGGCAGATGGCAAAGACCTAAGGTTCTTTGTCGTCTGCCAGCGGAAGGCAAAGAAACCACCTAGGCCGGCAAAGAAACAGGTGCTTTGTCATCCGCTGGTAGACGGCAAAGAACCTTAGGTCTTTGTCGTCTGCCAGCAGACAGCAAAGCACGCCGTTAACCCCTTAACAGCCGTAAGCTGCCACGTGTGCCGTCCATTGTCTTTGCCATCCGCTGGCTAATGGCAAAGACCTAAGGATCTTTGCCATCTGCCAGCAAACATCAAACCATCCTTTACTGTGGCTTATTCAGCCGGGCTGTTCGCCGTCTGCTGGCAGACAGCAAAGCCTTTGCCGTCAGGCATGCATGCCTTTGCCATCCGGCATGCATGCCTTTGCCGTCCGGGATGGCTGATGGCAAAGTACCTGATTCCTGTAGTGCGTACCCTATAATAATTTCTTCATTGGTTCTCCGCTATTTGTGACTTTGGAGTGAACTCTATGTCGCATGAGAGGTACTTACATATGATTCAGCTATGCCAATATTGTTGATAGAAATTGCACTAGTGAAAGTATGGAGCCTACGCCTTTTTTCCAAGCATTTATACAACATTTTGCTCGCTTTTTTACTTTTTGTTACCTTGCTGTTTTTATATTTTCATATTACAAAAACCTATATATACCATCCATAATACACTTGTATCACTATCTCTTCGCTGAACTACTACACCTATACAATTTACCATCGTATTGGGTGTGTTGGGGACACAAGAGACTCTTTGTTATTTGGTTGCAGGTTTTTTTGAGAGAGACCATCTTCATCCTACACCTCCCATGAATTGATAAACCTTAGGTCATCCACTTGAGGTAAAATTGTCGTTGTCCTACAAAACTCTACACTTGGAGGCTCAACACGAGTCTACAAGAAGAAGGTTGAGCAGTGATACGTCCCCATCGTATCTATAATTTTTGATTGTTTGATGCCACTATTCTACAAATTTCATATACTTTTGGCAACTTCTTATAATATTCTTGGAACTAACATATTGATCCAGTGCCTAGTGCCAGTTCCTGTTTGTTGCATGTTTTTTGTTTCGCAGAAAATCCATATTGAACAAAGTCCAAACAGGATACAAACTTATGGAGATTTGTTTTGGTATATATATGAATTTTGGTTAGTGGAATCAACAGAAGCCAGTGCCGGAGGGGCCCACAAGCCTGGAGGGCGGACCCTAGGGGTAGGGCTCGCCTTGAGGGCTTGTGGCCACCCCTTAGGTCGGTTCGAGTTGTCCTTTGGCCGCAAGAAAGATAATTTATGGATAAAGATCCCTGCAAAATTTCAGCCCAATCATAGTTATGGATCTCCGTATATTTAAGAAACGGTGAAAGGATAGAATCTCGGAGCGCAAAAACAAAAGGAAACACACAGAGAGAGAGAGAGATCCAATATCAGAGGGGCTCTCGCCCCTCCGCCGCCATGGGGGCCATGGACCAGATGGGAAACCCTTCTCCCATCTAGGGGGAAGGTCAAGCAATATGAATAAGGAGGGGGCTCTATCCCCCTCTCTTCCGGTGGCGCCGGAACACCGCTGGGGCCATCATCGTGACGGTGATCTACTCCAACAACTCCTTCATCTTCACCAACACCTCCATGACCTTCCCCCATCAATCTACAACAGTCCACTCTCCCGCAACCCGCCGTACCCTCTACTTGAACATGGTGCTTTATGCTTCATATTATTATCCAATGATGTGTTGCCATCCTATGATGTGTGAGTAGATCTATTTTGTCCTATTGGTTGATTGATGATCATGATTGGTTTGAGTTGCATGCTTTATTATTGGTGCTGTCCTACGGTGCTCTTCGTGTCACGCAAGCATGAGGGATCCTCACTGTAGGGTGTTGCAATGTGTTCATGATTTGCCTATGGTGGGTTGCTTGAGTGACAGAAGCATAAACCCGAATAGGTGGGTTGTTGCATATGGGAATAAAGAGGACTTGATACCTTATAATGCTATGGTTGGGTTTTACCTTAATGATCTTTAGTAGTTGCGAATGCTTGCTAGAGTTCCAATCATAAGTGCATATGATCCAAGTAGAGAAAGTATGTTAGCTTATGCCTCTCCCTCATATAAAATTGCAATAACGATTACCGTTCTAGTTATCAATTTCCTTGGGACAATTCCGCAACTCCTACCACCACTTTTCCACACTCGTTAAACTAACTTAGTTGTTTCTTTATCTTAGCAGCCCCTAGTTTTTATTTCCGTGCTCTTTATTATCTTGCAAACCTATCCTATCACGCCTAAAAAGTACTTCTAGTTTCATACTTGTTCTAGGTAAAATGAATGTTAAGCGTGCGTAGACTTGTATCGGTGGTCGATAGGGCTTGAGGGAATATTTATTCTACCTTTAGCTCCTCGTTGGGTTTGACACTCTTACTTATTGAAAGAGGCTACAACTGATCCCCTATACTTGTGGGTTATCAAGACCTTATTCTGGCACCGTTGCCGGGGTGCAATAGCGTGGGGTGAATATGCTCGTGTTTGCTTGTTTGCTTTATCACTAAGTAGATTTTATTTGCTGTTCTAAGTTGTTATTTATCTTTAGTTATGGATATGGAACACTAAATACCGAAAACAATTAGGTGTACTTGCTACTCATGGAGATGGGGAACCTCCGAAAACCCTTGATGCTCGTTATGTGGAAAATATTTATGCACTACATTGATAATCCTGAGAAAACCCCATTGAACTTGATAATGGGATACACATTGGATCAACGTGAATACTTCAGGGATTATCGCTTATCCCAAAAGGGAAACACTTATGGGATCAAATTAGAATACTGGGATGGTTTGCTTGGGATGCATGCTCGAGATGTGACTTTACTTGTTGCTCTAATATAGAAGCTCGACACCCTCCCTTTCAATGAAAATTTAATGATAATGAAACCTTAGATTCATATGCTAAAGGTATTTATGATTACTATGATGTGGAACGAATAGAGGAATTTGTTGTTTTTAAAGGTGCTTATGAAATTGCTTCTTTGCTTGAAAAGTATGATGATGATGTTCCTTACGAATCTGAATTTTTTTCCATACTTAAATATTGATATGCGAATTATGATTGCAATGCTAATATTATTGAATTTATTGAAAGAATGTAAGCTGCTTTGGAAGAGATTAATATCTTGCAGGAAACTATGGAAGAAGAAATTGCTGAAACTATGAGCTCATTAGATGAAAAAGATGAGGAGGAGAGTGAAGAACAAAAGGAGGAAGAGCAGATTAGCTACCCGTGCGCACCTTCTAATGAGAGTAACGCTTCAACTCATACATTTTTTAATTTCCCTTCATTCTTAGCAAAGATGAATGCTACGATAATTGCTATGATCCATTGGATTCGTTCGAAATGTCCCTTTTTGATGAACTTGATGCTGGCTATGCTTGTGGCCATGATGCCAATATGATTGATGCTTATGGAGATGAACTTTCTATAGTTCCTTATGTTAAACGTGAATTTTTTTGCTATGGCACCCACACAAGATAGTCCTACTATCTTTTTGAATTGTCCCAACTACACTATATTGGAGAAGTTTGCACTTATTAAGGATTATACAGATGGGTTACCTTTTACTATTACACATGATGATTTTGATAGATATAATATGAAGGTGATTGTTGCTCCTACTTGCAATTATTATGAGAGAGGAACTACATCTGCACCTCTCTATGTTTCCAATATGATAAAATTGTAAGAAACTGATTATGCTATGTATTGGCCTTTACTTTGTGTGCATGAATTGTTCTTTTATGACATGCCGATGCATAGGAAGAGAGTTAGACTTAGTTATTGCATGATATATGTTACTTTGTGCTCAATACTAAATTACAAATCATTGTTAATTAAAATTGGCTTTGATATACCTTGGGATCCGGATGGATCAATTACTTGAGCACTTTATGCCTAGCTTAATGGCTTTAAAGAAAGCGCTGCCAGGGAGATGACCCGAAAGTTTTAGAGAGTCATTTTATTCTGTTGTGTGCTTTTATAAAGTTTAAAAACAAAAAAATAAAGAGGTGAACCTAAATCTCTTTCAAAAAGATAAGTGAAAGTAAGAACGACGAGCACCGTTGAAGTGGGGGAGCTCCTTGAACTTTGTTCATGCCCATGAAAACTTTGCAAATCTTAATTACAGAATTTCTTTCAAAAAAATTAATTATACCCTTGTATAAATCCATTGTATTATAAAAATAATGTGCCAAGATTTGCCTTTAGGATGATTATATTGCTTGTTTGGTGTGTGAAGTGGAAAAACAGAAACTTTGGCTGTAGTGCGTGAATTTACATTTGTTACTGGAATGTCAAAAGTTTCTGAATATTTTACACATTACTACTATGCAAAATTTTTATTTTGTCGTAATTTTTCAGAATATTTAGAGTTAGAAAAGTATGGTGAATGTCCAGATTACTACAGACTGTCCTGTTTTTGACAGATTCTCCATGGACGTAGGCCGTCATGGTATAGTCAAGGTTGCTTCTTCGTGCAACCCTCCATGGGTAGAGCCCTCCGTGGACTCTTGCGAACGTTACCCTCCGTGGGCTGAAGACTCCATGAACCTGGATGTATGATAGCACCACCTATCGGAACCACGGGAAAAATCATCGTGTCACCAATTGTGTTTGATCTTCCTACCCTCTCTTTACTTAAATACTTGTCTTTACTTTTCGCTGCTATACTCTTAGACATGCATGTGTAGGGTGTACTTGACATACTATGAAAGCTAAAATCTGCCAAGAATTAAAATTGGGAAAAAATAGAATTTTATTTGGTCAAGTAGTCTAATCACCCCCCTCTAGCACTACTTTCGATCCTACATGACGACAGTGGAATTCTGGTCCTTCACTTCAAGCAGTAGTAATGCTCCCTAGTGAGCAGCAGTACCGCATGAAGCAGTAGTACTACTTCTGCAGCAGCGGTAGTATCGCCTTGTTCGGTACTACCGGTCGCCCTACCACATTGCCTAGCCTGCTCCCACCGAGCGGTAGTAGAGCGTTTGTTGGAGCGGTAGTACTTCTTATAAGCGATACTACCACCCATGTCCATGGTATTACCGCTTGTAGCCTAGCATTGCATATATAAGCGGTAGTACCACTCTGATGAGCAGTAGTACCGCTTGTGTGTGCGCATGTGAATAACGGTTGGATTTGGATAGGACTATAAAAGGGGGTCTACTTCCCTAAGAAGATCTTGCCTCTTTTCCTCAAGCTCCATTGTTGCTCCCGAAGATTATTTTTTCCCGATATCTCTCCCTCGCCATCAAAACTTGTTGATTCTCTAGGGTTTTCTTGAGAGGCTGATACTTGTGATCTACGTTGGGTGTTCCATGGGTAAGTGATACGTCTCCGTCGTATCTATAATTTCTTATTGTCTCATGCCAATATTCTACAACTTTCATATACTTTTGGCAACTTTTTATACTATTTTTGGGACTAACATATTGATCCAGTGCCCAGTGCCAGTTCATGTTTGTTGCATGTTTTTGGTTTCGACTAAAATCCATATCAAACGAAGTCCAAACGCGATAAAAACTTATGGATATTTTTTTGGAATATATGTGATTTTTGGGAAAAAGAATCAACGTGAGACGATGCCCGAGGAGATCACAAGCCTGCTAGGCACGGCCCACCCCCTGGCCGCACCCTGAGGGCTTGTGGCCACCCCTTACGTCGGTTGGAGCTATACTTTGGCTGCAAGAAAGCTAATTTCTGGATAAAGATGCCCTCAAAATTTCAGCCCGATCGGTGTTACGGATCTCGGATATTTAAGAAATGGTGAAAGGCCAGAATCTAGGAGCGCAAAAACAGAAGGAAACAGAGAGAGAGATCTAATCTCGGAGGGGCTCTTGCCCCTACGCCACCATGGAGGCCATGGACCAGAGGTTAAACCCTTCTCCCATCTAAGGGGAAGGTCAAGGAAGAATAAGAAGGAGGGGCGCTCTCTCCCGGTGGCACCGGAACGCCGCCTAGGCCATCATCGTGACGGCGATCTAGAACAACAACTCCGTCATCTTCACCAACACCTCCATCACCTTCCCCCATCTATCTACAGCGGTCCACTCTCCCGCAACCCACTGTACACTCTACTTGAACATGGTGCTTTATGCTTCATATTATTATCGAATGATGTGTTGCCATCCTATGATGTCTGAGTAGATTTTTGTTGTCCTATTGGTTGATTGATGATCATGATTGGTTTGAGTTGCAAGTTTTGTTATTGATGTTGTCCTATGGTGCCCTCCGTGTTTCTCAAGCATGAGGGATCCTCACTGTAGGGTGTTGCAATGTGTTCATGATTTGCCTATGGTGGGTTGCTTGAGTGACAGAAGCATAAACCCGAGTGGGTGGGTTGTTGCATATGGTAGTAAAGAGGACTTGATACCTTATAATGCTATGGTTGGGTTTTACCTTAATGATCTTTAGTAGTTGCGGATGCTTGCTAGAGTTCCAATCATAAGTGTATATGATCCAAGTAGAGAAAGTATGTTAGCTTATGCCTCTCCCTCATACTCCCTCCTTTCCTTTATATAAGGTATATTTTTTTGCACGTTGTGACCAAGGCATATAATTGAGGATAATTTTGGACGAAAATACCCTTAAATAATTAGGTAGTTAGCAGCTTAATTAGCAAAAATAAATAACCAGAAGCCTAATAAAAGGCAGCTAAATCTTGCTGCACCAGAATAAAATCAATCGGTGGGATGTGGGAGAGAGAACGTGACTGCATGCAATTAGGGAGAGAGATCCTTTTTTCCTACCTTCCTATTGGGAACTACATAGTACTTTTATCTCAGGCATGTAATGGATGGTGGAAGGGCATGCCCGGAAAATTGAAAGTAAAAGAAAAATACACTTTACATTGTGAAATTTATGGGAAAAATTAATACACCTTATATGAAGGAATGGAGGGAGTATAAAATTGCAATATTGATTACCAGTCTAGTTATCAATTGCCTAGGGACAATTCCGCAAATCCTACCACCACTGTTCCACACTTGTTAAACTAACTTAGTTGTTTCTCTATCTTAGCAGCCCCTAGTTTTTATTTACGTGCTCTTTATTATCTTGCAAACCTATCCTATCACACCTACAAAGTACTTCTAGTTTCATACTTGTTCTAGGTAAAGCGAACGTTAAGCATGTGTAGAGTTGTATCGATGGTCGATAGAACTTGAGGGAATATTTGTTCTACCTCTAGCTCCTCGTTGGATTCAACACTCTTACTTATCAAGAAAGGCTACAATTGATGCCCTATACTTGTGGGTTATCAAGACATTTTTTTGGCGCCGTTGCCGGGGAGCAATAGTGTGGGTGAATATTCTCGTGTGTGCTTGTTTGCTTTATCACTAAGTAGATTTTGTTTTCTCTTAGTTCTCTCTTTACTTTTGGATATGGAACACGTAATACCAAAAAAATAGGTGTACTTGCTACTCATAGAGATGAGGACCCTCCTAAAACCCTCGATGCTCATTATGTGAAAGATATTATGCACTACTTTGATAATCCTGAGAAAACCCCATTCAACTTGATAATGGGATACACGTTGGACCAACGTGAATACTTTAGGGATTATCGCTTGACTCAAAAAGGGAAACTATTATGGGATCAGATTTATATGTTGAAATGGTATGCTTGGAATCTATGCCAGAGATATGATTATACTTGCTGGTCTAGGATGAAGGCTCCACACCTTCCTTTTTCATGTAAATTTAATGATAATTAAACCTTGGCTTCTTATGCTAATGGTATTTATGAAACTATGATGTGGAATCAATAGAAGAATTCGTTGCTTTTAAAGGTGCTTATGAAATTGAATCTTTTTTGAGAAGTGTGAAAATTATGATGATGCTGTTTATAGACCCGAAATTTTTGCTATACTTAAATATTACTATGAGAATTATGAATATAATTCCGATATTGATGCATTTATTGAGAGAATGTCTGCTGCCTTGAAGGAGACTAATATTTTGCAGGAATCTAAGGAAGAAGAAATTGCTGAAATTGTGAGCTCATTAGATGAAAAAGATGAGGAGGAGAGTGAAGAACAAAAGGAGGAAGAGAGGATTAGCTACCCGTGCCCACCTTCTAATGAGAGTAACTCTTCAACTCATACATTGTTTAATTTCCCTTTGTGCTTACCGAAGGATGAATGCTATGTTGAATGCTATGATCCCTTGGATTCATTTGAAATATCCCTTTTTGATGAACTTGTTGCTTTCTATGCTTGTGGCCATGATGCCAATATGAAAGATGCATATGGATATGAACTTGCTATAGTTCCTTATGTTAAGACCAAAATTGTTGCTATTGCACCCACACATGATAGTCCTACTATCTTTTTGAATTCTCCCAACTACAGTATATCGGAGAAGTTTGCACTTATTAAGGATTATATAGATGGGTTGCCTTTTACCATTACACATGATGATTTTTATAGATATAATATGCATGTTATTGCTGCTCCTACTTGCAATTATTATGAGATAGGAACTACATCTCCACCTCTGTATGTTTCCAATATGATAAAATTGCAAGAAACTGCTTATGCTATGTATTGGCCTTTACTTTGTGTGCGTGAATTGTTCTTTTATGACATGTCGATGCATAGGAAGAGAGTTAGACTTTGTTGTTGCATGATATATGTTACTTTGTGCTCAATACTAAATTACAAATCATTGTTAATTAAAATTGGCTTTGATATACCTTGGGATCCGGGTGGATCCATTACTTGATCACTTTATGCCTAGCTTAATGACTTTAAAGAAAGCGCTGCCAACGAGATGAACCGGAAGTTTTAGAGAGTCATTTAATTCTGTTGTGTGCTTTTATATAGTTTAAAAACAAAAAATAAATAGGGGAACCTAAAACTTTTTCAAAAAGAAAAGTGAAAGTGAGAGAGACGAGCATTGTGAAAGTGGGACCTAGCCTTGAACTTTGGTCATGCCCAGGGAAACATTGCAAATATTGATTACAGAAAATTTTCATCAAACATAATTATACCCTTGTATTATAAAAATAATGTGCCAAGATTTGCCTTTAGGATGATTAGATTGCTTGTTTGGTGTGTGAAGTGCAAAAACAGAAACTTTTGCTGTAGTGAGTGAATTTACATTTTTTAATGGAATGTAAAAAGTTTCTAAAAATTTTATACATTAATTATATAGAAATTATTTATTTTTTCCTAATTTTTCAGAAATTTTTGATTTAAAGAAGTATGGTGAATGTTCAGATTGCTACAGACTGTCCTCTTTAAGACAGATTCTGTTTTTGATGCATTGTTTTGCTCGTTTTGATGAAACTATCGATTGTATCGGTGGTATAAGACATGGAAAACTATAATACATTAGCTAAAATGCAGAAATAAAATATGAATTGGTTGGCAACAATACATGAAGTTGTTATTTGCTTTATTATACTAACGGATCTCATGAGGGTTTTGTTATGTTTTGTGTGATTGAAGTTTTCAAGTTTTCGGTGAGATCACAATGGATGAAGGAATAAGGAGTCAAAAGAGACTAAGATTGGGGATGACCTAGGCAAACCAAGGTAATATTTAAGTACTCCCAAGAAACTAAGCTTGGGGATGCCTCGGAAGGCATCCCCTCTTTCTTCTGACAACCATCGGTAATTTTACTTGGAGCTATATTTTTATTCGTCACATGATATGCGTAAATTTTGGACGTCGTGTGCTTTTTCTTTTTCTTTCAATACTGAACCATGCTGGTATGGGAAAGTCCTTGGTTGATTTATAGAAGGCTCTTTGCACCTCACTTATATCTTTTGAGTATGTCTTTGTAGAATGCTTCATGTGCTTCACTTATATTATTTGAAGTTTGGATTGCCTGTTTCTCTACACATAGAAAACCGCCATTTGTAGAACGCGCTTTTGCTTCACTTATCTTTTTTAGAGCATGGGCCTATATTTTGTAGAAATAATTAAACTCTCATGCTTCACTTATACCTATTTAGAGAGTTAACAAGAGTTGGTCGTTCACAGGGTTAGTCAAAAAATCCTACATAAAACTTGTAGATCACTGAATATGATATATTTGATTCCTTGCAATAGTTTTGCGATATAAAGATGGTAATATGAGAGTCATGCTATTCAGTAATTGTGAATTGGAGAAATACTTGTGTTAAGGTTTGTGATTCCCATAGCATGCACATATGGTGAACCGTTATGTAACGAAGTCGAAGCATGATTTGTTTAATGATTGTCAACCTTTTTGTGAGGGTCGGGAGCGCGCGATGGTTAAATCCTACCAACCTCTACCCTAGGAGTATGCGTCTAATGCTTTGTTTGATAACTAATAGACTTTTGCAATAAGTATGTGAGTTCTTTATGACTAATGTTGAGTCCATGGATTATACGCACTCTCACCCTTCCACCTTTGTTAGCCTCTATAGTACCGCGCAACTTTCGCCGGTGCATCAAACCCACCTTCCTCGAAACATCCACCATATATTTTCCTCAAAATATCCACCATACCTACCTATTATGAAATTTCCATAGCCATTCAGAGATATATTGCCATGCAACTTCCCCCGTTCCGTTTAGCATGACATGCACCATCATTTTCATATTGCTTTGCATGATCGTAAGACAGCTTGCATGATGTTTTCATGGTTTGTCCTTTTCTGATGTCATTTGCTAGGCTAGATCGTTGCACAACCCGGTATCCTACCAGAAGCATTCATATAGAGTCATATTTTGTTCTAGGTATCGAGTTGTAAGTAAATAAAAGTGTGATGATTTCCATTATTAGATCATTTATCCCGTGTGAGAAAAGTATGATGGAAGCTATGAATCCCTCACAAGTTGGGATGAGTCTCCAGACTTTACAAAAAATAAAAGAGGCCAGTGAAGCCCAAATAAAAAAAGAGGCCAAAGATGCCCACCAAAATAAAAAAAAGGAAAAAGGAAAAAATGAGAGAAAGATAGAAGGGACAATGCTACTATCTTTTTCCACAGTTGTGCTTCAAACTAGCACCATGATCTTCATGATAGAGAGTCTCCTATTTTGTCACTTTCATATATCTAGTGGAATTTTCAGCATTTGCAAAACCACTTAGTTTTCTTTTTGAGCTTTCAAACACTTATAGCTCTAGTGCACCCGTTGCATGGCAAGCCCAACTCACCCACATTGATATCTATTGATGGGCATCTCCATAGCCCGTTGATACGCCTAGTTGATGAGAGACAATCTTATCCTTTTTCCTCATCACCTCCACCATATTATATTCCACCTATAGTGCTATATCCATGGCTCACGCTCATGTATTGCATGAGAGTTGAAAAGGTTTGAGAACATAAAAAGTGTGAAACAATTGCTTGACTTGTCATCAGGGTTGTGCATGATTTAGATACTTTGTGTGGGGAAGATGGAGCATAGACAGACCATATGATTTTGTAGGGATAACTTTCTAAGGCCATGTTATTTCGAAGGACACAATTGCCTTGTTGGTGTGCTCGAAGTATTACTATTTTTATGTCAATATAGACTATTGCTTTGAATCACTCGTATCTTAATATTCATGCCATGATCAGGTTATATGATCAAGATTTTGCTAGGTAGCATTCCACATCAAAAAAATATCTGTTTTATCATTTACCTACTCGAGGACGGGCAGGAATTAAGCTTGGGGATGCTGATACGTCTCCGTCATATCTATAATTTTTGATTGTTTGATGTCAATATTCTACAACTTTCATATACTTTTGGCAACTTTTTATATTATTTTTGGGACTACCATATTGATCCGGTGCCCAGTGCCAGTTCCTGTTTGTTGCATGTTTTTTAGCAGAAAATCCATATCAAACGAAGTCCAAACTGGATAAAAACTTACGGAGATTTGTTTTGGAATATATATGAATTTTGAGAAGTGGAATCAACAGAAGGCGGTGCCCGAGGGGCCCACAAACTTGGAGGTCACGCCCTGGGGGTAGGGCATGACCTAAGGGCTTGGGCCATGCCTTTGGTCGGTTGGAGCTGTCCTTTGGCCACAAGAAAAATAATGTATGGATAGATATCCCCTCAAAATTTCAGCCCAGTCGGAGTTATGGATCTCTGGATATTTAAGAAACGCTAAAATACCAGAATTTGGGAGCACAAAAACAAAAGGAAATACAGAGAGAGATCCAATATCGGGCTCTCGCCCCCTCCGCCGCCATGTAGGCCATGGACCAGAGGGAAAACCCTTCTCCTATGTAGGGGGAAGGTCAAGGAATAAGAAGGAGGGGTCTCTTTCCCCCACTCTCCCGGTTGCGTCGGAACGCCACCGGGGCCATCATCGTGACGGCGATCTACTCCAACAACTCCTTCATCTTCACCAACACCTCCATCACTTCCCCCCATCTATCTACAACAGTCCACTCTTCCTCAACCCATTGTACTCTCTACTTGAACATGGTGCTTTATGCTTCATATTATATCCAATGATGTCTTGCCATCCTATGATGTCTAAGTATATCTATTTTGTCCTATTGGTTGATTGATGATCTTGATTGGTTTGAGTTGCATGTTTTATTATTGGTGCTGTCCTATGGTGCACTCCATGTCGCGCAAGCGTGAGGGATCCTCGTTGTAGGGTGTTGCAATGTGTTCATGATTTGCCTATAGTGGGTTGCTTGAGTGACAGAAGCATAAACCCGAGTAGGTGGGTTGTTGCATATGGGAGTAAAGAGGACTTGATACCTTATAATGCTATGGTTGGGTTTTACCTTAATGATCTTTAGTAGTTCCGGATGCTTTCTAGAGTTCCAATAATAAGTGCATATGATCCAAGTAGATAAAGTATGTTAGCTTATGCCTCTCCCTCATATAACATTGCAATAATGATTACCGGTCTAGTTATCAATTTCCTAGGGACAATTCCGCAACTCCTACCACCACTTTTCCACACTCGTTAAACTAACTTAGTTGTTTATTTATCTTAGCAGCCCCTAGTTTTTATTTCCGTGCTCTTTATTATCTTGCAAACCTATCCTATCACACCTACAAAGTACTTGTAGTTTCATACTTGTTCTAGGAAAAACGAAAGTTAAGCGTGCATAGAGTTGTATTGGTGGTCGATAGAACTTGAGGGGATATTTGTTCTACCTTTAGCTCCTCGTTGGGTTCGACACTCTTACTTATCAAAAGAGGCTACAACTGATCCCCTATACTTGTGGGTTATCAAGTAGTAGACATCAAGCTCTTTTCTAGCGCCGTTGCCGGGGAGGTGAGTGCTTGAAGGTATATCTTTAGAACTTGCAATTAAATATTTTAGTTTCTTGTTTTTCACTAGTTTGGTTTCATAAAAGAGAACTACAAAAAATGGAATTGTGGTTGCCTCATATGCTTCATCTTTTTAGTGTCTTTCGTGAAAATGATGGAAAGAAAAATTGTGCTCAAATGTTAGAAGAAGAAGTTATTAAAATGTTTGGCACTAAATCTTTGAATGATGAGCATGATAGTGATATTGTTAGCATGAAATCTCTGAATATTCATGATGCTAATGATATGCAAAGCCACAAGCATAGGGATGCTATGTTTGATGAAGAAGATATTTTTAGTCCCCCAAGTTTTGATGAGCAAAATTGTTATGATTATGACATGCCTCCTGTCTATGATTATTATTGTGATGACACATATGCCATAAAGAGTAATGACAACCATGAAACCTATTATCATGATTTTAATATTCAATTTGGTTATGTCAATCAAATGTCACATGATAGTTATTTTGTTGAGTTTGCTCCCACTACTACGAATGAGAAGAAATTTGCTTATGTGGAGAGTGATAAAAATTCTATGCTTGTAGATCATGAAAATAATGCTTTATGTTCTGGTTATATTGTTGAATTTCTTCATAATGCTACTGAAAATTATTATGAGGGAGGAACATATGCTTGTAGGAATTGCAATAACATCAAGTTTCCCCTCTATGTGTTCAAATTTTTAAAGATATGCTTGTTTCCCTTCCTATGCAAGTTGATTCTTGTTCCCATGATTTGTTTGCTCACAAAATCCCTATGCATAGGAGGTGGGTTAGATTTTAATTTGCTTGTTATGTGATTCATGATGCTCTTTTGCATGTCTCAAATATTACTCCTATGTGAGCATCATTGAAATCATCATGCCTAGCTAAAAGGCATTAAATAAACGCGCTTGTTGGGAGACAACCCAACATTTTTACTTTATGTTTTTGTGTGTTAACATGATTAAGATACTGTATTAATCATGTTTGTTGTATTTTATTTCAATAAAGTGCCAAATAAAGCCTTTGGGATAGTATGGCAACTTGTTTGTTTGATTCTGTGCAAAAATAGAAAGTTTTGCATCCAGTATATGAATTATCTGATTTTACTGGTGTGCCAAAACATTCTGAAATTTTTACACAACGTATATATGAAGATTCCTTGAGTTATCCTATTTTTTTCAGAATTATTAGAGTGAGGGAAGTATGGTAATCATACAGATCTTCAGAGACTGTTCTGTTTTTTACATATTGTGTTTTGCATGCATAGTTTGCTTGTTTCAAGTGTTCCTATAGCTTATATTGAGTAATATAAATTGTGGGAATGATGGAATATAGTAGGTATCATGTGGGAATAATTATTAATCTTGTCTTGACAGTAGCTAAGTGAATGATTTATCTTTACTACACTAACCCTTCTCATGAAGTTCCATTAAGTTTTGTGTGATTAAAGTTTTCAAGTTTTGGGTGAGACACCGATATGAGATGTTGTCATTTTCTCGCGACAGATGCCATAGGATGGCTTATCGTAGGTGGTTGGGGCTAGAGGACACCGACGGGCTCTGGGTGCAAGATTGGGCACAAGTGGTGGTGACACGCGGTGTACCCAGGTTCAGGGCCCTCCGTGGGAGGTCACACCCCTAGTCCTACTTGGTCTAGTTGGATGGATGAGTATGTGTACAAGGGTGCTCCTGGAGCTGTATTTAGAGGAGGAAGAAGGAGCAGCCGACTCGTCTTCCTCCACTAGTAGAGGGGGTTTGAGGGTTCTGTGGATGTGCGAGAGTGATCGTCCGTCCCCGTTGCATGGGGGGTTCGGGGGGTTTTATAGGCCAACACGCCGGCTCTACTATATACCTAAAGTACAAGGGCGGAGGGGCCCGGCTGGCAGCCTCTCCGGCTGACCTAGGAGCCCCGTTCTTCGTGTCGTCTCGTCGCTGGTAGGGTCCACTGGCTGGGAGGTCTTGTCGCCTGCTGGGGCCCGCCAACCGGCTCTACGATTGGCCCTCGCTCACCTGCCGCAGCACGGGTTGCTGAGGAGGCATCGTCTAGCGCCAGCAGATCGAGGTCTCTGGTACGGCTGGCGGTACTGTAGCCACGCCCAGGCAGGTAATCGAGGGGGCGAGGGCATGCCGGCACTGTTCCCTCGCCCAGACGCGCTCGCCAAGGTCACTGGCCTGGACAGCTAGACTGTAGCCATGCGCTCCAGTGCGTCTGCGACCACTGTGGCCACAGGGCCGCCCATCATGGCCGTCATGTCGTGTCGTCGTACCCACGTGCAGTGCGATGGGACGTCGCCTGTCCGCCCCAAGGTCAACGGAGGAGCCGGCCTGGAGGCAGCCGGCCACGTCCTGTCGGTCGAGGGTCGAGTCGGCTCGTTGATCAGCCGTCTGCCTCGCCAGACGGTGGCCACTCGAGCCGGTCGTAATCTAGCCGGCCATGAGCAGCCGGTCGCGTGCTTTTCCTTCTAGGCGGAAGGGGCGAGAAGCCCATTCCCTTGGCCTACCCAGGGGTGATAACCCCGTCAGTAGTCCCCAAAGCCGGCGAGGGCCCACGTATGGCAGACGGAGGGGAGCCGGCGGCTTCCCCCCAGTAGTACCCGCCTCCGACGTGAAGCCGAAAGGGCAGCCGGGTCGGCCGTTGGATACGACGCCTTGGGTACCGGAGCGTCGCCTCGGGACCCGTGTTGTCTCGTCGTGCGCCACGCGGCGAGTAATGATGCGGCGGGCCCCGTGCACGCAGGGAGATGGGACGTCTTCTTGGGCCTAGCACGCTAGGTCCCGGGCATAGCCCAGTAGGCCTCGGAGCGCAGGCCGGGATCCTCTACGCCACGAAGCGGCCGTTACGGCCCGGGGCCACCCACGCGCGCGTGGGGTTTCCGAGGGAGTGGGTGCAATTAATCCCATGTCCCCCGGTCGTGGCCTCCCATATAAAAGGGGATGAAAGGCAGGGGCGGAGATTTCCCACTCGCCCCCTTACTGCCCATCTTATTGCTTTCTTCGTCCTCCTTGCTGAGCCCGCAACTGCGCCCGCGCGCCGTCCCGCCACCAAGATGGCCAATGGACGCAGAGGGAGCTGGGCTGGCTCCGTCATCGTGAAGGACAACATTGCAAAGCTTCGTCGTGTGCGCACGCTGGCGCTGGCGGAGCGCGTGGTCGCACGCGCGCCAGGCAACGAGGTGGCGTCGGCGCCGCAGCCAGGGGAACATGTCGTGTTCCTCTGGCACTTCTCCCGCGGCTTCGGGCTCCCGATGAGCATCTTCTTCCGCCTTTTCCTCGACACCTTTGATCTCCAGCCGCATAATCTTATCCCCAACGCGATTGTACCTCTCCGCCTTCGTGACCTTGTGCGAGGGGTACCTCGAAATCCTTCCTTTCATCGACTTCTTCAACGCTCTCTTCTATCTCAAGCCATTGAAAGTCAGTGCCCTCGGGGGCACGGTGGTGTGCTGCCGCGGCACTGCACGCTTCCCTCCTCTTTCTCTCATTGATTCTGGCAAAGGGTGGCACCGAACGTTCTTCTACATGAAGAACGCTGACCCGTGCTTTGACTTCATCCGGCTGCCGCCGTTCGTCGACGTGCAATCTAGCCTGTCGAACTGGCTGGGGGCTGCCCCATGCGGTGTGGCCCTAATGGAGCTCGGCCGGCTCGTGACGCTAAAGAGCTCTGAGGGGTTGGTCACCACCGATCTGGTGGCGGCCTTCTCGCACGCCGGATGCTGCCTCTCTAGCTGAGGCCGCACCAGTTCTGCGATATGTTCGGCCGCCGGGTCCCCTGCCGGCTGTCCAGGGTCGACCGGACACCAGCTCAGGTGGCGAAGCGGGTGAACGCCCTTACAAAATTCAAGCTGAAGCCCGAGTCGTGGTCGTTCGGCATGGAGCCGTACGACCGCATCAACTACCCCCCTGGTAAGTTTTTTGTTGAGGTGACTTTTCTTTGTTTGATTCGTTCCAGCCGGCAGCCGGCCACGGACCTCATTTTGTCATGCTGACCGTGGCTGTTGGTGCGACAGAACACCCTGGACGGCCTGCACCCCCAAATCTTCGAGGCGGAGTGCGCGAACTCCGACTCCGAAGACTATGAGCGGGGAGGCCCACCGGAGGAGGGGGTGGATTCCTTGGGAGGAGCCGACGAGCCGGCCGGCCCGCGAGCCGGCGACCCTAGTGGACCTAGAGGATCCGGCACAGCTGGAGAGCCTAGCGGAGCGGGTGAGTTCCTTCTTGCCCCCTCGATCAGGGACTGGACGTACGACGACGATGATGATGACGATGACGTAATGATTCCGAACGAGCCTCCTCCCTCAACGCGCCAGGATCGGCGAAGCGAGGAGCAGCTGGCTCAAGCCTCGGTGGGCGGAGCAGCCGGTCGGGCGAAGAGGCCGGCCCAGGAGGGGCCGGCGGCCCCCCCGCTAGTCCAAAAGCGGGTGAAGGTGGCCACATGGAAGCCTCCACCGCGCGCCAAGCGGGCCTTGTCCCTCGTCATCGGGTAAGTCTTCTTTCTGTGTTTTGTCTTTGTTTTCTTCTGGGCCGCGAGCCGGTGGGTAATCTTGCCTTTGTGTGCTGTAGGGACCCCATCAAGCTTCATGAGGGGGAGCCGGCGGGGGAAACGACGGATGCCGCCAGCTGGCTGGCCCACGAACACGCGGACACCTAGTGGGAGGAGAAGAGGAGGCTCGTAGAGCTGCGAGCCTCCAAGTTCGGAACGCAAGCCAGGGCCTCGCATTCCGGGACTTCGAGCGGGCGTCAGAGGAGGTCCGTGGACCCCACGCAGGCGTCAGACTTGGTGGTAGAATTGACCCGCATGTTGAGGCCTCTGTCGAGCGACCCACAAGAGGCGGTCATGGACCCGCCTGTGCCTCCACCCGTGGAGGAGGCGGCCCGAGCGAGGGCGGCGGCAGCGGAGCCGGCTCCCGAGGCGACCCGGCTGGAGGTGTCGGACGTGACATCGCCTGCGGTCGAGCCGGCCCGGGTTGACATGCCGGAGGCCCCCACGGCCCCGGGAGCGGAAACAGACGCGGTGCCAGAGGTGGCGGCCGCGGAGGTGGAGGCGCCCTCCGTCGCGATCGACGTGCCGGAGCGGCAGGGAGTGGAGACGGCGACGGTGTCGGGCAAAGGTTCAGCAGGGGGCGACAACCGGACCCTCGCCATTGTCGACCTGAGGCGGCGGCCGGTACTATGGCCAACCTGGGCGGCAACGGCGGCCGGTCTCGGAGGGCCCTGCGGACCATGCAGGAGGTGCTCCAGGACTGACAGGCGTGCCATCCCTACCGGCTCCCCAGGCGGGCGGCATGTTCCCTTCGCTCGGGGACTTAGGGAGCGTCCTAGACCGGTGCCCGTAGGAGATGGCCCGGTTTGCAGAAGAGGCAGATGCCACCCTGTAGCACGCGGAGGTAAGCCGGTTGCCCTTGTCTTAGGTTTTCCAGTGGGAGCGCGCAAGCGCACCCACTGGGTGTAGCCCTCGAGATGTGGGTCGGTTGACCGGCTGACGGGAAGTCGGGACGGATCTCTTTTGAGCATGTCTTGATTTCTGGCTCTGCGCGACAGGAGGGGAACTCCCTGCGGCAGAAGCTATTTGAGGAGGCGGTCGCCATCCACGACCGCGGCAAGCATGACTTCTATCACCTGGAGGAGGAGCTGGAGTGTGTGTAGGGTAAGTTGAATTTCGTGGGAGTGTAAAATCCCAAAATTTCATTTTGGAATGTTATGAAATGTAGCTATGCATCTATCATCATCATTTCTTGAATGTATGTAATTGTTGAAATGCTTCTTCTCACTTTCAGAAAGCCCCTTTCTACTTCCCCTAAGTTACTTTCACCTATTTGAAAATCTTGGTAAAATGTTCAAATAAGAGGGGAGTAACATGACACTCCACACCAGGGTCATCTTGGTGAAATATTTGAACAATAAGAACCAAGGGGTCTTTTGAAAAATATTTGCAAAAAGGATTTAAAAAACAATTAGGCAATTTCTGAAAACATTATTTTCTCCAAAGTGTTCAAATGACAGAATAAAAATGTTCAATAAATGGCATTTATTATTCTGTTAATTTTGATATATAATACTCCTATATTTAGAAATGTTTTGAATGTTTTTAAAGACGTTTTACTGCTCTGGTTATTAAAAACAGTAACGGTTTTGTAATTAAACGGGCCGGCCCACGGGCATTTATTCGCGAATTAACTACGAGCCGGTCGACCGACGCGCCTTTGCCGCTCCCTCTCTCTCTGATATCTGGACCCACCCGACCGACCGTTCGCATCGCGCGGTCGCCCTCTTCCTCGCGCATGCGCCGCCGTCGCCGAGATTCCCTCGCCCTGGATCTCCCTCCTCTCTCCTCCCCGCACCCACCCGAGCACCCTATAAGTAGCCCCTGCCAATCCTCTCTCCATTCCCCCCCGAACCCCTCTCTCTCCCTCGCCAGAACGCCCGCTCGAGCTCACCGGAGCTCTGCTCCGACCGGACCTTCCCTGAGCTCCTGGCCGTCGGCTCCCTCGCCCTCAGCTCCGTCCGACGCCATCACTCGACTCCGGACGATCGCCGCCGTCATCTGGACCTCTCCAACGACCTCCTCGACCATCGAAGCGACCTCCCCGACGACCTCACCGCTTCGGACTCGTCGGAGCACTCCAACGTCGGCGACCTTTACACTGTGCGCCCTCCCATCCCTCCGATCTAGATCCGATGGCCAAGATTAGAACGTTTTTATTTCGCGAACCGGTATCCTCTTAGGATCGGTCAACTGCCCGTAACCACCTACGCACACACTAGCCTAGCCACTCACAGGTCGCCACGTAGCCCCTGGCCGACCGTTAGTTTAGTTTTTTTTTTGGTTTTGTTTTCCGGAAAACAGATTGCATTCCAAATTTGTTTTGCTTATATCTTTTAAACTATTTAATTTTTTGAGCTGATTCTTTTTGCAATAGCTCACATTTTTCATGTAGTTTCACCCTGTACTTTTAAATTTTAGATTTGAACTACAAAATTTGAATTTAGTCAAATTTTCTCAAATCATTCAAATCTGAATAACTAGAGTTTAAAAATAGATTTTGATATGAATCTTTTTTCTACTGCTTGGTATTAGTTAGGACTATCTTATTGCTTGGTTGAGGATTTTTTAGGATGATTTTGATTAGTGTTCTAGCTATAAACAGAATCTGCCTAGTATTATAGTATAGTTTATTTTACTTAGTTTTAGTTAGTTTCAATTAGATTTAGTTTTAATTTGATTTAGCAGGTTCTGTTACTTGAACATTTAGTGTTTTACTTACTGGTAATAAAAATATAAAATTGTTTAGTTTTATTTCTTTGTTAATATAGGAATCACATCTTCTTTTCAAATAGGTTTAATTTGTTATAAAACAAACTAGTTAAGTAATAGATTCTTTTTAACAAAAGTTTTATATAATTTAATTCTGTTTTCTAAGACAAGTTTATTTATAAATTCTTTCCTATTAAGAACATGTTTTGTTAATAAATAATAAGTTTTCTTTTGCTCTTTTGTTAGTAAAACTATAGTTGGTTCATATAGTGTTTATCAAAACTTTTAAAAACTTTACTAAAGTTTTTCCCAACAAACATTAATGAAAGTCAATTCTGTTATTAATAAAATATTTTATTGTTTTCTTGCTGTCAACTATTGTTCTGTTATTACAAATAGGTTTCATTATGTTAGTAGTGTTTTATCAATCACCTTTTAAAAAACAAAACTTTGTGTGTTTTCTCTAGCTTGTCATTTTTTGTGCATTGTTTTGTCTTGATTGTTTACTAGTTCATGATTGTGAGTTACAATATTTTGTTGTATGCTTATTGAGTGCTTTTTGCTTCATTAGATTATCCGGAGTGCGAAGCTTGTTACTTAGAGTCACTCACGTACGAAGATCATCAATCAGGCAAGTCACTTTGATCATCTTTACCCATGTTTTTATTGCATTAGTTCTTCCATCACCCCAATTGCATGCAAAGTAGGTTAGTTGGAAACTTGGTTACTGTTGTAGTATCATGTGGTAGGTATCCTTCTCAACTCTTGACACATTGGCCCCGGGAAACGTTGTTTTACATTTGCTATGCTATTAGTAGACGGGGATGGTTGTGTGATTCATGAGAGTTGAGAGAGTTAATTACAAGACCTACATAATGATCAAGACTTCAAGATTTCGAGTTTTCAACTTACCTCTGGGTGGATGATGGTTGAACGGCACCCTGGAGAAACCAGTGGATTTGCCTAGGTGTTGCTGGAGATGGCCAGTATTCACGCGGAAAGGTCCACCCAGGCACAAAGAGATGGATGGATGCTTCAAGACCCAAGGCTTACCTGCACAGCCACAAGTCATTATGGGCTCTGGCTTGGTTGGATATCTTGGTGACCCTAGACAGGCGGTGCTACGAGATGTAGAAGAACGGTAGGAAACGATGGGCACCGACAGAGTCGCAGGGAAACCCTTTGGAAGACCATGTTTTGGTCATCCGTTTCTCAAACACCCTGAAGTGTGAGAAATAAATCTTGTGGGGAGCGTGTGCAAAACTCCGCAGACTACTCAAACCTAATCGATTAGCCGTGTCCACGGTCATGGACGACTTGAGCCAAAGGAACTGAAACTTCCGGAATTCTCAACACAATTAATATGATGATGTGGGTATTAATAACTTGGGTATGAGAATTGGTTGGTGGAACCATTTCATTAATCAACCAACTTAGTAATAATTTTTTCTTACCCCTCACTTGATGTAGGAAAAATTGGCTTTACGCAAAAACTTACCACCCCACCTGCCATATAAGCATGTAGATTAGATGATTATCTTTTCACCCCTCTCTTGTGACTTTTCCGGCATATTCCATATGCTGACCTATATGGCTGCAACGTATCATGTTGGAGAGTAATTTTCCGACCAGGAGTGAGGACACGTTCTACGCTCGGTGAGATGCCCTTGGAGTCAGATGGACTCATCTACCTTTGACGCTTCCGCAAGATTTAGACATTCTCATGAGTTGGCCTTCAGCCACTTTATTGTAATCTTTATTGTAATAAAGGACTCGATATGAGATTTCGATTAATATAATGCTGTGTGATTTCCCTTTGATATATACATTGATGTACCGTGTGTGTACCAGCATGATGTTGGGATGGTACGGAAACACCGGAGATTCGACCTTTCAGGTCGGGTCACTACAGAAATGGTATTAGAGCACACGCTGACCGTAGGACGTAACCTCTAGGATTGGAAAGCCTTAGGATTGTATCTATTTGTCTTTAAAATTCTTATACTCTCATCTACTCGTTTCTGACTCCTCTCCGATTATTTCAAAATTTATAGATGGCCACCTTCATCCCAGTGTTGATCACGGAGTTTTGCGAGCCTGACGCAATGATGCCCTTTCGTAAGGAGCTGATGAGGATCGTCAAGGACGTAAGGATTGCTTTGCCGAGCATCACCGGGATTCTTATCATGTCCTTTCCACAAGATGGACGCTACAGGATCGAGGTGCACATCCCAGGGAAGACCTTTGGGAATCGGAAGGAACCCATCGACTTCAAGTTTGTGGCACCTAGGTGGATACCTAGAAGAGACATGGCCATTCATCATACCCTTGGACGTAATCAGGAGGAATACAGAGGTGGAACCATTTCACCAGGACTCAACGTGGTTTGTCGCAGAGATGCCAATGGAAACATCATAACCCCTCCCACTGCAGACACCACCATTTCATATATCCAGACCCTGGAGACTCACATCAGGACTCTGGAGCTTCGAGTTCATGCTGATACGAAGACAATCAAGAATCTGATGAACCGTGAGATTGACCTCGAAGCTGACTTGCGGGAAGCCAACTATGAACATGAGTATGAGGTGAAGGATTTCTTAGAATGGATCGACAAGCTGAACACTCGCATCGCCACTTTGGAGGAACAGATGGACATGGGTGAAAATCTTCATCCTGAAGGAGACTTGGCTCCTTTCATCAGCGACGATGATGACTATGAGGAGAGCACCACAGGAGGAGGCTCAGTCATCATGTACTTCTAAGGAAAACTTTAGTTATGCCCTCCATGTATCTTTTATTTTCAACGTTAAGAGCGTAGGTCGATGTGTAGTTTGATTTAGACTTGTATTCCCGATGTTTGACATTGATTGAATAAATGAATGAGTGTTTGGTGTGATATGTTTGTTGCATTGCATATGGGTAGTGAATTTCTCCTTTTAGGCCCTTGTTCTATTCTAATTCTCACCCCTCTTAAAACAGCAAGATGCCTCCACGACGTGAGTCCGACTTCACCTTCCCGCCGGAACTCACGCAACTTCTTCAGCAGCAGAATGCACTGATGCAGCTATTGAACCAGAATCAGATCAACAACCAGAACAACAACAACCACCACCATCCACCTCAGGCTGGCAATCTCACCCGTTTTGTGAGATTGAACCCTCCAACTTTCTCCAGCAACACTGAGCCCATTGTGGCAGATGAGTGGCTCCGTAAGATGGAGAGAGAACTCGTCACCGCTGGATGTACTGATGCTGAGAAAGTGCGCTTTGCCGCACATCAACTGGATGGACCAGCAGCTTCATGGTGGGAAAACTACACCACCACATATCCTATTGCTGATGTAACTTGGGAGCAGTTGAAGCAAGTTTTCCCCACCGCACATGTTTCAGCTGGAGCTATGAGTCTGAAGAAGCGCGAGTTTCGCAACTTGCGCCAGGGAAATCGCTCTATGGCCCAATACATGGACGACTTCAGCACATTGGCTCGTTATGCACCAGGAGACGTGGCCGATGATGCGGCCAAACAAGAGAAATTTCTGGAAGGACTCAACGATGAGTTGAGCATGCAGCTGGTAGTGGCTACCTTCAACAACTACCAAGAGCTGGTGGACAAGGCCCTCTTCTTGGAGGGTAAACAGCAGCAAATCGAGAACCGCAAACGGAAGTACACTCAAGGGAAGTTCAACTCTGGAGCTCATCAGAAGCCTTGATACTCCCCGTACTCCAGAAATACCGGATCAGGTACCGGTAAGTTTGGAAGGCACACTCATGCGGTGCACAACCATGGAGGCCACAACCATGGAGGAAATGGGAATGCCCGTCCCAACCATGGCAACTTCAAGACTGACAATGGGAATGGGAACAACAACCAGCACCGTCACGCTCCTACTCAGAAGGATCTGAGCCACATCACCTGTTTCAAGTGCCAGAAGATAGGGCACTATGCTACCGAGTGTCCCCAGAGCAAGCAGGGAAATGGAAATGGCAACAACAACGGCAACTCCGCAGCCAAGAAGCCAAATCCGTTTCCTCGTGCCCAGGTGAACCACCTCGACGTGGAAGAAGTCTATGATCAACCTGAGATTGTGGTTGGTAAGTTTTTATTGCATACACGTCCTGTTACAGTACTTTTTGATTCCGGTGCAACTCATTCATTCATATCAAGGGTAGTTGTGGATAAATATGGTTTGCCCACCAAACCCTCAGTCAGCCCATTAAAGTCAGTTCCCCAGGAGGTATGATGATGGCAGGAATAGGATGCCATGCCCTGAAACTCAATATAGGAAACCATGTTTTTCCCACCGACCTCATCGTCTTAGAATCCCAAGGATTGGACGTAATCCTAGGCATGGATTGGATGACCAAGTATGAAGGAAATCTTGATTGTCCCAGCAAGTCTGTTTCACTCACCACCCCGGAGAACAAGAGGATTAAGTATGTATCCCGACGCACCGAGATGAGTGCTCGATTAAATTCCCTCACAGGAGTTGTTCAGGAGGAAGTACCTGTGGTAAAAGACTTTCCGGATGTATTACCTGAAGAATTACCAGGCAAGCCACCAGATAGGGAGATTGAGTTCCTAATAGAGCTACAACCAAGGACAACCCCAATTTCCAAGAGACCCTATCGGATGCCCGCAAATGATTTAGTGGAAATCAAGAAGCAGATTAAGGAGCTATTGGACAAGGGATATATTTGCCCAAGTTCTTCACCTTGGGGAGCCCCAGTTCTTTTGGTGGAGAAGAAGGATAAAACCTTGAGAATGGTAGTCGATTATCGTGCCTTAAACGAGGTGACTATCCAGAACAAGTACCCTCTGCCGATGATTAATGACTTGTTTGATCAACTAGTAGGCGCCAAAGTATTCTCCAAGATCGATCTTCGATTAGGGTATCACCAACTGAAGATTCGTGAACAGGATATACCCAAAACAGCTTTCACCACAAGGTATGGCTTGTATGAGTAAACTGTCATGTCCTTTGGTTTGACTAATGCTCCTCCCTACTTCATGAATTTGATGAACAAAGTGTTTATGGAATATTTGGACAAGTTTGTCGTAGTGTTCATCGATGACATTTTGATATTCTCCAAGAACGAGGAACAACACAAGGAACATTTGCGTTTAGTTCTGGAGAAGCTAAGAGAGCATCAGTTATATGCCAAGTTCAGCAAATGTGAATTTTGGCTGACGGAAGTCGGATTCCTTGGACATGTTATTTCCGGAGATGGAATAGAAGTGGACCCCGCTAAGGTTGAAGCCGCCACCGAGTGGAAGTCACCCACCTCAGTAAAGGAGATCTGCAGTTTTCTCGGACTAGACGGATATTACCGGGGATTCATTGAGAATTTCTCAAAGATTGCCAAGCCCATGACGGAGTTGTTGAAGAAAGAGTCTAAGTATCTTTGGACTGAAGAATGTGAAGCCAGTTTCCAGGAGTTGAAGAAACGTTTGGTCACAGCCCCAGTGTTGATTTTGCCCAATATTCGGAAGGATTTCCAGGTTTATTGTGATACTTCACGTCAAGGACTTGGAGGAGTACTCATGCAAGATGGAAAGGTTGTAGCTTATGCATCCAGACAACTACGACCTCATGAGTTGAATTATGCCACCATGATTTGGAACTAGCAGCCGTAGTGCACGCACTCAAGACCTGGAGACATTTCCTTATCGGAAATAGTTGTGATGTATACACCAACCATAAGAGCTGGAAATATATCTTCACGCAGAAGGAGTTGAACCTCAGACAGAGGAGATGGTTAGAGTTAATCAAGGACTATGACATGAGATTACACTACCATCCAGGTAAGGCAAATGTTGTAGCCGATGCCTTGAGTCGAAAAACTTATGTAAACACACTCACAATGGGGGGATTACCCCAAGAGTTAGCCGATGATCTCAGAGAGCTCCGGCTAGAGATAGTCCCAAGAGGATATGTTGCCACACTAGAGATCCAGTCCACCTTGACCGAACAAATTCGTGAAACCCAAAAGACAGACAAGGAAATAGCTGAGATTAAGCAAAGAATGAAAGATGGTAAAGCCAAATGTTTTCGTGAGGATGAGCAAGGAACTCTGTGGTTTGAGAACCGCATCTTTGTACCCAATGACCCAGAGCTCAGGAAGTTGATACTTCAGGAAGCACACGATTCACCTTACTCGATACACCCAGGCAACACCAAGATGTACCTGGATTTGGAAGAAAGTTATTGGTGGACAGGTATGAAGAAGGATATTGCAGAACATGTTGCAATATGTGATGTTTGTCAGCGAGTAAAGTCGGAACATCAGAAACCAGCAGGGTTACTCCAACTTTTGTCGATACCCGAGTGGAAATGGGAAAAGCTTGGTATGGATTTCATCACAGGACTACCCAGGACCCGTTCAGGTTATGATTCCATCTGGGTAGTGGTAGACCGCTTGACCAAGGTGGCTCATTTCATTCCAGTTAAAACCACCTATACCAGCGCTAAGCTAGCCAAGATATATATGACCAGGATCATATGTCTGCATGGAGTTCCGAGGAGTATCGTGTCAGATAGAGGAACACAATTTACCTCAAAGTTTTGGCATCAGTTACATGAAACTTTGGGTACAAGGCTGGAGTTCAGTACAGCTTTTCATCCGCAGACCGATGGACAGACTCAGAGAGTCAACCAGATTCTGGAAGACATGTTGAGAGCTTGTGCGCTAGATTATGGATCTAGTTGGGATGACAATTTACCTTACGCAGAATTCTCGTACAACAACAGTTATCAAACAAGTCTGAAGATGGCCCCTTTCGAAGCTTTATATGGAAGGAGGTGCAGAACGCCACTGACGTGGGATGGTGTTGGAGACCGACAACTTTTTGGTCCCGACCTTATCCGAGATTCTGAAGAGAAAGTCAAGCTGATTCGCGACAGACTCAAGATAGCTCAATCTCGACAGAAGAGTTATGCTGACAGCAAACGTAAAGAAGTGACGTATGAAGTGGGAGACCGAGCATATCTTCGTGTGTCCCCGCTTCGAGGAATCAAAAGGTTTGGTGTTAAAGGAAAGTTAGGACCCAGATTCATAGGCCCCTACAAAATTCTTGAACGTAGAGGCGAAGTTGCATACAAGATGGAATTGCCGGAAGGATTATCCGGAGTTCATGATGTGTTCCATGTGTCCCAGCTGAAGAAATGTCATGCTGAGATGACTGATATTCCCTTGAGAGACACAATGCCCCTAGAGGCCATACAACTTGACAGTGATCTGACCTACGAGGAGAAGCCTGTCACAATCCTCGAGACTGCCAACAGAGTTACCCGCAGCAGGATCATCAAGTTCTGTAAGGTTTTGTGGAGTCACCACACCGAGGAAGAAGCCACTTGGGAATGCAAAGAAGACCTTCGTAGAGACCACCCGCACCTATTTCCTAGCCAACCAGAATCTCGAGGGCGAGATTTATCTTAAGGTGGGTAGGTTTGTAACATCCCAAAATTTCATTTTGGAATGTTATGAAATGTAGCTATGCATCTATCATCATCATTTCTTGAATGTATGTAATTGTTGAAATGCTTCTTCTGACTTTCAGAAAGCCCCTTTCTACTTCCCCTAGTTGCTTTCACCTATTTGAAAATCTTGGTAAAATGTTCAAATAAGAGGGGAGTAACATGACACTCCACACCAGGGTCATCTTGGTGATATATTTGAGCAATAAGAACTAGGGGGTCTTTTGAAAAATATTTGCAAAAAGGATTTAAAAAAACAATTAGGCAATTTCTAAAAATATTATTTTTTCCAAATGTTCAAATGACAGAATAAAAATGTTAAATAAATGAAATTTATTATTATGTTAATTTTGATATATAATACTCCTATATTTAGAAATGTTTTGAATGTTTTTAAGGACGTTTTACTGCTCTGGTTATTAAAAACAGTAACGGTTTTGTAATTAAACGGGCCGGCCCACGGGAATTTATTCGCGAATTAACTACGAGCCGGTCGACCGACGCGCCTTCGCCGCTCCCTCTCTCTCTGACATCTGGACCCACCTGACCGACCGTTCGCACCGCGCGGTCGCCCTCTTCCTCGCGCGCGCGCCGCCGTCGCCGAGATTCCCTCGCCCTGGATCTCCCTCCTCTCTCCTCCCCGCACCCACCCGAGCACCCTATAAGCAGCCCCTGCCACTACTCTATCCATTCCCCCCCGAACCCCTCTCTCTCCCTCGCTAGAACGCCCGCTCGAGCACACCGGAGCTCTGCTCCGACCGGACCTTCCCCGAGCTCCTGGCCGTCGACTCCCTCGCCCTCAGCTCCGTCCGACGCCACCACTCGACTCCGGACGATCGCCACCATCGTATGGACCTCTCCAACGACCTCCTCGACCATCGGAGCGACCTCCCCGATGACCTCACCGTTCGGACTCGCCGGAGCACTCCAACGCCGGCGACCTTTACACTGTGAGCCCTCCCATCCCTCCGATCTAGATCCGATGGCCAAGATTAGAACGTTTTTATTTCGCGAACCGGTATCCTCTTAGGATCAGTCAACCGCCCGTAACCACCCGCTCGCACACTAGCCTAGCCACTCACAGGTCGCCACGTAGCCACTGGCCGACCGTTAGTTTAGTTTTTTTTTGGTTTTGTTTTTTAGAAAACAGATTGCATTCCAAATTTGTTTTGCTTATATCTTTTAAACTATTTAATGTTTTGAGCTGATTCTTTTTGCAATAGCTCACATTTTGCATGTAGTTTCACCCTGTACTTTTAAATTTTAGATTTCAACTATAAAATTTGAATTTAATAAAATTTTATCAAATCATTCAAATCTGAATAACTAGAGTTTAAAAATAGATTTTGATATGAATCTTTTTGCTACTGCTTGGTATTAGTTAGGAATATCTTATTGCTTAGTTTGAGGATTTTTTAGGATGATTTTGATTAGTGTTCTAGCTATAAACAAAATATGCCTAGTATTATAGTATAGTTTTATTTACTTAGTTTTAGTTAGTTTCAATTAGATTTAGTTTTAATTTGATTTAGTAGGTTCTGTTACTTGAACATTTAGTGTTTTACTTACTGTTAATAAAAATTTAAAATTGTTTAGTTTTATTTCTTTGTTAATATAGGAATCACAACTTCTTTTCAAATAGGTTTAATTTGTTATAAAACAAACTAGTTTAGTAATAGATTCTTTTTAACAAAAGTTTTATATAATTTAATTCTGTTTTCTAAGACAAGTTTATTTGTAAATTCTTTCCTGTTAAGAACATGTTTTGTTAATAAATAATAAGTTTTGTTTTGCTCTTTTGTTAGTAAAACTATAGTTGGTTCATATAGTGTTTATCAAAACTTTTAAAAACTTTACTAAAGTTATTCCCAACAAACTTTAATGAAATTCAATTCTGTTATTAATAAAATATTTTATTGTTTTCTTGCTGTCAACTATTGTTCTGTTATTAGAAATAGGTTTCATTATGTTAGTAGTGTTTTATCAATCACCTTTTAGAAAACAAAACTTTGTGTGTTTTCTCTTGCTTGTGATTTTTTGTGCATTGTTTTGTCTTGATTGTTTACTAGTTCATGATTGTGAGTTACAATATTTTGTTGTATTCTTATTGAGTGCTTTTTGCTTCGTTAGATTATCCGGAGTGCGAAGCTTGTTACTTAGAGTCACTCACGTACGAAGATCATCAATCAGGCAAGTCACTTTGATCATCTTTACCCATGTTTTTATTGCATTAGTTCTTCCATCACCCCAATTGCATGCAAAGTAGGTTAGTTGGAAACTTGGTTACTGTTGTAGTATCATGTGGTAGGTACCCTTCTCAACTCTTGACACATTGGCCCCGGGAAACGTTGTTTTACATTTGTATGCTATTAGTAGACGGGGATGGTTGTGTGATTCATGAGAGTTGAGAGAGTTAATTACAAGACCTACATAATGATCAAGACTTCAAGATTTCGAGTTTTCAACTTACCTCTGGGTGGATGATGGTTGAACGGCACCCTGGAGAAACCAGTGGATTTGCCTAGGTGTTGCTGGAGATGGCCAGTATTCACGCGGAAAGGTCCACCCAGGCACAAAGAGATGGATGGATGCTTCAAGACCCAAGGCTTACCTGCACAGCCACAAGTCATTATGGGCTCTGGCTTGGTTGGATATCGTGGTGACCCTGGACAGGTGGTGCTACGAGATGTAGAAGAATGGTAGGAAAGGATGGGCACCGACAGAGTCGCAGGGAAACCCTTTGGAAGACCATGTTTTGGTCATCCGTTTCTCAAACACCTTGAAGTGCGAGAAATAAAACGGAGGCGACCAAATCTTGTGGGGAACGTGTGCAAAACTCTGCAGAGTACTCAAACCTAATCGATTAGCTTTATCCACGGTCATGAGCGACTTGAACCAAAGGAACTTAAACTTCCGGAATTCTCAACACAATTAATATGATGATGTGGATATTAATAACTTGGGTATGAGAATTGGTTGGTGGAACCATTTCATTAATGAACCAACTTAGTAATAATTTTTGCTTACCCCTCTCTTGATGTAGGAAAAATTGGCTTTACGCAAAAACTTACCACCCCACCTGCCATATAAGCATGTAGATTAGATGATTATCTTTTCACCCCTCTCTTGTGACTTTGCCGGCATAGTCCATATGCTGACCTATACGGATGCAACGTATCATGTTGCAGAGTACTTTTCCGACCAGGAGTGAGGACACGTTCTACGCTCGGTGAGATGCCCTTGGAGTCAGATGGACTCATCTACCTTTGACGCTTCCGCAAGATTTAGACATTCTCATGAGTTGGCCTTCAGCCACTTTATTGTAATCTTTATTGTAATAAAGGACTCGATATGAGATTTCGATTAATATAATGTTGTGTGATTTCCCTTTGATATATACATTGATGTACCGTGTGTGTACCAGCATGATCTTGGGATGGTACGGAAACACCGGAGATTCGACCTTTCAGGTCGGGTCACTACAGGGAGGGGTATGTGGTCCCTCGAGAGCCGGCTGACGCTTGCCGTGTCTTGCAGGTGACCTGACCGCCCTTCGGGAGGAGAAGACCGGGCTCGTCTCCCAGCGGGACCGGCTGGCGCTGGACGTCCAGGCGGCCGCACAGGAGAAAGACTGGCTGGCCGCGCTGCTGGCGGATGGGGAGGCGGCCCAAGACCGCCGTGGCGAAGAAGGAGGTGGCCAAGGAGACGTCCATCAAGGAGGCGGCTGATGCCACGCGGAGGACCACTGCCCTTCAAGATGAGGTGACCCACCTCGAGAGGTCGCTCGAGGACGTCAGCGGCTCCCTCGCCACATCGGAGGCGGCGCTAGCGCCGGAGTGGAAGGCGACGCTCAACTTCTCCCTCGAGGTGAACGACACCATTGAAGGTAAGTGCCCATTTTTCCCGTCTCCAGCCGGTTGCTTTTTCTTTTGCTGGCTCTTGTGTTTGATTTGCCTTTCTTTTCTTCTCTCTTTTAGGGCGCTTCCCAGAAACTCAGCGCCGCGCTAAGCGCGCTGTTGAGGAGCACCGAGAGTACCTTCGGGAGTGTGGGCACTCCATCGAGGCGGACGACCCGTGGGACGTGGATGAGCTCGGGGTCGCCATAGAGTACCGGCTAACCCACCTCTACCGGAGCATGCAGCGGCTGAAGACGGCCGAGAAAGAGATCATCACTGCTCTATGGCCGGGCTGCGGAGGAGCTGCGGCGAACCATGTGGCCTTGTGGCTGGAGCATGGCATGGTCCGGCTCGAGGCATGGAAGGCACCCGCAGCCCGAGCCGGCGCGCAGATAGCGCTCCGGTTCGTCACGTCGTGGTATAGCGGCGTGGACTTGGGCCGGCTGGCCACCATGCAGGACGAGCCGGCCGAGGAGCGGGAGGCCCATGAGCCAACCCTTGTCCGTGGGCCAATGAGCTTGCGTCCTACGTCGACGCGGATGAGTTCCTGCCGGCTATTGGCGACGACGGCGAGCCGGTGCCCGAAGACTCCTTTGGCATCCCCCAAGGCCCAGCGGACGAGGAACTTGCCGACGAGAGCACCGACTCGAACCGCAAGACGGCCAGAACCGTGGAGACCGCCTCGAAGGCCAAGGGGGCCGACCCGAAGGCTGCGACAACCTCTGAGGCAAGAGTCGAGCCGCCCGATGATGCGCCGGCTGGAGGCGTGCCGGCTGGTGACGCGCCGGTGGCCTAAGCCCCCGGGCATCTTTGTCTTTCCTTTTCTTTTCCTGCAAGTTAGGTGCAAGTCCACCCACTTGGGTATTTATGTAATGAACCGTGCTGGTCGTGGGCCTCTTTTGTCTTTAACACTTGTGCCGTGAATACTTAGCGTGTTTGCCTTATTGCTTGTGCCGGCTCATCCTTATCCTTTTTGCCCTCCTGGTTCTTTTCAATCCCCCTTTTCCCCTTTTGTTTCGACCCCGCCTACCCAACAGCCGGGAGCCGGTCTATATCTGGGTCGGGGTGTCCGCCTCGAGGGAGCCAGTTCGGAACTTAGGAACCGTGAGAGCCTTACGGGATAAGTAGAGTGACAGAGGCGAGGTGGAGGTTCGGCTGGGCCTAGCCGATATCTCCTTTCGATTGAACTTTCATGTGAGCCAAGCCTTGCCGCCCCAAGGCCCCGTCAGCCGGATAGCCGGGGGCCAGATCTTTTGCTGGTGGGGGTGGGAGGGTTTGGCCAGCTCACACTAGTTAGCCAATTTTAGAGAGAAGCGACCTAGGACCAGCCGGCGAGCCCCCGGGCTCGGGAGCCGGGTCAGGGGCCGGTGAGCGAGGAAAGCTTTGAGGGAAGCAAAACAGGGCGTGCCCCAAGAGCCGGCCTGGGGCACTCATTGCAGTCATGAGCCCAAAATGGTGGGGATACATACATACATTGGTTTTTTCAGCAATAAAACGGGCGGAGGAGCATCGCGTTCCATGGGCGTTCCGTCTCCTCGCCGGAGGCATCTCTTTTGTGCTTCTGCGGCTTCTGGACGTCTATTAGGTTTTGTGTTGTTTTATAGCACATTGCTAATGATGAACGGGCCCTCCCATGGAGAGGACAACTTGTGTTGTCAAGTTGTCCGCTGGATCCTCCTGAGGATCAGGTCCCCTTCACGAAAGGAGAACGTCCGGATCCGCTTGCTATGGTAGTGCCGGAGATTCTGCTAGTAGATTGCCGTCTGGCTCAAGGCTAGCTTGCGGGCTTCTTTGAGTAGTTCGACGCCATATTCTCTTGCCTCCTTTGTGTCCTTCTCCATGTACAGGGCGACCCGAGGCAAGTCGAACTCGATGTCGATGGGGATGATCGCCTCGGACCCGTACACAAGGAAGAAAGGAGTGTAGCCGGTTGATCGGTTGGGGGTGGGCCTGAGACTCCAAAGGACAGCCCGTAGCTCGTTGATCTAGCAGCCCGCTGACCTTACCAGTGGTGTCACGAGCCGAGGCTTGATGCCGGAAAGGATGAGGCCGTTAGCCCTCTCGACTTGTCCGTGTGCTGTGGATGAGCAACGGAGGCCAGGTCGAGGCTGATCCCTTGCTTGGAGCATAAACGCACGAGCGCACCCTTGGCGAAGTTCGTGTCATTGTCGGTGATGATTCTGTGGGGGACGTCATAGTGAACCCTGATGTCATCGATGAACTGGACGGCCATGGGGCCATCCAGCTTCTAGATCGGTCGTGCTTTGATCCACTTAGTAAATTTGTCGACAGCCACCAGCAAGTGTGGCAAGCCGCCTCGTGCGGTCTTGAAGGGGCCCACCATGTCCAACGCCAAGACAACAAAGGGACACGAGAGGGGGATGGTTTGGAGGGCTGATGCCGGCAGGTGGCTTTGCGTGCTGAAGCATTGCCAGCCCTCGCACTCGTCAAAAATTTCATGGCCACCTTGAGAGCGGTGGGCCAGAAGAAGCCGTCGCGGAAGGCCTTGGCCACCAAGGTCCTGGAGGTGGCGTGGTGCCCACACTCGCCCTGGTGGATGTCGAGGAGGATCTCTAGACCCCTTTCAGGCTCGACGCACCGCTGGAAGACGCCGGTGGTGCTGCGGTGGACGAGCTCGTTTGATGATGCTGTATGCCGGGGCCCGGAGCTGAACTTGTCTTGCCAAGGCCTCGTACGGGGGGAGCTCGCCGCACAAAAGGAACACCAAGATAGGCTGGGCCCAAGAGGGAGCTGAGACGGGGGCTGGCTCGGGAGCCCCGGGTCTAGATGAACAAACCCCGGGACCGGCTCGCTAGCCCCCGGGGCCAGCTCACCAGCCCCCACGACCGGTTAGTCGAGTGTCATCATGACAGCCACATCGTTGGAGCCGGCAGCCGCGGGTGCAACTGGCTCGACTAGTGCCAGCAGGGCAGACGAAGCTATGGGAGCCGGTTGCGAAGATGCCGAAGGGACGGCCGGAGCCGTTGATGGGCCGACAGCGTCTGCCGGCACGAAGATTGATTCTGCCTCTAGGGAAGCCTTGATCGATGGCTTGAGCAGCCGCTCAAGGGAAACGCCGGTTGGGATGGCCTGCCGGGTGGAGCCGATCTTTCCCAACGCGTCGGCCGCCTCGTTGTCCACCCATGGGACGTGAGGAAACTCACAACCCTCGAAGGAACCGGTGAGCTGTTGCACGAGGAAGCGGTAGCTGGCCATGTTGGTGTCCCTGGGGTCCCATTCTCCAGAGACCTACTCCACCACGAGGTCGGAGTCGCCGAAGTAGAGGATGCGCCTGATGCCGATCTCCTTGGCGAGCCGTAGGCCATGGACGATGGCCTCGTACTCGGCCACATTGTTGGAGGCAGCGAGTGGATCCCGAGGGCGTACTTGAGCTGGTCACCTTTCGGGGAGGAGAGGACTATGCCGGCACCCAGGCCGGTCCTCATTTTCAAGCCGTCGAAATGCATGCACCAATCTGTGGAGTCTGGGGAAGGCGGGACGAAGTCCTTCTCCGCCCAGTCGACGAGGAAGTCAGCCAACGCCTGCGACTTGATGGCGATTCATGGCTCGTACCGGATCTCGTGATCGGCGAGGGCGATGACCCATTTGGCGATCCGTCCAGTGGAGTCCCGGACGCTCATGATCTCGCCGAGCGGGGCCGTGCTCACCACGGTGATGGTATGCTCCTTGAAGTACTGCTTGACCTTCACTGCGGCGAAGTATATGCTGTAGCACATCTTCTGGTAGTGGGAGTAGTTCTGCTTCGATGCGGAGAGGACCTTGCTGAGGTAGTTGACGGGCCGCTGGACCGGCAAGGATTTTCCCTCCACCGGCCGCTCTACCACCAGGATGATGCTGATGACGTGTGTGGTCTCAAAGATGTAGGCGAGCAAGGGCTCCTTCTCAGCTGGCGCGGCCAGGATGGGCGCGCGGATGAGAGCCTTCTTGAGGCCACGGAAAGCCTCATCCGCCTCGTCGGGCCAGTCGAACATGCCCGGCTTCTTGGTTTGACCCGGCTTGATTAGAACTATCTTGCGAAGGATCCCGTAGAGGGGCAAGGCCTTCTCCCCCAGCCGGGTGATGAACAGCCTGAGCGAGGCAAGGCAGCCGATGAACTTCTGGACGTCACAGAGCTGGGTCGGCTTGGGCACGCGCTCGATCGCGCTGATCTTCTCCGGGTTAGCTTTGATGCCGCGAGCGGACATGAAGAAATCCAGGAGTTGGCCGGCTGGGGCACCAAAGACACACTTCTCCGGGTTGAGCTTGATCCTCTATTCGCGCAGGTTTGCGAAGGTCTCCCGGAGATCATCGAGGAGGCTCAAGTGTTTCCTGGTTTTAATGACAATGTCGTCGACGTAGATGTGGACGTTCCTGTCTATCTGAGGCAGGAGACACTTCTGCATGCACCGCTGGAAGGTGGCGCCTGCGTTCTTCAGGCCGAAGGACATGGTGATGTAGCAGTAGGCCCCAAAGGGCGTGATGAAAGAGGTCTTGAGCTGGTCTTTCGGGTCCAGCTTGATCTAGTGGTAGCCAGAGTAGGCGTCCAGGAAGGACAACAAATCACAGCCTGCGCTGGAGTTGATGACTTGATCAATCCACGGCAGGGCGAATGGGTCCTTGGGGCATGCCTTGTTAAGGCTAGTGTAGTCGATGCACATGCACTAGGTCTTATTCTTCTTCAGCACCAGGACTGGGTTGGCCAGCTAGTCCGGGTGGTATACTTCCATGATGAACCCCGCTGCGAGCAGCCGGGCAATCTCTTCGCCTATAGTACGCCGCTTCTCCTTTGAGAAATGGAGTAGGGGTTGCTTGAGCGGATTGACGTCCGGCCAGACATGTAGTTTGTGCTTGGCGAACTTCCTCGGAACACCCGACATGTCCTTGGGGGAGCATGCAAAGATGTCCCGATTCTTACGAAGGAAGTCGACGAGCTCGCCTTCCTATTTGCTGTCGAGGCGGGAGCCGATGGTGATGCACTAAGTGCGGTTAGCCGGGTCGAGCGGGATTTGCTTGGTGTCCTTGGACGGCTGGAAGGAGGCCTCTCCGATGGACTACGAGGGGGGCGCCGGCATGGCCGGTTGACTGGCAGCAAGGGCCACGAGCCGGTCGAGCTGTTGTTTCTCCTCGGCGATTTCCAGGGCCTCAGCCAGCTGGCTTCCATCTCGAGCACACTCGAGCGACATCTTGTAGTCACCCGTGATAGTGATGATTCCCTTGTGGCCCGGCATCTTGAGCTTGAGGTAGGCGTAATGCGGGACCATAACGAAGCTGACGAGGGCCGGCCAACCCAACAGCGCATGGTAGGGACTTGTGAGGTCCACGACCTCGAACAGCACCGGCTCGCGACGGAAGTGGCCGGTTCCGCCGAAGAGGACGTCGAGCATGATCTTGCCGACAGGGGAGCAGGACTTTCCAAGAACAATGTCGTGGAAGACCATCCGGCTCGCCTGCAGGTCTTTTGTCTTCAGCCCCAGCTTGTGCATCGTGTCGAGGTAGAGGATGCTGATGCTGCTACCACCATCTATCAGCACCCACGAGAAGCGGCAAGTTTGTTCCTTGGTGGCGATGGTGGGGTCGAGGACCACAGCATAGCTGCCAAGATTCGGCATCACGGCGGGGTGATTGGCCTGGCTCCAAGTGGCCGGCTTCTCCGACCAGTGCATGAACTGGGGAGTTGTCGGCATGGTGGCGTTCACCTCATGACGGAGATGGCGTTGAGCATGTTTGCCCGTCTCTTGACTAGTGAAGACGACGTAGCAGCCGTCCTAGTTGGGACTCTAATCATGGAGACGACTGTCGTTTTGGGCCAGAGCCGGCGCCGGCGTGGGGGCGGCAGCTGGGGTCGGGGCCGGCATGCAGGCAGACGGCGCGGGAGGAGCCGGGAGGCCGTCCCCCCGGGCCAATCGTTGTGAGAAGCTGCACTATCAGAGCATGTGCATGGAGGGCTTGTCCCCTAAGTGCTTCTTGTAGGGGAGGTCGAGCATCTGCTCGAAGGTGAGCTTCGGCTGCCAGCTAGCCTTGCTAGTGCGCTGGCGCTGGCTGGAAGACTGGGCAGCCGGCTCCTAATCCTCGATGGTGTTGACCTGCCGGCTCCCGTAGCAGGGATCCGGCTGTTGGTTGTTGCGCTTGTTGTTTTGCGGCTACCGGCCGTCGCCAGCCGGCCGGGACGTTGTCGGTGTTGTCATCGCCTTGGCGGGCGGGGTCGTCTTGACCCGGATGGATGAATCAGCCATGGCATAATTGTCCACCTTGGTCATGAGCTCAGCAAGCGTGGCCAGCTCGGAGCAAAGAAGCTTGTGCTTGAGGGGGGTGCCATCTCAGCAACCTTCAATGAAGTACTGCATGGCTTGTACCTTGTGCACCCCCTGGCAGGAGTTGTGGAGCTCGGCACACCGAGTGAGGTAGTCGTGAAGGGATTCGCTGGCCCCTGAACGGACATGGCGAGTTCACGGGGTCGGCCAGGCTGCTTGTAGTTCCCGGTGAAGTTGCGGACGAAGGCCTCCTCGAAGTCCGTCCAAGTGTTGATGTTGCCGTCCGCCAGGCTGTTGAGCCAGGTGCGGGCCGAGCCGATCAACATGAGGGGGGTGTAGCAAACAGCTACGCGCTTGTTGCCCCTGGCGATGCCAACCGCGGTGGTGTAGTCGATCAGCCAGTCTTTGGGCTTGGCAGCCCGGTTGTACTTCGGAGTGTCTCGAGGGAGCATGAAGCCGGTCAGGAACAGCTCGTTGCGGATCCGAGGGCCAAAACAGGCCGGACCAATCGAGCCCCCCTCCTCGAGGAGGGCGAACTACGCAAGGTGGTCGATGCGGTTCCAGGCGTCATTCTCGCTGTGGGGGACACGCGGCCCGATCCGGGCCGAGAGCTCGAGGCGGATGACGGGCGGAACCGTCCGTTCTTGCTTGCGCCGCAGGGGTGGAGTGTGCCCGTGGCTGCACCGACTGTCAGATGCCGGCGCTTCTTGGTGGCGACCGCTATGAGGCGGGCCGTTCGTGCGCTGCCTGCTAACAGTCGATTACTCGCTCCCTGACATCTGGGAGGGCCGGGGGTTGTTTGTTCCGGTCCGGCGGCTGGAGACACGAGGGGAGCTGGAGGGCTGAGCTGGCTGACGGCCAGCAGTCCCCGTGGCCTCGCGATCAAGCCGGGGGCCTCCGATGGCAGTGCCACCCGACGCCAGGCAATGCTGCGTTGGTGGCGTCGATGAGGTCCTCGATGTGGCCCTCATGAGCGGCACGTTCTTCACCCTCCAAGGCGGCCAAATCCGCGTAGGCCACCTTGAGGGCCCGCAAGTTGGCTACAGGGGTGTCGTAGATGGGCATCTTGCCACCAAGGATCTCGGCGACCATGCGGTCGCGGTCACGCATGGCCCCATGCCGGCTGGGCCCGGTGCTAACCGGGATGAGACCATAGGCGGAAGCATATTCCCGCTGGGTGGCCTCCATGCGGCGCCACGTGGCCACGAGGGCGGTGGCGTCCTCGAACAGGACATGACGAGCCCCCTCGAGGTCCATCATGGCGGCGTCGGGGTTCGCCATCGGAGCGATAGGGGTGCTCAGGCCCCTGAGGGCCGCACCAAGCAGATCGAAGGTGCCGACGTGGGCCGCGGCGGCATCAGCCCTGACCCACGCATGTCCGGAAGAGGTGGAGGAGACGATGGCCATCACCCCCACGCGATCATGGGAGCCGCTGGACTGGGTCGCAGTGAGTGCTCCCACGGCCGTGGGAGGACCGGTGCAGACGAGCACCTGCCCGGGGTACTTGTCCTCGGCGAGGCTGAGCCTGCCGAAGCGCTCAGTGAGCGCGTCGATGTCGGCTGTGAGGTCGATGGAGTTGCCCGTACGGCGTGCCGAAGCAAGCCGCACGAGCCCGCGGTTTCGCCTAGACGTGGGGTGGCGGCGGGAATGGCGAGGGGGCTGCTCGGAGCATGAATCCGACCGGTGCCGCGTACGGCCCCACGGTGGGCGCCAACTATCGTTGTTTTCTCACGGCGGATGCTATAGGGTGGCTTATCGTAGGTGGTTGGGGGCGGAGGACACCGACGGGCTCCGGGTGCGAGATTGGGCACAAGTGGTGGTGACACGCGATGTACCCAGGTTCAGTGCCCTCCGTGGGAGGTAACACCCTAGTCCTGCCTGGTCTAGTTGGATGGATGAGCATGTGTACAAGGGTGCTCCTGGAGTTGTATTTAGAGGAGGAAGAAGGAGTAGCCGGCTCGTTTTCCTCCACTTGTAGAGGGGGTTTGAGGGTTCTGTGGATGTGTGAGAGTGATCATCCGTCCTTGTTGCATGGGGGGTTCGGGGGGATTTATATGCCAACCCCCCGACTCTACTATATACCTAAAGTACAAGGGCTGAGGGGCCTAGCTAGCAGCCTCTCCGCCTGACCTGGGGGCCCCGCTCTTCATGTTGTCTCATCACTGGTAGGGTCCACCAGCTGGGAGGTCTTGTCGTCTGCTGGGGCCCGCCAGCCGCCTCTGCGATTGGCCCTCGCTCACCTGCCACGGCACAAGTCGCCGGGAGGGCGTCATCTAGCGCCAGCCAGCCGAGGTCTCCGGTACGAACGACGATACTGTAGCCACGCCGAGGCAGGTAATCGAGTGGGCGAGGGGGTCCCGGCGCTGTTCCCTCGCCTGGTCATGCTCACCAAGGTCATCGGCCTGGACGGCCGGACTGTAGCCATGCACTCCAGTGTGTCAGCGGCCACTGTGGCCATAGGGCCGCCCGTCGTGGCGGTCATGTCGTGTCGTCGTACTTGCACACAGTGGGATGGGACGTCGCCTGTCTGCTCCAAGGTCAACGGAGGAGCTGACCCGGAGGCAGCCGGCCATGCCTAGCCAGCCGAGGGTCAAGCCGTCTCGTTGATCAGCCGTTTTCCTAGCCAGTCGGTGGCCGCTGGAGCCGGCCGTAATCCAACCGGCCATGAGGAGCCAGTCGCGTGGTTTTCCTTCGAAGCGGAAGGGGGGAGAACCCCATTCCCTTGGCCTACCCAGGGGTGATCACCCCTTCATGAGGAGAATAAGGAGTGACAGGAACCAAAGCTTGGGGATGACCAAGGCACCCCCAAGGTAATAACCGAGGAAAACTCAAGCGCCTAAGCTTGGGGATGCCCCGAAAGGCATCCCCTCTTTCGTCTTCAACACTATCGGTATATCTTACTAGAAGCTATATTTTTATTCGTCACATAATATGAGTTTTGCTTGGAGCGTCATTTTATTTTGTTATTTTCTGTTTGGTGTTATTTATAATCTTGTTTTTCTATAAAAAAGTTCCAATAATTGCCTTTAGAATGCTTGCATTGCATGTTTTGATATGTGCAATGTAAAAACAGAAACTTTTGCTGTAGTATTTGAATTTTCATATTTTACTAGGACGTGGAAAGTTTCTAAAACTTTTGCAAAGTGTTTTCATACAAGTTTTATAGCATTTCCTAAATGTTTATAATTTTTTGAGTTACAGAATTACACTGGTTTCATAGATTTCTACAGATTATTCTGTTTAGACTCATTGTTGTCATAGTTTTCTTATCTACTTATCCTATAGTTTCCATAGCCTATATTGGTAGATATAAATTATGGACATGATAGTATACAGTACCTAATGTTTGCAAATTATTGTGCAACTTGTCTTGGCAGTACATGAAGTGTTGATTTATTCTTATGTGTACTAACCTATCTCACGCGTTGTTTTCGAGTTTTCTGTGGATGAAGTTTTTGAGAATAGGTGAAACCATGATATGAGAGGATCGAACGAGATACAAAAGCTCAAGCTTGGGGATGCCCAAGGCACTCCAAGTAAATATTTCAAGAAGTCTCAAGCATGTAATCTTGGGGATGCTATGCACCCCACCTCTCTTCATCAACAATTATTGGTTAGCCTATGTTGAGCCTAAATTTTTATTCGTTCACATGATGTGTGCTATTCTTGGAGTGCTATTTTTGTTTTGCTTGATGTTTAAATAAGATACTCAGATGTGAAAATCTTTATTGAGAGAGAAAGAGAGAAAGTCCTCACATAGCTACTAAATTGTTTGACTACTCATTGATCTTCGCTTATATGTTTTGGAATAGTTTTTTCATTTACTATCGCGCTTCACTTATATCCTATGAGTAAATGGTTGAATGAATTTAATATCATAAATCTGATATTATACATGTTTTATATGCTTATCTCATGGGATGTAATGACTTCACATATAAGAAGTATAGGTGGTAAAATTTATTGAAAGTTAGCACACACCGCATTGGTCACTTGAACCATTCATGAAAGAATATTGAAGGAAGAGAGATTTCACATATAAATATACTATCTTGGACATCTTCTATGATTGTGAATACCCATTAATTATTTTCAAACTTGCGCAAATTAGTTGAAGTTGGACAAGTAAGACAACGTAATGAGTTATGATTGGGTATATTTGTATAGAATTTATATTGTTATGGATGCTCCAACATGTGGTGCTTGCTTCCACCTCATATTAGCCAAAACTTCCGCACCAAGTAGAAATACTACTTGTGCATCCAAACACCCTTAAACCCAAAGTTATTCCATATGAGTCCACCATACCTACCTATATGCGGTATTTACCTGCCGTTCTAAGTAAATTTGTATGTGCCAAACTCTAAACCTTCAAATAATATTCTGTTTTGTATGACCGAATCGCTCATATAATGACTATGGGATGTCAGTATCTTCCATGCTAGGTGGGTTATTCTCACGATATGTGTTGATTCACTATCATTCACGAGAAAGTGGCTGGTAATAGGGATTCCCAGTCCCGCAAAGAAAAAATGCAAATAATTAAACAAAACTCCGCCAGGAATGTTGTTGGTATGGACGGCACCTGTGGATTCGGCTCGCCGTGGAGTGTGATTTATTGGTGAGGGGGGTAATAACTTTACCATTCTATTTGGGAACCGCCTATAATGTATCTAGCATGGAAGATACCGAGATCTCTTGGTTGTTATGGTGACAATAAAAGCATACCGCTCAAAATTATTATTCACTTCTATTTTAAAAGCTCGAGCTCTAGCACCTCTACAAATCAATCTTCCCTCTGCGAAGGGCCTATCTTTTACTTTCTAGTACTTCCCTTTATGCAAGAGTCATGTTGATCTTCACCACTTCCTATATTTTCCCTTTTTCTCTTGGCAAGTGTCATGTGTTGGGGAAAGATCCAAGCATATATGGTCATTCAAATATATTTGATAATGAATTATTATTGTTGACAATTATCTATATGATAAATAAGTTGGGAGGTGAAACTTTAAGCCCCTATCTTTCTTTGTGTTCGACGGATGCCATTTGCTCTAAAAATATGCTTTGAGAGTTAGCAATCATGGAAGGCCATATGATAGTTGAGTATGTAGAATTTGCTAAATCAAAGCTCTTACATAGAACCTTCCTGAAAATTACATGAATTGCAATTGCTTGGTGACTGAAAGCATAGTTTGTTAGTCTATACTTTAACATGTGGATAGCTTGTTATTTCATCATGAGAAGCTTTACGAGATGAACTACTGTTTATGATATATGATGATGCTAGAAAAAGTGTTTGGAATTATCATTGATCAAATTTATGCACTATGCTAGCATTCACACTTCATAAATTATTTCTTTTATCATCTACCTACTCGAGGACGAGCAGGAATTAAGCTTGGCATGCTGATACGTCTCCAACGTATCTATAATTTATGAAGTATTCATGCCATGTTTACAATAATTCTATATGATTTTGGTATGATTTTATTAGAACTAACCCGTACTAACAATGTTTTCAGCAGAACTACCATGGTGTCGTTTTTTGTGCAGAAATAAAAGTTCTCGGAATGGGCTGAAAATTTAGTATGATTTTTTATGGACCAAAAGAGACCCCCGAAGCATTGGAGTTGTGCCAGAAGAGCCGCGAGCAGGTCACAAGCCTGTAGGCATGGCCACCCCCTGGTCGCGCCTAGCAGGATTCTCACCGCCTCGTGGCACCCCTTGACGTGATTCCAATGCCAAAAATTCCTATAAATATAGAAACCTCCGAAAAGAAACATAGATCTGGAGTTCCACCGATGCAAACCTCCAGATCCAACAAAACCCGACCAGGAGCCCGTTCCGGCACCTTGCCGGAGGGGGAAACCATCAATGGAGGCCATCTTCATCATCCCGGTGGCCTCCATGACGAGGAGGGAGTAGTTCACCTTCAAGGCTGAGGGTATGTACCAGTAGCAATGTGTTTGATCCGTCTCTCTCATGTTACTGAGATGACACGATCTTGATGTACCGCGAGCTTTATTGATATAGATGAATCATATGGAGTTTCCCCTCTCTATCTTGTTTTGATGAGTTGAGTTTTCCCTTTGAAGTTTTCTTATCGGATTGAGTCTTTAAGGATTTGAGAACACTTGATGTATGTCTTGTGATGGTATATCCGTGGTGACAATGGGATGTTCTATTAATCCACTTGATGTATCTTTTGGTAATCAACTCGTGGGTCCCGTGACCTTGGGAATCTATGCATAGGGGTTGACACATGTTTTTGTCTTGACTTTCCGATAGAAACTTTGGGGAACTCTTTGAAGTTCTTTGTGTTGGATTGAACATGATGAATCTAAAATTATGTGATGCATATCTTATAATCAAGCCCACGGGTACTTGTGGTGACATTAGAGTATCTATGTGACATTAGGGTATTTGTTGATGTGTATCTTAGGTGTTATTTTAGTACGAACTTTAGGGTTGTTTGTAACACTTATAGGGATAGCTCATAAGATTGATCAGAAAAGATAACTTTGAGGTGGTTTCGTACCCTACAATAATTTCTTCGTTGGTTCACTGTTATTTGTGACTTTGGAGTAAACTCTTTGTCGCACGAGATGTACTTACATATGATTAAACTATGTCAATATTGTTGACAGAAATTGCAATAGTGAAAGTATGGACCCTAGGCCATGTTTTCAAGAATTTATACAACTTTTTGCTTGCTATGTACAATTTATTACCTTGCTGTTTTTATATTTTCAGATTACAAAAACCTATATCTACCATCCATATTACACTTGTATCACCATCTCTACGCTGAACTAGTGCACCTATACAATTTACCATTGTATTGGGTGTGTTGGGGACACAAGAGACCCTTTGTTATTTGGTTGTAGGGTTGTTTGAGCGAGACCACCTTCATCCTACACATCCCACCGATTGATAAACCTTAGGTCATCCACTTGAGGGAATATTGCCGTTGTCCTACAAAACTCTACGCTTGGAGGCCCAACACGAGTCTACAAGAAGAAGGTTGTGCAGTAGACATCAGTTTCTGATCAATACAATTCTAGCATGGATAATAGATGTTTATCATGAACAAGGAAATATGATAATAACCAATTTATCATTGCCTCTAGGGCATATTTCCAACAGTATCACTATAGAGAACTCAAACCTATGCATCAAATGCAATGGCAAGGGCACACGGAATGCCCAAGTCCTCCTCTCCCAAATCCCACCACAACAACTAATGCTATGGAGGAAAATGAGAGGAAGAACGAAGAAGAACATGAAGAACTCCAAGATCTAGATCCAAGGGGTTCCCCACACATAGAGGAGAAAGTGATTGGTGGAGATGTGGATTCAGATTCCTCTATCTTTTCCCTCAAGAACTAGCAAGAATCATTGGAGGGATTGAGAATTAGCAAGCTCGAAGAAGGTCAACAATGGGGGGAGTAGAGCTCAAAGGATAAGATCCATTGGGGAAGGAGACACCCTTTTATTGGTGGGGGAAAATACAACTGTTACCCCCTCAGCCTGCACATGAGTGGTACTATCGCCCTAGAGAGTGGTACTACCACTTGGGCGGCAGTGCTCCGCTAGGAAGAGCACTGACACGAAGTCGAGAGAAGGTAGAGCCGCCGAAGCGATACTACCGCTTTCCCAAGCGGTACAACCGCTTATAAGTGATAGTGGAGTGGTAGAGATTGCTGGTACTACCGCTTGTAGGCGATACTATCGCTTCGTACTATCATGCCACTACTGCCCAGTCTGACATGAAAAGTCGAGACCGCGCACAAGCAACGGTAGTACTAGCGGAACTGGACATGGGTACTACTTTCTAGAGGCGGTACTACCGCTTTCTCAGAGCGGTACTACCACTAATAGGCGGTACTACCGCTTGCCCAGAGTGGTACTACCGCGGGAGAGCAACAAAGACCCCAAGCAGACAAATGGAAACAATAAAAACCAAACTTCCATAACTTCTGCAAATGAGCTCCGAATTGAGCAAACTCAAGCTTCTTGGTTATAATAAGAAGAGGCAGTATAAAACTGCCAATGATATAGAGATGTGAAACATCTATGAATGAAGAACCGACAAAAGCTCCAACATCAAAAACATCATAGACGATTCATATGAACTCAGTTTTTTATGAACACAAGGTTGTCATGAACATGACCATAAGCTCTAAGGCTCAAAAAGAGAAACGCCAAACAAGAACCAAGAAATATGATGCAAGGATGCAAATAGTTTGAGCTCTCAATGAATGATACGATCAGGCTACTAAATTGAGATCCCCCCTTGATAGTATGGTAATCGATCCTATAACCCGGTCCCCTAACTACCACCATGAGACTGGTAAAATAGAGAACATACCAAGGGCAAACTTATACCTTGCACATAGTCCACTTGAGCTAGATGATGATGAACTTGACTTCCTCAAGTTGGACCATCTTTGTTCATTGTGTTGGCTCAAAGAAGACTAGTTGATTGCTCCTGCATACTCCACTATGGGTGAGCCACTCTTTGGCATACTTCACAAGTCCATTATTACCATAATGGAGGGCAAGCTTAAAGCATGATCTCTTCGTGATGCTCCACTTGAACTTGCACACTGCAAACTTCATGATGATCACCACTTGATGTCATCCTCCATGGCTTGTATGAGATCTTCCTCTTGACACAAGCCTATGGACACATACCTAACCCCACATTCAACTCTCACGTAGATTATGGGTTAGTACATAAAGAATAATGGACAATGCTTACCATACCATGGGATCACTTGATCCCACTTGGTACATCTTGTACGCTTTGTGTGTTGATCAACTTGATTCATTCTTTGACTTAGTCTGGATCAACCTTGTATCTTATCTTCTCAATGACCAATCTTTGGATAAAACCTTACATACCACCTTGGTCATCATATAAACTCCTTGACACCAACAGATGGAATCTAATAAGTGCCAATGAACAAATCCTTCGAATATAACTCAAGGCAACCATTAGTCCATAGGGATTGTTATCAATTACCAAAACCACACATGGTGAAATATGCTCTTACAGATGGAGAGATATTCTTAGGGCCTTCTCGATGTGACCGCATCTGTCATAATCTGGCCAGACACATGTGATTATGTCACAAGGATGCCAGAAGAGATCAACGAGATAGAAGATCAAAGTCAGTAACAAGAATAATGATATATTGAGCATGTGGATATCGATGCTTCTCGAGTTTTGTAAAGTATCCCGAAGCAAAGGGAAAGTCACATGATAACCAAAGGCTCATTTGAATATCATTTGTGTACACATAGGGATCTATATGGATGTCCACGGTCCCGCTATAGGCCATTGAACGAAGGGGTTTCATTCATGTCTTTGAGTTACTGAACCTATGAGCTTACAAGTTTAAGGTAATCACGGTCTATTGAGTGTTAGTAGGATGATAGTATCGATGATTTATTTGTGGACTTATTTCATTAATATTTAGAATAGCTTCAAGAAGAACCGAAAGCGTTCCGGGGTCACCGAAAGAGTTTCAGATGTTTGCAGAAATGTTTTGGCGCAAGGATACTTTGGATGGTCCAAGGGGTAATGCCCACAAGGCTTTAGCTGAGTGCAAACGAGGTTTTGCAAAGGTTAGTGACTAGATGCCAGAATCTTTCGCGCTGGCCCTGGGCCAAACACTAAGGTCCGCGGCATTTCGGGAAACACCAGAAACCTTGGCGTTTCATATTGGAAACCGAGGAGACTCTTCCTTGCGTTCCCAAACCGACTTTAGGGAGGCCCTCTCCCCAAGTTACGACCCGAGGGCTCAACATATAAATAGAGGGGCAGGGCTAGCCCCTAGCACACAAGTTTTGGAGCCTCCTCTAGTTCTTCTAGTTCTAGTTCTAGTTGGTCCAAGTTGACTAATTAGAGCTAGGTCTAGTTCCTCCAATCCTCATAATTAGAAGCCTAGTGTGGTTCTAATTTCCTCCCTCTAATTCTCCCACGACGATTATAGCTGTATAGAAAATCGCTACAATAATCATGTAGACTAAACGCTTGCAACCAAGTAGAGAGCATGTGTCTTCGGTGTTCAGTTTGAGGGATCGTTCATGGGCGGTTTAATAGAGGTGAGGGTCTTGACCTTCCGATGAGATGATAACTATTGATTTGGCAAAGACAACTTTGACGATCCGACTACAAACGTGCATGGAGTTACGCCTTAGCAATCTCTAAACCAACTCTAAGAGGTTATTGACCACGTCGGAGCAGGATCAACCTGACCACGAAGGTTTATTCCTGCACGCAATCGAAGAACAATCAAGAATATGATAAAAGCAATCTGAATATTGTAAATATAGATGAAGTATTGATAAACATGGGGTTCCGAAAGCAGTCTTGGTCTGGTCGTTGGACACAAACGAAGTACACAAAGTTGCAATGGCTAACTTTTAACAAAACAAAACCCATGAAAAAAGCTACTAGATTGATCTACTTATATAGGAGCAAGGGGTGGCGGCCAAGGATGTGGAAAGATGTTCCAAGGCAGCCTAAAACTAACCCTTGGTCGTAAAAGGCCCATGGGCCCAAGTGGAGGTGATTCAACAACTTTGGACTTCTAGTTTGACTGTATTCTACTTCAGCATCAGATTGTTTCGTCAATATCCCCACACTCCAGACGAATTTGAAGGTGAATCCAATTGAGTTGGAAAGTGTAGAAAATAAACTTTCAAAAAAATAATCACCCAATTCATAGCCCGGATGAAAAAGTTCTTGGCGTTATGAATCAGGCATGTGTGTGCAGTCCGAATCTGAGTCCAGAACGTGAGAGACTTGGACTCTATCTTATCTTGGGCTAAAAATGATGCGAGAGAACTTCTTGAATAATATCTAAACATCTCTTTTTCCATGTACAGGTGTCTGGTAGTTCTGCAATCAGGCATGAAACAAAAAGAGGTGAATTACTTTTGTTCTGTATAGCATAAATAAATTATTGCATAATTTTTTATCATAAATTGTAACATCCCAAAATTTCATTTTGGAATGTTATTAATATAGCTATGCATCCATCATCATCATTGTTTGAATACCTGTATTGTTGAAATGTTCTTTCTAAAAATTCTGAAAGCCCTTTCAATTTTTCCCTAACTTGCTTTCACCTATTTGAAATTTTGGTTAAATGTTCAAAATAAGAGGGGAGTAACATGACACTCCACACCAGGGTCATTTTGGTGATCTATTTGAACAAAAGTAACCAGGAGTTGTTTTGAAAATATTTGCAAAAAGGTTTTAAAAACAAATAGGCAATTTCTAAAAATAATTTTTTTTGCAAGTATTCAAATGACAGAATAAAAATGTTCATTAAATAGCATTTATTATTCTGTTAATTTTGATATACAATACTCCTATATTTAGAGACCATTTGAATGCTTTAAAGGTTTTTGAAACGCTCTGGAAAAACATTAAACAGAAACCGGTAACGGTTACTGTATTAAACGGGCCGGCCCACGGGCAGTTACTCGCGAATGGATTAAAAGCCGGCCGACCGACGCGCATTCAACGCGCTCTCGCTCACTGACACTGGACCCCACCCCGACCGACCGTTTCTACCGACCAGTCATCCCTCTCCTCCCCCGCACGCGCCGGACCTCGCCGGCCGTTTCTTTCCCCCTCCCGGATCTCTCGCCCCTCTCCTCCCCCGCACTCCCCAACGCCCCTATATAAGCCGGCCACCCTCCGCATCCATTCCCCCCCCCCAAATCCCCCTCCTATCTCGCCGGAAGGCTGCCCAATCTCTCGCCGGAGTAACCCCGACCACCGAAGCTCCCTTCGACCGTAGCCATTGACTCCGTCCATCTCTCGCCCCACCGTTGCCACCAATCGACGCCGCACGTCCAGCTCCGTCACCCGGACCACTCCGCTACCTCCCACGACCACCGGAGCTCCTCTCCGTCATCTTCGCCGCTTTCGGACTCGCCGGAGATCCCCAGGCCGGCGACCCTTTACCCCGTGAGTACTCCCAACCCTCGGATCTAAAATCCACGGCCAAGATTAGATCGGATAAATATCGGAACTGGTATCCCCTACCGACCGGTCGCCCGCCCGAAAACATCCAACGCGCGCACTAGCTAGCCAATAGGACAGTGCCACGTAGCCCCCTGGCCGTCCGGTAGATTTTTCCCTTTTTCTGTTTTTGTTTTAGTTAACATAGTGTATTCAAATTTTGTTTTGCTTATATCTTTTAACCTGTTTAATGTTTTGAGTTGATTCTTTTTGCATTAGCTCACATTTTTCATGTAGTTTCACCCTGTACTTTTAAATTTCAAATTTGAACTATAAAATTTTAATTGAATCAAATTTTCTCAAAATCTTCAAATCTGAATAACTAGAGTTTGAAAATAGATTTTGATATGAATCTTTTTGCTACTGTTTGATATTGGTTAGGACTATCACCATGTTTAGTTTGAGGATTTTTAGGATGACTATTGTTAGTGTTTTAGCTATAAACAGAATCTGCTTGGTATTACAATATAGTTTTATTTACTTAGTTTTAGTTAGTTTAATTAAGGTTTAGTTTTAATTTGTTTAGTAGGTTCTGTTGATTATACATCTAGTGTTTTACTTACTGTTAATAAAAATATAAAATTGTTTAGTATACTTCCTTGTTAAGATAGGAATCACAACTTCTTTTCAAATAGGTTATTTTGATTAAAACAACTAGTTATTAATAGTTTTGCTTTCAAACAAAGTTTTATATAATTTAATTTTGTTTTCTAAAACAAGTTTATTTGTAAATTGTTTTCTGTTAAAACATGTTTTACTATAAATAATAAGTTTGGTTTTGCTCTCTTGTTAGTAAAACTATATTTGTTCCATTTAGTGTTTATCAAAATTTTTACAAACTTTACAAAAGCTTTCCCAGCAAACTTAAATTGATTTTCTTCTGTTTATTAACAAAAATATTTTATTGTTTCTTGTTGTCAACAATTGTTTTGTTATTACAAAATAGTTTTATTATGATAGTAGTGTTTTATCAATCACCTCCTAGTAAACAAAACCTTGAGTGTTTTTCTTACTTGTGATTTGTGCATTGTTTTGTCTTGATTATTTACTAGTTCTTGATTGATGTTTGTGGGTTACAATATTCTGTTGTATGCTTATTGAGTGCTTGTTTGTTTCGTTAGATTATCCGGAGTGCGAAGCTTGTTACTTAGAGTCACTCGCGTACGAAGATCATCAATCAGGCAAGTCACTTTGATCATGTTTCCCCATGTTTTATATGCATTAGTTCTACCATCTTCCCCAATTGCATGCAAGATAGGTTAGTTGGAAACTTGGTTACATTGTAGTAGTATCATGTGGTAGGTACCCCCCTCAAACTCTTTGACACATTGGCCCCGGGAAACGTTGTTTTACTTTTTGCTATGCTATTAGTAGACGGGGTTGGTTGTGTGATTCATGAGAGTTGAGAGAGTTAATAATTTCAAGACCTACATAATGATGGTCGAACGGCACCCTGGAGAAACCAGTGGATTTGCCTAGGTGATGCTGGAGATGGCCAGTATTCACGTGGAAAGATCCACCCAGGCACAAAGAGATGGATGGGTGCTTCAAGACCCAAGGCTTACCTGTACAACCACAACTCATTATGGGCTCTGGCTTGGTTGGATATCGTGGTGACCCTGGACAGGCGGTGCTACGAGAGGTAGAAGAACAGTAGGAAAGGATGGGCACCGACAGAGTCGCAGGGAAACCCTTTGGAAGACCATGTTTTGGTCATCCGTTTCTCAAACACCCTGAAGTGCGAGAAATCAAACGAAGGCGACCAAATCTTGTGGGGAACGTGTGCAAAACTCCGCAGAGTACTCAAACCTAATCGATTAGCCGTGTCCACGGTCATGGACGACTTGAGCCAAAGAATCTGCTTGGTATTACAATATAGTTTTATTTACTTAGTTTTAGTTAGTTTAATTTAGATTTAGTTTTAATTTGTTTAGTAGGTTCTGTTGATTATACATCTAGTGTTTTACTTACTGTTAATAAAAATATAAAATTGTTTAGTATACTTCCTTGTTAAGATAGGAATCACAACTTCTTTTCAAATAGGTTATTTTGATTAAAACAACTAGTTATTAATAGTTTTGCTTTCAAACAAAGTTTTATATAAAATTTTGTTTTCTAAAACAAGTTTATTTGTAAATTGTTTTCTATTAAAACATGTTTTACTATAAATAATAAGTTTGGTTTTGCTCTCTTGTTAGTAAAACTATATTTGTTCCATTTAGTGTTTATCAAAAAATTTACAAACTTTACAAAAGCTTTCCCAACAAACTTAAATTGATTTTATTCTGTTTATTAACAAAAATATTTTATTGTTTCTTGCTGTCAACAATTGTTTTGTTATTACAAAATAGTTTTATTATGATAGTAGTGTTTTATCAATCACCTCCTAGTAAACAAAACCTTGAGTGTTTTGCTTACTTGTGATTTGTGCATTGTTTTGTCTTGATTATTTACTAGTTCTTGATTGATGTTTGTGGGTTATAATATTCTGTTGTATGCTTATTGAGTGCTTGTTTGTTTCGTTAGATTATCCGGAGTGCGAAGCTTGTTACTTAGAGTCACTCACGTACGAAGATCATCAATCAGGCAAGTCACTTTGATCATGTTTACCCATGTTTTATATGCATTAGTTCTACCATCTTCCCCAATTGCATGCAAGATAGGTTAGTTGGAAACTTGGTTACATTGTAGTAGTATCATGTGGTAGGTACCCCCCTCAAACTCTTTGACACATTGGCCCCGGGAAACGTTGTTTTACTTTTTGCTATGCTATTAGCAGACGGGGTTGGTTGTGTGATTCATGAGAGTTGAGAGAGTTAATAATTTCAAGACTTACATAATGATCAAGATTTCAAGACTCCGAGTTTTCAACATACCTCTCGGTGGATGATGGTTGAACGGCACCCTGGAAAACCAGTGGATTTGCCTAGGTGATGCTGGAGATGGCCAGTATTCACGCGGAAAGATCCACCCAGGCACAAAGAGATGGATGGGTGCTTCAAGACCCAAGGCTTACCTGCAGAGCCACAAGTCATTATGGGCTCTGGCTTGGTTGGATATCGTGGTGACCCTGGACAGGCGGTGCTACGAGAGGTAGAAGAACGGTAGGAAAGGATGGGCACCGACAGAGTCGCAGGGAAACCCTTTGGAAGACCATGTTTTGGTCATCCGTTTCTCAAACACCCTGAAGTGCGAGAAATCAAACGGAGGCGACCAAATCTTGTGGGGAACGTGTGCAAAACTCCGCAGAGTACTCAAACCTAATCGATTAGCCGTGTCCACGGTCATGGACGACTTGAGCCAAAGGAACTGAAACTTCCGGAACTCTCAACACAATTAATAATGAGGATGTGGGTATTAATAATTTGGGAATGAGAATTGGTTGGTGGAACCATCTCATTAATCAACCAACTTAGTAATATTTTGCTTAGCCCCTCTCTTGATGTAGGAAAAACTTGGCTTTACGCAAAACTTACCACCCCACCTGCCATATATGCATATAGACTAGATGATTATCTTTTCACCCCTCTCTTGTGACTTTGCCGGCATATTCCATATGTTGACCTACATGGCTGCAACGTATCATGTTGCAGAGTACTTTTCCGACCAGGAGTGAGGACACGTTCTATGCTTAGTGAGATGCCCTTGGAGTCAGATGAACTCATCTACCTTCGACGCTTCCGCAAGATTTAGATATTCTCATGAGTTGGCTTTTAGCCAATTTATTGTAATTTTTATTGTAATAAAGGACTCGAAATGAGATTTCGATTAATATATTTGCTGTGTGATTTCCCTTTGATATATACATTGATGTACCGTGTGTGTACCAGCATGATCTTGGGATGGTACGGAAACACCGGAGACTTGACCTTTCAGGTCGGGTCGCTACATAAATTACCTCAAATAAATACTCATATGCAATATTTGTGATCATATCTAAGGTAGTCATGTCCTCATCATCCCCCCTTCTTGAAAACAAAGCTGTCCTCGGCATTGCTTAATCTAAAATGTGGCGAACAAAAAACACAATATGTACATGTTGTATATGTATATGTCATCCATTTTTTTACTTTCCTTGGTGCAGGACATCTGACACATGTATACATGAGTAACATTCATATGTTATGAAATATAAAGCCAAAATATTATCACAAGAAATAGAAGGCATGAAAATATTGCAACTCGGTTTGCACGTATACGTGAAGCCCTTATTCATATCAAAATATTGACAATGTTTATCATTAAACAATCACAACATTGATAAATAAAATTTAGGGTCCCTAAACTTTAATTACTTCAAATTTACATACTACTACATGCTTAAATAAGCAAACATCCAATAAGTCATTTGACACAGAATCATCACCAAGATTATTTTCAAACATATTTGACCAAAATCTGATTTATTCACCAATTCACGTATTTTTTGGCATCAACAGTTAGTTCAATGGGTGTAATTAAAATTGTTGATATTGAAGTTTTTTGACCACATGGTAAAGTCAAGTCATCAACATAGTCTTCGAAAATAGGTGGTGTGATAAAAATAATGGGTAGCTCATAACGGGGTGCATTTAAATTGACAAGGCAATCGTGATACTCATGTGGAAGTGGAAGATCAGTACCTTCGTCATTGCCTCTTATGATCAACTCAGTTGATGTAGGCACTCTCGGTGGTGATGTGTCACATGGTGGAGGTGATGTAGTTCTTCACAAAAATTGATGTGGTTGTCATAGTACATCTAGAAGTCAAAGGAAGAACCATATCAACTCTTAAAATGTGCACCTTACATTGTTCTCGTTGTGGGCAGCATGTCCTTTTATTTCATGTTCATCTTTGCAAGCAAGAAAAAACAAACGATTTATAGGATAACACTCTTCATGAATTAGTATCTCCTGAATATCATGGTTTAATCCTCCTCAAAATCTATCGATAAAATATTCTTCACTTTCTTCTGAAAAGGAGTGGAACAAGGTCATTTGTAAATCATCGTAATATTTCGTTAGAGTGTCATTACCTTGTTTTAAATGTTGTAACTTTTTAATCATGTCACGAGTATAATAAGAGGGAGCAAAAGTGTGTCTCATGACAAGTTTCAAATCATCCCAATTAGTAGGTATATAATCAATATGTAACCAACAATATTCGCTCTACAAAATCGACGCATAACCAGTGAATGACCCAACCACGACCTTAACTTTTTTACACTCGGCAAAATTATGGGATGCAAAAATATCATTTATTTCAAATTCCCAGTCAATATATAAAGCGGGCCTAAAACAACCATTAAATGGTGGTATATAAACATTAACTTGATCATGTGCATTCGGATTTCTTTGAACCTCTCGTAACAATTATGGTATTTTCTTAGGTGGTGGCATGTCTCCCATGATAGATGGAGCCCAAGAACTAACAACTCTGGAATGTACCATAATTATTAGAAAATAAGAAGAAAAAACGAGAATGATGTTCCTATGAACTACTAGGATGTGGTTGTAGAACGCTCAGGGTATAGCAAATATCAATGTCTTAGAAATTATTATCATGTAGCAGGTGGTGATTGGCAACCAGACGTGTCTATAACTTTTAAGATTGAGTAAAGCGATTACCAGGTCAACATATGTATACACTGTATAGACATATGTGGAGCTTTGAAGGCTTTAATATATGGTAGCAAAAGATTAGCAATAATCAATTCGGAGATGTAATGTTGAATGAACAATCAACGACGGTACTGTGTTGGTCCTAGACTAGACCGTACTAGAGACACGATCCTAGAGCACTAATGGAGTTACAATGTAGGACAACGGATGACACAAATTAACTCTCGATAGAAAGATATAAGTGAACATCATAGTGGTCGTAAAGACAATGATGATAAATAACTGCTAAGCAGGATATACCAAACTCTCTCTACAACTTTCCTCTTGAAAAAATTATGCCAAAATTTTGATATTTTTTCTCAAGAATTACTCAAGCTTTCCAATGCAAAAAAAATCACTCAATTCTGAGTTTGTCTGAGGAGTCCAACAATTCTGGAACGAACCTAAAAAATAATCACAAACTGTGTTCACGAACATAGGAGGGCAAAAAGACCTATTTAGAAGTTGATTTAGAAGTGAAGATAATGAATCAATTTCATGAACTATTTAGATGAGCCTCGTTGATAGTTTGACTTTGAGTACTAATGGAGCCCAAACGGACTTCGTATGAGGAAGATATGTTTATTTTACTGAACACTACGCAAAAGAAATTCCAATCTGAATTCAGATACGAGATTTAGTCTCGATATATCCAAATTTTTTTCTTCTCTTCTCTTTTTTTCTCTTACATTTTTATATTTTTTCTTCCCTCTATTTTTCTCTCACTTCTTTTACTTTTCTCTCTCTCTCTTTTCTCTCCTTTTTCATCTTCTTTCAAAAACAAACTAGATAAGATGCAGATTGGATCAAACGTTGATGCAAACGATCTCAAGTATGATAATGGCAATGAACGATGGGAAGCACGTGGTGGAAATTGATAAATGGTGGTAGGTGAATGATACGTCTCCAACGTATCTATAATCTTTTATTGTTCTATACTGTTGTATTATCAATCTTGGATGTTTTACAATCATTTTATAGCAACTTTATATCATTTTTTGGGACTAACCTATTGACATAGTGCCAAGTGCCCGTTGCTGTTTCTTTGCTTGTTTTTTACTTCACAAAATATCAGTACCTAAAGAATCCCAAACACCGTGAAACTTTTTGGAAATTTTATTTGGGACAAAAGACACCTGGAGGACCAAAGAAGTACCAGAGAGGAGGGCCGAGGAGGCCACAAGACACCAGGGCATGCCAGAGGCCCCTGGCGTGGCCTGGTGGGTTGTGCCCTCCTCGGGATGCCTCTCCACCGCCTATCAGCTCTATAAATTCACAAATATTCCAAAAACCCTAGGGGATTTGTCAAAACACAATTCCAGCCGACGCAAGTTCCAAAACCACGAGATCCAATCTAACACCATCACGAAGGGGTGCATCGTCTTCATGGGTGACTCTCCAATGAGGCGTGAGTAGTCCACCGTAGACCTACGGGTCCATAGGCAATAGCTAGATGTCTTCCTCTCTCTCTCTTGTAATTATCCATACAATGGTCTCTTGGAGATCTATTTGATGTAATGACTTTTTGCGGTGTGTTTGTTGGGATCCGATGAATTTTGAGTTCATGATCAGTTTCTATCCATGAATATTATTTGAGTCTTTTCTGATCTCTTATATGCATGATTACTTATCTCCTCGTATTTCTTCTTCGAATCTTTGGTTTAGTTAGGCCAACTTAGCTCGATTTTTCTTGCCATGGGAAGAGGTGCTTTGTGATGGGTTCGATCGTGCGGTGTCCTCTCCGATTGACAGAAGGGATAGCAAGGCACACATGTATCATTGCTATTAAGGATAACAAGATGGGGTCTATTCCTACATAAACAGATCTTGTTTACATCATGTCATTGTTCTTATTGCATTACTCCGTTTCTCCATGAACTTAATACACTAGATGCATGCAGGATAGCGATCGATGATTGGGGTAGTAGTAGTAGATGCAGAATCGTTTTGGTCTACTTATCTTGGACGTGATGCCTATATAATGATCATTGCCTTGGATATCATCATGATTATTTGATCTTCTATCAATTGCCCAACAATAATTTGTTTACCCACAGTGTGATATACTCATGAGAGAAGCCACTAGTGAAACCTACGGCCCCCGGGTCTATCTTCCAACATATTGCTTTTCGATCTATCTCTTTGCCGCTTTTGTTTCCATATCTATTATTCCAAAAACACAAAAATACTTTGCTGAAATTTGTATTTTCTTCTTTTATTATGTGTTCTTTTGTGATCTATCCATCCAATCTACTACAAACCAATCTGTCTTTTTACCGTGGAGAGATTGACAACCTCTTTTATGCGTCGGGTTACAAATATTTGTTCTTTGTGTGCAGGTACCGTTTACATAGTGTTGCGTGGTTCTCCTACTGGTTCGATAACCTTGGTTTCATAACTGAGGGAAATACTTACCATTGTTGTGCTGCATCATCCCTTCCTCTTCGGGGAAAAACCGATGCAGTCTCAAGCCACCTCAAAGGAATTTCTAGCGTCATTGCCAGGGAGGAGGTACGAAAGTAGACTCCCGCCAACTTGCCAATTTCTGGCGCCGTTGCCAGGAAGACATCATCAACATGTATCAGGTTCCTAATCACAAATCTCATATCCTTGCAATTTACATTATTTGCTATTTTCCAATCATTTTCCTCTCCCCCACTTCACAAAATTTGCCGTTGTATTCGCCCTTTTTTTGTTTGCCTTTTCTCGTCAGATTTCTTATTTGCTTGCAATCTTGTTTGCTTAGTCACGATGACTCAAGAAAATACGAAATTGTGTGATTTTTCCAATACCAATAATATTGATTTGATTAGCACTCCGATTGCTCCTCCCGCCACTAGTGCGGAATTTTGTGACATTAATGCCGCTTTGTTGAATCTTGTCATGAAAGATCAATTTTCCAGTAATCCTAATGAGGATGTCGCGTCCCATCTAAATACATTCGTACAATTGTGTGATATGCAAAAGAAAACTATGTGGACAATGATATAGTGAAGTTGAAATTATTTCCTTCTCCTTGCGGGATCATGCAAAATTTTGGTTTTCTTCTTTGCCTCACAATAGTATCGATTCTTGGGATAAGTGAAAGGATGCTTTTATTACTAAGTATTTTCCATCTGTGAAAATTATTTCCCTTAGAAATCAAATCATGAATTTCAAGCAACTTGAGCACAATCTTGGGAAAGAATGAAATTGATGCTAAGAAATTGTCCTACTCATCGTTTAAATCTTTGGATGATCATACATTTTTTTATGCGGGATTGAATTTTGTCTCTAGAAATCCTTTAGATTCCTCTGCAGGGGGGTACTTTTATGGAAATTACTTTGGGTGAAGCTAATAAATTTCTAGAAAATATTATGGAAAATTATTTACAATGGCATACTGAAAGAGCACCTACTTGTAAAAAGGTTAATTCGGTTGAAGAAATTAGTACTTTGAGTGACAAAGTTGATGCTCTTATGAAGTTGGTTGCTAGTAAAAATACTCCTATTGATCCTAATTATGTGCCTGTTTCTACTTTGATTGAGCAAAATAATGATTCCGTAGATGTGAATTTCATCTCGCGAAACAATTTTAATAACTATGCTTATAGAGATAATTTTAATCCTAGGCATTTTCCAGGAAATTCCACTAATAATTATGGTAATTCCTATGGTATTTCTTCTTACAATAATAATAGGAACCCCTCTAATCCTGAGAGTAATTTTAAAGAATTTATCAATGCTCAAAAGGTTTTCCATACGACGATAGAAGAAAAGTTGAATAAGATGGATGATATGTCTAGAAGCATTGATAGAATTTCCCATGATGTAGAAAACTCAAGTTGCAAGCATTTCCACCTATGATTAATGAATCAGTTAAAGCTTTATATGTTTCTATGGATGAAATTAAGAAAAGAACCACTATGCTTAGAGCTAAAAGAGAATCTTTAGAAAAAGCATTTTCTAGTGATTGCTTTCATAAAGATGATGAAGATCTTAAAATGATTCGTGTTTGTTATATTGATTCCTTGTTTAGTAATATTTAAATTGAAGATAAAGGGACTGAAGAAGATTCAAATTTAGCTAGAGGGCGTCCCAATAATTTGGAGGGGTGAAAATTGATGAAAGTGGGTTTGGAGAGGTCAAAACTTTTAACTAGTGATGTGCCCACTAATTTGGATTACAATGATTCTAATTATGATAGTTACTCTTTGGTTGAATATATTTCTTTGTTGCAATCCTTGATAAATTCACCTCATACTTATGAACAAAATAAAGCTTTTACCAAACATATTGTCGATGCCATGATGAAATCCTTGGAAGAAAAGTCGGTATTAGAGATTTCAAATTCCTAGAAAATTACATGATGAGTGGGAACCTACCATTAAAGTATGAATACTTTGCTTTATGTGATTTTGGTGCTAGCGTTTCACAATTCCGATATCTCTTTGTGATGTGCTTGGTCTTACCAATATTGAAGAATGTTCTCTTAATTTGCATTAGACGGATTCTACTATTAAAAAGTATTTGGGCAGAATTAATGGCGTTATTATTCTTGTAAACAGTAACTATATGCCCATAGATTTTATTCTTCTTGATATTGATTGCAATCCGTCTTGTCCTGTCATACTTGGTAGATCATTTTTACGCACGATAGGCGTCGTGATTGATATGAAAGAAGGCAATATTAAATTTCAATTTACAATTAGAAAGGGTATGGAACACTTCCATAGAACAAGAATTAAGCAACCACATGAATCAATCATGAGGGCCTCCTATGGAGCAAAAACTAAGGATGACACTACTTGAATCTATGCATTATGCCTAGTTAGGGGCGTAAAATGATAGCGCTTGTTGGGAGCCAACACAACGAATAAAAATTATTTTACCTTTTACTTTCTGCTTATGAGTGTTTACACAATTATTATACTTTTATGATTGTGTTTTATGTTTAATTTGTGTTTGTGCCAAGTAAAGCCTTTAGGATCATGTTGGGTGATAGTTGATTTGATCTTGTTGAAAAATAGAAACTTTTACGTCCAGTAAAAGAATTCTTAAAAATCATAAAGGCGAACAAAATTCTGATTTTTTTGCACAAGAGGTATATACAAATTTCTGCCATTGTTCCAATTTTTCAGAAATTCTCGAGTTAGAGAATTATGGTTAGAGTACAGATTACTACAGACTGTTCTATTTTTGATAGATTATGTTTTCGTTGCATTGTGTGCTTGTTTTGGTGAATCTATGGCTTTCATTGAAAGGTATAAGCCATGGTAAAGTTAGAATACAGTAGATATAATTCAATAATTAAATATTAATGGGTTTGCAATAGTACTTAAACTGGTAAATTGTTTTATTATACTAACAGATCTCATGAAGATTTTCTTAAGTTTTGTGTGATTGATGTTTTCAAGTCTTGGGTGAGATCACAATGGATGAAGGAAAAAGGAGTGAAAAGAGCCTAATATTGGGGAAGATACATCACCCCAAGATAATATCCAAAGAGGAACATGCAACTAAGTTTGGTTATGCCCTGAGTGGCATCCCCTTTTTCTTCTCACAACCATCGGTATTTTACTTAGAGCTATATTTTTCTTCGTCACATATCATGAGTTTTGCTTGGGGTGTCTTGTATTATATGAGTCTTTGCTTGATTTAATATTTCATTTTATGTTAAAAGTATCCTTGCTGGACACACCTACTTTGGAGCCAAAATTATGCTATGATTCGTTAGAATTGCTAGATATGCTTCACTTAAACCTTTTGAGCTGTGGAATTGTTCTTTATGCTTCACTTATATCTTTTTGAGCACATTGTGCTTTGCATTTTTGAAGAAATGCTCTCATGCTTCACTTATATTAATTTGGGAGTTCGTAAATTTTGAAGAAATTTTCTCATGCTTCACTTATACTATTTTGAGAGATGAATTGTGTATGCTCATGTTCTTCACTTAAATCTATGTGAGCTTGTCAAAAGCAATGACAATATATGAAACTAGCCCCAAAGTGATAGATATTCAAGAGGGATATAATAAAAACTTTCATGAAGATCATTGGACAAACTAAACTTGATTCCTTGTAATAGTTTTTAGACATGATGATAGTAATATTTGAGTTATTTTGGAGAGTAATTATGCTTTAGTAAGAATATTGGTGTTAAGGTTTGTGATTCCCTATGCAAGCATGAACGTCAATAGTTATGCAATGAAATTATATCCTACTTATGGTGCATTATTCGGTGTTAGTTATGCCGAATGCTCGCTTATGTGAATTTTTGTATCTTAGTTAATTGATTCTCAATCTATTCGCTAGCCTTCACTTCTACTAAGTAGAAATACTACTTCTACATCCAAAATCCTTAAACGCAATTTTGCCATATGGTTCCACAATACCTACCTATATGTGGTATTTCCATGTCGTTCGAAGCAAATTTGTATGTGTCATCTCTATTTTTCAAAATGAATTTCCTTTTTGTGTGCTCGTACCACCCATGAAGCAGAATGGGGTAACCGATATTTTTCAATGCTAAATGTGTTATTCTCAAGATGAGTGTTTATTCACTTGTCATTGCACGAGAGTATGGCGGTAATAGGGATGCCCAATCCGGAAATGAATTTTTTTATTTTATGTTGTGAAATAATAAATTCCTTGGAAATTTTTGGTATGGAAGGCAACCATGGATTCGGCTAGACATGGATTGTGAAAGAATGTGGAAAAACGAATAAACTTTATTTTCTGTTTGGGAACCGCTTATGATATATCTAGCATGGAAAGGTATTGAAAGCTCTCGGTCATTTTCGTTGATAGGAAAGGCATGCCACCCAAAATATTTTTCTCTATCAATTTAAACCTTGAGCTTCGGCACCTCTAAAAATCCCTACTTCCCTCTGCAAAGGTCCTATCGATTTACTTTATGCAAGTTTTTCATTTTATTTTGAGTCTCCATCTTCTCTTATAAAGAACCAACTAGGGGCACTATGATCGTACTTGGGCATTAGGTGTAGCTAATATTTGAGTGTGTTTCATGAATGGATCAATGATTGAGTATGATGGGCTAGGGATAACTTTCTTTATTGTTCATATTTTGAAAGACATGGTTGCTTATTGGTATGCTTGAGAATTAAAGTCTTCATGTCAAAACTAGACTATTGCTTTGAACCATCTAAAATTCCAAATGTCCATGCTACAAAAGAAAAGAATATGTGATGAACATGTTAGGCAGCATTCCACATCAAAAATTCCGTTTTTACCATTTACCTACTCGAGGACGAGCATGAATTAAGCTTTGGATGCTGATACGTCTCCAATGTATCTATAACTTTTGATTGTTCCATGTTGTTATATTATCCATCTTGGATGTTTTAAAATCATTTTATAGCAACTTTATATCGATTTTTGGGACTAACCTATTGACACCGTGCCAAGTGCCAGTTGCTGTTTTTTTGCTTGTTTTTTACTTTGTAGAATATCAATACCAAATTGTTGGGGATATAACCCCGTGGTGAGACCCTCCGAGGTGGGGCTGGGTTACACTTGGCAGCTCATAAGCCAGAACAAGGCCGGTGGGCTTGGAGGCATAAGCTTAACAAAAGGTAGTTTACTAAGATGGGCCTAGGCGAGGCCCAGACGGAGAAGACATGAAGACCTGGGTGGTTGAGCCGCCCGGAGACGGCTTGCCCAGGAAGGCAAGGTGACATAGAGATAGAATCGGATACATTGTAAGAGTCGGTATGAGACTTGTCACCCATGGTGTTGGCCTCCTATATAAGGGCAAGACCCGGGGTGACTTAGATAGAGACTAAGCAATCGAGAACTAGGTCAAGTGAATCCGCTCCCTTGTAATCGATACTCCAATCAATACAACACAAGCAGGACGTAGCCTTTTACCTCATCTCCAGGGGCCGAACCTGGGTAAACTCGTGTCCTTCGTCCCAACCAACCCCTTTGAGTCCATCACCTTAGCGATGGCCTCGAACATCAGTCCTCGGACATCTGCTGTGACAAAACCACGACAGTTGGTGCCCACCGTGGGGCTGGCGCTTGGTGGTGTTGAGTTCTCAAAGGGCTCTCTTCCAGGGATCGAGGGATACATTGTCGGTAGGATGAACAAGAGTCGTCGTGGCCGACAATACATCAACGACGCCGGTTGGGGCCCCGAGGCTGACTCTATCGAGTACGGCTTTTGAATTCCTTTGGGTGGGATCCATGTTTTCATCGGCAAGGTTGACGGATCTACACCCGGGCCGACCTCTGTGCCAACATCATCGAGCCGGCTCGGCGCATGCAACCCGCCCGTGTTAATCCGGGAAGGAAGCATCTCTTCGTCGGTTTTACTCAAGGCACGGATCTGGAGGGGTCCATGTCATAGGAAACTCTCGTCTGTTCATAGGATGGATCTTCGAGCGAAGAGACGGAATCAATCTACCCGCTTCACAATGGTAGGCTCGGGGGCTACGACGAGCTTTACCCAGAGTCAGAGTGTCATGAGTCGGAGGACTATGGGCCGCCATTTCATGTGGCCGTCTTCATGGCGGGATCAGCACTAGGCACGAGCAGTACAGCCGTTGGGGCAGCTGAGTCAGGAGCTGACCCACTGTCGGCTCAAGTTCTCCTAGATCTGATGAATGAGCTCACGACCCTGTTGGCAAGTGAGGTCAGACCAGAGAATCAAGCTGCCCGGAACGGAGAGATCGCAAGGATAAAGGACCAGATGACTGAAGTCCAGCAAGGGATCAGCGTGCTGAAGGCCCAGATGGACGTAGAGGCAGAGCGCCTTAAGGCGAATGCTTTCCGTCTTGAGCTGGAGCAGCAATCCGCGATGGCAGTTCAGCGGATGACACATCAGTCTCGCTTGCCAAAGCAGTTCGAGTCTAGGAATCTTTTTAACACGCCAGGGGCGGGACGGACTGCGGAAGCACCAGAGAGTCGGGCGGCGGCTCGACAGCAGCGCCCTAACCTGCCCTGACGGAACCAACCCTCGCCAATGGCTTTTCCAACGCCGGAGGGTCACTATTCAAACCCGAAAGAGAACATGGTGGTGGCGGCAACCCAGCTCGGTATGATTCCTATCCCGGATGAGGCACCCTTTGAAGAAGAGGTGAGGAATGCCATTGGATACCTACAAACGGCGATGTCCCAGCAGCAGAAATACACCTACAGTCGGAGTCGTGTGCACTCAACCCCTGTCCCCAGCCACGGTTTCAGCCGGCGTTATGAGTCGCCTACGGTGTCTAGTAGTGACCGGCACCGAAACCCGCCGCGAGATGGTCAGGCGGTTCTGGATGCTCAGGCTCTGGTGGACCGGGCAAGGGCACGGCACGAGGAGGCAGCTTTGGCGACGACGGCGGCTCATCAAAAACCGGCACCTTCTATCTCGTTAGGAGCAGGAGTAACCACCAAGGCAGTGTGAGTGTCGTGCTTGGTGCCGGATTTACGGAACGAACGTTTGCCAAAGGATTTCGAGGGCCCTCGCAAGGTCCCGAACTATACTGTTGATCTGCCTTCGGAAGCGTGGGTTGAGAGCTATGAGCTAGCAATGGAGATGTTAGATGTCAGTGATGTAGTGTGCTCCAAGTACTTTATCATGATGTTGGAAGGGCCGGATCGCACGTGATTGAAGGTCTTGCCACCCAACACCATTAATTCTTGGGCTGAGTTAAAGGCAAAGTTCATCAAAAATTTCCAGGGAACGTGCAAGCAGCCCATGATGATTGTGGATTTGGATCATTGCGTTCAGCAGGAGAATGAGTCGACTCATCATTGGGTCCGACGGGTCTCGGCCATTATCCACTCGTCTGAGCAGATTATAACGGCTCAAGCAGTTTTGATTCTGGAGAAGAATTGCCACTTCACGCCTTTGAAGCAGAAGCTTGGCTGGCTCAAGCGCTCGTGTCAGGACATGGGGGAACTCATGAAGGCTCTCACAAAGTATGCTGACTTCGATAATACGAAGGATCCAGGTTCCGACAAAGAGAAGCCCAGTCAGGGCAAGAAGAGTAACAATGGCAAGAGTCTGGCAGGCAATGGCAACCAAGGCAAGAGGAAGAATCCAGATGGCGGGTCAGAATTGGTGGCCAATGCCAGCACCAGGAACAATCGTGCTAAAGGCAATGGGAACTTCATACAGCCCTTTAATAAAGGTAAAGCTCCTTTTAATTTGGAGGAGATGCTTCATAAACCTTGCCCAGAGCACAGTCGGCCTAATAAGGTGGTGAATCACGCATGGAGAAATTGCCACATTATGCACAAGTTTCGGGATTACAGTCTGCGGCAGCATAACAACAACGGCGGAGGCCCGCCGGGCGGCTCAGGGCCAGGCGGGTCAAGTATCGGCTTGGGGTCTGTCGGTTCAGGATCTGGCTACCAGGGCCAGGGCAGCCAAGGAGGGCATCATTAGCACAACAATGGCAATAATCAGCAACAAAATAACCAGTCTGGGTATCAGAGTAATCCAAAGCAACTCAGCTCAGGCCAGTATCATGTTTTTACATCCAGCCTTAACAGGCAGGACCAGAAGTTGCGCAAACGGGCAGTCAATGCTGTCACCCCAGCTCTCCCGCAGTACTTGAAGTGATCAAAGTACGACATAACCTGGAGCAGAGAGGATCACCCGCCGCATGTTGATGACTCGGGACGGCTGGTGTTGGTATTCGCCCCCCAAGTTGGAGGATATGTGTTTACCAAAGTGCTTATGGATGGTGGCAGAGCGTCAATATTTTGTACTATGACACTTTTCGCTGGATTAAGTTGCTTGATAAGGATCTTAAGCCTTCCTCAACAGCTTTTCATGGTGTACTGCCTGGCAAGTGAGCTTATCCAGTGGGAAGGATTTCTTTGGAAGTCGCCTTTGGCGACAAATACAATTACAGGGTAGAGACCTTGTGTTTTGAGGTGGTCAAGATCAAGAGTCTGTATGATGCTCTGTTTGTACGTCCGGCTTACGCTAAGTTCATGGCTAGGCCTTGTTATGTGTACTTACAGCTCAAGATGTCGGGTCTAAAAGGAACGATTATGGTGCATGGTGATCGAGAGACAGTTATTGAATGTGAGGAAGGACATGCGGCTTATGCAGAGTCAAGTTGCGCAGAAGCAGAGCTCAAGTTCTATAAGGAGAATGTTGACCCGGAGGATATGACTCCGCTCAAAAATCCCACCACGGAGTCTGAGCCACCCCTCAAGTTCTCGGCGGATGACACCAAGCTGGTGGATTTTACTCTAGGCGACTCATCGCAGCAGTTTACTATTGGGGCCAATATGGATCCCAAATAGGAAAGCGCGCTCATCGAATTCATTCGTGAGAACCGGGACATCTTTGCATGGAAGCCTTCTGACATGCCAGGTGTACCGAGAGAGTTCGCTGAGCACCACCTTAGTGTGGATCCTAAGTTTAAGTCGGTCAAACAGTTTCTACGGTGGTTCAATGAGGAGAGGCGCAAGGCCATTGGGGAGGAGGTGGCCCGGCTCCTGGCGGCGGGTTTCATCGTTGAAGTGTTTCACCCAGAGTGGCTTGCTAACCCAATGCTAGTGCTTAAGAAGAACAGCATGTGGCGCATATGTGTGGATTACACGGATCTTAACAAAGCATGTTCGGCTGACCCGTTTGCTCTCCCTCATATCAACCAGATCATCGATGCAACGGCGAGTTGTGAGAGCTTATGTTTCCCGGATGCTTATTCTGGTTATCATCAGATCAAGATGGTAGTCAAGGACCAAGAGAAGACGGCTTTCATCACGCCTTTTGGTGCCTTCTACTATGTGTCTATGCCTTTCGGGCTCAAGAGTGCCCAGGCGACTTATCAGCGTTGTGTGCAGAACTGTCTTCACAGCCAAATTGGACGCAACATTCATGCATATGTGGATGACATTGTGATTAAATCCAAGAAGAAGGAGACTTTGCTGGATGACCTAAAGGAGACATTTGACAACTTACGAGTTTACAAGATATTGCTTAACCCGGCTAAGTGTGTTTTCGGTGTTCCTGCGGGAAAACTCTTGGTGTTCCTAGTCTCTGAGCGTGGCATTGAGACTAATCCAGATAATATCAAGGCTATCACTTCCCTGTCTGAGCCGGCATGCATCAATGATGTTCAGCGCCTGACGGGATGGATCGCTGCGTTAAGCCGGTTTATAAGCCGCCTTGGTGAGAAAGCCATCCCTTTGTACCAGATGATGAAGAAGACAGACAACTTTGTCTAGAGTATGACGGCGGGTGAAGCATTTGAAGCCCTCAAGAGGCAGCTCACAGAGCCACCAGTTTTAGCAGTTCCGGCTGAGAAGGAGCCTTTGCTCTTGTATGTGGCGGCTAATAACAGGGCGGTCAGCATCGCGATCGTTGTTGAACGTAAGGAAACAGGAAAGGAATAAACGGATCAAAGGCCGGTTTATTACATCGGTGAAGTCCTAACAGAGTCCAAGCATAGATATCCACATTGGCAAAAGCTAGTATATGGGGTGTTCATGGTTAATCATAAACTAGAGCATTACATCCTAGGGCACCAGATCACAGTGGTTAGCTCCACCCCGTTGGGAGATATAATTCAAAACAGGGAGGCCACCGGCAGGATTGCTAAGTGGGCATTAGAGCTTGGACCTCTTAATCTGAAATATGTGCCGCGCACGGCGGTCAAGTCTCAAGCCCTGGTGGACTTCATAAACGACTGGACAGAGTGTTAGGCGCCCGAGGAAAAGCCGGATAACACATACTGGACAATCCACTTTGATGGATCCAGGCAGCTGGTGGGATCAAGGGCAGGGGTTGTCTTGACCTCCCCCAAAGGTGATAAATTTTGTTATGTATTAAGGTTTATGTTTCCTTGTACTAACAATGCATCTGAGTATGAAGCTTAGCTTCATGGCCTTCGGGTGGCTAAGGAGATGAACCTGAGTCAGGTTAGGTGTCTCGGCAACTCAGACCTGGTGGCTCAACAAGTCTCAGGCACTTGGGATTCCAAGGACCCGCAGATGGCGGCTTATCGTTAGGCAGTGGATGTCATCGCTAGTCATTTCAAGGGTTATTAGGTGGATCATATTGATCGTCACAGGAACGAGGCGGTCGATGCCCTGTCAAGGATGGGGTCCCAGCATAAGCTGGTACCGCCTAATGTTTTCTTAGATGTATTGCATCACCCGTCGGTTAAATTACCTTTGGAGGAGGACTTGGCCGTACCTGACCTGGAGGGACAACTGGTGAAGGCTCTCATGCTATTCTGGACTGGACCGTGCCTTACCTGGCGTACTTGACTTGCAGCGAGTTACCTGATGATGAAAATCTAGCTAGACAGATCACCAGGCGGTCTAAGTCTATGACTATAATCAATGCCTAGTTACATAAGTGCAGCATCATTGGCATCTTCCAACGTTGTGTTTCACCTGAAGAGGACAAGGAAATCTTGAGTGAAATTCATGCTGGCGATTGTGGTTATCATGCCATTTCAAAATCCCTGGTGGACAAGGCTTTTCGACATGGTTTGTTTTGGCTGACGGCTCATAGAGATGCAGAGGATTTGGTTCGCAAGTGTGATGGATGTCAGAAGTTCGGCCAGCGTACTCACATTCTGGCTCAGGAGTTGTGCATGATTCCAATTACTTGGCCATTTGTAATCTGGGGGCTTGATATGGTTGGGCCTTTCAAGAGATCCAAGGACAAGAAGACCCACCTTTTGGTGGCCGTGGATAAATTTACCAAGTGGGTAGAAGCTCAGCCGGTTAGCAAGTGTGACGCGGTTACGGCGGTTCAATTTATTAAGAAGTTGATCTACCGCTTCAGTTATCCTCATAGTATCATCACAAATAATGGCACAAACTTATCCAAGGGAGCTATGCAAGTGTTCTATGAAAGTGAGCACATCCGGCTTGATGTTTCTATGGTGGCTCATCCGCAATCAAATGGTCAGAAAAAATGTGCTAACTAGGAAATCTTGTGAGGTATCAAACTCTGGCTTATGGTTCCTTTGCATCGTACACCGGGTTATTGGGTGGAGGAGTTGACGTCTGTCTTATGGAGCATCAGAACCACTCCCAATAGATCAACAGGTTTTACACCTTTCTTCATGGTTTATGGCGCATAAGCCGTATTGCCAAGTGATATCCGTCATGACTCGCCATGAGTGGCAGCTTATGTTGAGGAAGATAACGAAATAGCATGTCAGGACGCGTTGGATGCCTTGGAGGAAGAACGTGATCTCGTAGCGGCTCGATCGGCAATCTATTAGCAAGACCTACGTCACTACCATAGCCGCAGGGTTAAGATCCGGACGTTTCAAGAAGGCAACTTAGTATTGCGGTTGATTCAAGACCTGACGGATGCACACAAGTTGTCCCCTCCATGGGAAGGGACTTTCGTGGTCAGCAAGAATCTCAATAACGGGTCATATTACCTCATTGATGTTCGGGACGACTCAAATACTTCTGGGCAGGAGACCCGCCGGCCATGGAACATAGCTCATCTGCGTTCGTATTACACTTAAGTCATTGAGACTCAACATTGTACACCTTCAATGTACATATCATATATATATATATATATGAATAAAGTTGGCATCCCTGCAAGCCGGGGCCTTTGCCGTTTCACATATTTCAGTTGTGCAACACAAAGGTCGTCCAGGGGGCTTCCAACCCGCTGGGTTTAGCTTATCTCACCCTATCGATCGGCTCTCTAGCCAAACAGTTGATTTCATCAACAAAGGTTGTCTAGGGGGCTTCCAACCCGCTGGGTTTAGCTTATCTCACCCTATCGATCGGCTCTCAAGCCAAACAGTTGATTTCGTCAACAAAGGTCATTTAGGCGCTTCGAACCCACTGGGCCTAGCTTACATACCTTCTTGATCGGCTCTTAAGCCGCCAGATTTAAACCTGCCCGTTTGCAACTTGCCAATCCACCAGGTGACCCGCCGAACTCTTACAAGTTAATCTCGCCTAAAGACCCTGAGCCGGTTCAAAGATGTTGACGGCCAATCTCGTTAGAGACCCTATACTGGTTAAGGTTAAATCGGTAGTTCTAGTCACGTGAGGGTTGGCTTACGGAAAGCGAGGATAAACTCTCTCATCTACCGCCGACTCTCCGCTATGTAGCCCGTTCGTACTCTTAGACACTCAATCCTTTGAAAGACCCTGAACTGTCTAAGGTTTAAACGACGGATTTATGTCACGTGAGAGGCAGTTTTTGAGTTACTAGGGTGTTCATGCCCTGTCGTGTCTCTCTCTGGGATGCTACACTTCCTATCAGTTAATCTCGCTTCGAGACACTGAGCCATTCTAAGTAAGGACGGCCAATCTCGATAGAGACCTTGTACTGGTTAGGAGTTTTAATTAGTGAGTCCACCCAGTAGAACCAGCACATGAGTTCAAAAAATTTCAAAAAATACATCTAGAAAGATATAACATCTCCGGGTTGTGAGGTTCTAGGCCGCCATGCTAAAAGTATGGGACATATTCTGTTTCTATAGGTTGGTTATCTCAAGAAGAGCCGCCACGACATTTAGTATGAATTGGAGCACAAAGCAGATACAATATGTTAAAGCAGTGCGATTTCCTATGTGCACGATGGCACGGTTTAGGCAAGACAAAGTTTTTACTACAAGCCTATTACAATGCTCTTGATAGAGCTCGAAAGCAATGACTTAAAGTTTTTGCACGCCTCAAAGTTCGGCGGGTTACGAGAGCCGAAATATCCATGGCATTGTCAAAGGGCTCAGCTGGATGGCGGGCACCCTATGTCGGGTCTTCGACCTCCTCGATCTGGAGATTGTCCATGTCCCAGTTGCCGTTATTCAAAGCTTCAAAGGTTGCCTCTTCAAAGAGGGGATACGGGTCAGGCTCAGGAGCGAAGAAGTGCTTACGGCGTGTAGGAATTAAGTCTGTGGCCTCAAAGGTTGGGTTGCGCACTCGCTTGTTCTCGGCATTGTAAGCCGCCTGATATGTTGACATGTTCACCTCTTCCGCTAGCACCGATGCAAGGACTCTGGAGGCCTTCATGCAACGGGCATAGTCGGCTTCTGTGAACTGAGTCGTCTTCCTTCTTTGATGGAAACCTGTCCATCATCTCCTTGGGAGTTAGCTCTGGGGCGAAGGCTAAAGCCGGGCTTACGGCCGCAATGGCTCCCTTTCTGGCAGATGATTTCTTGAGCTCCTGGAGTTGCTTGGGTAAGGTAGATAACACTTCTATGACCCCCTTCATGGACTTGGGGATACTCTCCTTGTTAAGCATCGCCTTGATGGTGTAGAGTGTTCCGCAATATAGCTGTTCTGAGAGAGTATAGACGGCTTTTAGAGACAACAGGCTGTCAGCATCGATTTGATGGCTCCTTGGACCTATATAAGACGGATTTTTTATAAGCCGCCTGTATAAATCTTTACACAAAGATGTTGACTAGAGTACCTACCAAAGATAGCAGCAGAAATCTTTGTTATATGGCATTTCAGGGAGTGCAGTTCATCGGATACTTCCATGAGCAACTGGTTAGCATTATCTGCACGCTGAGTCAGGGCAGTTTTCTCCGTCTCAGCAGTCTTCTTAAAGATGGCGAACTCACCTTTAGCTTTTACAAGCTCTTCGGTCGCAAGCCGCCACTTTTCTTTTGCTGCACTCCTAGCAGCCTGTTGGGAGGCCAGATTGCTCTTCAAATCGGTCAGTTCAGACTCGGCATTATTTAAAGCTTCTTGTGACAAATAAAGGTACAAGAAAGGTAAGTCGCCAGGATAGCATGTCATCAGATGATCAGGCTAACAAATGAAATGCAAGTTCCAAGCAGATTGCAAGCAATATACTTGACACCTGGGGGCTAATGTACATTTGCTCTCCAAGACTACAAGTACGTTCCGGCTCATCTTTTTCAAGTTAAGCCGGCATGTGGGGGCTAATGTATATTTGCTCTCCAAGACTACAAGTACGTTCCGGCTCATTTTTTTCAAGTTAAGCCGGCAGATGGGGGCTAATGTATATTTGCTCTCCATGACTACAAACTACAAACCACATCGTAAGTCCCGACTCATCTTTATCAAGTTAAGCTGGCACTTGGGGCTACAGTTGGCTCTTCGTTCAAGTCTACACTGAAGTCCCATCTCATCTTTATCAAGTTAAGCCGGCCCTTGGGGGCTACATTTGGCTCTTTCCATGAAGAGATTCGGCCCATTATTTCTATATTGACCTGAACTTGGGGGCTACAGTTGATCAAACTACTTAAAATTGAGTACCAGCTCCATATTTACATATTAAGCCGATACTTGGGTGCTACAGGTTAGGTGTTCCTACTCAAAGCATGTATTGGAAGACCCGGCTTACCATTGACAAATACTAAGCCGGCTCTTGGGGGCTACATAAGGATATATGGAAAGGAAAAGAGTACCTCGTATTTTTTCTTCATTAGGTTGATGAGCTTGAGTTCCATGTTTTGGCTCGTGTTGAGGCGGTTCAGATAACCGGCGTGCAGCTCGTCAGCATTTAACTTCTCCAACACCGGGAGTTCAAGGTCCAGCTTGTCAGAGGCTTGAGTTTTCTTGGTGTGTTTTGTCAACACACGAGGTTCAGGAGTTTGAAAGCCGGTCCCAGTGATAATGACATCTGGCATAGTTGAATCATCAGCGGCGGTCGAAGGGCTCGGTGGCTTGGAATTGATATTTGGAGGGATCTCAGTGGCCATCTCATGGGCTGCCGGCTCGGCAGAACGACGAGTGTCTTCAGGTGCATCCTTGGAGGCAGTAGAAGGATCAACATGTGCAGCTGGAGAGTCCAGCTTGGCAGCCTCCGGTTCTTGAGCAACGAGGGCCGAGGTAGACCCGACGGTTTTCCTTTGCTTTGCTTGAGCCCTAGAAGACATAGAAAGTTTTTATATAAAAGTCAAAGGATAACAAAGGATAATATGCAAATATGAAAGCACATACTCTGGGTTGATCTTCAGAGGTGGCAGTTTGGTTGCCGTAGAGTCGCCTAAAGAAGGAGGTGATTCCTAAAAGCAATTAAAGTATTGTAAAGACAGAGTAAAGTCATAAGGCAAGACTAACAAAATTAAGCCAAGTGAAATAGATACCTCAGCCGACCGCTTCCGTTGAACCAGCCAGTGAGATAACCCGGCCATGAGGTCTTTAGAGCCGGTGCTCCGGGTCTGGCGCCGGGAGACTTGTTGCTTTTTCAAAAGAAAGTTTGGGTCTAAGTAAGCATGAGGATGAGAAAAGGGGACTTTTTGGATGACCCGACGTATCTTCTATGTAGCAAGATATTCTGAGTCAGATGAGACATAAGTTATCTCAGGGGCGTTGGCGTGGCTTGTCTCCGTCTCTTGAGAAGTTATTGTTGTCAGTAAAATATATGAAGAGATGGCCAAGAGAGTCAAGTTTTACCTCTAAGTCGTCAGCCTTAGGCTGCTCTTGGGGTGCAGGTTTCTTCTTTCGGCCGATGGCCTTTTCCTTCAGTTTCTTTGGAGGAGGAACGTACTTCTTTTTACAGAAGTCGGAGTTATCCTGGAAGTTAAAGCAGCCAATGGAAGTTAAAAATTATAAAACATACATGGATAGCTAAACATGGAAGTCAGGAGATTCAGAGTCGCCCTTACATTCGGGGCCAGGTTAGCGGCACAGACGGGTGATAGTCCGATGGTGCGGCAAGAATCTTGAGATTCATGGATAAGACTTTTGAGGGCAGCAAAGATGTTGTCTTCTGACAAAGTGGTAGAGTTGAAACAGAGGGGGTCGTTGGCATCACTATATATTCACACATGAGGCGGCTTCTCCGGCTTATAGGCATGACTCGCCAGGAGACCCAACAACGGGTCAGATCAATCCCTGTCAGACCGTTGGCCATGAGGGCTTTAATCTTGGCGTAAGTCGGAGCATATTTCGCTCGTTCAGAGTCTAGCATGCGGTCGGGGAGTTCAATTGTCGTCTTGAGTCGGGATGGGCGATAACCCGACAGTGGATGCTCTCCCTCTGGAGAGGTATCTTTGCAATAAAACCAGGTTTTGTTCCAGTCTTTGGGATGACTTGGCATCCGAACAGCCAGAAAGCTCATGTCTTGTCTTCTTTAGAGGGAGATCCCGCCAATCTCCAAACTTGGGCCAGATGCCACTTCGTTCTGGCGGTTTGCATAGAAGAACTCGCGGAAGAGGTCAATGGATGGCTCTTCTTGTAAGTAAACTTCACAGAGAATTTGAAAGTTGCACATGTTTGAAACAGAATTAGGTGCAATATCCTGAGGGTGTAGCTTGAAGAAGTGAAGGACATCCCGAAAGAATTTTGAGTCGGGCGGGCTGAAACCACGTATGAGGTGGTCTGCGAATACAACCACTTCACGCTCTTGGGGGATGGGCTTCTTTTCTTTGCCTGGAACACGCTAGTGAATGACATCTTTTCCTGGCAAAGTCTCTGCTTCTACGAAGTCTGTCAAAAACTCTTCAGTAATGGCAGAGCCGGCCTAGTTGCAGGTATTGGATGCGCGAGGCATAATGGCGTCCTAAAAGTTGCAGAAAATAACAACGCGTGGCGGGTTAGAAGGTGACAGACAAGCTAACAGCGGTTGATGAAATTTAAGTTCCACAAAGGCTAAGCCGCATGTGCAGTTCAGGGCAAAAACCGGAAGTTTAATGGCGGGTTATGTTGCAGAGCAATGGGGCAAAATACTGCTAAGCGTGGAAAACATGTTTCACATGTTATCTATATGAGTGTGGATCTACAGATAAAGGAAAAAAGCAAGTTTATTCTAAACCTAACGACGAACAGAGGAACTGGTGATATCCGCAGATGGTAAGAGTAAGCAACTACCGATCTAACTTGAGTTATCAGAGATCTCCTATAGTTCACCGCGTCAGGAAAAAAATCATTACGAGATTCACGGGGTATTATATCATTGGGCATTATGAAGAAATCGCATTCTAAGCGGAAGAAAGAACTCATGGATTCATTATCCTAAGAATACGGATCTAGGTATTAAGAAGGACGTATCGCTTGTGGATGCGACGGGCGTGGATGATGCTCTGGTCCGTTCAGGTCGATGCAGCGGCCTCGGGCGATGACGGCGCAGGAGATTCACCGGAACGAGAGAGCTCGGGGGCAACGGCATCGAGTGGAAGAAGAAGAGGCGCAGGATCCGGAGGAAATCAAAAGGACTGTTCGCGGTCCTATTTAAGAGGCTGATGGAAAGGAAATGGGCACGGGAATCCAGGCGACCGAAAATGACTGACCGAGACGAACGCCTCGATTTTCGGGCCATCGGTTTAATGATGAAAGATCTGTTGTGGTCATCAGGGAATCTTTTTGGCATATCCAATATGACGTCACGGCGTGTTACATTTTTCTTACTGTCAGGCGTTGAAGGAAGAGACTCGTCGCCAAGTAAAATGGACGATTGACATGAGCAAGCTCAAATCAACCTGGGGCCTAATGTTGGGGATATAACCCCGTAGTGAGACCCGCCCAGGTGGGGCTGGGTTACACTTGGCAGCTCATAAGCCAAAACAAGGCCGGTGGGCCTGGAGGCATAAGCTTAACATAAGGCGGTTTACTAAGATGGGCCTGGGCGAGGCCCAGACCGAGAAGACATGAAGACCCGGGCGGTTGAGCCGCCCGGAGACGGCTTGCCCAAGAAGGCCAGGTGACATAGAGATAGAATCGGATACATTGTAAGAGTCGGTATGAGAGTTGTAACGTGTGGTCTTGGCCTCCTATATAAGGGCGAGACCCGGGGCAACTTAGATAGAGGCTAAGCGATCGAGAACTAGGTCAAGCGAATCCACTCCCTTGTAATCGATACTCCAATCAATACAACAAAAGTAGGACGTAGTCTTTTACCTCATCTCGAGGGGCCGAACCTGGGTAAACTCGTGTCCTTCGTCCAAACCAACCCCTTTGAGTCCATCACCTTACCGATGGCCTCGAACATAAGTCCTCGAACATCTGCCGTGACAAAACCACGACACAAACGAAGCCCAAACACCGTGAAACTTTTTGGAGATTTTTTTGGACAGAAGACACCTGGAGGACCAAAGTAGTACCAGAGAGGAGGTCCGAGGAGGCCACAAGACACCAGGGCGCGCCAGAGGACCCTGGGGTGACTTGGTGGGTTGTGCTCTCCTCGGGGCGCCTCTCCACCGCCTATCAGCTCTATAAATACCCAAATATTCCAAAAACCATAGGGGAGTGGACGAAACACAATCCTGGCCGCCGCATGTTCCAGAACAGTGAGATGCAATATAACACCATCAGGAAGGGGTGCAGCATCTTCATGGGTGCCTCTCCGATGATGCGCGAGTAGTCCACCATAGACCAACGGGTCCGTAGGCAGTAGCGGGATGGCTTCCTCTCTCTCTCTCTCTCTCTCTCTCTCTCTTTCGATTCTCAATACAATGGTCTCTTGGAGATCTATTTGATGTAATGAATTTTTGCGCTGTGTTTGTTTGGATCCGGTAAATTTTGAGTTCATGATCAGTTTCTATCTATGACTATTATTTGAGTCTGCTTTGATCTCTTATATGCGTGATTACTTGTAGTCTCGTATTTCTTCTTCGAATCTTTGGTTTATTTAGGCCAACTAGATCAATTTTTCTTTCCATGGGAAGAGGTGCTTTGTCATGGGTTCGATCTTGTGGTGTCCTCTCCCAGTGATAGAAGAGCCAGCAAGGCATGCATGTACCGTTGCTATTAAGCATAAAAATATGGGGTCTATTCCTACATAAATAGATCTTGTCTACATCATGTCTTCATTCTTATTGCATGACTCCGTTTCTCCATGAACTTATAACACCAGATGGGATGCTGGATAGCGATTGATGTGTGGAGTAATAGTAGTAGATGCAGAATCATTTCGGTCTACTTATCTTGGACGTGATGCCTATATAATGATCATTGCCTTGGATATTATCATGTTTATTTGGTCTTCTATCAAATTCCCAATGGTAATTTTTTTACCCACCGCGTGCTATACTCATGAGAGAAGCCACTAGTGAAACCTACGGCCCCTGGGTCTATCTTCCAACATATTGCTTTCGGATCTATCTTTTTGCCGCTTTTATTTTCAGATCTATTATTCCAAAAACCCAAAAATACTTTGTTGCGCTTTGTATTTGCTTCTTTTATTTTGCGTTCTTGTGCGATCTATCCATCCAATTGACTACAAACCAATCTATCCTTTTACCGTGGAGAGATTGGCAACCTCTTTTACGTGTCGGGTTACAAGTATTTGTTCTTTGTGTGCAGATACCGTTTACATAGTGTTGCATGGTTCTCCTACTGGTTCGATTACCTTGGTTTCATAACTGAGGGAAATACTTATTGTCGCTGTCTTGCATCATCCCTTCCTCTTCAAGGAAATACCGACGCAGCCTCAAGCCACGTCAATGACGACGGGAGGGATGATGGTGCAGTGATGGACTAACAATTGTGAATACAACTCGTAACTCTAAAGGAAGTAGACACTAAGACTATCAACTCGATACTACGATCCAACCGATAATTCAACTATGCAGGTACTGAAGAGAAAATTGCAAAGGTTCGGACTAGCTTGGACAAAGCATGAATAGACCTAACTTTTGTGTGTGTGTGTTTGGACAATAGGTAAAAAAATATCTAATCTAGGGATAACTAGAATTTCTCACGGAGCAACCTCAAAACTGATACCAGTTGATAGATACGAGGATCTCGATCTTTGGATCAAATGATAACTATCGATTTGGTGGAGACGACTTTGACGATCCGACTACAAACGTGCACGAGTTGCGCCTTAGTAATCGCTAAACCAACTTCGTGAGGTTATTGACCAAGCCGGAGCATGATCAACCTGACCACAAAGGTCTATTCCTGCAATCTATCAAAGAACAAGCAACAATAAGAAAAAATAAATCTGAATATTGCAAATATAGAGGAAGTATTGATAAAGATGGGGTTCCGAAGGCGGTCTTGGTCTGGTCCTTGGACACAAATGAAGTACACTAAGTTGCAATGGTTAACTTTTAACTAAACAAAACCTAAGGAAAAAACTACTAGATTGATCGACACATATAGGAGCAAGGGGTGGCGGACAAGGAGGTGGGAGGATGTCCCAAGGCATCCTAATAAAACCAACCCTAGTTTATACAAGGGCCATTGACCCAAGTGGAGAGTTTCACTCGGATTCTGCTGTAGCATCATATTGTTTCGTCAACATCCCCACGCTCCAGGCGAATTTGAAGGTCAATCCATTTCGGTTGGAAAGTGCACAAAATAAAGTTTCCAAAAAAAAGAATCACCCAATTTGGAGTATGTATGCAAAATTTCTTGGCGCTTTGAGTCAGGTATGTTTGTGCAGTCCAAATCTGAGTCCAGAACATGAGACTTGGACTATATCTTCTCTTAGGCTAAAGCTGACGTGAGAGAACTTCTTGAACATCACCTAAAGGTCTATTTCTCCTTATCTTCGTATCTGGATTGTACAAGTGTCCAGTAGTTTTGCAATTAGGCATGAAACAAAAAGAGGTAAGGTATTTTAATTTTGTATAACATAAATAAATTATTGCATAACTTTTATTAGAAATCACCTCAAATAAATACACATACGCAATATTTGTGATCATATCGAAGGTAGCCATATCCTCATCACAGTTTGCAGTATCGTTCATCTATGTTCGAGGGACTCCAAGTATGATCCACATCATCACACTCTTCTTCTGGAGCAACTTGGTGACGGTAACGATCTTAATCTTATCCATTATTGTATCTTCATAGTGTTTTCGTTCATCGTAGGGATTTTTTTTTATTTTCTACTATGTTTCCCAATAGTGGATGCCTTCAGGTGCATCCCCAAGCTTAGACGCTCGAGTCTTCCTTGAATATTATCTTGGGGTGCCTTAGGCATCCCAAAGCTTGCGGTCTTGTCGTCCTTATTCTCCTCGTATCTATTTCTCAGCCAGAACTTGAAAATACATTCATACAAAACTTGTTAGATAGGTTACTATAATAAAAATAAATGATTCACTTGGGTACTGTCAAGATAAGATTCATAATTGTTCTCAAATAATGTCTACTATACTCTATCATTTTCACAATTTATATCACTCAATATAATCTATGGAAACTACAAAACAAGCAATGGGAAAAAAGAAAACAGAATCTGTCAAAATTAGAATAGTCTGTAAAGATCTAATTTTTGAACATAATTTTGTAAATCCAAAAAATCAAAGAAAATAAGGCAACATATACAATTTACTTATCAGTACCATGTAAAAAATTTGAGAAATTGATCACGTTCCAGTACAGAATGATAACCCATATTCTAGACACGAAAATTCATATGTTTGCACAAAACCAAATAAACAAGCATTCATATCACCTTAAAGGTTTAACTTGTCACTTTGTTTATGGAAAAAAAATTCAAAATATGATTACTACAATAGCACCAATCATATAAAACACAAAAAACAGAAAAGTACAATACTGGGTTGCCTCCTAACAAGCGTTTTTCTTAAATGCCTTTTTAGCTAGGCACGATGATTCTAATGATGCTCACATAAAGAAAGAACTGAAACATATAGAGAGCATCATGACGCATATCAAAAACACATTTAAGCCTAACCCATTTCATATGCATACGAATATTATAAGTAAACAATTTATTGAAGTAAGAACCAACTATCATAGGAAGGCAAAACAAGTGCAACTTCAAAACTTTCAACATAAAGAGAATAAACTTAATGTTGTTGAAATATATATAAGTATATCTTCCCATCTCATAATAATTTTCAATAGCATCATGAATAAATTCAACAATATAACTATCACATAAAGCTTTCTTTTCATGATCCACATGCATAAATAATTTATTACTCTCGACATAAGCAAAATTCTTCTCATTGATAATAGTGGAAGAAAAAAAATTAAATAAATATCATGTGCTACTTGATTGATATGACCAAATTTAACATTAAAATCCTGATGACAATTTTCATGGTTATCATTACACTTTATAGCATAAATTTCATGACCATAATTATCATATGATTCACCATTAAATAAGGTCGTGACCATTCCAAATCCACTTTTATCATTATTACAATAAGATTCAACATGCTCCAAAATAGTGGAATCATTACTACATACTTCCAAACCCATTTTCATCATTTTAAACATCATAAATTGGAGGAATATTTTCACGATAATAAATTTGTTCATCAAAAGAAGGGGCACTACAAAGATCATTTTCATCAAACATAGCATCCCCAAGCATATGACTTTGCATATCATTAGCATCATGGGTATTCATAGAAAGCATACTGACAACTTTGGAATCATGCTTATCATTCAAGGAACTCACATCAAACACAATGTTAAATTCTACCTCTAACACTTCATAGCAATTACCAGAATCCATATTTTCAAGGAAGACATCATGAAGACAAAGAATTTGATATAACTTTCCATTTTTGTATAGTTTTTTTTATGAAGTAAAGTAGTGAAAAACAAGAAACTAAAAGATCCAATTGCAAGATCTAAAGATATACCTTCAAGCACTCATCTCCCCGACAACGGTGCTAGAAATAACTTGATGTCTACTATGCAACTTTATTCTTGCAGCCTTTGTTGGGTCTCCAAGTGTAGAGTTTTATAGGATAGTAGAAAATTTCCCTCAAGTGGATGACCTAAGGTTTATTAATCCGTGTGAGGTGTAGAATGAAGTTGGTCTCTCTCAAACAACCATGCAATCAAATACAAAGAGTCTCTTCTGTCGCGAATACACCCAATACAGTTGTCAGTTTATGGATGCACTAGTTCGACAAAGAGATGATGATAGATGTGTAATATGGATTGTAAAAACAATATTTGTAATCTAAATAACTAACAACATGAAGGTAACAAGTAACAAAAGGCGAGCAAAACAGTATCTCAATTCTTAGAAACAAGGCCTAGGGTTCAAATTTTCGCTAACGGATTCTCTCAAAATCATTAACATAATCGAATCACATAATAATCCATCAAAGTGTGGCAAAGAGTCATTCCAAAGTCTCTATTCCTACTGGAGAAAGTAGGATGAAATCGCGTACGTAGTAAACCATCTCAAAGTTACATTTCCAATCGATCTTATGAACCACCCTAAAGTGCCATCAATAGCTTTAGAGATCATACTACAACAACATGATATGATACATATCAATCAACTCTAATGCCACCTAGATACCCAAAATGTTGCCACGAATATCTGCGAGCGATAAATGCATCAAATGATCTCAAATCCAAAATATTTAATCCAACATAAGGAAACCTCAAAAAGCAAGACTCAATTCACCCCGAAAATAAGAGAAGGGGATGAACATCATGTGATCAAACTATATTGATAAAGATCGTGATACATCAAGATCATGTCAAATCAAGAACACAAGATAAAGAGATCAAACATGTAGCTACTGGTACAAACCCTCATCCCCGAGGATGAACTACTCACACATAACCATGAAGGCAACATGGATGATGAAGATGGCCTCCCGAATGACCCCCCACCATCCGGCAAGATGCCAAAAGTGCTTCAAATGAGATCGCTTCGGTATAGAGGCTTGCGCCAACAGAGTAAAAGTTCTATGTAACTTCTTGACGCTTTTGGAATGTATATTGGATTTTTCCGCGTTAGAATCACGCCAGGGGAAGTCCCAAGGGCCCCACAAGCTTGCATGGCACACCCCTATGGGGGCGCTCCCTGAGCTTGTAGGGCCCTGGGCACCTTTCGGCTCCCCCATGAAGCTTCATGGGTCTCTTTCCTTTCATAAAGAATCACCATAATTTTTACCTTGTTTGGACTTTGTTTGGTATGGTTTTTCTACGAAACAAAAAACATGCAAGAATAGAAAACTCACACCGGGCACCGAATTAATATGTTAGTCCATAAACATAATGTAAAAATACACCAAAATCATACAAGATCGGTGTAAATATATTATGAATAGTTCATAAATTATATATACATTGGAGACGTATCGTCGACCGGCCAAAAGGAGGCCTTTATGTGAAGGAAATTTATTCTCGGTCGCCTTCAGATGAAGTATATTTAGGGATCAGATAGACACGGGAGGATAAATTATCCTCCTTCATTTTTTTTGAAATGAGGCAAAAGACTTGCCATTTTCATTGACTAGGAAGAAAAGAATTGCCCGGTTAATTAATGGAAAACCTGGCTAAAACCGATACATCCCAACCCATATAAGACATGAGTACCACCGGTCAACTTGGCCATCGACATGAAACACATGGTTGCAAAGAAGAAAGGCATCCGTCGAGACATCGCACGCGTCATCATCATCACCGGTTGCCTCGAACGGGCGACTCTGACTTCACCGAAGAGCTCCATCGTCAAGCCAACCCACAACAGTTGTAGAAACAACGGAGACATATGCCAACAGATAACCACATGCGCAAGCAACCAATAACTCTGGCTTTGACGACGAGCATCGCAAGGGAGATATGTAGGACTTGCACCGAACGTGCCCTCCGCAAAGAAGGAAGAAGGAGCACCTCGGACACACCGGGAAGAACTGACTACCAAAGTCTACGCTATGGCCCAAGCTTCTCTGGACACCATCATTGTTGCCAAAGAGAAACCCACGCCCCGCCTTAGCAAGCTACGCAGCCAAGATGCCGCCCATCCACAGCGAAGATGCTGCCAACCACCGGTCTCTCGGTCGTGGCTCACTCCGAGACAATGATCCCAAGGAGGAGAAAGATGAGAATATGCCTCCATCGTCCGATCCAGTAGATCTGAGGTTTCCTTGCAGAGCCGAAGCCGTGAGGAGAAGGAGGAGCACACCTCCACAACGATGCTCCCAAGAAAGATCACGACACTTGAGGGTGCCGCCAACGCCGGCTCCAAAGAAGACCAGAGCGAGGATTTCTCCCGGAGATGACCACCTGCAACCACCGACCGCCGCCCATCAATCGCCATCTGCTGAGGCCAACCTCATCCTAGCCCCGGGATCCTGAGATCCACCATGACTAGACATGCACCACCCCCTGGCCGTAGCCGCCGCCCACCACCTAGCACCACCGCGACCACCACCACCATAGCCACCAATGCCACAACGTGAAGCGCAGCACCAAGATCGAAGAACTGGCGTATACTAGACACAGATCAGAGCTGCATGAACGGAGTAGCAGGGTAGACAAGCAGCTCCTTCACCCATAGATCACCTCTCGCTCTAGGCCGTAGAGCCGCCAAGTCCCGTCGGTCGCCGCGTCCACCACATCCAGCCGGTCGCCACGCCCGCCGCTGCCCTGCCCAACCGTCGATCCACGTGCCCACGCGTGCATCTGGAGACGAGCGTCATCGCGTGCACGCACTCCATCCACTCCTAAGCCATGATGGAGCCCAGACCGAGGTCGTCGCCCCGGCATCCGCCACCCGCAGCCGCCATCTGCCGCCCATTGCCGTTTGCCCGCTGCAGTAAGCTCCCCCCCCCACGAGCGACACGCAGAAGGAAGAGGTCCCGGCTCCGCCGGATCTGCTGGACGCACCGGCGGCGGCGACTGGAGGGGAGTGAGGAGGCATGGTGGAAGGGGGCCTACACCGCCGCCCGTGTCGCCCCGGGGAAGGAGCGACGTGTGGGAAGAGGGCGCGGGGAGGGAGCGATTTGGTCTATCCTTATCCTCCTTAATTTGGTTTAGGGGAATAGCTAGGTGTTGCACTAAGGAGTAAAATCGAATTTATCTACCCTTATGATCGGATATGGGATGGATTAGAGTTGTCCATAGACCTCATTAAGTCTCACTCGGTGAGTTCTAGCCACACTCAATGTTTATTCGGTAAAAGGGTGAGAACGAACCACCCCTATTGTTGCATAATATGCTTACACATTCTAGGTCCCCTGTTGGCCTTGAAGTACCATTCACTCATGATGAGATTGATAAAGTAATTAAGAATATGCTAGAAGACAAGTCACCAGGACCAGATGGATTTAATGTTGCCTTCTTAAAGCATTGTTGGGATATCATAGCACCTGACTTCTATAAACTGATTGCAGACTTTTATGAAGGCAAAGTCAAGCTGCAGAGTATCAACTACTCCTTTATCACTTTAATTCCCAAAAAGGAGGATGCTATTAATCCTAAAGACTTCAGACCCATCTCTCTACTCAACTGCACTTTAAAAATCATCACCAAACTCCTGGCCAATAGATTGTAGAAGATTATTCTCCAATTAGTCCACAAGAATCAATACAAATTTCTGAATAACAAATGCATACAAGATAGCCTTGCTTGGTCATATGAATATATTCACCAATGTTTCCAATCAAAAAAGGAAATTGTGCTGCTAAAGTTGGACTTTGAAAGGGCATTTGACCTACTAAACCATGATACCATTCTAGAAATACTAAAGGCTAAAGGATTTGGAAACAGATGGATCAATTGGATTAAGCAAATATACAACACAGGCTACTCTTCTATTCTGCTTAATGGTGTGCCAGGAAAACAATTTTTATGCAAACAGGGTGTTAGGCAGGGAGACCCCCTTTCACCTCTGATATTTGTGCTGGCAGCTGATCTCTTGCAAACTATGCTCAATGAAGCCATGTCAGATCAACTGATTGAATCCCCTCTGCTCCACCAGTCATGCCCTGATTTCCCAGTAATATAGTATGCTGATGATACCCTGCTGATGTTACCTGCTGCACCTATTCAACTCACACATTTACAAAATCTCCTGATCCACTATGCCAATTATACTGGGCTCAAAGTGAATTATGCAAAATCCACTGTGCAAGCTATAAACACCCCAGAGGATAAGATGAATTCATTATCCAACTTGCTTGGCTGTCAGATTGGGCACTGGCCCGTCAAGGATCTAGGACTTACCTGTTGGAAATATGCCCTAGAGGCAATAATAAAATGGTTATTATTGTATTTCCTTGTTCATGATAATTGTCTATTGTTCATGCTATAATTGTGTTAACCGGAAACCATAATACATGTGTGAATACATAGACCACAACATGTCCCTAGTGAGCCTCTAGTTGACTAGCTCGTTGATCAATAGATGGTCACGGTTTCATGACCATGGACATTGGATGTCGTTGATAACGGGATCACATCATTAGGAGAATGATGTGATGGACAAGACCCAATCCTAAGCATAGCACAAGATCGTGTAGTTCGTTTGCTAAAGCTTTTCAATGTCAAGTATCGTTTCCTTAGACCATGAGATTGTGCAACTCCCGGATACCGTAGGAATGCTTTGGGTGTGCCAAACGTCACAACATAACTAGGTGGCTATAAAGGTGCACTACGGGTATCTCCGAAAGTATCTGTTGGGTTGGCATGAATCGAGACTGGGATTTGTCACTCCGTGTGACGGAGAGGTATCTCTGGGCCCACTCGGTAAGACATCATCATAATGAGCTCAATGTGACTAAGGAGTTAGCCACGGGATGATGTATTACGGAACGAGTAAAGAGACTTGCCAATAACGAGATTGAACAAGGTATGGGGATACCGACGATCGAATCTCGGGCAAGTACCATACCGATAGACAAAGGGAATTGTATACGGGATTGATTGAATCCCCGACATCGTGGTTCATCCGATGAGATCATCGTGGAGTACGTGGGAGCCAACATGGGTATCCAGATCCCGCTGTTGGTTATTGGCCGGAGAGGTGTCTCGGTCATGTCTACGTGTCTCCCGAACCCGTAGGGTCTACACACTTAAGGTTCGATGACGCTAGGGTTATAGGGAAATGGTATACGTGATTACCGAAGGTTGTTCGGAGTCCCGTATGAGATCCCGGACGTCACGAGGAGCTCCGGAATGGTCCGGAGGTAAAGATTGATATATAGGAAGTCCAGTTTTGGTCACCGGAAAGTTTTCGGGCTCATCGGTAGTGTACCGGGAGTGCCGGGAGGGTGCCGGAGGACCCCCGAGAGGGGTGTGACGACCAAAGGACCTCATGGGCCCTTAGAGGAGGTGTGCCAGCCCATATTGGGTCGGCCAAGACCATCTATGTGGGCCCATGTGGCTGGAGATAAGGAGATAAGGCAAAAGGGATTTAAAAGGAGGAGATCCACCTCCCTTGTGGGAGGTGGACTCTCCCTTTAATTCGGCCGACCCTCTCCTCCTTGGAGGAGGGGACAAGCCAGCCCTTCCACGTCCCTCCTCCTATATATACTTGAGGTTTTGGATGTTTTGAGAGAGGATTTGATCTCTCTCTCTCACGGCAAAGCCCTACCTCTCTTCTTCCTCCTCCGCAGCGCTTAGGCGAAGCCCTGTCGGAATACCTTGCTACTCCACCACCACCACGCCGTCGTGCTGCTGTTGGAGCCCTTCCCCAACCTCTCCTTCCTCCTTGCTGGATCAAGGTGTTGGAGACGTCACCGGGCTGCACGTGTGTTCAACGCGGAGGTGCCGTCCGTTCGGCACTTGATCGGATCTACCGCGATCTGAATCGCTGCGAGTACGACTCCATCAACCGCGTTCTTGTAACGCTTCCGCTTAGCGATCTTCAAAGGTATGAAGATCCACTCTCCCCTTGCTCATTGCTGGTTTCTCCATAGATCGATCTTGGTGAACGCGTAGGAAAATTTTTGATTTACTACTACGTCTCCCAACAGTGGCATCATGAGCTAGGTCTATGCGTAGAATCTATGCACGAGTAGAACACAAAGTAGTTGTCGGCGTCGATTTTGTTAATATGCTTGCCGTTACTAGTCTTATCTTGATTCGACGGTATTGTGGGATGAAGCGGCCTGGACCAACCTTACACGTACGCTTACGTGAGACCGGTTCCACCGCCTGACATGCACTAGTTGCATAAGGTGGCTAGCGGGTGTCTGTCTCTCCCACCTTAGTCGGATTGGATTCGATGAAAAGGGTCCTTATGAAGGGTAAATAGCAATTGGCATATCATGTTGTGGTTTTGACGTAGGTAAGAAACGTTCTTGCTAGAAACCTATAGCAACCACGTAAAAACTTGCAACTACAAATTAGAGGACGTCTAACTTGTTTTTGCAGCATATGCCGTGTGATGTGATATGGCCAAAAGGATGTGATGTGATGCATTGTGATGTATGAGATTGATCATGTTCTTGTAATAGGGTTCACGACTTGCATGTCGATGACTATGACAACCGGCAGGAGCCATAGGAGTTGTCTTATATTATTGTATGACCTGCGTGTCAATCATAAACGCCATGTAATTACTTTACTTTATTGCTAAACGTTAGCTGTAGTAGTAGAAGTAATAGTTGGCGAGACAACTTCATGAAGACACAATGATGGAGATCATGATGATGGAGATCATGGTGTCGTGCCGGTGACAGTGATGATCATGGTGCCCCGAAGATGGAGATCAAAGGAGCAAAATGATATTGGCCATATCATGTCACTATATTGATTGCATGTGATGTTTATCATGTTTACATCTTATTTGCATAGAACGACGGTAGTAAATAAGATGATCTCTCAATAAAATTTCAAGAAAGGTGTTCACCCTAACTGTGCACCGTTGCTAAGGATCGTCGTTCCGAAGCACCACGTGATGATCGGGTGTGATAGGTTCTAACGTTCGCATACAACGGGTGTAAGCCAGATTTACACATGCGAAACACTTAGGTTGACTTGACGAGCCTAGCATGTACAGACATGGCCTCGGAACACGGAAGACCGAAAGGTCGAACATGAGTCGTATAGAAGATACGATCAACATAGAGATGTTCACCATGGATGACTAGTCCGTCTCACGTGATGATCGGACACGGGCTAGTTGACATGGATCATGTATCACTTGGAAGACTAGAGAGATGTCTATCTAAGTGGGAGTTCATTAATAATTTGATTAAATGAACTCAATTATCATGAACTTAGTCTAAAAATGTCCTTGCAAAATATGTCGTAGATAGCTCGCGCTGTAGCTCCACAGTTTTATTGATACAATCCTAGAGAAAAGTAAGTTGAAAGTTGATGGTAGCAATAATGCGGACTGAGTCCGTGATCTGAGGATTGTCCTCATTGCTGCACAGAAAGCTTATGTTTTTGATGTACCGCTAACTGCACCACTCCCTCAAGCGTTGTCTGTAGATGTTATGAACATATGACAGGCACTTTTTGGTGACTACATGATAGTTCAATGCGTCATGCATTACGGCTTAGAATTGAGGCTCCAAAACGTTTTGAACGTCATGGAACATATGAGATGTTCTAGGAGTTGAGATTGTGATCTCAGGCTCGTGCCTATGTTGAGAGGTATGAGACCTCCAACAAGATTCTTTGTCTGCAAGATAAAGGAGAATAGCTCAATCGCTGGGCGTGTGCTCAGATTGTCTGGGTGCTACAATCACTTGAATCAAGTGGGAGTTAATCTTCCAGATGAGATAGTGATTAATGCAGTTCTCCAAGTCACTGCCACCAAGCAACTAGAGCTTCGTGATGAACTATAACATGCCAGGGATGGATAAGATGATCCCTGAGTTGTTCGTGATGTTTGACACCACGAAGGTAGAAATCAAGAAGGAGCATCAAGTGTTGATGGTTAAGTGAAACCACTAGTTTCAAAAGGGGCAAGGGCAAGAACGGAAAACTTCAGGAATGGCAAGCCAGTTGTTGCTCTAGTGAAGAAACCCAAGGTTGAGCCCGAACCCGAGACTAAGTGCTTCTGTTATGAGGAGAATGTTCGCTGAAGCGGAAAACCCCTAGATGCTTGGTAGATAAGAAGGCTGGTAATGTCAATGGAAGTATATTTGATATACGTGTTAGTGATGTGTACCTCGCTGGTACTCCTAGTAGCACCTGGGTATTGGATACCGGTTCGGTTGCTAAGTGTTAGCAACTCGAAATAAAAGCTACGGAGTAAATGGAGACTAGCTAGGTGAAAGGTGACGATGTGTGTTGGAAGTATTTCCAAGATTGATGTGATCACCATCGCACGCTCTCTCTACCTTCAGGATTTGTGATAAACCTAAATAAATGTTATTTGGTGTTTGCGTTGAGCATGAACGTGATTAGATCATGATTAGTGCGATACGGTTATTCATATAAGTTAGAGAATAATGGTTATTCTGTTTACATGGATAATGCCTTCAATGGTCATGCACCCACTCGAAATGGTTTATCGAATCATGATCGTAGTAGTACACATATTCATAACATTGGTACCAAAAGATACAAAGTTAATAATGATAGTACCACATGCTTGTGGCACTGCCACGTAATGTCATATTGGTATAAATCGCATGAAGAAACTCCATGATGATGGATTTTTTTTGACTCACTCGATTTCGAATCGGTTGAGACATGCGAGCCATGCCTCTTGGGCAAGATGACTGAGACCCCGTCATCCAATATGATGGAGCGGGCAAGTGGCTTATTGGAATTAATACATGTTGATGTATGTGGTCCAATGAGTGTTAAAACACACAGTGGATATCGTTGTTTTTCTTTACCTTCACTGATGATTTGAGTAAATATGGGGATATTTACTTAATGAAACACGAATCTGAAATGTTTGAAAGGTTCAAGGAGTTTCAGAGTGAAGTTAAAGATCATCGTGACAAGAAGATAAATGTCTATGATACGATCATGGAGGTGAATATCTAAGTTACGAATTTGGTATGCAATTTTAGACAATGTGGAAATTGTTTCACAGCTCACGCCTCCTGGAACACCATAGTGTGATGGTGTGTTCGAACGTCGTAGTCGTGCTCTATTGGATATAGTGAGTACTATGATGTCTCTTATCATTTTGCCACTATCGTTATGGGGTTATGCATTAAAGACAAATCCATTCACTTTAATAGGGCACCATCTAAGTCTGTTGAGATGACACCGTGAGAATTATGGTTTGACAGAAGCCTAAGCTGTCATTTCTTAATGTTTGGGGCTGCGACGCTTATGTGAAAATGGGTTTTTCACCTAGCGAGCTCGAACCCAAAGCAGACAAATGCATCTTCATAGAATACCCTAATGAGACATTGGGTATACCTTCTATCTCAGATCCAAGCGCAAAAGGTGTTTGTTGCTAAGAACGGGTCCTTTCTTGAGAAAGAGTTTCTCTCGAAAGAATTGAGTGGGAGGAAGATAGAACTTGATGAGGTTGTTGAACCTTTGTTTCAACCAGAGAATAGCGCAACACAGAAAGATGTTTCTGTAGAGCCTACTCAGTTGAAAAGGAAGTTAATGATGATGATCATGAAGCTTCGGATCAAGTCACTATCGAACCTCGTAGGTCGACAAGGACGCGTACTGCTCCTGAGTAGTACGACAACCCTGTCTTGGAAATCATGTTGTTGGACAGCGATGAACCTACGAACTATGGAGAAGCGATGGTGGGCCCCGATTCCAACAAATGGCTAGGAGCCATGAAATCCGAGAAAGGATCCATGTATGAAAACCAAGTATGGACTTTGGTAGACTTGCCTGTTGAATGGCGGGTCATTGAGTACAAATGGACTTTTGAAATAAACATAGACGCTAATGGTGAAATGTCACCGTTTATAAAGCTTGACTTCTCGCAAAGAAGTTTCCGCCAAGTTCAAGGAGTTGACTGCGATGAGATTGTCTCATCTGTAGCGATGCTAAAAGTCTATTAAAATTTTGTTAGCAGTTGCTGCATTTTTCGATTATGAAATCTGGCAGATGGATGACAAAACAAGGTTTCCGTAATGGTTTCTGTGAGGAAGAGTTGTATGTGATACAACCAGAAGGTTTTGTCAATCCTAAGGATGCTAATAATATGCAAACTCCAGCGATCCTTCTATGGACTGGAGCAAGAATCTCGGAGTTGGAATATATGCTTTGATGAGGTGATCAAAGTGTTTAAGTTTATACAAAGTTTATGAGAAACTTGTATTTGCAAGAAAGTGAGTGGGAGCACTATAGAATTTCTTATAAGAATATGTAGTTGACATATTATTGATCGGAAATGATGTAGAATTTCTGGAAGAGCATGAAGGGTTGTTTGAAAAGAGTTTTTTCAAAGGAAGACCCAGATAAAGCTACTATTTTATTGAGCATCAAGATCTATAGGGATAGATCAATTCGCTTGATAAGTTTTTTCGACGAAGACATACCTTGACAAGTTTTTGAAGGAGTTCAAAATAGATGGGTCAAAGAAGGAGTTCTTGACTGTATTGTAAGGTGTGAAATTGAGTAAGACTCAATACCCGACCACGGCAGAAGATAAAGAAAAGATGAGTGTCATCTCCTATGCTTTAGCCATAGGCTCTATATAGTATGCCATGCTGTGTACCGCACCTGTGTGTGCCTTGCCATGAGTCTGTCAAGGGGTACAAGAGTAGTCCAAGAGTGGATCACTGGATAATGGTCAAAGTTATCCTTCGTAACTAGAGAACTAAGGAAATATTTCTCGATTATGGAGGTGATAAAGAGTTCATCGTAAAGGGTTACGATGATGCAAGCTTTAACTCCAATCCGGATGACTCTTAGTAGAAATCTGGCTACGTATAGTGGAGCAGCCATTTGGAATAGCTCCAAGTGGAGCGTGGGAGCAGTATCTACAAATATGAAATGGAAAGTTTGCAAAGGTACACACGGATCTGAATGTCGCAGACCCGCTGACTAAAAATCTCTTTCACGAGCAGAACATGAACAAACCCCAAAACTTATTGGGTGTTAATCACATGATGATATGATCACATGGTGATGTAAGTGTTAATCACATGGTGATGTGAACTAGATTATTGACTCTAGTGCAAGTGGGAGACTGTTGGAAATATGCCCTAGAGGCAATAATAAAATGGTTATTATTGTATTTCCTTGTTCATGATAATTGTCTATTGTTCATGCTATAATTGTGTTAACCGGAAACCATAATACATGTGTGAATACATAGACCACAACATGTCCCTAGCGAGCCTCTAGTTGACTAGCTCGTTGATCAATAGATGGTCACGGTTTCATGACCATGGACATTGGATGTCGTTGATAACGGGATCACATCATTAGGAGAATGATGTGATGGACAAGACCCAATCCTAAGCATAGCACAAGATCGTGTAGTTCGTTTGCTAAAGCTTTTCAATGTCAAGTATCGTTTCCTTAGACCATGAGATTGTGCAACTCCCGGATACCGTAGGAATGCTTTGGGTGGCTATAAAGGTGCACTACGGGTATCTCCGAAAGTATCTGTTGGGTTGGCATGAATCGAGACTGGGATTTGTCACTCCGTGTGACGGAGAGGTATCTCTGGGCCCACTCGGTAAGACATCATCATAATGAGCTCAATGTGACTAAGGAGTTAGCCACGGGATGATGTATTACGGAACGAGTAAAGAGACTTGCCAGTAACGAGATTGAACAAGGTATGGGGATACCGACGATCGAATCTCGGGCAAGTACCATACCGATAGACAAAGGGAATTGTATACGGGATTGATTGAATCCCCGACATCGTGGTTCATCCGATGAGATCATCGTGGAGTACGTGGGAGCCAACATGGGTATCCAGATCCCGCTGTTGGTTATTGGCCGGAGAGGTGTCTCGGTCATGTCTACGTGTCTCCCGAACCCGTAGGGTCTACACACTTAAGGTTCGATGACGCTAGGGTTATAGGGAAATGGTATACGTGATTACCGAAGGTTGTTCAGAGTCCCGGATGAGATCCCGGACGTCATGAGGAGCTCCGGAATGGTCCGGAGGTAAAGATTGATATATAGGAAGTCCAGTTTTGGTCACCGGAAAGTTTTCGGGCTCATCGGTAGTGTACCGGGAGTGCCGGGAGGGTGCCGGAGGACCCCCGAGAGGGGTGTGACGACCAAAGGACCTCATGGGCCCTTAGAGGAGGTGTGCCAGCCCATATTGGGTCGGCCAAGACCATCTATGTGGGCCCATGTGGCTGGAGATAAGGAGATAAGGCAAAAGGGATTTAAAAGGAGGAGATCCACCTCCCTTGTGGGAGGTGGACTCTCCCTTTAATTCGGCCGACCCTCTCCTCCTTGGAGGAGGGGCCAAGCCAGCCCTTCCACGTCCCTCCTCCTATATATACTTGAGGTTTTGGATGTTTTGAGAGAGGATTTGATCTCTCTCTCTCTCACGGCAAAGCCCTACCTCTCTTCTTCCTCCTCCGCAGCGCTTAGGCGAAGCCCTGTCGGAATACCTTGCTACTCCACCACCACCACGCCGTCGTGCTGCTGTTGGAGCCCTTCCCCAACCTCTCCTTCCTCCTTGCTGGATCAAGGTGTTGGAGACGTCACCGGGCTGCACGTGTGTTCAACGCGGAGGTGCCGTCCGTTCGACACTTGATCGGATCTACCGCGATCTGAATCGCTGCGAGTACGACTCCATCAACCGCGTTCTTGTAACGCTTCCGCTTAGCGATCTTCAAAGGTATGAAGATCCACTCTCCCCTTGCTCGTTGCTGGTTTCTCCATAGATGGATCTTGGTGAACACGTAGGAAAATTTTTGATTTACTACTACGTCTCCCAACATTCCCCTGTGTTGTTCTAAACCAAAAGTGGAGGACTTCTCCCCTATGCTGAAAAGGATTTCCACAAGACTCACAGGCTACAATACCCTGCTCTCCACTGGGGATAAGCTCACTCTGGTCAAATTGGTGTTCTCAAGCATGCCCATATTCTTCGTGTCCACTCTAATGATCCCCATAACAGTCCTCAACCAGATCAACTCCTATCTGAAACATTGTCTATGGAGAAAATATGGTTCGGAGGAAAAGGGAATGGCAATGATTGCTTGGGAAAAGGCTTGCCAGCCCCAATCACATGTGGCATAGGCATTCTTGATGCTAGTATCCATAACCAGGCTCTTCTTATGAAATTCCTTCACAAATTCCTAAACAAAGAAGAGATCTCTTGGGTGCAAATAATTTGGGAAACTTATTACAACAATCAGCTACCACAGGATAGAAATGTTGGTTCCTTTTGGTGGAAAGCTATACTCAAAATGCTGCCATCATACAAAGCACATGCTATATGTATACCGGGACAAGGAGATACAGTAGATTTGTGGAGAGACAATTGGCAAGGACAAAAACTCTCACTCATATTCCCACACCTATTCTCCTTCTTTCATGATACAGAGATAACACTGCAAGGAGCACTAGCCCTAGAGAATGTAGAGGACATGTTTCAACTCCATCTATCTATTCAAGCATATGAACAACTATTGCAGCTTCAGACAGTGCTTCAGAATAGAACACACACAACTGAGAAAGACCAATGGATATACAATGATAATCAGAGAAATTACTTGACCATCAAGATGTATACGACACTCATGGGACCCAGCATGGCACATAAGATTTCCCCATCACTCTGGAAATGTGCCGCCCAATTAAGATACAAATTCTTCTTTTGGTTGTTGCTTCACGATAGGATAAATACCAGAAATATGCTGCTCAGAAGGTCCATGTACCTCCCTAACTACCACTGCGCCCTATGTCAAGATCAAACTGAAGAACCACTCATGCATCTATTCCGGGATTGCAGTTTTACACAGGACTGTTGGGATAAGATCATGCCCAACAGAGTCAGAGGTATCACAAACTATGATGAAATATGCATTAGACTCGAAGAGCTACCCCATGATCTGGCACTAGACATAGTCGTTGCAGGCTGCTGGAGCACCTCGTCGGTTAGGAATGACAAAATTTTCAGGAATGCAGTTCTACACACTATGAGTTGGGTACACTATCTGAAAGAAACTCTATAGACTACCACTCACATAGCAAAAACAGTTAAAGCACAGAAGTTACATGCCTGGATTGATACTCTTCTATAATTGGTTGATGTTACCTAAAATGGGAATTGGATAGTTTTGTATCTTTTAAATTTCTTTTCTCTGTAATTTATTTAATATTAATATAAAATTACCGTAGAACAATTGTTCTACAGTTCAAGCTTCAAAAAAAAGAACCATCGGTCTACCGGTTGGTGTGGTAGCTGTAATCCCTGACTAGCGGTGTGAAGTGATGTTCCCGTGAAGAGTGAGGCACCTGTGTTATCTTCGTCATTTTTTACTGTCTTAGAGCAACCCCAACAGCTTTTGTATTCTAAAAAAACTATCGTCTAAAAAAGGTTGAGGTAGAAAAGCTCTCCAACAACTACCTCCTATAAAGCCAGATTTCGTTACGGGATCCTAGAAAACACACACACTAAGTTGCAACTATATGGAAAGATAGTCCTTCCCGTATAATTTGGTGGGTAAAAATATCGGGCTTGCTAAAAACCAGTCGACTGAGACTTCGCAGAGTCTCGGTCGACACTATAATCCATTGATTTTGCATCAAGATTCGTGCAAACAGTTTTTCTCAATTTTTTTCTTTTTCTTACATACTATACTACTCGACTGATACTTCACAAAGTCTCAGTCGACTGAGACCTAGACACTCCCTAAAAATATCGTCTGAGAGTTCATGATGAGCGTCCTCTGCTGCTCCACGCTGCCACTCCGGCAAGCCACATGGCACCACCTTGCGCCGCCACTTCGTCGCGACCCGTCTGTTGTCCCATATTGTCACACTCCTTCGTCGCCACACTTTTCCATGGCAGCTGTTGTCGCTAACATACGAAGTACTTAAGAGAATTGTGCATGGCTCCCATGCTAGCATACGACACGCATGCCAAGCTAGAAACACATCATGGTAAAATGAACCACTGAGTCCACTAGGCGTCAGTCTGGTGTTGCAAGAGGTAGGTAGCAGAAGCCCGAATCTTGGAGATCATCAGGTCAAAAGCATCACGGTCAAACTCCTTAGTCAATAATCTCCACAGCTGCAATAATATGCAAGATTTAAATAAGCAATCAACGGGATTAGCAGGAAAAATATGCTCGATAGTGTTAGAATAAATCCAAGGCACATCGTCAATCATTCGAGAACCAAGCAATCACATGAGCACGACACCAAGATTTGTTAACGAGGTTCACCATCATGGCTACATCCCCGGGGCTTGACTATGGCCGCTCCTCCCCATGACACCGTCACAATATCGCACCCTGGCCGCCCTGGGGAGCGGCACACGCCGTCGGCTCCCCTGCGCTCCTATGCTATTATGTTTGCATAGGTTACATCATGTGTCTAGCCCCGCTATATATGAGAGGCCTAGTATACAAGTATCCTACTTGGACATGACTCCATATCCTATCTAAACATAGTACAACTACAAGTCCAACTGTAACCTACCTTGTACACAATATTTGACACAACTCTAACAATTTCCACCTTGGCGAATATTCTCCACCACCTTGAATTCGTCCATGCGTCAAACTTCCATATACATGGGACTTGAGCTTATCCCATGAGCACCATTGCTACTCCAAAGACTCCATATGACTCCGCCTGCAACTTGTAGTCCCTTCTTTTCTTGACCACAGTCAATGCTCGAGCGAAATTAAGTCCCACATTACCATAGTTTGCGCTCCCAACTTGCAGAGTATCCAACACCATCACACACCGATTAGTGACCTACGTGAAAGTGAACAACTCACTTATTGGGTGTCACACATAAGAGTTACCTAAACTCAACATCACCGCTCCTTGATCGCCTGTCTGAAACTTGAAGAAATTTCACCATTGCTTGTAGTCACTCCGAGTCAAATTCGCAGTTGCCTCACCACATGTATGACCACCAGAGCCCTGGCCCATCTCCTTGCCCCATGCGTACCACACGCCTCGGCGCTATTACCGTGTCGAGCCTCCGCTGTCACGGTCGAGTCTCAAGGGTCGCAAACCCACACCACTCAACCCCACTGCAGAGTACCACCGATCATCGCCGACGATGACGAGTTTCACGCTTCCATCAGACCACAGGGCTCCAGTCTGAATTGCCTGTCACTCGCTTTTCCCGAGTGAAGTCCTCTAGACCCCATCTCGACCTTCAACATGACTCCATGGTAGATGATCAATCCACCCCACGCCCCGTCGACTTCAAGCTCTCATGTGCACACTATCTTGAATCAACCCCGCGCCATAGTCTTGTCGAAGCCACACATGCTCTCGGGCATGTGCCACATGTTTCCACGCCCCAGAAGTCGGTCACCATCAGCATCTAACTCCTATGTCGTCATCGCCGATCCCACCACTGTCTTCTGTACCAACCGACTTGCATCGATCCGTCAGACCGTCCATTCTGACCCAACCGAACTCGTCCAGCTGCATGACATGCTCCAGGCTCACAAATCATCTTCTGCAAATTTCCGTCCATCACATGATAATTCCATCTTAGCTGGCATGACTTCCCGCAACACCTTCAAGTATCTTTGTTGTGCCAACAAATCTTTCGCCCTTGTCTGTCATAACCCAAGGTTTCTAGTCCCATTGAACTTTTCCACCTCAAACCTGATACCCGTTGGCGCCATGATTCTTTGTATGACTGACCCCACGAAAGAAATATATCCAAGGTTCACATGTTGCCCTGCAATCCTGGTGCACTTAGCAAAGCACAAACTTCCTTGGTACACTTCTCGTGTGCAAGCAGCAGAAACACAAGATCAAAGATTGATTGAATCTTGGTACTCACGAGAGCGGGGTTTTTTCAAAAGTACTACGAATTGTGCACCAAATTTGAAAAAAAAATTATCAATTTGAAAAATTACAAAAGTAGTACCCCGTCGGCCATAGTTGGGCCGACCGGCCGCCCGTCGGCTTTTACCAGGCCGAAATCGGCCCATCGGCCGAAGCCAGGCCGAACAGGCCGGCCGTCGGCCCACACCAGGCCAAGCGCCACCCGTCGGCCACCAGGAGGCCGACCGGTCCCTGGATAAGGCCGACGCGGCCAGCCCCCTTCTTCCTCCTCCAGCTCTCTCTTTCTCTCATACTTCGGCCGAAAATCCCCCCCCCCTTGATTTCCCTTTCCCTCCACCCATTTCCCGTTTCAGTCCGATGAAATGATAGATCGCCTTGTTCTCCCCCACCCTACGGTTTCATTTTTTACAACGTGGTAGTGATTTGTTCGTGTGGAGGCGAAATGGTGTGGTGGTGGAGGTGTGAATGGTGAGAAGGTGGAGTGGTGGAGAGGAAGAAGGAGGGCACTCACGCGTCAAAGGTATAATTTTTTTCTGTTAGTTTAGGTTAGTTTTTTGTTAGTTTTTTTAATGTACGTAAAATTAGTTTAGGTTATTTTTATAGTGTAGTGATTTTAGGTTACTTTTATTAGTGTAGTGATTTTAGTGTATGTTTTCCGAGTATAGGTTTAGTTAGTGTGGTCATATTAGTGTCGGTTTATTTTTGCGAAGTTCATTTTAGTGTAGGTTTTTTTAGAATACGTACGTATATTTTAGTGTACACTTTAGTGTATGTTTTTCGAGTTTAGGTTTAGTTAGTGTAGTCATATTAGTGTCGGTTTATTTTTGTGAAGTTCATTTTAGTGTAGGTTTATTTAGAATATGTGGGTATATTTTAGTGTACGTTTTATTTTAGTGTCAATTTATTCGTTGCGAATAATGAGAAGCTAGCAATGTCTGACAGGTTAAAATGTCTGAATCCGTAAATTTCACTGTGTATTATGGCCCTTGTAATGTTCGATATAATGAGTTGGGGGTTGATCTTAGCGTGTTTAAAAGAGGCGAGATGACACTTTCAGACCCGAACAGACTGGACATTAGGCAGTTGAAGCACTGGTTGACAACTAGTTTTGGCCTGGATCCTAAAGTTTGTTCCGTCAGTATTCATGCCTTGTGGACCAAATCCTGTAAAAATGTCAAGTGGGATTTGATTCCAATAGATAGGAGCCAGCACTGTTGTCTCTGTTAAGTCGTTGCAGAGACCGAAGAATCCATCTGTATGCCCTAGTGCAACTAGTGGCGAAGGAGGAGAATATCGTACCACTCACCGTGGGGTATGAACCAGGCCAGAGTAGTCAAGCAGCTAACAAGATTTATGTATCCGAGTCACAGCCACCGAATGTGAATGCTAGCCAAGCTGAGAAAGAGTCAGATTATGTGCCACACAATGTTAGTGGTCATGCTGCTGGTCAGAGTATTCAGTCGATAGTATTAGCTGCCTCTAGTGTTGCTGATGGGGATGAGGAAGGTGATGAAATGCAGAGGGTGATGGAGGAAGAGGACGAGGATGGGATTGCAGAGGAACTTGATTCTGAAAATTCCGAGGAGGAGGAGGAGGTACCAATTCCTGCTGCATGGGAACAGGACATATCCGCATGCTTTACTGTCAACGATGGCCATGAGACTCCATGGCAATATAATCTGAACCAAGTCCAGATCGGGGCTATGTTTGACACAAAGAAGAAAATGAAGTATGCGGTGATAAAGTGGGCTATGTCTACGCAGAGGGTTTTTCGGACACACATATCTAGTCCAACAAAATATACCGTGACGTGTGTTGAATCAGGTTGTCCTGCGAAGGTGCACGGCCACGTGTCAAAGTATAACATCCACTGGGTTGTGACAAATGTTGTCTCGCATAATTGTGTTAGGAAAAACATGTTGGTTTGTCATCCAAACCTTACTTCAACTCTCATAGCGCAACTCATGTATACTGAGATAGTGACGAAGAAAGATATGGAAGCAAAACACATCCAGACAGCAGTGAAGGTCAGATGGAAGTATGACATTCCATATGGGAAGTCTTGGAGGGCTAAGCAGAAGGCTATGGAGGAGAGGTTTGAGACGTTCTTCATAGCCAAGGAGCTCCTCCTGGCAGCAGGCACCTCCTTCGTAGACAGGGAACTCCTCCTAGCAGCAGGCACCTCCTTCACAGCCAGGTAGCTCCTCCTGGCAGCAGGCACCTCCTTCACAGCCAGGGAGCTCCTCCTGGCAGCAGGCACCTCCTTGGGAGCTCCTCCTGGCAGCAGGCACCTCCGTCACAGCCCGGGGGTTATTTCTACCAGCAGCCACCTCCTTCATAGCCCGGGGGCTATTTCTACCAGCAGCCACCTCCTTCACATCCCGGGGACTCTTCCTGGCTTCAGCAGATGGACCTAGGTAACTTAACTTTGTACATTCTTTTACAAAATTTAGCCTCGTAAGTCATCCTTTACATGTTTTAATTTACCAGCAGGTGGCAGACAGTCGCAACCGTTCATGACTTCAGTTCAGTCACCTCTGTTTACTGGTCCTGGTTCGTACATACCTGGCGACGGCAAGGACGATGACCGTGGTGCATGCACCTATGGTATCTCGGAGACAGTTCTTGCCACTCCACCACCACCATCGACGCAGGAGACACAGACACCGACGGACGAGGTGTTCTATGGTCGTGGTCATCGTGACACTCATCCACAGCCTCAGCGCTTATTGCCTTCCGGTCCACGTACGAGGAAGCCCAAGATTCGTCGCAAGCCCCAGCAGTGATATGGTCATCTACGTACGAGACATGACTATCTATTTATGTATGAGACATATGTAGCCTTTATGTATTGGACAAATTCATGTATTTGACATATTTACCCTCTATGTATCGGATATATTCATGTATGCGACATATTTATGGTTGAGACTTATTTGGTTTGGAGAGAGAACAACAGTAACGCAAACCAAATACGTCCAAATGAATTAGAAAGTACAACTGAATTGAACGTTAAGACTGAATTAAATGTTACAACTGAATTAAACGTTACAACTTAATTAAAATGCACTACATAAAACACCACTATAGAAAATAGTACTACATGAAAAACGTATTACATGAATGCATCATCATCATCCTCCGTCGATGCAGATCTCTTCCCCTTTGTCGCTGCAGAACTGTTGCCCATCGACTGTGCGGTCGTCTTCACCTTGGTACTCGGCATGAAGACGTCATCTTCGTCCTCCGTCGATGCAGAACTCTTCCCCTTCGTTGATGTAGAACTCTTCCCCTTCGTCGATGCAGAACTCTTGCCCTTCGATGCACAACTCTTCACCATGCTACTCGGCATGAAGAGGTCGTCCTCATCCTCACTTTCTGCTGACCATAAACCTGAATTATTCACAGCAATCCTGAGATAAGCATCACCCTTGTGCAGTTGCTTTTGCCATCTGGCGTGCAACCTCAGAAGTTCTTTCCGTATCTCCTCAAAAGTTCTGGGAGGCCACCCACTACTAGCTAATTGGTGAGCCAACTCATTCATTATGAAGTCACTATTAATGATTTCCTCCCATGGAACTACTCTATCATTCATCTTGAAATTGGCAGCTAGACAAAGAAGACGGTCGGACATACCCTTGTGAAAACTACGATCAAAAGGATAGTGAGGATGAGGAGGACGAGACATCTCCACGAAAGGATGGCGAGAGCGGAAGGATGGCGGAGCGAAAGGGAAAAGAAGGGCCTGCTCACCCTCCTTGCTGCGAATGTGGTTATATAGGCGGGAGAGAAAGTGGCGGGAGAGAAACTGCAAGGAGAGAAAGTGGCAGGAGAGAACCAATGCAGTTGCACAAGAGGCAAGTATCACGCTTCTCACTAAAATTAAGATACAATTTGCTGAAATTAAGATACAACTTGCTGAAATTAAGATACAACTTACTGAAATTAAGATACAACTTGCTAAAATTAAGATACAACTTGCTGAAATTGAGTTACAAGAATATAAATCTACTGAGTCCAACGTGGATATTTTCCTTTTCTATCTGCAGCTTCTTCTGCTGCCTAGGCTGCACGAGCCATTTCTTTCTTTCTCTGCCTCTCAGCCTCACGGGCCTCCTCTCGCTGCCGGTAGACCTCCGCCAGTCGAAGTTGGTTTTCTTGGTTTTTCTTCTTCATCTCAGCAAGAAAAGCCCTCTGCTCCACACACACTACTCTTGCCAAGCTCTCTCTTGCTCTGCTTTCTCCTCTGCTGCCTCCTTCTCGCATTGCTCCTCCAAGTCCAAACTTGCCCATGCACGACGACTTCTTTCATGTATCTCAGTCACCGCCTAGTCTGGCATTTTCATGTCTATCCAACGATAGTACTGGCATAGGGGCGGAGGAGACTACAAAAGAAACAGAAATATAAAAATCAAATCAACAAAAATATGAACAATGTGTTTATTCTGGGTGACTGAAACATACCGGAGGCGTGATGTACGATGAAGGACCAATGGGTGGATCTTCCTCATAATTAGCGCACATGAAAAACTTCATGCCCATCCAATCTGAAAAATCCGTCACCTCCTTCACCTTGCAGAGATCCCCGCACCAACAACGAACTGCTTCCACCCCCTGAGGCAACTTCGCACTCTTCAATTTGCTAGGCCTAATGCTTTCATCCGAACAAGGCAAACTCATAATGACTACCGCGCTGGGGTTTTCGAGTGTTGGTGGCCGATGGAGGAAGGCAAATACAATGCCTCCTTTTATAGGCAGATGACAACAACAATGGCGGGAAATCGGGCGGGAAAATTTGGCGGGAATACTTGGTGGGAGAAAATGGCGGGAGAGAATGGCAGGAGAGAATGGCGGGAGAGAAAGGCGGGACAAAATGGCGGGAGAGGATGGCGGGAAGGAAAGTGGCGGTAGAGAGCACAGTATGGCGGAAAATAATAAGGGGAATAGTACGGCTTGCTGAAATTAATATACATCTTGCTGAAATTAAGATACAACTTGCTGAAATTAAGATACAAGAATATAAATCTACTAAGTACAACGTGGATATTTTCTGCTGCGCTGCACGAGCCCTTTCTTTCTTTCTCACTGTGGCGGATAGCTGAAAACAACAGCTAGCTCCTGTTCATGATGTTTGAATGTTACGAGCACCAAATTGTTGACTTAAATAGACGATGCCAGCAGAAAATTACTAAAACCTTCCTTCTTCAACACCATTCGATCATCCAAGCCAATGAAGTAGGAACAAGGAATGCTCACAAATATATCATCATCTTCTGAATCCAAAGTAATATCAAGAGTTAAAGAACTAGTCCTAGGAATAGCCACAAATTCCATCAAACTCCTGACAACCATGGTACGAATAACCTGACAAAAACAAGCAAGTTATATGATCCATCCTATGAACCAACAAAGAATAAACAGATAATAAAAACCAGAAACCAAAGCTTACCATATGTTGAGAAATAACATTCATGCGAGCCATCCTATGAACAAAAGGAGTACACAGTATGTAGTTGTCATCAAAGAGCTGCCGCGACATGACATACAATTGATGATAATTCAGAATGACACCATGAGTGTAAAAACAGTTTTCAACAAGTTCCCTCTGAGTTTCACGCAGATCCTCAAGAGCTACAAAAAAATGATTTCACTAACTCGGATGAACAGCAAAACATATAAGCTGAAACAAATCTGAAAATCAGTCAAAAACAAATATCTTACCAACATGGGGTAAATGAAACAACATAACACCATCCCGATGAAATTCGACACTAATATAAGTTCCATAGTGCTCAAGCATAATAGTAATCATGTCACTACGGCGGAGACCATAATCATTCACAAGTTCCTCCCACGAAGGACCATGGAATTTACTGCTCATCCTACCATGTGTAAATATAACATGGTATAAGTTACCCTCATTGTTTTGCAGAGCAAGATCCATATATGTGTCACCTCTCCGAATAGCTAAAGCTCTGCACTCCTCAATGTACCGAGCAAGATGTGATCTAACACTGCACGGAACATACTACAACAAGAATGGAAGCAAACATCATAATCATATAAACAAAGACATTCGAATATGCCACAGTCAGATAATCAAGACATAGAATCTTACAACACGTCTTGAACATCGACGATCCAGCACCACAGTAAATACAGACGCACCGGAATCAATGGCAGCACAAGGGCCACCTGGAGCTCGGCAAAATGGGCAAGTCATTTACCTGCAGACGGACGGTGACCAATAAAAACTAAATCCACTACCAACTTGAGAGTTCTCATTCGATTGAGTTGAAAGCCAAAGAAAATACTGTAGGCCGGTGGAGAGAGTCCTGATCTATTGTTTACGCGGGTACGATAACAACATGGGTGGTCGAGCAAAGAGATCGGCGAGGCGGTGAAAACACCGGAGAGCAACGGGAGTGAGAGGTGGAGAGGGGAAGGCTACTAGACGGGGAAGGGTGAAACGAGTGGTCGGAGGAGGAAGAAAGAAGCCCTGGGCCTTATCCAGGGGCCCATCGGCCTCCCTCTGGCCGACAGGTGGCTCTTCGGGCCCCCTTTGGCCGACAGGGGGCTCTTCGGTCGGGTGCTGGCCGACAGGGCCCTCTTCAGTCTGGTGCTGGCCGACAGGTCCCTGTTCGGCCTGGTGCTGGCCAACGGGGTATTAATTTTGAAAAAAATTCAACTGTTATAGCTCTTTTCAAATTTTGTACAAAATCTATACTAGCTTTGAAAAAAATTCCACGAGAACCCACTTGATGCTTCACCAAAAACCTTCTGGCTGTTGCTTCGATATTTTGCCTGCTAGGCATGGACCAATGCTAGCTTTGCTTTGCCCTGCTCTCCTCGATGGTTCCGTACCATGCTGATTTTCTCGTCGCTCGATTCAATCTGACTGCCTCTGTCCGCGTCCCACGAGGACTCGGTCATCCTTTTGGTCCAAAACAAATTTCGTGTACAGCTTCCACGGCTCTGCCCACCTTGCCTCCGGCTGCATCGCGCGTCCGGCCAGACTTACCACGAACGAGCAGCTTCCCTGCATCAGCCAAACCCCGCCAGGGTCAGCCCACACAGCGCCACAGGCCGCTCGATCGCCACGCCTCGAGGACTCCTGCCGTACACATGTTGCACCGCCGCCGCATCCGATCTCGGCGGGACCTCCTGAATGCACAAGACCTACAGGCTGCAGCCATCGCTTCTGATTGCCTTCCATCCTCTAAATCAACAGTCACTCGCCTCTTTGTAACTTTGTTCATGATACCACTTGCTCTTTGTAACTTTGTTCATGATACCATTTGCTAGAATAAATTCAAGACACATCGTCCATCATTCGAGAACCAATCAATTATACGAGCATCATACCGAGATTTATTAACGAGGTTTATCATCATGGCTACATCCTCGAGGCTTGATTACGGACGCTCCTTCCCGTGACACCGTCACAATACCGCATCCTGTCCATCCTGGGCATCGACACATGCCGTCGATTCTCCTGCGCTCTTGTGCTATTATGTTGGCATTGATTACATCGTGTGTCTAGCCCCGCTATATATGAAAGACTTAGGATACAAGTATCCTATATGGACACGACTCCATATCCTATCTAAACACAGTACAACTATAAGCCCAACTGTAACCTATCTTGTACACAATATTCGACACAACTCTAACAGATAATGAGTTTGTTCCTAATAGTCCACGAAAACCAGCAAACCGCCGTAAATCCAACTCAAAACATTTGTTTAGGGGCCCCAACCAAACCAAAAGCCAAGGTCCCGAGCTCCGAAATTTCAAGACACATGGAGCCGGGGCCTGATGCAGCACGAGACAAGCTTAGCCAGAACACAGGAAAAAATGACCTGATGTGTCACTGATTTGCATGCCCCAAATATGTTTAGTGGGAAATGGGAGGAAAAAGCAGAAGAAGTTTTACGGGAAGTGAGAAAATAGGAGTCTGACAACGTTCCACAAATTACATGATCATCCCGTAAAACCATCTTTTACATAAAGGTTTTTGCAGGACTTATTGGAGTTGCTCTTAGCACGCACGTCACCAACAAATACAGGAAAACGCCGTTTACTCTTCGGGCTGGCTCTGCCCGGTGGAAAGTCAGGCAACGAGCCAAGGGAAGTGACGTGCCACCTCGCCACTGGCCGGGGGGGTGGGTGGGCGCGCGAGGCGCAGATATTTGCGCGCGCACGCCGCGACGTTACGCGCTGCGGTTGGCCGACGCCGCGACCCGGGTGCGTGGGACTCGTTGTCTCCATGGTCTCCGGTGCTCCGTCCTCCTCCTCGCCGTGGCCGGCAGCGGGGCTCCGTCACGCGACCTCGGCATCCGCCGGACGCGACGTCCCGTCCTCTCAGATTTTCATTCACGCGCGTCCTCGCTCGCACTAGCGCCGATGCCAGGCGTGTGCCCTCGGGTGGTGACCGCCGGACGGGACGCGCCGGATGGGACCTGCGTGCCACACATGCGTGGACAAATCCTCTCCGATCGTGGCACGGATCTGGATGACGGACGCACCGGCACCGGTGCTCGCAAGCACGATGCCGTACGGAGGCTCTGGTTGCGCATGTCCTGTCTGAATTAAGTACGTACCATCTTTCTTCCCCTCTCTCGGAGCTGAAATCTGCACTATCTAGACACGATTAGACGAGTAGGAGTATTATTCTTATTCAGGTGGTATTATAGAGATATATAGACGGACCAGCACCACACAAAAAAAGACGGACCGGCTCACCACGATTGCTTGCACCTGTGATTTGACCACCCCCACGCCCCCATTAATTCGCTTTGCATCATATCCTGCTCAGTTTAGGTCATACTAGATCACGCGCCGCTGTTTTTGTGCACACATTTGTTGTTGTCTTCCTCATCAAAAATAGTCCAGCACGCATGCATGCAAGTGCACTCAACATGTGACTGATCAATTTTGGCCTTGGTGCATCGGCACGAGTTGATCCCAGGCTTAAATAGTGAAGCGGATGCCGCCGCCAGGGCACTATTTCCCGAGCCTATGACTATGAGCGGCCAAGAACACGAGCGTGCTTCCAATTCGGATATCGGATTAGTATGGACTACACTACCACAGTGGTGTATTGCCACCTTTTCAACGGGTGCCTGTAATGTTATGGTTCATGGTTGTGGCATTTTTAGGGCGAATGAAAGCACCGAGAGATCGACCGGAAATTTCATGAAACAACAAACTTTTTCCAAGCGATAAATCACACGAACAGGGTTTTCTCTTTTCCTACGATCGACATCGTGAACAGGAAACTTTTTCTTATATATCATATCACCAAAGAGAGAAAACAAAAGCCGACTTTATTTATATTTATACAAAGAATGAAAGCGCAAACACGAGAAACCGGTTTTGTGCACACTATTTTGTTTTTCGTCCTAACCGTAACAGTCAAGCGGGCGATGCGTTTTCTATGTAATCAACTGTTATCTGGTCTTGCATCCGTGCAGGAAGCAGTACCGTAATTATATCTGCACTGCAGACAGTGACACATGCATGCATGTCGACTTAACATCATAAATGATAACGTCTAGACGTACAATATTTATCAACATGAGCCAAACACAGTTAATGTTGTTTGATTTATTTGCATAAATATTATAGCAATTGACATCTGGATCGGGAGTTACGTAAGCATCTATCATCGTATGGTTTAGTGTCACACATGTAGGCGCTCCTTCTTCTAATAGACACACGACGCTCATCTGAACATGTGGATGAAACTGCTCTTCGTCCACATGACGATCGCACGGTGATAGATGGCAATTATAGTTATGCATATATGGTAACTAGTTAATTACATACGGCAACTACCACTGACCATAATGTCAACTATAGTTTGACCGCACACGGCAACTCCAATTAATTACACATGACAACTAAAGTTAATCACACATGATAACTATAGTAATTAGATATGATAACTATAATAATTAGACATGACAACTAAAGTTAATTATGCACGCGTTCACGTTCACGGGGTGGGGTCAGTAGTTGCCACACAGGGTTGTGTGGGCCGTCATAGTTCTGCCCACACATGTGGGTAGTTTTAAGGATCGTCCATATAGGGTCGTGTGGGCTGACTTCTGAGTACAACCAAATGAGTCATGTGATCGGATGTTCATTGTGCCACATGTGGAGTGAATATCGACGTCCATATATATGGTACTTATCAACATGATCCAAACGCAGTCGATGCCATTCGATTCATTTGCACGAACATGATAGAACATATACTTTCTCTCATTCCCTTCGCCCTCAAGTACTTGTCTTAAATTTGTCTAGATACATCCCGTTTCGTCAAACAAATCTAAGATCAATAAGATATATTCATATTTACATAAATTAAGACAAGTAGTTCGGAACGAAGGCGATATAACTTTGCAAGTGGATGAAGAGACGGGTAGCCTCTGTGCATCGCATGGAGATACACGGGCACGAGCTGATTCTACCCTTAATCAGTGAAAAGAATGCAGCCGCAGCCGCAGCCGCCAGGGCCCTGTTTCTAGTGCCCATTAGCAGCCAAAGAGCACGCATGTGCGCCCAATTCGGATCAGTGCAGAGCACGGAGAACATTGTTTAGTCAGGAACACAGGAGGTTATCGTGGGTTTTGCCGCGTTTTCAACGGGTGTCTGCGACGTTAAGAAACCCTCTAGGTCATGCTTCGACCTTTTTTAGATCAACTTCATGAGCAGAAAACTTTTTCATCTAACCGATCGGTTTCGTGGACAGGATGCCTTTTTCTGATCATCAAAGGCAAGAACGAACGAAAGCAGAAGACATGGGAGACCGGCCGTATGATGCAGCGTTTTCAACCTTACCTACCCTTAACAGTGGCAGGCAAAGGCAGGTAATGGCACCGCAAATGTGGCAACACGAGTGCATACGGCGACCCGATCGGCATCTCACCCGGCATATCGTCTCTGCCTGATGGGGAGCTCTCTTTTCCCTCCCTTCACTCATGGCCTTTGCAACTTTGCCTTGAAGTAGACCGTGCCGTCTGTCGGCCTCCTCCAAGAACGATATATGTGTTTATATTTGTATAAGAGGAAATTACACAAATATACAATATTTGAAGCTGACGTAACGAAAACCCACAACTCTAGGACTAATCGGTAACAAAAACATAAATTGCTCTTATTAGTCACTTGATGAGAAATATGAATCTTCAACGTTTTCAAAAGCTGATTATTTCAAAAAAAATCAAAAAAAGGAAAAACATTGCGGTATTTCATCCATCTTCAGTGATTATTCTGAGAAATTTTGAGCCTATTTTTCTTAACCATTTAAAAAATTTGGAAAAAGTTTGAATGTCAACTCATACATGTATGCCCATAAAAAAAATGTTCAAATTTTAGAATAGCTATGAAAATAGGCTAAAAAATTTCCAGCTTGGTCAACAAACATAGATTAAACTACAAGACTTTTTGAGATTTTGTATGGAAATTATTTAAAAAATCACATTTTATGAAACTTTGAATAATCCATACTTCTCATTAGGTGACTTATTAGAGCAATATGCCCTTTTTTACTAGTTAGTTAGAGCTGTTTTTTTTGTTGTTGAATTCCCCTAGAGTTGTGGTTATTAGTTACCTAAGCCCCAACAATTATGTATTTGTGTAATTTCCTCTATTCGTTTCCATAGAGGAAGCCATCATGGCAGTTTTTAGTAGTTGTGTGGCTTCCGCGAGGTGCGGCTGGTGGCGGCAACCTCTTCGTCGACGGGCAGGTTCGTTGGTGGCCATGGTTGGTGGGCTTGTCGCCGCCGGTGCAGGTTGATGTGCGGTCGTGGTTGTGTCGGGAGCTTGGGTGAAGTACCTATCTCAGCTTGGTGTCGTGACCAACGATGAAAATGGCTACGGTCGTCATTCACCTTCTTGGAGGCATCGCTACTTTCTTGTCACACCCCTACCGTGCGGATCCGTTCATCGTTGCAGTCTGGGGGGGACCCTTTGATCTTGTGTGATCGGTCGATGGTGTCGCTTTGGTGTCACTTTCCCCTTGGGATCTTCATCTTTCGACTTGGGCATCGGCGAGCGAGACCAGTGAAACATGGCGGTGTTGGTGTCAAGGCTTGATACGTCTCAAACGTATTTATAATTTTTAACTATGAAATGTTATCATGTTATCAATTTTGTATGTTTTATATGTTATTTTATACTTTTTTTCGAACCAACCTATTAATTTAGTGCCCAGTGTCGGCTCCTGTTTTGCATGGTCTTGTGTTTTCAAAAATTTGACACATATAGAAGTCCGAACATGACGAAACTTTTTGACATTTTTTTAGGAAAATAAGAGACCCTAAAAGCTTTGGGAGGAGGCAAGAAGATCCACAGGGGCCCCACAAGCAGTAGGACAAGCCCTGGGTGGTAGGTTGCGTCGGAGTGGCTTGTGGACCCCCTGCTCCCTTTGCCCTAATTCTTGGCCTATAGAGAAACCTTCGAAGCAAGACCCGAAACAATTTTATCATCGCCGCAAGCCTCTGTTCCGGGGCGATCTCATCTAGAGCCCTCTTTTGATACTAAGTAATTCATGGACGTAATAGTAGTAGATGGACTTGGACTAACGGTCTACTTATCATGGACGTAATGCCTATGTGAGATTATGCCATGAATGATCATAGTCATAATTTGCGCTATTCTACCAATTGGCCAACAATAATTTGTTACCATGCCACTACATGCTTTCGAGTGAGATTCCACTAGTGAACCTATGGCCCCTGGGTCTATTCTCCATTAATACAAAATGTCCTACAATTGCTCTTTACTATTTTTGTCGTTTTGCCTATCACTATCTGCTTTTAATCTTGTAACTCGTAAGAACAAGGGGAGTGATGACCCCCTTGCCTTTATTTGGTGCAAGAATTTATTGTATTTGTGTGCAGGTACTGCTAATGTTGTTAGTGTGGTGTCTCCTACTAGTTCAATAAACCTTGGTTCTTAACCGACTAAAATAATTTATGTTGTGCTAAATCACCCTTCCTCTCCGAGGAATCCAAAACTCCTACGGGAGTAGCAAAGCTTATGTGGCAACGATGATTGGGGGAAGTGATTCCAGAGACGCGACTAAAATTGAGGTTGTCGGCTCTTATCTGACGTGTCCGTGGGATTGCCTCAGCTTGTGAAAGGACGTGGATGTCGCCTAGAGGGGGGTGGATAGGCACTTTAAAATAATTACGGTTTAGGCTTGAACAGATACGGAATAAAACTATCGTTTAATTAGTCAAGCACAAAACCTAAAACAACTAGGCTCACCTATGTGCACCAACAACTTATGCTAAACAAGATAGACAACTAAGTGATAGCAAGATATATAACAAGAAATAATATGGCTATCACAAAGTAAAGTGCATAAGTAAAGGGGCTCGGGTAAGAGATAACTCAGGCATGCGAAGATGATGATGTATCCCGAAGTTCACACCCTTGTGGATGCTAATCTCCGTTCGGAGCGGCGTGGAGGCACAATGCTCCCCAAGAAGCCACTAGGTCCATTGTAATCTCCTCACACCCTCGCACAATGCAAGATGTCGTGATTCCACTAAGGGACCCTTGAGGGTGGTCACCGAACCCTTACAAACAAGGTTGGGGCAATCTCCACAACTTAATTGGAGACTCCCAACGACACCACGAAGCTTCACCACAATGGATTGTGGCTCCGAGGTGACCTCAAATGCTCGGGGCAATCTCCACAACCTAATTGGAGACCCCGAAGCTTGCCCGGAGCTTTGCACCACAATGATTGAGCTCCGAGTCACCACCAACCGTCTAGGGCGCCAAAGCACCCAAGAGGAACAAGCTCTAGGGTGCTCAAACACTCAAGAGTAATAAGCTTCTCAACTTCTCACTTCCACGTATCATGTAAAGAACTCAAACCTATGCACCAAATGCAATGGCAAGGACACACGGGGTGCCCAAGTCCTTCTCTCCAAAATCCCACCAAAGCAACTAATGCTAGGGAGGAAAATAAGAGGAAGAACGAAGAAGAACACGAAGAACTCCAAGATCTAGATCCAAGGGGTTCCCCTCACTTAGAGGAGAAAGTGATTGGTGGAAATGTGGATCTAGATCTCCTCTCTCTTTTCCTTCAAGAACTAGCAAGAATCATTGGAGGGATTGAGAGTTAGCAAGCTCGAAGAAGGTCAACAATGGGGGAAAACACGAGCTCAAGAGATTAGGTTCAATGGGGAAGAAGACCCCCTTTTATAGGTGGGGAAATATTCAACCGTTATACTCATAGCCCGCACCGAGCGGAACTACTCCTCATGCGAGCGGTACTACCGCTGGGGCGGTGGAAGCCCTTTGAAAAACAACACCGATGAGGCAAAAGGCCAGTAGAACCACCGGAGCGGTACTACCGCTCGTCCTCATGGTACTACCGCTATTGATAGCGGTACTACCACTAAGGGTAGCGGTACTACTGCTTGCGAGCGGTACTCAAAAAATACATCCGTGCCTACCACTACTGGACTTTACACGGGAGTTTGGTCTGGAGCGGTACTACCGCTCTGGTGCCCAAGTCCTTCTCTCCAAAATCCCACCAAAGCAACTAATGCTAGGGAGGAAAATAAGAGGAAGAAAGAAGAAGAACACGAAGAACTCCAAGATCTAGATCCAAGGGGTTCCCCTCACTTAGAGGAGAAAGTGATTGGTGGAAATGTGGATCTAGATCTCCTCTCTCTTTTCCTTCAAGAACTAGCAAGAATCATTGGAGGGATTGAGAGTTAGCAAGCTCGAAGAAGGTCAACAATGGGGGAAAACACGAGCTCAAGAGATTAGGTTCAATGGGGAAGAAGACCCCCTTTTATAGGTGGGGAAATATTCAACTGCTATACTCATAGCCCGCACCGAGCGGAACTACTCCTCATGCGAGCGGTACTACCGCTGGGGCGGTGGAAGCCCTTTGAAAAACAACACCGATGAGGCAAAAGGCCAGTAGAACCACCGGAGCGGTACTACCGCTCGTCCTCATGGTACTACCGCTATTGATAGCGGTACTACCACTATGGGTAGCGGTACTACTGCTTGCAGCGGTACTCAAAAAATACATCCGTGCCTACCACTACTGGACTTTACACGGGAGTTTGGTCTGGAGCGGTACTACCGCTCTGGAGCCACGGTAGTACCACTTTGGACCGGTAGTAAAAAATTACATCCGCTCTAGCCATTGTAGTACCGCTACAGCCTTTTAAGAACACCAAAACTGCCACAACTTCTGCAAACGGACTACGAATTCAACGAAACCAAGTTTGTTGGAAAGCTAACGACATGGGCTAATACAATATTGATAGAAATATCAATAATAAGCAAATGAGAAAAGTCCCGTAAGAAAATGGTGAGAACCCTTCCTTGGATAAGACCGGTAAAACCTCCAACACCGAAAACGCAATAGAAGAAGCATATGAAATCCGTTTTCGATGTACTAGAGCTTGTCACAAAGATAACCACAAGCTCTAAAACTTCAAAAGGATAAAATACAAATCAGAATCAAGAAATATGATGCAAGGATGCAATGGTTTGAGCTCTTGACGAACGATACGATCAAGCTACTCACTTGAGAGCCCCCCTTGATAGTACGACTATCGATCCTATAACTCGGTCTCCAAACTATCACCATGAGACTAGTAAAATAGGAAACCTATCAAGGGCAAACCTTTGCCTTGCACGAAGTCCACTTGAGCTAGATGATGACGATCTTGACTCCCTCAAGTTGGACCACCTTTTGTGATTGCGTTGGCTCGATGAAGGCTAGTTGATTGCTCCCCCATACTCCAATATGGGTGAGTCACTCTTCGGCACATCTTAACAAGTCCATTGTCACCACAATGGATGGCAAGCTACAATCAAGATTTCTTGGTGATGCTTCACTTTAACTTGCACATCACAACCTTGATGACTATCACCACTTGATGTCATCTTCCATGGGTTGTATGGGATCTTCCTCTCGATGCAATCCCATGGAAAAATACCTAACCGTACAAAGAACACTCACGTAGACCATGGGTTAGTGCACAAGGAGTAATGGACAATGCTTACCATACCATAGGATCACTTGATCCTTCTCGGTACATATTATATGCTTTGTGTGTTGATCAACTTGGTTCACTCTTTGACTTAGTCTTGATCAACCTTGTATCTTATCTTCTATCTTCATAAAGATGATGTCTTGAAGGTAAACATGAATGCTCACACAGTCTTCTTCTTCAAGACATGCTTGTAGTAAGCTCAACTCTTACATGACCAATCTTTGGATAACACCTTGAATACCACCTTGGTCGCCATATAAATTCCTTGAAACCAACAGATGGAGTTCAAGAAGTACCTATGGACAAATCCTTAGAATATAACTCAAGGCAACCATTAGTCCATAGGGATTGTCATCAATTACCCAAAACCACATATGGAGAAATGTGCTCTTACAATCTCCCCCATTTTGGTAATTGATGACAACCACTTTCAAGAGAGTTTATATAAGGAAATAAGCACAACCAAGCACACACAAATGCAAAGCAATGCATGGATGTGAGATGCAAATGCTTAAAAGAAAAATTCTCTAAGCTTTCCAAACTAAACTCTCTAAACTTCTCCCCCATTGGCATCGATTGCTAAAATGGGCGAAAAGCTTAGAAAGCCAATATAATAGGTGTTCCTCCAAAAGGTTTGTATTTCTCAAAATACATGTGCAAATAAATACACAAATCCAATGATAAGTAGTTGGAGAAAGACAAACTATATTGAGAACCCAAAGATTGCAAAAAGGATCATATGGCACAAAGACATACATTGGAGTGAAGCAAGCAATCAAAATATACTAATTGAAACAATCAATCGCATGGACCTATGAGCCACATGAATAAAACATATTATTATATGGTCAAAAGAATGTTTACAAAGAAACTAGAGGAGCTCCCCATGATTTGTGCACAATTAAGAATTTTTGTATTTCAATGTAAGTGCACAAAATAGGATCATGACTCCCCCAAAAATCAATATAAACACACAACAAAGTGCAAGCAAGTATATAAGCCAATAATAATAGTACTTGCACCAAACATATGGTTGAGCAACAGGCAGAAGAGGTTAAAGAATAGGCTCAACCAAAATGATGTGTGTGGCTCATGGCAAAGCACTTGAGAGGACTAATATAAGGATGAGCATTAAGCATCAACATAGTCTTCATGAAATGAGACATAAAGTGTAAGACATATCCTTCCCACACACAAACCACTAGCTACTGGGTTCACAAGCTTACTAAGAAGAAAATTAAAAACCAAAGCTTGTGTCAACCGGTGGTGAAGATAGGAAATAATAGCCTTGTCAAGAGGAGGGATACCAATCGAGATGGCAAAACCCTCGTGAAGACAAGCATGAGGAAAATAATCTTTACCACCAAAGAGTGCATCAAGATGCAAGGATATAAGATCCGTAGTCAACACAAATTCTTTCACGAAACCACCAAGGAAATAAAAAAGGAAATGCAACGGTGCACGTGAAAGAAAAGATGATATCAACTAGAGATGTAACTTGTCTCATGTGTATAAGATTCTAGGTAGAGGACAACCATGATACTGTATCCACAAAGAATGATGTACACACGAAATAGTTACAAGAAGGAATGTATAAGATATCCAAAAGGAAGTCATAAATATACCAATAAGATCTTTGCTTGAAATCATAGCACATGGCCTAGTATTTTCCTGTTGTACATAAATGAACTCCCAGCATACAAACATCAAAGACATCACAACTAGCAACAAGAGATCATCATTGGGATGCTTTGAGAAGGAAACAAGTATCACAAGAATGAATCAAGAACTTCATGCCATGATGCAACCTACAAAAGGTCGAATGCAAGAAATGTATGCATTAAGTAGATACTTGTTACCGAGATAGCATTGGATGATGTAGTAGACAATGGTTCATCGATCATCCTAGTATGGCTCCAATAAGCACATGGTGTCAACACCTTCTTTGTAAGTGAGCTGAGTGTCCAATGTATCTCCAATTGTTCCTAGAACAACACCACAAACAAAGTGGTACCCAAACTCATTGGGACCAAAAAGTTAGTGGACCAACAATACATAGGACAAAACTCCACATAAATATGTGCATATAGATATGAAATTGAATTTCATGCACACTTTAGGCAATTTATGTCATAGTGGAGTCTCCCCTATATATTGGGTCAAGGAAAGAGAACATGCCAACAAAAGTAAATGTAGAAAATATGCATGCTCAAGGCTTTCAAGAATAAAATCAACACACAGTTGCTAAGATACCAAAAGATAGGGTATCAAGTGAAAATAAGATACCAAACGAAAATTTATCACTTGACGGATACCAACTAAAAGATACATCAAGGAATGAGATATCCATTGAGACATGCCAAACAGAAGGAAACAAGATGCCATTTGATGGAAAACAAGAGGTATGAAGTTCCCAAAAGAGATCTAGGTTCCAAACAAACCAAACCCTTCACAAATTTTCATGATGGCATAAAGCACCATAGAGAGAAGGCTTGCCTCCCACCAACACACAACTTGATGAAGATCAAAAGATTTTATGATGAACAAATAAAGAGAGTGTTTTACAGAAAATAGGACAACTCTCTCAAGAGATGTGCATTATATAGAATTTGCATTTGAATACAAAATGCACACGACGGGATCATTACTTTCACTATATCTATAGAAACACTAGACATGCTCAAAAAGATCCACAAGAGGCAAGGAAGACAAACGATAAATAAAATCCTATGTAAAGATGATTAGCAATCTCTACCACTTAAAAAGAATACCAATTGTCAAGTACAAGAAGTATTTGGAAATAATTCCCATTAGTAGATTGAAAATAGATCCAACATAATCTTTACCCCTCAATCACAAGAAAATGACACTTGTAGAGCTACCATGCCACCTAGGAACAAAATAAATTGTAATATCAAATCTAAGTGGCAATATCTCAAATGTACACATTCTCTGGGCTTGTAATATGCACATAGCATATTACTCCCCCATGATGTGGTAACCCAACGTTAATAACAAGTGGAAAATGAAATCCAACAAGAGATAATTAATGGACCATTTAGAATTTGAATTTCTCATGACAATACATACCAAATAGAAGCTAGATAATCTTGTAATATCAATACTAAGTGGTATTCCTCATGTACACACATTTTTAGGATTGTGACGTGCACAAAGCACATCACTCCCCCAAAATTGGATAATCCATTAATGTTTTAATTAAGAGAGCCAACTAAGATAAGATAAGATGCAAAAAGGCTCAACACAAGACACACACATACATGATGTGCATCCCATCATACATACTTGATTACTCAAGATAAAAAAAATAGGAAGAACAACATATATAAACACATGCAAGGTACAAAACCACAACATGCAAAGTGGCAAGTAACTAACAATGTAAACAATTTAAGTACAAGTTACCATAAGGAGGCACATTGGATATAATATAGAAACTTGATAATCCAAATGACTTGGCTTGAGATAATATGAATGATGAAGATACCATAATTCTTCATGATGTAGCCAAGTCACCAATGCCCTCCAACAACACATATTGATCAAGTATGAGCTTGTTGGTCCCCAACCAAGTTGGGTCCAAAGAGGTTAGTCACAATAGGCTTGGCTACCTAAATTGTTCTTTTCTTAACACCACTTTGAGTACCAAAAAACTTGGCAAACACATTGCCAACCTTATCCTTCCCAAGAGAATAGATATTATCAATAATAATTGGGTTGGATAAGTTACCATTCGTGCATGAAGAAGCAAAGTGACCCTTCTCACGACATAAGTAGCAACATTTACCCTTTACTTTCTTCTCAATTGTTTTCTTAACTTGAGGAGCGTTGACTTGGTTCTTCTTGGGAAGAGGCCTTTCTTCAACTTGTGGTTGAGCATGCGATTGAACTTGTGGCCACTTCCCTTGTTGCTTGTTACTTTGAGGCTTCTTCTTCAATGGGAAAGATGTTACATGGTGCCCTTCTATTTTGCACTTGAAGAAAATAATCTTGGACGAGTTCTTGACTTGTTCTTGGCCCTTCTTCGTGTACTTCGTGGACATCTTCTTCTTCTTGGAGTTGAATCCAAGTCCACCTTTGTCATTTGGGAATTTTTGCACACTCAAGTTATTGTTGAGTGTGGACTTCCCTTCATGACTCTTTTCCAAGTATTTCTTCAAAGAAGTGGCTTGGGCCTTGAACTCATTGATTTTCTCTACATGGTTAGAATCAACACAAGTGCTAGAGGAAGTATAAGCTTCATCATTAGAGAAACAAAGGAAAGGAAAGTAATTCATCACAAGATGTACCAACGTTATGAGTAGATGAACTACGAGGACTAGCACATGGCAATAAAGCATTTCTACTAGATGTAGTGCTAATGTCCACATGAGGCTCACTAGATGTTACCTTAGTAGTACAAGCCTCATGAGATATCTTTAGCACATTATGCGATACTAGAAGATCGCCATGAGAGCTAGAAAGCTTTTCATGGCTTTCTTCCAATTTCCCATAATTGCTAGATAGCAAATCAAGTTGATCCCTTAGCTCAACATTCTCATTTAATATGGATGCTTCACAATAAATAGAGTTAGTAGCACAAGCATCATTATTAACAACAAGAGGAGAAGGCAACTTGGCAAGCTCTTTAGCATATGAAACTTTAAGTTGAGCATGAGACTCGGTGAGTTTAATGAGCGAACTCTTAATGACCCTTGAGCCATTTTCAAGGTGCTCAAAGTCCTCAAGGAGTTTAGCATGTGCAACTTCAAGCTTATCATTTTTAGTTCTAAAATCATTAGCCATCTTGAGAGCTCTTTCATGGGATTCCTTTAATCTAGATAATTCTAGAGCAAAGGTCTCCTCAAGAGATTCCTTGGTGGTTTATTCATTTTCAAGAGCTTGAGATAGCTCCACGATCTCATTAGCGTAATCACGTTCATGACCTTCCATTTTATCAATGGTGGTCTCATGCTCCTCAAGATGATCTTCCAACTCCTCAATATATTTCTTGCCCTCAATGGAAATAGACATGATTTCCATGAAGTTGGAACGAGCAATTTTATTATTATCAAGAGCTTTAAAAATCATTTCTCCCTTAATTTTTAAGGAAGCCGTATTATCACACTCTTCATCATTATCCTCATCCTCATTATCATCAAAATCATCATCATGAGATTTATTAGGATTCAAAGTAGGAGATACCTTTGAAGCCTTAGCCATAAGGCAAAAGTGAGAAATAATAGATGATGATGTAGGATCCCTTGAAGCACCATTCAAGACCACATATTGTTCCATGGAGTGTTGGGTTTCCTCTACATTGCTAGCACAATAACTCGAGGAAATAGATACAGTTTTATCATGGCAACAAGATATAGCAAGCATATCATCATGAGATTTAGTCAAGCAACTTGTACATGATATGCATGGACTATCAACACAAGCATGTGAAACATTTAAAGTGATCGAGGTGTTAAAGTCCAAAGAGGAAGTATTGCAATAAGATATTGAAGAAGAATTATCAACAATAAGCCCACTATCATCATTACAATGATCATCACTACTCACCATATAATTACCTTGTGGCAATCCACATGTAGGTGAAGTAGATGAAGTTGAGAAGACAACAAGACCGGAGGTGGAGGGAGAACAATCATCCCTACAAATCTTGGACTCACCAAATTTATCTTGAAGCTTTGTCCACAACTCATGAGCATCCCGGAATGGCACGAGTTCAAATATAACTACATTGCTCAAAGCATCAAAAAGCACATTAGAAGCTTGAGCATTGAGATAAGAGTTTTTCTCATTCTACAAAGATAGGTGTTGAGAATCCTCTAGAGGAGAAAAACCCATATCTACAATTCGCTCAAAAGACATGTCCATGACCCTAAAGATATTAAGCATGCAAATTACCCAAACATCAAAATTTGTGCCATTGAAATTAAGAGTGTCAGAGAATCCTAATCCCCTAGTCGACATCCTTACTCTCTAGGTTGTTAAACCTAATAATGAGAGACCTAGCTCTGATACCAATTGAAAGGACGTGGATGTCGCTTAGAGGGGGGTGAATAGGCGCTTTGAAATAATTACGGTTTAGGCTTGAACAAATGCGGAATAGAACTATAATTTAATTAGTCAAGCACAAAATGTAAAACAACTAGGCTCACCTATCTGCACCAACAACTTATGCTAAGCAAGATAGACAACTAAGTGATAGCAAGATATATAACAAGAAACAATATGTCTATCACAAAGTAAAGTGCATAAGTAAAGGGGCTCGGGTAAGAGATAACTGAGGCATGCGGAGATGACGATGTATCCCAAAGTTCACACCCTTGCGGATGCTAATCTCCATTCAGAGCGATGTGGAGGCACAATGCTCCCCAAGAAGCCACTAGGGCCACCGTAATCTCCTCACACCCTCGCACAATGGAAGATGTCGTGATTCCACTAAGGGACCCTTGAGGGTGGTTACCGAACCCTTACAAACAAGGTTGGGGCAATCTCTACAACTTAATTGGAAGCTCTCAACGACACCATGAAGCTTCACCACAATGGATTGTGGCTCCGAGGTAACCTCAAATGCACAGGGCAATCTTCACAACCTAATTGGAGACCCCGAAGCTTTTCCGGAGCTTTGCACCACAATGATTGAGCTATGAGGCACCACCAACCGTCTAGGGCGCCAAAGCACCCAAGAGGAAAAAGCTCTAGGGTGCTCAAACACACAAGAGTAATAAGCTTCTCAACTTCTCACTTCCGCGTATCACGTGGAGAACTCAAACCTATGCACCAAATGCAATGGCAAGGACACACGGAGTGCCCAAGTACATCCCTCCCAAATCCCACCAAAGCAACTAATGCTAGGGAGGAAAATGAGAGGAAGAACACGAAGAACTCCAAGATCTAGATCCAAGGGGTTTGATACATCTCCAACGTATCTACTTTTCCAAACTCTTTTGCCCTTGTTTTGGACTCTAATTTGCATGATTTGAATGGAACTAACTCGGACTGATGTTGTTTTCAGCAGAATTGTCTTGGTGTTGTTTTTGTGCAGAAATAAAAGTTTTCGGATCGTCCTTAAAATTTACGGAGAATATTTTTGGAATTAATAAAAAATACTGGCACAAGAATTAACCAGAGGGGGGCCACCAGTAGGCCACAAGCCTGCTAGCCGCGGCCACCCCCTGGATGCATGGGGCAGGCTTGTGGGCCCCTCGTGGCTCCTCTGACCTCCTCTCTAGCTCCATATAACCCTATTTGTCGAGGAAAAATTAAGAGAGAAGAGTTCATCACGTTTCATGATACGGAGCCGCCGCCATAGCCAGTTCTTCCTCGGGAGACTAGATCTGGAGTCTGTTTTGGGGTCCGGAGAGGGGAAATCGACGCCTTCATCATCACCAACCATCCTTCATCACCAATTCCATGATGCTCCCCACCGTTCGTGAGTAATCTCATCGTAGGCTTGCTGGACGGTGATGGGTTGGATGATATTTATCATGTAATCGAGTTACTTTGGTTAGGGTTTGATCCCTAGTATCCACTATGTTCTGAGATTGATGTTGCTATGACTTTGCTATGCTTAATGCCTGTCACTAGGGCCCGAGTGCTATGATTTCTGATCTGAACCTATTGTGTTTTCATGCATATATGTGTGTTAGTGATCCTATCTTGCAAGTTGTATACACCTATTACGAGTTATCATCTGCATCCCCCAGGCTGACAATAATTGGGATTCTTTCCGGTGATTACCGTAGTTTGAGGAGTTCATGTATTCACTAAGTGTTAATGCTTTGGTCCGATTGTCTATTAAAAGGAGGCCTTAATATCCCTTAGTTTCCAATAGGACCCTGCTGCCACGGGAGGGTAGGACAAAAGATGTCATGCAAGTTCTTTTCCATAAACACGTATGACTATATATGGAATACATGCCTACATTACATTGATGAATTGAAGCTAATTCTGTGTCACCCTATGTTATAACTGTTGCATGATGAATGACATCTGACATAATTATCCATCATTGATCCATTGCCTATGAGCTTTTCATATATTGATCTTCGCTCAGTTACTTTTCCGTTGCTACTGTTACAAACACTACAAACTGCTACTATCACTTTGCCACCGTTACCGTTACCACCATATTACTTTGCTATTGAAGACTTTGCTGCAGATATTAAGTCTTTCAGGTGTGTTTGAATTGACAACTCAGCTGCTAATACTCAGGAATATTATTTGGCTCCCCTTGTGTCAAATCAATAAATTTGGGTTGAATACTCTACCCTTGAAAATTGTTGCGATCCCCTATACTTGTGGGTTATCAAGACCTTTTTCTGGCGCCGTTGTCGGGTAGCATAGCTTTATTCTGTGAGTCATTTGGGATATATATCTATTGATCACTATGAAGAATCTGAAAGATCCTAAAACCAAGATCTATCCCTCTACTACGAGGGGAGGTAAGGAACTGCCATCTAGTTCTGCACTTGATTCACCTTCTGTTTTGAGTAAGTTTGCGACACCATAATTCTGATATGTCGCAAGTAATTGATGATGCTACTTATGCTATGCATGATGCTTATAATAATTTTCTTGATGATACTGTGCCACTGGGTGAATTTCTTGATGAACAAATTGCTAGAGCTAATGTTGAAACTGATAATATTTCTGAATCTAATGAAATTATTGAAACTGAACACTATGATTCACCTGCTAGACCTAGCTCTCCTAGATATGAATTGCCTGATATACTTGAAGGTTATGTTATGAAAGGAGAGGTAGCTAGGGACTTTCTTGCTTGTCGAGATAGAGATGATCTTAAGAAATTGCTTCGCAAGTGGAAGGAAAAATCTATGAATGCTAGAATGCAATATGATCCTAAGTTTGCTACTTCACCCATCTTTGTTACTAATAAAGATTATGTATTCTCTGTCGATCCTGAGTTAATTACTTTGGTTGAATCTGATCCTTTCCAAGGTTATGAATCTGAAACTATTGTGGCACATCTTACCAAATTGAATGATATAGCCACCCTATTTACTCATGAGGAAAAAATTGATATTACTATATTCTTAAGTTGTTTCCTTTCTCATTAAAGGGTGATGCTAAGAAATGGTTTAATTCTCTTGCTCCTGGTTGTGTGCGTAGTCCCCAGGACATGGTTTATTACTTCTTTGGAAAATATTTTCTTGCCCATAAGAAACAAGTTGCCTTGCAGGAAATATTTAACTTTGTGCAAATTGAATAAGAGAGTCTCCCACAAGCTTGGGGGAGGCTTCTCCAATTACTTAATGCTTTGCCTGATCATCCTCTCCAAAAAATGAAATACTTGATATCTTTTATAATGGACTAACCGATGCTTCTAGGGACTACCTACATAGTTGTGTTGATTGTGTATTCACGGAATGAACTGTTGAACAAGCTGAATTACTATTGAATAATATATTGAGCAATGATAATGATTTGACTATTCCTGAACCACCTCCAAAGCCAACTCTGAAGAAAAGAGGTATTCTATTCCTCGGTCCTGAAGATATGCAAGAGGCAAAGAAATCTATGAAAGAAAAGGGTATTAAAGCTGAAGATGTTAAGAATCTACCACCTATTGAAGAAATACATGGTCTTGATAACGCGACACAGGTAGTAGAGGTAAATTCTCTCAGAAGATTTGATGAAAGACATATCCCTTATAATAAGCCTACTAGCCAATGCTTGGATGAATTTGATAATTTTATTAGAAGCAAGAAAATTCCAGTGCCTATGTTAGTAGACAATTAACATAATGCTTATATGCTTGATCACTTGGGTGATTATTTGAGTAGAACTGTCAATGATCTTAAGCTTATTAGTAAACATGCTTCCATGGTAACCACTCAAGTAGAACAAATACTTAAGGCTCAAAATGATTTGCTTAATGAGATGAATAGTAAAGACAATGATCATTTTGTTAAAGTTGTGACTAGAGGTGGTAGAATGACTTAGGAACCTTTGTATCCTAAGGGCCATCCTAGGAGAATTGACCAATATTATTAGAGAGTTAATACTGATGCACCTATTCCTTCTAATAAGAGTAGGAAAAAGAATGATGATAGTACTTTGCATGCTGCTAGTGAACCTATTATAGATACATCTGAGAATCCAAATGATATTTCTATTTCTCATGCTATGACACAATCTGGTGATGAACATGAGCCTAGTGATAACGTTAATAATGATGTTCATGCTGATGCTCAACCTAGTAATGATAATGATATGGAGATTGAACCTGCTGATGATCTTGATAACCCACAACCTAAGAATAAAAGATATGATAAAAGAGACTTCATTGCTAGGAAACATGGTAGATAAAGAGAACCATGGGTTCAGAAACCCATGCCCTTTCCTCCTAAACCACCCAAGAAAAAGGATGATGAGGACTTTGAGCGCTTTGCTGAAATGCTTAGGCCTGTCTTTTTACGTATGCGCTTGACTGATATTTTGAAAATGTCTCCTTATGCTAAGTATATGAAAGATATTGTGACAAATAAAAGAAAGATACTGGAAGCTTAGATTTCCACCATGCTTGCTAATTATACTTTTAAAGGTGGAATACCTAAGAAACTAGGAGATCCCAGAGTACCTACTATACCATGCTCTATTAAAAGAAATTATGTTAAAACTGCTTTATGTGATCTTGGAGCTGGTGTTAGTGTTATGCCTTTCTATTTATACCATAGACTTTATTTGAATTAGTTGACACCTACTGAAATCTCTTTGCAAATGGCTGATAAATCAATTGCTCTACCTATCGGTATTTGTGAGGATGTACTTGTCGTAGTTGCAAATGCTACTATCTTGACAGACTTTGTTATTCCTGATATTCCCGAGGACGACAGTATGTCGATCATCCTTGGTAGACCCTTCTTGAATACTACAAGGGCAATGTCACTTTTCATATTAATGGTAATGGGCATACGGTACACTTTCCGAAGAAACAACCTCAAGTTCATAGTATCAACTCTATTGAAAAAATTCCAACAATTATTATTGGAGACTTTGAGTTCCCTCTTCCTACTGTCAAGAAGAAATATGATATACTTATTGTTGGGGAAATGCATATCCCCATTGAGGTAACTTAGTGTTATTTGAAAAAAATCGGTTTCATGTCATTCGAAAGAAGTTCGTTAATAAGACTTGATCAACCTTATTGATGGATTCCTTTTGAGGAGCATGAGATGGATGAATTTAGAAAGCACAACTTCCTGCACCTAACTTTTACTTTCTGTAAACTAGATGAAATTAAGTAAAAATGCTATTATTTTTCTGTTTTCTGAGTTTTTCGTGCAATAGAAAAATGACCTGAAAATAAAAGTTCCCAGAATCCCCTGAAAATTTAGTATGATTTTTTCTGGAATATTTAATAATTTTTGGCACTGAGAATGCATCAAGGGGATACACCAGTGGGCCACAATCCTGCAGGGCGCGGCCACCCCCCTTGGTCGTGCCTAGCAAGCTTGTGGGTCCCATGTGGCCCCCCTCCACTTATTCCAGCACCCATTCACTTCATCTTTCCCTAGAAAAAATCTCACCATTGCTCAAACCCGTGTTCTAGCTCATCTTGCTGCCATTTTCGATCTCCTTGCTCAAAGCTCCATTTGCAAAACTGTTTTAGGGGATTGCTCACCGGTATGTGACTCCTCTAATGGTCCAATTAGTTTTTGTTCTAGTGCCTTATATATTGCAATTTTTTCTGCTGTGGTGACCTTGTTCTTGAGCTTGCATGTCAAATTTTTATGGTCCCAAGTAGTTTTGATGCATGATATGGTCTCTAGGCACTTGAGGGAGTAGTTGCTATGAGTTTTGTTGAGTTTTGTGCACCTTTATTTTCACTCACTAAAAATTTCAGATATTTTTCAGAAAAAGAAAAGATGTTGAGGAGAATGTACCAAGGTGGTTCCTCGAGCAAGAAAGCCCCGAGACTCGTGCTATGTGAGCCCGATTTTGAACTACCCAAGGAAGCTCGAGTACTGCCTTGTGAATGGCCGTCAGATCAACTCATGGAAAACGTCGGATTTAAGGAAGAGTTTTATGCGTACATAAGGAATGCTGGCCTTGAGGAATTCATTTTAGATTGATGCAAGCAATATTATCAACTCACTAACTCTTTCGTGCGGAGGTTTGAATTTTCATCTAAGCGTAATTCTCATTCTATTCTATTTGATCTTTATGATAAGACCTATACCATGGACCTAGAAGATTTTAATGATGCATCCAAAATTCCACAGTGGTGTAGTTATAGCGATCCTCATAAAAATGAATATAATGATTTCCTTGCTAGCATCATAGTGGGAGAAACTAGAATCATTACACAAGCTACTTTGGGGAGCATTCACTTTCTGGCTATACATTATTTTGCTCTCTTCATAGGTAGATGTATTAATGGTAAACTTGAGCATAGACACCTTTGCACGCCTGATCTGACCATCCTCAAGAGTGCGATAATGGCAGATAGACGATATAACTTGGGGGCTATTATTGCCAGGAGGTTACATCATAATGCTAATGATGGAGATTTCTTTGGTGGAATTTATGCCACCCGTGTAGCTAAGTATCTTGGGTTGCCCATAAGAGGGAATGACGTTGAATTACCCCCTTCTTTCCTTGATTATGAGGCTTTGGTGCGCTATAAGTTTCTTGAAAGAAACGAACAATCCCTTCAGTACCGACTAATTTTTGACAGGCAACGTGTTGTCCATGTTAGCCTTCCTACTCCTGCCTTCTATAATTTCTAGGAAAAACAAAGATATTTTATAACCAGGGAGGAGGCAAATGAGTACGAGCGAGATGCAGAAACCGCTCGCCTTCACGCTGCAGTGCTACAAGCGGTAGCCGCCGTAGCCCAGCACAACCCCAACTTTGAGTTCGGATATTATCCAGGCCAGCCATGGCCCTAGACCAACTTATGCCAAAAGCCTAAGCTTGGGGAGTACGTATTTCTCACCGACATTACATTCATGTTGACACACTTATTTCAGTTGTCGGTGTTCATACTTTTTCATCGTAGTATCCATGGTAGTTTTATTTTGTTCTTTATGCTTTGTCCTCGTGTGTTTAATTAAATTTGAGAAAAATACAAAAAATTAGTTCTAGCTTTATTTCCTAGTTGCTTAGTTGTAGCATTAAAGAGAAAACCCAAAAAGATTTCTCGTTCTTCTTTTTGCTTGTTGGGAGCTTTCCCATGTAAATAATTTCCCTTTCTTTTCTTTGGGTCGTAAGGAGAAGACCATGATGACGTGTTGAGTGGCTCTCATATGCATTATTGTTTATCTTAAAAAGTGCCCATATTGCCTTGTCTTCTCCTTTGCTTTATTGTTTGCAGATTCCAGCTTAGTCCAATGCACGTGCATTCTTATTATTATCCACATCGTTTGGTCGTGCAAGTGAAAGGCAATAATGACGATATTTGATGAAAAGATTGAGATGGAGAAAAGCTGGTATGAACTCGACCTATATTGCTTTTGTAAATATGATTAGTGCATCGTTCCGAATTCAGTACATTATGGGTTGACCATGTTTGCAATGACAATTAGAGATTATAGTTATTCATGCCATGCTTAATTAGCTAAGAGTGGATAATGGTTCGTCTTGAGTGCCAACATGCGCATTAAAATGGTTGTGATGTAGTATGATAGAATGGTATCCTCCTCTGGATGATTCAAGTGGCTTGACTTGGCACATGTTCACGCATGTAGTTGAAACAAATCAACATAGCCTCCACAATATTTATGTTCATAGTGAATTATATCCTACTCATGCTTGCATTCAATGTTGGTTAATCTCAAGGCATGTTGATGATTGTGTCGCTCTGTAGTTGGTCGCTCCCCAGTCTTTTGCTAGCCTTTACTTGTACTAAGCGGGAATACTTCTTGTGCATCCATCTCAATAAACCTAAAGTTGCTCCATATGAGTCCACCATATATACCTATATGCGGTATTTACCTGCCGTTCCAAGTAAATTTGCATGTGCTAAACTTTAAACCTTCAAATAAACCTTCTGTTTTGTATGCCCAAATCACTCATGTGGTGACTGGGGCTGTCAGTATCTTCCATGCTAGGTGGGTTATTCTCACGATATGTGTTGATTCACTATCATTCACGAGAAAGTGGCTGGTAATCGGGGTGCCCAGTTCCATGCTCGAAATAAAAAGCGGAATATAATCAAACAAAACTCCCTCAGGAATGTGTTCGTATGGACGGTACCCATGAATTCGGCCTGCCGTGGAATTGATTGGTGGAGGGGGAGTAAAAACTTTACCATTCTGTTTGGGAACCACCTATAATGTATCTAGCATGGAAGCTATTGGAAACCTCTTGGTCGTTATGTGAGCAACGAAAGCATACCGCTCCAAAATCATTACCTATCTCTGTTTTAAAAGCTTGAGCTCTGGCACCTCTACAAATCAATGCTTCCCTCTGCGAAGGGCTTATCTATTTACTTTATTGTTGAGTCATCATCCTCTTATAAAAGGCACCAGTTAGAGAGCACCATTGTCATTTGTATGCCTTGCTATTAATTGATGTTGAGTGTGAGCATGACTGGATCTCTCTCACCATGAATTACAATGTTTAGTCAGTCCTTGTTCTCCAGAGGTTCTCTGCATTTATGTTTTGCGGTCTCAGAAAGGGCTAGCGAGATACCATTATGTCATATTGTATCATGATTGTTTTGATAAATTGTTGTCATCCGAGACTTGTTATTATTGCTCGCTAGTTGGTTATGCCATTGACATGAGTAAATGTGAGACCTAAATATTATTGTGAATGTGCTTAGTTTATAATCTTTGCTGAAAATCTGAACATAAGTTAGACATATTTACAACAGCAAGATCAAACAGAGTTTGTAAAAGTTTTTCTTTATCACTTTCAGTTTATCAACTGAATTGCTTGAGGAAAAGCAAAGGTTTAAGATTGGGGGAGTTGATACGTCTCCAACGTATCTACTTTCCCAAACTCTTTTTTCCTTGTTTTAGACTCTAATTTGCATGATTTGAATGGAACTAACCCAGACTGATGATGTTTTCAGCAGGATTGCCTTGGTGTTGTTTTTGTGCATAAATAAAAGTTCTCGGATCGTCCTGAAAATTTACGGAGAATATTTTTGGAATTAATAAAAAATACTGGTGCAAGAATTAACCAGAGGGGGTCCACCAGCACGCCACAAGCCTGCTAGCCGCGGCCACCCCCTGGTCGTGTGGGGCAAGCTTGTGGGCCCCTTGTGGCTCCTACGACCTCCTCTCCAGCTCCATATAACCCTATTTGTCGAGGAAAAAATAAGAGAGAAGATTTCATCGCATTTCATGATACAGAGCCGCCGCCATCGCCAGTTCTTCCTCCGGAGACCAGATTTGGAGTCCGTTTTGGGCTCCGAAGAGGGGAAATCGATGCCTTCGTCATCACCAACCATCCTTCATCACCAATTCCATGATGCTCCCCACCGTTCATGAGTAACCTCATTGTAGGCTTGCTGGACGGTGATGGGTTGGATGAGATTTATAATGTAATCGAGTTAGTTTGCTTAGGGTTTGTTACCTAGTATCCACTATGTTCTGAGATTGATGTTGCTATGACTTTGCTATGCTTAATGCTTGTCACTAGGGCCCGAGTGCCATGATTTCAGATCTGAACCTATTATGTTTTTATGAATATATGTGTGTTCTTGATCCTATCTTGCAAGTTGTATACACCTATTATGAGTTATGATCCGCATCCCCCAGGGTGACAATAACTGGGATTCTTTCCGGTGATTACCGTAGTTTGAGGAGTTCATGTATTCACTAAGTGCTAATGCTTTGGTCCGATTGTCTATTAAAAGGAGGCCTTAATATCCCTTAGTTTCCAATAGGACGCTGCTGCCACGGGAGGGTAGGACAAAAGATGTCATGCAAGTTCTTTTCCATAAGCACATATGACTATATATGGAATACATGCCTACATTACATTGATGAATTGAAGCTAATTCTGTGTCACCCTATGTGATAACTATTGCATGATGAATGACATCCGACATAATTATCCATCACTGATCCATTGCCTACGAGCTTTTCATATATTGATCTTCGCTCAGTTACTTTTCCGTTGCTACTATTACAAACACTACAAACTGCTACTATCACTTTGCCACCGTTACCGTTACCACCATATTACTTTGCTATTGAATACTTTGCTACTGATATTAAGTCTTTCAGGTGTGTTTGAATTGACAACTCATCTGCTAATACTCGAGAATATTCTTTGGCTCCCCTTGTGTCGAATCAATAAATTTGGGTTGGATACTCTACCCTCGAAAATTGTTGCGATCCCCTATACTTGTGGGTTATCAGGGTTCCCCTCACTTAGAGGAAGGTGATTGGTGGAAATGTGGATCTAGATCTCCTCTCTCTTTTTCCTCAAGAACTAGCAAGAATCATTGGAGGGATTGAGAGTTAGCAAGCTCGAATAAGGTCAACAATGGGGGAAGAACACGAGCTCAAGAGATTAGGTTCAATGGGGAAGAAGACCCCCTTTTATAGGTGGGGAAAAATCCAACCGTTATGCTCACAGCCCGCAAGAGAGGTACTACTGATCATGCGAGTGGTACTACCGCTGGAGCGGTGGAAGCCCTTTGAAAAACAACACCGAGGAGGCAAAAGGCCAGTAGAACTGTCAGAGCAGTACTACAGCTCGTCCTCACGGTACTACCGCTATGGATAGCGGTACTACCGATAAGGGTAGCGGTACTACTGCTTGCGAGCGGTACTAAAAAAGTAGATCCATCCCTACCATGAATGGACTTAACACAAGAGTTTGGTCCGGAGCGGTAGTACTGCTCTGGAGCTGCGGTAGTAAAAAATTACATCCGCTCTAGCCGCGGTAGTACCGCTGCAGCCTTTTAAGAATACCAAAACTGCCACAACTTCTGCAAACGGACTCCGAATTCAATGAAACAAAGTTTGTTCGAAAGCTAATGACATGGGATAACACAATCTTGGTAGAAATATCATAAGAAGCAAATGAGAAAAGTCCCATAAGAAAATGGTGAGAACCCTTCCTCGGATAAGACCGGTAAAACCTCCAACACCAAAAATGCAATAGAAGAAGCATATGAAATCCGTTTTCGATGTACTAGAGCTTGTAACAAATATAACTACAAGCTCTAAAACCTCAAAAGGATAAAATACAAATAATAATCAAGAAATATGATGCAAGGATGCAATGGTTTGAGCTCTTGATGAACGATACGGTCAAGCTACTCACTTGAGAGCCCCCCTTGATAGTACGGCTATCAATCCTATAACCTGGTCTCCAAACTATCACCATGAGACTAGTAAAATAGAAAACCTATCAAGGGCAAACCTTTGCCTTGCACGAAGTCCACTTGAGCTAGATGATGATGATCTTGACTCCCTCAAGTTGGACCACCTTTCGTGATTGCGTTGGCTCGATGAAGGCTAGTTGATTGCTCCCCCATACTCCACTATGGGTGAGTCACTCTTCAGCACACCTTCACAAGTCCATTGTCACCACAATGGATGGCAAGCTACAAGCATGATTTCTTCGTGATGCTGCACTTGAACTTGCACATCGCAACCTTGATGACAATCACCACTTGATGTCATCTTCCATGGGTTGTATGGGATCTTCCTCTCGATGCAACCCCATGGAAAAATACCTAACCGTACAAAGAACACTCACGTAGACCATGGGTTAGTACGCAAAGCAGAATGGACAATGCTTACCATACCATAGGATCACTTGATCCTTCTCGGTACATCTTGTACGCTTTGTGTGTTGATCAACTTGGTTCACTCTTCGACTTAGTCTTGATCAACCTTGTATCTTATCTTCTCTCTTCATAAAGATGATGTCTTGAAGGTAAACATGAATGCTCACACAGTCTTCTTCAAGACATGCTTATAGTAAGCTCAACTCTTACATGACCAATCTTTGGATAACACCTTGAATACCACCTTGGTCACCATATAAACTCCTTGAAAACAACAGATGGACTTCAAGAAGTACCTACGGACAAATCCTTAGAATATAACTCAAGGCAACCATTAGTCCATAGGGATTGTCATCAATTACCCAAAACCACACATGGAGAAATGTGCTCTTACAGCTTCTTTGTTGTGAAGTCGAAACTACGATGACGGGCTGGCGGGCAACAGATGGTCGTTTGATGATCTTTCACTGCGTGAGCGATGCCAAGTTCTCCTTCATAGTTCTCCGTCAGAGGTCGGAGTTGCGCTGTCTAGTGTAGGTGAGTGAGTTCTCGCATAGATCTTCATATAGACCCATACGACCTCTACACTATGTGTTGAGTCGACGATCGCCTATGTGAAGCAAAGACATTTATTTAGGGTTTAGGGATGTCGATGACGCCTGCTAGGGCAGGAGTAATGACAGGTGGCGCCTGCATGATGTGTTTGACATATTTTTTTGAGGGAAACAGCAGGACTCTGCTGCGTATTTTTATTGATTTTTGATAAAATAATACAGGAGTGTGAAACGAGGAAAAAAGGAACTATACAATGGGAAAACAACAAAGAGCTGCTAGTCAACATAACAAAACAGAGGATCCAAAGAAATGAAAGAATACAACACACAATACAACAACAGATGCTATACAAAGTTCTTGACCCATTGCTCCAGGCTATGGTACTCCTTTCTTTTGGCCCTGTGAATCAACCATTTGAGCTCCTTCTTGAATTTGCTTCGACTGTGGTGAATGCTTGGCGGAATTCCGTTGAAAATATAATCATTCCGAGTAGTCTAGAACGCCCAGGTGATTAGGATGATGATTTCCATCGCAAACGACAAGCCAATCTTTTGCTTGAGATCTTGAGTGTCTAACTGTAAGCCTTGGTGTAAGGGCACCCAAGATGGGCAAATATGTGACCAGCATAGACGCGCAAAAGGATAATGAAAGAAAAGGTGATATCTTGTCTCAAGCTGATTATTTTCGCACAAAACACAAAAGTAATCGGGTATGAAGAAGTGCTTACACTGTAGCATAGCTCATGTGTTTAATCTGTTGTTAACAAGTAACCAAAAGAAGATTTTGTGCTTTAATTGACAACAGGTTTTTCAAAGCCATTTAATTGCTGGAGGCACTATGTGTTAACCAGGGAGGAGCTTGTATGTATTGGAAACCTTATAGTGAGCAGCACCAGCAGGGAATTGTCAGCAATCATTTTCATTCTGCATAGTCAGTTCCTTCTTGAGAATAAGGAGTTCATTAAATTGAGCAAAAGCCTCTTCAGATAAAGGGAGGTGGAAATGATCAGAGACATCCTCCAAACTTCAAAGCTGAGCCAGTGAAATATGTTCTGATTTGGCAAATGAATGCAAGTGTTTGACATATGATTTGTTGTGTTTGATTGTTGTATAACTATATCTTTTTATTAAATAAATACATTATAATAAATGAAAATTCTCATACATGTTTACATGTTGAGATGAACCATTTTCGGATCAGACTCACATGCAGAGCTCCCATCAGGAATTACTATGCAGGGCCAAATAAATGGGTGACACATGTCCTTGTGGGTCAACAACTCACCATTAAGTTAGATATTTGTCATGGCGAGAGGAGAAGATGCACGGTCGATTGTCTTTTGTTTGCTTAGGAGTTGACTCGCACAAAAATGCCAGACCCAAAAATGTGGCGGCAGCTAATGGATGTCCCACAATCAGAAAGCGAGGCTACATTATTGTACCAACCACAAATTCTTTCCTCGCCACTTTTGCGAGTGCAGGCACAGTTTATCTGCATTCCACGGCCCGTTCGTTCGTCTGCAGGGTCCAATCGGATGACATGAGCGTTTATCCATCCACCCCCGGACACGGCACGGCATCCGGTTCTCGGGCTACTCGATTGGAATCCCGTTTCTTCGGGGCTTCCCAGATATGCTAGGCCCGACGGGACCTATATCCGGCAAACAAGACAACATTACGATCCAGGCGATCGGGTGCTCCTGCCTCCACACTCACACCCCGGCATGCATATATTCTCTCACCGCCTCGTTGAGTCAAGACTTGACGTTGCTGCATGGAAGCCCTGAGAATTAGCATACGTGTTTACGGGTGATTGAGGAGAAGAAGCGGACGACAAACCAGAAAAGACAAAAGGCTGCGAGCAGGTGAAAAGCAAAAAAAATCCAGAAGCACGCACATAGGCAGTTTAACAACTGACAAAGTGACCCCTCTATATTACTTTGATTTCCGAATAGGCAACTAGAGCCAAAATGCTTGGAATCCTCTCTGTTCTTTTACCAGCTAGAGCATGTACAACCGATCCCTCACATCCGTGTCAAACGTTCGGGCAAGCCGTCCGATCATTGACCGGTCTCAAAAATGCGACCCAGTCGAACGTCTCAAAACGTCCGGATTGACCGGCATTCCTCGTATCCAACCTAAATATGGGATGGATATGAGACGCTCGGACACACCCGTCACGTCCGTCTGCCGATGGGGCCCCATGCAAACTCGTCCTAAAACCCGACTGGCCGACGGGCGCATCAACTGTGAATGTCGTGTGGCGCCGCTCTAGCTTGCCGCCCGAGGCCATAGCCGGCTATTTAAGTCGGCCAGCGTCCCCCAGCCCTAGCACATCCACCTCCTCCCTCCCTTCGCCATCACCCGAGCCCCTCAGCTTTCTCTCCCCTGCTCTCCCACGCTCTCCGACGTCAGCATGGTCCGTCGTAGGATCACCACCTACACTATGCTCACGCCGGAGCAATGGATGCAGATCGAAATGGAGATCTAGGCTCGACCCGTCGCTCGCATCGCTGCGGGTCTGCCTCCGGACTTATCGAAGCTAGAGGAGGAGGTGCCGAAGGTGATGGAGGAGGACGAGGCGGACCAGCCTGCGCCAGGCTTGAACATGGCGGAGACGGAAGCGGAGTTCGTCGTCGCCCAAGCCGAAAAGATGGCGGAGCAACAGGTCATCCTTGATTCCATCCGTGATGAGGCCGAGGTTTAGGCCAACCACCGGCTCATCCGGCAGAGACAGGGGGGACCGACGCCCTCTTTGACGAGCTCGACGCGAAGATGGCGACGAAGGAAGCTGCGGCGGAGCAGCCGGAGGGGGCCGCGGCAGAGGCGCCGGAGGGAGCGGAGCTGCAGCTGCCGTCAATTTATCCGTAGAAGGGCACGAAGATCATCGAAATCTCCGACGAAGAGTGGTTAGGTTTTTACGTAGTACGTAGGTTTTTAAGTTTGCACTCTTTTTATAGATTTAAGAATCTACTATGAGATGTCATCCGAAAGTTTTTAAGTTTGCATTTTTTTTATAGATTTAAGAATCTACTATGAGATGTCATCCGAAAGTTTTTAAGTTTGCATTTTTTTTTATAGATTTAAGAATCTACTATGAGATGTCATCCGAGTTTATTTGAGGTGTGCCGGGTCACTTTCCGTTAACGCGTCCAGGTGTGTCCCTAAACGTTTTAGGGGATCATTTTTGCTATTCTTGGTTATAATAATCTTACGCCCGAAATCACGGCCTAGTACGTGTCGTTGCATCGCATATGTGTCGTGCTGGTGCAGAAACGGTCCCTGCTTTCCCATTCTAGACATGCTCATATTTAACCACACCATGATCCACCTTTCGAAATTCGAACCATACGATGGCTCCTGGCTCCAAATCCAATCCTATTTTGAGGCTCCGATGCTCTGCCTCTCCTTTATCTACACAAACTAGCACCACGAAACAAACCCGGCCACTGTTGGGGCTCACAAAAGCCAGATCATTATTATTTTACTGAAGAAAAAAAATCTTTTCAAAAAGCCAGATCTTTGAGCCACATAACCAAAACGTACGCGCGCACGCAGGCGAAGATACACGGAAATCATAAAAGAAAAGAAAGAAAGGAGCGCGAAAACGACGCATTCGGCAAGCACGTCCCGAGATGCAAGTGCATAGATCGCTTTACGTATTATTCGTGGCGATCGATCGATCGTGCGCGGTTAAGTGTCGTACCGCCAGCACTAGTGGCCCTCCCTCCCTCCCTCCCTCTCCATCCATGAACGAAGTGCTGCGGCCAGGGCCAAGCCCGCCCAACGACTGTCCGCCTCCTCCATGGGCGTCGCCTCAAACATCCAAACTCCTCTGCTTTCCACAAAGCGATCAGCGGGGTTTCGCTCGTTCGTCGTGGCGTCACCTTTCCGACCACCCAAACCCAAAGCCGGTCGATGAGATGCTGCTGCCACAAATCTAGAGCAACAGTGTTCCGGGTCTGTGGACAACGCACGCACACAAAAGATGCGTGCCATTTGCTTTGGGTACATGCCTAGCTGCATGGCATGGATGTCTGAAACCTGGGTTTAACTGTGCCAACGAATATATATGACATGCTGCTTATATACATGTGTGAGATGTGCGTAAACTTGTTAGGTTCATGATCTTTCATATTTGAAAGTTGAAACAAACTTTGGTTGTACCAGCAAATATAGTACAGTAATATACAGGTCGTTTTGAGTTTTTGACAACAATTTTGCTGTTTTTCCATGGCGACCGAGAAATAACTATTTTCAACCTACCCCGAGTACCATTTGATCTGGACGTTAGGGCCCGCGGAAGTGCAAAAGTATGATGAGATATTGATGAGACTGCTACGCAGAAATAACCATTTCTAAGTCGACTGAAGAGCTATAATAATTCTCTTTTGAAAAATCCCATGAGTCTATTTTCTTGATTTGGTTGCCATGTCGTTATTATTTTTCATTTTATTTCGTTCCTTTTCTTGCAGAATTGCTGTTAGTTGTCAAATAAAGGTGTGATGGAGGCACTTCTCCTGTTTAACTTGATTTTCTATGTGTTTTAGTTGTCAACTAAAGGTTTGTGGGGCCACATTCCCTGTATCAATCTTTTATTCCCAAAATATTAAAGACAAGCAGTGCTGAAAGGCGTGTATGATATGCAGCTCATCCACCATGTTGCTAGTATTTGTTAATGGATTTGGAAAATCCCTTTAAATAATTGATTTGCTATGAATTTGCTACCCCTCAAGAGTTACTGGAATAAAGTGTGTGTACTCCCTTCGTTCACAAATATATATATAAGACACGTATATATATGAGTGTGTTTGTGCACTCATTTCAGCCCGTATGTAGCCCATATTAAAACATCCTAAATATCTTGTACTTGTGGACGGAGGGAGCAGATACTAATAAGACCATGATACAAGTAAATTGTGTTAGTATTCAGTACTACCTAACTCAATCCCTTCAGACAAAGACATGGAATTTCAGCTAACGTCATGCCTTATGGTCCACAGGGAGAGGGATTGTACCTGACCCTTCCCTGTCGAAAGAAGCCCTAAAATGCTGTCGCGCCCCTCCTGAATATACGTAAGGTATATGGCACATCCGATCAAGATCTAGCTTTGCTTTTACTTTGGGAAATCAGATGCATGAGATAATATACCAAACCACCATGCGTGCACCCCTTCCGTCGTAGGTGCGACACCATGCATGCAGGTGATCCAAAGTCGGGTTTACTAATCAAAGGACTTGGGATTCCCGAACAAACTCATACTCATAGGTGTCGAACTTGCAAGGCCCGGAACATTGTATAACTAACACTAACCTAATGGCCGAGCTGATCTACTTCACTGGCTCTCTAGTGGCCTAACTATTTCCGTTGGTTTATTCCCACAGTGGCTACACGTCCTGGCGTGTCCATCATCACCCATCGAGCAGCTGTCCTGTCCCTGTGGTGGATCTCATGCCACTCTAACCGGGCACAAGAGTTTAATTCTGCCCCTAGGCTAAACTAATGCGGTGACGGGAAAAGCTAGAGGCCGACCGAGCATCTAGTTGGGCCACTGATTGATGGGGAAAAAAAACTAAAGCAAGGTTTGGCATGGATTAACTGGAATAATAATCGAGAAAACAATTACCGTAGACAAGACTACTCGGGCAAGTCAAGTCGTGGAATGTGCAAGCAAGCAAGCAAAGAGGAAGGAGAATAAAATGAAATAAAATAAGGCTACCCTAATGTTCTCTTGGGGAAGCAAAGGTTAACACTGATGGAGGATTAGTTTATGGCGGGCGTCGCATTGTTTCGGATATAGTTGGCCCCGAAAGGAGAAAGGTGTGCGCCTGATGGCCATGTACCAAATCGACAAGGCGAAAGCTACGAAACTCTGGAGAAAACAAATGCGATGGACAGAGAGAGAAGATGGCAGATGGCTTCTCCCTCTGGACTGAGGCAAGGCAGGCGGGCGGAGCCGCCTTGGCTATAAAAGGAAGGCCCTCGCACCAACCCGGCCATTGCCTCCTCCGCTCACCCAGAGCTAGTTACGCTGAGCAGCACACCCAACCGAACCACGATCGTCTAATCTACTCCGGGCGCCTAGGCCCGGCTCTCTCCACCCTCCATCGATCGCCGCCGGTCAAGCAGCCATGCTGCACCATTACCACCATGGCGAGGTGGCCAGCCTGCACTGCCTCTCGCCTCCGAACCCGCCGTTCCACACCCACTATCACCACCCCGGCATGACGCCCCCTCCCCCCTTCCACTTCTCACCGGCTGCGTACGAGTATGAGGACGAGCCCATCCTGCAGGAAGCGCTGGCTGCCATCGGCAGTAATAACAGCCCGCCCGGCTCTGGCTCCGGCGGGGCTGATGACGTCCATGGCCAGGCACTGGCTTCGGCGGCGGAGGAGGAGCGGAGGCGGCGGAGGATGGTGTCCAACCGGGAGTCGGCGAGGCGGTCGCGCATGCGCAAGCAGCGGCAGCTCAGCGAGCTGTGGGCGCGGGTCGCGCACCTCCGCGGCGCCAACCGCCGCCTCCTCGACGAGCTCAACCGCGCAATGAGGAGCTGCGGCGACGTCCGCCGCGACAACGACCGGCTCAGCGCCGAGAAGGCCGAGCTGGAGGCCAGGCTGGAGCAGCTCATGCAGCAAGCACAACAGAGCAGCAACGCCTCCTCAGAGCCATGCGAGGAAAACACTACTGCTGCTGCTGCTGCTGAATAAACCATTCTTATCTTCTCATTTCAACTAGTACTTACGAGGATCGTTAATTATTATTATTATTAGTATACTCAAATAAGGCGTGCGTTGAGGGGGTCTGATCGGCTTAATCGTTTCTTAATTTTATTAAGGCTAAGGGTAATAATACATACCCTTAATTAGCTACGTACTACTACTGCACATTACTGTCATCTTTTTTGGCAAGGTGCCCAGTGGCTAGATGAACATGGATTGGGTGTTACTGACGAGTTGCCATCAGTGGACAATCTATAGTGCGACATGATCGATCATACGTATGATGAAACAAGAAACCGCTGCAAACCAATGTGGAATGAGAAACCATACAATACCATTGGTTTCTTCCGAAGAAAAAAAAGGCGCTTTCCACTGATAATGATGTGGTGACCGGCGAGTGGACTACTGGCCTGTACTTGCAGCGAAGCTGTATTCCCATGAAAAACAGATTGTTTGGAGTAATTCATGTTATCATCTTGAATTTGACCCCAAAGAATTCAGTGACTGTGTGTCTGAGAGTTGAGACAAACCAGACCCTTGTTTTAACTTCAGCGGAAGAATCTATAAGCTAAATTATGAAATTGCTGATATCTGAAACAACGCTAAATTCCCCTAGAAAACCAAAACAACGCTGAATGATCTCACGCGCAAGTAAAGAACTGATAAGGCTTACGTACCAAATCCAGTGAGCTCGTGGAAGATTCAGATATCCCAAATCAGGGTATAAAACAGCTCTGAATCACTACGCGCCCTTTCAGCAGCAAGGCTCGAAGATACACAATCCTAAACAAAAATTTGCAGAGTCCTGAATCAAAAAGGAAAAGTCATATTTGTACACAGTTGACAAGATTTAATATGAAAACTACGCAGTAGCATGGGGTGAATATAGAACCCCCAAAAAAGAAAAACATATCAAAATTAACAGGCTTCAGGTGCATTGCAAATCTGCAGTTGGCGAGCTGTCCTCAAATCAACTGGCCAAGCCTGCGTGAGCATGTGAATACAAAACGGAAAGGCATGGACCAGTGCGAGGCGCTCACGTCACAGGGACCGTGCAAAAGTGACATGAATTGCTTCAAAAAGCAGGAGCTTTGATACATAATATACTTACATGGGTTGGGTGGGCAGCCGGGGACAACCACAATATACTGTCTTTGCAGTGGTGATGATGGAGCCATCATCTAACAGGACAAGAACAGGGAGGAACTGCATTACTTCAAAAAGCTGTTTAAACAGAACCAGCTTTCAGATGTTGCCTATGCATATCCAGTTACATGTAAGCAAGACTAACTACGGTTCTGTCTATGGTTATGTGGATAAGAACAATTTATATGCTCCCACAACTGATTGCAGAAACGATAGAAGGGATAGCCATACAAATAATGACTTCAAAAGGAAATAATTTTAGAAATCGATAGCAAGTGAAGGGACCAACATGACTACAATTGCTAGCACGGTACACATGGAAACCAAGGAAAGGAAAAGGCAAGTGTTGAAATTTAGGCATAAACAAGAGATGAGGAGTGTTCGGCGAAAAACCGAGATGACAAATAGAAAACATTACAGTGAAGTGTGAATATCACCACCATCAGCATGCTTCCCAGTTGGATATCACAAAACTAAACTCAAAGTGCATAGTGATACTCAGAGTAAAATATAATTGTTCGCAAAAAATGCTGCTGAAACAGATTCGATGAGATGAATCTACCATTGCATAACATGCGTGGCAGATTATTTTTAGAAGATAACTGACATGATTCAGGTAGCATATACCTTGAGACTTAAGACAACATATTGTTCCCAATGGATGCTGATGAGACTGGTTCAATGAAATGAATCAAGCATCGACCACATACATCTGCTGGACGGATTTTTATTTCATGATAACTTGCATCCTTCGGGTTGTTGCATGTCTTCAGCCTTACGAAGAACATATAACGACCCACTAGCCTACTGTTATCCCATCATGTCTCCTTGGATGCCTGTCTATTGCCAGGTGTTAAATTTTTTCAGTTGCCAAAACACTTGAATTATTCTTTGGTGAAGCTTCAGCTACTACAGTGGAGAATCGTTCTTGGCAGAGGAATCTGCTGCTGATGATGGAGAATCCCTCCTCTCATGGCTGTTCTTGTCCCGGAGAAAATTAACCGGGTTCGCATAAGAACTTGTACATGGCCACCTAAGAACCAACAATGGAGGTGATTGCTATATTCAAATTTGAGATATTTACACAAAAGCACACGGGAAAAGCACCTGCTTGAACGGATGGTTTCGCCTTCAACAATAGTTTCTTCTTCAAATATTTCTCCTATAAACAGAACAAAGATGAGGAACTGAACATTTACATGGTCTAATAGCAAAAATAAGGGCCAGCTTATAATTAACAATAGTCAGGAAATGTCAAACGTACTTATCAGTCATTTACATAAGTTTGCAGACTAGCTGCTGTACTAGTGTTCACTACTGAGTTCTGAAAAAGGCAAATATGCAAATTGACCTAAAAGACCACCTCAGAAATGAGATGTCCCACTGCATAAAGTCACTTTTTAATCCTCTTCTCCCCGGAGAATCCATTTAAGTAGGGAGTTTGCTAGTGGGCACTAGTAAAGTATATGGAAATTCAAAAAGGAAATGGCAGCTTATCATAAAATGTGAACATAAAGTACATAGTTCTTGTTAATAATTTTCAGTAGTATGTTCTCATAATCATAGATTTGTAGTGCTTCAACATGTTGATCAAATGACTAGTTAAATGGAAGGGCCAATTCATAAAGCATAACCAATAACCAATTAACCATATACCATGACTACTAAATGCTGACTAGCACGTCACATGGCCCCATATGAAGAAACAAATGGATCATTCTAATATGGAGTGACACATTAGGCATGGAGATCAATTATAGCATGTACTTCTGCATAAATAATTACAATCAAAAGTTCATACCATATATGCAAAAAATCATGTGAAGATGTCATTCATTGGCAAAATACATAACCACAGTTTCTTGTTGAAATTTAGGGTTACTGGTAGTAAGTTACCAATTTAACAATTCAAGATGTGACCTTTGGTGGAGATATTTCAAAACCATGTACTCCCTCCGATCCAAATTAATTGACGCTCCTCTAGTACAGTTTCAGTACAAAGTTGTACTAGAGAAGCGTCAATTAATTTGGATTGGAGGGAGTATCAGATTTTCAGTTATTGATATCTGGCTGACTTGTGAATGAAAATGTGCCAGTTATTTCCTTATTACCACGCGGCTAAACACCAAGACAGGCTGTGTTTTTTACATTTACAGTATGAACGAAGTAACTCACTCGACATCAGATCAGCTCCAATCAACCCTACCTCTACATAGTACATTAGAAAAAGAAACATCATTATATTTCGAGATCAACTACCAAGATACGATGCGTAACGCAGAGGTTGTGCTTGCTGGTATGGAGCTCTGGTCCCACAAGGCTTTCGGTATTCAAAATTTTGGTAGAGGTTGATTAGAGACCATGTTTCTATTGAACTATGAATCCTGAATGTTTGTCAATTCAACATGTACTTTGCAATGTCCCATTGTTATCTTTATATAACGATATAACTGGATTAGAAGGCATAAAATTTACAACTAACATGAAGGATGCTTTTTATCCTGACTTATGTGGAGCAGATACCAACTAACATGAAGGATGCTTTTTATCCTGACCCGCACAGAAGAAAAACTTAAACAATACAACTACACGGTTAAATTCATTTTGCTTAATTCATCCATTTTTTTAAAGTAACTTAATGCATTGTGAACAAATGGCAAGCTACAATAGCAGACGAAAAGAACAGATATTTGACATCAAAACACGTTTTTAAAAGTACAAAATACTAGGTGATTACATCTAAAAAGGTGAATCTATTTAATGCATGAAGCTGAAGACTTCAGGAGTACCTCCATCAAAAGCCTTATTAGATAAGTATTTGGCCTTGATGCGGGCTGCAAGTTCAGCCTGGTATCTGTTTACCTTCTGTTCATGCTCCTCAATTTCTGATTCACTGCACATGAGAATGCAAAGAACTTACTATGATGTTTCATGATTTCTTACAGCAACAACAAGCAGAAGATAAAGTTTGTAACAAACGAGTAACTGTGCTCTGTCAAGGATGGGCTAAGATGTAGATGTTCAAAATTAAGATCGATTTGGCCCTGAGGTGATGTGGAAGTGTCAATTTGCCTTTTTTTTAAACCCATGTGTAAATGGTCCGAGATTCCCGATATAAAAAGTTCAAATACTTATGGCAAAGAAAATAGTAGATGGAATAGTGGTGGCATGGCATGTTCAGGTTAATTAGGATATAAAGAAAGTACATGACTGTCGGAACATAAGGACCAAAGCCTCCTTCAGTCTATCATTGTTTTGCCTTATTATTCTAGCCCTAGGTCTAGTAAAGTTATATGACACTTCTTCTCGCAAAAAGAAGTAGTATGACACTTCCACTTGCAAAGAGGAAGCGATATGCCATTTCAAAAGATCGTAAAGTGTAACATCCTAAGTGACTCGAATAAGTCCAGCACAGACCTACGGAATGATATCTGCGAGCAAAATGCAGGTTATCATTTTTCAGATCCCAAGTGACTCGAAACTAAGTTGACTACAGAATGATATCTGCATGCACAAGTGCAGGTTATCATTTTTCAAAAGTTAGATTCAACTTCGCAACTACATTGCTAACTTGGTTCTGAAGTGCTGGATTTATGGAAATGCAGCCTTTGGTCTTGTGTTCGAAGTAATCAGCAGTAACAATTTATTGTGAGGCACACAATTCACATTGTTACTCTTTTATTTATTTTTTCGAGAAAAAGCAAAGCTTGCGTCTAGATGACTAGATGCATTGACAGAATGAATAATAATTACAAGAGTAGGAGTAGGCCGAAACAACTGGCCACTCAAGACGAACACGGGACCAATGCCTGACAGACAATGGTTACACTTACAACCAACACCAATGTATTCTGTCCTTGTTCGCCATGTTACTCTTACCGAGTCAAAATTGTAAAAATTAACTTCTCCAATACGGGTTTATGTACAGTTGTTAATGGTGGCACCTAACCTCCACGAGATAGAAAAAGATGACAACATGACATAGGCATGAAGTCAAAAATGGTATCCTTGTTCTTTAGAGAACTCCCGAGTCCCGAATGCGTGTGTGGAAGTGGAATAGAAAGTTTGGAGGAAAACCATAAAACTGGTGGTGTGCTCCTTCCGTTGTGGACAAATAACATTGCAGCTTTCAGACACTAAAAGGCAAAATCGACTCACCCCATTGCATCCATTGCAGTTGCAGGCTCGGACTTGACGTTGAGCGTGGCTCCTGAATGCCCAGCCGAACCCCGCCGACCCTCTTAGAAGATTAGCTGCAACGCAAGCCCGCAAGAAACCGAACGCGTTGGATTACCGCGAACAGAACGCGAGCCAGTTAGGGTTCGTCGCCAGCAAACCTACCGAATCGAGTCCGGATTGGTTCAAATCCACGCCAGTGCAGTGCAGCGGGGTAGAAGAAGACGACGATGGAGCTGATGCCGAGAAATTACTTCGGGGTGGCGAGCTTCGGCGGAGGGGAGGGGAGAGGAGGCCAAGTGGGCGGTGGAGAAGGCCACGAGGAGTGATGAAAACTCGGGGAGTCGGGCGTCAACCGTGTTTGGTTGCATTCTCGTCACACCCTGGTTGTTCCCAAATCTGACCAAACGGGCCGCCCGACATGTAGACGGGCACGGTACGGTCCGTCCAAACACGTTTAATAAACGGATCGTGTCGTGTTGGCCCGCGTGCTGATCCCTTCGATCAAACACGGCCCGAAAGCTAAACGAATCGGTCCGTCGGCACGTTAGGCCTGCTGGCATACTAGACTATGGGATTTTTATGCTGATTTTAGGCCTGATTTTGGTCTGCTGGGTTATTTTGTTTGTATTAAATGGACTGTGCTGTGTCGGCCCGCGTGTCCAGCCTTCAGACCCACGCACGGCCCGAGGCGGGTCGCGGGCCTGGCACGGCCCGATTTAATCGTGTCGGGCTTAGCCCATAGCGTGCCGGGCCTTCGGGCTTTTGGGCCGGCCCGAAAAGCATGGCCTGTTTGGCCCTTTTCGTGCATACTAAAAGGGTTGGACGTGCTTTGTTGTCGTTGAATTTAGTGGGATTCTCAAATTTCTTTAATCACTCTATTTCAAAATATATGGTGTGTTATTTTTTTGAAAACTCGAACCTCTTTAAATCTGATCAAATTTATAGAGAAATATATCAAAATTCATAATACCAAATCGGTGTTATTAGATTCATCAGGAAATGGATTTTTATATTTGTTGTTTAATATTGTGGAACTCGATATTTTTGGCTCTGAACTTGGTCAAAATTATAGAAATTTGACTTTCCAAAAAACCAATAATCCTTACATTTTTTAAATTGGTGGAGTATTTGGTTGGCCTGTGGGAGAGACAGTCGAATGTGTTTTATGTTCATTTACAATCTGATTATTTGGTGGGTCTTTCACGGTGTGATTCTGTGTTATCTGCTTATCAACCCATATTTATGTGGAAATAATTTTTTTCATGGTTGGTTGCGTGTATTTTATTTGGCTATAATATCACATGCTGGTGCTTTTTTTGGTGACACGAGTCTCTGAAGGGTTAATATATTTTTTTAGGCCGGTTGATGCTGATTGATTTGAAAAATTATCGGACTGATCGAAATTGTAAACCAAATCCACAATTGAATACCTCAATCGAATGAAAGAGCTTCAAAATACAAATTAATAGCAGAGCTCCTTGATAAATTGTTGACTCGATCAAAATCGCGTGATCTAATATACTATAACACTAAACCCCCTAGGATTGGAGGTCTCACAATCAATTGAGCTCTCTAATTGATATTTAGTCACCCGATTTTGACCAGGTAAACAATTTCTTCAAACTATCTTATTCAATTTTTATACTATATCTATAAATGCATGATGCTTCTTAATTTTAAGGTCTCACAATCAATTGAAGTCTTCAATTTATAATTCTTCATCCGAATTTGACCGGGTCAACAGTTTCTCAAAAAACTCTCTTATTTAATTTTTTTTAATTCGTCTCTCTTGATAAATTATTTTAATTCACCTCTGTTATCATATTGTTTTATTTCCTATGCTCTCTAATTTTGAATCTCTCTCATTCGATCGAGGTATTTAATTATAGATTCAGTTCAAGATTTTGACTAGTCCAACGATTTTTCAAATCAATCGGCATCAATCGATCTATGAAAACATATCGATCAAGCACATTTTCTCACCACCTAAAACAAGAAGTGCCAACATCTGATATTGTAGCGCCAATATAAAACATGCAGCCACCGACGAAATTTTCACACAAAAGCATGGATTGATTAGCAAATTACATTGAATCACACCATTGAAGGCTAACCAAACACAATGCATCATAAATAAAAAGGACACGCACTCCATCGTCTCCCCCCTCTCGCCAAACCAAATACTCACTCAATTTCAAGATAGAAGGTTTATTAAATTTTCAAAATATAATATAAATTTAACCAAGTTCAGAGCTGAAAATATTGACATCCACAAACTAAATAAATAAAAATAAAAATTTATTCCATGATGAATATAATGATAACGATGATATATTTCTCTACAAATTTGGTCAAAGTTAAAGATTTGACTTTTTTAAAATTACACCTTATATTTTGAGACAGAGAGAGTATTTTTTATAAAAATCCAGCAACACCGACGGCGCAGCAAAGCGCGTCCAACCCTTCTAGTTCTAAATTAAAGTCTCAACTAATTATGAAGACTTACAAATTAAAAAGCATGGTGTATTGTATAAAAAAATAAAAGAAAGAGATTGTTGACCCGGTCAAAATTGGGTAACCAAATTTCAATTGGAGACCTCAATTGATTGTGAGGACTCCAATTCTAGGAGGTTTAGTAATATAGTATATTTGTCTCAACATCCTTCATGCATTTTTTTCATGCATGTTCCTAATGTATTTGTGATAAGTTAGTATGGACCCATGCATCCTTCATACACTCTACCAAATACCTAAAAATGGATCATTAATGAAACTTTTGGGCTTATGCATCATACCAAACACACCCTAAAATTATATGTGAGATGTGTCCATGCATGTTAGGGTGAGAAAAGGGACAAACTCTATTGGAGATGGAGATTATGGTCCATAGAAGATCACATATACAACTCCCTCCGTCTCGTAATTCTTGACACGGGCCTAGTTCATTTCTAATTTATATTGTCCGAGAAAATTTAGTATATACTTTACAGCACTCCAAAGCCCAGTTCTATGTAGATCTTTTTCTTTGATCTTCTGTTTCGTTGATTCAAATTACTTAAGAATCGTGGGCATTTCGTATCTTTGCTATTTATATTGTTAGTGCCATGTTATCTCTTGATTATCCAGAATAAATTCACCTTTGTAAATTTGAAGCAAGTTTGTTTTGAACCTTATGTAGAAACATATAAATCTACAAACATCTTACAATTTTGTTTTAATTCATATCAACTAGAAGACCTTTTAAATATAAGCACACTCCAACGAATCATGCCTACATTTTGTGAAGATGACTTTGTCAAGTCTTTTATAGTGTCTTTTTAACTTTCCAAGTGTTCATTGAACACGCCTACATGACTTGAGCTGGATTTGGGGCACTGAACCAAGGGCTGGAATAGGAAAACATGCGCCAAGGCATGATTCCTATCTAGTCATGATGATAACTTCATGTAGTTTTTCGGTAATGGAGATACTACAAACACAATCTTTAGCAAAAGAACACATTGGTTAATCCAAGGATGTGACACCCATCCCCCTTAAAGAGAGCTAGTAAATGTTGCATACCCACGTGGGCTAACCCACGGTGTCGTAGCTATCCCCACGTCAGCCTTGGCCATCAGGCACATTGCAAGATAAGTGCTCTCTTTCATGAAATCTTTTTTTTGCGGGTACTCTCTTTCATGAAATCAACCACATAAAGGTTGTCCTCAACATTCCCAACAAAGACCACTTTGATGTTGCTCCTCTTAAACATGGTCACATTAAATTAACCGAAATGAGAATTATAACTGGCATGTGCTAATGGAATAGTTGAAAATAAATTTGAGTGAAGGGATTGGACAAGCATGGCATTCTTAAGTGAAGCATCACTAGAGATTACCACCTTACGCAAACCCAATACACTGCCCTTCATATTGTAACCAAAGGAGATGTTAGAGGAGGTCTCGATTGCATCAAAGAACTCCATGAGCATATCCCTATCTTCAATCGTATGATTTGTGCATCCACTATCGATCACCCATTGAGTCCCATCGGAGGTATAGTGGACATGAATCAAGTTATGATTTTAGATCCACATTTTTAGTGGGTCCTAGAGAGTTACTAGTAACAAGGGTCATAATAGCATCTACAACCGAACTGGACAAATCTGGCCCCTCAAACACCCGCGAACGCGCCCGGGCATGTCCATGGACACTGGTCGGTCACGCCTCAAATAATGCATTCTACAACCGGACACTTTAAATCTCATATCTTAAATCCATACAAACTCATGCAACTACTACGTGGATGCATTACACACACTGTCCGACTAGTCCATCACTACTAATATGCCATTGGACTACAAAAATTTGGCATGCTTGGATATGGTGGACATCATCCACAACTTCCCTTGCCCTTCCTGGAGTCATTGTCATCCTTCTCGCCGAAGTACCGGTCGAAGACGTAGTGCGGATTGAGCTGGATCGGCTCATCGCCCGAGATATCATCGCCGTCACTCACCTCCTTCTCCTTCTTGGGTGACAGTCCGACCATTTCACGAACCGCCCGACTCTGCTCTCGGGCGAGGACGCATGTGTTCCTCCGCTGCCTTTTCTTCAAAATGCAGGCGCGGATGGCTTCCTCCTCTGCAGTTGCCTGCGCTGCCGCATTAGCCGCCGTCACTTCCTCCACGAGACGGGCCTCGGCGGCCCTTATCCTCTCCTTCCCACTGTGGGCAGCCTGTTTCCGGTGGGACTCACATTCTACGGGACTAGTGATAGGGAAGGAGTGATTTCCCGGCCGCCGAGACCACAATGATCCCGTCCTAGAGGACCCGAGCGCCCGTTGAGCAGACGCTATGGAGTCGCGTCGGACAGATCCTGACATCGGTCGAGCGTTGTCCTCGCGGGAGCGTCAGAGTGCAATGTGGACCGCCATTGCCCCTTCCAATCCGCAGGGGACGACCCCCTAGTTGATGGATCCGAACTAGTCGGAGTCAGATCTGCTACCCTCCATGCCAGAGAAGGCCGAAGATCACCGGAGGTGAGCTAGGGTGGCAAATGGGAGTGGAGGGGAGTGGAGTGACGTGGCTAGGGTTTGATCCAGCGAGCGGATGGAGATCAATATATGTAGGGTCGATGCGGGCCAGCGTGGGCCAGGCGGGCGTGCTCGGGCGCGCCTGGGTACTCCCATATCTGCCCATATTTAGGTTGGATATGTGGGGTGTCGGTTAGCCTGGACGTTTGAGGCTAGTTTGAGAGGCCCAGCTGGGTCAAAATTTTGTGACCGGTCAGCGACCGAACGGCCTGCCCGGATGTTTGAGGGGGTATAAAGGGTCCAGTTGTTGAGGCTCTAAGAAGCCAAATAGTCCATACAGGATCATAGAACTTAGTGCCAACAAATTTAGCATATCCCTTTCTAAAACGAGAACATATTGAAAGGACGTGGATGTCGCCTAGATGGGGGTGAATAGGCGCTTTAAAATAATTATAGTTTAGGCTTGAACAAATGCGGAATAGAACTAACGTTTAATATGTCAAGCACAAAACCTAAACCAACTAGGCTCACCTATGTGCACCAACAACTTATGCTAAGCAAGATAAACAACTAAGTGATAGAAAGATATATAACATGAAAAAATATGGCTATCACAAAGTAAAGTGCATAAGTAAAGGGCTCGGGTAAGAGATAACCAAGGCACGTGGAGATGATGATGTATCCCGAAGTTCACACCCTTGCGGGTGCTAATCTCCGTTTGGAGTTCTGTGAAGGCACAATACTCCCCAAGAAACCACTAGGGCCACCGTAATCTCCTCACACCCTCGCACAATGCAAGATGTCGTGATTCCACTAAGGCACCCTTGAGGGCGGTCATTGAACTTGTACAAATGGCAACCCTTGGGGGTAGTCACCGGTACCCGTACAAATTGCTCGGGGCAATCTCCACAACCTAATTGGTGACCCCGACGCTTTCCCGGAGCTTTACACCACAATGATTGAGCTCTGAGACACAACCAACCGTCTAGGGCGCCAAGTGTTGGAAATATGCCCTAGAGGCAATAATAAATTAGTTAATATCATATTTCCTTGTTCATGATAATCCTTTATTATCCATGCTATAATTTTATTGATCGGAGACTTAAATGCATGTGTGGATACATAGACAAAACCATGTCCCTAGTATGCCTCCAATGGACTAGCTCGTTGATCAAAGGATGGTTAAGGTTTCATAGCCATGGACATGAGATGTCATTTGATAACGGGATCACATCATTAGGGGAATGATGTGATGGATAAGACCCAAACTACAAACATAGCATATGATCGTGTCAGTTTATTGCTACTGTTTTCTGCATGTCAAGTATATGTTCCTATGACCATGAGATCATGCAACTCACGGATATCGGAGGAGTGCCTTGTGTGTATCAAACGTCGCAACGTAACTGGGTGACTATAAAGGTGCTCTACAGGTATCTCCGATGGTGTCTGTTGAGTTGGCATGGATCGAGACTGGGATTTGTTACTCCATGTGACGGAGAGGTATCTCGGGGCCCACTCGGTAATGCAACATCACAATAGGCCTTGCAAGCAATGTGACTAATTGTTAGTTGCGGGATCTTGTATTATGGAACGAGTAAAGAGACTTGCCGGTAACGAGGTTGAACTAGGTATGGAGATACCTACGACCGAATCTCGGGCAAGTAACATACCGAAGAACAAAGGGAATGTTATACGGGATTAACTGAATCCTTGACAAAGAGGTTCGACCGATAAAGATCTTCGTAGAATATGTAGGAACCAATGTGGACGTCCAGGTCCCGCCATTGGTTATTGACTGTAGAGGTGTCTCGGTCATGTCTACATAGTTCTCGAACCCGCAGGGTCTGCACACTTAAGGTTCGGTGACGTTTCGGTAGTGTAGAGTTATGTATGGTGGTGACCGAAGTTTGTTCGGAGTCCCGGATGAGATCCCGGACGTCACGAGGAGCTCCGGAATGGTCCGGAAGTAAAGATTCATATATAGGAAGTCCCAGTTTGGTTTCCGGAAAAGTTTCGGGCTCATCGGTAGTGTACCGGGAGTGCTGGTAGTGTACCGGGAGGCCTCCAGGAGGGGTATTTCGACCCCAAGAGGTCCATGGGCTGTGGGAGAATAATAACCATCCCTTATTGGGCTGGGAAAACAGCCACAAAGGCCCATGGATCAGGAGAGAAAGTCCTAAAGCAAAAAGTGGAAAATCAGCCAATAGGAGGCAATCCTACTCCAACTAGGATTGGAGGTGAAGTAGGATTGCTTCCCACCTCCTATTTAGGCCGACCCAAAGGCCTTGGCTTCCTCTCCTCTCCTCTCCTCCTATATATACTAGTGGATTGGGTGGTTTTTGGACAGAATTTCCGGCCACGTGCTACCCGTTACACCCGTGCGTAGTTTCTCCTCTAGATCGGTTTTCTGCAGCGCTTAGGCGAAGCCCTGCCGGAATTGCTCCACCACCATCACCGGAGCGTCGTCACGCTGCCGGTGAACTCTCTCTCCTCTCCACCTCCTCTCTCTGGATCGAGACGGTGGAGATCGTCATCAAGCTGCACGTGTGCTGAACGCGGAGGTGTCGTCCGTTCGGCGCTAGATCGGAAGGACCGTGATCGAGATCGCGAGACGGTTCGTGATGTGATCACAGAACGGATCGTGATGAGTTCGCGGGACAGATCGTGAGACGGATCGTGATGAGTTCGCGGGACGGATCATGATGTGTTCGCGGGACGGTTCGTGATTGGATCGCGGGACGCTCGGCGATTTGGATCGCAAAGAAGTTCGACTACACCAACCGCATTTCTTAATGCTTCCTGCTTAGCGATCTACAAGGGTACGTAGATCCACTCTCCCTCTCGTAGATGCTCATCACCATGGATGGGTTTGCGTGTGCGTAGGAAAATATTTGTTTCCCATGTGACGTTCCCCAACAGTGGCATCATGAGCTAGGTTGATGGTTTGATGAGATCTCGAGTAGAACACAAAAGGTTTGTGGGCGTTGATGCTTAGATTGCTTCCTCCCTTGGTCAGATTTTGGTTTAGCGGGATTGTGAGATGAAGCGGCCTGGACCAACATTACTCGTACGCTTACGAGAGACCGGTTCCCTCAACGCAACTTGTTGCTTAGATGGCTTGCGGGTGACAGTTTCTCTCACTTTAGTTGGATCGGATTCGACAAAGGCGGTCCTTGAGAAGGTTGAAAAGCAACTAGTGTATCACCGTTGTGGTTTATGCGTAGGTGAGAATTGTTCTTGCTAGATACCCGTAGCAGCCACGTAAAACATGCAACAACAATTAGAGGACGTCTAACTTGTTTTTGCAGGGTATGTTGTGATATGATATGGCCAATTACATGATGTGATATATGTGATGTATGAGATGATCATGTGATGTATAGATTATCACGACTTGCATGTCGATGAATACGGCAACCGGCAGGAGCCATAGGGTTGTCTTTAATTATTGTATGACCTGCGTGTCAATCATTAAGCGCTATGTAATTCTTTACTTTATCGCTAAACGGTAGCAATAGTAGTAGAAGCATGCAGGGCGTGACAACCCCGATGGCGACACGTTGATGGAGATCATGGTGTCATGCCGGTGACGATGGAGATCATGCCGGTGCTTTCTAGATGGAGATCAAAAGCACAAGTTCATGGCCATATACTGTCACTTATGAATTGCATGAGATGTTAATCCTTTTATGCACCTTGTTTTGCTTAGTACGGCGGTAGCATTATAAGGTGATCCCTCACTTGAATTTCAAGATGAACCGTGTTCTCCCCGAGTGTGCACCGTTGCGAAAGTTCGTCGTGTTGAGACACCACGTGATGATCGGGTGTGATAGACTCTACGTTCACATACAACGGGTGCAAGCCAGATTTGCACGCGCAGAACACTCGGGTTAAACTTGACGAGCCTAGCATGTACAGACATGGCCTCGGAACACGAGAGACCGAAAGGTCGAACATGAGTCATATAGTAGATATGATCAACATAATGATGTTCACCATTGTAGCCACCTCAACTCACGTGATGATCGGACTTGAGTTGGTGAATTTGGATCATGTATCACTCGAATGATCGGAGGGAAGTCAATTTGAGTGGGAGTTCTTAAGTAATATGATTAATTGAACTCATTATCATGAACATAGTCAAAGTGTCTTTGCAAATTATGTTGTAGATTACTAGCTCGCGCTGTAGCTCCCTTAAATTTTTATATGTTCCTAGAGAAATAGAGTTGAAAGATGTTGGTAGCAATATTGCGGACTGGGTCCGTGATTAGAGGATTGTCCTCATTGCTGCATAGAAGGCTTATGTCCTTAATGCACCGCTCAGTGTGCCACCCCCTCTAGCGTCGTCTATAGATGTTGTGAACATCTGACAGGCACGTTTCGATGACTACTTGATAGTTTAGTGCGTCATGCATTACGGCTTAGAATTGAGGCTCCGAAACGTTTTGAACGTCACGGAACATATGAGATGTTCTAGGAGCAGAGATTGTGATCTCAGGCTCGTGCCTGTGTTGCGAGATATGAGATCTCCAACAAGATTCTTTGCCTGTAAGATGAAGGAGAATAGCTCAATCGTTGAGCATGTACTCAGATTGTCTGGGTACTACAATCGCTTGAATCAAGTGGGAGTTGATCTTCCAGATAAGATAGTGATTGATATAGTTTTCCAAGTCACTCTCACTAAAGCTACTAGAACTTAGTGATGAACTATAATACACCAGGGATAGAAGTATTGATCCCTGAGCTGTTCGCGATGTTTGACACCGCGAAGGTAGAAATCAAGAAGGAGCGTCAAGTGTTGATGGTTAATCAAACCACTAGTTTCGAAAAGGGCAAGAGCAAGGAGGGAAACTTCATGGATAGCAAGTCAGTTGCTGCTCCAGTGAAGCAACCCAAAGTTGAACTCAAACCCGAGACTAAGTGCTTTTATTATCAGGTGAGAGGTCGCTGAAGCGGAACAACCCTAGATACTTGGTAGATAAGAAGGCTGGCAACATTGATAGAAGTATATTTGATATACGAGTTATTAATGTGTACCTTGCTAGTACTCTTAGTAGCACCTGGGTATTGGATACCGGTTCGGTTGCTAAATGTTAGTAACTCGAAATAAAAGCTACGGAATAAACGGAGAACTAGCTAAGGGTGAGGTGACGATATGTGTTGGAAGTGTTTCCAAGGTTGATGTGATCAACATCGCACGCTCTCTCTACCTTCAGGATTAGTGACGAACCTAAATAGATGTTATTTGGTGTTTTGCGTTGAGCATGAACATGATTAGATCATGTTTATTGCAATACAGTTATTCATTTAAGTTAGAGAATAATGGTTATTCTGTTTACATGAATAATACCTTCAATGGTCATGCACCCAGTGAGAATGGTTTGTTGTAATCTTGATCGTAGTATTACACATGTTCATAACACTGATGTCAAAAGATACAAATTTAATAATGATAGTACCACATACTTGTGGCACTGCCAATAAATGTCATATTGGTATAAAGCGCATGTAGAAACTCCATGCTGATGGATATTTGGACTCATTCGATTTCGAATCGGTTGAGACATGCGAACCATGCCTCTTGGGCAAGATGACTAAAGGACCCCGTTGGATGGAGCGGGCAAGTGATTCATTGGAAATGATACATGTTGATGTATGCAATCTAGTGAGTCTTGTAGCGTGCAGTGGATATCGTTATTTTCTTACCTTCACTGATGATTTGAGTAGATATAGTGTATATTTACTTAATGAAACACAAGTCTGAATCGTTTGAAAGGTTCAAGCAAATTTAGAGTGAAGTTTAAAGATCATCGTGACAAGAAGATAAAAATGACCGCGATATGATCGTGGAGGTGAATATCTGAGTTACGAGTTTGGCATACAACTTAAGACAATGTGAAATTTGTTTCACAACTAACGCCACCTGGAACACCATGGTGTGGTGGTGTGTCTGAACATCATAGTCATGCTCTATTGATATAGTGCATACTGTGATGTCTCTTATCGTTTTACTACTATAATTTTTGGGGTTATGCATTAGAGACAACTACATTCACTTTAAATAGGGCATCATCTAAATCCGTTGAGATGACACCGTGTGAATTATGGTTTGATAGAAACCTAAGCTGTCATTTCTTAATATTTGGGGCTGTGACACTTGTGTGGAAAATGTTTTCACCTAATGAGGTCGAACCCAAGGCGGACAAATGCATCTTCATAGAATACCCTAAGATCAGTTGGGTGAACCTTCAATCTCAGATCCTAGTGCAAAGTGTTTGTTGCTTAAACGGATCCTTTCTCGAGGAAATGTTTCTCTCGAAAGAATTGAGTGGTAGGAAGATAGAACTTGATGAGGTTGTTAAACCTTTGTTCAACCAGAGAGTAGCGCAGCGCAGAAAGATGTTTGTGTGAAGCCTACGTTAGTTGAAGAGGAAGTTAATGATGATGATCATGAAGCTTTAGGATCAAGTTACTATAGAACTTCGTAGGTCGACAAGGATGTCTACTGCTCCTAAGTGGTACGACAACTCTGTCTTGGAGGTCATGTTGTTGGACAAACGATGAACCTACGAGCTATGGAGAAGCGATGATGGGCCCGGATTCCGACAAATGGTTGGAGGCCATGAAATCCGAGATAGGATCCATGTATGAAGACCAAGTATAGACTTTGGTAGACTTGCTCGTTAGATGGCAGGTCGTTGAGTACAAATGGACCTTTAGAATGAAGACAGACACTGATGGTGAATGTCACCATTTGTAAAGCTCGACTTGTTGCAAAGTTGTTTGTGACAAGTTCAAGGAGTTGACTGCGATGAGGCTTTCTCACTTGTAGCGATGCTAAAAGTCTGTTGGAATTATGTTAGCAGTTGCTGTGTTTTCAATTATGAAATCTGGCAGATGGATGTCAAAACATCGTTTCCTTAACGGTTTACTTGAGGAAAGGTTGTATGTGATACAACCAGAAGGTTTTGTCAGGCCTAAGGATGCTAAAAGGTGTGCAAGCTTCGGTGATCCTTCCATGGACTGAAGCAAGCATCTTAGAGTTGGAATATACGCTTTGATGAGGTGATCAAAGTTTTGATGTTTATACAAAGTTTACGAGAAACTTGTATTTGCAATAAAGTGAGTGGGAGCACTATAGAGTTTCTGATAAGTATATGTGGTTGACATATTGTTGATCGAAAATAATGTAGAATTTCTGGAAGGCATAAAAGGTTGTTTGAAAAGTGTTTTTCAAAGGAAGACTTGGATAAAGCTACCTAATTGTTGAGCATCAAAATCTATAGAGATAGATCAAGATGCTTGATGAGACTTTGAATGAGTGCATACCTTGACAAGATTTTGAAAGAGTTCAAAATGGATCAGTCAGAGAAAGAGTTCTCGCCTGATTTGTAAGGTGTGAAAGTTGAGTGAGACTCAAAGCTCGACAACGGCAGAAGAAAGAGAAAGGACGAACGTTGTCCCCTATGCCTTAGCCATAGGCTCTATATTATGCCATGCTGTGTACCGCACCTGTGTGTGCCTTGCCATGAGTCCGTCAGGGGGTACAAGAGTGAACCAGGAGTGGATCACTGGACAGCGGTCAAGATTATCCTCAGTAACTAAGAGACTGAGGAGATGTTTCTCGATTATGGAGGTGATAAAGAGTTCATCGTAAGGAGTTACGTCGATACAAGCTTTAACACTAATCCGGATGACTCATAGTAGCAATCTGGATACGTATAGTGTAGCATCCATTTGGAAATAGTACCAAGTGGAGTGTGGTAGCAGTGTTTACGGTTTGACATAGGTATTTGCAAAGTGCACACGGATCTGAATGTTGCAGACCCGTTGACTATAAGACCTCTCTCACATGCAAAGCATGATCGAGCCCCAGAACTCGTTGGGTGTTAGATTCATAACAATGCGAATCACATGGTGATGTGAACTAGATTATTGACTCTAGTGCAAGTGGGAGACTGTTGGAAATATGCCCTAGAGGCAATAATAAATTAGTTATTAACATATTTCCTTGTTCATGATAATCGCTTATTATCCATGCTATAATTGTATTGATCGGAGACTTAAATGCATGTGTGGATACATAGACAAAACCATGTCCCTAGTATGCCTCTAATGGACTAGCTCGTTGATCAAAGGATGGTTAAGGTTTCATAGCCATGGACATGAGATGTCATTTGATAACGGGATCACATCATTAGGGGAATGATGTGATGGACAAGACCCAAACTACAAACATAGCATATGATCGTGTCAGTTTATTGCTACTGTTTTCTACATGTCAAGTATATGTTCCTATGACCATGAGATCATGCAACTTACGGATATCGGAGGAGTGCCTTGTGTGTATCAAACGTCGCAACGTAACTGGGTGACTATAAAGGTGCTCTATAGGTATCTCCGATGGTGTCTGTTGAGTTGGCATGGATCGAGACTGGGATTTGTTACTCCGTGTGACGGAGAGGTATCTCGGGGCCCACTCGGTAATGCAACATCACAATAAGCCTTGCAAGCAATGTGACTAATTGTTAGTTGCGGGATCTTGTATTATGGAACGAGTAAAGAGACTTGCCGGTAACGTGGTTGAACTAGGTATGGAGATACCGACGATCGAATCTCGGGCAAGTAACATACCGAAGAACAAAGGGAATGTTATACGGGATTAACTGAATCCGTGACATAGAGGTTTGACCGATAAAGATCTTTGTAGAATATGTAGGAACCAATGTGGACGTCCAGGTCCCGCCATTGGTTATTGACCGTAGAGGTGTCTCGGTCATGTCTACATAGTTCTCGAACCCGTAGGGTTTGCACACTTAAGGTTCGGTGACGTTTCGGTAGTGTAGAGTTATGTATGGTGGTGACCGAAGTTTGTTCGGAGTCCCGGATGAGATACCGGACGTCACGAGGAGCTCCGGAATGGTCCGGAGGTAAATATTCATATATAGGAAGTCCTAGTTTGGTTTCCGAAAAACTTTCGGGCTCATCGGTAGTGTACCGGGAGTGCCGGTAGTGTACCGGGAGTGCCGGTAGTGTACCGGGAGGCCTCCGGGAGGGGTATTTCGACCCCAAGAGGTCCATGGGATGTGGAAGAATAATAACCAGCCCTTAGTGGGATGGGAAAACAGCCACAAAGTCCCATGGCGCAGGAGAGAAAGTCCTAAAGCAAAAAGTGGAAAATCAGCCAATAGGAGGCAATCCTACTCCAACTAGGATTGGAGGTGAAGTAGGATTGCTTCCCACCTCCTATTTCGGACGACCCAAAGGCCTTGTCTGCCTCTCCTCTCCTCTCCTCCTATATATACTAGTGGATTGGGTGGTGTTTGGACAGAATTTCCGGCCATGTGCTACCCGTTACACCCGTGCATAGTTTCTCCTCTAGATCGGTTTTCTGCAGCGCTTAGGTAAAGCCCTGCCGGAATTGCTCCACCACCATCACCGGAGCGCCGTCACGCTGCCAGTGAACTCTCTCTCCTCTCCACCTCCTCTCGCTGGATCGAGACGGTGGAGATCGTCATCAAGCTGCACGTGTGCTGAACGCGGAGGTGTCGTCCGTTCGGCGCTAGATCGGAAGGATCGTGATCGAGATCGCGAGACGGTTCGTGATGTGATCACAGAACGGATCGTGATGAGTTCGCAGGACAGATCGTGATCAAGATCGTGAGACGGATCGTGATGAGTTCGCGGGACAGATCATGATGTGTTCGCGGGACGGTTCGTGATTGGATCGCGGGACGCTCGGCGATTTGGATCGCGAAGAAGTTCGACTACACTAACCACGTTTCTTAACGCTTCCCGCTTAGCGATCTACAAGGGTACGTAGATCCACTCTCCCTCTCATAGATGCTCATCACCATGGATAGGTTTGCGTGTGCGTAGGAAAATCTTTGTTTCCCATGCGACGTTCCCCAACACCAAGGCACCCAAGAGGAACAAGGTCTAGGGTGCTCAAACACCCAAGAGTAATAAGCTTCTCAAACTTCACTTCCACGTATCACCGTGGAGAACTCAAACCTATGCACCAAATGCAATGGCAAGGGCACACGGAGTGCCCAAGTCCTTCTCTCCCAAATCCAACCACAACAACTAATGCTATGGAGGAAAATGTGAGGAAGAGCAAAGAAGAACACGAAGAACTCCAAGATCTAGATCCAAGGGGTTCCCCTCACATAGAGGAGAAGGTGATATGTAGAAATGTGGATCTAGATCTCCTCTCTCTCTTCCCTTAAGAACTAGCAAGAATCATTGGAGGGGTTGATAGTTAGCAAGCTCGAAGAAGGTCAACAATGGGGGGCAAACTCGAGCTCAAAGAATAAGTTCCATTGGGGAAGAAGACCCCCTTTTATAGGAGGGGGAAAATCAAACTGTTACCCCTCAGCCCGCACACAAGCGGTACTACTGCTCAAGGGAGTGGTACTACCGCTCGGGCAGATGAGGTAGCCACCTAGATCAAAGGCACGAGTTGCGATAGTGTCGCCAGAGTGCTACTACTGCTCGTAGGAGCGATACTATCGCTGGGCAGCGGTAGTACCTCGTCCTACTGCCGCTTAGGGTAGCACGGGGTTCTAGAGATCAAAAGGTTAGCCGGTAGTAGTGAGCGGTACTACCGTTGTGTTGGAGAATGTTGCATGGGAAACAAAAAATTTCTTACGCACATGCAAGATCTATCCATGGTGATGAACATCTACGAGAGGGAGAGTGGATCTACATACCCTTGTAGATCGCTAAGCGGGAAGTGTTAAGAAACGCGGTTGATGTAGTCGAACGTCTTCGTGATACAATTTGCTAGACGTCTCGCGATCCAATCATGATCCGTCCCACAATCCAATCGCGGTCCATCCGATCTAGCGCCGAACGGACGGCACCTCCGCGTTCACACACGTACAACTCGATGACGATCCCCACCTTCTTGATCCAGCAAGAGGGGGAGGATAGTTAGATGAGTACTCCGGCAGCATGACGGTGTTGTGACGGTGGTGGTGGAGCTGTTCCGGCAGGTCTTTTCCTAAGCACCATTGAAACGATCTAGAGGAGAAATTGTCTAGATGGGGGGAGAGAGGGCTACACCGTGGCTTAGGGTTGGGTGTGGCTTCCCTCTCTCCCTCCAATATATATAGGAGGAAGGGGGAGGGGTTGGCACCCTAAGGTTCCTCCCCTAGGGTCAGTCAAACCAGAGGTGGAGGAGTCCACCTCCAACTAGGAGGTGGGCATGGGGGGAATCCTACTCCGACTAGGATTCCTCCCCCTCTCCTCTTTCTCCTGTGCATAAGCCCTCTTGGGCTGGCTGACCAGCCCACCAAGGACTGGTGCGCCACCACTAAGGTCCATGTGGCCCCTTGGGGTGTGTGGGCCCCACTTGGTGGACCCCCAGAACCCATTCATCACTCCCGGTACACTACCGTAAATGCCCGAAACTTTTCCAGAGTTCAAACACCACTTTCCTATATATCAATATTTACCTACAGACCATTCCAGAGCTCCTCGTCACGTCCGAGATCTCATCCGGGACTCCAAATAACCTTCGATCACCACAAAATATAACTTAGTACTACCGAAACAACACCGGACATTAAGTGTGCAGAACCTGCGGGTTCGAGAACTATGTAGACATGATCGAGACACCTCTATGGTTAATAACCAATAGCGGGACCTGGATGCCCATATTGGTTCCTACATATTCTACGAAGATCTTTATCGGTTGAACCTCTATGTCAAGGATTCAGTTAATACCGCATGTTGTTCCCTTTGTTCTTCGGTATGTTACTTGCCTAGGATTCGATCGTCGGTATCTCTATACCTAGTTCAATCTCGTTACCGGCAAGTCTCTTTACTCGTTCTGTAATACAAGATACCATGGCTATCACTTTAGTCACTTTGCTTGCAAGGCTTATTGTAATGTTGCATTACCGAATGGGCCCTGAGATACCTCTCCATCACACGAAGTAACAAATCCCAGTCTTGATCCATGCCCACTCATTAGTCACCCTCGAAGATACCTATAGAGAACCTTTATAGTCACCCACTTATGTTGTGACGTTTGATACACACAAGGTACTCCTCCGGTGTCAGTGAGTTGCATGATCTCATGGTCATAGGAACAGATACTTGACATGCAGAAAACTATAGCAATAAACTGACACGATCATATGTTATGTTTATAGTTTGGGTCTTGTCCATCAGATCATTATCCTAATGATGTGATCCCGTTATCAAGTGACATCTCATGTCTATGGCCAGGAAACCTTGACCATCTTTGATCAACGAGCTAGTCTATTAGAGGCACACTAGGGACACTGTGTTGTCTATGTACCCACACATGTATTTGAGTTTCCAATCAATACAATTCTAGCATGGATAATAAACGATTATCATGAACAAGGAAATATGATAATAACTAATTTATTATTGCCTCTAGGGCATATTTCCAACACGCTAACTACTACCGCGCTACTACTGCGCCAACATTCTGCTAAAACCAAGCAACAGAAGGTTAGGCGGTAGTACCAAGCGGTACTACCGCGCCAGGGCGGTACTACCGCTTGCTGGAGCGGTACTACCGGTTACAACCTTCCAAAACCAGAACATGAAATGAGTGAACGCATGAACACCAGAACTACCATAACTTCTGCAAATGGGCTCCGAATTGAGAAAACTCAAGCTTGTTGGATTCAAGACGACAAGAACTATCCAACAACGAAATGCCAATGATATATAGATGTGAAACCTCTATGAACGAAGAACCGACAAAAACTCCAACATCAAAAACATCATAGAAGATTCATATGTACTCCATTTTTGATGAACTCGAGCTTGTCATGAAGATGACCATAAGCTCTAAAACTCACAAAGAGAAACACCAAACAAGAACCAAGAAAGATGATGCAAGGATGCAAATGGTTTGAGCTCTCAATGAACAATACAATCAAGCTACTCACTTGAGAGCCCCCCTTGATAGTATGCAATCGATCCTATAACCCGGTCTCCTTACTACCACATTGAGACTAGTAAAATAGAAAATCTATCAAGGGCAAACCTCTACCTTGCACATAGTCCACTTGAGCTAGATGATGACGAACTTGACTTCCTCAAGATGGACCACCTATCTTGATTGCGTTGGCTTTATGAAGACTAGTTGATTGCTCCCCCATACTCCACTATGGGTGAGCCACTCTTCGGCACATCTTCACAAGTCCATTGTCAACACAATGGATGACAAGCTTCAAGCATGATCTCTTCGTGATGCTCCACTTGAACTTGCACACCGCAACCTTGATGACGATCACCACTTGATGTCATCCTCCGTGGGTTGTATGAGATCTTCCTCTTGACGTGAGCCCATGGAAATATACCTAACCCCACAATGAACTCTCACGTAGAGCATGGGTTAGTGCAAAAGCAAAATGGACAATGCTTACCATACCATGGGATCACTTGATCCCTCTCGGCACATCTTGTGCGCTTTGTGTGTTGATCAACTTGATTCACTCTTTGACTTAGTCTTGATCAACATTGTATATTATCTTCTCTCTTCATAAAGATGATGCCTTGAAGGTAAACATGAATGTTCACATAATATTCTTCTTCAAGACATGCTTGCAATAAGCTCAACTCTCACATGACCAATCTTTGGATAAATCCTTGAATATCACCTTGGTCACCATATAAACTCCTTGAAACCAACACATGTACTTCAAGAAGTGCCTATGGACAAATCCTTCGAATATAACTCAAGGCAACCATTAGTCCATAGGGATTGTCAACAATTACCAAAACCACATATGGAGAAATATGCTCTAACACATATGTTGGGTTGTTCTTGCCGTAAAATCATTAGAATGGCCTTGTACCTAGTGACATTGCCATCCTAGTCTTCTCTTTTTATTTATACTTCTTCTTGTCTCTTTTTATTTATACTTCACCTTGTGCCCTTGCTACACTGCTCAAAGATCGTCTTTTGTTATCGACAAGGAGTTTGATCTTTCTTCTTGGAAGATGGATCATACCCAATTTTCTTCTTAGTAACAAAATTATTTTGGTCTCTTAAGGGCATCTTCGATGACAGCCTGCAAATTTCCTTCCGCATCCGTCCGCAAACAAGGGACCAGTCCACAGACACTGATGCGGGAGGATGACATCCAACTATAGGCACATGTATTTTGACCATAACTCAAACCAATCGGGCAAAATTGTGCAAAGACCGCGGATTTCATTCAAGTTCGGATATAATTTACATGAAAAAGCCGATATTTCTGCTGTTTAACTAAAAACAAGGAAAAAACTTAAACCTTATACCGGACGACCACCACGTACGCATGGCTGCCCTGCCTTGCCGCACTGCCATCTTCGTTGGTGCTGTCGTCGTCGCCATGGTCCCTAAAACGGCGGAACGACACTGTAGGGCCACGGTAGCCTTGTCCGGCGGTGGCATGCCGCTCGCAGATGAGCCGCTCCGCGTTCCTACTGTTGGGTTCTACCGTAGGTGCATCGCATGCAAATTAAAATTTTCCTATGCGCATACCAACCAAGAACATGCTACGGAGATGGATCATAGATTGTTACCACTAGACGCGTAGTGTCGTGCAGCGGAAGTAGAGTTGGGGCAGCGCGTCCACGAGGTCCGTCTCCTCCTCGTCCGATCTACCTCGAACAGCCGGTCACCATATCCCACGTACGGGTTCGCTGGAGCGGCGCAAGTGCACCACCTCTAATGGTTTCTACGCATGCAAGAGGAACACTATGCAGCTGACTGCTAGGCCCGATCACACAATTTGGCGGCGAGTGGAGGTGGCTAGTTGCAACACATGCAAAGCCCTAATGACGGCGCCGAAGCGATCAACCCCAATGGATGTGTTGCACCTCCACTATATATAGGCATCCGTTGCGGGCTCAACACTTGGGTCTCGCGTGAATCCTAAAGCCACAAGTAGTTCCTTCCCTTAAGCGCGTGATCCCTTAGCTTCTCTTCCACTTGGTCGTGAGTCAGATCACATCTGGATTGGGTAGTCGGTAGCGGCCTCTAGCAAAGTGTGCCAACTCCAAATGTCCGATGAAGCTGGCTAAGTGAACCTGTATATCACACTTATGTTTCATTTGCCACACGATATATGTTGTCGTGCTCAAGGCGACATGGTCATCCTTGTTGCAGCATGACCTCTTTCTCGTTCCGGTGAATCCGACCAATACGTCGGATTATCTCATAATCCTCATTGCATGGCCATGCTTATCCAAGTCGGATCACCAGAGGGGCCCAGTGTATATCTCTCTTGATCGGAGGGGCAAATACCATCTTGCTCAACCATGTCTCGTGGCATGGGTCCGGACAAGCCCGAAATCTACCTTTATAGTTACCTAGTTACGGAGTAGCTTTTGGTCAGCCCAAAGCAGGTCTATCATCATCCCGAGTACATGTGTCAGCTCAGGTCTTAGGACATAGAATGTATGTTGTACTAGAGACTCGTCGATGACCTATCGTTGCGTCTCATAGTCGGGTCTGTCCAACTCAAACCTTATCTTGACTAGATCAGACTACGTCGAATCCGACCAGATCTTTCTGAGTCCATATTATTCGGCTAGCATCCAATGCTATATGGTCAGTGATACGTTTCCAACGTATCTATAATTTATGAAGTATTCATGCCATGTTTACAATAATTCTATATGATTTTGGTATAATTTTATTAGAACTAACCCAGACTGGTGTTGTTTTCAGCAGAACTACCTGTTGGGGAACATCGCATGGGAAACAAAAAATTTCCTACGCACACGCAAACCTATCCATGGTGATGAGCATCTACGAGAGGGAGAGTGGATCTACATACCCTTGTAGATCGCTAAGCGGGAAGAGTTAAGAAACACGGTTGGTATAGTCGAACATCTTCGCAATCCAAATCGCCGAGCGTCCCGCGATCTCATCACGATCCGTCCCGCGATCCAATCACGATCCGTCCCGTGAACTCATCACGATCCGTCCCGCGATCTCATCACGATCCGTCTCACGATCTTGATCACGATCTATCCCGCGAACTCATCACGATCCGTTCCGCGATCTCATCACGAATCGTCTCGCGATCTCGATCACGGTCCTTCCGATCTTGCGCCGAACGGACGGCACCTCCGCGTTCAGCGCACGTGCAGCTTGATGACGATCTCCACCGTCTTGATCCAGCAAGAGGAGGTGGAGAGGAGAGAGAGTTCACCGGCAGCGTGACGACGCTCCGGTGATGGTGGTGGAGTGATTCCGGCAGGGCTTTGCCTAAGCGCTGCGGAAAACCGATCTAGAGGAGAAACTGTGCACCGGTGAAACGGGTAGCACGTGGCCAGAAATTCTGTCCAAAAACCACTCAATCCACTAGTATATATAGGAGCAGAGGATAGGAGAGGCATCCAAGGCCTTTGGGTTGGCCGAAATAGGAGGTGGGAAGCAATCCTACTTCACCTCCAATCCTAGTTGGAGTAGGATTGCCTCCTATTGGCTGATTTTCCACCTTTTGCTTTAGGACTTTCTCTCCTGCGCCATGGGCCTTTGTGGCTGTTTTCCCAGACCACTAAGGGCTGGTTAATACTCTCCCACAGCCCATGGACCTCTTGGGGTCGAAGTACCCCTCCCGGAGGTCTCCCGATACACTACCGGCACTCCTTGTACACTACCGGCACTCCCCGTACACTACCGATGAGCCCAAAACTTTTCCGGAAACCAAACTGGGACTTCCTATATATGAATCTTTACCTCTGGACCATTCCGGAGCTCCTCGTGACGTCCGGGATCTCATCCGGGACTCCGAACAAACTTCAGTCACCACCATACATAACTCTACACTACCGAAACGTCACCGAACCTTAAGTGTGCAGACCCTGCGGGTTCGAGAACTATGTAGACATGACCGAGACACCTCTACGGTCAATAACCAATGGCGGGACCTAGACGTCCACATTGGTTCCTACATATTCTACGAAGATCTTTATCGGTCGAACCTCTATGTCAAGGATTCAGTTAATCCCGTATAACGTTCCCTTTGTTCTTCGGTATGTTACTTGCCCGAGATTCGATCGTCGGTATCTCCATACCTAGTTCAACCTCGTTACTGGCAAGTCTCTTTTCTCGTTCCGTAATACAAGATCCCGTGACTAACACTTAGCCACATTGCTTGCAAGGCTTGTTGTGATGTTGTATTACCGAGTGGGCCCTGAGATACCTCTCCGTCACACGGAGTAACAAATCCCAGTCTCGATCCATGCCAACTCAACAGACACCATCGAAGATACCTGTAGAGCACCTTTATAGTCAATTAGTTACGTTGCGACGTTTGATACACACAAGCCACTCCTCCGATATCCGTGAGTTGCATGATCTCATGGTCATAGGAACATATACTTGACATGCAGAAAACAGTAGCAATAAACTGACACAATCATATGCTATGTTTGTAGTTTGGGTCTTATCCATCACATCATTCTCCTAATGATGTGATCCCGTTATCAAATGACATCTCATGTCCATGGCTAGGAAACCTTAACCATCCTTTGATCAACGAGCTAGTCCATTAGAGGCATACTAGGGACATGGTTTTGTCTATGTATCCACACATGCATTTAAGTCTCCGATCAATACAATTATAGCATGGATAATAAATGATTATCATGAACAAGGAAATATGATAATAACTAATTTATTATTGCCTCTAGGGCATATTTCCAACAGTCTCCCACTTGCACTAGAGTCAATAATCTAGTTCACATCACCATGTGATTCGCATTGTTATGAATCTAACACCCAATGAGTTCTGGGGCTCGATCATGCTTTGCAAGTGAGAGAGGTCTTATAGTCAACGGGTCTGCGATATTCAGATCCGTGTGTACTTTGCAAATCTCTATGTCAAACCGTAAACACTACTACCACACTCCACTTGGTACTATTTCCAAATGGCTGCTCCACTATACGTATCCAGATTGCTACTACGAGTCATCCGGATTAGTGTTAAAGCTTGTATCGACGTAACTCCTTACGTCGAACTCTTTATCACCTCCATAATCGAGAAACATCTCCTCAATCTCTTAGTTACTGAGGATAATCTTGACCGCTGTCCAGTGATCCACTCCTAGTTCACTCTTGTACCCCCTGACGGACTCATGGCAAGGCACACACAGGTGGGGTACACAGCATGGCATAATATAGAGCCTATGGCTAAGGCATAGGGACGACGTTCGTCCTTTCTATTTCTTCTGCTGTTGTCGAGCTTTGAGTCTCACTCAACTTTCACACCTTACAAATCAGGCGAGAACTCTTTCTCTGACTGATCCATTTTGAACTCTTTCAAAATCTTGTCAAGGTATGCACTCATTGAAAGTCTCATCGAGCATCTTGATCTATCTCCATAGATTTTGATGCTCAACAATTAGGTAGCTTCATCCAGGTCTTCCTTTGAAAATCACTTTCCAAATGACCGTTTTATGCTTTCCAAAAACTCTACATTATTTCTGATCAACAACATGTCATCCACATATACTTATCAGAAATTCTATAGTGCTCCCACTCACTTTGTTGCAAATACAAGTTTCTCATAAACTTTGTATAAACATCAAAACTTTGATCACCTCATCAAAGCATATATTCCAACTCCGAGATGCTTGCTTCAGTCCATGGAAGGATCACCGAAGCTTGCACACCTTTTAGCATCCTTAGGCCTGACAAAACCTTCTGGTTGTATCACATATAACCTTTCCTCAAGTAAACCCTTAAGGAAACAATGTTTTGACATCCATCTGCCAGATTTCATAATTGAAAACACAGCAACTGCTAACATAATTCCAACAGACTTTAGCACCACTACGAGTGAGAAAGTCTCATCGTAGTCAACTCCTTGAACTTGTCACAAACATCTTTGCAACAAGTCGAGCTTTACAAATAGTGACATTCACCATCAGTGTCTATCTTCATTTTAAAGATCCATTTGTACTCAATGACCTGCCGTCCAACGAGCAAGTCTACCAAAGTCTACACTTGGTTTTCATACATGGATCCTATCTCGGATTTCACGGCCTCTAACCATTTGTCAGAATCCGGGCCCATCATCGCTTCTCCATAGCTCGTAGGTTCATCGTTGTCCAACAACATGATCTCCAAGACAGAGTTGTCATACCACTTAGGAGCAGTACACATCCTTGTCGACCTATGAAGTTCGATAGTAACTTGATCCTGAAGATTCATGGTCATCATCATTAACTTCCTCTTCAACTAACGTAGGCTTCACAGAAACATCTTTCTGCGCTGCGCTACTCTCTGGTTGAACAAAGGTTTAACAACCTCATCAAGTTCTATCCTCCTCCCACTCAATTCTTTCGAGAGAAACATTTCCTCGAGAAAGGATCCGTTTAAGCAACAAACACTTTGCACTAGGATCTGAGATTGAAGGTTCACCCAACTGATCTTAGGGTATTCTATGAAGATGCAATTTGTCCGCCTTGGGTTCGACCTCATTAGGTGAAAACATTTTCCACACAAGTGTCACATCCCCAAATATTAAGAAATGATAGCTTAGGTTTCTATCAAACCATAATTCACATGGTGTCATCTCAACGGATTTAGATGGTGCCCTATTTAAAGTGAATGTAGTTGTCTCTAATGCATAACCCCAAAATTATAGTAGTAAAACGACAAGAGACATCATAGCACGCACCATGTCCAATAGAGCATAACTATGATGTTCGGACACACCATCACACTATGGTGTTCCAGGTGGCGTTTAGTTGTGAAACAACTTTCACATTGTCTTAAGTTGTATGCCAAACTCGTGACTCAGATATTCACCTCCACGATCATATCGCAGTCATTTTTATCTTCTTGTCACGATGATCTTTAAACTTCACTCTGAATTTGCTTGAACCTTTCAAACGATTCAGACTTGTGTTTCATTAAGTAAATATACACTATATCTACTCAAATCATCAGTGAGGTAAGAAAATAACGATATCCACTGCACGCTACAAGACTCACTAGATTGCATACATCAACATGTATCATTTCCAATGAATCACTTGCCCGCTCCATCCAATGCGGTCCTTTAGTCATCTTGCCCAAGAGGCATGGTTCGCATGTCTCAACCGATTCGAAATCGAATGAGTCCAAATATCCATCAGCATGGAGTTTCTACATGCGCTTTATACCAATATGACATTTATTGGCAGTGCCACAAGTATGTGGTACTATCATTATTAAATTTGTATCTTTCGACATCAGTGTTATGAACATGTGTAGTACTACGATCAAGATTACAACAAACCATTCTCACTGGGTGCATGACCATTGAAGGTATTATTCATGTAAACAGAATAACCATTATTCTCTAACTTAAATGAATAACCGTATTGCAATAAACATGATCTAATCATGTTCATGCTCAACGCAAAACACCAAATAACATCTATTTAGGTTCGTCACTAATCCTGAAGGTAGAGAGAGCGTGCGATGTTGATCACATCAACCTTGGAAACACTTCCAACACATATCGTCACCTCACCCTTAGCTAGTTCTCCATTTATTCCGTAGCTTTTATTTCGAGTTACTAACATTTAGCAACCGAACCGGTATCCAATACCCAGGTGCTACTAAGAGTACTAGCAAGGTACACATTAGTAACTCGTATATCAAATATACTTCTATCAATGTTGCCAGCCTTCTTATCTACCAAGTATCTAGGGTTGTTCCGCTTCAGCGACCGCTCACCTCATAACAGAAGCACTTAGTCTCGGGTTTGATTTCAACTTTGGGTTGCTTCACTGCAGCAGCAACTGACTTGCTATCCATGAAGTTTCCCTCCTTGCTCTTGCCCTTCTCGAAACTAGTGGTTTGATTAACCATCAACACTTGACGCTCCTTCTTGATTTCTACCTTCGTGGTGTCAAACATCGCGAACAGCTCAGGGATCAACATTTCTTTCCCTGGCATTTTATAGTTCATCACCAAGTTCTAGTAGCTCAGTGACAGTGACTTGGAGAACTACATCAATCACTATCTTATCTGGAAGATCAACTCCCACTCGATTCAAGCGATTGTAGTACCCAGACAGTCTGAGCACATGCTCAACGATTGAGCTATTCTCTTTCATCTTGCAGGCAAAGAATCTCGTTGGAGATCCTATATCTCGCAACTCGGGCACGAGCCTGAGATCACAATCTCAGCTCTTAGAACATATCATATGTTCCGTGACGCTCAAAACGTTTCGGAGCCTCAATTTTAAGCCGTAATGCATGACGCACTAAACTATCAAGTAGTCATCGAAATGTGCCTGTCAGATGTTCACAACATCTACAGACGATGCTAGATGGGGTGGTGCACCGAGCGGTGCATTAAGGACATAAGCCTTTTGTGCAGCAATGAGGACAATTCTCAGATCACGGACCCAGTCCGCAATTTTGCTACCAACATCTTTCAATTCTATTTCTCTAGGAACATATAAAAATACAAGGGAGCTACAGCACGAGCTAGTAATCTACAACATAATTTGCAAAGACACTTTGACTATGTTCATGATAATGAGTTCAATTAATCATATTACTTAAGAACTCCCACTCAAATTGATATCCCTCGGGTCATTCGAGTGATACATGATCCAAATTCACCAACTCAAGTCCGATCATCACGTGAGTTAAGGTGGCTTCAATGGTGAACATCATTATGTTGATCATATCCACTATATGACTCATGCTCGACCTTTCGGTCTCTTGTGTTCCGAGGCAATGTCTGTACATGCTAGGCTCGTCAAGTTTAACATGAGTGTTCTGCGCGTGCAAATCTGGCTTGCACCCGTTGTATGTGAACGTAGAGTCTATCACACCCGATCATCATGTGGTGTCTCAACACGACGAACTTTCGCAACGGTGCACACTCGGGGAGAACACAGTTCATCTTGAAATTCAAGTGAGGGATCACCTTATAATGCTACCGCCGTACTAAGCAAAACAAGCTGCATAAAAGGATTAACATCTCATGCAATTCATAAGTGACATGATATGGCCATGAACTTGTGTTTAAGATCTCCATCTTCGAAACACCGGCATGATCTCCATCGTCACCGGCACAACACCATGATCTCCATCATCTTGATCTCCATCAATGTGTTGCCATTGGGGTTGTGGAGCCAGCCCTGCTTCTACTTCTATTGCTACCGCTTAGCGATAAAGTAAAGCATTACATAGCGCTTAATGATTGACACGCAGGTCATACAATAATTAAAGACAACCCTATGGCTCCTGCCGGTTGCCGTACTCAACGACATGCAAGTCGTGAAATTCAATACATCACATGATCATCTCATACATCACATATATCTCATCATGTAATTGGCCATATCACATCACAACATACCCTGCAAAAACAAGTTAGACGTCCTCTAATTGTTGTTACATGTTTTACGTGGCTGCTACGGGTATCTAGCAAGAACAATTCTCACCTACACATAAACCACAACGGTGATACATAGATTGCTTTTCAACCTTCTCAAGGACCGCCTTTGTCGGATCCGATCCAACTAAAGTGAGAGAAACTGTCACCCGCAAGCCATCTAAGCAACAAGTTGCGTCGAGGGAACCGGTCTCTCGTAAGCGTACGAGTAATGTTGGTTCGGGCCGCTTCATCTCACAATCCCGTTGAACCAAAATCTGACCAAGGGAGGAAGCAATCTAAGCATCAACGCCCACAAACCTTTTGTGTTCTACTCGAGATCTCATCGAACCATCAACCTAGTTCAGGATGCCACTGTTGGGGAACGTCGCATGGGAAACAAAAAATTTCCTACGCACACGCAAACCTATCCATGGTGATGAGCATCTACGAGAGGGAGAGTGGATCTACATACCCTTGTAGATCGCTCAGCGGGAAGCGTTAAGAAACGCGGTTGGTGTAGTCGAACATCTTCGCGATCCAAATCGCCGAGCGTCCCGCGATCTCATCACGATCCGTCCCGCGATCCAATCACGATCCGTCCCGTGAACTCATCACGATCCGTCCTGCGATCTCATCACGATCCATCTCACGATCTTGATCACGATCTATCCCACGAACTCATCATGATCCGTTCCGCGATCTCATCACGAACCGTCTCGCGATCTCGATCACGGTCCTTCCGATCTTGCGTCGAACGGACGGCACCTCCGCGTTCAGCACACGTGCAGCTTGATGACGATCTCCACCATCTTGATCCAGCAAGAGGAGGTGGAGAGGAGAGAGAGTTCACCGGCAGCGTGATGGCGCTCCGGTGATGGTGATGGAGTGATTCCGGCAGGGATTCGCCTAAGCGCTGCGGAAAACCGATCTAGAGGAGAAACTGTGCACCGGTGAAACGGGTAGCACGTGGCCGGAAATTCTGTCCAAAAACCACTCAATCCACTAGTATATATAGGAGGAGAGGAGAGGAGAGGCAGCCAAGGCCTTTGGGTCGGCCGAAATAGGAGGTGGTAAGCAATCCTACTTCACCTCCAATCCTAGTTGGAGTAGGATTGCCTCCTATTGGCTGATTTTCCACCTTTTGCTTTAGGACTTTCTCTCCTGCGCCATGGGCCTTTGTGGCTGTTTTCCCAGCCCACTAAGGGCTGGTTAATACTCTCCCACAGCCCATGGACCTCTTGGGGTCGAAGTACCCCTCCCGGAGGTCTCCCGGTACACTACCGGCACTCCCGGTACACTACCGGCACTCCCGGTACACTACCGATGAGCCCAAAACTTTTCCGGAAACCAAACTGGGACTTCCTATATATGAATATTTACCTCTGGACCATTCCGGAGCTCCTCGTGACGTCCGGGATCTCATCCAGGACTCCGAACAAACTTCGGTCACCACCATACATAACTCTACACTACCGAAACGTCACCGAACCTTAAGTGTGCAGACCCTGCGGGTTCGAGAACTATGTAGACATGACCGAGACACCTCTACGGTCAATAACCAATGGCAGTACCTGGACGTCCACATTGGTTCCTACATATTCTACGAAGATCTTTATCGGTCGAACCTCTATGTCAAGGATTCAGTTAATCCCGTATAACGTTCCCTTTGTTCTTCAGTATGTTACTTGCCCGAGATTCGATCGTCGGTATCTCCATACCTAGTTCAACCTCGTTACTAGAAAGTCTCTTTACTCGTTCCGTAATACAAGATCCCGTGACTAACATTTAGCCACATTGCTTGCAAGGCTTGTTGTGATGTTGTATTACCGAGTGGGCCCTGAGATACCTCTTCGTCACACGGAGTAACAAATCCCAGTCTCGATCCATGCCAACTCAACAGACACCATCGGAGATACCTGTAGAGCACCTTTATAGTCACCCAGTTACGTTGCGATGTTTGGTACACACAAGGCACTCCTCCGATATCCATGAGTTGCATGATCTCATGGTCATAGGAACATATAGTTGACATGCAGAAAACAGTAGCAATAAACTGACACGATCATATGCTATGTTTGTAGTTTGGGTCTTATCCATCACATCATTCTCCTAATGATGTGATCCCGTTATCAAATGACATCTCATGTCCATGGCTAGGAAACCTTAACCATCCTTTGATCAACGAGCTAGTCCATTAGAGGCATACTAGGGACATGGTTTTGTCTATGTATCCACACATGCATTTAAGTCTCCGATCAATACAATTATAGCATGGATAATAAACGATTATCATGAACAAGGAAATATGATAATAACTAATTTATTATTGCCTCTAGGGCATATTTCCAACACTACCATGGTGTCGTTTTTTGTGCAGAAATAAAAGTTCTCGGAATGGGCTGAAAATTTACGGTGATTTTTTATGGACCAAAAGAGACCCCCGAAGCATTGGAGTTGGGCCAGAAGAGACACGAGGAGGCGACAAGCCACCCATGCACGGCCAAGGGGGTGGTCGTGCCTTCCTGGCTTGTGACTTCCTCATGGCCCCCCTTAACGTGAGATCGACACCAAAAATTCCTATAAATATGGAAACCTCCAAAAAGAAACCCAGATCGGAAGTTCTGCCGCCGCAAACCTCTAGAGCCACGAATAACCAATGTTAGCCCTCTCCGGCACCCTGCCGAAGGGGGTCACCATCACCGGAGGCCATCTTCATCATCCCGGAGGGGACATCGACACCATGGAGGCCAAGGACCAGAGGAAGAACCTCTCCCCACCGAGGGGGAGGCCATGGAGGAAGAAGCACAAGGGGAGACCCTCTTCCCCTCTCTCCCGGTGGTGCCAGAGTGCCACCGGGGGAACCATCGCCACGGCGATCGTCTTCATCAACATCACCTTCTTCATCACCATCATCATCTCCTTTTAGCGGTCCACTCTCCCGGACCCCACTGTAATCCCCTACTTGAACATGGTGCTTTATTCCATATATTATGATACAATGATGTGTTGCCATCCTATGATGTTTTGAGTAGATTTCTTTTGTCCTTTGGGTTGATTGATGATCTAGATTAGTTTGAGTTGTATGTTTATTTTGGTGCTGTCCTATTGTGCCTTCTGTGCCGCGCACACATGAAGGATTCCCGCTGTAGGGTGTTGCAATATATTCATGATTCGCTTATAGTGGGTTGCTTGAGTGACAGAAGCATAAACCCGAGTAAGGGGGTTGTTGCGTATGGTATAAAGGGGACTTGATGCTTTAATGCTATGGTTGAGTTTTACCTTAATGATCTTTAGTAGTTGCGGATGCTTGCTAGAGTTCCAATCATAAGTGCATATGATCCAAGTAGAGAAAGTATTGTTGGGGAACGTTGCATGGGAAACAAAAAAATTCCTACCCTTCACCAAGATCAATCTAGGAGATGAGCATCTATGAGAGGAGAGATTGGATCTACGTACCTTTGTAGATCACTAAGTGAAAGTGTTAAAGAACGCGGCTGATGTAGTGGTACGTCTTCACGATCCAAGTTGCAAGCCATCCCACGAACTCCCAATCAAGTGCCGAACGGACGGCACCTCCGCGTTCAGCACACGTGCAGCTCGATGAAGATCTCCGCCTTCTTGATCCAGCAAGAGGAAGCGGAGAGGTAGATGGGTTCACCGGCAGCACGACAGCATGGCAGCGGTGGAGGTGCAGCTGATCCGGCAGAGCTTCGCTAAGCGGCGCCGAATCAATCTACTAGAGGAGAGACTTTCAGACAGGGGGGAAGGGGCTGCGCCCAAGGGTTCCCACCCCTAGGGGCAGCGGCCAAGAGGAGGGGGCGGCGACCAAGGGGTGGCTTGGCCCCCAAGGCAGGGTGGCCGGCACCCTTAGGGTTTCCCACTCCACCCTTTAGCCGCATGGGCCCTTGTGGGAGGGGCGGCCAGCCCACCAGAGGCTGTTGCGCCTTCTCTCACAGCCCATGTGGCCCTTCGGGGCTGGTGGCCCCTTCCGGTGGACCCCCGGGACCCTCCCGGCACCCCCAGTACATTACCGGTGATGCCCAAACTTTTCCCGGTGACCAACACGGAACTTACTATATATGAATCTTTACCTCCGTACCATTCCGGAGCTCCTCATCATGTCTGGGATCTCATCCGGGAGTCAGAACAACCTTCGATCATCAACACACATAACTCATCTATACCAAAATGTCACCGAACCTTAAGTGTGCAGACCCTGTGGGTTCGAGAACCATGTAGACATGACCGAGACACCTCTACGGACAATAACCAATAGCGGGACCTGGATGCCCATATTGGTTCCTACATGTTCTACGAAGATCTTTATCAGTCGAACCTCTATGTCAAGGATTCAGTCGATCCCGTATGTTGTTCCCTTTGTCCTTCGGTATGTTACTTGCCCGAGATTCAATCGTCGGTATATCTATACCTAGTTCAATCTCGTCACCGGCAAGTCTCTTTACTCATTCCGTAATACAAGATCCTACGACTAACACTTAATCACATTGCTTGCAAGGCTTGTTGTGATGTTGTATTACCGAGTGGGCCCTGAGATACCTCTCCGTCACACGGAGTAACAAATCCCAGTACTGATCCATGCCAAATCAACATACACCCTCAGAGATACCTGTAGAGTACCTTTATGATCACCCAGTTACGCTGCGGTGTTTGATACACACAAGGCACTCCTTCGGTGTCAGTGAGTTGCATGATCTCATGGTTATAGGAACATATACTTGACATGTAGAAAACAGTAGCAATAAACTGACATGATCATATGCTACATTCATAGTTTGGGTCTTGTGCATCACATCATTCTCCTAATGATGTGACCCCGATATCAAATGACATCTCATGTCCATGGTCAGGAAACCTTAACCATCTTTGATCAATGAGCTAGCCTGCTAGAGGCATACTAGGGACACAGGTGTTTGTCTATATGCCCACACATGTATTTAGTTTCCAATCAACACAATTATAGCATGGACAGTAAACGATTATCATGAACAAGGAAATATAATAATAAACACTTTATTTATTGCCTCTAGGGCATATTTCCAACAGTCTCCCACTTACACTAGAGTCAATAATCTAGTTCACATCACTATGTGATTTACATTGTTATGAATCGAACACCCATGCAGTTCTGGTGTTGATCATGTTTAGCCCTTGGAAGAGGTTTAGTCAACGGGTCTGCAACATTCAGATCTGTATGCACTTCAAAAAAATTTATGTCCTTCTCCTCGGCATAATCGCGGATGGAATTGAAGCGTCGCTTTATGTGTCTGGTCCTATTGTGAAACCTTGGTTCCTTGGCCAGAGCAATGGCACCAGTGTTGTCACAGAACATAGCCATTGGATTCAGTGCGTTGGGCACTACTCCAAGATCTGTCATGATCTGCTTCATCCAGCCACCTTCCTTCGCTGCCTCCGAGGCTGTGATGTACTCCGCTTCGCATGTAGAATTGGCTACCACGCTTTGCTTGGAACTACACTAGCTTACCGCTCCCCCATTGAGAATAAATACGTATCCGGTTTGCGACTTAGAGTCATCCGGATCAGTGTCAAAGCTTGCATCGACGTAACCCTTTACGATGAGCTCTTGATCACCCCCATAGACGAGAAACATGTCCTTGGTCCTTTTCAGGTACTTAAGGATATTCTTGACCGCAGTCCAGTGCTCCATTCCAGGATCACTTTGAAACCTTTCGGCCATACTTATAGCAAGGCTGACATCGGCTCTTGTGCACAGCATCGCATACATGATAGAGCCTATGGCTGAAGCATAGGGGATGACACTCATCTTCTCTCTATCTTATTTAGTCATTGGGCATTGAGTCTTACTCCACTTCACACCTTGTAACACAGGCAAGAACCCCTTCTTGGACTGATCCATTTTGAACTTCTTCAAAACTTTATCAAGGTATGTTCTTTGTGAAAGTGCTATCGAGCATCTTGATCTATCTCTATAGATCTTAATGCCTAATATGAAAGCAACTTCTCCTAGGTCCTTCATTGAAAAACTTTTGTTCAAATATTCCTTCATGCTTTCCAGCATTTCTATATTGTTTCCAATCAGCAATATGTCATCCACATATAATATTAGAAATGCTATAGAGCTCCCACTCACTTTCTTGTAAACACAAGCCTCTCCATAAACTTGTATAAATCCAAACGCCTTGACCACCTCATCAAAGCACTTATTCCAACTCCGAGATGCTTGCACAAGTCCATAAATGGATTGCTAGAGTTTGCAAACTTTGTCACCATTCTCTGGATCGACAAAACCTTCTAGTTGCATCATATACAACTCTTCCTCAAGGAAGCCATTAAGGAACGCTGTTTTAACATCCATCTGCCAAATTTCATAGTCGAAATATGCATGTATTGCTAACATGATTCTGACGGACTTAAGCATCGCTACGGGTGAGAAGGTCTCATCGTAGTCAACTCCTTGAACTTGTGAAAAACCCTTTGCCACAAGTCGAGCTTTATAGACGGTGACATTACCGTCTGCGTTCGTCTTCTTCTTAAAGATCCATTTATTCTGAATGGCCTTTCACCCTTCAAGTAATAATTCCAAAGTCCATACTTTGTTTTCATACATGGATCCCATCTCAGATTTCATGGCCTCTAACCATTTCTCAGAATCTAGGCCCATCATCGCTCCTCCATAACTCGTAGGTTCATTGTTGTCTAACAACATGACCTCCAAGACAGGGTTGTCGTACCACTCAGGAGCAGTACGCGTCCTTGTCGACCTACGAGGTTCAATAGCAACTTGATCCGAAGCTTCATGTTCATCATCATTAACTTCCTCTCCAACTGTCGTTGGCTCCACAGAAAAATCTTTCTGCGTTGCGCTACTCTCTGGTTGAAGTGAAGGTTCAACAACCTCATCAAGTTCTACTTTCCTCCCACTCAATTCTTTCGAGAGAAACTCTTTCTCAAGAAACATTCTGTTCTTAGCGACAAACACTTTGCCTTCGGATCTGAGATAGAAGGTATACCCAACTGTCTCTTTTGGGTATCCTATGAAGACGCATTTCTCCGCTTTGGGTTCCAACTTTTTAGGCTGAAGCTTTTTGACATAAGCATCATATCCCCAAACTTTAAGAAACGACAACTTTGGCTTCTTGCCAAACCATAGTTCATATGGCGTCGTCTCAACGTATTTCGATGGTGCCCTATTTAAAGTGAATGCAGCTATCTCTAATGCATAACCCCAAAACGATAGTGGCAAATCGGCAAGAGACATCATAGAATGCACCATATCTAATAAGGTTCAATTACGACGTTCGGACACACCATTACGCTGTGGTGTTCCAGGCGGTGTCAGTTGTGAAACAATTCCACACTGTATTAAGTGACTGCCAAACTCATAACTCAGATATTCACCTCCTCGATCAGATCGCAGGAATTTAATATTCTTGTTACGATGATTCTCAACTTCACTCTGAAATTGCTTGAACTTTTAAAATGTTTTAGACTTGTGTTTCATCAAGTAAATGTATCCATATCTACTTAAGTCATCAGTGAAGGTGAGAAAATAACGATATCCACCGCGCGCCTCAATGTTCATCGGACCGCACACATCAGTATGTATGATCTCCAACAAATCACTTGCCCGTTCCATTATTCTAGAGAACGGCGTTTTAGTCATCTTGCCCATGAGGCATGGTTCACATGTGTCAAGTGATTCAAAATCAAGTGACTCCAAAAATCCATCAGCATGGAGCTTCCTCGTGCGTTTTACACCAATATGACCCAAACGGCAGTTCCACAAGAAAGTGGTATTATCATTATCAACTCTACATCCTTTGGCATCAATGCTATGAACATGTGTATCATCACTATCGAGATTCAACAAGAATAAACCCCTCACATTGGGTGCATGGCCATAAAAGATATTACTCATATAAATAGAACAACCATTATTCTCTGATTTAAATGAGTAACCGTCTTGCAGTAAACAAGATCCAGATATAATGGTCATGCTTAACGTAGGCACTAAATAACAATTATTCAGGTTCATCACTAATCCCGATGGTAGTCGAAGAGGGAGCGTGCCGATGGCGATCACATCAACCTTGGAACCATTTCCCACGCGCATTGTCACTTCATCCTTAGCCAGCCTCTGTCTATTCCGTAGGTCCTGCTTTGAGTTGCAAATGTGAGCAACCGGACCGGTATCAAATACCCAGGCACTACTATGAGAGCTAGTAAGGTATACATCAATAACATGTATATCATATATACCTTGTTTGGAGTTGGCCGCCTTCTTTTCGGCCAGGTACTTGCGGCAGTTCCGCTTCCAGTGATCAGTTCCCTTGCAATGAAAGCACTCAGTTTGTGGCTTGGGTCCAGTCTTGGGTTTCTTCACGGGAGGAGCAACTGGTTTGCCACCCTTCTTGGAGTTACCCTTCTTGCCCTTGTCATTCTTCTTGAAACTAGTGGTTTTATTGACCATCAACACTTGATGTTCTTTCTGGATTTCAGACTCAGCGACTTTCAGCATCGCAAACAGCTCGGCGACTGACTTGTTCATCCCATGCATGTTATAGTTCAATACGAAGCTCTTGTAGCTAGGTGGCAATGATTGAAGAACTCTATCAGTGATCGCCTCCGGTGGAAGGGGCATCCTTAACTCCGCCAGATGGGTCGAATACCCAAACATTCTGAGTATATGTTCACTGATAGGCCCATTCTCCTCCATCTTGCAAGCGTAGAACTTATCGGAGGTCTCATACCTCTCGATCCGAGCATTCTTCTTAAAGATAAACTCCAACTCTTGGAATATCTCATATGCTCCATGACGTTCGAAACGCCTTTGAAGTCCCGGTTCTAAGCCATACAACATTGCACATTGAACTATTGAGTAATCTCCAGAACGTGCCTCCCAAGCATTCTTAACGTCTTCAGACGACACGGGAGCGGGTGGGTCACCAAGAGGTGCATCAAGGACATAAGCCTTCTAGGAAGCCGTGAGGATAATCCTTAGATTATGGGCCTAGTCAACAAAGTTACTTCCATCATCTTTCAACTTAGCTTTCTCTAGGAACGCATTAAAATTCAGGGGTGCTACTATGTGAGCCACTGATCTACAACATAAATAAGCAAAGGTTACTAAGACTATTGTTCATGATAAAGAGTTTAGTTAATCAAATTACTAAAGCTCCCACTCAAATTGACAGCCCTTAGGTCATCTGAGTGATACATGATCCATATTCACCAACTTAAGTCCGATCATCACATGAGTTAAGGTGGTTTCAATGGTGAACATCATCATGTTGATCATATCTACTATATGACTCATGCTCGACCTTCGGTCTCTTGTGTTCCGAGCCATGTCTGTACATGCTAGGCTCGTCAAGTTTAACCTGAGTGTTGCGCATGTGCAACACTGGCTTACACCCGTTGTATGCGAACGTAGAGTCTATAACTCCCGATCATCACGTGGTGTCTCAACACGACGAACTTTCGCAACGGTGCACACTCGGGGAGAACACAATTCATCTTGAAATTTAAGTGAGGGATCATCTTATAATGCTACCGTCGTCCTAAGAAAAACAAGGTGCATAAAAGGATTAACATCACATGCAAATCATAAGTGACATGATATGGCCATGAACTTGTGCTTTTGATCTCCATCTCCAAAGCACCGGCATGATCTCCATTGTCACCGGCATGACACCATGATCTCCATCATCGTGTCGTCATCGGGGTTGTCGCGCCCACCATGCTTATACTATTATTTCTACCACTTAGCGATAAAGTAAAGCATTACATAGCGCTTAAAGGTTGACACGCAGGTCATACAATAATCAAAGACAACCCTATGGCTCCTGCCGGTTGCCATACTCATCGACATGCAAGTCGTGATATTCTATACAACACATGATCATCTCATACATCACATATATCTCATCGTGTAATTGGCCATATCACATCACATCATACCCTGCAAAAACAAGTTAGACGTCCTCTAATTGTTGTTGCATGTTTTACGTGGTTGCTATGGGTATCTAGCAAGAATGATGCTTACCTATGCAAAACCACAACAGTGATATGAAGATTGCTTTTCAACCTTCTACAAGGACCGCCTCACTCAAATCTGGTTCAACTAAAGTGGGAGAGACAAACACCCACCAGCCATCTTTATGCGACGAAGTCACATGTCAGTCGATGGAACACGGTTTCCCGTAAGCGTATGAGTAAAGTCGGTCCGAGCCGCTTCATCCCACAATACCGCTGAACCATGAAAATACTAAGGAAGGAAGCAATCTGAATATCAACACCCACAAACTCTTTGTGTTCTACTCAAGATCTCATCTATGCATAGACCTAGCTCATGATGCCACTGTTGGGGAACGTCGCATGGGAAACAAAAAATTTCCTACGCTTCACCAAGATCAATATAGGAGATGAGCATCTATGAGAGGAGAGATTGGATCTACGTACCCTTGTAGATCGCTAAGCGGAAGCGTTAAAGAACGCGGTTGATGTAGTGGTACGTCTCCACGATCCAAATCGCAAGCCGTCCCACGAACTCCCGGTCAAGTGCCGAACGGACGGCACCTCCGCGTTCAGCACACATGCAGCTCGATGAAGATCTCCGCCTTATTGATCCAGCAAGAGGAAGCGGAGAGGTAGATGGGTTCTCCGGCAGCATGACAACGTGGCGGCGGTGGTGGTGCAGCTGATCCGACAGAGCTTCGCTAAGCGGTGCCGAACCAATCTACTGGAGGAGAGACTATCGGAGAGGGAGGAAGGGCTGTGTTGTCGTTTGAAGTGCGGCTGCCCTCCTCCCTCTCTCATATATATAGGGGGGAAGGGGGGAAGGGGCTGCACCCTAGGGTTCCCACCCCTAGGGGTGGCGTCCAAGAGGAGGGGGCGGCAGCCAAGGGGTGGCTTGGCCCCCAAGGCAGGGTGGTTGGCCCCCTTAGGGTTTCCCCCTCCACCCTTCGGCCGCATGGTCCCTTGTGGGAGGGGAGGCTAGCCCACCAGAGGCTGTTGCGCCTTCACTCACAGCCCATGTGGCCCTTCGGGGCTGGTGGCCCCTTTCGGTGGACCCCCGGGACCCTCCCGGCACCCCTGGTACATTACCGGTGACGCCCGAACTTTTCCCGGTGACCAACACGGAACTTCCTATATATGAATCTTTACCTCCGAACCATTCCGGAGCTCCTCGTCATGTTCAGGATCTCATCCGGGACTCTGAACAACCTTCGTCACCAACACACATAACTCATCTATACCAAAACGTCACCGAACCTTAAGTGTGTAGACCCTGCGGGTTCGAGAACCATGTAGACATGACCGAGACATCTCTACGGCCAATAACCAATAGCAGGACCTGATGCCCATATTGGTTCCTACATGTTCTATGAAGATCTTTATGGGTCGAACCTCTATGTCAAGGATTCAGTCAATCCCGTATGTTGTTCCCTTTGTCCTTCGGTATGTTACTTGCCCGCGATTCAATCGTCGGTATCTCTATACCTAGTTCAATCTCGTGACCGGCAAGTCTCTTTACTCGTTCCATAATACAAGATCCTGCGAATAACACTTAGTCACATTGCTTGCAAGGCTTGTTGTGATGTTATATTACCGAGTGGGCCCTGAGATACCTCTCCGTCATACGGAGTAACAAATCCCAGTATTGATCCATGCCAACTCAACAGGCACCCTCGGAGATACCTGTAGAGTGCCTTTATGGTCACCCAGTTACGCTGCGGTGTTTGATACACACAAGGCACTCCTTCGGTGTCAATGAGTTGCATGATCTCATGGTTATAGGAACATATACTTGACATGCAGAAAACAGTAGCAATAAACTAACACGATCATATGCTACGTTCATAGTTTGGGTCTTGTCCATCATATTATTCTCCTAATAATGTGATCCTGATATCAAATAACATCTCATGTCCATGGTCAGGAAACCTTAAACATCTTTGATAAACGAGCTAGCCTGCTAGAGGCATACTAGGGACACGGTGTTTGTCTATATGCCCACACATGTATTTAGTTTCCAATCAACACAATTATAACATGGACAATAAACGATTATCATGAACAAGGAAATATAATAACAAACATTTTATTTATTACCTCTAGGGCATATTTCCAACAAGTATGTTAGCTTATGCCTCTCCCTCATATAAAATTGCAATAATGATTTCCGATCTTGTTAATAATTGCCTAGGATAATTCCGCACACTGACCCATCATTATTCCATACTCGCTATTTGTAATATGTTGTAATATTATGATAACAACACCTATTTTTATATTTTAGTTCTCTGTTATCATGCAAAGCTATCTTCTCCATACCCACAACGTAGTTTTATTTCTCGTTTCTTGATGGAAGCAAACGGTCGGTGTACGTAGAGTCGTATCAGTGGCAGATAGGACTTGAGAGAATATTGATCTTACCTTTAGCTCCTTGTGGGTTCAACACTCCATACTTATATATTCCACCTTTGGAAATTGCTACGATGATTCCTTACACTTAGGGATTATCAGTCAGTGAGACCGAACCATCCACCATGTCATATGCTAGTCTAACTAGCTGAGCGTCCACACAGTCCTTTCGACTAGGGACCATTTAGGACAGTCATCATACAATGCATAGTCTCACAAACAAGTCACATACTTCTTAATAATACACATCATTGATAATATCCAAGGACTATCTTTATTCATAAACACATAGAAAATATTATCATACATGACTGCCTCTAGGGCATATCTCCAACACCTGTTGCGTCGTGTGGAGTGTCGCCAAGGCCATTGCCGACGTGGTCTTCGGAGCCTTGTCGGCGGCCTTGCCGTGATCGGTGTTGGCAGAGCAGTCGCTAAGCGGTCACTTCTCTCTGATCTTGGCGAGCTCGCCGTTAAGGCAACGACGACGCCCGGCTGCCGTCTCCACGGTGGTCATAGAGCGATCGATCGCCCACACCGCGGCGAGGTCTGGGTCGTTGCGGACCCATTCTGGCACCACGTCCATCTTGGTGAACACGAAGCGGCAAGTGGCATTGAGCCAGTTGTACCTTGCTTGCTATCGTGCCGCACGCTAGGCCTCGAACACCACCGCCCGAGAGCCGGAGGCACCGTCGAAGCCTCCACCTCCCAGGTAATGGATGATGCGGCCATGTGCCTTGGCGATTGCGAGTGATACCCCCTGGGGGGGGTGGCGTCAAGGTGGCAATGACTCGTCGATCCACGCATACCGACTATGCAATGGTGATAGCTCTCAGGCTTGATGCACCCGCCGATGTGAAGGGCACGATTGCGCGGTGATGATGGTGGCTCGTCCTTCATGCAGCCGCCGGTGTGAAGGCCGCGGTTGCGCGACGGGGACGCCGACTCATCCTTACGCGGCTAACGACGTCAAGGCCGCAGTTATGTAGCAGGGACGTCGTCTCGTCCTTCATGCGGCTGCCAATGTGGAGGCCATGGTTGCCTGGTGGGGACACCATCTTGTCCTTCATCCGCCGGAGCGAGAATGTCGGCGCGTCCTTGACTCGCACCAGTGGTGGTGGCACCGGTACCGTCTGACAGAGAGAACGCTCTGTCATCATCTCCATCTGACGGATAAATTCTTAGACCATGAGGGTCGCCTCCGATAGCAGGCATGGCCGCTGCTGCGGCTGGTCCTCCTCGTCGCCGGAGGAGATGACTATGTCCACATTGCCCTTGGAGTCTAGCGCCGTGGAAGAAGATGGCCCCGGTGACCGAGGGGTGCTACGCCAAGATCCTTTAAAGGACGAGCTCCCACCGGGGCCGCCTGCCGACGCAGAGAACCAGGACTTCGGCATCGCCGCTGCCTTGGCTCAAAGAGGAGGCAGCAAAGGAAAGACGTGGGGAGGTGGGAGAGAGGACGAAGGTTCGGTGCTCTGCTCCATGCCGCCAGAGCACGGCTTAAATATCTGCGACGAGGGTAGGTTGTGGGGCGGTCAGCCCGCTTCAATACGGCGCGGCTGCCGAAGTTGGTTTCTCGGGACGCAGCGTCCGCATTGAAGCGGCGAGGCCCGAGAGGTCGCGTCTGCCTGCGCCGCCTTCCTGTTCGATCAAATCGCGGTTTCAATGATGGATGCTGCATGTTCTGGGCTGGCAATGCGGCGCGGCAAGCGGCGAGGCCCATGGGATGGAAGGCGTAGGAAAGGCAGCGGGATTTTTTTGATTGGCCAGGGCGGTCAGAATCGGGCGAAGTAGCGGCCTAGACTCCCGTAAACCTCCTTACGTGTCTCCATTTTGTAGGAGAAATCGGGTTCGGTCTGCTCCGTAGACCGATACAGGTCGGCGTTGGATGGCTACCGCTGTATGGGCCTCGCGATCCGAACGGTTGTGGGAGGTTTGTGGGTCTGCCTTGGAGATGCTCTAAGAGTTCATTGAGGTTCTTTACCACTTGGATACAAGACACAAGCCCCTTTGCAAAATTAGCCTTCAACTTCTCATTCTCCTCTTGAAGGGATACACAATCAAGGATGGATTTAGAAGTACAAGCATCATCATGCAAATTAATGGGAGGAACAGTAGCAATAGATTTAAGGGTGAAAGCTTTTAGTTGAGCATACTACTCAGTGAGAGGTATGAAATCGCATTTGACAACCTTAGAACTTTTCACAAGGAGCTCAAATTTCTCAACAAGTTTTGTCGCCTGGACCTCCACTTCGCAACCTCAGGCATCATAGCCCAGGCTGCCGCACCAAAGCTTCCGCATACGCATCTCACCAGCAGGAGAAAACAACAACAGGGAAACGCCCTGCCGGCGGCTTACTTAAGGGCGCGTTTGGTTGCCCGCATGCAGCCCAACCAGGACCGCGCGGGATGTGCGTGGCCTGTTTGGTTGGCTGGGTTGCATGCGATTCGTGGCCCGCACAAACCTCAAAGCAGGCTTGAGCCTGGCCTAGCGGAAACTGCTGAATTGGCAGTTTCTCCCGAGCCTGGCTTGGCGCGGCCACGAGTGCGAGGAGGTTGCACGCCTCGGGAAGCATGGGAGATGGAAGGGATGTCTCATAACTCCCCTCCCACTCTCCTATCACCTCCCCGCACTGTTCCCACCGCTAGCACGCCTCTCTGCCTCACCGCCCCTCCCTCTCCTCTCCTCCGATGGCTCCACCTCGCCCACTGCCGTGCCGTCCTCTGACCCCCGTCGACCAGCGCATCGCCAGCATCCACGGGTGCTGGGTGGCCGGGATCCAGAACTAGGGAAGGGACCTGGCGTCGGTGCTGCGAGTGTCGTCCCCCATCTGCTGCCGACCACCACGAGGGCCAGCCAATGCAGTGTCGGCCGTTCTTGCTCCGCCATCATTTCCGTACCTCGTGGTCGTGGGCTCGGTGCCGGCGCCATCCATAGAGCCGCCACTTCTTGGGACCCCATTGGGCAGGGGGTTTTCTTGACACTCATCCAAGGGCTTTCTCCTGTTGGCGCGCCATCCTCCTCGACCTCCGGTATGGCCATGAGCACGGGGCCGATGCCGCCGGTCGTCGCTAGGTCCGGCTCCCCCTCTGCTCCGCCACCTTTCTCCTTCCCGTCGGGATTTTCACCCCGGCCTTGGTTTGCTGCGACTGCGCAAGCTCTGGTGAGTCAAAGAATCCCCAATGCTTGCTCGTAGATGTAGATTAGGGGTTTCTTTCTTAGGCATGTGATAGTACTTTTATAGGATTCGAGTAGATCCGATTTGATGCAATCCCAACGGAATCGAATCCGATCGATCTGTTCTTGTTTGCTACAGTGTGTGTTCTAAGATAATGTTCTTCTGCTAGTGCTTTCATAGGATCTGTGTTCATGCAAGGATGTGTGTTAATGCTAGAATCCCCAATGCTAGTGTGCTTTGCTAGGATCTGTGTTCATGCTAGGGTCTTGCTAGGATCTGTGTTCATGCAAATGGCATGTTCATGTTCAAGCTAGGATCATGTTCATGTTCCTACATACATATTCAAGCTAGGGTTTGTGTTGCATGCTCTAGATTGTTATACGTGCATGCAATGTTGAGGATATCGCTTATCGTTATCGTCTCGGTCAGCTGGGGATTAGAGATTAATCGGAAATCGGCCGATTAATTGATTTTATCCGTCGACTATTAATCTGCCATTTTTTGCAAAATCCCAGGTTTGCATCACTAAAATATGCTATATTTAACACCAAAAATATACTCGACAGAAGTGTTATCTTGTTTCCTAGCCTCCGAGTCCAAGTATAATGACAAACAAAATAGCAAATAGTACATATTGCATAACAAAGTCCACAAAACCACAAATAAACATATTTTTTGCAAACATGGTACTAGGAATATGACTAATTTATCGGAAGATTCCCCGTAAATCGCTTGTCAGAGCGATAAATCGGCCCAAAACATAAACGGTGAAGATAAAGCATAATCTTATCGGTCGCCCCACGAGTAGCGATAAATCGCTGAATCGAAAGAGTTTTTAAACAATGCGTGCATGTAGTAGGACCATTTTAGGATGCTGCCAAATGTACATGGGTGCACATGGGTGATATTTTTAGATGTTTCGATGCTTAGGATAGTGCACTGATGAGTGGCAGTTGCAGAAACCAGATGCCACTCATCAGTGGCATTTGCTTAAGAGCAAGTGACATTGATAAGTGGCATTTGGCAAAGAGTTTGTGCACTGATCAGTGACATTTGCTCTTGGGCAAATGTCTCTGATCAGTGCCATTTGTTGTAATGCTAGTGCAACTAATCAGTGGCATTTGTAGAAGAGCTAATGCCACTGATCAATGGTTGTTCATTTTGCAAGCACCTCTAATACTTGTCATCTTACCTGACAAGATATTGAAGAGTGACTGGGACATGGCGGGTGGAGGAGCTCAGGTGGTGGCCAAAGCTGAGGGCGCTGAGGATCTCATCCTCACGAATAGATGGCTCGAGAGGGTGGACCTGCCTGGCAGGGTCGCCTTCATGAGCATGCCTCGTTCAAGGGGACGATCTCCAAGGACCGGCCACGAGGAGGGGGCCCGGGAGCCGCTGCGCTTCTATTAGCAGATCAAGGACGCCGAAGACCTCGCCATGCTCGTCATCCCTCGCAAGTTCGTGGAGGTGATGAGCGAGTGGCTCGTCATTAGGTGGCTCCCGCGCGTGGTCAGGCTGTCGGCGAACAAGTGGTGCGAGTTCTGGGTGCAGGTCCAGAACTTCGAGGGGCACATGGTGCTTGACCGGGGCTGGAACTACTTCTGCCACCGCCACCGGATCGTCCCTGGTGACCTCCTCGTTCTGCACATCTCAGGACTCAGCCTGAAGGTCCAAATCTACAACCACGACTCCTCGATCATGTGTAGGTTTCGTTGCAGCAAGCACAACTGCGTTGGTGACATTGAGCATGCAATGTAGTTAACTTAGGTGTTAGTGTTGAACTTGTTATGTTCTGTGGCTAGAACTTATGATACTTGTGATGTGAACTTGTTAATATTTTGGCTAGAAGCAGCACCCTGGCATGGAGCAGGGAAGGAGGATGCCCCTACTGTTAATCTAAGTAGTTTACCGTCATTTCCGTTGATTGCTTTGTTTGATCTCATTTGCTTGCTTGTTTTGCTTGCTGTTGTGTTGATCATGTGGTGGTAAGGCCACCACATTTGAATGGGGTGAGCAGAACACAAACGTTGTTTGCAACCAAACAGCTGAAGTTTGCATTTGCTGGCACCCTAAGCATAAAAACGGCAACCAAACAGTAGGTAGGTAAGGGCCCCTTCATGCGATGCAGGCAATCAAACAGATTGCATCTGCTGCATATAAAGAACCAGGCTGGCTGGAGATGGACATGCAATGCGGGTATTGTAGCGAACTGCAACCAAACACGCCCTAAAAGTCGGCCCAAGCTTCGTCAACAACACGAGCCCCGGCAACACTATATGATATCCCAAAACTTAATTCAAAGTGCATATTGATACTCAGAGTACCAACAGGTTAATGGTGTACCACAAATACTCTGCAACCAAATAAAATATCAAGAATACAACATTCTTAGCAACAGATATTACGGAAACAGATTCAATGAAATGAATGTAGCATCACCTACAAACATGCAGGGCACACTTTTAAAAGAAAAAAGACAAAGTTACATGCTTCATGTAGCATATACTTTTGACACTTTAAGACAAAAATGTGTTCCCAACAAGTGCTGAAACTGGTTCAACGAAATGAATCAAGCATCGTCTACATACATCTGCTGGACGGATTTTTATTTCATGATAACTTGCATACTTCGGGTTGTTGCACGTCTTCAGACTTAAGAACATACAACAACCCACTAGCCTGCCGTTACGCATCAGGTCTCCTTGGATGCCTCTCTCTTGGCTGGTGTTGGATTGTTTTCTGTTGCCGAAACAACTGCATTATTCTTTGGTGCGACTTCAGCTATCACAGATGGAGAATCGTTCTTGGCAGAGGAATCTGCTGCTGAAGATGGAGAATCCCTCCTCTCATGGTTGTTCTTCTCTTGGAGGAAATTCACCGGGTTCGCATACGAACTTGTGCATGGCCACCTAAGAACGAAAAATGGGATGATTGCTATATTCAAATTTGAGATATTTACACAAAAGCACACATGAAACACACCTGCTCGAATGGATGGTTTCGCCTTCAACAATAGTTTCTTCTTCAAAGATTTTTCCTATTAACAAAACAAAGATGAGGAACTGAACATTGACACGGTCTAATAGCAAAAAGAAGGGCCAGCTTATCATTAATAATAGCAAGGAAATGTGAACATAATTATCAGCCATTTACACAAGTTTGCAGACTAGCGATCACTACTGAGTTCTGGAAAAGGCAAACATGCAAATTGACCTAAAAGGGCACCTCTAATGAGATGTCCCATTCAATAAAGTCAGTTTTATACTATTTTCCCCTGAGAATTCATTTAAGTAGGAGTCTGCTAATAGACACTAGTAAAGTATATGTAAATTCAAAAAGGAAATGGCTGAGAAAAATGTGCACATAAAGTACATAACTATTGTTAATAATTTTCAATAGTATGTTCCCATAATCGTAGATTCATAGTGCTTCAACATGTTGATCAAATCACTTGCTAAATAAAAGGGCCAATTCACAAAGCGTAATCAATAACCATATACCATGACTACAATGCTGACTAAGTCACATGGCCCCATGTTAAGAACGAATGGACCATTGTCAATATAGATTGATAAAGTAGGCATGAAGATCAAATATAGCATGTATTTGTGCATAAACAATTACAATCAAAATTCAGACCATATATGCAAAATATCATGTGGGACATCTCATTCATTGGCAAAAAACATAGCTGCAGACCCATGGTTCTTGTTGCTACTTAGGGTTACTGGTAGTAAGTTAGCTAATCTAACAATTAAAATGTGACCTTCAGTAGAGATATTTCAAAATTATATATCAGATTTTCAGTTACCGATATCTGGCTGACTTGTGAATGAAAATGAGCAAGTTATTTCCCTATTACCAGGCAGCTAAACAACAAGACAGGCTATATTTTTCCATTCACGATAGGACCAAGTAACTCGCTCGAAATCAGATGAGCTTAAACCAACCATACCTCTACATAGTTGGAAGTCGCACATTAGAAAATACATAAATAGAAACATCATCATATTTCGAGATCAGCTATCAAGAAACGATGCCTGATGCAGAGGTTGTGTCCTTAATTGTATGGAGCTTTGTTTCCACAAGGCTTGAGTGAAATTTGCAATAGAATTCTGCCCTTAAGTTAGTTGTGGAGCAGATAGCAACTAATATGTAGGATGCTTTTTGTCCTGACCCGCACTGAAGAAAAACATACACAATACGACTACGAGATTTAATTCCTTTTGCTTATTTCATCCAGTTTTTTTGAAAGCAACTTGATGCATTCTGAACAAATGACAACTGCTACAATATCAGACGAAAAGAACAACCTATCTAGCATCAAAACAAGTTTTAGAAAGTACAGAATACTATGTGATTATATACATCTATTAAGTGAATCCATTTAATGCATGAAGCTGAAGACTTCAGAAGTACCTCCATCAGAAGCCTTATTAGAGAAGTATTTGGCCTTGATACGGGCTGCAAGTTCAGCTTGGTATCTGTTTACCTTCTGTTCATGCTCCTCAATTTCCGATTCACTGCACATGAGTATGCAAAGAACTCACTATCATGTTATGATTTCTTACAGCAATAGCAAGCAGAATATAAAGTCTGTAACAAATGAGTAACTGTGCTCTGTCAAGGATGGGTTAAGATCTAGATGTTCAAAATGCATGATCAATTTGGCCCTGGGGTGACATGGAAGTATCAATTTGTCTTTCCCGAAGCCAATGTGTATTTAGTTTGTCTAAAACTTTGAATGGTGCGAGATTCCCGATACAAAAGGTTCAGATAGTTACGGCAAAGAAAATATTAGATGGAATAGAGGTGGCATGTTCAGGTTAATTAGGATATAAAGAAAGTACATGACTATCGGAAACATAAGAACCAAAGCCTCCTTCATTGTGTCATTGTTATGCCTTATTATTCTAGCCTAGTCAAAACTGTAAAAATTAACTTCTCCAGCATAGTTTTATGTACTCCCTGCATTCCCTTATACAAGGACACTTCGTTTTTCGTGTCAAACTTTGACTTATATTTTTGGTCAATAAAATATGAATTATATGTCATAAAAAATGTATCATGTCAAAGTTATTTGAAACGTGCATCCAGTGACATACATTTTGTGACATATAACTCACACTTCATTGGTTAAATTAATGATCAAAGTTAGACATAAAAATATGAAGTGGCCTTGCATAAGGGAATGGAGGGAGTACAGTTGTTTATGTACATCTGAATAAACGTAAAGCGCATAGGCATGAAGTCTAAAATGGTATCCTTCGTGTTCTCTAGGGAACTCCATTTGCTGAAGTGGAAAAGCAAACTTGGAGCAAAACCATAAAACTGAATGGTGTGCTCATTCAGTTATGCACAGAGAGCATTGCCGCTTTCAGGCATTCAAAGGCAAAACTGACTCACCCCACTGCATCCATTGCAGTTGCAGGTTCAGACTTGACGTTGAGCATGGCTCCTCTCGATGCCCGGCCGTACGCCGACGAACCTCTTGGAAGGTCAGCCGCCACGCGAGCCCGCAAGAAACTGAACGCGTTGGAGAGGAAATGAATACCCGGATTACCGCGAACAGAACGCGAGCCAGTTAGGGTTCGTCACCAGCAAACCTACCGAATCGAGCCCGGACGGGTTCCGACTCCACGCCAGTCCAGTGCGACGGGGGAGAGGAAGCCGGCGACGGGGCTGGCGGGGAGAAATTTCTCTGGGGTGGCGAGCTTCGGCGGAGGGGAGCGCTGTCGCGGAGGACGGTGGAGGCGGACTGGTGGGGAAGGCCGAAGGGGAGTGATGGAAAGTCTGGGAGTCAACTGGGAACGCGCTTGACCCTCTACGATTTTATATTCGCAAGAAAAAAATAGACCCTCTATGATTTTGGTGGGCCCTTCTGGCCAGACTGGCAGCAACGGGGTGAGGTCGCGTTTCTTTCTGTTTCCAACGGCCAGACCGGCAGCAACCGGTAAGGTCAAAAAAAGGAAACGACGTAAATTGGTAAAGAAGTAAAGTGATAGCGGGGTGTATGCACGAATTCTTACTCTATTTTTGTTTAAATTGGTGATCTATTATTTGAATACATTATTGTTCTTTTTACAGCTTTCATCACAGCTGTATAATAGACCTGTATTAAAAATTTAAAATCGTAAAAACTTTAGATTTTGAATTTTAAAGAAAACTATGAGCGTTAATCAGAAATCTCAACATCGGGAATTTGAAGCACTGTACGCTCATGTAATAGAAATAAGGAATTTGGATCCATGGGAGAAAGGCTACCTCAAGCATGGCGTGGAATCGGTCGCCACCGCCACTTGCGCAATGTTGTCCCTGCTCCTCCGTGGCGGGTTGCGTGTGGAGTAGGGGGAGATCGGAGCTCCGGGAGCATTCAGCGCCAGCACCACCTGTCTATGAAGGGGAAGGTCGGTCGCCGCCGCTTTTCCCGCACCGCCGCTACCGGTGTTCCTGTGACGAGGTGGTCGTGACATGGAGGAAGTTGAGTGGGGGGTCACGGTGAGTAGTAGAACCCGGACGACGGAGAAGAACTGGGACAGAGGCTGGACGGGGTTGGCGGCGGAGGGTTTGCTTGAGCACTCGTTGGTTTTGCTTTACCCTTGCCCGGTAGATCGGTCTATTTACGGTGGGGTTGGCGGCGGGGGTTGGGCTTGAGTTGGGCCATGCTAGGTTGTGTGGTACCCATTTACGGTCCAATGTAGTCAGACATGTTTACAAGAATCGGGTAACAATGTAATCGAATAACTTAAGACACAAACAGGCAAACACAAGTAGACTAGAGCATCAAAGAGTGACAAAGAAACTCATGTGTGCCCAAGAATTTGAAAACATAGGAATATAGAAAGACACACTAAAACGTCGACATGCTAGATTTTACCAGAAACAACGAAAAATTATTCGTTGAAGAGAAATATTTGGATATGACATAGGGAGAAGGGCAAAAAAGGTACGAGTGCTTGATTGGAAAGAGAAAAGACAAAAAGATACATTGAAACTTTCGAATGACTTTTTCCCCCATGAGATTAGACCTCATGTTTGGTTTTCTTAAAAAGAATATTAGATAAATCCTTTGGTGCAATCCTATTCTCCAAAGAGTAGAAGTAGGATTTTTCCTTAGGATCGATCGTAACCCCCCATTTTCACTCAAACAGTCCTTCCACGCAAAGAAAGCCTAAATGAATTTTGGTTTTGAGTTCCCATCTTGGATAGATAGCTTTTATTTAGTTTTTGTATATTTATGTCTTGTTCTCTCTTGTTTATATTCATATACACAAATGCCTCGGGTGTTGTTGTAGGAATTTGTGGATATAAGAGGGCTTGTTGTAATGAAGGATCAAATATGCCTTAAATGTCGACTAGAGGGGGTGAATAGACGACTACCAAATAAATTATTCTCTTTGTTTCTTTTAGAAGCTAGTGTGGAACTACAAGTTCTCTAGATATGCAATTAGATGGTACACCCTATATGACGCTTTACAACAAACAAGCAAGCTACACAAGGAGGCAAACAAGCAAGTAATAACAAGTTATGGTAGGGTTAAGAGACATCCAAAAGTGATGGAGACAATGATGTAATATGAATTTCACACACTTCAGGTGTGCCAACTACTCTTATAAAGGATGCTCAAGCACCCTCCTTTTGGGATCCTCGTCGCATGGCAGAGTCGTGGATGGGGGGGGGGTACTTGACATGTCGGTAGCCCATCATTTGAGTTGTCCGAATACCCCCTAAGCCAATCACTAGTGGGCCTTGTTCGTTTAGTCCCTAAGCTTCAAGAAGGAAGGACCTGAAGACTTGCATACACTACAAGGCATAGAGATAGTCCTCGATGCGTTTACCCCTGGATACGTCCGACCATGTGTAAACCCTAGGTACCACGGGTATCTATATAAACCGAGGTACTAGGGCCATAGAGGGTAGATTCATTCACATCTTATCTCACGGTAGATTACCTATACCTTGTATGCAATTCACAATCAAAACAAAGTAGGATGTAGAGTTTTACCTCTTTGAGAGGGCCTGAACCTGGATAAACCGTGTGTAGTCCTTGTTACCATCTAGGCAAGACTACCAGATCTAGACACCCTACCAAAAATCCGCTAGATTTAGCTCTGACATTTTGCGTTGAAAGGATTGACATGGTCGACTAGAGGGGGGGTGAATAGACGACTAACATTTTTTTTGCTTCTTTTAACAATTTAGGCTCAAGAATAAAATAGGTTGTCTAGATATGCAACTAGGTATACAACCTATATGATGAGCACAATAAAAACAACAATAGCGAGCACAAGATGCACACACAATAAAGCTTGCACAAGGTAAAGGTAAGAAGTAACCACAAGTGGAGACAATGAAGACGAGGATGTGTTACCAAACCTTTACAAGGTAAGAAGTAACCACAAGTGGAGACAAGTGGTGCCCTTGAAGGCAGTGACCGAACCTTTACAAAAAAGGTTAGGGAAATCTCCACAACTTAATTGAAGGCTCCCAACACCGCCATGGAGCTTCACCACAATGGAATGTGGCCCCAAGGTGACCTCTTACGTCTAGGGTGGTCAAACGCCCAAGAGTAACAAGATTCGCAAGGGATTAGTGGGCGAAATCAAATTTCTCTGGGTGGAAGTGTAGATCGAGGACCTCTCAAGCAAACTCTAGAGAATCAACAAGTTCTGATGGCTAGAGAGAGATCAGGCGAAAATAAGCTTCGGGAGCAACAATGGAGCTTAGGGGGCAGAGGTGAGGTCTTCTTGGGGAAGAAGACCCCCTTTTATCATCCAAGCCAAATCGAAGTGGTATTCGCGTACGTAGACACACAAGAGATACTACCACTCATCATATTGGTACTACCGATTCTATAGGCAATGCAGGACTTTAAGTGGTAGTACCGCAGAGAGGGGTTATAAGCAGTACTACCGCTCCTACTGCTACTCTACTACCGCTTGGTGGGGTCAAGATTAGGCAATGCGGTAGGTCAATCAGTAGTACCGCACAGGGCGATACTACCGATGTAGTAGAAGCGGCACTACCGCTCCCTAGGAAACGATATTGCCACTTGAAGCAGAGGACCAGACTTCTACTGCCGCCTCCACTAACGTGCGGGCAAAAAATACATCCATAGCCAGAGGAGCAATCCATAGCATAAGGGAGTTGTAGTACCGCCAAAGTGGTACTACCGCTCCCACGCGCGGTATTGCCACTCCAACAGTACTACCACTTAGGAGCCACCATGAGCCTCTGGCAAATAATAGTGGGGATCTCCATGTTGCCGGAAGAGAAGGTGGGGCAAATTAAATGTGTATGTGTTGATTCCAACCTACTTCTCAGATGCAGACCCCCTCTTAATAGTATGGATGTCCTATAACTCATATACCACCAAAAAAGAATCATTAGAACAAATCCATCTTCACACCATATCACCGAGGGAGAATAAACTCTCTCGTGCACATCTGATCAAATCTCTGAAATACCCAGGGCACACGGTTAGTCCGCAAAACATCGTGTCATCAATCACCAAAACCACAGGGGAAGAAACATGCCCTAACAATCTACCCTTTTGGTGGATTGATGACAATGTGGGATTTGCACAAAAGATTGAAAAGAATAATATGCAAAGCCCATCATTCATAAAATATAGACGGGCTCCCCCTAGATGGTTGCGTCATTTTAGTGTCCTTTTGGAATGCAAGACACACACACACTAGGATCAACACTCCCCCTATATTTTATAAACAAGGAAACACTTGCAATCAATTAGATAAGAGAAAAGAGCATAGATGCAAGTAGGTATGCGAGCAAAAAGTAACTAGCAGGATTAAGCATGGAATCACATACAAAGATAACACAATAAGACATAATTAGATAGCAAGGGATACATATGTATCACACCATACATATGTTGGAAATATGCCCTAGAGGCAATAAATAAAGTGTTTATTATTGTATTTCCTTGTTCATGATAATCGTTTATTATCCATGCTATAATTGTATTAATTGGAAACACATTACATGTGTGGGTAAATAAACAACACTCTGTCCCTAGTATGCCTCTACTGAACTAGCTCGTTAATCAAAGATGGTCAAGGTATCCTAGCCATTGACATGTGATGTCATTTGATAACGAGATCATATCATTAGGAGAATGGTGTGATGGACAAGACCCAAACTACAAACATAGCATATGATCATGTCAGTTTATTGCTACTGTTTTCTGCTTGTCAAGTATATGTTCCTATGACCATGAGATCATGCAACTCACGGACATCGGAGGAGTGCCTTGTGTGTATCAAATGTCGCAATGTAACTGGGTGACTATAAAGGTGCTCTACAGGTATCTCCGAGGGTGTCTGTTGAGTTGGCATGGATCAAGACTGGGATTTGTTACTCCGTGTGACGGAGAGGTATGTCAAGGCCCACTCGGTAATACAACATCACAATAAGCCTTGCAAGCAATGCGGCTAAGTGTTAGTCACGGGATCTTGTATTATGAAACGAGTAAAGAGAATTGCCGGTAACGAGCTTGAACTAGGTATGGAGATACCGACGATCGAATCTCGGGCAAGTAACGTACCGAAGAACAAAGGGAACATCATACGGGATTAACTGAATCCTTGACATAGAGGTTCGATCGATAAAGATCTTCGTAGAATATGTAGGAACCAATATGGGCATCCAGGTCCCGCTATTGGTTATTGACCGTAGAGGTGTCTCGGTCATGTCTACATAGTTCTCGAACCCGCAGGGTCTGCACACTTAAGGTTTGGTGACGTTTCGGTAGTATAGAGTTATGTATGGTGGTGACCGAAGGTTGTTCGGAGTCCCGGATGAGATCTGGGAAGTCACGAGGAGCTCCGGAATGGTTCGGAGGTAAATATTTATATACAGGAAGTCTTGTTTTGGTCGCCGGAAAAGTTTCGGGCTCATCGGTAGTGTACCGGGAATGCCGGTAGTGTACCGGGATTCCTTCGGGAGGAGTATTTCGACCCAAGAGGCTTCATGGGATGTGGGAGAGTGAATATCAGCCCTTAATGGGCTGGTGGAAACTCCCACACAAGGCTCATGTGGCTGGAGGAAAAAACCCAATAGGAAAAGGTGAAAAAAAGGCAAAAAAGGAGCAATCCTAGTCCTACTAGGATTGGAGGAGGAGTCCTCCTCTCCTAGTAGGTTCGGCCTAACCAGATTGGCTTGGAGCCAAGGCTGTCTCCTATCCTCCTCTCCTCCTATATATACTGGTGGATTTTAGGGGTTTGCACTAGTTTTTTCAGCCACGTGCTACTCGTTCCTCCAGTGCATAGTTTCTCCTCTAGATCGGATTTCTGCAATGCTTAGGCAAAGCCCTGCCGGAATAGCTCCACCACCATCGCCGGAGCGCCATCACGCTGCCAGAGAAATATTCTTCCTCTCCACTCCTTCTTGCTGGATCAAGAGGGTGGAGATCGTCATCAAGCTATACGTGTGCTGAACGCGGAGGTGTCGTTCGTTCGGCGCTAGATCGGAAGGATCGTGATCAAGTTCGTGGGACGGATCATGATCAAGTTCGTGGGACGGATCATAATTGGATCGCGGGACGGATCGTGATTGGATCGCGGGACAGATCGTGATTGGATCGTGGGATGCACGGCGATTTGGATCGCGAAGACGTTCGACTACACCAACCGCGTTTCTTAACGCTTCCCGCTTAGCGATCTACAAGGGTACGTAGATCCACTCTCCCTCTCGTAGATGCTCATCACCATGGATAGATCTGTGTGTGCGTAGGAATTTTTTTGTTTCCCATGCACCCTTACCCAACAGTGGCATCATGAGCTAGGTCTATGTGTAGATGAGATCTCGAGTAGAACACAAAAGGTTTGTGGGCGTTGATGCTTAGATTGCTTCCTCCCTTGGTCGGATTTTGGTTCAGCGGTATTGTGAGATTAAGCGGTCTGGACCAACATTACTCGTACGCTTACGAGAGACCGGTTCCATCGACCGCAACTTGTTGCATAGATGGCTTGTTTTTGAAAGGTATGTTGTGATGTGATATGGCCAATTACATGATGTGATATATGAGATGAACATGTGATGTATAGATTATCACGACTTGCATGTCGATGAGTACGGCAACCGGTAGGAGCCATAGGGTTGTCTTTAATTATTGTATGACCTGCGTGTCAATCATTAATAGCTATGTAATGCTTTACTTTATCGCTAAACGGTAGCAATAGTAGTAGAAGCATGTTGGGCGCGACAACCCCGATGGCGACACGTTGATGGAGATCATGGTGTCTTGCCGGTGATGATGGAGATCATGCCGGTGCTTTCAAGATGGAGATCAAAAGCACAAGTTCATGGCCATATCATGTCACTTATGATTTGCATGTGATGTTAATCCTTTTATGCACCTTGTTTTGCTTAGGACGAAGGTAGCATTATAAGGTGATCCCTCACTTAATTTCAAGATAAATTGTGTTCTCCCCGAGTGTGCACCATTGCGAAAGTTCGTCGTGTTGAGACACCACGTGATGATCGGGTGTGATAGACTCTATGTTCACATACAACGGGTGCAAGCCAGTGTTGCACGTGCAGAACACTCGGGTTAAACTTGACGAGCCTAGCATGTACAGACATGGCCTCGGAACACAAGAGACCGAAAGGTCGAACATGAGTCATATAGTAGATATGATCAACATAATGATGTTCACCATTGAAGCCACCTCAACTCACGTGATGATCGGACTTGAGTTGGTGGATTTGGATCATGTGACACTCAGATGACCCGAGGGATGTCAATTTGAGTGGGAGCTTTAGTAATTTGATTAACTAAACTCATTATCTTGAACAATAGTCTAAGTAAACTTTGCATATTTATGTTGTAGATCAATGGCTCGCGCAGTAGCACCCCTGAATTTTAATGCGTTCCTAGAGAAAGCTAAGTTGAAAGATGATGGAAGTAACTTTGTTGACTGGGCCCGTAATCTGAGGATTATCATCACGGCTTCCCAGAAATCATATGTCCTTGATGCACCGCTTGGTGACCAACCAGAAGACATGACCTCCGAAGATGTTAAGAACGCTTGGGAGGCACGTACTGGAGATTACTCAATAGTTTAGTGTGCAATATTGTATGGCTTAGAATTGGACTTCAAAGACGTTTTGAACGTCATGGAGCATATGAGATGTTCCAAGAGTTGAAGTTTATCTTTCAGAAGAACGCCCGGATCGAGAGGTATGAAACCTCTGATAAGTTCTATGCTTGCACGATGGAGGAGAACGGGTCTATCAGTGAACATATACTTATAATGTCTGGGTATTCAACTCGTCTAGCGGAGTTGGGAATTGCCCTTCCGCCAGAGGCGATCACTGACAGAGTTCTTCAATCACTGCCACCTAGTTACAAGAGCTTTGTGATGAACTATAACATGCACGGGATGAACAAGTCAGTCGCCGAGCTGTTTGCGATGCTAAAAGTCGCTGAGTCTGAAATCCAGAAAGAACATCAAGTGTTGATGGTCAATAAAACCACTAGTTTGAAGAAAAATGGCAAGGTCAAGGGCAAGGGCAAGAAAGGTAAAACCAAGAAGGATGGCAAAGCAGTTGCTACTCCTGTAAAGAAGCCCAAGCATGGACTCAAGCCAGAAACTGAGTGCTTTCATTGCAAGGGAACTGGTCACTAGAAGTGGAACTGCCCCAAGTACCTGGCTGACAAGAAGGCGGCCAACGACAAACAAGGTATATATGATATACATGTTATTGATGTGTACCTTACTAGCTCTCGTAGTAGTGCCTGGGTATTTGATACCGGTTCGGTTGCTCACATTTGCAACTCAAAGCAGGAACTACGGAATAAATGAAGGCTGGCAAAGGACGAAGTGACGATGCGCGTGGGAAATGGTTCCAAGGTTTATGTGATCGCCGTCGGCATGCTCTCTCTTTGATTACCATCAGGATTAGTGATGAACCTGAATAATTGTTATTTAGTGCCTGCGTTAAGCATGCACATTATATCTGGATCTTATTTATTGCGAGACGGTTACTCATTTAAATCAGAGAATAAATGTTGTTCTATTTATATGAGTAATATCTTTTATGGTCATGCACCCAATGTGAGGGGTTTATTCATATTGAATCTTGATAGTGATGATACACATGTTCATAACATTGATGCCAAAAGATGTAGAGTTGATAATGATAGTACCACTTTCTTATGGCACTGCTATTTAGGTCATATTGGTGTAAAACGCATGAGGAAGCTCCATGCTGATGGACTTTTGGAGTCACTTGATTTTGAATCACTTGACACATGTGAACCATGCCTCATGGGCAAGATGACTAAAACGCCATTCTCTGGAACAATGGAATGGGCAAGTGACTTATTGGAAATCATACACACTGATGTGTGCGGTCCAATGAATGTTACAACGCGTGGTGGACATCATTATTTTCTCACCTTCACTGATGACTTAAGTGGATATGGGTATATTTACTTAATGAAACAGAAGTTTGAAACATTTGAAAAGTTCAAGCAATTTCAGAGTGAAGTTGAGAATCATCGTAACAAGAAGATTAAGTTCCCGCAATCTGATCGAGGAGGTGAATATCTGAGTTATGAGTTTGGCAGTCACTTAAGACAATGTGGAATTGTTTCACAATTGGCACCGCCCGGAACACCACAGCGTAATGGTGTGTCCGAACGTCGTAATCGAACCTTATTAGATATGGTGCGTTCTATGATGTCTCTTGCTGATTTGCCACTATCGTTTTGGGGTTATGCATTAGAGACAACTGCATTTACTTTAAATAGGGCACCATCAAAATCCGTTGAGACGACTCCAGATGAACTATGGTTTGGCAAGAAGCCAAAGTTGTCATTTCTTAAAGTTTGTGGATGTGATGCTTATGTCAAAAAGCTTCAGCCTGAAAAGCTGGAACTCAAAGCGGAGAAATGCGTCTTCATAGGATACCCAAAAGAGACAGTCGGGTATACCTTCTATCTCAGATCCGAAGGCAAAGTGTTTGTCGCTAAGAACGGAACATTTCTGGAGAAAGAGTTTCTCTCGAAAGAATTGAGTGGGAGGAAAATAGAGCTTGATGAGGTTACTGAACCTTTACTTCAACCAGAAAGTAGCGCGGCGCTGAAAGATGTTTCTGTGGAAACTACGATGGTAGAAGAGGAAGTTAATGCTGATGATCATGAAGCATCAGATCAAGGTACTATTGAACCTCGAAGGTCGACAAGGGCGCGTACTACTCCTGAGTGGTACGGCAACCCTGTCTTAGAGGTCATGTTGTTGGACAATAATGAACCTACGAGCTATGGAGGAGCAGTGATGCGCCCGGATTCTGAGAAATGGTTAGAGGCCATGAAATCCGAGATGGGATCCATGTATGAAAAAAAATTATGGACTTTGGAAGTATTACCTAAAGGGCGAAAGGCCATTCAGAACAAATGGATCTTTAAGAAGAAGACAGACGCGAACGGTAATGTCACCGTCTATAAAGCTCGACTTGTGGCAAAGGGTTTTTCACAAGTTCAAGGAGTTGACTACGATGAGACTTTCTCACCCGTAGCGATGCTTAAGTCTGTCAGAATCATGTTAGCAATAGTTGCGTATTTTGACTATGAAATTTGGTAGATGGATGTCAAAACAGCGTTCCTCAACGGTTTCCTTGAGGAAGAGTTGTATATGATGCAACCCGAAGGTTTTGTCGATCCAGAGAATGCTGACAAAGCTTGCAAACTCCAGCAATCCATTTATGGACTTGTGCAAGCATCTCGGAGTTGGAATAAGCGCTTTGATGAGGTGATCAAAGCGTTTGAGTTTATATAAGTTTACGGAGAAGCTTGTATTTACAAGAAAGTGAGTGGGAGCTCTATAGCGTTTCTAGTAATATATGTGGATGACATATTGCTGATTGGAAACAATATAGAAATGCTGGAAAGTGTGAAGGAATATTTGAACAAGTGTTTTTCAATGATGGACCTAGGAGAAGCTGCTTTCATATTAGGCATTAAGATCTATAGAGATAGATCGAGACGCTTAATAACACTTTCACAGAGCACATACCTTGATAAAGTTTTGAAGAAGTTCAAAATGGATCAGTCCAAGAATGGGTTCTTGCCTGTGTTACAAGGTGTGAAGTTGAGTAAGACTCAATGCCCAGTAACTACACAAGATAGAGAAAAGATGAGTGTCATCCCCTATGCTTCAGCCATAGGCTCTGTCATGTATGCAATGCTGTGCACAAGACCCGATGTCAGCCTTGCCATAAGTATGGCCGGAAGGTTTCAAAGTGATCCTGGAATGGAGCACTGGATAGCGGTCAAGAATATCCTTAAGTACCTGAAAAGGACTAAGGAAATGTTTCTTGTTTATGGAGGTGATGAAGAGCTCGTCGTAAAGGGTTACATCGATGCAAGCTTTGACACTGATCCGGACGACTCTAAGTCGCAAATCGGATACGTATTTATTCTCAATGGGGGAGCGGTAAGCTGGTGCAGTTCCAAGCAAAGCATGGTAGCCGATTCTACGTGCAAAGCGGAGTACATCGCAGCCTCGGAGGCGGCGAAGGAAGGTGTCTGGATGAAGCAGTTCATGACAGATCTTGGAGTAGTGCCGAATGCACTGAATCCAATGAACCTGTTCTGTGACAACACTGGTGCCATTGCTCTGGCCAAGGAACCAAGGTTTCACAAGAGGACCAGACAAATAAAGCGACACTTCAACTCCATCCGCGATTACATCGAGGAGAGAGACATAAATATTTGCAAAGTGCACACGGATCTGAATGTTGCAGACCCGTTGACTAAACCTCTTCCAAGGGCTAAACATGATCAACACCAGAACTGCATGGGTGTTCGATTCATTACAATGTAAATCACATAGTGATGTGAACTAGATTATTGACTCTAGTGCAAGTGGGAGACTGTTGGAAATATGCCCTAGAGGCAATAAATAAAGTGTTTATTATTGTATTTCCTTGTTCATGATAATCGTTTATTATCCATGCTATAACTGTATTAATTGTAAACACATTACATGTGTGGGTAAATAAACGACACTCTGTCCCTAGTATGCCTCTAGTGAACTAGCTCGTTGATCAAAGATGATCAAGGTTTCCTAGCCATTGACATGTGATGTCATTTGATAACGAGATCACATCATTTGGAGAATGATGTGATGGACAAGACCCAAACTACAAACATAGCATATGATCGTGTCAGTTTATTGCTACTGTTTTGTGCTTGTCAAGTATATTTTCCTATGACCATGAGATCATGCAACTCACGGACATCGGAGGAGTGCCTTGTGTGTATTAAACGTCGCAACGTAACTGGATGACTATAAAGGTGCTCTACAGGTATCTCTGAGGGTGTCTGTTGAGTTGGCATGGATCAAGACTGGGATTTGTTCCTCGTGTGACGGAGAGGTATCTCAGGGCCCACTCGATAATACAACATCACAATAAGCCTTGCAAGCAATGTGGCTAAGTGTTAGTGATGGTATCTTGTATTACGGAACGAGTAAAGAGACTTTCTGGTAACGAGGTTGAACTAGGTATGGAGATACCGACGATCGAATCTCAGGCAAGTAACATACCGAAGAACAAAGGGAGCATCATACGAGATTAACTGAATCCTTGACATAGAAGTTTCACCAATAAAGATCGTTGTTATTGGTTATTGACCGTAGAGGTGTCTCGGTCATGTCTACATAGTTCTCGAACCCGCAGGGTCTGCACACTTAAGGTTTGGTGACGTTTCGGTAGTATAGAGTTATGTATGGTGGTGACCGAAGGTTGTTCGGAGTCCCGGATGAGATCTCGGACGTCACGAGGAGCTCCGGAGTGGTCCAAAGGTAAAGATTTATATATAGGAAGTCTTGTTTTGGTCGCCCAAAAAGTTTCGGGCTCATCGGTAGTGTACCGGGAGTGCCGGTAGTGTACCGGGAGGCCTCCGGGTGGGGTATTTCGACCCAAGAGGCTTCATGGGTTGTGGGAGAGTGAATATCAGCCCTTAATGGTCTGGTGGAAACTCCCACACAAGGCTCATGTGGCTGGAGGAAAAAAACCAATAGGAAAAGGTGAAAAAAAGGTAAAAAAGGAGCAATCCTAGTCCTACTAGGATTGGAGGAGGAGTCCTCCTCTCCTAGTAGGTTTGGCCTAACCAGATTGGCTTGGAGCCAAGGCTGCCTCCTCTCTTCCTCTCCTCCTATATATACTGGTGGATTTTAGGGTTTTGCACTAGTTTTTTCAGCCACGTGCTACCCGTTCCTCCAGTGCATAGTTTCTCCTCTAGATCGGATTTCCGCAGTGCTTAGGCGAAGCCCTACCGGAATAGCTCCACCACCAGCGCTGGAGCACCGTCACGCTGCCGGAGAACTCTTCTTCCTCTCCACTCCTTCTTGCTGGATCAAGACGGTGGAGATCGTCATCAAGATGTACGTGTGCTGAACGCGGAGTTGCCGTCCGTTCGGCGCTAGATCGGAAGGATCATGATCAAGTTCGTGGGACGGATCGTGATTGGATCGCGGGACGGATCGTGATTGGATCGCGGGATGCACGGTGATTTGGATCGCGAAGACGTTCGACTACACCAACCGTGTTTCTTAACGCTTCCCGCTTAGCGATCTACAAGGGTACGTAGATCCACTCTCCCTCTCGTAGATGCTTATCACCATGGATAGATCTGCGTGTGCGTAGGAATTTTTTTGTTTCCCATGCAACGTTCCCCAACAACATATAGTTTCAAGTCTCACACACAAAAGAAAGTAGGAGAAAGAGTTCACAAGCAATAAAACACGACAAGAAAAACGAGTGTGTGCTTCGGTAACAACCGTAAGCAAATCATCGGTCCTGAACTCTCTCCACCTTTGGAATCGAGACGCCAAAAAGGCACAAAGTGACAGCTACGTCTCGAGGTGGTAGCATCACTATGGGTCCTCATCCATCGACTCCTCTGACTCCTTCTCCTCCTCATCATCAGTAGGATCCTCCTCAATGATTTCCTCATCCTCATCATCAGCAGCACAATGAGCAGAGGTGACCCCAGCAGAGTCAGTCCAGGTAATGTTCTTGAAGAGCCACTCCTCCTTGTTATTGATCTTCTTTTTAGACCCGCTATCCACAAAGAGATCCATCTTCCTCATCACGAGGATCCGATGCTGACGAGCCGCCTTCTCTTTAACAAAGGCCTTGTACATATTCTCCTGAGTGTCAACCTGAGAAAATAGAATAACTTCTTCACCTTCTTCTTGATCTTGATAGGACAAGATGGCTGCTCGATGGGCGGCACATAATCTAGCTCAGCAGAGTCATTTGATTTCATCGGCAGGAGCACAACCTCAGGAGCTTCCGGAGGAGCTCCCCACCGTTCCTTTTGCCTCAACTCGACAAACTCATAGACCACTAGATCATGAGTCATGAGATGCTCATATGAGTATGATACCTCTCCAATGTATCTATAATTTTTTATTGTTCCCTGCTAATATATTATCATTCTAGGATACTTTTGGGGTATTTATTTACCAATTTATAATATTTTTGAGCACTAACTTATTGACCCAGTGCCCAGTGCCAGTTCCTGTTTTCTGCGTGTTTTTGGCTTTTCAGAGTTACAGTACCAAACGGAGTCCAATTGCCATGAAACTTTTTAATGATTTTTTCTGGACCAATACAAGACCTAGAAGCTTCGAAGGAAGGACAGAAGATTCTCCAGGGCCCCACCACATATCCAACCGCGCCACCAGGGGCGCAGCCAGATATGTGGTGGTTCGTTGGAGCGTCTCCCGATGTCGTTCTCTGGCCTATAAATTCTCATCTACCATAAAAACACCAGAAGCGCTCTCAAAACACTTTTCCTGCCACCGCAAGTCTCTGTTTCAACAGGAGGCTTATAACCCACAAGTGTAGGGGATCGAAACTATCGTGGTTTTGTCACAGGAGATGTCCGAAGACTTAGGTTCAAGGCCATCGCTAAGGCGATGGACTCAAAGCGGTTGATCGGGACGAAAGACATGGGTTTACCCAGGTTCGACCCCTCAGGAAGAGGTAAAAGCCTACGTCCTGATTTGTGTATATTGATTGGAGTATCGATTACAAGGGAGCATATTGCTTGACTTAGCTCTCGATTGATTGGTTTCTGTCTAAGCCGTCCCCGGGTCTTGCCTTTATATAGGAGGCCAAGGACCCGGGTTTGAATCCCAAACCGACTCTTACAACGTGTCTGGTCCTGTCTCTAAGCCGCCTTGCCTCCTTTGGCTAGCCGTCTTCGGGCGGTCACCCACCCCGGGTCTTACGCTACCTCCTGTCTCTGGGCCTCCGTCTCAGCCCATCTGGTAAGCCACCATGCGACTAAGTCTTCCCCTTCCAGCCCACTTGATAAGGAGCCGCCTGGTATGACCCGACTCCTCTTCAGCGGGTCTTACCATGGGGTTATATCCCCAACATTAGGCCCCAGATTGATTTGGGCCTGTCCATGTCAATCTTCTATTTTCTTTGGTGGCGAGTCTTACATTCTCATCACCTGCAAGAAAAGAATTTCATAACCCGCCGTGACGTCACTTACGGATATGCCCGAAAGATTTCGTGACATCCGCAACAGATCCTCTCATTAAAACTGTCGGCCCGAAAATCAAGGCGTCCGCTTCGGTCCATTATCATTTCGCCTCCTCGATTCCTGCGCGCATTGTTTGCCATCCCATCTCTTAAATAGGGCCCTGAGAGGGTCCTTTTCCTTTTCTCCGCCGCTGTTAGCTTTCTTCTTCCTCCCAGCGCCTGTACTTCCAGTGCTCCGTTGTTCGACCGGATCCCGCCGTGACCTTCAACGCTGACCGCTGCATCAACCTGAATCGGCCTAGAAATTCGCCCGTGTCGACCGCCTCCGCAAGGTACTCCTCTTCACCGCTGTTAAATCCATAGTCTTCTTGCTTGAATCCCCCCGAGTTCTTTGGGCTTCCATTAACGTTCTTTGTTGTTCATCGGATCGTTCTTCATAATGTAGACTGATGAGCAATCCCTTGAATCTTAGAGTGTTGTTTAACCTGCCGCGGCCGTGAATATGTAGTCAATACTCATTCGTCCTAGATCTGCATCCACTCCCTTCTGTGCACTAACCTGCCAGTTCTTCTGCGGCCCCTTTTCTAGGTCTTGATTATATTTCGTTTTTCCTCACCTGTAGATATTTTAGCCATGGTAGTAACTATTAGAAATATGCCCTAGAGGCAATAATAAATTAGTTATTATCATATTTCCTTTTCATGATAATCGTTTATTATCCATGCTAAAATTGTATTAAATGGAAACACATTACATGTGTTGTTAAATAGACAACACTCTGTCCCTAGTATGCCTCTAGTGAACTAGCTCGTTGATCAAAGATGGTCAAGGTTTCCTAGCCATTAACATGTGATGTCATTTGATAACGGGATCACATCATTAGGAGAATGATGTGATGGACAAGACCCAAACTACAAACGTAGCATATGATCATGTCAGTTTAGTGCTACTGTTTTCTGCATGTCAAAGTATGTGTTCCTATGACCATGTGATCATGCAACTCACTGACATCGGAGGAGTACCTTGTGTGTATCAAACGTCGCAACGTAACTGGGTGACTAAAGGTGCTCTACAGGTATCTCCGAGGGTGTCTGTTGAGTTGGCATGGATCAAGACTGGGATTTGTTACTCCGTGTGACGGAGAGGTATCTCAGGGCCCACTCGGTAATACAACATCACAATAAGCCTTGCAAGCAATGTGACTAAGTGTTAGTCATGGGATCTTGTATTACATAACGAGTAAAGAGACTTGCCGGTAACGAGGTTGAACTAGGTATGGAGATACCAATGATCGAATCTCGGGCAAGTAACATACCGAAGAACAAAGGGAACATCATACGGGATTAACTGAATCCTTGACATAGAGGTTCGACCGATAAAGATCTTCGTAGAATATGTAGGAACCAATGTGGACATCCAGGTCCCGCCATTGGTTATTGACCGTAGAGGTGTCTCGGTCATGTCTACATAGTTCTCGAACTCGCAGGGTCTGCACACTTAAGGTTTGGTGACGTTTTGGTAGTATAGAGTTATGTGTGGTGGTGACCGAAGGTTGTTCGGAGTCCCGGATGAGATCCCGGATGTCACGAGGAGCTCCGAAATGGTCTGGAGTTAAAGATAGATATATAGAAAGGTGGTGTTTGGACTCTGGAAAGTTTCGGGCACTTTCGGTAGTGTACCGGGAGTGACGAATGGGTCCCGGGGGCCCACCAGTGGGGCCAACCCACCTCATGGGCCTATGTGGCAACCCACCAGCCCATAGTGGGCCAGTTGGGTCGGCCAAGGAGGCCTATGCATAGGAGGATAGGGAGAGAAACCGAATTGGGGTGGAAACCTCCCCAAACTCCACCTCTCTTGTGGGAGGAGGAGTCCTACTAGGAGGAGGACTCCTCCCCACTAGGTTTGGCCGAACCAAAGGAGAGCCCTCTTTTTGGGCGCAGCCTCCTCTCCCCTCCTCCTATATATATGAGTGGTTTTAGGGTTTTTTGGACAAGGATTTTGAGCCACGTCTAAATCGTACTTCTAGATCAAGTTCCTCTAGACTAGACTAGTTCGGCGGTACTTAGGCGAAGCCCTGCCGGAATAGCTCCACCACCATCTCTGGAGCGCCGTCACGCTGCCGGAGAACTCTTCTACCTCTCCACTCCCTCTTGCTGGATCAAGATGGTGGATATCGTCATCAAGCTGCACATGTGCTGAATGCGGAGGTGCCGTCCGTTCGGCGATAGATCGGAAGGATCGTGCTCAAGATCGCGAGACGGTTCGTGATGTGTTCTCGGGACGGATTGTGATGAGTTCACGGGACGGATCGTGATTGGATCGCAGGACGGATCGTGATATGATCGCGGGACGCTCGGCGATTTGGATCGCGAAGATGTTCGACTACACCAACCGTGTTTCTTAACGCTTCCCGCTTAGCGATCTACAAGGGTATGTAGATCCACTCTCCCTTTCGTAGATGCTCATCACCATGGATAGATCTTGCGTGTGCATAGGAAATTTTTTGTTTCCCATGCAACGTTCCCCATCAGTGGCATCATGAGCTAGGTCTATGTGTAGATGAGATCTCGAGTAGAACACAAAAGGTTTGTGGGCGTTGATGCTTAGATTGCTTCCTCCCTTGGTCGGATTTTGGTTCGGCGGTATTGTGAGATGAAGCGTCCCGGACCAACATTACTCGTACGCTTACGAGAGGCCGGTTCCCTCGACCGCAACTTGTTGCATAGATGGCTTGCGGGTGCCAGTTTCTCTCACTTTAGTTGGATCGGATTCGACAAAGGCGGTCCTTGAGAAGGTTGAAAAGCAACTAGTGTATCACCGTTGTGGTTTTTGGGTAGATGAGAATTGTTCTTGCTAGATACCCGTAGCAGCCACGTAAAACGTGCAACAACAATTAGAGGTCGTCTAACTTGTTTTTGCAGGGTATGTTGTGATATGATATGGCCAATTACATGATGTGATATATGTGATGTATGAGATGATCATGTGATGTATAGATTATCACGACTTGCATGTCGATGAGTACGGCAACCGGCAGGAGCCATAGGGTTGTCTTTAATTATTGTATGACCTGCGTGTCAATCATTAAGCGCTATGTAATGCTTTACTTTATCGCTAAACGGTAGCAATAGTAGTAGAAGCATGGTGGGCGCGACAACCCCGATGGCGACACGTTGATGGAGATCAAGATGATGGTGATCGTGGTGTCATGCCGGTGAAGATGGAGATCATGTCGGTGCTTTCATGATGGAGATCAAAAGCACAAGTTCATGGCCATATCATGTCACTTATGATTTGCATGTGATGTTAATCCTTTTATGCACCTTGTTTTGCTTAGGATGACGGTAGCATTATAAGGTGATCCCTCACTTAATTTCAAGATAAATTGCGTTCTCCCCGAGTGTGCACCGTTGCGAAAGTTCGTCGTGTTGAGACACCACTTGATGATCGGGTGTGATAGATTCTACATTCACATACAACGGGTGCAAGCCAGTGTTGCACATGCAGAACACTCGGGTTAAACTTGACGAGCCTAGCATGTACACACATGGCCTCGGAACACAAGAGACCGAAAGGTCGAACATGAGTCATATAGTAGATATGATCAATATGATGATGTTCGCCATTGTAACCACCTCAACTCACGTGATGATCGGACTTGAGTTGGTGAATTTGGATCATGTATCACTCGGATGACCGGAAGGATGTCAATTTGAGTGGGAGTTCTTAAGTAATATGATTAATTGAACTCATTATCATGAACATAGTCAGTAGTGTCTTTGCAAAATTATGTTGTAGATTACTAGCTCACGCTGTAGCTCCCTTGAATTTTATATGTTCCTAGAGAAATAGAGTTGAAAGATGATGGTAGCAATATTGCGGACTGGCTCCGTGATCTGAGGATTGTCCTCATTGCTGCACAGAAGGCTTATGTCCTTAATGCACCGCTCGGTGCACCAACCCCTCTAGCGTTGTTTGTAGATGTTGTGAACATCTGACAGGCATGTTTTGATAACTACTTGATAGTTTAGTGCGTCATGCATTACAACTTAGAATTGAGGCTCCGAAACGTTTTGAACATCATGGAACATATGAGATGTTTTAAGAGCTAAAATTAGGATCTCAGGCCCGTGCCCGTGTTGCGAGATATGAGATCTCCAACAAGATTCTTTGCCTGTAAGATGAAAGAGAATAGCTCAATCGTTGAGCATGTGCTCAGATTGTCTGGGTGCTACAATCGCTTGAATCAAGTGGGAATTGATCTTCCAGATAAGATAGTGATTGATATAGTTCTCCAAGTCACTGTTACTAAAGCTACTAGAACTTGGTGATGAACTATAAAACGCCAGGGATAGAAATAATGATCCTTGAGCTATTCGTGATGTTTGATACCGCAAAGGTAGAAATTAAGAAGGAGAATCAAAGTGTTGATGGTTAGTTAAAACTACTAGTTTCGACAAGAGCAAGGAGGGAAACTTCATGGATAACAAGTCAGTTGCTGCTCTAGTGAAGCAACCCAAAGTTGAACTCAAACCCGAGACTAAGTGCTTCGATTATGAGGAGAGCGGTCGCTGAAGCGGAACAACCCTAGATACTTGGTAGATAAGAAGGCTGGCAACGTCAACAGAAGTATATTTGATATACATGTTATTGATGTGTACCTTGCTAGTACTCCTAGTAGCACCTGGGTATTGGATACCGGTTCGGTTGCTAAATGTTAGTAACTCGAAATAAAAGCTACGAAATAAATGGAGAACTAGCTAAGTGTGAGGTGATGATGTGTGTTGGAAATGTTTCCGAGGTTGATGTGATCAACATCGCACGCTCTCTCTACCTTCGAGATTAGTGACGAACCTAAAATAAATGTTGTTTGGTGTTTTTTGCGTTGAGCATGAACATGATTAGATCATGTTCATTGCAAAACGGTTATTCATTTAAGTTAGAGAATAATGGTTATTCTATTTACATGTATAATACCTTTAATGGTCATGCACCCAGTAAGAATGGTTTGTTGAAACTTGATCATAGTAATACACATGTTCATAACATTGATGCCAAAAAGATACAAAGTTAATAATGATAGTACCACATACTTGTGGCACTGCCGCTAAATGTCATATTGGTATAAAACGCATGAAGAAACTCCATGCTGATGGATCTTTGGACTCATTCGATTTCGAATCGGTTGAGACATGCGAAGCATGCCTCTTGGTCAAAGATGACTAAGGACCCCGTTTTCTGTTTTGATGATGCGGGCAAGTGATTTATTGGAAATGATACATGTTGATGTATGCAATCCAATGAGTCTTGTAGCGTGCGGTGGATATCGTTATTTTCTTACCTTCACTTATGATTTGAGTAGATATAGTGTATATTTACTTAATGAAACACAAGCCTGAATTGTTTGAAAGGTTCAAGCAAATTCAGAGTGAAGTTTAAGATCATCGTGACAAGAAGATAAATATGTTTGCGATATGATCGTGGAGGTGAATATCTAAGTTACGAGTTTGGCATACAACTTTAGACAATGTGAAAGTTGGTTCACAACTCACGCCACCTGGAACACCATAGTATGATGGTGTGTCCGAACGTCATAGTCGTGCTCTATTGGATATGGTACGTGCTATGATGTCTATTATCGTTTTGTTACTATAATTTCGGGGTTATGCATTAGAGACAACAACATCCACTTTAAATAGGGCACCATCTAAATCCGTTGAGATGACACCGTGTGAACTATGGTTTGATAGAAACCTAAGCTGTCATTTCTTAATGTTTGGGGCTGCGACGCTTGTGTGGAAAATGTTTTCGCCTAATGAGCTCGAACCCAAAGCAGACAAATGCATCTTCATAGAATACCCTAAGAACAGTTGGGTGAACCTTCTATATCAGATCCAAGCATAAATGTTTGTTGCTAAAAACTGGGTCCTTTCTCGAGAAAGGGTTTCTCTTGAAAGAATTGAGGGAGGAGGATAGAACTTGATGAGGTTATTGAACCTCTGCTTCAACCAGAAAGTAGCGCAGCGCAGAAAGATGTTTCTGTGAAGCCTACGTTAGTTGAAGAGGAAGTTAATGATGATGATCATGAAGCTTCGGATCAAGTTACTATCGACCTACGAGGAAAATAGAGCTTGATGAGGTTATTGAACCTTTAATTCAACCAGAGAGTAGCGCAACGTAGAAAGTTGTTTCTGTGAAGCCTACGTCAGTTGAATAGCAAGTTAATGATGATGATCATGAAGCTTCAGATCGAGTTACTATCGAACTTCGTAGGTCGACAAGGACGTGTACTGCTACTGAATGGTATGACAACCCTGTCTTGGAGGTCATGTTGTTGGACAACGATGAACCTACAAACTATGGAGAAGCAATGATGGGCCCGGAAACCAACAAATGGTTAGAGGCCATGAAATCCGAGAAAGGATCCATGTATGAAAACCAAGTATAGACTTTGGTAGACTTGCTCGTTGGATGGCAGGTCGTTGAGTAAAAATGGATGTTTAAAATGAAGACAGACGCTCATGGTGAATGTCACCATTAGTAAAGCTCAACTTGTTGCAAAGAAGTTTGCGACAAGTTCAAGGAGTTGACTACGATGAGACTTTCTCACTCGTAGCGATGCTAAGGTCTGTTGGAATTATGTTAGCAGTTGCTGCACTTTCAATCATGAAATCTGGCAGGTGGATGTCAAAACATCGTTTCCTTAATGGTTTGCTTGAGGAAAGGTTGTATGTGATACAACCAGAAGGTTTTGTCAGTCCTAAGGATGCTAAAAGGTGTGCAAGCTTCAGTGATTCTTCTATGAACTGAAGCAAGCATCTCGGAGTTAGAATATACACTTTGATGAGGTGATCAAAGTTTTTGAGTCTATACAAAGTTTACAAGAAACTTGTATTTGCAATAAAGTGATTGGGAGCACTATAGAGTTTCTGATAAGTATATGTGGATGACATATTGCTATTCGGAGATGATGTAGAATTTCTGGAGAGCATAAATGGTTGTTTGAGAAGAGTTTTTCAAAGGAAGACCTGGATAAAGCTACCTAATTGTTGAGCATCAAAATCTATAAAGATAGATCAAGATGTTTGATAAGACTTTCAATGAGTACATACCTTGACAAGATTTTGAAAGAATTCAAAATGGATCAGTCAGAGAAAGAGTTCTCGCCTGATTTGTAAGGTATAAAGTTGAGTAAGACTCAATGCCCACTGACTGCAGAAGATAGAGAAAAGATGAGTGTCATCCCCTATGCTTCAGCCATAGGCTCTATCATGTATGCAATGTTGTGGACAAAGGCCCGATGTCGGCCTTGCTATAAGTATGGCCGGAAGGTTTCAAAGTGATTCTGGAATGGAGCACTGGACAACGGGCAAGATTATCCTTAGTAACTAAAATACTGGGGAGATATTTCTCGATTATGGAGGTGATAAAGAGTTCGTCGTAAAGAGTCACGTCGATGCAAGCTTTAACACCAATCCGGATGACTCGTAGTAGCAATCTGGATACGTATAGTGGAGCAGCCATTTGAATAGTACCAAGTGGAGTGTGGTAGCAGTGTTTACCGTTTGACATAGAAATTTTCAAAGTACACACGGATCTAAATGTCGCAAACCCGTGGACTATAAGACCTCTCTCACATGCAAAGCATGATCGAGCCCCAAAACTCATTGGGTGTTAGATTCATAACGATGCGAATCACATGGTGATGTGAACTAGATTATTGACTCTAGTGCAAGTGGGAGACTGTTAGAAATATGCCCTAGAGGCAATAATAAATTAGTTATTGTCATATTTCCTTGTTCATGATAATCGTTTATTATCCATGCTAAAATTGTATTAAATGGAAACACATTACATGTCTGGGTAAATAGACAACACTCTGTCCCTAGTATGCCTCTAGTGAACTAGCTCGTTGATCAAAGATGGTCAAGGTTTCCTAGCCATTGACATGTGATGTCATTTGATAACGGGATCACATCATTAGGAGAATGATGTGATGGACAAGACCCAAACTACAAACGTAGCATATGATCGTGTCAGTTTATTGCTACTGTTTTCTGCATGTCAAAGTATGTGTTCCTATGAGCATGAGATCATGCAACTCACTGACATCGGAGGAGTACCTTGTGTGTATCAAACGTCGCAACGTAACTGGGTGACTATAAAGGTGCTCTACAGGTATCTCCGAGGGTGTCTGTTGAGTTGGCATGGATCAAGACTGGGATTTGTTACTCCGTGTGACGGAGAGGTATCTCAGGGCCCACTCGGTAATACAACATCACAATAAGCCTTGCAAGAAATGTGACTAAGTGTTAGTCATGGGATCTTGTATTACGGAATGAGTAAAGAGACTTGCTGGTAACGAGGTTGAACTAGGTATGGAGATACCGACGATCGAATCTCGGGCAAGTAACATACCGAAGAACAAAGGGAACATCATACGGGATTAACTGAATCCTTGACATAGAGGTTCGACCAATAAAGATCTTCGTAGAATATGTAGGAACCAATGTGGACATCCAGGTCCCGCCATTGGTTATTGACCGTAGAGGTGTCTCGGTCATGTCTACATAGTTCTCGAACCCGCAGGGTCTGCACACTTAAGGTTTGGTGACATTTTGGTAGTATAGAGTTATGTATGGTGGTGACCAAAGGTTGTTCGGAGTCCCGGATGAGATCCTGGACGTCACGAGGAGCTACGGAATGGTCCGTAGGTAAAGATTGATATATAGGAAGGTGGTGTTTGGACTCTGGAAAGTTTCAAGCACTTTCGGTAGTGTACCGGGAGTGACGAATGGGTCCCGGGGGCCCACCAGTGGGGCCAACCCACCTCATGGGCCTATGTGGCAACCCACCAGCCCATAGTGGGCCAGTTGGGTCGGCCAAGGAGGCCTATGCGCAGAGGATAGGGAGGAAAACCTAATTGGGGTGGAAACCTCCCCAAACTCCACCTCTCTTGTGGGAGGAGGAGTCCTACTAGGAGGAGGACTCCTCCCCACTAGGTTCGGCCGAACCAAAGGAGAGCCCTCTTTTTGGGCGCAGCCTCCTCTCCCCTCCTCCTATATATATGAGTGGTTTTAGGGTTTTTTGGACAAGGATTTTCAGCCACGTCTAAACCCTACTTCTAGATCAAGTTCCTCTAGACTAGACTAGTTCGGCGGTACTTAGGCGAAGCCCTGTCGGAATAGCTCCACCACCATCTCCGGAGCGCCGTCACGCTGCCGGAGAACTCTTCTACCTCTCCACTCCCTCTTGCTGGATCAAGACGGTGGAGATCATCATCAAGCTGCACGTGTGCTGAACACGGAGGTGCCGTCCTTTCGGCGCTAGATCGGAAGGACCGTGATCAAGATCGCGAGACGGTTCATGATGTGTTCACGGGACGGATCGTGATGTGTTCTCGGGATGGATCGTGATGAGTTCATGGGACGGATCGTGATATGATCGCGGGACGCTCGGCGATTTGGATCGCGAAGTTGTTCGACTACACCAACCGCGTTTCTTAATGCTTCCCGCTTAGCGATCTACAAGGGTATGTAGATCCACTCTCCCTCTCCTAGATGCTCATCACCATGGATAGATCTTGCATGTGCGTAGGAAATTTTTTGTTTCCCATGCAACGTTCCCCATCAGTAACATGCGAAACCTGTTTTTCCACACTTAGCAATATCTCGGGCATCATCCTGCCAACTTAACCCGCCGTTACCTTGCCGGCTCTCTGGTAAAACACACGGGAGGCTTATCTTTCCTCTACCATGCTGACGGTAGTCGTTTTGATTTTTTACTTACTAACCCGCCATACCTTGCACTTTCTCATAGTTAACCCGCCACCATGTCTCGAGCACCTTCATCCTGTGATTTGGTTGGCTCTGGCATAACCGAGTTGTTCTTGCTTGAGTTCGTAGAAACGGGCTCCTTGCTAACTCAAGATGTCATCCACTGGCGGGTTCCTGGGTCAGAGAAGAAGCCCACCCTAAGAAGGGGGAGGTTGTTGTATTCGCTAATCACCTCCTCTGTGGTTTCAGCCCGCCCGGGTCAAAATTCTTCCGAGACGTCCTCCACTTTTTCAAGCTTCATACTCAAGTCATTGCCCCAAATTTTGTCACCAAAATGTGCAACTTCCAAGTCCTGTGTGAAGTTTATCTGCAAGAAGAGCCGTTTGTCGACCTCTTCCATGATTTCTTCTACGTCAACTGCCAGACAAAGGTGGCGGGCGGGCCAAGCTTGGAGCTCGTCAGCGTCTACGAGATCTGGCTTATCCGGCTGCCCTTTTGCCAAGCCACCCCAAAGACTGGAACATGACTTGGTTTTATTGCAAGGATACCTCTCTAGAAGGAGAAAATCCATTGTCGGGTTATCGCCCTACCCGGATCTATACCTCCACTGAACTTCTAGATCGGATGTCTACCACAAAGCGAGCGAAGTATGCTCCGGCTTTTGCAAAGAGCAAAGCCCTCCTGGCAAACAAATTAACTTGAGTCGACTTAACCCGCTGCTGGGTCTCATGGAAAGTCTTACCGCTAAGCCGGCATGACTGTTTTATGTACGAATACACAGGCGACGAAAATGATCCTCTTTGTTTCAACCACACGCCTTTGACAGAAGAAAATGTCAACTTTGCTGTAAAACAACTTCTCCATGAAACCCAGGATGCCTGCAATACGATCGGGTTAAGACCCTTCTGCGTCGCAAACCCAGCTCCGGATGTAAGAAGAGACCTCTTCTCAAAACTGCTCATTCCTGTCTTAACTTTATTCCTGGCATCTTTAACTCTGTTGGCGGCTCGTCATACAGGCCGACTCTAGCTTATGGAAGAAGAAATACCCCCCTGTGAAGAAGAAGTCCCAAGCGGTTAATGCCCGTGGCCGCAAGAAGAAAACTTCAGCTCAAGAACTGCTTGCACTGAACGACTCAGAGGTAGAAAACTTGATTCTCTTAACTATCTCCGTATGCAACTTATTGATGTTGTTTGTGTTGGGGAACGTTGCATGGGAAACAAAAAGTTTCCTACACTTCACCAAGATCAATCTAGGAGATGAGCATCTATGAGAGGAGAGATTGGATCTACATACCCTTGTAGATCGCTAAGCGTAAGCGTTAAAGAATGCGGTTGATGTAGTGGTACGTCTCCGCAATCCAAATCGCAAGCCGTCCCACGAACTCCCGATCAAGTACCGAACGGATGGCACCTCCGCGTTCAACACACGTGCAGCTCGATGAAGATATCTGCCTTCTTGATCCAGCAAGAGGGAGCGGAGAGATAGATGGGTTCGCCGGTAGCATGACGGCGTGGCGGCGGTGGTGGTGGAGCTAATCCGACAGAGCTTCGCGAAGCGGTGCCAAACCAATCTACTAGAGGAGGGGTAAGCGGGGAGGGAGGAAGGGCTACGCCGCGACTTGTGTTTGCAGCCCTCCCCCCTCTCATATATATAGGGGAAGAGGAGGGGCTGGCTGCCCTAGGGTTTCCCCTAGGGTTTGGTGCAGCAGCAAAGGGAGGTGGGGCGGCGGCCAGGGTGGCTTGGCCACCAAGTTTGGTGGCTAGCCCACCCTTTTGGCCTAGCCCAAGCCTCTAGCCGCATGGGCCTTGAGGTGGGAGGTACGGCCAGCCCACCAGGGGCTGTTCGCACCCTATCATAGCCCACGTGGCCCTTTGGAGTAGATGGGGCCCACCCGATGGACCCTAGGAACACTTCCGGCACTCCGTCACACCACTTGCAGGTCATAAAACTTTTCCGGAACTCAAACACCAACTTCCCATATATGAATCTTTACCTCCGGACCATTCCATAACTCCTCGTGATGTCCGAGATCTCATTCGGGACTCCGAACAACCTTCGGTCACCAACACACATAACTCATCTATATCGAAACGTCACTGGACCTTAAGTGTGCAGACCCTGCGGGTTCGAGAACCATGTAGACATGACCGAGACACCTCTATGGTCAATAACAAATAGCAGGACCTGGATGCCCATATCAGTTCCTACATGTTCTACGAAGATCTTTATCGGTCGAACCAATATGTCAAGGATTCAGTTAATCCCGTATGATGTTCCCTTTGTCCTTCGGCATGTTACTTGCCCAAGATTCGATCATCGGTGTCTCTATGCCTAGTTCAACCTCGTTACCGGAAAGTCTATTTACTCGTTATGTAATACAAGATCCCGCGATTAACACTTAGTCACATTGCTTGCAAGGCTTGTTGTGATGTTGTATTACCGAGTGGGCCCTAAGATACCTCTCTGTCACACGGAGTAACAAATCCCGGTATTGATCCATGCCAACTCAACAGACACCTTCGGAGATACCTGTAGAGCACCTTTATAGTCACCCAGTTACGTTGCGACATTTGATACACACAAGGCAATCCTCCGGTGTCAGTGAGTTGCATGATCTCATGGTCATAGGAACATATACTTGACATGCAGAAAAACTGTCGCAATAAACTGACACGATCATATGCTACGCTTATATTTTGGGTCTTGTCCATCACATCATTCTCCTAATGATGTGATCCCGATATCAAATGACATCTCATGTCCATGGCCAGGAAACCTTAACCATATTTGATCAACGAGCTAGCCTGCTAGAGGCATACTAGGGACATAGTGTTTGTGTATATGTCCACACATGTATTTAGTTTCCAATCAACACAATTATAGCATGGACAATAAATGATTATCATGAACAAGGAAATATAATAATAAACACTTTATTTATTGTCTCTAGGGTATATTTCCAATAGTCTCCCACTTGCACTAGAGTCAATAATCTAGTTCACATCACTATGTGATTTACATTGCAATGAATAGAACACCCATGCATTTCTGGTGTTGATCATGTTTAGTCCTTGAAAGAGGTTTAGTCAATGGGTATGCAACATTCAGATCCGTGTGCACTTTGCAAATATTTATGTCCTTCTCCTCGACAAAATCGCGGATGGAATTGAAGCATCGCTTTATGTGTCTGGTCCTCTTGTGAAACCTTGTTTCCTTGGCCAGAGCAATGGCACCAGTGTTGTCACAGAACAGAGTCATCGGATTCAGTGCACTGGGCACTACTCCAAGATCTGTCATGAACTGCTTCATCCAGACACCTTCCTTCGCTGCCTCCGAGGCTGCGATGTACTCCGCTTCGCATGTAGAATCGGCTACCATGCTTTGCTTGGAACTGCACTAGCATACCGCTCCCCCATTGAGAATAAATACGTATCCGGTTTGCGAGTTGGAGCCATCCGGATCAGTGTCAAAGCTTGCATCGATGTAACCCTTTACGACGAGCTCTTGATCACGTCCATAAATGAGAAACATTTCCTTAGTCCTTTTTAGGTACTTAAGGATATTCTTGACCGCCATCCAGTGCTCCATTCCAGGATCACTTTGAAACCTTCCGACCATACTTATGACAAGGCTGGCATCGGGTCTTGTGCACAACATTGCATACATGATAGAGCCTATGGCTGAAGCATAGGGGACGACACTCATCTTTTTTCTATCTTTTGCAGTCACTGGGCATTGAGTCTTCCTCAACTTCACACCTTGTAACACAGGTAAGAACCCTTTCTTAGACTGATCCACTTTGAATTTCTTCAAAACTTTATCAAGGTTTGTTCTTTGTGAAAGTGCTATCAAGCGTCTCGATCTATCTCTATAGGTCTTAATGCCTAATATGAAAGCGGCTTCTCCTAGGTCCTTCATTGATAAACTCTTGTTCAAATATTCCTTCACGCTTTCCAACATTTCTATATTGTTTCCAATCAGCAATATGCCATCCACATATAATATTAGAAACGCTATAGAGCTCCCACTCACTTCTTGTAAATACAAGCTTCTCCGTAAACTTGTATAAATCCAAACGCTTTGATTGCCCCATCAAAGCGCTTATTCCAACTCCGAGATGCTTGCACCAGTACATAAATGGATCAGTAGAGTTTGCAAGCTTTGTCAGCGTTCACTGGATGGACAAAACCTTCCGGTTGCATCATATACAACTCTTCCTCAAGGAAACCGTTAAGGAACACTGTTTTGACATCCATCTGCCAAATTTCATAGTCGAAATATGCAGCTATTGCTAACATGATTCTGACGGACTTAAGCATCGCTACGGGTGAGAAGGTCTCATCATAGCAACTCCTTGAACTTGTGAAAAACCCTTTGCCACAAGTCGAGCTTATAGACAGCGATATTACCGTCTGCGTACGTCTTCTTCCTAAAGATCCATTTATTCTGAATGGCCTTTCGCCCTTCAGGTAATACTTCCAAAGTCCATACTTTGTTTTCATACATGGATACCATCTCAGATTTCATGGCCTCTAACCATTTCTCGAAATCCAGGCCCTTCATCGCTCCTCCATAGCTCGTAGGTTCATTGTTGTTTAACAACATGACCTCCAAGACAGGGTTTCTGTACCATTCAGGAGCAGTACGCGTCCTTGTCGACCTACGAGGCTCAATAGCAACTTGATCCTAAGTTTCATGATCATCATCATTAACTTCCTCTTCAACCGTTGTTGGCTCCACAGAAACATCTTTCTGTGCTGCGCTACTCTCTCGTTGAAGTGAAGGTTCAACAACCTCATCAAGTCTACTTTCCTCCCACTCAATTCTTTCGAGAGAAACTCTTTCTCAAGAAATGTTCCGTTCTTTGCGACAAACACTTTGCCTTCGGATCTGAGATAGAATGCATACCCAAATGTCTCTTTTGGGTATCCTATGAAGACGCATTTCTTTGCTTTGGGTTCCAGCTTTTCAGGTTGAAGCTTTTTGACATAAGCATCACATCCCCAAACTTTAAGAAGCGACAACTTTGGTTTCTTGCCAAACCACAGTTCATATGGCGTCATCTCAACAGATTTCGATGGTGCCCTATTTAAAGTGAAGGTAGCTATCTCTAACGCATAACCACGAAACGATAGTGGCAAATTGGCAAGAGACATCATAGAACACACCATATCTAATAAGGTTCGATTACGACGTTCGGACACACCATTACGCTGTGGTGTTCCAGGCGGTGTCAATTGTGAAACAATTCCACATTGTCTTAAGTGACTGCCAAACTCATAACTCAGATATTCTTCTCCTCAATCAGATCTTAGGAATTTAATCTTCTTGTTACGACGATTCTCAACTTCACTCTGAAATTGCCTAAACTTTTCAAACATTTCAGACTTGTGTTTCATTAAGTAAATATACCCATATATACTCAAGTCATCAGTGAAGGTGAGAAAATAATGATATCCACCGCGTGCCTCCATGTTCATTGGACCGCACACATTAGTATGTATGATTTCCAACAAATCACTCGCCCGTTCCATTGTTCCAGAGAATGGCGTTTTAGTCATCTTGCCCATGAGTCATGGTTCACATGTGTCAAGTGGTTCAAAATAAAGTGACTCCAAAAGTCCATCAGCATGGAGCTTCCTCATGCGTTTTACACCAATGTGACCCAAATGGCAGTGCCACAAGAAAGTGGTACTATCATTATCAACTCTACATCTTTTGGCATCAATGCTATGAACATGTGTATCATCACTATCGAGATTCAATAAGAATAGACCCCTCAGATTGGGTGCATGACCATAAAAGATATTACTCATATAAATAGAACAACCTTTATTCTCTGATTTAAATGAGTAACCATCTCGCGATAAACAAGATCCAAATATAATGTTCATGCTTAACGCAGGCACTAGATAACAATTATTTAGGTTCATCACTAATCCCGATGGTAGTCGAAGAGGGAGCGTGCCGACGGCGATCACATCAACCTTGGATCCATTTCCCACGCGCATCGTCACTTCATCCTTAGCCAGCCTCTGTCTATTTCGTAGGTCCTGCTTTGAGTTGCAAATGTGAGCAACCAAACTGGTATCAAATACCCAGGCACTACAAAGAGAGCTAGTAAGGTACACATCAATAACATGTATATCATATATACCTTGTTTGGTGTTGGCGGCCTTCTTGTCGGCCAGGTACTTGGGGCAGTTCTGCTTCCAGTGACCAGTTCCCTTGCAATGAAAGCACTTAGTTTCTGGCTTGGGTCTAGCCATGGGTTTCTTCATGGGAGGAGCAACTGGTTTTCCACCCTTATTGGAGTTACCCTTCTTTCCCTTGCCATGCTTCTTGAAACTAGTGGTTTTATTGACCATAAACACTTGATGTTCTTTCTGGATTTCAGACTCAGCGACTTTCAGCATCGCAAACAGCTCGGCGACTAACTTGGTCACCCCGTGCATGTTATAGTTCATCATGAAGCTCTTGTAGCTAGGTGGCAATGATTGAAGAACTCTATCAGTGATCGCCTTCGGTGGAAGGGGCATCCCTTACTCCGCCAGATGGGTCGAATACCTATACATTCTGAGTATATGTTCACTGATAGACCCATTCTCCTTCATCTTGCAAGCATAGAACTTATCGGAGGTCTCATACCTCTCGATATGGGAATTCTTCTTAAAGATAAACTCTAACTCCGGGAAAATATCATATGCTCCATGACGTTCAAAACGTCTTTGAAGTCTCGGTTCTAGGCCATACAAAATTGCACACTGAACTATTGAGTAATCTCTAGAATGTGCCTCCCAAGCATTCTTAACGTCTTCGGATGACATATCTGTGGGTTGGTTACCAAGCGGTGCCTCAAGGTATATGCCTTCTGGGAAGCCGTGCGGATAATCCTAAGATTACGGGCCCAGTCCACAAAATTACTTCCATCATCTTTCAACTTAGCTTTCTCTAGGAACGCAATAAAATTCAGGGGTGCTACTGCGTGAGCCATTGATCTACAACATAAACAAGCAAATGTTACTAAGACCATTGTTCATGATAATGAGTTTAGTTAATCAAATTACTAAAGCTCCCACTCAAATTGACATCCCTCAGGTCATCTGGGTGATACATGATCCACATTCATCAACTCAAGTCCGATCATCACATGAGTTAAGGTGGTTTCAATGGTGAACATCATCATGTTGATCATATGTACTATATGACTCATGCTCGACCTTTCGATCTCTTGTGTTCCGAGGCCATGTCTGTACATGCTAGGCTCGTCAAGTTTAACCCGAGTGTTCCGCATGTGCAATACTAGCTTACACCCATTGTATGCGAACGTAGAGTCTATCACACCCGATCATCACGTGGTGTCTCGACACAACGAACTTTCGCAATGGTGCACACTCGGGAAGAACACAATTCATCTTGAAATTTAAGTGAGGGATCACCTTATAATGCTACCATCATTCTAAGCAAAACAAGGTGCATAAAAAGATTAACATCTCATGCAAATCATAAGTGACATGCTATGTCCATGAATTTGTGCTTTTGATCTCCATCTCCGAAGCACCGGCATGATCTCCATCGTCACTGCCATAACACCATGATCTCCATATTGTGTCACCATCGGTGTTGTCGCGCCCACCATGCTTCTACTACTATTGCTACCGCTTAGCAATAAAGTAAAGCATTACATAGCGCTTGAAGATTGAAACGCAGGTCATACAATAATCAAAGACAACCCTATGGCTCCTACCGGTTGCTGTACTCATCGACATGCAAGTCATGATATTCCATACAAAAACATGATGATCTTATACATCACATATATCACATCATGCAATTGTCCATATCACATCACAACATACCCTGCAAAAACAAATTAGACGTCCTCTAATTGTTGTTGCATGTTTTACGTGGCTGCTACGGGTATCTAGAAAGAACGATTCTTACCTACGCAAAAACACAACGGTGATATGAAGATTGCTTTTCAACCTTCTACAAGGACCGCCTTAATCAAATCCGATCCAACTAAAGTGGGAGAGACAGACACCCGCCAGCCATCTTTATGCAACGAAGTCACATGTCAGTTGATGGAACACAGTCTCTCGTAAGCGTACGAGTAAAGTCGGTTCGAGCCACTTCATCCCACAATAGCCTAAACCAAGAAAAGACTAAGGAAGGAAGCAATCTGAATATCAACGCCCACAAACTCTTTGTGTTCTACTCAAGATCTCATCTACGCATAGACCTAGCTCATGATGCCACTGTTGGGGAACGTTGCATGGGAAACAAAAAAATCTCCTAGGCTTTCACCAAGATCAATCTAGGAGATGAGAATCTATCAGAGGAGATATTGGATCTACGTACCCTTGTAGATCGCTAAGCGAAAGCGTTAAAGAAATGGTTGATGTAGTGGTACGTCTCCATGATCCAAATCGCAAGTCGTCGTATAACCAATAGCGGGACCTGGATGCCCATATCAGTTCCTACATGTTCTACGAAGATCTTTATCGGTCGAACCACTATGTAAAGGATTCAGTTAATCTCATATGATGTTCCCTTTGTCCTTCGGTATGTTACTTGCCCGAGATTCGATCGTCGGTATCTCTATACCTAGTTCAACCTCGTTACCGGCAAGTCTCTTTACTCGTTCCATAATACAAGATCCCGTGATTAACACTTAGTCACATTGCTTGCAAGGCTTGTTGTGATGTTGTATTACCAAGTGGGCCCTGAGATACCTCTCCATCACATGGAGTAACAAATCCCATTATTGATCCATGCCAACTCAACAGACACCTCCGGAGATACCTGTAGAGCACCTTTATAGTCACCCAGTTACGTTGCGATGTTTGACACACACAAGGCACTCCTCCGGTGTCAGTGAGTTGCATGATCTCATGTTCATAGGAACATATACTTGACATGCAGAAAAAATGTAGCAATAAACTGACACGATCATATGCTATGTTTATATATTGGGTCCTATCCATCACATCATTCTCCTAATGACGTGACCCCAATATCAAATGAAATACCATGTCCATGGCCAGGAAACCTTAACCATCTTTGATCAATGAGCTAGCCTGCTAGAGGCATACTAGGGACACAATGTTTGTCTATATGTCCACACATGTATTTAGTTTCCAATCAACACAATTATAGAATGGACAATAAACGATTATCATGAACAAGGAAATATAATAATAAACACTTTATTTATTGCCTCTAGGGCATATTTCCAACAGTTTGTACACAGGAGGAGACGGAAATGAGTCATGCCAATGCCCTTGAGGTAACTTACATTTCCTCCGACTCAGAGGTCTTACCACGAGAGAAAATATGGCGGGTCATCCGAAAAGTTCCTTTTCCGCATCCTCTTGCTTACTTCGACCCCGAATTTCCTTTGAAGAAGCAACAACACGACTCGTGACGTCAGACCCGGAGCTCCGACTGTGAAGATCTTATGGCCAGCTTACCAAACTCCCTGGCTCCACGGAAATGACCGGGTGAGTTGCTGTTTTTACCAAGTCTTAATATCCACCTTATAATCCTATACTGTCAACTTACTCTTGTACTTTATTATCTCAATTTTATAGGAGTCGCCCCCTTCGTCCGGCGACTCAAGTGCCTCCAAGCTTCCTCCTATGAAGGTCAACACAGAGTATGCCTTTAATCTTGAAGTGCGTGTATTATCTCTTTCCTTGCACCTTATAACAATTATTTTTTTACTTTCCAGGGCTTAAGCAAAACGAAGGAAGACAGGCGGGTCGACCGTTCCTGCTGCTGTCCAGAAGCCGAAAACTGCTGAGCCGGATCCTACCTCTCCTGCTGAACCTTCTGAAGCTAACAAAGATGTCCCTGAGCACACTCCAACACCTTCAGAGCCGGAGGATCACCGCATGACAGCTCCTGAGAGTCCGATGGCTGACCCTAAGCCGACCAGTCCTTCAACGGCTGTCAAAGATCTGTCTCATCCCGATGTTATCATCACTAGGATGGGATATCAATCTCCTACACCATATGTGTTGACAAAACACGCCAACAAGATTGACACTTGCTCTCCTGAAAAACTTGATTTCAAATTTCCTGTGCTAGAGAAGATGTCTGCCGACGATCTGCATGCTAGTTATTTGAACCGCCTTTCCGCCAGCCGCAACATGGAAACCAAGCTTCTTGGTGTAATGAAGAAGAGATATGAGGTACTTTCCTTCTCTTGCTTTTTTCCCTAATACCTTTATGTATCCCCCAAGAGCCGGTTTAATATAGCAAATGATGAACCGGGTCTTTCAAATCTTGTCATACTGTAGAGAACTTAACATGTAGCCCCCAAGTCCGGGTCATTACGAAAATGATGAGCCGAAACTTTCAATAGTTTAAAAAGCTCGCCAGGTGTAGCCCCCAAGTCTGGGTCATTATGAAAATGATGAGACAGAACTTTCAATAGTTTAAAAAGCTCGCCAGTTGTAGCCCCCAAGTCAGGGTCATTATGAAAATGATGAGCCAGAACTTCCATGTAAACTTGGAGAGAAAACACATACATTAGCCCCCCTAGTGCCAAACATATTGCTTGCAATATGCTTGGGACTGGCATCAGATAACTTCGTTATTGCTTCAACCTGGTGACTTAACTTCTATAATCTGCCACTTGTACAACGCATGAGGCATTAGATGCAGCTGAATAACAGCGAGCCCATTTAAGGGCAAACCTTACTACCCAACAAACAGCCCGAGCCACAACAGAAGAAAATTACGTGTGGCTGTTGAAAAACTTGAAAAACTCCAAGTTGACTTTGCCACATCTAAGGAGACTGTCGAATATGAACTAGCCGCCCTGTCAAAGCATGCAAATGATGTCGAGGAGCAGCTTAAGCTCGCGGCCGATGAATTGAATACTCTGAGGGCCATATATCCAAGATGACTGCCGCTATCTTTGGTAAGTATGCACGGCTTAGAAATTTTTCTTGTGGAAAAGGTACCTGTTAGGCGGCTTATCACTTTGACCTTTCTTTGCAGGTGAGAGAAACCGCCAGCTATCCTCTGATAGCCTTATGAAATTGAAGGCAGTATATACTTTGACTGAGCAACTCTACAGTGGGGCCCTCTATACCATTAAAGCCATGATGACTGCCAAATATGTTCCCAAATTCATGAAGGGCGTTATAGAAGTCTTGTCAACTTTGTCCAAACAGGTGGACGAAATGAGGCGATCAGCCGCAAGGAGAGGGGCCATAGTTGCGCTAAGCCGGTCCCTGGCCTTTGCTCCCGAGTTAACCACCGAACAAATGATGAACGACTTCCCCTCCAAAGAGGATGATGGCTTAGATTTTACTGAAGCGGATTATGCCAAGCCTCCAGGAGACTTGCCTCCATCCTTGTTGATGAGACGGATCTAAGTCCCTACCAGGTGGCTTACGATGAAAACAACCAACGGTTGTGCTGCCCAACCTTCGAAGCCGGGGATTTGATCCCTACACGCCGTAAGCCGCTCTTTGCCCCTGAAGTTGATCCATCTCCTCTTTTTGACGATGCTCAATTTGAAGCATTCTTAAACTGCAATTGGGATGTGGATAACCTCCAGATCGAAGAGCACGAAGACCCGGTGCAAGATGACTCGCCAGCGAGTTAAAACTTTATTGTCCTTGACTGAATGTAACCCAGCCAGCTGACCCGCCGAGACTTGAAAGTGTGTGAAATACTTTAAGTCCTTCATATTTTGAGCTCCTGGAGAGCTTTGTAATAGGCATAGTAGAAACTTGATTGCCCCAGCCATGCCATCGTACTTGCATGACGTTATAATTATCTTATGCACTTATCATCTGCCTTGCATTCTTCTCACAATGTTTTAATTAACAAGAGTTCATCTTAAGAGATAAGACCCTACAAAAATAAACAAGATAGAATAGTCTGCATTGTCCTATGGGCGGCTTGAAAAATCATAACCCGGAGATGTTAAAATCTCTTGTAGCCTTGCTTCTTCTTTCATAACCTTGCTGAGATATGTGAATATGATGCAATGCATCATGCAATGTATGATGGAATGTACGATGCAATGTATGGTGCTCTTGCTTTCCTTGTTGTTTTCAAAAACTCATATGATGGTTCTTCCTGGCTAGACTCGATGCTTGAACTCATATTAGTGCAGGGTCTCTAACGAGAGTGACTGTCAACTCCTTTGAGTGGCTCAGGGTCTCTAGGCGAGATTAACTAATAAAAGCACAACGAACCAGAAGAGACACATCTGCCTGTTCTGCTGGGTGGACTCGCTGCTTGAACTCAAACAATTCTCGGTTTCTAGGCGAGATTGAGGAGCACAACGCCCAAGAAAGAGACACGGACGCTTGTTCCGCTGAGTGGACTCACTACTTGAACTCATAACAATACTCGGTTTCTAGGCGAGGATTGATGAGCACAGCGTCCCAACAAGAGACACCAGGGCATGAGTATCCCTAGGGACCACAAGCCCCCTCTCACGTGACAACGTCCGCCGTTTGAACCTTAACCAGTGCTTAGGGTCTCCTGACGAGATTAACTTACCGGTTCGTTTGTTAGATAGTGTCTCTAAGCGGTGATTAACTGGTAAGAGTTCAGCGGGTAAATTGTTGGAGAGGCCAACAAAAGGGGGTAAGTGTATAACCCACTGCACCCCTAATGATCTGGTTTGACGGAGTCAAAATTTGGGTCCCCGACCCGCCTTACATTGGCTGAAAAGCCTGATCGAGAGGGTTGAAGCTTAACCCGATGGGTTCAAAGCACCCAAACGACCTTGTCGATGATATCAACTTGTGCGCCACTTTGTAAGCCGCCGTCTTGTGGATCACCAACTTGTAAGTCACCGTCTCGCGGATCGCCAACTTGTAAGTCGCTGTCTTTTAAGCCATCATACAATGTTGCTGTTTTGGCTGAAGACTCGATCAAGAGGGTGAGCGAGCTAAACCGGGTGGGTTGGAAGCCCCAACTGACCATGTAGAAGTGTTCATCTCTGCACAAATCTGTAATGCAAAAGAAAAACGGCAGAGGCCCCGGCTTGCAGGGATGTCAACTTTATTATATGAAAAATATAGATATAATGAAGTATGTATGTACAAAGATGGGAGTCGATGACTCAAGTATAGTAAGGCCGCAGATGAGCGATATTCCACGGTCGGTGAGTCTCCTGTCCAGAGGTACATGACTCGTCTCATACATCAATGAGATAATATGACCCATTGTTCAGATTTATGCTAACCACGAAAGGTCCTTCCCATGGGGGAGATAACTTGTGTGCATCCGTCTGACCTTGAATCAAACGTAACACCAAGTTGCCTTCTTGGAACGTCCAGGTCTTGACCTTGCGGCTATGATAGCGATGCAGGTCTTGTTGATAAATCACCGACCGAGCTACTGCAAGATCGCGCACTTTATCCAAAGCATCTAGCGTGTCCTGATGCGTCGTCTCATTGTCGTCTTCCACATAAGCCGCCACCCGCGACGGATCATGATGTATGTCGCTTGGTAACACGGCCTCTGCACGGTAAACCATGAAGAAGGGCGTGTAACCTGTTGATCTGTTAGGTGTAGTATTGATACTCTAGAGGATGGAGGGTAGCTCCTCAACCCAACAGCCCAGCATTTGTTGTAAAGGAACTATAAGCCGGGGCTTGATACCTCTCAAGACTTCCTGGTTGGCTCGCTCTTCCTGACCAATGGATTGTGGATGAGCAACAAGAGAAACATCAAGTTGGATGTGCTCACTTTCGCAGAATGCCTTCATAGCCCCCTTGGATAGATTCGTTCCGTTGTCCGTGATGATACTATGAGGATAGCCAAAATGGTAGATCAATTTTTTGACAAACTGAATCGACGTGGCTGCATCACATTTACTAACTGGCTCAGCCTCCACCCACCTGGTAAACTTGTCCACTGCCACCAAGAGATGGGTCTTTTTATCCTTAGACCTCTTGAAAGGTCCAACCATGTCAAGCCCCCAGACCACGAACGGCCAAGTGATTGGAATCATCCACAATTCTTGAGCCGACACGTGGGCACGTCTTCCTAAATTCTGATACCCATCACACTTGGCAACCAGGTCCTCTACATCTTTATGAGCCGTCAGCCAAAAGAAACCATGTTGGAAAGCCTTGGCCACCAAAGATTTTGAGCTGGCTTGATGTCCACAATCACCGACATGTATTTCATTTAAGATCTCCCTACCCTCTTCACGAGAAACACAACGCTGGAAGACACCGGTGATGCTACGTTTATGCAATTCACCATTAACGATGGTCATGGACTTGCATCGCCTCACAATTTTCCATGCTAGAGTCTTGTCCTCAGGCATCTCGCCGCGAGTCAGCTGCGCCAAGTACGGTAATGTCCAATCCGGAATAACATGTAGAGTCGCCACCAGTTGTCCTTCCGGGTCAGGTATAGCCAGATCCTCTTGAGGGTAGCTTAACAGACGGGTGATATATCACATCCAAGAAAACATTAGGTGGTACCGACTTATGTTGAGAGCCCATTCTTGATAATGCATCAGCCGCCTCGTTCTTATGACGGTCAATATGATCCACCTGATAACCCTTGAAATGACCAATGATGATATCCACCTCCTGACGATAAGCCACCATCCGTGGATCCTTGGAGTCCCACGTGCCCGAAACTTGCTGAGTTACGAGGTCTGAGTCGCCGAGGCATCTAACCCGGCTCAGATTCATCTCCTTGGCCACATGGAGGCCATGAAGCAAGGCTTCATATTCAGTTGCATTCTTAGTACAAGGAAACATTATCCTCAACATGTAACAGAATTTTTCACCTTTGGGGGAAGTTAAGACAACTCTAGCCCCTGATCCCTCCAACTGTCTGGACCCATCGAAGTGGATTGTCCAGTATGTATTGTCCGGCTTTTCCTCAGGTGATTGACACTCTGTCTAGTCGTTTATGAAGTCCACCAATGCCTAAGACTTAACAGCCGTGCGAGGCACATACTTTAGATTAAGTGGCCCAAGCTCTAGTGCCCACCTAGCAATCCTGCTTGTAGCTTCCCTGTTCTGAATTATATCACCCAGCGGGGCAGAGCTAACCACAGTGATCGGATGTCCAAGGAAGTAATGCTTCAACTTGCGGTTTGCCATGAATACCACGTATATCAGTTTCTGCCAATGCGGGTTCGTTTGCTTGGATTCTATGAGAACCTCACTAACATAATAAGCCGGTCTCTGAACTGGGTACTCTTTCCCTGCGTCCTTGCGCTCTACTACAATCACGGCGCTGACAGCCCTGTTGTTAGCCGCTATGTAGAGGAGCAAAGGCTCTTTCTCAGCCCGAGCAGCCAAGATCGGCGGCTCAACCAACTGCTTTTTGAGCGCCTCCAGGGCCTCATCCGCAGCCTTACTCCAGTCAAAGTCATCAGTCTTTTTCATCATCTGGTATAAAGGAATAGCCTTCTTGCCCAGGCGGCTCATGAAGCGGCTTATGACGGCGATTTGACCCACCAAGCGCTACACATCATTAACGCTTGCCGGCTTGGCTAGTGATGTGATGGCCTTTATCTTGTCTGGGTTGGCCTCAATCCCCCGTTCCGAAATCAAGAAACCCAGGAGCTTGCCTGCAGGAACCCCGAAAACACACTTTGCCGGGTTAAGCATCATCTTGTAAACCCGTAAATTGTCAAACGTCTCCTTCAGGTCATCAAGTAATGTCCCCTTCTTCCTTGATTTAACCACAATGTCGTCCACGTAAGCATGAACATTGCGCCCAATCTGACCGTGAAGGCAATTCTGCACACAACGTTGGTAAGTCGCCTGTGCACTCTTGAGCCCAAACGGCATAGACACATAGCAAAGAGCCCCAAAAGGTGTTATAAATGACGTCTTCTCCTAGTCTTTAACTGCCATCTTGATCTGGTGATAAGCTGAATAGGCATCCAAGGTTCATAGTGAAGACATGATACTGCCCCCCGCTAAGTTGCTTCGACTTGCTCTGATATCCTGACTGATTATTCTGCTGCTGACCAGCATATCCCGACTGTTGATGATGACCTCCCTGATTTCCTTGACCCTGGTAACCTGAACCTGACCCGCCGACACCAAAACCGGCTCCTGAGCCGCCCGGTCCTGAACTGCTTGACGAGACGTTATCATTATTACGGTACTGATGAAGGCTGTAATCTCAGAACTGGCGCATAATGCCACTCCTTCCATGTATGGGTGGCCAGTTTATCCGGCCGGCTGTGCGCCGGGCAAGGTCTGTTTAGCGCCTCTTCCAAGTTGGAAGGCGGAGGTGCCTTATCTTTGTTGAACGGTGGCCTAAAATTCCCATTGCCCTGGCACGACTGTTCCCAGCGTTGGTGCTCACCACTAAATCTGACCTGCCATCCGGGTTCTTCCGCTTGCCTTGATTGCCGTTTCCAGCCCCGTTCTGCTGTTGATTCTTTCCATTGTTCTTCTGCTTACCCTGAGTTGATTTCTCATCATCAGAGTTGGCTATAGAACAACAATGGGTAAGGGGAGGGCGTCAATTACCCTGAGATGGGTCTTTGGTGGTATCTGAATCTGCATATTTAGTGAGGGTCGTCATGAGCTCACCCATATCCTGACAAGAACAGTTCAACCGCCCAAGCTTCTGCTTAAGGGGTAAAAAATGATAGTTCCTCTCCAAAATCAGAACTGCTTGAGACGCTGAAATATTCTCAGACGAGTGGATGACCGTTGAGAACCGCCAGACCCAATGATGGGCCGACTCACCTTCCTGTTGTACACAGTGATCAAGATCTACGATCATCATGGGCTGCTTGCAGGTTCCCCTAAAATTCTTGATAAAGCATGCTTTAAACTCAGCCCAAGACATGATGGTATTAGGCGGCAAACCCTTCAACCAAGTGCGGGCTGGTCCTTCTATCATCATGATGAAGTATTTCACACAAACTGCCTCGCTAACATCCAGCATCTCCATGGCAAGCTCATAACAATCGATCCAGGCCACCGCGGGTAGATCGTCCGTGTAGTTAGGCACCTTCCAAGGCCCCTTGAAGTCCTTAGGCAAACGTTCATTCCTGAAATCCGCCGTGAGACACTGCACTCCAACTCCCCTGGAAGAAGTGCTGGCGGGGGGGGGGGGGGTTGCTGGCGCCGACTCAGGAATCTCTGGGTAATTCATCACCGGTGTTGATCCTCGCTGAGTCCGACCCCTATCCATAATCCCCTGAACATCCCCATTAGGCGTGTTGTCATTGCGAGGGTTCCACCTCTGCTCACTGCTGGAAACTGCCGGTGACTCCATGCGTCGGCTGTAGCTACGGCTATGAACCGACATAGAGTGCACCTAGCTCCGGTTGTGTGTATACCTCTCTTGCTGAGCGACTGCTGTTTGCAACAGACTAGTTACATTCCGTGCCTCTTCAGCGAACGACGTTCCTTCAGCCAAGGGGAGGGCGTCAAGCCTAGCAGCAGCCGCTATCATGTTTTCCACCGGGTTAGAGTAATGGCCGGGCGGCATCACGAGGCGTCGTGGCGGGGTCCTGTTCCTCCGCGGTGGGTCTGGCTGCTGTGGCGCCTCCACGGCCCGGGTTACCATCGGCGGCGTACTTGGTCCGTCTCCCGGAGTGTTGAAGAGATTCTGAGGCTGGATAAGGAGACCAACCTGAGTCCTCCTTCGATGAATTGTCTCCGAAGCTCGCTGGTCCAGGCTAAAATGGAGAGCCTCCACTCTCAAGTGCTCCGACTCAGCTTTCATCTGAACCTGCATTACATTGATATCCTCTTGGGCCTGAGCCATCTGTCCCTTGATCTAGTTAATGTCGTCATTGCGCTCTGCCCGATTTTTGTCATCACTTCTATAGCCATCAGGGTTACTAGCTCATATGTGAGTTCCAGTAAAACTTGAGCCGGCGTCTTAGGAGGCTCGACATCAGGCGTGGCCACTCCTACCGCTGCTCCGGACATCGTGCCGTTAGAGGTTGTTACAGGGCCTGCCATGAACACGCCGGCTCGGCTCGGCGGGTCGTAGGGCTCCCGAATACTGTCACCATCGGCATAGCCCCTAACCCCTTGTCGTGAAGCTGATAGATTGACTCCGCATCCCCGCTAGAAGATCCTTCATTCGAGAAAGCCAAAGTCTCTCCTCCTGACACGGAATCTCCTCTGTCCTGCGTAAAACCGACGAAAACACTCTTCCGCCTGCATTGAACATGTGCGGGTGTCATGCGCCGGTCCGGCTCGACGAGGTCGGTGCAGATGTCCGGCCTGGGTGTGGATCCGTCAAGCTTGCCGATGAACACGTGTATCTTGCCAATGGGAACCTGGTACCCGTACTCGATTGAGCTGGCCTCCAACCCCCATTCTAAATCGTTGATGTAGAGCTTGCCGTGGCGACTCTTTGTCATTAAGCCAACGTCGTATCCTTCCATCCCTGGGAGAGAGCCCTTTGAGAACTCAACACCACCGCACGCTAGCCCCACTGTGGGCGCCAACTGTCATGGTTTTGTCACAACAGATGTCCAAAGACTTAGGTTCAATGCCATTGCTAAGTCGGTGGACTCAAAGGGGTTGATTGGGACGAAAGACACGGGTTTACCCAGGTTCGGCCCCTCGGAAAGAGGTAGAAGCCTATGTCCTGCTCTGTGTATATTGATTGGAGTATCGATTACAAGGGAGCGTATTGCTTGACCTACCTCTCGATTAATTGTTTTCTGTCTAAACCGTCCCCGGGTCTTGCCTTTATATAGGAGGCCAAGGACTCGGGTTACACGAATCCCAAACTGACTCTTACAACGTGTCTGGTCTTGTCTCTAAGCCGCCTTGCCTCCTTTGGCTAGCCGTCTCCGGGCGGCTCACCCGCCCGGGTCTTACGCTACCTCCCGTCTCTAGGCCTCCGTCTCAGCCCATCTGGTAAGCCGGCATTCGGCTCAGTCTTCCTCTTCCGGCCCACTTGATAACGAGCCACCTGGTATGACCCGGATCCTCTTGGGCGGGTCTCACCATGGGTTTATATCCCCAACAGGAACAGTCTTCACGGGTATTATTTCACCCTAATTTATTGATTCGACACAAGGGGAGCCAAAGAATATTTATTGGCCTTGGCAGTTGAGTTGTCAATTCAACCACACTGAGGATATCTCTCTGCAACAAAGATTTTGTAGCACAACAAATACTAGTAGCAAAAGTAACAGTAATAGTGATAGTAGCAGTTTTGTAGCTAGTGTGACAGTAACAATAGCAATAGTAACTTGGCAGGATTTAATATATGTAACACGTAGGCACGTGGATCGGTGATGGATAATCATTTAGATGACATTGATCATATAACAGTTACACACTAGGGCGACACAGAACTAGCTCCAATCTATCAATGTAATGCAGACATGTATTTCGTATAGAGTCATACGTGCTTGCAATAAGAACTTGTATGCCATCTTTTTCCTACACTCCCGTGGCAGCGGGGTCCTATTGGAAACTAAGGGATACTAAGGCCTCCTTTTAATAGAGAATCGAAACAAAGCATTAATACATGGTGAATACATGAGCTCCTCAAACTACGGCAATCACCGGAAAGAATCACAATTATTGCCACCTTGGGGTATGCGGATCATGACACGTTATAGGTACATATAACTTGCAAGATAGGGTCCAAATCACTCTTATATTCATCAAAACATAATAGGTTCAGATCTAAAATCATGGCACTCGGGCCCTAGTGACAAGCATTAAGCATATCAAATTCATAGTAACATCAATCTTAGAACATAGAGGATACTAAGGATCAAGCCCTATCAAACTTAACTCGATTACATGATCAATTCCATCCAATCCCACCACTGTCCAGCAAGCCTACAAAGGAATTACTCACTCCCGATGGTGAGCATCATGCCGGTGTTGATGGAGAAGGGTTGGTGATCACGACGGCAACGATTTCCCCTCTCCGGAGCCCAAAGCATGCTCCAGATCAGCCCTCCAGAGGAAGAACGAGAGGTAGTGGCGGCTCCATCTCGTGAAATGCGATGAAATCTTCTCTCTGATTTTTCTCTCCATGGATATGAATTTATGGAGTTGGAATTAGGGTCGGAGGGGCCACGAGGGCCCCACAGGCCATGTGGCCACACCCCTAGGGGCGTGGCTGGTTGCATGGTGGCCTTCCGGTCCACCCCCTCCAGCAGTTCTTTGCTTCAAAATTCCTTATATATTCCAGAAAAAACCCACAAAAAGTTTTGTCCAATTACGAGAACTTTTATTTCTGCACAAAAATAACACCAAGGTAGTTCTGCTAAAAACATCAGTCCCGGTTAATTTCATTTCAATCATGCAAATTAGAGGACAAAACCAGAGCAAAAGTGTTTGGAAAAGTAGATACATTTGAGACATATCAACTCCCCCAAGCTTAACTCATTGCTTGTCCTCAAGAAACTTAGTTGATAAACTGAAAGTGATAAAGAAAACTTTAACAAACTCTTTTGTTCTCGTTATTATACACATGCTTAGCTAGTGCTCAAGTTTTCAGCATAAATCATAGATAGACACGTCCATGACAACAAATAGATGTTATGTTAACTCATGGAAAATCACAACCATCTCCTATGACGACAATTTGTCAAAACACCCATAATTCAATATGGTGACATAGTATTTCACTAGCCCTTTCTAAGACCACAAAACATAAATGCAGAGCATCTCTGAGATCCAAGCAGCGACTAAACATTATAATTCAGGGTAGAAAAGATCCAATCATGCTCATATCCAACATTAACTAAACTAAATGCATAAGAATTACAATAGTGCTCTCGGGACTGGTGCTTTTAGTAAGAGGATGATGAGTCAACATAAAAGTAAATATATAACCCCTTCATAGAGGGAAGCATTGATTTGCAGAAGTGCACAACTCGAAGCTTAAAACAAGGGTGAAAGTATAATTTTTGAGCGGTGCACTTTTCTTGTCAACATTATGACAAAGGTTTTGAACATTTTCTATGCTAAACTCGTTATTGGCGGTTCCCAAATAGAATAGTAAACTTTAGTCCTATCCACCATCCAAACACATTCCATGTCTGGCCAAATCCACGTTTGCCCTCCAAACAATCACTGTCCCAAGGAGTTGGTGTAATTTATTTCGATTATGTAGGGAGTGGGCATCGCTCTTACCAACCTCTCGCGTGCAATGACGGTGAATAAACGACCGTCATGAGAATAACTTGCTTAGCATGGAATATATTTATCACCCCGTCGCTCCATGAGCGAGATGAGTGCACAAAAACGATATTTATATGTATATTTAGAGATGGCAGATGCAAATTTACTTGGAACGGTAGGGTAATGCCGCATATAGGTAGGTATGGTGGACTCATGTGGAATAACTTGGTTTAAGGATTTGGATGCACGAGCAACATTTTCGTTTAGTACATGTGAAGGCTAGCAATAGGTTGAGAAGCGACCAACTAGAGAGCAACAACTATCACAAACATGCATTTTGAATAATTAACATTGGGTGTAGCATGAGTAGGATATGAACACTCTGAATTTAAACATCATGAAGGCTATATTGGTTTTGATTCAACTACATGGGCATGGGCCAAGTCAAACCGCTTGAATTTCTCACAGGGAAATACCATACTACCATATCATAATATAACCATTTTAATGCATGTTGACACACAAGATAGATCATTATTAACTCATATCTATTTAGGCATGGCATGAGAAGCTATAGTATCTAATTGTCATCACGAACATGTTTACTCATGATATAATGAATCAGGATCAAACTCGCTAAACATATTTACAAAAACAAAAAATAACAAGAGTTCATACCAGCTTCCTTTGCCACAGTCACTTCATCAAATATCGTCATTATTGCCTTTCACTTGCATGATCGAACAATGTGATAATAATAACAGTGGAAGAATTTCGTGGACTAAGCTGGAATCTACAGGGCAGTTTAAGACAAAGGAAAAGACAAGGTAAAGCCGGCTCTCTGTTAGATCATCAATAAAGCATATGAGAGCCACTCAACATTTTCATCGTGGTCTTCTCCTTTCGAGAACTCAACAAAAGAAAAAAACAAAGAAACACACTGACATAATTTTGGATTTTTTTGCTTTTTCTTAAACAACCAAAGGAACTAAGGAAAAAACAAGAATGAGAAAGATTATTTACACAGGAAAGCTCCCAACAAGCAAAAGAAATCTTTTGGGGTTTTCTTTTTAGCACTACAGTGATACGTCCATTTTGCATCATGCTTTTATGTTAATGTTTATTGCATTATGGGTTGTTATTACACGTTATGGTTCAATACTTATTCCTTTTCTCTCTTATTTTACAAGGTTTACATGAAGAGGGAGATTGCCGGCAGTGGGAGATTGTCGGCAGATGGAATTCTAGACTGGAAAAGGAGGACAGCTGGAATTCTAAACAACTCCAAAAGTCCTAAAAATTTATGGAGAATTATTTTGTAATATATAAAAAATATTGAGCATAATAGATACCTGAGGGGGCCCACCAGGAGGTGACAAGCCTGCCAGGTGCGGCTACCCCCTGGTCGCGTCTAGCAGGCTTGTGACCCACCTGGCAGGCCCCCGATGCCCATCTTCTTCTATATGAAGGGTTTTGACCTGGAAAATAAGAAGGGAGCTTTTAGGACAAAGTGCCGCCGTCTCGAGGCGGAACTTGGACAGAACCAATCTAGAGGTCCGACAGGGCTGTTTTCTCGGGGAAACTTCCCTCCGGGAGGGGGAAAGTGAAGCCATCGTCATCACCAACGATCCTCTCATCGAGAGGGGGTCAATATTCATCAACATCTTCACCAGCACCATGTCCTCTCCAGACCCTAGTTCATCTCTTGTTTCCGATCTTTGTCTCAAACCTCAAATTGGTACCTGTGGGTTGCTGGTAGTGTTGATTACTCCTTGTAGTTGATGCTAGTTGGTTTACTTGGTGGAAGATCATATGTTTGGATCATTAATACTCCTCTGATTATGAACATGAACATGTTTTGTGAGTAGTTATGTTTGTTCCTGAGGTCATGGGATAAGTCTTGTTATAAGTAATCATATGAATTTGGTATTTGTTTGATATTTTGATGAGATGTATGTTGTCCGTTCTCAAGTGGTGTTATGTGAACGTCGACTACATAACACTTCACCATTATTTGAGCCTAGGGGAAGGCATTGGGAAGTAATAAGTAGATGATGGGTTGCTAGAGTGACAGAAGCTTAAACCCTAGTTTATGCATTGCTTCGTAAGGGGCTGATTTGGATCCACACGTTTCATGCTATGGTTAGATTTATCTTAATTCTTCTTTCGTAGTTGCGGATGCTTGCGATAGGGGTTAATCATTAGTGGGAGGTTCATCCAAGTAAGGGCAGCACCCAAGCACCGGTCCACCCACATATCAAATTATCAAAGTAACGAATGCGAACCAAATGAGCATGATGAAAACTAGCTTGACAGAAATTCACATGTGTCCTCGGGAGCGCTTTGCTTTATATAAGAGTTTGTCAAGGCATGTCCTTTGCTACAAAAAGGATTGGGATACCTTGCTGCCCCTTTGCTACACTTGTTACTTGTTACTCATTATGAATTATCTTATGACAAAACTATCTGTTATCGATAATTTCAGTGCTTGCAGAGAATACCTTACTGGAAACCACTTGTCATTTCCTTCTGCTCCTTGTTGGGTTCGACACTCTTACTTATCGAAAGGACTACGATAGATCCCCTATACTTGTGGGTCATCAAGACTCTTTTCTGGCAACGTTGTCGGGGAGTGAAGCACTCTTGGTAAGTGGAATCAGGTAAGGAAAAATTTATATAGTGTGCTGAAATTTACTGTCACTTGTTACTATGGAAAGTAATCCTTTGAGGGGCTTGTTCCGGGTATCTTCACCTCGAACGGAAACACAAAGAGTTGTCCCTCAATCTACTGAACCTACTGAACATATTTATTATGAAATTCCTTCTCATATGATAGGGAAACTGCTGGCTAATCCTTATGTAGGAGATGGAACACTACATCCTGATTTACATCTAATCTATGTGGATGAAGTTTGTGGATTATTTAAGCTTGTAGGTCTTCCCGAGGATCATGTCAAGAAGAAGGTATTTCCTTTATCTTTGAAGGAGAAGGCATTGACATGGTATAGGCTATATGATGATATTGGATCATGGAGCTACAACCGGTTGAAAACGGAATTTCATCAGAAGTTCTACCCTATGCATCTAGTTCATCGTGATCAGAATTACATATATAAATTTTGGCCTCGTGAAGGAGAAAGAATCGCTCAAGCTTGAGGGGGGGGGCTTAAGTCAATGTTATATTCATGCCCCAATCATGATCTCTCGAGAGAAATTATTATTCAGAATTTTTATGCTCGACTTTCTCGTAATGATCAATCCATGCTCGATACTTTGTGTGTTGGTTCCTATATGAAGAAGGATATTGACTTCAAATGGGATTTATTGGAAAGAACTAAACGTAACTCTAAAGATTGGGAACTCGATGAAGGTAAGGACTCAGGTATGAACCTTAAGTTTGATTGTGTTAAATCCTTTGTAGACACCGATGCTTTTCATGAATTTAGCACTAAATATGGGCTTGACTCTCAGATAGTAGCTCCTTTTTGTGAATCTTTTGCTGCTCATGTTGATCTCCCTAAGGAGAAGTGGTTTAAATATCATCCTCCCAATGAAGTGAAAGTAGTTGAACCTATTAAAGTTGAAGAGAAAACTATTACCTATAATGTTGATCCTGTTATTCCCTCTGCTTATATTGAGAGACCACCTTTCCCTATTAGAATAGAGGAACATGCTAAAGCTTCAACTATGGTTCGTAAGAGCTGTGCTAGAACACCTACACCCCCTGAGAAAATTAAAGTCGAGCCAAGTATTGCTATGGTTATGGATCTCTTGGTTGATAATATTGATGGGCATGTTATTCAATTTTGTGATGAAGCCACTAGAATTGCTAAACCTGATGCTAAAGATAAACATAGACCCATTGTTAGCATGCCTGTTGTTTCTGTTAAAATAGGAGATCATTGTTATCATGGCTTATGTGATATGGGTCCTAGTGTGAGTGCAATTTCCTTTTCCTTATATAAAGAGATTATGAATGATATTGCACTAGCTGAGTTAGAGGAAATTGATGTTACATTTAAGCTTGCTAATAGAGATACTATATCACCAGTTGGGATGATTAGAGATCTTGAAGTCTTCTGTGGGAAAATAAAATATCCTACTGATTTTCTTGTTCTTGGCTCCCCACAAGATGATTTTTGTCCCATTATATTTGGTAGACCCTTCTTGAATACCATTAATGCCAGGATAGATTGTGAGAAGGAAAAGGTTACCATAACTTTTGGGGATACATCTCATGAGTTTAATTTCCCTAAATTTCGTAGACAACCCCATGATAAAGAATTGCCTAGTAAGGATGAAATTATTGGTCTTGCTTCTATTGTTGTGCCTCCTACTGATCCTTTAGAACAATATTTGCTAGACCATGAAAATGACATGCATATGAATGAAAGGAATGAAGTAGATAAGATTTTCTTTGATCAATGTCCTATTCTGAAACACAACTTGCATGTTGAAATACTTGGGGATCCTCCTCCACCCAAGGGTGATCCCGTGTTTGAGCTTAAACAATTAGCACATACTCTAAAATATGCTTATCTTAATGAAAAGAAGATATATAGTGTTATTATTAGTGCTAACCTTTCGAAGCATGAAGATCAGAGATTATTGAAAACTCTGAGGAAGCACCGTGCTGCTATTGGATATACTCTTGATGATCTTAAGGGCATTAGTCCCACTCTATGTCAGCACAAAATTAAAATGGAGCATGATGCTAAACCAGTTGTTGATCAACAACGATGGTTGAATCCTAAAATGAACGAAGTGGTAAGAAGTGAAATATTAAAGCTTCTGGAGGCAGGTATCATTTACCCTATTGTTGATAGTAGATGGGTTAGTCCCGTTCATTGTGTCCCTAAGAAAGGAGGTATCACCGTAGTTCCTAATGATAAAAATGAATTGATCCCGTAGAGAATGGTTACACGATATAGAATGGTAATTGATCTTAGGAATTAAATAAAGCTACTAGAAAAGATCATTACCCTCTACCTTTTATTGATCAAATGCTAGAAAGATTATCCAAACACACACATTTTTTCTTTCTAGATGGTTATTCTTGTTTCTCTCAAATACCTGTGTAAAAATAGGACCAAGAGAAGACCACCTTTACTTTCCCTTTTGGTACCTTTGCTTATAGACGTATGCCTTTTGGTTTATGTAACGCACCTGCTACCTTTCAAAGATGCATGACTGTTATATTCTCTGATTTTTGTGAAAGGATTGTTGATGTTTTCATGAATGATTTTCCATTTATGGAACTTCTTTTGATGATTATTTGAGCAACCTTGATCGAGTTTTTGCAGAGATGTGAAGAAACTAATCTTGTCTTGAATTGGGAGAAGTGCCACTTTATGGTGAATGAAGGCATTGTCTGGGGACATAAAATTTCCGAAAGAGGTATTGAAGTTGACAAGGCTATAGTTGATGCTATTAAAAAATGCCGTGTCCTATAGATATCAGAGGTATAAGAAGTTTCCTTGGCCATGCTGGTTTCTATAGGATATTTATTAAAGACTTCTCTAAGATTTCTAGGCCGCTCACTAATATCTTGCAAAAATATGTTCCATTCATTTTTATGATGATTGTGTAGAAGCTTTTGAAATTCTTAAGAATGCCTTGATTTCTGCACCTGTTGTTCAACCACCTGATTAGAACCTACCCTTTGAAATTATGTGTGATGCTAGTGATTATGCTGTTGGTGTTGTCCTAAGACAAAGAGTTGATAAGAAATTAAATGTTATTCATTATTCTAGCAAAACTCTAGACATTGCTCAAAGAAACTATGCTACCACTGAAAAGGAATTTTTAGCAGTTGTGTTCGCTTGTGATAAGTTTAGACCCTATATTGTTGATTCTAAAGTAACTGTTCACACTGATCATGCTGCTATTAAATATCTTATGGAAAGGAAAGATGCTAAACCTAGACTTATTAGGTGGGTGCTTCTGCTACAAGAATTTGATTTGCATATTGTTGATAGAAAGGGTGTTGATAACCCCGTAGCAGATAACTTTTCTATGTTAGAGAGTATTCTTGATGACCCACTACCTATTGATGATATATTTATTGATGAACAATTAGCTATCATAAATGCTTCTCGTAATGCTCCTTGGTATGCTGATTATGCTAATTACATTGTTGCTAAATTTATACCGCCCAGTTTCACATACCAACAAAAGGAAAAAGTCTTTCTATGATTTAAGACATTACTTCTGGGATAACCCACACCTTTATAAATAAGGGGTAGATGGTGTTATTAGACATTGTGTACCTGAGCATGAACAGGAACAGATCCTACAGAAGTGTCATTCCGAGGCCTACGGAGGACACAACGCTGGAGATAGAAGTGCACATAAGGTATTACAATCTGGTTTTTACTAGCCTACTCTCTTGAAGGATGCTCGTAAGTTTATCTTGTCATGTGATGAATGTCAAAGAATTGGCAATATTAGTAGATATCAAGAAATGCCTATGAATTACTCTCTTGTTATTGAACCATTTGATGTTTGGGGGTTTGATTATATGGGACGTTTTCCAACTTCCAACAGGTATACTCATATTTTAGTTGTTGTTGATTATGTTACTAAGTGTAACACCCAAGATGCGCTCCTATCCTTATTTTGGCATGGGGCCTCGACAGGGATAGAGGCACATATCGTTGTTTCGCAAGTGCAGTAAACAGTGCATACATGTATGAACAGATGAGTATATGAGATGTCTTACACTCGCCACAAGATATCTTACAAGTTCACACAATTATTCATGCATCATACAGAAGACAGGGTCCGTCTACGGACGAAATCAAATGAAGAATAGAAGCAATGTAAAACTTCCTTGCTATCCCAAGGATCACGTCATAGCCTCTCTACTCATCGGGGTAAGTGACATACATACGGTCACGTTCTTCATCGTACTCCCACTGGAGCCGGGTCACATCTTCTGGCACGAACTCATCAATACATGCACCTTTATTGTTGTAATCTGTGAGCCACAAGGATTTGGCAATCATGTAATCCCGGGTACCGAAACTATGTAAGCTTTTGGGTTTGGAAGGGGTAAGTGGTGAGGTTGCAGCAAGCACCTCAACATTTATTGAGTGGCTATCTTACGATGACAATAAGTAAAAGTGGTGGCCTACGCACAACGGCCAGGAACTAGCATGATCACTAAGTGATCCTGAACACCTAATTACGTCAAACATAACCCCATCGTGTTCTCTCTCATTATATGTTCACGAGCAGAGACGATCATGGTTACACACAGTTGGTGTATTTTATTAGAGTTTACTTCAAGTTGGCTATAACAGGGTCTTAAACAAAATATCCAAGTTGCCACATAACCGCAGGCACGGCTTTCTGAAAGATTTGACCCTGCAGGGGTGCTCCAACTAATCCATCACAAATTAACCACACGTCCTGGAAATAACCTCGACTACGGATCTCGTGATCTTCCTACGCAATTCCACATGAAATCCGCCACCTTGAGATAGCCCAAAGAAAAACGGATTTCCTCACGCAAGACATTCGAGAAGGTAAAACAAGTCCGACAAGACCACCCAGTAGGCTAGATCCCAATAGGAGCCACATGTATCTCTTTCTCAGGGCACTACCAGATGAGCTAGACATCGGGTTGGCTGAAACCCCGGGTGACCAGGGGGCGCTAGACATCGCTCGGTTTGGACCAACACTCATGAGGAGCACTCACCCGGGTTGTTGATTAATTATCCACGGGGTAGCTAAGCCCTATGCATTTTATTAGGTTGTTAAGAAAATAGTACCAATGTTGGGTCTTGCCAGACAATCTTTAATCTCAACTGAATAATCAAGGGGGTCCCCATAACAACCCCGAGCATGTTAGGAGCGCAAAATATGGAACATAACACCGGTAACAAGTAGCTATGGCGGTAAAGTGGAACAAATCACCGAGAAAAAGGCCAAGCCTTCCACCTTACCACGATATATATGTGCATTAAATTAAATAGTAGTAAATATTGTGATATCTCCAGATATCCAAGTTATCACATGGAAACAACCCGCACCTGCATCTAAGAACGCTATAAGAGGGGCTAAGGAGCGGTAACTTAGCCAAACAAGGTTTGCTAGGTAGTGGAGGGGTTAAAGGCTATCATGGCAATGTAGGAGGCTTGACATGTAAGTGATAGGTAACGAAGTGCAACGATAAGAGAGAGACATCTAGCAAAGCAAAAATAGGGTCGGGATCCAGGTACGATCATCTTGCATGTTGGTTCTTCAGAGGGACAAAGAGCTAGGTCCTCGTAGTTGTACTCTTCTGGATCCTCGTACTCAGGTTCAACACTCGCGTCTACCCAAGATAAAAAACAACAAATAAACAACCAAGCATGGTGCAATGCACAAACAAGATGATGCATGATCCATATTAGTGCATTTGACATGGCAACCTAAGCTAGTCATGTTCCACATGCAACTATTAGGTTGATTAGTATTCTGGACAGAATCACATGTTTGGTTGTATGAACATGCATGAACATGGAAAATATGGATGCGTCATGCAAAATTGATGCAAATTCATATGTAGAACGTAGTAAACGGAGTAACGGTTCTCACGCTACGCTCATGACAAGGTACGAAGACAAAACACATGACAAGGGAGGCCATGGGCTATTCCTTGGTGTTCCAAGGTAGCCACTAGATATGAAATGGAAAACTTGCAACAATAGAGCCAAATATCAAGAAAAACTATGGAGCATAGCTCACACAGGCCAAAACACAACAACACAGACACCCTGTCCAAAATAGCAACATAGCAACTTGCACAATGAATATCTAGAGCTACAAGAGGTTTCCAACCACAAACAAAGTATGAACAGAAACTACATATCATGCTTAACAAATCATCCATCTATACAAACTTGAAAGGTAGCATGGATCACTAGCAACGAAGCTCATAGTATGGCATTGTGAAACAGATTCTAGGGACTTAGTGAAAATTATAGTTTTTTGTAATCTGAGTTATCCTGGTAGCAATTTGACAGCAGAAAACAATGATGCTAGAGACCACCTCATGGCATGAAAATTAACAGGATGGTAGAGGACAACATCTACTACAAAACACTAGCATTGAGCATGAGCTAGAACACAACAGAACACTTGGTAGCATCCTCTAAACATGGCATAAAAATAACTACAACATCTCCAACTTAGCCAAAATAACACAAGGAGAAAAACAGCAGTTTATTTCAACATGGCATCTTTGACAACAAATAGCTACAAGAAGATGCAATCATTTGGAAAAGTAAATACACCACATGATAGAGAGTGACAAGCACAAAAATTCATGGCATTGGACCAACTCCAAAGGAGCACTATATCCATGGGAATCATCCCGTAAACATAGCTAGAAAATAACAGTTCTAACACTTAGCAAAATTTGATACATGAACGAGTGTTATTTTTCTAAGCATGTTAACAGCAAGAAACCCACTCATCCACAAGTTTATCATACCAAACAAAATTACCAGGGCCGAGTACCCACAAAACACTAGCACATTCATGTTGACAAGTTCATCAAAGCATGTATGGATTCATTCTTACATAAATGACAAAATGGCATGTTGGGAAAGAAATGACATTTTGCAAACTTGCTCAAAAGCTAAAACAAACTACACCATTGCATTCCTTGGGAAATTCTACCCCAAAATCTTATATCACACTCATATATTTGTTTTTTTTTTGAAAAATGCCCAGAACTCCACTCTAAATAAACTTGCATCACTTATAAGTTAAAACCTGCCCCTATTTGGACATTGCCAAAAAATGGCCATTTCCACAAGTGTGCATATTCCAGAAATGGTATAATTACTAAAACAGAGGGGAAATAGAATAAAAAAAGAAAAGGAGGGGGTCCCACCTGGCAATGAGCCAGGGCCCCTGTGGGTATGACAAGTGGGGTCAGGCCCACTGGTCATACACACACACTCACACACACACACAGGAGCACACCACCGCACACACTGCACACACACATGGGATCCCATGCGTGCGCACACACACACATCCAGCGAAAATTAAAAAGGGTAGGGGGAATCAAACCCACGACCTCACGGTCGTTTCCCTGACGCGCTACCACTGCGCTAGCGAGCCGGCTCTTGACACAGAGGTGGAAGGATTCCTCTAATATACGCATAGGCTGGAACTCTCTAATGAAATTGAAGAAAACGAACAGAGGCACGACAGCGGCGCAACATGGCAACGGCGATATCTACGGCGAGGAGATGCACCGGCGGGGGTCTCGGGGCTCTAGGGGAACCTGTTCCCACGCTCCACTGGAGCACACAAGCAAGAAGGCAGGAGCTCGAGCTCGAGCTATTGCTCGACTCGGGCACGGAGGCTACAACGACTATCACAGAAACGAGGCGTGGCGAGGCTAACAGGGAAACAACACGCGAAGGGACAATGGTCGACAGCTCACCAAGAGGGGACAAAGACGGGCTCGGCAATAGCGACAAGGAAGAAGATGCACAGCGGGGCCGTGGGTTAGCGTCGGAGCAGAGGGAGAAGACGACGATGCGGGGGCTCTCTCCACGCCCTAGCACCGAGAACAGGGCGCGGGAGGCACAACAGAGCTCCCCGGCATCCCAGGCGATGAGGAGGAGGCCACCGGAGACAAGGACGATGGAGAAGACTTCAGCGGCTCTGCTCTCTGAAGAATATCTCTGCTCTGTGCACTTACTGAACTTACCTAGAGGAGGGGAGGAGGAAGGAGGGAGAGGGAGGTGCGGCGGCGCGAGGAGGAAGGGGGAACCCTAGGGACACGGGCTGGCTTTTTAGGGGCATGGATGGGACGAAGCCTCGACGTTCATGAGGCACGGCGAAAGCTCTCTCTCTCTCTCACAGCGCCCTGTGCCTGACGGAAAGGAGGAAGACGAAGCAGGTAGGCATCTCTGCGAGGCGGCTGGGCCTTGGCCAGCGAGTTGGGCCAGGAAGCCCACTCGCGTCCTCTCTCTCTCTCTCTGTTAAACAAAAACAAAACACAGTTTTGTTTTTTATTTAAAATCTCAGAGAGCAAAATAAAAGCAAGATCGGAGAGAGAAGTTTGAAAGAAAAGAAATACATTTTTGGGATCACTAAAATGCCAGCTATTTGATAAAAAGATTTGGGCATTTTGGAGTAAGCAAATTAATTCACCTAATTATATTAATTAGGAACTGTTGCAAAATATTTTAAAAGGGAAAAACTCTAACCATGGCAGAGGGTTATTTTATAAATCCTATAAGATTATTTAGAAGATGTTCAACAATTAAAATGAGAGAAAACAACAAGAAAATTAGTAACATGTGGAATATTTGAATGAGAGAGAAGAGGTGATGATTTTTTTGAAATGGGAGGGATTAGAGTAACGCTCAAAACAAGCAACATATGCATTCACTCCACAACACAAACACTCAAATCACCACCACATTCACAAGGCAACCATGGCAAGAAAAAATATTATGCATATATATGATGATCATGATGCATGATGCATTATGCATGAAATGGCAATGCTATAAGAACTCAAACTCATAATGGCATTACAACTATGAGGTCACACATGTGGAAAATTACAAATATGGCAAGGGAGTGCATTTCGGTTGTTACACTAAGTGGGTAGAAGCTATTCCAACTAGTAGTGCTGATCATAACACCTCTATTAATATGCTTAAAGAAGTTATTTTCCCTAGATTTGAAGTCCCCAGATATTTAATGACTGATGGTGGTTCAGATTTTATTCATGGCGCTTTCCGTAAATTGCTTGCTAAGTATGATGTTAATCATAAAATTGTATCTCCTTATCATCCTGAGTCTAGTGGTCAAGTAGAATTAAGCAATAGAGAAATTAAATTGATCTTGCAAAAGACGGTTAATAGATCTAGGAAGAATTGGTCTAAGAAACTTGACAATGCGTTATGGGCTTATAGAACTACTTACAAGAATCCTATGGGTATTTCTCCGTATAAAATGGTTCATGTTAAAGCATGTCACTTACCTCTAGAGCTAGAGCATAAAGCTTATTGGGCAATCAAAGAGCTCAACTATGATTTCAAACTTGCTGGTGAGAAGAGGTTATTTAACATTAGCTCACTTGATGAATGGAGAACCCAGGCCTATGAGAATGCCAAGTTGTTTAAATAAAAAGTTAAGAGATGGCACGATAAAGGGATACAAAAGCGTGAATTCAATGTAGGTGATCATGTCTTGCTATACAATTCTCGTTTAAGATGTTTTACAGGAAAAATTCTCTCTAAATGGGAAGGGCCTTACATTGTTGACGAAGTATATCGTTCCGATGCCATCAAGATCAGCAACGCCGAAGGCAAAAATCCGAAGGTGGTAAACGGGCAAAGAATCAAACATTATATCTTAGGTACTCCCATTAATGTTGAAACCAATGTTATCAATACCATAACTCCGGAAGAGCATATTTGGGAGACCTACCGGAATGTTTGAGACTTCGAAAAGGAATAGGTACGTGGTACGGTAAGTAAACCGACTCCAAAACTTTCCCAATAGCAATTTTACTTAGTTTTGGAATATTTAACAAATTAGGAAAATTAAAAGTAGTGAGAAAGACACACAAGGATGCGACAAGCCTGCTAGGCGTGACCACCCCCCTGGCCGCGCCTAGGGCGCTTGTCACAAACCATGCGCCCTCTGACTCCATTTTCTTGTGGTACACCCCTTCGGGTCGGCAAAAATTCATTATATAATCTCCCAAAGGTTTGCACTTTTGTATCACGACATTAGCTCATGTTTTCGTTTGAGCTGTTTCTTTTAGATCGTCATGGCGTCCCCCAGTGCTCCCAAGGACAAGTTTTTCGAGAAGGTCATCAACCCTTGCCTTGCGGGGGTGCTACAACACCCTCAAACCATTGAGATGCGTGAGGGGGTGCTGCACATCCATGATGTTGAGGGGCCAAAGAAGATAGGAAGTGTGGAAACAAGGCTCGAAGCAATGGAGCAACAAGTCTTCAAGTGTCAAGGGATAGTGGAACGTGGACTCAATGCCAATCATATGATGATCTCGGAGTTTACCGATAAACACAATATGGACACCAAGGACATCAGGGACCATATTTTCAAGCTTTACGAGAAAATTGAGCATCTCCAAGCCCAGATCTATGATCTGCAAAACCAAAACTGTGAGTATGAATACAGATTTAAGAGAATGAGTTTGGCTGCAGATTTGAGGATTCTAGAGACTCATTCATCTTTTTATGATGGTGAGCCTATGCCTTGGAAGACAGAGGACAAGCTTTCATCCTCATAAAAAACTCCTCCACCATGACCTTCGAAGAAGGACACTTGAGTACATGGGTATGGGCACTCCCCTTGGCTTGTGCCAAGCTTGGGGGAGGTGCCATGGTATCGTATCACCATCACACCTTTTTCCTTTTTCGTTTTTCTTGTTTTTCTTAGTTCAATCATTTTTTATTTTGTTTTGATCTAGTAGAATAAAGTTTTAGTATGATCTACCTTTTGGTGTTTGCTTTTGCTCCCCTTATGTAAGCAAGCCAAAGAGTTATATAATAAAAAGTTGTTTTGATGAGAGGGCTTTGCTAGATTACTAAGCTCTTGAGAGTGATGAATAAAGAATAATAGAATAAAAGCAAAGAGTAGACATAATGATCTTATGAGGAGTGAGGACTTCACATATAAAAAGTGTGTCGATTGAAATTTGTTGGGAGTTAACAAACATAGTAATTGGTCATTGGTGCAATTGAAAAGGAAGAGATAAAGAAAGGGAGATTCACATATAAATATATCAACTTGGACATCTTTCGTGAGTATGACCACTCATTAAAATATTTTGTGCCAAGAAGTTGATGTTGGACAAGGAAGACAGCATAATCGGTTATTTTTGCTTGCCTCCGGATATAATTTATATGGTTTTAGATCCTCCAACATGTAGTGCTTGTTTCCACCTCATATTAGCCAAAACTTCCGCACCAAGTAGAGATACTATTTGTGCATCCAAACACCTCAACCCAGTTTTACCTTGAGAGTCCACCATACCTACCTATGGATTGAATAAGATCCTTCAAGTAAGTTGTCATCGGTGCAAAAAGCAATAAAAATTGCTCCTAAATATGTGTGATCTTTTAGTGTAAGGGAAAAAAGCATTGTACGAACTTGTGATAGTAAATAAATAAAAGTGACAAACTGCATAATAAAGGTTGCTATCACAAAGGGACCGCGTGAGTGTTAGCAATTGTGAAAGACTGAAAGATGATGGAGTATGTGGGTTTCTTTTACAAGCTCTTATATTGACTCTTTCTGATGTTATGATAAATTGCCAATTGCTTCAATGACTGAGATCATAGTTTGTTGGTTGTCAATAGAGTTCTTGGTTCATACTTTATCTTGTAAATGAATTGTTACTCTAGCATAAGAAATCTTATACAATAAGTATTGTTGTTCTAAAGATGTTCATGATGCCCTCATGTTCGTATTTTATTTTATCGACACCTCTATCTCCAAACATGTGGACATATTTCTCAATCTCGGCTTTCGTTTGAGGGCAAGCGAGGTCTAAGCTTGGGGGAGTTGATACATCCATTTTGCGTCATGCTTTTATGTTGATATTTATTGCATTATGGGCTGTATATTACACGTTATGGTACAATACTTATTCCTTTTCTCTCTTATTTTACAAGGTTTACATGAAGAGGGAGATTGCCAGCAGTTGGAATTCTGGACTGAAAAAGGAGCAAATCTGAGATAGTTATTCTGCACAACTCCAAAAGTCCTGAAAATTTACGGAGAATTAGTTTGGAATATATATAAAATACTAGGAAAAATAGATACCCGAGGGGGCCCACCAGTAGGTGACAAGCCTGCCAGACGCGGCCACCCCCTGGTCGCGCCTAGCGGGCTTGTGACCCACCTGCCAGGCCCTTGACGCCCATCTTCTACTATATGGAGGGTTTTGACCTGAAAAATCAGAGGAAGCTTTCGGGACGAAGCGCCGCCGTCCCGAGGCGGAACTTGGACAGAACCAATTTAGAGCTCCAGCAGGGTTGTTCTGTCGGGGAAACTTCCCTCCCGAAGGGGGAAATCGAAGCCATCATCATCACCAACGATCCAATCATCGAGAGGGGGTCAATCTCCATGAACATCTTCACCAGCATCATCTCCTCTCCAAACCCTAGTTAATCTCTTGTATCTGATCTTTGTCTCAAACCTCAGATTGGTACCTGTGGGTTGCTAGTAGTGTTGATTACTCCTTGTAATTGATGCTAGTTGGTTTTGTTGGTGGAAGATCATATGTTTGGATCCTTTATGATAATTAATACTCCTCTGGTTATGAACATGAACATGTTTTGTGAGTAGTTATGTTTGTTCCTGAGGACATATGATAAGTCTTGTTATAAGTAATCTTGTGAATTTGGTATTCGTAGGATATTTTGATGAGATGTATGTTGTCTCTCCTGTAGTGGTGTTATGTGAACGTCGACTACATAACACTTCACCATTGTTTGGTCCTAGGGGAAGGCATTGGGAAGTAATAAGTAGATGATGGGTTGCTAGTGACATAAGCTTAAACCCTAGTTTATGCGTTGCTTCGTAAGTGGCTGATTTGGATCCACATGTTTCATTATATGGTTAGATTTATCTTAATTATTCTTTTGTATTTGCGGATGCTTGCGATAGGGGTTAATCATAAGTGGGAGGTTTGTCCAAGTAAGGGTAGCACCCAAGCACCGGTCCACCCACATATCAAATTATCAAAGTAACGAACGTGAATCAAATGAGCATGATAAAAACTAGCTTGACAGAAATTCCCATGTGTCCTCGGGAGCACTTTGCTTTATATAAGAGTTGGTCGAGGCCTATCCTTTGCTAAAAAAAGGATTGGGCTACCTTGTTGCAACTTTGCTACACTTTTTACTTGTTACTCGTTATGAATTATCTTATCACAAAACTATTTGTTATCGATAATTTCAATGCTTGCAGAGAATACCTTACTGGAAACCATTTGTCATTTCCTTCTAATCCTCGTTGGGTTTGACACTCTTACTTATCGAAAGGACTACGATAGATTCCCTATACTTGTGGGTCATCATACAACTAAAGAAGCGAGGAAAAGAAAAGAACCAAAAAGAAACGAGAAATATATTTGGATTTTCAAAGTTTTCAAACACACAACAAGAAAGAAGAAAATGAAGCTAACATGGATATACAAACAAAGAGGATGAACACCAACATTTTGTATGAAGTGTGAGAACATTAATGTAATGCCGGTGAGAAATACGTACTCCCCCAAGCTTAGATGTTTTCCTAGCTTGGTAATTGCCACTGATAGTAGACGTTGGGTCTGGGAAAATAAATATGCCGAGGTACTCGAGCGTCCCATGCCTGGGCCTCGGCCTCCACAACAGAAAGCTCGTTCCGGTAAGAAATGATGTCCTCTGGCATTATTCTGTATCCGTTCCTAGCATGATAGTAAAAAAAAGAAGGTGCAGGCAAAGGAATAATATCGCAAGTCTTCTCGCTAAACACTAGGATGTAACGAAGGGGTTGTTGTGATTCAGGTTTCCAAAGAAACTGGTGTTCTAACATAGATAGATGGTCGAGGTGCACCTCAGGCAAAAAATAATCAGTAGGGCGTATAGACACCTCAAAGCGCTTGGCCAACCGCGCAACATAAATACCACCATGAATTTTTCCTCTAGTTTGGTTAAGGTGTAAGCGGCACGCAACAATAGCTCCTACATTGTAAGCATTATCACCATAACGTGCACGGTGCAAAATAGCGAGGGTGGGAGCGCTGAGGGCACCACCCTGCTCCATAGCAGTTATGCATTTTCCTATACATAGAGAAAAATAATGCACAGATGGAAAATGCAAACTAGTGGCTCTTGTGTGTGAAACTCCCCTGGTTTCTCCTACAGTTAAGGTATGAATAAAGTCCTCAAACTCCTCTGATTTAGGTTCACGCACTTCCCCGTCACAGGGAAGCAAACATATTTCACAAAATTCATGCAAGGGTAACTCATAGTTCTCGACATTTAGAGCAAAGCGTACCATGGGAGCATTGGGCTTATTAATGAAGTAAAAGTTATTCACGAAGGAATTAGTAAGAAGATATTGTTGGTCACACTTATTTGCTTTGAAGTTGGTTAGCCCGGCATTTGCAACAAATTGCATGAACTCTTCATAGAAACCCGCTTCACTCATGAAGGGTATATGTGGCCATTCGCAGGGCCTAACTTCCGCATTGCGAGGGAGGTTGATATCACTATCCTAAGTCCTCATAGAAACTCTGTTGGGGCTATGGCTTGAAGAAGCTTTCCTTAGAAAGTTCATTCCCATAAGAAAAAAATTCTGAGATTTTTGGGCCACAAAATTATGTCAATAAAACTTTGAAATATTGATGGTAACTACTCATATGGATGCCTAGAGGACATATCAAGCATTGCCACTACTTGGAACTCAAATACTTAGACATGCAAGCTTATTTTCTATAGCACCAAGTGTAGCAACTTATGCAAAATATAAACCACTAGAAAAAAACTAATTGGAGGAATGGGAGAGTCACATACCAAGGAACAATTCCTCAAAAAAGTTTCAAAAACAGAGTTCCGAGCAAAGAGATTGAAATTTTCACTTTCTAGGTGAAGAACAAGGGAGAGAGGTGGCTAGAGAATTTCTTTCAGAGGTAGGAGAAGGAGTGGGATGAAGAGATAAGGCAGGGGGGCCTGTGAGCCCCACAAGCTAATCGGTCGTGCCCCTAGGGGGCGCGGCCTGTTGCGTGGTGGCCCACTGGCATGCCCCACTGCAGTAATTTTTACACCAATATTTTTATTTATTCCAGAAAAAATCATGTTAAATTTTCATGGAAATCTAAGACTTCTTATTTTTGAGGTATTTTTCATGCATGGGAAAAACAAAAAACAGGAATTTCATGGAATTTTATTTTTATTTTAACTAAGAAAACAGAATATAAACTTGTGATACGGAGAGTTGTGAATATTCAATTCATCAATCTCATGTCTTTCGAAAAAAGTGGGTTTGGAGAGGTCAAAACATTAACTAGTGATGTTCCCACTATCTTGGATTACAAGGAATTTAATTATGATAAATTCTCTTTAGTGGAATGTATTTCCTTGCTGTAATCCATTATTATCTCACCCAATGCTTATGAACAAAACAAAGCTTTTACCAAACATATAGTAGAAGTTATGATAAAAGCTTATGATGAGAAACTTGAGCTAGAAATTTATATTCCTAGAAAATTGCATGATGATTGGGAACCTGCTATCAAAATAAGGATAAATAAATATGAGCGCAATGCTTTGTGTGACCTTGGTGCTAGTGTTTCAACTATACCTAAGACTTTATGTAATGTGCTTGGTCTCACTAATATTGAAGAGTGTTCCCTAAACTTGCATCTTGCAAATTCTACCATCAAGAAACCTTTAGGTAGAATTAATGATGTGCTTATTATTTCAAACAAAAAATATGTGCCTGTAGATTTTGTTGTGATTGATATTGATTGCAATCCTTCTTGTCCCATAATACTTGGAAGGCCATATTTATGAACTATAGGTGCAATTATTGATATGAAGGAGGGAAACATAAGATTCCAATTACCATCACAGAAAGGGATGGAACACTTCCCTAGGAATATAATTAAATCACCTTATGAATCAATCATGAGAGCTGCCTAGAGGTTAAGTGTCAAAGATGACAACACTTGAAACTATGCATTATGCCTAGCTAAGGGCATAAAACAATAACACTTGTTGGGAGGCAACCCAATATGTATCTTTATTTTTTTCCTTGCTGTTTTTATGTGATAACATGATTTTTTCCCTCTAAATTATTATTTTTTATGTTTCAATTACTGTTTGTGCCAAGTAAAGCCTTTGGGATGACCCAAAAGATGAGTAGAAACGATGTTGAAACATAACATAAACTTTGACTCCAGTGCCAGAATTTTTATTTTTTACTGGAACGTGATAATGATCTGAAATTTTAACAATGTATTTTCATACAAATTATTTAAATTGTCCTAATGTTTCATAATTTTAGAGTTACAGAAGTATGGGCTCATTACAGATTGCTACAGACTATTCTGTTTTAAATAGATTCTGTTTGCTTGCATAATTTGCTTGTTTTGATTATGCCATGGACTATATCGGGTGGTGTATTCCATGGGGAAGTTAGAATACAGTACCTATTATGCAAAAATGAATTTGAATCAATTTATCACAGTACCTCAAGTATGCAATATGTTTCTTATACTAACGGATCTCATGAAGTTTTGTTGAGTTTTGTGTGATTGAAGCTTTCAAGTTTCGGATGTGATCACGATGGACTACGGAATAAGGAGTAGAAACAGCCTAAGATTTAGGATGCCCAAGGCAACCCAAGTATAATTCTAAGGAGACTCAAGCGTCTAAGCTTGGGGATGCCCCGGAAGGCATCCCCTCTTTCGTCTAAATCCATCGATATGTCACTTGGAGCTATATTTTTATTCATCACATGATATGTGTTTTGCTTGGAGCATCGTTTGCTTTTACTTTAAGTTTGTCACAATCATCATTTTCTAGACACGCCTATTTGAGAGAGAGACACACCTTCATGATAATTTGCTAGAATGCTCTATGTGCTTCACTTATATCTTTTTTAGCTAGGCAGTTGCTCTAGTAATTCACTTGTATATTTTTTAGCACGGTGGAGTGTAGATTTTATAGAAAAAATATGCTCTCGTTCTTCACTTATACTTGTTTGAGAGCTGAATGAATAGTGAGGGTAATTTGCATGGTTCATAAGACTAATCCAAGAATATTAGGTATTTAGTGAATGGTAATCAAAGCCATCGTGTAGCACATATAGAGAAGTTGTGGGTTAATGGCATTGATGTAGTAATATGAAAAAGGTGTGAGTCCAAAATTGTTGATTTGTCAAAGTATCGAGATTAAGATGTGTTAACTTTTTATTCATCTAAAAATTAAAGAGGCATGGTTGAAAGGACGTGGATGTCACCTAGACGGGGGGGGGGGTGAATAGGTGCTTCAAAATAATTACGGTTTAGCCTTGAAAAAATGCGGAATAAAACTATCGATTAATTAGTCAAGCACAAAACCTAAAACAACTAGGCTCACCTATGTGCACCAACAACTTATGATAAGGAAGATATACAACTAAGTGATAGCAAGATATATAACAAGAAACAATATGGCTATCACAAAGTAAAGTGCATAAGTAAAGGGGCTCGGGTAATAGATAATCGAGGCACGCGGAGACGATGATGTATCCCGAAGTTCACACCCTTGCAGATGCTAATCGTCGTTTGGAGCGGTGTGGAGGCACAATGCTCCCCAAGATGCCACTAAGGTCATCGTAATCTCCTGATGCCCTCGAACAATGCAAGATGTCGTGATTCCACTAAGGGACCCTTGAGGGCGGTCACCGAATCCATACAAACTAGGTTGGGGAAATCTCCACAACTTAATTGGAGGCTCACAACGACACCATGAAGCTTCACCACAATGGACTGTGTCTTCGAGGTGACCTCAAATGCTCGGGGTAATCTCCACAACCTAATGGAGACCCCAACTCTTGCCCGGAGCTTTGCACCACAATGATTGATCTCCAAGACAACACAAGTCGTCTAGGGCGCGAATGCACCCAAGAGGAACAAGCTCTAGGGTGCACAAACACCCAAGAGTAATAAGCTTCTCAAACTTCACTTCCACGTATCACCGTGGAGAACTCAAACCTATGCACCAAATGCAATGGCAAGGGCACACGGAGTGCCCAAGTCCTTCTCTCCCAAATCCCACCGCAACAACTAATGCTATGGAGGAAAGTGAGAGGAAGAACAAAGAAGAACACGACGAACTCCAAGATCTAGATCCAAGGGGTTCCCCTCACATAGAGGAGAAAGTGATTGGTGGAAATATGGATCCAGATCTCCTCTCTCTTTTGCCTAAAGAAGGAGCAAGAATCATTGGAGGGATTGAGAGATAGCAAGCTCAAAGAGGGTCAACCATGGGGTCAAACATGAGCTCAAAGGGTAAAGTACATTAGGGAAGAAGACCCCCTTTTATAGGTGGGGAAAAAACCAACTGTTATCCTCATAGCCCGCACATAGTGGTACTACCGCCATATGAAACACTACTGCAACGAGGCAACAGGGCGGTAGTACTACCGGAGCAGTACTAACGCCTGCCCTCGCGGTACTACCGCGGGGTAGTATTCAACGGCCACTCAGGTGCAGCATACGGCAAAAGACACCGTGAGGCAGCGGTACTACCGCTCGAAGTAGTGCTACTACCGTGCGTCCACGGATGTAAAAAATTACTTCTGGGCTACATCCGCTGGAGCTAGCTTCGAGAAAATATCCGGCACGGTAGTAACGGAAGTAATTTTGCGGTACTACCGCCCGAGGGGCGGAAGTAAAAAACTACTTCCATGCAACTTGCGGTACTACCTCCCGAGGGGCGAAAGTAAAAAATTACTTCCGTGCAACTTGCGGTACTACCGCTCCGAGGAGTGGTACTACCGCTAGCCACTGTACTGCACTGCCTTCAACTACTCAGCTAGGAAAACGGAAGGATACAATAAAACCAGAACTGCCACAACTTCTGCAAATGAGCTCCAAATTGAGGAAACTCAAGCTTGTTGGATTCAGGTCGATAACAACTATCCAACAGGTTTTCTTAAGAAGAGGCAGTATAAAAATGCCAAAGGTATAGAGATGAGAAACCTCTTTCAATGAAGAATCGACAATAACTCCAACATTGAAAACATCATAGAAGAAGCATATGGACTCCATTTTCGATGAACTTGAGCTTGTCATGAAGTTGACCATAAGATCAAGAAACCTCAAAGAGAAAAACCAACCAAGAACCAAGAAAGATAATGATGGCAAGAATGCAATGGTTTGAGCTCTCAGCGAACGATACGATCAAGCTACTTACTTGAGAGTCCCCTTGATAGCACGGCTACCTATCCTATAACCCAGTCTCCCAACTACTACTATGAGACCGGTAAAATAGAAAACCCTATCAAGGTCAAACCTTAGCCTTGCGCATAGTCCACTTGAGCTAGATGATGACAATCTTGACTTCCTCAAGATGGACCACCTTTCTTGATTGCGTTGGTTTGATGAAGACTAGATGATTTCTCCCACATACTCCACTATGGGTGAGACACTCTTCGGCACATCTTCAGAAGTCCATTGTCACCACAATGGACGACAAGCTTCAAGCATGATCTCTCTGTGATGCTTCACTTGAACTTGCACACCGCAACCTTGATAACGATCACCACTTGACGTCATCCTCCATGTGTTGTATGGGATATTCCTCTTGATTCAATCCGATGGAAATATGCATAACCCCACAAAGAACTCTCAGAAGGAACATGGGTTAGTACACAAAGCCTAATGGACAATGCTTAACATACCATGGGATCACTTGATCCCTCTCGGTACATCTTGTACGCTTTGTGTGTTGATCACTTGATTCACTCTTTGACTTAGTCTTGATCAACCTTGTATCTTATCTTCTCTATTCGTAAAGATGATGTCTTGAAGGTAATCATGAATGCTCACAAAATCTTCTTCTTCAAGACATGCTTGCAATAAGCTCAACTCCGACATGACCAATCTATGGATAAACCTTGAATACCGCCTTGGTCACCATATAAACTCCTTGAAACCAACAGATGGACTCCAAGAAGTACCTACGGACAAATCCTTCGAATATAAATCAAGGCAACCATTAGTACATAGGGATTGTCATCAATTACCCAAAACCACACATGGAGAAATGTGCTCTTGCAATGGTGATGATGTGTGAGAATTTATATTCCTCGTTGAAATCCTAGTGTTGTTTTGAGTCGGGGGCGCGCGATGGTTAAATCCTACCAACCTCCTCCCTTGGGGCATGCGAGGAGTACTTTGATTAGTGATAAAAACCAATAAAACTTTGCAATAAGTATGTGAGTTCTTTATGACTAATGTGACACCATGGACATACGCATCTTCACCTTCTCGTATTTGCTAGCCTCTTCAGTATCGTGCATAGTCCATTCTCACCTCGAGGATCGGTGCAACTTTCGCCGGTGCTTCCAAACCCCGTGACATGATATGCTCTATTACACATAAGCCTCATTATATCTTCCTCAAAACAGACACCATACCTACCTATTATGGCATTTCCATAGCCATTCTGAGATATATTGCCATGCAAATTCCATCGTCACTTCACATGACTAGTCTGTTCATCATCATAATGCTTTGCATGATCATATAGAGCTAACATAGTATTTCTGGCAAAGTCATTGTTCTTCATATATTCGATACATGTCACGCTAGATCATTGCACATCTTGGTACATCGCTAGAGGCATTCATTCAGAGTCATATCTTCCTTTTAGTCCTTCATGTTGAGTTGTAAGTAAATAAAAGTGTGATGATCATCATTATTAGAGCATTGTCCCGGTGAGGAAAGGATGATTACTACCTCTTCAGCTTGCTTTGGTTTTCCCTTGAAGAGGAAAGGGTGATGCAGTGAAGTAGATAAGTATTTCCCTCAGTTGATGAGAATCAAGGTATCAATCCAGTAGGAGGAACAAGCAAGTCACCAATGGATGCACCTACACAAACAATCAAACTCTTGCACCCAATGCTATAAAGGGCTTGTCAATCCCTTCACGATTATTTGCAAGGATTAGATCCCATAGAGATAGATGTAAATGAGAACGGAAAGTAAAAGGTAAATAAATTGCAGCAAAGTATTTTTGGTATTTTTGGTTTATAGATCTGAAAATATATTATGGAAAGTAGACCCGAGGGCCATAGATTTCACTAGAGGCTTCTCTCTTGAAGGAAAATATCATGGTGGGTAAACAAATTACTCTCAAGCAATTGATAGAAAAGCGAATAATCATGTAGTTATCCAAGGCAATGATCATGCATATAGGCATCACGTCTGTGTCAAGTAGACCGAAAGGATTCTGCATCTACTACTATTACTCCACACATCGATCGACTCCTGCCTGCATCTGGAGTATTAAGTTCATGAAGAACAGAGTAACGCATTAAGAAAGATGACATGATGTAGAGGGATAAACTGAAGAAATATGATGAAAACCCCATATTGTTACCCTTGATGGAAACAATACAATACATGCGTCGCTACCCCTACTACGTCACTGGGTGAGTACACCGCAAGATTGAATCCAAAACCAAGCACTTCTCCCATTGCAAGAATTATCAATCTAGTTGGCCAATGCAAACCAATAACTCGAAGATACTTACAATGATATGAAACCATGCATATAAGAATTCAAAGAAGATTCATGGATAATCTAAACATAAACTCACAATTCATCGGATCTTGACAAACACACCACAAAAGAAGATTACATTGGATAAATCCCCATGAAGATCATGAAGAACATGGTATTGAAGATCAAAGAGAGAGAAGAAGCCATCTAGCTACTAGCTATGGACCCGTAGGTCTGTAATGGACTACTCATGCATCATCGGAGGGGCAATGGAGTTGATCTAGATGCCCTCTGTCGTGGTTTTGTCATGGCAGATGTCCGGGTGAACGGACTTAGGTTCGGGGCGATCGCAACTATGTGGCGGCTTGAGAGGGGTTGGTCAAAATCGAGAGACGCAAGTTTACCCAGGTTTTGCCCCTCTAGATGAGGTAAAAGCCTATGTCCTGCTTGTCTTGTATTGATGATGATGACGACGATCTCGGTTACAAGGGTGCAGAATCACTACCTCTAATATCGAGTGTCTCTAATTTGTCTATCTCTTATGACTTGAACTTGTCTAAGACCTGTCTATTGAGACGTCTAAAAACCTAGCCCTCTCGAGGTGACCCGCCCCTCCTTATATAAGTTGAAGGGGCGGCTTACATGTAGAGTCTAAGTTGGATTGAGATTTAACCTATTATGACTTCCCATTGTGGGCTTCTCTTCATGGGCTTCTGAGTCCCGGACGGCTTAACCGGGCGGCTTAACCAAGGCTTATCTTCAATACTCATCTTTAGAGACTCGTCTCTAGGACTCCACCTGTCTAACGGGTCATAACTGTCTGACGGGTCATAACTGTCCGCCGGCTTAGAACTTGTCTGCCGGCTTAGAACTATTTTCCGGCTTAGAAACTGTTTGACAGCTTAGAACTTGTCTATCAGCTTAGAACTGTTTGCCGGCTTAAAAACTGTTTGCTGGCTTAAAACTTGTTTGTCGGCTTAGAACTGTCTCCGGGTCAAACCATGGGGTATATCCCCAACATTAGCCCCCAGGTTAGCTTGAATTTATTCATGGTAACCTCCTGAAATAGGAATAGAAAATATGTTAAGTGGTCGGCTTGCTCCATTGACCTCACAAATCCGAGTCTTCTCTGCATATGAATGAGTCATCTTGAAAATTGTCTTGCTTGTCAGTGTCCTTTGAAAAATATTGGGAATAGAATACCCATATGCCATTGAGTCGGTTTCCAATACTTTGGTTTAATGAAAATCTTGAAAATAAGAAATCCTCATGACGTAGATCTGGACTTCCATTGTTGTGATGCATGGCGGCTTATATAAACTCTGGCGGGTTATGATCTTTTGATAATGTCGGGTCATGAATGTTGCTGACGTTGGGTCTAACAATTGAACTCCATAATTAACATCTTGAAAATTCTCCTCGAAGTTTTTGATACGTCCATATTACCTGTAGCCCCCAAGCTCCAAAATTATACATGATGACTTGATGTTTTTGCAATAATATATTGGACTGTGTAGCCCCCCAAGTGTCGGGTTGTCCTGCCTGTAGCAACCTAGGACTTATAACTGTCTTATACCTTATGAAACTTCAGCAGGTGTAGTCCCCAAGGGCTGGCTCATCAGAATGTGATGCACCGGCTCTTCAATTTGAAACTCTTAATCCATCAGACAGTTGAGTACTATAGCCCCCAAGTACCAGGTCGCATGCCTGCAGCGACTTGGGACTTTGAAAATTTTGACCTGAGCGGTGCAGCCCCCAAGTGTTGGGTCAGTAAGAATTACTGGGCTGGGACTTAGAAAAATATAAAAAGGCTGGATCATCTCCTTGAGACAACAGGATCTGTTAACCATGTAATGATTTGAAAAGCAACTTGCATTAGCCCCCAAGTGTCGTGGTGCATGCTTGCAGCGACATGGGACTTGCATACTTGATATAAACTGTATTTGAATGATGTAGTCCCCAAGTGCCGGGTCGTCTGCCTGTGGCAACTCGAGACTATGTGAGAATAATATGACTCATCATACTGTGTTGAATGAATCCTTTGACCACGGTTTCTGACCCGGTATGAATATCCTAGAAGAATACCTTTGTCTTTGACATGACATCCCTGCTCACGGTTGCAGTGCAACCCGGCAAATATATGGTTGATAAATCCATGAGTGTTGTAGGTTACTATAGAGCACAATTGAAGAAATCCGAGAACCGGTCAATTAGATGACACGACATTATATCTAGTAGGGTGGCTCTTCAAGAATAATCAACTTTCCAATCTGGCTTGATAAAACCCTAGTCACTTAATACTGGTTATGACAAATCATGATGAAAATCCAGTCATTTTGGCTATCAAAGATCTATTTGTTCCTGAAGAAGTTCTTTCATCATACTTAATGGTGGCTCATCTTAAGAGACAAGACCTGCAAAGATAAACAAGACAGAATATATTCTGCATTGTTGTGAGGGCGGCTTGAAAAAGCATAACCCGGAGATCTTAATATAGCCTTGCTTCATCTTTCACAATCTTGCTCTGGCCCGACCTATAACATGAATGCATTGTATGATGCAATATATGATGCAATATGTGATGTAATGCATGATGATCTTGCTTTCCCCTTGTTTTTTGTTTTTCGAAAACTCATATTCTGGCCCTTTTGAGGGGGAAACTATTGCTTTGAACTGCTTAACAGTGCAGGGTCTCTAACAAGAGTGACCACCAATCTTGCACGGCTTAGAGTCTCTAGCCGAGATTAACTGCTAAGGGCACAACAGACCAGAATTTATAACGGAGTGAGTGCCCCGGGGCCCATAAGCTACTTCTCACGTGACATAAATCCGTTGTTTGAACCTTAAACGATGTCACTTGTTAAGAGTACGACGGGCCACTTGGCGAAGAGTACGTAGCATATGAGAGAGAGCTTCCCTCACCACTGTGTGAGGCCCTCGGAGGGGGTGAGTTGACAGCTCCCTACACCTCTGCGCAAGCGGCAGCTACATACAGGTAGGTACGACTCTACCAAGAGTGGGGGCGGCCTTCACCCACTCTGGCGCCTTGCTCTGGCCCACGACCCATCTGGCAGCATGGTACCTATGTTTGAATGGCTCGCATCCTAGCGGCTCATCCTCTTTGGCTCCCATGTCACCCATGTTTGAACGGCTCGCATCATGGAGGTTCATCCTCTTGAGCGACTTACCACCCATGTTTGAACGACTCGCATCATGGCGGCTTGCCCTCTTGAGCAGCTTGGCATCGATGTTTGAATGGCTTGCATCATGGCGGCTCGCCCTCTTGAGCAACTTGAGATCTTTCGACGATAAGGTAAGGCACCCATGTTTGAACGGATCACATCATAGCGGCTCATCCTCTTGACTAACCTTAAATATGTCATCGATAAAATGGTGCACCCATGTTTGAACGGCTCGCAACGTGGCGGCTCATCCTCTTGAGTGACCTGGAAAACTTTCGTCGATAAGGCGGTGCACCCATGTTTGAACGGCTCGAACCGTGGCGGCTTGCCCTCTTGGGTGACCTTAAGCCTCTCACCATCTTGCACGCCACCATCGTGTGGGCCGCCATTTTTGTAAGCCGCCATCCTGGCGGGTTGGAAGCCCCCAAGTGACTATGTAGAAATATCCACCTTTGCACAACCTGAAATACATAAACAGCAGAAACTCCAAGTTACTTTATGATGATCAAATAAATGAGGATACCCATGTTTGAACGGTGCATCATGGAGACTCGTCCTCTTGGGCAACTTTTAATCTTCCGCCAATACTGCAGTAGCCCCCAGGATCGGGTTAACTTTCTTTTGCAAAGACCTATAGTTTTCTTTGAAGATGACCAAATGTGTCTAGCCATGTTTGTAGACCCAGAGTCTTAAGTTGACTCGAAGAGGCAGCTTGAGAATCTCCACTGAAGGTTGAGGTTGACCGTGGCGGGTTATAGGCGATGCCGTATGAATTGTTTCAATAACCCGGTCGATGGTTCGTCCCGACTGGTTGTTTGAAATTAACCAAACTATAGTGGCGGCGACTTGTGCGCCTGTCCGTCGGGTGGCTCGTATAGTAGTGGCGATTTGAGGTGAACCAGTTGCGGTGTGTATAACCCGGCATAGACGGTGAGCCACTCATGGCATTGTAAGCCGGCGCAGATGAGCGGGTCAGCCGCGTCGTGCTGATATAGACGAGACCGCGGGGTGGTGGCTCATAAGCATCCGTTGAGCAGCGCGACACGGAAGAATAACGCCACTTTGAATAATTGTCCTATGTACAAATATTATAGGGCAAAGTAATTGTTCTCACAGAAAAATTAGCATATACTGATAGAACAAATCAGATGGATATCGCCTGATTTATCTTGATGACAAATGACCCGCATGTAGACCCGAAATTATATACGAAGGCACCAACAATTGGATGTGATTCTTCATGAAGTACCACCAGCAGAAATTGATTCATCCACTATGTGATCTTCCTCTTCCCACCCATATGTGGATAAATAGTCTCGCCCTCTTCCCACCCATAGCACAGAACACGGCAGAGGGCCACCCGAGACTTGCGAAGGCGGCGGCTCGGTGCCACACTGGTAGGGGCAACTTGCAGCCTTAGAGCGGCAGCTTGGAAGCAGAGCCAGACGGCTCACGGCAGCTGCGGGAGAGGCGGCACAAGCGGTGTTGCGGCGGCCGGCCATGGCAGAGGCTTGAGGCGCGATGGCTCGAGGTTGGAGCGAGACGTGGTGAGGCAAGCAGTTGGGCATGCAGAAGTGACTTAGGTCGTCGGCGGCTTGACGGGGCAGAGCCCCTGTGGCAAGGCGATGCAGCCGGCAACGGTGGCTCTGCGGCAAAGACGCGGAAACAGCCTAGAGCGGAGATGGTGGCTTGCGATAGAGGTGAGCCAGGACGGCGGAAGTGGCACGAGGTGAGGCAAGGCCGGCTTGAGTGCAGCGAGGCGGCTCGGCGGGCATGCGGCAGCTTGCCCTTGCTGAGGTTGAAACGACGCATAGAACGACGACTTGGGGACGGCACCGGAGATATGATGGCGGCCAGGCGAGGCGGCGCACGACGCAACGAGGGCGGCAACTCGCAGCGCGAGGAAGAGCGGCAGGTTGGCAGGTGTGGAACCACAGCAGGGCAGTGGCTCGAGGTTGAGTGCAACGACATCGTCAGGGAGCGCCGCGCCCGAGACAGCTCAGCGGGGATGCGGGTGAGCACGGCATGGTGGAGCGAGGTGGCGTGATGAAGCCGGCCGGAGTAGAGCAGGGCCATGGCGGAAAGCCGCCTTAGCAACCGAGGCGAGGGAGCGGCCCAGAGGCATAGGGGCTTGGTGGGAAGATCCGGCACTAGGCACAGCAGGCCCGCTCCAAGCCGCGCAAGGGCGAGGCCGCGGTCGACTCGGGCAAGGGGAAGCCTGCGGGCGGAGCGGAGGCGAGGCCAGTATAGGTCGGCGGTGGCAGAAGCAGGCGCAGCATGCGAGAGACTTCGTGAGCTGGTGCAAAGGCGGCTGGAGGCGCTCGGGTCAGAGTGGGCAGGCGAACCGGCGAGTAGGAGGCACAGTGGCTAGCCCGCCGGCGCGGGACGTGGAGACGGCTGGGTGAAGCGACTCGTGGGCGGAGGCGGGCTAGCGGCGGCCGCTCGGACCGACTCAGAGCGAGCCCCCCCCCCCCCCCCGACGATGGCTCAGAGCAAGGCCGAGGTGACAACGGCGGAGGCCAACTGGCTCGAAGGCGGACCTGGTAGTGAGGACGCGGAGATGAGTTGGAGCAGAGGCCGAGCGAAGGTGCACAACAATTTGATATTGATGTGATTGACTCATGGATTTAGTCTTCACGTAAAGTTGTAGCATCGTAAAGTCGTAACCAATAACGACTCGGATTGGGCTTTGGCACTTTGATCCAATATTTTAGCCTAGTTTGTACTACCGCATCGCACAGCTGCCAGTAGGCGGCATAATCTTTTGAACAGTTTGGCGATTCACGATTCCGAGCACAAAAAGATTAACTTGTCGGCTCTGCCACAGGTTGATCCATGCCGGTTTATCCTGCGTCGTGCCATCTCTTCTTCATCTGATTTATCGCAAACTCCTTGATCGCTAAAAATTTCCCTCCAAGAACACGATACCACTGCGCTCTCTCGCCCCATGGTGGGCGACAACTGCCATGGTTTTGTCATGGCAAATGTCCGGGTGAACAGACTTCGGTTCGGGGCGATCGCGACTATGTGGCGGCTTGAGAGGGGTTGGTCGGAATTGAGAGATGCGAGTTTACCCAGGTTCGGCCCCTCTAGATGAGGTAAAAGCCTATGTCCTTCTTGTCTTGTATTGATGATGATGACGAAGATCTCGGTTACAAGGGTGCGGAATTGCTACCTCTAATATCGAGTGTCTCTAATTTGTCTATCTCTCATGACTTGAACTTGTCTAAGACCTGTCTATTGAGCCGTCTAAAAACCTGACCCTCTCGAGGTGAGCCACCCCTCCTTATATAAGTTGAAGGGGCGGCTTACATGCAGAGTCTAAGTCGGGTTGAGATTTAATCTATTATGACTTCCCATTGTGGGCTTCTCTTCATGGGCTTCTGAGTCCCAGGCGGCTTAACTGAGCGGCTTAACCAAGGCTTATCTTCAATACTCATCTTTAAAGACTCGTCTCTAGGACTTAACCTGTCTGACGGGTCATAACTGTCTACCAGCTTAGAACTTGTCTGCCGGCTTAGAACTGTTTGCCGACTTAGAAACTGTTTAACGGCTTATAACTTGTCTGTCGGCTTAGAACTGTTTGCCGGCTTAAAAACTATTTGCCAGCTTAGAACTTGCCTGATGTCTTAGAACTTGCCTGCCGGCTTAGAACTTGTTTGTCGACTTAGAACTTGCCTACCGGCTTAGAACTTGTTTTCCGACTTAGAACTATCTTGCGGGTCATACCACGAGGTATATCCCCGACACCCTCCATGATCGAAACCCCCTTCGGCATATTCCCAAAAAAGGCTCCAAGATTGGATCTCTCGGGAACAGAGGATTCTGGTGGCGGAAAAGTATTTGCATGGCTCGTTCTGGTGTTGGTGGGATATTTGGGTATTTATAGGACGAAGAATAGGGTTAGGAGACCTGCCAGGAGACGGCAAGCCTGCCAGACGCAGACAGGGGGGTGGCCGCGCCTACCAAGCTTGTGACCTCCTGGTAGGTGCCCTCGCATGCACTCCAAGCCTGTTGGATTTGTTTCCTTCTAGAAAAATCATTCCAAAGATTTTATTCCGTTTGGACTCCGTTTAATATTCCATATCTGCAAAACTCAAAAACAAGGAAAAAACAGAAACTCGCACTAGGCTGTAGATTAATAGGTTAGTCCCAAAAATAATATAAAATAGCATATTAATGCATATAAAACATCCAAAACACATAATATAATATCATGACATCATGAAAAATTATAGATACGTTGGAGACGTATCAACATCCCCAAGCTTAATTCCTACTCGTCCTCGAGTAGGTAAATGATAAAAACAGAATTTTTGATGTGGAGTGCTACCTAACATATTTATCCATCTAATATTCTCTATTGTGGCATGAATATTCAGATCCGTAAGACTCAAAACAAAAGCTTAATATTGATATAAAAATAATAACATTTCAAGCATACTAGCAAAGCAATTGTATCTCTTCAATATATAATGGCAAAAGAAAGTTATCCCTACAATATCATATGGTCTGGTTATGCTCCATCTTCCCCACACAAAGTATTTATATCATGCACAACCCCGATGACAAGTCAAGCAATTGTTTTCACACTTTTATTTTCTCAAACTTTTTCAACTCTCACACAATACATGAGCGTGAGCCATGGATATAGCACTATAGGCGGAATAGAATATGGTGGAGGTTTTCAAGGAAAGGGAGAAGATAGTCTCATATCAACTAGGCATATCAAAGGGCTATGGAGATGCCCATTGTCAATGTCAACACCGGCAGATCTCATCAAACATGTAGCACAAGCCGTGCTTCCAGAAGCTTCCATCTTGGAGACTGGGCCTTCAAATCTTCCCGTGTTCGGTAAAGTGTCCCATATAGTCTGGCCCATAAACAATAGATCGGCAATCCGAGGGCCCCCTAATCTTGGACGCCCTCAGTAGCCCCTGAAATTGCCTCCAACGCCAAGGGTTTTCAGCTCCCATTGCTTCACGAACAGAGTCTTCGGCTTCTGAGGTGAATTCCTTCCCGCTGAACCATAGTTCGGCCTCCGATGATAAGCAGTTTTCCGCATAGTGGCACATCCGAATACAGCAAATTAATTGCCCTTGAAGACCAAATGTCAGGGGGTAAACAACGCTCCTCTGATGACCTCTCTGACAAAAGTCTACGGCCCACCACGACCGCTAGGCTGGTTGCATAGACTCGATTTGCAGTTCGAGGCTGTTTTAATCATCACGATCTATCAATATACCGATTGTGTTCCGTTTTAGATGGGATACACTTAATCACGCACACGCAATGGCTCGCATGTCTCGGGAAGTGGAGGAATTCATGGCGCGGGAGGGGGAGTCCAAATTGATAGGCCTCATAAAAAGAGGAGAAAACCCCCCAAGGATTTTCACGCTCTCCATTCGACTTCTCCGCCTCCCATTCCTTTGCGCCTCCGAAGCACAGATCTAGGTTTCTTCAACCCCACCTCTGAGCACATCAATGGCGGGCTCCAACAGCCAATGGGAAGCTTCCATGGTCACCGACCGGGACATCCTCGACCTCAAGAAGGCCGGCTACCTCCCCGCCAACATCCCTCATCACACAGCGAAGGAGGGCCAAGTGATACCCACCCCCAAGCCAGGAGAAAGGGTGGTGTTCATCCCCCACTTCATCCGGGGTCTGAGCTTTCCTCTCCACCCCTTTGTCAGGGGGTTGATGTTCTTCTACGGCCTCAACTTCCACGACCTCCCACCAAACTCCATCATGCACATCTCAGCATTCATCCATGTCTATGAGGCCTTCTTGTGCATCAAGCCACACTTCGGGCTCTGGCTGCAGGTGTTCAACATAACACCCAAGTGTGTCGGCGGCAAGCACGCAGAATGCAGCAGGGACGTCATCGGCAAGCTCACCCGCGTCGGGTGGCCGTCGGCACCCTCATCGATACCATCAAGGGGTGGCAGAAGGAGTGGTTCTACGTTACGGAACCACAAGAAGAAGGTCAGCATCCCGCCGCCGCATTCAGATCCGGTCCCCCCACCCCGACTGGCTTCATGGCTCGAAAAGGGCCTTGTCTGGGGACCGGGCAAGGAGGTGAGCGACCTATAGAAGCGCATCCACTCCATGGTCGAGGAGGGCACCAAGTTGACCGATGTGGTCCAGGTGATGCTCCGAAGACGCATCCTCCCCTGCTAGCGTCGGGACACCCCCTCGGTGGGCTCGTGAACTCGACACCGAGCCCATAGTCTGGAATCTCTTCCGCACTATGCGGGAGAAGTTGTGGAAGGCACTCTTCAAATCACAGAAGAGCTGGCCGTCCGAGGAGGAGCACAAGGGTTTGCACGCCGCCAAGCCCGATTCCGAGGTATGATACACCCCAGCTTGGTCGGCTTTATTACATAGAAGATTCTCATAACCCCTTATCCGATCTGTCTATGCAGAGATTGCTGAAGAAAGCCATAAACATTAACAGTTCGGTGCCTCAGCCCGAAGACGAGAGGACCGGGCTGTTAGCCAAAATGCTCGTGGTAAAGCCTTACGAGGCTCCCACGAAGATAGAGAAGAAGAAGAAACCAGGACAGGCTGGCATCCGCATCAGGAACCAGCCTGATGCTGCATCCAAGGATACCCCCGCCTCCTCAAATCAGGAGGAGACTAAGGAGGAGGAAGAGGAAGAAGAGGAGGAGGAGGAGGAGGAGGCCAAGGTCGAGGGAGAGGGGGAGGCAATTCCCCCATGCCAGGAAGAGAGCGGCGTCTTCGGACGCCCCGGAGCAGGTCCCTTCTCCTGCCCACAAGAAGGCACGGCAGACACGGATGGTTCTGTCCGACGACAGTTCGGACTCGGGCACCACGTCCGAATACCTCGAGGAGGTTCCACGAAGGATCCTACAGGTCAATCCCCCCCCCAACAAGGTTAGGATCTGAAGACCCTCCTATTTATTACGAATAGATTTAGAGTTTGCCAACACGCAGGTTATCGGCCTTGCAGCCCCCCATGCGTTATCCCCACCAAGGTGATATTAGACGGGGAGACCCCGCCCGCCGAACTAGCGGAGAGCAGGGATGCCTCGCATCCGACCACTCCAGGTGCCACGAGGGACGCCGTGGAAGTGTCATCCCAACACACTCCAATAGAGGCAGACACCGGTGGCGAGGGAGATCATACCATGGACGAGGCTAATGCCTCAGCCACTGAAGACCGAGGGGCAACACCCCGCCTGGATACCGAGGAGGCCAGACGAGCGGGCGCTCAGTCCCCTCCAAAAACATCTCTGGAACTCACTATGCCTCCAGAGGCACCGGTCCAATCCCGAGTGGATGATCAGGGAATCTGATCATCACTGACACCACCGACCAATAGGTGGTCAGTCATGGAGGAGGCTATATCGAGCGCCTCCATCCCCGAGGATCACCACACCCTTATGGGTGCGGTACTACAGAGCATCCAGTCCGTTGACAACGGACTGAAGGAGGCCTTCAAAGGTCTCCTTACGGGTTTTCAAGTAAGTCACCCAATGTGTTTATTTTGCAAAAATGTTATTTATTCGCATTATATATATGGCAGGCCCCGAGCCCTAGGTGAGGTGAAAAAACTCACCTAGGGGTCACATCTGAATCCGATATCGAACTAAATGCATTTCAAGTGTCTGGAATGTTAGAATAACTCGACATATGATCAGATTGTTTATAATTCGGGATTTTGGAGCCCATGTAATGTATTAACTGTGTGTGTAATCCAGGCTTCATCATCGGCGGCCACCATAAACGGCGTCGAGCTAGAAGAGCTAAATCGGAAGCTGAAGCGCTCCGAAGACGAAGCTGAGGCCCTTAACCAAAGGCTCAACGAGGCTCAAGGTACGTCAAAATAGAATCCTAATGCCCTTGTCTGAGCTCTGTCATCTGAATACTGCCAATGCAGCTTCTTCACATTGTATAATGCACACGCAGCCTCGGCGAAGGAGATGGAGAGGCTCAAGGCCGAGCTCCAGCACGCGAAGGACGAAACAGCCGCCGAAAGGGCGGCTGCTAAGGAAACGGCTGTCGCCCTTTCCTCCATGCGAGCCACTAGTGGCAAGCATGAATCTCGCATGGCAAAGGTCCAGCAGGAGCTCAAGAAAGATGTGAGGCCTTGGAGCAGAAGAATAAGGCAAGCTCGACCGAACTATCCACCTTGAAAACCGAACTCTAGAAGGAGTGGATGGACAGGCGGTTCTACGAGGAGCAAGTGCGTCAGGCCAAGGAAATAGCAGATGGTAAGCCGTACTCACTAAAGTGTGTATTAGGGGATAGAAAATTCGGATTGCTTACCCGGGTGTGGCGATCCTCAGGCGCATCCTCCGATCTCCAGAAGAGCGTGGAAGACGCCAATCAGCTATTCGCCTTGCGAGGAGAAGGAGATGAAGCTCGGCTATTCTAGGCACAGTTTGGAGCCCCCGAGCGTCCTCCTCTTCTGGTGGAGCAGCTGAAATAGTTGATGGAGCTGCACCAGATGGCGGAGCCTACCATGAAGGACCTTTGCATTCGCTTATGGCCCGGCGAGCCACTGTTAAGCAGCTACTTTGGCCTGGTGCAAAGTATGATCGCTGCTTCACCCCGCCTTGACACCGTCAAGCACTCCTCCTGCATTGAAGGAGTCCGAATGGCCCTTGACAAGGCCAAAGTGCATTGGACGGGGCTAAATCTGATGAAGCTAGCTACCGACACGCCGCCACCCGGGAAGGAGCATCGACGCCCCAAGCTATACTTTGATGGAGTGATGGAGAGTGCTCGGGTGATAGCGTCACATTGTTCGGGTGATAAATTGTTTGAATGAGCTGTAACGCGTCTGAAGACTTGCCCAAACTTTTAATGATATTAGTTTTTTTTATTATATGGTTTTTCATTCCTTTATAACTCCTATGTGGCTGTTTAATACTGAAAGATGCGAGTCATCGGCTTCAGCCCCCACGTAGATACTACATGGGGTGTCTATGCCGATGCACTATGTCCCTTAGCCTATAGTGCTTTGTTTCTTTGACTTAGCTGGAGGGGCACGAAAAGGACTACCGGGAGCGTATGATTAGCCCCCGGAGTGTTGTGATGTTCGGATGAACCGTGGCCGAAGCTGGTGTCACAATGTCTGCACAAAGGGCAAGTTCCTCGTATAACATGGAATAACCGCTTACAAGGAGTTAAGTATAACACTTCTAGCTTGGGGTTCACAGATCGGATCACGCATACTATGACAGTCCGTTTTTGGCTTTCTCCCCTAAGGTGCTTGACCAGACTATCCAGAAGCACAATCGCAGGGGTGCTCCCTTTGCCCTTTTAGTCGAACGAGCGGAACATAAAGGGGCAAGCATAGGAGTCGGGCAACCCAACTTATTGACCAAAGACATAGTTCGGAACCGATGCATATAAAGCGAACGCCAAGGCACCGAACACATGATAGATAAGGCGATTTGTGTCTGAACTTGAGCCCCAGTCTATTAGCCAGTGACCTCGTGTCATACCGAATAGGTTCACGAGAAGAGGGAGAAAGGATAAAAAGTATGTGCTGAAAAAGGGACAGATGAGGCGAACTTGCGCCGCACAATTTTGCATTTTCTCAACAACTCTTATAACTCGGATTGTCGAAACAACTGTTTACAGTTATGTGAAAGAAATAAAAATAAAAATATACAAGATTTGTTGTACCAGGGGTCTTCGATTGGTAACCTGATGTCCTGGATATGCCCCCTTGCTAGTTGACTCGTGCTCTTAGATGCACCTTTGATGGGTGTTAGTGTTCGGCGGGCGGATTTTGCCAACAAAATCTTGAGAGGCCACCAAATTGTATGTGAGCTTTACATCATAGGCAGGCTTTTTTAGGAGTGCCTGCATTTTGTCCGAAGATGTGTTGATGGTAGCAGTTTAGGCCGACCAAACACCCATCTTTATTTCCCCACCGCTACCAATGGAATCTTGTGCGAAGTTGTGCCTCCTCGGCACATAGTTTGCTGGTCGTGAGGTTGTGCGGTGGGGGGAGAGTCCCTATAGAGGGGAGGAGGAAGGATATGAGTTTTCGGTCTAAAGCCAAACTCGCAACCCAGCATTGTGTGCCTTTATGGCGGATGTCGGAACTTGCTGATCTTATTTGTAACTAAATTCGGCTGCTAGGGCCAGTGCATGTTCCTCGGTACTAAGGGAGCGCTCGGTATTGCCATTGACAGTAATGAACCCCTTGGGGCCCGGCATCTTGAGCTTGAGGTATGCGTAGTGTGGGACCGCATTGAAACAAGTGAACATTGTCCGACCAAGCAGCGAGTGATAGCCGCCGGGGAAGGGCATGATGTCGAAGATCAAGTCCTCACTGCGGAAGTTATCGGGCAAGCCGAACACAACTTCCAGAGTTATAGAGCCCGTACATCGGGCCTCAATGCCTCGGATCACTCCTTTGAAGGTAGTGCTACTCGACTTGATCCTTGACGGATCTATCCCCATCTTTTGCACCGTGTATGAATAAATCAGATTGAGGCTACTTCCTCCGTCCATTAGGACCTTTGTGAGGTGATACCCATCTATAATGGGGTCTAGGATGAGGGCCTCCGAACCCCCATGGCGGATATGTTGGGGAACGTTGCATGGGAAACAAAAAAAATCCTATGCACATGCAAGATCTATCCATGGTGATGAGCATCTACGAGAGGGAGAGTGGATCTACATACCCTTGTAGATCGCTAAGCGGGAAGCATTAAGAAACGCGGTTGGTGTAGTCAAACATCTTCGCGATCCAAATCGCCGAGCATCCCGCGATCTCATCATGATCCGTCCCGTGATCCTATTAAGATCCGTCCCGCGATCTCATCACGATTCGTCCCGCAATCCAATCACGAATCGTCTCGCGATCTTGATCACGGTCCTTCCGATCTAGCGCCGAACGGACGGAACCTCCGCGTTCAACACATGTACAGCTCGATGACAATCTCTGCCTTCTTGATCCAGCAAGAGGGAGCGAAGAGGTAGATGAGTTCTACGGCAGCATGACGGCGTTGCAGCAATGGTGGTGGAGTAATTCCAGCAGGGCTTTGCCTAAGCACTACTGAAACCGATCTAGAGGAGAAACTATGGACTAGAGGAGAGGGTAGCACATGGCTGAAAATCTATATGCAAAAACCCTAAAACCTCTAGTATATATACGAGGAGGAGAGGAGGAGGCTTGGCCACAAGGGTCACCCCTTTTGGCTTCGGCCGAAGTGGAGGGAGGAGTCCTACTCCTCCACTCCTAGTCGGATTAGGACTCCTTCCTTATATTAGCCTTTTTCCACCTTTTCCACTTTGGATTTCCTTCCCAGCCGCATGGTCCCTATGTGGGACTTCGGCCAGCCCACTAAGGGCTGGTATTTATCCTCCCACAGCCCATGTACCCTCTTGGGTCGAAATACCCCTCCCAATGGTCCCCTGGTACCCTCCTGGCACTCTCGGTACACTACCGATGAGCCCGGAACTTTTTCGGTGACCAAAACAGGACTTCGTATATACCAATCTTTACCTCCGGACCATTCCGGAGCTGCTTGTGACGTCTGGGATCTCATCTGAGACTCCGAACAACCTTCGTTAACCACCATGCATAACTCTATACTACCAAAACATCACCAAACCTTAAGTGTGCAGACCCTGCGGGTTCGAGAACTATGTAGACATGGCCGAGACACCTCTACGGTCAATAACCAATAGCGGGACCTAGTTGCCCATATTGATTCCTACATATTCTATAAACATCTTTATCGGTCAAACCTCTATGTCAAGGATTCAGTTAATCCTGTATGATGTTCCCTTTGTTCTTCGGTATGTTACTTGCCTGAGATTCGATCGTCGGTATCTCCATACCTAGTTCAACCTCGTTACCGACAAGTCTCTTTACTCGTTTCCATAATACAAGATCCCATGACTAACACTTAGTCACATTGCTTGCAAGGCTTGTTGTGATGTTGTATTACCGAGTGGGCCCTGAGATACCTCTCCGTCACACGGAGTAACAAATCCCAGTGTTGATCCATGCCAACCCAACAGACACCCTCGGAGATACCTGTAGAGCACCCTTATAGTCACCCAGTTACATTGCGACGTTTGATACACACAAGGTACTCCTCCGATGTCAGTGAGTTGCATGATCTCATGGTCATAGGAATAGATACTTGACATGCAGAAAACAGTAGCAATAAAGTGACACGATCATATGCTACGTTTGTAGTTTGGGTCTTGTCCATCACATCATTCTCCTAATGATGTGATCCCGTTATCAAATGACATCTCATGTCCATGACTAGGAAACCATAGCCATCTTTGATAAATGAGCTAGTCTATTAGAGGCATAGTAGGGCATGGTGTTGTCTTTGTATCCACACATGTATCTGAGTTTCCGATCAATACAATTATAGCATGGATAATAAACGATTATCATGAACAAGGAAATATGATAATAACCAATTTATTATTGCCTCTAGGGCATATTTCCAACAGTCTCCCACTTGCACTAGAGTCAATAATCTAGTTCACATCACCATGTGATTCGCATTGTTATGAATCTAACACCCAATGAGTTCTGGGCCCGATCATGCTTTGCATTTGGAGATGTCTTTTAGTCAACGGGGATGCGACATTCATATTTGTGTGTAATTTGCAAATCTCTATGTCATATTGTAGACACTGCTACCACACTCCACTTGGAGCTATTCCAAATGGCTGCTCCGCTATACGTATTCGGATTGCTACTAAGAGTCATCCGGATTGGTGTTAAAGCTTGCATCGACGTAACCCTATACAACGAACTCTTTATCACCTCCATAATTGATAAACATTTCCTTAGTCCTTTAGTTACTAAGGATAATCTTGACCGCCGTCCAGTGATCCACTCCTGGATCACCCTTGTACCCCCGTATTGACTCATGGCAAGGCACACACAGGTGCGGTACACAGCATGGCATACTATATAGAGCCTATGGCTAAAGCATAGGGGATTACCTTCATCCTTTCTCTTTCTTCTGCCATGGTCGAGCTTTGAGTCTTACTCAACTTCACACCTTACAAATCAGGCAAGAACTCTTTCTCTGACCGATTCATTTTGAACTCTTTCAAAATCTTTTCAAGGTATGTACTCATTGAAACTCTCATCAAGCATCTTGATCCATCTCTATAGATCTTGATGCTCAACAATTAGGTAGCTTTATCTAGGTCTTCCTTTGAAAAGCTCTTTTCAAACAACCCTTTATGCTTTCCAGAAATTCTACATCATTTCCGATCAACAATATGTCAACCACGTATGCTTATCAGAAACTCTATAGTGCTCCCACTAACTTTATTGTAAATACAAGTTTCTCATAAACTTTGTATAGACTCAAAAACTTTGATCACCTCATCAAAGTGTATATTCCAATTCTGAGATGCTTGATTCAGTACATACAAGTATCACTAAAGCTTGCACACCTTTTAGCATCCTTAGGACTGACAAAACCTTCTGGTTGTATCACATACAACCTTTCCTTAAGGAAGGAAACGATGTTTTGACATCCATCTGCTAGATTTCATAATTGAAAAAAGCAGCAACTGCTAACATAATTCCAATAGACTTTAGCATCACTATGAGTGAGAAAGTCTCATCGCAGTCAACTCCTTGAACTTGTCAGAAACTTCTTTGCGACAAGTCGAGCTTTATAAATGGTGACATTTACCATCAGCGTCTGTCTTCATCTCAAAGGTCCATTTGTACTCGACGACCTGCCGTCCAACGAGCAAGTCTACCAAAGTCTACATTTGGTTTTCATACATGGATCCTTTCTCGGATTTCATGGCCTCTAACCATTTGTCAAAATCCGTGCCCGTCATCGCTTCTCCATAGCTCGTAGGTTCGTCGTGTCCAAGAACATGACCTCCAAGACAGGGTTGTCATACCATCAGGAGTAGTATGCGTCCTTGTCGACCTACGAGGTTTGATAGTAACTTGATCCAAAGCTTCATGATCATCATCATTAACTTTCTCTTCAACTGACGTAGGCTCCACAGAAACATTTTTCTGCGCTGCGCTACTCTCTAGTTGAAACAAAGGTTCAACAACCTCATCAAGTTCCATCTTCCTCCCACTCAATTCTTTTGAGAGAAACTTTTTCTCAAGAAAGCACCCAGTATTAGCAACAAACACTTTATGCTTGGATCTGAGATAGAAGGTTCACCCAACTGTTCTTAGGGTATTCCATGAAGATGCATTTGTCCGCTTTGGGTTCGAGCTCATTAGGTGAAAACCTTTTTCACATAAGCATCACAACCACAAACATTAAGAAATGACAACTTAGGTTTCTATCAAACCATGATTCATATGGTGTCATCTCAACGGATTTAGATGGTGCCCTATTTAAAGTGACAGTTGTTGCCTCTAATGCATAACCCCAAAACTATAGTAGCAAAACGATAAGAGACATCATAGCACGCACCATATCGAATAGAGCATGACTATGACGTTCGGACACACCATCATACTATGGTGTTCCAGGTGGCGTCAGTTGTGAAACAACTTTTCACATTGTCTTCAGTTGTATGCCAAACACGTAACTCAGATATTCACCTCCACGATCATATCGTAGACATTTTATCTTCTCATCACGATGATCTCAAACTCCACTCTGATTCTGCTTGAACTTTTCAAATGATTCAGACTTGTGTTTCATTAAGTAAATATACACTATATCTACTCAAATCATTAGTGAAGGTAAGAAAATAACGATATCCACAGCACACTACAAGACTCATTGGATTGCATACATCAACATGTATCATTTCCAATAAATCACTTGCCCGCTCCATCAAACCAGAAAATGGGTTCCTTAGTCATCTTGCCCAAGAGGCATGGTTCGCATGTCTCAACCGATTCGAAATCGAATGAGTCTAAAGATCCATCAGCATGGAGTTTCTTCATGCGATTTATACCAATATGACATTTAGCGGCAGTGCCACAAGTATGTGGTACTATCATTATTAACTTTGTATCTTTTGGCATCAATGTTATGAACATGTGTATTACTATGATCAAGATTCAATAAACCATTCTCACTGGGTGCATGACCATTGAAGGTATTATTCATGTAAATAGAATAACCATAATTCTCTAACTTAAATGAATAACCGTGTTGCAATAAACACAATCCAGTCATGTTCATGCTTAACGCAAACACCTAATAACATTTATTTAGGTTTGTCACTAATCCCAAAGGTAGAGAGAGTGTGTGATGTTGATCACATCAACCTTGGAAACATTTCCAATACACATCGTCACCTCACACTTAGCTAGTCTCCGTTTATTCCATAGCTTTTATTTTGAGTTACTCACATTTAGCAACCGAACCGGTATCCAATACCCAGGTGCTACTAGGAATACTAGTAAGGTACACATTAATAACACTTATATCAAATATACTTCTGTCGGCGTTGCCAGCCTTCTTATCTACCAAGTATCTAGGGTTGTTCCGCTTCAGCGACCACTCTCCTCATAATACAAGCACTTAGTCTCGGGTTTGGGTTCAACTTTGGGTTGCTTCACTGGAGGAGCAACTGACTTGCCATCCATGAAGTTTTCCTCCTTGCCCTTACCCTTCTCGAAACTAGTGGTTTTACTAACCATCAACACTTGATGATCCTTCTTGATTTCTACCTTTGCGGTGTCAAACATCGCGAACAGCTCAGGGATCATTATTTCCATCCCTGGCAATTTATAGTTAATCACCAAGTTCTACTAGCTTAGTGACAGTGACTTGGCGAACTATATCAATCACTATCTTATCTGGAAGATCAACTCCCACTCGATTCAAGCGATTGTAGCACCCAGACAATCTGAGCACATGTTCAACAATTGAGCTATTCTCTTTCATCTTGTAGGCAAATAATCTTGTTGGAGATCTCATATCTCACAACACGGGCACGAGCCTGAGATCCCAATTTCAGCTCTTAGAACATCTCATACATTCCATGACATTCAAAACATTTTGGAGCCTCAATTCTAAGTCGTAATGCATGATGCACTGACCTATCAAGTAGTCATCGTAATGTGCTTGTCAGATGTTCACAACATCTACAGACGATGCTAGAGGGGGCGGCACACCGAGCGGTGCATTCAGGACATAAGCCTTCTGTGCGGCAATGAGGACAATCCTCAGATCACGGACTTAGTCTGTAATATTTCTACCATCATCTTTCAACTCTATTTCTCTAGGAACATATAAAACTAGAAGGGAGCTACAGCGTGAGCTAGTAATCTACAACATAATTTGCAAAGACACAACTGACTATGTTCATGATAATGAGTTCAATTAATCATATTACTTAAGAACTCCCACTCAAATTGACATCCCTCCGGTCATTCGAGTGATACATGATCCAAATTCACAACCTCAAGTCCGATCATCACGTGAGTTGAGGTGGTTTCAATGGTGAACATCATCATGTTGATCATATCTACTATATGACTCATGTTTGACCTTTCGGTCTTTTGTGTTCCGAGGCCATGTTTGTACATGGTAGGCTTGTCAAGTTTAACCCGAGTGTTCCGCATGTGCAACACTGGCTTGCACCCGTTGTATATGAACGTAGAGTCTATCACACCCGATCATCATGTGGTGTCTCGACACGACAAACTTTCGCAACGGTGCACACTCGGGGAGAACACAATTCATCTTGAAATTTAAGTGAGGGACCACCTTGTAATGCTACTGTCGTCCTAAGCAAAACAAGGTGCATAAAAGTATTACCATCACATGCAAATCATAAGTGACATGATATGGCCATGAACTTGTGATTTTGATCTCCATCCTTAAAGCACCGGCATGATCTCCATCGTCACTGGCATGACACCATGATCTCCATCAATGTGTCGCCATCGGGGTTGTAGCGCCCACCATGCGTCTACTACTATTGCTACCACTTAGCGATAAAGTAAAGCATTACATAGCGCTTAATGATTGACACGCAGGTCATACAATAATTAAAGACAACCCTATGGCTCCTGCCGGTTGCCGTACTCATCGACATGCAAGTCATGATATTCTATACATCACATATATGTCATCATGTAATTGGCCATATCACATCATAACATACCCTGCAAAAACAAGTTAGACGTCCTCTAATTGTTGTTGCAAGTTTTACATGGCTACTACGGGTATCTAGCAAGAATAATTCTCACCTACGCAAAACCACAACGGTGATACATAAGTTGCTTTTCAACCTTCTCAAGGACCGCCTTTGTCGAATCTGATCCAACTAAAGTAGGAGAAACAGACACCCACCAGCCATCTTTGTGCAACGAAGTTACACGTCAGTCGATGGAACCGGTCTCTCGTAAGCATACAAGTAAGGTTGGTCCGGGCCGCTTCATCCCACAATACCACTGAACCAAAACACAACCAAGGGAGGAAGCAATCTAAGCATCAACGCCCACAAACTCTTTGTGTTATACTCGAGATCTCATCTACACATAGACCTAGCTCTGATACCACTATTGGGGAATGTTGTATGGGAAACAAAAAAATTCCTACACACACGCAAGATCTATCCATGGTTATGAGCATCTACGAGAGGGAGAGTGGATCTACATACCCTTGTAGATCGCTAAGCAGGAAGCGTTAAGAAACACGGTTGGTGTAGTCGAACGTCTTCATGATCCAAATCGCCAAGTGTCCCATCATGATCCCTCCTGCAATCCTATCAAGATCCATCCCATGATCTCATCACGATTCGTCCCGCGATCCAATCACGAATCGTCTCCTGATCTTGATCACGGTCCTTCCGATCTAGCGCCGAACGGACGGCACCTCCGCGTTCAGCACACGTACAGCTCGATGACGATCTCCGCCTTCTTGATCCAGCAAGAGGGAGCAGAGAGGTAGATGATTTCTCCGGAAGCACGACGGTGTTGCGGTGATGGTGGTGGATTAATTCCAGCAGGGTTTCGCCTAAGCACTACTGAAACCGATCTAGAGGAGAAACTATGGACTAGAGGAGAGGGTAGCACGTGGCTGAAAATCTATATGCAAAAACCCTAAAACATCTAGTATATATAGGACGAGGAGAGGAGGAGGCTTGGATGCAAGGGCCAGCCCTTTTGGCTTCTGCCGAAGTGGAGGGAGGAGTCCTACTCCTCAACTCCTAGTCGGATTAGGACTCCTTCCTTATATTAGCCTTTTTCCACCTTTTCCAGTTTGGATTTCCTTCCCAGTCGCATGGTCCCTATGTGGGACTTCGGACAGCCCACTAAGGGCTGGTATTCATCCTCCCACAGCCCATGTAACCTCTTGGGTCGAAATACCCCTCCTGATGGTCCCCCGATACCCTCCCGGCACTCCCGATACACTACCAATGAGCCCGGAACTTTTCTGGTGACCAAAACAGGACTTCCTATAATCAATCTTTACCTCCAGACCATTCCGGAGCTCCTCGTGACGTCTGGGATCTCATCCGGGACTCCGAACAACCTTCGGTCACCACCATGGATAACTCTATGCTACCGAAACATCACCAAACCTTAAGTGTGCAGACCCTGTGGGTTCGAGAACTATGTAGACATGACCGAGACACCTCTACGGTCAATAACCAATACCGGGACCTGGATGTCCATATTGATTCCTACATATTCTACAAAGGTCTTCATCGGTCGAACCTCTGTGTCAAGGATTGAGTTAATCTCGTATGATGTTCCCTTTGTTCTTCGGTATGTTACTTGCGCGAGATTCGATTGTCGGTATCTCCATACCTAGTTCAACCTCGTTACCAGCAAGTCTCTTTACTCGTTTTTGTAATACAACATCTCGTGACTAACACTTAGTCACATTGCTTGCAAGGCTTGTTGTGATGTTGTATTACCGAGTGGGCCCTAAGATACCTCTCCATCACACAGAGTAACAAATCCCAGTGTTGATCCATGCCAACCCAGCAGACACCCTCGGAGATACCTATAGAGCACCTTTATAGTCACCCAGTTACGTTGCGACGTTTGATACACACAAGGTACTCCTCCAGTGTCAGTGAGTTGCATGATCTCATGGTCATAGGAACAGATACTTGACATGTAGAAAATAGTAGCAATAAACTGACACGATCATATGCTACGTTCGTAGTTTGGGTCTTTTCCATCACATCATTCTCCTAATGATGTGATCCAGTTATCAATTTTTACCTACGAACCATTTAGGAGCTCCTTGTGACGTCCGGGATCTCATCCGGGACTCCGAACAACCTTCGGTCACCACCATACATAACTCTATACTACCGAAACGTCACCGAACCTTAAGTGTGCAGACCTTGAGGGTTCGAGAACTATGTAGACATGACCGAGACACCTCTACGGTCAATAACCAATAGCGGGACCTGGATGCCCATATTGGTTCCTACATATTCTACAAAGATCTTTATCGGTCGAACCTCTATGTCAAGGATTCGGTTAATCCCGTATGATGTTCCCTTTGTTCTTCGGTATGTTACTTGCCCAAGATTCGATCGTCAGTATCTCCATACCTAGTTCAACCTCGTTACCGGCAAGTCTCTTTACTCGTTCCGTAATACAAGATCCTGTGACTAACACTTAGTCACATTGCTTGCAAGGCTTATTGTGATGTTGTATTACCGAGTGGGCCCTGAGATACCTCTCTGTCACACGGAGTAACAAATCCCGGTCTTGATCCATGCCAACCCAACAGACACCCTTGGAGATACCTGTAGAGCACCTTTATAGTCACCCAGTTATGTTGCGACGTTTGATACACACAAGGTACTCCTACGGTGTCAGTGAGTTGCATGGTCTCATGGTCATAGGAACAGATACTTGACATGCAGAAAACAGTAGCAATAAAGTGACACGATCATATGCTACATTTGTAGTTTGGGTCTTGTCCATCACATTATTCTCCTAATGATGTGATCCCGTTATCAAATGACATCTCATGTCCATGACTAGGAAACCATATCCATCTTTGATAAATGAGCTAGTCTATTAGAGGCATAGTAGGGACATGGTGTTGTCTATGTATTGACACATGTATCTGAGTTTCCGATCAATACAATTATAGCATGGATAATAAACGATTATAATGAAAAAGGAAATATGATAATAACCAATTTATTATTGCCTCTAGGGCATATTTCCAACAGGATACTGGTCGGATGATCATGTCAATCAAAGGTGATCGGGTATGCCGACCATGGGTTGTACTTTGGGGCTACAGGTTCTATGGCATAGACTTCCCAGAGGGCACGCTTCCTCTCCTTGTTGAGTATATGGGTGGCATATATCATGTTCAGTGTTTTGACTTCGGGAGGGAATTTCTTCTGTCCACCACGAATTGGACCCCGAGGCTCATCCTTGTCCTCACTGCGAGAGCTTTTGCCTTGGTCTTCGGGTGGTATCTTGCCAGCCTGTTTAAACACCCAGCCGTTGCGGTGTGTGTCGTTGGTGGGCTTTCCCGAAGTCCCATGGATTTGGCAAGGCCTTTCCATGATCTTCTCGAGCTGAGTGGGTCCATCACGATTGCCTTTAGGAGGCTTCTTCCGCTGCCCAGGTCGGGAGTTGTGGAATCCGGCATTTACAGCTGTATCATCAGCATCGCTATTATTGTGTCGATGCTTATTCTTATTGCGCTTTGGTTCTAAGCTGCCATCTCGGGCTTCAGGTGCTATGGGATCTTCGGAATTGTGGTTGCGTCTTACCAGCCAATTGTCCTCGCCTGCACAAAAACGGGTCATGCGGGAGGTAAGGGCGGACATGGTCTGAGGTTTATCCTGGCCTAGCTGGCGGGCCAGCCATTCGTCCCGAATATTATGCTGGAAGAAGGCTATGGCCTCAACATCCGGACAGTCGACGATTTGGTTCTTCTTAGTCTAGAACCGATTCCAGAATTGCCGAGCAGACTCGTCGGGCTTCTGGACGAGGTTGTTGAGATCGGAAGAGTCTAGCGGGTGGACATAGGTTCCTTGAAAGTTAGAGTGGAATGCATCATCCAGGTCTTCCCAGCATCCAATGGAGTTTTCGGGGAGGCTGTTTAACTAGTGCGGAGCTTGCCCCTTAAGCTGAAGAGGGAGGTATTTGATGGCATGGAGATCGTCTCCTCACGCCATGTGGATATGGAGGAGGAAGTCCTCAATCCATACGGTTGGGTCAGGGGTCCCATCATATTGTCCTATATTCACGGGTTTAAAACCCTCGGGGAACTGATGTCGCATTACCTCATCTATGAAGCACAGTGGGTGAGCGGCGCCTCTGACCCGTGCTATGTCGCGCCTATATTCGGCGTTTGTATGGGGCCGGTTGCGTTCCCGAACTCGGTTGTTTTGGTTGAACCATGGTCTGTATCCGCCCCGTCTATTAGGCGAATACTCTATCGATCCATAAATGGATCTTGTGCGGCCTGCTCTGTGATCCAGGTCATCTCACAGGTCGAACCTATCATTGGGCTCTAATGGCTCCTTACCCCGTCTTCGGGGCACTGTCGGTATATAACCGGTGTCGTCAGCCGTCCTGTCCCAACCGTGAGGGGGGCGGTCCGGCTTGTCGTATGGAGTACGGTTTGGAGACGGAGTATCAGTGAGTTCATCATCAAATTGCGGCAGCAGCCTTCTCCGAGGGTAGCTTTTGGACTGGTTTGACAGACCGGCGCCATATACTTCCTTGGCCGAGAGGACTTTTGTCCATCAATCATTGAGGTCGTCCTGTTCGGCTTTGAGTTGTCGTTCTTTAGCCTTTAGGTTGTGAGCCGTTTCTATGAGCCATTGCCTAATTTCTTCCTGGTCTTCAAGGTTATCAGGGATGCACAAGTCATCGGCTACCGGTATATCTTCCTCCTCGACGGAGGGAAGGTAATCATCGCCTTCGGAGTCATTGATGTTATCGGGGTTGTTTTGGTCCTCGGGCCCTTCCTGGCCCTCTAACGGGTGCTCGGGGATATCGGGATTGCCATGATGAGCGAGGGTATTACTGTCCCCGTTGCTGACAATAGCTTTTCTTCCCTTTTTTGCTTTTGGACCGCTTATGCGACTTCCGGCGCCTTGATGGCGCATCGCCTGATTTGTCGCCGTTGTTGTGAGGTGTGTTGTCGCCATTGGTGGCAGGAGTATCTACCATGTAGAGATCATATGTAGAAGTGGCGGCCATGTATCTACCATGTAGAATCCCGGTGTTAACGGGGGAGGGAGCACGGTCCTCTTCATCCATGTATTCTGCCTCCTCAGAGGCATGGTCTAGCATGTCGGTTAAATCCTCGACAGTGGCTATCAAGTGCGTGGTGGGTGGGTCGAAAAAAAATTCCTGGCCCGCACCATAACCGAACCGAGCGCAGACCGGGGCTAGATCGTCGGTGATCTTCATTGATGATTATTAATCCAGGGCCTTGTTGACCGCTGAGGGCCCGATCGGATCTAGTTGTTTGGGGCTCGTGGAGTTAACCTCCAAGACGTCAAGACATGGGGAGTGTTCGGTAAGAACATGTGTCCGGTCATCTCGCTTAATGACCGGGCCGGAATAAGATATCGGCTCATCACCATGGGTGACCCCATCGGCATGTTCGAAGGAGGGGCTCGAGGTAAAGCCTTAGAGTCCTCGGGGGCTACAGGCGAAGCTGCGAGCCCAATTAATGACAAGTCAACCCGAGAGTCGACGGAGAACTCTAAGTTTCCAAATCTGACCTCTTGATCAGGGGCAAAGCTCTCAACGCGGCCTAGATGGCCAGCAGAATCAACGTGTAGCACAACGCTGCCGAAGGCGAAGATCTGTCCGGGGACAAAAGCATCCATGTTGCAGACCTCTTCGTTGATGACAAGGTGAGGCATCGATTCCATCTCGCTCACAGAGGAACTCTCAATGAAAGAACCAATGTCGGTGTCAAAACCGACGGATCTCGGGTAGGGGTCCCGAACTATGAGACTAGAATCGACGATAACAGGAGACGAAGGGAACATAGATTTACCCAGGTTTGGGCCCTCATATGGAGGTAATACCCTATGTCCTGCTTAGTTGTTTTGATGATGGGGGGTTACAGAGTTGATCTACCTCGAGATCCAATAGCTAACCCTAGATGAGTTGTTCTGTTCCTATGCCCTAAAACCCTCCGGTTTATATAGATGCCGAGGATGCCTAGGGTTTACACATGGTCGGTTACATGCCGAAGAGATAAAAATGCCTATTTACTACGTCAAACATGGAGCGCAAGCCATGCTTCTCGAAGCTTCCATCTTGGAGACTGGGCCTTCAAATCTTCCCGTGTTCGATAAGTGGCCCATATAGTCCGGCCCATAAACAATAGATCGGCTATCCGAGGACCCCCTAATCCAGGACTCCCTCACCATTAATATATATCAATGCCAGTGAGTAGGGATTGCCATGCAACGGATGCACTAGAGCGGTAAGTGTATGAAAGCTCAAGAGGAAACTAAGTGGATGTGCATCCAACTTGCTTGCTCATGAATACCTTGGGCAATTTGAAGCCCATCATTGGAATATACAAGCCAAGTTATATAAAGAAATATTCCCACTAGTATATGAAAGTGACAAAATAGGCGACTCTCTGTCATGAAGATCATGGTGCTACTTTGAAGCACAACTATGGAAAAAGATAGTAGCAATGTCCCTTTTCTATTTTCTCTCATTTTTTTATTTTTTTGGTGGGCATCTAAGGCCTCTTTTATTTTTTTTATTTGGGCTTCGCTGGCCTCTTTTATTTTTTTTATAAAGTCCGGAATCTCATCTCCACTTGAGAGGGAATCATAGATTCCATCATATTTTCCTCACATGGGACATGCTCTAATAATGATAATCATCACACTTTTATTTTCTTACAACTCAAAAGAAAATTACAACTTGATACCTATGAAAAAATATGACTCTATATGCAATATGGAAGTGATGGTGCAAGTGAAAAAAGGAAACAGTGGAAGTTGCATGGCAATATATCTCGGAATGGCTATGGAAATGTCGTAATAGGTAGGTATGGTGCCTGTTTTGAGGAAAGATGTATGGTGGCTATTTTGAGGAAGGTATATTGTGGATGTTTTGAGGAAGGTGTTTGTTGTACTGGCGAAAATTGTGCGGTACTAGAGAGGCTAGCAAAGGTGGAAGGGTGAGAGTGCGTATATTCCATGGACTCAACATTAGTCATAAAGAACTCACATACTTATTGCAAAAGTTTATTAGTCATTGAAGAAAAGTATTAAACGCATGCTCCTAGGGGAGAGGTTCGTAGGAGTTAACCATCGTGCGCTCCCGACCCTCACACAAAGGTTGACAATCTATAAACAAATCATGCTCCCACTTCCTTACATAACGGTTCACCATACGTGCATGCTACAGGGATCACAAACGTTTACACAAGTATTTTACCAAATCACAATTACTTCCTAACATGAATCTTAACATTACCATCTTTATATCTCAAAACTTTATGCAAGGAATCAAACTTCTCAAAAAATACTCAATGCACTTAATATGGAAGTTTTTATTATATCCCTCTTGGATGCCCATCATATTAGGACTAAATTCATAACCTAGACCAATTATCATGATGTTTATAGACTCTCAAAATAATATAAGTGAGGTACTAGAGTTCAATTATTTCTATAAAATGCAAACACCACCGTGCTATAAAAATATATAAGTGAAGCACATAGAGCAAAATTGCCTAACTCAAAAGATATAAGTGAACCACATAGAGTATTCTAATAAATTCACGATTCAGCGTGTCTCTCTCAAAATATGTGTGCATCAAGGATGATTGTGGAAAACTAAGAATTAAAGACTCATATCATACAAGACGCTCCAAGCAAAACACATATCATGTGGTGAATAAAAATATAGCCTCAAGTAAATTTGCCGATGGATTGAAGAGGAAAGAGGGGATGCCTTTCGGGGCATACCCAAGCATAGGCTATTTGGCATCCTTGAATATGACTTGGGGTTCCTTGGCCATCCCCAAGCTTAGGCTCTTGCCACTCCTTACTCCATATTCCATCAAATCTTTACCCAAAACATGTAAACTTCGCAACACAAAACTTAACATAAAACTCGTGAGATCTGTTAGTATAAGAAAATAAATCACCACTTTATGTACTGTTTTGAACTCATTATTTATTTATATTGGTGTTATACATAATTTATTATAACTTCTCCATGGTTCATACCCCATAATACAACCCATAGATTCATCAAAATAGGCAAACAACTCAAAGAAAACAGAATCTGTCAAAAACAGAACAGTCTGTAGCAATCTGAAAACTTCGTATACTTCTGTAACTCAAAAAATTCTTAAAAATTAGGACAACCTGGGAAATTTCTATATAAATCTTGTGTAAAATATTCAGACTCATTCGACACAATGAAAAATTTAGAAACTTCCTAGACTGGGCGCAAAAGTTTTTTGTTTTTCAGCAAGATCAAATCAACAACTACCATAGATCACCCCAAAGGTTTTACTTGGCTCAAGCATTAAGTAATACAACAAAACACAATTACTACAGAATTAATAATGTGGGAAACACTCAAAAACATAAGCAAAAAAAACACAAAAATAAAATTGGGTTGCCTCCCAACAAGCGCTATTGTTTAACGCCCCTAGCTAGGCAAAACACAATAGATCTAGGAATTGTCATATTTGGTATGCAATCCAAAAGTAGCTCTCATAATAGATTCATTAGGAAATCTTATTTTCTTTATATTAAAGTGTTCCATGCCTTTCCTTAATGGAAATTGGAATCTAATGTTTCCTTCTTTCATGTCAGTAATTGCACCAATCGTTCTAAGGAAAGGTCTACCAAGAATAATAGGACATGTTGGATTGCAAAATATATCAAGAACAATGAAATCTACGGGCACATAATTCCTATTTGCAACAATAGGAACATCATTAATCCTTCCCATAGGTTTCTTAATAGTGGAATCCGCAAGATGCAATTTAGAGAGCAATCATCAAGATCGTGGTAACCTAGCACATCACATAAAGTTTTCGGAATTGTGAAGACACTAGCAACCAAATCACACAAATAATGGCACTCATAATCTTTGATTTTAATCTTAATAGTATGTTCCCACTCATAATTAAGCTTTCTAGGGATAGAAACTTCTAACTCAAGTTTTTCTTTAAAAGATTTCATCATAGCATCAACGATATGTTTAGTAAAAGCCTTATTTTGACTATAAGCATGACGAGAATTCATCATGGATTGTAACAAGGAAATACAATCAATAAAAGATCAACTATCATAATTAAATTCTTGAAATCCAAAACATTAGGTTCATTGCTATTTAAAGTTTTGACCTCTTCAATCCCACTTTTATCAATCTTAGCATTAAGATCTATAAACTCTGAATCATTGGGATGCTCTTTAACTAAAGTTGAATTATCTCCAGCCCCATCTTTATCAAGACTCACACTAGAAAACAAAGATTCAATAGTAGTTACATCAATCATTTTGAGATCTTCATCATTATTATCATGAGAACACACTTTTTCAAGCCATTCACGCTTAGCACGAATCCTAGCGGTTCCTTCCTTACTTTCATCAATAGAAATTCTTATAAATTTTAAAGATTCATTAATATCATGCTTGGGTGGAGTATATCTAACTTTCAAAGAATCAATCTCAAGAAAATTCTATCAACGTTCCTAGCCAAATCATCAATCTTGAGCACTTTTTCTTCAATCGTAGTATTAAAAACTTTTTGTGAACCAATAAATTCTTTAACAATATTCTCAATATCAGAGGGCATATTATTAAAATTTCCATAGGAATTGTTGTAGGAATTACCATAATTATTAGAGGAATTACTAGGAAATAGCCTAGGGTTGAAATTACCTCTATACGCGTTATTACCAAAATTGTTACTACCAACAAAATTCACATCCATAGATTCATTATTATTTCCAATCAAGGAAGACAAAGGCATATCATTGGGATCAATAGGAGCACTCTTACTAGCATACAATTTCATCAATTCATCCATCTTTTCACTCAAAGTATTTATTTCTTCAATAACATGCACTTTTTTACTAGTAGGAGATCTTTCAGTATGCCATTGAGAATAGTTTGTCATAATGTTATCTAGGAGTTTAGTAGCTTCTCCTAATTTTATTTCCATCAAAGTACCTCCCGCGACTGAATCTAAAAGATTCCTAGAAGCAAAATTCAATACTGCATAAAAAAGTGTATAATCATCCATAAACTCAAACCATGTGCGGGACGATTCCTAACTATTAATTTCATCCTCTCCCAAGATTGTGCAACATGATCATGATCAAGTTGCTTAAAATTCATTATATCGTTCCTAAGGAAGATGATCTTAGCGGGCGGAAATTACTTGGAGATAAAACCATCTTTACACTTATTCCATGAATACTATTTTTAGGCAAAGATGAAAACCAAGTTTTAGCACAATCTCGTAGCGAGAACAGAAATAGATTTAATTTAACACTATCATTATCCACATCTTTATTCTTTTGCATATCACACAACTCGATGAAAGTATTTAGATGGGATGCGGCATCTTCGATAGGAAGGCTAGAAAATTGTTCTTTCATAACAAGATTAAGCAAGGAAGCATTGATTTCATAAGATTCCGCACTAGTGGCGGGAGCAATCGGAGTACTAATAAAATCATTATTATTAGTATTGGAGAAGTCACACAACTTGGTATTCTTAGACATCATGACAAAGCAAGCAATCAAGCACACAAGCAAATGAAAGGCAAACGAAAGAACGAACGGAAGAAGGGCGAATAAAAGGGCAAATATTTTTTGTATTTTCTAAAAAACATTTTAGAAGTGGGGGAGAGGAAAACAAGAGGCAAATAGCAAATTATGTAAATGCAAGAGATGAGTTTGTGATGGGTACTTGGTAGGCTTGATGTGTATCCTCCCCGGCAACGGTGCCAGAAATTGGCAAGTTGACGGGAGAGATCTTGTCTTGACCTGCTATGTATCCTCCCCGGCAATGGTGCCAGAAATGGCAAGTTGATGGGAAATTTCTTGTCTTGACTTGCTATGTATCCTCCCCGGCAACGATGCCAGAAATCCTTCTTACTACCTCTTGAGGTTGCGTTGGTTTTCCCTTGAAGAGGAAAGAGTGATGCAGCAAAGTAGATAAGTATTTTCCTTAGTTGATGAGAACCAAGGTATCAATCCAGTAGGAGTAACAAGAAAGTCACCAACGGATGCACCTACACGAATAATCAAACTCTTGCACCCAACGCTATAAAGGGGTTGTCAATCCCTTCATGGTTATTTGCAAGGATTAGATCCGATAGAGATAGATGTAAACGAGAACGGAAAGTAAAAGGTAAATAAATTGCAGCAAAGTATTTTTAGTATTTTTGGTTTATAGATCTGAAAATATATTATGGAAAGTAGACCTGGGGGCCATAGATTTCACTAGAGGCTTCTCTCTTGAAGGAAAATATCATGGTGGGTAAACAAATTACTATCAAGCAATTGATAGAAAAGCGAATAATCATGTAGTTATCCAAGGCAATGATCATGCATATAGGCATCACGTCCGTGTCAAGTAGACCTAAAGGATTCTGCATCTACTACTATTACTGCACACATCGACCGACTCCTGCCTGCATCTAGAGTATCAAGTTCATGAAGAATAGAGTAACGCATTAAGAAAGATGACATGATGTAGAGGGATAAACTCAAGCAGTATTATGAAAACCCATCTTGGTACCCTTGATGGCAACAATACAATACTTGCCTCGCTACCCGTACTATGTCACTGGGTGAGGACACTGCAAGATTGAACACAAAACCAAGCACTTCTCCCATTGCAAGAATTACCAATCTAGTTGGCCAAACCAAACCAATAACTCGAAGAGACTTACAAGGATATGAAATCATGCATATAAGAATTCAGAGAAGATTCAAATAGCATTCATGGATAATCTGAACGTAAACTCACAATTCATCGGATCTTGACAAACACACCACAAAAGAAGATTACATCGGATAGATCCCCATAATGATCATGAAGAACATGGTATTGAAGATCAAAGAGAGAGAATAAGCCATCTAGCTACTAGCTATGGACCCATAGGTCTGTAGTGGACTACTCACGCATCATCGGAGGGGCAATGGAGTTGATGTAGATGCCCTCCGTGATCGAAACCCCCTCTGGTAGATTACCAGAAAAGGCTCCAAGATTGGATCTCTTGGGAACGGGGGCTTCTAGCGGTGGAAAAGTATTTGTGTGGCTCGTTCTGGTGTTGGGGGAATATTTGGGTATTTATAGGACGAAGAATAGGGTTAGGAGACCTGCCAGGAGACGACAAGCCTGCTAGGCGCGGCCAGGGGGGTGGCCGTGCCTACCAGGCTTGTGACCTCCTGGCAGGTGCACTGGTGTGCACTCCAAGCCTGTTGGATTTGTTTGCTTCCACAAAAAATCATTCCAAAGATTTTATTCCGTTTGGATTCCATTTAATATTCCATATCTGCAAAACTCAAAAACAAGGAAAAAAATAGAAACTGGCACTAGGCTCTAGATTAATAGGTTAGTCCCAAAAATAATATAAAGTAGCATATTAATGCATATAAAACATCCAAGACAGATAATATAATAGCATGACATCATCAAAAATTATAGATACGTTGGAGACATATCAATGATGGATACTATGATTGCCCCACAAGTCGGGATGATACTCTAGACGAAAAATGAAATAAAAATGGGGGAGTCCAAATGAGCCCATCATATAAAAAAGAAAATGGGGAGGCAAAAAGAAAAATAAGATAAAATTCCACCATAAAAAATAAAAAAATGAGAGAAAATAGAGAAGGGACTTTGCTACTATACTTTACCACACTTGTGCCTCTAAGTGGCACCATGTTCCTCATATAGTGTCTCCAATGTTGACACTTCCATTTGCTAGTGGGAATTACCTTTTCATATAATAAGCTTGGCTTGTATATTTTGATGACGGGCTTCCTCAAATGCCCAAGGTCTTCATGAGCAAGCAAGTTTGATGCACACCCCACTTAGCTTCAGTTGAACTTTCATGCATTTATAGCTCTAGCGCATCAGTTGCATGGCAATCCATACTCCTTGAATTGACATCTATCGATGAGCATCTCCATAGCTCATTGGTATGCCTAGTTGATGCAAGACTATATTCTCCACTTTTTACCCCTTTGGTACCTACCATCATATTCTATACCACCTATATGCTATGTTCAATGGTTCACGCTCATGTATTGTGTGAAGAATAACAAGTTGTTGAAAAATTACGACCCAATTGCCTGACTTGGACACCGTGGTGCTTAACATTTGTATCTATGTGGTGAAGACAGAGTCATGCCTTGCTAATATAATAATATGAATAAGGGTATACATTCTTTTAGGATCGTATACTTTGAAAAATTAATGATTTTGTTTCCTATACTTATAAATATTATTGTGTTGTTGTTTGTTAATTCATCATTTCGCAATGAGCATACATACCAAAGATTACATAATGGGTAGCATATTAAATCAAAAATTATTATTTTTATCATTTACCTACTCGAGGACGAGCAGGAATTAAGCTTGGGGATGTTGATACGTCTCCAACGTATCTATAAATTTTTTTATTGTTCCATGCTAATATATTATCATTCTAGGATACTTTTGGGGTATTTATTTACCAAATTATAATATTTTTGAACACTAACCTATTGACCCAGTACCTAGTGCCACTTCATGTTTTCTGCGTGTTTTTGCCTTTTCGGAGTTACATTACCAAACGGAGTCCAATTGCCACGTAACTTTTTGACGATTTTTTCATGACCAATACAAGACCTAGAAGCTTCAAAGGAAGGCCTGATGATGCTCGAGGGCCCCACCACATATTCCACACCACCAGGGGGCGGGCAAATATGTGGTGGCCCCTTGGAGCGTCTCCTGATGTTGTTCTCTGGCCTATAAATTCTCATCTACCCTAAAAACACGAGAAGCACTCCCGAAACACTTTTTCCACCACCACAAGTATCTGTTCTGACAGGAGGCCATCTACACCTCCGTTTCGACACCCTGTCGGAGGGGAGATCGATCATGAAGGGCCTCTTCATCAACCTTGCTGCCCTCACCATAATGTGTGAGTAGTTCACCACAGACCTACGGGTCCGTAGGTAGTACCTAGATGGCAATCTCTCTCCCTCGATCTTCAATACAATGTTCATCGCATATTTGCCTTGATCTATCTGATGTAATCCCTTTGTATGGTGTGTTTGTTGGGATCCGATGAATTGTGAGTTTATGTTCAAATTTTTCATGAAAAGTATTTGAGTCAAATCTGATTACTATGATTCTTATTTGCATGATCATCATAGCTTCTTAATGCTCTCCGATCTATTGAGATAGATTGGCCAACTAGAATGATATTTCTTCAGTGGGAGTGGTGTGTTCTAGTTGGTTCAAACTGGTGAGTTTCTATATCCCAGTGAAAGAAGGGGACACGTTGCGTCTTTGTGTTGTTGCTACTAAGGATAAAACGACGGGGTTTATTCATATTGATTGAGTTTACATTGTCTACATCATGTCATCATTCTCCAAGCATTACTCCGTTTGTTATGAACTTAATAGAGAGGTAATCATACAAGCGCTATTGAAGTGGAGTAATAGTAATACGTGCAGGCAGGAGTCGGCATATTTGCTTATGGACGTGATGCCTATATACACATGATCATTGCCATGAAAATCGCATAACTATTTGCTTTTCTTTAAATTGCCCAATAGTAATTTGTTACCCATCGTATGCTTTGCTTATGAGAGATGCCACTAGAGAACTCTATGGCCCCCGGGTCTAATCACTTATATATTCACAAATGCTATCGTTACCTTGCTGTTATTTATTACCTTTTATTTTATTTTGCACTTTACGATTATCTACAATTGTCCACACAACTCGCTTGCAAATAACGAGTTCAAGGGGATTGACAACCCTCTTGTCGGCATTGGGTGCAAGTTGTTTGTTCTTCTGTGTGCAGCCGCTGAAGACGGTTGAGGATTGGTATTCCTATTTGTTCGATAAACCTTGGTTTCATAACTCAAGGAAATACTTACCCACTTTGTGATGCGATTACCCGTTCCTCTTCACGGAAACCCCAACGGAGATCATGAGTATCATGGTACTGAGCTGCCAAGTGTCCTCAGGGAGCTTCATCAGATAGGGACCATAGATGGGGCACTTGCGGTCATAGACGGCCGCATGAAGCTCATTCCACATAACACTGGATACATCCAGAGAGCAAGTCTTGTTCTTCTGCTTCTGACACATAAGAAGCATATCCACCAGATACGAATGAACATGATCCAAGTTACCCACACGAGGGAAAAGAGTGCCTGAAGATGTGATGCATGATATCTAGAAAGGAAACAAACTCAGTCACCTCACCATTAGCAGTCTTCTTATCCTAGAGTATGGGAGGAGAGCGGACTTATGAGTAGCAACGATGGCCATGTGAGGGTGAAGTCTGAGAGAAGTCTCCTAGCCCTCATCATTGTAACCAAGATTGTTCATAAAGGTCTTCCAGTTGCACTGCAGCATGATACTCTCAAACGTATCTAATTTTCCAAACACTTTTGCTTTTGTTTGGACTCTAATTTGCATGATTTGAATGCAACAAACCCGGACTAACATTGTTTTCAGCAGAACTACCACGGTGTTGTTTTTGTGGAGAAATAAAAGTTCTTGGAATTGGATAAAACTTTCTGGAGATTGTTTATTGAATAAAAGGCTTTCGATGAGCTCCTTGAGGGACCACATCTCAAACACTTTCGTAAGCGATTGGTCAGCAGACCAAAAGAAAAAAACAACGTCCTAAAGACGACGAGGACTACTTCCAAAGAGGTCGACGAGCTCCCAGTATCCCATAGCCAACGCATGAGATGATATGTGTGTGAGTCGAGGCCACATGCCATATCCATTGAGTGCGAGAGGATGCAAGGAGCAGCGCTACACATGCCGCCACTAACCTTTTATCCCACAGGCCGTCGTTGCCATTATACCAAGTATTCTTGGGGTCCTCGGGGATTCTTGATTGGAGCTAAGCTAACCATAGCCCAAAGTCGTATCTCTTTGGTTAATAAAATCCAAAAGGTTTATCGATCCCAAGGGGTACAGATCCATAATAGACATATAGAGATTATTATACGCCAAGTAACATCAAAAGTGCGGGTTTTCGAAGATGAATGTCTAATGTTTTTTGTTCTAATTCGGGGTTACTTGAACCCGTTCCCGAATTTTTGTGCTTCTTTTCTTCATGAAAATTTTGGGTAAACCTAAACACATACCCTGACTAGCCGTGCGACAAAACGCCAGCTTTGTAACAAACTATGCACTTCATTTTGGGGAACAAACTGTCAGTGACAAAACCGACGGATCTCGGGTAGGGGGTCCCGAACTGCGAGACTAGAATTGGTGGTGACAGGAGACGAAGGGGACACAGATTTGCCCAGGTTCGGGCCCTCCTATGGAGGTAATACCCTACATCCTTCTTGGATGTATTGATGATATGGGGTTACAGAGTTGATCTACCTCGAGATCGAAAAGCTAACCCTAGATGAGTTGTTCTATATCCCTCTAACCTAAAACCCTCTGGCTTATATAGACGCCGAGGGTATCTAGGGTTTACACATGGTCGGTTACACGCTGAAGAGATAAACATGCCTATTCTCTACATCAAACGTGGAGCACAAGCCGTACTTCCCTAAGCTTCCATCTTGGAGATAAGATCTTCAATGAATCCTGTGTTCGATAAGTGGCCCATACAGTTCGGCCCATAGAAATAGGTCAAACTCCCGAGGACCCCTTAATCCAGGACTCCCTTAGTAGCCCCCAAACTTGCCTCCAATGCCAAAGGTCTCTACTTCAGTTGCTTCACACAATCAGAGTCTTCGGCTTGCGAGGTGAGTTCTTCCTACGGAACTTAGTTCAGCCTCCGATGACAAGTAGCCTTCCGCATAGTGGCGCTCCCGAAGACTGTAAATAGGCCGGCCTTGAAGCCCAAACGTCAAGGGGTAAAATAATGTACTCCTGACGACCTTTCTGACGAAATGTCATGACCCATCACGACCGCCAGGCCTGTCACAAAAGCTCGATTCACGGTTCGATGGCATTTTAATCAACATGATCTATCAATGTGTTGATCATGCCTCGTTTTACATGGGATGTGTTTAATCACGCGCGTGCAATGGATCGCACGTCTCGGGAAGCGAAGGTATTCACGACGCAGCGAGGGGAGACCGAATCGATAAGCCTAATAAAAGGGGAAGAAAACCCCAAAGCCTATTCACGCTCCCCATTCGCATGTTCTGCCTTCCATTCCTCTATGCCACCGAAGCACAGATCTAGGTCTTCCGCCTCCTACCTCCAAGCTCACCAATGGCGGGCTCCAATGACCAGTGGGAGGCCTCCGTGGTCACCGACTGAGACATCCTCGACCTCAAGAAGGCTGGCTACCTCTCCGCTGACATCCCTCACTGTGCACCGGAGGAGGGCTAAGTGATCCCCACTCCCTGGCCAAGCGAAAGGGTGGTCTTACTCCCCCACTTCATTACGGGGTTGAGCTTCCCGCTCCACCCCTTCGTTAGGGGGTTGATGTTCTTCTACGGCCTCGACTTCCACGACCTCCCTCCGAACTCTTTCATGCACATCTCGGCGTTCATCCTCGTCTGTGAGGCTTTCCTACGAGTCGAGCCGCACTTTGGGCTATGGCTCAAAGTATTCAGCGTCAAACCGAAGTGCATAGGCGGGAAGCACGCGGACTACGGTGGAGCTGTCATCGGCAAGCTCACCCGCGTCGTGTGGCCATCGGGCACCTTAATCGACACCATCAAGGTGTGGCAGAAGGAGTGGTTCTACATCACAGAACCACGAGAAGAAGGTCAGATTCCCCCTACCGAATTCAGATCCGGTCCCCCCACTAGACTAGCTTCATGGCTCAAAAAGGGCCTTGGTTGGGGACCGAGCAAGGAGGTGAGCGACCTATAGAAGCGCATTGGCTTCATGGTCAAGAAGGACATCAAGCTGACCAATGTGGTCCAGGTGATGCTCCGGAGATGCATCCTCCCCTACCAGCGTCGGGATACTCCCTTGTGGGCTCGTCAGCTTGACGATGCACCCACAATGTGGAACCTCTTTCGCACTATGCAGGAGAAGCTATGGAAGGCACTCTTCAAGTCACAGGAGAGCTGGCCATCCGAGGAGGAAGACAGGGGCCTACATGCCTCCAAGCCCGCCATCAAGGTACGACACACTTCTGCTTGACCGACTTTACTTTTATCAAAGAGGATCCATAACATTTCTTCCGATCATCCCCTTGCAGAAATGGCTAAGGAAAGCCGTTAACATGAGCAGTCTGGCACCTCAGCCCGAAGACGCCAGGTCCGGGATGTTGGCGGAAATGCTCGTGGAGAAGCCTTATGAGGCCCCCACGAAGAAGGAGAAAAGGAACAAGCCAGGCCGGGGTGGCCTTCGCATCAGGGACCAGTCAGAGACTGTGTCCGGGGAAACTCATGCCTCCTCGAATCAAGAGGAGCATGAGGCGGAAGAGCAGGAGGAAGAAGAGGAGGACGAAATCAAGGGGGAAGGCAATTCCCCCCTCGCAAGAAAGAGGGCGGAGTCATCGGGTACCCTAGAGGAGGTACCCCCTCCTGCCCAATAGAAAATGCGTCAGGCATAGGTGATCCTGTCCGATGATAGCTCGGACTCAGACACTGAGTCCGATGACCTCTAGGTGGTTCTCCGAAGGAACCTCAGGGTCAAGCCCCCGGCCCGAAGGTTAGGATCCGAAGACCCCTTGTTCGTCCTTTAATAGGTTTAGAGTTTATTAACACGTAGGTGCTTATCGATTTTGCAGCCCCCCGCGTGTCTTTCCCACCGATCAAATATTGGACGGGGAGACCCCACCCGCCGAACTAGCGGAGAGAGGGAATGCCTCGCATCCCTCCACTCTAGGTGCCGCCAAGGACACCACGGAGGTGTCATCCCAACATGCTCCTATGGAGCCGGGCACCGGCGGCGGGGGAGACGACATAATGGCCGAGGCTAATACCTTAGTCACCTAAGACCGGGGGAGGTACCCCACCCGGATACTGAGGAGGCCGGACGAGCGGCCGCTCGGTCCCCTCCGAGGGCCTCTGCAGAGTGCACCATGCCTCCGGAGGTACTAGTTCAAACCCCGGTCGATGATCGGGTTATCCGATCACCACCGGTGCCACCGACCAATGGGTGGCCGATAATGGAGGAGGCTCTATTGAGCGCCTCCATCTTCGAGGAGCACCGCGCCCTTATGGGTGCGGTATTACAGAGCATTCAGTCCATCGACAATGTACTGAAGGAGGCCTTCAAGGGTCTCTTGACGGGTTTTCAAGTAAGTCACATGAAACTCTTATTTGTAAAGTTTTTACTTATTTTTATTATTATATACATGGCAGCCCCCGAGCCCTAGGTGAGTTTGAAAAATATTACCTAGGAGTCAATCATGGATCCGATTCTGGACTAGATACAAATTATGTGTCCGGAACATTAGATTAGCCCCTAATGAGGTTGAACATATGATCGGATTGACTATAGTTCGGGAGTATAGAACCCATGTAACATGTCAACTGTATGTGTAATACATGCTTCGTCATCGGCGGTGGTCATAAATGGCGCCAACCTGGATGAACTGAATCGGAAGCTTAAACGCTCCAAGGATGAAGTTGATGCCCTCAACAGAAGATTCGACGAGGCACAAGGTAGGTCAAAACAAAATCCAAATACCTTTGCTCGAACACCTTTGCCCGAAAACTGTCCATGCAGTTTTTCATAGTGTTTGATGTTCAAACAGCTTTGGCAAAAGAGGTGGAGAGGCTCAAGTCCGAGATCCAACAAGCGAAAGACTAGGCGGTCGTCGAGAGGGCGGCGGCCAAAGAAGCGGCGACCGCCCTCTCCGCCCTGCGAGCCACCAGTGACAAGCATGAGGCTTGTGTGGCGGAGGTCCAGCAGGAGCTCAAGGATGCCATCGTGAAGTGTGAGGCCCTTGAGCAAAGTGGCAAGGAGAGCGCGGCCGAACTGTCCACCCTGAAGACCGATCTTCAGAAAGAGAGGGTGGACAGGCGGTTCTACGAGGAGCAGGTCCGCCAAGCAAAGGACATAATGGATGGTAAGCCGTACTTACTACAGTGTGTCTTCAGGGATAGCAAATTCAAATTGCTTACCCAGGTGTGGTGTTCCTCAAGCGCCTCCTCCAATCTCTAGAAGAGCATGGTGGATGCCAATCAGTTGTTCGCCTCGAGGGAAGAAGGAGACAAAGCTCGTCTATTCTGGGCACAATTTGGAGCCCCCGAGCACTCTCCTCTTCTCGTGGAGCAGCTAAAACAGCTGATGGAGCTGCACTAGATGGCAGAGCCGGCCATGAAGGACCTCTGCATCCGCCTATGGCATGGCGAGCCGCTGCCAGGCAGCTACTTTGTTCTGGTGCAGAAGTTAGTTGCCGCTTCGCCTCGCTTCGACATCGTGAAGCACTCCTCTTGCATCGAGGGAGTCCAGATGGCCCTTGCCAAGGCCAAGGTGCACTGGCCGGGGCTAGATCCGATGAAGGTAGCCACTGCCCCGCCACCTCCCGAGAAGGAGCATAGACGCCCCGAGCTATACTTCGCCGGAGTGATGGAAGGTGCTCGGGCGATAGCTTCTCAATGTTTGGGCGACAATGTGTTCGAATGAATTGTAATACGTTCGAAGACTTTTCAAAGTTTTAATGTTATAAGTTATTATGCTTTTATGTTTTTGCATTCCTTTATAACTCTTGTGTGGTCGTTTGAAACTGAAAGATGCGAGTCATCGGCTTCAGCCCCCATGTAGATACTACATGGGGTGTCTCTGCCAATGCACTATGTTCTTTAGCCGAGTGATCGGAACCCGAAGGCGGTAGAGTACGGTGGACTAGGCAATCATACTATGGTGCCTTATTTCTTTCACTTAGTTGTAGGGGTGCGAAAAGGACTAAGGGGGGCTAAAGACTAGCCCCCGGAGTGTTGTGATGTTCGGATGAACCGCGGCTAAGTCCAGCATCACATGGTTTGCAAGGATAGCAAACCCTTGGCACGACGCGGAATATCCTCTGACGAGGATGTAAGTATAACACTTTAAGCTCGGATTCACAAACCGGCTCTCGCATACTATGACGGTCAGTTTTTGGCTTTCTCCCCTGAGGTGCTTGACTAGACTATCCTGAAACACAATCGCAAGGGTTCTCCCTTTGCCCTTTTAGCTGAACGAGTGGAACGTAAAGGGGCAAGCACAGGAGCCAGGCAACCCAACTATTGACCCAAGACATAGTTCGGAACCGATGCATATAAAGTGAACCCCAAGACGCCGAACACATAATCAAATATACGTAAGGCGATTTGTTTGTAAGCTCGAGCCCCTGGTGTATTATCCGGTTGCCTCGTAACATATCGAACTGTGTTGCGAGAAGAGCGAGAAAAGGAAAATATGTGCCAAAAAGGACAACTAGACAAACATGTAAAATGATGCTATATTTTTTTCTCCATAACTCTTACTACTCGGAGTGCCGAAGCAACTGCTTACAGGTATGTGAAGAAAGAGATTACAGGAGTGGTTGTACCAGGGGTCTTCTATTGGTGGCCTTACGTCTCCGATGTGCCCTATTGCTAGTTTACTCCTGATATTTGGTTGTTCGGCAAATGGATCTTGCAAACAAGGTATTGAAAAGTTGCCGAATTATGGATAAGCTTTACGCCCTTGGTGGGCCCTTCAATGGTCCCTGCATTGTGTCCGAAGACGTATTGAATGGTAGTAGTCCGATCTAGCCGGACTCCCACCTTTGTTTCCCCACCGCTGCCCATGGAATTTTAAGTGCAAAGTTGTGCCTTCTTGGCACGTACTTCGCTGGTCCTAGGGGCGTGTGATGGGGGCGAGTCCCTATTTGAGGGGAGAGGAAGGCTCTGAGAGTTCGGCCTACAGTCGAGCTCGCTTCCCGGCCTTGCGTGCCTTTACGACAAATGCCAGAACTTGTCGATCATGTTTGTAATTCAATTCGGCCGCCAGGGCCAGCGCATGTTCCTCAGTTCATAAAGATCGCTCTATATTGCCGTTAATAGTGATGACCCCTTTGGGGCCAGACATTTTGAGCTTGAGGTATGCGTAATGCGGGACAACGTTGAAACGAGCGAACGTTATCCGACCGAGCAGGGCTTCATAGCCATTGCGGAAGGGCACAATATCGAAGATCAAGTCTTCATTTCAAAAGTTATCGAGCGAGCCGAACACAACTTCTAGGGTAACGGAGCCGGTGCATCGGGCTTCGACACTTGGAATCACCCCTTTAAAGGTAGTGTTACTGGGTTTAATTCGTGATGGATCTATGCCCATCTTTTTCATAGTGTTTGAGTAAATCGGGTTAAGGCTACTTCCTCCGTCCATTAGGACTTTTGTGAGGTGATACCCATCGATAATGTGGTCGAGGACAAGTGCGGACGAACCCCCGTGACGGATACTGGTCGGGTGATCGCGCTGATCAAAGGTGATCGGATATGCCGACCATGGGTTGTACTTTGGGGCCACGGACTCTACAGCGTAGACCTCTCGAAGGGCGCGCTTCCTCTCCTTCTTGGGTATATGGGTGGTGTATACTATGTTTACTATCTTGACTTCCGGAGGAAATTTCTTTTGATTGCCACCAATCGGAGCCCGAGGCTCATCCTCATATTCGCTGTGAGGGCCCTTGCTTTGATCCTCGAGTGGGAGCTTGCTGGCCTGTTTAAACACCCAACATTTGCGGTGTGTGTGGTTGGCGGGCTTCTCTTGAGTCCCGTGGATTTGGAAAGGCCTTTCCATGATTTTTTCCAGTGGAGTGGGTTCGTTGCGATTGCCTTTAGGAGGCTTCTTCCGCTGCCCAGGATGGGAGTTGCGGAAGCCGGTGTTAACGGCCGTATCATCGGCGTCACTATTATTATGCCGACGCTTGTTCTTGTCGTGCTTGGGCTTCCCGTTGCCATCCCAGACTTCGGAGGTTTCGGGCTCTTCGGAGTTGTGGCTGCGTCTTGCTAGCCAATTGTTTTCGCCTGTGCAAAAGCGGATCATCAGGGAAGTAAGGGCGTACATAGTCCGAGGTTTATCCTGGCCGAGCAGGCAAGCCAGCCATTCATCCCAAATATTGTGCCGGAAGGAGGCTATTGCCTCAGCATCCGGGCAATCGATGGTCTGGTTCTTCTTGGTCAAAAACCGATTCCAGAATTGCCAAGCAGACTCTCCGGGCTTCTGAACGACGTTACTTAGGTCGGAGGAATCCTGCGGCCGAACATAGGTTCCCTGGAAGTTGGAGCCGAATGCATCCTCTAGGTCTTCCCAGCATCCGATGGAGTTTTTGGGGAGGCTATTTAGCCAGTGCCGAGCTGGCTCCTTGAGTTTAAGGGGGAGATATTTGATGGCGTGGAGATCATCTCCTCGAGCCATGTGGATGTGGAGGAGGAAGTCCTCGATCCATATGGTTAGGTCAGTTGTCCCATCGTACTGTTCGATGTTCACGGGTTTAAGCCCCTCCGGGAACTGATGCTGCATCACCTCATCCGTGAAACACAGGGGGTGAGCGGCGCCTCGAATCCGAGCTATGTCGCGTCTGTGATCAGCGTCTGTTCTGGATCGGTTGTGTTTCTGGTCTGTTATTACTTCGGTCGAGCCATGGTTTGTACCCATCCCGTATATCGGGTGAGTAGCCTTTGGATCCGTAGATGGATCTTGTGCGGCCTGCTATGTGATCTAGGTCATGTCGCAAGTCGAACCTGTCATTGGGCTCTAATGGCTCCTTTCCCCGTCTTCGGGGTATCGCTGGTCTATAACCGGTGTCATCGGCCATCTGATCGTGCCCGTGAGGAGGGCGGTCTGGCTTGTCATATGGAGTATGTTTCGGAGATGGAGTATCGGTGAGCTCGTCGTCAAATTGTGGCAGCAGCCTTCTTTGTGGATAGCTCTTGGGCTAGTCCGACAAACCAGTACCATGTCCTTCCTCAGCTGAGATGACTCTTGTCCATCGATCATTGAGGTCATCATGTTCGGCTTTAGGCTATCGTTCCTTAGCTTTCAGGCTTCGCGCCGTCGCTATGAGCTGATGTCTGAACAGTTCCTGATCTTCATGGTTATCAGGGATGTCCAAGTCATCAGCTGCCGGGATATCCTCCTCCTCGACAGGGGGAGGTAGTTATCATCCTCGCAACCGTTGAAGTCGTCGGGGTTGCTCTGGTCCTCTGGCCTTTCCCGACCCTCTAACGGGTGTTCGGGGATATCGGGGTCGCCGCAGTCCTCAGGGATAACTCCGTCCCCGGTGCCGATAATGGCTTTCCTTCCCTTTTTGCCTTTGGACCGCTTATGCGGTTTCCGGCGCCTTGACGGTGGGTCGCCCGACTTGTCGCTGTCATTATTAGGCGTTTTGTCGCCATTAGGCGTGTCCACCATGTAGACGTCATATGTTGAAGTGGCGGCCCATCGCCCGGTGTTAACAGCGGAGGGGGCGCAATCCTCTTCATCCATGTATTCTGCCTCCTCAGAGGCATAGTCCAACATGTCAGTTAAATCTTCGACTGTGGCTATCAAGTGGGTGGTGGGTGGGTCGAAAAATTCATCCCGACCCGTACTATAACCGTTCTGAGTGTAGATCGGGGCTGAATCGTTGGAAATTTCCATCGACGACATTCGATCTAGGGCTTCGTTGAACACCGAGGGCTCAGTCGGATCATACTGTTCGGAACTTTCGAAGTTGACCTCCGATGTGTATGAACGAGAAGGATGTATAGCAAGAACGAGGGTCCGGCCTTCCGACACTATGGTCGGTTCCGGACCAGGGGCAGGAACACCACCGTGGCTACCCCCATTGGTGTGACCGAAGAAGGAACTCGAGGTTAGAGCCTCAGAGTTTTCGGGCGTGGCTAGTGAAGTCGCAAGCCCCGTCAGTGACAAGTCGCCCCGAGAGTCCATGGAGAACTCTAGGTTCCCGAATTGGACTTGTTGCTCAGGGTCAAAGCTCTCGACGCGGCCTAGATGGCCGGTCAGGTCGGCGTGCAGCACAACGCTGCCAAAGGTGAAGATTTGTCCGGGGACAAAAGTGTCCACGTTGTGGACCTCTTCATTGATGACAAGGCAAGACATCGATCCCTTAAGCGCTCACAGAGGAACTCTCAATGAAAGTACCAATGTCGGTGTCAAAACCGGAGGATCTCGGGTAGGGGTCCCGAACTGTGAGGCTAGAACCGGTGGTAACATGAGACGAAGGGGACACAAATTTACCCAGGTTCGGGCCCTCCTATGGAGGTAATACCCCACGTCCTGCTTGGATGTATTGATGATATGGGGTTACAGAGTTGATCTACCTCGAGATCGAAAAGCTCCCCCTAGATGAGTTGTTCTATACCCATATAACCTAAAACCCTCCGGCTTATATAGACGCCGAGGGTATCTAGGTTCTACACATGGTCGGTTACACACCGAAGAGATAAACATGCCTATTCGCTACATCAAACGTGGAGCACAAGCCATACTTTCCAAAGCTTCCATCTTGGAGATAAGGTCTTCAATGAATCCTGTGTTCGATAAGTAGCCCATACAGTCCGGCCCATAGAAATAGGTCGGACTTCCGAGGACCCCTTAATCCAGGACTCTCACAAACCTTGTCTTGGGACATTGATGTACTTCCATTTAACAACATTGGCATTGAACTTGCACTCAAAACCAACACTTTGCATTCAAAACTCATGTCCACATTGCACTTAAAGCATCTACAACCATGTGCCTCAAACCCCCTCCCCACCAAACGCCCGGACGGATGGCTCGGTCATTGATCGGTCAAAAAAAATGACTTAGATGGGTGCTTCAAACCGAACTCAAACGATCGGGCTGACCGGCACCCCTCATATCCATCCCAAATACGAGACAGATATGGGGTGGCCCTGACGCGTCCGGGCGCGTCCGCCATGTCGGACCTGACAGCCAGAGCCCCCCAAAAAAATTGCACCAAATCCCCCTTCGACCTACCAATTTCACTTGCGCCGGCTGGACTGCACCTTGCCCTCTATATGTTTGACACATTGTGTGACTAGATATTTCATCATTTTTTGTAGGAGCTTGATGAAATGATTGAAAAAAGTTTTCGTGCCTAAAAAACTCTCTCACTGTTAGTAATGGACATCAATGCTCGTTTTATGAAGGAGCTCACTATTAAGAAAGAGTAGTTTAACGCTTTGCCCGACGCGGCTATTTAAGCCGGTCGCGCCGCTTCTCCGACAGTGAGGTGGGACTAATATAGATGTTTCTAAGCCCCAGCCAAACACGATTGTTCCTACACCAAAAACTTAAGTACAAACAATTTTTTTGGTGTTTATAACAACCCCGCTAACCCAACACAGAGTAAAACATCCAAAATGATCGACCGGCCTACATTTGCATGTATTTGTTGTTTTGAATATAGGGTTTGTGTTTGTAAATAGGGAAATTTAAGGCCCGCCCCGTCATTGTGGGTGGCATGTCCGGACGCTGTCTGCGGACATGGATTTGTCTATTGTGGCTGCAGATGCTCTTATATTTTCAAAACGGTTTTGCTAAAATTTAGATGTGAGATAAGTATTGCACATTTAAATCCTATATCATTAATCTTACGTGGAGATTCGTGTGGTTTTTTTATATACTTAATTTAATCATTTAGATATGCAAAACACATCTTTTCTTTTCAGAACTTCTATGGACAATAATAAAAAGTACTGAAAAAAACATCACATTTCCTGATTTCCATGTGATCGCTGTGTCACACGGTTCACAGATGGCACGAGCGCTCGTCCAGGTGGTCGGCCCGCCGCCTCCCCTTCGCCCCCGCCGCGCCGCGTGTCCCGCCGCTTCTCCTCCTCCTCCTCCTCCTCTGGCTCTGTCCGCCTCTCCGCTGCCGTGATATAGCCACGGGCTTTCTCCGAGAAGAGCGCGTCGCAGGCGAGGCGAGAGGGGTCGGGGAAGGGAAGAGGATGTCGCTGGGGGCGGTGTTCCACGGCGCGCAGCTGATGCTGGATCTGGCGGTGGCCGGGCTGTCGCTGATGTTCGCGCTCGGCCTCTTCGCCGTCGTCACCACCGTGCTCTGCTCCGCCGCCTTCCTCCATCACTCCAAGCCCATCGCGTCGTAGCCGCGAGCCGCCTCCCGCCAAAGTCCACGACCCCTAGCGCATCCGAATCGTAAGCCTGATGTCAAATTTCATCGGTTCATTTCAATTCAATTCCAAGGTTGTGCCGTCGACAATCAGAAATACTGGAATGTAGCGCGGTGGAATCGATTTGTTTTGTACTATAGTGGTGAATTTTGGATGGAATCAAATAAACAATGTGCTCGCTCCACATGCTCATGCTTCCTGACTGGCTATGTGGATAGGTATGGATGATGCATGGAATCCTACTTGGAATCCATGGAATTGACATTCAGCACGATTCCCCTAGCATTGTGTCTTTTTCTTTTTTTGTGTTACATTACATCAGAGTCCGCGCATCTTCCCTGACCCCTGTCGCCCTAACATTTTTTTCCTGCAAAATGTGCCATGTGGAGTCATTTGCTAAGGATGCATTTTCTGATTAGTCTCACAAATTAATGTAGCAGGTTAGGCCCCCTCGCTGTCCTAGCCTTGTTGTGATTGATTACTTGGTAGAGGGCTCCAAGCTGGAACACTCTGTACGATTCCCTGAAGATTGTGCCTGCTGTTTCGGTGTTTCTGAGAATATCTGGTGTGAGATTAGGCATGATAGTAAGTGATCAGGGATCTTTTTTTAAGCATTGATTAGGTATCTTTCTTTTGGGGACCTTGAGCTGGCTACTAATGCTTTTGAATGAAGTGGCTTTTATGTGTTTGGTCAGAAAAAATAGCTTAAAAAGCTATAACTAAGGGTCTTAAATCTTGTTTGGCCACCGCTGAGTGAAACGACGTAAGTTGGGAATTTCACAAATCACCATCCCTGCCTACTTTGGATAACTGTAACTTTCACAATGAAACATCAAATCGATAGCCAAAACCATGGTTTTTAACATGCATATCTGCTGCAAGGCCTATCGAAATTGATTGTGCCCGGTGCTCACCTTCATCTGAAATAACTCAATTACCTCTTTTGCAGTTTTGCTTTACCCTGTCTTTGCTACTAACTGATTTCCATTCCCCCTAATATTTTTTTAATTTCTCTATCTCAGGAATGAGATTGCTGTTGGGAGGTAATACCTTCTTGTGCACCATTTGTCCAGCAGAAGGTACTCCATCTGACGCTACTGCTGCTTTTAGGGAACTACTGTAGACGCAAAGAGTAGGAATTGCACATATCAGGTGATAGCTGGAGGCTCTTGTACCTTGTATTACTTGTCATGTCTACTTAAGTAAGCTGTTGTAAACTACACTTGTTTGTGCAGTAAGTTGTTGGTTCATCTTCTTGAAATCTTCTACATCTTATTGTTTATAAATGTACTGTACATTGTCTAATGCTTCTTGTATGGAAGGGCCGGATATTCCTAGGTTTCATGTGCAAATGCCGCATCAGTTGTAGTAAGATTGATCTACTATATAATATATATGATAGGATTTGCTTTACTCAAGGGTAAGAAACATGTGCTAAGGAGATTTTTGTAACCCTATTATATTTTGCTCTATGGCAGTTCATATAACTTAATTGATAGATAATACTATATTAGATTTACTCACCAAACGTGAAAAGATTATCGACAGACACACCATAAAGCAGATTTCTATATATGCTTTTTCTGAGTAGATTATAACACATGCAGATATTCTGACCTATAAAAATATTAGGAAAGCAGAACGCCATTGAACTGAATTATCTTTTTGGGTTGGTGGCTTCAACACTTCATTGGGGAGGTGTATCTGGACAAAGTGCTCATTAATGTCTATAGAAACATAGGAGAGCATGCAGTGATTGAATGTCGATATTAAGAATAGGGCAATGAATAGTAATAAAAGGGTGACAGATTTGCACAGGAAGAACTAACCTATGAGGTGGTTAACAAATGGACAAAACAATAGATGGCAATAGCAGGGACCATCGCAAGGCCTTCAATTCCTCATATGCCTCTGACATGGATTCTAGCTTGATAAGAAAGAAATAGACGAGCAAGGTTTTTTACATCGGTTACCAAAAGAAGCTTGTTCTTGATGAGCTACGTCTTCTATTGTGGCCTCTTTTGCTGCTTTTCTCGTCCCCTTTCTTCATCTTGCCCGCCTTTTTGTTGCTGCTGGTGGAGAACTTGGTAAGTGTCTCAGCTTGTTCATCCTTACCATGTTCGTTGCTTGAACCATCATTTGTCTGACGATCTTTCTCTTCTTTGCCTTCAAGCACCTTCACTTGAGATGTCCCTGTGGAAGCATCGGACGCCAGGGAGTCGTAATCTCCATCATCATCCGCGTTGTTTTCTTCTTTCCCTTTCCTCCTCTCGGCGATGTAGCCACTGCCATCTTCAACATTGCTCCCTTCACTGTCATTCTCTTTTGCTTCGTAGCTGCTCGTGGGGGAGGTCAGGTATATCGTCCACCCGGATTCATTGCTGTTGCACTCTTCGCCGCCATCCCCTGTGATCTGGGAGGATTCCATAACAGGCGACGGGAGCGGGAGACCAAAAGAGTGAAAAGAAAGGCAAAGACAAGAGGCAGAAGAGAACAAGGCAGAACGAGGTCGAGTGAGAATTCTGCGAACAACCCACTCTTATGCTCCTTCCGAAATCCGAATCTCCTCAACAATGCAGCATCGAAGATGGCATTGTTTTTGGGCTATGCCTCTCGAACACCCATAACCCGAGAAGAGCACCGGATCCTCCAGCACTTCCTGGCCACCTTCACAGGATAGAGAATTCAGAAGGAGGGCAAGAATTCCTGGCTATGGTGTGTGGGTGTGGGTGTGTGGGGTGGGGGGGGGGGGGTGAAGGAACCGCAGAAAGGATGGCAGTGTGTTTAAATGGGAAAGGGTGGCCTATCCTTGCGAGTTCCGACTGTCACCCATAACTTTCCCCAACCATCTGTGTACCCTCTCTTCTCTTGTCACCAAAGCCAAGGAGGAGGAAGGAGGGAGGAGGCATTTTGCTTGCAACGCAGTGTTACAGGTATTTCCATCTGTAGTCCATGTGGCGTAGCTCCTCGCCCTCATGGTGGGGGCCGGCCTGGGAAGATTAGATGCACCTGCATGCCTGGGCTGGGCTGGGTTAGCATATTAGATTACAAGTTTAAGCATGAGGCTGGCATAGCTCAAAAGGCCTCCTGTCGCCGCTGTGTCCGCCTGTCATGCATGCGGAATGCCTAGCTTGTTCACGGCATATCTCCACTTCAACCCATCTGCCGGACCAGGAGAACATGTCTTTTGTTTGCTTTAGCATTAGCACGTAGAGTACGTACGTACTACATGTCGACCATGGATGACCACCGGATTTCATGTGCCGATGCTTTCGTCGTCGTTGCCGTCTCGGCAGGCAAGAACTCTGCGGTTCCAGGCCGGGGGGAGATGCGGCGAGAGCATGCATCGATCGGTGGTGGATATGGATGGTGAAATGTGGTTGATTGGGGCATGATAAAGTGCTTGATATGTTTGTCGATATGTTTATCTATCATATGGCTAGATTCGGCGGATGCTGCGCAATGATAGTGGTGAAAGGGATACCAAACTTGATTACGTGACATCCTTTCCTCCGAGCTGGAGAAAGGAACAACCTGATCCTGGCTTGCTTCTGAAGCTTTCGTCGGGGAGAAAAAAGGCAGGATTGGAGACATGAAGAGGCCGGACCTCGTGGTCCTCTTGTTCTCATGTCCTGAATTAGCATCTTCTTCTTCCTGCTGCGACTCCTGCAGTTAATTAAAAGAGAAAAGTTTTGCTTGCGTTTCATCTTGTAGCAACTCCGTATGCTTGATTGACTTGTGTGCGTCGACGCTGTGTGGCGCGAGTACGTGGCGCCGACAGGAAATCGATCGACGCGACCGGCTAGGCTGTGGCCGGTGGTGCTCCTACGTAGTGTACAGTACGATGCATTCATGTATCTCAACTTGTTTTGCTTCTTCCTGTGCTTCAGTCAGCGTTTCACTGCCAGTTTGCCACGAGCGCATACATCATCATGTGGCTGTTCCACGTGCACGTATGTGCACCTGGTCGGGTCACCAGTACGGCGATCAGAACCCTACCGTTCAGGTTCACCGCACGACCACGCGCTGTGGGCGGCCGTGCCCTTACCCCTACGACCGAGGCTATGACCCTCGGGTGGGACGTCGCGCGGATTTCACGTGGAGGAGACGGTGCAGTCGGCGGCAAGCGACGACGATCGACAGCTGCAATCCTTTGGAGTCACTCGACGACGACCACCACTCTGCAGGTCTCTGAACCAGATAGTACTCGTAGTAGATACGTGTGTGCAATGCAAACGGAGGGTGGGCACGTCCGTAACTGGTGCTGGTGCTCCGTGCTCGGGTTGGTGGGCGGAGCACACGCGGCCTTGCCCCCCGCGTCACCCGTCCGAGTCGATTTGAAGGCCGCCGCCCGGCGGACTGTGGCGGGTACAGCGCGGCCATGCACGTCGGGCTCGGGGGTCTAGTCGGCCGCTGTTGCTCACTGATTTCTCTGCTCTGCTGCTGTCGTTGCTTGCCGGTAGCAGAGACCCGTGGAAACAGACGGGCGTTGCTGCTCGCGACGTGCTGATGCCCGCTGGTGCTGGTGGTCGTCAGAGCAGAGCAGAGGCCTGCCGTTGCGTGGTGTCCACGGGGCGTCGGTGCGCGGTGTCCGGGAACGAACGGGCGTGCCTTTCCACATGCGGCGGCCCCCGTTGACATGTGCGCGGCTTCGGTCGGGGATTCTTGGGACCCTTGATTCCCAAATCGTTGTAAGTTTTGCGTTGAGTTAAATACACTACAGATGCCCTAACTTGTCGGGCATGGTCAATTTAATGACCAAACTTGAAAAATACATAATGACCAAACTTGAAAAATACATAAAAATAATGTTTTAACTTGTCCGGACGTTTAAATACGGTGCATCTAAAGATATGTCGCTGTATCGAGTTACCACTTGGTATGACAGCGTGTCGCTGGGCCACATGTCCGTGGTTGCAGGCCTAGTTTTTTTTTATGAAAACATCCATATACTTTAATTATTTTTGCAAAAATAATAACGAGCGGACCACCAGGCAACAACTAGATTTGTGATTAAATATAGATTATCTAGTAACTTGTATGGAGTTATGGACAATTTCACGTATCGCTCTGCACATGTTTTTCACGTACCAGTTTTATTTTTATTTTTTCCAAGTACCTCTTAGTTTTTATGGGTGAAGTTCAGTTTTCATGATACATAAGTTTTCCCATATGAAAAAAATAAAATGATTATCAACATTCAGTTATTTTTATGTTAAATCTTCATTCTTGTGTACCTTGAAGAGATAAACATGAACTTTTTCTAAAATTTATGTGGATTTAAAAAGTTGACGGTATATTACAAACACGGTGTATCATGAAAACTAACAGTATTGTACTTTATTCTATCTTGTTTTATAATTCTCACAGTGTTTTCATTCAGGACCACAAGCACACACAATTATTGTGTATCTTCATTGTATTTTTAAAATACACAATTATTAAAAGTAGAGAATATTGTATTTTAAAAACTGTTCAACATGTATTAAATATGATTGTGTTACAGTAGTCAATTCTAGAAATGTATGAATAACTTTACACAATATTTTTTAATACATGTCGAACATTTTCTAAAAATATGGTGACTATTTTCTAAAATAATATGGAATGAAAAATGAACATAAAATTGAAAGTGTATTTCAAGAATGCTCACCGTGTTTTTAATATACCTTCAATTTTTTTAATCCACATCAATTTAGAACAAGTTCATGTTTATCTCTTCAAAGTACACAATAATGATAGTAGAATAAAGATATAAATAAACAATAATTGTATTGTATATTGATAATTATTTTATTTTTATGAGATAATTTATGTATCACTAAAACTAAAAAGAAACTTCAGTCGAATAAAAACAAGATAGGAACTTGGATAAAAATAAAAATAAAAATAGTAGAAAACATGTGAAACGCAATACGTGGAATCATCATCTATATAAACAACGTGCAGGTTGCTAAACATAAACCAACGTTGCCTCTTGGTGTGCCCATTGGTCAGCTGGCCGGCTTCGTTGGTATTTTTGTGACAATTAAATTAAATCCAAGGGTATTCTTACGACAAAGAATTAAAGTTTTGAGGGTGTTTTGCGACGATTAATTAAACTCCAAGGGCTTCTCGTAGAAAAACAGCGCGTAGCCACTGACATGTGTCCTAGAGACACGCCGGCATGCCACGGGGGCACTCAATACGGTGGCATACGTCTAGAGGCATCATATTTGAACGCTCGGACAAGTTATGACATCATTTTTGTGGATTTTTCAAGTTTAGACACCAAACTGACCATGTCGGCCAAGTTAGGACACCTGCGGTGTATTTAACTCTTTTGCGTTAGAGAGCTGGAGTTAAAAAAATCACTGTTTTGACCGTTTAATTGAAGATTGGCATGATTTGATCCTATTTTGAAAATAATGTCAGGTCTGATCTTTTTCATAGCGCATGTAGCGAGGACACTATGATCAGCACCATGGGCCAGTTCTTTTGGTCGATTCTTCCAAAATCGTCTTCCTCCTCAACTTCTTTTATGGTCGTCACTCCATATATTTTTTACAAGTCTAGCTAATTAGCCTTAACTCGATAGGATTGTAAAAAAACATGGAGTGGTGATTCTGGAAGAAGCTGGGAAGGAGGGCGATTTTGGAAAAACGCACAAAAAACTGGCCCCATAACGCTGAGCACAGGGGTGGTATGCTTTGACAGCGTTGCTTCTGTTTCACGTCGTAGCGCCCTACTCCACAGCTTTATGCTCTTGGACTTAGAGATTTTTTTTGGCTGACTCGTGTTGTTCTATCAAATGTTGGCAGGGTCATAGGGCCCTGTGATTGGCATCGTGGTGTTGAGCATAGAGCCCCTGCTACAGACGCTATGATCAAATCAGATTTAGGCAAAGTTTTAAAGTAGGGTCAAATCAAACAGTGGATTTATTTCAGGGCTCTCATTTAGTAGTGATCGTCGATCGAATGCAGCAGTTAAGCTCACCCCTCGCAGCAACGACCACAAAGGTGCAAGCTCATAACATTGGTTAGGGTTAGCCGGTCGCATAAGCCAAGAAGCTCCGGTGATACTTTTATTTTTTGCCCATCCGCCTTAGGGCAGTATTCCCTTCGTCTCAATATAAATGACTTAACTTGTATTAACTTTAATACAGTATAAAGTTAGGTCGTTTATTTTGGGACGAAGAGAGTATTAAAAAATGCTTTTAGCACTAACTAATCTCTACATGGGTCACTCTCACTCTTGAGTGCTCACTTCGGACGTTTCAATAACCTCGATTGCAGCACCTTCAGAAGAGTCGGCCTCATCATCTCGTAGATCCTCCCTCCCCCCCCCCCCCCCCCTCCCCTCCCCCGGGCTAGACTCTCGGGCTAAATAAACCAAATATGTAGCAATCATGTGACCGGGTGAATAAAAGTTTTATATTAAGACATACGCCCTCTTATGTGTACACTATGCAGTGGTAGTAATGAGGTCGGCTAAATAATCCCACAACTAAGCTGCTTGACCGAGTCCTATGAAAGTCTAGACCACATAAAAGTATCTCTGTTTTTTGGTAATCCATAGCTGAACACAAGCACAGATGACCCCAGGTGAACAGTAAAAGGTGAAAACACAACATGTCTTGTGAAAATCTCAGCCGAGTGACATTTTTTCCATATCTCTAATACTATGTAAATTTGCAATAAACAGAAAAGTTTAGAATAAATTATCACCCACGTGACAGGAACCGCAAGGCTCCACAACAACAAAAAAATCATATCTCTAATACTATGTAAATATGCAATTCTATTGCATGGCTTGAAACAGAAAAGTTCAGAATAAATTATCACCCACATGACAGGAACCGCAAGGGTCCACAACTTTCAAATTGACAGGGCACTGCAGGTTTGATGTATCCCTAGTAGAGTTACTAAGCGCCCACGAAATTTAGTAGGATACATATCCAAGACGTGTAACCCCCGACCCATCTTTCAATACCGGCCGATATCCTTGTGTCTAGTGGTCTTCCGTCTTCAAAATGCTCACATGTTGCATGAATGAGGTGATCAACGAGTAGCAGAGTGCTTTTGTGCCAGAGTGCCTTATCACCTATAATATTTTGGTTGTGTGTGAGTGTTCATTGCCATAAGAACAAACAAAGGAATAATCACCTTTGCAGAGTCAATACGAGATGAGGAAAGCCATGTCCAGGCCTAGCATTTTCTTGAGGCTGTCTTACTCAACTTAGCATTAGCATCATCTTTGTTCTTCTGTTATGAACTGTGTCATCTGAGTATCTTTTAAAGACTGAATCGATATAGTATCTTGACATTTTACGAAGTCATCATAGACGCTTTACAGTCGACGGCAACATCTCCTTCCTTTGAACAAAAATGAAAGCACCGACGTCAAGTTTAGTAAACTCTGGCACGAGAGATACCAATATCCTTGTAACCATACCAATATCTTTGTAACCATTCAAACAGGTTGGTTCGCATTGTGCACCATTTGTTGTCCGTACGAAGGGAGCCCCATGTCACCATTCTTGTCCTCAGGATTGCAAGTGATCAAAGCGCCCCGTGGCTCAATCCAATTCTGCATATTCATGGCAATTGTTCACAAAAATTGTTAACAAACACGAGCTCCATTCATCTTGGTGCGAACACAACTCGTTCAATCCACCGGAGGACTGGTCCGAACACAACTCCCTCAATCCACCGGAGGACTAATGCGCACGTACAACTAATATCGCTAGTGCTCCCAAGCTCCTCAGAGAAAAAGACACGCGCACACAAGTCATGGAGTTCACCAAGGCCGAAGCCATGACAGTTGACACAATATGGAGAGCATGTCAACATGCTGTCTCAGTTTTTCTCTACACTGCAAACCATTGATCCAAATGTCCCAAAACAGCTAGATTATTGAGGTAAAATGCATGAAACATACTGTATATAATGAAGATAATTTTAATTTCACGGCCGTCAAAAATGTCACCTACAAAATTTAGCCTTGGGCGATAACAAACAAGATTTTGGAGCTCAGTGTTCTTACTAAGACAGTCCATCGCTCGATGTCATCATCACTCTGGCTCCAGTGATACTTCTATTTTTTGCTCATCCACCTCCAGGTATTTAAAAAGAATAATGGATGCCTACAGAACTAACTAATCTCTCCATGGGTCATTCTCGTTCTCAGTCCTGACTTCGGATGGCTCAACGACCTCCGTTACAATGCCTTCAGAAGAGTCGACGTCAACATTGGTCTCAGCCTCCTCGACGTCCGATCTACCCCATCTCCCACCAAGGGCGATGGTCATCATCTCATAGATCTTGCCCCCCAACTCCGCTGGACTCTCAGGCTAGACAAACCAAGCAACAATCATTAGGCCACGAGCGATATGTATCATCATTTACCATGAACGGGAGCAAATAGGTATCTTGTACTTACTGTGTATCCACTGGAGATAAGGGCAGTCTCGTACAGCAACTCAACAGCCCTCTTGGCTTCGGTGCTCTCAGGCTCGTTCTTGCAAGCAGCCTATTGCCATTCGCGAAGTATAGATTAGTGATTGAACAACAAATAGGTACGGTTTGCAAGAAAAGATTACAGGTATCTTACACTCAAGTCCTTGACAATAGGGTGGTCGGGATTGATTTCAAAAATTCTTCTTCCTCTCATGAACTCCAAGCTTGATGTGTCACCAAGCGTTTGTGCTTTCATTAGCCTATCAAGTTGAAGAAGCGTTAGGACAAGAACTGTTAGCTTAGTTTACCAAATTGGGTGAGTGAATGAACCATCAAGCTACCTTTCCATGTTAGCCGACCAACCAAATTTGCCAGATACAAGAACACATGGTGAAGAGCTGAGTCTCTTCGAAATTTGGACCTTGGCAACTTTGTCACCCAGCTGCTGCTTTATCCAGTCACAAAGAAGAGTGTATTCCTGCTTGCTTTCTTCCTTGTCCTCATCCTCGTCGCCTGCAACAGCCAATATATATTATTGTCATGCAGAAACTGCTTATAACCAATCACATAAAATTCAAATTCACTTACCCAATTCTAGGTCTTCCTTGCTAATGTCAACAAACTTTTTCTCTTTGTACGTCTGCAGATTCTGAATAGCTACCTCATCGATCGGTTCGATAAGGTACAGAACCTAAAAAAATGATATAGTGTCAGCTTAAGCAAACTGTAGCACAACAGAAAATCAATTCTAGATCAACAACAAGATAAGCACATACTTCAATATCTTTCTGAAGCAGCTTCTCCAAGAAAGGAGCAGTCTTTGCACTCTGAAGACTATCTGTAGCAATATAATAGATTGCCTTTTGGGTCTCAGGCATATTCTCCACATACTGATCGAGACTTATCAAATCCGTTTCATTTTTGGAGGAATAAAACCGCAGCAAAGGAGCAAGGCGCTTCTGATTTCCTGAGTCCTCGATGCAACCAAGTTTCATAAATTTGCCAAAGCTCTCCCAAAATTTCTTGTAGTCCTGCACGAAGGACACCAAGCTTCAAGACAAGCCCGATGAAACAACAGCTTGGGAACAAGAGGAGGTTAGACCTCTTACCTCCTTATCATCCTTGTCAGCAATATCCTGAATCATATCAAAAGTCTTCCTGACAAGTCTCTTGCGCATGATTCTGACCTGAAAAATATGGATGGTGATAATTAGTTCCAAGAACCACATACTAAACAATTGCAGATTAAGTCACATATGCTTTCCAGCAACTTACAATTCGACTTTCTTGAAGAATCTCACGAGAAACATTCAGTGGGAGATCATTCGAGTCAACAACACCTTTGACAAAGCTCAAGTACCTGGGGAACTGCAGAGAGAAAACAGCAGACCATTACAACATTGTAATCATAGTAACCAAAAAAGTACTCTCTCCGTTCCTAAATATAAGACCTTTTAGAGATTTCACTATGGACAACATACAGATGTATATAGACATATTCTAAAATGTAGATTCACTCATTTTGCCATGGTTAAAAAAGGCACGCCTAAGCGAGCGCTTAAGTGCGCCTAGGCTCTAGGCGATAGCAAAACGCCTAACGCATAACTGCGCTTAGTCTGCGCATAATTGCGCATAAGCATACGCTTTGGTCAGAAAAGTGCAAGGCGGTGGCAAAACGCACAATTAACGCCCAGCGCTTTTTTGAACTATGCATTTTGCTTCGTATGTATTCAATAGTGGAATCTCTAAAAGGTCTTATATTTAGGAACGGAGGGAGTAGCGTCTAACTCTAATATCAGAATAAAAAAAATTGTGGCAACATACCAGCTCGCCATCAAAGTCATCAGAAATGAAAACCCTCTTGACATACAACCGGATATTTTTGGTCTTAGGGTTCATTATCTCCTCGTTGCTAAGTGGTGCCATTCCTGGGATGTAGAGAACACTCCTAAATTCCACCTCACCCTGTTTGGAAAAAAAGTCCTATCAGAATGTTTGATGTGCATTGAGATAACAGATGTTTAGTTTCGTGAGTGTGCGCACCTCTGTTGTGAAGTGTGCATGAGCTAGAGGATCCAAAAACTCATTGAATGCCTTCTTGTAGAATTCATTGTACTCGGTTTCCTCCACTTCCTTTGGATTTCTCATCTACATGACAAGAAAATTTGTTTCAGCTTCTGTTTCTTCAATATATAGCCAACAGAAAACCAAGCTACTAAAGTAAAGACATATTTCACATGACAGTTGCACTGCAGGTACCAATGATAAGGTTAAGGAAACAAATAAATTGGGTGCCAACATACCCATATTGGCTTTGTTTCATTTGCCAATTCCCAATCCCAGTACTTCTCGGTGATAGTTTTCTTCTTCTTCTCCTTCTCGCCCTGCAAAAGAGGAGGGGTTATTTTTACATACAATATGGATGGGTTTGATCACAGTGACAACCAAATGCACAGAAAGCTAACCTCAGCTGTCTCTTCGGTTTCTTTTGACTCCTCTTCTTCAACCTATTTAGAGGATGTAACAAGTATACAGGAGAGAAGAAATAAATATCTATTCCAACGGAACTTAGTATGACTGGAGGTTTAAACTTTAAAGCAGAGCATACTCAAAATCCTACCTCAACTGTTCTAGATTTCTCTTGCCATGTAAAAATGGGGAACGAAACAAACTGCGAGTAGTTCTTAACTAGACCTTGAATCCTCATAGGGTCAGCAAATTCATACTTATCATCCTCCTAAAGGAACAAAAGTATAGTTAGAGTTGTGTTACGTGATAAAGGTTGTATAAAATGTCAGTATAGGCTTCATACTCTTAAAAAGAGAGTAATCTGTGTTCCACGTGTCAGCATTTTCTCAGGATCAGTCTCTTCCCTTATAACGTATGAGCTACTGTTAGCCTCAGCTTCCCATATATACTGCTTATCTGTCTTGGGACTCTTAGTGGACACCACAACCTGCAAGGCAACAAAGTAACCACAAGTTTGAAAACTACTTTTGGCTTGCAAAACAGATGTAGAGGTAATTTGAAAGTGTTGTCAGATAATTTGAAAGTCCTCCTAAAAACAGATAATCCGTACCTTCTCTGCAACAAGAAAAGCCGAATAAAATCCAACACCAAATTGACCAATAAGTCCATTATCTGCGCCAAGCTCCTTGTTCTCCTGAAAAAGAGACAGCAAATTGACATCAACATCAACAATGAAGGAAACAATGTCATCATAGAACACAAACTGATGAAGCTAGATGGGGAAGGAGACCTTCAGGGCCTTCAAAAATTTGGAGGTACCACTTTGCGCAATAGTTCCAAGGCAGTCCTTGAGCTCATCCTTTGTCATCCCAATGCCACTATCGCTGTAAAATCCAAAACAATGGGTCAGAGACTGAATTGTGACTTCCATCAGAATTGATGATTGAACTGCCAGGTTGATAGAGAAGAACATACGTGATAGTTATTGTGCCAGCATCAGGGTCAGGTTTAATCCTTATTTCCATGTCACCACCATCAGCCAGCACGGATGAGTCAGTTACACTGAGAAATCTCAGCTTATCCAATGCATCGCTCGCATTACTGGGCGAAAACATAAATTTGTCCAGGTCAGATAGTCAGTAATGATTTTCAATCTAATAGAAGTAGTTTAATTATTATACATGTTGAGCAGAAGACTGACCTTACAAGCTCCCGAAGGAACACTTCCTTGTGGCTGTACAGGCTGTGAACAATCAAATCCATCAACCGGCTAACCTGCAGGACAGAAAGAGAAACTGCATGAACATCCAATCCTGGAGCACAAACGAACTCCCGACAGCCTCTCAATTTCATCTCCTGTAACAAATGAAACGCGAATCCTGCCGCTACAGAGCACACCAATCCAGAACCGACTGGTCGTTCCCCGTTAGGCATCCCAGATTCACCGGGATCCAAAATCAAACCGGAAGGTACGCAAGGATTGGAGCCCCTCCACCCACCTCGGCCTGGTACTCGAACTTCTCGCCGGCTGCCTCCTCCTCCTCGCCGGCGGTCTTCTCGGCGACGGCGGAGGCGCACCTCGGCCTGACCAGCCCGCCCCTCCCGGCCTCCCACCTGACTCCTCTGGCGCCGGCGGGCCTTCTCCCCTGCGGCGCGAGCGCGGCCCGCGGCAGCCCCCTCGACGGGCTCGGCCGCAGCGCCGCCACCGACGACGGGCCCAGGGTCCTGCTCAGCGCGGGCGCCATGAGAGAGGAAGACGGCGCGGGGGCGGGGTCTTATCACGTCGCTCGCTCGTAAATCGTTCGGGTGGGCTTGCTTGGTTCCGGCGCGGTGTCTGGGGGGGGGGGGGGGGGGGTTTGACGAGAGGATAAGGCGCTGGCTAGGGTTTATACTACTTGGGATAGAATGGTGGAGGGTGGGTTTAGGGGCGGGGGGGGGGGAGACGACGGCGAGAACGGGGCGGGGCGTCGGGAGGGTTCTGGAAGGGTGTAGGGCGCACGGGGGTGGCGTGTGGGGGCGTGCGCGGCGCCGTCGGATGGGGTGTAGCCGACGGTGGATGCGGGGGCTGGCGTGGGATGTGTGGGAGGCTGTTTGTCCGACTCCGACGTGACGTGCAGCTCCGCGAGTGGCGACCAGTCGATCGTTTGCGGCTCCGCGAGCGCGAGGCTGGCAGCTTCTCCGTCTCTTTCGGGCTCTTGGTTACTCCGCCCTCCGTCACCCTACGACGCGGTCTAGTCGTATTTGGAGCAGGAATGCACATCACCACATTCATGTCACGATTAGCATAAAATCATAGTTTTACGATTCATGGCGTTTTGCACCGATTCGAATTTCTAACAATGACAAAAAAAAACACTAAGCTGTTTCCTGGGCGTTTTGACATGCCTGATCCCTATCATGCTAACGGGGCGGCATTAACGACCTCTGTCCGAAGCGACTGGACCGGGCCCGAGCGCTCCCTTAGTCACTCCCCTCCCACGCTCTTCCTTTCCGCTCCTCGGATTCTGTCCAATGCGGCTTCGGGTCCATAGGCAAGGGTGTGATGGGGACGAAGCATGAAGCGTGGCTGGCCTGCGTGGAAGGGACACGCGAGTCGGGGAGGAAGATTGTTGCAGCAACATCATATTTTGTTCATTGTTGCCATTGTCGACAGCGACATATGTCGCCTGTAGGGTGGTGGTTGAGTCACCCATTGCAAATGTGCCCCCACGTGAGCTACATGCATGAATCTATATCCATTTCGCTGCTGAAACTAAAACTTGAATTAATTGAATGTTGTTGTTTAACTGAATTACCTGAAGTATGGAATCTAGGGAATAACCAAATGTTTTTGCCTTGTTTGGCTGAATTTTAGGGTTTTGAATTAACAGGGTTGAGTGTTCATGTCCCTTTTGACTGAATTTTAGGGCATTGAATAAACTGAATGTTCATGTCTTTTTTAACTGAATTTTAGGGTTCTGAAAATAGAGTATCGGTCTGTTTGATTGGGTGCCTTCCAATGAATTATTCCGGGGTTAGCTATGTTAGTTTACTGATTGATAGATGCGGTTTTGCATATGAATTATTCTTGTCATTAAATATAACTAACACTAAATTTCACTACTAAATCTGCAAGGTGTTGTGCATTGGGTAGATGAGTTAAATTTGGATTGAGTGATGTAATGAATAAATTGACCACAAATAGAGTGAGTCAGTGTAAACAATTTTAAGTGATTTGACTTATGGGGGTTGTTAGAGCATCTCCAGCCGTTTGGCCTCCCAGGGTCATTTTTTTCACCGGCGAGAGGTGAGCCGGCGGAAGTTTTCGGCTGGGGGCTTGTTTATTTCCAGCCGGTCCCCCATGCCATGTATTTGCCTTGCTTTTGATTGGTGCATGCCGCATGCTGGTCTTGCTCCATCCATGGTCCCCCGCATGCACATGGGAGAAAAAGAAAGGAGAGAGGAAAGAGAGATCCAATAGCCCCACCGTTAGCCATGCAAAAAAGTATCGCTGGCGTTCCGAGCTGCCCCCAGGATCTTGGGCTTGGGGGTGGGTTCGCCGGTGCTATTTTCGACCATATCTGACGCTAATCGAGCTCGTGGGGGTGTGAGTGGGAACTTTTTCTTTCGCCGGCACAGAAAAAGTGCTCCTGGGGGCCTTCCTGGGGGACGGGTGGAGATGCTCTTAGAAGTTGTGCTCAATTTAATGTTCAACTTGTTTCAGAGTTGTGTTTATTCAGTGAGAACTTAAAGACAACAAGCGTACCTAACTTGCAATATTGAAATAATTATGCACTATTAGGACAAGCATAGCATTCTAGGTCTACATGCAGATTTACTCTAATTAAGTCAAACTCTTTTCGGTTAAACTATGGAACAAAATGGCATGAAAAACTATACTTCACTTGAAGAACTCTATGTTCTGTAGTAAAATGATTGAAGAAACTGTAAACCTGTTCTTTGCATTGAGCACACATTTTATCTTCAATTAACACTATTAAATTTAGTTAACACTAGTAACATTCAATTAAAATGAATTCAGTAAACTCTCCTTAACACCACACTACAAGCCTTGATGACCTTGAACTAATATGAGTTTCAAACAATGTGGGCGTGTTTGGTTCCCCGCATCGAGCCCAACCAGGCCCGCGCGGGATGGAAAAGGCCTGTTTGGTTGCCTGGTTTCATTGTTGGGCCTGCATCGCACGCTTCTCAAAGAAGCCCAAAGCCTGGCTCGCTGGAAACACTCGGATCGGCAGTTTCTCGCAAGCCAGGATGAGTGCGGCGCGAGGTCGCACGGGCGGGTGCGACGCGAGGGCGAGGGGGATGGCAGGAGATGAGAAATCTGGCGCGCCATCCCGACGCTAAATTAGCCTCACCCCCCTTTCTACTCGCTCACCCATAGCCACTTTCTTCCCTACTGCCTCACCACCACGCGGCGGCTGTGATTTCAGATCTACGCTAGAGGCGGCGACGACGGAAGAGGCGGCAGCGTTTGTGGCGGATCTGGTGCTCCCCTTGCTGTTGGCCATGGCTCCCCTACGTCGTCCTCATCTCCGATGCCGGTAAGCACCACCCCTTCCCCTTTGTTAGGTCGGTGGTTAGGCCGCTAGGCGAGGTGTAGGATCGATTTCCCACTAAACGAACCATCGATGTCGACTAGGTTATGGACGCACAGATGAGGCTGATAATTCATGCAGCAGCACTGATAAGTGTGATTCAGGCATGGGTCATGTTCGTGCACCAGAGAGATGTTCGTCGTGTTGGGAGACCTTTGATCCGCTATGGTCCAATGTTTATCTGGGATCAGGAGAGGATCCAAAATCTAAACTACAACTACAACTTCAATGACATCGAGGTTCTGTGGATGTTTCGAATGAAAAGAGCACCATTTGCCAGGCTTGTCGAGACCTTCAGGATTAGGGGGCTACTACAATATAACATCAACACCTGTGTGGAAGAGCAAGTGGCAATGTTCCTCCATGTTGTTGGCCATAACCAGAGGTTCAGGGTCACTCACAACACGTTCAGGAGATCAATGGAGACCATCTCTAGGTACTTCAAGCAGGTGCTTTTTGTTGTTGGGTAGCTTAAAGGAGAGATGATCAGGAGACCATCTGGCAGGACTCCACCCAAGATTCGAGGAAGCCCAAGATGGTATCCATACTTCAAAGTGAGCATTGACAATATAAACTTTTCATGGCTTGATATGCTTGTATTATTCAAGTTGAGCACTAACATAGGCTTGTGATGCCATTTTCAGGATTGCATTGGGGCAATAGATGGTACTCATGTCACTGCCAGAGTTCCTAGGTCATAGTATGCAGCATACAGAAGGAAGCACTACACAAGACAGAATGTACTTGCTGATGTTGACTTTGATCTGAAGTTCACATATGTGCTGGCTGGCTGGGAGGGGTCAGCGCATGATGCTAACGTTCTTAGTTACAGCATGACTCAACCTGATGGGATCAACATCCCCGATGGCAAGTTCTACCTTGGAGATGCTGACTATGCATGTCGTCCGGGTGTTCTTCCACCCCTCGGGAAAACCAGGTACCATCTCAATGAGTTCAGTGGTAGGAATTATCCTAGGACTGCATAGGAGATGTTTAATCTCAGACACTCCAGCCTTAGAGTTACTGTTGAGAGGGCATTTGGAGCTCGGAAGAATAGGTTTAAGATCCTGGATCAGAAGCCATTCCACCCATACCCCACTCAGGTTAAGCTTGTTCTTGCTTGTTGCATTCTACATAACTGGATCCTCCAGTGGGGCTTTGATGAACACGTGCCTGAGGAGGAAGAGGTCGAGCCTGACCATGTTGTTAGCTCAGGGCATGGTGTGGAGTCATTTGACAATGACGCTTGGAAGAACAAAAGGTTGGAGTGGGCAGAGGCAATGTGGCTTAACAAAGGTCGGTGCATGATTTGAAGAAGAGGAAGAAGAAGAAGAAGCAGAAGAAGTAGAAGCAGAAGAAGAAGCAGAAGCAGAAGAAGAAGCAGAAGCAGAAGAAGAGGAAGATGAAGAGGAAGATCTGGTAGCAGCAACACCGATAAACTATCCCCTATTTAGCCAATGGCTCTTAATAATTTGTTTTGACATTTGATAGTAGTTAGGATGAACTGCCATTTGTTTAACTAGGTGGCACTACATGTTCAAATTGTGTGCGGTAAGCTCACGACTGGTTAGAAGTGGTGACAACAACTTATGCAGGTTGCAACCAAACACCATGTCATATGTGTGCCTAATGCAATGCGAGCAACCAAACGCCAGGTCAAAATGGTTGTCTCATGCAACTAAGGTACATGCAGGCAACCAAACTATGTGCATCTGGGGTCTTTTTTCCTGCATCCCCTCAAACCGGCTCACTAGAGCTAGGCTAGCCGGGCCAGGCTCGATTGCCAATGTAACCAAACACGCCCTATGTTGACATTTATTTACCTACATTTTTGTATTCATCAGAAATTGCATGTACATAACTTTCAATAAATACCTAGATAGATAGCACACATAGTTCAGATAGACAGCTGGACAATTTTACATAAAGTTGAGACATGCAAATACCTAACTTGAAGTATTCATATAGATAGATAGCTCGATAGCTAGCTAGATAGTTCAGGCAAAATTTACATAAAGTTCAGACACATACATACACATTATGCATGCACACATAGTTCTTCAGACACAAACATGCAATTAATCACAAAATAATTAAACATATATATTGGTTCAGAACTTCAGGCAGAAACTAACTAGACCATCTTACCTGGGTGTTGCATCAATTTCTACCGTTCTGTAGCTTGTGAAGACACAAACATTGACGAACTAGCCCCTAGATGCATAGTCTCTTCTTATTGTTCTTCCCGATGCTTGTGCCCGTCTCCATCTCATGCATCTCCTGCTGTCGATCCTCCATCTAAGACGGCTCCATCTCCATCAGAGCGAGAAGCAACACTGGTACCACACCTCTCAGCCTTGTAATCCACCGGGCGTAGTTGCTCGTGATCCTAGTACATGTACGAGCGTGACCACTAGAAGGGATCCAGGGAGTCCCTCGCCTCCTTCATCATCCAAATCAAGCTCTTAATGAGTGGGCGTTGGAGGTCTGGCATGCGTGACCTGTCATTCCCATGGCCTAGGCCCTCATCGCGCGGGCGTGGTTCTTCAAAATTGCAATGATGTTGTATCAGGTGCTGATCTATCGTGCTTAGGAGAGCTTGTTGTTGTCGCCAGCGAGCATCTCCTGCCAAACACCATGGCATGATGGAGGTTTTCTTGTTCTATGGTGATTTATATGGAAGTTGGACAAAGAGCTTGATGGTTATCTGTGTAAGACTGAATGCAATGGAGTGGTTGGCAATGCTGGAGTTTTCCAAAAGAGGGGGGAAACCGAACGGGTAGTAGTGTCTTGAGCGAATGCCCACTTGGTTGGGTTTGGGAAGGACCAGAGTTAGCGAGCCCAGTTATCGAGCAAACGCGTCGGCCAGTTGATGAGCGAACCCAGTTAACGAGTGAACGTGTCGGCCCGGCCCAACCGCTTCGTCCTGAGCGCTCAACGACAGTTAATGGGAGTGAACGTCGCGTCGTCACCGTTGTCCGCTCTCGAATGATCAACCATGTCAAAACGAGATCAAGATTTTTCTAAGTGTTTTTTGTTACTCTCGGAAATATGATGCGGTGCAATATTCCACGAATCATAAAGTGATGGCTCTGTGGATTTTACTCAAGACAAATGTGTTAGGGCATATTTCTTCTCCTATGGTTTTGGTGATTGATGACAAGGTGTTTTGCAAACTAACTGTGTGCCAGTATTTCAGAGATTTCATCATATGGACACGAGAAGGTTTATTTCCCCTCAATGATATGGTGTGAAGACGGATTTGTTCTGACAATTATTTTTCGGTCATATTTGAGTCGTAGGACATTCGTACTATTAAAAGGAGGCCCGCATCTGAGAAGTAGGGTGGAATCAACACATACACATTTCATTCGCACCCACCTTCTCTCCTGGCAACATGGAGATCCTCGTTGTTATTGGCGAAAGACTCGTGGTGGCTCCTAAGCGATAGTATCATTGCCTGCAGCGGCAGTACCATTGGAGCGGCATTCCCGCATGTGGGAGTGGTATTGTAAGTGCATCTAGTGCCACCCTTTGTTGGTTTTGAAGTATTGAAGGCAAATGTTGTTGAGGTACTAATGTTTTTGTGAGAGTTCACGTGTTAACACAGATAGAAGTCCCTGGAGTTTTGGTTTAGCCATCGAAGACGGCCCCAAAAATGTCTGAAGACATTGATGACGGCTAAAGCCGTTGGTGGTATGCGAAGACATTTGTCTGAAGACAATGAAACGCGAAGACAAAGTCTTTTGGTTGTTTTGTTTCTTCTTTCATGAGTCGTAGGAACCACGTACTATTAAGTGGGGTCAAAGTGATTGAAATCAAATGCTGACGTGATGCTCAACCCATACCTATGTCTTCGAGTGAAGACAATGAGAGGAAAACTCTTCCAGAGCTGGTTGAGTCAGCTTTACTTGTAGCCCAAGTAAATTTGTCACATGCGTTCAAAATTTGACCGTTATGACACGTGTCGGTTGGCCATTGACCTAGGGTCATTTTGGTCATATCAGGTTGGGTTGCCTGCTGGCTATAAATAGCCCACCCCCTCCACCATGAGAAGGTGGCTGCTTAGAGAGAGATATGGTTGTTGTCGTTTTGGAGCAACCCACCTCGAATACATTGAGAGAGACACATCCTGCGAGGATACACCTAAACACCTAGAGCTGGAGTGTTTGAGCATCACTGAAGACTTTCTGTTCTGATAGAACTAAAGACTTATTACACTTGAAGACTGTGATCTTCCAAACGGTTAGGTGTTTGGGTCTAGAGCGTCCAAGAGTCACTATGGACTGTCGGGTGACCAAGTTTGTACAGATTTCTGAAGTCTCCCTTGAAGACTTACCTGAGTGATTGAGCATTGTCTAAGTGACTTCGGCTCAAGGGGAATAAGGTGAAGATGAGGTCTTCTGAGTTCAATCTAAGCCTCCCTAACCAGACGTACAGTTGTCACAGTGTCGTGGGAATGAGCCTGACAGTAGATGGTAGGGGTATGAATGGAGAGGGCAGAGTCCTAGCTACAGCGAGGGTGTACACACAGATGTATGAGTTCAGGCCCCTCTCGTGGAGGTAACAGCCCTACGTCTTAGTGCTCGGGAGCTTTATGTCGAGTGGAATGTTGAGCTTACAATAGTTGCTAACCCCTGTGCAGGAGGGGAGGGCGGCTTATATAGAGTTCGCTGCCCCTCATAATGGCCCCACATCAAAGGGTCTGGTCTTGGGGTGTAAAGTTTGCCGTTAGAGGTAACGTACGCAGTAAAAGCTATTAAGGGACATTAAGCTAGCGTCTGCCCGTTGGGCTCTTGATGATGGCTCCTGGTCTTTTGGCGTCGAGTGAAGCGAGGTCTGTCGAGTGAGAGGAGGAGCTCCGAGTGGATTACTGTCGAGTGGCCTTGGACGTCTCCAGGGATCCACTCGGAAGTTCATGCTTGATCTTCAAGTCCTCCCGTGTAGTGTCCTTAGGTAGGGTAGGTGGGCCTTGCCTAGGACCCTACCCTAGGTACATATCCTCGTCATTAGCCCCCAAATGGATCAGGGTTAGAGTGGTGGAAGGAGGTATCAATGTCAACCTTTAGTTAATGCATCGAATCCTCCGAATGGTATTTGGGGTTTCCATGAAACTTGCGTCGATTGAACTCTGAGCATCGGCGTTTATTTAGGATCGACATGCGAGATCTTCCGAATGATATTCGGGGCTTCAATGAAACTTGCGTCGATTGAACTATGAGTATTGGTGTCTATTTAGGATCGACATGCGAGATCTTCCGAATGATATTCGGGGCTTCAATGAAATTTACGCCGATTGAATTCCTTTCCGCTCGCCTGGATCCATTCAGACTTAAAAGCGTCCGAGTGAATTGAGCGCATCTTGGGAGGTGACGGGTCGTTCTGACGGGCCTGGATTCTCTAGGATACGAAAATTTGAGAAGTGCACGCACACGCAAAGATGACGCCACGATCAGGGCAAGTGGAGGCACGACGCCTCGATTCTTGCGCCGGTCATCTCGCCACGCACTGGGCGCCGTCAGCGGTTGGCGTGTGCGATTATCTCGCAGGCCCACTAGTCAGTGAGACACTCGGCAGCATATAAAGCTTCCTGAGCCGCGGATTGCACAGTACCTTCCATCGATTCTCCCTCTCTTCCTCCGCCTCCTCTGCCCCCATCGCAGCACTCCACTCTCCTTCAACCAGAGCCGTCGCTCCAATGACAAAGAATGCGACGGAGAAGCTGGAGCGAGCAAATAAGGGGACGTCAAAGCTCAAGGGCAAGAAGCCCTCGACTGCTCGGTTCACCGCGCCGGCGGGGTGGATGCAGGGGAATTTTCTCCCCTCTGTTGTCACCCGCACCGAAATAGAGGGTCTCGTCTCCGACGGGCTGGTGGCGGACGGCACCTGGAGGCTGCCGGGGGAGGAGCGCGAGCCGGAGCCACACGACGGGGAGCGAGTTCTTCTCCTCTCCCATGTAGAAAGAGGTTTCTCCATGCCACCCCACCCATTCTTTCGGGGATTTCTGAATTTCTTTGGTGCGCAACTGCATCACTTTCCGCCGAACACCATAGCGTACTTGTCAGCATTCGTCACCTTGTGCGAGTGTTTCCTGGGGTGCTCTCCCCATTAGGGGTTGTTTAAGCATCTCTTCACGGTCAGATCACAAACTATGAAGAAATCCCTTGTCGCCGATGGGAAGACTCATGTTCTCTAGTTGTGTGGAGGTTTAGGGGTCCAAAAAAGGCAGCGTAGTTCCTTTCCTGCCATTACTTTTTCCGAGTCCGTCAGAGGCTGGCAGTCGACCTGGTTCTACTGCAAAGATGTAGCGCCACCCAACATGTCGACTAGTCTTCCCCCGTTTTCGCCTGACCGACCCGGTGCCCCCAAGTCCCTGAAGGTAACCGATGAGGAGCATGTCCAAGTAGGTATCTTAGTTGAGGCGGTGGTGCAGCTGATCCGGGGCGGGGTGACAGGTATGGATCTGCTTGAAACGTTCCTTGGTCGACGCATTCAGCCACTCCAGGCCAGAGACCACACCATGTGGCACTACGCAGGTCCGGGGGACTCGACCAGGACGCATCCAGAAGAAGTTCCATAGGAGACGGTTGAGCAGTGGCTTCGGAGCATCACTGGAGCTTGCGACAACCCCTCGGGAGCCAAGAGGATCCGGCCTTACTCGGCTGAAAACCCACCGAAGAACCTGGTGAGACATGTGATGTCGACTGATACATTTATACCATCGAGCGACGTATTGACTTGTAGACTGACTCTCTTGTTTGAATTATGCAAGAATGGACGAACATGCACTCGCCCGTTTCCAACGGGAACCATGTGGATGACGGCATGGTGAGCGAGGGCGGCAGCATGGACGGCGACGGACTTTCCGACTCCGAGGATGAATATGAAGATTCCGGCAAAGAGGAAGGAGTCGAGTCGCCTCCTCGTCGTGAAGGCCACACCAAGGTCCTCCATGATCCAACAGCTGCTGAGGGCAAGGCCCCGGGACCAAGCAATAAGAACCCAAAATGGAGCCGCCCCTCAACTGTTGAGTCGAATGAAAGACTGGCCAAGCAACCCAAGCAAGCCATCTCTAAGCCTCGCAAAGCACTGCCCCGCATGAGGGTGGCCGTACCTGTCGTCTCCACGTAAGTGTTCATTTCCGAATTGTTCTGTTGACTGAAGTCTTGAGTTATATCTGAGCGAAAGTTGTTTAATCCTTCAGAGCTGCAACATCTATGACCTCGCCTCATCGAGATGGAGAGGACGCGATGGATGTTGACACCACTGATGCTGCCACTTCTCATAGAGGTAAGAAAGTTGTTAGTTTGTCCGAATAGGACTCGACACATGCAGATGTTGATGCTGTCGGTTTTTGCAGAGGTCATTCAAGTGGAGGACGATGAGGGGCCGCTGAACACTTCGCGCGCTCGCACCCTAAGGGCGTCATTGGCGCAAGCACCTCAACGCTCAACTGCGGAGTCTTCCCAGAGGAGAGGTGACTCGACGCGACCCAGGGTTGAGCCTGCAACGCCTCTGTCGCATGCTCCTCCAGCCGTCTTGACCGTCGTGACGTCGACTCTAACTGGACCCCTTCAGGCTACCTCAGCTGCCCCAGCGACCACGCCGACCCCACTTGTGACGACCTTCTCTCTGCATCGCACCCCGGAAGATCAAACCGGAGCTGCAAAGGAAGCCATGATCCAGGCGGAGAAGCTCATGCTGAGGACCAAGGAGGTGCACGAGGCCAACAAACTGGCTTTTAACGTCAGCGCAGCCCTCCGCACCAATGTTTGAGTAAGTTCGATTGTAAGTCCATTGTCGATTGAATTCTTGTCTTTTCTTGGCTGCTATACACCCACTGGGTGATCACCGTAGAATGTTTGAACTTTCTCCAATCGAATAGATCGGATCGTAGTCGAGTAGGATTAGGATTGGTAGTACACGTGGTACTATTGTCGCTCGACATGTCGAGTGTATTTTCTGACGATTTACTCGACAGATCGAGAGTTAACCGTCTCAGTGGGGGCACTCTTAGCGCATCCACTGGGTGTAGTCCCCGAGACCGCTGTCGAATGCTTGCATCGACGGGGGTCTTTAGAGTATACAAGATACATTTTGTCTTCGAATCACACCACTCCGTAGATACCTTGCAGGTTTCATGGATATTATTAACAAACCATTATATGACGCTGCATAGGGATCGACTACACTTCATAGAGTGGGGGGGTGCGTCGCTCGACGGGTTGAGGTCACGACAGGGCCGACCTTGTCGAGTGTGGTTTCTGACGAGTTACTCGACGGATCGAGAGTTAACCGTCTCAGTGGGGGCGCTCTTAGCGCACCCACTGGGTGTAGTCCCCGAGATCGTTGTCGAGTGCTTGCATCGGTAGGGGTCTTAGAGTCTATTGTATACAAGATACACTTCGCCTTGAATCTCCGTAGCTACCTTGCAGGTTTCATGGATATTATTTACAAACCATGATATGACGCTGCATAAGGATAGACTGCACTTTATAGAGTAGGGTGGGTGCGTCACTCGACAGGTTGAGTGTCACGACATGGCTGACCTTGTCGAGTGTGTTTTCTAACGAGTTACTCGACGGATCAAGAGTTAACCGTCTTAGTGGGGGCGCTCTTAATGCACCCACTGGGTTTAGTCCCCGAGACCGCCGTCGAGTGCTTGCATCGGTAGGGGTCTTAATAGAGATAGCTTTCTGTTTGAATTTTGTTTACGGCGTGCGGAGCGCCAGAGCCACTCGACATGTCGAGTGGACTTTCTGTTTGGATTTGTTTATGGCGTGCGGAGCGCCAGAGCCACTCGACATGTCGAGTGGACTTTCTGTTTGAATTTGTTTATGGCATGCGGAGCGCTAGAGCCACTCGACATGTCGAGTGGACTTTTTGTTTGAATTCTTCCAACATGGGCATTCGCCGGTTTTAATAACTCAGTCGACTGTCCAAGAATCACTTGCTGATTGAACTCCTGTCTTTTGTTGGTTCAAGACGGCTTGCGAACTTGGGACACAATACAAGGAGATGGAGGAGGAGAAGAACCAATTGCAGGTGGACCTTGCGATTGCCAACAATGCCCTGGAGCGAGCACGTGCTGAGCTGAAGTCTCTGGGAGGTAATAACTGCCGACTGTCAGCATTCCCATCTTCACCTTTTCATGTTTTGAACCGAGTGCTCTCACTCGAACAGACGTGTGCAATGAAAACTGTCGACTCCAAGCGCGTCTCAACAATGTTCTTTCTTTAGATTCCATGAAGAGGGCACTGGAGGAGAAGGACAAAGCACTTGCTGACGCCCAACGAGTGGCCAAGGACAAATCTGAAGCTGCAGAGCAGACGCTGGCGGCCCCCTAGAAGTTGGAAGAGGAGAACGCCAAACTCAAGCAGGAGCGCGCGGACCTTGCCAAAAAGGCCAAGCAGCTAAACAAGAGGAGCAATGGCTTGGAGAAGCATCTGGGCGAGTTGTCGAGGAAGATGTATATTCTGCTCGACGGTAAGTATTTTTGTCGAGTGAGCTTTGTAAAATCTTTGAGGATTTCCGTTCACCGATTCTCCTCCCATTCTCCATTCTTCAACAGAATTCTGCCAAGACTTTGAGAAGGAGACATAGGAGGTTGAGACCAATCTGGATCCCACCAAGTCTCCTGTCGCAGACGCGGTGGCCATGAATATGCTCTGACTCAATTTCTGGCTTCAGGGCGTCCAGGCGTATCTTGTGCGACTGAAATCTGCAATGGGGAGGATCGACAAAGAGCTATGGCCTGAGGACACCTTCTAGCTTGACCTCAACTTGATGATGGTTCGCCTGGATGAACTTCCAAGTCGAGTGCATGCCTGGAAGAAATCTGCCGCTCGCTGTGGGGCTGACGTGGCGTTGTCACTCGTTAGGGTCCATTGCAGGGACGTGAAGGAGGAGAGGCTAAAGGAGCTTTAGGTTTTCAACACGAAGAAACTTCAGTTTGAGGACTTCATGGAGACCTTCATTGAAGCGGCTACCAGAATCGCCGACGGCATCGACCTGGACACCTTCGTCGAGCCCGCCAGTCCGCCGCCTGCTTGAAAAACTTGTGTTTGAAAGAAATAGTTTCATTTGCCTCGGTATGCCGAGTGGATTTGTATTCCTAAAAACTTCGTTCAGGCCTTGGGTCTGAACACATTTGCTTCCGTACGAAACATTTATCCGTGGTTTATCTTTTGGATTTTATTCGTATTTGGCTTTCAATCGTTTTTTCGGCTGAGTTTGTTTTTAACTTAGGTGAAATGTGTTCGCAGCTAAGCCTCCGAGTGTGAGGATCGCTCATCGCTCGGAGTATTTTTGAACTTAGGCGAATGTCGATTCGCATCTAAGCTGTCGAGTGGATGGATTACTATCCACCCGACGAGGTTTTTAACTTAGGCAAAATGTATTCGCGGCTAAGCCCCCGAGTGTGAGGATCGCTGATCACTTGAAGTATTTTTGAACTTAGGCAAATGTCGATTCGCATCCAAGCTGTCGAGTGGATGGATTACTATCCACCCGACGAGGTTTTTAACTTAGGCAAAATGTATTCGCAGCTAAGCCCCCGAGTGTGAGGATCGCTCATCACTCGGAGTATTTTTGAACTTAGGCGAATGTCGATTCACATCTAAGATGTCGAGTGGATGGATTACTATCCACCCGATGAGGTTTTTAACTTAGGTGAAATGTATTCGCAGCTAAGCCCCCGAGTGTGAGGATCGCTCATCACTCGGAGTATATTTGAACTTAGGTGAACGTCGATTCGCATCTAAGTTGTCGAGTGGATGGATTACCATCGCCTCAACGAGTGTTTTTTGAACCCAAGCGAAGACGGATTCGCAAATAGGCCATCGAGTGAATGGACTTCTATCCACCCTACAGGGTTTTTAACTTAGGCAAAACATGTTTCGCAGCTAAGCCCCCAAGTGCGAGGACTGCTCATCACTCGAAGTATCCCCAAGTAAATAACTGCACGGTTGGAATTGACAAAGTATTAATTGCAGAGACACAAATTGCATTGATGAAGTACTCTTATTACATCAGAAAACTAATGTCTCAAGTGTAAAAACGTCGAAGCAGGTCTGCATTCCAAGCTCGTGGCTCATCCATATGCTTCATGAGATTATATAAGTGATAGGCTCCATTGTTTAGCACCTTGGTGACGAAAAAAGGGTCTTCCCATGCAGGAGCAAGCTTGTGAGGTCGGTGTTGATTCACTCGGAGCACCAAATCTCGTTCATGGAACGCTCGGCTTCTAACATTCCTTGCATGGAAGTGTCGTAAGTCTTGATGATAGGCTGTGGTCCGAATCAGAGCCATCTCACGCTCTTCCTCCAGAAGATCTACCCCATCTTGTTTGGCCTGTTCGGCTTCAGCCTCAGAATACAGCTCCACTCGAGGAGAATTGTGGGCCAAGTCACTCGGCAGTATAGCTTCAGCACCATAGACAAGGAAGAAAGGAGTTCGTCCAGTCGACCGATTAGGCGTTTTCTCAACCCCCACAAAATATATGGCAGCTCGGTTACCCACGCACCAGCGGCATGATCCAAATCGCGCATGAGACGAGGCTTCAAACCTTGCAGAATGAGACCATTAGCCCGCTCAACTTGCCCATTGGTTTGAGGATGTGCAACGGAAGCGTAATCCACTCAGGTGCCTTGGGAGTTACAGAATCTCCTGAATTCTTCCGAGTCAAAAATAGTGCCATTGTCCATGATGATGCTATGAGGAATGCCGAATCGGATAATCATCTCCCTCATGAACGTGACCGCCGTGCGGGAATTCAGCTTCTTGATGGGCTTAGCTTCAATCCACTTGGTGAATTTGTCGACTGTTACCAACAGGTGGGTGAATCCTCCTTTTCTGGGTCGGAAAGGACCAACCATGTCGAGTCCCCAAACCGCAAACGGCCAGGCAAGTGGAATTGTCTTCAGAGCAGACGCTGGCTTGTGTGACAGATTTGCATAGAACTGATAGCCCTCGCAGTGATCAACAATGTCCTTAGCCATTTCATTAGCTCGTGGCCAATAAAAACCAGCTCGGTATGCTTTAGCGACGATCGCCCTTGAAGACGCATGGTGCCCGCAAGTTCCTGAGTGGATTTTGTCTAGAATCATTCGACCTTCCTCGGGTGAAATGCAGCACTGGGTGACACCAATCACACTTTCTCTGAATAGCTGATCTCCCATCACAGTGAAAGCCTTGGACCTGTGCACAATCTGTAGAGCCTCTGCTTCATCCTCAGGGAGCTCTTGTCTGAGGATATAGGCAATGTATGACACAGTCCAATCAGGAATGATAACTAGCACCTCCATGACAAGGTCAATCACAGCAGGAACATCAACTTCAGTCGAGTCATAGGAGCTTAAAGCTTGTGGGGGCTCTTCGGTGAAGGGATCCTCTTGAATCGAAGGAGTGTGCAAATGCTCCAGGAACACTCCGCTGGGGACAGGCCGTCGAGTGGAACCAATCTTGGATAGCTTATCAGCTGCCTGATTTTTCAGTCGAGGAACATGGTGAAGTTCCAGACCTTCAAATTTCTTCTCTAGCTTTCGGACTGCATTGCAGTATCCAGTCATTGCAGGGTTCCTAACATCCCACTCTTTCATCACTTGATTCACCACTAAATCTGAGTCGCCATAAACCATCAGGCGCTTGACGCCGAGTGAGATAGCCATGCGCAACCCATACAAAGTGCTTCATACTCTGCCTCATTGTTGGACAAATCAAAGTGAATTTGCAAGACATAAGTGAGCTTGTCGCCTCTGGGGGATATCAAAACAACGCCACCACCGGACCCATTCAACATTTTGGAGCCATCGAAGAACATTGTCTAATGCGTTGAGTGAACTTGGATGGGCTATTGCTGTTCAATCCACCCGGCCATGAAATCTGCCAATGCTTGGGACTTGATTGCCTTCTTGGCATCGAATCTGATGTCAAAGTGTCCAAGCTCAATTGCCCATTTAGCCACTCGACCTGATGTGTCGCGATTATTGAAAATCTCTGATAAAGGAGCATCACTGACGACTGAGATCGAATGGTCTTGGAAATAATGTGCCACCTTCTTCGCTGATAAGTAAATACCGTACACCAGCTTCTGATAATGAGGATATCTCTACTTTGAGGGGGACAAAACTTCCGAGACATAATAAACTGGCCGCTGGACCTTATAGGCTTTACCTTCCTCTTCTCGCTCGACAGACAACACTGTACTAATGACCTGATTTGTGGCCGCGATGTACATGAGCAAGGACTCTTTGCTAGCAGGAGCGGCAAGCATTGGCTGGGTGGAGAGCAGGGCTTTGAGCTCAACAAACGCTGCTTCAGCTTCAGAAGTCCAGTCGAATGTGTTGGATTTCTTCATCAACTGATACAGCGGCAAAGCCTTCTCACCAAGACGAGAAATGAATCGACTCAATGCTGCCAAGCAACCTGTGAGCTTCTGAACGTCGTGCACTCGCACGAGAGTCTTCATACGGGTAATGGCGCTGATCTTCTCGGGATTGACATCAATTCCTCGCTCGGAAACGAGAAAACCGAGTAACTTGCCGCCAGGGACACCGAAGGTACATTTGGCCGGATTCAGCTTTATGTCGAATCGTCTCAAATTGGCGAACGTCTCGGCCAAGTCAGCCAGCAGATCGGAACCTTTGCGGGACTTGACCACTATGTCATCCATGTACGCCTCGACATTCCGAGGGATTTGGTCGAGTAAACATTTCTGAATCATGCGCATAAAAGTAGCGCCGGCATTCTTGAGACCAAAAGGCATGGTGATGTAGCAAAAGCACCCAAACAGGGTGATGAAGGCTATTTTTATTTCATCTGGGCCAAATAGACGGATGTGATGGTACCCAGAATAGGCATCCAAAATTGATAATCGCTCGCACCCCGCTGTCGAGTCAACAATTTGATCTATGCGGGGGAGCGGAAAATGGTCTTTCGGACACACCTTATTGAGATGTTTGAAGTCAATGCACATGCGCAACGACTTATCTTTCTTGGGCACCATCACAACATTCGAGAGCCACTCGGAGTGCTAAATCTCCCGAATGAACTTGGCTTGCAAGAGATGGGCCACTTCTTCTCCGATTGCCTTGCGCTTCTCCGCCACAGATCGACGCAAATGCTCCCTGACAGGCTTGGCTTTCGGATCCACTCGTAGACGGTGCTCCCAGCTCCCTGGGAATCCCCAGCATGTCAGCAGGCTTCCATGCAAAGATATCCCAGTTCTCACGGAGGAACTAGATGAGCTCAGCTTCCTATTTTCTGTTGAGTGTTGTCGAGATATTCGTCGGGGCAGCGGTTGGATCCGTCGGGTGGATGTGCACCTTCTTCACTTCCCCTGCTGACTGAAATGCCGACTCGGAAGCTGGCTTTTTTGCGCGGAGCAAATTAGCAGGGTCAGCGGTTTTCTTGTACTCCTCTAGCTCGACCATGGCCATCTGTTGATCGGCGATCTTGGACCCTTGCTGGAGACACTCTTCGGCCCGTTGTCAATTGCCAGTGACCATGATCACGCCCTTAGGGCCCGACATTTTCATCTTGAGATACACGTAACATGGTCGGGCCATGAAACGTGCATAAGCGGGTCGACCCAAAATGGCGTGGTAAGCACTCTTGAAATCCACGACTTCAAACGTCAACTTTTCTTTTCGGAAATTTTTGCTATCTCCGAATGCCACATCCAATGCTATCTGGCCGAGTGACTTGGCCTTCTTTCCTGGGATGACCCCGTGAAAATGCATGCTGCTTTCGCTGAGACGGGACATAGGAATGCCCATCCCCTTCAGGGTATCCGCATACAGAATGTTCAGGCCGCTGCCGCCGTCCATGAGGACCTTTCTGAGTCGAGTCCCCTACACCACCGGATCAACTACTAGATCCTGTCGACCGGGTGTGGCCACACGAGCAGGATGGTTAGTCTGGTCGAATGTGGCAGCATACTGAGACCATTTGAGGTAGGTGGGGGTGTCTGGCATAGCCATGTTGATCTCTCTATTTATGACTTTCAGACGACTCTTGCTCTCGACATCAGCAAAGATCACCAGTGTAGAAGTGACATCCAGGAAATGTTTCCTTTTCTTCATCTTCATCTTCTTTTTCAGGAGATTTCCCACTCGACCGGTCTCCCTTGAACTGCTGGATGAGGGTTCGACACTGTCGAGTGGTGTGCTTGGGCAAAATCAGGTTGCCTTCTGCATCTTTCTTCGTGTGAATCACACACGGCTGATCCAAGATATCGGTTCCTGGCTGACCCTTCCCGTTCTTGGGGGCATACTGAGCCTTGGACTTGCCCTTGTTCTTCGATTGAGTCGCCAGTGCTGCCGCCTCTGCCGGACCTGGGTCTTCAGCCTTCCGCTTTTGTTTCCTATTGTTGCCGTCGCCAGACTCGTTGGCGACTGTTTTTCCTTTGCCGCTACGGAGGCGGTCTTCTTCCTTGCCATTGGCGTAGCGAGTGGCAATTTCCATCATCTTGCCAAGTGAAATGTCACCAGTGCGCCCGAACTTCAAGTAAAGCTCTCTGTATCTCACACCGGCCTTGAAGGCACAAACAGCCTGGTGTTCCGACACATTTTCCACCGTATGATGCAGGGTGGACCATCACTGAATATAGTCCCTTAAGGTTTCACTGGGCTTCTGGACGCAGTGCTGTAAGTCGACCAGACCCGCGGGGCGCTTGCAAGTGCCCTCAAAGTTCCGTACAAACACTCGGGCAAGATCTTCCCAACAATGTATGCTGGAAGGAGCCAAACGATTCAACCAAGCTCGAGCTGGACCATCCAACATAAGGGGTGGGTGCTTCATTGCGACATTCTCATTCCCGCCGCCAATCTGCACAGCCACTCGGTAATCATCTAGCCAAGTCTCTGGTTTTGTTTCACCAGAAAACTTTCCGATCCCTGCCGCCATTCTAAAGTTGGGGGGAATCTCCACAAAATGTATAGCTCTGCTGAAACACTCTGGACCAGACACTGCAGCTGAGCTTCCACTCGGGACATCTCTGCCGTGTCCTTCTCTGTAGGCTCTACTCTTGTCGATCCGCTTCTGAAGAAGGTAGGCGCGGGCGTCAAAGTCCGCGTCTCGCTCATCACCGAAGGAGTGCCTGTCGTCCTGGCGTCGGGGCGCGTACGGACCACTCCATGGAGGAGTGGGCACTCGATGGTGGTCTTCGTGGTGATGCTGATCTTTGTCTTGCCCTTCATGAAAACCGCTGCCTCGACGATGCAAGGGCGATCCAGGACAGTGTGCCGACTGAACGGTCTCTGCCTTGGGTGAATTGTTGTGTATCTTGTGACGGGACTGAGAAACTGCTGAATTCTGACGTTGTGCTGCATCCAACAACACTCTGATCTGCAACAACCCTCTACCAACCTCTGACTGGGACGACTGAATGGAGTCTGCTATCCTAGCAGCAACAACAACATTAAGCACAGGAGTTCGGTATACCTCAATGCCATCGTGAGATCCAGTCGAGAACAACTGTCGCTGATGTCGACTGGGGCGCGGCAGGCGTGGACGGGCGCGCTCGTCGATCTCTGCCTGGAGCTCTTCCAGACGAACACGTGCGGCCTCCAAAGCCTAGGCCTCGGCGGTCGCGCCGACGATGAGGGTATGAAGGACCTTCTCATTGCGACGCGACTACAGGTTCGACGGGCTTCCAGCCTCGTGCTTGCCACGACCAAAGCCAGTCGGTGAGCTCTGATGAGAGCCCGCCATCAAGACCTCCGCTGTGGGATCGTAGCTCTCGCACTCGAAAGGCACGTCGGACGGATCGGAATCCAACTCGAACACACCATGAAGGGACTCGGCAGGCTCGAGTGCTGCAACCTGTGAAGAAGCTTGACGCGCCGCTGCGTGTTCGACCCACCGCTGGAGTCGTGAGCGGCCGGACCGCTTGCGACCGCGAACGACGAAAGGAGCCGATGCGTAGGGGGTCGACGGCTGACGCAGCAACACGCCACATGGACTCGTGCGAAAATGCGTGGCCCCACGGACCGGGAGCGCCTCGACATCAAGAGGCGCCTCCTGGAGCCATGCCGAATCGTCGGCAATGAAAGTGAGCGCTCCAAAACGGATCTCGTGGCCCAGAGCAAAAATACCACCAGAAGACATGTCGAAGGATGAAAAACGCAACCTCGCCGGAAGTCGCTTAAACGCCTGCCCCACGGTGGGCGCCAACTGTCGTGGGAACGAGCCTGACAGTAGATGGTAGGGGTACGAATGGAGAGGGCAGAGTCCTAGCTATGGCGAGGGTGTACACACAGGTGTATGAGTTCAGGCCCCTCTCATGGAGGTAACAGCCCTACGTCTCAGTGCTCGGGAGCTTTATGTCGAGTGGAATGTTGAGCTTGCAATAGTTCCTAACCCCTGTGCAGGAGGGGAGGGGTGGCTTATATAGAGTTCGCTGCCCCTCACAATGGCCCCGCATCAAAGGGTCTGGTCGTGGGGTGTAAAGTCTGTCGTTAGAGGTAACGTACGCAGTAAAAGCTATTAAGGGCCATTAAGCCAGCGTCTGCCCGTTGGGCTCTTGATGATGGCTCCTGGTCTTTTGGCGTCGTGTGAAGCGAGGTCTGTCGAGTGAGAGGAGGAGCTCCGAGTGGATTACTGTCGAGTGGCCTTGGACGTCTCCAGGGATCCACTCGGAAGTTCATGCTTGATTTGTCTATATGTCTTCACTATGTTGCATGCCTAGACTAGACCCTCGATTACTATCCCTACCTGACACTAGTAGAAAACAGGGCATTGGTTCGGGCCTCCTAATCCCATTAATCCCGGTTCGCTCACGAACCAGGACCAAAGGTGGCAACCGTCCCGGTTCGTGAGCCCAGGGGGCCAGCCGGGCCACGTGGGCCATTGATTCCGGTTCGTGTGGCCCCTTTGGTCCCGGTTCTAGGCACGAACCGGGACCAATGTGCCTTGCTCCTGGCCCATGACCATTGGTCCCGGTTCGTCGCTGGAACTGGGACCAAAGGGAGACCTATTGTCCCGGTTTCAGCCGCGAACCGGGACCAATGATCTGCCTATATAAACCCTCGCGCACCGCTGGCAGAGCCATGGAATGCTCTATTTTTCTAGGATAGCAGTGCTAGAGCTTTGTGGTGCTCTAGATCACCTCCTATGCACATGAGGTGTTCGATGAAATGCCCGAGCCACACTTAAGCTTTCTCCTCTCGAAGCTCCTTGTACAAACTCCATTTTTGTCAAGATTTGTCTAGGTTTGGCGGTCCGTCCTATCCCGTCCCCGTCCTGAAACCACCGTCGATCGCCCGCGCGTGGTGAGCCTCTTGATCTTATCTTCTTTCTAAAAGAAAATATACTTACTCGTATGATTTTCTTACTTTAATTATTGTTTGTTATTATGTAGTGCCATGGTTTGGTTTTAATGTGATGATGAACTTCTATTAATTTGGTCACTTCTGTATTCTTGATGTTCTGTAATGTTTTTTGACACACTTAATTATATGTAATGCACGAAGATGAACCGACAATGGATGTACGGTAACAGATGCACCGACGAGTACATTAAGGGGGTGCATCATTTTCTCGAAGTGGCCGAGGCAAAAAAGCAAAATGGTTTTATGTGTTGTCCATGCCCTACATGTGGGAATTTGAAGTCTTACTCTGACCAGAAAAATCCTTCACAGCCACCTGTTTGTGAAGGGTTTCATGCCACACTATAATGTTTGGACCAGGAACGGAGAAATAGGGGTTATGATGGAATAAGACAAGGAAGAAGAGGATGATGACAACTATGTGCCCCCTAAATACGGTGATGCTGCAACCGGGGAAGCTGAAGATCAAGAGGAACCAGACGATGTGCCCGATGATGATCTTCGCCGGGTCATTGTTGATGCAAAGAGACAGTTTGAAAGTGAAAAGGAGAAGCTGAAGTTTGATTGCATGTTAGAGGATCACAAAAAAGGGTTGTACCCCAATTGTGAAGATGGCAACACAAAGCTCGGTACCACACTGGAATTGCTGCAGTGGAAGGCAGAGAATGGTGTACCTGACAAAGGATTTGAGAAGCTACTGAAGATATTGAAGAAGAAGCTTCCAAAGCATAATGAATTGCCCAACAGTACGTACGCAACAAAGAAGGTTGTATTCCCTCTAGGATTGGAGGTGCAGAAGATACATGCATGCCCTAATGACTGCATCCTGTACCGCGGTGAGTACGAGGAATGGAACGCATGCCCGGTATGTGGTGCATTGCGCTATAAGATCAGACGCGATGACCCTGGTGATGTTGAGGGCGAGCGCCCCAGGAAGAGGGTTGCTGCCAAGGTGATGTGGTATGCTCCTATAATACCACGGTTGAAACGTCTGTTCAGAAACAAAGAGCATGCCAAGAATATGCGATGGCACAGAGAAGACCGTAAGAAATACAGGAAGTTGAGAGCACCCCGCTGACGGGTCGCAGTGGAGAAAAATCGAGAGAAAGTACTGGAAGGAGTTTGCAGGTGACGCAAGGAATGTATGGTTTGGTTTAAGCGCGGATGGCATTAATCCTTTTGGGGAACATAGCAGCAATCACAGCACCTGGCCCGTGACTCTATGTATCTATAACCTTCCTCCTTGGTTGTGCATGAAGCGGAAGTTCATTATGATGCCAGTTCTCATCTAAGGCCCTAAGCAACCCGGCAACGACATTGATGTGTACCTAAGGCCATTAGTTGAAGAACTTTTACAGCTATGGAATGGAAACGTTGTACGCGTTTGGGATGAGCACAAATAGGAGGATTTTGACCTGCATGCGTTGTTGTTTGTAACCGCCAATGATTGGCCTGCTCTCAGTAACCTTTCAGGATAGACAAACAAGGGATACCACGCATGCACACACTATTTAGATGACACCAAAAGTATATACCTAGACAATTGGAGGAAGAATGTGTACCTGGGGCATCGTTGGTTTCTTCTGACCAACCATCAATGTCGAAAGAAAGGCAAGCATTTCAAAGGCGAGGCAAATCACCGGAAGAAGCCCACCATCCATATCGGTGATCACATACTTGTTATGGTCAATGATTTACAAGTAATCTTTGGAAAGGGTCCCGGCGTACTATCTGTTCCGAATGACGCTGAGGGACGCACACCCATGTGGAAGAAGAAATCTATATTTTGGGACCTACCGTACTGGAAAGACCTAGGTCCACTCTGCAATCGACGTGATGCACGTGACGATGAATCTTTGCATGAACCTGCTAGGCTTCTTGGGCGTGTATGGGAAGACAAAAGATACATCAGAGGCACGGGAGGACCAGCAACGTGTTCACGAAAAAGACGGCATGTCTCCAAAGCAGTATGAAGGTCCTGCCAGCTATGCTCTTACCAAAGAAGAGAAGGAAATCTTCTTTGAATGTCTGCTCAGTATGAAGGTCCCGTCTGGCTTCTCGTCGAATATAAAGGGAATAATAAATATGGCAGAGAAAAAGTTCCAGAACCTGAAGTCTCATGACTGCCACATGATTATGACGGAACTACTTTTGGTTGCATTGAGGGGGCTTCTACCGGAAAACGTTCGATTAGCCATTGTGAAGCTATGTGCATTCCTCAATGCAATCTCTCAGAAGGTGATCGATCCATAAATCCTACCAAGGTTAAGGAGTGATGTGGCACAATGTATTGTTAGTTTCGAGCTGGTGTTCCCACCATCCTTCTTCAATATCATGACGCACATCCTAGTTCATCTAGTCGACGAGATTGTCGTTCTGGGCCCTGTATTTCTACACAATATGTTCCCCTTTGAGAGGTTCATGGGAGTCCTAAAGAAATATGCCCGTAACCGCGCTAGGCCAGAAGGAAGCATCTCCATGGGCCATCAAACAGAGGATGTCATTGGGTTTTGTGTTGACTTCATTCCTGACCTTAAGAAGTTTGGTCTCCCTCGATCGCGGTATGAGGGGAGACTGACTGGAAAAGGCACGCTAGGAGCGAAGTCAGTAATACGTGGGGACGGGCATTCTTGGTCTCAAGCACACTACACAGTTCTACAGAATTCTAACTCGGTGACCTGGTATGTCGATGAACACAAGAACATTCTGCGCTTCAAACACCCAAAGCAGTGTGACGACTGGATTACATGTGAACACATCAAGACTTTTGGCAGTTGGTTGCAAACACGTCTCAGGTGTGACAACACTGTTTTTTATGAGCTGTACTCGTTGGCCAGGAGACCATCTTTGACTGTATTGACTTACAAAGGGTACGAGATAAATGGGAATAAATTTTACACGATCGCCCAAGATCAAAGGAGCACCAACCAAAACAGCGGTGTCCGGTTTGATGCAGCAACGACCAATGGGAAGGTCGACACATATTATGGTTACATAGAGGAGATATGGGAACTTGACTATGGACATGATTTGAAGGTCCCTTTGTTTCAATGCAAATAGGTCAATCTTACAAGAGGCGGGGTACCGGTAGACCACAACGTGTCCCTAGTGAGCCTCTAGTTGGCTAGCTCGTTGATCAATAGATGGTCACGATTTCATGACCATGGACATTGGATGTTATTGATAATGGGATCACATCATTAGGAGAATGATGTGATGGACAAGACCCAATCCTAAGCATAGCACAAGATCGTGTAGTTCGTCTGCTAAAGCTTTTCCAATGTCAAGTATCATTTCCTTAGACCATGAGATTGTGCAACTCCCGGATACCATAGGAATGCTTTGGGTGTGCCAAACGTCACAACATAACTGGGTGGCTATAAAGGTGCATTACGTGTATCTCCGAAAGTGTCTGTTGGGTTGGCACGAATCGAGACTGGGATTTGTCACTCCGTATGACGGAGAGGTATCTCTGGGCCCACTCGGTAAGGCATCACCATAATGAGCTCAATGTGACTAAGGATTTAGCCATGTGATGATGTGTTGCGGAACGAGTAAAAAGACTTGTCGGTAACGAGATTGAACAAGGTATAGGGATACCGACGATCGAATCTCGGGCAAGTATCATACCGGTAGACAAAGGGAATTGGATACGGGATTGATTGAATCCCCGACATCGTGGTTCATCCGATGAGATCATCATGGAGCATGTGGGAGCCAACATGGGTATCTAGATCCCACTGTTGGTTATTGATTGGAGAGGTGTCTCGATCATGTCTATGTGTCTCCCGAACCCGTAGGGTCTACACACTTAAGGTTCGATGACGCTAGGGTTATAGGGAAATAGTGTACGTGGTTACCGAAGGTTGTTTGGAGTCCCGGATGAGATACCAGACGTCATGAGGAGTTCCTAAATGGTCCGAAGGTAAAGATTCATATATAGGAAGTGAGGTTTTGGTCACCGGAAGTGTTTCAGGCATTACCGGTAACGTACCGGGAGCACCGGAAGGGTTTCGGGGGTCCATTGGCACCAAAGGGCTACATGGGCCAAAAGTGGGAGGGAACCAACCCCTAGGTGGGCCGGTGCACCCCCCACAAGGGCCCAAGGCGCAGCACAAGGGTGGAGGGGGCAAACCCTAGAGCAGATGGGCCCTAAGGCCCACCCTAGGGCTGCCGCACCCCTCTCCCCTCCTGGTCGCCGCACCAGATGGAATCTGGGGCTGCCGGCGGCCCCTAGGGTGGGAACCCTAGGGCACAGCCCTCCCTCCTCCTCCTATATATAGTGGAGCCCTTGGGGCAGCCGGAGACACGCATCTCTCTCTCCCACGGCGCAGCCCTACTCCTCCCTCTCCTCGTTCTCCGTAGTGCTTGGCGAAGCCCTGCCGGAGACCACGCAGCTCCACCGTCACCATGTCATCGTGCTGCCGGAGCTCTCCCTTAACCTCTCTTCCTCCTTTCTGGATCAAGGCGTAGGAGACGTCATTGGGCTGCACGTGTGTTGAACACGGAGGCACCGTTGTTCGGCGCTAAGATCAGAATCCACCGCGATCTGAATCGCTGCTTGTACGACTCCACCAACCGCGTTCTTGTAACGCTTCTGCTTAGTGATCTTCAAAGGTATGAAGATGCACTCTCCCCTTACTTGTTGCTGGTTTCTCCATAGATTGATCTTGGTGGTCGTAGGAAAATTTTGATTTACTACTATGTCTCCCAACAAGGACATGTCTACCAAACAGAGAAAAAGAAAAGATAAGGAAGCGAATACATCATACAATGAGCCAAAGCATCACATAGTTCTTTCAGGCAAAAGAGACATCGTGGGATTGGAGGGCAAGATTGACATGTTTGAAGATTATAAAAAGTTTCAGGAAATTCCTCCCTTCACAGTCAAGGCTGACCCAAGCACCCTGTTAAATAATGAAGATTATCCATGGTTACGGCATAATAAGCAAAGGACACAAGCGAAGAAAAAGTGAAGAATTTCTCTCCACAACTATTATGATGATGCCTTTGATCTAGAATATCACTGCAATTACATGTGAAGAAATGAAATGCCTTTTGTAACAGATGAGTTTCCGTCCGAAACCCTGATACTTCGAAAGAGACTGTCCGTTTTGTACACGAAGTGCATCCAACGTTTGCCGTAACTCTCTCAACTTTTTAGCACATGCTATGTGGGTGAAATGATGGTAACATGCCAACTTTCAACCTTTTCAGAGTTCATTTGTAGTGCTTTTCAATTTCAGTGTCATTTAGCTGAAAAAATCAATAACTGCATGAAAAATAACAAACGAAGTCAGAAAGGGTTGAAAATTGATGATGTGGCCTTGAATGGTGCATTTTGAACACACAAAAAGTCTGGAGTTCAAATAAGTTCAAGAAAATGAAATGCCTTTTGTAATAGATGAGTTTCCATCTGAAACCCTGATACTTCGAAAGAGACTGTCCGTTTTGTACACGAAGTGCATCCAACTTTTGCCGTAACCCTCTCAACTTTTTAGCACATGCTATGTGGGTGAAATGATGATACCATGCCAACTTACAACCTTCTCAGAGTTCATTTGTAGTGCTTTTCAATTTCAGGGTCATTTAGCTCAAAAAATCTGTTTTTGATTTAAACAACCATTTAAAATAACCTAAAAATTACCAAATTGAATATAATGTTAAAACAAAGAATATTAAATATCAGGAAAAAAGAATCACTCAAAAAATCTATTTTTATAGTAAAGTTATTCACAAACTAGCGATTCGCATAAATTTTAAAGAATTCAAATTAAAACTATTCAAATTTGAAAACTAATGGCACTAACAAAAAGTTTATAATTTTTGTGACCTAAAAGCAAAAAGAATCACTGAAAATCTATAATTAGAAACAAAAGAAAATAAATAAAGCAAAAAACAAAACAAAAAACAGGAATTTTTTCTAAAAAAATGCCATCTACTAGGCCACCACGACGTGAATACGACTAGAAACCCAACAGCTAGTTGGGCCAGGATTCAGGCCCGCAGAAGGACCAGTAGGCCCACAGGCAGAGGAGAGTGCAATTAGGCCCGTAAGCCTGCAGTTGAGAGGAGCTCGAAAGGGTTGGCGCAACAGCGCTTATAAACCACTCCCGAGCCCTCTCGGCTAGCGAGGTGGGACTAAACATTTGTCCCCGGGCAACACCAACCTTTCGTCCCGGTTGGTGGAACCAACCGGGACCAAAGGTCCCTGTTTCCCGCCGGCTGACAAAAAGGGACCATTGGTCCCGGTTGGTGGCACAAACCGGGACCAATGCCACCCTTTGGTCCCAGTTGGTACCACCAACCGGGACCAAAGGTCCCTGTTTCCCGCCCTTTGGGCTGCTGAAAATAGGGCTTTGGTCCTGGTTGGTGGCACCAACTGGGACCAAAGGTGGGCATTGGTCCCGGTTGGTGCCATGAACGGGGACCAATTCTCCCTGTATATAAGAAAACACTTAGCATTTTTCCACCCATTCTCTCCCCCGAAGGCCAGATCCCCACCCACACCGTCAGGCTGCCTGAATCTCGCGCGCTCTCCGTCGCCATCCCCGCCTCCGGCCGCCGTCCCCTGTCACCCCGTCGCCGCCACCGCCACCCCCTTCGCTGCCCCTCCCCCGCCGCCTCCCCCGCCGCCCCCATCGCTGCCCCGCCCCCGTCGCCACCCCGTCCCCGCCCCGTCACCACCGTGATGCCTCCATGTCGCCGCCCCGTCACCTCCGCGTCACCGCCGCCGCCCCCGCTGTGAGCCTTAGGAAAAATTAGTATGTGTGAGCCTTAGGGTTTATGTTTATATGATGAATGTTTATGTTTTAGTTGTTTTATGTTTTATTTAATTATTAGGAGTCTTAGGAAAAAATATGTGTATGTTAGATTACATTTTTTTGGGTTTTATGAAAAAATAGTGATTAAACGATAAGAAATCGTTCTCATAGGAATTTGTCGATGATGCCCGGCCCGCATGCTCGTCGTCGAGTAGTCCACGAGAGCCTGCTTGATAGGCGCCATGTCCAGGACTAGGCTCTGCTGGGCTGGCACTGGGAGGTGCTACCTTCCCGGGCTCAGAGGTTGGTGAGGAATCCAGGTCTCGTCGTCGACCCGGACCTTTTGTGGTGGCGGTCACGTGGGCCACTTTCGGTGCGGAGGGGTGGGACCCCGCGGAGGTGGTACGTCGCTGTGTCAGGGAGGAGGACGAGCACGTCCGTCACTACATGGCGGTGTTGGACGCCCGGTTTGATAATACCTGGCAGATCCTTCAGGGATCTCACCCAAGTTATGATCCCGTGATGGTTCCTTATCTTTGGGTGTCCACCGCCGGTGACTCAGAGACCGCTAGTGAACCGAGTTCACCGTCCTCCACTTTGGATTCTAGGATATTCGATCTGTATTAGTGATCTTATATTATAATATTCGAGATGTATTAGTTAATATTTGATGATGCATTAACTAGATTATTCGGGATGATGTATTAGTGATATTATATTCGAGTTCATTATAAATATTGATGTATTTGTGATATTTTATCAGTATAATGCGTGTGTGACTTTTGGTCTATCGTTGCTCCTTGTGTGACTTTCATGTGTGCTCTTGATGGAGGAATCCCGACTGTTGTCATGGGGGACGCCTCCTCTTTTTTCTCTTCTTTGTGATATACTCATCGATATATTGCGCAACAAGAGAAGAGGGGGGGCGTCCATCACCGACGGTTGAACTATTACTGTGAGGGAGTGCCCACCAACATATATACACCACCATATCAGTGTGAGAGAGAGCGCACCAACATACCATGAGATATAAGAGTTACTTAAGGAAAGCCTCGACGGACCGAAAGTCACACACGCATTAGGATCCAAAGCGTGCTGTAATTCTTGAACTGGATTATTCGGGATGATGTATTAGTGATATTATATTCGAGTTCATTATAAATGTATTTGTGATTTGCAAGTCATTCCGGTAAAACATAGGGAATTTTTTCTATGTCATTGCTCGATATATGAAACGGGTTGACTTTAGGTCTATTTTGGCTCCTTGTGTGTCTTTCAGTGAGGGAGAGTGTCCATCATATATATATACATATATATATATACATATATATATACATATATATATATACATATATATATACATATATATATATATGAGAGAGAGAGAGGAAGAATCCCGACTGTTGTCATGGGGGTCGCTTCTCCTTCTTTTCCTTGTGCTAGATATTTGTAATGCACTAGGGAAAGGAGGAGTAGCGACCATCACTGATGGTCGAAATATGAGAGAGGAAGAATCCCGACTGTTGTCGTGGGGGTCGCTTCTCCTTCTTTCCAGTGTGCTAGACATTTTGGTGTAATACACTCTGGGATGAATGGAGGAGCCACCATCATCGATGGTCGCAATATCAGAGGGAGTGCCCACCATATACGTGAGATGAGAGTTTAGGAAGGAAAGACTCGACAGACCTAAAGTCAACCCGTTGCATATTGAGTAATAGTGATCTGTGTCTTGATCAGTTTTCTTGTAGTTTCCTTCGATCGATTTTAAATGTTTCAACAATGAACATAGGAAATGTCTGACGACGAAAGGGAATTTGCTATGTGCGAATACTACGAAGACGAGCGCGGCCTGTGTGACAAGCCTTTCCTAGTTGATGGTAGGTGCTTCGGCATCATGCTGGATGAGACATTCAAAGTGGATACAGTAAGTCATAACGACAAGCATAATTAAGCATGACTTCTGCTTCTTTTGCTTCAACTTATAATTTTAAATTTTTTACTATTATACTAGCGTATCCCCCGCCATGCAAGAATTGCCGTCTTGGATAAGATTGGTTTCAATACTAAAAAACTATGGAGGTAGAGATAGTTCACTTGAGGACCGAGCATGGTTTTACTTTTGCGGTGAAATTGTACAAGGCAGACACCTATTGCTATTTTGAATGCAAAACTTGGAGAGTAGTATGCAAGGCTTATGCATGTGAGGCTAGTATGCTTATCACCTTTGATATTCATCCGGAAGATGAAATTGAAGGTAATATCGACATCTGGGTCGATGTGCGGACGCCTCCAGCTCTACCATTACGTGAGTTTCTCAAGCATATTTATTAAGTAATTTATATTGTTTATTTAAAAATAGTTGACAACTTATTTGCATTGACACCTTATTTTCATTCTTCAAAAAATGTACGGAAGATGGTAGACAGAACCTACTACTACAGTGATGAAGCAGAATTAACTTATAAGGACAAAGATCATCTTACCGCATTTCTTAGTCATCTTGAGAATTACAATAGCTATTATCAAACTCCTCCACATTATGGTCAATACATGCCACTAGTGCACGTGGTGAACTACGGTAACATCCATGGAGATTGCATGGTAAGATTTTCTACTATTATGACATCCGTGCATCTTTTGCATAAATTCTTCTAAAACTAAATTGCATTGCTAACTACAAAGTTATTACTATGTTTTTCAACAAAAAATCCCGAAGGATTGTGTGAGAGCCTGACTTAATAGGAATGATAGACTACTCATATCAACAAGGAATTCCTTCTTTTCCGGGAGCCCACTTGAAAAGAACTCCAAAGTTAAGCGTGCTTGGCTTGGAGCGATTCTAGGATGGGTGACCGACCGGGAAGTTGGTCCCGGGTGTGCACGAGTGAGGACAAAGTGCCCAGGAAAAACTAATGTTGGTCTGCGGGGCCAGTCTAGATCTCGCCAGGCATAACCAGGTGTTACAATTGGTATTAGATCCAACCCTTGCGGTTACACGAGCATGCACGGGTCAGGTGCATGGGCATGTGGCGCATGGCGTGTGTGGCCCGTCGTGGCACACAGCATGGCATATGTGCCGGACTGGACGCACATACGTGTGCCAAAAGGGAACGTTTCTGATGGGCCGACGAGGACGTCGGTTCCTTTGAGTGGGGGTGTATGTGAGAGCCTGGCTTAATAGGAACGATAGACTACTCATATCAACAAGGAATTCCTTCTTTTCCGGGAGCCCACTCGAAAATAACTCCAAAGTTAAGCATGCTTGGCTTGGAGCGATTCTAGGATGGGTGACTGACCGGGAAGTTGGTCCCGGGTGCGCACGAGTGAGGACAAAGTGCACTGGTCTGTGGGGCCAGACTAGATCCCGCCAGGCGTAACGGGGTATTACAGATTGTGTGCCTCATCTGATGTTTCCGAGAGGTCGCGTTGTTGTTATGAGCTTAGGGCCACCACGGCCAGGTCAGCCTACACATCACTCATGTCCATACCGAATTTCTAAAACCAATGAAGACATGACAATCAAAGATTGGAAAAAATGCATGGTCAATCGTAGAGAGCTACTTGGAAGCAACATTGTGCGTAGGCCAAGAATGGGAGACAGGATGATCCCCGTTCTACATAATGGAGAGTCAGGGCCTATCTTGTTTTATGGTATTGTACCTAAGAGAGGGTAGAGTAGGTCCTATGAGAGAGGACTAGGTCCTAGGTACAATGTGTTATTATGTGCTACAATGTGTTAGAGTTGATGATGATGATGAGGAGGAGGAGTTGTGATTATGACTAGTGACCAACTTGTTATAGGATGTCTCATTGACGGAAATGATGATTAAATAGTGTTATATGTTCTCTCTATACGTATAGTATGTAGCGTCGCGACCAAGCACGGAGATAAGAGAGGTCACTTCTCTCTATTAGCTAGCTAACAAAATATATGAAACCCCTAAATTACCCTCCAAAACCCTCAAAAAACCCCTCTTAAAAAAATAGATCCTCAACTGCTGACGCGTGGACGCTCTTTGGTCCCGGTTGGTGTTACCAACCGGGACCGAAGGGCCTCCTGCTTGGGCTCGGCGGAGAGGCCACGTGTAGCCCCATCTATCCTGGTCCGTAAGCGAACCGGGACTAAAGGTCATGGGCTTTAGTCCCGACCCTTTAGTCCCGGGTCCAGAACCGGGATAGATGGGCCTCTAGAATCGGGACAAATGGGCCTTTTTCCACTAGCGTGATCCTGGTTATGTTTCCACTTTGTTCGAATACATTTATTGTTTTGAAGACTTTCATAAAACTCGATGTAAGGGCACATTTCTCCATGTGTGGTTTTGGGTAATTGATGACAATCTCTATGGACTAATGGTTGCCTTGAGTTATATTCTAAGGATTTGTCCATGGGTACTTCTTGAAGTCCGTCTATTAGTTTCAAGGAGTTTATATGGTGACCAAGGTGGTATTCAAGGTTTATCCAAATATTGGTCATGTGGGAGTTGAGCTTATTGCAAGCATGTCTTTAAGAAGAAGATTGTGTAAGCATTCATGTTTACCTTCAAGACATCATCTTTATGAAGAGAGAAGCTAAGATACAAGGTTGATCAAGACTAAGTCAAAAAATGAATCAAGTTGATCAACACACAAGGCGTACAAGATGTACCAAGAGGGATCAAGTGATCCCATGGTGTGGTAAGCATTGTCCATTATGCTTTGTCTACTAACCCATGGTGTACGTGAGAGTTCTTTGTGGGGTTAGGCATATTTCCATGGGCTTGCATCAAGAGGCAGATCCCATGCATCCCATGGAAGATGACATCAAGTGGAGATCGTCATCAAGGTTGCGATGTGCAAGCTCAAGTGAAGCATCACGGACAGATCATGCTCGAGGCTCGCCGTTCATTGTGGTGACAATGGACTTGTGAAGATGTGCCGAAGAGTGGCTCACCTATAGTGGAGTATGGGGGAGAAATCATCTAGCCTTCATTAAGCTAACACAATCAAGAAAGATGGTCCATCTTGAGGAAGTCAAGATCGTCATCATCTATCTCAAGTGGACTATGCGTAAGGCTAAGGTTTGACCTTGATAGGTTTTTCTATTTTACCGGTCTCATGGTGGTAGTTGAGAGACCGGGTTATAGTATCAATTGCCGTACTATCAAGGGAGACTCTCAAGTGAGTAGCTTGATCGTATTGTTCGTTGAGAGCTCAAACCATTGCATTCTTTGCATCATCATATTTCTTGGTTCTTCATTGGCTTTTATATATGTGGGTTCTTGAGCTTGTGGTTATCTTCGTGACAAGCTCTAGTACATCAAAAACGGATTTCGTATGCTTTCTCTATTGCGTTTTCGGTGTTGGAGGTTTTACCGGTCTTATTCAAGGAAGGGTTCTCACCATTTTCTTATGGGACTTTTCTCATTTGCTTCTTATTGATATTTCAATCAATATTGTGTTATCCCATGTCATTATCTTTCCAACAAACTTTGTTTCGTTGAATTCGGAGTCCGTTTGCAAAAGTTGTGGCAGTTTTGGTGTTCTTAAAAGGCTGCAGCGGTACTACCGCAACTTGAGCGCATGTAATTTTTTACTACCACTCCGGAGTGGTACTACCGCGGCTCCAAGAGAGGTACTATCGCTCTAGACCAAAATCTCGGGTTTTGCCCACCGATGGTAGGCACGGATGTATTTTTTTAGCACCGCTCGCAAGCAGTAGTACCGCTACCCTTTGCGGTAGTACCGCTATCCCTAGCGGTAGTACCGTGAGGACGAGCGGTAGTACCGCTCCGGCAGTTCTAGTGGCCTTTTGCCTCCTCGCTGTTGTTTTTCATATGGCTAGTACCGCCCGAGCGGTAGTACCGCTCTGTGGGGGCTATGAGGATAACAGTTGGATTTTCCCCACCTATAAAAGGGGGTCTTCTTCCCCATTGAACTTTATCCTTTGAGCTCGAGTTTACCCCCCATTGTTGACCTTCTTCGAGCTTGCTAACTCTCAATCCCTCCAATTATTCTTGCTAGTTCTTGAGGGAAAAGAGAGAGGAGATCTAGATCCACATTTCCACCAATCACTTTCTCCTCTAAGTGAGGGGAACCCCTTGGATCTAGATCTTGGAGTTCTTCATGTTCTTTTTCGTTCTTCCTCTCATTTTCCTCCCTAGCATTAGTTGCTTTGGTGTTATTTGGGAGAGAAGGACTTGGTCACTCCATGTGCCCTTTCCATTGCATTTGGTGCATAGGTTTGAGTTCTCCACGGTGATACATGGAAGTGAGAAGTTGAGAAGCTTATTACTCTTGGGTGTTTAAGCACCCTAGAGCATGTTCCTCTTGGGTGCTTTGGCGCCCTAGACGGTTGATGGTGCCTCGGAGCTCAATCATTGTGGTGCAAAGCTTCGGGAAAGATTCGGGGTCTCCAATTAGGTTGTGGAGATTGCCCCGAGCATTTGAGGTCACCTCGGAGCCACAATCCATTATGGTGAAGCTTCTTGGTGTCGTTGGGAGCCTCCAATTCAGTTGTGGAGATTGCCCCAACCTTGTTTGTATGGGTTCGGTGACCACCCTCAAGGGTCCCTTAGTGGAATCAGGACATCTTGCATTGTGCGAGGGCGTGAAGAGATTACGGTGGCCCTAGTGACTGCTTGGGGAGCATTGTGCCTCCACACCGCTCCGAACGGAGATTACCATCCGCAAGGGTGTGAACTTCGGGATACATCATCGCCTCAACGTGCTTCTGTTATCTCTTACCCGAGCCCCTTTACTTATGCACTTTACTTTGTGATAGCCATATTGTTTCTTGTTATATATCTTGCTATCACTTAGTTGTCTATCTTGCTTAGCATAAGTTGTTGGTGCACAGAGGTGAGCCTAGTTGTTTTAATTTTGTGCTTGACTAATTAAATGATAGTTTTATTCCGCATTTGTTCAAGCCTAAACCATAATTATTTTAAAGCGCCTATTCACCCCCCTCTAGGCAACATCCACGTCCTTTCAATTGGTATCAAAGCAAGGTCTCTCATTATTAGGTTTTACAACCTAGAGATTAAGGATGTCGACTAGGGGATTAGGATTCTCTAACACTCTTAGTTTCAATGGCACAAATTTTGATGTTTGGGTAATTCGCATGCTTGATCACTTTAGGGTCATGGACCCAAATTTAGAGCGAATTGTAGATATGTGTTTTTATCCTCCAAAGGATTATCAACACATATCTTTAGAGGATGATAAAAACTCTTATGTCAATGCTCAAGCTTCTAATGTGCTTTTTTATGCTTTGAGCAATGTAGTTATATTTCAACTCATGCCATTCCGGGATGCTCATGAGTTGTGGCCAAGGCTTCAAGATAAATATGATGTGTCCAAGATTTGTAGGGATGATTGTTCTCATTTCACCTCCGGTCGCATTGCCTTCTCAACTTCATCTACTTCACCTACATGTGGATTGCCACAAGGCAATGATATGGTGAGTAGTGGTGATCATTGTAATATTGATAGTGGGATAATTGTTGACGATCCTTCATCACTATCTTATTGCTATGCTTCATCTTTGTACTTTAACACTTCGAGCACTCTTAATGTTTCACATGCTCGTGTTGATAGTCCTTGCATATCATGTAGAAATTGCTTGACTACATCTCATAATGATACGTTTGCTATATCTTTTGCCATGATAAAATGTATCTATTTCCTCGACTTGTTGTGCTAACAATGTAAAGGAAACCCAACACTCCATGGTACAAGATGTGACCTTGAATTATGCTTCAAGGGATCCTACATCATCATCTATTGTTTTTCACTTTTGCCTTATGGCTAAGGCTTCAAAGGTATCTCCTACTTTGAATCCCAATATATCTCATGATGATGATGTTGATGATAATGAGGATAATCATGAAGAGTGTGATAATTTTGCTTCCTTAAAAATTAAGGGAGAATTTTTTTTAAAGCTCTTCATAAGAATAAACTTGCTCGTTCCAGCTTCATGGAAATCATGTCTATTTCCATTGAAGGCAAGAAATATACTGAGGAGTTGGAATCTCATCTTGAGGAGCATGAGGCCACCATTGAGAAAATGGAAGATCATGAGCGTGATTATGCTAATGAGATCGCAGAGCTATCTCAAGCTCTTGAAAATGAACAAACCACCAAGGAATCTCTTGAGGAGACCTTTGCTCTAGAATTATCTAGATTAAAGGAATCCCATGAAAGAGCTATCAAGGTGGATAATGGTTTTAGAACCTAAAATGATAAGCTTGAAGTTGCACATGCTAAACTCTTTGAGGACTTTGAGCACCTCGAAAATGGCTCGAGGGTCGTTAAGAGTTAGCTCATTGAACTCACTGAGTCTCATGCTCAACTTAAAGTTTCATATGCTAAAGTGCTTGCCAAGTTGCCTTCTCCTCTTGTTGTTAATGATGATGCTTGTGCTACTAACTCTGTTTCTTGTGAAGCATCCGTATTAAAGGAGAATGTTGAGCTAAGGGCTTAACTTGAGTTGCTATCTAGCAATTATGGCAAATTGGAAGAAAGTCATGAAAAGCTTTCTAGCTCTCATGGCGATCTTGTAGTATCTCATAATGTGCTAAAGATATCTCATGAGGCTAGTACTACTAAGGTAATATCTAGTGAGCCTCATGTGGACATTAGCGGTACATCTAGTAGAAATGATTTATTGCCATGTGCTAGTCCTCGTAGTTCATCTACTCATAATGTTGGTACATCTTGTGATGAATTACTTTCCTTGCCTTGTTGCTCTAACGATGAAGCTTATACTTCCTCTATCACTTGTGTTGATTCTAACCATGTAGAGGAAATCAATGATCTCAAGGCTCGAGTCACTTCTTTGAAGAAAGACTTGGAAAAGAATCGTGAAGGGAAGTCCACACTCAACAATATATTGAGTGTGCAAAATTCCCAAATGACAAAGGTGGACTTGGATTCAACTCCAAGAAGAAGAAGATGTCCACTAAGTACAAGAAGAAGGGCCAAGAACAAGTCAAGAATTTGACCAAGATTACTTGCTTCAAGTGCAAAATTGAAGGGCACCATGTTAGATCTTGCCCATTAAATAAGAAGCCCCAAAGTAACAAGCAACAAGGGAAGCGGCCACAAGTTCAATCTCATGCTCAACCACAAGTTGAAGAAAGGCCTCTTCCCAAGAAGACCCAAGTCACCGCTCTTCAAGTTGAGAAATCAATTGAGAAGAGAGCAAAGGGAAATGTTGCTACTTATGTCGTGAGAAGGGTCACTTCGCTTCTTGTTGCACAAAAGGTAACTTATCCAAACCAATCATTATTGATGATATCTATTCTCTTGGGAAGGATAAGCTTGGGAATGTGTTTGCCAAATGTGTTGGTACTCAAAGTGGTGTCAAGAAAAGAACCATTTGGGTAGCCAAGCCTATTTTGACTAACCTCTTAGGACCCAACTTGGTTGGGGACCAACAAAATCAAACTTGATCAATAGGTATTGATGGAGGGCATTGGTGAATTGGCTACATTATGAAGAATTAAGGGTTCTTCTTCATTCATATTGTATCAAGCCTAGTCATGTGGATCATCAAGTGCCTATCATATACCAATGTTCCTCCTTGAGGTAACTTTTACTTAAATTGTTTACATTGATAGTTACTTGTCCCTTTGCATGTTTTGGTTTTGTACCTTGCATGTGTTTGTATATGTTGTGCTTCCTATTTGTTTATCTTGAGTAATCAAGTATGTCTGATGGGTTGCACGTCATGTATGTGTGAGTCTTGTATTGAGCCTTTTTGCATTTTGTTTGTATCTTAGTTGGCTCTTTTGAGAGATTAATGGATTATCCCATTTTTTGGGAGTAATGTGCTTTGTGCACTTCACAATCCTCAAAATGTGTGTACATGAGGAATACCACTTAGTATTGACATTACAAGATTATCTAGCTTCTATGTGGTATGTCTTCTGATGAGAAATTCAAATTCTAAATGGTCCATTAATTATCTCTTGTTGGATTTCATTTGCCACTTGTTATTAACGTTGGGTTACCACATTATGGGGGAGTAATATGTTATGTGCATATTACAAGACCAGAGAATGTGTACATTTGAGATATTGCCACTTAGATTTGATATTACAATTTATCTTGTTCCTAGGTGGCATGCTATCTCTACAAGTGTCATTTGCTTGTGATTGAGGAGTAAAGATGATGTGGGATCTATTTGCAATCTACTAATGGGAATTATTTCCAAATACTACTTGTCCTTGACAATTGGTATTCCTTTTAAGTGGTAGAGATTGCTAATCATCTTTACATAGGATTTTATTTATCATTTGTATTCCTTGCCTCTTGTGGATCTTTTTGAGCATGCCTAGTGTTTCTATAGATATAGGGAAAGTGATGATCCCATCGTGTGCATTTTGTATTCAAATGCAAATTCTATATAATGCACATCTCTTGGGGGAGCTATCCTATTTTCTGTAGAACACTCTCTTTATGTGTTCATCATAAAATCTTTTGATCTTCATCAAGTGTGTGTTGGTGGGAGGCAAGCCTTCTCTCTATGGTACCTTGTGCCATCATGAAAATTTGCGAAGGGTTTGGTTTGTTTGGAACCTAGCTCTACTTTGGGAACTTGATACCTCTTGTTTTCCTTCAATTGGTATATTGTTTCCTTCTATTTGGAATGTGTCAATGGATATCTCATTCCTTGATGTATCTTTTAGTTGGTATCCGTCAAGTGATAATTTTTCGTTTGGTATCTTATTTTCACTTGATTCCTTTTCTCTCGGTATCTTATCAACTGTGTGTTGAGTTGATTCTTGAAAGCTTTGAGGATGCATATTTTCTACATGTACTTTCGTTGGCATGTTCTCTTTCCTTGACCCAATATATAGGGGAGACTCCACTATGACATAAATTGGCTAAAGTGTGCATGAAATTCAATTTCATATCTATATGCACATATTTATGTGGAGTTTTGTCCTATGTATTGTTGGTCCACTAACTTTTTGGTCCCAATGAGTTTGGGTACCACTTTGTTTGTGGTGTTGTTCTAGGAACAATTGGCGATACATTGGACACTCGGCTCACTTACAAAGAAGGTGTTGACACCATGTGCTTATTGGAGCCATACTAGGATGATCGATGAACCATTGTCTACTACATCAATTCAATGCTATCTCGATAACAAGTATCTTATTCATGCATACATTTCTCGCATTCAACCTTGTATAGGTTGCATCATTGGCATGAATTTCTTGATTCATTCTCGTGGTACCTGTTTCCTTTCTCAAAGCATCACAACGATGATCTCTTGTTGATAGTTGTGATGTCTTTGATGTTCGTGTGGTGGAACTTCATTTATGTACAATAAGAAAATATTAGGCCACATGCTATGCTTTCAAGCAAAGATCTTATTGGCATGTTTATGAATTCCTTTTGGATATCTTGTTCCTTCCTTCTGGTAACTATTTCGTATGTACATCATTCTTTGTGGATATATCATCATAATTGTCCTCTACCTAGAATCTTATACACATGAGAGAAGTTACATCTCTAGTTGATGCCCTCTTTTCTTTCACGTTCACCGTTGCACTCTCATTTTATTTGATGGTGGTTTCATGAAGGAATTTGTCTTGAGTGCGGATCTTATATCCTAGCATCTTGATGCACTCTTTGGTGATGAAGATTATTTTCCTCATGCTTGTCTTCACGAGGGTTTTGCCATTTCGATCGGTATCCCTCCTCTTGACAAGGCTATCATTTCCCATCTTAACTAGGGTTTGTCACAAGTTTTGGTTTTTAATTTTCCTATTAGTAAGCTTGTGAACCCTTTTGCTAGTGGTTTGTGTGTGGGAGGATATGGTTTGCACTTTGTGTCTCATTTCTTCAGGACTATGTTGATGCTTTATGCTCATCCTTATACTAGTCTTCTCAAGTGCTTGGCCATGACTCACACACATCATTTTGGTTGAGCCTATTCTTAAGATTGCCTCTTTTACATGTTGCTCAACCATATGTTTAGTGCAAGTACTATGCTCATTGTCTTATCCAATTGCTTGCACTTGTGGTGTGTTTATATTGATTTTGGGGGAGTCATGATCCTATTTTGTGCACTTGTATTCAAATACAAAAATACTTATCTGTGCACAAATCATGGGGATCTCCTCTAGTTTCTTAATAAACACTCTTTTGCCCATATCATAATATCTTTTATTCATGTGGCTCGTTGGTCCATGTGACTGATTGTTCCAATTAGTATTTTTTGATTGCTTGCTTCACTCCGGTGTATGTCTTTGTGCCATACTATCCTTTTTGCAATGTTTGGGTTCTCAATATAGTTTGTATTTCTCCAACTACTTATCATTGGATTTGTGTATTTCTTTGAACACGTATTTTGAGAAATACAAACCTTTCGGAGGAACATCTATTATATTGGCTTTCTAAGCTTTTTGCCCATTTTAGCAATCGATACCAATGGGGAGAAGTTTAGAGAGTTTAGTTTGGAAAGCTTAGAGAGTTTTGCATTTATTGCTTAAGCATTTGCATCTCACATCAATGCATTGCTTTGTATTTGCGTGTGCTTGTTTGTGCTTATTTCCTTATATAGACTCTCTTGAAAGTGGTTGTCATCAATTACCAAAATGGGGTAGATTGTAAAAGCACATTTCTCCATGTGTGGTTTTGGGCAATTGATGACCATCCCTATGGACTAATGGTTGCCTTGAGTTATATTCTAAGGATTTGTCCGTGGGTACTTCTTGAAGTCCATCTGTTAGTTTCAAGGAGTTTATATGGTGACCAAGGTGGTATTCAAGGTTTATCCAAAGATTGGTCATGTGGTAGTTGAGCTTATTGCAAGCATGTCTTGAAGAAGAAGATTGTGTAAGCATTCATGTTTACCTTCAAGACACCATCTTTATGAAGAGAGAAGCTAAGATACAAGGTTGATCAAGACTAAGTCACAAAGTGAATCAAGTTGATCCACACACAAAGCGTACAAGATGTACCGAGAGGGATCAAGTGATCCCATGGTGTGGTAAGCATTGTCCATTTTGTGTACTAACCCATGGTCTACGTGAGAGTACTTTGTGGGGTTAGTTATATTTCCATGGACTTGCATCAAGAGGCAGATCCCATACATCCCATGGAAGATGACATCAAGTGGAGATCATCATCAAGGTTGCGATGTGCAAGCTCAAGTGAATCATCACAGAGAGATCATGCTTGAGGCTCGCCATTCATTGTGGTGACAATGGACTTGTGAAGATGTGCCGAAGAGTGGCTCACCCATAGTGGAGTATGGGGGAGCAATCATCTAGCCTTCATCAAGCCAACACAATCAAGAAAGGTGGTCCATCTTGATGAAGTCAAGATCGTGATCATCTAGCTCAAGTGGACTATGCGCAAGGCTAATGTTTGACCTTGATAGGGTTTTCTATTTTACCGGTCTCATGGTGGTAGTTGAGATACCAGGTTATAGGACCAATTGTCATACTATCAAGGGGGGCTCTCAAGTGAGTAGCTTGATCGTATCATCCGTTGAGAGCTCAAACCATTGCATTCTTGGCATCATCATATTTCTTTGTTCTTGGTTGGATTTTCTCTATGTGGGTTCTTGAGCTTTTGGTTATCTTCGTGACAGGCTCTAGTACATCGAAAATGGATTTCATATGCTTCGTCTATTGCGTTTTCGGTGTTGGAGGTTTTACCGGTCTTATTCGAGGAAGGGTTCTCGCCATTTTTTATGGGTCTTTTATAATTTGCTTCTTATTGATATTTCAATCAATATTGTGTTATCCCATGTCATTAGCTTTCCAACAAACTTTGTTCCATTGAATTCAGAGTCCGTTTACAAAAGTTGTGGCCGTTTTGGTGTTCTTAAAAGGCTGCAACGGTACTACCGCGGCTTAAGCGGATGGAATTTTTTACTACCACTCCGGAGCGGTACTACCGCTCCGGACCAAAATATCATGTTTTGTCCACCGGTGGTAGGCACGGATGTATTTTTTAGTACCGCTCGCAAGCAGTAGTACCGCTACCCTTTGTGGTAGTACCGCTATCCCTAGCGGTAGTACCGTGAGGACGAGCGGTAGTACCGCTCCGGCGGTTCTAGTGGCCTTTTGCCTCCTCGCTGTTGTTTTTCATATGGCTACTACTGCCTAGCGGTAGTACCAGTCCTTCGAGCGGTTGTACCGCTTTGTGGGGGTTGTGAGGATAACGGTTGGATTTTTCCCCACCTGTAAAAGGGTGTCTTCTTCCCCATTGAACTTTATCCTTTGAGTTCGAGTTTGCCCCCCTATTGTTGACCTTCTTCGAGCTTGCTAACTCTCAACCCCTCCAATGATTCTTGCTAGTTCTTGAGGGAAAAGAGAGAGGAGATCTAGATCCAGATTTCCACCAATCACTTTCTCCTCTAAGTGAGGAGAACCCCTTGGGTCTAGATCTTGGAGTTCTTTGTGTTCTTCTTTGTTCTTCCTCTCATTTTCGCCCTAGCATTAGTTGCTTTGGTGGTATTTGGGAGAGAAGGACTTGGGCACTCCGTGTGCCCTTGCCATTGCATTTGGTGCATAGGTTTGAGTTCTCCACGGTGATACGTGGAAGTGAGAAGTTGAGAAGTTTATTACTCTTGGGTGTTTGAGCACCCTAGAGCTTGTTCCTCTTGGGTGCTTTGGCGCCCTAGACAGTTGGTGGTGCCTCAGAGCTCAATCATTGTGGTGCAAAGCTCCAGGCAAGCTTCGGGGTCTCCAATTAGGTTGTGGAGATTGCCCCGAGCATTTGAGGTCACCTCGGAGCCACAATCCATTGTGGTGAAGCTTCTTGGTGTCGTTGGGAGCCTCCAATTCAGTTGTGGAGATTGCCCCAACCTTGTGTGTATGGGTTCGCTGACCACCCTCAAGGGTCCCTTAGTGGAATCACGGCATCTTGCATTGTGCGAGGGTGTGAGGAGATTACGGTGGCCCTAGTGGCTTCTTGGGGAGCATTGTGCTTCCACACCACTCTGAACGGAGATTAGCATCCGCAAGGGTGTGAACTTCGGGATACATTGTCGTCTCCGCATGCCTCGGTTATCTCTTACCCGAGCCCCTTTACTTATCCACTTTACTTTGTGATAGCCATATTGTTTCTTGTTATATATCTTGCTATCACTTAGTTATCTGTCTTGCTTAGCATAAGTTGTTTGTGCAAATAGGTGAGCTAGTTGTTTTAGGTTTTGTGCTTGACTAATTAAACGATAGTTCTATTCTGCATTTGTTCAAGCCTAAACCGTAATTATTTTAAAGCGCCTATTCACCCCCCCTCTAGGCGACATCCACATCCTTTCAATTACCTATTCACCCCCTCTCTAGTTGATAACTAGCACTTTCAGGTACTACAGCTCTTCCATGCCATGAACTGTTCCGTTGGGTTTGGACAAACTCTTCCGCATGCATGGTAGTAGGGGACGACAGTGGAATTCTAGCATTAGTACTGCTCCCTAGTGAGCGGTAGTACCGCATGAAGCAGTAGTACCGCTTCTGCAGCAGTGGTAGTATCACCTTGTTCGGTACTATCGGTTGCCCTACCGTGTTGCCTAGCCCGCCCCCACCAAGCGGTAGTAGAGCATTAGTACTTCTTATAAGCGATACTACCACCCATGTCCGCGGTATTACCGCTTGTATCCCTGCATTGCCTATATAAGTGGTAGTACCGCTCTGATGAGCGGTAGTACCACTTGTGTGTGTGCATGTCAATAACGGTTGGATTTGGACTTGGACTATAAAAGGGGGTGTTCTTCCCCAAGAAGATATCGCCTCTTTTCCTCAAGCTCCATTGTTGCTCCCTAAGATTATTTTCGCCCGATCTCTCTCCCTAGCCATCCAAACTTGTTGATTCTCTAGGGTTTTCTTGAGAGGGCTGATACTTGTGATCTGCATTGGATTTTCCGTGAAGAGGAACGGGTAATCGCAACATAATATGGGTAAGTATTTCCCTCAGTTATGAAACCAAGGTTTATCGAACCAATAGGAATATCAACAACAACCGTGTTTAGCGGCTGCACACAAAAGATCAAACAACTTGCACCCAACGCAGGCAAGAAGGTTGTCAATCCCCTTGATCTCGTTATTTGAAAGCAAGTGAGATGTGTAGATAATTGTAAATTGAAAAATAAAATAAAAGCAAGTAAATGGAAACAAGGTATTGTATCATTTGTAAATATATAGGTGAATATACCCAGGGGGCATAGTTTTCCCTAGCGGCATCTCTCATGAAAATAAGCATACAACGGGTAAACAAATTACCGTTGGGAAATTGATAGAAAAGTGTATAGTTATGCAATATTCATGGAAATGATCATGTGTATATGAGCATCATGTGCATAAACAAATAGGCCGACTCCTGCCTGCATATTACTATTACTCCACTCATCTACTGCTACCCAACATGCATCTAGAGTATTAAATAAAATAGAGTAATGCATGGAGAATGATGACATGATGTAGACAAAGTAAACTCAAGCAATGTGAATAAACCCATCGTGTTATTCTTAGTAGCGGCAACACAAAGACACATCTTGTCCCCTAATTTCTCACTAGGATACAGAAACTCGCTAGGTTGAACCTACTACAATGCACCTCTCTCATTGAAGAAATATCAATCTAGTTGGCCAAACTATTTCAATAGATCGGAGAGAATTATGAAGCTATGATAATCATGCACATAAGAGTCATATTTAGAATTTAGAGAAGACTCAAATATTTATCATGAATAATATGAACACAAACACATAATTCATCGGATCCCAACAAATGCACCACACAAAAGGATTACATCGGATGGATCAAAGCGAAGATGCGATGATCATGGTATTGAAGATCAAGATCAAGATCAAGAGAGAGAGAGAGTGCCATATAGGTACTAACTACGGACCCGTAGGTTGCTACCTCTTGAGCTTGCATTGATTTTCCCTTGAAGAGGAAAGGATGATGAAGCGAAGTAGATAAGTATTTCCCCCAGTTGTTGAGAACCAAGGTATCAATCTAGTAGGAGGAACAAGCAAGTTACCAATGGATGCACCTACACAAACAATCAAACTCTTGCACCAAACGCTATAAAGGGGTTGTCAATCCCTTCATGGCTATTTGTAAGGATTAGATCTGATAGTGATGTATGTAAAAGATTGCGGAAAGTAAAAATTAAAAAAATTACAGCAAGGTATTTTTGGTATTTCTGGTTTATAGATCTAAAAATATATTATGGAAAGTAGACCCGGGGGCCATAGGTTTCACTAGAGGCTTCTCTCATGAAGGAAAGTATCACGATGGATAAACAAATTACTGTCGAGCAATTGATAGAAAAACGAATAATTATGAAGATATCCAAGGCAATGATTATGCATATAGGCATCACGTCCGTGTCAAGTAGACCGAAATGATTCTACATCTACTACTATTACTCCACACATCGACCGACTCCTGCCTGCATCTAGAGTATTAAGTTCATGAAGAACAGAGTAATGCATTAGGTAAGATGACATGATGTAGAGGGATAAACTCAAGCAATATGATGAAACACCATATTGTTACCCTTTATGGCAACAATACAATACGTGCCTCGCTACCCCAACTTTGTCATTGGGTGAGGACACCACAGGATTGAACCCAAAACTAAGCACTTCTCCCATTGCAAGAATTACCAATCTAGTTGGCCAAACCAAACCAATAACTCGAAGAGACTTGCAAAGATTTGTAATCGTGCATATAAGAATTCAGAAAAGACTCAAATAATATTCATGGATAATCTTAACATAAACCCACAATTCATTGGATCTGGACAAACACACTGCAAAAGAGTATTACATCAGATAGATCTCCATTAGATCATGAAGAACATGGTATTGAAGCACAAAGAGAGAGAGAAGAAGCCATCTAGCTACTAGCTATGGACCCGTACGTCTCTCGTGGACTACTCATGCATCATTGGAGGGGCAATGGAGTTGATGTAGATGCCCTCCGTGATCGGATCCCCCTCCGGCAGATCACTGGAAAAGGCTCCCAGATTGGATCTCTCGGGAACGGGGGCTTCTGTCGGCGGAAAAGTATTTTCGTGTCTCCCTTTGGCATTTGGGGGATATTTGGGTATTTATAGGACGAAGATTAGGGCTAGGAGACCTGTCAGGAGGTGGCAAGTCTGCCAGGCATGACCATGGGGGGTGGTCGCGCCCCCTGGATTTTGACCTCCTTGCAGATGCCCTGCCATGCACTCCAAGTCTGGTAGATCTCTTTCCTTCCAGAAAAAATTATTCCGAAGATTTTATTCCGTTTGGACTCTGTTTAATATTCCATATCTGCAATATCAAAAACAAGGAAAAAACAAAAAACTGGCACAAGGCTCTAGATTAATAGGTTAGTCCCAAAAATAATATAAACTAGCATATAAATGCATATAAAACATCCAAAATAGATAATATAATAGCATGTCATCATCAAAAATTATAGATACGTTGGAGACGTATTAGCATCCCCAAGCTTAATTCCTGCTCGTCCTCGAGTAGGTAAATGATAAAAACAGAATTTTTGATGTGGAATGCTACCTAACATATTTATCCATGTAATACTCTTTATTGTGGCATGAATATTCATATCCGTAAGATTCAAAACAAAATTTTAATATTGACATAAAAACAATAAGACTTCAAGCATACTAACAAGGCAATCATGTCCTTTTGAAATAGCATGGCCTAAGAAAGTTATCCCTACAAAATCATATGGTCTGGCTATGCTCCATCTTCCCCACACAAATATTTAAATCATGCACAACCCCCCTAACAAGACAAGCAATTGTTTCACACTTTTTATGTTCTCAAACCTTTTCAACTCTCACGCAATACATGAGCGTGAGCCATGGATATAACCTATGGGTGGAATAGAAATATGGTGGAGGTTGGGAAGAAAAGGAGAAGATAGTCTCACATCAACTAGGCATATCAACGGGCTATGGAGATGCTCATCAATAGATATCAATGTGAGTGAGTAGGGATTGCCATGCAACAGATGCACTATAGCTATAAGTGTATGAGATCTCAAAAAGAAACTAAATGGGTGTGCACTACCATGAAAAATTCCACTAGTTATATGAAAGTGACCAAATAGGAGACTCTCTATCATGAAGACCAAGGTGCTACTTTGAAGCACAAGTATGGAAAAAGATAGTAGCATTGTCCCTTCTCTATTTCTCTCATTTTTTGGGTGGGCATCTAAGGCCTCTTTTTTTATTTTTTATTTTATTTGGGCTTCGTTGGCCTCTTTTATTTTTAAGAAAGTTCGGAGTCTCATCCCAACTTGTGAGGGAATCATAGCTTCCATAATCATTTTCTCTCACGGGACAATGCTCTAGTAATGATGATCATCACGCTTTTATTTACTTACAACTCAAAAATTACAACTCAAAACCTAGAACAAAATATGACTATATATGAAAAAGCAATATGAAAATGATGGCGCGTGTCATAACAAATGGAACGGTCGAAGTTGCATGGCAATATATCTTGGAATGGCTATGGAAATGCCATAGTAGGTAGGTATGGTGGCTGTTTTGAGGAAGGGAATATGGTGGCTGTTTTGAGGAAGGTGGGTTTAATGCACCGGCGAAAGTTGTGCGGTACTAGAGAGGCTAGCAAAGGTGGAAGGATGAGAGTGCGTATAATCCATGGACTCACATTAGTCATAAAGAACTCACATACTTATTGTAGAAGTATATTAGTTATCGAAGGAAAGTATTAGACGCATGCTCCTAGGGGAGAGGTTGGTAGGACTTAACCATCACACGCACCCGACCCTCACACAAAGGATGACAATCAATAAACAAATCATGCTCCGACTTCGTTACATAACGGTTCACCATACGTGCATGCTACGGGAATCACAAACTTCAACACAAGTATTTCTACCATTCCACAATTACTCACTAGAATGACTCTAATATCACCTTCTTTATATCTCAAAACTATATGCAAGGAATCAAACTTCTCATAGTATTCAATGCACTTTATATGAAAGTTTTTATTATATCCCTCTTGGATGCCTATTATATTAGGACTAAATTCATAACCTAAACCAATTACCATGCTGTTTAAAGACTATCAAAATAATATAAGTGAGGTACTAGAGTACCATAATTTCTATAAAACCAAACGCCACCGTGCTCTAAAAAGATATAAATGAAGCACTATAGCAAAATTGCCTATCTCAAAAGATATAAGTGAAGCACACAGAGTATTCTAATAAATTCAAGATTCAACGTGTCTCTCTCAAAAGATGTGTGCAGCAAGGATGATTGTGGCAAACTAAAAAGCAAAGACTCATATAATACAAGATGCTCCAAGCAAAACACATATCATTTGGTGAATAAAAATATAGCCTCAAGTAAATTTATCGATGGATTGAAGACGAAAGAGGGGATGCCTTCCGGGGCATCCCCAAGCTTAGGCTCTTTGGCATCCTTTAATATGAATTGGGGTGACTTGGGAATCCCCAAGATTAGGCTCTTGCCACTCCTTATTCCATGGTCCATCAAATCTTTACCCAAAACTTGAAAACTTCACAACACAAAACTTAACAGAAAACTCGTGAGATCCGTTAGTATAAGAAAATAAATCACCACTTTAGGTACTGTTGTGAACCCATTCTTTATTCTGAATAATTAGGTAAGCCTGGGAAATTTTTATATAAATCTTGTGTAAAAATTTCAGACTCATTAGATGCTCTGATAAATTTATAAAATTCCTTGAGCCCAAAAGTTTCTGTTTTTCAGCAAGATCAAATCAACAACCACCACAGACCATCCCAAAGGTCTTAATTGGCTCAAACACTAATTAAAACACCAAAACACAATTACTAAAGAAGTAATAATGTGGGAAACACTCAAAAACATAATAAAAAACAGAACATAAAAATAAAATTGGGTTTCCTCCCAACAAGCGCTATTGTTTAACGACCCTAGCTAGGCAAAACACAATAGATCTATGTATTGTCATCTTTGGCAACTTTTGTGAGGGTCTTCTCGAATCTGGGGGGCATCTTTCCTCTTTCCCGAATTTTTAGAGGAAGAAATCATCTTAATATCCAAAATATCCAAACACTTATTAGACAGGGTAGTCAAAGTATTCAAGCGATTGAGGTTCCCACTAATATGTTTAAGGGGTTCGTGATATTGTTGCAACTCGACCAAGTGCTTATGCAAGTCACCCAATTTGTCGAGAATTTGAAATCCCTCTTGTGAGAAAGCAAACCCCTTTTTTGGTGGAGGAACCCCCAAAATCCCTTCCGAAACTTCATAGGTAGTGTTTGTATCCAACTCAATAAAATTCCCCTTTGAGGCGAAATCTAAAAGCTCTCTATGATGCAAAGCCAAACCAATGTAAAAGTTTCTAAGCAAAAAATTTGCATCTCCTTTTGGATTGGAGGTACGATAAGATTCCATTAGCCTATACCAGACATCTTTCAAAATTTCCCCTTGTTTTTGTTTAAAGTATAGAACTTCAAAGTCTGGTGACAAGGGGGAAGTAGTAATACTAGACATAGCAACAAGCAAGGGATCCAGGAGGAAAGAGTCAAATGAAAAAGAGGACGAATAGAAAGGAAAATCTTTCTGAAAATCGTTTTAGAAGTGGGGGAGAGGAAAACAAGAGGAAAATGGAAAATAATGTAATTGCAAGAGATGAGTTTGTGATTGGTACTTGGTAAGCTTGATATAGATCTCCCTAACAACGCTGCCAGAAATTGGCAAGTTGACAGGAGAGTTCTTGTCTTGACTTGCTATGTATAGTCCCCGACAATGGCGCGAGAAATCCTTCTTGCTACCTCTTGAGCTTGTGTTGGTTTTCCCTTGAATAGGAAAGGGTGATGCATCAAAGTAGATAAGTATTTCCCTCGGTTGTCGAGAACCAAGGTATCAATCAGGTTGGAGGAACAAGCAAGTCACTAATGGATGCACCTACACAAACAATCAAACTCTTGCACGCAACGCTATAAAAAGGTTGTCAATCCCTTCACGATTATTTGCAAGGATTAGATCTGATAGAGATAGATGTAAAAGATTGCGGAAATTAAAAAGTAAATAAATTGCAGCAAGGTATTTTTGGTTTACAGATCTGAAAATATATTATGGAAAGTAGACCCCGGGGGCATTGGTTTCACTAGAGGCTTCTCTCTTGAAGGAAAGTATCATGGTGGGTAAACAAATTACTGTCGAGAAATTGATAGAAAAGCGAATAATTATGAAGATATCCAAGGCAATGATTATGCATATAGGCATCACGTCCGTGTCAAGTAGACCGAAACGATTCTGCATCTACTACTATTAATCCACACATCAACCGACTCCTGCCTGCATCTAGAGTATTAAGTTCATGAAGAACAGAGTAACACATTAGGTGAGATGACATGATGTAGAGGGATAAACTCAAGCAATATGATGAAAACCCCATCTTGTTACCCTTGATGGCAACAATACAATACGTGCCTCGCTACCCCTACTTTGTCACTGGGTGAGGACACCTTAAGATTGAACCCAAAACCAAGCACTTCTCCCATTGCAAGGATTACCAATCTAGTTGGACAAACCAAACCAATAACTCAAAGAGACTTGCAAAGATATGAAATCATGCATATAAGAATTCAAAAAAGAGTCAAATAATATTCATGGATAATTTGAACATAAACCCATAATTCATCGGATCTCGACGAGCACACCGCAAAAGAGTATTACATCGGATAGTGAAAGCACAATGTGCTCCCTTAATGGTTTTTATAATTCATGACAAAATACATTGTCTGTTGGACTAATTCTTTCATCTACTGTATTTCAGATAAAGTCCGTAGAGAGAGATGGTCTGTCAAAAAGGAGTGTGGAGAGTATCCCCATGAAGAAGAAGTAGAAGAAATAGCATTGGCAAATCTTCAAGCAAGATGACTCTACATTTTACCTTTGCGAGAAATAACTTTGAGTCCATGGGAAAGCCAATACTATCAAAAGGGGGTAAGGTCTTGTTGGTGAAAAAAATGCTCATACGTGCACAAGTGATAGTCACCACATACACCCACAAGCTCTTCCACAAAAGTCTGTCTAAAGCCAAATATCCAAAATTGGTGCAACCAACACTTTCCACTCGATGCCACTGATTCTCATCCTCAGACAGACTCAGCCAAACCCTAGCATTTCGATGCAACCGATTCCACTTTGGTGCTACCGAGTTTGGTTGCCAACTTCCTATTACGCAAGTTTACAAAATCGGTCCCACCGAGTTTTGTGAATCGGCATCACCGAGATTGGCAATGTGACCGTTGGTCACCTGATCGGTTTAACCGAGTTTTATGTATCGGTCTCACCAAAATTCAAAAGTTGCTACCTTTGAGGCAACTCGGTACCACCAAGATTTACACATCGGTGTCACCGAGTCTAACTTATTAGGTGTAATGGTTGGATTTTTGGAGATGCCTATATATACCCCTCCACCACCACTTACTCGCAAGAGAAGCACTCAGAACAGTTCCCCACTCATACCTACTAATTTTTTGAGACAGAGACACCTACTCATGTGTTGAGATCATGCCATTCCATTCCTACCATGTGAATCTTGATCTTTACCCTCCCCAAGTTGCTTTCCACCCAATAAATCTCTTCCACCATAGCCAAATCTGTGAGGGAGTGATTGTGTGTTGACGAGTCTATCAACTTGAAGCACAAGAGCAAGGAGTTCATTGACATTATTGAGCCTATTGGCTTTTGGTGGGTGGTGCCTCGTAGATTGGTTAGGTGTCTCTTGGGATCCTCCTACCTCGTGTTGTGGACTGAACCAAGAAGTTTGTAAGGGCAAGGAGATCACCTACTTCGTGAAGATCTACCTCGATTTAGGCTAGTCCTCCGTGGACGAAGACCATCATGGTATAGTCAAGGTTGCTTCTTCGTGGAACCCTTCGTGGGTAGAGCCCTCCATGGACTCTCATGACCATTACCCTCCGTGGGTTGAAGACTCCATAAATGTGGACGTATGATAGCACCACCTATCAGAACCATAGGAAAAATCTTCGTGTCCTTCATGCACTTGATCTCTCTATCTCTACACCTTACTTCCATATGCAATGTCTTTACTTTCCGCTGCTATACATGATGACTTGCATATGTAGGGTGTTCTATACTTGCTATATATGCTAAAACTGCCAACACTTAATCTTATGCTTGACGTAGTTTTAAATTATTGCTAGTAGTCTATTCACCCCCCTCTAGACATACACTTCTAGTGATCCCACAATTGGTATGAGAGCTTTGGTCTCCATTGCTTCAGTTTCAACACCATGGAGGAAGACGGATGTGTCTAGTGTACAGAGTTTGTATTGTAGAGTGCCCTTCTTGATGGAGAGTACTATAGTCGATGGAAGAATGCCATGATTGATTTATTTGACAAATTACATTCGAGAAAACATATTGAAAATCTCTATGTGCTCTCCATTTATGAATTGCATCCCACATATGAAGAGGAAATTAACATGCTTGGTAACCTTAGAAATGTCAATCTTATTATTAGAGGTTTACCAAGATTTGTGCTTTCTCAATTGAAGTACTTTGCATGTGCTTATACCTTGTGGACCGATTTGGAGAAACGATATCCAAATCTTTCATTAAGTAATCTTGATGAAATTCTTCATAAAACCATTGCTTTTTCACAAAATGAAGCCTAGTGATCCAAACTTTGATAAAGGCCTATTTGAGTTACGTGATCTTATGCGTGCTAAAGGAGATGTTAAAACTATCAACAACATTATTATTGAAGCTGAGGGAGTCCCGGATTATGGGGTCCTCGGATAGCCGACCTATTGTTTATGGGACGGACTGTATGGGCTACTTACCGAACACTTGATGATCTGTAGGCCTAGTTTCTAGGAGGGAAGCTTCGAGGATCACGGCTTGATCTCCATGTTTGATGTAGTAAATAGGCATGTTTATCTCTTTGGCTTGCGACCGACCATGTGTAAACCCTAGGCCTCGTCGGCATCTATATAAGTTGGAGGGTTTTAGGGTGTAAAGACAGAACAACTCATCTAGGGTTAGACATACGATCTCGAGGTAGATCAACTATGTAACCCCTTACATTATTAATACAATCAAGTAGGACGTAGGGTATTACATCCGCTGGAGGGCCCGAACCTGGGTAAACCCGTGTCCCCTTCTTCTCCTGTTACCGTCGATCTTAGTCTCACAGTTTAGGACCCCCTACCCGAGATCCGCCGGTTTCGACACCGACATTGGTGCTTTCATTGAGAGTTCCTCTATGAGCGAGATGGGATCGACACCTCGCCTTGTCATCAACGAAGAGGTCCGCAACATGGACGTTTTCGTCCCCGGGCAGATCTTCGCCTTTGGCAGTGTTGTGCTGCATGTTGATTCCACCGGCCATCTAGGCCGCGTGGAGAACTCCGCCCCCGATCAAGAGGTCAGATTCAGAAACCCAGAGTTTTTCATCGAGTCTCGGGGCGACTTGTCACTAACCGGGCTCGCGCCTTCGCCCGTAGCCCCCGAGGGCTCTAAGGCTTTAACCTTGAGCCCCTTCTTCGGACACGCCGATGGGGTCACCCATGGTGACTGTCTGATCTCTCATCCCAGTCTGGCTATCAAACCATGCGATCGAATATACGTTCTTTCCGAACAATATCCATGGGTGGACCTAATGGGGGTGAACCCCACGAGTTCCGAACAGCTGGATCAGACCGGGCCCTCAACGGTCGACGAGGCCTTGGAACAACTCTCGACGATGAGGATCACCGATGATTCGGCCCTGATCTATGCCCGACCCGGTTACAGTTCAGGCAGGGATAGATGTTTCGACCCACCCACCACCCACTTGATAGCCACTATCGAAGACTTAGCCGATGTGCTGGACTATGCCTCCGAAGAAGCAGAATACATGGATGAAGAGGACCGTGCTCCCACTCCCGTCAACACCGGGAATTGGACCGCCAGTTCTACATATGACGTCTACATGGTGGATACTCCTACCACCAACGGCGACAATATGCCTCACAGCGACGGTGAAAAATCGGGCGATGTGCCATCAAGGCGTCGGAAATTGCATAAGCGGTCCAAAAGCAAAAAGGGAAGAAGAGCTATTATCGGTAGCGGGGACGGTAACGCCCCCGTCGATCATGACAATCCTGATGTCCCCGAGCACCCGTTAGAGGGTCTGGACAAACCTGAGGACCAAAACGACCACGATACCATCAATGACCCCGAAGGCGACGATTACCTTCCCCCCGTTGAGGAGGAAGACATACCATAACATGATGACTTGTACATCCCTGATAACCTCGAGGATCCGGAAGAAATCAGACAACAGATCATAGCAACGACTCACAGCCTAAAGGCCAAAGAGAGGCAACTCAAAGCCAAACAGACCGACCTCACTGATCGATGGACGAAAGTCCTCTCAGCCGAGGAAGCGTACAACACTGGTCTGTCAAACCAGCTCAAAAGCTACCCTCAAAGAAGGTTGCTGCCACAATTCGATGATGAGCTCACTGACATCCCGTCTCCACACCATAACCCATATGATAGGCAGGACCGCCCCCTCGTGGGCATGATAGAGCGGCCAATGACACCGGTTACGTAGCAGCGATGCCCTGAAGGCGGGTAAGGAGCCATTAGAACCCAATGACTGGTTCAACCTACACGATGACCTAGATCACAGAGCAGGCCGTACAAGATCCATCTACGGATCCAGAGATTACTACCGGATAGACGGGGAGAGTATAGACCATGGTTTGACCAAAACCACAGAGCTCGGGAACGCAACCGACCCCATACAGACGCCAAATACAGGCAGGACATAGCTCGGGTCAGAGGCGCCGCTCACCCACTGTGCTTCACAAATGAAGTAATGCGGCATCAGTTCGCCGAATGGTTTAAACCCGTGAATATAGAACAGTATGACGGGACCATTGACCCAACTGTATGGATCGAGGACTTCCTCCTCCATATCCACATGGCACGAGGAGATGATCTCCATGCCATCAAATACCTAACTCTTAAGCTTAAGGGGCCAGCTCGGCACTAGTTAAACAACCTCCCCGAAAAATCCATAGGATGGTGGGAAGACTTGGAAGACACGTTTCGCTCTAACTTCCAGAGGACCTATGTCCGCCCACTGGACTCTTTCGATGTCAGCAACATCGTCCAAAAGCCTCACGAGTTTGCCCGGCAGTTCTGGAATCGGTTCTTGACCAAGAAGAACCAAATCATCGACTGTCCGGATGCTGAGGCCATAGCCTCCTTCCGGCATAATATTCGGGACAAATGGCTGGCCCACCAGCTAGGCCAGGACAAGCCTCGAACTATGTCCGCCCTGACCTCCCTCATGACCCACTTTTGTGCGGGCGAAGATAACTGGCTGGCAAGATGCAACCACAATTCTGAAGATCCAGCGGCACCTGAAGGCCAGGATGGCAACCCAAAGCCAAAGCACAATAAGAACAAGCATCGACACAATAGCAACGACGCCGATGACACGGTGGTTAATGCCGGATTCCGCAACTCCCAACCTGGGCAGCAGAAGAAGCCCCCTAAAGGCAATCGTGATGGACCCACTCAACTCGAGAAGATCATGGACAGGACTTGCCAAATCCATGGAACTTCGAAAAGCTATCCAATCACACACACCGCAACTTCTGAGTGTTTAAACAAGCCGGCAAGATACAACCCGAAGACCAGGGCAAAAGCTCGCACAACAAGGATGAAGATGAGCCTCGGGGTTCAATGGGTGGCGGTTAGAAGAAAGTCCCTCCTGAAGTCAAAACGGTGAATATGATATACGCCAGCCACATACCTAAGAAGGAGAGGTAGCAGGCCCTTCGGGAGGTCTATGCTGTGGAGCCCGTAGCTCTGAAGTATAACCCATGGTCAGCATACCCAATCACCTTTGACCAGCGCGACCATCCAACCAGTATCCGTCATGGGGGCTCGACTGCCCTCGTCCTAGATCCCATTATAGATGGATATCACCTCACTAAAGTCCTAATGGATGAAGGAAGTAGCCTCAATCTGATTTACTCAAACACGGTGAAAAAGATGGGTATAGATCCGTTAAGGATGAAACCCAGCAGCACTACCTTCAAGGGAGTGATCCTAGGTGTTGAGGCCCGATGTATGGGCTCTATAACTCTAGAGGTTGTGTTCGGCTCGCCCGATAACTTCCACAGCGAGGACTTGATCTTCGACATTGTGCCCTTCCGCAGCGGCTATCACGCGCTGCTCGCCCGAACAGCGTTTGCTCGGTTCAACGCAATCCCGCATTACGCATACCTCAAGCTCAAAATGCTGGGCCCCAAGGGGGTCATTACTGTCAATGGCAATGTAGAGCGGTCCCTTAGAATAGAGAAACATGCACTGGCACTGGAGGCCGAATTCAACTACAAAGACGACCGGCAAGCTTCGACATTCGCCGTAAAGGCACGAAAGGCTGGGTAGCGAGTTCGGATTCAGACCGAAAACTCCGACCCTCCTTACTTCCCTCAATAGGGACTCGCCCCCACCGCACAACCTCAGGACCAGCAAAGTACGTGTCGAGAAGGCACAACTTTGCACTTAATATTCCATGGGTAGTGGTGGGGAACTTACGATGGGTGTTCGGTTGTCCCGAACTGTTACCATCAACACGTCTTCGGACAAGATGCAGGCGGTCCTAACAGAGCCTGCCCACGGAGTAAAGCTCACCTTTAACACTACGACCTCTCAAGATTTTGTTCGCAAGATCCGCCCGCACTAACACCCATCAAGGTGCATCTAAAAGCAGGAGTCAACTAGCAACAGGGCATATCGAAGACATCTGGTGACCAACTGAAGACCCCTGGTACAACAGCTCATGTAGAACTTTATTTCTTATTTTCTTTCGCATACTTGTAAACAGTTGCTTCGGCAATCCGAGTTATAAGAGTTGTTGAGGAAAGGAGAAATTGCATGGCGCAAGTACGCCTCATTTGTCCTATTTTTGGCATAGACTTTTTTCTTCCCTCCCTCTTCTCGTGAACCTGTTCGATATGACTCGAGGTCACCGGCTAATAGAACGGGGGCTCGATCTCAAACACAAATTGCCCTAACCATTGTGTGTTCGGTGTCTTGGCATTCACTTTATGTGCATCGGTTCCAAACTATGTATTTGGTCATTAAGTTGGGTTGCCCGGCTCCTATGCTTGCCCCTTTATGTTCCCCTCGTTTGGGTAAAAGGGCAAAGGTAGCACCCCTACGATTGTGCTTCTAGATAGTCTGGTCAAGCACCTCAGGGGAGAAAGCCGAAAATGGATTGTCATAGTATGCGCGATCCGATCTGTGAACCCCAGGTTAGAAGTATTATACTTCAACCCTGGTAAGCGGTTATTCTGTGTTATACGAGGATTCGCCCTTTGTGCAAATACTATGATGTCGGCTTCGACCTCGGTTCGTCTGAACATCGCAAATACTCTGATGGCTAATCGTACGCTTCCCGCAGTCCTTTTCGTGCCCCTTCGGTTAAGTGACAGAAATAAAGCACAATAGTCCGATTGCCTAGTCAGCCGCACTAAACCGCCTTCAGGTTCCTGTAATTCAGCTAAGGAACACAGTGCAATGGCATAGACACCCCATGTAGTATCTACGTGGGGGCTGAAGCCGACGACTCACATCTTTCAGTATTAAACAACCATACAGGAGTTATAAAGGAATGCAAAACTATATAAGAGCGGATACTAATATCATTGGAAGTTATCACAAGTCTTCGGACACATTACAAGCTCATTCAAATAATTTTTGGCCTGAACACTGTGACGCTATGACTCACACACTCTCCATCACTCCATCGAAGTAAAGTTCGGGGCATAGGTGCTCCTTTCTGGGCGGCGGTGGGTCGGTGGCAACCTTCATCGGATTGAGCCCCGACTAGTGCACCTTGGCCTTGGCAAGGGCCATCTGGACTCCTTCGATGCAGGAGGAACGCTTGATGGCGTCAAGGCGGGGCGTGGCAGCGATCAGTCGTTGTACCTGGCCGAAGTAGATGTCTGGGAGTGGCTCGCTAGGCCATAAGCGGATGCAAAGGTCCTTGATGGCCGGCTCCGCCATCTAGTACATCTCCATCAGCTATTTCAGCTGCTCCACCAGAAGAGGAGGACACTCGGGGGCTCCAAACTGTGCCCAAAACATCTGAGCTTCGTATTCCTCTCCCCGGGAGGCAAGCAGCTAATTGGCATCTGCCACGCTCTTCTGGAGATTGGCGGTTGCGCTTGAGGTTCGCCACACCTAGGTCAGAAATTCGAATTTGCTATCTCCGAACACGCACTTTAGGGAGTACGACTTACCATCAGCTATCTCCTTGGCTTGGCGAACTTGTTCCTCGAAGAACCGTCTGTCCACCCACTCCTTCTGGAGATCGGACTTCATGGTGGACAGTTTGGCCTAGATCGTCGTATTCTTTTTCTCCAAGGACTCGCACTTGTTGCTAGCGTCCTTGAGCTCATCCTGTATCTCCGCCACATGAGCCTGGTGTTTATCACTGGTGGCCCCTAGGGCGGAGAGCATGGTGGCCGCTTCTTTTGCCGCCGCCTTTTCCACGACCGCTTCATGTTTGGCACGTTGAAGCTCGGCCTTTAGCTTTTTGATCTCTTTCGACGAAGCTACAACACGATGTGACTTTATTCAACAGGAATCTGCATTGACAGTATTCGGGAGAAAGTATCCAAATGTAGTTCGGACTTACCCCGCGCCTCGTCGAACCTCTTGTTGAGGGCTTCCACCTCATCCTCGGAGCGCTTGAGCTTCCGATGTAGCTCGTCCAGCTCGGCACCATTTTTGGCCGCCGCTGATGATGAAGCCTACATTACACACACAATGCATACATCACATTGACACTCACTTCCCGAAATTAAAGATATGACCCCTAGGTGAGCTTGTCCATGTCACCTAGGGCTCGGGGGCTACCATGTATACAATGCGAATAAGTAAAAAATCTTAGCGAAAACATCGGGCGACTTAATTGAAAGCCCGAAAGGGGACCTTTGAAGGCCTCCTTCAGTTTGTTGTCAACGGACTGGACGCTTTGTAGCACCACACCCATAAGGGTGCGGTGATCCTCGGGGATGGAGGCACTCGATAGAGCCTCCTCCATGGTCGACCACCTGTTGGTCGGCGATGCTGGGGATGATCAAATTTCCTGATCACACACCGGTGATTGGACTGGTGCCTCCGGAGGCACAATGCTCTCCGGAGATGTCCTCGGAGGGGACTGATTGCCCGTCCGGCCGGCCTCCTCGGTGTCCAGGCGGGGGATTGTCCCCTGGTCTACGGTGACTGAAGCGTTAGCCTCGGCCACGGGGATATCTCCCTCGCCCCCTGTGTTCGCCTCCATTGGAGTAGGCCAGGACGACACCTCCACGACATCCTTTGTAAAGCCTGGAGTGGTGGGGTGCGAGGTGTCCCCGCTCTCCGCTAGTTCGGTGGGCGGGGTCTCCCCATCCGATACCACCTTGGTGGGGATGACGCGCGGGGGGCTATAGGACCAATAACCTACGTGTTAGCAAACTCTGAATTTACTAGTTATAGGAAGGAGGGTCTTCAGATCCTAACCTGGATGGAGGGGGCTTGACCCTTAGGCTCATTCATGGAACCTCCTTGGGGTCTTAGGACGCGGAGCTCGAGTCCGAGCTGTCGTCGCACAGGATCATCCGCACTTGTCGTGCCCTCTTCGGGGTAGGAGATGCTGCCTGCTCCGGGTCGTCCGAAGACGCCGCTCTCTTCTTGGCACGGGGGAAATTGCCTCCCCCCTCGCTTTTGACCTCCTCCTCCTCTTCTTCCTCCTCGTTGGCCTCCTCCTGATTTGAGGAGGTGGGGGTGTCTTCGGATGCAGCATTAGGCTGGTCCTTGATGCGAAGGCCGACCTGACCTGGTTTCTTCTTCTTCTCCTTCTTCATGGAAGCCTCGTAAGGCTTCTCCATGAGCATCCTGTCTAGCAGCCCGGTCCTCTCGTCTTCGGGCTGAGGAGCCGGACTGCTGATGTTGATGGCTTTTTTCAGCCATCTCTGCGTAAACAGATCGGACACAGGGTTATATATCTTCTATGTAATAAGGCCGACCAAGCTAGGGTGTATCATACCTCGGAATCCGGCTTGGTGGTGTACAGGCCCTTGTCCTCCTCTTTGGCTAGCCAACTCTTCATTGATTTGAAGAACACCTTCCATAGCTTCTCCCGCATAGTGCGGAAGAGGTTCTGGATTGTGGGCTCAGCTTCGAGTTTCCAAGCCCACAGGGGAGTGTCTCGGTGCTGGCAGGGGAGGATGCGTCTTCGGAGCATCACCTGGACTACATCGGGCAGCATGGGGCCGTCCTCGACCAGGGAACAGACACGCTTCTGTAGATCGGTCACCTCCTTGATTGACCCCTAGGTGAGGCCCTTTTCGAGCGAGGAAGCCAATCGGGCCGGGGGACCGGATCTGAATGCGGTGGTGGGATGCTGACCTTCTTCTTGTGGTTCGGTGACATAGAACCACTCCTTTTCCACCCCTTGATGGTGTCGATGAGGGTGCCCGACGGCCACCCGACGTGGGTGAGTTTGCCGATGACGGCCCCGCCGCAGTCGGCATGCTTGCCACCGACGCACTTCGACTTGATGTTGAAAACCTGCAGCCAGAGCCCGAAATGCGGCTCGACATGCAGGAAAGCCTCGCAGACGAGGATGAAGGCTGAGAGGTGCATGATGGAGGTCGGTGTGAGGTCGTGGAAGTCGAGGCCATAGAAAAACATTAACCCCCTAACGAAGGGGTGGAGGGGGAAGCTCAATCCCTCGATGAAGTGGGGGATGAACACCGCCCGCTTGCCTGGCTTGGGGGTGGGGATCACTTGGCCCTCCTTCGCCGCGCGATGAGGGATGTTGGTGGGGAGGTAACCGGCCTTCTTGAGGTCGATTATGTCTTGATTGGTGACCATGGAAGCTTCCCACTAGCCATTGGAGCCCGCCATTTCTGAGCTCGGGAGCGAGGGTGGAGAAACCTAGATCTGTGCTCCAGAGGCACAAGGGAATAGGAGGCGGAGAATTCGAATGAAGAGCATGAAAATCCCTTGTGGTTTTCTTTCTCCTTTTATGAGGTCTGCCGATTCGGGCTCCCCCTGCTGCACCTTGAATCCCTCCACTTCCCGAGGCTCACGAGCCGTTGTGAGGGCATAATTAAGTATATCCCGTATAAAATGGGACACGATTGACATGTTGATAGATCGTGTGGATGGAACGGCCTCGAACCACGCATCAGGTGCCTATAACTGGCCTATCGATCGTGGAGGGCTGTGACCTTCCGTCAGAAAGGTCATCAGGGAACCTAACTTTTTTTCCTGGCACTTGGCCTTCAAAGCCAACTTAATTCACAGAGTTCGGACGTGCCACTATGCGGGAAAACTACTTATCATCGGAGGCCGAACTATGGTTCGAGGGGAAGGAACTCACCTCCCAAGCCGAAGACTCTGTTCACGAAGCAATTGGATCTGAAGACCCTAGGCGTTGGAGGCAAGTTTAGGGGGTACTGAGGGAGTCCCGGATTATGGGTTCCTCGGATAGCCGACCTATTGTTTATGGGCCGGACTATATGGGCTACTTACCAAACACTCGATGATCTGAAGGCCCAGTTTCCAGGAGGGAAGCTTCGAGGAGCATGGCTTGCGCTCCATGTTTGATGTAGTAAATAGGCATGTTTATCTCTTTGGCATGTAACCGACCATGTGTAAACCCTAGGCCTCCTCGGCATCTATATAAGCCGGAGGGTTTTAGGGTGTAGATACAAAACAACTCATCTAGGGTTAGATATACAATCTCGAGGTAGATCCACTCTGTAACCCCTTATACCATTAATACAATCAAGCAAAACATAGGGTGTTACCTCCGTTGGAGGGCCCGAACCTGGGTAAACCAGTGTCCCCTTCGTCTCCTGTTACCGTCGATCTTAGTCTCACAGTTCGGGACCCCTTACCCGAGATCCTTCAGTTTCGACACCGACAGTGACCTTTCATCAGAAAGGTCGTCAGGGAACCTAACCTTTTTTCCCTGGCGCTTGGCCTTCAAAGCCAACTTATTTCATAGAGTTCGAATGTGCCACTATGCGGAAAAACTACTTATCATTGGAGGCCGAACTAGGGTTCGGCGGGAAGGAACTCACCTTGCAAGCCGGAGACTCTGTTCGCAAAGCAATTGGAGCTGAAGACCCTAGGCATTGGAGGCAAGTTCGAGGGCTACTGAGGGAGTCCTGGATTATGTGGTCCTTGGATAGCCGACCTATTGTTTATGGGCCGGACTGTATGGGCTACTTACCGAACACTCGATGATCTGAATGCCCAGTTTCCAGGAGGGAAGCCTCGAGGATCACGGCTTACGCTCCACGTTTGATGTAGTAAATAGGCACGTTTCTCTCTTTGGCATGTAACCGACCATGTGTAAACCCTAGGCCTCCTCGGCATCTATATAAGCCGAAGGGTTTTAGGGTGTTGAGACAGAATAACTCATCTAGGTTTAGACATACAATCTCGAGGTAGATCCACTCTGTAACCCCTTACACCATTAATACAATCAAGCAGGATGCATGGTATTACCTTCGTTGTAGGGCTCGAACCTGGGTAAACCTGTGTCCCCTTCGTCTCCTGTTACCGTTGATCTTAGTCTCACAGTTTGGGACCCCCTACCCAAGATCCGCGGTTTTGACATCGACAGAAGCCTTTCGCATTCATAGACTTGAACATTGTCATGGTTATGATTCTAATGAGTCTCTTGGTTTCTATGACGAGGAGATTCCACAAAATTATGACAATGAAGAACATGTCTACTATGATGAAGATGAGTTGTTTGACATCGGGCATGAAAAGATCATGAGGAATCTAAGTCTAATGGCGAACTTCAAGGATTACATGTCCGATGGAAAAGAGTGGATTCTCGACAATGGATGCACAGATCACATGACTGGCGATAAAGACATGTTCCAAGATATCACGCCTAATCAAGGTCCTCGAAGGTACGTGACCTTTGGAGACAACTCTAAGGGTAAGGTACTTGGCCTTGGTAAGATGGCCATATCTCATGATAGCTCTATTCAAAATGTGATGCTTGTTGAATCCCTTTGCTACAATCTTCTTTCTGTATCTAGACTAGCAGACTTCGATTTCAATGTGCTATTTACCAAAGTATATTGCCAAGTGTTTCGATTTGATAATCATAAAATTGTCTTTACCGGTATTTGTAGAGGTGATCTATACATTGTTGATTTCACTAAAAAGGCCCAACCTCATACTTGTCTCATTGGAAAATCATCTAAAGGTTGGCTATGGCATAGAAGGCTTGGACATGTAGGCATGCGCAATTTAGATAAACTTATTAAGGGCGATCACATTCTTGGTGTTAAAGATGTTATCTTTGACAAAGATAGACTTTGTAGCGCTTGTCAAGCAGGAAAGCAAGTAGGTGGAAGTCATTCGGTCAAGAACATCATGACCACTAGGAGACCACTCGAGTTACTTCATATGGGTCTTTTTGGTCCCAATGCATACACGAGTGTCAGTGGAAACTCTTATGGTCTAGTTATAGTTGATGATTTTTCCAAATTTACGTGGGTATTCTTTCTTGATGATAAGTCACAGGTACAAAAGATCTTCAAGAACTTCGCACGCAAAGCGCAAAATCAGTTTGAAGTGAAGATCAAGAAGGTTCAAAGCGATAACGGACCGGAGTTCAAGAACACCCATGTGGATACCTTTCTTGACGAAGAGGGTATTTCACATGAGTTCTCGGCTACGTACACGCCTCAACAAAATGTAGTTGTTGAGAGAAAGAACCGAACCTTCATTGAGATGGCAAGAATGATGCTTGACGAATACAAGACGCCAAGACACTTTTGGGCAGAAGCCATGGAAACATCATGTCATGCCACAAACCGACTCTAGTTGCACAAGCTTCTCGGTAAAATGGTATACGAGCTCCTCACCGGTAACAAACCCCAAGTTGGATACTTTCATTTATTCGGCTCTAAGTGATACATTCTTGATAAGCATCGCCATGCTAAATTTGCTCCTAAACCTCATGAAGGTTTCCTACTTGGTTATGGATCGAACTCTCACACCTACCGTGTCTACAACAACATCACTCGAAAAGTTGAAGAGATGGTAGATGTGAAGTTTGATGAGTCTATAGGTTCGCAAGTCGAACAATTGCCAAATGATGTAGGTGATAAAGATCCTTCGGAAGCTATCCAAGACTTGCCCATTGGCAAGATTCATCCCATGGAGGTGAAGGAAAGCACTACATCAACTCAAGTGGAAGCTCCTACTTCGGATCAAGGCTACCGACAATACGACATGGAAGCATCCACAAGCGATACACGACAAGATGAAGAGGAGGAGGAAGTACATCATGAAGATACACCACAATCTCCTTCACCACCACCTCAAGGAGATGACCATTTTGACAACAACGAAGATGAAGGAGATGATGATGATGAAGAAGCTCCACCAACTAACAAGCCAAAGCTACCCCGAGTTCGAGCACAAGTGACCAAGAATCATCCCCTAAACCAAATCTTTGGTGACATACAAACATGGAGGATCACTCGCTCTAAAACTCGCTTTGCTACCTTTTGTGAGCATTATTCTTTCATCTCTAGCATTGAACCCTAGAAGGTTGAACAAGCTCTTGAAGGTGCGGATTGGGTGAACGCTATGCATGAAGAGCTTCACAACTTCGAAAGGAACAATGTATGGACACTCGTGGAGAAGCCCAAGGACGAGCAAAACATCATCAAAATGAAATGGGTATTTAGGAACAAGCAAGATGAAGATGGTCAAGTCGTTCGCAACAAGGCTCGCCTCGTAGTCCAAGGATATGCACAAGTCAAAGGTATGGACTACGGTGAGACCTACGCCCCCGTTGCTAGACTAGAAGCTATTCGAGCTCTTATTGCTGATGCTAATCACCATGATATCACGCTTTACCAAATGGATATTAAAAGTGCATTTTTAAATGGTGAGATTGAATAAGAGGTCTATGTTAAGAAACCACCTGGTTTTGTAAATCCTAAGAAACCTGACCACGTTTACAAACTTCACAAAGCTTTATATGGTCTTAAGCAAGCTCCTCGGGCTTGGTGTAGATGCCTAATGAAGTTTCTTATAGAAAAAGGATTTGAAATTGGTAAAATTGACGCAACCTTATTCACAGAGAGAGTTAATGGTGAATTATTTGTGTGCCAAATTTATGTGGATGATATTATCTTTGGATCTACTAACCCACAATTTAGTGAGAAGTTTTGAAGGTTGATGTCAGAGAAGTATGATATGTCTATGATGTGTGAGATGAAATTCTTTCTTGTTCTACAAATCAAGCAAACAAGAGAAGGTACATTCATCTCTCAAACTAAGTACACCAAGGACTTAATCAAGAAGTTCAACATGCAAGTGTGCAAAGGTATGAAAACTCCCATGCCCACTAGTGGACATGATGATCTCACTAAGGAAGGTGAAGTGGTTGACCAAAAGGTTTATCAATCAATGATTGGTTCATTGCTTTATCTATGTGCCTGCCGTCCCGATATTATGCTTAGCGTTTGTATGTGTGATAGATATTAAGATTCACCCAAAGAATGTCATCTTGAGGTTGTAAAACGTATTGTGAGATACTTGATACACACACCAAACTTTGGCATTTGGTATCCCAAGGGGTCTTCTTTAATCTTGTTGGCTAATCCGACTTGGACTATGCCGGTGAGAAGGTTGATAGAAAATCCACCTTAGGTACATGTCAATTTCTTGGTATATCTCTTGTGTCTTGGTCCTCCAAGAAACAAAGCTCGATATATCTCTATCTACTGCTGAAGCTGAATATATTGCTACTAGATCATGTTGTGTGCAATTATTATGGATGACACAAACGCTTAAAGATTATGGAATCAATGTTAAAAATGTGCCATTACTTTGTGACAATGAAAGTGCTATTAAGATTGGTCATAATCCTGTGCAACATTCTTGAGACAAAAATATGCAAGTTTGACATAATTTCATTCGTGACCACGTTGCCAAAGGAGATATTAATCTTAAGCATGTTCGTACTAACGAGCAATTGGCTGACATCTTTACTTATCCACTTGATGAAAAAGTGTTTTGTGATTTGAGGAGTGAGTTGAACATCGTTGATTCTTCGAACTTGAACTAAGCTCACTCGGTTGCATGCAAGGTGCTGAGCTTCATTGTCTATTCCATGCTATTACCATGAATATCATATCTTAGAATTCTACGCTCCCTTGTATTGCATCTAAACCTTTTGTAGGTACTTGGAAGAACAACACTCCACAAGATTGTCTTCAACTCATATCTTATGCAATCTTGTAATGACCAAATATCCACAACCTTGCTTTGATGATGGAAGGAAGAATACAACAAAACATATCCTTGACATATATTTCTCAATTACTCAATCTCAATTGGTATTCAGTCATTTGGATATATTATGTTCTTCCTTGCGTGACTAGCCCATGTAGATGAACAGTGAACGAAAACAACAAGGATTGCTCCCAACTCAAGATGACCTTCATCAACTTCGAGCATCCTCATCGAGTTCACCTACAAGCTACGTCAACAACATCACTCAAAGGTATGTATTCATATCCTTGAAAAGGGTTTACACCAAGTCATGGGATAAAGCAACTCAAGTGATATGAAAACATTAAAATGCTTAATCGAAAAATGGTAACCCCATTTCGAGCTTAACGATGAGTATGACCTATGATCAAGTATTCTTGCTTGGATCCCAAGTCAATATACTCTAATATAGGTGACCTAGTCACCGCCCATCATCTTGTTAAGAATCTTGTTTGGTTCATTCTCTATTGCAAAATTTCTTGGAACCATTCAAATATTTACTAGTTGATACCTATCTATATATTATCTACAATTGGTATCCCTTAATTTGCAAATCATTTATTTTTCTTCCCTAGTTGATTTTTAGTTATGACTTTGTCTTTGGTACAAATTTTCACATTTGCCAAGTTTCCGTGTTATGCCTCGGAGCCTCCTATTCCAGTGACTTGGTTCTACCGATTCAGCAGATGAGTTGCATAACATTATATCGGTACCACCGACAAATTTGTCTCGGAGCCACCGACTTTCTATTTTATTTCAGTCTGTATTTGTATATGTAAATCCTTGTGTTTCTTCTGTGATTTCTCAATCCTTCGATGATCCCTCATCATAAAAGGGGGGGGGGGAATACATCAAGGATCCCTAACTCAAAGGAGGAGAAGTTCTACAAATTCTCAGTTTAGCCAAATGGAAAGAAATTATTTTCAATGATTCTCCCATTTTTCTCTCATGATTTTTCTACTATATGAATCCTACTTTCTATGGCCCTTGTTCTCAAGGATCCCTTCTTAATCAATGATCCCTGTATCTCGCCCTTTATCTGACCTTTTTGGAAATTAATGCCAAAAGGGGAGAAATATACAAAGCTTAAACGATAAAAAGGGAGATACATGCTTATGCAAAGGGGGAGATATAATCTAGGGGGAGATAAGAATATCAAAGTTTACACTTATTTAAACAAAGGGAGAATACCAAAGTAGGGGGGATTATGTTTTGGAGAAAGATCTGTTTATTGCATTTGATTTTGGAGAAACTTCTAAATGATCTTGGAGAAACAACCTTAAGGAATACTATATCTATATGTTCTCCATATCTTGGTAGTTTTGAGTTCTATTGCTTTTGATTGGTAAAATACTCTTGTGTTTCCTAACATTGTTTTCTCAAGTGTATCTCTACTACTAGAATGCTCAAGAACTTTGAGGTAAGTATATGCATCATATATTTGATCAAGATGATCTCTTGCTTCTTGCACATATTTTTTGCAAGAGTGAAGTCTTGAACAAGGATACACCATATTCATATACATTTGATGCATATAGCCAAGATACACATGACTTATTATATCCCTTCTACTACATATGTGTCCATGCACTCCAAAGCAACTATCCTTTAATGGGATTGCACACATTTAGGGGAGCAATTCTAATTCATGTGTCTCCCAAAGTCTTCATTATAAACATGTGTATCTTCATTTGAAGCTTTGATTGTATGTTGTCATCAATTACCAAAAAGGAGGAGATTGAAAGCACAATGTGCTTCCTTAGTGGTTTTGATAATTCAATATAACATACATTGTCTATTGGACTAATTCTTTCATCTAGTGTATTTTAGATAAAGTCCATAGAGAGAGACGGTCTAGCAAAAACGAGTGTGGAGAGTATCCCCATGAAGAAGAAGGAGAACAAATAGCATTGGCAAAGCTTCAACCAAGAGGACTCTACATTTTACCTTTGTGAGAAATTACTTTGAGTCCATAGGAAAGCCAATACTATCAAAAGGGGGTAAGGTTTTGTTGGTGAACAAAATGCTCATACGTGCACAAGTGATAGTCACCACATACACCCACAAGATCTTCCACAAAAGTCTGTCCAAAGCCAAATATCCAAAATCGGTGCAACCAACACTTTCCACTCGGTGCCTCCGATTCTCATCCTCAGATAGACTCAGCCAAACCCTAGCATTTTGGTGCAACCGATTCCACTTCAGTGCCACCGAGTTTGGGTTGCCAACTTCCTATTACGCAAGTTTACAAAATTGGTCCCACCGAGTTTTGTTAATCGGCGTCACCGAGATTGGTAATCTAACCGTTGGTCACCCGATCGGTGCAACCGAGTTTTATGTATCGATCTCACCGATATTCAAAAGTTTCTTCCGTTGAGGCAACTCGGTACCACCGAGATTTACACATCGGTGTCACCGAGTCTGACTTATTAGGTGTAACGTTTGGATTTTTGGATATGCCGATATATATACCCCTCCACCATCACTCACTCGCAAGAGAAGCACTCAGGAGAGTTCACCACTCATACCTACTGATTTTCTGAGAGAGAGCCACCTACTCATAGCCATAGCCAAATCTATGAGAGAATGATTGTGTGTTGAGGAGTCTATCATCTTGAAGCACAAGAGCAAGGAGTTCATCGACATTATTGAGACTATTACCTTTTGGAGGGTGGTGCCTCCTAGATTGGTTAGGTGTCGCTTGGGACCCTCCTACCTCGTGTTGTGGAGTGAACCAATAAGTTTGTAAGGTCAAGGAGATCGCCTACTTCGTGAAGATCTACCCCGTGTTAGGCTAGTCCTCCATGGATGAAGGCCATCATGGTATAGTCAAGGTTGCTTCTTCGTGGAACCCTTCGTGGGCAGAGCCCTTCGTGGACTCTTGCGACCATTACCCTCCATGGGTTGAAGACTCCATAAACATGGACATATGATAGCACCACCTATCGAAACCACGGGAAAAATCTTCGTGTCCTACATGCGTTTGATCTCTCTATCTGTACTCCTTACTTCCATATGCAATGTATTTACTTTTCGCTGCTATACATGATGACCTGCATATGTAGTGTGTTCTAGACTTGCTATATATGCTAAAACTACCAACACTTAATCTTATGCTTGAGGTAGTTTTAAATTCCTTCTAGTAGTCTATTCACCCCCTCTGGACATACACTTCTATTGATACCACAGATAGATCTCCATGAAGATCATGAAGAACATGGTATTGAAGCAAAAAGAGAGAGAAGAAGCCATCTAGCTACTAGCTATGGACCCATAGGTCTGTGGTGTACTACTCATGCATCATCGGAGGGGCAATGGAGGTAATGTAGATGCCCTCCGTGATCGGATCTCCCTCCGACAGATTACCGGAAAGGCTCCCAAATTGGATCTCTCGGGAACGGAGGCTTTTGTTGACGGAAAAGTATTTTTGTGGCTCCCTTTGGTATTGGAGAAATATTTGGGTATTTATAGGACAAATATTAAGGCTAGGAGACCTGCCAGGAGGTGGCAAGCCTGCCAGGCGTGGCCAGGGGGTGGCTGCGCCCCCTGGCTTGTGACCTCCTGGCAGATGCCCAGCCGTACACTCCAAGTCTAGTAGATCTCTTTCCTTTCAGAACAAATCATTCCGAAGATTTTATTCCATTTGGACTCCGTTTAATATTCCATATCTGCAATACTCAAAAACAAGGAAAAAACATAAACTAGCACTAGGCTCTAGATTAGTAGGTTAGTCCCAAAAATAATATAAAATAACATATATAACATCCAAAACAGATAATATAATAGCATGACATCATCAAAAATTATAGATACATTGGAGACGTATCATAGGTCTTCGGTGAACTACTCACACATCATCATGGGGGTAGCAAGGTTGATGAAGAGGCTCTCCGTGATCGATCCCTCCTCCGACAGGGTGCCGGAACGGAGCTCCAGATGGCCTCCCATTAGAATAGAGACTTGTGGCGGCATAAAAAGTGTTTTGGGATTGCCTTTAGGGTTTTCAGAATATATGAGAATTTATAAGCTAGAGAACGGAGTCAGGAGAGCCACGATGGGCCCACAAGCCATCATTGTGCGCCCCCAGGGCGCGCCGTGTTGGCTTGTGGGGCCCTCGGGTGCCCCCCCAGCCTTCTCTGAATCTTCTAGGTCTTCTTTTGGTCCTGAAAAAATCACCAAAAACTTTCAAGTTTCAGGGCAATTGGACTTCGTTTGGTATTGTAAACCTGAAAAGTGAAAAACATGCAGAAACCAACAACTGGCACTAGGCACTGGGTCAGTAGGTTAGTGCTAAAAAAATATAAATTGGTAAATAAATACTCAAAAAGTGTCCTATAATTATAACATGTCAGCATGGAACAATCAAAAATTATATATACATTGGAGATGTATAAAGCATCCCCAAGCTTAATTCTTGCTCGTCCTCGAGTAGGTAAATGATAAAAACGAATTTTTGATGTGACATGCTACCCATTATGTAATCTTTTGCATGTATGCTCATTGAGAAACGATAAATTAACAAACATTAATATAGCAATACTTATAAGTATAAGAAACAAAATCATTAATCTTTCAAAGTATACGATCCTCAAATAATGTTTACCCCCATTAATCTTATTATATTATCAAGGCATGGATCCATCTTCATCACATAAATACAAATGTCAAGAACCATGGTGTCCAAGTCAGGCAATTGGATCATACTTTTTCAATATGCATCAACATTTTATTCTTCACGCAATACATGAGCGTGAACCATTTGACATAGCATATAAGTGGGATAGAATATGGTGGTAGGTATAAAATGGGTAAAAAGTGAAGAAGATAGTCTCACATCAACTAGGCGTACCAACGGGCTATGGAGATGCTAATCGATAGATGTCGATGCAAGTAGTAGGGATTGCCATGTAAATGATGCACTAGAGCTATAAGTGTATGAAAGCTCAACTGAAGCTAAGTGGGATGTGCATCCAACTTGCTTGCTCATGAAGACCTCGGGCATTTGAGTAAGCCTGGCATCGGAATATACAAGCCAAGTTTATAATAATGAAAAAGTGTTTCCCACTAGCATATGAATGACATAACATGAGACTCTCTATACGTAGAACAAGGTGCCACTTTGAGGCACAAGTGTAGTAAAGGATAGTAGCAAAGTCCCTTCTCTCATTTTCTCTCATTCATTTTTCTATGGTGGGCTTATTTGGCCTCCCCCATTTTTATTTCCTCACTCGGACAATGCTCTAATAATGATGATCATCTGACTTTTATCTACTTACAACTCAATATGAAAAACTGATAGGACGATATGACTGTGTATGTATGCCTCTGACAGTGTACGAGGATGTGCAAATATCTAGCATGACATGTATCAAAAATATGATGAACGATGGCTTTGCCAAAAATTCTATGTCAGATCTATATGGTCATGTGACTTGGCTTAAGACTGCGTCGGTATTTCCCCAAAAAGGAAGGTATGATGCAGCACAACTACGGTAATTAAGTATTTCCCCCAGTTATGAAACCAAGGTTATAGAACCAGTAGGACAACCAAGCAACACTATGTAAACGGTACCTGCACACAAATAACAAACAAATACTTGCAACCCGATGCGTAAGAGAGGTTGTCAATCTCTCCATGGTAAAAGATAGATTGGTTTGTATGAGATTGGATAAATAGATCACACAAGAACACAGAATAAAAGATGCACATAAAAAGTGCAGCAAGATATTTTTGGGTTTTTGGAATAATAGATCTAAAAGGAAATGCGGAAAAAGATAGACCGGAAAGCAATATATTAAAAGGATAGACCCCGGGGCGTAGATTTTACTAGTGGCATCTATCATGAAAATAGCACACGATCTGTAAACAAATTACTGTTGGGCAATTGATAGAACATCAAATAATCATGATGATATCCAAGTCAATGATCAATATATAGGCATCACGTACAATATTAGTAGACCGAAACGATTCTAAATCTACTACTATTACTCCACACATCGACCTCTATCCAACATGCATCTAGTGTATTAAGTTCATGGAGAAACAGAGTAATGCAATTAGAATGATGACATGATGTAGACAAGATCTATTCATGTAGGAATAGACCCCATCTTGTTATCCTTAATAGCAACGATACATGTGTGCGTCCCTGCCCCTTTTGTCACTGGGAGAGGACACCGCAAGATCGAACCCGTCACAAAGCACCTCTTCTCATGGCAAGAAAAATCGATCTAGTTGGCCTAACTAAACCAAAGATTCAAAATAATAAATACGAGGCTATAAATAATCATGCATATAAGAGATCAAAGAAGACTCAAATAATATTCATGGATAGAAACTGATCATGAACTCAAACTTCATCGGATCCCAACAAACACAGTGCAAAAAGTCATTACATCAAATTGATCTCGAAGAGACCGTTGTATTGAGAATCAAAAAAGAGAGAGAGAAATCCATCTAGATACTTCCTACGGACCCATAGGTCTATGATGGACTACTTACGCATCATCGGCGAGGCACCCATGAGGATGATGAACCCCTCCGTGATGGCATTAGATTGGATCTCGTGGTTCTGGAACTTGTGGCGATGGAATTGTGTTTTGTCGACTCCTCTAGAGTTTCTGGAATTTTTTAGGATTTATAGAGCTAAGAGGCGGTGGAGGAGGATCCCATGGGCCCCACAACCCTCCAGGGCGCGCCCGGGGCCTCTAGCGCGCCTTGGTGTCCTGTGGGCCCCACGAGCCTCCCCTAGGTCCTTCCTTGGCTCCCAAGTTGTCTTGTGGCCCAAAATAAATCTCCAAAAAGTCTCGTGGCAATTAGACTCCATTTGATACTGATATTCTGTGAAGTAAAAAACAAGCAAAAAAACAACAACTGGCACTGGGCACTATGTCAATAGGTTAGTCCAAAAAAATGATATAAAATGATTGTAAAACATGCAACAATGATAATATAACAACATGGAACAATAAAAAATTATAGATACGTTGGAGACGTATTACGTTGGAGACGTATCAAAGATAAAGAGAGAGAGATACCCATCTAGGTACTAACTATGGACCCGTAGGTCTGTGGCAGACTATTCACACATCACCATGGGTGTTGGGGAACGCGACAGAAAACAAAAATTTCCGGTATAGCGAGCACGCCCAGGACCACTATGGAGACTGCATACAAGGTTTGATCTGATCCGTACCGACTCGAAGCGCAGCGAAAGAAGAGTCGGTGGAGATCGTTGGTGCAGATTCCCGCAGCTAGGATTTTACAGCCTCCCAACCGCGAGGATGTACTCCCTCGTCGGACGGCCCTTCGGGAGGCGGTCGGACAGTCCCCCGGACGATGTCGCGGACAGCCCTTCGGGAGGACCCTCGAAACTCGAACGAAGACTCGGACAGCCCTACGGGAGGACACACGAATAGCCCCTCGGGCAAAAGATCGAAACTACGACCTCTCTACGGGGTTGCACACATACGGTGTCATCTATCCGGCAGGGCTTCGCCGTCCAGAACTAGTTCCTGTCGGAACCCAGACAGCCTTTCGGCTCTACGAAAGACTCTTTCGTGGGAGGGAGAGAGAGAGCTTGCAAAGAAAAGCATGTGTATGAGAGCACAAGGATGAAGAAATGGCAGCCCACTCACCTCCTATTTATAGGAAAACCAAGGGGTAGGGTGGTTTTACAATAAAACCCAAAATGCACATGAATGAAGTCCTTCCACAAGGGCATAAAAGTGAAACCAAGGAACAAGAGGGACTCCATGAAGGAGTCCACCATGTGGCCGGCCACACCCTCATGTGGGGCCCCAAAAATGGCTCCAATCCATCCATGTCATCCCCAAGATCTTTTGGAGCAAAGCCCCAAAAGCTGGCTTTCCATAAAGTAGTCCAAAAAGCACTTTCACTATTCACGGCGACATTTTTCAGCGTCCGCTCGAACTGAAAATATTTATGTGGGCTTAGAACAATTCTAGTACCCCACTAAAATAATTTTAATGCGATCCGGAACAATTCCGGAATAGTGATTTTCATCTGCGAAAAGCATCTGAAGTGGTTCCGGCAG